>CAMPQE020000024.1:0-2709000 GCA_946902985.2 Meconema thalassinum
GAGAATTCTCCAGCCTCCGTGGACCTGGTATTTCTTATTTACTGTATGCAAGTACTGATGATTCGTCTTTCGAAGAGCTCATCAGTTCTACCTTAATTTTTAATTTCAAATAGGGTTTCTTAAGCATATATGGCTTGGAGGAAAGTTATCGTTTTTTACTGTAGGATCTTAGTGGCTATTCACTGTCATTTTTTCTATATGTTGATTTTCTTCAATATTTTAATTATCTTCCTTCCATATAGCTTTCTTTATTTGTGCATTATAGCTTAAATCCTTCATATGTCACATATATAATATCCTTTTCAGATAATGTACTCCAACACCCCAAATGACTTGGAAGAAGCCATTGAGAATTTCAATGAACTATGCCACCATGCTGGATATGTTCAGCATATAACAGCAATGCTGAGTGAGGGGAAGATCCATGAGTGGGTATCATTATACCGACTCACTGCCTCCACTAGAGGCCATAACACAAACAACTTCTCGGAGGCCTCTATGAGAATTTTAAAGGATATTGTACTTCATAGGACAAAGGCCTCTAATGCTGCAGCATTAGTAGACTTTGTAGCTACTGTATGGGAGCACTACTTGGAAGGCCGTATATTGGACTTCGCCTAAAATAAGCGCTCCGGACCACGGCTCCTGTATAGCAAGCTGCAGAGGAAAATGCCTATCGAAGCATTAGAGGGAGTCTCTATTTCCTGTGAAGATCCCTACATTTACTTTGTGCCATCAGCTACAAAAGCTGATGTCAAGTATGAAGTAAATACTCGTACGGGATGGTGCTGTTGTGCTGCAGGCAATCAAGGGGCCTTCTGCAAGAACCAGATGCTGGTGCACGAAAAATATGGGGGTCCATTCCCCAACACACCAGCCATAACTGCCCATGATCGGCATGCTCTGGGCGTTCTTGCCTTAGGACCTGACTGTCCATCCCCTGATTTCTTTTATGGATTGACAGAGAAGCCCACTCATGAGGGCGAATACGTTTCCTCAATCCACCAGGAGAATGACATAGGGGAGGGTAAAAGCAGTCAGGTGTCCAGTAAAGAGACTGGGTCAGAAGACATGGGCATCGATTCAGAAGAATTGCAGCAGGGTATATCCATAGAAATTTCAAGATTATTTAATACCATCAGAGGCACAGAGGTCTTCATGAAACATGGCCCAAATTTTCTGAAAAGGCTCAAATCTTTGAAAACTCCAGAGCTAATAACGAGTGCTTTTCTTCAGACATCCTCTCTCATTTCCAGAATGAAGAGGAGAGGATACATCCACGTCCAGCCAACATCACTGTCACGTCGTAGGATTGGAGTGGGCCGAGGGTCGAAGCGAATCCCAGGTGGTCGACCTCCGAAGCAAGAAATGCCTACGAAAAGAAGGAAAATTCGACGAAGATGTCTGGAGGAAAGCATAAGATCAAACATATCACATCTCAAAGGGCACTAATAGCCCTGTCATTGTAGCATATATGTTTTTCGTGGCTAGACGTAGAAAGTATTTCCGAGCTTCTTATTGGCCGTCCTGGTGTCTGATGAGATGAAAAGCAATCTGTTTGGCTCTTGTACACAATCTTCTATGCAAATTGCTGGGAAACATGGCTCCTGTTCAATTCCATGCGTTGTATGGAAGCTATCATGGAAGGTAAAAATCACACGTTAATAAACGTGCCTATACCAGCTATCATACCTGTACTGGTAGAAGCTACCAATCGTACACTTTTCAATTCACATCTGATGTTTATTGTTCAAGTTCTTAATCCACGGCTAAATGTAGAATGATATCAACTAGAACTTAAATGTATTCATTTACTGCGTGAGATGTTTTAAACTTTACCCAGAGCAAGTTTCCTGTCTGTTTTGCGATAATAATGCAAATCAACAGCAAGTGTTATCCTCAATCGACAATCCTCCATGTTTGAAAGGAAGTGTGCCCCTGCCACCATCTATCGTGTCAATCGGGAACAAGGAGGGCACTGCGGCAGTACTACCAATAAAAAGCTCAGAAATACTTCTCAAGTGTGGACTCGAGTGGGGGAAAAATATGCACCATTGCAGGGTTATTTTTTTTTTCACCACGGACAAGATGGAAATGTAAAAATTTATATTTTTGTACTTCTCAACAACTCCCTGAACAATACGGTATAACAAAGGTCCCCTAATCTAACCTGCCATGTCTGTAGTTTTCTTCTGGCAAGTAGTTTGGAAAAGAACTAAATTGCCTATCTTTCTTTCTCTGAATATAACTTCTTTACCAGAAGCTGTGTTTCTTCCAGGCATCACTGAACAGCACTCTGACCCCCACCCCCTCGGAGATTTCAAGCAAAGTTTCACAATAATTGAACTGATTGCCTTGAGCATATAATATCGATATCTGAGCACAAGTCATTTTAATTTGAATATTACAGTAATATATTATTAAATAAATAATCTTTATTGCAGTCAATTGGCGAAGTTGGTAGCATGGTGAACTGCTGTGCCCAAGATAGCGGGTTCAAACCCAGCCGAAGTCGTCGGATTTTTTAAGAGCATGAAAAATACTTCAGTATGCCTTCCTTCGGAGGGGAAGTAAATCCGACGGTCCCATGTCATAGATTTATGGCATGTTAAAGACCCTTTCACCGACTAAACTTGTGTAAAGCTAAATTGTTAGGTTAGATTTCTCCGGAACGCCCTATCAAAGTTCCAACGTTCACCACTAGGTATCATTGATATCTGGTAGCGAAAGTTGGAACTACTTGAAATTGAACGGAACTTGTAGCTCGCCCTAATAAGGGTGTCCGCTGGAAGCAGCTACAGACTTAGGCGAGCCGAACATGTCCTCGGACACTCCCGGCACTAAAAGCCATACGATAAATAAATAAATTACTGCAGTATATTTACCAAAAATTCTAATTTGTTTCTTTGCTGTACGAATTTATGGATTTAATCCTCTTTGGGCAAGTAGTAGTGTGATAAATTCCACATATGCCCTTGCAGAGTTGACATACACAACTCTCATCCTGGTCATGGAACATTTTCCGGGAGCAGACCTTGTGGTGGAATCCATGTACGGCTAGCCTGGTTACCACACATCTTATCTCATATAGTCCACGTTCTGTCTTGCATCGCCTGTGTCATGTAGAAGTCCATCCTTACCTCTTGTCTTTTATTCTGTCGGTCTTGTAGCAATTTCCTGTATCTTTCAGTACACGGCAATTGTAAACGTAATCTCAGATCTTCTATTAGGAAAGTTTATTTCACTAATTCATTTACAAGGCGTTACCTAATAGCCTTCGATACTCCTAGGGCTCTCTTGAGAAATCTGGCTTTTACTTTTTCTTCTAGTTGTTTGTAGCTGAGAAATTCCCATATCACTTCCAATCCATAGGTCTTCGTTTTGAGAAGTTCCATCGCTGTTTCAAGCGATATTAAATTAATGTATCTTATGTCATTGACGGCTTTTACTGCTGCAGCTGTTTTTGATCTTATGTGTATCCTGAAGCACCTTCCTGTAACCAGCATCGTAATGCCTAAATATTTGAAATAATTTACTATATTCAATTCTTTATCTTTGTAAATCACATGATCCAGGGATGGTCTACCTCCTTTTCTAAAAGTAATATATTATTAAAACCCCATGAAGAGCATTGACCTACCTAACAGCTGCTGCCCCGCCATAAGGCTTGCAGATTATGGGGTGATGCTATGTCAGTGTGTTGGATCCTCTCGTCCATTAAACTTGGTTTTCCTAACTGGGGTGCTGCCTCTCTGTCAGCTACTTGTTTGTCCTCGCTAGCCCTTTTGTCAGTTTCTAAAATCCGTTATGGAGCCAGTATTCACAACCGATACCTCCGGTTGAGAGGCAGGAGTGCTACCCCAACACCTCGGGGTATAGTGATATATACATTCCCAAATGGAGACCTTCATGACTGACACGATGATGCTGTTTCACTATAATTCAGTTATCAGAGCCCAAAATGATGCCACTTATAATTATGTTATGGTGGGGATTTTCATTTCAAGATGTGGATCTTTGAGGTTAATTTCCCTGAAATGATTCTATTATCTCATTATCACTGTCTTTCCTTAAGATCCTGATGTACCAATTCCATTATACACTGACCGGCACGAAAAACGCAACACTTCAATTTCTTACAAAAACTGGAATTTATTTCAAATTTATGACACTTTTATAACACTAATCTACTATGTGATGATGAAATATTGTAGTACGGTCCCATGTAGGTGTCTAACAATGGAAAATAAAAGATGGTTATACACAAATTTAAAAATTAAGCCAGTGATGAACACTTCATAGAAAGAGCGCTAAACGAGCGGGAAATTTTGAGTAAGGTCCTAAAGGTCCTCACTTCTGTTTTGATTTTATACACTTCACACATTACTTCACAGACCTCGAAGACCTCTGTTCGCATCTTTAAAAGCGTGTTTTGCCACCTCTTGTACCAATGACGGCATTCAACCTTTCAGGGATGCTCCTGATTAATGCTGTAATGTCCTGTTGAGGAATTATCTCCCATTCTTCCAGGAGGACATTCCGTAGGTCCTGTAGCGTCTCTGGATAGCACTGACGGGCTCTTCTCCCCAATGGGAATACTAGTTGCCATTTCTGGTCCGTATTGACGTATATAAATTATTTAATCAGTTTGAAGCTTTCCGCCGAATCAATACAAATTATGTTTGCGCTATTAGTGCGCTAAGTAAGGTACATGTTTCGAACCATACAAAGATCGGTCCTTCATTAGCCTCTCACATGAATGGCAAACACATCAAAAAAACACTGAACAATATCAAAAAAATGCATGCACACTAATAAAACACATATTAAAAACATTCCATTAAAACTGTACAAACATATTAAAACACATGTTAAAAGTTCAGAAAGTCCATTTGACTTGTTCAATCGCCAACATTTAAACACGTGCCGGTATGATTGGAGATCTTGTCCTGTTCTATTATCTGCTTCTTGGTTTCTTGTCTATATGTGCAATAATGTCTTCCATTTAGTGAAGGGAGTCCTATTGTCATGTATAGGGAACGGAAATGGAGTAGTAGTCCCATTTGAGTGGTTCCAATATGCAAAAAACTTTTAGGTTGCTTCCAGACTGCACAAATAGTCCTCTGTTGAATGAAAAAATTAAATTTATTTAGTGAATGGACTTAAGTGATGATACTCCAATTTGATCAACCAGAAAAGACTGCTAGAAAATCCTTACCTCCCAGTGCATGCAGTGAACATGCACGCTTGAAACAACTGGGGCAACTGAAGTGCTGAATCTAGGCGAGGCGAGAGGAGGTCGCGTGAGACATGTAGAGGTGGAGAATGAGCGGAGGGGCGGGGAGGTACTTGGAGAGGGAGGGGCAAAGGAGGTTGGGTGGTACTACAAACCTAGATTTGTTTATTTATAGAGTTTTTTTTAATATGTTTGTTGTTGGTGACAAAGTTTGTCAATGTTTCATATAAAACATTGCTATCGAAATTGATTTCATTCAGATTGTGTAACGGGTTGTTTCTCAAGGCCTGGTCTATCTCAAGCTGTTCCAAAATATTAAGCATAGTGCCTTTGCTGCAATAATGTAAAATTTCTAAGTCTTCCTCAATTTTCGAAAAGTTGTGGTTGTATTCCTGCATGTGATTATTAATGGCTGAGAATTTTTTGTGCCTCGCAGCGTTGAAATGCTCATTATATCTTATTTTAAAACTACGCCCCGTTTGACCTATGTAATCTGCATCACAGTTCTTGCACTTTATTCTGTAAATACCGGATTTCTGGAATTTGTCTTGTTTGTTGATCGATTTGGAGTTAAATAAGTGTTTCATAGTGGTGTTGTCTGTTCTGTATGCTATTCTAACCTCTTGTTTCCTGAAAACGTTCGTGATGTTATGCGTTAGCTGATTTGCGTATGTGAAAACTGCAAAAGATTTCTTCTTTTCAATTGGTTGCAAACTTGTGACTGGTTTATTTTTAATTTTGCTTAAAAGGGAATCGACGTACATTTTGCTGAAACCATTGGCTATGGCGATCTGGTATATGGTGGAAAGCTCTTTATTCCAATCTTGTTCTGAGAGGGGTACGTTAATAGCTCTGTTGATATATGCCCTGAAAGCAGCTTTTTTTTTATGGCTGGCCGGGTGATTTGAATCTTTCCTAATGGTGGTGTGCGTTTGGGTTGGTTTCCTGTATATTTTAAATCGTAGGCCCATGGTGTCCCTAATGACAGTTAGATCCAGGTAGTTTATAGACTGATTTATTTCTGATGTTGTGGTAAATTTGATGCTATTATCAATTTGGTTTAGCTCTGTTGTGATGTGATTGATGCTGCTGATTTCATTATCTACTATCAGAAAAACGTCGTCGACGTATCTTGTCCAATAGCTGATGCCTTTTATTTTACTGATACTAATGTTCTCCAAATGGTCAATGTAAATATTGGCCATTATGCCTGATAATGGGGAACCCATGGCCAATCCTTCTGTCTGCCTGTAGATTTTTTGGTTGAACGTGAAATAATTGTTTTGTACGGTAAATTTTAACAGGTTAATGAACTCCTTGATTTCACCATGTGACATCCTACTGTGCATTTTTAAATTTTCCTCTATTATGTCTACAGTGGGACCTACTGGGATGTTCGTGTACATATCGCTGATGTCAGCAGTGTGCAAAGTTTCTGAGCCTTTTAGATTCAAAACTTTAGTGCGTTCACAGAAATCAATGGAATTTCTAATTGCATTATTAGTCGAAAATTTATAGTGTTTTTTCAAAACAATTTGGAGGAATTGTGACAACTTGTAAACAGGACTACCTCTGAAGTTTACAATAGGTCTGATCGGTATGTTATCCTTATGAGTTTTAGGTAATGCCCTGAGGGTTGGTATGCCTGGGTTCATATTGATCAGTTTACTGATTTGATATTCATCTAGAATCATGTCGGTGTTCTTTAGTAGCTGCTTGAGCTTTCGTTGTGTGGGCCCTGTGGGATCTTTGCTGATGATGTGGAAATTTTTGTTGCTCAAAAAAGATTCCGTTTTTTCGATGTAATCGTTTTTATTTAAAATAACGATGCTATTACCTTTATCGGCCTTTGTTATTATTAAATTCTCTTGAGCGATTTTCTTTTTTAGGTTGGTGACATTTTCTGTGTGGGGTTGTTTATTATCCTGTTTTATTATTTTGTTGATTTTCTTGTTGATGACATGTCTGGTTTCATTCCTTTTTTCTATTGGGAGTTTTTGGATTGCCGCTTCCGATTCTGCTATTAGTACTGTTAAATTAGTTTTATTATTGTAGGAGGAGTGCCAGTTATGTTTATAGCCTTTTTCCATTAATTCGATTTCCGCTTGGTTAAAATCAACATTAGATAAGTTTTCAAACGGTTTTTGGAATTCATGGGATGGAACGTCTGGTTCCTCGTTGCTCACCGTGCGTGCCTGCCGCATTAGTTGGTCTAATTTCCTGTTTAAAGTGCCGACCTTTTTACTGGCGTGGAATGCGACAACTTCCTCTACATGGAGAAGGAAGGAGTCCCATTCGTCCTTATCCGTGATGTTGGCGGCCTCTAAGTGAACTTCATATAAAAAGTTATTTATTTGATTTTTCTTTATGTATAAAAATTTCAATTCATGTTGCAGGATTTTCTGGTTGATCATTAGCTTTGTTTTCCGTTCTAAGTTGTTGTAAAATCTATTTCTCTGAAATGCGCCTATGTGTCGAGGAACTAGATTGTGCGTTCTGCATTTCTTTAAGATATCAATGTCTTTAATGACGCTGGCCAATTTTATTCGCAGATGTTTAAATTTATACCTTTTAGCCTGACTAGCCGTTTTAGTAATGGGAATACTAGTTGCCATTTCTGGTCCGTATTGACGTATATAAATTATTTAATCAGTTTGAAGCTTTCCGCCGAATCAATACAAATTATGTTTGCGCTATTAGTGCGCTAAGTAAGGTACATGTTTCGAACCATACAAAGATCGGTCCTTCATCAGCCTCTCCCCAGCCGGTCCCAAACGTGCTCAAGAGGATTCAAATCAGGGTTTCGAGCAGGCCAAGCCATAGCATGAATCCCTGCTTCACCCAAGAACTTTCTTAACAGGTGGGCGTGCATTGTCTTGCATTAGTGTGAAATCATCACCAATAAATGGAGCGAAAGGCACAACATGCTCCAGAAGGATTTCCTCCACATACCAATGTGCAGTGAGGCTCCCATTCTCCACGAAGACCAAATCCGTCCTTGCAGCCATACTGATTCCTGCTCACACCATCACACAACCACCCTGAAATGGCGTCCTGGATGAGAATGCGCAAGGGGAAATTCATCTGGCCTTCTACAGATCCTCTCTCTTCCGTCTGGTGATCGGAGGCCAAATCGTGACTCATCGGCGAACAGCACTTGTTCCCATTGTTGTACTGCCCAGCCTTGATGTTCCCTGGTAGGTTCTGGGTCTGTAACTTGTCTTATGGATTGAAGATTGGCTTCTTCCAATCTTCTTCGGACGATTCTCTCACTAGCATCGACCCCTCGAACTTGGTGGAGTCGATTTCGTGCTTCAATGGCGATGGAGTGACGGTCGTGAAGAACTTGAAGTTGTAAGAAGCGGACATCTCTCTTCGATTTTGTTCTTCTCGGGCCTGATCCTGGTCTCCTTGCAAGGCCTCCAGTTTCCCTGTACCTTCGTACGGTTCTGGAAATCGTGGAAGCTGTAATCCTCAACACTTCTGCAATGTAATGCATGCTGCGACCATCTTCCAACAAAGCAACAACTTTTGCAGCTTGTTCAGGGCTTAAGGGCATGTTTGCTCCAGAAAGCTAATTACGGCAATCACAGAAATCTCACCAACACATGTGATTGAAAAGGGAACAAGTGAAAGTACAGCACTAAGCGCTATAAGAGCGGGAACACATCAATTGAGGCTAGTGCAATCAACAATCAACACTTCATTGTTTGCTTGCAAAGCAACACCAATAACATACCCCGTCTAAAAAGTAGGTTAAAGTGCTTCACTTTGATTAAATAGATAAATTACACAATAATTTCACATCATTTATTGGGTGTTGCGTTTTTCGTGCCAGTCAGGGTAGTCAGGATAGTAGCTGGACATGTTCCTAGCTCATTGCTGCATTATACAGTATATTGAGCTCCCCATATTAATAAGTTGATTATTATGTGCACCTGGGGGAGTATAAAACATCATGAAGCGTTGTCAGTATTGTCCGGTAAGAATTGGCATTAATGGTTGTGCCTTTTGCCTTAAACTCTTGTGTACACAAATCCATCACAGTCAGAGAAAACAGTGGCCTTGACCTTCCATTGGCTAAAATATGATTCTACCATCTTGCAAATTTTCACTATTATTTTGGTGCAATCACATTGTGAGTTATAAAACGCAATAGTTTATTTTCAAGATGGAGTACATGCATTATGTTCAATCTATTAATCTTGTGCCTTTTAGATTGCAGATTCCTATTATGACACTCCTTGTTACATTTTCATCGTAATTTTTCTTATTAATTTCTGTATGAGCTAGAAAGGAAATGTGATAATCAATGTGTCTTAATAAGACTCGACAAAACCTGCAATTTCTTTGGTAACTACAGTAGTTATACAATACATTGACAATATAGTATTCAACTATTTGTAATTTTTCTCATTTTGAGAAATCCTTTTTGTAGCTCTGTCTCACCATTGAACTCAATTGTACCTAGATGTATTATGTATTTATTTATTAAGTTTGAATAATTATTAGAAAATTTCTTGTAATATAGCATTACTTCTGATTGTTTGTAATTTTAAAGAGATTCCCTGAAGGGTGCTTAGTCAGATGATTATACATATTGCTTACAAAAAATATTCATAGTTCAATAAACGTAAACAGTTAGTATCTTTTTTTTAATTATCGGATCTTAAGTCACAAATTCAAATGAGTATTGGTGCACGAATCGTTTCAACAAATGAGTGTATTTCACACAGTTTAGTGGCTGTTTCTGAATTTTCATTGTATGATCGTCTCGAGGCGATCCAATACCATTCCTCTGATTGTGATGATACTTTGCACGCGAAGGTTTCCGAGTTAGTAAATCCATTTTGCAATAGGTGCCCCACGAGTCATTTCAACGATAGATTGTTGCCGTGCGAATTATTTCAACAAATTAACTTTGTTGTATGCAAGTTCGAGAATTCTTCTGTATACGCGACTCCATATTCATTAGTATTGCCACGCGAATCATTTCAACAAATGAGTGTATTTCATCCCGTTTACGGAATTTGCTTTGGTTTCACTGTATGGGTTCCTAGACCTTTCAACCGATTACGATGAAACTTTGGTGAGTTGTGTGCCCTTCCAGCAGGTTTCTGAATTAGTTTTTAAAAGAACAATACAATGTGGCCAAAAATGTGTGTCAGTGAGCTTACGAAAGTTTCTCATTCCGTCACCAGATGGCTGATTGACACTACTGTGTGGGCATAGGCTGGAAATACACCATTTTTAGTAGTATTGTTGGCAAAATAGGAGCGCTGTTGTTGTCGATAAAGTGATAGATCTACCAACAGAGTACAAAACTGGCATACTTTTTAAATTATAGTAATGCGATCTACGCGGTGAACGGCTTTTCGAGTTTTCTTTCTTTATAGCCACTATGTCTGTGTCCTTTCTTAATGGTCTTTTACTTAGAAGAAATGTGAGAGCAGGAGCAAGAGCTACTTAGTGTAATATGCTGTAGCTGATCGTTGATGTTAGCCTATGGTGATACTTTCAACAGAACAAAAATCTACATTTTAAATATACCTAGGTATATTTAATTCTTTGAGAATAAAATTATATTTTCTATATTGATCATGTATTAAACAATTCAAGTATACAATTAGAGCAAATCAGCATACAACTGTTCTCTATATGAAGAGTGAGTAGAATACTCAGCATTGTGCCTTACATATATTTTTGATTGTATCGTAAAGCGGGCGAGCAAAGCCGCGATGGGTAAGCTAGTTTAATATAAATTGAAAACTAAGTGTCCCAGCAAGACTTGGAAAAATCAGCTATTTCATTGGTATCTGGTCTTACAATACGTTGATATTATTACCATTCAACTATTTGTGATATATGCCTGCCTCAATTTTGAGATTTCCTTGTGTTAACACCATCCCACACTGAACTCTTCAATTGTACCTAGATGTATTAAGTTTCAATAATTATTAGAAATTTTCATGTAAAATATAACAATCATGTTTTGATTGGGTTGGTTGTCTATAATTTTAAGGAAATCTGGGCAGATGTCCTATTTGTCTATTTTTTTATATTATTATACTTTCTCATATGCCTGCCTCCTTAGTCCATACCTACGAAGGGACTTCAAAAACGTAAATTAACACATGATTACAGCAATCCAAGGAACTTCCTTTGAATGCTGCTCTACATTACAAAGTGACACAGACAACACTTTTTTTCAACATCGTCTGCCAGTCCCTCTAAACCAGGGGTTCCCAACCTTTTAACAACTGTGTACCACTTGAAATTTTTAGAAATTTCAGCATCCGAACAGTCCTATCTTTTTTAAGAAACATACATTTAGTGTCGGAAAAGTGCCCAATGGCTTGTTTTATTGTAATTGAATTACTCATATAACTTCATATTTAATAATTAATGCACTGGTATTTTTTTTTCAACCTTTTATAAAGACAATATACAGGGTGAACGTAAAATGCCGCACTTGGAGGTCGGCATGCGGTTCCTCATCGAAATTCACGACTAAAGTTTATCTTGCAAAACCTAGTCCTGCCAATAGGATTAACAGAAATGCATGTTAACAAACGAGGCTCTGGCAACGCTGTAACTGCATGCAGCGTGGCCAAAAAGTGGTTGCAGGAATTCGGCACTCTGCCGGAGCTGTCTCATTAGCTCAGTGAGACGAGGTAATGCCATAAATGCCGGTTGTGCGGACGCGCCGATGTTCGAGTCGCGTTTGCGCCATTTTTTTAAGGTAATGTATCAAATTGCATCCAATGTACACCTCCACTATGCAATCCACTATGTCTTACCGTTACAGTTACCTGTATTTAATCATTCAAACGTAACATGTTCTTCTTACAGAGGTAAACGACCCCTTGTTTCGTCCATGGCACAAATAAAGCCAATAGAACATTATTGTGGATACAGTAACATCGCCTCTATCCAATGCGGTACAAAGAAGCACAATACTGTAGGTAGCCTACACTAGATTGCCCATTATGCTACGCACCATAATTCCATAGTGTACGTTTGACGTCCAGTCTTATCTTCACAGAGCCGGTACGTACACTTACGAGCAATGCCTTCACTTCACAGCAGATGTTCAAAGCGACCTCCTTGCATTTACAAACACTACGCCACTCGTTGGAGCATACATTGCCGGTAGCATGCTGAGCTTCTATGCCCAAGATAGCGGGTTCAAACCGTCGGATTTTTTAAGAGCGTTAAAATCCCTCAGTATGCCTTCCTTCGGAGGGGAAGTAAAGCCGGCGGTCCCATGTCATAGATTTATGGCATGTTAAAGACCACTAATTCACTAATTACACCTGTGTGAAGCTAAATTGTATAGGTTAAGAATGTAAACAACGCTCTTAGGCTCCTACGTTCATTGCCAAGTGCCGACTGTGGTGGCGTCTAGTAGCTAAGTTCTGAACTAGGCCTAGTAGTCGTTGACGGTGGCGTTTGGCGGCAAAAGTAGGAACTAATTGAAAAATTCAAAGTTGCAGTCCTTACTTGAATTAAAAAGCAGATACACACACTAATACAGTCATCACAATTAACACCGGTTATCAGACATATTCTACACACACCCAAAGTGCACGGGGCCACATGACCGCGTTGTCGCAGCCCCTAAACCGAGGAACCAACCCTACTTTGCAGGGCCCTATGCAACACACCTGCATCCAATATTAACAATGCAGCATGCACGCGAGCTATTAGGTCTTGTACATCCATGGGTGGAGTACTATAAACTTGTTCCTTGAAGTGTGCCCACAAATAAAAATGTAGTGGATAAAGGTCCGCGGAACGTGGCGGCCAGAACATTGGACCTCCACGACCAATCCATTTCCCTGAACACGCTTCATTTAAACAGTTACGCACAGTCATTCCAAAGTGTGGCCGTGCAACATCATGCTGAAACCATAGCTGTCGCTGAACACCAAGTGGAACGTACGCAAGAGGGGGTAATAAACTTATCTGGCTATAGGCAAGGACCTAAAAGCACTCCTTCCTCGATTCCAACCCACAGGCTTACACCAAAGCGTGCCTAAAAGCCACGTTCACGGGTGACATATGGGTTGTGGTCAGACCAATACTGACTGTTGTGATGGTTGAAAATACCTTCCTGAGTGAAGCTACATTCATCACTCCATAGCACATTCTTGATGAAATATTCGTTATCTTTAACTTATTGCAAATGCAATTCATATAACTGTACTCGTTGAATGTGGTCTTCTGGCCGCTGGTGTTGAGTTAACATGTAAAGATATGGATTTAGTTCTTCGTCGTGCAACACAACAACCAGTGTTGGAGATACCTGGAACTGCCTTGCAATATCACAGGTACTTCGCCGAGGTGATTGGTGAACGGTTTCAAGAATTGCGTCCTCCGTTTGTGGAGTAGGCTACGTCTAGTCCTTGGACGACCTCTGTCCACTACTTGTGGGCGAAGATTACCGGTTTCCCACAGGCGTTGCTCAAGGCGACAATAAACATTCTTATCGGGATGGCGCCTTTGAGGTTACCGTGCCGCATACTCACGAGCAGCACCCAACACTAAAAGCATATCGACGTATTCACCATTTGTGAACTCCATCATGAAGCCACCCTACATGAACTTGACAGGATCAGTTATGGTTGTGCAATGCGTGGTTAGTAGACTCATGCATGCCGTTTAATGGATCACACCGTGCGTTCTTTTTTCCGCTATCGTTTTACGGACTAAGCGAGGATCCCACCATTACCGCCACTGATGGCAGTGTCCTGGAGCTTGGGACTCTATGTCGGGGATACAACTGGGGAGTGTGACTAGCACTTTGCCCAGGCGGCCTCACCTGCAAAGCGAATGGGGGCCTGATGAAGGGATGGGAACAGTGGAAGGGTTAGGCAAGGAAAGGGGAAGGAGGCAGCCGTAGCCTTGCGGTAGGTACCATCTCGGCATTTGCCCGAAGATGAAGTGGGAAACCACGGTAAACCACTTTGAGGATGGCTGAGGTGGGAATCAAGCCCCCTCTACTCATTTGGACCACCCGAGGCTGAGTAGACCCCGTACCAGTCCTCAGACCAAGTTTCAAATTTCGTGGCAGAGCCAGGAATCGAACCGCTTACCTCCGGGGTGGGAGCTAATCACGCTGACCTCTACGCAACGGAGGTGACTCATACTGTCATGTGAGAAAATCATGTGATGTCATGCTTATTACAAGCGCAGACGGGAACTGACGAAATAGCAAAAAAAAAAAAAAAAAAAAAAACCTGACGTAGATTTGAACCGTAGCTCGATGGTGCATGTGGGATTGATAACCCAACAGTCTACTCAGTGAGCTGCGACGAATAGTACGGTATTGCGGGATGGTACACATTTCTGTGTACATTCTGATGCACTTCAGTATGTGACAATGTTGCCAGCTCCTCGCTTTCATACTTGTGGTTTTTAAACAGCACCCGATCCGATTTTGCTATAGAAACTTTTGTCTTGCAATTGGATGAGGAATCGCATGCCGACCTCCGAGTGCGGATTTTACGTTCACCCTGTATATATATGTAGATTTTTATATTTTTTTCTTGCTAATTTTTATTTTAAAATATATAGAGTAGTAGTAGTTATTGTTGTTTTAAGGGGCGGAACTACGAGGTCATCTGCCCTAAAATATATAGAGATACAGTATATGTATATTAATAACATTTTTATAATAAAGGGAAAAAATAAAAAGATTATTGCAAATTACAGTTCCATAGGTCTAAAAACATAATTTTATATAATTAGTATAAACTAAGCAAAAAAGCCCGGCAGACAGGCAGCAGAGTCAAGTTTGCGAAGTAACGCACACAGAGGCCCTTACTAGCCTCTCGCTCATATCACCCATGCGTACCACCGGTTGGGAACCCCTGCTCCAAACAACAGTCGACATGTTCTACCCATTGTTCAATTCCTCGATTATAGCATTCTGCTCCTTAGTTACGAAGCCATTCGAGACCTGCTGCAAGAAATTCATCGTGGTTCAATCCTTAACATGTTTCTTTGCTATTCATGGTTGATGTGGGATCTAGTATCGTTCTGTAGAGCTACAGGGTGGCGCACAAAATGTAATACACTGGAAATTGCTTATAGACTATTTAATATACAACATATTTAATAAAGAATGCCATTACAACATTCACTGTAATGTGCATGATTAGTCAGTTGGCAGGACATGTTCAATATGCCCACCTTCTAGGCGTACAACAGCTTCGAGACGAACCTGCATGTTTGTGACCACTCTACAACATAATGTCCTCATTCAACCCTCGGAAGAAAGTCACAATGGCCGCTTGCAATTGCAGTACATTTTCTGGTTTCTGGCGGTAGATTGTCTTCTTCAAATATCCCCACAGAAAGAAGTTGCAGGGATAAATATCGGGGCTATGTGGTGGCCAGATTGAAAACATTCGGAATATCGATGGGACATCACAAGGGGCCAGAAATGTTTATGCAGGGAGTCCAGAACAACATTTGCTGTGTGCGGACGAGCTCCATCTTGCATGAACCACTGTGTCTCTATTGGTAGTCGTGTAGCAAAGAGTTATGGAAGGAAACTGTTTTGCAACATGTCCATGTAACGCGCACTGTTGACTGTGTCATTGATAAAGATTGGCCCAACAATTCCATGACTGGAAATTGCAGCCCACACACACATTTTCACTCCACGACTTTCAACCTCGTGCACAATAGCAGGCCGTTCTTTCGCCCAAACCCGGACATTCTCTTTGTTCGCAGCACCGTTGAGATAAACGTGTGCCTCATCACTGAACCATGTGTTGCGCAGTACCTTCTGCAATAGCCCATGCAGAAAACTGTATTCGCCGTTGCTTGTCAAGCGCCGTTAGTTTATGACCGGTTGTCATTTTGTATGGGAATTGGTCAAGCTCAGACTGCAGTATTCTGTGAATTGACCCACAAGAGATGCCCAGCTGAACACAGGCAGTTCTGGTGGATTTGGAGGGGCTCTGAGCCACAGCCGCTCTCACAGCTGCAATATTATCCGGTGAGCGGACTGGCTTGAGATGGGTTCGTTTAATCTCCAGTATATTACCTTCTGTTTTAAATTGGCTGGCCAGTCTACACACCGACTGACGGTAGGGAGCCCACCGGGTACGGAAATAAACACGAAACCTTTCCGAGTCCGAGTTACACTCTTTGTGTCCACATAAAACAACACTGTTTTCACCTTCTGTTCGCGCATCAACTTCCCTTTATCTGCCATGCTGTATAACTGGAAGCCGGTACACATGCGCGACATGTGCTGCTGTCTGTCGAATCACGCATGAAATAAGGTTTCTGTTTACGAAAGGACAGGGTTGTGAGCCCAGATTTACACATTTTATAAACCATTTTCAATGTATGGCATTTCGTGCGCCACCCTGTACAACTATTTTGGCTTGTAGGTTTGAACTTTGGCTATCTGATAATGCTCACATGTCGAGAAAAACATGTCAACTTATAATTTTCTCCTCTGTAATCCGTAATAAATCTTGTTTTATCACACGTAATTTTTTCAGATTGTTTTTTACGTTTCACGGTAATTGGGATTATACTGTGTTTGCCAACTGAAAAGTTGCAATATTAATTAATTCCGAAGAAGCCTTAAACATTAAGTCTTTATGCGCTGGTGTCCTGATCACGGAACTCAAGATCCGCACAATTTACGATACTGCAGACAATCTCGAACTGTACAACTAACAGTGCCTATTGGGATGCTCATCTGCCGAGCAATGTCCGTGATAGAGGCTATCTATGATTTATGCAAATAATTTCATTGATGGCCTGGACCTCCTCATCTGTGGTGAATGTTGTTGTCCTTTCTTCCTGATCAGCATCACCCTCGTCCGTGCAGTCTTGGTCAAATTGTTGGCGCCTTTTACTATGGCTGGACGCAAAATTGCTTTTGGTCAATATATACCACCAGAATTTCATGGTTATCACACAAGAATCATAGTGTCCTAAGTACTTAAACTTTGTTATCAGTACCGCAGCAGAACTGTGCCTGCAGTAAGACTAGACGTGGACTATATTACCGTAGAACGGTATGTCTAACTTACTATTTGAAGGCACCTCGTACATCAGTGATTCTAAAATCAGGTTCCAAGAAGGTTCTCGGGTGTTTTGCCAGATTATCACATATTGGCAACACAACAAGAAAACAGAAATTTCATTGGTACCTGGTCATATAATTAATTCATTGACAATATTAGTACTCGTGCATTTTTCTTTTTTTATAACTTATACCTCATTTTTGAGAAATCCTTCAGTCTCACACTGAACTCCTCAATTAATTGTACCTACTGTAGATGTATTAAGTTTATTTACTGTAATTTAAATAATATGTAATGTGTTGTTGTTTCCTATGGCTAGCCCAGATTCCAGTCCATCAGCTTTCTTGCGTTCCAATCGAGTTGTGTGAGGTTTCCAGAAGTTCTAATATGTAATGTAATATATTATTAAATTCTGGTTTACATGGAATGGTTTAAGGAAATCACATGTGCAGATGTCTCATTTGTGTATTCTTTTGTTGTGTTATTTCAGTTGAATTTGGTTATAACAACATCCAAGGAACCATGAAAAATACAGTATGTTAAAAAAAAAGTGTGTTGTAACAGGGATGCTTATTTTCAGTCAAGAGAGGGGGAAAATCATGAAGAAACTTAATTATCCTTAAAAATGGTATATTGACTTTCACAGCCAGTGAATAACTCAGCAATTTTTCGAGGTTTGTGCCGTGTCTTGTGTGGGGTTTCGCCTAGTTTTTCGCTTTTAGTTCTCGCAGTAAAGAGGCGCAGGTGCACTTTAAAAAAGGGAGGTAGCGCGCAGTTCGCTACCCCTGTGGGTGTCTGGGCGGAGAGACCAGGAGCCCGCTGTTTAGCCAGCTTGGTGTCCTAGGCGAAACCCCACACAAGATACTGCACAAACCTAGAAAAATTGGTGAGTTATAATTATCCTTCATAAAATCAAATTGATCACATCGCGGTGAGCAGGAGGTTCAGAAGAAGCTTGGAAGATGTTAGGAACAAGAGAGGAGCAGACGTTGGTAGTGACCATCATCTTGTGGTTGCCAACTTCCGCATGAATTTCGTGGCAGTCCGCCGAAAGTTTAACACTCGGCACAACAAGTTTGACGTGGGCAAGCTTAAGAACCAGCAGAGATTGGACCAATTGAAACTGGAGCTCAGAAATAAATTCCAGGTGTTGGACTCCGAGACAGAGAAGGACGTGGAGACTGTGTGGAGCGAGGTAAAGAATATCTTCGTGGAAACCAGTGAGATGCAGCTCGGGTACAAGAACTACCTGCGGAAAGAATGGATATCCGATCAGACCTGGGACAAGATAAATTATAGGAAGGAGATTAAGGCCAAGCTCAACACCTGCAAGACTAGGCAGCAGAAGGCTCTCACACAAGCAAAGTATTCAACAGCAAACAGGGAGGTAAAGAGGAGTGTACGGAAGGATCATAGGAGGTGGATTGATGAGCATGCGTAGAAAGCTGAAGAAGCGGCAAGAAGGGGGGACGTTAAGGAGCTCTATGGCATCACAAAGATGCTTTCGAAGAAAGGTTTTAATAAAACTAGGCCTGTGAAGAGCAAGACGGGCGAGATCCTCACGACGTATGAACAGCAGCTGACAAGATGGAGAGAACACTTTGCGGAGGTTCTAAATAGAGATAGAGGACCAGAAAGTAAGCAGCGAGGAGAAGATGAAGAGGAAGCAGAAAGTGACCCAAGCATCAGCCTCGACTCCCCAACTCGGGGCGAAATACGGACAGCGTTGAAGCAGATGAAATGCGGGAAGGCACCAGGTCTGGATAATATCCCAGCGGAAGTACTGAAAGCAGACCTGGATATTACGATCGATCTGCTGCACCCGCTGTTGGAGAAGATCTGGAAGGAGGAGAAAATACCAACCGACTGGAAGAAGGGGTTGATAGTCAAGTTGCCGAAGAAAGGGGACACCACAAACTGTAACAACTGGAGGGGTATCACCTTGCTGTCCATTCCAAGCAAAGTGCTGGCGAGAGTCATCCTGAATCGTATAAAAGACTGCGTAGAAAAAGGCTACGGAAGGAACAGGCTGGATTTCGACAACATCGCAGCTGTGTGGATCTCATCAACACCCTCCGAATCATCCTGGAGCAGAGTGTGGAGTGGCGGAATACCCTTTACCTCACATTTGTTGACTTCGAGAAAGCCTTAGACTCCGTAAATCACAGAATCCTGTGGAAGACCCTCGAGGAATATAAAATTCCAACAAAGATCATCAGAATCATGGACGAGATGTACGAAGGGTATGAGTGCCAGGTTCTTCACGAAGGCAATTTAACAGAAAAGATAAATGTGAGTTCTGTAGTGAGACAGGGGTGTGTCCTTTCCCCCACTCTGTTCCTGTTGGTCCTGGATAGTGTGATGGAGTAGGTAATGGGAGGACGGAATAGGGATATTCAATGGGGTATAAATGACAGGCTTGAAGATCTGGATTTCGCAGACGACATTTGTCTTATGGCACAACGGTACCAAGACATAGAAGATAAGCTGGGGAGGTTGCAGAGAGAAGCAGAACGTGCAGGACTGATGATCAACACCAACAAGACCAAAGAGATGAGGATAAATTCTGACATCACGACTAGTTTGACAGTCAACGGAAAGGAAATTGAGCGAGTTAAGTCCTTCCTCTACCTTGGAAGTATAGTCACAAATGATGGGGGAGCAGAGGAAGATGTTCTAAGCCGTATCAGGAAGGCAAATGGTGCCTTTGTCCAGCTCTACCCCATCTGGAGAATTAGAAACATTTCCAGGAAGACCAAGCTCCGCCTTTTCAATAGCAACGTAAAGTCGATTCTTCTCTACGGCTGTGAAACATGGAAAGTCACAAAACCGATAAACAACCAGCTACAGGTGTTCATTAACAGATGTCTGCGTCGCATCATGAATGTGAGGTGGCCAGACATAATCTCAAATGAAGATCTTTGAACCATCACCAATCAACAACCGATTAGCACCCAGATCAAGGAGAGGAAATGGCGCTGGATTGGTCACACACTAAGGAAGCCGGACGGAGCTATTGAGAGGGCGGGGCTAGACTGGAATCCTCAAGGTGCCAGGAAGCGAGGTCGACCTAAGAAGACCTGGAAGAGGACGATCGAAAATGAAATTGCAGAGGTGGCCAAGAACTGGAGTCAAGTGAAGAGAATGGCCAGGAACCGTACTGCGTGGAGAAATTTCGCCAAGGCCCTATGCTCCGGAAGGAGCGGCAGGAATTAAGTAAGTAAGTAAGTATAATTATCCTTATTTTATATGCCCACAAATTCTAAATCTTTTTCAATTCTTGGCTAATCCTGCTTTCCCCATAAGGGGAGGCTCTGTAATGGGCAGGGGTGTAGTGGAGCGGGAACGGCGTTCCCACACTGGTTTCATTCAGTAAAAAAAAAATAATAATAACAAATAAAATTAAAATCACTTATGCAAGTAAATAAAATAATATCTTAAAAATGTGTGAGTGCCTCATATATTGATTTGAGGCATCAGCACCCATGCACCGTACCTACCCGAATTTCAATATTCTAATTGTTTACTTAGATTAAGATTCGGTAGTTCGCTGTCGCAACCTTGCCGTCGCGTCGGCGGCGTGGTGCTAGCCGGTATCCGGGGCGCTCAAGTTCAGCCCCCTCCCTCTTTCACGTGCGACAGAGAAAGAGGTGAGAGAGAGGGAGGGAAGTCAGTCGGCACTCGGCAGTCGCGCTACTGGCGTTCGTGTGGAAAGTGGTGACGCGCTGATTTGACTGTTCTCTTTATTTTGTTTGTTAGTGAGGTTATCGTGCGCTGTATTACTTTAATAATTAGTTGTGTTATTTTAATAGTATTCAGACATTCAGACGAACTTGAATTGAAGGGCGATTACTCAATTAACCCAATCGAACATGGAGCCGTCAAAGAAAAATCAAAAAACACTGTTTTCGTTCTTTTCTAAGCAACCAAATGAAGATAAAGGTGAAGAAGTAAATGACTATTTAGATGTATCTCACTCAGGGAAAAAGTCTACTTCTCTTCGTGTGTCTTCAGATGAAAAAAGTGGTTTACAGGCAGGAACTGAAAGTAATTCTTCTGTAAGTTCGACTTCGAATATGCATGAGCATGATGTACAAAATAAATCTGAATGGCCTTCAATATGGACTATTGATATGTGGGAACGCAAAAAAAGAAGCCTTCCCATGGTTGGGTTGCAAAAACGGTTCATTAGGCTGTACATTATGTAGCAACGTTTCTCGTCATGGTGCTTTTAAAAAGGAACGTACATCAATTTCTAAAGAATGGTGCACAATTGCAATAACATTCAATGGGTCTAGTAAGTCTGCCCAACTTACTTCCCTAAGAAAAAAAAAATTCTTCACAAGCAATCATCAGCTCACTTGACTGCTGAGAGCATAACCGCTAAGGCGAACGAGGAAACTATTGATAAAATGAACCTTTCCAATCTAGAATCTACAATTAAAGTATTTCGATCAGCTTACTATTTGGCAAAAAATGATAGGCCCTTTTCTGATTATTCTAAACTTTTGCAACTTCATAAAATGAATGGTGTAGACATTGGTGTAGGATTACACTCTAGATTTAGTGCAACTGAAATCATTGACCACATTTCTGATGAAATAAAAAAACGAATTACTCAACAGGTTAAAAGCATTTCAGGTAAAATTTCGATTTTGATCGATGAATCTACAAGCCTAAGTGATAAATCTACTTTGATTGTTTATTTAAAATGTGAAACCAGCTAAGATTTGCCACCAAATGTCTTATTCTTAGACCTAATTGAATTGCCTAACCAAACTGCTGATTCTATTTTTGAGGCACTCTTAGGTTGTTTGAAAAAATATGGGTTTGATCTTGAGTACCTAAAAGAGAACTTAGTTGCATTTGCCTGAGATGGCGCTATTGTCATGTTAGGAAAAAAATCTGGTGTCGTAGAAAAGTTACTACAACAGTTTCCCAACATTGTTCCATGGCATTGCATGAACCATAGGATAGAGTTAGCTGTAAGTGATTCTATCAATGACGTTGGGGCTATTAACCATTCTCAAATGTTTATGGACAAGCTGTACACTCTGTATAGTAAATCGCCTAAATGCCAAAGAGAACTAGCCGAGTGTGCTGGTGAGCTTGATTTGCAACTACAGAAAGTTGGTCGCATTTTGGGTACGAGATGGGTTTCCAGTTAATTTAAAACTGTTATGGCCGTTTGGTATGGATATCAAGCATTGTACTCTCATTTTAAGAGGGCCCAAGAAGACAAGAACAGAACAACAACCGAACAAGCAATGTACGGTGGGTTGATTAAGCGCTTGACATCAACTCAGTTTCTGTCAGATTTGGCGAAAATGTATGACATATTAGCTGAATTAACAATGGTTTCAGAATGTCTTCAAAATAGGGAGGCAACTGTTGTTTATGCAGACAAACTCATAAGAAGGTCAATTGCTTTTTTCGAGTGCCTTAAAGAGAAACCTGGAACTAAGACCCTTGAGGCCAAGAGAGCTGCAATCACTGGTAATTTTTGTGATGTTCCCTTAACAAGTAGAAACAAAATAACTGCTATTAATGACCAGCAGTTGCTATCAAGTGTTATCAACAACCTTAAACAGAGACTTTTCACAACAAGAAACAGTAACGAACCATCTACAGCCACAGGGACCAACAATTATGATTATGAAAAAGAATATGAATCTCTCCTTTCAGAACTGAAAGTACTTGAAAGTAACAACTGGCCTCCAGAAAAATATGCTGGATACGGTGAACAAGAAATCGAACATCTCTGTGCAAGATTTAGGTTGAATGCCAACAAAATTTAGAACAGCTTCAGAGATTATTATATAAACAATTCATGCTTTTGGGCAAAAAGGAGGCAAGGTTTCTCCGAAACGTATGGTTTAAATTAAAAATACACACGGCATTAGCCCAAAAGCATGAATTGTTTATATAATAATCCGGGCCGTGAAAGCCTTAATAAGCAAAGCTTCAGAGATTACCTGGAAAACAGCACTACGATTCCGAAGGACTTAAACCCTCTGATAAACTGCACAAAGCTTATTGCTTGCAGTTCTGCAGAGTGTGAACGTGGCTTCAGTCACATGAATATTATTATATCGCCAACACGGTCAAAACTGACCATCGAGCACGTATCAGCATTAATGTTTATCAAGTTGAATGGACCAAGTATCCAGACATGGAAACCAGAGAATTACGTCAAGACATGGTTAAGACGACACCGCACAGCTGATGACACTAGAACTCGACGAGCCAACCTCCAACCTGATGACAATGGGGAAGAAGATGCATTTGCCATTTATTTGTAAATACATTATAAAATTTTTGAATATGTTCAGTTTTTAATCTTTGTGTTTGAAATGTTAGTAAACTTATACATAAAAACAAATGTTAGTAAACTTATACATAAAAACATGTTACATCTTCTATTTTTTCTTTTTCCCTGTGATAATTTTATCCATTCCATAGGCTACAGGGCCCCCGAACCGAACCCCCCGCTCTCTGGGTGGGGGGAGGTGGTACCCCTCAGACCACTTCCTCCCATTGGTAAGTCAGTATTTAGCGTTCCCACACTAAAAATTTTGCCACTACACGACTGGTAATGGGTACATTGTAGGTTCTTTGTTGCTTAGTCCACTTCATCCACGTCGCTCCATTCAGTATCGTAACTCCTTATTTACAAAGGTTGCATTGAGGCAGGAAGTCAACACTATTGATCTTGGTCTTGAAGCTGGCCTGGCACCTTGCAGGCTGTGTTCTCAGGAGGAAACGGGATACTCTAAGAGGGGAATAAAATTCGCCAGGTAGCCAGATTTCCTTCTTCGTTGCAAAATCTTATTACTACCGAGGCCGAGTATGAATTTCTATGCAAGGTACATGCTTAGAGGTTTGTTGAAATAAGCAAGGTCAATACTGTAGATTTCCCGCCTCAATGCAACAACATGGAGTTGAACAAACGAACCTGTGACATCCAACTCCGACAGATGTTGCCCTTCCTCTGAACCTATACGTTGGACATGCTAATGCATAGCCCTATGACACAGATGCAACCTTGACGTAAGAAGTAAAGGTGCCTGCACATTATATGCTCAGTCACTGTGGAGGCCCAGGTTCGATTCGTGGCTCTGCCAAGAAATTTAATTCTGGCCAGAGGGCTGGTACACTGAGCCACGTGAGGCAAAACTGAGAAGGGGAGGATTCGATTCCTACCTCAGCCTTCCCAGAAATGGTTTTCCACTTCTACTCCGGGAAAATACCAGGATGGTAACTAAAATAAGGCCACGGCTGCTTCTTATCCACATCCTACCTTGATGACAAGTACAGTACACACACTAGTAGAGACATAAGCTCAGAGGTAGAGTAACAGACGCCAAAGCTGGAGGTCCCTGTATGAGTCCAATATTTTAATTTTCTACCGTCCATGGTTTGTACACTTGTAAAATCCTTGACCTAAATGCCATAATCCTTTATGGCCATTTACAGAAAACAGTGGAACTTGGATAATTCGAACCTCAAGGGACCAGTAAAAAAATTCGAATTATCCAAATATTTGAATTAAGAAAGTTCTTTGAAAAGGGTAGAGAAGATATTCAAATTTTAAGTTTTCATGCAAGAACGTGTATTAAACATTATATTACATAGGTTTTTAACAAGTAAAGTGCTTATATACTATGTAGGTCTCTTACGTTCACATAATGATTTACGTTCAACAAAGCATATTAACAGACAACGGTACTGTGAATAACCTCCAAAGCTTCAAATGATAAAATAAAACCCAAATGTACTCTTCACCTATTTAACGACAGTAGTAATCCTGCAATCTAGTTAAGTGTTACAGAAATCGACTGTTTTTCAAAAAAGTTTGAGATTTTTACCTGTTTGCTCCAATTAAGTCACTCGGCCATCACAAAAGAATCTAACAAATTTAAGGAACGGAAAACAGAATCACTTACGTCATTTCTACTTTCAAAAGAACGTCTAAGTTCTGTGATGTGGTTTGTTGTTTGGGCTGCATTCGGAACAGTTTTTTTTTTGAACTTCCTCCACGAGTTCATCGCCAGATGCGTCGTCACCATCTTGTTTTTCGGAGTTCAGTACATCGGTGATGATTTCTGCGTCAGTCAACTCACCACAAACTGCGACATTTTTGGCTTTTTACACGTAAAATCTTCGAATTATCCAAAATATAATTCGAATTAACCACGATGTTTTAGCATTGATTGTATATAAAATGCTAGGGACCAAGAGAAACATTCGAATTAAAGAAGATTTCGAATTATAGAAGTTCGAAATAGCCACGTTCCACTGTATTTTCTTGGGAGGAGTTGAACTGCTACCACATCCAGCATAAAGCCCTAGTCTTGTGCCTTCAGATCCATGGCCCATGAACTGCTACCACATCCAGCATAAAGCCCTAGTCTTGCGCCTTCAGATCCATGGCCCATTTCCTGCATAGAAAATATGTCAAAAACATTGAAGCTGTGGATGTAGGTTCCTCAGGATGCTTCGCATCAGAACTCAGAGACTGGTACCATCACGGGTTAAGAAACCTCCCTGAAAGATGGCCCAAGACCATAGAATAGTTTAATTTCTTGTCAGAAAACTCCCCAAATAAAATTTTCTTTAAAAAACGGCATTACTTATGAGTAAGGCCCGGATAGTTATGTGTTTAAATATTTTATATTTAATTAAATATTTTCTATTTATTCACATATTTTTACAGTTTTTATAAATAAATACATATTCTGGCGTATTTATTCATAAGTACATATTTCCTATATTTGGTCGTATGTTGTACTTCTTGGATGACTGCTGCCCACATTTTTGACACTTTGAAATTCCAGTAATTGGCTTCTCTATTTGGTCAGTGCTCCATTCTCTCCATACTGTAGTAGTATTTCAAGTCAGGGATTTCCCGGTCATTATGTACTGCAGGGGGGCTGGAGTTAACAGGCTCATTAAGCCTCCAATAGTCCTTGCCTAGACGGGAAATTTTATTTGAAATCACAGTGGTCTGCGAAACTTGTGAGTAAACTGACAGTGGCGTTCTCGTTTCAACGTATATGATGCATCCCAAAAGTGCGAAATGTGTTACTTTGAATCGTTTAGTGCGGGAGTTCGGAGACGTTTTTAGAATTGAAGGAACTGTTTTATTTTGCAACATTTGTGAGAAACCCATAGCGGCAGACATGCGTCCACAAGTTACGCAACATGTTGCGACAGCGAAACACGTGGAATGTGCATCTTTAAAGAAGTCGACACAACGTTTGCTTCCTGAAATGCAGGCAGGATGTGAGATCTGGTCCAGCAAACTGCCAGTTCTCACAAGACATTTGTCATGCATTTCTTGCGGCTGATATACCACTGAACTAACTGCAGAATCCAGTGCTACGTGGCACGTTAGAAAAGTACGTCAACAATTTTCTCACTGACGATTCAACACTGCGTAAGAACTAGCCTATTTACCTAAACTTTACTCTGAGGTAGTGCACAGAATTCGTAGTGAAATTGGCGACAACGCTGTCTGGATTACAATGGACGAGATGACCAACGATACAGGCCGTTACGTAGCCAACATCATAGTTGGTGCGTTAAAATGCGATCCATCACAGTCATTTTTAGTGACGGCGGTTCATCTGGAGGAAACCAAGAGTTATACAATAGCTAAAGCTTTCAATGATGCTATGGTGCTTCTGTGGGCTGATGGCATCC
Organism: Meconema thalassinum; assembly: GCA_946902985.2. NCBI lineage: Eukaryota > Metazoa > Arthropoda > Insecta > Orthoptera > Tettigoniidae > Meconema > Meconema thalassinum. The sequence goes on from CAMPQE020000024.1 coordinate 27,001, forward strand.
GATATGCTACCTATAGTGCTTCTATTAATTACAGACGCTGCACCTTATATGGTTAAAGCATCCCAGGGGTTGAAAATTCTGTACAGCAAGATGATTCATTTAACTTGTTTAGCGCATGGCATGCGCCGTGTTGCTGAAACTGTAAGGATTATTTTTCCAAATATGAACAGAGTAATAGCATCCGTAACTAAATGAAAAGGATGATTTACTTTTCACGTCAATCGAGCAGATTTACGCACTCAAGTATCAGTATAAGACAATAAAATCAGTGCTATGAAAGTTTCTTAAGTGACCTTTTCTAATGTTCTTTAGAATGAAATTCGAAAACAACACACATATGATTTCGTATCACTATCACGCATCTGCAGGAAGTATTGTTGGATTCGGAAATTGAGGCAAGACCCGGTCTGTTATGGGGGAATATTTGTACTGTGGACTGGTTTATTCTGGCAGCTGGACGTTCCAACTATTTTTAGAGTAACTGGGGGACATAAATATGATACAAAATTAAGAACATATTTTGGAGACTTAATCACATATTTTCCCACTTTTAAGCACATAAATACATACATATTTCTGAAAAGTTAAGCACATAACTATCCGGGCCCTACTTATGAGACATCTCTCTATGCAGATGCATGCCACCTCCGGAGAAAACATTGTTCTCTCTGTGTTACAACCAACCTGCAAGTTATAATGAGTTTAAAATGATAACATTATGAAAAGAGAGAGAAATATTAAATTTAAATGAGTTAAGAGGTATTAATTGCATAATGCGTACTTTACTAAAATATTTACAGAGATGATAAAGACTGGTTGACTATACAGCTAATAGAAGACGAGATTACAATGTTCATTCTTAAAATTAATCTCTTCAGTTATCTTGATGTTTCGAAGAGCTCAACAGAAGAACAATCATAGGCCGCATCCATTCACATAAAATTCCTGCAAAGAGAACAAAATTTGTAAATACCATATACAAGTAATATTATTGAGGGGCATATAAAACACATGCTCATCATCAGGATATAAAGGGACCTCCAGCCACTCTTAATTCATTACACGAGCTATCAAGTTCCATTGTAATAGTGCCATAGTGTGGACTTCCACTTGACCGTTTGCCACCCACCCCCATCTCTAGGTGGAGATGATGTGGGAGAGCATACCTCGACTGTACATCTCCATCCGAATATGAAGGAGTGAGCGCTTTCTTATATGGCGCGCAGTCCTCGTCGGACTTAAACCTGTCTCACTCTTGGAGAAGAGCGAGAGCGCTGTCGAGGGACCTTCCCCTTTCTGAAGACTGGGTGTCCGTCCCGAAAACGTCGTTTCTCTCTTCTCCGCCGGTGATATCTTCTTAGTATAAGTAAGTTCCTCCACAGTAAGGGGTTTGGCTTCTGTCGGTTTCGCTTGATGGTCGTGGGAGCGGAAGGGCCAGAAGATACAGTAGCCACCCCATTAGCTGGCGGGCGAGAGATATGGCATCGCACCGTCTCCCTCTTCTCCACTATCTTGATCATATCAGGTGGGCTGGATGAAGGACCAGCCCTGGTCGGTGAAATGTTCACCATTCACTGATACACATTGCTGGCACATTTTCAGCACCAGCTGTGAACTAGGTAAGTACAAATTCCTCTACTCAATGACTCAGTGCTGCGCGAGCGCCGCATTACGGCCAAGTTCTTGGCGGGAGACAGGCTCGCAATGCGGACGAGCGAAAATCCCATTCACAAATAAAACAAAGTCCCTGTATATTATTTTCACCCTAAAATTCTAAATGCCAACGAAACGCTGGTAATAAGATTTTTTTTTAAATATTAATTAATTGAAAATAAGAAATCTTAAAAATATAAACATTTCATAAGATGTGGGATAACGCAGTCCCTTCTCAGACTCAATTGGTTGAAAACAAGGAAACAATGCTCTGCATAATTTTGGCGACAACATACGTTTCACGAGTTAGAAAGAAAAGGACTGGTAGTCATGGAGAAGTAAATGTTAGGTTAGGTATTGAACACAAATTCATTTGAGTTTAAGTTCTTTCGGAAAAATTAAAAAAAAGAACTAGAATAAATTGTTTGTTATATAATAACCCCTGGCACTACAGCCCATGAAGGGCCTAAGCCTACCAAGCGACTGCTGCCCAGCCAATTGGCCTGCAAATATTGGGGTGATGCGTGATCAGCGCATCGGGTCCCCTCGGTCGGTAATCTTGGTTTTCGAGATCGAGGTGCCGCCTCACCGTCAGACAGCTACTCAATTGTCCTCACGAGGCTGAGTGCACCCAGTTCCAGCCCTCACGTCAGTTTCTAAAATCCCTGACGGAGCCGGGAATCTAACCCAGGGTCTCCGGGTGAGAGGTAGGCGTGCTACCCCAACATCTCAGGGCCGGCTTGTTTGTTACTCCTCCAAATGTTCGTATAGTGTTCATTATTTAACCAAATCCATGCACCGTACACATAGTTATAATACACACTCACACCTCGCTTTTGTTATTTCACCGCAATGGGTATTTTATGTCACCACTTTGAACAATTCATTTCACCGTTTTGAAGCCTTACCATAAATCAGGGTCCCTAACACTTATAATACCAAAGAGTGCAAAAGCGTTCCTCGGCGTGTCAGCGAAAATAGCGCTCCTCATGCAGGCAGTTTTATATTTGCTTGTAGTTCTCAGATTTCTCACAGATCGCAGCACAACGCAGATGATCCAGAATCGGCAAAGCCTGCAGTCCCTAAATCTATCACAACTATCGTGGTAATAGCTTTATTTACGGAGATATGATATTTTTGAAAGCGCTTACTGTTTTGTCCACCACGCACCGTTGATAGTACGAATATGGCCTCAGCTGCGCGGGATCTGTTCGTAAACGATGATGATCTAGACGAGTATATCAATAGAGTGTGCGCCGTTTATGATTACAATGAGTCTGATGAAGATGTAGCAATATCAGGGTCGTGTAGTAATGATGTTGGTGATTTTATTTCTGATACAGGAAGTGAGAGCAGCGATGACATTCCGCAGTATGCCTACCATAAATCTCGTGGTATCGTCATTAGTGTAAGTGACAATTTTACTGATTCGGAGAGTGACAGTGACGCAAATGAAGACAGTGTAGGCGGTAAAGACAATAATGCCTGCGTAGGCCTACCTAATACAGGGTTTAGTGAAGTTCCAATTGATAGTGACCGTCGGTTCGAACCCATCTGACATGATGTTGTACACGTACTTCGATGAGCGACGAACACTGAAATATTGGAAGAAGGTGGTATTTTGCATCTTTGATCGAATGGTGCTGAATGCCTATTTGATATACAAAGAAAATACTTCAAGTAAAGTTATGACACGGCTCAAGTTACTTCCTCCATAACAGAGTACGGTATATAGAATAGGAATGGGTCCAGGAGAAAAACCTACAAATCAAACCTTCCACCAAGGGAAGGAGAACTTTTGGTGAAATTAAGTGGTAGATTACTAAAAACATGCAATGTGTGCAGCAAAATAGATGGAGGCCCAGTAAAAAGGTCACGAACTGCGTGTTCCAAGTGTATGAAGGTCTTCATGGTATCTGCATAGGGTATCACAAATGCTAAAAGTGAACCAGCATAAAATGTGAAATATGAACAGTGCCTGGTGTATTAAAATATATTTTAAATTAGAAACTATAGCACCTAACATCATGAAATTTTCCAGAGAGTAAACCAACAACATGTGACTGCAGACAATAACAACCGTTTGTGTGTAATTTTCATTTTGAATTGTGTTTCTTTCTCTCAATTTTGACTTTTCTCTTTTTATTTTCACAGTAATAAAACAATTTTTTTTTTACATGTTGTAGAGTTATTGTAACATAGTATGTTACTTAGTAGAATGGTAAAACAACTCATTTTCAATGACCAGGAAAAAGTTTTGGGGTATATCTTCAAAAATACAAAAGTTATAATGATTTTAGTACAACATTGCAATTTCTTGAAAAGAAGCCTGGTATTCTTCACATATACCACCTATAAAACTAACCCCGTGGCACTACAGCCCTTGAAGGGCCTAGGTCTACCAAGTGACGCTGCCCAGCCAATTGGCCTGCATATTTTGGGGTGACGCGTGATCAGCGCGTCGGGTCCCCTCGGCCGTTAATCTTGGTTTTCGTGACCGGGGGCACTACCTCACTGTCAGACAGCTACTCAATTGTCCTCACGAGGCTGAGTGCACCCCGTTCCAACCCTCACGTCGTTTTAAAATCCCTGACGGAGCCGGGGATCGAACCCGGGGCCTCCGGGTGAGAGACAGGCACGCTACCCCAACACCACGGGGCCGGCTATATACCACCTATAACGCATCAATAATTTTCATCCAAACCAATGGTTTTTCCCTAGCCCCATGGTCTTTGCCTAGTCCAACAATTGTTAGGCAACGCGACCCTAGTCAATATAAACTCCCCTGGATTTTGTCATGCACAGTGGGGGTAGTCGAGGCTTAATTACATGTCTGTGTCTTCTGCCTTTACATAGCCCTAGTTTATTGAACGGGGCTAAGCCGGTACATAGAATGGAAGTAAACTTATTAACCTGTCCCATAATAATAAGAGAAAATTATAGATCTTTATTGTTACATCAATGTATGAATTCTATGGCCTTTCGGCTGAAATATATATTATTAAAATAATAATAATAAGAGAAATGCGCACAATGTACATAGATACAATTACATATGAGTACAGAAATGTAATACTGTACCGTAACGATTCAAGTCATTCAGGGCAAGTTAGTGTGTGATATCTATCACACCTTTCTTCACACAATTCACAGGTACACAGTTCACACTCGGCATATGAAATGCCTTAGATTACTAGTGCATGAAACAGGAACCTGACTTTTACAGTTTCACTTAGATGGTAAATGATAATATATGAATGTTACCCCTTTTCAGGGGTTCCAGGGGACAATACCTAATGAAATTCTGGTTCATTACGACCAATATACTGGAAATATTTGCTAAATTATGTAATTATTTGTGTTTCTTTCTTGTTGAATTTGAACTACGGTGGCCATGTTGGCTCACTCCAGCTGGGCGAGACATGACGAAAAATTGACAATAGAATTTGTAACCATTGTCAAAAGTATTGATCTGGACGCGTTAGGCTGTAACCATTGTCAAAACCATTGGATTGGACAAAACGAAGGTTAGAATGATCTGGTATAGGTGCAGCCTTAGGCCGCAGGAAGGTAGCGGGGCTAGGTTGACAAAAAAAAATCGATCTGGACGAGTTATGTTGTAACCATTGACAAAAGCATTGATCTAGACGCGTTAGGTTGTAACCATTGACAAAAGCATTGATCTAGATGCGTTAGGTTGTAACCATTGACAAAAGCTTTGATCTGATGAATTAGGCAGTAACCGTTGTCAAAAACCATTGGATGGGACGAAACGAAGTTTAGAATGGTGTAGGTGGGTTACCGGGGCACTGTTAACCCAAAAACCATTGGATTGAATGTGTTGAGATTGGCATTCTTTAATTTTAGGAAGCCGCCTATATCAGTAGGCGGGATTACTATACATTGCGATTCAGCCGCGGATAAAATTCCCCTAAAACAAAATGGCGACTTCCGTGACGTCATCAACGACGTCACGAAATACTCCTCTAGCAAGCTTACGGGAAAAGCCTGGGTAATAGGGGTTTTTGGGTGGTGAAACACAAAAAGCCTCGAAATGACCAATGTATCGAAATCTATGATTGATCTATGTAGCTCAATTAAAGATTCCGATACAAAAAAAATCGCAAATATCGAAATATTTAATTGTCCTAGGTAGGCCGATTAAATATTCCGATTCACATCGTAATTATTTTCATTTCATGAATAAATAAAATTGCATCGAAAACTATAATTTACCTATATAGCTCAATTAAAAATTCCGATACATAAAAAAAATCGCAAATTCACGTCATATATTTAAAATTTCCGTATCGAAATCTATAATTGGCCTATGTAGATCAATTACAGATGACGATACACATCGTAATTATTATAATTTCATATTAATAAAACATTGCATCGAAATCTTTAATTGGGCTATGTAGATCAATTACGGCTCTCGATACAATGTCTTATAAATATAAAATTAAATTAATTACGACGCGTAACGTCATCTGTAATTCAACTATATGGGCGAATTACAGATCCCGAAACGGAATTTTAAAAATTTGTCATAAATGTAACCCTAAATTAAAATATTTTCGTATAAATGGCGTGCCAAATTGAGGTAGGCCAATAAATAAATTACATCTGACGAAACACAATGCATTTCGAAGGTTTTTTAATGCTCATTTCTGTTATTGAGTTGTCACCACCCAAAATAACCTATAACCAAGGCTTTTCCCATAATCTTGCCAGAGAAGCATTTCGTCATGTGGTTGATAAGATCACAAAAGCAGCCAATTTGTTTTTATAATATAGTCATGCACAAACGATCGCGGTCTGTAATAATCACCGGTTGGCATCAATACATTAACCTAGCTGCTAGAACATTGTAATATTCTTATAAAACATTGTGGTCAATAATGTTATTGACCCCACCACATGGCAAGAAATGGTTTTGTGTAGTTTCGTTTTTTTTTCCAAAGTTGGCTGCAAATACGCAAACACAATGCCATTATAAAACATTGTGGTCAATAATGTTGTTTTGCTGGGGGGGGGGGGGGGCTGCCCCCCCCCCCCCTCCGCTAGGTTGGTATTTTTATGTTTTCCAATATTGGCTGCAAATACTTGTATCTCGATTAGAAATCACAATCCTTAACATACTGTTTAATAACGCCTCACAGACATACTATATGAAACGTCAAAAACAAGACCTATAGGCCGATAGGTCTAATACTAAACACTGTCATATCTATTTTGCAGGTGTTCATGTCTAAATTTGTCTAAATTTTACCCATCCATTACTATTCTAACAGGCGTATTCCCAAACACCGTTCCTGACGTAATATTATTGTTTAGACAAATGGCATTGTATATGGCTTTAGAAGAGTACAGTGCAACTTTCATATTAAATGCAACAACCAAAATAAATATATAAACATCACATGTAACGGAATTTATTTGAATGCAACAACTTCAGGAATTCAACAATTTTATCACAAATCGCCAACACAATCGGGCACCCGACATTGCTAATATCAAAATCTTGCTCTATAGGTTATTCAGGGAATAATAATTGTTCAAATTACGGTTACAAAACTGAAATCGGTGGAAAAGAAATGCACATCCTTTTCGGAGAAAAGCGTGCGCGAAACTGACATATGAATCACCTGACTCCCAGCAATCAAAAGCGAGTCAATATCGATACGTGCCGTGACATCACGGTGACGTCACTAAGATGCCTAAAAATTCCCTAAACGCCGGTGTATCGCAAGCTATAGATGAACCTCAGTAGGCTACCGTATGCGTGGGGTTGGCAATACTGTTCGACCAAAAATGGCCGACACAGCTTGAATTTTGTACTATATGTCGTACTATAATTTAGGTTTGTGGGTGGGTTATAGACAGCCGAAGTGAACTACATCATTTCCATATCAAACCTGATCTAGCCTACACAAAACTAGTGAAAAATTAATAGATTAAATTTTCATCAATAAGTTACCTTTGTCCGATTCCACTGCTCGGATAAGAGTTCAGACAATTCCAGCCTGTAGGCTTTCTGGTCCCACTACTGGACAACTGTGGTATATAATCTGCTGCCTTTCTTGAAGAGGGTCATGCCCTGTGAGATCAACAGTTTAACCCTGTTCCAATAAATCAGGGCTATGTAAAGGCAGACATGTTATTAAGCCTGTCTCATTCATATAGGTTAAGTTGGGGTCTCACAGAAGACCAACCTACTCTAATACATAATCCAGCTAAAAATTATATTAATTATGCACGACGTATCACATTTTTGTTTTTCGCTTCCATTTCGACAATATATAATTTTCATACCTTATTTTACCTTTTCGGGGGACATTATCAATTTTAACTTCCAACCTTGATCACTTTTGCACCGACTGCACCCGATATATGTGCTAAATCACGTAAATATGGGTTTTATTTAACAACCGGAGCCATGTTCGTCAGATTTGTTAGTATGTGTACTACTCGGGTCTAAGCTGCATGGACCTGAGAGGAATGTGCATCGCAGACTATGAGTAGTGGTGGTGACGAGTGATGAGGTTTCTCGGCCCTTGAGTAGTAATAGAAGCAAATACATTCGTCGGTGACTCACTCACTCATTCCCTACGCCACACTGGTTTCAGAAAAGACCCTATGTTAACAGTATTGGAATAGACGAGAATGTCAGGTAACGCGGCGGCCTGTCGAGAGGCTTGTCAATTCTCGCCAGCTCCTACCCTGCCTCTGCCCTTCATGCCGCAAGTTCACAGAGCTTAGACGCGAGCAGTAACTGCCGCAGCGAGGGTTCACAACAAGGCGCTCACATTGACGTCAGTAGTTGCTAACATGTCCGATACAAAATACAACACGTAACGTAATTATGTGATATTGTGTATTAATGTATTTGTAAATATAGCTTGTATGAGGCAATGGTGCCAACTTCACTATACCACAATCAAAAACCATCGATCTGGAGGCGTTAGGCTGAAACCATTGGATTAGACAAAACGAAGGTTAGAATGGTTGGGTGTAGGTGCGGCCTTGGCCGCACGCAGCTAGCGGGGCACGGCTGACACAAAACTAATGATCTGGGCGCATTAGGGTGTAACCATTGTCAAAAACATTGGATTGGACAAAACGAAGGTTAGAATGGTCGGGCGTGGGTGCGGCCTCGACTTCCCTCTCATTGTAAGTTACAGATAGGTTATGTTTTATTCTCCTAACTTCCGCTTCACGATGTCATTTCGTGCAAGGTAGTGTTTTTGGTACTAAAATGTGGTGTTGCAATAGCTTCAGCAACTTCTCAGGTTGATCATAGAACCGGCGATTGAAGTTACTGATTGTTATCTGGCAACTCGACAATCCATAGTGAATAAATGATTCAATTCGGCACACTATCAAATGAACAGAGTGCCGCACACGAATATGCGCACTAGAGAATGAACCGAGCGCTTCTTTGTTTAATATAGTGCCGTAAGGCCAAGGTTGGCAGTACTGTTTTAATGACAGACCAGCAGACCAAACGTAGAGACCTGAATACTCAACTACCGCAACCGATGAGGATTGATTTGGACTAATGGCGGTCACGGCTATAATTTTGGCTGTATATGTTGTGATCCTATTTGGGAAGGCTGGGTGGGTCACAGACGGCGGAGGAGGAAACATCTATTACTACATTTTCTCCAGATATTTTCCTGACCATTACTACAGGTATTTTGGTTAGGCACTGTTACCACAATTATATTGAATTGAGAATATTGCACCAGAACTAAACAATAAAGCTCACGAGTATCAAAAAATGATAATAAACACAAATACACATGACCACAAGTACAACGGCAGGTTCCGTTTTATAGAGAAGTACCTCACTGTAGAATACGCCACGTTTTCCCTTCTGTAGGTGCGGCTCGGGTGACCACAAGTACAACGGCAGGTTCCGTTTCATAGAGAAGTACCTCACTGTAGAATACACCATGTTTCCCCTTCTGTATGTGTGGCTCTGGCACAAACCTCACTTGGCTTGTAATGACCCTAGCAGGCCAAGGCTCCATGGAAATCACCTTCTCTCTTAGCCAGACAAACTACAACAGCAAATAGAAATAGTAAACGAATACAAATATCTAGGAATCACCTTCCAAACATCAGGAAACTCCTTCAACAAACACATAAAACAAAAGACAATAACCGCCATCGCTGCAATGAGGGATATCAGAAAAATTCAATCACTACCATTAGACACCGCAATGAAGATTTTCAGAGTCAAAATAGTACCAATCCTGACATATGGACTTCAAATAATATGAGACTACTTGAAAACAAGAGATCTAAGAACAATAGAGAATGTAAAAGCACTGTATCTAAAGAAAGCACTAGGCATCTCAAAATATACACCTTCCAGGTTTACATATTTACTGGCAAGAGAATCTTTCCTGATAGAGGAACTAAAATATACTCTACTACTACCAACCACGAAAGCATACAGCAATCTCCTAACAGAAAGGCAGCAAAAGAAGGAAAAAAGTAGAAGAAGAATTCTACGGCATGAGCGCCATGATCGACCAAAGCTGGGCAAAAGCTAACCAGCAGATGAGAAGCGCAGTCATCAGGCTGGCGGTCCATGGCATCCATCACAAGACATGCCGCATAACATCATACCACAGCATCTCGTAGAAATGCGTGTGCATACAGGGCAACGAAAAATGCGACAAATAGGGCTTATTAGTGTTAAAATGCTCTCAATGGAAATAATTATATATTATTATATATTTATTATATATTTATTATATTAGGCTATATAAGTTACATACCTACGCATTTAAAAGACAATAATATTAGCCTATGTCTTAAATCGCCAGGAGACCTACCAAGTCGGAACATTAATTTCTGTTCATTGCCTGCCTACTAATTATGCAATTATATAATGCCTAACATTCCCTTGTAACTCTCTCACTCATTATCATAATATGTTCATAGCAAACTACACAGTCAATGCACATTTTGCGAAATACTATTATTAACGTTTTATTGCGCACAAATTGTGCAAGAAATACTAATATAGGTTATAATCGCTCACCTGGGGGCTTATTAGTGTTAAAATGCTCTCACTAAACAACTCTTAAAATGATATTAAAACATACAGTCATTCCAGGAACTACAGTTTTAATTAACACATGTTTCAACTTTGTTTAATGAATTTTTTACACCTAAACGCAAAGCAGATGATTGACGACTTTAAACTACTGCTACAGTATAAGCGGCTGAAATAATGCTCCTGGATAACAACAGAGGGCGTTACAGCGACGACGACTTTGAACTATCAATATTCTCATACAGTCAAATATCCGCCAATCAGAAGTCTTAAAATACGGCGTATGCTGTAGTCCAGGAGGTTTAAGAAATGTACGTACGGGAGCACACACAATACAGTCTGGACGTTTGTTTTTGAGGAGTCACAAATCATAATGGAAGCCAGGGGGCGAGTTACTACAGTACCTGTGTTGTTGTCACCTGCCCCATGCGGTCTGACGATGGACAAATCTGTCTCACACTACTGTTGAAGTACAGTCATTGGCTAATATAATGGCGTTCTGTTTGTAACTATGTGATGTGTACTTTTGTGTCACACAATACTTCGATGTGGACTGTACTGTTCTGTACGGTGGTTTCGTCACAAGGTCCATGACATCAGACCGATGTTGAACACTGTGAAGGGACAGGGCGAGAAGTGACTCTGTACAGACTCACCCGCAAACTACAAGGTCAAGGGCTAACGTCCGGCTTGTAGTTTGCAATGGAGGAATATTTCGTACCTACTGACATTCAGCAATATATACATCCACCCTTTATAGATCCCGTCTTAGACCAGAATAAGTTTACATAGCTTAAAAGCGCCAGGTCATGTGATCAGTCCCAGTCCCAGTCCCCACCTTCGACGATCCCTCAAATGGATTTTCTTGGTTCCCCATTTTCATGTCCAGGAAAATTCTAGGACAGTAATGCCTGAGGGGCTAGTCTCACTCCGTAACATATACAATTCTCATGAAAACCTAGTAAGGGTGGACAAAAGGGCGAACGATTTTCGAAACCACTGCCTGACACACCAGAAATGGGAATATTAAGGAGTAGAAAGACACAACATAAAAACTATCAGGAAAAAGGCAGGAAACAAGTGTTTTCAAAACGTACATGCAAGACAAAGTAAGAGAATTTAAATTTTAACAATTACTTTCTCCGCATGATTCTAGAAAATTCTCTTACCTCATATCTTCAATGATTTAATTCCTTTAGGCTCAAGGGCAAAGGAATGATCTTGCAATGCTCAGGATTGGGAAGGTTGACCTATCCCAGCAGTGTAAAGTAAAATGATACGAGCCTTACTGTAGTCGCATATGATGTGTAACATGTTATCCTACTATGAAATTGAGATGAAATGTATGTGAGGTCATCTGACATGTTCTCCTACTCGTATACTACACAACTTAGACATTCGTAAAATGTTCATTAACGCTCCGTTTTCATACTGGTACTATGATGAAAGTATAAAATGAATTGGAGATATGCTACTGTCACACTAGTTTAAACAAACATCACATATTACTGTGTATTGTAAATTGAGAGGAGGAATGGAACCATGGTCTCTAACCTATCTAAAGACTGCTAGAAATAATGTTCAATACAATCAAAATTTTCAACTCCTGCTTGGTGCAAACTATTGTAATTAAAATTAGGTAAATCGTAATTTCATGTAGATTCTGTTAAAATCGATAATCCGGTAGCAAAAATATTGCCAGGACTGGGGTTCGAACCTGAGACCTCATGATTCGCAAATATGCTATCCACGCTGTCATTACAACTACAGAAATTTAGAGTACAAGACAGTTACTCATGTTCACGTGCCGGTAATAATATGGAAGTATTTTTATGCTCCATTAATATTTGCTTTTTTTTCGATAATGTTCCTGCGTGGAATTGAGTTTTAAATTAGTTATGAATACGCCTACTTGACAGTAAAGAGAATTCCTATAGTGGTCCATGAAAAACTAGTCCAGTTCCTGTATAAAAACACCGATTTATATTACATTGATCACTGCATTACCGCAAAGTGGGTTAATAGGTGATTAGCCATTGTGATGAAAAATAATACCGGCTTTGCCGACTATTTAAAATGTTGCATATTAAAGGATGTCATCATTTAAATACTGATACGAAGACTTTTAACATGTGCCCGTGACATGTGGTTTGTGTTTCAGTCAGTTGACACCAGAGTTCGCATGAGCTTTTACCCTTCGGTATGAAAGTGTTGAGCAAAGTTACTCAGGGAGTGGATGCCCATATCTTTTATCCAGAGATTGATAATTAGATCCTTAACAAATCAAAATTGTTTTCAGCAAATATGATATAATGAATATTTTACACCAAAGAACGACAACTTGATCATTATTTATTGTAGAAATATCTGTAATGGCGCCTCCAAACCTTGAAGTAATCTGTATGTGATATACATTCCACATGCTACGAATGCCAGCTGGCAGTGCGTCTTACACACTTGCGTCCGATCCTCTTCCATCCCATTTTTCAAAATCACTCCCACAAAAATATCCAGCAACCGAGTGGAAAGATGTTACACATGCTGAGGATAATCAAACACAGCTCCATCATCTCGGATCAGAATTCAGAAATACTAAATCAATTGGTATATCTAGACCTCAAGTCCACAGTGATTGTGTCAAACGTATGCTAGCTACACAGGGGAGAGGAACCAAGTACAAAGCTACATAAATTAGCTGGAATACCTTGTGTAATGATGAATAATAATTGTGGAAATGTTGTCTCCTCCGCTGTCTATAACCCACCCGCCATCCACACGGCTCAGTTGTGTGTCATTGTGGGCGTGATTTGTACGATAAATTAAATGCTGCCAATCCCACGCCTACGGTACTGTGTGGTGTTTGTTTTACGCTACACTTGCTTCACTCGATTCGTTCATTTCGTTGTGTTTCTAAGGTTCAAACGACGCATGTGTGTTAATAAGGCTGGGACTAATGCCCTTACCCACCTGCTTGTAGAATAAACATTAATATTCGGCCAGACATTGCCTAACCTAGTAGCAGCAGTCATTCTTGGCCAGACTGATGAGTCTCCCGCTCCGCTTCGTAAGCCAATAGGGTCTCTCTACGCAGGACTTGTGTCTTATACCATACATTGGCAACAATGAAGTATCGTCTCCATAACTATTGAACACTGCTCATGCGTAGCAGTTGTGCAATGATAATTGCAGTCGTTGAATGGACATTAAATAATAATAACTAAAGTCACATATGTACATAATTTAGCACATATTTTGTGTGCAGTAGTGATAATGGACAATTGGTTATGACTCCCGGAATACCAAATAAGGTAAAGTAAAAGTGTGTGAGCTTGGTTCATCACTCCCAGAGAGTTACCGCTTCACATGATATACCTTTTGCCAAGATGCATCCGCCATTAGCTCAGGAATCGGAGCAAAACAAGTCTCGTATCGGTCAGCTATTTTAATTCTTGATCCTTCCATCATAATGGCTTGAACTATCTGTGCTATACACAACCAAACACTTCCATGCTACTTACTCTTCATCTGAAATGCCACTAGGTGATAAAGAGAAGTCTTGTCTTGTAAACAGGCATGAATGCACTTACTTCTTTCTGTTCTGAAGATGGTGTTTCTGTTTTGAAGCATGGAACGATCTCCGGTATCGAAGATTCTTCAATTTTAATATCACTAGTATCCTGCAGAGATATGACGTTTTCATAAATATGTTCCATTGCAAAGGTGGAATTATAGGTAACAGATGAGGAGACGAGAATTTATGGAAAAATTTACGTAACAATTGATAGTGGACATAAATACCTTCTGTAATGATTCAAAATAGGTGAGAAGGATGTAGCCTTCTCATCCACAGTCTATAGCCCACCCGCCTTGGCAAATTATATCACACCTTGTAAAGTAAAATTCCAGCTGTGTCGGCCATTATGTGCGTAAAATATGCACAATCAGAGTATTGCCAACCCCGAGATCACCCCATCCATACGGTACCAATTGTGTAGGCGGTCTAAGTAGAGTGCTGTGAGAACAGTCGCTTTGACAAAGGTTACAGCCTAACACGTCCAATCCAATTACTTTTTGACAATTGTTCCAGCGTAAATCGTCCAGATAAATGGCTTTTGACATTAGTTCCAGCCTAACGTCCCGCAGTCAAGACCGCGCCTCGACCAGACCATACTGACCTTCGGAACTGGTCATACAAGTATATTTATTAATCTCATGTAACGTTTTTCAGGATTAGGGTATAACCCAACTTATTTGCGTACATTCGTGTTGACCGACTGAAAAGCACCAAGTTTTTGTTTATTAAGACAACACTAAAAAAATGGCTTCAACCCCCATAATGTTCACGGCAGGTCAGGCAATTCGTGAAGCCAAGAGATTCAATCACTCAGGCTAAAACTCATGACTTAGACAAGTCAATTTGGTTCAACAAAAAATGTATAGAACTGAATCTCACCCCTAAATACGTACCAATTAAAACCGTACCGAACACACCAGCCTCGATCATTTCAACTAAACAAGCCAAAGCGCTTTGGATAAAAAAACTAATTAAGATTCGCATACAAAAGAAAGCAAATAATCAACCAACAATTATACGACATTCAATAGCAACTAAGTAATTTCTGGCATGCATCCCAATGGAATAGCTTCACTGAGCACCTACATGGCACTGTCAAAATAAGAGCAACGAGGAAGCACGAATCGCTAGAAATTAAACTGTGAAAACTAGGAGAAACACAAAACAATCAACCTAATGAATAACAACGAATTCAATTTCCACAGCAGAGTAAACAACAGAACGAACGTAACTTTTTCTAAAGAAGAAATGAATATGTTAGACAAAGTATTGAATTACAACTGCACAGACGCATACACGAACAACAAATTAAAACAGTTAATCACAGATATTGAGATAGCCAGTCACAAGCTTCCAGCAGAAGATAGGGAATAAACCAAAAATTTGGCCACCAACGAAGCCAAAACAATCCGCAAGCGAGAGGGCGAAAGCAACAACATTCAAGGCAACAAGCAACTCAAACAAATAAAGTCATTGAAACAAAACATAAGAGAACATAATTTAGACGTCACGAAAGCAAATAAGGGGAACCCCACAGTAATACTGAACAAAAGAGAACACATCGAAAAAACAGTCAAATTCATGAACAACAATCAAATTAAGGAAATAGGAAAAGACCCCACCAACAAATTCCAGAAACAAATAAAAAGTGCGTTAAAAGAAACTGAATGCATATTGACAAAAGCCGAAAAATAAAAACTAATAAACATGAACCCGAAAACACCTTCATTGAGGAGACAACCGAAAATACACAAAAGGGAGTGCCCAATGAGATCAATAGTTTGAATGCGCCAAATTACAAAATCAGCAAAGAGTTACTAAAAATCTTAGAACACCGTATTTCCAATGACAAAAACAATTCTGTCAAGAACACAACATAATTAGTAACTGCATAAACATGTTACAAATGAAACCTAGCTTGAGGCTAGTATCCTTCGATATATCTAACATGTACACCAATATTCCGATTAATGAAGCAATCAACACTATCGAAAACAATTTAAAATATAACAACTCGGCTAAAGAAACAGAATAGGTTGTGAGATTACTGAGGTTCGTACTCAGCCAAAACGTGTTTCAATTCGACAATAAAATGTACACACGAACAGAGGGCCTAGCCATCGGGTCACCACTATGCGGGCTTATCGCCTACATCTACATTTACGCACTGGAAAATGTGTTCTTAGAAAATACCTGAACTAAGGGAATAGAAATGTGGAAAAGATACGTGGATGATGTTATTTGGGTCTACGACTCCGAATTAACAAGTGACGAAACAATTCTCCAAACCATTAATAGACTACACCACTCAATCAAATTCACTAAGGAATCCGAAACCGATCGGAAAATAAATTATCTCCACATAACCATCGAACGTTAAGATAATGAGCTTTCATATTCCATATTCCGAAAAGCCACACAAACCTCGCATGCAATCGACAATCAGTCCAATGATCCCAGTACGCATAAATTAGCAGGGTTCAATTCAATGGTGCACAGGGCTTTAAAAATACCCATGTCAAAATACAATTATAATAGAAAAATAAGAATAATCAAGCAAATAGCAAAGGAAAACACTTTCCCGGCCTGCAAAATAGATCAAATTGTAGCCAGACATAAAAATAAATATAAAACGATTCCAGAGCCGGGCAATAAACAGAAAAAAATCGCGCGTTTTAATTATGTGAATGCGATTACATATAAAATCACTAATCTGTTCAAAAAGCAAGGCATAAAAATAGCATTCACAACGAATAACACAACCGGTAAGCATCTACACAATAGTAATCAAAATAAACAAGAACCGTATTCAAAGTCAGGGGCAGTGACGTACCGACGGGGGGGGGGGGGGGGTTAGGGTTTAAATCCCCCCCCCAGAGACATTAGTTTACATGACTCCTTATATTGTCCCATCTATCACCTGGAAAATGTTTTGAAATGCTGCTGTATTTTGAATTTCCTTAGGCTACTCCTTTGTAATATATTTTTAATGTGAACACGTTCTTCACGTGGTAAATGACCTCCACTCAACTCGCAACGAGACTTCTCCAGCTTTGGCGCTAGCTAATGGATATGGCCTGGGGTAAACACCCTTAAACTACATGTTAAATGGAGCAAGAGGGGCTGATGACCTCGCTGTTCTTCCACTTAAAGCAATAATAACTAACTACACTAGGCGAAATATCAAAATTGTCGTTTTACTGTTAAAGTGTGCGATTGGTAACTAACGTAACGCATCTTCGTGCTGCTTTAAACGTGCATATCTGTGAACTGCCAGATCGTGAGTCGCACTTTTTTCCGAGTTTATTTGTAATGCGTAATGGATCGATTTATTATTAAAAACCAAGAGAAGATGTTACATGCATCACCGCCATTGCAAGTATTTCATCTTTAAGAATTGAAAATGAACTTGAAGAATTATCGGCTACTACCAAGCCGGCTACCGACCAAATACATCGAACAGACTTTGGAGGTTATGCTGGCCAACAGGTGTGTTTACAATATGATTCATGATAATCGCTATTTCTGTAACATTTCCTTACATGAACTGGAAAAATGCGAAGAAGGATTTCAAAAAACACCAAGAAACCAAGTATCATATGGCATGTACGGAAAAGGCTGCGAACTTTCTCGCCTTATACAAAGGTACAAAACCTGCTGTTGACGTAAGCTTGGATAGGGGTGTTCAATCCAACATATTATGCAACAGGGAGAAACTCATACCAATATTTAAATCTGTGATTTTCCTTGTTCGAATGGGCATTGCTTTCCGTGGTCACAGGGATTCGGGACCTGTAAATTTAGATCAGCCTCTCAAGAAAGGGGAGGGAAATTTCAGGTCTCTTCTCAAGTTTCGAGCAGAAGCTGGTGATACAATACTAAAGGAACATTTGATGACAGCATCCTTAAATGCAACATACGTAAGCCCACGGATTCAGAATTAAATTATTTCATCTTTGAATGACATTATATTGAAAAGGTTAGTAGATCAGGTGAAAATAGCTTAAAACTTTTCTGTTCTTGCTGACGAGACCACAGACATCAGCGGTGTGCAGCAAATGTCACTATGTGTTCGTTTCGTTCAAGATAATTCCGTACATGAGGAGTTTCTACAATTTATTGCTATCAATGATGCTACTGGATTAGGCCTTGCGAATAGCATATTGTCTGGTTTGAAAAGTGTGGGACTGGATGCAGAATATCTCGTAGGCCAAGGTTATGATGGAGCTAGTGCCATGAGTAGATCCTACAGAGGTGCTCAGGCCATTGTACGAAAACAGTTTCCCAAAGCCCAGTATGTTCACTGTAGTGCTCACTGTTTAAACCTGGCCATTTCTGAAGGGTGTAGTGTTGCAGAGACTAGGAACTGTATGGGTACAATTGAAAGAGCTTATGCCTTTTTTAGTACTTCACCAAAGAGGCAGGCTGTGTTGACAAATGAAGTTGAAAGTATGGAAGAGAAACCCCGAGTGAGTAAACTCAAGAAGTTATGTGCAACGAGATGGATTGAAAAGCACGAGTCTGTTCGTTCATTCATTGAACTTCAGAAACCGTTATTGTTGGCATTAGAAAAAATAGCAGCATGGGTTGATAAGAAGGCAGCTACAGATGCGCAACTTCTTCTGTGCGCTATCAGCAAATTTGAGTTCTTGATAAGTGTATTTGTCATTAATGAAGCATTTCAAATCACACTTCCTCTCAGCAAATACCTTCAAACTGAAAATTTGGATCTCAGTCAAACAATCAACGCCTCCATGAATGTTAAGAGGTCTCTTGAAGAAATGAGGGCAGATGCAGACGCAAGGTTTTTGTGTGCATATAATTCGGTTTTAGAGTTCTGCAAAGAACTTGGGAGTGCCTGTAGTTCAGCCTCGAACAGTTGTTCGACAAACGATGAGGAACACCGTTTCGTCTAACGATCCGGAAGAATATTATAGGCAGGTTATTTTCATCCGATTTCTTGAAGAAACTATTTCATCACTTGATGATAAATTTGTCTCCCATAAAGAAACTCGTCAGCCATTGCAAACGCTAGTTACCACAACTGAAGACGAACTATCCAACCAAAGCATAGCTGAAGTAGAAAATGTAGTTGAATTTTATGGACTCCCCTTAATATTAGAGGCGAGCTACTTCTCTGGAAACAAACTCTGAAATCTATTGAAAAGAATCCCAAGAGTGCTATAGATGCTTTGTCAACATGTAATAAGAACATGTTTCCAGTTGTGTATAACCTGCTTGTCCTCATGGCTACCTTACCTGTCACAACCTGCTCGTGTGAAAGATCGTTTTCGTCCTTAAAATTCTTGAAGAACTATTTAAGGAATTCAACTAGTGAAGAAAGCCTTAATGGATTAGCTTTGATGTTCATTCATGATACTGTTGATGTTTCAATTGAGGAAGTACTGAATGACTTGTCTGTCAAACCTAGAAGGCTTGATATACGATTGAAGTAGACTTCTCTAAGTCCTTCAACAAATTACAGAGCAAATATCTACTTAATCAGATTCTTTGGTTTAGCCCGATTGACAATTTAGACATTTCATTTTGTCCGTTTGTATCTAGTGCAATATCTATATTGGGCTAAATTCTTTTCCGTATTTTTTATTAATCTTTTATGTTTTCAATTGTGTTTGTAATATTGTTTAAAGTGCTGAAAAATATAGTTAAAATAGTTTTCATGCAAAGAGAATCATCATATATATATTCTTTCATTAGTTTAGATCCCTCCTGTGGCGCTCACAAGCGACCGATCGTGCCAAATGAGCATTCAAATGAAAGAGAATAGACATTAGCACTGACGAATTGCACTCTAATTTCATAAATATCAATAATTTCTTAAGAAAATTACTTTTTAAAAATGTACGAAGTGTGCGATTTGTCGATACTGTTGCTGTAGGTAAATTGCTCCATAATTGCTGTCCACTTCACATTTTGGACGCTGTGACGCCTGTTTCGTGTCATTTTAACATTATGAGGTCTTTCCTTCATCATTTTGCATGGGTTTCAGAAACAGTAAGTCAAAGGAATGAGTACTCAAATCATATAATTTCAAAAATATCGAATAACTGGTGAGTGTTACAGCTAAGATAAATCAATGGACTCAGCACACAAATGACATTAGCAGTGACGAATTCCATTCTAATTTCATAAATATCAAATTTGTTAGAAGTGTGCGATTTGCAAATACTGGAGCTGTAACATGCTGCAATTAATCCTCTCGTTATAAACCTATCGGGGAAGGGTGGTTTACGAACATGCGAGATTTCTCGCTTGGGTCCGGTAGTGTTTATTTAACTGAGTTGTTGCTTTTTATGAATTATATTCGAATTATCATTTTTATTATAGGACATTAATATGAATGAACCCCCCCCCCCCCAGAAGGAAATCCTGCGTACGCCACTGGTCTACACCACTTGCTGTGCCAACAATAGCTAATTTATTGGTAATGCAGGTTCACTGTGTTTGCCCCCCGGCTCTTATTGTAGGTGAAGTCTACACCACATGCTGTGCCAACAATAGCTAATTTATTGGTGATGCAGTCCACTGTATTTGCACCCTGGCTCTTATTGTAGATGTAGTATACACCACATGCTGAGCCAACAATAGCTAATTTATTGGTGCTGCAGTTCCACTGTATTTGCGCCCTGGCTCTTATTGTAGGTGTAGTCTACACCACATGTTGTGCTAACAATAGCTAATTTATTGGTGATGCAGTTCCACTGTGTTTGCACCCTGGTTCTTATTGTAGGTGTAGTCTACACCACATGCTGTGCTAACAATGCAGGTTCACTGTGGAATCTCTGTTTCGCGGGCTTATAGGTCGTGTTCCAAGGACATTTTGTCGTCCTGACGTTTCGCTGAATACTGCGTTCAGCATGTTCACAGGTTACATAAGCCCGCGAAACAGAGATTCCTATTTCAACGCCGGTCGTGAAAGTCTACATTTTTACAGGTTCACTGTGTTTGCCCCCCGGCTCTTATTGTAGGTGAAGTCTACACCACATGCTGTGCCAACAATAGCTAATTTATTGGTAATGCAGTTTCACTGTGTTTGCCCCTGGCACTTATTGTAGGTGTATTCTGCACCACATGCTGTGCCAACAATAGCTAATTTATTGGCAATGCAGTTCCACTGTGTTTGCCCCCTGGTTCTTATTGTAGGTGTAGTCTACACCACATGCTGTGCTAACAATAGCTAATTTATTGGTAATGGAGTTCCCCTGTGTTTGCACCCTGGCTCTTATTGTTGATGTAGTATACACCACATGCTGTGCTAACAATAGCTAATTTATTGGTGATGCAGTTCCACTGTATTTGCGCCCTGGCTCATATTGTAGGTGTAGTCTACACCACATGTTGTGCTAACAATAGCTAATTTATTGGTGATGCAGTTCCACTGTGTTTGCACCCTGGCTCTTATTGTAGATGTAGTATCCACCACATGCTGTGCAAACAATAGCTAATTTATTGGTGATGCAGTTCCACTGTATTTGCGCCCTGGCTCTTATTGTAGATGTAGTATACATCACATGCTGTACCAACAATAGCTAATTTATTGGTGATGCAGTTCTACTATATTTGCACACTGGCTCTTATTGTAGATGTAGTATACACCACATGCTGTGCCAACAATACCAAATTTATTGGTGATGCAGTTCCACTGTATTTGCACCCTGGCTCTTATTGTAGGTGTAGTCTACACCACATGTTGTGCTAACAATAGCTAATTGATTGGTGATGCAGTTCCACTGTGTTTGCACCCTGGCTCTTATTGTAGATGTAGTATACACCACATGCTGTGCAAACAATAGTTAATTTATTGGTGTTGCAGTTCCACTGTATTTGCGCCCTGGCTCTTATTGTAGATGTAGTATACATCACATGCTGTGCCAACAATAGCTAATTTATTGGTGATGCAGTTCTACTATATTTGCACACTGGCTCTTATTGTAGATGTAGTATACACCACATGATGTGCCAACAATACCTAATTTATTGGTGATGCAGTTCCACTGTATTTGCACCCTGGCTCTTATTGTAGGTGTAGTCTACACCACATGTGGTGCTAACAATAGCTAATTGATTGGTGATGCAGTTCCACTGTGTTTGCACCCTGGCTCTTATTGTAGGTGTAGTCTACACCACATGTTGTGCTAACAATAGCTAATTTATTGGTAATGCAGTTTCACTGTGTTTGCCCCCTGGCTCTTATTGCAGGTGTAGTCTACACCACATGCTGTGCCAACAATAGCTATTTTTTTAGGAATGCAGTTTCACTGTGTTTTCCCCCTGGCTCTTATTGTAGGTGTAGTATTCACCACATGCTGTGCTAACAATAGCTAATTTATTGGTGATGCAGTACCACTGTATTTGCACCCTGGCTCTTATTGTAGGTGTAGTCTACACCACATGCTGTGCCAACAATAGCTAATTTATTGGTAATGCAGTTTCACTGTGTTTGCTCCCTGGCTCTTATTGTAGGTGTAGTCTACACCACATGCTGTGCCAACAATAGCTAATTTATTGGTAATGCAGTTTCACTGTGTTTGTCCCCTGGCTCTTATTATAGGTGTAGTCTACACCCCAAGCTGGGCTAACAATAGCTAATTTATTGGTAATGCAGTTTCACTGTGTTTGCCCCCCGGCTCTTATTGTAGGAGTAGTCTACACCACATGCTGTGCCAACAATAGCTAATTTATTGGTGATGCAGTTCCACTGTATTTGCACCCTGGCTCTTATTTTAGATGTAGTATACACCACATGCTGAGCCAACAATAGCTAATTTATTGGTGCTGCAGTTCCACTGTATTTGCGCCCTGGCTCTTATTGTAGGTGTAGTCTACACCACATGTTGTGCTAAAAATAGCTAATTTATTGGTGATGCAGTTCCACTGTGTTTGCACCCTGGCTCTTATTGTAGGTGTAGTCTACACCACATTTTGTGCTAACGATAGCTAATTTATTGGTAATGCAGTTTCACTGTTTTTGCCCCCTGGCTCTTATTGTAGGTGTAGTCTACACCACATGCTGTGCCAACAATAGCTAATTTATTGGTAATGCAGTTTCACTGTGTTTGCCCCCTGGCTCTTATTGTAGGTGTAGTATTCACCACATGCTGTGCTAACAATAGCTAATTTATTGGTAATGCAGTTTCACTGTGTTTGCCTCCTGGCTCTTATTGTAGGTGTAGTCTACACCACATGCTGTGCCAACAATAGCTTATTTATTGGTAATGCAGTTTCACTGTGTTTGCCCCCTGGCTCTTATTGTAGGTGTAGTATTCACCACATGCTGTGCTAACAATAGCTAATTTATTGGTGATGCAGTACCACTGTATTTGCACCCTGGCTCTTATTGTAGGTGTAGTCTACACCACATGCTGTGCCAACAATAGCTAATTTATTGGTAATGCAGTTTCACTGTGTTTGCTCCCTGGCTCTTATTGTAGGTGTAGTCTACACCACATGCTGTGCCAACAATAGCTAATTTATTGGTAATGCAGTTTCACTGTGTTTGTCCCCTGGCTCTTATTATAGGTGTAGTCTACACCACAAGCTGGGCTAACAATAGCTAATTTATTGGTAATGCAGTTTCACTGTGTTTGCCCCCTGGCTCTTATTGTAGGAGTAGTCTACACCACATGCTGTGCCAACAATAGCTAATTTATTGGTGATGCAGTTCCACTGTATTTGCACCCTGGCTCTTATTTTAGATGTAGTATACACCACATGCTGAGCCAACAATAGCTAATTTATTGGTGCTGCAGTTCCACTGTATTTGCGCCCTGGCTCTTATTGTAGGTGTAGTCTACACCACATGTTGTGCTAAAATAGCTAATTTATTGGTGATGCAGTTCCACTGTGTTTGCACCCTGGCTCTTATTGTAGGTGTAGTCTACACCACATGTTGTGCTAACAATAGCTAATTTATTGGTAATGCAGTTTCACTGTGTTTGCCCCCTGGCTCTTATTGTAGGTGTAGTCTACACCACATGCTGTGCCAACAATAGCTAATTTATTGGTAATGCAGTTTCACTGTGTTTGCCCCCTGTCTCTTATTGTAGGTGTAGTATTCACCACATGCTGTGCTAACAATAGCTAATTTATTGGTAATGCAGTTTCACTGTGTTTGCCTCCTGGCTCTTATTGTAGGTGTAGTCTACACCACATGCTGTGCCAACAATAGCTAATTTATTGGTAATGCAGTTTCACTGTATTTGCACCCTGGCCCTTATTGTAAGAGTAGTCTACACCACATGCTGTGCCAACAATAGCTAATTTATTGGTAATGCAGGTTCACTGTGTTTGCTCCCTGGCTCTTATTGTAGGTGTAGTCTACACCACATGCTGTGCCAACAATAGCTAATTTATTGGTTATGCAGTTTCACTGTGTTTGCCCTCTGGCTCTTATTATAGGTGTAGTCTACACCACAAGCTGGGCTAACAATAGCTAATTTATTGGTAATGCAGGTTCACTTTGTTTGCACCCTGGTTCTTACTGTAGGTGTAGTCTACACCACTTGCTCTGCACTTACAAATTTTGAGATCACCTTGTAAATTATTCGATCAGTTTTGAGCGAATCATACATTTATTTCTGTTGGGTGTGGGTTCCTTTAGATGCTGATAATGATAATGTTGCTCCCTGCCAAAATCTATTCTAGCCCGCAATGCATGTGTGTTCTAGAACGCATTGGGCTTTATTTGGATATTGACATTATGAGATTAGAAGCATTCGAACACTGAAATGAGGCTTGGGGCCACCTCCAATGCTGCACAACAATACAGCATTGACATAACCCTTCGTTTTTATTAAATCGTACGCTGCTATCCGTCACTGTCAATGCGATGTAGGCCCTCCCTTCAACTTGATGACATTTCCTACTGCTAGCTGTGATTGTCAGTATGACTTAGTTCTACCATTGATGGCACACTCCGCTGTTAGGTGTGACTGTCAATATATTGTTCTTCCACGCTTCATGACAGCCTCCAATGTTATACACATATTGTTAATTTGATAGCGAGTGTTGCTCAGTTCTTCTCGGATCTTTGAATGGAGGTCCAAAAGGAAAGTGAAAACTTCCTAGAGACGGTCTATGGCTGTGTCCCTTTAGCAAT
This sequence comes from Meconema thalassinum, assembly GCA_946902985.2. Lineage (NCBI taxonomy): Eukaryota > Metazoa > Arthropoda > Insecta > Orthoptera > Tettigoniidae > Meconema > Meconema thalassinum. Next base: position 52,423 of record CAMPQE020000024.1, read on the forward strand.
AATCACGCCGCAGTTGGCAATTTCGCTCAGAAGAAATCTTTAACTCTTGCCTCTAAAAATATTCATATTCAATTGTATAATTGTTACCCTATTGCGTAATGTCGGAAACGTCAATGGGTCATGAATTATTGTTACAATTTCAAGTAGCTGCCACTGTACTTATGAAGTTGTCTATCGCTCCAATTAAATTCCGCCTTAACTTAAGTATCCTTGAGATGAACATTGCTGTAATCTGCTCTCAAGAGGGTAAAACAACGCTTGTTATTGAACACACAATTTATCAACGTTGCTTGTACTTATTAACGTCACATGGTAACTGTAAGTACTGCATCTACGCCGCAAAGTCACCACACACAAACTCAATGCTAGGGACAATATGCTAGGCCTATGTTTTGCGAGTGTATAACGACTGGAGTGTATGAGCTCCACAAAGATTGTTAGATGTCACAAACTATGAATAGGAGGTTGAGTTACCTTCAGTATGTTATTTTCCTTAGATATTTCAGTGCAAGTTTTCAAGTAATCTCAAAGATACAAATCCTCCTACGCAAATGAACATATTTGTGAACCATGTCATTTCATTTCAGGACGATACAGACCATTACACAGATATTAAAATTGAGGAAACTTCTATTCCGGAGATCGTTGCGTGCCGCAAAATTGAAACACCATCCTAAGATGCAAAAGAAGTAAGTATTGTCATGCCTCTTTACAAGACATCTCCTTAACACCTTATAGCATTATGGGATTAGGGATTGTATTTTTACAGTTGTGTTGAGGACAAACGGAAGCGTTTGGTTGTTAGGTTGTGTTTTGTACAGCAAGCACAATCCATTTTGATACAAGGATGGCGAATTAAATTATCTGTTCAATACGATACTTCCACTTTGTGCGATGTTGCTTTGAGCACTGAGCTGCTGGGGGATGCATTATAATATCATTGGCAAATGGTGCTGTATATTGCGTGAAGCTAATCATAATCACCTTGTATTACTTGCCCACTGTGGTATCAACATTATTTGGTATATATTATATTCTGGTAGAGATTCTCCCATGAATGCTACGGAGAGGAGGTGGGTTTCACTCCTGTCATGAGTGGTCTTCTGTGCTTTTTTACTTGAACTCCAGGCAATTGCTGGAATGGGTCTAACTTATGACAGTGAGCACCTCCTTCTGAATCTTGAGCATTGCAAATACATGTGGTCGACTGTAAGCATGAAGATAATAATAATTGAAGATATGAGTTAAAAGTAATGAATATTCTTGAGCCATAGGGAGAAAGTAAATGCTAATACTTAACTCTACTTACTTTTACTTATAAATACTAAGAAATCTCTCTTTATTACCATATTTGTTATTTCTTACATTTTTAAAGTTGTGTTTTTAACCCTCCGTTTTTCCATTTTTTAGATGTCAGCGAGTAGGTGAAGTGTGTGTGTATGTGGCTGGGGTTTCTACTGCCTAATGGCGTTTTGTCCAGCCCATAGGAGCTTTGAAATATAGTAAGGAGATTCTTTCCCAGCATTAGCCTTGATAGAAACGTGGCGAAACCGTTCCTATGATCTGGCGCCTTTACACTGTGTAATGTTCCCAGCCCCTAATCTGTTGTATGCAGGAACTATAAAGATTGGATTCAGTCCCGGTATACAGCAAGGAATCGACTTTTCACTTAGTACTTACTCCCATCTCCTCATTGACCACTATCTCCATTACAAACTATGTGTTCCCTTACAGTAGCAGACCTGTAATTCTTGTTGTTTCAAACAGCGGTATTGATGTTCAATACTCTACAATAGACTCCCTCTAGAGGGATTGAATCCACATACCCTAACTGCTTTTGAAACATTTGTGTCATAAATTGCAGTGATTTGTTAAAGGATGTCTTGTATAATATTTTAAAGGTTGATGGATTTATGCCTGTATTCTCAAAACTTACGCTGGTGCAAACATTAGCAGCCTAGTTGCTTGTTACTCAATTATACATGCACGTGTTGGATCCTAGGACCTCTCTAATCTCTTAGTCTTAAGACTAACATTCATATATCAATGTTTATTTTTCCTCAATCCATACAGCTATTACTTCTATAAAGGTACTGATCTCAGCATTTTCCTTCGCTTCAAGATTCACTTAACCGGAGATAGTTTGTTATAAGATACTGAATTATAAGTTAGGTTAATGTTTAATGTTCATCTCTAGCAGTAAGATGTGATTTTATCTCCACTTAAGCTGACTAGTGTAGTTAATTTACATGGTTTGCTATTTGCGTCAAACGATAAACACAAAAATAAGTTATTCCGTTTTATCCCTAGGGTGTGGAAGAAGAAACCCAGGAACCAGCAAGTGTTGGAAGTGGAGACCATTTAAATGAGTAAGTGTTCAATATACAAAATACACAATTTATCGCTTTAAATGTGCATAACTGTAAGTTTTGAATTAGAATAAGATTTGATTGCAACTTGAGATGTGTCTCTCATTGTTTGTGTCTCATCATTGAAGCAGATTCTATTGATATTATCTTTCTATTTAGCAGCCCACAAATCATCCATTTTCGTTCAGTGATCTTTTTGTCTGGATATATTTAAGAAGCATATGTCAGTCTGTTGATGGGAGCTCTTTCTGTCTTCTGTAAATATGCCTGGAAGAAATGCACTTGACGCAGTGATAAGAATGTGAAAGAGTTTTGTAAGAAACATCCATTGTTCAAACTTCCCCACTGTGTCCTCAGCAGCATATGTTTCTTCTGTCACCCAAAACAAAAAAGCGTAAACAGATTCCTCCTTATTGGAAGTTACTACTAGGGAAATACATTACAACTAATACAACTAGTGATAGAACCAAGGAGAATTTTAGATATTTCCCTGGTATGAACATAATACCACATAAGGGATTTTTGTAGGATAACATTTCATAACTTGTGAGAACCTGGAATTATATTCCAGCACCTACTGATTTCCCAGTGGTGGTTATTGGGTGCCTTGTTTAGGTAGAAGTGTACACATTGGGTAGGCAGGACTTGTAGAGAAGTACTCATTGGTTAGACAATACTTGTAGAGAAGTAGACATTGGGTAGGCAGGGCTTGTAGGGAAGTACACATTGGGTAGACAGGACTTGTAGAGAATTATACATTGGGTAGACAGGACTTGTAGAGAAGTACACATTGGGTAGACAGGACTTGTAGAGAAGAACACATTGGGTAGGCAGGGCTTGTAGAGAAGTATACTTTGGGTAGACAGGATTTTTAGAGAAGTACACATTGGGTAGACAGGACTTGTAGAGAAGTAGACATTGGGTAGACAGGACTTGTAGAGAAGTACACATTGGGTAGACAGGACTTGTAGAGAAGAACACATTGGGTAGGCAGGGCTTGTAGAGAAGTATACTTTGGGTAGACAGGACTTGTAGAGAAGTACACATTAGGTAGGGAGGACTTGTACAGAAGTACACATTGGGTAGACAGGACTTGTAGAGAAGTAGACATTGGGTAGACAGGATTTGTAGAGTAGTACACATTGGCTAGACAGGACTTGTAGGGAAGTACACATTGGGTGGGCAGGACTTGTAGAGAAGTATACATTGGGTAGACAGGATTTGTAGAGAAGTATACATTGGGTAGACTGGACTTGTAGAGATATACACATTGGGTAGACAGAACTTGTAGAGTAGTACACATTGGGTAGGCAGGACTTGTAGAGAATTACACATTGAGTAGACAGGACATGTAGAGAAGTACACATAGGGTTGACAGGACTTGTAGAGAAGTACATATTGGGTAGGCAGAACTTGTAGAGAAGTACATATTGGGTAGACAGGCCTTGTAGAGAAGTACACATTGGGTAGACTGGACTTGTGGAGTAGTACACATTGGGTTGACAGGACTTGTAGAGAAGTACACATTGGGTAGGCAGGACTTGTAGAGAAGTACATATTGGGTAGGCAGGACTTGTAGAGAAGAACACATTGGGTAGACAGGACTTGTAGAGAAGTACACATTGGGTATACAGGACTTGTAGAGAAGTACACATTGGGTAGACAGGACTTGTAGGGAAGTACACATTGAGTAGGCAGGACGTGTAGAGAAGTACACATTGTGTAGACAGGACTTGTAGAGAAGTACACATTGGGTAGACAGGACTTGTAGAGAAATACACATTGAGTAGACAGGACTTGTAGGGAAGTACACATTGGGTAGACAGGACTTGTAGGGAAGTACACATGGGGTAAGCAGGACTTGTATAGAAGTACACATTGTGTAGACAGGACTTGTAGAGAAGTACACATTGGGTAGGCAGGACTTGTAGAGAAGTACACATTGTGTAGACAGGACTTGTGGAGAAGTACACATTGAGTAGACAGGACTTGTAGAGAAGTACACATTGGGTAGGCAGAACTTGTAGGGAAGTACACATTGGGTAGGCAGAACTTGTAGGGAAGTACACATTGGGTAGGCAGAACTTGCAGGGAAGTACACATTGTGTAGACAGGACTTGTAGAGAAGTACACATTGGGTAGGCAGAACTTGTAGGGAAGTACACATTGTGTAGACAGGACTTGTAGAGAAGTACACATTGGGTAGACAGGACTTGTAGAGAATTACACATTGTGTAGACAGGACTTGTAGAGAAGTATTCTTTGGGTAGACAGGACTTGTAGGGAAGTACACATTGGGTAGGCAGGGCTTGTAGTGTAGTACACATTGGGTAGACAGGACTTGTAGAGAAGTACACATTGGGTAGGCAGAACTTGTAGGGAAGTACACATTGTGTAGACAGGACTTGTAGAGAAGTACACATTGGGTAGACAAGACTTGTAGAGAAGTACACATTGCGTAGGAGGGACTTGTAGAGAAGTACACATTGAGTAGACAGGACTTGTAGAGAAGTACACATTGGGTAGACAGGACGCCGTTAATTGAAGTCACTGGTTCTTAAAGCGTGATTCGTGTTACAGCTTCTTCATTCGCGGGTATTAAAGGAACGCCTTGGAGCTTTCTCCTCCCCCAGCTTAAATAGAACCTCGGGTATAACACGTATGTGAAAATAGCGTGACACACTCTGTTCCTTCCTTGTGACTTACGGAAAACCTCGACATGTCTTTGCACCTCACGTCCCCCAGACCCCGAAACCACCGTCAGTTCAAAAGCTTATATGTTTATATAACTACTAACATATTGCTCAAATTATTTATGCACGAAATATAGCCGTCAATTTTGTTAACGGACTTTTACGAAAAAGTTAAGTATCGCTATAATGCTTTTAGTATCGAATCCATTCAAAGTATGCACTGTTCTTCGGATAAGGGCCAAGAAGGTATCTTAGTAAAGGTTTTTGATACACCATGATCAATGGAGTTGGAAGAATTGAGTTTTGAGAATAGTAATACATTCCTAATAAGCGCAATGTCTAATCCGTTTAAAATAGTCGATACTCCTCTAAACATTACCCAAAACGTTTGTCTGAAAGCTGATTTGGAATGACCGACCCTTGCGCCAAGGGATGAGCAAAGTATGTTTGGACTTACTGTATGGGAGTTTGGTCGTCAGCTAAACATGTGGAACTTTTGTAGGAATACATTTGGAAAATTTAGCGTATTTGAAATATTCTTCTTTCCCTGGTGAAATATACCCCCGCCTTCCATCACTGGGAGTAATTTTTTATTCTTTGTTTTACGTGGATATCACTTTTAGTTCTTCTATCATGACTGATGAACCATCACTTGGGAAGTATGTGTGTACTCTGTCTCGCTAGAACTCGGCACGAAAATTCTGGTGGGGTCTTCAATCAGTAAAAAACCTGCAAATGCAAGTTCTCTAACGCATTCACCGGGCAGCGTCATGGAATGTTTGCGACTAAGCTCCGCCTAAGAAGGACAGATAAACATTGCATTTGTTCCTGTCGACGGTTCTGGGCGAAGAAGGGCTTGGTGAATATCTGGTTGCTTTTCAGAGTCGGCTACGCTTATACATTATCTGGTGTGAAACGTGCGAAAATTTGATTGTTTATCTCTGGGAAGCAAAATAACAAGTAGTTAAGGACACAATAAGAGAAATTCACTGATTGAATGCCAGGTTATTGGCTTGCATAAGGAATTGAATGATCGTGCTTTTAAGCAAACTGAGGCCGTGTTCTCGAAAACTTTCTTGATGAATATTTTATGAACGATATGACAAGTTGCGGATGGAAATGGAACAATCGATGATAAAAGGAAGTGGTTGGGCTTTGTCAGCCGTTAATGATTTCAGGGTAAAAGCTATTAAGTACAACTCTATGCACGGACATACCGTCTGATCATAATTTAGAAAATAAACCGTATCCCTTCAAGAGGTGTTGCGAACAAAAGTTGAAGAGTTTTGGTCCTTAAAAGATGATCGCCTGATGGAAATTATATTTATCAAAAGAGCGACAAACATGTTCCCGTTATGTTCTGTAAAATGCAAACAATTGCTTACATTGCTTTGAATAAGACTTTTATCCATGAAACATTTTCGTGACTTAAATGTTTACATGTTTTCTTCTGAAAATTGCAGCAATGTGCCTTGTTTTGCAAGTTTATGTGCCTTATAAGGATGCTTCGTGTATTGAGTGATTCTGTTGTGGGCTTCGATAGCGCTGCAATGTGGCAGCCAGAAATATCGCACATTTTTCACATCAGCCCTTAATGCGTGGTCCATATTTTGTTTCTACTATTCCGAATCATTTTACAGTTCTTAGTTCTCTATCTCGTCGACTGGAGGTTTTTAGACGGTTGAAGCCCAAAACTTTCCTATTGTCAAAGCGTTTATTTTTATGTTTTATTAAAAGCGCTATATATCGTAGCTCGTATTTTTTACAAGCCCAAGTCACTTGCCACATGTACGACTAGCGTGATCTGCAAGTAGTCGGCCGAGTGGTTGGGCAATCAAACTACCAGCTCAACAAAGTTTCTGTTATCATCATCGACTTGCAGCAATTTGTGTGTCAAGGCATCGCGCTCCAAATCCGAATCACGTGGTAATGAGAACGAAGCACAGCTCGAGACATAGAGGTTTAGCAATTTAAGCGTCAACTCATGATTGTGTAAAATCAAACCACGTAGTGATTCGAAAGATCAGCAAAGGACTTGTTTATTGAGTTCGTGGTCTGGCCTTTGATTCGTGTCACGCGTACGCTCTTTATAACTTCACAAGTTGACGGTGAAAATATATTTTGGGAGCTCTATATAAGTCGAAAATATTTTACCCGTCTTGTTGGTTGTGATTTTTCTCTACGGCCTTTAAGATATGATTTTACACTCATATTACTGTGGTTAACACATTTTCCGGTGGGAGACGTTTTGGCATCCCCTTTAGTTCCAAGTGACACCGTAGTTAACATGCAACCACATAGGTTTATAACAACGCGCTTATGGCATTAAAAGATCCTTCCACAGACTAAACTTGTGTGAAGCTAAATTTCTAGGTTAGATTTCGTTCCAAATTTCACTACTGGGTATCATTGGCATCTGGTAGCGAACGTTAGAACTACTTGAAATTGAACAGGACATAAGCTCACCCTATGGGTGTCCGCTAGAAGTAGCTACAGCCTCTGGAGGGCCGAACTTGCCCTCGGACACTCCGGGCACAACAAGCCATACGATAAATAAACAGAAACCAGACAGCAATCATTCGAGCTGATGACATAAGCGAGAAGCTAGTATTCAGAAAGGTGTAAGGCAAGGCTGCAACTTACCCACCAATACTTTTCAATATTTACATTGAATAAGCAATGAAGGGAACTGGAGAAAAGTTTAAATTGGGAGTGAAGATTCAAGGAGAAATAATTTAATCTCTGTGATTTGCTGTTGACATCGCTATCTTGGCCAACACGCCAGAGGATTTGAGTGAGTTTTTGAATGGTTTGGACTCCGTTTTGAGGAAAGAATTAATGATGAAAATTAATAATTGTAAATCAAAAATATTGGAATGCAGCCGAAATAAATCTGAAACCTCTATGGCCATCAAATTGGCAGGTGAAATGCGAATGGAAGTTGGAGACTTCTGTTACTTAGGAAGCAAAATAATCAGTGATGGACGAAACAAAGAGGATATAACACGTAGGTTGGCTCAGGCAAGGAAAGCATTTCTACAAGAAAGGAATCTGTTGACATCGAATATAGATCTAGGTATTACGAAGTCATTTTTGAAAGCCATTGTCCGGAGCGTGGCGCTCAATGGAAGTGAAACTAGGACTGTTGGCGCTGCAGAAATGAGGTGAGAATTGAAGCATTTGAAATGTGGTGTCACAGGAGAATGATGAAGATCAGATGGGTAGACATGAGTAGTGTGTTTTGGGGGGTTCTATTTCCTCCACCTCCACATTCCTCCACACAAGATGGCGGCCGTAGCTTAACTTAACCTAGCCTAACCTAACAAGATGGCGGCCGTAGGCTAACTTAACCTAGCCTAACCTAACAAGATGGCGGCCTTAGCTTAACGTAACCTAGCCTAACCTAACAATATGGTGGCCGTAGCTTTACTTAACCTAACCTTACTTAACCTAAACCTACGAGGTGCGATCAAAAAAATTTCAAGATGGTGGTCATAGCTTATCTGAACCTAGCCTAACCTACCCTAACCTAAACCTACGAGGTGTGATCATAAAGTTCCAGGATGGCTATCGTAGCTTAACTCAACCTAACCTTACCCTACGAGGTGTGATCAAAAAGTTCCAAAATGGCTGCCGTAGCTTAACTTAACCTTTGATTGATCCCTGTTGATTGACCCCTTTTGATTGATCTCTGTTGATGTATCCCTTTGGACTGGTCCCATGTTGACTAGCCCCTTTGGACGGGTCCTTTTTGAAGGGAGTCATTTTTTTACGGGTCCCGGAGGACGGGTCCTTGTTGACGGGTCCCTGTGGGCGGGTCCTTTGGACTGATCCCTATGGACTGGCCCATGCATTTTATCCAAATTATGTCAAAGGGACCCGCCCACAGGGACCCGTCATCAAGGACCCGTCCTCCGGGACCCGTAAGAAAATCACTCCATATAGGTAAGAAACGGGTCATACTATACTTTCTGCTACCGAGTTTCAGCTACTTTTCAAGGTCACGCTCACCGAGCATTGCCGGAGGCTGTCGAAGGTTAACGATTGGATTATGAGTGTGAGGTAGGTAACAAGAAACACAAGCGTTGCCCATGCAATAGTTTTATTAATTATATCTATCTACAATTTTTACATATAATACACTCTTTTCTTTATTTTAGTAATAATATCCATATTTATTTTTATAGATTTTAACTTAAATTTTTGCTTACATTTTTAGGTCCCTTTTGTATCCATTAGTTTATACGAACAGGGGAGCCCATGTTCTTCATTTGCCATGCATATTTACACACAGAACACAACTCTTTCCTTATGTTTGCTTGGTGTAGTTTTAATATCATCTAGCTTAATTTTGATCCGATAATTGAAATCAGTATCCGAATCTTCTAGTTCCTTTTCCAGCCAATAATTGGATATAAACAAAGAGTCAATATTTTCCATTTCCAAGACATATCTAACTTCTTGTCTATATACTATTGGTTTTATTCCCTTAACAATTAGTTCTGTTCCTTTTTCCAGACTTTCTAACCGGGTACACTTTTGGATTTTTATTTGGCATTTGATTTCCTGCATTGTAATGTTATTAAGCAGATCGACGTCACCTTGCGTATACTTTGTCGACTCTACTCTATAGTATGTTTGGATTCTTGTGAACAACTTCAAATTCTCAATTTTAGCAAAGGAGTTACCATTAAATGTAGTCATTCCATTGGTGTTGAATTCTGCAAACGGTTTTTCAGTTTCCAGATACACAATGTCCAATCCACCACATGGAGTTACAATAAATCCATTCTTTTTAAGTAAGTCTAAATTACCATGACTCTTTAAAAACATAGATTTTAAATTTCCTCTTAAGTAGCACACATGTTTACATTTTTCACTTTCTACAAGCACTCCAACCCGTGTATAAGTTCCTTTGTAATTAACAGTAAATGCTACGAGTTTGTATTTTCCACTCACATTTAGATTTTGCCAGGGACTTTGTTTAAAGTAAACTGTAAACCTGTTTCTTGCATCCACAATCGCCTGTTCTTTCTGCAACACTGCTTCGTACTCTTTCTTTAGGGCAGTAGTCTCTGCAACATACTCCGCTTTCATTTTCTTGATCTCAATTTCCTCTAACTCTAATTTTCGTTTCCTTACACATAGCACATTAACTGTACTCAATGGGGTAATTTCCTTAAGAGGGTATGGTTTAAGTCTGTTAGTTTTATTGGTTCTTTTTCTCAACACCTGGGGAAGAATATTATTTGTAGGAGTCAATCCTAATTCGCTAATGTTTATGTTTCCGGGAATTGTGGAGAACAATGTCCAGGATTGAGAAAAGAATGTTTCCCCAGCTTTGATGTAGCATTTTTGTATAATGCGAACATTGTTGTTTCCAGAATCATCGTTATCAATTTCTACAAAGTTTACGGCAGAGAGAGCATAGTTTATCATTTTTTCCCGATCTTGTCCATCGCGCAGTTCGATTTGCACACCAGTCAATTTCCGAGTATTTTTATTACCCCAATAGACAAATTGCAAAACTTTGTTAAACACCAGACAGCAACTATTTTGTAGGTTATCCGATAGTTTGGTCCACATGGATGCAATTGGCACCGAGTACATTAGCGCTTCTTTTAAGTAATGTTTGTTGGCTTTTAATAAACTAACACAATCTTTGAGTGGGTCAAATAAACGATCCATTTTGTAGTTGTAAATTGTTGCCTCTAGTCTTGTAATACCATGTTCTTTAGCTAAGGAAGGCGTAAACGTTTCCCTTAGACGGGTGTCTGGACATCGGATAAAGTCTATAATATGGTTTCCAATGACTTTGTTTACACCAGGACTTGTAATTTGACATATACATTTGTTATATATCTTTATTCTAGAATTAGAGTTCATTCATGGTAAACAGTCCCTACCAACCGTTTTATCATTGTTCACAATCACATTACACTTTTCTCGATACTCACCTTGCACACAAAAGTTGTGATTCGATGTTAGATAATCACACATCTCTGCCTTGTTAAAAACACCAGCCAAATCTTGGGTTATGTCCAAATTCATAAGATAAAACTCCTCAGCACGAAGCTGTTGCAATATCTCTGGAAGTTCTGCTAACAGAACATCTAATTTAACATCAGCTAGCTTCACTTTGTATGGTGTAGCCACAGGATTTTTATACTTTTCCATAATGTTAACCATTCCTCTCTCCCCAAGTTGTGCCCTGAGTCCCCGTGCCATTGCACACTCGTTGTTGAGTAGAGGAAATAGTAGCTTTGCCTTAACACCATGTTTGGCAGAAATAAACTTGGAGAATTTACCACGTAAGTAGAGGTTGAAAGCACCACACACCTCTTTCTTTAGCAGCACCGACTTACTATTTTCCAATTGTTCTTGGCAGTCCACTTGGTCACATATCCTAACCACCATAATGTTATCACAAAACGGCTCTGTAATCGGTGTAAGTAGATTAACATTTTTATCACTTAGGAGCGTCATGTTTTCTGTGTAGTTTAAATTACCAATGTCTGTAACCAGATTGTCCAGGCTTTCCATCAACAACCACAATCCAAACCGCTCGTTGGTAGGCTTTATTCTGTTCCCCATAAGTTGGAGGACACTAAACACTTTAGAGAGAGACATCTTTACACACTTTCAGCTATCACGAAGCACTGATCGAATGCATTTGTAGCGTCTCTTATATATACCAATACTCAATTCTATTTTTAGATTATGACGTAACCTACAACGCTTGTCGGCACAAAGCAGTACACACGTAAATACGCAATCTCACGAACATTTCCGGAGACTGCCGAAGGTTAATGATTGGAACTCTAAAAAGATTTAACTTGTCGCATGACGTAACAAAAAGTTTGATGGCGCAATTGTATGGGAATGTTGCATTATCTAAAATGTAATACTATGCAAGTGTTTAACATTTTACAATCGGCTTATGATGAAGGATTATGTTGGTGACTTATGTTGGTGGCTTATGTTGGTGGCTTATGGTGGTGGCATATGTTGGTGGCTTATGGTGGTGGCATATGTTGGTGACTTATGGTGGTGGCTTATGGTGGCTTATGATGAAGGATTATGATGGTGGCTTATGTTGGTGGCTTACGGTGGTGGCTTATGGTGGCTTATGTTGGTGGCATATGTTGGTGGCTTATGGTGGTGGCATATGTTGGTGGCTTATTTTGGGTGGTTTACGTTAATACCTTATTTGTAATGGCTTATTTGACAAGTTATTTTGTCAATGTATTTAGAGGATTTTTCAATTGGTCTTGGAAAGTATCTCAGCCCTTTTTATGGTAGCATAATGCTTACCACCATTTTTGTAAGCAACAACAACACACTAATATTCCAAGAATCCAAAGTACTCTAAGGTTAATGATTGTCTCTCAACTCCATTCCACGCCTAGTCAAGAACATTATATATTTTTCAAATTTTTCAAAGAAGGTAAACTGGGGAAGTAGGCTATATGTTTAAACTAAAAATCATATAAAATCATATGCTAACTCCAACACCTATGTCTATCCTACTCTCAATCAAAAAAAATATATTCTTCAAATTTTTCCAAATAATATTTGGAAAGTAGGCTACATTTTGAAAACTAATCATCCTAAAAAGTCATATATAGACTCAAACCAATGTCTTTTATATCCTTAATAGTTAGATCAAAATATGGAATTTTTGACATTTTTCAAAAAATGTTAATTTTTAAAATGGGCTATATTTTAGAAACTAGGAATTTTACAAAAAAATGTATGTTTGACATAAATGACAGGCATTTACCCCCTCTACCCACAAACCAAGTCCCAGATCTCTGAGACAAAATCCAAAAAAGTTCAAATTTGAAAGTAGGCGATATTTTGAAAACTAATCATCCAAAAAAGTCATATATAGACTCAAACCAATGGTTTTTATGTCCTTAATCGTTAGAACAAAACTTAACATTTTTTCTTTTTTTTCCAAAAAAGTCCAATTTTCAAAATTATCTATATTTTGGAAACTAAGAATTTTACTAAAATGTTTGTGCAACGTAAATGAAAGGTCTTTACCCCCTCTTCCCCAAAAATAAATTTTAGGTCCCTAGGACAAAAACTGTGCATTTAAAGTGAGAGGAAAAGTGGTTGCAAGAGTGGATGCAAGAATGGGTGCAAAATTGGGTGCAAAAATAAGTGTGTGGGTGCAAAAGTGCGTGCAAGAGTGGGCCCAAAAGTGGGTGCAAAAGTGGGTGCAAAAGTGGGTGCAAAAGTCAGTGCAAAAGTAAGTGTAAAAGTGAGTGCAAGAGTGGGTGCAAATTGAGTGCAAAGGTAGGTGCAAAAGTGGGTGCAAAAGTCAGTGTAAAAGGGAGTACAAAAGTGGGTGTAAAAGTGGGTGGAAAAGTGGGTGCAAAAGTGAGTGCAAAATTGGAAATAATGTGGGTGCAAAAGTGGGTGCCTTTTATAGTAGGCATGAATTTTAGTAGAATGTGATTTGAGTAAATGTACTTTCTAAACCCAAGTAGTGAGTAGTCAGTTGGTTTTGATCTATGCAAGCGCAAACATGTCACATACACTGATGATGGATACTCAAGGCTTTAAGGTCAACAGAAACAAGTATATAGTTATAGAGGTGGCTATTATTGATTGCACAACACTGAATCTATTTTTGAAATTTTGACAAAGGGTCTAAGTGCACTTTTGTTAATATCTCGCAAACCAAAAGACTAGGGCATTGTATGAGGTATTGTTGGACTTTTTGCAGAAGACTGCTGGTAAACACTTATGTTCCCACAGCCTTTTTTAAGATGGCGGCTGTAGTATAACCTAACCTAACCCAACCCACGAGGGGTGATTAAAAAGTATTCCAAGCGGCGCATGTCGATAGGCAAACTAATAATCAAAGAGGGGTATGACAGACCTTGATGCGATAACCCCTTTTGTTTGATTCCTGTTGGTTTGCCCCTTTAGACTGGTCCCTGTCGACTATCCCCTTTTGGACGGGTCCTTTTGGAAGGGAGTTATTTTTGACGGGCCCCTGCTGATGGGTCACTGTGGACGGATCCCTGTAGACGGGTCTCTGTTGACAGGTCCTTTTGACTAATCCCTTTGGACCGGTCCCTTTGACATAATTTGGATAAATGCATGGGCCAACCCATAGGGATCAGTCCAAAGGGACCGGTATAATCATGTATTAAAAAATTGGTCCTATCAGCAGGCTTAGAATCATGATGGTAGCACTGACGTGAATTAGTTTCTCCAAATTAATCTAGACTGTCAGATACTATACGTGTGCACACTTTTAAAGCTGTCGGCTTGTATACTTTCTGATATATTGTTATTTGGAGTTTAAAAAAGAGAGAGAGAGCATTCATTAACAGTTGGTAGCCCTGGTGGATGTTAATAATACGCTTTCTCATATCTGGTTATGTACACATAGTACATACGAAATTTGGTTGAAATCCAGTTGATAGTGTAGAAGTTATATGCATTAAAAAATTGGACCTATCTGGAGGCTTAGAATAATTTTGGCTACACTGTCATGTGTGACCTCCTGTAAATTAAACTGATATATTATTGTCTGTATGTGTGCCAATTTTGGAATAACTCCCATGCATACGTTCCAAGACATACAACATGGAGCTCAAATTTCAATTGCGGTTTTTCAGCAGTTGGTATAGCACTGATAGCATTTTCATATATGGCCTTGAGATATTCAGGTATATACCTTTACTCATACAAAATATGGTTTCAATTGCTGCAGCCATTTAGGAGTTGATAGGGGGGGGGGGGGGGTGTCAAACAGACAGACATTTGCCCGAATCGATCACATAAGTCTACTTATCCATATTTTTGCAAAATGTGAAATGTAAGCTAAAAATGAAAAATAAAATATGGAGATCTTAAAGGGATTTCCAAGCTCCTGAACGGGCAGCCCTTGCTGCAAACTATTGACTGGAGGCAAACCAATGCGTTGCTGAAATGCACGCCATTCGGCCAAATTCCCGGTTAGGTTTCAAAACACGAAACGCTGAATGAGATCCGTGGAGTTATTTTCCATCGTGACCTCATTTTAAATAGCGATGCGGAATTGTTGCGGGATCTGGGAGAGAGAGGCGTCACCAAGATTAGGCGCATCCCCCGAAAGATTGGAGAGGACAATGTCGATACCGGCGCTTTTCTTCTCCATTTTGAGGGTGATTTTGTACCGAAGCTGGTGAAGGTCACATCGCACCACTGCGAAGTTTGACCGTACATCCCTCCACCTATGCATTGCTATCAAAGCCAGAAATTCGGGCGTATTTCAGCCAGGTGCACTGCCTAGGCCGTGTGTAGAGAGATTGGCAAGAGCACACATGAGGACGTGTTTCTGCCAGGTGCACTGCCAAGGCCAAGTGTAGAGAGATTGGCAACAGGACACATGAGGGTGAGAGGTGCACTCGCCCTCCAGCTGATTAGATAACAGCTGTATCTGCTGGCCCTTCGGCTCCCTTGACCCTCAAGGTAATGAAGACGACAGAAGCCAAGTCCGTTAGTGTAGAGGATCTCCCCTATAGGAAGGAATATTTACCGGCGGAGAAGAGAGAAACGGTTCAGCGCTGTCTCTCTACCTCTCTTGCGGACAAGGCTGTTCACCCATCCGCTGGCCTTCCCACTCTCACTACCATCAGTGGAGCAGTGTTAGCACAAACGGCCATGATTAGCAAAGAACTGGCGTGTGTGGGGAAGGGACCATCTACTTCCCTGAATTGACGTAGGCGCCGGTCATGAAAGTTAAAAGAGTCTCGACATGTCGGGGTTGGACACCCAGTCTTCGGACAGAAAGAAAGTCCCTCGACACCAATCTCGCTCTACTTCAAGGGCGAGACAGGTTAAGATTGTCGAGAACCGCTCGCCACATAAGAGAGCACTCCCCCTTCCATCTTCGTCTTCGGATGCTAAGATCGAGGTGGACTCTCCTACCCCATCAACTCCAAATAGAGATGGGGATTAGAGGCAAATGGTCGAGCGTAAGTAGAAGTATTACTTTCACTGTAGTCTACACTATAGCACTATTACAATAGAACTGTATTAGCTATTCTCGACATATCGTTGAATTACGTCAACTAATATCTTCCTTTTAGGCAAGCATTGTCTGTCTTCCTGAATCCAGGTTTTATCTTGGACATGAGACAACGATGCTTCATTTCAAACTCTTCTCTGAAGACCGGGTGGGTGGAACTGTAGCCACTGTTGGCGTCTGCACTCTCGTCCGCTCTAGCGCCTTTAGTGAAGAAGTGCCGCTGCGTAACTAGCCAGAAGCAGTTGCAGTTCATACTTCCTTGCCAGTAATTGCAACGGTATGCAACGTGTACATCCCACAGAATTCTCACATGCAGTACTACCAGCTGGTGGTTCTAGTCTATCAGCTTCCCCGTCCTTTTCTACTTCTGGGAGACTTTAATGCACACAACACCATCTGGAGCTTGGCTACCACTAGCAGTAGAGGGAGAGATTTTGAGAGACTGATCAGGCGGCTGGACCTGTGTTTGTTGAACATAGGGAACTTACACACTTCTCTATTGCACAAGGCCCTTCTTTGAGTGTCGACATCACCTTGTGTGCTGCTTCCCCAGCTACAATGGGGCGTGCACGACGACCTCTGTGATAGTGACCTTTTCCCGATTATCTTTACTCGTCCGAACTAGAGAGCCATCGAGTTACCAAGTCGAGGGCTTCTCCGTCGGACTGATTGGTCAATATTCACGGCATGTGAGGTATCTGCCGGCGATTTCTTTGAGAGTGTCGATGATCATACCATTCACATCCACCTAACGAATTGTATTTTGGCTGTGGCAACACGCCGACGTGCTTCCAAATGTTATTGGAGCCAGTACATCATGGCCAACCTTTTCACCTTGAATAGGATGCGTGCTAGAGCCCGATATCTGATTCGGGAGAGTTTGAAAATGACGTGGGAAAGTTGGCGTCGTCCACG
Source organism: Meconema thalassinum (assembly GCA_946902985.2). NCBI lineage: Eukaryota > Metazoa > Arthropoda > Insecta > Orthoptera > Tettigoniidae > Meconema > Meconema thalassinum. Next base: position 69,435 of record CAMPQE020000024.1, read on the forward strand.
ACATACAATTGCGGAGTAAGCATCGTCGGATATCTGGACTCCCGACATCTTTGATGTTACCCGGAGATTCCATCAAATGAGTTAACATCACGGACCTTCTCGCCATTGCCAACAGTATGGGATCGCACTCTTCTGATGTATCCTGCTCTGGGCGTTATGATCCTACATTTGTGACTCTGAAGCGGGAGGCAGAGGCTCACCCCTTGTCGTTTGCCATTGCTGCTAAGGAGTGCTACAATGTGCTCTGTGCAGGGAGATAACATGCATAATGAAGTGTTGAGACATCTATGCGATGCCAGTATAAAGCAACTGTTGATCCGCTTCAATCATATATGGATTGAAGGGGAGTTTCCATCTCAATGGCGAGAGGGGACCTTGATACAGATTCCCAAAGCTGGTAAGGATCCTAAGCTTGCCGGCAGCTATATGCCAATTTGCTTGACAAATGGCCTCCGTAAGCTGCTGGAGAAGATGGATAACCGTCGGCTGGTAAGTCTCATTGAGGAGAGAGGCCTATTGTCTGTGTGCCAGTGTGCATTTCGCTCTCATAGGTCCACTATTGAACTTCTGGTGAGACTTGAGAGCGCCATTCAGGAGGTATTTCTCCGAAGGTCTTTTGCAACTTTCACGAGTGTGGACTCCGTGAAAATCTACCAATCTTTATTGCGAATTTTCTGTCCGTCCAACTCACTCGTGTAAGAGCCAGTAGGACATTATCGACAATTCTCACCCTGGAAAATGGTGTGCCTTAGGGTTCTGTGCTGAGTATCACCTTGTTCGTGGTTGCCATAAATGGCATTGGTGCCATCGCTGGCCCGTGGTAGTTCCATCGCTGTATGTTGACGATTTGGCTCTTTATTACAGATCTTGAAGTATGGCAATCATGGAACGGCAATTTCAGCTAACTATTAACCGGACCGCCCGATCGGCTCACGACCGAGGTTTTCGTTTTTCAGCTGCGAAATCCTCCGTCATCCATTCTTGTCGGCTCCGGAGGCTACATTTGCAACCTGAACCATATCTCAGGGATGCTGCATTGCCGGTGGTTGACATCGCTTCCTGGGGCTCCATTTTTACAGCAAATTAACGTGGCAGCACCATATACGGCAACTAATAACGATGTGCCTCAGCAAACTAAACATGATCAAGTTTGCATATTAAGGCTTTCACGGCCCGGATTAATATATAAATAATTCATGCTTTTGGGCTAATGCCGTGTGTATTTTTAATTTAAGCCATACGTTTCGGAGAAACCTTGCCTCCTTTTTCAATGGAAATAAACAATGTGGCCAAAGAAAGTATATCAATGAGATTACAAAAAATATAGATAAATTCCTCTGTTCGTCACCAGAGAGCAGCTGCAGAAATTACTGTATGGACCATGGTGGAACGGTGGACAGAGTAGTAAGTAACGAGAAGGTAAAGGAGGCGCTGTGAAAATATAGAAACTCCTCGAAGAATGAGGAGGGGGGGGGGAGATGGGAGGGTTAGATGGATATAAGGAAACATAAACAAAAGGGAAGTGTAGCTGAACAATATCTAACGTCATACCGTCAACAGTGAAAAAAACAGTGACGAACAGAGAGATCAAATCCAGGCTCTGAGCTCTAGAGGGAAAATGTACAATTTTAAATATGTGAAGAACAGAGAGACTGAGAGGAACTATCACCCTAGATCCTTAATAACTGGTAGCCAAGTGTCACTTAGCTGAAATCCAGTGTCTCTGTTAAAATTATTGGAATTTTTACGAATTTCAACTGCCTCCCTTATAATTCTAGACCAGTTGTGCTTAACAAGGGCAAGCGCATGAGCATCCTTGAAACATACATTGTGCCCTGAAGACAGGGCATGTTCAGCTATAGCTGATTTGTCAGGTTGGTTTAGACGGATGTTCCTTTGATGCTCTTTGATGCGAGTTGCAATGGACCGTTTTGTTTGTCCAATGTAGACTTTTCCGCAAGTACATGGGACTTCATACACCCCAGGTTGTAGTATTGGGGACAATTTATCTTTGTTTAATGCTAAACTTTGACCAATTTTCGTCATAGTGCCGAAAACTGTTTTTATCTTGTGCTTGCGGAGAATCTTAGCAACGCGGTCAGTGGTGTTGTGAATATAAGGGAGGTAAGCAGTTCCTCTCACGTCGGAGCTCTGAGAAGGTTGTCTATCTCTCCTTCTGGGATGTAGAGACCTATATATAGTGGATTCATTATAGCCATTACCCTTAAACATGGTTTGTAAGGCATGTAACTAAGATTCTCCTCATTCTTCGAGGAGTTTCTATATTTTCACAGCGCCCCCTTTACCTTCACGTTACTTACTACTCTGTCCGCCGTTCCACCATGGTCCATACAGTAATTTCTGCAGCTGCTCTCTGGTGACGAACAGAGGAATTTATCTATATTTTTTGTTATCTCATTGATATACTTTCTTTGGTCACATTGTTTATTTCCATTGAAAAAGGAGGCAAGGTTTCTCCGAAACGTATGGTTTAAATTAAACATACACACGGCATTAGCCCAAAAGCATGAATTATTTAAATAATGATCATGTTTCTTATTCGCACTTCGTGTGATCCTCCCACGGTTTTACCAAGCCCCCGTCATGTCCCGGATAGGCTATGGTTCTGTGGCATACAGTCCAGCAAGTCTGGCAAACTTGAGAATGCTGTACAGTATCTACCATAGTGGTGTTGGGATGGCTACCGGTGCTTTCCGGACCTGGTCGATTCCCAACCTACTCGCCGAATCTGGTGTACCTCCTCACAATTATAGATGCGAGCATGTGCTTTTAGAATATGCTGATAATGCGTCAAATGCCGTAAACCCGAGCTGTCGAGCTCTCTTCAGTACCCAATACCATCAGAGGTATGCACACCAACCTCGCGCCACCCTGTCGGTTGCTATTAGACTCGATAGCTCGTGTAATGAATTGGGAGGGTCACCCTGTATGATCCGGACACCCAGCGATGTGCTTCTGGGTCATGTCCCGCGTCCGGAAATTCGATTAGATATACACCGAGGTCCTAATGTGTACACGGGTATGGGAGACAGTTTTAAAGCACAGTTCACCTATTTCCGGACGCTGACTTTCTGTACACGTATGTTTCGAAGTTGGACGAGAAGGTGGGTTGTGCTTACGGTATTGATGGTGCGAATTCTAATACCGTGTTGTCTGAGGCCTGAAGTGAGTTTACTACGGAGCTCGTTACCATCTATGAAGCTCTGCAGGTTGCACCACAGAATGCACGAATCCAGTTTCTCGTGTGTACCAACTCTTTTGAATTCGTTGCAGTCAATTGCTACATTGTTCACGCAACACTTCTTAGAGCAGCGAATCAATGACCTACTAGCCGGGTAGTGTTACTCTGACACTCGAATAACTTTTCTGTGACTTCCAAGCTGCATGGGAATTGCGGGAACTGAGTAAGCGGATCATGATGCTAAAGAGGTCGCAACACTACCAGCTCGACCAATGAAGGTACCCGCATGAGATATTCGCTCTCAGTTACGCCGACAAGTAGATTCTGGGAGAGTGGGGGGATAGCTGACCCAATGCCCAATAAATTGAGAGCGATCAAGGGAACTACTCGCTTGTGGCGGAGCTCTTTCCAGTCGCGGAGGGAGTCCATAATTTTTGTGCATGCTCCGGAGAAGCCATGCTAGATTCACCCACTCGTACCAAATGAGGAGGGAAGACCGCCCACTTTGTACCTGTGGAGCCCTTTTCACCGTGACCCTCGTTTTAACCAAGTGTGTGGATCCTGCTGACTTACGAGAAACCTTGGTTTGCGGACGTCAATCGCACTTATATTAACCGATGACGTGGTGGCTGCTGATCTCGTCATCCACTTTGTAATTGAGTGTGTGTTAGGTCCAGCAATTGAAATTTTTCAGTGTGCAATTACTCAAATACATGTTCTTGTTGGAATTTCTGTTAATACGTGTTATTTGTTTATTATTTTAATCATGATTTTTTATTTTTTTAAAATTAATTTTCCTATTTAAGTGACCTCGTAATTTCATTCTAAATTAGTGTACTTCAATCTGTGTTAAGAGAGGCAGATGACCTCGTAGTTTCACCCCTTAAAACGCCAATTGCTATCTAATTTCTCCGGAATAGTAAGTGTAATGATATTCTAGGTATATTTATAGTTGCTATTGACACAGTACTAGCATTAGAAATTCTCCACAGATCGGTGAACACCCTAACAAGAGATAAATTTCGAGACCTCGTCGATAAACATAGTAACTAGAAGAGACAAATGACAACTTATAGCGGAAAGATGCCAACCGTGTGCAAAACGTGCGGAGCACACTTTAAAAAGAAAGGTGATTTAAAGGAACACAGTATCTTCCATTGTGGTAGTAAGCCACTTTCCTGTGGTACGTGCGGAGCAAACTTTACTCGTAAATCCGGTTTGAAAAGACACATGGTAATCCATAGTGGTTTGAAGCTACTCTCCTGTGAAACATGCGGAGCAAACTTTGCTCGAAAGGATTATTTGAAAAAACACCTGATAATCCATAGTGGTCTAGGGCAGCAGTCATATGGTACATACAGAGTAAACTTTACTGAGAAGGCCCTTTTAAAGACACGCATGTGAATCCATAGTGGTTTAATGCCATACTCCTGTGGTACATGCGGAGCAAGCTTCGCTTGAAAAGGCAGACTGAAAGCACACATTCTAATACATAGTGGTATGAAGCCACACTCTTGTGGTACGTGCGGAGCAAACTTTGGTAAAAAATGCCATTTGGAAACACACATGTTAATCCATAGTAGTCTGAAGCCACACAGGTGTAGTATGTGTGGAGCAAACTTTAGTCGGAAGAGCATCTTCACAACACATTCTAATCCATGCTAGTATTAAGCCGTACTCCTGTATAACTTGAGGAGCATACTTCACTCAGAAGGCCAGTTTGGAAACTCACATATTATACCATAGTGGTCTAATGTCATACTCCTCTATTACGTGCGGAGCAACGTTCGCTGTAAAAAGCAGTTTGAAAGCCCACGCTGTAACCCATAGTGGTCTAAAGGCACACGCTTGTGGAACGTGCGGAGCACACTTTTCTAGGATATTTAATCTCAAAACACACATGTTAATCCATAGTGACCTATATCCCCACTCCACATGTACGTGCAGAGCAACTTTTGCTCGAATTGATCATTTGAAAAGACACATGTTTATCCATAGCGGACACAGGTGATATTCTTGTGGTACATACGGAGCTAACTCTACAAGAAAATGTTATCTGAATACACACATCTTAATCCATAATATCTAAAGCCTCACTCCTGTGGTATGGGCGGAGCAACCTTTCGTCAAAAAGGCCATTTGAATACACACATGTAGATCTAGAGTGGTCTGATACCACACTCTAGTGAAACGTGCGGCCTTTTGAAAACTTACTTCCTAACCCATAGTGGTATAAAGTCACATTCAGGTGTTACATACTTTACTCGAAAATGCTGATTTTAAAGACGCACGATAATCCATAGTGTCCTTGGGGCCATATAATGTGGTACATGCGGAGAATGTTTTTCTAAGATACATTCTTTGACGAAACACCTCGTAATTCATAGTGGTTTCAAGTCCTGATACCCGATTCGTGTTGTACATGTGGGAGCTATTTTTGAAAAGAATTATTGATCAAACTTTGGCGGAGAGGATTTTTCTATGAATTAAAAATTAACGCCACACAGCATGATCAATCGTGGATGGAACTCATACTGGTCAAATTAGTATTCATATAGTAAGTAAGAAGCAACATTAGCTAAATGAGGTTCATTGAAAAATCGTCGCTTCATTCATTTTGGCACAATTAATATTTATTATGTACTTCGGGGCAAAAGTACGCAGAAAAGTTTTAGGTTACACATTTATATTGATAGAGCCAGAAGTCCTATTTATATAATTATAATCTGCCATCCAAAAATTGCACCTAAGTGTATATGAGTAATTTTTAAGATTCATATCCCATAGTAGCCATCAGTCACATTTAATTCAGGAGTAAGCAAATTTACTTTTTGTACTTGAGAAAATATATAACAAAATAATTTACGATATTTTCATGGCAATGAAGAGATAGTTCATGTATTGCTTAAAAATAAATGTTTCCTCATTGTGCTCAGCATTCATTGACAGTGAACATTCTTAAGATGGGCCGATAACCTAGATGTTAGGCCCCTTAAAACAACAATTATCATCTTTCTTAAGACGACATGAATATCCGTAGCCACTGGAAGGCACTTTCACAATATATTGATAGCTTCCGAGATCTCGTGAGAGTTGATGCTGTGTTACAGAGTATGGCGGCCAACTAAAGATGAAAATTTTAAATAGATCGTTCTCGCGATTTAATTATCCAAACGCAATGAAACTTGGTACAGGAAATGTTTATACACATTGTAATGCACTGGTTTCTAATTTATTTCAATTATTTACATAACCTCAAGGTGGCGGCTGTGCGAATTTTAAAATTAAGTTTTTATTTCTTGTGTCGTAATCATGCGATCGAAGTGAAAGTTTGAATAAAGAACCTCCGCAATAATTTTCCTTTAATGGTACATGACTCTCTGGCCTATACATATAACAATCCAACATGGCGACCATCCGAAATATTTAGATGGATCTCAATATCTACGAATATATTACAGCAATGAAACTGAATTTTTTAATGTTCATAGGGGCAATGAACATAAGTTCACCTATAGGACATTCAACAACCTGGTGACCACAAATCCAACATGGCGGCGACGCGAAATATGAATAATTACACGGTCGTTTCTCGCAAGTTAACCGTCCGAGTGCAGTGGCACTTGGTACAGTAAATCCTTATACAAATGTTAATCCACTGGCATCTATTTTTTTCAATTGTTTCCATAACAAGATGGCAGCTGTGCGAAATTTTAAAATCTCGTTTTTAATTCTTTTGTCCTAATCATGCGATTGAAGTTTGAATACTACACGTCCACAATTATGTTCATGTAAGAGTACATAATTCTAAGACCTACATATATAAAAATCCAACATCGCAACCATCCGCTATATTTAGTCGGTTTTCAATATCTACGAATCTATTACAGCAATCAAATTGAAATTTTGTATGTTGATAGAGTCAAATAACATAGGTAGGATATATGAAAATAGGCTGTATAGTTCTTCACGGAAGTACTTGTTATGTATTGTAATGTGTTTTCGACCCATCATTGGGCTCAACATCAGATTAAATGTGTGGAAATGCTCAATTGTTACAAGGCATATAAATTAATGCTTAGTAATTGTCAATCATTAGTTTATATCATATCATTGAATAGAAAATATGAAAGTCTTGCATACTTTTAATTAATTGGCATAGAATAATAATCTGACACCTAGAAAACTATTTTGCTCGAAGAGTTATCAAATATTTATTCCATTATTATAAACAATTTAATTATTGACAATTGAAATTTGTTATTTACTGGTTTCACCACTTATTCAACACTCTGAGCTTAATTAATTCATAGCACTGAATTTGATTAAGTAATTCCATGAACTTGTTATACCATTAAATGTGTCGTCTTTTTACCATATCTGAAATCAATGTTTTTTGATGTAAGGGGCCGATAACCTAGATGTTAGGCCCTTTCAAAAAACAATTATCAGCATCATGTTTCATAATGACAAATATTACTTGGCGTGGAAGCCTATTAGTTTGAATGGACTTAATGTTTACTCATCTGAAGCTTTTGCATCACATTATTTACAGCATTGCTACCACGGCAACCTGTACACTATACAAGTGGGTTCACCACTAAACCATCTGAGCTCCCTCTCAGGAAACACACGTATTATAAAGAATACGATTAACACAAAATCCCTATTTCCATCATTTGTATTGTAATTTCAATTGGAATAATCAGCTTCACGTCCAGTAATAGCGTTAGGATTGCCTCCTTTACTCCCAAACAATCATACTAATATATAAAAATGAGATGGTGTTTGTCGTCATGTCTGTCTGTCGTCCTGTCTGTTAGTCAATCACGCAAGAATAACTGGTCCGATTGAAATGAAATTTTACATGGAAGTAGCTGATTTACCAGAGTTACACATAAGCTACTTTTGATTTCGAAATTTTGCACTATTTAAAAATGGCGACCATTTTGGTGACATCATTACACCCTTTGTTTTCAAAATTTCGTATTTCCATTTCAATTAAAACGAGAACGCTAAGAAATAGCAAACTTTTGACGACACATACGAGCTTTAAAGTTTAATTTCCTATCCGAAGGGTCATTGTCACTTTTCATGTATCTCCAACGGTTAGCGAATAAAACCCACATTTGCGATGTCACTGCACCCTTTGGTTTCAAAATTTCATAATTCCATTTCAAATAAGAAGAGAACGCTAATAAATTGCAAACTTTTAAAGGCATATACTAGCTTTAATATTTCACTTTCTATCCTAAAGGTCCTTATCACTTTTCGTGTATCTCCAACGGTTAACGAGTAAAACCTAAAAATGTGCAATAAAACACGTCAAAACCGAGAGATGCAGTCTATCTCTATATATAAAAATGAAAGTTTGCCTGTTTTTTTTCTGAATTTCTACGGAAATTTAAGATTTTTACGTTTTTCAGACTGTTTTATGATGGATGCGGGCGAAAATAATTTTTTGTCTGTCTGTTTGTTTGTTCTTTTGTCTGAGGACAAATTTCTTCCCTTATAACTCGAGAACGGCTGGGTGTATCAAACTAAAATTTGGTACAGATGTCCATCAGAAGCACGACATTAATCTTTGATGTAACTCTTCTCCGTACCTCTCATAAAATGGGGCCTACGCCCTTAAAATACATGCTGAAATAGGCATATAAAGACGAGACAAAGATCATTTTCAGCCCCTCAATGTGAGAGACAAAACTCGGAAACCACATTTCCCAGAATACTAAATTCATTTAATAAACTAATGAATGAATGCAAGCCGGTATCCATGGCAGCAGAATCGCAGAGGTCCATCTATTGCTGTAATAAGCATTGCAATTCCATTAATTACATTAGTGTGAAAGTTTGCAAACGGCTATAAGGTTATCACTGAACCAAATTAAGCTGTAAAATTCATCAATACGTATAATGCGCTTAAGGGATTCAAGGGGTACTCCAGAATTTTATCACGCGATTTACACCTGCGGGTATGGTACGGCAGGTCTATTATATTCCTATCCCTATATATTATTATTATTTGTAGTAGTAGTAGTAGTATTATATTATGGCGTACAACGACGAGCAAAGCCCCTCGATGCCAGAAACAAAACTCGAGGGCCCTAAAGGGTGCTCGAAAACTACATTATAAGGCTCTTAAACCAACAGTCTCTGAAATATTCCCAGAAAACTAATTTAATTTCCTTTAACGCACAAATGAAGGAATGCAAATCGGTAACCATAACATTATCTCAATGGGTGGCATATTACTTTCCACCTATTTCTGTAAGAAGCAATGTCACTCCATTTATTACCTTTCTGTGAAAGTTTGCAAATGACTATAAGGTTATCACGGAACCAACTTAGACTGTATACTATTCATCAATGCAGTTAAGGGTGTCAAGGGGTAACCTAGAATTTTTCACGCAATTTTCACGTGTGACGTATTATAGTACAGAAGATCTATTATATCTCCAAACAGCAACATCATTTTCAAAAATTCCTGTATTGAATCAGCATTTTTTGCGGCTTTTAGGAATTTGAGGCTAAGGAACCTGCATTTTCATGCACCACAAGCCTTTATAATTTAGTAAAGGGGTCTGCCTTTGTATGGGGACCTAACACAACGTAGAGGGTTAGTTTTTATGTGACGTGTATTGCGTTTCGTCTACAAGGCTTTCAAATGTATTTCACGTCAGGAAGTACACGTCAGGTGAATTGAGGAAGAGAGCACATTTAACTCATCATTTATTTATTCATTTTTGCCGACATACGGGTTCATTGTATTTTGTTTGATACTGTGTGGTAGATATACCCATATTTGGATATCTGGGTGATATGTTGTAGACAATAGAATTGTCTGTCTGTCTGTGTATCTTTATGTACGCCTAAAACTCGTGTTCGGATCCTTGGTGCATCGTAAAATTAGGTATGGTAACCATGAGAGTCAATACACCAATCATTTATTAAACTCTTCAACGTACTTTTCATACAGTAGAAGGGTGTATATAGGGAAAAACTTCTCAAACAACATGCTAAAATAGGCGAAGTATAAAAATTATCGTAGAAGGACGACCAAAGCATATGTTGCGCTTCTCAATGTGAGACACAAATTTCTGAAGTCTATAAATGGTCTCCGAAAACCACATTTTAAGGCCTTTAAATTAACAGTGTGTGTGATATTCCCAGAAAAATAATTTATAAAGGAATGACATACCGCTATCCATTGCATCAGTAGCTCAATTGTTAATGTCTGGTGTTAACATCGAACGCCGTTCGAAGAACGGGTACTTCTGCAAGTTTAGTTATAAATGTATCATCAACATAACTACTGAACAAGATCAGAGTTCGTATTCTATTTTAAAATATGTTTCAGTGTTTTCAAATTCATAATTATTATTATTATCTAGGTAACAATTAATAAAATGTTTCAGTCTTATTACAGTGTTTACTGCAGAGTGTCAGTTAATCCTGCTGCCTCGGAAATAAATAGGGAAAGACTTCTTATATTATTAAATCAATAAATGACAAAAAACATCAAGATGTGAGGATCTCCTACTTTCCAGTAAAACATAAAATTCAAGCAACGTTGATGACTGTAACTCAATGTATTGATCGAAGTGCGAGATGATAAAAAGAAAATCGCAGATTCGGAAATTCATGATTAGAATTTCAAACCACAAAATATTTCCTGTATAAGGCAGGTCGTCTCGAGGTCCATATTTAGAATGTGTCCACGCACCATGAATGCTCTGGAAACTACGTCCTTTGGAAAGTCCTGTTCAACCATTCGCTTGTCGCTGGATCCACAAGCATTGCAGTGCTCCGGGGATGGCGTCTCTCCCATTCGTCCTTCACGGTCTGGCCTCGTCCGTCTTCACCATCGGCCTCTAGCCTCTCATCGTCTTCCTAGAGTTGCTCAACGACATAATGTTCCATTTCACTGATCCCATCATTATCCAATATTATTATGTTCACTCGGCAATGAATGGTGTTTCAGGTGAACGATTGACTTTAAATATGATTTCTTGGTCCACTATAGCAACTGGTTGTTAAAATCGTGATCATGAAGTTCACAGGTATTAGTTTTTAACTTTCAAAACTTGTATTAGATCAGAATAAATATATATGATTGCTTTCAGGTCCCAATATGTCAAGTCGAGCACTGACCTCTTCTTCAAGTCCACAATAATTATAGTCAGATTTAAATATCCTTGATATTACGTGCACTGTCCACATTTTCAGAATGTGTTAGCTTATTTGGGAATAATTTTAAGTCTGTTTATTCTGATAACCTCTCATGTTGTGGTGTCCCTGCTGGACAGAAGCAGGTTATTCCATTCAGTTGATTCATCAAACAAATAGACGAGGAAGAATATAATAATGCCATTAATAAACGTAAATCGAAGAGATCTAGTGGACCAGAGGGCATCCCAGCTTACTTATTAAAGGGCTGTTCAGATGTGCTTAAAGTCCCATTATGTTTCATTTACAACTTAATATTATCGAGTCAAATATTCGCAAGCCTATTGAAAATTAATAAAGTGTGTCCTATCTTTAAATCAGGCAACATAGCTCATATTGAAAATTATAGACCTATTTCTCTAATATGTGTCGCAGGTAAAATCTTTGAGCAAATACCCTACAGCCGTATTATTTCCCAAGTTAAAAATTGCACAGGTGAAAATCAAGACGTATTTTACCCTCGAAGATCAACAACAAATCTAATTGGCTTTGTAGAGTATATTTTCAATGAACTAGAAAACTCTAAAAGAGTAGATAAAATTTATACGGATTATTCAAAAGCATTTGATAATATTGATCATTACATACTCTTAAGGAAACTGTCACTGTATGGACTTTCCCCACAGCTGGTGAAGGTTGTGCCAAGACTTAAGCCTTATTGACATTTGTGGTAAGACCAAAGCGATCACATGCACTTTTGTAACAATTAACTGTCTCTTGCACCTCTTCTGGTGTGAGAGTTGGCGACGCAGCATCATCTGCATACAACATATTAGTAACATTAGTGACTTAAGTTTTCTTCAAGGACCGGAGACGAGTTAGGTTGAAAAGCCCTCCATCAAAACGATACTTGACTTCCACACCTGGGGTGATTGTGGGTGAATCATACAGCATTGCAGCCAAGTACAGCGCAAAAAGCGTTGGAGCCAGTACACATTCTTGTTTCAGTCCATGGGTAATAGGAAATTCATCGGACATCTTATTCCGATGGCAAACCCGACCTGTCATGCCATCATCGAGAGCCTTGATTAGATCTAAAAACGCTGAGGGCAACCAAACCGCTTCAGCACCGCCAACATGGCTGGTCTTGGAACTGAATCAAATGCCTTTTCCAAGTCACAAAAGAGTGGATTCTGTTGTTCTCTACATTTTTCTTGTAGCTGTCCCACACAGAAAATCAAGTCAATTGTGCTTCTGGAAGCTCTAAATCCGCATTGCGACTCTGGGAGGATCTTCTCAGAGATAACCTTGAGGCGGTTAAGTAGAATTCTTGCAAGAATCTTCCCCACGATTGATAGCAGTGAGTTGAGAGGGAATGTATGCTTTGAATATTGCGTAATCGCGAGGTCATATTGCATCATCATGACGTCATCTGATAGCCATGCGAGTGTGAGCATGTGCAGCGTGCACGTGCACATGTTAGCGTGGGAAGAGGTCGACCTTTCACCGCTTGAAGCAGATAACCTTTGGGTAACCGCTTGAAGCAGATAACCTTTGACTTATTTATGCGAAGGAGATAAAAATTAATGGGTGTTGATGTAATCTGATACCCGTGCAAGTGTGCAGCTGTGCGATAGATCACGTGATATGTCAGCAGTGTTCGCGTGAGACGTGGTTGACGCTTTTGTAAGAGCGCGGAACTTTTAAATGATTATTTATAGATGAGGTTTTTTAATATTTATTAAAAAACAAAAAAACTAATAGGTCATTCGCTTTTTAGTATTTCGCTAACCAATAATGCGATTTAAACATATGGGGTGTCGTAGGACTCGTAGTGAATTCTCCTTTTGTATGAACGAGGTATGACAAACCCCAAAATAAAAACTAGCCTTACCCGGGGAGAAAGAATAATTTTTTGTATGTATGCACGCCGGTGGCTTTTGTCAAAAGGGCCTAACTACACTTTTGTTAATATTTTCTGAACCCCTGATGGGATTTTGCCATAGGCAGTATCCTAGCACTTGGGGTGACACCTCGTTTTTGAATGTGTGAATAATTTTTTTTTGTCAAAAGGGCCTAACTACTCTTTTGTTAATATCTCGCGAACCAATCATGCTAGGGACTTGTATGAGGGGTCCTAGCACTTGGGGCGTCCCCCCCCCCCTTGGGGGTGAAACTACCCCCTAAATTTGAAAACTCAATATCTTGGAAACTAAGAATCCTAAAATTTGGCGTGATAGCTCTAAAAATAGGTGATGACATAGGCTTTTAGCTGGATTGGTCATTACACCCCTAAAACAGTAAATAGTCATGATATGGGGGGAAAACGTGTTTAACACCTAAAAATGATGAATGAAACTAAGATCCTTTGTTTTTGATGAAAAATAGCAGGGGGGTGAAAACTACCCCTAAATTGAAAAATCGATACCTTGGAAACTAAGAACCGTAAAATTATGTGTAATAGCTTAAAAAATTGGTTGTGACATAGGCTTTTATCTGGACAGATGATTTCACTCCTAAAAGAGTAAATAGTGATTTTACACTGGGGAAAAAGGTGTTAAAAGGGTAAAAATGATAATTGAACCTATGATCATTTGTTTTTGATGAAAAATAGCAGAGGGGTGAAAACTACCCCTAAATTGAAAAATCGATACCTTGGAAACTAAGAAACGTAAAATTAGGTGTAATAGCTTAAAAAATTGGTTGTCACATAGGCTTTTATCCGGATAGATGATTTCACCCCTAAAACAGTAAATAGTGATTTTACACTGGGGAAGAAGGTGTTAAAAGGGTAAAAATGATAATTGAACCTGAGATATTTTGTTTTTCATGAAAAATAGTAGGGGGGTGAAAACTACCCCCAAATTGAAAAAAACGATATCTTGCAAACTAAGAACCCTAAAATTATGTGTGATAGTTGAAAAATAGGTGATGACATACGCTCGATAGATTATTTCACTCTTAAAACAGGGAATAGTAATGTTACAGGAGAAAAAGGTATTAAACACTTAAAAGCATAAGAGTTTTGTGAAACCATGCTTTAATGAATGTTTGTATGGAGGATGACAGCTTGCTAATTTTTATTATTATTATATTTATTATTATTATTATTAGGTAATTGTGGATTAATGTGTTTATAGCTAACGAATAAGGCTAGAGAGTTTTATCAGTTGTTGTACAAATCAGGATGGCCAACCCGTTGCCATGCCCCATGAATTTACCCAAAAGAGCCAAAACGTTAAGGTTATCGACCTGAGATTTTATAAAACTAATTACCGGAGCGGGTGTTGTTTTGGATTGACAATGGCTAACCCTTTCCCATGATTTATGAATTCACCCAAAACGTTTTACCTGACAAGACTGAGTGTACCCTGTTGCAGCCTTTAGAAAATTAAACCCGGACCTCTGTGGTGACAGTTGTGTTATACTAATGATGCTTTTTGAACAAACACACACTTCCATACTATCGCTGGGTTGAATCTGCACAGAGACACTGGCTTTGTTTGTGTAATGAGTCTCGGTGATAAGAACACGGCGCTCTTGCCAGCAAGTTTCATATTACTCGTCTGCTTGATAGTGGACATGCTTCACACCGTGTTAACGTACATGACTAGATAGTTGTTAGGTAAGGGTTGATAAGGCTCAATGGACCTTATTGCAACCTCAAATTGAAAATGATATTTTTGGTATAGTCGGAGTTGGAAGCCATGGCCTTAGGGTAGACAACCAAGTATGTTAAACACTACACTGTGAGATGGTCAAATGATAATGTAACAGAACATATAGAAAAGTTTTCTGTAGTTTAACGAATTGACTAAGAGCCATACCATGAGAGGTATAGGTAATTGAAATTGAATCCTTAGCTGTTGACCCTACTACATGTAAGCTATAGCAATGCCCGCCTATAAGCTATCATGTTAGAAAAAGAAATTTATGGGTTGTTTTAAACGGAGAATGATTGTGTTTACTGTGAAACACAAATCTGAATTTAAAAATAGTTTATGTCCTACATGATGTTTGAACCCCTTTTTTATTTATACTTTAGACAAACGCTAACATAGTTGTAATTCAGAAGCCATGGCTGCCTCCTTTCCAATCCTACACCGTACACTGAAGTTAAAATTAATAATGATCACGTTACAGACAGCCAGTTTCAAAGCCATGAGAAAAAAGTGAACAAAGTATAAAATTCTTGACCCAGTTTGGAATTCAACATGGTGTTGTTTCAAACAAAAGACAAGCGTTCTATATACTTAACCACCAAGCTGTCCTATCGACCCCTAATTGATTGGTTGATGGTGAAAATAAAATTAAATGTAAACTATAACTAAAAATAACTACAAACTTATGACTAGAAAGAAGAAATGTAAGACAAAAGGATAACAGGACAAATAAAGGTCAGAAGGAATAAAAAATGCCCCTCAGCCCTCAAGAATGTGGATTGATGGACTTGAAAGGAAGGAGAGCCATAAAAGGTAGATATGAAAGTATAAGAGGAGAGGGTCCCGCTCCAGTGGTAATCAATAAAAAGAAGGAAAACTGGACCCAGCTCAAGAATCCCTTGTGGTCGCGAACTTCCAAACTGATCAGCCTAAGCCCATATCTAGGGTGCACCATAAGTGGTGGGGCTACATACACCCTACCTTTAGTGTGGCTTCAGCAAAAGGCAGGAAATAACATAACATAACATAAAAATGGAAAGAAGGCTGCCTCCTCACACAAGGAGGGTATCAGAAAAAAAATAAACAAGGGTCATTTAAGTCAGAAAATAAAGAGACTCCCTAAGCCTTGGATAGCCTAATAATGTCGGAGTCGGTAGAGAATAAGTGTTGACCAAGTGTGGTCGACAGGAAAGAAGATAGTCAGGAGCCTAGCACAAATCAGTGGAAGCAATGACGGACTCAGCTGGGGCTCCATAGTCGTCAACCTACATTCCACTAGATGTAAGCCCATGTTTCGGGGTGGTGGAAAATAAAGATCTCTTATGTTTTAAATCACTGGCTTTAAGGACGGTAACACATGGCATGCTTTTATAATGCGATACTGGTCCTAGGGGTATGCAAAATTGTATTAGACACTCAGCTAATAATAGTGTACATGACCCCTTATTATTTTCTCTAAGTACAGTACATGGGAAGGATGACCATGATTTCCAGGCCCCTAAGTAAGACAAAAACAAACTATTTCCATTTCCAAACAGGTGGGGTGAAGTGAGTTGAGTTTTCTAAACGTCAAACTCATGTGGTTTTTCCACTTTTACTGACGACGCTCAAAAGACGTTTCATATACATTAAGTCCGTTATTATCAGGAAACATTTTCTGCCAACAGGTGCTTACTGCATATGCCAAGGCTTTACACTCCTGGGTTAGTCAGTCTTTCTTGCTAAGGATCCTCTATATACCCTAGAAAAGGCCAGACATGTTATTTCTGAACACTTAGTGATAATTGTATATTAAAATTGTATGCACAGCTTATACAAGCACGTTTTGCATGCAGTCAAACTTTGTAAGATAGTTACATACAACACGCAAAGTGAGTTTCCGCTACCTAGCGGTGGATATGAGCACTCACTGGTGATATCCGAGGTGAACTGATTTGCTCAAACATTTGCTCCTATATTGGCCCCCACAATTGCTCCCATATTTGCTCCCACTTTTGCTCCCACTTTTGCTCCCATATTGGCTCCCACATTTGCTCCCACTTTTTTGCTCCCATATTAATGCCAACTCTTATAATTATAAGCAGCAGCAAAATGTAAATGGAATAATATTTCTGATAATGTTCAAAACAAAAGTCCTAAGGTCTTGGGTTTGAATTCCCAACTATGGTTGTCAGCCAATGAGTTACACTACAGGATACTTTTATTTTTGTGTTGAGTTGCGTGATAATTTGCCGATCTCGCGGTGTAGTAGTTAGTACACTTTGGTGTTATCCCTGAGGTCTTGGGTTCCAACTCAAATATGCCCAGAATTTAATTTTGATCTGAGAGTTGAAAGGTTAGGTTAGGTGAAGTTAGGTTTGGTAAAGTTAGGTGAAGTTATGATAGTTTAGGTTAGGTTAGGTAAAGTTGGGTCAAGTTAGGTTAGGTGAAGTTAGGTTAGGTTAGGTGAAGTTGGGTTAGGTAAGTTGGGTTACGTTAGGTAAGGTGAGGTTAGGTTAGGTGAGGTTAGGATAGGTTAGGATAGGTGAAGTTAGGTTAGGTTAGGCGAGGTTAGGGTAGGTTAGGTTAGGTTAGGATAGGTGAAGTTAGGTTAGGTGAGGTTAGGGTAGGTTAGGTTATGATTAAGTTTGTTATGTTTAGTTGTTTTAGAAAAACACCACTTTTGCTCTCATATTTGGTTCCATATTTTCTTTGCACTTTCAACTATCTTGACTTGTGTATTTACTTTTGCCGGCATATTTGTTGACATATTTGTTAGCATATTTGCTCCCTCTTTTTATATTTGCTTTGCTCCCACATTTCATCCCATATATGCTCCCACGTTTTGCTCACAGTTTTTGCTCCCACATTTGCTCACACTTTTGCTGACACTTTTTACCTCCCACTTTTGCTCCTACTTTTTGCATCTATATATGCTCCCATATTAATATATTGTTGTTATTACCAAGTTGTCTTTACTAGAAATTAGTTATGCTTGACAGTTGATATGGAAGTATCAGTGACTAGGTATGGTAAGCCTTATGCATACTATAAAGGGTATTCATATATTGTGAAACGAAGCAATAACAAGAAGTTCCGTGAAGAACTATACAGCCTATTTTCATATATCCTACTTATGTTAATTGCCACTATCAACATACACAATTTCTGTTTGATTGCTGTAATAGATTCGTAGATATTAAGAACCGACTAAATATTTCGGATGGTCGCCATGATGGATTTTAAATATGTAGGTCCTAGAGTTATGTACTGTTACATGCAGATTATCGTGAACGTGTAGTATTCAAACTTCAATCGCTTAATTAGGACACAAGAAAAAACAAGAAGATTTTAAAATTTTTCACAGCTGCCATCTTGAGGTTATGGAAAAAATTGAAATAATTTAGATGCCAGTGGATTAACATTCGTATAAGGATTTACTGTATCAAGTTTCACTGCACTCGGAAGGTTAAATTGCGAGAAACGTCCATGTGAATATTTATAATTCGCGTCACCGCCATGTTGGATTTGTGATCACCAGGTTATTTAAAGTCCTATAGGTGAACTTAAGTTCATAGCCCCTATGAACATTAAAAAATGCAGTTTGATTGCTAAAAAAGATTCGTAGATATTCAGTATCGTCTAAATATTTCGGATGGTCGCCATGTTGGATTGTTAAATGTATAGGCCATAGAGTCATGTACCATTAAAGGAAAATTATTGCGTAGGTTCATTATTCAAACTTTCACTTCGATCGCATGACTACATCACAAGAAATAAAAACTTAATTTTAAAATTCGCACTGCCGCCATCTTGAGGTTATGTAAACAATTGAACTAAATTAGATACCAGTGGATTACAATGTGTATAAATATTTCCTGTACCAGGTTTCAGTGCGCTTGGAACATTAAATAGCGAGAAAGCTCTATTTAAAATTTTCAAATTCGCTTGGCCGCCATGTTCGTTTTGTAGTTAACCGGTTTTTGAAAGTCCTATAGATGGACTTCCAGTAGTCCACTTTATCTCCGTACAAAATTGTAGGGAGATACCGCTAATAGTTTCAGAGATATGGAATGCCGGTGAAATATTTCGCACATCCGCCATCTTGTGATTATGTAAACAATTGAACGAAGTTAGATGTCGGTGCATTACAATGTATATAATCATATACTGTACCAAGTTTCATTGCGTTTTCTTGGTCAAATCACGAGAAACGTCTATTTAAAAGTCGCAAATTCGCTTGGCCTCCACGTTGGTTTTGTAGTTACCAGGTTTTCAAAAGTCACATAAGTGAACTTATAGTAGTTCCCTCTATCACCATAGAAAATGTCAGGGTAATATCGGTAATAGTTTCGGAGATATTGAATGCTGGTGAAATATTTCGCACAGCCGCCATGTTGGATTGGTGAGTCGTAAGAAAATTTGAAGGGCACGGTCGAGGTCGCCGGGAATAGTGCTATGAACTTTCCGAGTTTCATTGAAATCGCTCCTGCCGTTTAGATTTTATTAGGGGACACACACACACGAATCACACACACACGCACACACACACACACACACACGCACACACACACGGACAAAAGGTGATCTCATAAGCCTATTTTTTCAAAATTGAAAATAGGCTAAAAATGGAACTGTTATTTGGTGCTGTTCAAAGCAACGATCGAAACAGTGTCGAGGAATGCTTAAGACAAAAGGATTGGACATATTTTCTTCAAACAATCATGATTGTAAACTTAATAATCATGCTAGTGTAAATGTAAGGAAAACTCAAACCGAAGCAAAAAACCAAGTCCAAGAAGAAAATAGTTTTGCTCAAAATAATATTTACCTCGGGTCTAATACACTACAACGCACTCATGCTGTTAGCGAGTTGTTTAATGAGAAACCTTTAACACCTCCTGTTAAACCCATGATGAGACACACACCCACATCTCAAAAGCCCTCAACTCTATCAGAGACAACATACCCCATCAAGAAGTTGGTTGGGGAAGGTAAACAGGATGGTGATGGTGACGATAATAATAACATAACAATGTTAAAGCACTCTAGCACATCTAAAAAGATGCTTTCAACACTATCAAAGGCAACTCAAACCATTGAACAGACTGTGGACACAGGTGGAAATTATGATGGTAAAGATGACGACGATGATGATGATCATTATGAAGATGATTATAATGATGAGGATGATAATGATGAAGATGGTGAAAATGATGAACTGCTTCCCAAGTATTTAAAACCATTCATAAAAAATAGCAAATGGAACGATCCTAATATCATAGTAGAACGTCTACAGCTCTTGCATGCCTGTAAACAGGCTGGTCATATTGGTTATGAGGAAGAGCTCTTAAAAATAGAAGATGAACTTCGTAAAGCTGGTATTATAGTGTAATTGGTCAACGTAGCAACACCCCCATCCCCTAAAATAATGTTCCGCAAGTGTTATATTTAAAAACTATAACAAGCAAACGTGAACAAAAATGATCTGTATTCTGTGTGTGTGTATACCTATTGTAAATATATATATATATATATATATATATATATATTTGAATTAAATTAATTAACACAGTTTGTGTATATTTCTTGTTTTTTTGCATGTTGACTGTATATTTGCTCAATAAAACACCTACACAATAATCTTCATGTAATAGTACATAAATCTTAGGCCTATAATATAAAAATCCAACATGGTGACCATCCAGAATATATAGATGGTTCTCAATATCTACGAATCTATTACAGCAATCAAACTGACAACTTGTATATATTGTGCCCTAGTATATAACAGCGTCGTTATACGAGAATCAATATTCGGGGCGCGTTCAGTCCGGGTATGCTTTCACTAGAGCTCAAATACCAGACGGCTGCTTTACAAATACAAGGACCATATGCAAAACTACAAACAAAGAAATGAGTGAAAAAAAAATTGCCACCATTTAATAACTGAATAAAAACAACAAAACATAAAAAATATAACATAAACAAAGTCCACCATGAATTTTTCTCCCACAGTACAAGAATTTACACAGATCTGAGTGGCCTAGGAAGGTCCACTCCCAAGAAATAAAATTGTGGATCAAAATTCCACTTGTCTGGTTAATATGTATGCACGCGTATAACTACGCTAGAGAAGAGATAAGTACTTTTGATGGAGATTTGCTCACAGATGGAACAGCCAATATGCTTGCAAACCCCCATACTGCAAACCATTATTATGGCTCTATGGGACACACTCGTAGAATAACATACCAAAAATTATAATTTTTCTGACACACGCAACCATTTAAAATTTATAAACTAATTGATCTCCATCGAGATCGCAGTGAGTCAGGAAACTCCCAGCAAAACAGAAGCTTGCCCAATGGCTCAAATTGCTCAACACAGACATGACAACAACGTGACCGAACATCGAGACCACCCGAGGTCAATGAACATGACAATAAACAAACAAGAAATAAGATGCCTAAAACCCGCTGATATTTACATGAAATAAAAGCATGGATAAGCTAACACGCTGGGAATCGATCGATCAAAACGCGAACAGCACCCATTTACCGATTACAATTCTTTTATCATTAAACAGGCTTTATTTTAATATATAAGATAAACATTTACGAAGAACGGAAACCTGGTCCGTGAATACTAATGAGCACAACTTGATCCTTATCTGATGGAGTGCGCCGGGTAGAAATACCTTCACTTACCATCTGTGTTCAAACCAGCCCTCCTTGTTGAAGCTTTGAGTCATGCTATTTATAACAAGAGACTGGACAGTCCCGTTACGCCACCTGTTAATCGCGACACAAAAATTCACACACTTCTGCCAATTTCCAATGAATTGCAAGAACATCGTAGAAGGGGATTCCAACATTTTCCTCGCAAGAATTAAATGCTTATCCTTGACAGAGCTTCAGACAGAACCAGAGTTCCCGAAAACTGCTATCCCATAAAACACATATTTGCAGACTCAACAGAGCTTTTGGGCCGAACACAACACATCTCTACCACGGGCCGACACTCCAATCAAATATCCCTAGATTTTGTGTACCTCGACACTAAAAGAGAAACTTCACCAACAAATAAAGTAATTGGGCAGATGACCCCTCACTTAACAAAAAAGCAACAAACGGCAATTAACACACAAGCGTGTGTAACAATAAAAATCTATACATTACCAAGATTTCCCACCAATTCTATTATCTACTCTAGGTAATTCAGTTTCGCTTCTGATATGATATCGGTTCCCAATTTGCATCGCTTAGCCGCGCATTTTACGGTAGCGACACGCACTCGAGTACGCTTGCCCCGTGTACTTGACATCAACAACAACAACAAAAATCTTCACACAAATAAAATACATGCCACGTTGCTCATGAACTAAACTAAAGTGTGTCAGTACCACAAAGCATCTACAATAAAACACGAAGACAAAAATTGAAATATAATATTTACACAAAATAATATGTTCCCACAAAACCATAACCAGCTTGTCAAATAAATAAATTATTTCAGTACTCATTCCTCTTTCTGCGTCGTCTCATCGAATATCGCCTGACATTCTCTCTCCAAGGTGTTTAGCTCATCTCAGACCACATGGAGCCGTAGAAACGTTGGTTCGATGTCGTTCTCTGGGTCTGGAGTTCCATCTTGGCGTTGAATAAAAATTAAAAATAAATGTTATTTATAGTCACACGTAATTCTCTATCTAAATTTTGCCAATAGCTACTTCTTTCACCATTTGTCTAGTGCAAAATTAATCGTAGACTTTCCCTAATAGTTGTAGTCGTGGGAGACTACTAAAATCTTACAGATACACAAATTTCACGTTCAGCTGTGCGCACACAACTTCATTATAATGTTTTCAATAATGACTCTATCTCTGATAAATCTAACACAGTATACCTTCACGGTATCGAAATGAATAAGTGATCACCTCACGGTGTCACCAAGAATCAACCTCGTCGTCACTCAGACGACAGTATTTATGTGAATTTAGCAGAAGGACGGAGGGAGAGGGAAATCTATCACTAACTTCTATAATAATGCGACTATTGGCATGCAACAGGTATCAATCACTTTGAAATATTATACAGGTCACAATGGGGCTATCGTGCTCTGGAATCGATCATAGATTTCTTTAATCCAATCTTTCCCGCTTTCATCATCAGGCCGGCGTCAGACGCTCTCTTGGCGCTAAAAATGGTGACCCTCTCTGATTGGTAGTTCATGACGTCAATATCGCAGTTTAGAACAGAAGCCTCTGTCCTATGATTGGTTGAAAGTTCCTCTCGTCTCTCTCATACAGCAACTATCTTACTCGTAACGCTAGGGTGACAAAGAAATTACGGTCTGAAATGAGTCAGGACCCCAACACACCTTTGTCTGATAATGTATCTGTCAAACATTCCGATCTCGTCACTTCTTTGTTTCAGGACTGGGCACGTTCAAACGTACTGTCTCCACATAAACTTGACATTTCGCAATCCAGTCTGGCTTTCCTGTATGATTCTGGCAGTAAAATCAGAATATAATGAAATGAATAATTAGAATCATTAATATGCGTAGCTTATTAAGGGTTCAGTAGATAGAGGCAATTCATATTAGTAGGATATATGAAAATAGGAACTACTTGTTTTGTACTGTATACCTGTTTGTTGACTAGCATTTACTGTTACACAACGTTATTCTTGGTAAACTCTACATAAGTATCCTAATTGTCTCTGGTATAATGTCTTGTTTAACAAACATGGTCACACGGTTCGTCTATAGGTTTAAGCCTCTGTTGTATATGATTTCAAACAAGTAGTTCCGTGAAGAACTAAACAGCCAATTTTCATATATCCTACTTATGTTAATTGCCACTATCAACATACACAATTTCAGTTTGATTGCTGTAATAGATTCGTAGATATTGAGAACCGACTAAATATTTCGGATGGTCGCCATGTTGGATTTTATATATGTAGGTCCTAGAGTTGTGTACTGTTACATGCAGATTATCGTGAACGTGTAGTATTCAAACTTCAATCGCTTAATTAGGACACAAGAAATAACAAGGAGATTTTAAAATTTTTCACAGCTGCCATCTTGAGGTTATGGAAACAATTGAAATAAATTAGATGCCAGTGGATTAACTTTCGTATAAGGATTTACTGTACCAAGTTTCACTGCACGCGGATGGTTAAATTGCGAGAAACGTCCATGTGAATATTTATAATTCGCGTCACCGCCATGTTGGATTTGTGATCACCAGGTTATTTAAAGTCCTATAGGTGAACTTAAGTTCATAGCCCCTATGAACATTAAAAAATGCAGTTTGATTGCTAAAATAGATTCGTCGATATTCAGTATCGTCTAAATATTTCGGATGGTCGCCAAGTTGGATTATTAAATGTATAGGCCATAGAGTCATGTACCATTAAAGGTAAATTATTGCGTAGGTTCATTATTCGAACTTTCACTTCGATCGCATGACTACATCACAAGAAATAAAAACTTAATTTTAAAATTCGCACTGCCGCCATCTTTAGGTTATGTAAACAATTGAACTAAATTAGATACCAGTGGATTACAATGTGTATAAATATTTCCTGTACCAGGTTTCAGTGCGCTTGGAACATTAAATCGCGAGAAAGGTCTATTTAAAATTTTCAAAATCACTTGGCCGCCATGTTCGTTTTGTAGTTAACCGGTTTTTGAAAGTCTTATAGATGGACTT
This sequence comes from Meconema thalassinum, assembly GCA_946902985.2. Taxonomy (NCBI): domain Eukaryota; kingdom Metazoa; phylum Arthropoda; class Insecta; order Orthoptera; family Tettigoniidae; genus Meconema; species Meconema thalassinum. The sequence goes on from CAMPQE020000024.1 coordinate 94,171, forward strand.
CCAGTAGTGCCCTTTATCTCCGTACAAAATTTTAGGGAGATACCGCTAATAGTTTCAGAGATATAGAATGCCGGTGAAATATTTTGCACATCCGCCATCTTGTGATTATGTAAAAAATTGAACAAAGTTAGATGTCGGTGCATTACAATGTATATAAACATATACTGTACCAAGTTTCATTGCGTTTGGTTGGTCAAATCGCGAGAAACGTCTATTTAAGTGTCGCATATTCGCTTGGCCGCCATGTTGGTTTTGTAGTTACCAGGTTTTCAAAAGTCACATAAGTGAACTTATAGTAGTTCCCTCTATCACCATAGAAAATGTCAGGGTAATATCGGTAATAGTTTCGGAGATATTGAATGCTGGTGAAATATTTCACACAGCCGCCATGTTGGATTGGTGAGACGTAACAAAATTTGAAGGGCACGGTTGAGGTCGCCGGGAATAGTGCTATGAACTTTCCGAGTTTCATTGAAATCGCTCCTGCCGTTTAGATTTTATTAGGGGGGGACACACACACGAATCACACACACACACGCACACACACACGGACAAAAGGTGATCTCATAAGCCTATTTTTTCAAAATTGAAAATAGGCTAAAAATGATAAACAGCTAAACTCACTGGTCAATAACCAACATAGTGGCCTAAATGTTTCCCTGATAGGTAACTCATGTTTGTTTAGTCAATTCTTATTGCAAAGCCAGTCAGGACCTAAAAAAATAGTATTAACACCATATCACTAAACAAATCGAACCATCTAAAGGTATTTATTAAATTTAATTGCATTTTAGGAAACTTGCAAGCATCTTGCAGCCTTCAAGAGGAAAGTATAGACAGGAATTGTGAAAAGGAAGCCGCTAAATCATTCAATGTAGTAAGGTTTATGAACCTCAACGTAAGAAGTTATGAAAGTCTATGTGAGGGTGTGATTTTTACCGTTGGATGCCTTTTCTGTCACCCACCTCAGAGACGAGTTTATGGGAGATGAAACTCAGCTATCATGTCGAATGTGGAGCTCCTAGTCTAGCAGAAAGGCACGTTCAGGTATTTGTCTTAAGCATACAGGTAAAGGGAATATTATGGAATTTTCGAGTATATGCTGTGAATGTTTAAAAAAAAAATGGTTAAACTTCATGGTTTGTGGACCTCTTTGCTAAATTTGGTAGAATTTAGTGAATTTTCATCAATATTCGGCTAATTTTATATAAATTGGAGGTAGTTTCAACCATTCTTTAATAATTCAATTGCATTTCAATAAATCTGGTAGTCATTTGTTGGATTTTACTGAAATTTGGTGGAATTTGCTAAATTTGCGGTAAATTTAGTGGATTTTACAAAATTCTGGTCAATTTCAAGATAAATCTCAGATATTTAGATATTTTACAAATAACCTCTGTCACTGTGATGGCTGTATTAATGTGTGCTTCGACTATGAAGGGTAGGAATGGTAAGGAGCTGGTTATGGACTTAAGTGCAAAGTCAATTATATTTACTTTCAGGATGTGTGTTGTGGGAAAATCGAACACTCCTCTTGTTAGTTTTTCAAGTAAGTGTACTCCATGCCGCCCTTAGAAGCCGCTAATGAGCTCTAAGCATTGGCAGTTTGCAACCATCTCACTATTGTTAACATAGAATGCTCATTACTTGTTATTTCAAGTACATGTTGTCATGTAGGTACGGAATTGATCCAAACATAACATGTTTTGATTTTCTTTGCACTTGTCTGCGGGCAAACATGGCATTTACCTGGAGTACAAGTGGAAAACCACATGAGTTTGACGTTTAGAAAACTCACCTCACCTCACCCCAACTGTTTGGAAATGGAAATAATTTGTTTTTGTCTTACTTAGGGGCTTGGAATTCATGGTCATCCTTCCCATGTACTGTACTTAGAGAAAATAATAAGGGGTCATGTACACTGTTATTAGCTGAGTATCTAATACAATTTTGCATACCTCTAGGACCAGTATCGCATTATAAAGGCATGCCATGTGTTACCGTCCTTAAAGCCAGTGATTTAAAACAAAAGAGGTCTTTATTTTCCACCACCCCAATACATGGGCTTACATCTAGTGGAATGTAGGTTGACGACCATGGAGCCCCAGCTGAGTCCGTCATTGCTTCCACTGACTTGTGCTAGGCTCCTGACTATCTTCTTTCCTGTCGACCACACTTGGTCAACACTTGTTCTCTACCGACTCCGACATTATTAGGCTATCCAAGGCTTAGGGAGTCTCTTTATTTTCTAATTTAATTAACCCGTGTTTATTTTTTTTCTGATACCCTCCTTGTGTGAGGAGGCAGCCTTCTTTCTATATTTATGTTATTTCCTGCCTTTTGCTGAAGCCACACTAAAGGTAGGGTGTATGTAGCCCCACCACTTGTGGTGCACCCTGGATATGGCTACACCCTCAGGGGCATAGGCTGATCAGTTTGGAAGTTGGCGACCACAAGGGATTCCTGAGCTGTGTCCAGTTTTCCTCCTTTTTATCCATTACCGCTGGAGTGGGACCCTCTCCTCTTATACTTTCATATCTACCTTTTATGGCTCTCCTTCCTTTCAAGTCCATCAATCCACATTCTTGAGGGTTGAGGGGCATTTTTATTCCTTTTGTCCTTTATTTGTCCTGTTATCCTTTTGTCTTACATTTCTTTTTTCTAGTTATAAGTTTGTAGTTAGTTTTAGTTATAGTTTACATTTAATTTTATTTTCACCATCAACCAAACAATTAGGGGTCGATAGGACAGCTTGGTGGTTAAGTTTATAGAATGCTTGTCTTTTGTTTGTAACAACACCATGTTGAATTCCAAACTGGGTCAAGAATTTTATACTTTGTTCACTTATTTCTCATTGCTTTGAAACTGGCTGTCTGTAACGTGATCATTATTAATTTTAACTTCAGTGTACGGTGTAGGATTGGAAAGGAGGCAGCCATGGCTTCTGAATTACAACTATGTTAGCGTTTGTCTAAAGTATAAATAAAAAAAGGGGTTCAAACATCATGTAGGACATGAACTATTTTTAAATTCAGATTTGTGTTTCACAGTAAACACAATCATTCTCCGTTTAAAACAACCCATAAATTTCTTTTTCTAACATGATAGCTTATAGGCGGGCATTGCTATAGCTTACATGTAGTAGGGTCAACAGCTAAGGATTCAATTTCAATTACCTATACCTCTCATGGTATGGCTCTTAGACAATTCGTTAAACTACAGAAAACTTTTCTATATGTTCTGTACATTTGACCATCTCACAGTGTAGTGTTTAACATACTTGGTTGTCTACCTTAAGGCCATGGCTTCCAACCCCGACTATACCAAAAAATTCATTTTCAATTTAAGGTTGCAATAAGGTTCATTGAGCCTTATCAACCCTTACCTAACAACTATCTAGTCATGTACGTTAACACGGTGCGAAGCATGTCCACTATCAAGCAGACGAGTAATATGAAACTTGCTGGCAAGAACGCCGTGTTCTTATCACCAAGATTCATTACACAAACAAAGCCAGTGTCTCTGTGCAGATTCAACCCAGCGATAGTATGGAAGTGTGTGTTTGTTCAAAAAGCATCATTAGTATAACTCATCTGTCACCACAGAGGTCCAGGTTCAATCTTCTAAAGGCTGCAACAGGGTACACTCAGTCTTGTCAGGTAAAACGTTTTGGGTGAATTCATAAATCATGGGAAAGGGTTAGCCATTGTCAATCCAAAACAACACCCTGTCCGATAATTAGTTTTATAAAATCTCAGGTCGATAAACTTAACGTTTTGGCTCTTTTGGGTAAATTCATGGGGCATGGCAGCGGGTTGGCCATCCTAATTTGTACAACAACTGATAAAACTCTGTAGCCTTATTCGTTAGCTATAAACACATTAATCCATAATTACCTAATAATAATAATAATAATAATAATAATTAGCAAGCTGTCATCCCCCATACAAACATTCATTAAAGCATGGTTTCACAAAACTCTTACGCTTTTAAGTGTTTAATACCTTTTTTCCTGTAACATTACTATTCCCTGTTTTAAGAGTGAAATAATCTATCGAGCGTATGTCATCACCTATTTTTCAACTATCACACATAATTTTAGGGTTCTTAGTTTGCAAGATATTGATTTTTCAATTTGGGGGTAGTTTTCACCCCCCTACTATTTTTCATGAAAAACAAAAGATCTCAGGTTCAATTATCATTTTTACCCTTTTGACACCTTCTTCCCCAGTGTAAAATCACTATTTACTGTTTTAGGGGTGAAATCATCTATCCAGATAAAAGCCCACGTCACAACCAATTTTTTAAGCTATTACACCTAATTTTACGGTTCTTAGTTTCCAAGGTATCGATTTTTCAATTTAGGGGTAGTTTTCACCCCAGGCTATTTTTCATCAAAAACAAATGATCATAGGTTCAATTGTCATTTTTACCCTTTTAACACCTTTTTCCCCAGTGTAAAATCACTATTTACTCTTTTAGGAGTGAAATCATCTGTCCAGATAAAAGCCTATGTCACAACAAATTTTTTAAGCTATTACACCTAATTTTACGGTTCTTAGTTTCCAAGGTATCGATTTTTCAATTTAGGGGTAGTTTTCACCCCCTGCTATTTTTTATCAAAAACAAAAGATCATAGTTTCATTTATCATTTTTAGGTGTTAAACATGTTTTTCCCCCATAACATGACTATTTACTGTTTTAGGGGTGTAATGACCAATCCAGCTAAAAGCCTATGTCATCACCTATTTTTAGAGCTATCACGCCAAATTTTAGGATTCTTAGTTTCAAAGATATTGAGTTTTCAATTTTTGGGGGTAGTTTCACCGACAAGGGGGGGGGGACGTCGCCCCAAGTGCTAGGATCCCTCATACAAGTCCCTAGCATGATTGGTTCGCGAGATATTAACAAAAGAGTAGTTAGGCCCTTTTGACAAAAAAAAATATCACACATTCAAAAACGAGGCGACACCCCAAGTGCTAGGATACTGCCTATGGCAAAATCCCATTAGGGGTTCAGAAAATATTAACAAAAGTGTAGTTAGGCCCTTTTGACAAAAGCCACCGGCGTGCATACATACAAAAAATTACTCTTTCTCCCCGGGTAAGGCTAGTTTTTATTTTGGGGGTTGTCATACCTCGTTCATACAAAAGGAGAATTCACTACGAGTCCTACGACACCCCATATGTTTAAATCGCATTATTGGTTAGCGAAATACTAAAAAGCGAATGACCTATTAGTTTTTTGTTTTTTAATAAATATTAAAAAAAACTCATCTATAAATAATCATTTAAAAGTTCCGCTCTCTTACAAAAAGCGTCAACCACGTCTCACGCGAACACTGCAGACATATCACGTGATCTCTCGCACAGCTGCACACTTGCACGGGTATCAGATGACATCAACACCCATTAATTTTTATCTCCATCGCATAAATAAGTCAAAGGTTATCTGCTTCAAGCGGTTACCCAAAGGCTATCTGCTTCAAGCGGTTAAAGGTCGACCTCTTCCCACGCTAACATGTGCACGTGCACACTGCACGTGCTCACATCCGCATGGCTATCAGACGATGTCATGATGATGCAATATGACCTCGCGATTACGCAATATTCATAACATACATTCCCTCTCTACTGCAGTGATATACCGCGGTTGTTGCCACAAACACTGCGATCACCCTTTTTAAAGATAGTGATGATAGTGGCATTCCTCAGGTCTCCAGGTTCCTTTCTTGATTCCCATATTCTGAGGATAAAGGTGAACATACTTGTTTTGAGGAAATGACCTCCGGCTTGATTTAGTTCCCGAGGGATGTTATGTGGGCCAGGTGCCTTTCTGAGTTTCAATTGGGTGAGAGCTGCACTGAATTCATGATAAGTAGGAGGTACTGCCAACCACATTAGTTCAGGTTGTTGCGGCACATCGCAAAGGAAGTCTTCAGCAGCTGCTGATGGACGATTTAGAAGATTGGAGAAGTGCTGCTTCCAGCGTTCCAAGATTTCTTGACTATCAGTAAAGGTAGTAAAATTATCAGCGCTTTTCAGTGTACCTGATGATGAGCGAGATGGTCCATATATTTCCTTGAGTACTGCATAGAAGTTGCTCAAATCTCGAGCATCCGATAGTCTCTGCAGCTCCTGAGCCTTCTGTTGCAACCAAGTATGTTTAATCTGCATTATCTGCGTCTGACATTTAGCCTTGAGTTCCAGTAGTTTATCTCTCCTTGTGTTGGAAGTTGGGTCTTGAAGATGGGCAAGATAGGCATTGCTTTTGTCAATGATGAGAGACAGAATTTCTTCTTTGTTGTCATCAAACCAGTCTTGTGTTTTCCGCACTATAAAACCAATGGTTTCCTCAGCTGACTGTGTGATAATCTTCTGTAGTGTGACCCATTCTTGCTGAATGTCATTCGTAACTGGGTGTCCTGACAACCGGGCGACGATCCTGTTTCCAAAATGTTTATAGATGGATTCATCCTGAAGTTTTTATGTAATGAACTTCCTTCTTGGCAAATTTTTGATGTTCCTAGGTGGTTTTGGTCTGACAGATATTCTGAGCTTACATATAAGAAGTTATGATCTGTCCAACAATCCTCTATATCCCTTGCTGTTCTGGTAATAAGAGTAACATTCTTATCACATTTCCGGGTAATGATATAATCAAGAATGTGCCAATGTTTGGAACGAGGATGAATCCACATGGTTTTGAAGCGGTTAGGTAGCCGGAACTGCTTGTTGGTAATGAAAAGTTCGTGTTCTGCACAAAGACCAAGAAGCAATAGTCCATTGGGATTACATTTTCCAAGTCCCTGTTTGCCCAACACATGATTCCATAGCCTGTGATCTTTCCCAACTCTGGCATTTAAATCACCGAGGAGCAAGAGTTTATATGCAGACAGTACTTTGGAGATGATTTCACTTAGCTCATCATAGAATTGAGCCTTTACTTCATCATCGGAATCTAGGCTATGAGCATAGGCAGAGATGAGCGTCATAAAGGAACCTCCTGAGAGTGGTATGCGGAGAGTCATGAGCCTTTCACTGATTGCAATGGGCGTAAGTTGGTGATAATTTACCAGTTTGGTCATCACAGCGAAGCCCACACCATGAATACGACATTCACCCTCCTCCTTTCCTTTCCAGAAGATGGTATATCCTGTTCCAGATTCAGTAATCTTGCCTTCAGCAGACAGCCTAGTTTCATTGAGAGCAGCAATGTCAACGTTGAGTCTTAATAACTCATGGGTTACGAGAGCTGACCTTCTCTCAGGTCTAACGTTATTGACCATATCAAGCAAAGTTCTGATGTACCATGATCCAATAATCAATTTGTGATTATTTACTGTTTTTGAGTTTCGACCGCATGAGGGGTAACCTGCTGAGTGTGGTTCCCCAGCCGGACCAAGATTGTGACTTACGAAGTTTAGCCCACCTTTTCTAGGGCCTTCCCCATGTGGGGTGGGCAGTGGTGATCCTAAATAGGCCTGCCCAAACACAGATGCAGGACCGAATTCCTGAGTAGTCACAGAGTCTCCGGAAGACGACCATCCCACATCTGCTGCCAACGTGCAGGTCTGAACTAGGGGCTTCCAGTTACACCCATAACCTGGCCCCACCATCCATATCCCATCGCCGTTGGACTTTGAAAGTAAGTGACGTAAGGAAGAAGTGCCACTGGCGTGAATTTGTTTAGGGTGGATCTCAGCTTGCCAGGACGAGACCCACACACTATGATCTCTGAGCCTTATCCTGCGGCTCACGAAGAATGAGACATGCAGGACCGAACACAGAGACTGCAACGAACTGCCGCATACTCAAGTACTACTGAGGTGCGCCTTTACAGCCAGTCCGTCTGGCCTGACCTCTTGCGCCTCTATGACCGTTGGGAGCCATGAGAGTGATTGGCTCCTCCTCCGCCAATTTTGCCGTAGGGCCAAACTCGGCCCATCATAACTATGAACAATAGTTTGCTCTATTAAACCTGAGAAATAGGCTGCCCCTTCCGCCAACCACACTGTGCGAGAGTTCACCTCTTCCACTGCAGGTAACGTTGAGGACTTCACAGTAACCCTGGCAAGGGACCGTAACAAGATACTACCAGCCGGGCCAGCTGGACCAAGGTTTGGGGTATACTACCTAGTGATAGCTGTTAGCTGTTTTTCCCGTCGTTGCTCGGGATCACAATTGGATATTAAGAGATCGTACCTTCGCTCGCATTGTCGTATTGTGTGCAACCCGGAGGAAGGTCGTTATTATAATGAGCAATATTAATGTCATTCAATATCCTAGAGCGTGCTTTTTATTTGATCAGATCACAAATTGTGTTGAAGTTTTTAAATAGGTGGGTGTGGTGGCTCTATACTGCTCGCAGCTTATAGATTAAGTATGAAATTTCGCTAATATAACTGAATATTGAAGGAGCCTTCTTTAATCATTGTATGCCTTACTAACCTTACTAATACATTTTAGGGGCCAATGATTTTCTTTTTCCTAATTGTATTACGCTTGCGGGTTTTGTCGAACAGCAACATTTCAATCGGATAATGGAAGTCCGAGGATAAACGCTTAAAATCCGAGCTTCATAATAATATATGCATTTAATTAGGGGGGAAAAGAATACCAAAAAATAAAAAACATACTAAATATCATCTAAGAATCTACATGTCCGTCTTTAAATAAGAACTACTTATACATAACGCACATTTACAATGCTACATTAACGTGAAATCACTTTTTAGCCTACTTTTCACATTTTGCAAAAATGTGGAAAAAGTAGACTTATGAGATCGATCCGGGAAAATGTGTGTCTGTCTGTCTGGCTGGCTGTGTGTGTGTCCCCCCCCCCTATCAACTCCTAAACGGCTGCAGCAATCAAAACCAAATTTAGTATGAGTAAAGATGTGCACCGGAATATCTCAAGTCCATATTTGAAAATGATGTCAGTGCTACCAACTGCTGAAAAAACGCACTAGAAATTTGAGCTCCATGTTGGATATCTCGCAAGGTATGCATGGGAGCTATTCCAAAATTGGTACACATGCAGATAATACTATTTCAGTTTAATTTCCAGGAGGCCAAAAATGACAGTGTTGCCAAAATGTCCAATGTTTAAATGCATATAACTTCTACACTATCAATTGGATTTCCAACCAAATTTTGTATGCAATATCTGTACATAAACAGATATGATTGAGCGTATTCTTAAGAGCCACCAGGGCTGCCAACTGTTAATAATTGCTCTCTCTATTATTTTAAATCCAAATACCAATATATCAGAAAGTATGCAAGCCAACAGCTTTAAACTATGCACACGTATATTCTGACATTTTAGATTAATTTTGAGTAACTTATATACGTCAGTTCTACCAACATGATTATAAGCCTGCTGATAGTACCAATTTTTAAAACATGTAACTTCTCTATTATCAGTTGGAATACAACCAAATTTCGTATGTGCTATGTGTACCATAACAGAATGACTGTAAGTATTATTAAGAGCAATCAGGGCTGCCAACTGTTAATAAATGCTGTCTATACTTTTTTTTATCCTAATATCAATACATCAGAAAGTATGCAAGCCAGCAGCTCTATACTTTGCACACGTATAGCACCTGACATTGTAGATTAATTTGGAGTAATTAATACAAGGCAGTGCTGCCAACATGATTCTATGCCTGCTGATATGTCCAATTTTAAAATACATGTAACTTCTATACTAACAAATGGATTTCATCCAAAATTGGCACAACAAGATATCATAATATTTCGGATTATTTCTGACCAGCACACGCGTGGTATTGTTGGCAACATGCTTTTACGCGTGCTGATAGATCCAGTGTCCAACTGCATGTAACGTCCATTGGACTTCAACCTAATTTTGTATTCTGTACCTTACGAGATGGAACTAAGAATATATTCAGTCACCAGGGCTGCCAACTGTAGTGCTCTATTAGGCTACATTATACCAGGTATATTTTGAACAAATTTGATATTTCGATATTACCAACTTAATTTTGTCATTATTCTAGATAGGTTCATATACTGTAGAATAATCATTGGCATGAAAAGTAGGCTGTATAGTTCCTCACGGAACTTCTTGTTTAATTTTTTTTGGTCTTTTAGTTCTTTATGTGGTTGGCAAATAACATTTGACGTACAATTTTGATTTTTATTGAAAATAATGTTCACATTATTATTGTTATCATTTTTACACTACTGAGAAGGGGCGCTGTAGTCACGCTGCTTGCTACTCACCAAGGCAGACGGAGTGTAGTTCCCAGCCAAAGCATCTAAGATTTTCGTACTTAAATATCATGTACTATGGTGGAGAATCCACGTAAGAAAGGAGGCCGCGTGAATAAAAATCATGTTAACTGCAAGCTTCATTCCATTTTCACTAGTATGTTGTGTAGACTACAAGCATCTTCACTCACCTAATTATTAATCAGAGGCAGGAAAGTGCGTCTATATACTGGAAATAAATATCAGCTTCTAGGTAGTAAACTTGAAAATCCACAGCCTGTTTCCAGTCGACCGACCGGTTCAGGGAGTGGAATGAATGAAGCCCCCATCTAGCGGCGAGAATATGAAATGTGCCGGATGCCAAAGGCTGTCGCACTCACCTGGGGCAATGATTAAATGATTGACAGATGAAATGAAATAGAAGTGGAGCATGTTGCTGGAATGACATTGTGACAAGGAAACCCAGAGTACCCGGAGAGAAACCTGCCTGCCTCCGCTTTGTCCAGCACAATCTCACATGGAGTGGCCGGTATTTGAACCACAGACCCAGCGGTGAGAGGCCGGCGCGCTGCCAACTGAGCCACGGAGGCTTCTATGTAGTAAAATTTAAATAACCTTTCTTAAATATTGAACACCCATCGTTTAACGTCCTCATTCTACTGTGCATTTAAAAATGGACAATCGTATGCTAAAAATACATGAAACTTGGTAGCAATTGTCATATCCGCAGTAAGTAATATTGTGCAAACTACGTATCATGCCATGATTAAGAGTAAAAGTTACAAAACAAACTGTAATCATTTCAAGTAATAATAACAAAACAATTTTAAACACATCAATATTTCTAAGTTTATGCCGTACCTTGTGAGGGGTTTCGCCTAGAAACACTGAGATTGGTAATCAGCGAGCTCTTGTTGGCAATTTGGGGACCCACAAAGGAGTAGCGAATGGCGCGCTACCTAAATTCTTATCTAGTGCACCTGCGGTACTTAACTGCGAGAGGTAAACACTCAACAGCTTTTCATCTCCCTATAAAGGTTTCCAAAAAGGTTATATATTGGCAATCATGGCCAAGCGATTAAAATTCAGGTACATTTATAGGTTTACGCTGTGTCTTTTGCGGGGTTTACTTGGGTGTGAAAGAAAAATGCCCATTTTATTCAAATATATTAGCGCAAATGACTAGTGAGATTTATAAAGTAAACTTAATAAACAAATGCGAGAGTCGGTAGAATACGTCATAGTAGTCTCTGAATTTAAGTTGCATAAAACGGTAGAAAACTACAAAAAGCAGTTAAATATGTGCAAACAGAAGAATTCAAATAACAAAAAATAAATCTATAACAGTAAGAAAGCATACCGTGCAAACTAGATACAATCATACCCTGATAAACCGACGTAAAGAAGCAATTGCTCACATACAATAAGCGACGCAGAGGCTATAAAATTAGACTCAAAATCACACCTTGTTTAGGACCCCACAATCCACCTATATAAATAATACAGTTCATGTTTGCGTGTAGCAATGCAAGGAGCATTGTTCGTTGGGAAGCACGAAGCACGCGTTTTAAGGCCCCAAAACGAATGGTTTTCGAGATATAGCAAAAACTATACCCGCTCTGCGAAATTGATAAACGTCATTTCATGAGGTCTCATTCTGCTTTCATTCAGTCTCTGGGAAATGTATGTATAAAGTTTTGCAATTTGTCACCAATGCAAAGCAATGAAAATTAAAAACTGATACTGTCTCAATTGTGTTAGAAATTCATCCATAATCTTACAATAATTATCATCAAATGATGTAGGCCTAAGCCTACCGTATGTGTAGTGTATTTGCGAGTGCGTTGCTTGCAATATCGTCACCGTGTCTTTGTTGTACCTCCGGGCGAAATAATGAAATGTTTAGTTCCGTGTAGCGACATTTGAAATACTCTCTACAGACGCGACTAAATTTAATAATCAAGATAAGTCTCCAGGAGCATATAATAACAGCGTATGGACTCTCAAGTAAATAAGCGATTCGTTAAATGCGGGGTGATTGCGTCATAAGCACGTTGCGCGCGCATTCCATCGCCACTGAGATGTAATAACTGATTATGTTATTTATTGAGCGTGTGATGAACATTGACAACCTATAAACTATTTACACATCCAGTGGAAGATAAGCACAATAAATACAAATTATCATGTCTATACAGTCAAAGCCATTTATGAAGCTTGAAAAAAAAACAGGAATATATATTTACATCACTATCTACCTAACAACTCCGACATTAAGTGTGGGAGGAACGTCACACTAAATGTGAATGTCCAATTCCGCCACCCACTTCACTGACTCTGGTGTTCCTGAGTTGTGGTCTTCCATGGTGGCAGTGAAAGCCCGGAGTGGGCATTCCTGCACTTCATGTTTCATTGTTTGGCGCACCTCCCCACAGTTACAATAGTGGGAATCTGACCAGCCCGATGTGTGAAGTAGATGCTGTTCTACCTACCCCACATCTCATGCGATTTAGTCTACTCCAGGTGCAGCATGGCAGATCGAAGCCAGTCAGTTTTGTAGACGGATATTAATGTCCACTATTGCACGAGGTGGGGATAAAGACCACTCTGTTGACCACTTAGAAGTGGAGTTGAAGAAGCTGGATGTTAACTTCACAGCCGTCTTCCAAGAAGGCAGACGAGACTTAAGGCGTGTGCATTTCTGTCTGATATCCTCATGAACAGGTAGATGTTCATTCTTCAACATTCTTGTCCACAGCTGAAAAAGGGCCTTCTGTCTCCTGATATGTGGAGGTACTATATTGCTGAGTACCGGTAACCATTTGATCGGTGTAGCACGAAGTGTACCAGTCATGATCCGCATGGTTTGGCGAAGTTGTGAATCTACTAGCCGTGTGTGAGCACTATTAAGCCAGATACCAGAGCAGTATTCTCTGCAGAATAGACCAAGGCCAAGGATGTTGTCCGTAAAGTGTTACCGTCCACTCCCCAAGAAGTTCCAGCCAGTCGTTGGAGAATGTTATTACGACTTTTTAGTTTGTTGGCGGTTTTCTGCAGATGATGTTTGTATATAAGATACTTATCCAGTGTTACCCCTAAATAACTGGGATTGGCACAATATTGTAGTTCAAGACCCTTGAGGAATAGCCTTGAATGGTACTTCGCTTCTGCGTTGTTTAAATGAAATGTAGATGTTACTGTTTTCTGTGGGTTAGGATGTAGATACCATCTTTGAAAATAGTCATCCAACAGTTCGAGGTCTCGATTAAGAACTATACTTCTGCGAATTTGGGTCACTGAATTGTAAGGCAAATATCGTCCGCATATATGAACTTTCGGGACACTGTTTCAGGCAGGTCGTGGATATATAAGTTGAAAAGAGCAGGAGATAGAACAGACCCGTGTGGCAGACCATTATTGACTTTGTGGAATTTGCTTCTGTTGTGTTCTGAGTGAACTTGAAATAGCCGGTTGTTTAACATTCTGTCAATTAGTGTTGTAATTTTTATGCAAGTATCATCCTTAATCAGCTTGAGCATAAGACCTTCCCTCCAAACTGTGTCATATGCAGCTGTAAGATCTAAGAAGGCACAGACGTTTTTCAATTTCTTCACAAAACCAACCTCCATATACGTGGATAAGGACAGTACTTGGTAACTGCAGTCACGGCAGGGTCGGAATCCTGCCTGCTCAACTGGCAGGAATGCTTCGATGGCCGGTGCTATTCGGTTCAGTATCAGCCTTTCTAATAACTTGTAGGTGACGCAGAGTAGAGCAATAGGTTGATAGCTTTTTGGGAGAGTTGGATCCTTTCCTGGTTTCAGAAGGGCAAAAATTTTTGACTTCTTGAAGATTGGGGGAGTCTTCCTGACTAAAGTATGGAGCTGAAGAATGAAACGAGCAATCTGTTGGTAGCTGGACCACAGCTTTTTAGGAGTTCTGGGTAGATTCCATGTAGTCCTGCAGCTTTGCCATTTCGGAGTGATTTTAATCCCGTACCTATAAATGTAAGTGACCGAAGGATCTAGGTTGCCTTCGTCGAGAACCATAGCCAACTCACGGAATGAGAAGAAATCGAATCTAGTTTGATTAATCTGGATATACATCGTTATTGGTGCCTTAAAGCAACTACGTTTTCTTATTTAACGACAATATATTATTTAGATTGAATATTAAGAAGCAACAGACACCCCAAAATTGAATTTCGTATGTACTTTTTGGTCTATAGCGCTAGTACGGTTTTTAGAATAAAATAAGACTGTCGATTCTTTATTTCCTGCTTTTTTCAGTTGTTGAGCTCTTTTAATACGTGTATGGTCTTTTTGAAGTTCCAACGTTAAAAAGAAATATATTATGAAGTTTCATGCAAGTTTTCAAACATATGGTACCATAACCTCAAAATGACCGTACCCCTATTCCGATCCAGTACGCCACTACGGCTGTTTTCTTGTCTGCTATGCCTCCTTCTCTAGATAAATTGTATATGCCCAATAAATGCCATTTCATTGCAATTAGCTTGCCCTCAAAGGTTAAATGATATTCAACTATATCTATAGAAAAACTAAAGGCAGAACTGAGGATTGTCAAGGAAATGAGAAAGCTGATTTTCCAGACAGATTCAATTGATTTATTAATTTATGTTCAGTCATGATACACATTGAACATTCATTCACATTTAAGTCAAAACTTCTGATGTGTGAACGTCAATGGCACAGTCGACTGGAGACAAGATTGAAGAAGACCATGCCTGGCTGCACTTAGATGATCGGCTAAGCTGCAGGACGGTGGAAAACAACTGATCACCCACAGCCAAGTACACTCCAACTCAGAGACTGGACACTCAGATAATCGCCTACGCTGCAGGACGGTGGAAAACAACTGATCACCCACAGCCAAATACACTCCAACTCAAGAAAACCTCTTGGCAAGCTCCGATCAATCCTCACGATGAAGAAGCTGTAAGCTCAAACAGGATCATTTATGGTAAACATGAATTTTCACCCTGTAAAGCAACACAATTGTAGTTAACGCAGCATTTCCTTCAAGAAATAAGAAGGAGGGGACATTTGGATGAAGTGGTTGAGCGAAATGGTGCAACACATTAGCAAAGAATTTGCATTCAATACCCCCAACGTCAGTTTAATGGCAATTGAAACCTTCTATATCGGGCATGTTAAAATGTCCCCTACAGGGCAAACGTACGAAGCCTCACCATATTACTTTTAAATACCGTACACAGAAAAAATCTGCATCACAGGAATTGTGCCCATAATATTAAAAGAGAGAGTGGAAAGAGTGTGTCCTACAGACAAGTTGGCAATATTCTTGAAAATATTCTATCCTCTTTAAATATAAATTTACATGGGTCTTTAACCTCACCCATTATCTCACTACATGTGTGTTTTGAAATGTGCACATTAAATGCTAAAATATATCGTTTTAAAGTTAGGCAATGATGACATTGTTGCTTTGTTGAAGAAGGACGGGAGAAGTTCAAAACGTGTGCACGTATACCTACCACCTTCTTTGTTTTTTGTCGTGAGGCCGAGTGCAGGTCTTTCTAGTCAACGCCCGTGGGCAACCTGCGGAACGGAATGAGAGATGAAATGAATGAAAGTGGGCAAGGATGTGGAAGGAAGCGACCGTGGCCTGTCAGAAGGTACCGTCCCAGCATTTGCCTAGAGTTGAAAATGCCGAAACTACAGAAGACCAATTCAAGGATGGCCGACAGTGAGGCTCGAACCCACGTCTACCTTGTCAGCAGAGAGCTTGGCCCCATGGTGGAATGCTGCGCTTTAGCGAGCGTAGCTATCGCTGTCGGCATACCTACACCTAATTATTATTCTTTCAGAGGGATCGGAGATGAGATACAATGAATTTCTATAAAATTTGAAGCAATATTTCAAGGATCCGCCATCCAATACACTACCATCATTTAAATATTGCATTAATTTAAGTCGACGAGGGTCCATCTAGGCAATGTTTACAGCCGGATGTCGTAACAGATGGCAACATCGCAAGGAGCTGGTAAAAGAAATGAAATAATTGAATGTGACCAAGCAGTTGTCATATTGGGAGGTACCGGCCTGGCTATAGGGGAATGTTGAAAATAGTAAACCTGACAAAAGAAATCCAAAACCAGTCGAGAGAAAGATTTCCCCATGGCCTAGCCCTGCACTTACATGAATACTGCCACCAAATATGTAAAACCTTTACATTAACCTATATACAGTACACTCACATGTACTGACAAAGTGCAATGTTAAAAAATGGTATCTCCTTTAGAAATTACTACAACATTAACATACTGTTACACCAGATTTTATATATTTCCAGAATACTTTTGCAGCACGTGTGCCAACCGTCCTCCTTTCTCATCTGGGCTGCTGGCCAGCAATGACGGAGTTAGAAGCAGGTGGAAGATGTCTCTTGACTGAAGCGGGTATAACACAAAAGGGAATGGTTACTCCATGTAATGTGAAGTAGGCGGAGCAGTTACAACATTATCAAAGCGGCTTCATTGCCAGACACTTCATGTTGTATAGTTGCTCTAACAGTACACCACTTGGCGTAACGGCTAGCATTCTTGGGGTCGCTCCTTAAGTCCTGGTTCGATTCCTGGTTCTGGTCTGAGGCCTGGAAAGGGGAGGGTTCAGTTCCCTACTTCCCACTTCTACTCCAGGCAAATGCTGGGTTGGTAGCTAATTTAAGGCCTTGGCTGTCTCCTTCCATGATCCACATATCAATTACAAGCATGGTAATACAGCCATCACAATAACACAGGTTATCAGACAAATAACTCACACAGCCAAGTACACGGGGCTACATTAACACAATGTCGCAAAGCCCCTAAATGAATCAACAACAAGCTATTTATCCGTCTAGGGCACAGTATTCAGCGACAGTATAGACTAAGTCAACAACGGAGAGTATTGGTGCTGGACTCCAACATCTGCGAGATACTACAACATCTGCGAAGAAAGCGAAAGATGAAAGTCTGGCTAGGGCCAGACTTAACCTCATGGTGGATAAATCAATTTTCCCAATCGTCATGCCTTGTGAGACCGCGAAGGAAGTCTGGGAATCTCTTGAAAAGGCCTACTCAGATAAAGGAGTGAATCGCCGGATCGTCATCTTGAAGAAATTGTGCAAAGTTAAATTAAAGCACTACAAGGCGATGGAAGAGTATGTTAGTGAGGTTATGGGACTTGCTCAGCAACTTGCGTCCATGAATAAGGCACAGGACGACGAGTTTGTGGCAGCTCTTATGCTGAAAGGTCTACCAGATGAGTTTCAGTCTATGATTATGGCTCTGGAAAGTTCCAGAACAGACCATACTGCAGACACAATCCGAACCAAGTTGCTACAAGATACTACTTGGAGTGGGAAAAGTACTTCCAAGCCATCCAAGGATTCTGTTCTGTTTTCACGAGAAGACAAGACTAAGAGGAAGCCTTTCTGCTGGAAATGCAAGAAGCCAGGACACTGGAAGCGGGATTGGAGGAAAGAGGAGATGCAGAGCTCAACTCAACAGAAGTCGAAGAAAGACAAGATGATGCTGGCAACCGATGGACAGGCATTCTGTGCAAGGGCCTCTACAGGGACCTGGTTCGTTGACTCTGGTGCTACTAAGCATATGAGTTCAAGCAAGACTGCGATGGTGAACTTCACTGCTGGTCCTAATCTGGAGATCAGTACAGCAAACAATCAAAAATTGTACGGCCAAGGATCTGGTAATGTAATTATTCAATTAGAAAATGGGATTTCACAAACCTCGTCCAATGTAGAATATGTTCCTGGTCTCACTGCTAATCATTTATCTGTGTCTGCTGCTACTCAAAAGGGTTATGTTGTGGTATTCACCGACAATACTTGTGAAGTTTATGATAGTGAAAACTTTGTTGCTACAGGTAATGTAGCACTGACTGCGAGTAATGTGGGGGGTGTTTACCAAGTCAATGCTCTCAGTGCTCAAGCTAATATTTGTACAGAGGACTCAGAATATTTATGGCCTAAACGACTAGGCCATCTTAACAACCACAGCATGAAGTTCTTAAGAGATAGTCTCACTCATGGAATTAATTTCTCAGATAATGGTTTTAAAAACTGTTTTTCATGTGCTGAAGGTAAACAAGCTAGACAACCATTTAAGTCAAGTAAGACTAAAACTGTATGTAAAAATAAGCTAGATCTTATTCATTCAGACTTATGTGGGCCTATGCCAGTTCCATCTTGGAGCAATGCTCGCTATTTCCTGACCTTCAATGATGATCATTCTAGAAAGTTTTTTGTGTATTTCCTTGCTAAGAAAAGTGATGTTTTGGATTGCTTTATTGATTTCAAAGGCACAGGTCGAGAATCAGTGTGAAAGATCTATTAAGGTCCTACGCACTGATAATGGTGGTGAATTTTGTAGCAAAGCTTTCGAGAGGCTACTTAAATCAGAAGGTATTCAGCATCAGACTAAAACTAGCTATTCTCCACAGCAGAATGGTGTAGCTGAACGCATGAATAGAACATTGCTTGATAAATGTAGAGCCATGATGAGAGTCTAAAGTAGATAAACGCATGTGGGCTGAAACAATAAATACAGCAGCCTATCTCGTAAACAGGTCCCCAACCAGAAAAATTCCAGGTTAAGTTCCAGAGGAGATCTGGACTGGTAACAAGGTCAATATGGAGCATCTAAGAATTTTTGGTTGTGTAGCACAAGTTCATGTCCCTGATCAAAGGAGAAACAAGTTGGATCCTAAAAGTGAAAAACACATTTTCTGTGGTTATTGTGAGGACAGTAAAGCCTATAGATTCATACATCCTGTTACTCATCAACTTGTTAAGTCCAGGGATGCACAGTTCTTTGAAGATGTGTTCCAGGAGGTGTCTGATGTGTCTCCAGGTAATGTTGGTCAATCCTTGCAGATTAATGAACCTGCAATGTTGCAGATCTCAGTTCCCACTGACAGCGAGGCAGAACCCGACAACTCAGGGGATGGGGCAGAGTGCATTTCGGAACTTGAAAGTGTGTCGCCCATTAGCAGTGCTGGTGTGGCTGAGACTGTTGACTCAGCTGATTTAAGCTATGTCCCTAGTGGAACAGATTCAGACTGCAGTGATTCTGTGGGCTCTGCCACCATCGTCAATGAGCCAATGGAGGGGTATGCCGAAGGTAATCAAAGGTATCCTAGGCACCAACAAAAGCCTTTAGACATGTCAGACTATGTGATATACTTGACTCTCACTGATGACTCTGAACCTAGTACAGTTAAGGAGGCACTGTCCATGCCTGATAGGGTTAAGTGGGAGCAGGCTATGAAAAGGGAAATGGAGATACTTCAGTTAAATGACACCTGGGATCTAGTTGATAAACCTCAGGGCAAGAATGTTGTCAGTAGTAAGTGGGTTTTCAAAGTAAAAAGAGACTCTAACGGTAACATTCAAAGCTATAAAGCCAGACGTGTGGCCAGGGGCTTCACCCAAAGGTACGGAGTAGATTTTACAGAAACTTTCTCTCCTGTTGTTCGACACAGCACGTTAAGGATGCTGCTTGCCTTGGCTGGCCAAACAGATCTGAAGTTGGTACATTGGGATGCTGAATCTGCTTTTCTCAATGGAAAGTTAGATGAAGAGATCTACATGTATCAGCCAGAAAGTTTTGTCAAGAAAGGTTCAGAGCATAAAGTTTGCAAGTTAAAAAAAAGTCCTCTCGGCACGCCGGAAGCCGGAGGTAGATTTCATCGGACAAACTTGGGGATAGGCAAAAATAGGCAGAACATGCAGGTTTTCGTAGAAGGATCAGACCTCATTTAATGCGAGAAAGTATTTTATAATTGGAGCTTAATTAACTTTGTTTTTCGTCCTTTTATGCATATTTTAAACATTTTATTGTCTTATGGGGACGGTAACCTTCTTGACATTTGGGGTCAATTCTTATACTTGTGGTCACACTGTCCTTATGCAAGGTTTCGACACTGATGTGTAACTGTGTAACGGTCTGTTACATCTTCACGGCGGCTTCGGTGGCGCAGTCGGTAGCATGCTGAGCTTCTATGCCCAAGAACGCGGGTTCAAACCCGGCCGAAGCCGTCGGATTTTTTAAGAGCGTTGAAAATCCCTCAGTATGCCTTCCTTCGGAGGGGAAGTAAAGCCGGCGGTCCCATGTCATAGATTTATGGCATGTTAAAGAACCTTCCACTAATTTCACCTGTGTGAAGCTAAATTGGAAAGGTTAAGAATGTAAACAACGCTCTTAGGTTTCTACGTTCGTTGCCAAGAGCCGACTGCGGTGGCATCTAGTAGCTAAGTTCTGAACTTGGCCTAGTAGTCGTTGACGGTGGCCCTTGGCGGCAAAAGTAGGAACTATTTGAAAAATTCTAAGTTGCAGTACTTAAATTAAAAAACAGATAACACACACACTAATACAGTCATCACAATTAACACCGGTTATCAGACAGATTCTACACACACCCAAAGTACACGGGGCTACATGACCGCGTTGTCGCAGCCCCTAAACTTAAGAACCAACCAACCATTACTTCTTCACGCAAAATTATATCTCCCGCAGAGATTTTGGTTGATTCCTCAGTTTAGGGGCTGCGACGACGCGGTCATGTCACCCCGTGTACTTTGGGTGAGTGTAGAATCTGTCTGATAAATGGTGTGAATTGTGATGGCTGTATTAGTCTGTAATTCAGGTAAGGACTGCAGACGGCCAATTTCAAGCAGTAGTTCCCAATGTTGCTACCAGATACTACCGTCAACGACACCTGGCTATGAACTTGGCTACTAGATGCCACCGCAACCAGCAACTCGCAACGAACGTTGGAACTTCCCCTCCAAAGGAAAGCATACTGACGGATTTTTAGCGCTCTTAGAAAATCCGACGACTTCGGCCGGCTTTGAACCCGCGACCTTGGACATAGAAGTTCAGCATGCTCCTGTTACGTCATCGAAGCCGCTTCACACTTAGTCAGATGGAAATCTGATCTCGTGCAAGTGCGTTGTCATGGCAACGCCTGATGGCTTATCCCTCATCAATTTAGTAGTGTTGCCATGGCAACTTCTGATAGCTCATGGCATTTTCTTTTAATTCCGAAATCATTTTTCTCATCCCTTGGCGTAATGGTGGGTCATATTAAAAATTCTTTCAGACAAAAGTTTTAGGTAATTATTAGGGGAATATTGTCCATTTTGTACGGTTTTGATATTGTGCCTATTAAGAGAGATGTGACTAATGTTTCCCGAAAAACCCACTTTTTCCCACCCCTTTGGTCAATGGTTGGTGCTATATAATACTCTTCAAACATAAATTTTTAGGCTTTATCCGACACATAGTATGAACTTTGAACGGATTCGATATTGCACATATTAAGAGTGTTATAGCAATATTTCACTTTTTCGAAAGAAAATAAAAGCCCCCCATTTTCACCCCCTTCGACCGATTTAGCCCAGTAATGAACTCGACCGAGATTTTGTAGGTATACATATTCGGTTCAAAATTCAAAGTGATTGGTGTAAAATTACGGCAGTTATCGTGTCCACAAGAAACTGATATACATAT
Organism: Meconema thalassinum; assembly: GCA_946902985.2. NCBI lineage: Eukaryota > Metazoa > Arthropoda > Insecta > Orthoptera > Tettigoniidae > Meconema > Meconema thalassinum. The sequence continues at coordinate 115,969 of CAMPQE020000024.1, forward strand.
CTAATATATAAAAGTGAAAGTCTGTATGTATGTGGGTATGTGGATCTGTTCCGTATAAAAATCTACACCGTTCCACCAATCTCAACCAAATTTTGCATACACATAGTATAGGACCCAGAAGGAACCGCTGGCTACATGAATTTACGATAGTCTTTCTCATTCTTCTGATTTCGACCCTTTTGCACTCCAGCACATGCTAATCAAATCATAAAATATACTCATGAAGGAATGGCAAGGCGGATAGTTTCCATGGCAACATAGCTCAAGTCGAGACACGGCCGACTGGATGCCATTTGCGCTCTGCACTACCGGTATAGAAAATGAGGATCTTTACTTGAAATCACGTTAGTTACTCAACTTCTCACACAGCACTGTCAACCGAGTTTAGCATAACAAAGACTTGACACTATCTTCTACTATATATTAGTCAAATACCACTCACTCACTCATTCATTCATCACGAAATCTCAGAAATCATTAAACGGATTGGAATGAAATTTGGTATGCAGCTTCCCCAAGGGCCGCAAATGCCCACTAAGAGAGGATTTTTGGATATTCTGGTTCTAAAGGGGTGTTAAGGGGGTAGACCTGCATTTCATTGAACAGCAATATCTCCCGATTGGTTTCATTGGGGGATGTGATACTCGGCACATAAACTCATCATTAAAAATAAGAAGACACGTGTCTGAGGGTTTTTCGATGTGGTGTATATTATGAGATGAAAGGGGTGAAAAGTGGGGATTGAAAGATTCCTAACGGAGCGTGTATCTCTTAAACGACATAGGCGAGGAGTTTGAAACTCAGCGGGACAAAATCAGCATAAAAATAAGTAAATATGTGTTTGACCGTTTCATCATAAATCCAATTTAAGGGGCCCATGGGGTGGGGTGAAATTCTGGAGGGGGGGGGGGAGAAACAGGAAAGAAAGTGTCCTAACTGATTGACTGACTCACTCACTCATCAAACTCAGGGGGAAAAACTGCTTTAAAGTAAGTAAACAGCTGTTCGACAGTTTTTTTTTCATAAATCAAATTTAAGGGGTTCATGGGGAGGGGTGAAATTCTGAAAAAAGAAAATGTCCTGACTCACTCACTCACTCACTCATCATCGCCCAGCCAAAATGATTTAAGTTAGAAACATGACAGTTTTGGGATATGTTCATTGTACACACATCAAAAAAAGTTTTGCATCACCTCGGTTCCCAGATCTCCGGCATATAGACGTTGACTGTGTATATTGTATCCAAGATACAGTCCCTTTGACTGTTCATAGATGTCACTAAAACTGCTCAAAGATGTAAACAACCATGCATGAGCAGGGCCTATTAGACGGAGGGGGTACGACAGCCGATCAGTTCCAGTCATTCCACCAGGACGAAGGTACGCTGCTCATGTTGTCTGTAGTTCTACCATGCCTAGAAGGTCAATACCGCAGTTCGATCGCGTCCGCATTGTTACTTTGTGTCAAGAAGGGCTCTCAACAAGGGAAGTTTCCAGGCGTCTCAGAGTGAACCAAAGCGATGTTGTTCGGACATGGAGGAGGTACAGAGATACAGGAACTGTCGATGACAGGCCTCGCTCAGGCCGCCCAAGGGCTACTACTGTAGTGGATGACCGCTACTTACGGATTGCCGCTCGGAGGAACCCTGACAGCAATGCCACCATGTTGAATAATGCGTTTCGTTCAGCCACAGGACGTCGTGTTTCAACTCAAACTGTGCGCAATAGGCTGCATGATGCGCAACTTCACTCCCGACGTCCATGGCGAGGTCCAGCTTTGCAACCCCGACACCATGCAGCGCGGTACAGATGGGCCCAACAACATGCTGAATGGACCCCACGGAATTGGCATCACGTTCTCTTCACCGATGAGTGTCGCATATGCCTTCAACCAGACAATCGTCGGAGACGTGTTTGGAGGCACCCTGGTCAGGCTGAACGTCTTAGACACACTGTCCAGCGAGTGCAGCAAGGTGGTGGTTCCCTGATGTTTTGGGGTGGCATTATGTGGGGCCGACGTACGCCACTGGTGGTCATGGAAGGCTCCGAAACGGCTTTACGATACCTGAATGACATCCTCCGACCCATAGTGCAACCATATCGGCAGAATATTGGAGAGGCATTTGTCTTCATGGACGACAATTCTCGACCTCATTGTGCACATCTTGTGAATGCGTTCCTTCAAGATAACGACATCGCTCGACTACAGTGGCCAGCATGTTCGCCAGACATGAACCCTATCGAACATGCCTGGGATATGTTGAAAAGGGCTGTTTATGGACGTCTTGACCCACCAACCACTCTGTGAGATTTACGCCGAATTGTCGTTGAGGAGTGGGACAATTTGGACCAACAGTGTCTTGATGAACTTGTGGATAGTATGCCACGATGAATACAGGCATGCATCAATGCAAGAGGTCGTGCTACTGGGTATTAGAGGTAGTGGTGTGTACTGCAATCTGGACCACAAATGCTGAAAGTCTAGCTGTATGATGGTACAACATGCAATGTGTGGGTCTCATGAGCAATAAAACGAGCTGAAATGTTGTTTGTGTTGATCTCTATTCCCTTTGTATTTAAAGGTTCCGGAACTCTTGGAACCGAGGTGATGCAAAACTTTTTTTGATGTGTGTATTTCAAAACAGTCTACTAAGGGAGGATTTTCGGATATTCAGGTTCTAAAGGGGTCTTAATGGGGTTAAACCTGCATTTCATTGAATAACAATATCTCCCGATTGGTTTCATTGGGGGATGTGATACACGGCATATAAACTCATCATTAAAAAGTAAGACACGTGTCTTGAGGGTTTTTCGATGTGGAGTATATTATGAGGTGAAAGGGGTGAAAAGTAGGGATTGAAAGATTCCTAACGGAGCGTGTATGTCTTAAACGACATAGGCGAGGAGTTTGAAACTCAGCGGAAAAAAAAAATCAGGATAAAAATAAGTAAATATGTATTTGACCGTTTTTTCATAAATCCAATTTAAGAGGCCCATGGGGAGGGGTGAAATTCTGGGGGGGGGGGGACAGGAAAGAAAATGTCCTAACTGATTGACTGACTGACTCACTCATCAAACTCAGGGAGAAAAACTGCTTTAAAGTAAGTAAATAGCTGTTCGACAGTTTTTCTTAATCAATCAAATTGAAGGGGTTCATCGGGAGGGGTGAAATTCTGAAGGGAAAAAAATGAAAGAAAATGTCCTGACTCATTCACTCACTCATCATCGCCCAGCCAAAAATATTGAAGTTGGAAACATGGCATTTTGGGGATATGTTCGTTGTATGTCAAAACCGTACACTAAGGGAGGATTTTTGGATATTCAGGCTCTAAAGGGGTCTTAAGGGGGTTAAACATGAATTTCATTGAATAACAATATCTCACGAGTGGTTTCATTTGTGGATGTGATACTCGGCATATAAACTAATCATTAAAAATAAGCAGACATGTGTCTAAGGGTTTTTCGATGTGGAGTATTATTATGAGGTGAAAGGGGTGAAAAGTGGGGGTTGAAGGATTCCTAACGGAGCGTGTAGGCCTATCTCTTAAACGACATTGGCGAGAAATTTGAAACGCAGCGAAAAAACATCAGCTAAAATGATAAGTAAATCGGTGTTCGACCGTTATTTCATAAATTAATTTAAGGGGCCAATGGAGTGGGGTGAAATTCTGGGGGGAAAAAGGAGAGAAAGTGTCCTAACTGACTAACTCACTCACTCACCAAACTCAGGGGAAAAAGACAGCTTTAAAAATAAGTTAATAGGTGTTCAAGCGTTTTTTCATCAATCCAATTTAAGGGGCCCATGGGGAGGGGTGAAATTCTGGTAAAAATAATTGAAAGAAAATGCCCTGTCTGACTCACTCACTCATCACGCCCAACAAAAACTATTTAAGTTGTAAAAATGAAATTTTGGGAATATGTTCGCTGTATGTCGAAAACGTCAACTCAGGAATAATTTTTGTTTATTCGGGTTTTAAAGAGATGTTAAGAGATGTTCATTGAATAACGATATGTCATGAGTTGTTTCTTAGGGGATGTGATATTTGGTATATAAACTAATCATTAAAAATAATCAGACATATGTCTAAGGGTTTATCGATGTGGTGTATATTATGAGGTGATAGGGGTGAAAATTGGGGGTTGAGGGATTCTTGACGGAGCGTGTATCTCTTAAACGACATAGGCGAGAAGTTTGAAATTCGGCGGAAAAAGAACAGCTTAAAATACAAGTAAATAGGTGTTCGACTGTTTTTTTTTTCATAAATCCAATTTAAGGGGCCCTTGGAGAGAGGTGAAATTCTGGGGAAAAAAAAAACAGGAAAGAAAGTGTCCTAACTGATTGACTCACTTACTCACTCATCAAACTCAGGGGGAAAACAGCTTTAAATTAGTAAATAGGTGTTCGACCGTTTGTTTCATAAATCCAATTTAAGGGGTTCATGGGGAGGGGTGAAATTATCAAAAATAAATGAAAGGAAATGTCCTGACTGACTCACTCACTCATCATAGACCAGCCAAAATTATTAAAGTTAGAAACATGAAATTTTGGGGATATGTTCGTTGTATGTCGAAAACGTCCACTAAGGAAAGAGTTTTGAATATTCAGGTTCTAAATAGGTGTTAAGGGGGGTAAACGTGCATTTCATTGAATAACAATATCTCACGAGTGGTTTCATTTGGGGATGTGATACTTGGCATATATACTAATCATTAAAAATAAGCTGACACATGTCTAATGGTTTTTCGATGTAGTGTATATTATGAGGTGAAATGGATGAAAAGTGGGGGTTGAAAGATTCCTAACGGACCCTGTATCTCTTAAACGACATAGGCGAGGAGTTTGAAACTCGGAGGAAATCAATCAGCTAAAAATAAATAAATAAATAAATACATAAAATAAATATGTGTTCGACCGTTTTTTCATAAATCCAATTTAAGGGGCCTAAGGGGAGGGGTGAAATTCTGGAAGAAAAACGTCCCCTAAGGAAGGATTTTTGGATGTTCACTCTCATCGACCAACCCAAATGATTAAAGTTAGAAGAATGATATTTTGGGGATATGTTTGTTGTGTGTCGAAAACGTCTACCAAGGAGGGATTTTTGGATATTCAGGTTCTAAAGGGGTGTTAATGGGGTTAAACCTGCATTGCATTTAATAAAAATATGACACGACTATGACGCGAGCGAAGCGAGGCTAAAAATGAGATGATGTGCGTCTATGTATTACTCAATCACGCAAGTACCACTGGTCCGATTTACATGAATTCTACATGGAAGTAGCTGATTTACCTGGTTAACATGTAGGTTACTTTTGATTTCAATACTTTGTACTATTTAAAGATGGCGACCATTTTAGTGACTTCACTACACCCTTTGGTTTAAAACTTTCATATTTCCATTTCAAATACAAAGAGAACGCTAAGAAATAGCAAACTTTTGATGGTATGTACGAGGTTAAAAATTACATTTTCTATCCAAAAGGTATCTCCAACCGTTAGCGAGTAAAACCTAAATTTGTGCTATAAAACACGGTCAACGCCGAGCGGTGTAGTTGGACAAAATGTTCCATCCTTAATCTCCCTCTGCGCAGCACCTCGCCTATCCCTTGTTTTAACTGTCACCTTCATATTTTAATTTATTTATGACGCGTAGCGAAGCACGGGTACTTCAGCTAGTATATATATATATATATATACATACATAAATTATATATAAACTTTTGAACTGACAGTGGTTTTGGGGTCTGGGGGATGTGAAACGCGAAGATATGTCGAAATTTTCCGGAAATCGAAACATGGTACCCATTGCAATAGTTAGCGTTCTAATGAAATCTACCTTAAAATCTATGTATGGCTTAAAACAATCTTCTCGTTTGTGGAATGAGCGAGCTCACTCTGTTCTTGTCAAATTGGGTTACAAAAATTGTGCTGATGAACCCTGTGTGTACTTTAAGAAACAAGCCCAAGGTTTGGTAATTATTGCATTATATGTGGATGATTTCATTGTGGCTTATAATGATGAGTCTGAGATCAAGTCATTGAAGATTGATAAAGAATTTAAGGTACGAGATCTTGGACCAATTTTTTATATTTTAGGTATTTAAGTAAGGCAAGATAAGAAGAATGGTACAATGTATCTTAGCCAAGAGCAGTACATCAGTGAGATTGCAAAGAAATATGGTATGCACGATGCACGTCCCATTGGTACTCCTTCGGAAACATAACCAAATCTTGGTGTTTCTGATACAGAAACTAGTGATCTACCTTATAGAGAACTCATAGGTTCGCTCATGTATTCAAGTGTTTGCACACGTCCAGATATAAGCTATGTGATATCATATCTCAGTCAATTTAATCATTGTTACAATGAATCTCACTGGTCTGCTGCAAAGCGAGTGCTGCGTTATTTAAATTGCACAAAAGACTTGTCACTTAAGTATGTCAGGAATAGAGGTCAATTCATGGGATTTGTTGATGCTGACTGGGCTAATGATAGCACTGACCGAAAATCATACAGTGGTTTTGTGTTCAAAATGGCAGGTGGTGCTGTATCATGGGGGGCTCAAAAGCAAAAATGCATTTCCTTATCATCTACTGAAGCAGAATATGTTGCACTGAGTGAAGGTGTAAGAGAAGCTGTTTGGTTGAAACGTTTTTTGTCTAACTTTATAGATCTCAAATCACCCATCATATTATTGAGTGATAGTCAATCAGCTCAAAAACAGGCAAAAAAATCCAGTCCACCATAATATCGTATGGCCTCGGGTGCCTGGTGCAAGCTTTGTTAATTGACACCCAGAGGGTAGCTTGCATGTCAAACTTCGTCGTTCCTTTGAACGCTATGAAAGCCAAGGAGGTTAGATATCTAAACTCCTTGACACTAGAGCGTTTTCAAGTAGAGAATGGAGGAACTTTGTGTTGGCGGAAAATCCCGAGATTAATTTTGCCACTGAAAACGGCCTACTGAATACAAATGGGTTCTTTGACATGCCAACAACGTATGACATGAGTATCGTGATTTTTTGTCGCCTTCAAAAATCACTGCCCATGGCCAGGGGCGAACCTGCAATCTTGGGGTTGGTAGTCCGACACTATAACCACTCACCCACCGTGGCAAGCAGTCCTCCATAATAGGACCAAACATATTAACACTAAATATCACTATGTTAGAGTTGCTTTGGATTCTAAAGTCATATGCATCAAATATGAGGAGACTTCAAAAATGTGTGCAGACATCCTAACAAAGCCTCTTCCTAAGCCTAAGCATATTTATTTTTGTAAAGACTTGGGTCTTAAATCATGTCCTCTACTCCCACAGGTTTAAGGAGGTGTGTTGAAATATGTGACCATGGTTTGTGTTGGTCGCACTGTTAATTATAAACCTGGTCCATAGAGATATGTTTCTCTTTTTTTTGTTTTGGTGTGTATAAAAGAATGTTGAACCACCTTGTTCGTTCAGTTCTGTTCTAGTAAATGTCAAGTACATTAAACGTGTGTTCCTTTTAAATTGCCTGTGTGCCTCATAATCCTTTACAAACACAGTGAACCTGCACGACCAATAAATTACCTATTGTTAGCACAGCATGTGGTGTAGACTACACCTACAATATGAGCCAGGGTGCAAACACAGTGTATCTGAATTACCAATAAATTAGCTATTGTTGGCACAGCATGTGGTGTAGACTACACCTACAATAAGAGCCAGGGTGCAAACACAGTGAACCAGCATTACCAATAAATTAGCTATTGTTAGCACAGCTTGGGGTGTAGACTACACCTACAATAAGAGCCGGGGGGCAAACACAGTGTACCTGAATTACCAATAAATTACCTATTGTTAGCACAGCATGTGGTGTAGACTACACCTACAATTAGAGCCAGGGGGCAAACACAGTGAACCTGCATTACCAATAAATTAGCTATTGTTGGCACAGCATGTGGTGTAGACTACACCTACAATTAGAGCCAGGGGGCAAACACAGTGAACCTGCATTACCAATAAATTACCTATTGTTAGCAAAGCATGTGGTGTAGACTACACCTACAATATGAGCCAGGGTGCAAACACAGTGTATCTGCATTACCAATAAATTAGCTATTGTTGGCACAGCATGTGGTGGAGACTACACCTACAATAAGAGCCAGGGTGCAAACACAGTGAACCAGCATTACCAATAAATTAGCTATTGTTAGCACAGCTTGTGGTGTAGACTACACCTACAATAAGAGCCGGGGGGCAAACACAGTGAACCTGCATTACCAATAAATTAGCTATTGTTAGCACAGCATGTGGTGTAGACTACACCTACAATTAGAGCCAGGGGGCAAACACAGTGAACCTGCATTACCAATAAATTAGCTATTGTTGGCACAGCATGTGGTGTAGACTACACCTACAATTAGAGCCAGGGTGCAAACACAGTGAACCAGCATTACCAATAAATTAGCTATTGTTAGCACAGCATGTGGTGTAGACTACACCTACAATAACAGCCGCATTATGAATACAATAACATCAGCAACTTTTATCTACTAAAATAATAAACAACACTGAATAATTCAAATGTTCAAATTATAAGAAAACCATTCACATTAATATAAGAACCTATGATCACCTGTATTTCGTGTTCCACTTTGATAACCATGCTTGTGTCTTCAAATAGACCACCAGACTCATTCAACAGATTAGAAGTGGGTAACTGGTTATTTGATTCCTAGAAAGTATCATAAAAGTATGAACCAATGAAAAACAAACATACAGAATACTAACACTAAGCTTACTATTTGGCAGTAAGAATTAGGTTGATTGTCGTGCACATCACTAGGATTGTTATGTTACACGATATGCGAATAAAATACAACTTACAATATTAGCGACTTCATCAGTATCAGAGAACCACTCAAGCTCCCTCTTAATGATTGGTTGTTGCTCCATTATGTTCGGGAAACTAGAACACACAAAGTGAGCTTGAGAATTATTACAGGCCGTCCTTATACCAGTACGTCAAATAATTATCATATATAATACATCAATAAATGAGATAATTTCAGACCATGAGGCTCGACCTTGTAAGATATAAGTTAGGGCATAATATCGAGTTAAGTAGTAATGACTATTATTGCGATACAGTGATGAATTACTGGTGCCAGCTTGTGGCAGTGAAATGTAGCATCTTATATTGGTTTCTCTATTCCTAATAAGGCTATACACGAACCTTAACACAATTGGACGGAGCAGGCGGGATTATCAGACGCTAAATTACATTACCGACCTATCAAAGTGAAAGTAAACTGAAGTTACTCCACGAGTAGAGGCACTAACTGGATACAGTGAATCTCAGAAAATACAAGATAATACTTCCGCCTCGTGTTACAAGGAACCCACTTCATATGAAATACACCACTTCTCTCACATTGAACCAAAGTTGAACGGAAGGGATTAAACTATATATTTATCCTAACAAACTTACAAATATATACACCGGGTAACTTGTATTGCCGTCATAAAGAAGTTCCTGGTTACAGTTTTAATCCAGTGTATCCTAGACACTAAAATATTGTAAATTAATGACACAGGGCACGAATATGTGTTAGCAGAACTCCGGTTGTAAGACTTATCTTGATTATAAAATTTAGTCGCGTCTGAATAGAATATTTCAAATATCCCTACACGGAACTAAAAATTATCAGATGTCGTTATTTCGCCGCGAGGTACATCAAAGACACGGTGACGATATTGCAAATTAAAGGATATATATTGTAAAATCAATGGAGAAAATATATCAGTGTTTCTTTTTCCATTCTTATGCATTGGTGACAAATTACAAAACTTAATAGGACTAAGTACCGTACATATACCAGCAATAACCAAAAGTGAAGTTACCTTAAAAACTAAATACCACTATCGTAAAATTATCCAACACACACTCATTCCCTTTCTTATATAAACTGAATAGACTTCGACAAACTGTTTACTCAGCTAACCGTGTGCCTCCGCGCCAGCGTGTTTGTTGTATCTTTCAACTCCCTAATTGCCACATAAATACCACCGTAAAATCTTATCCCTTAACTGGCATCTTCTTTCCCGGATTCTGCCACTTGTACCGTTATGCGCAAATTACCTGGCAAGATTTATGTTCGGGAAGATAGAGATGGTCCAAGCACGCTCATCTGCAGTGAAGGGAAGATCGCACACCTCAAGACAAAATACGGACATTTTGTGCTGCAGGTATCACACACCCAAAGTGGAATATAGATTAAATGGACGGAGACGATCATAAATAACACGAAACATTAATCTCTGTTGAAATTCATTGTGGTTCTATAGAAAACTATGATTTACAATGAAGGATATCCTGTCTGGACCACGGCCTACAAGCCTACATACCGGTACATGGTTTATTTGCAAATGTGGACACTGTCCATGGTGGCATATTACAATAAATACACAAAGCAATTCACAACCACAAACATTTTAGAAAATTAGGACTAATTAGAAAATAAGTATTAGTTGCTAAGAGAAGAAACCGGTAATCGAAAAAATAATTATCCTATTGATAGAAATAAACATAAAATACTACACATTTACACTTTCTTTCAATGATTCAACATATGCACCGTTCATCACTGCCTCTTGATCTGGTGCTTTTTCACCAACTCCTTGAATTTACCAACATTAGATGGCAAAGGGCTGAAAATGCCCCCCTGGCAAACTGTTCCATTCTACTTCCCCCCTCCCAATGAACGAATATTTGCCCCAGTTACTTTTCCACTAACTTAATTTACAACAATGACTGTAACTGCCCATATATGGACCTTCCTTTCCCAATCTCTCATGAATGTCTTACCATGCAATTTCCCCCTTGTAAGCTAAGAAAATACCCCCTAGTCTTGCTCTTGAACGTCTATCAGCCAGACTTTCCCATCCCATATCCTGTATCATCCTACTCACACTACTCGTCGATCTGTGGTCCTCCATTACATACCTTGCGGCCTTCCTTTGCACTCCTTCCAATTCCTTTATTAAATACATTTGGTATGGATCCCACACTCCCCCAGCATATTCCAGCAGAGGACGGACTAGGGACATGTATGCCCTTTCCCTAATCTCTCTGCCAGCACCTTTAAACACTCGCATAACCATATGTAGTGACTTGTATGCTTTCTTTACTATTTCCCTTATGTGCTTACCCCCAGTGAAAATTCCCTCCCCCACAGTTACACCTAAATACCTACATTCGTCCCCAAATACAACTTTATTTTCCCCCACTGAATATTCAAAAACAATATGATTCCTTTTGTTAACAAATCTCACTGCCAGCCATTTCTTTGAATTTATCATAATATCACCATAACGAATAGAATAAGAAGTGATATCACTGGCCTAGTACGCCTGGTCCGCCGCAGCGCAGCGCTGGCTCCGATCTGTGATGTAAGTTAGCATTGGCGCTTACGAGACTTAAAACCTTGCGACCTGTTTTACATGTTAAAACACCGCAAGATATCCTCATAAGCGTTAATAAGTTTGACATCTCCTCTTACTTTACTGTGCCCAATAATAATTTAGTAAGTCGTCTCTTGTAATAGTCCAGTTTCGACAATAAGCGAAGACAAAGAGCAAGTTTAAAATGCAATTAGTTTTGCCAGCTATCGGTAAATTTTAAAAAAGAACGGAACAATTAACCTCGCTATCAGAAAGGATTTCTTCACATTGTTACACGTTTTACATTCCCTTAACAGACTTGCAACACAGACAAAAAAAAAAGCCGTACGAACGCAACTTTCAACTTTACCGTAGATTACTATAAAATTCAATAATAACCATTAATTTCACTCCACAAACACCAAAATCAGTAAACTACCATCATTCCAGAAGAACTTAACATTAAACAGACATAGAAGGCATAGTCATGACCCCTTCATAGAGTAGGCTATTGTCTAAAACTGATCACGCCTCCTTCAGCATTACGGTACATATATGTTTTTTAACTCATTGTCTTTTTATTCTCATCCCTTTCTTCACAGAAGTAGTCTTTAATGGCATCAAGAGCATTTTATTTACACCATACTGGACAGATACTTAGGAAAATTAGGATTATATGTGGAACAGAATAGTCTTTCAATCGCCAGTTGGTTCTTGGGAGAAGTAATACTTCCTTCCCTTCTATCACAAATTTGTCAAATTTAACAATTAAATCTTCTGAAAAGTGAACATCACAGATGTAGGACTTTTCAGTAAGTTCCCTATCCTTCCCTGATATGGCCCCTTTGCACTTGATAAAACGTTCCTAATCTTTAGGAGGTTTGAAAAACCGTCTGACCTCTTTACAGTCCCTATAGCTAGATCTGCATCCTGGTACAAAAGAGCAAGGCATCTTCACTAATCACATTAAGCACTCATGAAAATGTAAGGGCTAAACTGCTGTTTACTTACATTAAATAACAATAAAATTAACACACGAAGATAACGTCAACACACGACAAGAAATTCAATTCCCTTTCAGTCAATGCTTCCTACATTAGCATTTCAGGTATTAATACTATGAAGTAATAGTGTAAGCACTTGTATATCAATAAACGTTTGCACAGAACACCACCAAAACACTCCGACCAATTAAATACTTAATAAATCGCACATAAACACACAAACATTAGTGGAAATCAACAATCTCAAATCGACTGTAGCGCTGCGTAGCGGCGAGTGCCAACCCGATCCGTATTCATTACATGCTATTGAGGGAGAAGAGATCACACTTTATATTCTATTCGTTATGATATCACTTTTATCCGCCCAGCTTTGTATGTCCGTCAAGTCCCTCTGTAATATGCCGCAGTCATCTGGGTGATTTATCTTCCTGTATAGCCTACTACTATATTATCGGCAAATAAAAGTCAGGGTTTGAATCAAAATTTAAATGTATCTACATCAGAAAATAATTTTCTGTCCGACAAAGAAACAGCTTTGACTCACACCATGTAACACGACACGGTACTGGAGGTGGTCTGTCAATTTATGTACGGTATCTAGAAACTGGGCAACCAAATTTATTGCCACCATGAACAGTGAACTTACCACAGTATACTTCAAATCGAAATATTTCAGAAACACAGAAGATATAGTGTAATTTCTTACTATAACCCAAGGGAGAGTAATGAAAACGAATTTATGCTTGACCTTGAACGCATACTTAGCATTACTAACAAATCAAACACACTACTTATCGGAGACGATAATGTAGATTTTCTAAAAGACAGCATTATTTACAGGGCCTAATTCGTCTTTACTGAATTGCTTTATATTTTATCCATGCAATACAAGAATGCCAACAAGAATAACGCCTACTTTTTCATCTTTAACACTAGAATGCTAACCTTCCTTTGACATAGGTTAAGGTTAACCATTCCTAAATCTTACGACCTCTGATTTTATTAAAGACTAGCTGTACCCAGCATGCGTTGCAATGCCAATCGAAGAAAGTGTTGGGGTTTTGACTTTGTTAGTTGCAGTGCTTTTGGATTCCCAATATTTTCTTCTTTTTCCGTTAACCAACTCTAAACTATTATAACAAAATAATTTACTATCTCAGAAACATTCACGGGAGCGTGATCAACAACTCACGAAAGTTACATCGCAATGAAATGAATGGTATATGAACGCATACGGGACTGCTGAAACTATTAGAGCGCCGTCACCCATTTGCTGAATATACTCTTACGCTACCTATTGTAAAATGGATTTACTAACTCGAAATCCTTTCCTGGCGTGTACACAACAACTCATCAGGGTTTCATCGCAATCGGATGAATGGCATATGAACGCATACGGGATTTTACTTAAACGATTCACGCCGTCACTCATTTGTTGAATCTTCTTGTGCGCCACCCATTGAAAAACGGACTTACTTATTCATGAACCTTCGCAGGACTGTATTCAGCTCTCCAAAGTTTTATTACATTCGGATGAATGGTATATGATCGCATACGGGACTTTATTGAAACGATTCACGCGCTGTCGCTTATTAGTTAAATCTACCCGTTTGCTACCAATTGTAAAATGGATTTACTAAATCAGAAACCTTCCCTGGAGTGTACACAACAACTCACCAAAGTTTCATCTCTATCGGACGCTTGTATATGAACGCATACGGGTCATTGTCGAAACCCTTCGCGAGTCGTCGCTCATTTGTTGAATCTACTCGTGCGCTACCTATTGTTAAGTGGATTTACCAAGCCAGAAACCTTCCCTGAGTGTATACAACATCTCACCCAAGTTTCATCGCATTGGGGTGAATGGTATATGAACGCATGTGGGACTTTGTTGAAACAAACGCACGCCATAAGTTACTCGCGCGCCATCTATTGTTAATTGGATCTGCTATGCCTATAACTTTTCCTGGCGTATGCACAACAACTCACCGAAATTTGATTGCAATCGGATGAATCGTAAATGAACGCATCACCAACACTCATTTGTTGAAACTACTGGTGCGCTATCTATTGATAATTGGATTAACTATGCCTATAACCATCCCGGAAGTGTGCCAAACAACCCTTCAAAATTTGGACGCAATCGGAATAATTGTAGGCTATATGAAAGCATCGCCAACACTCATTTGTTTAAAATACTCGTGCGCTGCCCATTGTAAATTGGATTGACTATGCCTATAATGATTTCGGAAGTGTTCACAACAACTCACCAAAGTTTCATAGCAATCGGATGAATGGTATATGAACGCATACGGGACTTTCTTGAAACGCTTCGCGCGACATCGCTCATTTGTTGAATCTAATTGTGCGCTACCTATTGAAAAAAGGATTTACTATGCCTAATACTTTCCCTAGAGTGTACACAACAACTCACCCAAGTTTAGTCGCTATCGGACGAATGGTATATGAACGCATATGGGACTATGTTGAAACACTTCGCGCGTCGTCACAGATTTGTTTAATCTACTTGTGCGATACCTACTGTTAATTGGATTTACTAACCCAGAAACCTTCCCTGAAGTGTACACAACATCTCAGCCAAGATTCATCACTATCAAAGGAATAGTATATGAACGCATACGGGACTTTGTTGAAACGCTTCGCGCGTCGTCGCTCATTTGTTGAATCTACTCGTGCGCTACCTATTATAACATGGATTTACTAAGTCAGAAACCTTGCATGTAGTGTACACAACCTCTCACGCAAGTTTCATCGCTATCGGACGAATGGTATGTGAACGCATACTGGTCTTTGATGAAACGCTTCGCCCGTCGTCGCTCATTTGTTGAATCTACTTGTGCGATACCTATTGTTAAGTGGATTTACTAAGCCAGAAACCTTCCCTGTAGTGTACACAACATCTCACCCAAGTTTCATCGCTATCAGACGAATGGTATATGAACGCATACGGGACTTTGTTGAAACGCCTCGCTCGTCGTCGCTCATTTGTTGAATCTACTCGTGCACTACCTATTATAACATGGATTTACTTAGCCAGAAACCTTGCCTGTAGTGTATACAACCTCTCACCCAAGTTTCAACGCAATGGGATGAATGGTATATGAACACATGTGGGACTTTCTTGAAACAAACGCACGCAATTTTGTGGAAGCTACTCACGCGCCATTTATTGTAAATTGGATTTACTATGCCTATTATTTTTCCGGGACTGTGCACAACAACTCACCAAAATTTTATCGCAATCGGACGAATTGTATATGAACGCATTGCCATTACGCATCTGTTTAAACTACTCACGCGCTATCTATTGTGAAATGGATTAGCTATGCCTATGATCATCCCGGAAGTGTTTACAACAACTCACCAAAATTTGATCGCAATCGGATGAATGGTTTATGAACGCATAAAAGACGAACACACAGACATTCCTTTATATATAAGACTAGCAGGTACCCGCGGCTTCGCTCGCGTCATAGTCGTGTCATATTGTTATTCAATGAATTGTAGGTTTAACCCCGTTAACACACCTTTAGAACCTGAATATCCAAAAACCCCTCCTTAGTAGACGTTTTCGACACACAACGAACATATCCCCAAAATATTCTTCTTCTAAGTTCAATAGTTTTGGTTGGTCGATGAGAGTGAATATCCAAAAATCCTTCCTTATTGGACGTTTTTCTTCCAGATTTTCACCCCTCCCCATGGGCCCCTTAAATTGGATTTATGATAAAACAGTCGAAGCTTTAAGCTGATTTCTTTCCCGCTGAGTTTCAAACTTCTGGCCTATGTCGTTTAAGAGACACACGCTCCGTTAGGAATCCTTCAACCCCCATTATTCACCCCTTTCACTCATAATATACACCACATTGAAAAGCCATTAGACATGTGTCAGCTTATTTTTAATGATTAGTTTATATGCCAAGTATCACATCCCCAAATGAAACCACTCGTGAGATATTGTTATTCAATGAAATGCAAGTTTACCCCCCTTAACACCCCTTTAAAACTTGAATATCCAACAATCTTTTCTTAGTGGACGTTTTCGACATACAACGAACATATCCCCAAAATTTCATGTTTCTATCTTCAATAATTTTGGCTGGGCGAATATGAGTGAGTCAGGACATTTTCTTTCATTCATTTTTGAGAATTTCACCCCTCCCCATGAACCCCTTAAATGGGATTTATGAAATAAACGGTCGAACACCTATTTACTTATTTTTTAAACTGATTTTTTTCCCGCTGAATTTCAAACATCTCGCTAATGTCGTTTAAGAGATACACGCTCCGATAAGAATTTATTCTTCAACCCCCAATTTTCACCCCTTTCACCTCATAATATACACCGTATAGATATACCCTTAGACATATGTCTGCTTATTTTTATTGATTAATTTACATGCCGAATATCACATCCCCAAATGAAACAACTCGTATGATATTGTTAATCAATGAACATGATTATCCAAAAATCCATCCCTAGTGGATGTTTTCGACATACAACGAACATATCCCCAAAATTCCATGTTTCTAACTGCAATAGGTTTGGCTGGAGGATGATGAGTGTATATCCAAAAATCCTTCATTAGTGGACTTCTTTCCCCAGAATTTCACCCCTCCCCATGGGCCCCTAAAATGGGATTTATGAATTATGGTCGACCACCTGCTATATTTGCTTATTTATCAAGTTTATTTTCCCCCTAAGTTTTATACTTTATAGATGCCTCTGTCTTTTAAGGGATACTTGATCCGTTAGGAATCCTTCAACCCCCCACTTTTCACACATTACACCTCATAATATACATTACATCAAAAAATCCTCAGACATGGTGTCATCTTATTCTTAATGATGAGAGTATATGACGATTATCGCATCCCCCAAGGAAACCAATCGGGGACTATTATTCTTCAATTAAATGCAGATCTACCCCCTTAACACCCCTTTAGAACCGGAATATCCAAAAATCCTTCCTTAGTGGACGTTTTCGACATACAACGAACATAACCCCAAAATTGTATGTTTCTAACTTCAATAATTTTGGCTGGGCGATGATGAGTGAGTTAGTAAGTCAGGACATTTTACTTCATTTATTTTTAAGAATTTCACCCCTCTAATGAACCCCTTAAATTGGATTTTAAAAAACCCGGTCGAACACCTATTTACTTATTTTAAGCTGTTCTTCCGACCTGAGTATGATGAGTAAGTGAGTTAATCATTTAGAACACTTTCTTTCCTGTTTCCCCCCCCCCCCCCCCCCCAGAATTTTGCCCCTCTCCTAGGGCCCCTTAAATTGGATTTATGAAAAAACGGTCGAACACCTATTTACTTATATTTTAAGCTGATTTCTTTCCGCTGAGTTTCAAACTCCTCGCCTATGTCGTTTAAGAGATACATGCTCCGTTAAGAATCCTTCAACCCCCAATTTTCACCCCTTTCACCTCATAATATACACCACATCGATAAACCCTTAGACATATGTCTGCTTATTTTTAATGATTAGCTTATATGCCGAATATCACATCTCCAAAGAAACAACTCATGAGATATCGTTATTCAATGAAATGCACGTTTACCCCCTTAACACCTCTTCAGAACCCGAATAAACAAAAATCCTTCCTTAGTTGACGTTTTCGACATACAGCGAACATATTCCCAAAATTTCATCTTTCCAACTTATTTTTTTTCTGGGCGATGATGAGTGAGTGAGTCAGTTATGTCATTATCTTTCAATGATTTTTACCAGAATTTTACCCCTCCCCATGGGTCCCTTAAATTGGATTTATGAAGAACCCCTCGAACACCTATTAACTTATTTTTAAGCTGTCTTTTTCCCCTGAGATTGAAGAGTGAGTGAGTTAGTCAGTTTGGGCACGTTCTCTCCTTTTTATTTCTCCAGAATTTCACCCCACCCCATTAGCCCCTTAAATTGAATTTATAAAAGAACGGTCGAACACCTATTTACTTACCGTATTTTTTAAGCTGATTTTTTCCCGCTGAGTTTCAAACTTCTCGCCTATGTCGTTTAAGAGATACGCGCTCCGTTAGGAATCCCTCAACCCCCACTTTTCACCCCTTTCACCTCCTAATATACACCACATCGAAAAGCCCTCAGACACGTGTCTTCTTATTTTTAATGATGACTTTATGTGCCGAGTATCACATCCCCCAATGAAACCAATCGGGGGTTATTGGTATTCAATGAAATGCAGGGTTAACCCCCTTAAGACCCATTAAGAACCTGAATATTCGAAAATCCTCCCTTAGTGGACGGTTTTGGCTTACAATGATCATATCCCCAAAATTTCATGTTTCTAACTTTAATAGTTTTGGCTGGGCGATGATGAGTCAGTCAGTCAGTCAGTCAGTCAGTCAGGACACTTAGTTTTATATAATAGATTAATAGGCTGAATAGTTAAAGAACGTTATTTATCTGTTGCGAACTATAAAATATGCTGCATATTGTCATTATATAATCTTGATCATCAAAAAGCTATTTTACAAAGTTATTTACAATTTATCTACATGTTCATGTAAGATTTTTGACACATGAAATGTTTGGAAGAGTTTTACTTGTATTCAGTGAATATGGAAAATATGAAATATGAAAACGTTAACACTCAACAGCATGCCTAAACTCGCGTTAAAGCTAACCGGTCGTAAAACTTACGATCGCTACTGAGTAACGGTGCACACATACTGAGGAGTGAGGAGTGAGCGAGCAAAGAGGATATAATAGATACGCCAACCTATTCCTCGGTACAAGTAGTTTCAAGGGACAATATGAGATGGCGCAGAGATGTACTTTCGTGTGTGACCCATCCATGACCTGCCCTACTGGACCCCCTCCCCATCCCCCCTGCCCTGCCTACCCCACTCTTTCTTCTATTCATGCCCCTCTACTGTCCTTTATTCCTTCTGTTCTTTCTTTCCCCTGCCTTATTACCGTCATGTTCTAGTAAATATTCGTTTCCAGAACCGGTATATTAATTGGTGATTTTCCCCCTGTGATACCATTAATTTGATAGCATGTTGCAATTAAAGGCATAATACCTCGTTAGGGTATTGAAATATATATAGGATATAGATTACCACATAGTCCTACTTCAAATAAAGCAACAACGTTGATCCTATCAGGTACCGGTACCAATATTACATCATTAGCAGCTAAGGAGTAAAACACATTCTATACAGGTAGAGAAAAAACACTCATAACATAGGCTCTATCAGAACGGCTGTGGATGTTTCAAGGGTATAAACTTCAAGGTTATCAGCCCATGTTTCCACAAAGCACATAGCATGACATAGGCCTACCCCATAGATACCGTATGTACAAATAGAAACAGTACTACTATACTACAATATTAACAAGTAGTTCCGTGAAGAACTGTACAGCCTATTTTCATATATCCTACTTATGTTAATTACCTCTATCAACATTTTATATTTCAGTTTGATTGTTGTAATAGATTCGTAGATATTGAGAACCGACTAAATATTGCAGATGGTCGCCATGTTGAATTTTACATACGTAGGTCTTAGAGTTATGTACTGTTACATGAAGATTATTGTGTAGTATTCAAACATCAATCGCATGATTAGGACACAAGAAGTAAAAACGAGATTTTAAAATTTCGCACAGTTGCCATCTTGTGGTAATGGAAACAATTGAAAAAAATTAGATGCCAACGGATTAACATTTGTATAAGGATTTACTGTACAAAGTGTCACTGCACTCGGATGGTTAAATTGCGAGAAACGACCATGTGAATATTTCTACTACGCGTTGCCGCCATGTTGGATTTGTGATCACCCGGTTATCGAAAGTCCTGTAAGTGAACTTAAAATTTCAGTTTGATTGCTGTAATAGATTCGTAGATATTGAGATCCATCTAAATATTTCGGATGGTCACCATGTTGGATTGTTATATGTATAGGCCAAAGATTCATTATTCAAACTTTCACTTCGATCGCATGATTACGAGGCAAGAAATAAAAACTTAATTTTAAAATTCGCACAGCCGCCATCTTGAGGTCATGTAAACAATTGAACTAAATTAGATACCAGTGCATTACAATGTGTATAAACATTTCCTGAACCAAGTTTCATTGCGTTTGGATCATTAAATCGCTAGAAAGTTCTGTTTAAAATTTTCAAGTTCGCTTGGCCGCCATGTTCGTTTTGTAGTTAACAGGTTTTTCAAAGTCTCATGGATCACCTTCTATTAGTGACCTTTAGCTTCGTATAAAGTTTCAGGGTGATATCTGTTATAATTTCAGAGAAATTGAAAGCCAGTGAAATATTTCGCACAGCCGCCATCTTGAGGTTATGTAAACAATTGAACGAAGTTAGATGTCGGGGCATTGAAATGCATATATACATATACTGTACCAAGTTTTATTGCGTTTGGTTGGTTAAATCACGAGAAACGTCTATTTAAAAGTCGAAAATTCGGTTGGCCGCCATGTTGGTTTTGTAGTTACCAGGTTTTCAATAGTCACACAGGTGAACCTCTAGTAGTTCCTTTTATCACCGTAAAATATTACAGGGTGATATCGGTAATTGTTTCGGAGATATTGAATGCTTGTGAAATATTTCGCACAGCCCCCATGTTGGCTTGGTGAGACGTATCAAACTATGAAGGGCACGGTCGGGGTCTTCCGGATTATCGCTATGAACGTACCGAGTTTCATTGAATTCGCTCCAGCCGTTTAGTAGTTATTAGGAGGGACGCACACCATCACACACACGCACACACAGAGAGAAACACGAACAAAAGGTGATCTCATAAGCCTATTTTTAGCCTACTTTAGTTTCTTGCAAAAAATTAAAGTAGACTTATGACATCTACACAGGGCCAAAAATTGTGTGTCTGTCTGTGTGTGTGTGTGTGTGAGTGTGTGAGTTTGTGTACTCTGAATGTCTGTCACGCCTATCAATTCGAACACGGTGAAACCGAATTGAACGAAATTTGGTACAGAGGTAGAACAATTAAAGGACATCTCAGTGTCATGTTTTATATCACCGCCATCTTGACGAATACGTAATGGCGGCCACCCAAATGTTCAAAGCTTAAATCAAATTACGACCAAGATAAGCATCCGATCTCTACCAAATTTTGCAACAACATACCGTTACTTGGGGAGCATATCTTGACCAAACTACATGATAATCAGCCCAATACTTTGCGGATGGCGGCCATGTATGTGTGCAAATTGATTCACCCTATCAATTCAAAGACGGTGAAACAGAATTAAACGAAATTTGGTACAGAGGTAGCACTAGCAAAGCACACTTCAGTGTCATGTTTAATATCGCCGCCATTTTGACGAAAACGTAATGGCGGCCACCCAAATTTTCAAAGCTTCAATTAAATTACGATCAACGTAATAATCTGATCTCTACCTAATTTTGCAACATTATACGTTTATGTATGTCGAATCTTTCGACCAAACTACAAGGTCATCAGCACAATACTTTGCGGATGGTGGACAAGTATGAGTGCAAATCGATTCCCCCATCTATTCAAACAAGGTGAAACCGAATTGAACAAAATTTGGTACAGAGGTAGCACTAGCAAATGGCACCTCATTGGCATGTTTTATATTGCCGCCATCTTGAAGGAAACGTAATGGAGGCCACCCAAATGTTGAAAGCTTGAATCAAATTACGACCAACCTAATAATTTGATCCCTACCAAATTTTGTAAATATATACCTTTATGTGGGAAGCATATTTTGACAAAGCTACAAGGTCAGCAGTCTAATAGTTTGCAGATGGCAGCCATGTATGTGTGCAAATCAATTCCCCCTATCTTTTCAAACACGGTGAAACTGAATTGAACGAAATATGGTACAGAGGTAGCACTAGCAAAGGGCACCTCCGTGTCATGTTTTATATCGCCGCCATCTTGACGGAAACGTAATGGTGGCCACACAAATGTAAATAGCTTAAATCAAATTACGACCAACCTAAACTTCTGATCTCTACCAAATTTTGCAACAACATACCTTTATGTGAGAAGCGTTCTTTGACCAAGATACAAGGTCATCAGTCTAATAGTTTGCATATGGCGGCCATGTATGTGTTCAAATGGGTTCCCCCTTTCAATTCAAATACGGTAAAACCTAATTGAACGAAATTTGGTACAGAGGTAGCACTAGCAAAGGGCACCCCCATGTCATGTTTTATATCGCCGCCATCTTGACGAAAACGGAATGGCGGCCATCCAAATGTTCAGAGCTTAAATCAAATTTCGACCAACCTAATCTTTTGATCTCTACCAAATTTTGCAACAACATACCATTTTGGGCGAAGCACCTTTTGACTGAACTACAAGGTCATCAGCCCAATAGTTTGCAGATAGTGGCCATGTATGAGTGCAAATCGATTCCCCATATCAATTCAAACACGGTGAAACCGAATTGAATGAAATGTTTTACAGAGGTAGCTTTAGGAAAGGGCACCTTATATTCATGATTAATACCCGTATAGCACGTTGTATTTCAACAAGCTACTACAACCAACATTGAATTATACTCCTTGAAAAGGAAAAAGCGTTAATACAATACCCATGCACTTAGGAGAAAGTAGGCTAAATGTTCTTTACTGAACATCTTGTTTCATAAATGAAATAAGTCTAAAAATTAATTGTAAGACAAAATTACAGCTGGAGAAAAAATTATATTAGGCTATTCCAATCGTCGTGTTCACCGTCGTCGACTATAACTCGATTCCGAGTACACATACTCTTCCTGCTTAGAGCTTTTCAGACTGGCTTGTGGATGTGTTTCTGATGACTAATCAGGCCAATCCTGGCATAAAACATGCGCCCACATAAATTGCACTGAATGGTCGGGGGAGGGCGGGGTTGTAATTGATGAAGCTTTCTTGCTTGTCGTTTGGCCTCTCCATGTCTGCAACGTTCTTCTTCAAATAAATTGACAGTGGACGATGTAGTGTTCCGCCTCAGTAAACGGTTCGCAGCAGATGTTTCCCATGAGTAGATATGTATACCAGGCGTCTTCATCATGTGTTTTAACTGGTCTTTAAACCGCTTCAGAGGGGCCCCATGAGGTCTAGTGCTGGAGCAATGTTCACCATAAAGGAATTGACGTGAAAGCCTGGTATCACTCATACAGTGAACATGGCCTAACCATCTCAGTTGATGAGCGATGATGGTTGCCTCAGTGCTATTGAGATGCGCATTCTCGAGAACTGCAGTTTTGGTAACGTAGTTGGGTAGATTATTGGCTGAGGAATAACCTAACCACCAAGGGAAGATGATAAAGAGAAGGAGATGGGTTTCGGACCAAAGAAAAAAGGATGGAGAAATGGGAGGAGAGTTTGACATCAGTTATGCCTAAGAGTTCTTGTTCAAATGCAACGAGTGGTGAAAACCCTATTAAGAGATTGTTTTGCATTAAGTAGGGCATGAACCTAGGAGGAGTTAGGAAAGCCAGGATCTTGCCTAACCGTTATACTAGAAAAATGATGAGTCAGAAAAGAAATTTTGAATTTATTTAACAATTCTAAAGAAGTTGATAACTTTAACAAATATATTTTCAATTTGGTTAACAATTTTGGGGTCGCAGACCTCAAAAAACATTTAACGTTTGCGCCAGGCAATTAACAATTTATTAGGTTTCAAACCTTTATAAGATCCTCGCAAGGATTTAAAATAGCGAAGATAAAAATTCAAAATTTTAAAGACAATTAAAGAGATTAAAGTTTAACAATAAATAGAGTACAAGATGTGTACTTTAAGAAATTCCTGAGAGAATATTCTAGAGAGAGTAACAACTTCGAAAATAACAATAACAAAAACAGGAAGAATAAGATAGAAGTTTCTATAACTTCTTGTATTGAAGCAGCGTTACTTTTAGTAGTTACACAAAAAGAGCAGGTCACTTACTGTGAAACCTGAAGAGAAAGTCAAAAAGAAGGTTCTAGACCTCCTATGTTTAAATAGGAATCACGAGACAAATGGGGCAAGTTTCCCTTTCGTGAAACCTAGAAATAACTCTCTTATAAGTTGAAAGAATTGTATCCCCTAAATTAGAAGGGAGAAACAAGATAATTTGAAACGTGTACAAGACACGTAGTTATGCAGAAGTTAATTAATTACACATAAGAGAAAATGGGAGGGCACATCTTTAGATTGACACCTCATTGAAAAAGACCTACAGTAACAATTTTATTATGGTTTGTTAGTAAAAGGTTTAGGAAAGAGCAATTGGGATGAAAGGTAAATGTTCATGGCCGTGTTTATAATAATCGGACGAGCGCTACGCGGAAGAAATACTGAAAGAACACTGTTTATCACTATAGTTCGTTGAAATGGATGAAAGAGTCACTGTAGTAACACAAAAGTTTATGGCAAAGGAAGTTATTGCAATCGTGGAAAATGACTGGTTGCACTAGATAGGCGAAAGTCTATTGCTTAAGAAGGTTGTAGATTAACATTAAATGCGCCAGAAAAAATCCCAACGGTGGAAGAAAATTTAGCTATTGAGCATTAATTTATAAGGAAGATTCCTTAGTTTGAAATGGCATTCCCACAAGTGAGTGAACGATACATGACGGCGTGACTTGTAGATAAAGTGCAGATTCTGGAAGGTTCCAGAACGATCCTAATGGAAGAATAGGGCCAAAGTTACTCCAGCGGTGGAACAAGCTTAATATTTATAGACAGTGGGTATTCTATAATATCCCCCGTTGTGAGAAGATCTCTCATTTAATAAGCATAAGAAATGTTGCTTTTCACAAAGATTGGCTTAATTGGACAGAAGCCCAACATGGAAAATCCCACTAAGGATGATTATTGCCACAAATAAATATCTCACCGAAGGTGACGTTCCCTTTGACGTATGAACTTAATGTGCCAACATGCCGTAAAATGTAGAGAGTGAGGAGACTGGCTCTAGTTGAGCCTTGACTGACTGAGTCAACTGCCGACGTGCAAGTGAGACATGCTCAGCGAAGCGCGGAAGGACCAAGGAAGGAAAAAGAGTGGGGGTAGGAGACAAAAGGAGAACATAACAGAATAGACAACTTTATAAAACTAAAAATTCTTCTTGATGAATGGTCTTCAAAGAGTTGATAGCAGGCGATACTAGCACAGCATGGTGGGTGAAAAGGTAGACGAAGTTCTCTTGATCACGGAGATGATAGCTGGCGATGGCGACGAGATCTGGTGGCCAAATGGATAAAGAAGTCCTCTTGTACAGGGAAGAATGAGGAACTTCAGAGATTCGCTGCTAGATGACACTAGGTGAGTCATGGAAGATATATATCTAGAACAGACTCACAAAGAACATAAGAGACATGACCACCAAAGAGAACTAGAAGATCACTGTTGGTGTTTGATAAAAAGGAAGAAATAAACATGCAAAGAGCATTAAAATTATATTCTCTCTTACCGTGTATTCCAACAATACACCAGTAGTCCTCCCACTTAATGTTCAAGATGTATCTCATCTTTTGTTGGTGGGAGCGTTCAAGATTCCTGATATCACGGCGATAGGGCGTCCAAGTGTTGAGATGATGACTGCTTTGCACACCATGAGTTTGGTATGAATCTTTAGGTCTTTATTCATGAAGACTCTGTGTATTAAGCGGCCAAATGCTGCATGGACCGCCCCAATTCTTTTGTCAATATCCTGTTCGCATGTGCACCGTTTAGACAAGATGCTACCAAGATATGAAAAATGATCAACCTGCTCCAGTGTTGAGTCTATGATGGATATATTGAACTCACGAAGAGGTAATCCCGGGGCAGGTTGTGCAAGTACCTTAGTTTTCTTTGCATTGATGGGCAGACCAAAGTGATCCCGCGCAGTGCTAAAGCGATTGGCCAAAGGTTGAAGCTCTGCAGGTGTCGGAGCAGGAGATGCGGTTTCATCGGCATACTGCAGGTCTGTCACCCGGGTAACTTGGTTATGTCTTTGTGAACGAAGTCTTGCCAGATTGAAAAGGCCTCCATCGAGGCGAAACTTAATCTCTATGCCTGGGTTGTTGGAAAATGATTCATACATCTCGGCAGCCATATACAATGCAAAGAGTATCGGAGCAAGCACACAGCCTTGTTTCAAACCGCGAGTGATTGGAAACGGATTGGGTACAGCCTTACCGTGAAGAACCTTCCCAGACATTCCATCATGAAGAGCTTGAACTAATTTCACATAGCGATCTGGACATCCAAAGTGCGCTAATACTTTCCGCATAGCAGATCTTGGTACTGAATCAAAGGCTTTTTGCAGGTCATAGAAAACTAAATACAGAGGCTCCTGTTGTTCTCCACTTTTCCTGGAGTTGTCTGGCACAGAATATCATGTCTGTTGTGCCCCTGGAGGTTCGAAACCACATTGAGACTCGGTCAAAATCCTCTCCGAGTTATTTTGGCGCCGGCTTAGTGGAATTCTTGCGAGAACTTTACCTGCAATGGATAATAGCGATAATCCCACACACACTACGATCGCCTTGCTTGAAGATAGTGGTGATGGCAGCATTCTTCAAGCATTCTTCTACTTCGCGAGTTTCCCAAATTAAGAGGATAAGTGTAGAAAGTCGAGTCTTCAAAGCCATAACTCCACTTTGTAACAACTCCAGAGGAATGTCATCATGACCAGGAGCCTTTCTCGGCTTTAGTTGATTGAGCGCTTTGGTGAAATCTTGGAATTTCGGCGGAACTGCCATCCATGGTTGTTGGAGCTGCTGAGGGACGTTGCGAAGGAAGTCCTCGGCAACATTGGAGGCACGATTTAGAAGTGCAGATAAATGTTCCTTCCAACGCTCCTAAATTTGTCCTTGATCAGTTAAAATGGTGGAATTGTCAGAAATTTTCAATGTACCTGATGAAGATCGGATTGGGCCATATACCTCCTTTATGCCTGCATAGAAGTTATGGAGCTCACGGGCATCAGACAGTCTTTGCAGTTCTTCAGCTTTTTGTGCCACCAATTGTTCTTTATTTGTGCCTGACGTTTCCCCTTAAGTTGCATGAAATGTGATATTTTCACACTGGAAGATGGATCTTGAAGAAAGGATAGATATACTTTCCATTTGGCATTGATCAGACATATAATTTCATCATTATTTTCATCAAACCAGTCTTGTTTTTGTTCTTCCAAAAACCAATTATTTCCTCAGCTGACTCAGTGATGACCTTCTGAACCGTGGCCCATTCCTGTACTACACTATTTGTGCTAACTGGATGACTAGCCAGCTTATTTGCGACTTCTTTTCTGTAATCTGTAGCAATTGATTTACCTTGGAGTTTAGAAGTGTCAAATTGCCGTCTGGACAGGTTGTGGATGGATCGTTCCGGTTTGTGACAGATCGAGATGTTCAACCGGCAAAAAAGGAGCTTGTAAATGTCCAACAGTCATCGACATTTCTTGCGGTCCTGGTGACAAGGATATCCTTTTTATCACATTGCCTGGTGATGATATTGTAATGGTTTGACTGCCCCACGTTGGGCGCCAAATGTAATGGCTTCTATAGCCCTCACTGTTGGGTGATAATTGTAGCAGTTTACCTTTGCCTAAGCTATGTTCTATTAATGGGCGCCAAGACCTCAATGCAATGTTGAAATCTAAATTTGTATTTAACAACGTCTAGCTCTGGCAGAACACCTTCAAGACTCTATTCACTCAGATCGTGGTATGATTTGATCATTAACCCAACAAACAATTGTATCACGAGAAGGAATTGGTCTATATCTAATGCTACCTACTGAAAGCAAAGATTGCATAGTAAAAGAAATTAATTTATTATATAAAACAAGTATAGCAAAATTAATAATAATCATAAGTATAAAATTTAAATTGGAGCGTTACGATTTTAATATTACCGATAGAAAATTACGTGAAAACGGAGTCTGACAAATTATAGATTTTACTCTTATTCCCAAGCTATGAAGTTACTGAAATATGAAATATAAAACAAAGAAAAATGAGAGATTGCGTATTTCTGCGTCATTTGCGCTTACCACTGGAAATTGCTAAAGCATTTCCCTCGTACTGGATGATGCTGTGTGCTTTCCACAGTCTCCTGGACGTCGCCATCTTCTTCGTTATTTGATGATATTCTGGTAGATTAGATAATACTATGGTCCGTACATCGGACCCAAACACTCGTACAACCACACTGGTTAAGTTTTACAAAAGTTAGTCCTCCACTCCACGGAACATCGGAGCGACTTCCGCGTGCAACCGTACTCGTTAAGTTCTACACAGATAGTCCACGTTCCACGGAACATCGGAGCGACTCCCGCGTATAACCACACTCGGCAAGAACTACACAGATTGTCCACGTTCCACGGCGCGTCGAACGATATATGCACCTGTCGGCTCCCCCACTCTTCAGACGACTCCTAGCTTACGTGGTCTCCACTGATTGGCTGCACCCCACGCGCTATACTCCCCTCCTCTGCCTCATTACACTCGGCGGTAAGGGGAAGTTGTATTCCGTTCCATATATTCGCCTTTTCTTGACGATGCAACTCCGCTTGCGTAATACTTCCCGACAAGATTCAGCGTGTACTTGAATTCCCAGTGAGTCACGTCTCTCGATATACCCTAACTGACGAAAACTCCGTAAAATTCCGCAATCACATAATTTTCTATGATATTGTCGTTCGTAATAATTTGCTTGATAGCGTTTTCTAAGACATAGAAAACCTATCTGTATGCTTATAATTTTTATAAAATGCTCCGAAAATATCTTAATAATAATTATAATAAATTAATAATAATAATAAATTAACATGAAAAATTCTCTTGGCTGAACAATTTGCCGCGTAAATAAATATAGAATGGCTTCCTACTGACTTATGCCAGTTGCATAAAAAACCCTCGAAAAACACGTTACATATTCGCCTCGGATCATCGGATGATTTACCGTGACGACGGTCCATTATCCGATTATCCCAGACACGTTAATAAACCCCATCCAAAATACATATTACATAAATGAAATCACCCTAAATTACAGATATATACACTCATAATTTTTCTTCACGCACTTTGCGTCAAAGTTTGTTGTCACTATGGATTGCACTTTGCAACCAGTCCAATGTTTTACATATAGAATAGTGTTCCACGGATATTTCCGCCTCTCAAATTTCTCTATGTTGGAGAAATAGACATAATTAATGTGTGAGCACTATGTATTTATGATGTCATATCACACGCATTGAAGGTGTTCTGATATATTTATATCACCATAGAACTTCCTAATTTCACTGGAGGCCCCTTCCTTATGGTGAAATTTAATCTCACTTATCACTGACCACACGATCACACTATTGTGGCAGCGCCTCGTGACCATAATACTTAATCTCTCTTTGAAGTAGATTAAATTAATATTGACTTATGAAAAAAAAAACAGTAAATAAGCATTACATATAACACCAAATATTTCTGTGCCGTAATCGTGTCTTGTTAAGTTCCCGTAGACCATATTCTACTTAATACTAGTTCTCAACACAGACCAGTTCTCCTGACACAAATAATACCTTTGTACAAATTACCTTAAATTACACACTTACAAATCTTACATGGCGAGGCCGTAAACAGAAATCACGTGTGCTGTTATGTATGAGTTTCATGAAGGACTGTCTCGCATTCTGATGGCCCATCTTTTATCTCGTGGACGCCTTAAGCTAACAAGCCCTATACAAGCGCTCCCCCATCTCTTGGAGATAAATGGGAACCCATCAGCGCTGCCAAAATGGCCTTGGTGCATCGAGACAATTTAGTGCTCAACAGCATCAGACAATCCCGTCATATTTCCCTGTACCTTAAAAACTCTCATTTACTTACATACTACCCCCCTGTGTGATTTCTGATACGCCTGCCTAGAAGACCATCTCCTCCCACGCACCAAATACCACACTTACTCATTTGATAGGCTGGCTCGCCAGCTAAACATCCTCACTTTATGACACATACTTTCGGAGACTATGTATATTATACGTCCCGTATAATCTGTTTCCCTCACTATTCTCCAGCACATATGCTGTTTTGCCAATACGTTTGGAAACCATAAATGTTTCTGCGTCACCTGCTTCCAACCTTGCAAGTAGCTCCCTTAAATGAACGTCATCACGTTGCTCTACCTACCTATTTCTCAGTATCTGTAACGATGCCCTGTTGCTACTGTCCACACATGCACATATTAAAATCCAGTCCTCTGCTTTAACCACAGGATAATCCCTACATAAATTAGTGTCCCTCGATAGCATGTCTGCAAGAATGTTATCTTTACCTTTAATATATTTTACTGTGAATTCGTATTCCTGCAGAGCAAGAATCCACCTACTAACTCTGTTAGAACTGAGTTTACAAGTCCTCATATACAGTAATGCATGGTGATCTGTGTGGATCTCAAATTTCCCCCCTACTAAATACATTCTAAATTTCCCTAAACTGAAAACAATACCTAAAAGCTCTAACTCAGTAATCGTGTATCTTTTCTCTGCTGCTGTCAGTCCTCGCGAGGCTAAAGATACAATACACAGATTACCCTCATCATCTTTCTGACATAATACTCCAGCAATGCCTATATGTGAAGCATCTGTCATAACCACATATTCCTTATCTTTTAACGGATATTTCAGCACTACAGCTTTCTCAAAACCTTCCTTCAGCGCTCTAAAAGCCTGATCATGCTTGGACTCCCATCTCCACCGGGTCCCACTTTTAAGCAATTCCCTGAATGGTTCTACCAACCCTGAGTATTTAAGAACGAACCTCCTGAAAAAGTTGCAAATTCCCAGGTAAGTTTTTAATTGTTTAACATTCTGTGGCACCTCTGCGTTAAGTATCTTATTAACCCTACTTTCTTCTGGTGTTACACCTCTACTCGACACTCTATGACCTAAAAATGTTACTTCTGACTGACAGAATGACGACTTAGACAGCTTCAAAGTGTACCCTGCCTGATCTAACTTCTGAAAAACTATATCTAAATGACCTAGATGCTCCTCAAAACTGCGTGAACTAATTACCATATCATCTATGTAAATGGTTACAAACTCTCCTGTGTCATCCCCTAATGCGATGTTTAAAGCCCTAATTAAAGCTGCTGAACTACTCTTTAACCCATAAGGTGTTCTACAAAATTGATAAAGGTTATATTTATGACTAAAAGCTGTAAATGGTCTATCTTCGTACATAAGTGGCACTTGCCAAAAACTGGAACTCAAATCTACACAAGTGAAATACTTCTTCCCCTCAAATGTTTGCATTAATTCCTCTATTGACATAGATTTCAGCTGATCTGAACTAATTCTACTGTTAACCAAACGAGCATCTAAACAAATACGAACTGTGCCGTCGGTCTTGGGTACCGTGATCAAAGAATTAACATATGGACTGTTAGAGTGCTCAATAATCCCATCTTCAAGCATCTGATTAATTTGTGCCTCAACTGCACTCTGATAAGCGAAAGGTACAGGATATCTATGTCCTGTGAATACTGACCTATCAATAACGTTCAATGAATGTGTATAGCAATTGGCCATACTAATGCGATCCTCAAAAACTCTCCTATTACACTATAACACCTCATAGAGCCGAACACATTGTTTCACCTCTATATTTCCCAGAAATGCAGCATCACGTAACGAGTCCTCTAGACTTCCGTTCGTAATCACACTGCCCACAAAACATGGAGAACCCCGCTCTACGGCTGGCGATATCTCATTTAAAGTACAAATCACACCTACAATACTACTCCTCTGAATATGGTCATTGAACGCTACTTCTACTTCAGAATCTCCCCATTTAAATTTCAAACTCCCTACATCATAACATAAGTTACCAGACACTCTACTTAGCCACTCTGAACCCAAGATAACACTGAATACTAAATTTGGAATTACAAGGCAAATCTGCTTCTCTACATGATTATTAATTTTAATGTCTACTAAAACTTGCTTAGAAATTACTTTAGACCTCTTCCCAACAGCTGTGATAACAAAAGTGCTTTTAATTGGCATCTCCTCAAAATTTACTCCAGTTCCTTTCATTTTATCATAAAATGCACTACTTATGCAACTCTTCATACAACCACTATCAATTAAAACATCTGTGTACGCCTCGGACACGTTAAATTTAACTATGGGGCTCTTACTAACCACTTCCTGAATAATACCTTCATCATTTAGTTCATGTAATAATTCATTTCTTACATTTAGGTCATAGGGTTCCTGTATAATTGTATGGACAGGGCATGCTACAGACTGAGATTCTGACCTTACTTCGCAGCCTGGTTCGCGTTTAAAGAACCGCTACAGCTGGCCGTAGTACTACTAACTACTGAACTGGTCTGGTTGTTCTGGGCTGTGTTGTCATTGTTTGGCTGTATATTACTACCACTAGGCTGTCCTCTTCCTTGACCCCTATTCTGGTTGTAATTATTGTCATTATAATTTCTCCCTTGATTTCCCCTGAAATCATTGTTTCTCCCTTGATTTCCCCTGTAATCATTGTTCCTCCCTTGATTTCCCCTGAAATCATTGTTCCTCCCTTGATACTGATTACCATAGCCATTTCCTCTGTTCTGATTTAGCTGATTATTATTATTTCTATTTTGAGCGTTGGCTCCTTCGCCACCGTTCCCTTGAACTTCTTGATGCCTGGCTTCATTAGGTCTATTATTATTATTACCCTGGTTCCGATTGAAATTGTCCTCATAACCCCCTCTCCCTAGTGCATCAAATGTGCTTAACAAATTTTCTACTTGTGATATAGTCTTTACATTCTGGATACAAGCAGCCTCCTTGATCCTATAGGGAAAGTGCCTAAGTAGCAACCTCACCACATCACTTTCCTCCTTCAAGCCATCCAGATATTTACACACTAATACCTGCCCTAAAAAGTATTCGGTCATGGTGGAGCTTCCTTTAGGGTTATATTTACCACACACTACTCCCTCACGATGCTGCGACTGAATAACCTCATTCCAGAACTTTTCACAGAATTTCATTTTAAAATCATTGATATCAGTAAACTTGTCTCTGTAGACAGCAAACCAATTCCTCGTTTCCCCCACAAACACTTGTTCTAAAATTTCAACTACCTGGCACCACTCAATACTACCATTTTCCAACCTCTCCCCGAATTTATTTTCTATAGTGTTCATGAACTCCATTGGGCACCCCTGTCGATTGCTGAACTTACCCAGTTCTACCTCCCTGTGTGTGCTATTCACAAAAACTGGCCTATTCTGACTATTTTCTTGCCTGATCCTAGCTTTTAATTTTAACTCTAATTCTGCGATTTTTTCCTCAGCCTTCCTCTCAATACTGTTTACTGTTAATTTAATGTTTCCTTCTGATTCTTCTACTTTATCATATAGCTTTGCTTGTTTCTCCTCAATCTTGCTAATGCTCTCTCTTAAATCATTTACTTCTGCAACTATTTGCGAGTGGACTTTCTCAATTCTACCCCCCAGCTGTTCCTTAACCTCTTTAGTTGCTACCTGAATTTTGTCAATTTCTCCCCCAATTGCTTTTTGACCTGCTGTGTTTCCAGTTGCACTAGTTCTTTTAAATTTTCAGCCTGTGTACTGATTCTAATTTCTAACTACTCCTGTACTTTTTCTAATTTCTTGTCTACATCTGCAATGATCTCTTTAACCTTCTCTTCCATTACTCCTCTGATTTCTCCTCTAATCTGCTCCATTTTCACACTAATTTCCTTGTTGTTCTTATCTAATTTTGAATTATTCTGTTCTAATTTTTTATTTAAAGCTTCTGTACTTTCTTTATTTTCCCTACTGTTTTGTTCTAATTTTGCATTATTCTGTTCTAATTTTGCATTATTCTGTTCTAATTTTGCATTTAAAGCTTCTGTACTTTCTTTATTTTCCCTACTGTTTTGTTCTAATTTTGCATTATTCTGTTCTAATTTTGCATTTAAAGCTTCTGTACTTTCTTTATTTTCCCTACTGTTTTGTTCTAATTTTGCATTATTCTGTTCTAATTTTGCATTATTCTGTTCTAATTTTGCATTTAAAGCTTCTGTACTTTCTTTATTTTCCCTACTGTTTTGTTCTAATTTTGCATTATTCTGTTCTAATTTTGCATTTAAAGCATCACTACTAACTTTGTTCTGATACATGAACTCGAGAAGTAAAGTTTTTAATTCTGGTTGGCCGCCTACACTCCCTGTTTCAGTATCGGGATTTACCTCCGCTACCCCGGTACTACCATCACTCGACATACTGCTCGTATCATCACTCTCCAGTTGATGACCACTACGTAACCTCATCTGTCTT
The DNA here is from genome assembly GCA_946902985.2 of Meconema thalassinum. Classification (NCBI taxonomy): domain Eukaryota; kingdom Metazoa; phylum Arthropoda; class Insecta; order Orthoptera; family Tettigoniidae; genus Meconema; species Meconema thalassinum. The sequence goes on from CAMPQE020000024.1 coordinate 150,699, forward strand.
TCTTTCTCATCCCCCATAATGATATACACTGATAAAGACAAATAACCCCCAAAATACAGGCACAGAAATATCTACCCTTCTCCTTCCACAAATGTTATTAGGTTTTCAGCCCCAAGTTGTCGGCGACAAATGTAATGGTTTGACTTCCCCACGTTGGGCGCCAAATGTAATGGCTTCTATAGCCCTCACTGTTGGGTGATAATTGTAGCAGTTTACCTTTGCCTAAGCTAGGTTGTTTTAATGGGCGCCAAGACCTCAATGCAATGTTGAAATCTAAATTTGTATTTAAAAACGTCTAGCTCTGGCAGAACACCTTCAAGACTCTATTCACTCAGATCGTGGTATGATTTGATCATTAACCCAACAAACAATTGTATCAGGAGAAGGAATTGGTCTATATCTAATGCTACCTACTGAAAGCAAAGATTGCATAGTAAAAGAAATGAATTTATTATATAAAACAAGTATAGCAAATTAATAATAATAATAAGTATAAAATTTAAATTGGAGCGTTACGATTTTAATATTACCGATAGAAAATTACGTGAAAACGGAGTCTGATAAATTATAGATTTTACTCTTATTCCCAAGCTATGAAGTTACTGAAATATGAAATATAAAACAAAGAAAAATGAGAGATTGCGTATTTCTGCGTCATTTGCGCTTACCACTGGAAATTGCTAAAGCATTTCCCTCGTACTGGATGATGCTGTGTGCTTCCCACAGTCTCCTGGACGTCGCCATCTTCTTCGTTATTTGATGATATTCTGGTAGATTAGATAATACTATGGTCCGTACATCGGACCCAAACACTCGTACAACCACACTGGTTAAGTTTTACAAAAGTTAGTCCTCCACTCCACGGAACATCGGAGCGACTTCCGCGTGCAACCGTACTCGTTAAGTTCTACAAAGATAGTCCACGTTCCACGGAACATCGGAGCGACTCCCGCGTATAACCACACTCGGCAAGAACTACACAGATTGTCCACGTTCCACGGCGCGTCGAACGATATATGCACCTGTCGGCTCCCCCACTCTTCAGCCGACTCCTAGCTTACGTGGTCTCCACTGATTGGCTGCACCCCACGCGCTATACTCCCCTCCTCTGCCTCATTACACTCGGCGGTAAGGGGAAGTCGTATTCCGTTCCATATATTCGCCTTTTCTTGACGATGCAACTCCGCTTGCGTAATACTTCCCGACAAGATTCAGCGTGTACTTGAATTCCCAGTGAGTCACGTCTCTCGATATACCCTAACTGACGAAAACTCCGTAAAACTCCGCAATCACATAATTTTCTATGATATTGTCGTTCGTAATAATTTGTTTGATAGCGTTTTCTAAGACATAGAAAACCTATCTGTATGCTTATAATTTTTATAAAAAGCTCCGAAAATATCTTAATAATTATTATAATAAATTAATAATAATAATAAATTAACATGAAAAATTCTCTTGGCTGAACAATTTGCCGCGTAAATAAATATAGAATGGCTTCCTACTGACTTATGCCAGTTGCATAAAAACCCCTCGAAAAACACGTTACAATATAGTCAAGGATGTGCCAGTGCTTCGAGCGAGGATGCATCCAAGTGGTTTTGTAGCGATTTGGCAGGCGGAACTGAGTGTTGGTAATAAAGAGTTCATGTTCAGCACATAGACCAAGGAGTATTAGACCATTGGCATTGCAGTTGCCTGGCCCTTGTTTTCCCATCATATTGTTCCATAATTGATGATCTTTACCAACTCTGGCGTTGAAATCGCCAAGCATTAAGAGCTTGTCTCTAGGTGGTACTTTGGTGATGATTGCGCTCAGCAGGTTGTAGAATTGGTTATAACTTCTATATTAGCATCCAAGATGGGAGCATATGCAGAGATAAGAGTCATAAAGTTACATCAGGAGAATGGGATTCGGAGGGTAATAATTCTTTCGCTGAAAGCATTTGGAGTTAGCTGGTGATCATTCACCAGTGTGGTTTTATACCTATTCCAATAAATTGCAGCTTACAGAAAGGGGATGTCAATAAGCACATTTTTCATTATTCTCTTCCAGTATTAATACTAGTAATAGGTGATTTCTTCCCTGTTAAATCAGTTGATAGTATGTTGCATTTAATGGCATAATACCTCATTAGGCTATTGCTAACCACATAGGCCTACTTCAAATAAAGTAAAAACATTGAAGATAGCACCTAATAAATCTTATCAGGTACCTGTACCAGTACCAACATTAGCAACCAAGCCATTCAGTACACTCACAACATACCGCAGTATCTGGGTGTAACATTTGCTGTCATGGCATTATTAATTCAAAGCAGTCACAACAACTCATTAGGCTATTGTAGGTAATGTGAAAAGTTAAGTTGAAAATATAATGGATAAGCTCCAAATGCTCTTGGAATAATATATTAGTGTTATTGTGTTGGTTAGTTACTCGAGTTTTAAGGGGCGGAACAGCTAGGTGATCTGCCCCTGTTAGCCTATTGTGTCAGCTTCATAATGAATGGGAACTTAATAAGGGCCAGAGAATTTATCCCTTTTTAATTTGAATTATTTTCTTCCTAACTTGTGCTGCAGAAATGGTTTCAAGTAGTCCATGAAATAACAACCCACTGGTAGTAATTTTGAGGCACATCACACGGCTTGTTAAACATGGGTCACATAGGCTACCTTTCATGCTGCAATATTCAGTATCATTGAAATATTATAATAATTAGACCTATTTGTATTATCATCATTAACAGTTATCAGTAATATGAGTATAATCCTCAGACAATAAAACATCCTGCTTTCACAAAGCACAATTAGGTTTTGATAATAAGCTAAGCTTGTAATTTTCGAAACTGTAGCCTAATCTGGAGGGCAAGCAAGAAGATACGTAAGTTGGCCTATTGTTTCAAAGTTTTTCTACCACTGCCACCTTCATTTAGTTGCATTAGCCTGGATCTATCACTATTCAGAAACAACCAATACTCCTGAGGGGGGAAAACATGTATAAGTACAGATAGGGAAAAACTTACATGAGCCCTCCCAGACAATCATTTAATAATGACTGTTTCTCATGATATTGGTAGTATACAACACCAATATTAGAAATGCAAAAGACACGATCCATGTATCAAGCTACCCCAATCCACAAGGAAAACTTCATGAATGTATGGGCAGAAATAGTAAAACATCACAAGTCACAAGCACCCAATTTATGTTATCCTACAGCTCAAAATGTCAGAATTATTCTTGGATTAGATAGGAAAGTCTAGGGAAACATAGTAAAAACAAGAAGTTCAGTGACGAACTAAAGAGCCTACTTTTCTTAAAATTAAGATTCATGCCAATGATTAATCTAGAGTATATGAACCTATGTAGAATAATGACGAAATTAAGTTGGTAATATCAACATGACTAATTAGTTCGAAATATACCTGATATAATGTAGCCTAATAGAGCACTACAGTAGGGAGCCCTGGTGACTGAATTTATTCTTAGTTCCATCTCTTAAGGTACAGAATACAAAATTTGGTTGAAGTCCAATGGGCGTTACATGCAGTTACACAATGGATCTATCAGCACGCGTAAAAATCATATTGGCAACAATGTCATGCATGTCCTGGTCAGAACTAAACTGAAATATTATGATATCTTGTTGAGGCAATTTTGGATGAAATCCATTCGTTAGTATAGAAGTTACGTGTATTTTAAAATTGGACCTATCAGCAGGCATTGACTCATGTTGGTAGCACTGACTTATATTAATTACTCCAAATTAATCTAGAATATCAGGTGCTATACGTGTGCAAAGTATAGAGCTGTTGGCTTGCATACTTTCTGATATATTGATATTAGGGTAAAAAACATAAACATCGTTTATTAACAGTTGGCAGCCCTGATTGCTCTTCAGAATACTTATAGTCATATCTGTTATGTTACACATAGCACATACGAAATTTGGTTGATATCCAACAGATAGTATAGAAGTTACACGTATTTAAAAATTGGTCCTATCAGCAGGCCTAGAATCATGTTGGTAGAACTAACGTATGTAAGTTACTCCAAATTAATCTAAAATGTCAGGTGCTATGTGTAAAAAATTTAAAGCTGTCGGCTTGCATACTTTTGATACATTGGTATTTGGATATAAAAAATAGAGAGAGGAATCATTAACAGTTGGCAACCCTCGTGGCTCTCAGGATTACGCTGTCATATCTGTTTACGTACACATATTACATACAAAATTTGGTTGAAATCCAATTGATAGTTTAGATGTTATATGCATTTAAAAATTGGACCTATCAGAAGGCTTACAATTATTTTGGCAACACTGTAATATATGGCCTTCTGGAAATTAAACTGAAATTGTATTATCTACATGTGTGCCAGTTTTGGAATAGCTACCATGCATATCTTCCAAGATATCCAACATGGAGCTCAAATTTCCAGTGCGTTTTTTCAGCAGTTGGTAGCACTGACATTATTTTCAAATATGGGCTTGATATATTCCGGTATACATCTTTGCTCATACTAAATTTGGTTTTGATTGCTGCAGCTGTTTAGACGTTGATAGGGGGCCCACACACACAGCCAGACAGACAGAAGGACAGATAGACAGACACACATTTTCCCGGATCGATCTCATTAGTCTACTTTTTCCTCATTTTTGGAAAATGTGAAAAGTAGGCTAAAAAATCGGTAGGCCTAGTCACCAACAAGTCATAAGGTTATGTTCAGCTTTACTAATCCATAATTTGGCAGACAAACATAAAGAAATAAAATGCCGAATATCTACACAACACTGGTCTTTGATCTTGCATAATTGTGGACAGTTTTTTGTTAGGTGAAAACACAAATTTATTTATCACAAAGCACTGAATTGTAAACCTACCACTGAAAGGCGTATGGGTAATAACGGCTACAATATTCAACCAACGTGTTATCCTTGGTCACTTGTAACAGATTTGTGCAAACTAGTTGACACAAAATCCAAATATTTCTTGCCTTGTCACAGGCCACATAACCTACTAATTTAACACTACCATATAACACTCCAAATTGTTGTCACTGTTTTGAATCATAATTAGAACCAGAAATCGTCACTATTCACTGTACGCAAGTATAATAACGTCTCTGGTTAAAAAGGCAGATTTCTTTCTCCAAATATGCCAACGCTTAATTACCGCAGATTTCCATCAACACTCTCTACAGCAGCCACCAGTCATCCTATAGATTCCGTTTTAACAAATTGTTCGGATGAGTGCCGCTACATTAAACACAAGAAATCAAAAAATAAACATTTCAAACGAATGTAAATAAACGGTCTGACTTTGAAATACGTACAGAATCGATAGGATCAGCTTGTATCGATAGACCTGAATCAAAGAGTATCGATCATTACGCATCCAACGTCTTTCATATAATAGAAAGAAAATAAGACGTTTTCCTTGAATTTCCATGATCAGAAACGGTCATATTACTTACAAAATTGGAATACATGTTGAATTAGATGGCAATACTACAGGTTTCAGTAAAATCGAAGATATCCAGCTATCTACTGGGGACAAACAGAACTGACTGGTGGCCAGAAATGACTGCTTGAACGCTGTCGGTTGGAACTACTAGCGCCAAGCTAGAGTTGGATTCGAAACCCCCTATATACTGTAGTTTCACCCAACCGGTACTGAAAACGTTTCCTTCGTCATAAAATTTGCGAATGGTTATAATTCCAAAGTTAATTGACCATATACATTCTTACTTTGCCAATAATAACTTCTATTTGTATAATGTTATGAGTCACCTTAGTGAGCATAATAGAAATTACATCACAACCAGAAGTGAGTACTGAGCCCGAATTTATTGAGACGCAAGAAATGATGCAGTCAGGAATCGAACCTGAGGTACGAGAAAGTCGCCAACATAGAAGGAAGAGTGTGGAAATAAAATACGCAGTACAGATGATACTAATGCTGTTGAGAAAAAGTGGAATTGTATTGCTTAAATCGAATTACGACCAACCTATTTATCTGATTTCTACCAAATTTTGCAACATTATACCTTTATGTATGAAGAATCGTTTGACCGAACTACAAGGTCATCAGCCCAATATATTTGCGGATGGCGGCCACGTATATGCAAATCAATTCCCCCTATCAATTCAAATACGGTGAAACCGAATTGAACGAAATTTGGTACACAGTTAGCACTAGCAAAGGGTACCTCAGAGTCATGTCTTATATCGCCACCATCTTGACGAAAACGTAATAGTGCCCACCCAATTTTAAAATCTTAAATCAAATTACGACAAACCTAATCATCTGATCTCTAACAAATTTAGCAACAACATACCTTTATGTGAGAAGTGTTCTTTGACCAAGCTACAAGATCATCAGTCCAATAGTTTGTATATGGTGGCCATGTATCTGTGCAAATCGATTCCCCCTATCAATTCAAGCACGGCAAAACCGATTTGAATGAAATTTTGTACAGAGGACACCTCATATTCATATTTAATATCCGTATAATACGCTGTATTTCAACAAGCTACTACAACCAACATTCAATTATACTCCTTGAAAAGGACAAAGAGTTATAACTATACCGATGCATTTAGGAGAAAGTAGGATACATATTATTTACTGAACATCTTGTTAATTCATAGAAAAATACTCTCCGCAAACATTTATATCTAAAATAGCTTCTGCATGTACAACATGAATCGGATTTCAAGACTTGAATACACTATGAATTACGACGTGGTTTTTTTTTTTCAAAGAATGTTTATTAGAATTATTTTTTTCCCACATTACATGGCCCCAAGGCCACCATGGATTTTCATGTGTTTTTTCAAATTGCCCTTATCAGTCAAGTTTGCTCCGCATGTTCCACAGGAGAGTGGCTTCAGACCACTATGAAATAATATGTGTGTTTTCAGACTACCTTTCTGAATATAATTAGCTTCGCATATACCACAAGAATATGGCTTGACACCACCATGGATTAACATGTGTGTTTTCAAAAGGCTTTTTGAGCAAAGTTTGCTCCGCATGTTCTAATGTGGCTTCAGACCACTATGGGTTAAAATGTGTATGTTCAAACCGTCCTTCAAAGCAAAGTTCTTTCCGCATATACTACAGGAGTGAGGCTACCGACCAGTATGGATTAACATGTGTTTTTGTAAAATTGCCCTTCTCAGGAAAGTTTGCTCCGCATGTTCCACATGAGTGTGGCTTCAGTCCACTATGTATTAACATGTGTTTTGTCAAATTGCATTTTTTTGTAAATTTTGCTCCGCAAGTACCACAGCAATGTGTTGTTAGACCACAATGGAACATCATGTGTTCCTTTAAATCGTCTTTTCTTTTAAGTTGTCCTCCGCACGTTTTGCATATGTTTGGCATCTTTCCACTATAAGTTGACATTTGTGTCTTTTGGTAACTATGTTGATTGAGGGTGGTAGGAAATGTATCTCTTGTTAGGGTGTTCACCGATCTGTGGAGAATTTCTAATGCTAGTACTAAGTCAATAGCAACTATCAATATATCAACAAGAACGAAAGCATATTTTCATATACGCTACTTATGTTGATTGCAACTATCAACATACAAAATTTGAGTTTCATTGCTGCAACAGATTCGTAGATATTGAGAACAAATTAAATATTGCGGATGGTCATCATGTTGGATTTTTATATATGTAGGTCTTAAGAGTTATGTACTGTTACATGAAGATTGTTGTGTACGTGTAGAATTCAAACTTCAATAGCATGATTAAGACACAAGAAGTAAAAACGAGATTTTAACATTTTGCACAGCTGCCTTCTTATGGTTATGGAAACAATTGAATTTCCACAATTGAAATAAATTAGATGCCAGTGGATTAACGTTTGTATAAGGATTTACTGCACCAAAATTCACTGCACTCGGATGGTTAAATTGCCAGAAACGCCCATGTGAATATTTATACTACGCGTCGCCGCCATTTTGGATTTGTGATCACCAGGTTATTGAAAGCCCTATAGGTGAACTTATGTACATAGCCCCTATGAACATTAAAAAAATCAGTTTGATTGCTGTAATAGATTCGTAGTTATTGAGAACCGTCTAAATATTTCGGATGGTCGCCATATTGGAGTGTTATATGTATAGACCATAGAGTTATCAACCATTAAAGGAAAATTATTGCGTAGGTTCATTATTCAAACTTTCACTTCGATCGCATGATTACGACACGAGAGATAACAACATAATTTTAAAATTCGCACAGCCGCCATCTTGAGGTTATGTAAACAACTTAACTAAATTAGATACCAGTGCATTACAATGTGTATAAACATTTGCTGTGCCAAGATTCATTGCGTTTGGATCATTAAATCGCAAGAAAAGTCTATTTAAAACTTTCAACTTAGCTTGGCCGCCATGTTCGTTTTGTAGTTAACCGGTTTTTCAAAGTCTCACAGATGAACTTACAATAATGTCCTTTATCTGCGTACAAAATTTCAGGGTGATACCGGTCATAGTTTCAGAGATATAGAATGCTGGTGTAATATTTTGCACAGCCGCCACCTTGAGGTTATGTAAACAAATTGAACGAAGTTAGATGTCGGTTCATTACAATGTGTATGAACATATACTGTACCATGTTTCATTGCGTTTGGTTTTTTAAATAGCGAGAAACCTCTATTTAAAAGTCGCAACTTCGCTTGGCCGTCATGCTGGTTTTGTAGTTACCAGGTTTTCAAAAGTCACATAGGTGAACTTCTAGTAGTTCCCTTTATTTCCGTAAATAATTCCAGGGTGAAATCAGTAATAGTGTCGGAGATATTGAATGCTGGTGAAATATTTCACACAGTCGCCATGTTAGAATGGTGAGCCGTAACAAAATTTGAAATAGTGCAATGAACTTACCGAGTTTCATTGAAATCGCTCCAGCCATTTAGATTTTATTAGGGGGACACACACACGAATCACATACATACGTACACACACACACAGCCAGACACACGAACAAAAGGTTTCTAATAAATAAAAATACGCTAAAAATAACATAATTAAGATAGTAATTGAGGGGTGAAACTACGAGTTCATCTTCCTCTCTAAACACAGATTTAGAATGAAATTAAGAGGTCATTTAAATATGAAAATAACAAGAAGTTCCGTGAAGAACTATACAGCCTACTTTTCATGCCAATGATTATTCTACAGAATATGAACCTATCTAGAATAATTACGAAATTAAGTTGCTAATATCGAAATTTCCAATTAGTTCGAAATACTGTATACCTGGCATAATGAATCCTAATAGAGCACTACAGTTGGCAGCCCTGATGACTGAATATATTCTTAGTTCCGTTTCTTACGGTACTAAATACAAAATTTGGTTGAAGTCCACTGGATAGCATGGACGTTACATGCAGTTAAACATTGGATCTAACAGCGCGCGTAAAATCATGTTGGCAACAATGTCATGCATGTATTGGTCAGAAATAATCTGAAATAATATGATCTATTGTTGTGCCAATTTTGAATGAAATCCATTAGTTAGTATAGAAGTTACATGCATTTTAAAATTGGACCTATCAGCAGGCTTAGAATCATGTTGGCAGCACTGACGTATATTAGTTACTCCAAATTCGTCTAGAATGCCAGGTACTATACGTGTGCAAAGTTTAGAGCTATTGGCTTGCATGCTTTCTGATATATTGATATTAGGGTAACAAAAATAGGGACAGCACATATTAACAGTTGGCAGCCCTGGTTGCTCCTTAGAATACGCATAGTCATATCTGTTATGGTACACATAGCACATACGAAATTTGGTTGAATCCAAATGATAGTATGGAAGTTACATGTATTTAAAGTTGGACTTGTCAGCAGGCTTAGAATCATGTTGGTAGCACTGACGTATATAAGTTACTCCAAATTAATATAGAATGTCAGGTACTATACGTGTGCATAGTTTAAAGCTGTCGGCTTGCATACTTTCTGATATATTGGTATTTGGATAAAATAAATTAGGAGCATTTATTAACAGTTGGCAGCCCTGGTAGGTCTTAAGAATACGCTCAGTCATACCTGGTTATGTACACATACAACATACGAAATTTGGTTGAATTCCACTTGATAGTGTAGAAGTTATATGCTTTTAAAAATTGGACCTATCAGGAGGGTTATAATCATTTTGGCAACACTGCCATGTTTGGCCTCCTGGAAATTAAACTGAAATATTATGATCTGTACGTGTGCCAATTTTGAAATAGCTCCCATTCATACTTTCCAAGATATCCAACATGGAGCTCAAATTTCAATTGCGATTTTTTAGCAGTTGGTAGCACTGACATCATTTTCAAATATGGCCGTGAGATATTCAGGTATAGATCTTTACTCCTACCAAATTTTGTTTCGATTGCTGCAGCCGTTTAGGAGTTGATAGGGGGGGACACACACACAGCCAGACAGACAGAAGGACAGACAGACAGACAGACAGACAGACGGACGGACGGACGGACAGACAGACAGACAGACAGACAGACAGACAGACAGACAGACAGACAGACAGACAGACATTTGCCCGATCTCATAAGTCTACTTTTTCCTCATTTTTGCAAAATGTGAAAAGTAGGCTAAAAATAAGAAAAAATAATAAACAAGTAGTTCCGTGAAGAACTATACATCCTATTTTCATATATCCTACTCATATTAATTGCCTCTATCAACATACAAAATTTCAGTTTGATTGCTATGTTAGATTTGTAGATACTGAGAACCGACTAAATATTGCAGATGGTAGCCAGGTTGGATTTTTATTTATGTACTATTACATGAAGATTATTGTGTACGTGTGGTTTTCAGACTTCAATCGCATGATTAGGACACAAGAAGTAAAAACGAGATTTTAAAATTTCGCACAGCTGCCATCTTGTGGTTATGAAAACAATTGAAATAATTTAGATACCAGTGGATTAACATTTGTATAAGCATTAACGTGCAAAGTTTCACTGCACTCAGATGGTTAAATTGCGAGAAACGTCCATTTAAATATTTATACTTCGCGTCGCCGCCATGTTGGATTTGTGCTCACCAGGTTACTGAAAGTCCTATAGGTGAACTTATGTTCATAGCTTCCATGAACTTAAAATCAGTTTGATTGCTGGAAAAGATTTTTAGATATTGAGAACCGTCAAAATATTTCGGAAGCTCGCCATTTTGGAATATTATATGTATAGTCCATAGAGTTATGTAGCATTAAAGGAAAATTATTGCGTAGATTTATTATTCAAGCTTTCACTTCGATCGCATGATTACGACACAAGAATAAAAACTTAATTTTAAAATATCGCACAGCCGCCATCTTCAGTTTATGTAAACAATTGAACTAAATTAGATGCCTGTGAATGACAATATGTATAATCATTTACTGTACCACATTTCAATGCGCTCATATGATTAAATCACGAGAAAAATGTATTAGAATGTTTCAATTTCGCATGGCCGCCATGTTCGTTTCGTAGTTTACAGGTTCTTGAAAGTTACATAGATAAACTTGCAGCAGTGCTCTTTATCACCGTACAAAATTTCAGCTTGATATCAGAAATAGTTTCGGAGATATTGAATGCCTGTGGAATATTTCGCACAGCCGCGATTTTGAGGTTATGTAAACAATTGAACGAAGTTAGATATCGGTGTATTACAATGTATATAAACATATACTGTGCCATGTTTCATTGCGTTTGGTTGGTTAAATCGCGAGAAACGTCCATTTAAATGTCGCAACTTCGCTTGGCCGCCATGTTGGTTTTGTAGTTACCAGGTTTTCAAAGGTCGCATAAGTGAATTTCTAGTAGTTCTCTTTATCATCATACAAAATTCCAGGGTGATATCTGTAATAGTTTCGGAGATATTGAATGCTGGTGAAATATTTCGCACAGCCGCCATGTTGGATTGGTGAGACGTAACAAAATTTTAAGGGCACGGTCGAGGTTACCCGGAATAGAGCTATAAACTTACCGAGTTTCATTGAAATCTCTCCAGCCGTTTAGATTTTATTAGGGGGGGGACACACACACGAATCACACACACACACGGACAAAAGGTGATCTCATAAGCCTATTTTTTCAAAATTGAAAATAGGCTAAAAACTCATGATTAAAATAATAAACAAATTTTACGAAAAAACGGAAATTCAAACAAGAAGAAGTCTTTGAGTAAATGTGCCCTAACGCACTTTCACTTATAAAGAGGATGCCGAGATTAGCAGCCACCACGTCATCGGCTAATATAAGTTTGATTGACATCAGCAAACCAAGGTTTTCGTAAGTCAGCAGGATTCACTAACTTGGTTTAAATGAGGGCCACGGTGAATATGGCTCCACAGGTACAAAGTGGTGGGTCTTCCCTCCTCATGAGGCACGAGTGGGGGGGATCTTGCATGGCTTCACCGGAGCCTGCACAATATGATGGACTCCCTCCGCGATTGGAAAGAGCTCCGCCACACGCGCGTAGTTTCCTTGATGCTCTCAGTTTATTGGCAATGTTTTTTTTACCAATAGCTTAGGAAGACTTCTTCACCGACCGTTCCGGAGAAGAAGGGGATTTCTTCTCCGATTGAAGTGGTTTAGTTGGTATGACCAGCACCTTCTTTTCTTCTTCGAGCTGACACACTTTGCTGGTACAGCGAGGGGTGAGTTTAGAACTGCCGAAAATACCGACGTAGAGTGTACCACACTCGGAACTGGAGCGGCAGAGGTGATAGAGGGCGTCATTGTAGTGGAAAACAATACCCCAAATTCGGAGGCATTTATATCACTGTACCTCTTGAGATGAAATGCCTATCAAGAGTCCTTAGTAAATTTGTAACATTATAGAGTACTGGTCTGTTAAAAAAAGTTTAGAATCTTATAAAAATGTTTGGCCATTAATATTGAAACACCTTACAAAAGAGCTAAGTGAAGCTAGATTTTTTATAATGGTGAAGGGGACAAAACAATATGCTTTCATTGTGGATTTGCTTTAAAGGATTGGCAGATGGCAGAGTACCCTTTTGTGGAACACGCTATTGGTTACCTAACTGTAGATACATTGCATTGCTTAAGGGTCAGGAATTTGTAAACACTAATCGCGAAGAAAACGTGATTGCAGCACAGGACATAAAAGTGCCTTCAGAGCTAGAACAAGTGGTACAAATAAATCAGGCTGAAAAAGAATGACTTGTCTCACCAACGGATACAAAAGTGTGACCAACAATTAGGTAAAATGTGTTATCAAGAAGAACTAGGTGGTGTTGTTTTCCTTCTGGACACTTGATAGCTTGTGTCAAAACCTAAGAAGGTGAAAGAAAGCGGAAATTATGTATTTTTTTGAGCTGACGGATGTTAAATACCTGTACTCTGGTATCTTTAGCTCGGACAAATCCAGCTTGTTCAGGGGGATCTAAAATGCAACGACAGCTTGGAGCCTCTCTTTCAATATGTACATCAACTTCTTTACAAGTGAAATGAGGGTGAAGGTTGCGTAGTTATCACATTTCATTGTGGAGCCCTTCTTGTGCAAAGGAACAAAAATCGCTGCAGTCTAATTAGCTGGCCGTATGTTGCATACACCCGTGATGGTCCGCAGACCAGTGTCACCTGTCTCTCTAAGAAGTTCAGCTGTTATGCCGTATGGGCCAGGTGCCTTATACAACCTTAACGATGTGATTGCCCTTGCGGTCTCTACTGTACAGGAAGGAATTCGTAACACAGGAATGTCCTTTTATTTACTGTTTCGTTTTGTAGAACTCTTCACAGTATTCTTTCTACCTAGTCAATATGTTGAAGTTAAGAACTTTAACACTGTCAACGTTTTCATATGACCTCGCTCTAGGTTAAATTTGTTTGATAGCAGTCTAACTATACGGTAAATATCACGCGGTACATTGAGATGGCTATGAGCGTCGATTCTGCATAAATTTTAGTTAGGTATTTATGCTTATCTCGGTATTTCAGCTGAATTTCACGGCACATGTCAAAATCATATGAGCCAGAACTCTTAATCGGTTTCTGCTGTTGTATTGGCTGTCGTGTGTGAACACTGATCCAAGATTTCTGCTAATCAATGCTGCGGAAGAAAAGTTATTCTCAATTATTGTTATAATGTTCTTAAATTCACGCCTCGAGAAGTCTGCATCAGTAGTAGATCTTGTCTAACGCACAGATTTTAAATACGTTCGTGTAGTGGTGAAACAAAAAGCATTCAAAATTGTACTCTCTAGATCACCACCGTTAAACACAAGTTTATTTTACAAGATTACAAGTAACCAAATTCAAATAATATGCGAGAAAATGCATTAAATATTGACGACAGCAACTTACACTTGTTCTAAAATCAAGACTCCGACGAATATTTGATCATACTTCATGAATCTTAGTTCAGCGCACAACGTGGGAAACAGATACCAACAAAACATATATTATTGTAACGGGCTGGTAAAATCTTCTTATACATAAAAGTGAAAGTCTGTATGTGGGTATGCGGGTATATTTTTTCCGTATATAAATCTACACCGTTCCACCAATCTCACCCAAATTTGGCATACACATAGTTCAGGACCCAGAATATACCGCTGGCTACATGAATTTTCGATAGACTTTCTCATTCTTCTGATTTCGGTCTTTTTGCACACGAGCAAAGGCTAATAAAGTCAGAAAATAAATTGATGAAGTAATCGCAAGGCCGGCCATCTCCATGGCAACAGTGGCTCAAGATGAGACACGGCCGACTGGATGCGAGTTGCGCTCTCCACTACCGGTATAGAAAATGAGGCTCTTTACATGAAATCCCGTTAGTTACTCAACTGTTCACACAGCACTGTCAACCCGGTATAGCATAACAAAGACTTGGCACTATTTGTCAATATAATTTCCGCAATATCCAAATGCAAATTATATTACAAAATACAATAGCGTGATATTAAATGAGAGAAACTAAACATACCTTTGCACCTTATTAAAATAGAAATCCATTAGGTTTATTCGATTTTTATAAAACTAAATGAACTTTCCTGCTGAGTGGTTAGTACACGGGTTATTTGGAAGCAACCGATATTTCAGCCCCCGCAATAATATTCGTAATCGGTGATACCTATTTCTCTGCGATGACGCTGGCAAGACCGCTGCTGCGATCAGGTTAATGAGTGGAGAGGATTTGCGTTCTGAGAAATGAAACCCAAACATATCGTACAGTAAATTCTTTCCACTGTGAACACAACTTAAACCAGACTTTCAGTTTTCATTGTCGAAAAAGATATTGCTGAAATTGTAATTTGATGATGATTGTTAATGTTAAAGGGCCTAACATGGAGGCTATAGACCTCTTAATTCTTTGGGATGAAACTGAAGAATGATGATAAACTGAACACTAGAACTAAAAATAACTACAACCTAGAAACAACTTACGGATGAGACAAGAAAAGGACAAAAACGAAGAAATAAGGGAAATAAAATACAGGTAAAAGAAATGCTCTCACCCTCAAAAAATGAGAATTGACGGATTTGGTGAGGTGTGCCATGAAAGGCAGATAGGAAGGTAAATAGGAGAGAGACCGCCCCAGAATTACTGTAAAAAGGGATAAAACAGATCCAGCTCAGGTATCCACCCAAAATCAACAACCGTGAGTCCTTGAGGGTGTAGCACCTCCAGTGATGGGGCTACACACACCCTGACTCCTCTATGACCTCGTGCAGAAGGCAAGAGATATGATGAAAAGAAAAACAAGAGATCTGACCCATTGAAGAATGAGGGTATCAGGAAAGATGACACAAGGTCCAATTAAGGCGGGAATTTGAAAGACTCCTTTGACCTCGGATATCCTAATAGTCAGGGTCGGAAGAGAACAAGAGTTGACCAAGTGAGGCCGACAGTAAATATGCCAGAGAGGACCCCAGCACAATTAAGTGGAAGCAATCGCGAACTCAGCTGGGGTCCCCTGATCGCTAACCAGCGTCCCACAAGTTGTAAGCCCCTGAAGGAGGGGGAGTGTCGTAATCTCATAAGTGAACGAGAGGTGACCAAGGGTGGTGGACAGGAAAGATGACAAAAGGGAGCCCGGCACAAGTAAGTGAAAGCAATACCGCACTCAGCTGGGGTCCCGTGGTCACCAAACCCACATCCCATTAGTCGTGAGCCCCTGGGGGATATACTGAAGAATGAAACAAAAGAATCGTAAGAAAACATTATGATACCCATTTTTCAAAAGATAACTTACGGATATGCACAGAGCGGTTGATTCCGTAGTTAATTGGATATCATCGTAGGTCTCAGAGGCAAAGAAGGTCCTATCAAGTGCGTTACTAGCAGTGGTCAACTACTATCCCGGTATTTGCCTGGACTGAGTGTAGAAAAACCACACTTAGGATAGTTTCGAACCTACGATGTCTGGACTTGCTACAGCTGCCCTTGCAGCCGTGGTGCAAGATTAAGCGATCACAACTACGGCGCGGGACTCTCAAAATGACGACTACACACATCAGACGAATGAGTGTTTGTGTCCGGAACAAAGTTATCGCCGGAATTCACGTAAGACAATCATCACACCTAACTCTGTCTCACGTAAACTCGGGAAATGAAAGCACATCCCCTATGTTCTTCCTATTTAAAGTGCAAAATGACAAAAAAAAAGTATGACATACTGGATTTGAGCAGCGGCGTTCAAACCATCGTTTATAATTTACCCCAGTATTTTACAATTTCATCAGCAAACACTCCAAACAACGTAGGAATTCAGTATACTAATACCGACGGCTTACAATAATTGAAACTGAAACCAAACTTCGTTGTTCTAAACGTAACACTGTGAGAAACACAGTTAATAAACCTATTGAACAGCTGTTTACTAATTGCGCCTATACTTGGGTGGGAGTGCGTTCTATCGGCAACTAGAGGAATTTTCTCAATTACACGTTATGCATGGGTTCCAACAGGGAGTGAATGGCAAGGTCCGTATAGAGCGCAGCTCGCATCCAGTCTGCCGTGGACGAGACCACGAAGTTTCCATCTATCTCTGTAAGAGGCCATGCCACTCCATTTTCTCCACGGCAACAGTAGTTCAAATTAGCCCATCAGGTTTCCATCTATCTCTGTAAGACACCAGGAACTCCATTTTTCACCTTATGACGAAAGATATAACGCGTAATATATTGTAAGTAATGTCTACTAGAATCGAAGTTTTATACTCACCGTTAAGGTGTGTTCTACTACAGATAAAGACAGTTATGTTTTATTAATCAAAATGTCCTTATACCGCATTTTTTTTATTGTTGACAGTGTCTACGTCTACCAGCTGTCTTTTGTATTACAAATCAGAAATGCAGTAACTTTTGCGTGATAATGCAGATTGTTCTATGAATAATATTTCCTTCTGTTATTCGGGTTATATTGTAATTGGTAATTATCCTGCTCTATGACTATGCTAATTTGTAATGGAACCGGATGTTAAATTATGAATTTAGTTGATAGCATGTCAATAACATACGGTAATTAAACTACGAATATATATTATTATGCGATAATTTTCTACACGAACCAAATAGTAAGTAATGATACTTTGCCATAAGAATAGCGGACCCCATTAAATTAAAAATAATCACTATCAAGAAAGTAATTTTGAAACTGACTTCTCGAGGAATTGTGTAAATACATCCCTTTTTACTATAGTTGCATTCTCCGCTACGTTATTGTACTCCACAGTACTGTACCTTACGACGATTTAAAGTTAGTTAATATTGAATATTAATATTGAACTTGAGTAACATCAGAAACGAGGAGAACCATGTTCTAAACTCACTTAAGAGCAAAATGAATACACACAGCGAAATATATTGCCATGTATCTATCTATAACATATAAAGACACCTCCCGGGCAACGCCGGGTACAATAGCTAGTAATTAATATTTTCCACATAATCTGAGAAGGTAAAATGGCTAATCGCAATGTTGCAATCATTAAGCAACAGACAATCAGATAGACAGAAATTATAACAAGACACCTCAAAAAGTAACATACGGCACTGTAATTTATTTTGAAGAAGGATTAATAAGTACTGAATAATAAACAGCAGAGTAAATTTCAAAACTCAGTCCGCAGAAGAGCGAGGGATATTTATTGATATATTTAGTGCCGGGAGTGTTTGGCTCGCTGCTTCTATGCGGACACCCATGGGGTGAGCTGCAAATACCGTCGCGTGTGGATGAGATAAAATGAATGAAGAAGAATGAGCAACTTCAATTTCAAGTAGTTCCAACTTTGGCAACCAGTTGCCAATGACACCTAGCGGCAAACGTAGGAACTTGATAGAGCGTTTCTTAAGAAGTATAACCTATAAATTTTAATACACACTACCAATTGTAGTGGTAGGTTCTTTTGCATAGATTAATGACATGGGCCCGCCGGCTTTACTTCCCCTACGAAGGAAGGGATGCTGAAGGATTTTAACGCTCTTAAAGATCCGACGACTTCGGCCAGTGTTTGAACCCACGATCTTGGGCATAGCAGTTCAGAATGCTACTGAGTACGCCACCGAAGCGAGGGAGAGAGGCTCAGTCCGCAGTTCGTTAGAATCAGCAGAGTTTGGACTCAACATGACAAAAGCATTACATTGTTACCTGGAATATTATTGTAGACACAGCGAGAAATGTGGCAAGGTAGACTTAGTATTACTTCAAGGTGCGCTCAGAAATATCTCCCCTTAAAGGCAGCACAATTGTCATAGCGGCTCCATAAGATGTTCATTTTACCTAAGAAATCAGGGCTGTTTAACTGATAAAAACCATACTTTAAAAGATGGCGTATTTTTGACACATCTCAGTCATTCATGAGTCACCGTGTATGCGATTCTCTCAAATTCTCTGCCTCGTTTCTTGATAAATATCGTTTACATTTTGGGTTAAAAGGGATGTGGGTAACTGCAGTTCCTATAGGAAATGTGCTTATCTTCTGGTTTTTCGATTTCATGATAAGCGCGTAGAGACTGGGTTTGTTGTTATAAACCTATGTGGTTGCATGTTAACTACGGTGTCACTTGGAACTAAAGGGGAAGCCAAAACGTCTCTCCCAGCGGAAAATGTGTTTATCTCCCTCTTAAAGGCTGCCACATTGCAGGAACACAACAGAATCACTCAATAAACGAAGCATCTTTATAAGACACAAAAACGAGGCACATTTCTGCAATTTTTAGGAGAAAACAAATAGGCATTTAAGTCACGAAACTGTTCTTTTGCTTCTCAGAGATAAACATTCAAGCACGTTTCACAGCAACCGGATATTCAGCGAGCCCTTCTTCGCCCAGAACCGTCGACGGCAACAAATGCACGGATTTTCTTGTAGTTGCAGGTTTTAAACTGATAGAAGACCCCTCAAGAGTTTTTGTGCTGAGTTCTAGCGAGACAGAGTACCGAAATTTTTCGCAGAAATACTTCCTAAGTGATGGTTAATCAGTCATAATAGAAAAACTACAAGCGGTATCCAAGTAAAACAAAGAATATAAAATATCTCTCAGCGTGCTGGAAGGCGGAGGTATTTTTCACTGGGCAAAGGAAAATATTTCGAATACACTAAATTTTCCAAATGTATTCCTACAAAAGATCCACATGTTTAGCTGACGAGCAAATCCTATACAGTAAGTCCAAACATACTTTGCTCATCCCTTGGCGCAAGGGTCGGTCTACCAAATTAGCTTTCAGACAAACGTTTTGGGTAATGTTTAGAGGAGTATCGACTATTTTAAACAGATTTGACATTGCGCCTATTAAGCAAGGTATAATTTTTCTCAATACTCAATTCTTCCCACTCCTTCGGTCAATTCATGGTGTATCAAAGACCTTTACTAAGATGCCTGTTTGGCCCTTATCCAAAGCACAGTGCATACTTTGAATGGATTCGATTGTTGGGATACTAAAAACGTTATAGCGATACTTAACCTTTTCGTAAAAGCCCGTTAACGAACTTGACCGAGCCTGTGAACGGCTATATTTTATGCTTAAATGATTGGAGCAATATGACGGTAGTTATAGTGTCCGCAAGAAAGTTATATATATATTTTTTGAATACATATAAGCTTTTCAACTGACGGTGGTTTTGGCGTATAGGGGACGTGAGACACAAAGACATGTCGAGCTTTTCCAAAAGTCACAAGGAAGGAAGGAACGAGCGAACGAAGGAACAGAACTGAAACCTCGAATCGCCGAGTGTGTCACGCTATTTTAACATGCGTGTTATAGCCGAGGTACTGGGTTGCCAGGAGTCAAACTCCGGCACTGTCTGAGTGGCGAGAGAGAAGGAAGTGGACAGAGGGGGAGGAGGAAGCTCTATGGCGCTCCTTTAATACCCGCGAGTGACGTAGCGCACTTTCTGTTGTGCTGTAACACGACGCACGCAAAATGAACGACTGCGTCTTGAACCAGTGACTTCAATTAACGGCGTTATAGTAATAAGTACACTGTCCAACTGGAGCCAACAGGGTTTGAGAGAAGTTTTCATTCCGATTGGCTGTTCACACAACAATCAGATTGGGAGCAGTTTTGAAACGGGATGCTGTACGATCAAACCAAGCAAAAACCTTGCTTTCAAATCAGTGTTTTGGAGTTCTGAAAAGCAGTCAACAACCACAGCGGTCGAGGCAGATTTTTTGTCACTTCCAGCGCAAATAGGCAGTCGGAAACCTGACGAGAATGGCAAGGAGGGTGAACCGAAATAGTACAATTTTTTCAGGCAAAATAGAAAGTAGGCTAGAACAACAAGGTCAATGCAGCAACTCTGTTACCACTTGCACAGAGAGAAAACAGCCCAAAAACGAGAAACAGGGGAAGTAAGGCAAAAATAGCGAAGGAGGAGAGGCGAGAGCCCCTGGCCTCAGCGTTCCGTATCCGCTCTACCGATGAATGAATAATAGTTGAGTATCTAGACTGTGCAGTGGGTATGGTACACCTCAGCATATTGTTATGATTTTAATTGGTCATAACGACGTTTACCTAATGGGGTGGTGATTAAGATTAACTTGGAGGTGTAAACTAATGTGAAAGGTTTGATCTCTCGGCATGTCTTGCAATTCCAGTACGTGTTGGGGGTAGAGAGGTCCCTTGGGTTAAGTACTAAAATAAGAGGATTTCCCAAAAGATGGGGCAGTCCGGAAGAACCGGCCGGCTAGCAAAATGCTTACACTGCGACCTTGAGTAAGACGTGTGGATAACCCCGACTTGCAGTGCGATGATTACAATAGGCGACTTACAGTTAATCCCGATTCAGCAGAATCTGCATGTTGACTAGCGGGCGGGGAAACTGTGGCCGGTGTTTCAAAAAATAAGATAGGCAGCAATATGTAAAGAAATGTGTGAGTTTAATGATGAGCCGTTATGGCACTAGGCAGGCTCCACTAATAGTGTTTTAGTGAGAGGCGATTTACAAGTAGTTAAGAGGTGATTATAGAATGTTAAGGTGAGATAGGTGGAAGAACTTTAGGATTTTATCGTGAGCACCCACTAACCTGATCAGCGTTCGATGTCTGACGTCTTCGAAGGACACTCGGGCGGCGATGTAGACAGACAGATCCCCTCCTTAGGGGTAAGGATTTAGTTATAGACGGTGGCTTTGCTGATTCAGCTAGTTGCAAAACAAGTGTTCCTCTTAGTACTAGTGATCGATGTTTATCCAATGTGTCAATCTTGTTGCAATAATGCTGTGGGCTTACTGGAGAAGTTCTGTAAGGAAGTAGTTGTTGCCGTTGATTCTTGATGGTCTTATTTAGAGATTAGGGGCTGAGGTGAGTGTTTGAATATGGGTCAGATAGGGGTGTTTGTGTTTATAGTTGTAGATATACCCTGCGGGTACAACAATATACAGACAAGCTCGTTGCAAGTTTCTTATGAACCACGAACAGTGTCGGTGTATAACTTGATCAAAAAGTTTCCGTTTGGAGTCGTTGCTGCAGCGTATATACAGGGTAGCGCCTCCGATGTGGGTACATAAGCACTGAAACGTAGGCAGGGGATACGTTTACATGAAAATCTCTTCAAGTCCCGTCTAAACAATGTGTAGTTTTCCGCCAGTCTTTTCCTACCCAATGTGTACTTCTCTACAAGTTCTCCCTACCCAATGTGTACTTCTCTACAAGTCCTGCCTACCAAATGTGTACTTATCTACAAGTCCTCCCTACCCAATGTGTACTTCTCTACATGTCCTGCCTACCCAATGTGTACTTCTCTACAAGTTATGCCCCCCAATGTGTATTTCTCTACAAGTCCTGTCTACCCAAGGTGAACTTCTCTTCAAGTCCTGCCTACCCAATGTTGACGTCTCTTAAAGTCTTGCCTACGCAATGTGTACTTCTCTACAAGTCTTGTCTACCCAATGTGTACCTCTCTACAAGTCCTGTCTACCCAATGTGTATTTCTCTACAAGTCCTGTCTACCCAATGTGTACTTCTCTACAAGTCCTGTCTACCGAAGGTGTACTTCACTAGAAGTCCTGTCTACCATGTGTACTTCTCTACAAGTCCTGTCTACCCAATTTGTACTTCACTACAAGTCCTACCCACCAAATGTGTACTTCTCTACAAGTCCTGTCTACCCAATGTGTACTTCTCTACAAGTCCTGCCTACCCAATGTCTACTTCTCTACAAGTCCTGTCTACCCAATTTGTACTTCACTACAAGTCCTGCCTACCCAATGTGTACTTCTCTACAAGTCCTGCCTACCCAATGTGTACTTCACTACAAGTCCTGCCTACCCAAAGTGCACTTCTCTAAAAGTCCTGCCTATCCAATGTGTACTTCTCTACAAGTCCTGTCTACCCAATGTGTACTTCTCTACAAGTCCTGTCTACCCAATTTGTACTACACTACAATTCCTGCCTACCCAATGTGTACTTCTCTTCATGTCCTGCCTACCCAATGTGTACTTCTCTACAAGTACTGCCTACCCAATGTGTACTTCTCTTCAAGTCCTGCCTACCCAATGTGTACTTCTCTACTAGTCCTGTCTACCAAATGTGTACTTCTCTTCATGTCATGCCTACCCAAAGTGCACTTCTCTACAAGTCCTGCCTACCCAATGTGTACTTTTCTTCAAGTCCTGCCTACCCAATGAGTACTTCTCTACAAGTCCTGCCTAGCCCATGTGTATTTCTCTATGAGTCCTGTCTACTCAATCATTACTGCTGTAAATGTCCTGTCTTCCAAATACATACGCCTTTACAAGACTTGTCTACCCGATGTTCCTTTTCTACAGGAAGCCAACTAACCAATGTGTACATCTCTACAAGACCTGTCCACCGAACTTATACTTCTTTAAGGTGCTTCCAAACCTAATGTGTACTTCGTTACAATTCCTGCTTACGCAATGTATACTTCTCTGCAAGTCCTGTCTACCAAATATGTACGCCTTGACAAAAATTGTCTACCATGTGTGTAATTTTCTACAAGTCCTGCCTACCCTATGTCTACTTCCCTGCAAGTCCTGCCTACTCAGATTGTATACTCCTAACTAAACATGACACCCAATAACCACCGCTTGGAAATTTGAAGGAACTGGGATATCATTCCTAGTTCTCACAAGATATGAAGTGTTATCCTAGAAAAATTCATTAAGTGGTATTATATTCATACCAGACAAATATCTAAAATCCTCCTTGGTATTATCACTTGTTTTATTAGTTAGAATGTATTTCCCTACTAGTAACTTCGATTAAGGAGGAATATGTCTACGCTTTTTGCTTTGGGTTACAGAAGAAATATATGGGGCTGAGGACACGGTGGGGAGGTTTGAACAATGGATGTTTCTTACAAAACGCATTCACATTCTTATCACTGCATCATGTGTATTTTATCCAGGCACATTTAAAGAAGACAGAAAGAGTTCCCATCAACAGACTGACATACGTTTATTAAATATATCCAGACTAAAGATCACTGAACGAAAATGGGTAATTTGTGGGCTGCTAAATATAAAGTTAATATCAATAGAATCTACTTCAATGATGAGACACAAACAATGAGAGACACTTCTGAAGTTACAATCAAATCTTATTCAAATCCAAAACTTACAGTTATGCACTTTTAAAGTGATAAATTGTGTATTTTGTATGTTGAACACTTACTCATTTAAATGGTCTCCACTTCCAACACTTTCTCGTTCCTGGGTATTTTCTTCCACATCCTAGGGAGTAGACGG
Source organism: Meconema thalassinum (assembly GCA_946902985.2). Taxonomy (NCBI): domain Eukaryota; kingdom Metazoa; phylum Arthropoda; class Insecta; order Orthoptera; family Tettigoniidae; genus Meconema; species Meconema thalassinum. The sequence continues at coordinate 174,885 of CAMPQE020000024.1, forward strand.
AATAATTTATTTCTATGCTTATACTTTTACACAAATAGCAAATCATGTAAATTTACTGCACTAATCAGCTAAAGTGAAGATATAATCACTGAACGACTTTCGTTCTGACCATCACAACCTACTGCTAGAAATGAACATTAAACAGATAAGTGGTTATGTCCTCAAATTCAGTAACGTATAATAAACTATTCCCGGTTGAATGAATCTTGAAGCGAAAGAAAATGCTGAGATCAATTTATAGAAGTAATAGCTATATGGATTGAGGAAAAATAAACATTGATTTGTGAATCTTTAGCCTTAAGACTATACGAGTTCCTAGGATCCAACACGTGCACGTATCATTGAGAAACATGCAACTAGACTGCTAATGATTGCACCAGCATAAGTTTGGGAATATAGGCATAAATGAATCAACATTTAGATTATCATACAAGACTTCCCTTAACAAATCACTGCAATTTATTATACAAATATTTCAAAAGAAGTTATGGCAAGTCGATTCAATCTCTCTAGTGGGAGCCTATTGTAGAGTATTGAATATCAACACCGCTGCTTGTAACAACAGGAATTACAGGTCTGCTACTGTAAGGGAACTCACACTTTGTAATAGAGATAATGGCTGACATCTAAAAAAATGGAGGAACCGAGGGTTAAAAACATAACTTTAAAAACTATAAGAAATATGAAATATGGAAAGAAAGAGACATTTCTTAGTACTTACAAGTAAAAGTAAGTAGAGTTATGTATTAGCATTTACTTTCTCCCTATGGTTCAAGAACATTATTTTACTTCTAGTATCTTCAATTATTTATTATCTTCATGCTTACAGTCAACCGCATGTATTTGCAATGCTCAAGATTCAGAAGGAGGTGCACACTGTTATAAGTTAGATCCATTCCAGCAATAGCCTGGAGTTCACGTGAAAAAGCACAAAAGTCCACTCATGACGGGAGTCAATTCCACCTCCCCTCCGTAGCATACATGGGAGAATCTCTACCAGAATATAAGATATCCCAAATAATGTTCATACCACAGTGGGCAAGTAATACAAGGTGATTACGATTAGCTTCACGCAATATACAGTACCATTTGCCAATGATATTATAATGCATCCCCCAGTAGCTCAGTGCTCAGAGCAACATCGCACAAAGCAGGAAGTATCGTATGGGACAGATAATTTAATTCGCCATCCTTGTATCAAAATGGATTGTGTTTGCTGTACAAAACACAACCTAACAACCAAAAGCTTCAGTTTGTCCTCAACACGTGAAATACAATTCTTAATCCCGAAATGCTATAAGGTGTTAAGGAGATGTCTTGTAATGAGGCATGAAGGTACTTACTTCTTTTGCATCTGAAGATGGTGTTTCAGTTTTGCGGGACGGAACGATCTCAGGAATAGAAGTTTCCTCAATTTTAATATCAGTGTGATGGTCTGTATCGTCCTGCAATGAAATGACTTTGTTCACAAATATGTTCCTTTGCGTAGGCAGATTTATATGTTTCAGATGATTTGTACACTTGCACTGAAATATTTAAGGAATATAACATACTGAAGTTAATTCAAACTCCCATTCATAGTTTTTTAGGTCAATGGTGAGATGGCAAAAAACCTAACAGTTTTTGTGGGGTTCATATCAGAAAACACTCCAGTCGTTAAACACTCGCAAAACCTAGTCCTAGCATATTGTCACTAGCATTGAGTTTGTGGGGTAGATGCAGTTACTTACTGTTACCATATGACGTTAATAAGCACAAGCAACGTTGATAAATTTTGTGTTCAGAAGCTAGCGTTGTTTTACCCTCTTGAGAACAGATTAAAGCAATATTCATCTCAAGGATACTTAAGTTAAGGAAGAATTTCATTGGAACAATTGACAGCTTCATAAGTACAATGGCAGCTACTTGGGATTTCATTTCATACCAATTCAATTATAAAAAATAATTCATGAAGCATTGATGTTTTCGACATTTCGCAATAGGGTAACAAATAGAGAATTGAATATGAATATTTTTATAGGCAAGAGCTAAAGATTTCTTCTGAACGAAATTGCCAACTGCGGTGTAATTATGGCTAAAGGGACACCGCCATAGACCATCTCTATGGTGTTTTCTCAAGGGGACTTCGTGCCAGCCCAAAACGACCCTCTTTCCTTTTGAACCTCCATTCAAAGCTCCGAGAAGAACTCAACCCTCACTATCAAATTATCAATATGTGTGTATCATTGGAGGCTGTCATGAAGGGTGGACCAACAATACATTGACAGTCACAGATAACAGCGGAGTGTGTTGTCAAGGGTTGAACAAAGTCATATTGACAATCACAGCCAGCAGTGAAAAATGTCATCAATGTGAAGGGAGGGCCTACATCGCATTGACAGTGACGGTTAGCAGCGTAGGATTTAATAAAAACGAAGGGTTGTGTCAATGCAATATTGTTCGCCATGTGCAGCATTGGAGGTCGCCCAAAGCCTCATGTCAGTGTTCGGATACTTCTGATCTCATACTGTCGATGTACAATTGAAGCCCAATGCTTTCTAGAACACACATGCATTGCGGGCTAGAATAGATTTTGGCAGGGACTATCATTATCAAACCAAAAGCATCTACTGGACCGCATAGCCCAACATTCAGAAATGTACGTTTCGTCCAAAAGTGTTCGGACAATTTTGCAACGTAATCTCAAACTTCGTAGGTGCACAGCATGAGTGGTGGACTTCACCTACAATAGGGTCCAGGGAGCTAGCACAATGAATCTGCATTACCAATAATTAGCTACTGTTAACACAGCATGTGGTGTGGGCTTCACTTACAATAGGGTCCAGGGTACAAGGACAGTGAACCTGCATTACCAATAATTAGTTACTGTTAGCACACCATGTGGTGTATACTTCACCTAGAATATGGTCCAGGGAGCAAACACAGTGAACCTGCATTACCAATAATTAACTACTATTAGCACAGCATGAGGTGTGGACTTCACCTAGAATATGGTCCAGTGAATCTGCATTACCAATAATTAACTACTGTTAACACAGCACGTGTTGTGGACTTCACCTACAATAGTGTCCAGAGTGCGAGCAGAGTGAACCTGCATCACCAATAATTAGCTACTGTTAACACAGGGTGTGGTGTGGACTTCACCTACAATAGTGTCCAGGGAGCAAACACAGTGAACCTGCATTACCAATAATTAACTACTATTAGCACAGCATGAGGTGTGGACTTCACCTAGAATATGGTCCAGGGAGCAAACACAGTGAACCTGCATTACCAATAATTAACTACTATTAGCACAGCATGAGGTGTGGACTTCACCTAGAATATGGTCCAGGGAGCAAACACAGTGAACCTGCATTACCAATAATTAGCTACTGTTAGCACAGCATGTGGTGTAGACTACACCTACAATAAGAGCCGCATTATGAATACAATAACATCAGCAACTTTTATCTACTTAAATAAGAAACAACGCTGAATAATTCAAATGTTCAAATTATAAGAAAACCATTCACATTAATATAAGAACCTACGATCACCTGTATTTCGTGTTCCACTTTGATAACCATGCTTTCGTCTTCGAATAGACCACCAGACTCATCCAGCAGATTATTAGAAGTGGGTAACTGGTTATTTGATTCCTAGAAAGTAAAAGTATTAACCAATGTAAACAAACACACAAAATAACATCCCTAAGCCTACTATTTGGTAGTAGGTATTAATTTGATTGTCGTGCACATCACTAGGATGGTTATGTTACACGATATGCGAATAAAATACAACTTACAATATTAGCGACTTCATCAGTATCAGAGGACCATTCAAGCTCCCTTTTAATGTTTGGTTGTTGCTCCATTATGTTCGGGAAACTAGAACACACAAAGTGCGCTTGAGAATTATTGGTGGCCGTCCTTATACCAGTACGTCAAATAATTATCATATATAATACATCAATAAATGAGATAATTTCAGACCATGAGGCTCGACTTTGTAAGATATAAGTTAGGGCATAATATCGAGTTAAGTAGTAATGACTATTATTGCGATACAATGAGGAATTACTGGTGCCAACTTGTGGCGGTGAAATGATGCATCTTATAATTGGTTTCTCTATTCCTAATAAGGCTATACACGAACCTTAACACAATTTGACGGGGCAGGCGGGATTATCAGACGTTAAATTACATTACAAACCTTACCAAGTGAAAGTAAACTGAAGTTCCTGAACAGGTAGGGACAGTAACTGGATACAGTGAATGTCAGAAAATACAAGATAATACTTCCGCCTCGTGTTACAAGGAACCCACTTCAAATGAAATACGCCACCTCTCATTGAACCAACATTGGACGGAAGGGTTTAAAATATATATTTATATATATTACAAACTAATAATATTTTCCCCGGGTTACTTGTATTGCCGTCGTAAATAATTTCCTAGTTACAGTATTATAATTGAATTCTAGGCACTTAAATATTGTAAATTAATGAACACAGGTCACGAACATGTCCAAGCAGATCTCCTCCGGTTGTAAGACTTATCTTGCTTATTAAATTTAGTCGCATCTGTAGAGACTATTTCAAATATCTCTACACGGAATTAAAAATTCTCCGCAAGGTACACCGAAGACACGGTGACGATATTGCAAATTAAAGGCTAATTATTGTTAAAACAACAAGTGATAAAATATCAGTTTTTATTTTTCATTTTACTCATTGGTGACAAATTACAAAACGTAATAAATACCGGTACCGTATGTATTGCATCAATAACCAAAAGTGAAGTTACCTTAATAAATAAATAGGCTATCACTAGCGTAAAATTATCCAACACACACTCACTTCCGTTTCTTATAGGCTACAGTATAAACAGGATGGACTTTGACAAACTGTCCCTCCATGCCAGCGTGTTTTCATCTCATAGAGAAGTCGCGTCGGTTCCCGTCGCATGTATTTTACACCACGTGGAAAGTGCTTCTGCAGTCAAGTCAGATAAAACCAATCATTGCTCTTTGAGCCATTTATTCTCACTAATCAGCTATGAAATGCCTTGCACTGTTTTAATACCTCATCGTTTGTAACCCTATCTACCCATCTGATCTTCATCATTCTCCTGTAATACCACATTTCAAAACGCTTCAATTCTCCTCTTTTCTGCTGCACCAATAGTCCAAGATTCACTTCCATAGAGCGCCACGCTCCAGACAATGGCTTTCAAAAATGATTTCCTAATACCTAAATCTATATTCAATGTCAACAGATTCCTTATTTGTAGAAATGCTTTTCTTGCCTGGGCCAACCTACTTTTATATCCACTTGGCTTCGTACATCACTGGCTATTTTGCTTACCAAGTAACAGAAGTCTCCTACTTCCTTCTGCTTTTCACCTGCCAATTTGATGTCCATAGAAGTTTCTGATTTTTTTCTGCTGCATTCCAATATTTTTGTCTTACATTTATCAATTTTCATCATGAATTCTTTCCTCAAGGTGGAGTCTATACCATTCAGAAACTCATTCAAATCCTCAGGCGTGTCAGCCAAGACAACGATGTCATCGACAAATCTCAGAGTTGAAATTATTTCTCCTTGATTCTTCACTCCCACTATAAATGTTTCTCCTATTTCCTTCATTGCTTGTTCAATGTAAAGATTGAAAAGTATGGGTGATAAGTTGCAGCCTTGCCTTTCACCTTTCTGAATACCAGCTTATCTCATGTCCTTCAGCTCGAATGACTGCTGTCTTGTTTCTGTATAGATTGTAGATCACCCTCCTAACCCTGTACTTTATTCCAATCGTTTTAAAATGTCAAACTATTTAGTCTAATCAACGTTATCAAAAGCGTTATCTAAGTCTACAAATGCCATGAACGTTCTCTTATCTTTCCTTATTTTACCTTCAAGAATGAGCCTAAGACTTAGTACAGCTTCCCTTGTTCCTACATTTATCCTGAAACCAAGCTGGTCTTCACCCAAATCCGTTTCTATCTGGTTCTCCATCCTCTTGTAAATTATTCTGGACAGGATCTTCAAATCATGAGTAATCAATCTGATTGTACGGTAATCTTGACATCTGTCAGCTCCTACTTTCTTCGGTAGGCTATAGAGATAATAACATTCGTCTTGAAATCAGAGGGTACCTCACCTGTCTCATAAATCCTACCCACCAAGTGAAATAACCTGATCAGACCTTCATCTCCTATGCAGCGTAGCAACTCAATCGGTATATCATCTATGCCTACATACATACATGGTTTATTTGCAAATGTGGACACTGTCCATGGTGGCATATTACAATAAATACACAAAGCAATTCACAACCACAAACATTTTAGAAAATTAGGACTAATTAGAAAATAAGTATTAGTTGCTAAGAGAAGAAACCGGTAATCGTAAAAATAATCATTCTACAGTAATAACAGAATAAACATAAAATACTAAACATTTACACTTTCATTCATTGCTTCAACTTATGCACCGTTCATCACTGCCTCTTAATCTGGTGCTTTTTCACCAACTCCTTAAATTTGCCAACATCAGAAGGCAAAGGGCTGAAAATGTCCCCTGGCAAACTGTTCCATTCTATTTCCCCCTTCCTAATGAACGAATATTTGCCCCAGTTACTTTTCCACTGACTTAATTTCAATTTACAACAATGACTGTATCTGCCCATATATGAACTTTCCTTTCCCAATCTCTCATGAATATCTTCCCATGCAATTTCCCCCTTGTAAGCTAAGAAAATACCCCCTAGTCTTGCTCTTGAACGTCTATCAGCCAGACTTTCCCATCCCAAATCCTCTATCATCCTACTCACACTACTCGTCGATTCCAGCAGAGGACGGACTAGGGACATGTATGCCCTTTCCCTAATCTCTCTGCCAGCGCCTTTAATGACTCGAATAACCATATGTAGTGACTTGTATGCTTTCTTTACTATTTCCCTTATGTGCTTACCCCAGTGAAAATTCCCACCCCCCACAGTTACACCTAAATACCTACATTCGTCCCCAAATACAACTTTATTTCCCCCCACTGAATATTCAAAAACAATATGATTCCTTTTGTTAACAAATCTCACTGCCTGACATTTCTTTAATTTATCATCATATCACTTTTATCCGCCCAGCTTTGTATGTCCGTCAAGTCCCTCTGCAATATGCCGCAGTCATCCGGATGATTTATCCTCCTGTATACTAATATAATATCAGCAAATAATCTTATCTGGGATGATATTTTAACTCCTATGTCGTTTATGTAAATGAGAAATAGTAAAGGACCCAATTTACTCCCATGAGGTACCCCCCTCCCCACCCTAGACTGTTCTGACACTGACCTACCAACCCTTACCCTCTGACTTCTCCCCTCCAAAAATGATCTCACCCATTGAACTACTCTCTTGTCCAATCGTATAGCCTCCATTTTCCTTAACAGAATACCTTGATTGACCCTATCAAAAGCCTTTGATAGGTCAACTGCAATGCAGTCAACTTGACCTCTCTTATCCAAGGCCTCACTGATATCCTGCTGAAAGCCTGCTAGTTGCGATTCACACGAAAATCCCTCTCTGAAACCATGCTGTTTATTTCCCAACCACCTACTACTCCCTAAGCTTTCCCTTATGTATTCATTCATAATTCCCTCAAAAATTTTGCATATAATACATGTTAGACTGACAGGTCTGTAGCTATCACTATCCCCCCTTCCCCCTCTCCCTTTATAAACCAGAACTACTTCCAGTCCTCAGGCACTACCCCATTATTTAGACAAAAGTCAAACAGAAATCTTAAATAAGGCACAATGTTCCATAACATAACCTTTAACAATTCCCAATTTATCCCATCTACCCCGGCTGATTTTCTTGACCCTAATCCTCGTTTTGCATTATAGATATCTTTATTTACATAACTTAATTTCTTACCCTCCTCAATACCCTGCTCTCCTCCCTGATCCACATTTCCCTCCCCTGTAATTCCTACCACCTTACCATATACCTTATTAAATGCCTCAGCCTTCTCCCCATCTTCCACCAGCAGCGTTCCATATTCTCCCTCGATATCAGGTATGCGGCCTTGAACCCCTGTTACTCTCCTGAAATAGACATACATATTCCTCCACCTGGTGCTTTGTTCCTGCTTAAGTCTACCAATGCTCTGTCAAATTCTGATCTCAATATTAAATCTCCTTTTGCATCCTCATCAATTTCCTCTTCCCTTTCCATTACATGATTCTCAACCTCCCTTCCCTTATACAAACACTATATGTAAGCCTTCCATCTCTCAACCTTTTCTTTCCTATCTGTTAGAGGCTTTCCATGTGTGTCCTTAATATAGCAGCACTAGTCTTCTTTCCCCCAAAAGCGCCACATAAATACCACCGCATCGTCTTTCCCGGATTCTGCTCCCTAAACCCTTATGCACATATTACCTAGGCCCAGGACCGTGGAGAGCTCCCTCTCTCTCTGTCCCTCATTGGTAAGTCATATTCTATAACAATAGTTATTTATTATTATTATTATTATTTATCGTATGATGGTAGAAGGGATAGATAAAACAGTTATTTACAAATATATACAATGATATACGGTACACTAAGATACATTTGATCTGAAGTTTGAAAAACTAGAGTCCAAAATTGTACCGTTGAATCCAGTCAATGGCTTCTTGGGACAGCTTGTGTAAGTCCTGCAATGTTCCTTTGAATGCTCTAAGGGGACATGCGAAGACTACGTGATCCATAGTCTGCTGTTCTTCACCACGGTCACATGCAGGAGAGGAATTCCAACCCCTCCTTCCTTGGCCCGTTCTTATCCGATTCAGTGCGCACCAGGCCGAACCCAAGGAGTTTTGATTAACTGATGGTGCGTCAAGGACGTTTGTTCCTGCCATTTGGTATTCCAGGCATCTAGGATGTTGAAGTTGTCGTCCTGCAGGCTGGTTGCTGTTCTCCATGATGGTTGCCTGGACTTCAGTCACTGTGCTGAAGTTACTGGGAGAATGGAGTGTAATGGTAGTGATTGATTGTTTGGGATTTTCTACAATAGTTATAATAATAATTATTATTGTTAATATTATTATTGGTATTATTATAAAATTGCATGAAGTAATTGAATATTAACAGACGGCTATAAAATAACAAAGTCTTTACGGGGTTTGGAGCCATTTTTCAGTGTTGGCTTAGTTAACAAAAGTCTGGCGCTCTTCAGTCGGTCAACCCAAAAGATCGCGTGACGCCCGAAACTGGTCCTCCTGGTGTATTTACTAATCTCATGTAAATTAGGGAATTACCCAACTCTTGTTTTGTATCATATTCCTAATAACAACACATTCAAAATCACGAGCTCGTTCCAGAGTAAACACGAGATGTCTATAGGCTAATTGTAGTTATCTATTTTATTATGCTCGATCTGCGCATCGGGGATGAATTTAATGTTGATGACGTCAGTGAATTCCTCTGGAGATTAAAATCGTTCGAACCTGGCCAGGAATCGAACCCTCAAATCTTCGTCCTAAGCCTATTATGTTAACCACTGGACTAATAATACCGTATTCCAGTACCTTCTTAGTGCCGGCCTCCTTACTTTCATGTGTGCTAAGATTGCCAGAGGGAAAATACTTAGTATGCAGCACTTTTCAAGATATTTTATTGTGGTTTACACCTCCTTGTAGCTAAGTGATAATATCATAAAAATTATTCACAGTTCCAAGTAAAAAAAAACAAGAAGTTCTGTGACGAACTAAAGAGCCTACATTTTTTGTAAAATTTAAGATTCATGCCAATGATTAATCTATATGGATCTATCTAGAATAATGACGAAATTAAGTTGGTAATATCGAAATTTCTAATTAGTTCGAAATACTGTACACCTGGCATAATGTAGCCTAATAGAGAACTACAGTTGACAGCCCTGGTGACTGAATATATTCTTAATTCCATCCCTTAAGGTACAGAATACAAAATGTGTTTGAAGTCCAATGGATAGCATGGACGTTACATGCAGTTAAACATTGGACCTAACAGCGCGCGTAAAATCATCTTGGCAACAATGACATAGGCTACAAGTATTGGTCAGAAATAATCTGAAATAATATGATTTATTGTTGTGTCAATTTTGAATGAAATCCATTAGTTAGTATAGAAGTTACATGTATTTTAAAATTGGACCTATCAGCAGACTTAGAATCATGTTGGCAGCACTGGCGTAGGCCTAAATTAGTTACTCCAAATTAATCTAGAATGCCAGGTACTATACGTGTGCAAAGTTTAGAGCTATTGGCTTGCATTCTTTCTGATATATTGATATTAGGGTAACAAAAATAGAGACAGTATTTACTAACAATTGGCAGCCCTGGTTACTCTTAAGAATCGGCATAGACATATCTGTTATGGTACACATTGCACACACGAAATTTGGTTGAAATCCAAATGATAGTATAGAAGTTACATGTATTTAAAGTTGGACCTCTCAGCAGGCTTAGAATCATGTTGGTAGCACTGACGTATATAAGTTACTCCAATTAATATAGAATGTCAGGTAATACACGTGTGCATAGTTTAAAGCTGTCGGCTTGCATACTTTCTGATAAATTGGTATTTGGATAAAATAAATTGAGAGCATTTATTAACAGTTGGCAGCCTTGGTGGATCTTAAGAATACGTTCAGTCATATCTGTATATGTACACATAGCACATACGAAATTTGGTTGAAATCCAATTGATAGTGTAGAAGTTATATGCATTTAAAATTTGGACCTATCAGCATGCTTAAAATCATTTTGGCAACACTGCCATGTATGGCCTCCTGGAAATTAAACTGCAATATTATTATCTATACGTGTGCCAATTTTGAAATAGCTCCCGTTCATACCTTCCAAGATATCCAACATGGAGCTCTAATTTCAATTGCGATTTTTCAGCAGTTGGTAGCACTGACATCATTTTCAAATATGGCCGTGAGATATTCAGGTATAGATCTTTACTCCTGCAAAATTTTGATTCGATTGCTGCAGCCGTTTAGGAGTTGATAGGGGGAGGGACACACACACAGCCAGACAGACAGACAGACAGACAGAAGGACAGACAGACAGACACACATTTGCCCGATCTCATAAGTCTACTTTTCCCTCATTTTTGCAAAGTGTGAAAGGCAGGCTAAAAAATCTTCTCATGCAATTTTGAAAAAGAAACAAGTAGCTCCGAGACGAACTAAAGAGCCTACGTTTCTTTAAATTATAGAAACCATATATCAACAGTTGGCAGACATGGCGACTCTAAATATATTTTTAGTTCCATCTCTTAAGGGGGGACGTTCATGAAAAACACACACTGTTTCAAAGATGCACCAAACCCACAATTTAGAAGATATGGCAATGGAATTTTGTACCATGCTATATTAAGTTAGTGAATATACTGTGAATTTCCTGGGTTATATTTTCAACATTAACTATTTTAAGAGAATTTAAAATTGTATTTCCAAAAAATCATAAATGTTCCTTTTTTTTCAGAAACTATTCAACAGATTTCTACAAAACTTTCTGTATTTAATCTCTTTGCATATAGTAAGCTTCTCTCATGAGCTTTTTTGGATATATCTAGTACGAGAATTTTAATAATTTTAAAATTTTATTTCTGTACGTATAATATAAAATCCACCCAAAATTCCAAGCACTATGCCCCATATCTCAGCTTATACACAGAATTTTAAAATTTTCTCATGAGAGAACATGTATTATGTTTATAGAAATAAAAGTACAAAATTTCATAATTCTAGCCTTGTTATATCCTGAGGAAAAGGTACATAAACATTGGAAAATATAATTTTCAGGAAAAGCAATTTAAAGTTCGACATAACTTTTTTCTTCTGTTACCTCTTTGAAAGGCCCCAGAACTGTACTCAGGGTCCTCTTTTCCTTCAAATCTTCTCTTTTGGCTTCTTGTTTTCTGCCTCCTTTCCGTAACCAAGTGTTGAACTGACTTTTCAGCCGCATAGAGGCGCTGTAAATCTATTTTTCTCAAGATGTCTTGAGTGAAACCTCCTATCTTGAAGCCCATTTTCTCTAATACATTCATCCTCCCTACTTTCCCATCATTGAATACAATGACTGCATCATAAGTAGCAATTCTGACAACTGTAGCAGATGAAAATGTGTTTTAGGGCATTGGTTCCATTTGAGTGAATTTAGAGACTCGTTTGGATTGTGGGTTTTGCCATGAACAAACTTTATGAGAAGGTCAGGATCAGCCAGGAACCTGTATGTGGGCTTGGCAACATCAAGTATAGGCTACAATTTGGAAGCCTCTCCTTGTGAAAGTAATGGATGTTATCCCTCCGAGCCTGTAGATATTTACAACAGCTAATGTGACACAGATGATCAATGGGATGTTCATCTGTTGACACCATGTGGAAATATGTAGCCCATACAGCACTTTTCATTTCACTTACACTGGATAGGTTCTGCTGAATTGCCTTGCCATAATACACTTGAAGAGTGTCTATCATCTTCTTTGTGAGTCTGTTATGTCCTCCAATGCCCTTTCCATCTTCCAATTTTCAACGTCAGTACCACAAGGCAAAACAACAATGAATTGCTTCTTTATAAACCGTACAGCGGGATTGTCATTGTTTCCAGGATACGGAACAGAGTAGCAGAGATGGTCTATAAAACCAATGAATATATATCACAGCCATCTAGATGTATCCCGCGCAAGTTTACTTGAAAATAATCCATGGAATCGTTGTTCATCGTGATAGTATGACAAGTTGCTGCAAAAGGTGAGCGCGGTTGGAATGTTGCACCACATATTTAATTATATTTCAGGCACTTCGGATGCGATTTCATCATTGAAACTTTGGGAACTTATTGTCATTGAGTTTCACTAACAAATAAAAAATAAATTGAAAATTGACATTTTTAGTCCATATCATGCACCCCCCCCCCCCTTAAGGTGCACAATGCACATGCATGTACGTTACATGTACTTAAATATTGAATTTATCAGCAAGCGTGAAATCAGGTTGGCGACACTGCCGTAAATGGGATGCTCAAACTTAAATTGAAATATTATGATCTATATATGTGCCAATTTTCAAAGAACTTCATTTATTAGATTGGAAGTTACATGTGATTCAACATTAAACCTATCAGCACGCGTAGAATCATGTTGGCATCACTGTCGTATATCGGTCACCGAAAATTAACCTACATTTGCAGGTACTATTTGTATGCAAAGTTTAAAACTGTTGGCCTGCATACTTTCTGATATATTGAGATTAGGATAAAATGTATAGAGTGCATAATTTATCAACAGTTGGCAGCTCTGTTGACACAAAAAATGCATATTCATATCTGCTCTTGTGCGCAAATCACATACCAAATTTGATTGAAATACAATAGATAGTATGGAAGTTACATGCTTTTAAAAATTAGACCTATCAGCAGACATAGAATCATGTTGGCAACACTCTCACGTATGGACTCATGTAAATTAGTCTAATGTAATATTGTCTATATGTGTGTCAATTTTGGAACAATTCCCGTGCATATCTTCCGAGATATTTAACATAGACCTCAATTTTTAATTGTGATCAGCATTTGGTAGCACTGACGTCATTTTCAAATATGGCTGTGAAATACTCAGGCATAGGTCTTTACTCATACCAAATTTGGTTTTGATATTTGCAGCCGATTAGGAATTGATAGGGGACCCACGCACACACACAGACAGACAGAAGGACAGACAGAAGGACAGACAGATGGACAGACAGACACACATTTGCGCGGATCGATCTCATAAATCTACTTTTTCCTCATTTTTACAAAATGAGAAAAGTAGGCTAAAAATAGATGTCTATACCACCTAGTATTTTGATAGTACTCACCCAAATTTTTACAATTCTGTGCACATTGACTAATTATTTACCAGTTTACAAAATATCACTACCTTGAGATAGTTAGTTCCTTTAAAAACATTTTTTTTTCATCACTACTCACATCTGGTATAGGCTATGTAGCCTAAATATTTACACTTACAAACTTTCATCTCTCAGCACTTGTGCAGTCCAACACACAAACCATGCACTTGGCACACACAATATTGGACCTTTTTATCGGCTCACCATTCTTTTTGCTGCACACTACACACCGTTTTAAATTTCTACCGGACAATTTTTCTAACAAGGCCCCTCCTGAAGGCAAAGTTGTTGGAGCAGGGAGTGGATTTCTGTGTCTTTTCCATTCTATTTCTAAATCCTCAATAATGCTAAAAGTAAACTGTAGCCTGCTCATTTTTTGTTGGTAGTATTTTCTTTATTGCGAGCTTTCGCAACGTGAATGTTGGTTTATGGGGTTGTAGGGAAGAATGTGAGAGAACGAAGTTTTAAATATTGAAGAAATGTATTTATTGTTGTTAAACTGGAGCTGCCAACTGTCATAGTATTTGCTAACTATTACAACTTATTTGGACAGCTGCAACCACAGATTACCTACTACTACAGATAGCCGACAGCCATGCTAATTCTTGGCACTTAAGACTTCAGCGCTGTCTGGTGTTTGACCGCGGTACTAGTTGAGCACGGCCGTGCGGGTAGCCTACCCCACCCCTTCCCCTCGTTCCGCTAAATATTCTCGTCCTAAATGCTCTGCCCACTTCAATGTTCCGAAAATCACAATCTTTCCAATACTTATAGCACGTTTTTAAGTGTGGAGATAGTAATATGATCTACATGAAATAAATCACATTCAAAATAGCAATAACAGAAAGTTTTAAAAAAATAATACCAAAGTGGGAAATTGTGAATTCCGGAACTCTGAAATGAGCAATCACAGCATTTAGGACAAGACCTCATCAATAATTTACATGTTTACATTTCTTTCAGTTGCAATTGGAGCATATTGCATTGACAAGAATTAGGCTACTATAAGGTCTGCAGCATATTATTACTCAATTTAAAAAAAATGGTCCCTTCCAATTAACCACTGTAGGCCCAATTATAACCGATTTATTCTGAGACTAAAATAGAAAGGAAAAGTACTGGGAAGGGAGAATATTCATATCTTAAAATGCTTGATGCTCTTCGCAATAACAGGAAACTTTTCAGAGAGAATACTAAGGAAATAGGGGGTGTAACCAGATCCTCATCACACTAAAATTGTTAGTGTAATTAGTGCCAAATTCATTAGTTTCAGAAAAATCATTGGATATCACAAAATTTATATACAGTAGTTCATTTCATATTCCCTTTAAAATATATCCAGTCCCAGTCCACCAATTTTGAAGGGTGAAATACAGTAAGTACATGCACATAAAAAATATCATGGCACACTAATACAGTAAATTCTATGACATGCTGTGAAGGGGAAAGGAGAAATAGGACTTTCAATGAAAAACAAGAAACACACTCAATACTGCTAGAAATCATCATGTTTTATTTAAAAAGTTTGTCAACTAAGAAAAAATAACAGGGAGAGTCAAAATCAAACTTACCAAAAATACAGTAATCAAATCTGGTTTTTTTAAAAGTATGTGTTGAGGCATGTTCTTCTTTCTTGCCAAGGTATAACGGTAGGCTACAGCACATGATAATGGACCAATTAGGCCTACCTCCTTGACGCCATGGCTGACACCGATGAACCGCAAATTCCTACAACACATGCGAGTTAGTATGTTGAAACAGTTAACTTAATAAATGTGTAATGCTTGAAATGGAGAACTTGAATATGCTGATATGTGTATGTTTGCACCTACTATAACTACATTTTAAAAGAATCTCTTATTGTAGAATAATTTTGATATTAATTTTAGGGCTTTTGATAACATATTCATTTAGCCCCATATATTTGGAAGTGTATAGGATTTATATGATAATCTCTGTTATTGTGGTATCTGTAGTAGTGTGTAGGCTATACTTTCTGTAATTCAGATGAGGACTGGAAAGGTGGCAGCCGTAGTTAGGAACATTTATTTTTAAGAATTTTTAATAATATGTACTAAAAAGAAATTGAAATTCCAACAGGAACAGTTACATCTTCCCTGTCCACTCAGGCAAGATATTCTGCAGATCTCTCCTGTGGGCCTCAACATTATTTTATTTTATTCCTTTCCTGATGGAACTCCGGTAGTACCTTGTTTCAACTCCTGGGGCACCTCCCCAAGCCTGTCCCTTATAAAGCCACACACACTACTACAGTCATCACATAATCGGAGCAATTCTACCCACACCCAACTGCACGAGGCTGATGACCAAGATGTCCCAAGCCCATAAAATGAATTAACAGCAGACAAAATCAAGTCATTATGTTATTTTGTGTTGTGTTGGATTCTGACACATGTATGCGTTTGACAGAGTGCCATTTAAGCTCATGAACAGGAGTGAATGAATACGAATAGCCTACTTTTTACGGATGTACAGGAGTCAGTCTTGACCTTATGATAGGAATTACCTAGACAGTTATATTCAGTATGTGTGGGAACCCATGATTAACCACATGCTGGTTGGCTAAGCGGAGAATCAAACCCAACATTTCCCGATTTACCTCACTAGGTTGTGTGTTCCCCGTTCTTACCCTCAGACTAGAATTAGATTTCTTGATATTCAGGAATCGAACATGGACCCCAGAAGTGACAACCAAGAACTATACCACCTGGTTGGTCACATTTATTTTTAAGAATAATATGTACGAAAGAGAAATTGAAATTCTTACAGGAACAGTTACAACTTTCCCTGTCCACTCTGCCAAGATATTCTGCAGATCTCTCCTGTGGGCCTCAACATTATTTTATTTGATTCCTTTCCTGATGGAAATCTGGTAGTACCTTACTTCAACTTCTGGGGCACCTCCCCAAGCCTGTCCCTTATACAGCAACACACTCTACTACAGTCATCACGTATTACTAATTGCACAACCACAACATCAAAATTTGAAGGGGTAGTGGGTCTATGATTGCTCTTGGTAAACTGTTAAAGTGTAGTAAACAAGCATATAAAACTCAGTACAGCATTGGAAGCGAATGACATTGATGTGGCGATAGGAGTGGAATCATGGCTGAGAGAAGGGGTAGGAAATAGAGAAGTATTCCAAGAAGGGTATGTAGTCTATCGTAGAGACCGAGGAAATAGGAAGGGAGGGGGGGGGGGGTTATTCTGGTGCAGGAAACCTACTGCTCACATGAATGGTTTACGACGAAAAGGATGAAATATTAGGATAAAATTAGTTTGTGACAATAAGAAGGAGGTGGGAATTATAGGAATATATAGGCCTGGGAGAGAGAAATGAGACATGGAAATATTTGAGAAAGTAATAGATTGCACTCATTAAAACAATAACTTAATGACATGGTAATAATTTGGGGGGGGGGGGGAATTTAAATTTTCCAGAAGTTGATTGGAATGGAGCTGCAACAGAAGCCCATGAACAGAAACTTGCAAATAAATTAGTTTGGGAGGGAGGATTTACACAAGTAGTGCAAGCACCAACTAGGCTCAGTAACTTGCTGGATGTATTCCTGATAAAACCAGGGGAACTTGTTGAAAAAACCCACTTAATTGAAGGAATAGGTGACCATAAGGCTGCAATAATGGAGGTTGGTCTGGTACCAAAAAGGCTTAATAGGAGGGTCACATAGGACAAGAAAATTATACAGAAAAACTAAATTTGATGAATTTTGAGCTTACCTGAAATCAAAATTTATTTCTTGGATAAATGAAGGGAGTAATGTGGATACACTCTGGGAAAATCTTAGATTGCAGTGTCAGGTCCGGTAGTATAGAAGGTCCTGACCAGAGCCAAAGGATTCTTCATTCATCCACAGAGTGGCAGCACTGGTCACAAGAAATGAGAACGTGGCCGGTGGCACCTTCTAGTCTCTGCGATAGCATTTTAGAGGGAATCGCTCAAAGCAAACGGGGGAAAATAGAGGAAGCTATCAGCAGTTCCCACCTGAAGGTTTATTAACACTCCCAACTTACTCTTGAGTGTTTCTGAGTGAATGCTCCTGTATGTTTCTACTGTGATACTGGAAGAAACAATACAACACTGTGTGGAATAGTTCTAGCCGGCACCTATTTCATTTGATTTCACTCAGATCTCTTATTATATGTGGACCATGTAACTTAATAGTACATTATGCAACGAGCCTATAATGGCAATAATTAAGACACGAGTGTGTTTATAAAACGAGCGTAGCGAGTGTCTTAATTACCATTATAGGTGAGTTGCATACGACTGTTTATGTTCGACGATAATTATAACAATTTTATGTTCGAACATAAATATTCATAAATATCTGTCGAGTTTTCACCAGTTTTATGTACTGAACAGAGCGCATGGGACGCAGAGAATACCTTGTATTCCACCATGGCATCCTGGAAAACATCACTATGACACTCGCCACGCAGTGAAATATAAAATAGGGGGCCATGGAAATGAGCGCAGGTGCGATGCTATCCTCACCTAATTGGTCACACAACTGTTTCTTGAGCTCTGATTGATGACAGAAACTGTATCATAATGAAAACGTGTACTATAATGAGCCTCATTATACACACATCAAAAAAAGTTTTGCATCACCTCGGTTCCCAGATCTCCGGCATATAGACGTTGACTGTGTATATTGTATCCAAGATACAGTCCCTTTGACTGTTCATAGATGTCACTAAAACTGCTCAAAGATGTAAACAACCATGCATGAGCAGGGCCTATTAGACGGAGGGGGTACGACAGCCGATCAGTTCCAGTCATTCCACCAGGACGAAGGTACGCTGCTCATGTTGTCTGTAGTTCTACCATGCCTAGAAGGTCAATACCGCAGTTCGATCGCGTCCGCATTGTTACTTTGTGTCAAGAAGGGCTCTCAACAAGGGAAGTTTCCAGGCGTCTCAGAGTGAACCAAAGCGATGTTGTTCGGACATGGAGGAGGTACAGAGATACAGGAACTGTCGATGACAGGCCTCGCTCAGGCCGCCCAAGGGCTACTACTGTAGTGGATGACCGCTACTTACGGATTGCCGCTCGGAGGAACCCTGACAGCAATGCCACCATGTTGAATAATGCGTTTCGTTCAGCCACAGGACGTCGTGTTTCAACTCAAACTGTGCGCAATAGGCTGCATGATGCGCAACTTCACTCCCGACGTCCATGGCGAGGTCCAGCTTTGCAACCCCGACACCATGCAGCGCGGTACAGATGGTCCCAACAACATGCTGAATGGACCCCACGGAATTGGCATCACGTTCTCTTCACCGATGAGTGTCGCATATGCCTTCAACCAGACAATCGTCGGAGACGTGTTTGGAGGCACCCTGGTCAGGCTGAACGTCTTAGACACACTGTTCAGCGAGTGCAGCAAGGTGGTGGTTCCCTGATGTTTTGGGGTGGCATTATGTGGGGCCGACGTACGCCACTGGTGGTCATGGAAGGCTCCGAAACGGCTTTACGATACCTGAATGACATCCTCCGACCCATAGTGCAACCATATCGGCAGAATATTGGAGAGGCATTTGTCTTCATGGACGACAATTCTCGACCTCATCGTGCACATCTTGTGAATGCGTTCCTTCAAGATAACGACATCGCTCGACTACAGTGGCCAGCATGTTCGCCAGACATGAACCCTATCGAACATGCCTGGGATATGTTGAAAAGGGCTGTTTATGGACGTCTTGACCCACCAACCACTCTGAGAGATTTACGCCGAATTGTCGTTGAGGAGTGGGACAATTTGGACCAACAGTGTCTTGATGAACTTGTGGATAGTATGCCACGACGAATACAGGCATGCATCAATGCAAGAGGACGTGCTACTGGGTATTAGAGGTAGTGGTGTGTACTGCAATCTGGACCACAAATGCTGAAAGTCTAGCTGTATGATGGTAAAACATGCAATGTGTGGGTCTCATGAGCAATAAAACGAGCTGAAATGTTGTTTGTGTTGATCTCTATTCCCTTTGTATTTAAAGGTTCCGGAACTCTTGGAACCGAGGTGATGCAAAACTTTTTTTGATGTGTGTATTTTCTGATATATAATATTTACATTTCGCCAGGGTCGAACATAAACATATTAACCAATCTTCTTTACACTGTTTTATAAATTAACACCCCTTCAAAACTGATTAGTATTTATTTTAGTAAAACACAGAAGCTTATTTATTAATGTAATGGACGTCTGAGATTGATGCAACCCATAAGATTGCCACTCTCACCTTTCAGTAAATAACTAAAATTTTAAATCTGCGACTAATTCACATATGTGAGTCCACTTGGTACCATCATATCGATCACAAATACCCACAATCCCTCCAAATTGCTTGATATTTGTCAAGGTGTTGGAGGTGGGAGGTACCCTTCCCCCAACATAAAAGAAAAGATGGAGCCACATATTAGGCCTGTACACGTTATCCAATAAAAATTCATTAATTTCATTATCGGTAATTCAAGGATTTGGAACAAGAGATCTTACAAAATTTATGATTAGGGAATATTTCTTGCCAATAATTTCTATTACACAATTCAGGGTAACTCCAGCATATCTTGTAGATATGGTGAGTGGTTTTGTTACTGGTTCTGCAGGTATCATCCTTCTGAAAGATTTATCATCATTTCTAATTCTATTCTTACTCTTCTGCCAGAGAAACAGTTTTGCAACGCATGAATACAGTGTTGTAGCTGCTGAATTTTCTAAAAATAATTATGTAATGATGGGAAGAAAAATAAATATAGCCTATTCTAAAATAACAACATACACATAAAATGAAACCATTCTGATGAACTTAAAAATCTTCAAATTAAGAGTACAATTGCGTTCACCATTTGGGGCTTCGTTCATTTGTATATCTTGTCCAAAATTTTGCCCTCTGAAATAAATTTTAATGTTGTACTTTGCTCCACAGAACAAGAGTACACAGCCACCCACAGGACCAGTGTGTGTTAAGATTTTCGAACCTATAATTACAGTTCTACATCAGTAATAGCATTACTACCTATTCTACCAACTGAATAGGTACTTGCCACAGCACCAGTAAGGGGGCGTGGTGGCTCAGCGGTCTAGCTGAATGCCTCTCACCAAGGCGGTCCGGGTTCGATTCCCGGTCAATGCATGTGAGATTTTCGAAGTGAAATGCCATGTCCTGTGGTTCGAATTCCACGTAAAAAGGAGGTCCCGTGGCTCATGATCTCGTGATTAACGGTCACGTTAAACTACAAGCTTCCTTTCCTACAGCACCAGTAACTAACATGTACAAGAACTGATCTTTTTTGAATACGGTACCAATAATAATTTGAAATTCAAGGAAGGGGAAAATATTAAAGCTTCGACACGTTGTCATGAATCATGACATTTTTAATATATCGCAATGTAAAATGAATTATTAACACACCTCAAGAACTTGAGTACACATATGCAATAGGCTCATGGTACTGGACGTATCTCTGCAAGATGTAATCAAGTTGAAAACATTACGGTAACATAGACTCTTACCTGGTCATTTCTCAGGAGAGTAGGCCTAATAGCCACATTCCTCTGCTACTTCGAGAACAGCAATTCAAAATTTGTTTGTTCAAAGAATTTGGTAGGCCTACCTGTTGGATAAATAATAGTGAAAGTTAATTAATATGTCAAGTGGAATGTCACCTGTACACTGCGTCTAATATAAATTCAAACTAGGCTACGGTAAACATTGCACACGCAAAAACACGTTTTTACTTACGTTCTTAAAATAAGCGTACTTACTTGGCGTAACAGAAGAAGAACTGTTCACTTCTCATTACCACGAAGATGATTTGATGTAAGAAAGATGAGAAAGAAAACAACATTAGCTTATTTATACGGCCAATATTGTTTACAACATGCAACACATATAAACAGAGTGACCATGATCATGATCAACGCCGCCAACCCAGTCGAAATAATGTTTATTTAGTGATAAGTGCCGTAATTATCGTCTGTGAGCAAGTTATGACAAGGAAATGACAATTAGGAATTATGTGTATATTTATTGACTAAATATAATGATATGTTTGCAATTTAATTACAACGTTGTATCATGCATATGTTGGCAGCACGATATACAGCGCTCCAAACGGCTGACTGACGTACTACACCGAAGGTTCCAAATAAATCCTATCTGGTTGAAACCCCCTGTCCTCAGCGCTCTTTTCTGGTCAGTTAGTATTGGAATTCGCCACTAGATGGAGGCAGCTTACGGGCCTGCTATGATGCGAGTTGCTTGACGGGCAAGAAACGTGTAACGGAAGCTAAACTGAATCAAATGTATGTCTTTTGTCTAGGGTCGATGTAATAGTAACCTTTGTCGTGGATTATCAGTATGAAGATGGTCTGAAAAAGAGTTGCACGAGACCTGATGTAGTGACCGGAGCTGGATTATTTTAATACGGGGAACGAGTTTATTATTTATCTGGAGGTTGTTGTGACTTGCAATGTATCAGAAATGGCTTACGCAGTTCTTGTTCAAAGCTTATGGAATTGCCATTGATTTAATTTAAATATCATCGAATATGCCAACTCGTGAAACGGATCATGAACGTGTTAGATGTGAAAAGATTAAAAACTGCGTTTAGGAAAGAACACCTCCTGTGGAGATACTTACATGAAGAAAGATGTTCTTGTATCGATATTTAGATGTTACTGTGTGACGATGACTGACCTTCAAAAAAGAATATGAATGAGATTATTATTTTGTGGTCAGGTATGATATGGAAAGAATTATTGTAAGTATTTATGAAGGTAAATTGTGTAATATTCCTGAAAGAAGTAAGTGAATCTTTATATGTTGACATGTTATGGTTAGAGGTTAAGGCTTTAAAACTACAGTCGTTGTGTGATTTCTCATGCAAGACGACCTTCTATTTGGTGAGTGGATAGATGTTTAAATATTGGGTTAGTTAATTATTTGACCTCATTTATCCTCTGTAATATGTTCGAAAGAATCTGTTTAAAGATATTTATTTTAAAGTTAACTCCTGGGAGAAACACGAGGCTGTTCGTTTGTGTTTTGTTTGATTGTAATGGCTGTCTAGACAATCAGCTGGAAAGGAAAATGAAGGGCGGTGGAGCCATATTAGTTGAAAGAAAAAGATTTTGAGAAGGGCCGTACTCGAGAGCTTGTAATCGGATTTGATTGTTATTTAAATGGGTTTTATGTCTTTTCGACATTATGCTAATTATTGGAGCATATTAAACTTTCATTACGAATGAAAAGGGTCCTGTTTCATGTTTATTGATCACGTCGAGTAATTGTCTTGAGATCTGAAGTTAGGAAAACACTTTCATTATCTAACGATAAAGAATTGGATAAAGGGGGGAATGACGATACAGCGACTGTAAATAATTTATGGAACTCTCAATTGTAAGTTGGAAACCACATCTGTAAGTGTAAAATTTTAATTATGCATGTTAGTATATTTCAATATTTGTATTGTATTTACTTGCATGTTAATAGACTTTAGATGAGTGAAATGGTAATACGTGTTTCATTTCCTAGTCGTAGGCCTAGTTATCAGCTCGAAGTAGATAGCCTTTGGGTGTGTTTTCAAATGGTCAAGCTGCTTCCTCCCCATTTGTATCACCTTACAGGGTTTTAAGATCTGACCTGGTGTAGGGGTGTTTATCAACTGTATCAATCAGGATAGGCCAGGACGATATTGAACAAGTGTCAGTTTTTAAATTTCTAGGAAGCGTACTAACAGATCATATGAGAAGCAGTAAAGAGGTAAGAACTCGCATTGCCTTCAACAGAAGGAAGATACTATTGTGTGGACGCTTGGACTTGAGGTTAAGGTAGAGACTGGCAAAATGTTCAGTTTGGAGTGTGGCACTATACGGAGCCGAAACCTAGACGCTAAGGAAGGATGATGAAAGAAGTCTAGAAGCGATTGAAATGTGGTTCTGGAGGAGGATGGGTGGAAAGGGTCCGCAATGAGGAGGTATTGGAGCGAATTGGAGAAAATCGGAGGCTGTTACATACCATCCATACAAGGACGAGGAACTGGCTTGGGCACTGGCTGTGAAGAGAGTGTTTGCTGAGGGATGCTCTCAAAGGATCGGTAAAAGGAAAGAGAGGAAGAGGACGGAGAAGGTACCGGATGGAGGACAGTGTCAAGATTGCAGGAAATTACCACCAAACAAAGAGAACGACTGAAGACAGGACTCCATGGAGAGCTGTAACTCTTCCTGCTCGAGATGCTGCTTCTTGGATATTGGGTAAGTCATCTGTCATTACATATGTTTCATGTTTGTTAGAATTGTGTGATGCGTTTGTCTCGGTTGGTAACCCTTCTGCGTATCGTATTAACCGTATCAGGTGGCGTGTGTTACACTGGCTACAGCGGTCATCTATTGACCAACTGAGTGCCATGTCATATCATACTGGGCCTAATGCTATTTATGTGAATAATTTCTTCTACATCCTACATCCTTACATATTGTTCCTTCTAACCTAAAGTCTCAATCATTGTCATGTACTGTCAGTACAGACAACGGGAAGTTTGTGCGATAAAAGTAAGATAGTTCAAGGAACTGTCGATCATAATTCCAATGATGATATATTGCCTCCAAGGTTGGTACCTAGTGAAGTTATGCAAGACAGGGATATTAAATTTTCTACGCTCCCCAATCATTTGGTAACTATTTTGAGGGATTTTCATTCTTGTAATGGATCTGACACGGATTTATTAATCCAATTTTTAAGAAAATTTATTGAATTGAAAGACAGTGCTGTTGTGGTCGGTCTTTCTGAACTTCAAGTATTCAGAATAGTATTTCCAAGCACGGCTGGTTTACTTCGTGAAATGCTTATTGATAGTATGAGGTCGGGTAAATCTTTAATTTCGTTTCAAATGGATGTTTTGAACTATTTCATTACCCCACGTACCTTATCAGAGCTGCATCATAATTTTTTGTTTAGAAGTCAACGTATGGATGAATCGTGGAATGATTATTTTATGGATGTCAGATATTATGCAAGGGTATTTGCAGTTCAACTTTCAGAAGAACAAATGGTTGATTCTTTAATAGAGGGAACTAATCCGATTTATAGATCTTGTTTATCGATGAAGGCGATGCCTCACGATTTTAAAGAATTTAGTGAGATAATTCTGTTTGCTGAGAAGATAAAAAGGTCTAATAGTATGCGTATGGGTAATGCTTATCTACCTGGTACCCATGTTCTTGCTTCCAAGGATAATTTTGATTATACTGGGGCTTTCCAGCAGATGGGAGCAGTTCGTTCCAAAGACAGACACCGTGATTCTGGCAGTAATCACAATTATTTACAGGAAAATGTTTCTCAGGAGCTGGTTCCTGTTTCTTCTTTAGGAAATGCTTTTCAGGGGCGTACCTCACAGAGTTCCTGTGAGGGGAAGACACAAGGCAGGTAAGAAGTGTGACTTATATGGGTCCGATGGACACATTGAATGTTGGTGTGATGCTCGTGTTGTTCGTAATGCTTTTAATTTGTGTGGATCGTATCTGCATGTCAGTCGTTGGTGCGATGCTCGTCCTGGTGATAAATCATTTAAAGGGTTGACGAGGGTTTGGTAGATAGTAATCTTTCTAAAGTAAATAAGGTTAAAAGAAAATGTAAAAGTTCATGTGCTAGTAACTATTTCAGAGGTCTTGCTGAGTGTAAAAAGATGTGTAACCGTGTATCACATGTAACCAAAGGGTTCTCTCCGTTTATTGACATCCATATTAATAATGAGCCGGTTTTTGCGCTAATCGATTCAGGTAGTGTGGGTTCGTTTTTGAATTTAGAATGGTTTACTAGAATGACATCTGTGTGTAAATTCGGGAAGTTAGTTGTGCAAAAGAATAATGCGATGTCAGCTAATTCTTCTTGTTTGAAGATTGAAGGTTATGTTATGGTGAAAATCCGGATTTTAGATTTTACGTGGAAATATAAACTAGGGGTAGTTAAGGATCTTTCGTGTCAGGTTATTCTTGGAGCGGACTTCCTGGCACACGTTGGGTTGTTAATTGATCTTAGGTCCAAAACATGTTGGTTTAAGTTCAGACCTTCTTTGAAAATTTTGTTCAATGACTCTACGAGTTGTG
Organism: Meconema thalassinum; assembly: GCA_946902985.2. Taxonomy (NCBI): domain Eukaryota; kingdom Metazoa; phylum Arthropoda; class Insecta; order Orthoptera; family Tettigoniidae; genus Meconema; species Meconema thalassinum. The sequence continues at coordinate 200,944 of CAMPQE020000024.1, forward strand.
CGAGTACCAATTCCGCTCAAGAAGTCGTCGAACCCAATAATGTTGAGGATTTAGAACTTGAGCATTTAAATAGTGATCAGGCAAATACTATTCGCAAATTGTGCGCAGAATATCCTGATGTTTTGACCAATAATTTGGGAATCACGAATATTTTAGAATACGAAAATGAGTTAATCGGTGATATTCCAGTTAGGTCTTATCGACTGGCTCCACCCAAAATGAAGGTTTTGAAGGGAGTCATTGATGAGATGATTGAGGAAGGGGTGATTAGAAAGTCTACGTCATCTTATTCATCTCCGATTTTTCTCGTTCCTAAATCAAACGGAGAATTTAGGCCTGTAGTGGACTACCGTGCACTAAATAAACAGGTTGTTTTGCAGCAAATACCTCTCCCAGATTTGCTGTCGTGCTTTGTTTGGTTCCGGGGAGCCAATTTATTTAGCGTCCTCGATCTTAATAAGGCGTACATGCAGATTCCTCTAGCCGAATGATCTAAACATGTCATTTCATTTACAACTGACTGGAATCTCTATGAATTTGAGTGCCTCCCGTTCGGTTTGTCAACAGGTGCTGCTATCCTCAGTCGCCTGTTAGACAACATTTTTGATGGAATCAAATTCCAGTCAGTATATCATTATTTAGATGAAGTGGTCCTATTTAGCAAGAAATTTGAGGAGCACATCGAACATGTTAGGGAAGTTTTGGATCGGCTTAAGAAAGCTGGTTTAACTGTAAAACAATCCAAGGTTTCGTTCGCCAAACCTCAGATTTCATTTTTGGGTCACATAGTTTCTTCTTCTGGAGTTTCTGTTGACCACTCCAGAAATCAGTCCATTCGTGATTTTCCATCGCCTAGGAACGTTAAGGAAGTTGCCCGCTACATTGGCATGCTCAACTACTTCAGAAAGTTTATTCATAATTTCGCGCAGAGTGCTGCACCGTTAAATAGTTTGAGGAAGACGGGTGTTGAGTTTGTTTGGGGTTCATCTCAGGAATTGGCATTTGAAGATTTAAAGATGGCATTAATCAATGCACCCATTCTAGCAATTCCTGATTTTGGTAAACCGTTCATTCTACAAACGGATGCTTCTAATAGGGCTGTCGGAGCAGTGTTATTACAACAACCTGGATAAAATAGGTTGCCTGTTGCTTACGCCTCTAGGACTTTGTATATGAGCTTGAAGGCTTGGCGGTTATGTTCGTCCTTGAAAAGTTCAAACTGTATCTGGATCATGTAGAGTTTCAATTAGAAACTGATAACCAGGCGCTGAGTTGGGTTCTGGGAAAACCCTGGAAAATGGGACGTATAGCGCACTGGGCGACAAGGATTCTAGCTTTTAAATTTTCAGTAAGGCATATCAAAGGGAGCGATAATATAATTGCTGACTGCTTGAGCAGAATGTATGGAGAGGGGTCAGACGTTGACAATAAGGGAGTGGGTTCCAATAACGGTGATATGGTTAATTATTCATGCAATGCCAACGTTGACAATAAGGGAGTGAGTTCCAATAACGGTGATATGGTTAATCATTCATGCAATGCCATTTTATCGAACTGTCCGTTGCTATTTAGAGACGTTTCGGCATATCAGAAGGAAGACCCTGTACTAGGTGATATTATTAGGAAGATTGAGAATGGTGAAGTGGTTAAACCATACTTAATAAAAGGAATCATTTTGTGTTGCAACGCACGCCATGATCGTTTATCAAAAATTGTTTTACCGTCGGTGTTGATTCCTGAAATTTTTCGCTATTTCCACGAGTCACCAATAGGTGCACATTTAGGGGTCTTCAAGACTAGGAGAAAGATAAGGGAAAACTCCATATGGAAAGGTATCGATGGAGATGTGAGAAGGTTGGTAAATAACTGCCAAGTCTGTAAGTTAGCTAAACCTTCTTCAAACACTAGAATTGGTATGTTAGCTTCTGAGGTAGTTAAGAGACCCATGGAACGTCTTTTCCTGGATTTAATTGGGCCGTTCCCGAGGTCGAGGGCTGGAAATCGTTTCACACTTGTATGCACTGATGGATTTTCAAGGTTCAACTGGATTGTACCTACCAGGTCTGCGACCACTCAAACGGTTGTATAGTGCTTGGAAAGTATCTTTCCGTCATTTGGACCTTGTCAATTCATCATGACAGATAATGCAAAGTGTTTCACGTCTAATGTCTTCAGAAATTTCTTGTTTGAATTGGCCGTTTCTCACATAGCTTCATCTCCATACTATCCGAAGGGTTCTTATGCTGAGTCAACCAAAATCTGCGAGCTGCACTAATCACATTCCATCAAAAGGATCACAGTATGTGGGATACGTGCGTTCCTTGGTTAATGTACTCTTTCAACACGGCCGTTCACGAATCACATAAGACGACTCCCTTTGCCCTAATGTTTTCATTTGTACTGTCCCCGTAAGCACGGATAGTAGGCTGTCAGATATCCGCCCCCTCAATCGGATTGCCAACAATCAATCGCACCGGCTCAGCTACACCAATGAAAATGGCACTGACAGAAACTACCGAGATTTGAGCACAGAAGTTAACAGGAAATCATTGTGGAACACACCAAAATAGACGGGGGTTCATACTTACCTTTACTTACCTCTTAAAAATTATCTCGGAGATTGGGTTGACAACAGGATCTCTAAAGTATGCTCCCACAATAACCTCCACCATGACATTTAAAAATGAACCAGAACGAAGACAAGAACTTTGAACTGTACAAAAGCTTTTATTTCAAATAAAGGGTATGATTTTAACAACTCAACAAAATAAATGTGGCTATCAGTAGCCCATGTCAATCTGACTACGTCCTCCTGAAGGACTTGCAAAGTTATCATACAACATTTTAGCTCCCACGAGCTCAAAATAACGTAACATTCAAAACACATTTGGACTGGAAAAGGAAGTCAGGACGAGACACATATACAGAGCATTTGGTTTCTTTTAATAAACATGACACTTGTATTTATAGGCACAAGGCCTCAATGTAGACGACCTTGCCCGCTGATAACCAGTTGTCTGGCCAGCTGCGGTCTACCCTCAACCTGACGCACACCTGTCAAATGGGCTCACTTGTCATGCCACATTGCGTAAGAATCCAGTTCTCTCTCAAACGCTTTAAATGTCCGCAAGACAACACAAATATAGTTACGCAAATCTTTCAAATGCTTTACTCACATACCACTGGATTATTCTGACAATCCCTAAGCTTGTTAAATTAGCATCCAAATGTTTAATAAGCATTGTTTAGAGTATAAAACAAACTCTTAAATGTTTATAACAAAAACTCATAAATAATTTATAACAATTAGAAATTGTTTATAATATTGTCGAAGATAATTACAAAAATTTTAAACACGCCTCTAACATTACTTTCGTTCCACATTATTGTCAAAGATATTTACATCATTATTTACAATATCAACATTTAAATTATTCAAATTATTAATTTAAGAAATACATTTAACCACATGTTCATCCGGTTGGTAATTTCATAATCGTGTCAATATAATCGACCAATGAAGGTTAGTTATACATTTAATGTCACAATCTGGTTTAATAGAGGTTGTAATAATTATTATAATTATTTGTGACGGTAATCTTCATTCAAAATCTTATCTCGAATTCTTTTAATACTCTTGTTAATTATAACAGTAAATTCACTTGATTAATTTTCAAAGGACTAAGATAATACACTCCATCGGAAAATACTTCGCTTACAAAATAATGCACAAACTGCATTAAAATAGGCCCAAAATTCATCATATATTAATATATATGGCATCAAAATCTTCCACAGAACTTACAAAAACCTCCACTAACAAATTCTTTAACATCATTAATTACTGTGGGAACCTCCTTCATTTATTCAAGGGCATTATACATCAGCGACTTTCAACACGTCCGCTGCACTAGCGAATATACATTCATAGTTCCATTTCAAAAATTCTTATAATCATTAATTGTTTCAAAACTGTTGTCATTTAACCTTCGTGGATTTCATTCATGAATCGAAATGAAGTAAAAATTTGCCAATCACAAACAAATTTAATAGTGAATACGCTTATATACGCCTGTCTGGTCTATCAAAATTTAAGATTAACATCTTCAAAGAATTGTAGTATAAAAATACTATCATCAAATAAAGTGCGACTAAACTGCACAATAGTCGAATAGAATCCAATTAGACCGGGGAATGCAAACATCATTATATAAATCTCTAATTGAGAAAAAACTCCTAACAAAAGTTCACGACTTTAATGCATTCAATAATTCAAAATTAAAGTTCATCTTTCACAAAATTGTCTATGATGCAATGGTCGTTCATAACTGACGATAAATGTCTGTGTTGCAATCAATTCAAATAACGACTAGTATTTCCAAGATCGTCGACAACGTAAGAGATTTTAACGCTCTAAAATCATTTAAATGTTCTTCCTTCTTGATGATGACAGAAAATTGGTCAAAGTAATTAAACTGGGGTAGAATTACTTTAATAAAGTGACACGCTGTCTGAATTTAAATCTGCCATAAAAATCATTAACTTACAGTCAAATCGTGACTACAAAAATAAGCAAATTACTGAAAAATCTAAATATCAGTCTCAACTGATCCAAAATCGTTTAACTATGCCCATGACATAACAATGTCTTAATAAATCGTCGAAAAAGGCATAACTCATCAAGGTGTACTGAGAATAGGAATCTCAAACAAGAATATAGGGCAAAATACATGAGGACAAAAAATATGGAAAATGGTTGCTCAAATATCGCTACAAAACTCAAATACAATAAACGTTCACGACTACCTGATCTGCTGGTTGAAGTTCGAGAGGAAAATTCCCCAAAGAAGACTGCTGATGGATCCATTTCACCAACTTGAAGATGAGCTCCATCCTCAAAACAGGAAACAGCACCCTCGGAGAATCGAACTGCTTCCTCCTCCGGAAATTGCACTGCTCCGTGTAGACGAAAGACATCCTTCCGGCAAAATTCTTCTTTGTGAGTCGGGACTACCCTGACCTCTCTTGAAAAATCCCTGAAGTTCCAGTAGAAAATCGCCATGAAGTTTTTGTAGTAATTTTCCGAAGAAATATTCATATTCAGTGAGTATGAAATCGTTTCCATTGCTGTTTGATAGTATTCAGCGTTGAACCACTAAACATGGGTGTAGATGGTTATTCACCACATGTTCGCTTGTGTGGAATGGCGATTAGCGAAGTTCCATGCTGCTATCTTACTCCGTTGATATATGTCCCAATTGCATTAAAGTCCTTTAGCCTTCCATCTTCTCTTCGGTTATGGTAATAGAAGAACAAACTGCCATATTAAACTGCTCCATAATACTGTAGCGTTGTGTCACAAAAGCAATCTGAAGTCTCCCTATTTCACTAGCAGTGTCAGCCGTGGCGTAGAATCTGACGATACAAAGTGCTTCTCAGATGGCGAGAAAATCACTTTTGTCAGTCGTCTAAAATTGCCAATATCTTCCAAAATAACTCCTCGAAATTGTTCAACTTTTCTACATTCCTTAATGTAGCACTGTACAATAGAATTAGCTTATAGGCCACCGCTAACTGTTCATAGCTAATCTTGTAGACGCGTTATAATGTGCGTTTTAACTTCACCTAGATTTACTCACTGTAAACTTGCACTGCTTGTCTGCTCGAATCTCGTTCACTGCGGTGACTTCACCACGCGTTATAATGACGACTCTTTCTACTAATTTCACTTGACGTCTCACCGAAATGACTATATAAGAAAAGAGCTTCGATGATATGAGCTTCGATGATATGAGCTTCGATGATCTGAGCTTCGATGATCTGAGACTCCTCTCTTCTGCGCAAGGCCTTTTATAAACTTCTTAAGGGGCGTATCCATCCCTTCCATAGCGTGTTACTGCGTCATCGCTAGAAGTTCCAACTTCGTCAATACATGACGGATTTTCAAAATTCAAAAACTGAAAATAAATGTCACCAAAATTCCAGATCAATGCCTCTACTGCAAATGGATTTCCACAATTCTGCATTCCAAAAGGTAGTAAAAATATCATAGTTTCAGCAATCTCCGTCTTTCTTCAAACTATCGTTCATTGGTTCGAGCCTCCCCTCCAATAGCATAATTTCTTCCTCAGCATAATTTCCACGTTTCCTGCGACTGCGTCGTAGATCTCGGATCTTTCTCGAATAAATGCTGACGTCACTGAGAATCTCAGCTCAAGTAGCCTGCTGGCATAACGTCTGCGTCATCCGTGCTTACGTCATGACTACCCACGTCATAACTATGACAGCCATAACTTTCTTTATAATTTCCAATATAGCCACCGTGGTCTCTATATAATTCAATTTACGGGGGCATTCTCCCCTCACCACGTTTTAAAAACAGTTGCAAATTGTTTTTAAACTCAGTGTTACAAGTACCTCAACTCTCTTGAACACGAAATTGAATTATTACTGGCTTACTCTAGGATAGTATCTTTTCAAATTTCCAGCATTGAACTTGCCGTAAATGACATTATTCTCATCATCGTAGAGTTCATAACAGTTGTTTCCATAAGCGTTCGTAATTCTAAACGGACCCATAAACACAATTCCAAATTTGGGATAGATTTTCTTGCTCATATCAGCCTTGACAGGTCTGCGTAGTAATACAAGATTTCCAACTTGTAAGGGTGCACCAAAACGTTTTCCAGCTACTCTTTTCAATCGTTTCTCTGCTGCTTTCTGGAGTTGTTCCTTCGCCTTGTCAATCCTCTGCTGCCTTCCTAGGTCGGGATCTCTAGGAACGTGGTTGAAAAGATTATCCCACGGCCTTTCTGGGTTTCTTCCTAGATGAAGTCGCATTGGCACTTCTCCTGTGCTCTCCTGCACTGTAGAGTTCAGACATTCCTCAATAAGGGGTACAAATCTCACCCAACCAGAATGATCATTTGGACAGAAAATTCGACAGAATTTCGAAAATTCAGCCATATATCTTTCTGAGGAATTCGATTCTGGGTAACGCACGCTTGAAAATAAGTGCTTAATACCAAGCCTTTCCATATCCGCTGCAAATTCCAAGGATGTAAACTGCGTTCCATGATCTGACAGTAGATATTCCGGTTTACCAGCTTTAGGAAATACAGCATTTTCCAGTCTGCTTACAACGTTCCTCCTGTTAGCTTTCTGCATGGGACTCATTGTAACAAATTTTGAGAAAACATCCACGGTAACCAACAGGTACTGGTTACCCTGATATCCCTTCGGACAGGGGCCAAATATATCCGTCGCCATGAGTTCGTTTGGCTTAGAAGGAATCATAGCCTTCGGTTTTCCTTTTAATAAAGCAGAAGCATACTTTGCTCTTTGACATTTGTCACATGATCGAATGACCTTGGCAATGCTGGAACGCATGTTAGTCCAAATAAATCTCTCTTTAAGAGTATTAAGAGTCTTATCTAAACCGGCATGTCCAGTTGCGTGATGAGCTACCCACACTAAATTGACAACAAGTTTAGGTGGCACGACTATCCGGAGTTTTGTATGCGCAGAGTCAGCATACTTGCATACGATGTCTCCACTCAAGACAAAGTGTCGTGAATTTCTCCGTGTAGCTGCATAGTCAACATCCGTATTGTCCATGTAACCCTTGAGGAACCTGTACATTTTCCTTATTGGAGCGTGTCTCTTCTGTGACACACCGATTCGGGCTAACCTCCTAACGGTTTCTTGATCTTCTTGCTCCAATTGTACATGGTGTATCTGCACATTTTTAATAGGGTTACGTGATAGAGCATCAGCCAGTAAGTTATCTTTCCCAGGCTGGTGGACGATAGTGGCGTTAAACTGTTGGGTGAACAAAGCCCAACGTGTCAATCTATCACTCGACATGTCAGTTTGCAACATAAACAGTAGTGCTTTATGGTCAGTAATAATGATGACCTTATGTCCCAGCAGGATTTTCTTCCACGCTTGCAATGCTGTTACAAAAGCTAACGCTTCAAGTTCTGTCGTGAAGTAGTTTTCCTCGTGTTTCTTCAACTTCCGACTAGTGAACGCAATGTAGTGCTTGTTGCCTGCCTCGTCTTTCTGGTATAAGACTGCACTAATGCCTATTCTTGATGCATCAGACTCAATATAGAACACCTTCTCAAAGTCTGGGTACTCCAGTTTCACATTATTTCTGAGCATCTCTTTTGCTTTCTCAAAAGCCTCGTCTGCAGCGGTGCTCCATTTCCATCTGTTATTCTTCTTGAGTAAGTCATACAGAGAAGCCATAATTTCAGAGTATCTTGGACAGTGGCTGCTAATAAATTGGCATGCGCCTACAAATTCTCTGACTTGTTTCACCTTAGTTGGCTTTGAAAATCTCGTGATCGCATCTACTTTTTTCATGTTTGGATGATATCCATCTTTATCAATTGTATGCCCCAAGTAATTTATCTCCTTCTTCAAGAATTGACATTTTCCAAAATTGACCTTGATATTGGCCTCCCTTAAATTCTCGAACAACTTTCTCAAGTGCACTAAATGTTCTGCGGCGCTGGGTGAAGATACGATTAAATCGTCAATGTAGCAGATTACATTTTCTTTCACTTCGTCAGTGAGCTTACTATCAAGTGCTCGAATAAGTGCTGGTCCACTGTTAACCATACCAAAAGGCATTCTGACAAAGACCCATGACGTCTGGTCAAATAAGAATCCAGTGTACTGCATACTATCTTCTTCTAGTTGAACTTGATCAAATGAAGACGTCAAGTCAAGAACGCTGAAACATGCTCTCCCTTTGAATTTTCGAAGCAGATCTCTAATCTTGGGTGGTCGGTCATTTTCTGGAAGAATCTTCAAGTTGATGGTCCTGGCATCGAGACAAAGACGTATCTGACCATTACTTTTCTTCACTACTGTGATGGGGTTTATATAAGACGACGCCTGTTTTTTAATAATCCCGTCTACCTCCATTTTTCTGATTAACCCTCGTACTTCTTGATAGTATTTCTCAGGAATGGGGTATATTCTCTTCTGGTAAGGGGTTTCATCTGTCAGCCTTATCTTGTATTTATAATCCTTAATCAATCCAGGCTTTTCATCAAAAATATCTTGGAATTCCTTTATCAGATCCTCAAATTCCCCCTGAATTTCTTCAAATCCTTCAGTTTTTCTACTGGGTATTTCTGCTAAATTTTCCACTTCATTAATTATGGTATTCAAAATTTCTTCCCTAAGGTCTATTTCCAGACTGTTTTTCACGTCCTGTTTTTCGATCTCTTCTGTGATCATGTACCCATCATTAAAGCTAATACTTCTGTTCTTCATGTCAATAATAGCTCCGACCTTCGATATAAAATCGATTCCAAGCACCATATCAAAATTGATCTTGCTCACCACAATGAAGATCTGTTCATAATTCCATCCATTGATCTCAAAGTTCAATAACACTTGAATCTTGCACTTCACTGCCTTATCTTGGAATATCCCTCTCACTTTGACGGTAGAAACAGGTAGAACTGTCATGTTCTCTCCTCTTAGCAGACTTTGATAACATTCCTCTGAAATGATGGAGATAATTGCACCAGTATCCATCAGGGCTTTGTACTGTTGGCCATCTATCCGTACAGAAATAATAGGTAAGGCACATGGTCTTTCCTCTTTAACGATACCCCTCTCTTCTAGCAAATCTTCATCAGTAACTTCATATATCTCATTAATTGTAATCAGGTGTGGTGTGGCAATGTATTTACAAGTTCTCACTGTCTTTGAGAAATCGGCGTTTTTTTTTGTGTTACCTACCTCAAAATTCTGCTGGCTCGTAGAAGGCCCAGGATCGATTACCACATCCTGCCTTTTCTTTTGGTTTTCGGCTTCTTTTTCCCGTAATTCTTTCAGGTATTGCTGGCTTTCCCTCTCTCTTTCCTGATACTGATCGGGTGTCATAACCTGACCTTGAGGATTCTGATTTCTGTTTTGGTTCTGGTTATTTCTATTATAATTTCTGTTATAACCATTATTGTTGTAATATCTGCCTCTTCCATTGTTGTAATTTCCTCGATTATAGTTCCAGCCTCTTCTCTGTTGATACGGACGGTAACCTTGCGATCTGTTATTTCGAAACTGATTATTCCTGTGGGGACCTACATTGTCAGTTTTCTCTTCATCTGGCTTGTCAGTTTGTTGGACTTGGTCCATATATACAGTATTTATTTCTTTGAAGTCCTGCCTTTGACCTTTCTGTACCACGTTAGGCATTGGACTTGTGTAGTCTAACCTCCTCAGTAATTCATCCATGCTGGTCAAATCCTTGATGTTTGACGAAATGATTAGTCTCCTCACCTCCACAGGCAGCATACGAGAAATCGCATCAATTAATTGCTCCGTTGACAATGGGGGTTGCAAAAATCTCAAGCGGGACAATTGACTCGTAAAGAAATCAGCGTACCGTGTTGGAAGAGTACCTGAGTATTTTCTTGAATACACCTCCGCTCTTAACGAATTCTACGCTTCTATGGACCAAAATCGTTTGATTAATGCCTCTGCAAACTCGTCAAAGTTACTGAATGTGTATCTAAAAGCGAGAAACCATTCGAGGGGTCCTCCAATCAAAAATCTCTCCACAATCTTCATCTCTCTCTCTCTGGGAATATGAGCTTCGATGAAATAATCTTTGAGGTTCCTTACATATTCTATAGGCGTCAAACTATCAGTGTTGCTGAATTTTTGCGGTTTGTCTTCAAAATTCCTGATGACCGTCACGTTCCTCGGATATGAATCCGGGTAGTTTTTCCCACTATCTCGATAGTTCCACTCAGGTTCCATATTCCTCTCGTCATCTTCCTCCCTGAATCTGGATATACGTTCTTCAGGAGTCACGTCTCTCTCTTCTGGATCTAGGTTATATCTTCTGGCATAATTCCTATTGATTTCGCAAGTCAAGCCTTCTGTATCCTTGTCAGTGATTTCCGTTAAGACTTTCTTGATTAACTCTTCTTTGTAGGTCTCCATCAAACTAGCCTCTCCTAGCTTCAAATTCTGCAGTTTGCTCGTCGTTTCATTCACATCAGAGACAACTTTATGAATCTGATCCTCTAATGCAGATTTTAATGCTTGCACATCCTGACCTATTTGTGTTCTATCTTCTACTTGTCTCTCGGATAGCGAATCCATCCTGACGCTTAAATCTTTCCTAATCTGTACTACTTCATTGTTAATATCTATTTGAGTACTGGCAAGTTTTCTTTCAATACGTTCCTGAATTTGGGTTACATGTTCCCCACTTGACCTATTCCACTCGTCTTTCCATACTGCTACATTTGCCGTTAACATTTCTGCTATGTCTACTTCGATATCTTCTTTCAATAATCTATTATGGTCTAATACTTGGGTTCTCATGACCTCTACATCATACTTTAAACCTGCTAAAGACGTTGTCGTTCTAACTGACTCATCAACTAATCTAGTCGTTAATGCACTCATATTACGTGTACAAAGGGTTTTCGAATTTTCTATTTCTTCCCTGACTTTATTTACATCAGTTTGGACTTTAGCAATATATACGAAAACTGTGTTGACTTCTACTTGAATCTTATTTATATCACTTTGCATCTCATTTACATCCGAATGAATGTTATTAATATCAACCTGAACATTGGACACATCAGTTCTAACATTTTGGATTTCTCTTTGGACTTCCTCAACCTTGTCTTGGACAGTCGCAACATCATTTTTAACAACAACTACTTCAGCCCTAGCACAAGAAATATCACCTCGGACATTAGCCACATCTAGATTCAACATTGTAAGATCTTTCTGTACCTTAGAAACATCAATTTTAACATCAGCAACATTTTTATGCACATTGGACACATCTGTGCGGATGTCAGTTACAGTATTCTCGATTCCTTGGGTATTAATCTGTAAACGCGACATATTATCCTCTAAGTTAACAGAACTGGTCTGGAGAACTTTCATATTCTCCTCCATTCGACTAGCATTCTCCTCCATTCGACTAGCATTCTCCTCCATCATCTGCTTCATACTGCTATTCATGCTTGCTTTCAAAATAGCAGACATCTCCTCTAACATCATTCTAAGACTTTCATCTGCCATTACAATATTAATTCAAAAATAGACTGCTGTAGGGACATACATCAATAGAGCAAAATAACAACATCTGAGCAACACTTTTCACCATATATAAATTTGATCAATTTTCTGTCTTAAATCTAACTTATAACTACCTTATAATTAACCTTCGAAGACCCTTCATGTTGAAACAAACTCAAGCACATGTTCAAATTTCCCTGGCTCATTTTAAAATATCCTAACACAAATAATTTACCTTTACAATCCAAATAATTTAATTTTATCTTTAATATGACTAAAATGTCATAAGCCGGTCAAATAAAATAAGATTCCAGATCATAGGCGATTTTCCTAAGTTTCCAGCCTATTTAACCCTTCTCAAGTTGTATAAGACCTGATCTTTTCTGAGTGTAATTTTCCTAATACAATACAACATTTAATTCCTATATAATCACACTCTTAAATTCTACAATTGGCCAAGACATCTAACAAAGAATCAACCTCTTTATTTGAGTCTAATCGAGCCACACGTTTTAGGTTTGCCAATCCTACTGGCGTTCAACCTGGTGATCCACTTATATTGAACAAGCCCCATACGTTGACTGCGCCAATCTTACTGTCCCCGTTTACCCGGATAGTAGGCTGTCAGATATCCGCCCCCTCAATCGGATTGCCAACAATCAATCGCACCGGCTCAGCTACACCAATGAAAACGGCACTGACAGAAACTACCGAGATTTGAGCACAGAAGTTAACAGGAAATCATTGTGGAACACACCAAAATAGACGGGGGTTCATACTTACCTTTACTTACCTCTTAAAAATTATCTCGGGGATTGGGTTGACAACAGGATCTCTAAAGTATGCTCCCACAATAACCTCCACCATGACATTTAAAAATGAACCAGAACGAAGACAAGAACTTTGAACTGTACAAAAGCTTTTATTTCAAATAAAGGGTATGATTTTAACAACTCAACAAAATAAATGTGGCTATCAGTAGCCCATGTCAATCTGACTACGTCCTCCTGAAGGACTTGCAAAGTTATCATACAACATGTTAGCTCCCACGAGCTCAAAATAACGTAACATTCAAAACACATTTGGACTGGAAAAGGAAGTCAGGACGAGACACATATACAGAGCATTTGGTTTCTTTTAATAAACATGACACTTGTATTTATAGGCACAAGGCCTCAATGTAGACGACCTTGCCCGCTGATAACCAGTTGTCTGGCCAGCTGCGGTCTACCCTCAACCTGACGCACACCTGTCAAATGGGCTCACTTGTCATGCCACATTGCGTAAGAATCCAGTTCTCTCTCAAACGCTTTAAATGTCCGCAAGACAACACAAATATAGTTACGCAAATCTTTCAAATGCTTTACTCACATACCACTGGATTATTCTGACAATCCCTAAGCTTGTTAAATTAGCATCCAAATGTTTAATAAGCATTGTTTAGAGTATAAAACAAACTCTTAAATGTTTATAACAAAAACTCATAAATAATTTATAACAATTAGAAATTGTTTATAATATTGTCGAAGATAATTACAAAAATTTTAAACACGCCTCTAACATTACTTTCGTTCCACATTATTGTCAAAGATATTTACATCATTATTTACAATATCAACATTTAAATTATTCAAATTATTAATTTAAGAAATACATTTAACCACATGTTCATCCGGTTGGTAATTTCATAATCGTGTCAATATAATCGACCAATGAAGGTTAGTTATACATTTAATGTCACAATCTGGTTTAATAGAGGTTGTAATAATTATTATAATTATTTGTGACGGTAATCTTCATTCAAAATCTTATCTCGAATTCTTTTAATACTCTTGTTAATTATAACAGTAAATTCACTTGATTAATTTTCAAAGGACTAAGATAATACACTCCATCGGAAAATACTTCGCTTACAAAATAATGCACAAACTGCATTAAAATAGGCCCAAAATTCATCATATATTAATATATATGGCATCAAAATCTTCCACAGAACTTACAAAAACCTCCACTAACAAATTCGTTAACATCATTAATTACTGTGGGAACCTCCTTCATTTATTCAAGGGCATTATACATCAGCGACTTTCAACACGTCCGCTGCACTAGCGATTATACATTCATAGTTCCATTTCAAAAATTCTTATAATCATTAATTGTTTCAAAACTGTTGTCATTTAACCTTCGTGGATTTCATTCATGAATCGAAATGAAGTAAAAATTTGCCAATCACAAACAAATTTAATAGTGAATACGCTTATATACGCCTGTCTGGTCTATCAAAATTTAAGATTAACATCTTCAAAGAATTGTAGTATAAAAATACTATCATCAAATAAAGTGCGACTAAACTGCACAATAGTCGAATAGAATCCAATTAGACCGGGGAATGCAAACATCATTATATAAATCTCTAATTGAGAAAAAACTCCTAACAAAAGTTCACGACTTTAATGCATTCAATAATTCATAATTAAAGTTCATCTTTCACAAAATTGTCTATGATGCAATGGTCGTTCATAACTGACGATAAATGTCTGTGTTGCAATCAATTCAAATAACGACTAGTATTTCCAAGATCGTCGACAACGTAAGAGATTTTAACGCTCTAAAATCATTTAAATGTTCTTCCTTCTTGATGATGACAGAAAATTGGTCAAAGTAATTAAACTGGGGTAGAATTAGTTTAATAAAGTGACACGCTGTCTGAATTTAAATCTGCCATAAAAATCATTAACTTACAGTCAAATCGTGACTACAAAAATAAGCAAATTACTGAAAAATCTAAATATCAGTCTCAACTGATCCAAAATCGTTTAACTATGCCCATGACATAACAATGTCTTAATAAATCGTCGAAAAAGGCATAACTCATCAAGGTGTACTGAGAATAGGAATCTCAAACAAGAATATAGGGCAAAATACATGAGGACAAAAAATATGGGAAAATGGTTGCTCAAATATCGCTACAAAACTCAAATACAATAAACGTTCACGACTACCTTATCTGCTGGTTGAAGTTCCAGAGGAAAATTCCCCAAAGAAGACTGCTGATGGATCCATTTCACCAACTTGAAGATGAGCTCCATCCTCAAAACAGGAAACAGCACCCTCGGAGAATCGAACTGCTTCCTCCTCCGGAAATTGCACTGCTCCGTGTAGACGAAAGACATCCTTCCGGCAAAATTCTTCTTTGTGAGTCGGGACTACCCTGACCTCTCTTGAAAAATCCCTGAAGTTCCAGTAGAAAATCGCCATGAAGTTTTTGTAGTAATTTTCCGAAGAAATATTCATATTCAGTGAGTATGAAATCGTTTCCATTGCTGTTTGATATTATTCAGCGTTGAACCACGAAACATGGGTGTAGATGGTTATTCACCACATGTTCGCTTGTGTGGAATGGCGATTAGCGAAGTTCCATGCTGCTATCTTACTCCGTTGATATATGTCCCAATTGCATTAAAGTCCTTTAGCCTTCCATCTTCTCTTCGGTTAAGGTAATAGAAGAACAAACTGCCATATTAAACTGCTCCATAATACTGTAGCGTTGTGTCACAAAAGCAATCTGAAGTCTCCCTATTTCACTAGCAGTGTCAGCCGTGGCGTAGAATCTGACGATACAAAGTGCTTCTCAGATGGCGAGAAAATCACTTTTGTCAGTCGTCTAAAATTGCCAATATCTTCCAAAATAACTCCTCGAAATTGTTCAACTTTTCTACATTCCTTAATGTAGCACTGCACATTAGAATTAGCTTATAGGCGACCGCTAACTGTTCATAGCTAATCTTGTAGACGCGTTATAATGTGCGTTTTAACTTCACCTAGATTTACTCACTGTAAACTTGCACTGCTTGTCTGCTCGAATCTCGTTCACTGCGGTGACTTCACCACGCGTTATAATGACGACTCTTTCTACTAATTTCACTCGACGTCTCACCGAAATGACTATATAAGAAAAGAGCTTCGATGATATGAGCTTCGATGATCTGAGCTTCGATGATCTGAGACTCCTCTCTTCTGCGCAAGGCCTTTTATAAACTTCATAAGGGGCGTATCCATCCCTTCCATAGCGTGTTACTGCGTCATCGCTAGAAGTTCCAACTTCGTCAATACATGACGGATTTTCAAAATTCAAAAACTGAAAATAAATTTCACCAAAATTCCAGATCAATGCCTCTACTGCAAATGGATTTCCACAATTCTGCATTCCAAAAGGTAGTAAAAATATCATAGTTTCAGCAATCTCCGTCTTTCTTCAAACTATCGTTCATTGGTTCGAGCCTCCCCTCCAATAGCATAATTTCTTCCTCAGCATAATTTCCACGTTTCCTGCGACTGCGTCGTAGATCTCGGATCTTTCTCGAATAAATGCTGACGTCACTGAGAATCTCAGCTCAAGTAGCCTGCTGGCATAACGTCTGCGTCATCCGTGCTTACGTCCATGACTACCCACGTCATAACTATGACAGCCATAACTTTCTTTATAATTTCCAATATAGCCACCGTGGTCTCTATATAATTCAATTTACGGGGGCAGTACCAAATTCTCCGATATCAAATCTGTGGACACTGAATCACTTGCTCCCGGAGAAATATTCTTTCAGCGATAATAAAGCTATTGGAAGCAAGGCCAAGAATAACATGAAGGTTGCGCATTAAAAACTAGAGTTGAGATACAATAAAGGACGCAGACCTAATGCTATTCAAGTTGGTGATAGCGTGTTCGTAAAGAATTTCTCTCCCAAAGAAGTTGGGCCTAAGGAGTCAGGCAAGTTAAGAGAAAGATTCTGTGGTCCGTCTAAAATTGTTAGCTTTCTCGCTCCAGTTACTTTTCTTGTTAATGATTCCATTAAAAAGAAGATTTTCAGGGTACACTTGTCCCATGTTAAAAAGGGAAGCGATAATTTGAAATAGTTGCATGCCCAATCTTCAAAATTGTGTATGGTAGAGACTCTGCTTTTAGTGTGCTACTAGTGTGTGAGTTTGCCTGCACGTGTAATTCCTTTTGACCACATTAAGGTGAGTGAATGTGAGTGTATCTTTGTGTTGTTTTAGCTTTGCTGATTAAAGGGTGGGTTATTATTTTTGTTGTTTGTTGATAGATAAGGTTAGGTTGTTTTCTTTAAATGTTAACTTATTCGACGTTAATATAATACCGAGTATATACATGGGTGTTTCGTTAAAATGTTTTGCAACCTGCGTTCGCTAAGCAATTGTAGGGTTGTGCTTACTTTACGATCCTTTAAAGGAAGGTGACATAAAGTAATGTGTTGTGTAAAGGGTAAGTCGTTACAAACCACTCCTTAGGTACTCCGAGTAGATGCCATTGGTCATTTAATGTTACTTGTTGATACTGAAGGTAAGGACTTACGATATAATTTGTCTTGTGGTATCGTTGAAGTGAATAGATAGTGATTCTCATCCGACGCTGCATATTGGTAAGTGTATTTGTGTTATGTGTAGGCGTTTTAATGGGCATCTATGTATATTCTGGTTAATTTGGGGGAAATATTTGTGGGTGGTAACTTGTAGTTACTGTAATTTGGGATTTGAGGATATGTGTTTTGATATGAAAGTTTGGTGTGTCTGTGTTGGTATGCTTGTGTGGTCCATTTTTGCTTCTCGTTTGGGTCCTTTTGGTTATTCATGTGGGGTATTTCTTGTGTTGTTGTTTTGTTTTGTGTTGGTTGGCTGTTTGGGCGGTTTTGTTCGTTAATATCAACTTGAAGCTAGTGTGTGATATGTGACATTTGCCTGTGTCCATTATGGGTTTTCTCTTGGTATTTTTTTATTCAGACTATAGAACTCATTTGCTGTTTGGGAATAATGTTTACTATTAATATATTGTGGTTTTGACTTGTTTTTGTGTTTTTCCTGTTATCATGGATAACTTCTTGTATTTTAAGTTATTATTTCATCTAACGTCTATATATAAATAAGTTAATATTCTTGTAAAGTTGTGGTGACTAACCTTGGGTGAAACTGTATGTGGTGTCTGATGGTTTATTTTCATCATTAATGATGCTGTTATGTTTATTAAATTTCTTTTAATGGGTTTTGTAAGGCGTTCCATAAGAAAAATACTTTTCCAGTTGAAATTGATTTCAGCTGACGCTTCGATTACTTGGTTGAAGTTTTATGGCGAACTTGAAGATTTTCTGAGCCCGGATTATTGAAAACTTCTTCTTCCTGAAGACTGAAGCGGATTTGAACCAGTTCTCGACTATGACCTGTATAATATGTTTGAGAGTTGTATTATACAAAAATATTGATGTGACTACTGAATTGTAAGATGTACAAACTTTATGCATGTGAAAAGATTGTGAAAGGAACTTTACTCAGAAGTATTTCATCGTCATTTTCCTACCTTGTATACATGTACTTGAAAAAACTTTTGTGTTAGAAGATTTGCATGTGCTGCCTGTGTCTGTACTGGTTCTTCGATTTTACTGGTTGTCATGGTTCTTGAACCAACGACAAAGTGGGGGGCCGGGAGTCTGTGACGATTCTGTCGTCACACATGACGGTTAGTTTACTATTTGAATGGTTCTCGTCCTCAGCGCTCTTTTCTGGTCAGTTAGTATTGGAATTCGCCACTAGATGGAGGCAGCTTACGGGCCTGCTATGATGCGAGATGCTTGACGGGCAAGAAACGTGTAACGGAAGCTAAAATGAATCAAATGTATGTCTTTTGTCTAGGCTCGATGTCATAGTAACCTTTGTCGTGGATTATCAGTATGAAGATGGTCTGAAAACGAGTTGCACGAGACCTGATGTAGTGACCGGAGCTGGATTATTTTAATACGGGGAACGAGTTTATTATTTATCTGGAGGTTGTTGTGACTTGCGATGTATCAGAAATGGCTTACGCAGTTCTTGTTCAAAGCTTATGGAATTGCCATTGATTTAATTTAAATATCATCGAATATGCCAACTCGTGAAACGGATCATGAACGTGTTAGATGTGAAAAGATTAAAAACTGCGTTTAGGAAAGAACACCTCCTGTGGAGATACTTACATGAAGAAAGATGTTCTTGCATCGATATTTAGATGTTACTGTGTGACGATGACTGACCTTCAAAAAAGAATATGAATGAGATTATTATTTTGTGGTCAGGTATGATATGGAAAGAATTATTGTAAGTATTTATGAAGGTAAATTGTGTAATATTCCTGAAAGAAGTAAGTGAATCTTTATGTGTTGACATGTTATGGTTAGAGGTTAAGGCTTTAAAACTATAGTCGTCGTGTGATTTCTCATGCAAGACGAATATCAATTTGGTGAGTGGATAGATGTTTAAATATTGTGTTGGTTAATTATTTGACCTCAATTATCCTCTGTAATATGTTCGAAAGAATCTGTTTAAAGATATTTATTTTAAAGTAAACTCCTGGGAGAAACACGAGGCTGTTCATTTGTGTTTTGATTGATTGTAATGGCTGTTTTGACAATCAGCTGGAAAGGAAAATGAAGGGCGGTGGAGCCATATTAGTTGAAAGAAAAGGATTTTGAGAAAGGCCGTACTCGAGAGCTTGTAATCGGATTTGATTGTTATTTAAATGGGGTTTATGCCTTTTCGACATTATGCTAATTATTGGAGCATATTAAACTTTCATTGCGAATGAAAAGGGTCCTGTTTCTTGTTTATTGATTACGTCGAGTAATTGTCTTGAGATCTGAAGATAGGAAAACACTTTCATTATCTAACGATAAAGAATTGGATAAAGGGGGTATGACGATACAGCGACTGTAAATAATTTATGGAACTCTCAATTGTAAGTTGGAAACCACATCTGTAAGTGTTAAATTTTAATTATGCATGTTAGTTATGTGTCCGTTAGAGGTGGTGATTTGGTCCACCACCGATCGTGTGTAGCTTTCCAGATAACCACATCTTTGAATACATGTGGCTTAAGAGGATTGGAGTACACTCCTTGTGGTTTATTCCGGCACAAGACTCCTCGTCATCATAGGGATCAGGTCATCATAGTATAGTCATAGACCCCGCAAGGAAATGCACCCCCTTAAAAACTATTAAATTAAAATCCAGGTTTAAGTAAATTTCACAAAATGATTTATTAAAATCATAAGTCACTATCCTACAATCGGGGGTATCAGTCGGCTAATCCGTTAACTAAACACAGGTAAAGAAATAAAAATAAACTATTACTTTCTATGTAAAAATCACCCCTCGATTGGTCCTAAATACAATCAGAAAAAGTAGCAAAGCTAGGGAAATGGTTCAAAGGATTTTCAATTGTAATTATAATTAACAAGACATGACGTTTCCAAGCGAAACGACATGGTGGCAAAATGTCAAACATGACAGGAAAAACAAAAAATTAAGCTGTGACCATCCCGTATTTACATTTAATTTTTAATCAATCTAAACTCATCCTAAGTTAAACTAATCTACGGTGAGAAACATCCGTAGTAAAACAACTAAACAAAAATCTAAAGTGATTTAGAGTCATCCTTTACAACACAAATCAAGTTTACAATCGACTGTACAACAAAATATCTACAAGTAGCAGAAGAAAGATGGGAATATGGGTTTACACAACAATTAATAAATAAGTATCACATACAAGAGTATTCTTATTAATCCTTCCTACCACATGATGGTTACTGTTTGTTTCCATCGGTCATCTATCATGTGTAAGCTAGGAAATCATAGTACTGTTCGTTAACAGTAGAACAATAAGTTACATGGTTCATGACCCACGAGTTGAAAACTCTGGGGTAGACCAAATCCCTGTCAGTCGCATGTGTCAGCTGTCTAAAGCTTAAACTATCGAAGAAATAAAACGACAGCTCTGTGCAATGGTCAGCGACTTATGAACCACGATCAAAGTTAAACATGCGTTTAGTGATTAACGATTATTATTGCTTTCGTTTAAATTCATTACATAATTTTTATTTAATGAGTGATTATTAGTTGTCTTTTTTAATATTTGTTAATTATACGGATTGACCATCTGCACGGCTTCCTAACTGGTGAATAAACCACTGGTGTACACCCAAGTACCCGCGAACAAGCATACACCGAGCTACCAAAAAGCTAAAAAAAAACATCCTAAAGTAACAGAGTGTCCTGCTGGATCACTTCTTCAACCTCGGTCTGTCAAGCGCATGAGCTTTGAAACAAGGCCGGCAACCTCAAAAACTATGGGAAACCACCCCTTCATCGTGCATAAACACACGGCATAAACCTTCACAACATGTGAGAACAAGTAGTTCCGTGAAGAACTATACAGCCTATTTTCATATATCCTGCTCATGTTAATTGTCTCTATCAACATACAAAATTTCAGTTTAATTGCTATAACAGATTCGTGGATATTGAGAACCGTCTAAGTATTTCAGATGGTCGCCAGGTGGGATTTTTAATTTTGTACTATTACATTAAGATTATTGTGTACGTTTGGTATTCAAACTTCAATCGCATGATTAGAACACAAGAAGTAAAAACAAGATTTTAAAATTACGCACAGCAGCCATATTGTGATTATGCAAACAATTGAAATAAATTAGATGCCAGTGGATCAACATTTGTATAAGCATTTAACGTGCAACGTTTCATGGCACTCGGTTAGTTAATTCGCGAGAAACGTCCATTTAAATATTGATACTTCGCGTCGCCGCCATGTTGGATTTGTGCTCACCAGGTTACTGAAAGTCCTATAGGTGGACATATGTTCATAGTCTCTATGAACATAAAAAAATCAGATTGGTTGCTGTAAAAGATTCATAGATATTGAGAACCGTTAAATATTTCGGAAGCTCGCCATTTAGGATTGTTATATATATAGGCCATAGAGTTATCTACCATTCAAGGACAATTATTGCCTAGGTTCATTATTCAAACTTTCACTTCGATCGCATGATTACGACACAAGAAATAAAACTTAATTTTAAAATTTCCAACAGCCGCCATCTTGAGGTTATGTAAACAATTGAATTAAATTAGATGGCAGTGCATTACAATCTGCAAAATCATTTACTGTACCACATTTCACTGCGCTCAGAGAGTTAAATCACGAGAAAAGTCTATTAAAATATTTCAAATTCGCTTGGTCGCCATGTTCGTTTTGTACTTGACAGGTTTATGACATATACATAGGAAATTTTGTATCAGTACCCTTTATCACCGTACAAAATTTCAGGGTGATATCTGTAATAGTTTCGGAGATATAGAATGTCAGTGAAATATTTCGCACAGCCGCCATTTTGAGGTTATGTAAACAATTGAACTAAATTAGACTCTAGTGCATTAAAATGTGTATAAACATTTGCTGTACCAAGTTTCATTACGTTTGGATAGTTAAATCGCGAGAAAAGTCTATTTAAAAGTCTCAACTTCGCTTGACCGCCATGTTGGTTTTGTAGTCACCAGGTTTTTGAAAGTCTCATAGGTGAACTTCCATTAGTGCCCTTTATCACCGTACACAATTTCAGGGCGATATCGGTAATCGTTTCGGAGATATTGAATGCTAGTGAAATATTTCGCACAGCCGCCATGTTGGATTGGTGAGACGTAGCAAAATTTGAAGGGCACGGTCGAAGTCGCCGGGAATAGTGCTATGAACTTACCGAGTTTCAACGAAATCGCTCGAGCCGTTTAGATTTTATTAGGAGGGACACACACACACCTCACACACACACACGGACAAAAGGTGATCTCATAAGCCTATTTTTTCAAAATTGAAAATAGGCTAAAAATAACATAGCCTCAAATAAGGCAATCAGTTTCACAAGACAATTCTAAAATCTTAAACAATAATGGTGGTTCAAATGGGCTTCGCTCACAACATATGCGACGATCGTAAACTTTATAGGTGACCTCCTGTCACAATATCATTGCATTCTTAATAACGCTGTCAACTTGACCTAGTTTTAAGAAGCTTAATAAACACTGGCTTCTGTAGATCACATCATTTAGAAAAGCATTAGCATTAAATCTGTCAGAAGTCTAGTCTCACCTTGGATTATGGGTTGGCACTACTGCGCGTAACCTTGAAAACACTTGTCTCCCAAAGTGACTTACATTTTGTTCATTCCCAAACTGTTACGAGTTGCATGGGCTAACGGTAAAGTTTCAAGTGTTAGTTTCTTTAGCATATCGGATCCATAAAACTGTTCAGATTGTGGTCCTACACTTGCAGTTCATAAGATAATATTCGTTGTAGTGTTCGTGATACATTTATAATAGACAATATATGATTAACAATGATGTGTCTGCATGGGCAAAGCAAAACATACAAAACGCGAGATATTCCACTCGCACTAACGTGTTTGGAAGATATAACGCTCCCAGCAAGTTTGTTACAAATCAAACATGTGCACTCATAGGCACTCCCAATGCATGAAATAAACTTTCACACCATATAAAACAGTGGCGTTAATTTTAAATGATACTTTACTAGTGTGAACAAGACCTGGAATACAAACAGAAAGATATAACACTCCTTCACACTGTTAATCGATTCCTCTGGAATCTAGTGGTAGACTTTCCACTCAATTAAAAATGTATACCCAAAAATCATCATACTTCATACTAATATATAAAAATGAGATGGTGTGTGTCTGTCTTTCTGTCTGTCTGTCTGTCTGTTACTCAATAACGCAAGAACCACTGGTCCGATTTAAATGAAATTTTGCAAGGATGTAGCTGATTTACCAGGTTTACATATAGGATACTTTTGATTTCGAAATTTTGCACTATTACAAAATGGCGACTATTTTAGTGACGTCATTAGACCCTTTGGTTTCAAAATTTCATATTTCCATATCAAATAAAAAGAGAACGGTAGGAAATAGCAAACTTTTGATGGCACAAACGAGCTTTGAAATTTAATTTCCTATCCGAAAGGTCCTTATCACTTTTCGTGTATCTCCAACGATTAGCGAGTAAAATCCACATATGTGACGTCACTACACCCTTTGGTTTCAAAATTTCATATTTCCATTTCAAATAAAAAGAGAACGCTAAGAAATAGCACATTTTTGATGCATGCACGAGATTTAACATTTAATTTTCTATCGAAAAGGTCCTGATCACTTTTCGTGTATCTCCAACGGTTAGCGAGTAAAACCTAAACTTGTGCAATAAAACCCGGTCAACACTGAGCGGTGCAGTATATCTCTACATACAAAAAAATTAAAGTTTGTATGGTTTTTTCGCAATTTCTACGGAAATTTGAGTTATTTACGCGTTTCAGACTGTTTTATGATGGATGCGCGTGAAAATATTTTTTTGGTCTGTCTGTCTGTTTGTTTGTTTGTCTGTGGACAAATTTGTTCCCATATAACTCGAGAACGGCTGGGTGTATCAACGTAAAATTTGGTACAGATATCCATCGGAGGCACGACACTAATCATTGATGTAACCCTTCTCCGTATCTCTCATAAAAGAGGGCCCACCCCCTTAAAATACATGCTGAAATAGGAGTAGAAGGACGAGATAAAGATCGTTTTCAGCACCTCAATGAGAGAGACAAAACCCGGGGGCCCTAAAGGGTCCCCGAAATCTACATTTTAAGGCCCTAAAACCAACCATTTTTGAGATATTCCCAGAAAAATAATTTCATTTAATAAACTAATGAACGAATACAAGCCGGTAACCATGGCAACAGATTGTCAGAGGTCCATCTATTGCTGTAAGACGCAATTAATTACATTGGTGTGAAAGTTTGGAAACGGCTAGAAGGTTATCACGGAACCAAATTAAGCTGTAAAATCCATCAATACGTATAATGCGCTTAAGGGGGTCAAGAGGTACACTAGAATTTTTTCACGCGATTTACACCTGCGGGTGTGGTACGGCAGGTCTATTATATTCCTATCCCTATATTTTATTATTATTATTAGTATTATATTATGGCGTACAACGAGGAGACAAAGCCTCTCGGTGCCAGAAACAAAACTTGGGGGCCTCGAAAACTACATTATAAGGATCTAAAACCAACAGTATCTGAAATATTCCCAGAAAACTAATTTAATTTAATTTAACAAACTAATGAAGGAATGGAAATCGGTAACCATGACAACATTATCTCAAGGGGTGGCATCCAACTTTCCATATTTTTCTGTAAGAAGCAATGTCACTACATTTATACCTAGCCACGGTGGGTGAGTGGATAGCGTGTCGGTCTACTAACCCCAAGATTGCAGGTTCACTCCTGGCCGTGGTACAGGCCGGACGTTTGTTTTAGACGAGTGAAAAATCTTAATGGAAGACTGGAGGCGAGTTACTACAGTACCTGTGTTGTTATCAGCTGCCCCAAGCGCTCCGATGATTGATAAATCTGTTTCACACTATTGCTGAAGTATAGTCACTGGCAAATATAATGACGTTCTGTTCGTAACTAGGTAACGTGTAATTCCGTGTCACACAATTCTTCGACGTGGACTGTACTGTCTGCTCAAGTCTGGAATTCCATTACATCAGATCGGTGGTGACAAATGTGAAGTGATAGGGTGAGAGAGTGACTGTGTACAGGCTCACCCGCAGGCTTGAAGGTCAAGCGCAATCGTCTAAAACAAACGTCCGGCCTGTACGTGATTTTTGAAAGGCGGCAAAAATACGACTCGCATGTCATACGATGTTGGCATGTCAAAGAACCCATTTGAATTCAGTAGGCCGTGTTCATAATGGCAAAATTAACCTCAGGAGATTCCACCAACACAAAGTTCCTCATTTCTCTACTAGAAAGCGCTATAGTGTTCAAGGAGATTAGATATCTACCCTCCTTGACTTTCATAGTGATTCAAGGAACAACGAAATTTCGACATGCAAGCTACCCTCTGGGTGTCAAATTACGAAGCTTGCACCCGGCACCCGAGGCCATACGATATTATTATTAGGCTACTCTATTTATTACATTTCTGTGTAAGTTTGCAAATGGCTATAAGGTTATCACGGAACCAACGTAGACTGTATAATTCGTCAATGCAATTAAGGGGGTCAAGGGGTAACCTACAATTTTTTCATGCAATTTCACGTGCGACATATAGTACAGAAAGTCTATTATATCTACAAACAGCAACATTATTTTCAAAAATTCCTGAATTGAATCGGCATATTTTGCGGCTTTTAGGAATTTGGGCCATTTGAGGCTAAAGAACCTGAATTTTCATACACCACAAGCCTTTATAATTTATGAAAGAGGTCTTCCTGTGTATGGGGACCTAACACAACGTAGAGGGTCATTTTTTATGTGAGGTGTATTGCTTTTCGTCTACAAGGCTGTCAAATCTATTTCATGTCAGAAAGTACACGTTAGGTGAATTTAGTTTGAGAGCACATTTTAACTAATCGTTTTTTTTGCGACCTACGGTTTCATCGTAGGGATGATTTTGTTTGATACGTATGGTAGATATACCCATATTTGGATATCTGGGTGATATGTTGTAGACAATAGAATTGTCTGTCTGTCTTCCTGTGTATCTTTAAGTACGCCTATAAATCGTGTTTGGATGCTTGGTGCATCGTAAAATTAGGTATGGTAAACATGAGTCAATACACCAATCATTTATAAAACTCCTCACCGTACTTTCCATACAGTAGAAGGGTGGATATAGGGAAAAACTTCTCAAAATACATGCTAAAATAGGCGAAATATAAAAATTATCCTAGACGGACGATCAAAGCATATGTTGCGCTTCTCATTGTGAGACACAAAATTCGCGAGTCTATAAGGGGTCTCCGGAAACCACATTTTAAGGCCCTTAAATTAACAGTGTGTGTGATATTCCCAGAAAACTAACTCCGTTCTGATAAACTTATGAAGGAATGACAAACCGCTAACCATTGCAACAGTTGCTCAATTGATAATGTCTGGTGTTAATATATAACACCGTTCGAAGAACAGGTACTTCTGCTAGTAGGTAATAAAATAACCTCTCCCATTGGAGGATACGCCTGCTCAGTGGCGTGCTTTACATATCACAAAATAGGGGTTCAAAATACTGACTTCAGTAACAGCTGATTTAAATTACTTAATTACAGCCCCGTTTAAATTACACATACAATTGGTTCGTTCATAGTGAACAGAAAAATGACATTAATTGCACCGTGTGATAAAAACACACACATATTTAATCAGGTGACTAACTCACGATTAGGAAATGCATTGGAGACGTACGCTGCGATGTGCATTGAAACATAAAAGATTACCATAGTCGGTAAGCTAAAAGAAAAACCTACTAAAACAAAACCTAAACTAGATGACTGTGAATCGAAGTACGATCGTTAAAACTACTCCCCCAAAGACCATCACCTTACAAGAGACATTCATTAGACTTACGAAGAACATTGTAGCTCACCTCATTCCTACAGGAATAATTGAGGGGTATTTCCTTCCATTTCGAGCGTGTGCCATACTTCCAACGCTCGGATAGGCACATTGTAATCCGTTCTTCAGCCTCCATTTGATTATGCTCTTGTGGTGCTAGGTATCTCTCTCATGATGTGTCTACGGCATTATCACCCACATGGTGAACGGTGGTAAAGCTCTTCTTTTCTGGTGGATCTCGTACATCGTGGTAACCTTGATAAGTTACACAAAAAAATCACTGCTTCTAGTGTGATTCGCTAACTAACACAGCATCTACACTTGGTAATTTTGCAGACTCTATTCAACAAATGGCCATGTCTGCTCCACAGATTCTACTCAACACAATCACGTGTTGGCTCACTTTTTCCACTATCACACATGGTGAAAAAATTTATCTGATGAAATCTGCGACATCGATCGTTGAAGAAAATTACGGTTTCACACAACGTGGATTATTTTATGCAATTCTCACTGGTGTGAAATATAACACTGGCACTTTCGAAATCACAGTTACTCACACTTCTGAATGGCACACACATCGGCCATGCTTTCGGTTAAATCACCGTAATATTTCACTGATTTCGAATGCTTACAAAGCAACACTTTTACGGAGTTTTCCGCTGCACACCTCTCGTGCGTTATCATAAAAACTGGCTTACGTTTCCTTCACTTACTATTATAACTGCGTGTCGCACACATGCGGTGCTGAACTTAGACAATCAATCCGGAAGCGGGTTGTACTGGCTTTGAGACTGGTCGAGTCGTTGAACGTCTCTAGACATTATTCCTGCAGTGTCATTCCTTAGTCTCAATTACTAAATAGATAATGTTAGGCCACTTCTCCTTGGCAAATTATACAGAAATACCTGATGTGGTAAATTCAAAGGTGCACATTAAAGAATACCTTCTCTAATCATGGTAAAATAAATATTTACAGTCTTCCAACGAAGTCAAAAGTACAACTGCATCTCTCTGGATGCATTCAATGATTCTTTCTCTCGTGTTACCAACTTTGGCATATAAAAATACTCACCAGCATGAGCGGATACGGGCTCAGTATATTTAAATATTTGTATTGTATTTACTTGCATGTTAATAGACTTTAGATGAGTGAAATGGTAATACGTGTTTCATTTCCTAGTCGTAGCTCCAAGTAGATAGCCTTTGGGTGTGTTTTCAAATGGTCAAGCAGCTTCCTCCCCATTTGTAACACCTTACAGGGTTTTAAGATCTGACCTGGTGTAGGGGTGTTTATCAACTGTATCAATCAGGATAGGCCAGGACGATATTGAACAAGTGTCAGTTTTTAAATTTCTAGAAAGCGTACTATCAGATCATATGAGAAGCAGTTAAGAGGTAAGAACTCGCATTGCCTTCAACAGAAGGAAGAGTCTATTGTGTGGACGCTTGGACTTGAGGTTAAGGTAGAGACTGGCAAAATGTTCAGTTTGGAGTGTGGCACTATACGGAGCCGAGACCTAGACGCTAAGGAAGGATGATGAAAGAAGACTAGAAGCGTTTGAAATGTGGTTCTGGAGGTGGATGGAAAGGATATTCTGGGTGGAAAGGGTCCGCAATGAGGAGGTATTGGAGCGAATTGGAGGCTGTTACATACCATCCATACAAGGAAGAGGAACTGGCATGGGCACTGGCTGTGAAGAGAGTGTTTGATGAGGGATGTTCTCAAAGGATCAGTAAACGGAAACAGAGTAAGAGGACGGAGAAGATTCCAGCTGGTGGACAGTGCCAAGATTGCAGGAAACTACCACCAAACAAAGAGAACGACTGAAGACCTGCCTAAGGGCACAATACGTTATATAAAATGCATTAAGTAATAATTATAACATATCTCGTAATAATAATCATAACTTAAAACATCGTTGTTTACTCCACACGTGGTTATTTGATATTCTGAAACTCTCTTCGTGTGAGTCTTGGAGCATTTAATTTGCCTTTCTTTCTTCGTCTCTTTAAATTTTTCAGTAAACTACGATATCAGTTGTCAAAAGATGTTTCTTATACACAGCAAAATAATCCGTGTTTGCTTACGTATTTATTTATAATTTAGCAACAAATTCCATAAGTTCATTATACACGCCTTAACTACATTATCGTAGCAAGGATGCTCGTTTGCTATATTTTATTGTCATGAATGTACAAATATTTAGGATAATTTATTAGTCGACAAAACGTTTTTATTGATGTGTAACAACTTTCCAGTCGGTTGCTGGATATTTGTGGGAGAGATTTTGAAAAGTGGGACGGAAGTGGATCGGACGCTCCATCTGGCAGTGGTGGATCGAACGGAAGTGTATAAGACGCATTGCCAGCTGGATCGCCTTGCTGAAGACTTTCATTCTGACGGTAAACGCTCATGCGAATTCTCGTGTCAAGTGATTGAAACAAAGCACATGGCACATGTTCGAAGTCTTCGTATCAGTATTTAAATGATAAAATGCTTTAATATCACACATTGTAAGTAGTCAGCATTCCCGGTATTATGTATCTGCACAATCGCTATAACCGTAATGCAGTCATCAATATAATATAATACGTTATGTTTATTCGGGAACTGAACAAGCCTTCATGAACTATTGCTGAATAAATTCTCTGTACTCACAAGAAGGCCTATTCATAAGGCATTTTAAACTCAATTTCACGCAGGAACATTATCGAAACAAGCAAAATATAAATGAAACTTAATTCCGTGATGCGATATTATTGGTACGTGAAAATAAGGCATCATCTTGTACCTTATATTCGTGTGGTCGAAATAGCCGTGGGGTTAGCGTCATTGACTGTGAGTCTATAGATCTCGGGTTCGAATCCCGAACAGGTTAGATATTTTTCCCACCAAATTACCGTTTTAAACGATATTTATCATAACAATATGACTCATTTTAACAGAATCCAAGAAATTACGTATTGGACTGTGAATCAAGAGGTCCGGGAACTGGGCAAGCCTTTCATGATCTACTGCTGTGCACATTGCATTTACTCGCAAATTGGCCTATTTATAGAGTATTTAAGGTTATGGGCGGTGTCGCGGCTATTAATCTAGTTGATCCATATCGTATTCTTTATTTTGGCTAGTACTGGTGGAAGCTACAAAACCTCTAATAAAATGAGTTCCGTATTATAAATTACACTCCCTTTTACAATCGATTAATATTTGTGCCAAAAATATTTTAAAATACCGGTGTATCAACAATTTTCCGTCCTTGAAATGGTTTTCCGTGGTTTCCCCATTTTCAACTCCAGGCAAATGCTGGGACTGTACCTCCTGACAGGCCACGGCCGCTTCCTTCCACATCCTTACCCAGTTATATTCACCATCATTCATTTCATCTCTCATTAACTGCTCTCGTGAGGTTGGCATCAGGAAGGGCATCCGGCCGTAAAAACCATCCGACACAAATACTTCCATCGCATCTCATCGCCGACCCCGTAGGAAAACGGGAATAATAAGGGTTAGACATACAATACCGGTTTCTTCTATGTCAGATGTTACACATCATATCAAGGCTTGTAAAGTTTTTTCATTTCAATGGATATTTTGTTAACTCATAATATACAATTTCTAAGCATTTTTTATAAGCTTTGTAATAATGCAGCATTTCCTCGCATGATGGATACAAAACACATGATGATAAGTATTAACAGGCGCCATACTGTAAAGAGGAACTCACTTCTCCGACAGGAGCTACATTGGGCTTGAGCGTCCTGAGTAACAACACTTACAATATCTCGACATCTTGGATATATTGGTTAGCAAAAATAATACAAAATTAGTGTAATTGTTTGGGACCTCCCAGGTATCCACCCAGACTGGTCCCTCTTAGGGTACTGACACATTCTGAGCATCACTTAGTTTAGAACTCCTAGTTATCCTCCCAGACTGGTCCATCTTAGGGTACTGACACATTCGGAGCATCACTTAGTTTAGAACTCCTAGGTATCTAACCAGACTGAGAGCAGATAGTTCTTCTGGATATTGATACACCTGGAGTGTCATGAAGCTAATATCAATCAGATTAGGGCTTCTACATACCCACCATGACTCCAGGCAGATGGTTACTCACACTGGAGTGTTTTTAAGCTAATATTATTCAGACTAGAGCTCATAGGCAAATAGCTGTTAACCTTAACGGTATTGACACGCCTGCTGCGTCATTAAGCTTACATCATTTGGTTAAGAGCACTTAGGTACCAAGCCAGACTGTGAGAGGATTGTTCTTCTTAGAGGTATTGACACACCTGGAGTATATTTAAGATAACATATATCAGTTTAGAGCTCCTATGTTCCCACCAAGACTGTTAGCGGTTAGTTCCTCTTAGAGGTATTGACACACCTGGAGTATATTTAAGATCACATACAGTATATCAGTTTAGATCTCCGATGTACCCACCAAGACTGTGAGAGGATTGTTCCCATTAAAGGTAATTTCACTTTGGGAATGTCATTGGGCTATCATCACTCGGTATTCACATTTCAGATATCCTCTCCATTTAATGATAGTTGTTCTCAAATTGCATCTCATGCAGGTGGGAAAATCTTCTTTCCTCGTTGTTTCAAATAAATTGGTATGTGTGCATAGATAATTTCTCAGTTAAGTTACGTGTGCAATAAAAAAATTGTGTGGCGTCTAGCAACGATGGCTCATCCTGTAAGTCATATTTTTCTTCACATAATAGAGTAATGTTTTCCCAACAATTCCTATATAAAGTAGAGTCCGCATGTTCTACATGATTGTGGGTTCAGGGCTGTAGGTCATTTTGAATTACGAGGTGGATCTTCAAAGAATCTTTCCCAGACAAAGCTGCTCCGCATGTACTAAAAGGTTAGGCCACTAAGGGTCAGTATATGTTTCTTCGAACTGCCTTTCTCAGTTAATATTGCTCCGTATGAACCACACGAATGTGGCTATGGCCACTATGGATCAACATGTGTCGTTTCAAACTTCCTTTTCTAGAAAAGTTTGCTCCGCATGTACCACATGATTGTGGCTTATGACCACTATGGATCAGCATGTGATTTCTTAAGCTGCATATCGTTCTAACGCTTGCGCCGCATGTACCTCAGGAATATGGCCTAAGGCCTCTATGGATCAACAGGTGTCTATTCAATTCACCTTTCAAAGTAAATTTGACCCCGCATGTACCACACGAATGTTGCTTGAGACCAGTATGGATCAACACGTGATTGCCAATTGACCTTTGAAAGTAAACTTGGCACCGCATGTAGCACACGAATGTTGCTTGAGACCAGTATGGATCAACATGTGTTGTGTCAATTGACCTTTCAAAGTAATTTTGGCCCCGCATGTACCACATGAATGTGGCTTGAGACCAGTATGGATCAACATGTGTTGTGTCAATTGACCTTTCAAAGCAAACTTGGCACCGCATGTACCACACGAATGTTACTTGAAGCCACTATGGATCAACATGTGATTTATTAAGCTGCTTTTGACAGTAAAGCTTGCGCTGCAAGTACCACACGAATGTGGCCTCAGACCACTATGCACCACCATGTGTCTCTTCAAATTATGTTTTCGTTTAAAGTTAGCTCCGCAGGTTTTGCACACATTTAGCAACATAGTGCTTTGAGTTGACATTTGTATCTTTGTGTTACCATATGGATTGAGTAAGGTTCCGAAAGAATCTCTTGTTAGTGCGTTGTCCGATCTGTGGAAGAAAGGTTGCTTCTGTATAGAGTTTCCAATGCCATAACTAGGTAAATAGTGGCTATCAATATAATATCAATAATCACAAAGCCCCACAATTTCCGGATAAGTATATAATATTCTTCTGTATCGAAAATATTCAATAAATATATAATTTCATTACACGCTTATTTGTAGACATAGATTCAAAAGCCTACATGTACTGTATCTAATGATGAGCGAAACTAATCGAACATGAGAATTTCTTTACCCCATGTGATTTGCTTCAGGGTTAGGGGTAACACCCATCACAATTTGGGACTACCAATTGACCAACTGATAGGCATTTAATTTCGATATTTTCGAAGATCAAGAGTTCTAACTAGACAATAGTTAACTAGTGAAAATTTCAGCACAGGCATTACTATGAATGATTTCCTCAAATAAGAGGAATTGAACTCGCGTTTACTCTCCAATGATGTGGTGTTGGTGCAGTCAATATATATTATACAGACAATAATGATTTATTTCTCGGAGATTTTATATTAACAGGTTTTCCAGATAAACGTGTTTATCCTCCTACAGCCCCAAGGAAGCGACTGTGCTTTCAACAGTCAACATTGTATCTCATCACCTCGAATAAGAGAATAAAGAAGAATTGCGTGCTGCCTTTTAACTTACGTAAGAGCAATCAGCTTTCATTTTACTCACTTATTGCAGTGGAATGTTGTCATTCCGTGCTTTTCCTGCAACGATTTGCTCTGACAGATTAGGTTTGAAATGAAAAGACTGTTAAGAGGACATCACTTCCAATTCATTGAAACGGGCAACTGAACACCAAGTAATTAGCGATGGGTTTGTTCCTTCAAGTATTTTGTTCGCTAACAGCCATATTGCCTAGTTGGAATATACTGTACCCGATAGGGTGTCTCTAGGCCTTAATAATAATAGTAATAATAATAATAATCTCGGGTTAGGAACGTTCGTTGGTATCAAAAAATGTTTGGCCTAGGTCAATGAAACAGATATTTCTAACTACATACATATACATACTGAACCCGAGGGTGTTATGCTGACTGATATCGAACGTGGTTCTCAGAGACTGTGATCTCAGTATAAAGGTTCCACCAGGGAACGAACCCGAGGTCTGTTGGAGGAGTTTCCGTGTAAAAACCCCTAGAGAAAAGTGTATATTTAATCACTGGTGTGATTTTAGTTGATAATGACATTATTTATTAAAATAATGCAGGAAATTGAGCGAGATACAGCATTATTAGTCTACTTGAAGTAGGCTATACTGGACTTGGAGCACGGAAAGTGCAGAGTATGACGTTTAACTAATTGGCCCAGAATTGTGGGAGGTGCAGCATGGAGCCACGTCCATCTTGCTGACCTCGTTATGTCGTCTGGAAGAGGTTGGGGGCTTGAATAATGACCCAGTTTTTCCCCGACTGAGAATAGATGTGAGAATGGGATGGGAAGATCCCAAGGAAAATCATTGATTACTCATGATTGGAGTAACGCCATGACATGAGAGTGGCACACAGATGAATCTTTAGCCAGGAGGCTAATTTTAGAGCCTTTAATCTGCGAAATTGGAGCATATTTAATGAAGCGCGGTAGAACAGAGACTATGGTTGTTCGCGGCTTGGTTTAACGAGGGTGCCAGGGATTCCCAGTGAGATAGCGTCCCCACGCTATGGAGAAAGGAATTAATATTAATTAATTGGCCGAGCGATTCTTCAGCACGCAGACTGTTCTGGGATCAGTGAAGAAAAAGGAACCCGACGAGCATGGTTTCGAGACCAGAATCAGGCTGGGAGAGGAGTCAAGATAGCGCGGGAAAATTTAGCTCTACTTTTCGTGGGAATCCAATATAAGGGAGTCGACCCTTGGCAGAGCCCCAGTAGCACGTCAGTCTTTAGCCCAGTCTTAACCCAGTCTCACGCCAGTGTTGCAGCCAGTCTTACGCAGTTTACGCAGTTGGACACAGTTTGTCACAGAGAGTCGCAAACAGTCGTCGCTACACAGTTTTAGTCCGCAGTACGAACAATGGTGTGTTCACTTAGGAAGCAACGTGTGAGATAAGTTGCAGAACTATTGTAAATAATAATCTATGTAAAGTTATGCACAGTGTTAAGCGCAATGTATAAAATATTGACTGATCATACATGTCTAATTACGCTGGAATGCGCTAGGAGAAACCTTACGAAGCATTTGGTAATGTCTTAAGAATACCAAATAATAACGCTCAGGACGGAAGTTAGCATATTTATGCAAATCAGGAAGCTTACCGTAGGAGTATGGATAAACTGTTGGTGAATTCCGAGGGCAAATGAACCAGACTTTCAATCAGGAGTTGGTAGGAGTACGGGAGATGCCGTCGACACCTGCAATTTTGATATCTTTGCTAGGGAATTTCAACCAATGAAAAGTGTACAGAGTGACGTTTGTTATGTATAAATAATATGTGAAATGTCTTTTAAATTAATGGTTTAATAAGTGTTCTAAAGTGGCATGTGTTTTGGAAGCAGTAGCTTCTTTATAGAAATGCAAAGTGTCGTGTGGTTAACGGAAAATATGTGTCAGAAAATGTGTGTATTCAAGATGCAAATGTCGCACTAAATCTGCATATGGCAGGCGACCCGGAAGGATATGAGTGGTTGGAGCCACCATGACAAGCCTTGAGATATGTAAGTACCCCACAAATTATGTTTAAATAGAAGTATAGGCCACTGCATGTGGTGTGATTTCAGAGTTATAAAGATGCCAGTAAGAATCAGAGTAGGAGATAGACTGTCCAAGTTTAATCATTATTGTGTTGATTTTAATAGATTTGAGATGTTATTTTGCATCAGTGAGTGGATTAATCGTTACCACTATTAATTAAAATGGCAAAGCAGTTATGTAAATGAACGAACACGGCTGTTCAAGTTTTAAGATGAGTTGTGTCGGATTTTGGTAATTTATGTCAGTGAGAATAATAATAATAATAATAACGAATATAATAAAGGTATGAATGAACGCATCAGGCAAAATGTTGTAAACAAGAAATATTTACGCTAAAGGGCCCCTTATCGATCTAAACAGTAAGATTATACAGTAAGATTACGTTACGGGATTAAGAAAAGAGTTTTACATCAGAATATATTGTATTAATGGGAATATAATAATGCTAGGAAATGGAAGAGCTTCTAGTGAATTGAATTTGCAGCTTATGTGAAAAGCTTATAGAGTAATTGATAGATTTCTCTTGCTAATTATAGGACACAGATCATAGCATTAGGTAAAGGGACCTGGTAATCTATTCTTCGTATGAAATCTCGAATGCCGTGGGCGTAATGAGAGATGTGCTTTGTGTCAGAGCGTATTTAGTGAAAATGGACCCTAGCTCTGATGATGGATATGGAATGTTCCGGGTTCGAATCCCGTGATAGGTGGGAGGAAAACAATGGACACCTCAGCACGCTATCTGATTCATCGAGAACCTATTATTGAGTAATTCGGCTCGTTGAAGCGAATCCTGGAACGGCAGCATGGGCTCGTCGCAATGTTTATTAAAGATACCGGTTACCTAATAGACCAATGTTTTATGAATCTCGCGCCTTCATGTTGAAATGGGCCTATTTTGGAGCCAATTATTATTATCCTCAGTGTAGGAGTAAATGTGAAAGCACATCCAGAACCTATTTGCATAATATTCAGTTTAAATCCATTGAGATATGTGTGTCACTGGGACCACAGTGTTTGTCTTGTAAAATCTTTTACTGCTTGGTAAGAAAGCCATCAGACAGGAAACGAGGGTGGAGGTAATGTTGGAACCCCACTCCACTTCTATTGTGTACCGGCCGCTCGGGAAGAGGGTCTGGGCGGTCAAGCGAACCGTGAAAGCAAGTTTGAAAGGAACAGATTTTAGACCCTGTCAATGACATGAAATGAAACATTGTTATATTGAGTATTGAAGTCATGTGGTTTAAGAACACATTGATAATTATAGATCATCCTGATGGTTCACAATTTTAGCTATCTAACGAATGGTTAGACGTTGCATTTGTACTGGCACTGACATCTTTTTCTGAAGTGGGTTACAAGATGCCACAGGCTACACGCGCAAGGGTAGTTTAATAGTACCGTCCGACACAGCGTTAACTAATGGTTTTAATATGAAATCACACACGGCATGCAGTGGAACTATATAAATAGAGGAAGTGTAGGGGTAGCTTACATAATTATGGAGTTGTACGTAGACTGCTGTGCAACACCAGAATAGGCTAATGCATGTAAAGCATTTGGTGGGAAGAGAAAGTTCAAAACACACTCACGATACACATAATTGTCAAATTAAGACAAGGTTTAAGGAATAATTAATTTTGTAGAATTAATGAAGTCACATTGGATGACAGAAGAATTAAAGTACAGTTTGCTTCTGAAGTTGTATGTGCATCAGCGCACGAGTATTTTTGTGAAATTGATAGAAGATTTTATTATGATAATATTATGTTCTTATTTGTGGATTGTGGAAATACTTTTTGTTTGCTTTGGTTTTGTGGTTGTGGGATTGTTTTGTTTGTTTGAAGCCATGATTTTATTACTGAATTAACGTTTTAGAATAGAGTTGTGCCTTATCATTGTAGAGTTGATACCTTTTAGCCTCAAATCCAAAATATGCAACTGCTAAATGGGAGAACGGTACACGCCCGGGTCCTGACGCTAGCTGGAGGCGGAAGCATATTTTCCATCGAGATAACTCACATGGGTACATTACATACATAAATTATATATAAACTTTTGAACTGACGGTGGTTTCGGGGTCTGGGGGATGTGTGAAACGCGAAGATATGTCGAAATTTTCCGGAAGTCGAAACATGGTACCCATTGCAATAGTTAGCTTTCTAATGAAATATACCTCTGACAACGCGGTCATCTAACCCCGTGTACTTTGGGTGAGTGTAGAATCCGTCTGATAAACGGTGTGAATTGTAATGGCTCTATTAGTCTGTAATTCAGGTAAGGACTGCAGACGGTCAATTTCAAGCAGTAGTTCCTAATGTTGCTACCAGGTACTACCGTCAATGACACCTAGCTGTGAACTTGGCTACTAGATGCCACCCCAACCAGCAATTCGTAACGAACGTTGGAACTTCCCCTCCAAATGAAAGCATACTGAGGGATTTTAGCGCTCTTAGAAAATCCGACGACTTCGGCCGGCTTTGAAACCGCGACCTTGGGCATAGACATTCTGCATGCTACCAGTTACGTCACCGAAGCCGCTTCCCACTTAGATGTCAAAGTCAACCCCTGGCACCATCCAGCCCTTGACGGGCTAAGGCCGACCAAGCGACCGCTGCCCAGCCATTTGGCCTGCAGATATTGGAGTGACGCGTGATCAGCGCGTCGGGTCCCCTCGGCCGTTAATCTTGGTATTCGTGATCGGGGTGCTGTCTCACTGTCAGACAGCTACTCAATTGTCCTCACGAGGCTGAGTGCACCCCGTTCCAACCCTCACGTCAGTTTTAAAATCCCTGACGGAGCCGGGGATCGAACCCGGGGCCTCCGGGTGAGAGGCAGGCGCGCTACCCCAACACCACGGGGCCGGCTTAGTCACATGGAAATACTGAATCTGATCTCGTGCAAGTGCGTTGTCATGGCAACGTCTGATGGACCTCATCCCTCATCAATTTAGTAGTGTTGCCATGGCAACCTCTGATAGCTCTTGGCATTTTCTTATAATTCCGAAATAATTTTTCTGATCCCTTGGCGTAATGGTGGGTCATATCAAAAATTCTTTCAGACAAAAGTTTTAGGTAATTATTAGGGGAATATTGTCCATTTTGTACGGTTTTGATATTGTGACTATTAAGAGAGATATGATTAATGTTTCCCGAAAAACCCACTTTTCCCACCCCTTTGGTCAATGGTTGGTGCTATATAAAACTCTTCAAACATCAATTTTTGGGCTTTATCCGACACATAGTATGAACGTTGAACGGATTCGATATTTCACATATTAAGAGAGTTATAGCAGTATTTCACTTTTTCGAAAAATGCCCCCCATTTTCACCCCCTTCGACCGATTTAGCCCAGTAACGAACTCGACCGAGATTTTATAGGTATACATATTCGGTAAAAAATTCAAAGTGATTGGTGCAAAATTACGGCAGTTATCGTGTCCACAAGAAACTGATATTCACACACACATATATATATATATATATATATATATACACATATATATACATATATATACATAAATTATATATAAACTTTTGAACTGATGGTAGTTTTGGGGTCTGGGGGATGTGAAACGCGAAGATATGTCGACATTTTCCGGAAGTCGAAACATG
This sequence comes from Meconema thalassinum, assembly GCA_946902985.2. Lineage (NCBI taxonomy): Eukaryota > Metazoa > Arthropoda > Insecta > Orthoptera > Tettigoniidae > Meconema > Meconema thalassinum. Next base: position 240,369 of record CAMPQE020000024.1, read on the forward strand.
GGACCCATTGCAATAGTTAGCTTTCTAATGAAATCTACCTAAAAATCATCAACCTGTACTTGCAATGCAAGTAAAATAAACTTAAGCTTAACAATTAAACTTTGTCAGTCTTTCTTCTTAATCCTGTGTCGTGGAATGTACTGCTTTTGTTTCTACGTGAATGCCAAAGGTTGATGGCATGACCTGGTACACATGTTTTGTGGGGACTTGATCAAATGGAGTTGTTCACATCCCGATTTTAACGTAATATAATATTTCATATCTAGGGTTAGGCGCTGAAATTTACTCTCCGTGATGGTGATGGAATTTTACGTTAACTAACCATTTATTGAACAAGCAAAACGGTAAACAGTTTATTTATCCACAGGAGAGTTTACGTTAGCTAACCACTTATTGAATGAGCAAAACGGTAAACAGTTCATTTAGCCACAGGAGAGTTTACGTTAGCTAACCACTTATTGAACGACCAAAACGGTAAACAGTTAATTTATCCACAGGAGAGTTTACTTTAGCTAACCACTTATTGAACGAGCAAAACGGTAAACAGTTTATTTAGCCACAGGAGAGTTAGTCAGACGGGCGCGGCACATTCCACCCTCATCTCCTTTATAAAATACACCACTAGTCAGTTACCATTTTGCCAGTATATGCGTGTAAGAAGAAGTATTATAGTGTCATTTTGTAAACTAAAATTAAGTTGTACTATGTTGTTATTTGTATGAAACTGTGGTTGATTAATGTTTACACTATACCAACGAAAATAAATGGCAACATTGGTTTTAATATTTTAATACCAACAAATATTACTGTAAGTTAAGTTACGTGTATACGTTATTATTTAAAGTGGGTTCTTTAGCTTTAGCTACAAAATCAACCCCACTAAAAACTTTGTGGCAATATTTAGTCTTTTCAACCAAATATCTTTTGAGTTTGCTCTGAATAATAATACATTAATAAGGCTTAATAAATTAATAGTGTGAAAATGCGTGAGATTAATATTGATGCGTAAAATATAGCAAAAGCTTCAACATTCCTACAAAGGGGGTAAATATGAGGTAAACGGTGAAGTTCAGCACAAAGCAAGTATCAAAATCAAATAAAAGGATAAAATGTTACGGCTTGAATTTACAAAATTTTAAACATTGAATCACATAGAAATATGTGTGTTTCTTGTAGAATATTCTCAAGGTTTAAATTAATACAGAATGTAATTACCAAAAATTAGAACAATCGGTTCCAACTCTACCGCCCTGGGATTACAAATTGCGTTATCTCTGTCATACATAACATACATCGCATTATCTGAGGTCGCTATGTAAGAGTTGTAGTTGATTTACGCCCTAACATACCCTACAGCCGTAGGATCAGGTGTCCAAAACATTCGGTACAACTCAATCCCAAACGTTTCATTTCGTATAATACTACTTCCATCTTGCTCTTCCTTTACCTGTGAAATTGACCGAGAGAAATGTGCAGGTTTTGTTAGTAATGAGACCGCCTCTCCGGTCCTAGAATCCACTGCCTTTTGGACCAAGTATTATAATTACCTTTCAACTGCAGCCAAATGGCCATAGTGGGGTATTATTATTGAACGCCCGTAGGCTCCCCATCAATTTCAATTAGCTCTTACTTTGGATACCAGAGATCTGTCACTGACACCTAGCTGTGAACGTTGGAACTTGGTAGAGCGTTTCTAACCAAATGAACTACAAATTTAGCTACACACTATCTATTGTAGTCGTAGGTTCTTGTTAGTTAGGTATTGAGGTTGAACCATTTTCCTGGTTCAGCAGAGTCCAAATTTATATTCCATCACATCTTTTACACGATCTGACAATGGTATTTAATTATCCATTCCCTTATTATTAATAATTCATGTACTTAATTCTTGTATATGTCATTTTACAGTCTTCCGCTGTGCTTTCTCTTTCTTTACTTCTCTTATCGATGCCATCTGGTGGCATGAATTTCGCATCTCTTCCTGTTCTTTTCTCGTTGACAATGGACTAACCCAACTTTCTGATCTCTCCGATTTTATCGGAAGTTTTCGCTTCCCACTCTTTTCATCAGTATACATATTGAGATGAGTTGAAATACGTATATTTTTCAATTAATTAACGTATTTGGATTTCCTTTCGTTCGTTTATTTGTGTCGCTTTTCACCTTACGAAAACACAGCATTATGTCAGTAGGGGGATGATAGGGGTTCTGCCCCACTTCAGAACCCCCCTTGCTCTACTACTAAGCCTCAGCCATGTTAAATATCTCTTGAACGCATGGTCCGATTTTGACAAATGAGGTATTGTTGGACTCGGGCTGACGTCCTCTTTGCTATGGACCACTCGTTATATTTTTCAAAATTTTTTTGAAAATTTTTGTTTTCGAAACTATGTGATAGTTTGAAAACCAAACAGGATAGAACGTTGTGCCATGGCTCAAACGAACAGTCTTTATGACCTTTATTTTTTGTAATAAAACTTTTTTATTTTTTATATTTTTTTGAAAACACTCGAATTTTGAAAATCCTATATTTTGGAAACTAGGAACTCTACAAAAAAAATTGTTTAACGTAAATCAATGGTCCCTACCCCCTCTACCCCCAAAATAAATTTCAAGTCTCTAGAATGAAAACCTGCAGTAGTGTGGTAGTGGGAAAGCTGCTCCACTTAGGAAGTTGTGAGCCCCTGCGACCTTGGAATGGAAGGAGCCATGCTAGGAGGGCGTGCTTGGATTCGTTTTTTTCGTCTCGTCGTGCTCTTTACGGGAATGTCGGTGTCGAAAATGTGAAAATCTGGAAACACAGTCTTTTTGGGGTAAAAACGTGATTTTAGACTTTTTGTTATATCTCACGAACCAATAACGCTAGAGGCGTGTTCGACAGGTCCAAGGACTCGGGGTAACGTTCTCTCTCCTATGGACCACTCGTTATAATTTTTAATAAAATTGGAAACTCGATTTTGGGGTAAACACATGTTTTTTGTGATTTTGCCGATATCTCACGAAGCAATAACGCTAGAGGCATGTACGACGGGTCCAAGGATTCGGGCAGACGTTCTCTTTGCTATGAACTACTCGTTGTAATTTTTAAAAATTTTGGAAACGCGATTTTGGGGTAAACACGTGTTTTTTGTGATTTTTGCCGATATCTCACGAACTAATAACGCTAGAGACGTGTACGAGGTGTCCTAGGACTCGGGCTAACGCCCCCTTTCAAATGTGGTAGATATTTTTTTTAAAAAAAGATAATTCACAAAGGGCCTAACGCCGTACATGTTGAAAAAAAATCATTACCGTTACCTGTTTATAATGTTTATAAAGCGTGGTGGTTGAGAGAGACGATACGGCTGGGTATGTGTGTGTTTCAACGAACCTGTCGCTAACCACAAGGACCATGCTTAATAGAACAATCGCTATTTCGGCGGATCGGTGTATGACAGAGCGAGCGTGCGTTTTTCCTGATATTTTATCTTTAACGTGTAAACGGTGATGAGAACTTGATTCTATGTTGGTCGAAGCGAGTATCGAAAACAAACGAGCAGGAGGTGAAGGTCATTTGAGCTTATTGGAAGGCTCCGATCTGACTTGACAACAGGTGCAATGGAAAAAATGACCAAGACGCTTGAAGGTGAAATAATCTGACCATTGTGGTGGCAGGGAAGTGCGAAAGGCGTGCACACATGTGAAACCACAGGCACGCTAAACCAGTGACATTCTGTCTTGCTTCGTACGTGACAAAATGCAAGTCCATGTGACATTTGATCTACCGCAGGTGTTCACCTTGGACGTTATCTGTCCACGTGCATGATAACTGTTAACAAGTCACATCCTGTTTTGCTTCGTACGTGACAAAATGCAAGTTCATGTGAAATTTGATCAGGCACAGGTGTTCGCCTGGGACGTTAGCTGCCCACGTGCACGATAAGAGAATGTTCAAAGCGTGGGAAAAAAAAAGATTATACATGCAATGTGATATATAAAGACACGTCGCTGACATTTCCACTCGCACTTATGTGACTACTTTTGAACACGCTACAGCGTTGTGTGAAACACTTGGCCTTGTTTAACAGTTTTGGTGTTGGTGGAAAATACTTATTCTTGTTGTGAGGTAGGTATATATTTATTCATTTATACATTTATTGATTTATATATAAATACATGCAATTATTTATTGATTAGGTAATTAATGATTTTATTTATTTATTTGTTTGCAGATAACCGGCATACCTTACATGTCAGAGGGAGAAGAAACTATTGCACTTTTGAGCCCACTAGAAGGGAAGAGTAACAAGTCACTGCAAGTAAAGGTGAGATGATTTTTTTTAAACTAACTTGTTTCATTTTTTTTTGTTTTATGTTTTATTTTATGAAATGTATGTATTAACCTGAATTTAGGTATTTATAGCGGTTTATTTTATTTATTTTTAGAAACTTGGAAAGAATAGCCTTACCGCCGTAGCAGTCGCTGAAAAAAACCAGAAACGCACTAAAGCGAAACCACTGCCAAAGAGTGAACTGTTTAAAACTCAGGTAAGTCCAACTTAAAAATGCTATTCCATTTTACCACTACTGAAAACTCGTAGACAAAAAAAAATTCATTACCTGTACATGACTGGGACAATGATTGCTTTCTTGATTAATGGCTATGTTGTTGTTGTTGACTGGGAAAAGTACAAGGCCATGTTGGATTTTCTAAAAATAAAATAATAAATTTAATTTATGAGTGGTTCCCTATGGACTCAACGAATATCCACAGGTTTGAACATGATAATGTGAACAAAATGACATGACATTCATTTTTGTTTATATATTGGTTAAAGGGAGGGTGGGGGAATGTAAATGACTGTAGCTTTATAAAAAAGAAAATAAGTACATGGGTTACTGTTTGTGCCAACATACAGTTTATTTTTAATGGTGTTTTGATATATTAATGCCAATTAACGTTAACGTTTTATTTACAAGTATTGATTGATTGATTGATTGATTGAGTGATGGGTTATTTTGTTTGCTTTTAGGTGTCGTCATGTGCCATTAACGTAATGAACAGACACTGAACAAGCATGCATTATGCTTTAAAGTACTCTGTGCAATGTTAATAACTTACAATAAGAAAACGTTTTATTATAACACATGGCGTTAGTACCAAATACAACAAGTGAGCAAGTTGGTTTACCACGTGGGTTAAATTTAAAATCAGAACATGATCGATGGTTAACATTTGAATCCTGGCCTGTAGGCTTTTTGTCGACGCATGAACTTGCAAAAGCCGTTTTTTTTTACTTGAACCGAGGAGATGTGGTGCGCTGTGTGTTTTGTCGTATTGAACTTTCACACTGGGAAGAAGGGGATGATCCCTTTAGAGACCATTTGCGATGGTCTCCTCACTGTCCTTACATGCTTGGAAAGCAAGTGGGTAACCTACCCGTGCATTCATTTTACCGAACCACAAGGCCTATGGCCGCTACTTACGTTGCTGAATCACAAATAAATAATAATAATGATGTATTACCAGCCAACGGTAGTGTCGATATATGTGGTCCATATGCCATAGACAGTGTTGAATTGGCGTGTGCTTTTGAAAAATTGGGAGTTTGCAAGACTAAAGCACTAGCACACCCAGAGTACAGCTCTGTTGAAATACGTTTCGAATCTTATAAAAATATTTGGCCATTAATATTAAAACACCTTACCAAACAGCTAAGTGAAGCTGGATTTTTTTATACTGGTGAAGGGGATAAAACAATATGTTTTTATTGTGGATTTGCTTTAAAGGATTGGCAAATGACTGATGACCCTTTTGTGCAACACGCTCGTTGGTTACCAAACTGTAAATACATGGTGTTGCTTAAAGGTCAGGAATTTGTGAACACTATTCGTAAAGAAAAAGTGATTGCAGCACAAGACATAAAAGTGCCTTTAGAGTTAGAGCACGCGGAGCAAATACATAAGGCTGAAAGAAAAGACTTGTCTCACGAACAGATACAAAAGTGTGACCAACAATTATGTAAAATTTGTTATCAAGATGAACTAGGTGTTGTATTTTTACCCTGTGGACACATGATAGCCTGTGTCAAGTGTGCATTAGAACTTAACACTTGTGCTATATGCAGAAAAGTAGTATCTGCAACAGTTAGGGCATTTCTTGCATAACTAGTATAATTTATTCGCCATGGATAGTGCAAAATCCCTAATTGCACAATATTATTAAAGCTGTTTTAGAGTGTAATAGATATGCTTTTGTTTTGTTTATAGACTACTACAATGAATGTTTTGAATGCTGTGGGACAATCATGTGGCTTAGAGACAAAGAAGCTCAGTGAATTGCCAATGCATATTCCATTCCGCATTATCAAGATTCGGAAATTGAAAACAGCATATGGTGATCGTGTACTTTGTGTATGTGAAAACTTTGAGACATTTCTGCCTATACGGTTTAATGATATGTCGGAGAGTGTTTTTGATGAAGTCAATAATGCTGTGCAACCTGTACACTTAATTTATGAAGGTTTTAAAAACATTAGGTGCATGGTTCGTTTTAATTAAATAAATAAATAATGTGAAATAATAATGGAAATTATAAGTAATGACAATATACTGAAAAAGAAAGAAAATATGTGCATAGAATAGTAATGTTTTAGTGTTTAGTGTTGTCTTTAAAAATATTATGATGAAACCAAAAAAAATGTATATAAAGTTTGTAAATAAATGCAAAATGATGTTACAATGCTGTTTTATTTTATACAAAGTTAGTATATTTAACATTGCAGAGTATACATGATTATGACAATAAATGCATACTGAATACAAGCCTTTCTCACATTATAATAGTCTGTTATAGTTTTAAACACAAGGCTTGTTGTAGATCATTTTATAGCAATGTCCCTTTAATGTTGTTTTCGAAAAGTGGGGAAGCCACAATGGTTGTATTGACATAAAAACCTTATGGTTATTACTATTTAGTCACTTTGATCCCCTTGCAGATCAACAGCAGATGACCTAGTTGTTCCACTCTTTAAAACGACAACAACACCACTACCTCTTGCATAGTTTGTGATGTTGATGGCTCTTGCGACGTGGAAGATGGATTAAAAATAACTTTGAGAACAGGGGTTAAACGTTGATCATTAAACAATGCACTATTTTGAGTAGCAATATGGTTTTCTTGATTTTTTGTCGACGGCAACTGTGTTTCATGCGGTACACTACATTGATGATCACTGACACTTAAAACCTCACTATTTTTACTTTTTAGGTCACCACGACAATGTTTGGAACGTTGCTTTGAACAACGCCAAATAACAGTTCCATTTTTATTGGTTCGTTTCACAATATATGAATATCCTTTATAGTATGCGTAAGGCTTACCATACCTAGTCACTGATACTTCCATATCAACTGTCGAGCATAGACTAAGCTCTAGTAAAGTCAACTTGGTAATAAGAATACTAGTTTAATGTGAGAGCAAATATGGATCCAAAGAGTTCAGGTAAAAGTGAAAGCAAATAAGCAAATATTAGAAACAAGAGTTGGGGTGAAAGTGGTCGCAAAGTGGTAGACCCATTACACAATAATTTCAGCACGACGAAGCTCTTGTTCAATTTCTTTGATTTCCCAATCGTGACCAGTATGGCCAGATTGACGTGAGGCATGCAACAACTGTAGCCGCTGGACGAGCTTATTGGGATTGTGCCAGTATACAAATTTAACAAATGGATTTTTAGGTGTAAACAAAGCATTACCATTATCATGATCATTATCATCATCGTCATTATCATCATCATGATCACCATTATCATCATGACCATCATCACTGTTACTATATAGTCCTTTTTGATCCTCTTGCAATACCACTTTATTTATAGTCTGAGTTGATTTTGACAGTGTTGAAGGTTTCTTGGACGTTGACAACTGTCCTAACATGACGTTTTGAGGACATGATAAGTCCTTTTGAACAAACACTGTACTATCTTTAGCCGCAATATCGTTTTCTTGAACTTGCTTTTTAGCATTTTGATAATTGTTTGTAAACAGTAAGCGTGGTTCGTTTCGAGCACTACATTGATGAACACTCACACTTAAAACCTTTCCATTTTTACTTTTCAGATTGCCTCGACATTTTGTTGACCTCTCTTTTGAGCATCGCCAGAATATTATTCCATTCACATTCTGGCGATTATAGTTATAGGAGTAGCCTTGATAGAGTGCACGTAGCCTACCTTTGTTGGTTGTAATAAGTTCCATAGTAGTAACTGACCTGTCAGTACGATGTTCACACTACAAAGGTTACAACTGTTTTGCTGATGGAGTGACCTACTATAAGCTTATATATTGGCTTATGTGTTGGCTTTTTGTGTTGGCTTTTCGTGTTGGCTTTTGTGTTGGCTTATGTGTTGGCTTTTTGTGTTGGCTTTTTGTGTTGGCTTTTCATGTTGGCTTTTCGTGTTGGCTTATGTGTTGGCTTTTTGTGTTGGCTTTTTGTGTTGGCTTTTCGTGTTGGCTTTTGTGTTGGCTTATGTGTTGGCTTTTTGTGTTGGCTTTTTGTGTTGGCTTTTCGTGTTGGCTTTTCGTGTTGGCTTTTCGTGTTGGCTTTTTGTGTTGGCTTTTCGTGTTGGCATTTCGTGTTGGCTTTTGTGTTGGCTTTTCGTGTTGGCTTTTTGTGTTGGCTTTTCGTGTTGGCATTTCGTGTTGGCTTTTCGTGTTGGCTTTTTTTGTATTGGCCTTTCGTGTTGGCTTTTTGTATTGGCTTTTCGTGTTGGCTTTTTGTGTTGGCTTTAGTATTGGCTTTTGTATTGGCTTATTTGACAAGTTATTTGTGTCAATGTATTTAGTGGATTTTTTCTTGGTGTTGGAAAGTAGTTGAAAGAGAGGGAATATTTAAAGACTTAACCTCAGCTCACTAACCTAACCTAACCTTTCAACTCTCAGATGTTAATTAAATTCTGTGCATTGTCGAGTTGGAGCCCAAGACCTCAGGGGTAAAAAAAAACAATTATTTTTGACGACTTATTTTGGTAACTTATTTTAATGGCTAACCTAACTTTACCTAACCTAACCTAACCTAACCTCAGCTCACTTTGGATATTACTAGTAAGTGTTCATATCCTCTGCTAGGTAGCATGCTAGTAGTACAGGTAGTGCTCATATTTACCGCTAGATAGCGGAAACATACTTTGCATGTTGCATGTGACACTTGTGAAGTTTAACCACATGCAAGACGTGCTTGTATAAGTTCTCTATTTAAACTCAATATACAATTAACCACTAAATGTTCAGAACTAACATGTATAGCCATGTTTAGGGTATATAGGAGACCCTTAGCAAGAAAGGCTGTCTAACCCACGAGTGTACAGCCTTGTCATACGCAGTAAGCCCCTGTTGGCTTTCTCAAATTGTTGTTGTTGTTGTTTTCTGCCAACAGGGGCTTACTGCGTATGACAAGGCTGTACACTCGTGGGTTAGACAGCCTTTCTTGCTAAGGGTCTCCTATATACCCTAAACATGGCTATACATGTTAGTTCTGAACATTTAGTGGTTAATTGTATATTGAGTTTAAATAGAGAACTTATACAAGCACGTCTTGCATGTGGTTAAACTTCACAAGTGTCACATGCAACATGCAAAGTATGTTTCCGCTATCTAGCGGTAAATATGAGCACTACCTGTACTACTAGCATGCTACCTAGCAGAGGATATGAACACTTACTAGTAATATCCAAAGTGAGCTGAGGTTAGGTTAGGTTAGGTTAGGTAAAGTTAGGTTAGCCATTAAAATAAGTTACCAAAATAAGTCGTCAAAAATAATTGTTTTTTTTTACCCCTGAGGTCTTGGGCTCCAACTCGACAATGCACAGAATTTAATTAACATCTGAGAGTTGAAAGGTTAGGTTAGGTTAGTGAGCTGAGGTTAAGTCTTTAAATATTCCCTCTCTTTCAACTACTTTCCAACACCAAGAAAAAATCCACTAAATACATTGACACAAATAACTTGTCAAATAAGCCAATACAAAAGCCAATACTAAAGCCAACACAAAAAGCCAACACGAAAAGCCAATACAAAAAGCCAACACGAAAGGCCAATACAAAAAAAGCCAACACGAAAAGCCAACACGAAATGCCAACACGAAAAGCCAACACAAAAAGCCAACACGAAAAGCCAACACAAAAGCCAACACGAAATGCCAACACGAAAAGCCAACACAAAAAGCCAACACGAAAAGCCAACACGAAAAGCCAACACGAAAAGCCAACACAAAAAGCCAACACAAAAAGCCAACACATAAGCCAACACAAAAGCCAACACGAAAAGCCAACACAAAAAGCCAACACAAAAAGCCAACACATAAGCCAACACGAAAAGCCAACATGAAAAGCCAACACAAAAAGCCAACACAAAAAGCCAACACATAAGCCAACACAAAAGCCAACACGAAAAGCCAACACAAAAAGCCAACACATAAGCCAATATATAAGCTTATAGTAGGTCACTCCATCAGCAAAACAGTTGTAACCTTTGTAGTGTGAACATCGTACTGACAGGTCAGTTACTACTATGGAACTTATTACAACCAACAAAGGTAGGCTACGTGCACTCTATCAAGGCTACTCCTATAACTATAATCGCCAGAATGTGAATGGAATAATATTCTGGCGATGCTCAAAAGAGAGGTCAACAAAATGTCGAGGCAATCTGAAAAGTAAAAATGGAAAGGTTTTAAGTGTGAGTGTTCATCAATGTAGTGCTCGAAACGAACCACGCTTACTGTTTACAAACAATTATCAAAATGCTAAAAAGCAAGTTCAAGAAAACGATATTGCGGCTAAAGATAGTACAGTGTTTGTTCAAAAGGACTTATCATGTCCTCAAAACGTCATGTTAGGACAGTTGTCAACGTCCAAGAAACCTTCAACACTGTCAAAATCAACTCAGACTATAAATAAAGTGGTATTGCAAGAGGATCAAAAAGGACTATATAGTAACAGTGATGATGGTCATGATGATAATGGTGATCATGATGATGATAATGACGATGATGATAATGATCATGATAATGGTAATGCTTTGTTTACACCTAAAAATCCATTTGTTAAATTTGTATACTGGCACAATCCCAATAAGCTCGTCCAGCGGCTACAGTTGTTGCATGCCTCACGTCAATCTGGCCATACTGGTCACGATTGGGAAATCAAAGAAATTGAACAAGAGCTTCGTCGTGCTGAAATTATTGTGTAATGGGTCTACCACTTTGCGACCACTTTCACCCCAACTCTTGTTTCTAATATTTGCTTATTTGCTTTCACTTTTACCTGAACTCTTTGGATCCATATTTGCTCTCACATTAAACTAGTATTCTTATTACCAAGTTGACTTTACTAGAGCTTAGTCTATGCTCGACAGTTGATATGGAAGTATCAGTGACTAGGTATGGTAAGCCTTACGCATACTATAAAGGATATTCATATATTGTGAAACGAACCAATAAAAATGGAACTGTTATTTGGCGTTGTTCAAAGCAACGTTCCAAACATTGTCGTGGTGACCTAAAAAGTAAAAATAGTGAGGTTTTAAGTGTCAGTGATCATCAATGTAGTGTACCGCATGAAACACAGTTGCCGTCGACAAAAAATCAAGAAAACCATATTGCTACTCAAAATAGTGCATTGTTTAATGATCAACGTTTAACCCCTGTTCTCAAAGTTATTTTTAATCCATCTTCCACGTCGCAAGAGCCATCAACATCACAAACTATGCAAGAGGTAGTGGTGTTGTTGTCGTTTTAAAGAGTGGAACAACTAGGTCATCTGCTGTTGATCTGCAAGGGGATCAAAGTGACTAAATAGTAATAACCATAAGGTTTTTATGTCAATACAACCATTGTGGCTTCCCCACTTTTCGAAAACAACATTAAAGGGACATTGCTATAAAATGATCTACAACAAGCCTTGTGTTTAAAACTATAACAGACTATTATAATGTGAGAAAGGCTTGTATTCAGTATGCATTTATTGTCATAATCATGTATACTCTGCAATGTTAAATATACTAACTTTGTATAAAATAAAACAGCATTGTAACATCATTTTGCATTTATTTACAAACTTTATATACATTTTTTTTGGTTTCATCATAATATTTTTAAAGACAACACTAAACACTAAAACATTACTATTCTATGCACATATTTTCTTTCTTTTTCAGTATATTGTCATTACTTATAATTTCCATTATTATTTCACATTATTTATTTATTTAATTAAAACGAACCATGCACCTAATGTTTTTAAAACCTTCATAAATTAAGTGTACAGGTTGCACAGCATTATTGACTTCATCAAAAACACTCTCCGACATATCATTAAACCGTATAGGCAGAAATGTCTCAAAGTTTTCACATACACAAAGTACACGATCACCATATGCTGTTTTCAATTTCCGAATCTTGATAATGCGGAATGGAATATGCATTGGCAATTCACTGAGCTTCTTTGTCTCTAAGCCACATGATTGTCCCACAGCATTCAAAACATTCATTGTAGTAGTCTATAAACAAAACAAAAGCATATCTATTACACTCTAAAACAGCTTTAATAATATTGTGCAATTAGGGATTTTGCACTATCCATGGCGAATAAATTATACTAGTTATGCAAGAAATGCCCTAACTGTTGCAGATACTACTTTTCTGCATATAGCACAAGTGTTAAGTTCTAATGCACACTTGACACAGGCTATCATGTGTCCACAGGGTAAAAATACAACACCTAGTTCATCTTGATAACAAATTTTACATAATTGTTGGTCACACTTTTGTATCTGTTCGTGAGACAAGTCTTTTCTTTCAGCCTTATGTATTTGCTCCGCGTGCTCTAACTCTAAAGGCACTTTTATGTCTTGTGCTGCAATCACTTTTTCTTTACGAATAGTGTTCACAAATTCCTGACCTTTAAGCAACACCATGTATTTACAGTTTGGTAACCAACGAGCGTGTTGCACAAAAGGGTCATCAGTCATTTGCCAATCCTTTAAAGCAAATCCACAATAAAAACATATTGTTTTATCCCCTTCACCAGTATAAAAAAATCCAGCTTCACTTAGCTGTTTGGTAAGGTGTTTTAATATTAATGGCCAAATATTTTTATAAGATTCGAAACGTTTTTCAACAGAGCTGTACTCTGGGTGTGCTAGTGCTTTAGTCTTGCAAACTCCCAATTTTTCAAAAGCACACGCCAATTCAACACTGTCTATGGCATATGGACCACATATATCGACACTACCGTTGGCTGGTAATACATCATTATTATTATTTATTTGTGATTCAGCAACGTAAGTAGCGGCCATAGGCCTTGTGGTTCGGTAAAATGAATGCACGGGTAGGTTACCCACTTGCTTTCCAAGCATGTAAGGACAGTGAGGAGACCATCGCAAATGGTCTCTAAAGGGATCATCCCCTTCTTCCCAGTGTGAAAGTTCAATACGACAAAACACACAGCGCACCACATCTCCTCGGTTCAAGTAAAAAAAAAACGGCTTTTGCAAGTTCATGCGTCGACAAAAAGCCTACAGGCCAGGATTCAAATGTTAACCATCGATCATGTTCTGATTTTAAATTTAACCCACGTGGTAAACCAACTTGCTCACTTGTTGTATTTGGTACTAACGCCATGTGTTATAATAAAACGTTTTCTTATTGTAAGTTATTAACATTGCACAGAGTACTTTAAAGCATAATGCATGCTTGTTCAGTGTCTGTTCATTACGTTAATGGCACATGACGACACCTAAAAGCAAACAAAATAACCCATCACTCAATCAATCAATCAATCAATCAATACTTGTAAATAAAACGTTAACGTTAATTGGCATTAATATATCAAAACACCATTAAAAATAAACTGTATGTTGGCACAAACAGTAACCCATGTACTTATTTTCTTTTTTATAAAGCTACAGTCATTTACATTCCCCCACCCTCCCTTTAACCAATATATAAACAAAAATGAATGTCATGTCATTTTGTTCACATTATCATGTTCAAACCTGTGGATATTCGTTGAGTCCATAGGGAACCACTCATAAATTAAATTTATTATTTTATTTTTAGAAAATCCAACATGGCCTTGTACTTTTCCCAGTCAACAACAACAACATAGCCATTAATCAAGAAAGCAATCATTGTCCCAGTCATGTACAGGTAATGAATTTTTTTTTGTCTACGAGTTTTCAGTAGTGGTAAAATGGAATAGCATTTTTAAGTTGGACTTACCTGAGTTTTAAACAGTTCACTCTTTGGCAGTGGTTTCGCTTTAGTGCGTTTCTGGTTTTTTTCAGCGACTGCTACGGCGGTAAGGCTATTCTTTCCAAGTTTCTAAAAATAAATAAAATAAACCGCTATAAATACCTAAATTCAGGTTAATACATACATTTCATAAAATAAAACATAAAACAAAAAAAAATGAAACAAGTTAGTTTAAAAAAAATCATCTCACCTTTACTTGCAGTGACTTGTTACTCTTCCCTTCTAGTGGGCTCAAAAGTGCAATAGTTTCTTCTCCCTCTGACATGTAAGGTATGCCGGTTATCTGCAAACAAATAAATAAATAAAATCATTAATTACCTAATCAATAAATAATTGCATGTATTTATATATAAATCAATAAATGTATAAATGAATAAATATATACCTACCTCACAACAAGAATAAGTATTTTCCACCAACACCAAAACTGTTAAACAAGGCCAAGTGTTTCACACAACGCTGTAGCGTGTTCAAAAGTAGTCACATAAGTGCGAGTGGAAATGTCAGCGACGTGTCTTTATATATCACATTGCATGTATAATCTTTTTCTTTCCCACGCTTTGAACATTCTCTTATCGTGCACGTGGGCAGCTAACGTCCCAGGCGAACACCTGTGCCTGATCAAATTTCACATGAACTTGCATTTTGTCACGTACGAAGCAAAACAGGATGTGACTTGTTAACAGTTATCATGCACGTGGACAGATAACGTCCAAGGTGAACACCTGCGGTAGATCAAATGTCACATGGACTTGCATTTTGTCACGTACGAAGCAAGACAGAATGTCACTGGTTTAGCGTGCCTGTGGTTTCACATGTGTGCACGCCTTTCGCACTTCCCTGCCACCACAATGGTCAGATTATTTCACCTTCAAGCGTCTTGGTCATTTTTTCCATTGCACCTGTTGTCAAGTCAGATCGGAGCCTTCCAATAAGCTCAAATGACCTTCACCTCCTGCTCGTTTGTTTTCGATACTCGCTTCGACCAACATAGAATCAAGTTCTCATCATCGTTTACACGTTAAAGGTAAAATATCAGGAAAAACGCACGCTCGCTCTGTCATACACCGATCCGCCGAAATAGCGATTGTTCTATTAAGCATGGTCCTTGTGGTTAGCGACAGGTTCGTTGAAACACACACATACCCAGCCGTATCGTCTCTCTCAACCACCACGCTTTATAAACATTATAAACAGGTAACGGTAATGATTTTTTTTCAACATGTACGGCGTTAGGCCCTTTGTGAATTATCTTTTTTTAAAAAAAATATCTACCACATTTGAAAGGGGGCGTTAGCCCGAGTCCTAGGACACCTCGTACACGTCTCTAGCGTTATTAGTTCGTGAGATATCGGCAAAAATCACAAAAAACACGTGTTTACCCCAAAATCGCGTTTCCACAATTTTTAAAAATTACAACGAGTAGTTCATAGCAAAGAGAACGTCTGCCCGAATCCTTGGACCCGTCGTACATGCCTCTAGCGTTATTGCTTCGTGAGATATCGGCAAAATCACAAAAAACATGTGTTTACCCCAAAATCGAGTTTCCAATTTTATTAAAAATTATAACGAGTGGTCCATAGGAGAGAGAACGTTACCCCGAGTCCTTGGACCTGTCGAACACGCCTCTAGCGTTATTGGTTCGTGAGATATAACAAAAAGTCTAAAATCACGTTTTTACCCCAAAAAGACTGTGTTTCCAGATTTTCACATTTTCGACACCGACATTCCCGTAAAGAGCACGACGAGACGAAAAAAACGAATCCAAGCACGCCCTCCTAGCATGGCTCCTTCCATTCCAAGGTCGCAGGGGCTCACAACTTCCTAAGTGGAGCAGCTTTCCCACTACCACACTACTGCAGGTTTTCATTCTAGAGACTTGAAATTTATTTTGGGGGTAGAGGGGGTAGGGACCATTGATTTACGTTAAACAATTTTTTTTGTAGAGTTCCTAGTTTCCAAAATATAGGATTTTCAAAATTCGAGTGTTTTCAAAAAAATATAAAAAATAAAAAAGTTTTATTACAAAAAATAAAGGTCATAAAGACTGTTCGTTTGAGCCATGGCACAACGTTCTATCCTGTTTGGTTTTCAAACTATCACATAGTTTCGAAAACAAAAATTTTCAAAAAAAATTTGAAAAATATAACGAGTGGTCCATAGCAAAGAGGACGTCAGCCCGAGTCCAACAATACCTCATTTGTCAAAATCGGACCATGCGTTCAAGAGATATTTAACATGGCTGAGGCTTAGTAGTAGAGCAAGGGGGGTTCTGAAGTGGGGCAGAACCCCTATCATCCCCCTACTTATGTCGGTAAGTAGTCTCCTTGTTTCTTTTCACGATATGCATGAATTAGTGAATTGTTACGTGCGTCTTGTACGAGCATGTTTCGCTATTCTGCATATCGCTTTTTGGTCTCCTTTTCACACGTGTTTATGTTATTTGTCCCTTTCCCCTTTTCTTATTTATTCATGAGTTCAGTATTTAGTTGGGTGTTTTATATGGATTCAGAACGGAGAAATCTACACAGACAGCAATTTATGAATATATTAATAGTATACTGAAATTAATTGACTATAATGAACATGTAACTGGCCTATTCTTGGATTTATCGAAAGCATTTGATGTTGTTGACCATACAATCCTCCTTACAAAACTAAATCAATATGGTATTAGAGGTCTAGCTAATAAATGGATAGAGTCTTACTTAACAAGGCGTAAACAAATAGTAAGCTTGAGACACAAGGATGATGGAACCAAATTACGTAATGAAACGTTTGTCCAATGAGGGAATTATTAAATTTGGAGTACCCCGGGGTTTGGTTTTGGGCCCACTACTCTACCTTCTATATATCAATGATATACCACAGAACGTTCATTCACATGAGGAAATTTTGTTTGCAGACGATACAAAACTCGTAATAAAACGTGAAACTAAACAGGTCATACAGCAGTCTGCTGACTCCGTTACAGGAGAGTTAACCAAATGGTCACAGGATAATCGCCTCATAATCAAGTATAAAAAAAGTATGACTAAATTTCCACACTATACAGAATAGGAATCCTGCGAATCCCAATATAACATTACGTGATCATCAAATAGAAAATAAATCAGAAACAAAGTTTTTAGGACAATGGATACAACATGACTTGAAATGGAATAAACATATACAATATCTGAATACTAAACTGAACTCGATGTGCTTTGTGTTACGTATTTTGAAAACCTGCACTAGCATGCACACATTATTAAATACTTATTTTGCTTATTTCCATTCATACCTTAGATATGGGGTCATATTTTGGGGTATGTCGCCAGATGTACTAAGCATGTTTAGGATACAAAAGAGGGCGATTAGAATTATGGCAAATGTAAACACTAGAGAATCTTGTAGACCTCTGTTTAAAGATTTAAACATTCTCCCTCTGCCCTGTATACATATCTTTGAAAGTATTATGTTTTGTAAAAAGAATTTAATGGATAAGGATGTTTTTCTTAAAACAAACAATGATGTTCATAGGCATAACACAAGACAAAATCAAAACATTCATATTTCACACACACACAAGTATATATCAAAAAGGAATTTATCACACAGGAGTTAAAGTATACAATCAACTACCCCAGTATATAAAACTTGCCCCAAAAATAAAAACCTTTGATAGAATGTTGAAAGCTTATCTGCAGTGCCATTGTTTTTAATCTGTAGTTGAATATCTTAGTGTATAGAAACGATGAAATCTATAATTATATTTTACTTTTCTATTTTAATTGTAATACCTAGCTGTAAGTTGTTGTATTTATAGAATAAAGTTTTCAAATTATGATAGTAGAATAAGGTGTAAATAGTTGTCCAATAAGACTGTATCTCTTAAGATCTGTTATTATAATAAGTTATAAATAGTTATAGTATTAGTATTACTGTATATACCTATTAGTACGTTTATTTTATAGATGTAAATTCTGACGTGTCCTATATCAAAAATGTATTGTATACATGTATTTGATCAAATGGAATTAATAAAACTATCATAATAGTCAACTGGTGATATTCTTGCTAAGGGTCCTCTAATATACCCCTAGTTAAGGGAAACAGCTGCTTGCTGCATATGACAAGGCTAAAGACTGGTTGTTTCAATGGTATTTCACAATGTAAACACTGTGACAGGTAGTAGTCAATTGAAAATATTCTTATACCCTACTCAAGGTTATCAGGTACTTACTGCATATCAAAAGGCTGTACAATCATGTGTGTTAGGCACTCTTTCTTGCTAAGGACCCCAATATTCCCTACACAAGGCTATACATGTTAGTTCTGAACACTTAGTAGTTAATTGTATATTCAATTTATATACAAAGCTTATACAAGCACGTTTTTCATGAGGTAAAACTTTGTTAAATAGCTGCATGCGACACTCAAAGTATGTTTCCGTTATCTAGCGGTGACTATGAGAACTACTTGAACGACCAGCATGCTACCTAGCGCTCCATTTCAACACTCACACACTGAACGACCAGCTTGCTATCTAGTGGTCGATATCAATACTCACTCAACTACCAGCATACTACCTATCGGCCAATGTGACAAATCACTCAACTACCAGCATGCTACATGGCTTTTTTTGTAAGATTTTTGTTGGCTTTTGTTGGCTTTTATTGGCTTTTTTGTAGGCTTTTGTTAGCATTTGTATTAGTTCTCTCATATTTGCAGTTGCTTTTTGGGGCTTATTTGGTCTTGGAAAGTATGTCACTCCTTTTTTTGGCTGCATAATGCTTACAGCCATGTTTGTAAGCAGCAGCAACAACAACAAAAACAACACACAAAATTCCAAAATATCCAAAGTACTCTAAAGTTTATCAATGACTCCCAACTCTTACACTTACCTCTATCCCATGCCTAGTAAAAAAATAGTGTATTTTTCAAATTTTTCAAAATATATTTGGAAAGTAAGCTATATCATTAAACTATGTTAACTCCAACACCTACCTCTATACCACACTCAGTCCAAAACTAGTGTATTATTCAAATTTTCCAAAACATATTTCCAAAATGGGTTATATTTCCAAAATTAAAAAGTTTACAAAATTGTTTGTTTGACCCAAGACCCAGGTCTCTAGGACAACAAAAATAAAATGTTGAAAATGGGTTATATTTCCAAAAATTAGGAAATTCACAGAAACGTTTGTCTGGCGTAAATCAATGGTCTTTACCCCCTCTACCTGTAAACCAAGTCTCAGGTCTCTAGAACAACAAAAATAAAATTTTGAAAATGGGCTATATTTCCAAAATTAGGAATTCTACAAGAAAGTTTGTTTGACATAACTCATTGGTCTTTACCCCCCTCTAGCTGTAAACCAAGTCTCAGGTCTCTAGAACAAAAAAATAAAAATTTTGAAAATGGGCTATATTTCCAAAATGAGGAATTCTACAAAAAAGGTTGCTTGACATAAATCATTGGTCATTACCCCCTCTACCACCAAAATAAATTTCAAGCCTCTAGGACTAAAACTGTGCTGTAGGGGAGAGATGAGAATTTAAACTCACCCGGCGTTGCTCGGGCGGCGTTCATGTTAATAAGTGGATATCTCATGAACCCATGATCGGAATTTGACATGCGACATATCAAATTACTCATATTGACGCTCTCTCGATAATGGAGTCGCAAAGATATCCACAAAATCAGCGTAGCCGAGTGGCACCGGGTGCCCTTAAACTCTCACCACTCCCCTACTGGACAGTTTTAGTCTTAGAGGCTTGAAATTAATTTTGCCGGTAGAGGAGGTCAGGGCCATTCATTTCTGTCAAAAA
The DNA here is from genome assembly GCA_946902985.2 of Meconema thalassinum. Taxonomy (NCBI): domain Eukaryota; kingdom Metazoa; phylum Arthropoda; class Insecta; order Orthoptera; family Tettigoniidae; genus Meconema; species Meconema thalassinum. Next base: position 260,471 of record CAMPQE020000024.1, read on the forward strand.
ACTTTTGTAGACACTTTAGTTTCCAAAATATAAACATTTCAAAATTGAACTTTTTCAAAAAAATGTAAAAAATAAAAAAGTTTTATTACTAAATATAAAGGATATAGAGGCCATTCTTTTAAGCCCATAGAACACTTTTTTAGAATGTTTGGTTATATGATAAATCGCCTACTTTCCCAATTGATCTTTTTTAATTTTTATCCTGCAGACCTCTGACTTGGTTTACGGGTTCCCAATTGATCTTTTTTAATTTTTATCCTACAGACCTCTGACTTGGTTTACGGGTTGAAGGGATAGAGACCTTTTATTTATGTTAAACAAACTTTTTTGTAGAATTCCTTTTTTCCAGGATACTGACCATTTTTCAAAATCAATTTTCTTTTGTCCTAGAAACTTGATATTTGGTATGGAGCTAGAGGAGGTAATGGCAATTGATTTATGCCAAACAAACTTTTTTTAACAATCCTAATTTTGGAAATTAGCCTATTTTCAAAATTAATTATGTTTTGTCCTAGAGGCTTGATATTTGGTATGGGGTTAGAGGGGGTGAGGACCATTCATTTATGTCAAACAAACTTTTTAGTACAATTCCTAATTTTGGAAATATAGCCCATTTTCTAAAATTTCATTTTTGTTGTTCTAGAGACCTGAGGCTAGGTTTACAGGTAGAGGGGTAAAGACCGATGATTTATGTCAAACAAACATTTTCGTAGAATTCCTAATTTTGGAAATATATCCCATTTTCAAATTAATTTTTTGTTGTTCTAGAGACCTGAGACTTGGTTTACAGTTAGAGGGGGTAAAGACCGATGATTTATGTCAAACAAACATTTTCGTAGAATTCCTAATTTTGGAAATAAAGCCCATTTTTTAAATTTTATTTTTGTTGTCCTAGAGACCTGAGACTTAGTGTGGGGGTAGACGGGGGGGGGGGGGGTTAGACCATTGATTTACGTCAGACAAAGGTTTTTGTAAAATTCCTAATTTTAGAAATATAACCCATTTTCAAAATTTTATTTTTGTTGTACTAGAGACCTGGGACTTGGTACGGGGGTAGAGGAGGCAAAGGCCATTCATTTATGTCCAACAAACATATTTGTAAACTTTTAATTTTGGAAATATAACTCGTGTTGGAAATATGTTTCGGAAAATTTGAAAAATACACTATTTTTGGACTGAGAGTGGTATAGAGGTAGGTGTTGGAGTTAACATATGTCTTTTTAGGATTTTTAGTTTAATGATATAGCCTACTTTCTAAATATTTTTGAAAAATTTGAAAAATACACAATTTTTTTACTAGGCATGGGATAGAGGTAAGTGTAAGAGTTGAGAGTCATTGATAAACCTTTGAGTACTTTGGATTTTTTTGGAATTTTGTGTGTTGTTGTTGTTGTTGCTGCTGCTTACAAACATGGCTGTAAGCATTATGCAGCCAAAAAAAGGAGTGACATACTTTCCAAGACCAAATAAGCCCCATCAAGCAAGAGCAAATATGAGAGAGCTAATACAAAAGCCAACAAAAGCCAACAATAACCAACAAAATAGCCAACAAAAATCTGACAAAAAAGCCTTGTAGCATGCTGGTAGTATAGTGAGTTGTCATATTGACCGATAGGTAGCATGCTGCTAGTTGAGTGAGTATTGATATCGACCGCTAGATAGCATGCTGGTCGTTCAGTGAGTGAGTGTTGAAATGGAGCGCTGGGTAGCAAGTTGGTCTTTCAAGTAGTTATCATAGTCACCGCTAGATAGCGGAAACATACTTTGCGTGCCGCATGCAGCTATTTAACAAAGTTTTACCTCATGAAAAATGCGCTTGTATAAGCTTTGTATAAAATGAATATACAATTAACTACTAAGTGTTCAGAACTAACATGTATAGCCTTGTGTAGGGAATATTGGGGTCCTTACCAAGAAAGAGTGCCTAACACACATGATTGACAGCCTTTTGATATGCAGTAAGTACCTGATTACCTTGAGTAGGGTATAAGAATATTTTCAGTTGACTACTACCTGTCATGGTGTTTTCATTGTGAAATACCGTTGACACTACCAGTCTATAGCCTTGTCATATGCAGCAAGCAGCTGTTACCCTTAACTAGGGGTATATTAGGGGACCCTTAGCAAGAATATCACCAGTTGACTAATATCTCTCAAGGTGTTCACATCGTGAAAGACTGTAAAAACAAACATTGTACAGTCTTGTACTACACAGTAAGTAGCTGTTGGTATTGACTATGATATATTAGAGAACCCTTAGCAAGAATACAATCAGTTGACTACTACTTGTTACAGTGTTCACATCGTGAAAGACCGTCTCACTGTCCAGTCTACAGTCTTGTCATACGCTGTAAAGAGCTATTGGTCTAGACTAGGCTATATTAGAGGACTCTTAACAAGAATATCACCAGTTTACTACCTCTCACGGTGTTCACATCGTGAAAGACCGTCTCACCGACCAACCTCTAGCCCTGTGATACGCAGTAAGCATCTGTTTGCAGAAATCAACATTCATGATGGAAGAACCCATTCCTAGCTATATGTGTAAGAGTGTAGAAAGACTATTCTTCGAGACTATCATAGGAAGCGACATGAAGTATCGTGTGGTGAATTCCATGAGTGCAAGACCTGCGGTAGTACATTCAACAATGTGTACAACGGACGTCGGCATGAAGAATGTTGTAATGTTGTATCAGCAGCTAAAAGACAAAAAGCGGAGCCTACAAAACTTACATACTTTCAATGGTCCCAGACAAAAATGGACTTATTGAATATGATACATCTTTTGAAGGTCGACTTAAATCCTATTCCATACGTTGTGATACGTGTAAGGATTTAAATTCATACCTTAAAGAGTCCAAACAGCAAATAATACAAGCTATGCACAAAAAACTAGCAAAACACAAGTCGATAAAAGTTATTCTTGTGGCTGAGTGTTGATTTATTCATACAACTTCCAACAAAATTACAGATCGGGCTTTCAAAACACGAAATCAGGCCCTATTTTTGGAAACAGACTTAAGTAGTTTCATGGAAACACAATTTACGAAGTTAACTACTGAAATGGAAGAATCTGAGCTAAAAGGCAGTAATTGGGCTTTGTTAGCAGTGGTAGGAGTGCGATTGAAAATAAATAAGTACAATCCCTTGTGTGGTAGCACATATATTCCATTACCAGCAGCTATAAAACAAGAAAAGCCTGCATTAATCCTCAAAACTTTAAGGACGAGAAGTGATTTATGTATGGCATTTTAACAAAACTGGTTAAAACGGATACTAAACGCGTTAGTAAATACAAGGATCTGGAAAACAAGTATGATTTTTCAGTAATATCATTTCCTACATCGCTAGCAGACATTCCCAAATTTGAAAAAGCCAACGATATATCCATTAATGTATTTGGATTGGAAGGAGACAATAAACTGTTCCCTCTAAAGGTTGTGGATCAAGAGCTGCAAGACCATCGCGACCTCCTTCTGCTAAGTTCTTCATCCGGGCAGAACCACTACGTCTTTATCAAAGATGTTGATATACTAGTAAGACATCAGATTACCCACCATGAACATAAGATATATACGAGTAATCGATGTTTTACTCACTTTGATAATCAATATGGTCAACAAGGAAAGGAAAAATTGAAAGAACATAGAGCTTTGTGTGTCCAGCATGACATTGCTAGGGTTGAAATGCCTATTACAACCCCATTGTCAAATTCTTAAATGTTGACAAATTGCTGAGAGTACCTTACGTTATCTATGCAGATTTTGAAAGTATACTGTTACCCTATCAAACATGTCTACCAAATCCTTAGCCAAGTTATACAGTGCCATACCAGAGTCATGTTCCTATGAGCTTTGCTATATACGTTAAACCCTCACTGGCTGTGGAACACATAAAGACAAACCTTCCAAGCCAACCTGTTATTTATCGTGGACCTGATGCTGCAGAAAAGTTTATGGACTGTTTGATCTCAATAGATAATTAAATCGATAGCCTTTACAGCTTAAATGTTCCAAAGGCCTTAACTCAGTATCAAGAAGCAGAGTTCCAATGTTCTGAAACCTGTTATTAGTGTTAGTTGTAAGTATGTAGTTAGTTTGTTTATTAGATATATGTCATTGTTCTATTAGACTGTGGTATGTGAGTGTGTCTGGTGGCAGTTGCATTGTTTATTAGTTATATTTCATTGTTTCATTAGACTGTGATGTGTGAGGGTGCATGTGAGTGTGCCTGGTGACAGAATGTTTTAGTGGTAGTATTTGTTGTTGGTGGAACTTTAGTATTGTTTTCGTTAGTAGAATTTTGGTATTTAATTGGTAGTAGAAGGTTAGTATCTTTGTTAGTAGAATTGCTATTTTCTTATTCTGAAAGGGAGTAGCAGCCTTTCAGAATAAATCAATTCTTTACTAGTCTTATAGACGGTTAAGATATTGATAACATAAGCCAAATAATGGCTACACTGCGTTCTGCTGCAAGGCTGAAAGCAACGGGAAACTACAGCCGTAATGCTATTCCCGAGTATATGCACCTCTCTATGCATAATTACATGTGATGATGGACTCCTCCCTTGTAAAATTTCAATCCGGAGGTAAACTAGTCCCCCGTTCGGATCTCTGTGTGGGGAATAATCGAGAGGGGGGGTTAACATCACAGAAGTGACAAAGAGGAAATCTGATATTCTACGGTTCGGAGCGTGGAAAGTTAGAAGTCTGCTAGGAAGTGGAAGGTTAGAAAACTTAGAAAGGGAAATGGATAGGTTGAGGTTGGATTTAGTTGGGATTAGTGAAATGCGCTGGCAGGAAGAAAAGGACTTTTGGTCAGGAGACTATAGGGTAATTAGCACTAAATCAAACAATGGCCAAGCTGGGGTTGGTCTCATATTGAGTAGGAAACTTGGAAAGCGGGTGGAATATTATGAGTAATATAGTGAACCGATTCATCATCATCATCATCATCATTTCCCCTTATCCAGCTCCTGCCGGGTCGGGGTATTTATGGCACTTCTCCACTTTCCTCTTTCCTTCCACCATTCTTCTTCCACGATCTTGTCCCAGTCCAGATTTCTTTTTCTTACGCCGTTCTTCACTGAATCCATCCACCTTGTTCTAGGTCTTCCTCTTGGTCTCTTACCCTTGCACTTCGCCTCCAGCATCTGTCTTGGTATTCTATTTTCCTCCATCCTCTTTACATGTCCAAACCACCTTAGTTTATTCTTCTCAATTCTCTCATTTAGTTTTCCCATCCCAACTTCCTTCCTAACATCTTCATTCCTCACTCTGTCTTTCCTTGTCTTTCCCATCATACTTCTTAGGAATTTCATTTCACTGGCTTGGATTCTACTCTCTTGCCTGCTTGTCAGGGTCCAAGTCTCAGCTGCATAAGTTAATATGGGTACATAGTACACTTTATACATTACCTCCTTGCTTTTCCTTGGTACTTCCTTATCCCGATTATTGTAGCAAAAATAAATACTAAACCTACGTGCAACACAGTGGTACAAGTCTATATGCCTACCAGTCAAGCTGATGATGAGGATGTTGAAAAGGTCTACGAAGAAATAGATGAAATTCTGAGGTATATCAAGGGTGATGAAAATGTTATAGTAATGGGAGATTGGAATGCTGTGGTAGGAAAAGGGAGAGAAGGGAAGATAGTAGGAGATTTCGGATTAGGTGAAAGGAATGATCGAGGAAGCAGGCTGATGGAATTCTGCACTGAGCATGAGTTGGTCATAGCTAACACCTTATTCAATAACCACAATAGAAGAATATACAAATGGATGAGACCAGGAGATACAGGGCGTTACCAAATCGACTTCATTATGGTCAAGCTGAGGTTTCGAAACCAGATTTTGGATTGTAAAACATATCCTGGTGCTGACATAAACTCTGACCACAATCTGGTTGTAATGAAATGCAGATTAAAGTTGAAGAAAGTGAAGAAAAGTCAAAATCCAAAAAGGTGGGCAATAGACAGACTGAAAGTAAAGGATGTAAACGAAAGATTCAAGAAGAGTATAAAGGAAGGACTAATGAAAAACCCTAAACAAACTTCAATTGCAGACGAATGGGCACTTTTGAAGAATGAAATAACAAAATCCGCAGAAGAAAACATTGGTAGGAAAGAAAGAATAGGTAGAAAACCGTGGATCTCTCAGGATATACTAGAATTGATGGATGAAAGGCGGAAATACAAGAATGTAAGAGATGAAAAGGGGAAAGCAGAATACAGACGTCTAAGAAATGAGGTCAACAAGAAGTGCAAGGAAGCGAAAAAAGAATGGTTGAAAGAGAAATGTGCAGGTATAGAAAATTGTCTGAAATTAGGAAAAGTAGACACAGCTTATCGAAGGATTAAGATTACTTTTGGGGAAAAGAAGACTAAGTGCTGTAATATTAAGGACACAAATGGAAAGCCTGTAACAGGTAGGGAAGAAAAGGTTGAGAGATGGAAATCTTACATAGAGTGTTTGTATAAGGGAAAGGAGATTGAGAATCGTGTAATGGAAAGGGAGGAGGAAATTGATGAGGATGCAAAAGGAGATTTAATATTGAGATCAGAATTTGACAGAGCATTGGAAGACTTAAGCAGGAACAAAGCACCAGGCATAGATGATAAACCGATTGAGTTGCTACGCTGCATAGGAGATGATGGTCTGATCAGGTTATTTCACTTGGTGTGTAGGATTTGTGAGACTGGTGAGGTACCCCCTGATATCAAGAAGAATCATATCATCCCTATACCAACGAAAGTGGGAGCTGACAGATGTGAAGATTACCGTACAATCAGCTTGGCTACTCGTGCTTCAAAGATCCTGTCTAGAATAATTTACAAGAGGATTGAAAGCCAGATAGAATCGGAGTTGGGTGAAGACCAGTTTGGTTTCAGGAGAAATGTTGGAACAAGGGAAACTGTACAAAGTTTTAGGCTGATTTTGGAAGGTAGAATAAGGAAAGATAAGAGAACGTTCATGGCATTTGTAGACTTAGAAAACGCTTTTGATAACGTTGATTGGACTAGTTTGACATTTTAAAACGTTTGGAATAAAGTAGAGGGATAGGAGGGTGCTCTACAATCTATACAGAAACCAGACAGCAGTCATTCGTGCTGAAGGACATGGGAGAGTAGCTGGTATTCAGAAAGGTGTAAGGCAAGGCTGCAACTTATCACCCATACTTTTCAATCTTTACATTGAACAAGCAATGAAGGAAATAGGAGAAACATTTATAGTGGGAGTGAAGAATCAAGGAGAAATAATTTCAACTCTGAGATTTGTCGATGACATCGTTATCTTGGCTGACACGCCTGAGGATTTGAATGAGTTTCTGAATGGTATAGACTCCGCCTTGAGGAAAGAATTCGTGATGAAAATTGATAAATGTTAGACAACAATATTGGAATGCAGCAGAAAAAAATCAGAAACTTCTATGGACATCAAATTGGCAGGTGAAAAGCAGAAGGAAGTAGGAGATTTCTGGTACTTGGTAAGCAAAATAACCAGTGATGTACGAAGCCAAGTGGATATAAAAGTAGGTTGGCTCAGGCAAGAAAAGCATTTCTACAAATGAGGAATCTGTTGACATTGAATATAGATTTAGGTATTAGGAAGTCATTTTTGAAAGCCTTTGTCTGGAGCGTGGCGCTATATGGAAGTGAAACTTGGACTATTGGTGCAGCATAAAAGAGGGGAATTGAAGATTTTGGAATGTGGTGTTACAGGAGAATGATGAAGATCAGATGGGTAGATAGGGTTACAAACGAAGAGGTATTAAGACGAGTGGGAGAGGAGAGAGGTTTCTGGCGACTGCTAATGAAGAAAATAGATAGGTTAGTAAGACACATACTAAGACACCCAGGAATAGCAAGCTTAGTTATGGAAGGAAGGGTTGAGGGCAAGAACTGTAGGGGTTGACCAAGGTTAGAATATGTTAAACATAATGGCTGTAGAATTACTATTAAATAACATCAAAGATGCACTTAAAAAGAAAGAAAAATTCTATACTGTATTCTTAGACTTCACGAAGGCTTTCGACCTACTGGACAGAGGACTAATAATATCGAAGCTGGAGAATGCCTTAGGAATTGATAAAATCTGGATTGAAATTATTAGATCTATACTCGCCTACAACACCATGCAAATATCGGATGGCCTTTCTACATCAGATACAATTCTACAGACTAATGGTGTACTCCAGGGAGACCCTATGAGCCCTTTATTATTCATTCTTACATCTGAAGAATTAATAAGAATCATCCAAGACAGAAAGGATATTTACATATATGCTTACGCAGACGACATAGCAGTTAGCTCTAGTAACCCGCACATATTGCAAGAGGTGGTCGATGTTATGGTTAAATGGTGTCAAGAAAACAGTTTCTACATAAATCAAACAAAAACAGAAATGATGGTCTTTAGAAATGGGGGCAAAATACCGTCCGGTATACAAATCACCATAAATGACTCTGCACTTAAAATAGTAAATGACTTTAAATATTTAGGTGTCATATTGCAACCTAGTGGCAAGTGCTTCACCAAACATACAACAGAAAGAGCTGCCAAAGCAATAATTGCAATTAAAGATATAAGAAACTTACAAACACTAAGCCTCGAAACGGCTATGAGACTATTCCAAGTGAAAATACTACCAGTACTAACTTACGGTATAGAAGTTATCTGGCCTGATCTTACCAGAAATAATCTATATACACTGGAGAAAGTTAAAGCATATTTTTTAAAAAGAGTATTGGGGGTATCTAAAACAACCAGATCTCGCACAGTATACGAACTGTCTAGAGAGCCGTTCCTTATTGAAGAACTTCGAATGAAAATGCTCTTGCCATCTAGTGCCAGCTACACGCAAGCGCTTGCTGTGCTGCAGCGGAAGAAGGAAGATATATGGAGCGAGTTCTACGCTACAGATGCTATGATGACACAGGATTGGACACAAGCAAACTACGAGCTGCGTCACCTGGTGACCCGATTAGCAGTACACGGTTTCCATCACCGCCTATGCTTGACTAAATCGTATCACACACCGTGCTCAGAATGCGTGTGTAAGCGTTGCAACAATTTCTGCGAACGATATCATGTGCTGAAGTGTCCAGACAGGAGAGAGACTCTAACACGGTTCTGCTTGGATGATTACTAGTTATACCAATGCACATTGCGAGTTTTTTTTAACGTTATAATTCATGTATTTAGGTATTAAGTTAGTATTTATGCTCTTTGGCCATTGGCTGCATTAAATGTTTATAAATAAATATGTTAAACAGATTGTCCCGGATGTAGGGTGTGGTAGCTATATAGAGATGAAGCGATTAGCTCAGGACAGGGAGGTATGGAGTGCTGCATCAAACCAGTCAAAAGACTGAAGACTCAATCAATCAGTATAGCATGTGTTTTACCCCTTAGTTGCTAATGATGTAATATTGGTACTGGTACCAGATAATATCAATGTTGTTGCTTTATATGAAGTATGACAATGTGGTTATCAATATCCTATGTATATTTCAATACCCTCAAGAGGTATTATGCCTTTAATTGCAACATGCTGATCACTTTTGTGATACTTTCAATGTTTAGCTTGGCCCATTTGTCGGTCAAATTTTATTTATTGTTACTGAGATCCCCGAATGGTAATTATTTCTGTATAAATGTTAATTGCTTAATTCATATGCATAATCTTGTTATCAATCACTTATTCATAGATATTATAGTTCTCACCTCGAGTGTTTCAGTCGCTCGCTATCTCAGTCGTCCTTACTCACGCCATACCAGACATCTACTGGTTGATCCACTGTCTGCTGAGTAGTGTCGACTGACGTCACCCTGACTTTCGTTCGACCAATGGCAGGTCTTGGTCTGGTCGGGCGATCTCCAAACTTCGAGAGAGTTCTATGGTCCCTATTTAAGACTCCGCTTGCTGGCGTTCATCGTCACTTCAGATCAATCATCACTTCGGATCAACCGCCACTTCTGAACCACTTCAACCCGCTGGTCACCGCTACATCTCATGACACCATCGCTGATATCTACGCTAGCGGGCAGTTACGTCACAAGATCTGCACCATGAAGTATTGCTCAAGATGGCAAGAATAATTGCCAGCCGCTGTACTCTTCAACTTCACCTTGGAGAGGATACTTGGAACCGTCCTTCAAAATATCTCTGGATCAGCTCTTGGAAACTATAAATGTCATTCCTGCGCAAGAAAAGAAAGTTGACATTTTATCGATGGTGCACATAACTCTAGGCCATGTACGCCTCCTTCCAAGAAATCCGTGAAGACTTTTAAATCTACGTGAGCTAGCTGGAACTTTTTAAGGAGCTGGCTCTTCAACTCTCTTCAAAGATAAGTTTAATTTTATAAAGAGCTTATATCATACCAGTTATTACACTCTTAATTCTTTTTTATGGTTCTCTCTTTTTATAAACTGCATTTTATATATTAAGCTCAACTTTTCTCCAATCAAGCAAGCTTTTCATGGACCTTTCTATAATCTGGGTTCTGTAATCAGGCCCTCACACTTTGCTACATTTATAATTGTTAATTTCTGTAATAAGCACTTAAGTGCAATTTGTTTGTTCATTATAAATTCATTATTAGTAATAAAAACTGTTAATGCATTGCTCCCTATATTGGTTTTCTAGTCACGTATTTCATGCTCAATACCCCGCACCGCTTCAGTCTAATTTTCTTGACCACAGTAGTTATTTTGGCCAGGCTTTCGCCTGACGCGTTTCGTTCTCCCGTATGGGGAAGTTTTAGGACAGAATTTATACTTCTCCACATGCTATCAAATTAATGATATCACAGGGGGAAAATATACCGGTTCTGGAAACGAATGATTACTAAAACATGGCGGTAATAAGGCAGGGGAAAGAATGAAAACAAGGAATAAAGGAAAGTAGAGGGGGATCGGATAGAAGGAATGGGGGGGGGGGGGAGGAGGGGTTCAGTAGGACAGGTCATGGATGGATCACGCTCGAAAGTACATCGCTGCGCCATCTCATATTGTCCGTTGGAACTACTTGTGCCGAGCAATAGGTTGGCGTATCTATTATATCCTCTTTGCTCGCTCACTCCCCACTCCTCAGTATGTGTGCACCGTTACTTAGTAGCTATCGTAAGTTTTACGAGTGATTAGCTTTAACGCGAGTTTAGGCATGCTGTTGAGTATTTACGTTTTCATATTTCATATTTACCATATTCACTGAATACAAAAATAAAACTTTTCCAAACTTTTCATGTGTCAAAAATCTTATTTTAAGACAGTACCACAGGAACATGTAGATAAATTGTAAATAACTATGTAAAATAGATTTTGATGATCTAATCATGATTATATAAAGGCAATATACAGCATATTTAATAGTTCGCAACAGATAAATAACGTTCTTTAACTACTCAGCCTTATTAATCTCTAATAACATCAGAGGTCGTAAGATTTACGAATGGTTAGCCTTAACGTATGTCAAAGGAAGGTTAGCATTCTAGTGTTAAAGATGAACGAGTAGGCGTTATTCTTGTTGGCGGTCTTTTGGATAAAATATAAAGTAATTCTGTAAAGACGGATAGGCCCTGTAAATAATGCTGTCGTTTAGAAAATCTACATTATCGTCTCCGATAAGTAGGGTGTTTGATTTGTTAGTATTGCTAAGTAAGCGTTCAAGGTCAAGCATAAATTCGTTTCCATTACTCTCTCTTGGGTTATAGTAAGAAATTACACTATATCTTCTGTGTTTCTGAAATATTTCGAATTGAAGTATAGGCCTACTGTCATAACTGTTAATGGTGTCAATAACTTTGGTTGCCCAGTTTCTAGATACCGTACATAAATTGACAAACCACCTCCAGTACCGTCTCGTGTTACATGGTGTGAGTCAAAGCTGTTTCTTTGTCTGTCAATCAATTTTCTGTTATGACTATATATCAATTTGTAAAATCTCGTCAATAAGGAGCACAATATCAACGAAGGTATTGTGAATATTTCGTGCATTTAAATTTTGAATTCAAAATCTGATTTTTAGTTTGTAAATCATAGCTTTCTATTGAACCACAAAGAATTTCAACAGAGCTCAATGTTTCGTGTTAATTATGATCGTCTCCGTCCATTTAATCAATATGCAACTTTGGGTGTGTGATACCTGCAGCACCAAATGTCCGTATTTTGTCTTGAGGTGTGCGATCTTCCCTTCACTGCAGATGAGCGTGCTTGGACCATCTCTAGCTTCCCGAACATAAATCTTGCCAGGTAATTTGCGCATAACGGTTTAAGTGGCAGAATCCGGGAAAGAAGATGCCAATTGAGAGATAAGATTTTACGGTGGTATTTATGTGGCACTTAGGGAGTTGAAAGATACAACAAACACGCTGGCGCGGAGGCACACGGTTAGCTGAGTGAAACAGTTTGTCGAAGTCTATTCAGTTTATTATTAGGAAGGGAATGAGTGTGTGTTGGATAATTTTACGATAGCGATATTTAGTTTTTAACGTAACTTCACTTTTGGTTATTGCTGGAATATGTACGGTATTTATTAAGTTTTGTAATTTGTCACCACTGCATAAGAATGAAAAATAAAAACTGATATTTCTCGATTGATTTTAGAATATTTATCCTTTAATTTGCAATATCGTCACCGTGTCCTTGATGTACCTTGCGGTGACATAACGGAATCTGAGAATTTTTAGTTCCGTGTAGGGATATTTGAAATATTCTCTTCAGACGCGACTAAATTTAATAATCAAGATAAGTCTTACAACCGGAGTTCTGCTAAGACATATTCGTGCCCCGTGTCATTTATTTACAATATTTTAGTGTCTAGGATACACAGTTATAATGCTGTAACTAGGAACTTCTTTATGACGGAAATACAAGTTACCCGGTGTATATATTTGTAAGTTTGTTAGGATAAATATATTAATCCCATCCGTTCAACTTTGGTTCAATGAAAGGGAAGTGGTGTATTTCATTTCAAGTGGGTTCCTTGTAACACGAGGCGGAAGTATTGTCTTGTATTTTCAGAGATTCATAGTATCCAGTTTCGGCCTTGTCTCGTGCAGTAACTTCAGTCTTCTTTCACTTTGATAGGTCTGTAATGTAATTTAACGTCTGTTAATCCCGCCTGCCCCGTCAAATTGTGTTAAGGTTCGTGTATAGCCTTATTAGGAATAGAGAATCCAATATAAGATGCTACATTTCACTGCCACAAGCTGGCACCAGTAATTCCTCATTGTATCGCAATAATAGTCATTACTATTTAACTCGATATTGTGCGCTAACTTATATCTTACAAAGTCGAGCCTCATGGTCTGAAATTAATCATTTATTGATGCATTATATATGATAATTATTTGACGTACTGGTATCGTACTGGTATAAGGACGGCCTCTAATAATTCTCAAGCGCACTTTGTGTGTTCTAGTTTCCCGACCATAATGGAGCAACAACCAATCATAAAGAGGGAGCTTGAGTGGTTCTCTGATACTGACGAAGTCGCTAATATTGTAAGTAGTATTTTATTCGCATATCGTGTAACATAACAATCCTAGTGATTTGCACGACAATCAACCTAATACGTACTAGCAAATAGTAGGCTTAGTGATGTTATTCTGTATGTTTGTTTTTCATTGGTTAACACTTTTATGATACTTTCAAGGAATCGAATAACCAGTTACCCACTTCTAATAATCTGCTGGATGAGTCTGGTGGTCTATTTGAAGACACAAGCATGGTTATCAAAGTGGAACACGAAATACAGGTGATCATAGGTTCTTATTTTAATGTGAATGGTTTTCTTATAATTTGAACATTTGAATTATTCAGCGTTGTTTCTTATTTTAGTTGATAAAAGTTGCTTATCTTATTGTATTCATAATGCAGGTTCACCGTGTTTGCTCCATGGCTCTTATTGTAGGTGAAGTCTACACCACATTCTGTGCTAACAATAGCTAATTTATTGGTAATCCAGGTTCACTGTGTTTGCACCCTGGCTCTTATTGTAGGTGTAGTCTACACCACATGTTGTGCTAACAGTAGCTAATTTATTGGTAATGCAGTTTCACACTGTTTGCATCCTGGCTCTTATTGTAGGTGTAGTCTACACCACATGCTGTGCTAACAATAGCTAATTTATTGGTAATGCAGGTTCACTGTGTTTGCCCCCTGACTCTTATTGTAGGTGTAGTCTACACCACATGCTGTGCTAACAGTAGCTAATTTATTGGTAATGCAGTTTCACACTGTTTGCACCCTGGCTCTTATTGTAGGTGTAGTCTACACCACATGCTGTGCTAACAATAGCTAATTTATTGGTAATGCAGGTTCACTGTGTTTGCACCCTGGCTCTTATTGTAGGTGTAGTCTACACCACATGCTGTGCTAACAATAGCTAATTTATTGGTAATGCAGGTTCACTGTGTTTGCCCCCTGACTCTTATTGTAGGTGTAGTCTACACCACATGCTGTGCTAACAATAGCTAATTTATTGGTAACAAGCTGTACCCGGCATGCGTTGCAACGCCAATCAAAGAAAGTGTTGGCGTTGAAATTCTGTTTTTTGAAGTGCTTTTGGATACACAACATGTTTTTCAATTTCCGTTAACTGCTCCTATGCTATCGTAAAATGGATTTTCTAATTTAGAATCAATCGTGGGAGCGTGCACAACAACTTTCAAAAGTTTCATCGCAATCGGATGAATGGTATATGAACGTATACGGGATTTTGTTTGAATGATTCGTGCGCTGTCACTCATTTGTTGATTCTACTCGTACGCTACCTATTGAGAAATGAAATTGCTAAGTCGAAACCCTACCCTGGCGTGTACACAATAACTCATCAAGGTTTCATCACAATCGAAGAAGGTTATATGGACGCTTAGGGGATTTTGTTGAAACGCTTCGCGCCTCGTCACCCATTTGTTGCATATACTCGTGCGCTACCAATTGTGAAATGGATTTATTAAGTCGAAACCCTTCCCTGTCGTGTACACAATAACTCATCAATGTTTCATCGCAATCGGATGAATGGTATATGCACGTATACGGGGTTTTGTTTAAACGATTCGTGCGCTGTCACTCATCTGTTGAATCTACTCGTGCGCTACCTATTGAGAAATGTATTACTAAGTCGAAGCCCTTCCCTGGCGTGTACACAATAACTCATCAAGGTGTCATCGCAATCGAAGAAGGTTATATGAACCCAATAGGGGATTTTGTTGAAACGCTTCGCCCGTCGGCACCCATTTGTTGCATCTACTCTTGCGCTACTTATTGTGAAATGGATTTACTAAGTCGAAACCCTTCCCTGGCCTGTACACAATTACTGATCAATGTTTCATCGCAATCGGATGAATAGTATATGAACGCATACCGGATTTTGTTTAAACGATTCGTGCCCCGTCACTCATTTGTTGAATCTACTCGTGCGCTACCTACTGTAAAATGTATTTACTAAGTTAGAAACCGTCACGTAAGTGTCCACAACATCTCACCCAAGTTTCATCGCTATCGGACTAATGGGATATGAAGACATAGGGGAGTGTATTGAAACGCTCCGCGTGTCGTCGTTCATTTGTCGAATCTACTCGTGTGCTACCTACTGTGAAATGTATTTACTAAGCCAGAAACCTTCCTTGGAGTGTCCACCATATTTCACCCAAGTTTCACCGCTAACGGCAGAATGGTATATGACCTTATGCGGGATTTTGTTGAAACGCTTCGCGCGTCATCCCTCATTTGTTGATCACTTTTGTGATTCTTTCAATGTTTAGCTTGGCCCATTTGTCGGTCAAATTTTATTTATTGTTACCGAGATCCCCGAATGGTAATTATTGCTTTACAAATGTTAATTGCTTAAACCATATGCATAATCTTGTTATCAATCACTTATTCATAGATATTATAGTTCTCACCTCGAGTGTTCCAGTCGCCCGCTACCTCAAGCGTCCTCACTCCCGACATACAGGGCTTCTACTGGTTGATCCACTGTCCGCTGAGTAGTGTCGACTGACGTCACCCTGACTTTCGTTCGACCAATGGCAGGTCTTTGTCTGGTCGGGCGATCTCCAGTTTCGAGAGAGTTCCATGGTCCCTATTTAAGACGCCACTTGCTGGCGTTCTTCACCACTTCTGATCAACCGCCACTTCTGATCAATCATCACTTCTGATCACTTCAACCTGCTGGTCACCGCTACTGCATCTCATGACACCATCGCTAGTCTCTACGCTATCTAGCAGTTACGTCACGAGATCTGCACCATGACGTATAACTCAAGATGGCAAGAATAATTGTCAGCTGTTGTACTTTTCACCTTCACCTTAGAGAGGATACTTGGATTCGTCTTTCGAAATACTGCTGGATCATCACTTGGAAGCTATAAATGTCATTCCTTCGCAAGAAAAGAAGAGAGAGTTGACATTTTATCATTGGTGCACATATCTCTAGGCCATGCACGCCTCCTTGCGAGAAAACCGTGAGGACTTTTAAATCAACGTTTGCTAGCTGGAACTTTTATGGAGCTGGCTCTTCAAAGATAAGTTTAATTTTATGAAGAGTTTATATCATACCAGTTATTTTACACTCTTAATAATTTTTTATGGTTCTCTCTCTTTTTATAAAGTGCATTATTTATATGTTAAGCTCAACTTCTCTCCGATCGAGCAAGCTTGTTTCATGGACCTTTCTTTAATCTGGGTTTCTGTCATCAGGCCCCCACACTTTGCTACATTTATAATTGTTCATTTCTGTGATAAGCACTTCTGTGCAATTTGTTTATTGATTATAAATTTATTATTAGGAATAAAAATTGTTAATGTATTGCTACCTACATTGGTTTTCTAGTCAAGTATTTCATGCCCACTACCCCGCACCGCTTCAGTCTAATTTTCTTGACCACAGTAGTTATTTTGTCCAGGCTTTCGCCTGATGCGTTTCGTTCTCCCGTATGGGGAAGTTTTAGGGCAGAACTTATTCTCCAAAATTTGTTGGTGCCTCATCACCGGGAAACATATCTGTTGCACCCTGGATCCCTATATAAATTCCATATCTTGGATTTTACATTAACAATTTTTGTTCATTGTGTTTCAACACTAATTCACATTGTACGTTTCAGCTTGAGGCGCATGTTCAGCAGAGGAGAGAAACGTAAGCTAAGCCGGTTTCTTCCGCATCAGACTAAATCTTACTACCTAGCAAGCTGTCATCCTCTGACTTCCAGTACTCGAAGTCACAATATTGACGTAGGTAACAAACAACTTTTAACATGCCTAACCTTGATAAAAAACTCAGCAACGCCAGAGCCTCTTGTAAGGGCAAGCTCACACGGTTTCGTACTTTCTTAACGGAGCTTGAACCCCAAGAGCGTAATCTTGACATAATTTCGCAGAGGCTTAAGGATTATGAACAAGCCTTTGAGAAATATGATGAGATACAATGCAGTATAGAAACTCAGCATCCGGACCAGCAAAGTGATAGGTTGGAAGTTGAAAAATTATACTATCAGGGATTTGCTGAAGCTAAACAGCTTATTAGGGCTTTAACTTTAAAAGAAAAACAAGAAGATCAAACTTCTGCAGCATCTTCTACATCTTCTTCACGCATTATATTACCCAAATTAGTAATACCCAAATTCACTGGTAAAGACATAGAATGGGAGCCATTTTTTGAATTATTCAATTCTTTAGTACATGAGAATACTTCTATACCAGTAATACAAAAATTTCACTACTTGCGTCTGGCAGTTCAAGGCAACGCACTTAACCTGATTCAAGCACTTTCTTTGACCAGTGATAATTATGAAGTTGCTCTGAATCTTCTTAAGGATAGATATGGGAACATTCGTTTATCTATTCAACGCCATATACAAAGCTTATTCGAGTTACCTAACGTGCAAGCAGATAACAGTTTATCACTTCGTAAGTTGATTGACACTGCAGAGCTACACGTCAGAGCATTGTCCAATTTAAACCAACCTGTAAATCACTGGGATTTATTCCTAGTTCACCTCATTTCTGCAAGATTGTATGCAAATACATTAAAAGCCTGGGAAACAGAACTTTCCCAGAATTTGCAATGCACTTATGAGGCGATTATTAACTTTTTGAAGGCCAGAAGCCAAGTCTTTTCCGTCATAGCTAATCAAAAAACTAGTAGTTCAGATTCAAAAGCCTTCTCAAAAGATAAGGTTAGCAGTTCTAATCAAAGAATTTTAAGATCACAGGCTCTTCCTGTTGATGCTCGGTCACCTAACCAAATGCAAACGTGCGGTCTGTGTCAGCAATCACATACTTTATACAATTCTGATGAATTCAAATCTTTATCAGTAGATGAAAGACGAAAGTTCATTACGAACAAAAAACATTGTTTCAACTGTTTGTCAGGAACGCATATGTTAAACAATTGCCGTTCACAACGTTTATGCTTTCATTGTAGGGCAAGACACCATTCCCTTTTGCACAGGCATGAAAGACCACGGTTATCAGGACCAAGCAGTTCCAATACCAAGTCTAATTCGGAGACTTCTCAAAATAGTGCGCAGTCGTATGCTCAAAGTTCTACCTCGCTTGGCAAAGTCCAGGTTTTATTATCTACCGTGCAGGTTCTATTGAAAAATTCTCACGGAAAATGGGTATCTGTCAGGGGATTATTGGACAATGCCGCTACCAACAATTTTATTAATGAATCGTTGGTACAAAAGTTAGACCTCTCAAAACATCCTACCTCAATAGAGGTTACAGGAATAAACTGCTCTAAATCGCAATCCTTAAGCTTTGCTAAAGTGGATCTGAAGGACTCGAATAATCTTGGTACGCAGTTGCAATTAGATTGTTTGATTATCAAGTCTATAGGTAACAATATTCCTGGCACTTCTTATCCTATTCAAAGTTGCAATATCCCGAATTTTGTCCAGCTAGCTGACCCTCATTTCAACAGAGCTTCGCCCGTAGAGCTTCTTTTCAGCTCAAGCGTATTTTGGCAATGTCTTCATTCCAATAAAGTAAAAATTGCTCCTAATGTTTTCTTCCGCGAAACTGATTTTGGTTGGATTGCTACTGGCCAAATATACCGTAATCCTATTCAAACTGTATCGAATTGTTATTTTGTTGGTACCGATTTGAGTCAAGAGCTAACCAAGTTCTGGGATCTTGAGAATGTTCAGGCTACTTTTTCTTCTTCTAACGAAATTTGTGAAAAGTTATACAAGGAAACGACTGTCCGTACTGCTGAAGGCAGATTTATAGTAACTCTTCCACGTATTCCCAATCCTCCCGCCATTACGGGCTCGCATTCCAGAGCACTTAGGGCACTATTTGCTATTGAAAATCGGTTCAAACAAGATGCTTCTGTCAAAACTCAGTATGCTTCCTTTATGGAGGAATACGAATCATCCAATCACATGGAGGTAATTTCTAAATCAGAAGAAATTGACCATCCTTTAAATGAAATAGTTTATCTAAATCATCACCCGGTATGGAAAAATTCCTTAACACAAGACAATATAAGAGTAGTTTTCAATGGCTCATCACCAGATTCCAATGGAATCTCTTTAAATGATACCTCGCAATGTGGTCCCGCGATTCAAACAGATCTCACCTCTGTTTTGCTTAATTTTCGAAGGTTTCCTATTGCTGTAATCTCAGATATTAAGCAGATGTACCGGCAGATTCTCGTAAATTCTGAGCAGCAAGATCTGCAAAGAATATTGAGGCGCGATGAGAGTTCCAAACCCATAAAAATATTTAGATTGAAGACTGTGACATATGGCCTGAAGCCTTCAGCCTTTCTTGCGATTCGGTCTCTCCACATGTTAGCCGAGCAAGATGGTCATCTGTATCATCCTTTGGCCTCTGAGTCATTAAAAACGGTATTTTATGTCGACGATTTCTTGTGCTCTTTCCCTAATATTTCTGAAGCGCTCCTTGTGTGCGAAGATTTGAAATCCCTGCTCCTAGGAGGTGGTTTTCCGCTCCATAAATGGACTTCAAATTCCACTGAATTTATATCAAAATTTTCATCAGAGGTCCCAGTTGATGAATTTGTTGCCATTCCTACTGATGAAGCAGCCGTAAAAGCATTGGGTGTTTTTTGGTGTCCTTCTTCTGATACCTTCTCTTATCAGGTACATCTCTCAGAATCTCCCCCTGTAACTAAGAGACAAGTTCTGTCAGAAATCGCAAAGATCTTTGATCCTTTGCAATATATTGCTCCTATAGTTATTGTTGCAAAAATGTTCTTGCAAAAGCTTTGGTCATTAAAATCAGACTGGGATGAAAATCTCCCCCTTCCTCTTGTAGAAAAATGGTTCGAGTATCGCAGCAGTTTGCTGGATCTCTCCAAGGTTTCTATACCCCGCCCTTTAATTTCTAATCCCTTATACCAGCAGTATGACCTGCATGTATTTTCTGATAGTTCAGAACGGGCTTATGGCTGTTGTGCATACATAGTAGGACGTTCCTCAGCCACTTTCCCTGGATTTTCTAATTTAGTGTGCGCTAAATCAAAGGTTGCTCCACTTAAAACAGTATCATTGCCGAGATTAGAATTAAGCTCTGCTTTAATGGCAACAGAATTAGCTACTAAACTAAATGTCAGTTTAAAGTTAAAATTTTCCCGCACATTTTTTTGGAGCGATTCTTCTATTGTATTAGCTTGGATTTCCAAGCCTTCTTCTCATTGGAATACCTTTGTGGCAAACCGCGTTTCTAAGATTCATGAAGTCTCTCATTCTGAACAATGGAGACATGTTCCTAGCCGTGAAAACCCCGCGGATATAATATCACGTGGTTGCACGCCTAAAAAATTGATTTCTTCAGACCTGTACTGGAATGGTCCTCCTTGGCTAAGTCAGGAATCATCTTGCTGGCCTCGCTTAGCTAATCAATTTGCAGAAGAAATACCTGATGCCCGTAATGACCCTGTCACGTCGCATCTTACTTCTACTTCTACTAGCCTTTTTCATAGATACTCTTCATTTGATAAATTGATTCGTGTAGTGTCTTATATCTTCCGATGGAAATATTTAGTAATTGATCAACCATTGAAGCCTCAACCCTTTCTCTCCAGAGTAGAGTTAGAATTTGCTACTTGCAAGATTTTGTTACTTGTTCAGCAGGAAGTATTTGCTCCTGAAAAGCAAGCTCTTATAAGTGGTAAAGATTTACCCAAGTCTAGCAGGCTTTCACCACTCACTCCTTTTCTAGACCAGGACGGCATAATACGTGTGGGTGGAAGATTAGCTATGTCTAGTTGTGAGGATGGGAAAAAGCATCCCATCATCCTTCCTTCAAAGCATCCTATCACTACCCTTATAATAAAAAAGTTTCATTATAAACACCTTCATGCTGGCACTCGCACCTTGCTCTGTCTAATTCGTGAACTCTACTGGATCATCAATGGCGTTCATGAGGTATCTTCTGTTGTCAAAAAGTGTATACCTTGCTTTAAGGTTAAACCACGGCCCGCCACGCAGATTATGGGTAATTTACCTCCATTTCGTTCAGAACCTAGTAAGCCCTTCGCTCTTACTGGGATCGATTACGCTGGTCCTTACGTATATCAGACCAATCCCTCTTCATCTAAGCGCAACATTTTAGGTAAACTTTACATCTCGTTATTTGTATGTATGGTGACGGGAGCTATCCACCTTGAGTTGGTTACGAACGCTTCGGTATCCTACTTTTTGGCCGCCTTTTCTAGATTTGCTGCTAGAAGGGGTGTCCCATCTGAAGTCTTTTCAGATAATGCAAAAATTTTTGTAAGCGCTTTTGATCTCTGGAAAAAAGTGTTAAGTTCCCCTTCTGCTAAAGAAAAAATGTCCAACTTTTCCTATTCTAAAGGTTTCAAATGGCATTTCACCCCGCCTTATGCTCCCCATCATGGGGGCCGTTGGGAGTCCTGCATCAAACTTACTAAAAGACAGCTTAAGAAAATTCTTGGTCCTACCATACTTTCTTATGAGGAATTCAACTCTTTAATTATTCAAGTCGAAGGTATTGTAAATTCCAGACCTCTGACCCCTCTTTCAAACGATCCTAAGGATCTTTTACCTTTAACACCCAGTCACTTCCTGATTGGCTGTTCGCTTGCTGCTACTCCGCCTTTGCTGGTTCGACGCTGTGATCCTAACTTACCTATCTTTTGGAGAAAAGTAGAATCTTTGCGCTGTTCTTTTTGGCGCCGATGGAAGTTAGAATATCTCAGCTTGCTAAATAGGCGTGAGAAATGGCGGCTTCCTCAACCAGATGTACGAGTGGGGGACATGGTTCTTCTTCGGGACCCATCTCCGCCTCTCGTGTGGAACCTAGGTAGAGTTATTCACTGCCACTTTGGCCGTGATAAACGCGTCAGAGTTGTTGATGTTTTACCTAGTAAAGGTCTTTATACTAGACCCATTTCTGCTATCTCTGTTTTGCCTTTCGAGTCTTAGTTTCTCCTCGTCTGTTATCCATGTTTTGCTTTGACTGATTCTCTTTTTTTGTTTTCATTCGGAGTTCTCGGAGCATGATCACTTTTGTGATACTTTCAATGTTTAGCTTGGCCCATTTGTCGGTCAAATTTTATTTATTGTTACCGAGATCCCCGAATGGTAATTATTGCTTTACAAATGTTAATTGCTTAAACCATATGCATAATCTTGTTATCAATCACTTATTCATAGATATTATAGTTCTCACCTCGAGTGTTCCAGTCGCTCGCTACCTCAAGCGTCCTCACTCCCGACATACAGGGCTTCTACTGGTTGATCCACTGTCCGCTGAGTAGTGTCGACTGACGTCACCCTGACTTTCGTTCGACCAATGGCAGGTCTTTGTCTGGTCGGGCGATCTCCAGCTTCGAGAGAGTTCCATGGTCCCTATTTAAGACGCCACTTGCTGGCGTTCTTCACCACTTCTGATCAACCGCCACTTCTGATCAATCATCACTTCTGATCACTTCAACCTGCTGGTCACCGCTACTGCATCTCATGACACCATCGCTAGTCTCTACGCTATCTAGCAGTTACGTCACGAGATCTGCACCATGCCGTATTGCTCAAGATGGCAAGAATAATTGCCAGCTGTTGTACTTTTCACCTTCACCTTAGAGAGGATACTTGGATTCGTCTTTCGAAATACTGCTGGATCATCACTTGGAAGCTATAAATGTCATTCCTTCGCAAGAAAAGAAGAGAGAGTTGACATTTTATCATTGGTGCACATATCTCTAGGCCATGCACGCCTCCTTCCGAGAAAACCGTGAGGACTTTTAAATCAACGTTTGCTAGCTGGAACTTTTATGGAGCTGGCTCTTCAAAGATAAGTTTAATTTTATGAAGAGTTTATATCATACCAGTTATTTTACACTCTTAATTATTTTTTATGGTTCTCTCTCTTTTTATAAAGTGCATTTTTTATATGTTAAGCTCAACTTCTCTCCAATCAAGCAAGCTTGTTTCATGGACCTTTCTTTAATCTGGGTTTCTGTCATCAGGCCCCCACACTTTGCTACATTTATAATTGTTCATTTCTGTGATAAGCACTTCTGTGCAATTTGTTTATTGATTATAAATTTATTATTAGGAATAAAAATTGTTAATGTATTGCTACCTACATTGGTTTTCTAGTCAAGTATTTCATGCCCACTACCCCGCACCGCTTCAGTCTAATTTTCTTGACCACAGTAGTTATTTTGTCCAGGCTTTCGCCTGATGCGTTTCGTTCTCCCGTATGGGGAAGTTTTAGGGCAGAACTTATTCTCCATTTGTTGAATCTACTTGTGCGCTGCCTGTTGTATAGTGGATTTACTAAGCCAGAAACCTTCCATGAAGTGTACACAACATCTCACCCAAGTTTCATAGCTATCGGACGAATGGTATATGAATGCATACGGGACATGGTTGAAACGCTTCGCGTGTCGTCGCTCATTTGTTGATTCTACTCTTGCGCTACTTATTGTAATATGGATGTACTCAGCCAGAAACCTTCCCTGGAGTGTACACAACATCTCACCCAAGTTTCATCGCAATCGGATGAATGGTATGTGAACGTATACGGGACGTTGTCGAAACGCTTCGCGCGTAGTCACTCATTTGTTGAATCTAAACGTGCGCTTCGTATTGTAAAATGGATTAACTAAGCCAGAAACCTTTCCTGGAGTGTACACAACAATTCACCAAACATTTATCACTGTCAGACGAATAGTATATGACCTTATACGGGACTTTGTTGAAACGCTTCGCGTGTCATCGCTCATTTGTTGCATCTACTGCTGCGCTACCTATTGTAAAATGGATGTACTAAGCCAGAAACCTTCCCTGGAGTGTACACAACAGCTCACCCAAGTTTCATCGCAATCGGATGAATGGTATATGACCTTATATGGGACTTTGTTGAAAAACTTCGCGCGTCGTCGCTCATTTCTTGATTCTGCTCCTGCTCTTCCTATTTTTTAGGGATTTACTAAGCCAGAAACCTTCCCTGGAGTACACACATCTCAGCCTAGTTTCATCGCTATCGGACGAATGGTATATGAACGCATACGTGACTTTTTTGAAATGCTTCGCGCGTCGTAGCTCATTTGTTGAATCTACTCGTGCGCTGCCTATTGTAAAGTGGATTTACTAAGCCAGAAAATTTCCCTGAAGTGTACACAACATTTTACGCAAGTTTCATAGCTATCGGACGAATGGTATATGAATGCATAAGGGACTTTTTTGAAACACTTTGCGTGTCGTCGCTCATTTGTTGAATCTACTCGTGCGCTATCTACTGTGAAATGTATTCACTAATTTTGAAACCTTAACGTAAGTGTATACAAGATCTCACCCAAGTTTCATCGCTATCGGACGAATGGTATATGAACACATACGGGACTTGTTTGTGAACGCTTCGCGCATCGTCACTCATTTGTTGAATCTACGTGAGCGCTACCTATTGTAAAATGGATTTACTAAGTCGGAAACCTTCCTTGGAGTGTACTCAACATCTCACCCAAGTTTCATCGCAATCGGATGAATGGTATATGAACGCATAGGAGACATACCCACAGACATACCCACAGACAAACTATCACGTTACGTTGATTTTTAGCCCACTTTTCACATTTTGCAAAAATGAGGAAATAGTGTGTGTGTCTGTCTGTCTGTCCTTCTGTCTGTCTGGCTGTGTGTGTGTCCCCCCTATCAACTCCTAAACGGCTGCAGCAATCAAAACCAAATTTAGTATGAGTAAAGATGTGCACCGGAATAGCTCACGTCCATATTTGAAAATGATGTCAGTGCTACCAACTGCTGAAAAAACGCACTAGAAATTTGAGCTCCATGTTGGATATCTTGCAAGGTATGCATGGGAGCTATTCCAAAATTGGCACACAAGTAGCTAATACTATTTCAGTTTAATTTCCAGGAGGCCCACCATGACAGTGTTGCCAAAATAATTTTAAGCCTTCTGATAGGTCCAACGTTTAAATGCATATAACTTCTACACTATCAACTGGATTTCAACCATATTTTGTATGTAATATCTGTAAATAAACAGATATAACTGAGCGTATTCTTAAGAGCCACCAGGGCTGCCAACTGTTAATAATTGTTCTCTCTATTTTTTTAAATCCAAATACCAATATATCAGAAAGTATGCAAGCCAACAGCTTTAAACTATGCACACGTATATTCTGACATTTTAGATTAATTTGGAGTAACGTATATACGTCAGTTCTACCAACATGATTATAAGCCTGCTGATAGTACCAATTTATAAATACATGTAACTTCTATACTATCAGTTGGATTTCAACCAAATTTCGTATGTGCAATGTGTACCATAACAGATATGACTATAAGTATTGTTAAGAGCAATCAGGGCTGCCAACTGTTAATAAATGCTGTCTATATTCTTTTTACCCTAATATCAATATATCAGAAAGTATGCAAGCCAACAGCTCTATACTTTGCACACGTATAGCACCTGACATTCTAGATTAATTTGGAGTAATTAATACAAGACAGTGCTGCCAACATGAATCATTGCCTGCTGATATGTCTAATTTTAAAATACATGTAACTTCTATACTAACAAATGGATTTCATCCAAAATTGGCACAACAAGATATAATATTTCAGATTATTTCTGAGCAGCACACGCATGGTATTGTTGGCAACATGCTTTTACGCGTGCTGATAGATCCAGTGTCTAACTGCATGTAACGTCCATTGGACTTCAACCAAATTTTGTATTCTGTACCTTAAGAGATGGAACTAAGAATATATTCAGTCACCAGGGCTGCCAACTGTAGTGCTCTATTAGGCTACATTATACCACGTATATATTGAACTAATTAGATATTTCGATATTACCAACTTAATTTCGTCATTATTCTAGATAGGTTCATATACTGTAGAATAATCATTGGCATGAAAAGTAGGCTGTATAGTTCTTCACGGAACTTCTTGTTATATATATAGATGCAGGTTCACTGTGTTTGCACCCTGACTCTTATTGTAGGTGTAGTCTACACCACATGCTGTGCTAACAATAGCTAATGTATTGGTAATGCAGGTTCACTGTGTTTGCACCCTGGCTCTTATTGTAGGTGTAGTCTACACCACATGCTGTGCTAACAATAGCTAATGTATTGGTAATGCAGGTTCACTGTGTTTGCACCCTGGCTCTTATTGTAGGTGTAGTCCACACCACATGCTGTGCTAACAATAGCTAATTTATTAGTAATGCAGGTTCACTGTGTTGGCACCCTGGGCACTATTTTAGGTGAAGTCCATACCACATGCTGTGCACTTACATATTTTGAGATTACCTTGTAAATTGTCCGAACATTTCTGAATTTTGGGTTAGGGGGTCCATTAGATCCTTTTGGTATGATAATGATAGTCCCTGCCAAAATCTATTCTAGCCCGCGAAACATGTGTGCTCCAGAATGCATTGGACTTCAATTGGACATCAACATTCTGACATCAGAAGCATACGAACACTTACATGAGGCTTGGGGCGACCTCCAATGCTGCACATGGACAACTTTATGGCATTGACACTACCATTGGTTTTTATTAAATCCTACGCTGCTGTGATGTAGGCCCACCTTGATGACATTTTCTACTGCTAGCTGTGATTGTCAATATGACTTTGTTCGAACCTTGAAGACACACTGTGTTGTTAGCTGTGACTGTCAATATACTGTTGGTCCACCCTTCATGACAGCCTCCAATGGTACACACATATTGTTAATTGATGGTGAGGGTTTCTCAGTTCTTCTCGGAGCTTTGAATCGAGGTTTAGGTGGAAAGTGGGTCGTTTTGGACTGGCACAAACTCACCGTGCGAAAACACCGTGGAGATGGTCTATGGCGGTGTCTCTTTAGCAATAATTACGACGCAGTTGGCAATTTCGTTCAGAAGAAATCTTTAGCTCTTGCCTATAAAAATATTCATATTCAATTGCATATTTGTTACTCTATTGCGAAATCTCAAAAACGTCAATGGGTCATGAATTATTTATTATAATTGAATTGGTATGAAATTCTAAGTAGCTGCCAATGTACTTATTAAGTTTTGTATTGTTCCAAATTAATTCCTCCTTAACTTAAGTATCCTTGAGATGAATATTTTCTTAATCTGGTCTCAAGTGGGTAAATAACGCTTGTTTCTGAACACAAAATGTATCAACGTTGCTTGTACTTATTAACGTCACATGGTAACTGTAAGTAACTGCATCTACGCCGCAAAGTCGCCACACACAAACTCAATGCTTGGGACAATATGCTAGGCCTAGGTTTATAACGACTGAAGGGTTTTCAGATATGAGCTCCACAAAGACTGTTAGTTTTTTTCATGTCACCGTTGACGGAAATAAACTATGAATGGGTGGTTGAATTACATTTGTAGTATGATATATTCCTTAAATATTTCAGTGCAAGTTTACAAGTCATCTGAAAGATACAATTCCGCCTACGCAAAGGAACATATTTGTGATTCAAGTCATTTCTTTGCAGGACGATACTGACCATCAGACACTTATTAAAATTGAGGATACTTCTATTCCGGAGATCGTTCCGTGCCGCAAAACAGAAACAACATCTTCAGATTCAAAAGAAGTAAGTATCTTCATGCCTCTTTACAAGACATCACCTTAACACCCTACAGCATTATGGGATTATGCATTGTATTTTCACAGTTGTGTTTAGGACGAACGTAAGCGTTTGGTTGTAAGGTTGTGTTTTGTACAGCAAGCACAATCCATTGTGATAGAAGGAATTCGAATTAAATTATCTGTCCTATACGATACTTCCACTTTGTGCGATGATGCTCTGAGCACTGAGCTACTGGTGGATGCATTATACTATCATTAGCAAATGGTGCTGTATATTGCGTGAAGCTAATCATAATCTCCTTGTATTACTTGCCCACTGTGGTATCAACATTATTTGGGATATCTTATATTCTGGTAGAGATTCTCCCACGAATGCTACGGAGGGGAGGTGGGTTTGACTCCCGTCACAAGCGGTATTCTGTGCTTTTTCACTTGAACTCCAGACAATAACTCTAATAGTTCCAACTCATGACAGTGAATCTTAAGCATTGCAAATACATGCGGTCGACTGTAAGCATGAAGATAATAAATAATTGAAGATACGAGATAAAAGTAAAAGATTGTTCTTGAACCTTATGAAGAAAGTGAATGCTAATACTTAACTCCAGTTTCTTTCACATTCAAGTACTAAGAAATCTTTCTTCCTAACCACAGCCGAATGCCGTCTTGTCCATCCCATAGGAGATGAATAAGCTTTGCAATGTAGTGAGGAGGTACCTTCCCAGAATTATCCTTGATAGAAACGTGGTGAAAATGCAAAACCTTAACGGGAAGTGGGGATCATACCCACTCGCCTTCCGAGACAGTTCACATGATCTGGCGCCTTTAAGCTGAGTTATGTGCTCATCCCCTAATCTGTTTGTTCTATGCAGAAACTATAAAGATTAGATTCAGTCCCGGATGCAGCAAGGAATCGACTCTTCAATTAGCACCTACTCCCTTCTCCTCATTGGCCATTATCTATATTACAAACTAGGAGTTCCCTTACAGTAGCAGACCTATAATTCTTGTTGTTACAAGCAAAGGTATTGATCTCACATAGTCTATAATAGACTCCCTCTGGAGGGATTTAATCGACTGCACCGCTTGTGCTTTTACGTTAAACAAAATAGCAGAGGCATGAGGAATACAGTGGAAGCGAAAACAACAACTTAAACAGGATCGCTAAAGAGCGGGGAAAGGATGTCTCTTTCGATGCGTGCTGGGCCCAAGATTCCGGATCGAAAGAAAGATACTTTCCAAAAAAGGAAACGAATGAATTGTATAAAACAAATCAAAAGCGGAATTAAATTTATCTAATTGATCGAAGAACCCAGAAGCGTGTAGGTCGTGACTGCGTTACAGTACGAAGCCAAGACCGACGAAATCGAACGAGAGATGAGGGAACTTAAAATTGCAAATGAAAGAGGAGGAAACCAAAGTGAACTACTTACTAATGTATTTAAAACAAACTAAAACAGGTGCGCATAAGAGTAAGGATTAATCTAAACACAAAATGAAAGGTAAACTTGAAGAGGTATTAAAATCACTTAATAACAAATAAAATTAATGACTAAAGATGGTACCCAAGAAAGGGGTACACAAAAATAATATCAAGAGAAAAGTGTATAAATGAACTTAAGCCCAAACAAAGATGAAACAAGATTAATTAAAATGTACTTACAATCAATGTGCAACTAAACCGTAAGCGCGACTCGATAACCAAAATTTAAAATACAAAAAAAAAAAAAAAAAAAAGATAGAGAGTATGGACGAGTTGAATAAGAGAACACCTCTACTTACGAGGATGACCTGGACTAGAATGCCCTGCGCCAAAAACAGAACTAAGACGCTCATGATGTTGTAAAATCATGGGGTAGGGGGTGAAAGTGGTGGGGATTGGAGGAGTGCGTATGTAGGAAACGGGGGTGGGGGGGATGACACGGAGTTACGTAATATAACGAAACCAGAGGAAGCAACACAAAATTAACACATAAAAATAAATGAAATGAGCATTACATTAAATTAATTGACATAACCGGGACAGGAAATGAAAGAAAAAATCAATCAGCTAAGAAATATGCTTTGTAGGAAAATATAGGCTTACATAGAGGTAGTAATGTCTAAATATAACGACATACGAAGAAACAAAGGAATTAAGGTATGGCGAATGGACGGTGACTAACAGACCATCGCTCACACACTTTTCCTAAAACAGAGGGAAGGATCAACTTGGAGGCGAAATGAGACATGGCTCCGTTACTCCAATGATACCTTGACCCAAAAAAACAAACTCTGATACGACAATCAAATGAAAGATGCCTCGAAAGAGTGCACATCAATTTGTGACGTAATACAGAGCGCTAGAAAGCCTCGCAGAAAAATAGCATATATTTCAGACCTGAGAGATTTGAGTAAAAACAAAACCGATTACATGAAAGGTAGGGATGACAAATAAACACAGAGGTTTCGCTAAACTAACGTAAACAAAGGTGAAGGGACTTGGGTTCATGGATCGAATTCACATCATCATAAGAAAGGGAAATTGTAAGTGAATCAAAGGAGACACAAAAATAAGATAAAAAAATGGATAAACTGAAATTCAAAAATGATAGCATGCCAGATAAATCAAGTGATCGAATCGTACTTACGCTTAGTTGCGTTGGGCACGGGCGAAAGCCCGACACACACGGCTGTGACCGTTTCACATGACGGTCAGAAAATGGACGCGACCAACCTTTTCTAAAGGAACGCAGTAACGCGCTCGAGAAAAATAAGTCGTAGAACACCCCCTCTCCAGAACATAAAGGGGGCCAATGGGAGAAGCAAAGCTTAGCAACAAGTTATGCTTCAACCAATGGTAAAACTGTGTCAGTAGGGGTGAAAAGTTTCACCATCTGGTGAAACATTTACGCAGAATTACAAGGTTTGAACGCAGTAGGTGAGACAGAGAAACGTATGTCACAATAATGCGACATAAAGGAAATGATAATAATAATAATAATAATAATAATATGACAAAATATAATGAACCTGATAAAAACGGTTCAAAATTCCCCTGCTCTCCCAAAAAAAAAAACAGAATTTTCCTGGCCATGGAAATTTCTTTTTTCGTACAAATGGAGAGGCAAAAAAAATCGTAAAGGGGGAAAAATTGATTACTAAAAAAAATGGGTACTAAAGACCTCTAGGAGAATACAAAAAAATGAACAGTTGACTAATCTGACCGTGAAATGAAGGTGGTACCCCCTTCATTGCTCGTCAACACTAGCCACTAACGTCAAAAGTACTGCGTTCAAAAAGAAATACAGTGAGTTCATATATTAAATAGTGATCATTGTTCTTGCTAGTTCATGATGATGCGGATGTCGAAATCTTCAAGATGGACGTTACCCCGAGACTGCAAATCTCTTCATCCTCTGATGAGAAAAGACAGACAAAGTTAAATCGTGATCACATTTTAAAACAAAATACAATTGGGACACCCTGTATATAGGACCGTTCGTTGCGTCAACGAGGAATATGCAATAGTGTCATAATGTCTTCGAAAGGGAAAGTACTCTCCTTTTCAGCTGCTGAAAATAAAGCCATGTATAGATCCAGTGGAGGGTGACTGGTCCGTTCACGAGTATCGAGAAGACCCCCAGCTGTGTTAGCCCAGGTACACAAAGGCTGCTTGTTGTTACTCGCTAACCGTCTGGATGGTTGCTAGACAATACACGATATTCTAAGAACACTTGACAATTTAAAACCAAACAAAATACATGACCTCACAATAAACATCAAAATCAAGATGACACAAAGGTGCATGATATCTCAAAACCATGACACAAAAAGTCAATTACATCAATAAATTTAAAATAAATACAAAGTTCCTACAAGGTCAAACAGGAAGTGTCGAAGGGTCCTTGTCTGTCGCCGAACAATAGGAGTTAAGCCGTGGAGCAGTACAAAGAGGAGTAGGAGTGGTTTGCAAATAGTGACCGACCAGGTATATGCTGATGGCCTCAGGCAAAGATATAGCTCGACAGAGATGTCAAGTATTCACGACACACTCGCGTACGAGAAAAAGACCACGGGTGTCTCCTGTCTTGTCACAGGAATAAATGAAAAGGAAGCACACGAATTAAGATTAGAATAGGCTCACATGCTAGGTTGGTTATTAAGGAGCTCGGGCATCCAATTAGAATAAAAGGAAAACAAAAATACAACATTATAGCGAGGCGAAATTTACTAGATCATTTGACAAATTTTTCCAACTGCGTGACGTGGTCCGAAGTCACTGAATTATCGTGATCGTCCACTAACTCAACTGAGACAGGATTTAAAAAGCGTGAAATAGTCTTGGGAGTTGACCAACGTAAGCACAGCTTACTGGAAATTTGTTTGGTAGCGTCACTCAAAGGATGTAAACGACACAAAACTTTGTCTCCAATTTGGAATTTAACATCATGACGGCCTAAGTTGTAGCGCTTCGCTACTCTGGCTTTTGCCTTCTTGAGGTGACCGGTAGCGATGGCCCATTTTTGAGCAACAGAGGTGGTGCGAGAAGGTTCGGAAAGATATTCAATATTCCATTTGAGCAGCAAGGGGTCGACGAGCGCTCGGCCAAGGAATAATTCAGCTGGAGTAGTTTGAACGGACGAATGGAAAGAGGTATTGAACCCGAGACTGAAATACTGTAGGTTCGTATCCCAGGAGGTTTGATCGGCATTGTGAAAAGCGGACATACAAGCCTTCAAGTTTTTGTGAAAACGCTCTACGTGATTTCCCTGCGGTCGATACGGTGACAAGAAAATATGTTGGATGCCCCAGTTAAATACCATAGTTTCAAAAGCTTTGGAACGGAATACAGAGGCTTTATCTGATACAAGGTATTTGGGAGGACCAAAAACTCCAAATATATATCTAGACAAGAAATGGATAGTAGTCTGAGAAGTGATATTCTTTACTGGGAATAACCAAACAAACTTCGAAAAACCATCAATGACAGTTAAAATGGCTTGATTGCCAGATTTTGATCACACGACTGGACCAAAGTAATCAATGAAAAGGCGTTCGCCGGGACGAGTGACGATACCAGCTTGGTGGAAGCCTACACGAGTGTTCTGGGCAGGTTTAGAACGCTGGCAGGTTAAGCATCTTCTGACATGAGCAAAAGCATCTACTTTAATTGAGGGCCAATAAAATTCACCGGATATCTTACGGAAAGTGCGCTGCATCCCTGCATGAGTTCCCAGTGCAGAATCATGATAATATGTCAAAAGCATATCACGTACTGCTAATGGACCAAAAATTCTAAATTTAGAAGAGTTAGGAAGAACATAGCCAATAATATCATTTCGAATACAAAAGTTGCTTACTGCCGGATCTTTGTTTGCAATTTTTGCACAGAGGTTCGTGCAAAATAGATCCTCAGACTGGAATTTCCGGATATCCACAAAAGACCAAGGACAATGTTGCAATAGGAAAAGATTTTCTTGAAGTGGTGTACTGATAGAAACGCTCTCGATTGGAGTCCTAGGGGTATCTTCAAACATGCGTGACAGGCAGTCAGCTACCGGGTTCTCGCTCCCTTTTACGTGAATGATATCAAACTTAAAAGATGACAACCTCAAAATCCACCTGTTGATGCGTCCAAGCTTTTTCACGTGAGAAAGACTCCATTTCAAAGCCTCATTGTCAGTAAAAACAGTAAAGTGACGGTTTTCCAAAAAGGTCCTGAATTTTTCACATCCAAATACCACAGCAAGACTTTCCTTCTCGAAAATTGAGTAACGTCGTTCATGTTGATTTAACATACGACTCGCGAAGGCCACTGGTGCAAATTTTCCATCCACACGCTGGCTCAAAACACTAGAAATGGCCAAATCACTGGCGTCACAATGTAAAAAGAAAGCTGATTCGAAATCAGGCGTGTGCAGTACTGGTGCTGACATAAGGGCTTCTTTCAAAACATTGAAAGCTTTGTCCTGTTCTGGCCCCCACACAAATTTCACATTCTTCTTTTTGAGAGCATTTAGAGGTGCCGAAATGTCAGAGAAGTTTTTGATAAAACGAGAATAGAACATGAACATACCCATTACTCTTCTCAAGGCCCTAACTGTGGTGGGTATAGGTAACTGCTGAATGCAATCTGCGCGCTCGGGTATGACACGGATACCATCGGCTGACAGAATGTGGCCCAGAATTTTAATTTGAGTGCAGCCCAAAGAGGTCTTTTTTGGATTGATAGTGAGACCGGCCTTCCTGAGGCGGGAGAAAACTTCCCTAAGATGAACGACATGCTCCTCAAAAGATCTGCTGTATACGACTAAATCGTCAAGATAATTAAATACAAAATTGAACTTCAGGTCTCCCAAGATGTCGTCTAGCACGCGGCTGAGGACTTGTGCACCAACAGCTATACCCATCGGAAGACGTTTGAAATTATATAACCCGAAAGGGGTGTTAAAAGCAGTGAAGTCGTGACTCTCAGCATACAAAGGAATCTGATAATAGGCACTATTTAGATCAATCATCGAATAC
Organism: Meconema thalassinum; assembly: GCA_946902985.2. Classification (NCBI taxonomy): domain Eukaryota; kingdom Metazoa; phylum Arthropoda; class Insecta; order Orthoptera; family Tettigoniidae; genus Meconema; species Meconema thalassinum. Next base: position 295,056 of record CAMPQE020000024.1, read on the forward strand.
ACATTTGCCCCGTGGAAATGTTGAAAAGCACTCTCAATAGTAGGCAGTGGGAAATTATCAAAGACTACCTTCTTGTTCAATTTTCGGTAGTCTACGACTAGCCGGTACTCGCCCTCTTCTTTCTTGGGAATTAAGAAAGCAGGAGACCCATAAGCTGATTTGGAAGGACCACTACTCCCCGATCTTGCAAATCATTGATATACTTTTTCATGGCCAAGAGCTTGGGCGGATTACAAGGAAATGGAGGACTTCGAACAGGTACATTGTCGCTCAAGTCAATGTGGCATTCGTGATTTACAGCAGAACCTAAATCTTCTGTGAGGACATCAGAAAATTCCTCAACTAAATCGTTCAGAGTATCACGTTGCTCGGACATCAAAGTTAATGGAAGATGTACGGAAAATACAGGAGACACATCAACGCAGTTAGAAGTACATTCTTCAAAGGGGAACATTTTATCTGAGCGAAATTTGAAACAAAATGAATCGTTAATAAAATCTAACTGCATACCAGTTTTATGCATAAAGTCAATTCCTAGAATACATTGAGTGGAGAGATTGTTAACCACATGAAAAACATGTTTCCAAGAAAATCCGTGAATTTTAATGCGACATAAAATAGTTTCGGCAACGTCGATAACTAACGATCCCGCAGACAGGAACTGACATTTATTCTGTATGGGGTGTTTTTGCGAAGATCGAATGCTATCTGCCACTGAACGGCGGATGAAACTTCTGGTGGCGCCTGTATCCAAAATAGCAGGTGCCGAGACATTATCGAAATTTACTGAGACTCCTGGTTGTAACACAACATCAAAATTAGATGCATTGTCTAGTTTGGATGGAGGACTTCTCCGGGAGTCGAACTCAGAACACCTCCCTATGAGTTTTCCTGGTTGGAATTACAATTCGGACAGGAACAGGTCGTGACCTCATTCATCCCACAGCCAAAACAGAATTTTCGGCGTTTTAAAGAACACATTTTAAAATGATGTCCAAGTTCATTACAGTTCCAACAAGTTATGCGACCAGAAGAAACATTGCGTGTGATTGTTGTTGGGTTGTGTGTAGTCCTTTCACGGGAAACAGCAGAAGAATTACGAGCCACAGAAGGGCTTGGATTAGAATTCCTAGAAAGGGACTCAACACGGCGAGCAGACGGCTTAAACCGTAAGGTGTCGTCTTTTGTTCGGTCGACAGCTGGGCTAGACAGTGTTGTCTGGGGGGAGTAGGCTAACTCGAGGAAAATCGTATTATCGGCTCTTGGAGGTGGAGTATAGTTCGAACAGGCTTGTGCATTTAATTCATACTCACGGCCTTGCGACATGATGTCCTCGATGGAAAAAACGGATGTACGCCGAATGAAGTATTTATAAGTGGGATTTAAATTCCTGTATATAATTTCCAACAGATCCCTGGGATGAAAGGGTTGGGGGAGGTTCGCTGCTAATAGACGGACTGAGGTTACATAATCGTCGATCATCTCCCCAGGAGCCTGAGTGCGGGAGTATATTTCTTGTTTGAGAGCGAAATTGAAATCTTGCGGCGTGAATCGGTCCTTAATGCACCCAACAAATTCGTCCCATGACTTATAAAAATTTGGAGAAGTGCGATGCCACATCAGTGCTTTTCCAGACAAAAGAATAGGTAAGCAACGTACAATACTGTCGGGATTAATATCGTGACAATGACACAATTCCTCCACACGTTGGACAAAACAAAAAACTGATGAGGTATTGTTTTCTCCGGAAAAAGTCAAACCCCACCTACTCACTACTGATGCAACATTTTCGTTGTGGCGAGCACTATTAACAGTGCCAACAGGGGCGATGGAGCGATCTAAAAGGGGAGGGTCTATCATTAGCAGGTCCTGTGTCGTATCTTGCAATAGTTTCGTGGGCATTGTTAAAGATTCAAAGCCCATAAAATTTAACTCCTTTTTGACGGGTGGGAATTCTGACTTAGACATGACAATAGACAAGGAGAAAAGTAAAACACTTTAACTTAGTAAAATAAAGGTCACAATACCGTAATGTGTCCTATTCCAGCGTTGCGAAGTACTCACTAACTTGTTGCACTCTTCACCTCGGAACTAGATTCTTTGGATGTCTTGTTCACTCGAGAAATGCTTTCACACTCCACACTTTCTTCGGGGATGGGGGAACAATTCAGTACAGGTATCTTAAACTCAGAAAGACAACATTGTAATAATTGAAAAAAAAAATATAAGTTTGGTAACCTAAAGGGAACGATTTCGCGTTTAACCACGCTCTGATATACCATTTGCACCGCTTGTGCTTTTACGTTAAACAAAATAGCAGAGGCATGAGGAATACAGTGGAAGCGAAAACAGCAACTTAAACAGGATCGCTAAGGAGCGGGGAAAGTATGTCTCTTTCGATGCGTGCTGGGCCCAAGATTCCGGATCGAAAGAAAGATACTTTCAAAAAAGGAAACGAATGAATTGTATAAAACAAATCAAAAGCGGAATTAAATTTATCTAATTGATTGAAGAACCCAGAAGCGTGTAGGTCGTGACTGCGTTACAGTACGAAGCCAAGACCGACGAAATCGAACGAGAGATGAGGGAACTTAAAATTGCAAATGAAAGAGGAGGAAACCAAAGTGAACTACTTACTAATGTATTTAAAACAAACTAAAACAGGTGCGCATAAGAGTAAGGATTAATCTAAACACAAAATGAAAGGTAAACTTGAAGAGGTATTAAAATCACTTAATAACAAATAAAATTAATGACTAAAGATGGTACCCAAGAAAGGGGTACACAAAAATAATATCAAGAGAAAAGTGTATAAATGAACTTAAGCACAAACAAAGATGAAACAAGATTAATTAAAATGTACTTACAATCAATGTGCAACTAAACCGTAAGCGCGACTCGATAACCAAAATTTAAAATACAAAAAAAAAAAAAAGATAGAGAGTATGGACGAGTTGAATAAGAGAACACCTCTACTTACGAGGATGACCTGGACTAGAATGCCCTGCGCCAAAAACAGAACTAAGACGCTCATGATGTTGTGAAATCATGGGGTAGGGGGTGAAAGTGGTGGGGATTGGAGGAGTGCGTATGTAGGAAACGGGGGTGGGGGGATGACACGGAGTTACGTAATATAACGAAACCAGAGGAAGCAACACAAAATTAACACATAAAAATAAATGAAATGAGCATTACATTAAATTAATTGACATTACCGGGACAGGAAATGAAAGGAAAAATCAATCAGCTAAGAAATATGCTTTGTAGGAAAATATAGGCTTACATAGAGGTAGTAATGTCTAAATATAACGACATACGAAGAAACAAAGGAATTAAGGTATGGCGAATGGACGGTGACTAACACAAAGACCATCGCTCACACACTTTTCCTAAAACAGAGGGAAGGATCAACTTGGAGGCGAAATGAGACATGGCTCCGTTACTCCAATGATACCTTGACCCAAAAAAACAAACTCTGATACGACAATCAAATGAAAGATGCCTCGAAAGAGTGCACATCAATTTGTGACGTAATACAGAGCTCTAGAAAGCCTCGCAGAAAAATAGCATATATTTCAGACCTGAGAGATTTGAGTAAAAACAAAACCAATTACATGAAAGGTAGGGCTGACAAATAAACACAGAGGCTTCGCTAAACTAACGTAAACAAAGGTGAAGGGACTTGGGTTCATGGATCGAATTCACATCATCATAAGAAAGGGAAATTGTAAGTGAATCAAAGGAGACATAAAAATAAAATAAAAAAATGGATAAACTGAAATTCAAAAATGATAGCATGCCAGATAAATCAAGTGATCGAATCGTACTTACGCTTAGTTGCGTTGGGCACGGGCGAAAGCCCGACACACACGGCTGTGACCGTTTCACATGACGGTCAGAAAATGGACGCGACCAACCTTTTCTAAAGGAACGCAGTAACGCGCTCGAGAAAAATAAGTCGTAGAACACCCCCTCTCCAGAACATAAAGGGGGCCAATGGGAGAAGCAAAGCTTAGCAACAAGTTATGCTTCAACCAATGGTAAAACTGTGTCAGTAGGGGTGAAAAGTTTCACCATCTGGTGAAACATTTACGCAGAATTACAAGGTTTGAACGCAGTAGGTGAGACAGAGAAACGTATGTCACAATAATGCGACATGAAGGGAATGGTGATAATAATAATAATAATAATAATATGACAAAAAATAATGAACCTGATAAAAACGGTTCACGACTTACCCTATTTTCTTCTGAAACATTTGTATAATAAATTGCAGTGATTTGTTAAAGGAAGTCTTGTATAGTATTTTAATGCTAGATTGATTTATGAATGAATACTCTCAACTTATGCTGGTGCAAACATTAGCAGTCTAAATGCTTGTTACTCAATGATACGTGCACGTGTTGGATCCTAGGACCTCTTATAGTCTTTAGGCTATGACTTCAAAAATCAGTATTTACTTTTCCTCAATCCAAAGAGTTATTACTTTTATAAGGCTACTGATCTCAGCATTTTCCTTCGCTTCAAGATTCCCTCAACTATAGATAGTTCATTATAAGTTACTGAATTTGAGGTAATAACCATTTATCTGTTTAAAGTTCGTCTCTAACTGTAGGATGTGATGGTCAGTACGAAAGTCGTTCAGTGAATATATCTTCACTTTAGCTGACTAGTGCATTAAGTTTACATTGTTTGCTATTCGTGTAAAAGTATAAACATAGAAATAAATTATTCCGTCTTATCCCCAGGATGTGGAAGAAGGAACCCTGGAACCAGCAAGTGTTGGAAGTGGAGACCATTTAAATGAGTAAGTGTTCAACATACAAAATACACAATTTATCGCTTTAAATGTGCATAACTGTAAGTTTTGGATTAGAATAAGATTTGATTGCAACTTGAGAAGTGTCTCTCATTGTTTGTGTCTCATCATTGAAGTAGATTCTATTGATATTAACTTTCTATTTAGCAGCCCACAAATTATCCATTTTCGTTCAGTGATCTTTTTGTCTAGATGTATTTAAGAAACGTATGTCAGTCTGTTGATGGGAGCTCTTTATGTCTTGTGTAAATATGCCTGGAAGAAATACATATGACGCAGCGATAAGAATGTGAATGAGGTTTGTAAGAAACCTCCATTGTTCAAACTTCCCCACTGTGTCCTCAGCCCCATATGTTTCTTCTGTAACCCAAAACAAGATGGGTAAACAGTTTCCTACTACTAGGAAAATACAACAAATGATAATACCAAGGAATATTTGAGATGCCACATAGTGGATTTTGGAGGATAACACATCATAGCTTGTGAGAACATGAAATAATATCCCAGCACCTTCAAATTTCCCAGTGGATGATACTGGGTGCCTTGTTTGGGTAGAAGTGTACACTTTGGGTAGGCAGGACTTGTAGAAAAGTAGACGTTGGGTAGGCAGGACTTTTAGAGAAGTAGATATTGTGTAAGCAGGACTTGTAGAAAATAACATACTGAACCCATGTGCCATAGGGTCCAAGGAGGTCGAATCCATGTATTTGGGGAAGAAATGAAAGAAACGTACAGTTTCTAATGTAACATAGAGAAAGATCAAGCCAGGATTCTAGCCTAACATTGTGCAAGCAGCGCGGGCCAGGTGTTCGAGAGATGAGATCACGCCTCTTGACATTCAGAAGGAGCTGGTCATGAGTATTAATAACCGAGTGGAAAATTTCGGCTGTTAGACAAGGAAGCCTGACTCGGAAATCGAGCTGAGCTTGCTTGAAAACGACAACACCGCTTATGCGCCAGAAGAGGAATAATTAAATTTAACCCGTTTACGAGTATAAAAATAAGTAAACAATTACAGTACGGTGAATCATTTCGAATTAGAGATTTTTGTGTAAAGAAAAACCCTTTAATAATTGCACAGGAGAAAACTGCAAACGCAAGTAGACGTCATCGGGGATTTACCAAGGCCTGTGGAGTGGGGAGAATGCAAATGAACAGCAACACCCACACAGTTGAGGACGAGAAATTAATTAATATCTCCGAATTGCACGATCGATTCTGATGCGCAATGAGATTATTTAACATTGAGAAGACGAGCTTTTTGAAGGTATAATTTTTATAATGGTGCAACCATTATTTTAGAAGTTGGGCACGGAAAGGGCTAGAGTCTTATCTTTTTGTAGCGAAAGAGTATAAAGCTCATGGCATCACCAAGCCAAACATGCAGTTTCAAACAGTCCAGGGGACGTGACGCTGGAGCATCAGTACAAGCAGTTCCAAACAGCCCGAGGGGGGCGTTGCTACGCATCAGTATTCAGACAGCCGTGTGGGGCGTTACTCTGCTTCACACCGAAGATAGTTTACCAGTACTCCTTGAGGGGAGAAACGCTGTATTACACCGCAGAATTAATATCTGATAGCCACAGGCGTCGCAGTATTAATAACTTGCGTGCCTCCATAAGGAGTTGTAAAGAAGAAATATTAAAGTATCGCCGTGTTGAAAAATTAGGAAAATCCTAGTTACAGGATTTAGGTCCGACAGTGCACAAGTTTACAGTGAAAAGTTCGTAAAATATAGTCAGAGCAGGCTGCGAACGTTGGACTTACGGCGATAGGTCTTTAAATAAACGACCGAAAATATCATAACGTACGGAAGTACCGTAATAGAAAGATAAACAGTTATCTAATTTAAAGAACCCAAATAGGGAAAAACAGAGTAAGGTTCGCAACATATTTCAGAAAAGTAGGAGTGCGAGAACCGAATAAACAAGGAAGAACGGAGACTATAGACATTATCTCCAGAAAGCAGACGAACTATTCTAAAGCACTAGACTCGAGAAGTACTAGCTGCTATAAAATAAATCCATCGATCATCGATAGGTTATCGAGGGGACCTCGATCCGAACAGACTTTCACTAGGATCGATAAACTAGATCTAAAAAAGAAGCCGTTCAAGCTAGAGAAATAGCCGGTCATCCAGAATAGGATTCGAAGAATTAGGATTCCAGGGAAAAGTAGATGATTCGAGACTGTCGTATTCTGCAGGATAGGAAGCCGACATTGAATAAATTTCACCCTTGGAAACGGGAGATTAAGTGGTCACGTGTGATAGGCTAGGAAAATACGGCCTAGTGATCAAAAGTTGTGAAGTGTAAATCTATCAAGATTGTGTGTTAAAATAATATTTTTTAGTGTTTATTGTGTGTTCTAAATGGATACACCAGTGTATTAAAAATGTTGTCAATGTTAAGTGTATTGAATATGTGTCAAGAAGTGTTTGTACATGAGATGAATTTCTACAATATGGAGTAAGTTAAAAAGTGGGCCAAAATGAAACACCGCACAAGGATAAAGGTCCTGAGACGACCTTAAAACATGTGAGTAATGAATTTCATTATATTTTGGTGTCGGGAAATGATTGTGTACAAATCCACCGGAGTTTTTGAGTAAAAGGGATGTGTTTAAATAAATAAATATTGAATAAACAAAAACGCGGTCTGAACAATAATAGAAATTTGAGAAACGATGAATAATTATGTAAAAGAATAAATCCAGTAGAGGAAATATATGAATAAAATGTCAGTGTATTTGACGAATGTCATAAGAACAAGCGAAATATTAATAATTATCATGAAAGATATTTAAATAAAAGTAAAATTGAGTTATATGAAAGAAATAGCTTTTGAGCTTTTTGTAAAGAATGAAGATATGAAATGAATAATAATAATAACCAAGTAAGGAAATATTAAATAAAGATCAAATTAATTGAAGTGAACATAAGAGCGTTAGAGCCTTAATAAAAAGTATAGACATGATGTTCAAATGCATGTTCTTAAAAAGAGAGAAAGTTATTGTCAAAGGAAAAGAATAATATAAAAATTGAGATGTGTATCAATTGTTAATATGGTATTATCAGTTCTTTGGATGACGCTAGGCTTTAAAATAAAGTATAGCGCAAAGGAGCGCAATTAAAATAAAATGTCACGCTAGGAACGCGTAAAAGTTAATGTACTTGGTAAATTAATTATGAGAGGTAGTTGATTGTAGCGAATTGAGAATTGGTATAAGTCCTCTATTTGTGACGTAGTATCACGAGGCCATTGTGTATGTTGTATTGAAAGGGAGCAAATGTATGGTATTGAGCGTAGGTCTTATAAGCTATAGGCTGACCCTAAATCGCATTTTGTATAGTCCTCTATATGGGAATGGTTCCCGAGGCATGTGAAGAGATTCGAACTCAGAATCCTCTTATTGTGAAAGCCCCTTTATTATTCGTCGTCGAATGTGTATTACTCTTCCCCAATCAATGAGGACCTTTCATAATTAATAAATGCCAAGATTACGAATGTGGTTTATGAGCCCAATAATGTTGTTGAATTTAAACGAGGAGTAGAATGCCAGGTCTCCCCAAAGAATTGAGAATGAACGAAAAGCTGTTTGTAAAGCATTAAAGAGAGCTCTAGCTTAGACTAGACGGGAGGGTTCCCGCATAGTCATAAATAACGCTCGAGTAGCACGGTCAGACCCTTGGAGCAGGAGGGGTGTCTGAAGGCCGTCTTGTAAGGAGTAATGAATACACCAGGAGTGTTTAAAGTTGTTAACGACCCGGGCGTTGAACCGAGGTCCTTGTAGATTGATATTTCCGCTTGCCTGTTCAGATCGAAGTTTTTTTAATGTGATAATGGTCTTATAAGACAAATGAAATAAATAACAATCCCTATTGTAATGTTGTATGAAGTAGGATTCCACGAGTTAATTGAAGGCAACTAGGTTCCGGGAGTGACTATAGTTTTTTGACTGTGTCAAGTATCTTCATACTCTGGAGTACACAAATAATTTCCTGATTACCTTGATGTATTTGTAAAACTAGTGAGAGATGATAAAAGCTGAAAACATGTGAAATGCCCAAATATTGAGTTAGATAATTAACATGTAATTTTAAATGTAATTATACATTTGTTTTGATGATTAAAAAAATATAAAAAGTAGTATTTGAGGTGTACAAAGAATGACACCATTATGAGAGAAAGCATTGAGCCAAAAGAGCTCGGAGTTATATGAAACTTACAGTGGATGCTTTATGGAAGTAAAAATAATTAGGAATTGTTGGTTTATATGGAAACCATATGTTTTAATACAATATTTGTTTTATTCTTATGTTATTCCTTGTTCATTTGGAACAAGTAGATGATTATGGGTCAGTAATTTAATTGTTTAATTGTTTGTAGCGCCATAATTTTTAATAATTAAATGTGTTAAAATAGGAGTTGATTTTGTTGTTATTTTTGCAAGTGTATCCTCTAATTAATCCAAAATATGTGAGTCACAGAGTGGGTGAACTTACCGCTACCCCGAAAATCCCGAATTGAGCTACGCTGGTATACTGTGATTTGCATATTTATTGCTAAAAGGGCACAATACTTGGAAGATAATTCTTGTAAAGGCGTACATATTTGGTAGACAGGTCTTGTAGATAAGTACACAGTGGGTAGGCAGGACTTTTAAAGAAGTACGCATTGGTTAGGCAGAAATTTTAGGGAAGTACACATTAGGTAGGCAGGACTTGTAGGGAAGTACACATTGGGTAGGCAGGACTTGTAGAAAAGATCATATTGAATTGAGAAGTCACAACGGAAGCTTTCGAGAGTCATGCTGCCACGTACACATTCGTCATTTTCCGATGGATGTTCACGCGTATTTGTCATTCGGCAACGAAGAAAAAGAATGACAGCATGTTAGTCCTGTTTGGACACATTGGTAATAACGTCGCCATACTTCTCGTTGCTGCATTCTATGCACGCACCTCGGCAAGACACGACTGCCACACGTATCCCTTGTCTACGTTTCAGTGCTTATGTACCCGCATCGGAGGCGCTTCGTTGTATATACGCTGCAGCAACGATTCCAAACGGATTCTTTTTGATCAAGTTATATACTGACACTGTTCGTTGTTCATAAGAACCCTGCTGTGAGCTGGCCCTTATCTGCTGAGGTGTACCATACCCACTACACTGTCTAGATGTTCAACTATTATTCATTCATCAGTAGAGCGGATACGGAACCCTGAGGCCACGGGCTCTCGCCTCTCCTCCTGCGCTATTTTAGCCTTACTACCCCTGCTTCTCGATTCTGGAGTGATATCTCTCTGTGCAAGTGGTAACAGAGTTGCTGCATTGACCTTGTGGTTCTAGCCTACTTTCTTTTTTGCCTAGAAAAATTGTACTATTTCGGTTCACTCTCCTTTCCATTTTCGTCAGGTTTTTTAGTTTTTCCGACTACGTTTTTGCGCTGTGAGTGACTAAAACTCTGTCACGATCGCTGTGGTTGTTGACTACTTTCCAGAACCCGCCCAAAAAACTCAATCGGGAACAAGGTTTTTGTTTGGTTTGATCGAACAGCATCCCATTTCAAAACTGCTCGCTATCTCATCCCAGCGTGGAGCAATTTGTATGTGTGTGAACAGCAAAGTCGGCATCAAACATTCTCCCAAACCCTGTCGGCTCCAGTTGGACAGTGTGCTTATTACTGTAACGCTGTTAATTGAAGTCACTGGTTCAAGACGCAGTTGTTCTTTTAGCGTGCGTCTTGTTACAGCACAACCGAAAGTGCGCTACGTCACTCGTGGGTATTAAAGGAGCGCCATGGAGTTTCCTCCTCCCCCTCTGTCCACTTCCTTCTCTCTCGCCACTCAGACAGTGACGGAGTTTGACTCCTGGCAACCTAGAACCTCGGCTATAACACGTATGTTAAAATAGCATAACACACTCGGCGATTCGAGGTTTCAGTTCTGTTCCTTCGTCCGTTCCTTCCTTGTGACTTACGGAAAAGCTCGACATGTCTTTGCGTCTCAACTTCCCCAGACCCCAATGGCACCGTAAGTTCAAAAGCGTACATGTATTTTATAAATATACTAGCTGTACCTGGCATGCGTTGCAATGCCAATGAAAGAAAGTGTTGAGGTTTTGACTTTGTTAGTTGCAGTGCTCTTGGATATTTTCTTATTTTTCCGTTAACCACCTCTAAACTATCATCAAAAAATATTATTATCTCAGAAACATTCACCGGAGCGTGATCAACAACTCACGAAAGTTACATCTCAATGAAATGAATGGTATATGAACGCATACGGGACTGCTGAAACGATTAGAGCGCCGTCACCCATTTGTTGAATATACTCGTACTCTACCTATTGTAAAATGGATTTACTAACTCGAAAACATTTCCTGGCGTGTACACAACAACTCATCAAAGTTTCATCGCAATCGTATGAATGGCTTATGAACGCATACGGGATTTTTTTTAAACGATTCGCGCCGTTACTCATTTGTTGAATCTTCTTGTGCGCCACCAATTGAAAAACGGACTTACTAATTCATGAACCTTCGCAGGACTGTACTCAGCTCTCCAAAGTTTTATCACACTCGGATGAATGGTATATGATCGCATACGGGACTTTATTGAACGATTCACGCGCTGTCGCTTTTTAGTTAAATCTACCCGTTTGCTACCAATTGTAAAATGGATTTACTAAATCAGAAACCTTCGCGGGAGTGGAAACAACATTTCACCAAATTTCATTGCAATCGCATGAATGGTATATGAACGCCTACGAAATTTCGTTTAAACGACACGCGTGCCGTTACGCATTTGTTAAATCTACTCGTGCGCTACCTATTGTAAAATGGATTTACTACGTGAGAAACCTTTCCTCGGGTGTACACAACAATTCACTAAATTTTCATCGCAATCGGATGAATGGCATATGACCGCACACGGGACTTTGATAAATTCATTCACGTGCCGTCGCTCATTTGTTGAATCTACTCGTGCGCTACCTATTGTAAAGTTGATTTACTAAGCCAGAAACCTTCCCGGAAGTGTACACAACATCACACCCAAGTTTCATCGCTATCGGACAAATGGTATATGAACGCATACGGGTCTTTGTCGAAACACTTCGCGCGTCGACGCTCATTTGTTGAATCAATTCGTCCGCTACCTACTGTAACATGGATTTACTAAGCTAGAAATCTTCCCTGAAGTGTACACAACATCTCACCCACGTTTCATCGCTATCGGAAAAATGGTATATGATCGCATACGGGACTTTTTGAAACACTTCGCGCGTCGTCGCTCATTTATTTAATCTACTTTTGCGCTACCAATTTAACATGGATTTACTAAGCCAGAAATCTTCCCTGGAGTGTACACAACATCTCATCCAAGTTGCATCGCTATCGGACGAATAGTATACGAACGCATACGGGACATTGTTGAAACTCTTTTCGTGTCGTTGTTCATTTGTTGAATCTACTTGTGCGCTACCTATTATTAAGTAGACTTACTAAGCCAGAAAGCCTCCGTGGCTTAGGCGGCAGCACGCCGGCCTCTCACCGCTGGGTCCGTGGTTCAAATCCCGGTCACTCCATTTGAGATCTGTGCTGGACAAAACGGAGGCAGACAGGTTTTTCTCCGGGTACTCCGGTTTTCCCTGTCAAAATTTCATTCCAGCAACACTCTCCACTATCATTTCATTTCATCTGTCATTCATTTAATCATTGCCCCAGAGGAGTGCGTCAGGCCTCGGCAGCCGGCACAGTTCATATCCTCGCCGCTAGATGGGGGCTTCATTCATTCCATTCCTGACCCGGTCGGAGACTGGAAGCAGGCTGTGGATTTTCATATTTTCACTAAGCCAGAAACCTTCCCTGAGTGTATACAACATCTCACCCAAGTTTCAACGCATTGGAGTGAATGGTATATGAACGCATGTGGGACTTTGTTGAAACAAATGCACGCCATTTTTTAAGTTACTCGTGCGCCATCTATTGTAAGTTAGATCTACTAAGCCTATAACGTTTCCTATCGTATGCACAACAACTCACCAACATTTGATTGCAATCGAATGAATTGTATATGAACGCATCACCAACTCTCATTTGTTAAACTACTCGTACGCTATCTATTGTTAATTGGATTAACTATGCCTATAACCATCCCGGAAGTGTGCCAAACAACCCACCAAAATTTGGTCGCAATCGGATGAATTCTAGGCTATATGAACGCATCGCCAACACTCATTTGTTTAAAATACTCGCCCGCTGTGCATTGTAAATTGGATTGACTATGCCTATAATGATTCCGGAAGTGTTCACAACAACTCACCAAAGTTTCATAGCAATCGGATGAATGGTATATGAACGCATACGGGACTTTGTTGAAACGCTTCGCGCGTCGTCGCTCATTTGTTGAATCTACTCGTGCACTACCTATTATAACATGGATTTACTAAACCAGAAACCTTGCCTGTAGTGTACACAACCTCTCACCAAAGTTTCATCGCTATCGGACGAATGGTATGTGAACGCATACAGGACTTTGTTGAATTGGTTCGCCCGTCGTCGCTCATTAGTTGAATCTACTCGTGCACTACCTATTGTTAAGTGGTTTCACTAAGCCATAAACCTTACTTGAAGTGTACAGAACTTCTCACCCAAGTTTCAACGCAATGGGATGTATGGTATATGAACACATGTGGGACTTTCTTGAAACAAACGCACGCCATTTTGTTGAAGCTTCTCGCGCGCCATCTATTGTAATGTTACGGCTGTGAGTTTGTGTCATCGCTCGCCGCATGAGTCACAACTGCCCCAGGGCTGGGCTGCTCTGCCTCAGCGTATTGCGTGCGCCTTATGCAACAGGTCTACTAGGACAAAGGGATGGTTCAGAATATTCGTGACCCAGCCAGCGATGGAAGCCTCGAGAAGCCGTGAGCCCTGGATGGGTCTAGAAGCATTTATTGAGTCACCGGCCTGCTATATAAGAGCGACCTGTCAAGTAGTGTTTTACGAGCTAGTGCGAGTGTTTATCGTGAGCGACAGAAGTGTGGTGACTTGCGAAACCCCTAGTGTAGCCGTTTCTCTTGACAGCGAGGAAGTGAGAAGCATACAGGGGACTGCCTGTGTTTTCGCAAGTAACTGTAATTTGTGTACATAGGGGAGAGTTGCATGTAGTTCTGTCAAGGCCACCAGACTCATTAGCGAGAAGATTAACTGTTGACAAGTGAAAGAGGGCAAGGGCTCTCCATAAGCAAGAGACTTGAGGAAACTGGAGTAAGGTTCCAATTGATTGTATTTGCTGATGAGTGGTGTATCTTCCTTCAAGCAATAAAGCTAACTTCTCTTTAAAGCAGTAATTGGTGTTGTGTTTTCTACCCACCGTAATCCAGTTAACAAAAGTGCCACTAGGGGGAGGCACGTAACAACTGGTGTCAGAAGCCGGATTACGAACTCAAGCACAAGCACAACACCTGACGGTCCTGGTTTCAAAACCCGAGCAGGTCATTTTTTAAAATTTGCCTGTGAGCGCATGCCCCTTACAAGACAAACATCTAAAATGGAAGAGCAATTCGCAGCATTGCTAGAAAAGTTAAGTGGTATGGAAGCCAAGATGGAAGACGGCCAGAAGAAGATGGAGGATGGAGGACGGTCAGAAGAAGATGGAGGACGGACAGAAGAAGTTAGCCGAGGACCTAACTGCCAAACTAGAAGACGGCCAGAAGAAGTTAGCCGAGGACCTAACTGCCAAACTAGAAGACGGCCAGAAGAAGTTAGCCGAGGACCTAACTGCCAAACTAGAAGACGGTCAAAATAAGCTAGCGGAGGACCTGAGGAGGATAGAGGACGGCCAGAAGAAGATGGAAGACGCTCAGAATAAGTTGACACAGGACCTGAAGAAATTAGAACTGGGTCTGCTTGAGGAAGTCACGGCAGTGGAAAAGAAGTTCGACGCCTTACAAGTGGAAGTTGCCGAGCTACGGCAACGCCCGCTTATGGGGGTGGAGGAGAAATTCAACGCCTTACAAAAGGAAGTTGCCGAGCTTCGCCAACGCCCACTAACGGGGGTGGAAGAGAAATTCAACGCTCTTCAAGAGGAAGTTGCCGAGCTGCGCCAACGCTCGCCCACCGTTACACCGGGAATATCAGGAACGGGACATAGCAGAGTGACGCCCCCAACCTTCAACGGAAAGGTCCCGTGGAGCACCTACTTACGTCAGTTCGAGGCGGCCTGTTCCGTAAATAACTGGAACAACACAGAAAAGGCTACAGTTCTCATTGTAGCGCTGAGAGGTGACGCCCTTAACGTCCTTCAGGCCATCCCGACTGGATCCCAGGACTACGATTCACTGATCGCCCATATGGAGTCCCGATATGGAGATAGCCATCTTCAGCAGGCCTACCAGATGCAGCTCCGGACCCGGGTACAGAAGAACGCGGAAACCCTGCAGGAGTTCGAGATGGACATCGCACGCCTCGTAAGGCTCGCCTATCCAACAGCGCCGGCCGACTTTCTGGAACAGATTGCGACGCAGACCTTCACCGACGGGCTACCGGAGTCGGACACTCAACAGGCGCTGCGACTCGCGCGCAATAAGACCCTGGCAGATGCGCTGAGCCACGCACTTGAGTTCGAGACGGCAAAGCAGGCATCTAGAATGCACGCGCGGGTGCGTCAAGTGGACGTCGACGAACCAGCAATAACCAACGAGACCAAGCCCCTGGCCGACGAATTGATGGAGGAGCTAAGCCGTTTCTTCGATAGTCGCGACACCACCAGGAACGACACAGCCGGAAGACAACCGGAGAGGCGGCCCGGAAGAGGACTACTAACCTGCTGGGCCTGCGGTAAGAAAGGCCACCTGAGCAAGGACAGCGGTGATCGCCGCCGCCGAGGGTATCCGACGGGAAATCAATCGTCTGAAAACCGCGCGGCCCAGGGAAACGAGTATTAGCCAGCCTTGGGGGGCAAAGGTTGGCTTGTGACAGTCGTCAAGCCCCGGCAGTCCAAGTGCGTGTGACGAAGTTACGGAGGGACAATAGCAGCCTGATGGTCGACGGAGTCGTCAACGGAGTGAGCTGGCCCATGCTGATCGACACGGGAGCGTCGAGGACCATCGTCAATCCCACCGTGATCCCGAAGTGGAGAGTGCAACCCACACAAAAGAACCTCCAGCTAATAAGCGCGACCGGAGAGACCGCACCGGTACATGGCGAAGCATGACTGGAGCTCGTCATTGGTCGACGGGTGGTGAAGCATCCAGTGCTTGTGGCTGACGTATCAAACGAAGTGATCATCGGACTGGACTTCCTGGACCAGAACAACATCATCTTGGACTTGAGTACCAACACTCTGCACTTCGGAGGTGAGGACCTTGCTTTGCAACCAGCACACGAGGCCGTTACCGCACGACGAGTAAGGCTGAGAGAGGACGTCATCGTTCCTGCCAGGACGGAGGTCAGCGCCGCCGTAATTGTCGACGGAACTGCTGAGGGAGTGGCGGCTGTCATCGAGCCAAAATATGAGGACATCCAGACAAAAGGATTGCTAGTTGCCAAGACCCTCATCAACACGACGCCTCGACCGTAAGTCCGCCTGTCCAACCTGAACGACTACGATATTACGGTTCACCGGGACACCAACCCAGGAGTCTGCGAGCCCGTTACCTGGATTGCCCGCATCACAGACACGACGGACGGACATCTGCAGACGGACAACCGAAGAAGACGCGCCCTGCCAGAAGAACTACAGAAGCTTACCAAGGATCCCAGGACCATTTAGACAAGGAGCAATCACGCCAACTTCCGGACCTGCTACGCGAATTCCAGGATGTCTTCTCCGTGGGGAGCAAATACTTCGGTAGGACAAGCATGGTCCAGCACAGAATCGACGTTGGGGACAGCACACCGATTAGGGCCCCATTCCGACGTATCCCGCTCGCCAAGCAAGCCGAAGTCGACCGGATGGTAGAAGAGATGAAGGAGCAAGGGGTGATCGAGCCATCACATAGTCCTTGGAGTTCTCCGGTCGTGCTAGTGAAGAAGAAGGACGGTTCCACCAGGTTCTGCGTGGACTACAGGCGGGTGAACGACGTCACGAAGAAGGACAGCTACCCTCTACCCCGGATAGACGACACGCTGGACACCATATCAGAATCAAGATGGGTCTCCACCTTGGATTTGAAGAGTGGCTACTGGCAGGTGGAGGTCCACCCTAAGGACTGCGAGAAAACGGCGTTCTTTGTGGGCAGCGGGCTCTGGCAGTTCACCGTCATGCCATTCGGTCTGTGCAACGCCCCTGCAACCTTCGAAAGGCTAATGGAGTCCATTCTGAGGGGACTACACTGGAAGACCTGCCCGGTCTACCTAGACGATGTCGTCGTTCTGGGAAAAAGCTTCGAGGAGCACTACAGCAACCTGAAGGAGATCTTGATGAAGCTACAGGCTGCCCAGCTGAAGTTGAGCCCCAAGAAAATTCAGCTCTTCCAGAAGCAGGTCCAGTACCTTGGGCATATTGTCTCCGAGGAATGGGTGCGCACCGACCCAGAAAAGACCGCAGCTGTGAGGGAGTGGCCAGTTCCGAAGGAGAAGTCCCAACTACGAAGCTTCCTGGGACTCTGCACTTATTTCCGTCGCTTCGTGAGAGGATTCGCCGACATCGACAAACCACGTCATCGACTGACTGAGAAGGACCAACTCTTCACATGGACAGCAGAATGCCACAGTGCCTTCGAACAACTCAAGCAGGCTCTGTGCACCGCGCCTATTCTGGCCTACCCCAGACCTGGAACAAGGTTCATCGTCGATACCGATGCCCGTGACTTTGGTATAGGGGGAATCCTGTCGCAAATAGTGGACGGCGAGGAAAGAGTAGTGGCCTACTTCAGCAAAGCCTTGTCAAAGCCAGAGAGGAACTACTGCGTCACCAGGAAGGAACTGCTCGCCATCGTGAAGGCCATCGAACACTTCCACAAGTACCTGAACGGACAAGAATTTCTCATCAGGACCGACCATGCATCCCTGCGGTGGCTCCTGAACTTCAAACAGTCCGAGGGTCAACTCGTGCGGTGGTTAGAGAGGCTTCAACAGTTCAACTTCGAGATCCAGCACAGGAATGGCCAACGGCATTCTTATGCCGACGCCCTGTCACGAAGACCGTGTCCCGAAGACTGCACCTTCTGTACTAGGAGGGAGGAGAACACCGGGATACAGTGCCGAAGGACTACTGTGGAACTTCAAGGGAACTGGAGCCGCGAATCTTTCACGCGGGCACAAGCAGAAGATGATGGCCTGGGACTGATAGCCGAATGGAAGAGGGCCTGTGTCCCCAGACCCGGGTGGAACATTGTGAGTGACTGCAGCCCAAAGTTTAAGTCCTACTGGGCGCAGTGGGACTCGCTGATTGTAAGGGATGGCCTCATCTGCCGCGCCTGGGAGAGCACCGACGGGAAGACGTCTCGGGAACAAGTCGTCGTTCCAAAGGCTATGACGGAGGAAGTCCTGAAGGAAGTCCATGGAGGATCATCTGGTGGACACCTAGGGATAAAGAAGACCCTGGAGAAGCTGAGAGAGCGGTTCTACTGGATCGGATGCCGAACCGACGTGGAGAACCACTGCGCGAGGTGCCACGATTGCGCAGCCAGCAAGGGCCCAGGACGAAGACGACGGGGTCCACTGAAGACCTACAACGTGGGCGGCCCCATGGAGAGAGTGGCCATCGATGTTGCTGGGCCATTCCCGTTGAGCGAGGCAGGGAACCGCTACATATTGGTCATCAGCGACTACTTTACCAAATGGCCGGAGGCGTATGCGCTCCCTAACCAGGAAGCAGCGACGATTGCCGAGACCCTGGTGAAGAAATTCGTCAGCCGGTACGGAGTACCCCTGGAGCTGCACTCCGACCAAGGGAGGAACTTCGAGTCGCAGGTGTTCCAGAACCTATGCCAGCTGCTGGGAATCCGGAGACAAGGACAACGCCGCTACACCCTCAGTCCGACGGGATGGTACAGCGATTCAATCGCACCATCGAAAACCATCTCCGAATAGTCGTTAGCGAGCATCAGAGGGATTGGGACAAACATCTTCTACTGTTTCTCCTGGCCTACCGCGCCGCCTCGCATGAAGCCACCGGGTGCACACCAGCCCGGGCCATGTTTGGGAGGGAGCTCCGTCTACCTGTCGATCTTGCCTTCGGCCGACCTGGGAATGATTCGGTCCCGGTAAGCCAGTATTGTCAAGTACTGGTCGACCAACTGGAGGACGTGCACGCGTTCGCGAGGAGGAAACTGCGGATCGAGACCGACCGAATGAAGTCCCGATACGACCAGCAGACGGATGCTGGCGGATTCCACGGGGACGACCTGGTCTGGCTCTTCAACCCATTACGGAAGAAAGGCCTGTCACCCAAACTGCAGAAGTCCTGGGGGGCCCGTACCGAGTCGTGAAACGGATCAACGATGTCGTCTACAGGATCCAGCGGAGCGCGAGGGCGAAGATGAAGATCGTGCATCGAGATCGCCCGGCAGCCTACGGAGGGACACAGACGGACCAATGATTGATCGGGACGATCAGCCTTTTAGGAATGGGGTGGTGTTACGGCTGTGAGTTTGTGTCATCGCTCGCCGCATGAGTCACAACTGCCCCAGGGCTGGGCTGCTCTGCCTCAGCGTATTGCGTGCGCCTTATGCAACAGGTCTACTAGGACAAAGGGATGGTCCAGAATATTCGTGACCCAGCCAGTGATGGAAGCCTCGAGAATCCGAGAGCCCTGGATGGGTCTAGAAGCATTTAATGAGTCACCGGCCTGCTATATAAGAGCGACCTGTCAAGTAGTGCAGTGTGTGTTTAACGAGCTAGTGCGATTGTTTATCGTGAGTGACAGAAGTGTGGTGACTTGCGAAACCCCTAGTGAAACCGTTTCTCTTGACAGCGAGGAAGTGAGAAGCATACTGGGGACTGCCTGTGTTTTCGTAAGTAACTGTAATTTGTGTACATAGGGGAGAGTTGCATGTAGTTCTGTCAAGGCCACCAGACTCATTAGCGAGAAGATTAACTGTTGACAAGTGAAAGAGGGCAAGGGCTCTCCATAAGCAAGAGACTTGAGGAAACTGGAGTAAGGTTCCAATTGATTGTATTTGCTGATGAGTAGTGTATCTTCCTGCAAACAATAAAGCTAACTTCTCTTTAAAGCAGTAATTGGTGTTGTTTTCTACCCACCGTAATCCAGTTAACAAAAGTGCCACTAGGGGGGTGGCACGTCACAGTAAATTGGATTTACTACGCCTATTACTTTTCCGGGACTGTGCACAACAACTCACCAAAATTAGATCGCAATCGGACGTATTGTATATGAACGCATCGCCATTAGGCATTTGTTCAAACTACTCGTGCGCTATCTATTGTGAAATGGATTAGCTATGCCTATGATCTTCCCGGAAGTGTTTGCAACAACTCACCAAAATTTGATCGCAATCGGATGAATGGTTTACGAACGCATAAAAGACGAACACACAGACATTCCTTTATATATATATACAAGCTGACCCGGCAGACGTTGTCCTGCCAATCAAAGAAAGTGTTGTAACTTTGTTTCTTGAAGTGCTTTTGGATACACAATATTTTTTTCAATTTCTGTTAACTGCCTCTAAACTATCGTGAATTGAATTAACTAATTTAGAAACATTCGTTGGAGCGTGCACAACAACTCCCCAAAGTTTCATCGCACACGGATAAATGGCAGTAGGAAATATAAGGCGGTTCTAGCGCAGGGGCTAATGCGCAAGATGGCCGCCGCGCGGAATCAGTCCTATGTTATTCTTATGGAGAGGTCATTCAGAGCTGACGCAAGGGCTAATGCGCAAGATGGCTGCCAAACCCTGAGACCGTGAATGACGTCACAGGGGGAGTTCGACCGTGTAGTCGCTAAATAGAATATTTATTATTATTATTATTATTATTATTATTATTAATTTTATTAGGTAATTATTGATTGATAGCTTGCCACGGTGGGTGAGTGGATAGCGTGTCGGTTTACTAACCCCAAGATTGCGGATTCGCTCCTGGCCGTGGTAAGTGATTTTTGAAAGTTGGCAAAAATTAGGACACACATGTCATACGATGTAGGCATGTAAAGAGGTCGGCTATGTAGTTGCTAAATGGAATATTTATTATTATTATTTATTATTATTATTATTAGGTAATTATTGATTGATTATGTACAATCAAGACCAGCCTTATATTCCCCCACTTTATTGTGTAGTGGCTAGCATTTTTTGGCTGTTACTGTGGAGGCTCGGGTTCGAGTCCTGGCTCTGTCAAGACATTTAATTCTAGGCTGAGGGTTGGAATGGGGTACACTCAACCTTGTGAGGCAAAACTGACAGAAGCTGGCTTTTGATTCATACCGCTGCCATTTTGCCTAACCCAACTGCTCCTAACCTAACCTAACCTTACCTTACCTAACCTAACCAAATCCCACCTTACCTAACCTAACCTAACCTAACTTCAAAGTCAGAATGTACAATATATTTATTGTTTTTTATACCCTCATAAATTAGATATAGAGAATGTACACCACGATTTAGATCCTCGAGCACACTTTTCTGACAATTTTCACTAACACATAATACACGTTCACCATACATTGTGTCCACTTTTTGAATGTTAATGATACGGAAAAGAGAATGAATTGGTAATTCAGTGAGCTTTTTTTCCCTCTAATCAAAAGTTCTGCCCCCCCCCCCCCCATAGCATTGAGAATATTTGTTGTAGTGGCCTATAAAGAAACAAAAAAAATCATATCTATTACAGTTTAGCTATAAGTGACCAGAACCACTATAACATTTTATTCTAATAAGGAGATTTCCATAATGATAAGAAAAAAATGCTTACCATAATGATGGATTGTGTGTAAGTAGACGTCTTTTGCTGCTTGACGCCACTACTAAACTGAAACTCATACAACAGACAAGTGAGTTCATGTTTCGCTGACGTAATCGTATGTTCCCACGCATTTTCTGTGCGTTGCACGCGCCGTAGTGGCTAAATTTGAAACTAGATGAGATGATTTGCTGACGTAATCATATGTTCACCTGCACGCACACGCAAGCCCCTGTGAATGGGTCCTTGTGGACGAGTCCCTGTGGACGGGTCATTGTTGACGGGTCCTTGTTGACGGGTCCTTGTGGACGAGCCCCTGTGGACGGGTCCTTGTTGACGGGTCCTTTTTGACTAATCCCTTTAGACCGGTTCCTTTTGACTGGCTCATGACCCCTAATGCTATAATGAAATTAAACGTTGTTCCACATGATACGCAAGCAAAGAGCCGATCGCTACTATGAATTAACATTTATGTTTTTGTTTTGTTTTTACGCAAGTGCACTTGGGGTTTTTGTAAGAGGGCGGGCTATTTGAATACAGATTTATAAATGAGTTATTTTTTTTAAATTACCAAAAGATCCAAAACTAATAGGTAATTAGCTTTTTAACATATCATGAACCAATAAGGCTATGGGACTTGTGTTAGAGGTCGTTGGCCTTGAGGTGACATTTTGTTTTTGAATGTTTTTTTTGTTGTTAAAAGGGCCTAACTACACTTTTGTTAATATATCGCTAACTAATAACCAGAGAGAGGGTCAAGTGAGGTGTCATGGGACTCAGGATGGTCAACCCTTTTCCATGACCAACGAATTTACCCAAAAGATTCAAAACAGCAAAGTCATTGACCTAAGATTTTATAAACTAATAATTGAATATTAACATGTGAGGTGTCATAGAACTTAGAATGATCAACCCTTTCCCATGGCCAATGCATTTACCAAAAGTACCCAATACATCAAGGTCATTGACCTGAGATTTTACAAAACTAATAATCGGGTACGAACATGTGAGATGTTTACCATGTGTGATGAAACATAGCTAGGTAGAGAAAGAATAATTAGTGTAGGCTACATGTATTGTGACTGACAAGTCTTTTACCATTGAAACTTGTTTTCAGATCAAACTGCAGTATAGAGAGAGTATAGGTTGCAGGTATGGGTTAATAAATGAGAAACGGTGTACGCAAACTCTGATTTATCAAGAATTAAGAGTAGACTATCTTTATTTGATTTGGTTAAAGAGGATAGCTAAAACACAAAAATGCTCAGTAGTTACCGAGACAAAATGATCGCTACACACAACAAGCTTTAAATACTTGAGGCTAATAATCAATACACACACACACTCGCTTGTTCTAAACTAAACTGTGTTGCTGTCAGTGCTCAGACAGTATGCTGATGACGAAATGCATTGCTAACAGAAATATAATCAATTCCGGTTGTCTAATGTTACCAGCTATCCATTTATTTATTTATTTATTTATTTATTTATTTATTTTTGTGTTGCAGTGGTAAGCACTTTTAGCTCTTGTATTGGTAGTCTTAACTCGATTTCCAGGTCTGAGGCCTAGAACGAGTCGAACTAAGATACAAGGGCATCGTGGTGCAGTGGTTAAGCTGTTAGCCTTTCACCTGAGGGTTCGATTTGAGGTTAATATGCATGTCATAAACATATTAAACAAAACAAAACAGAGATAACGTTTAAAACTGATTACATTTGTGACTTTTCAAACTATTACTTGGATTACAAATACAAAAGTGAACTGGGTTTGATATACAGTTAATGCTGTCTATCACACACTCGACTGTAAGAAAGCCAAAAGAGCAAAAGGCTTAGGTA
The DNA here is from genome assembly GCA_946902985.2 of Meconema thalassinum. Classification (NCBI taxonomy): domain Eukaryota; kingdom Metazoa; phylum Arthropoda; class Insecta; order Orthoptera; family Tettigoniidae; genus Meconema; species Meconema thalassinum. The sequence goes on from CAMPQE020000024.1 coordinate 318,588, forward strand.
GATCAGTTGTAAAATTGCTATATGTAGAGAACTACCTGGCAAAGCTATATCGCATAAACAGTGCAGGATACAATCCAGCAATCAAATTTGTATCTTGTGGTACAGAGAAATACACTTACGTGAGAAAATGCAAGTTCATGTGTAATATGACCTAACACACAAGTGTTCACCTGTGCAAGTGCACAATAAGAGCTAACAAGTCACATTCTGTTTAGTTCGTATGTAACGTTAGGTTAGGGATAATGCACACACCCTAGTACACGAGGCACATGCCATTTGAGAGCAGGTCAAGGGATCTAACTTGGTGGATGGATGTGTTCTAACGAGTCATTTGTAGTTGAAAGAGAATAATACTTGTTCTTAAGATGTTAAAACTGAGGAGATGGTATGTACAGTAAGACGTCTTGTTATTTTCCTGTGTAATATTACAGACATGGCAGAGAGCACACAGTTCTGTTGCTATGACTACGCTGCAGTAATTTGAAACCCTACGTGTTCATTAAGACAATGAGTTATGATTATACAAAGTTAGCAGTCATTGGATATCACACAGGTGTTCCTTCAGGTGTCATGTTGCTGACATGGCAGAGAGCGCACAGTTCTATTGCTACGACTAACGCTGCAGTAATTTGAAACCCAAGGTGTTGATCAAGACAATGGGTGATGATTATGCAAAGTCAGCAGTAATTGGATACCACACATCAACATTGACTAAATCATAAACGTGTTGTCATAACCAGCAGAAACCTTATTTAAAGATTTTAGATTTTACATTTTAAATTTAAGATTTAATTTTATTTTTAGATTTTACTTTTTTACATTTTCCTTAAAGAGTAAACAACAAGGTCACATACCTAACCTCATTAAACCTAACTTTACCAAACCTAACTTAAGGTAATCCAAAGGCTAATGCACATACCCAAAGCATATAAGATACATGCAACTATCCTTATGCTAGTCTTACAGGTTACTGTACAACATGATCACTACCCAAACGGATTTTTTTTTCATTTTGTTGTTTACACATATATCAATTTTCCAATTTCCCATTTTCAGTTTTTTTTAATATCAGTTTTTAGTTTTTTCAATTTCATAATATGGAAAACATGGATTTTTGCATTTTGTTGTTTACATATTTATTAATTTCACAATTTCCCATTTTTAGTTCTTAAAATGTCAGTTTAAAGTTTTTCAATTTCATGATATAGAAACATGGATTTTTCAATTTGTTGTTTTCACATTTGCCAATTTACCAAATTCACATTTACAGTTTTTTTAAATTTCAGTTTAGTGTTTTTTGTTCTATTTGTTAATATGGAAACATGGATTTTTCCAATTTGTGTTTTACATGTTCATTTTGCATTAGGAGTGGAGAGAGATGGGTAGTAATTAAAAATGTGCAAGCAGTGTCCATTGTTGACAGGTCATTGTTGACGAGTCCTTTTCATACAACAGAAAAGCGAGTTCATGATTCGCATGCATTACCTAAAATGTAATACCATGCAAGTGTTTAACATTTTACAACTAACCTGTTAATATGATTTGCACACTACAAAGGTTATATCTGTTCTGGTAATAGAATTATTTAGCGTTGGCTTTTATTGCATGTGAGATTTTCGAAGTGAAATGCCATGTCCTGTGGTTCGGATTCCACGTAATAAAGGAGGTCCCGTGGCTCATGATCTCTAGATTGACGGTCACGTTAAACTACAAGCTACGTTGGCTTTTATATTTAATATGTACTGTTTAATGTCATAGAAAAGTGGTAGAAATGTGGTAGAAGTGGTAGACAAGTGGTAGACAATTGGTAACAAAGTGGTAGAAAAGTGGTAGCAAAGTGGTAGAAATGTGGTAGAAAAGTGGCAGAAAAGTGGTAGAAAAGCGGTAGAAAAGTGGTAGCAAACTAGAAAAGTGGTAACAAAGTGGTAGAAAAGTGGTAGCAAAGTGGTAGCAAACTAGAAAAGTGGTAGCAAAGTGGTAGATAATATTACATGTATTGTTAAGAAATAGTTTAAACGGTTACATGGATTCATTACACAATAATTTTAGCATGACAAAGCTCATTTTCTCTATCCAATAGTTCTTCCTCATATTTAGTATGAACAGTTTACACATTTATCAATTTCACAATTTCCCATTTACAGTTCTTAAAATGTCAGTTTAAAGGTTTTCAATTTCATGATATAGAAACATGGATTTTCCAATTTTTTTTTTCACATTTATTAATTTACCAAATTTCCATTAACAGTTTTTTAAAATTTCAGTTTAATGTTTTTTTTTTCTATTTGTCAATATGGAAACATGGATTTTTCCCAATTTGTGTTTTACATGTTCATTTTGCATTAGGAGTGGATTGAGGTGGGTAGTAATTAAAAATGTGCAAGCAGTGTCCATTGTTGACAGGTCATTGTTGACGAGTCCTTTTCATACAACAGAAAAGTGAGTTCATGATTCGCATGCATTACCTAAAATGTAATACCATGCAAGTGTTTAACATTTTACAAATTAGCTTATGTGTTAGTTTATGTGTGGGGTCTTATGTTGGGCATTTTGTGTTGGCTTATTTGACAAGTTATTTTGTCAATGCATTTAGTGGATTTTTTCTCTTGGTCTTGGAAAGTAAATCAGTCCATTTTATCACAACATAATGCTTACTGCCATGCTTGTAAGCAACAACAACACACTAAACTTTCAAAAAAAATCTAAAGTACTCTAAGGTACTCTCAACTCGTACTCTTACCTCTATCCCATGCCAAGTCAAGAACATTATTATTAAAAAAAAAAGGTGATTGGGGGAAAGTAGACTATATGTTTAAACTAAAAAAAATCATATAAAGTCATATGTTAACTCTAACACCTACGTTTATCCCATTCTTAGTCGAAAAATATTATATATTTTTTTTAATTTTTCTAAAAAATATTTGGAAAGTAGGCTATATAGACTCAACCAATGGCTTTTATATCCTTAATCGTTAGAACAAAATATGGAATTTTTGACATTTTTTCCAAAAATGTTCATTTTTTAAAATGGACTATATTTTGGAAACTAGGAATTTTACAAAAAAGTGTGTTTGACATAAATGACAGGTATTTACCCCCTCTATCCACAAACCAAGTCCCAGATCTCTGGGACAAAATCCAAAAATGTTTAATTGTGAAAGTAGGCGATATTTTGAAAACGTATCATTCTAAAAAGTCATATATAGACTAAAACAAATGTTCTTTAAGTTATTTAACGTTAAAACAAAACTTAACATTTTTTCATTTTTCCGAAAAAAGTCAAATTTTCAAAATCGTCTATATTTTGGAAACTAAGAATTTTACAAAAATGTTTGTTTAACGTAAATGAAAGGTCTTTACCCCCTATACCCCAAAAATAAATTTCAGGACCCTAGGACAAAAACTGTGCAGTAGTGTGTTTTGGACAATTCCGCAGCCTCCTCCTCCTCCCCTCCTCCAAGATGGCGGCCGTAGCTTAACTTAACCTAGCCTAACCTAACAAGATGGCGGCTGTAGCTTAACTTAACCTAGCCTAACCTACGAGGTGTGATCAAAAAGTTCCAAAAATGTGGCTGCGACTTAACCAAACCTAGCCTAGCCTAACCTAACCTACAAAGTGTGTTCAAAAAGTTTCAAAATGGCGGCCGTAGCTTTACTTAACCTAACCTAACTTAACCTAAACCTACGAGGTGCGATCAAAAAATTTTCAAGATGGTGCTCATAGCTTAAACGGGTCCCGGAGGACGGGTCCTTGTTGACGGGTCCCTGTGGGCGGGTCCTTAGGACTGATCCCTATGGACTGGCCCTTGCATTTTATCCAAATTATGTTTTTTTTTAATAATAATGTTCTTGACTTGGCATGGGATAGAGGTAAGAGTACGAGTTGAGAGTACCTTAGAGTACTTTAGAATTTTTTTTGAAAGTTATTGTGTTGTTGTTGCTTACAAGCATGGCAGTATGCATTATGTTGTGATAAAATGGACTGATTTACTTTCCAAGACCAAGAGAAAAAATCCACTAAATGCATTGACAAAATAACTTGTCAAATAAGCCAACACAAAATGCCCAACATAAGACCCCACACATAAACTAACACATAAGCTAATTTGTAAAATGTTAAACACTTGCATGGTATTACATTTTAGGTAATGCATGCGAATCATGAACTCACTTTTCTGTTGTATGAAAAGGACTCGTCAACAATGACCTGTCAACAATGGACACTGCTTGCACAGTTTTAATTACTACCCACCTCAATCCACTCCTAATGCAAAATGAACATGTAAAACACAAATTGGGAAAAATCCATGTTTCCATATTGGCAAATAGAAAAAAAAACATTAAACTGAAATTTTAAAAACTGTTAATGAAAATTTGGTAAATTAATAAATGTGAAAAGAAAATTGGAAAATCCATGTTTCTATATCATGAAATTGAAAACCTTTAAACTGACATTTTAAGAACTGTAAATGGGAAATTGTGAAATTGATAAATGTGTAAACTGTTCATACTAAATATGAGGAAGAACTATTGGATAGAGAAAATGAGCTTTGTCATGCTAAAATTATTGTGTAATGAATCCATGTAACCGTTTAAACTATTTCTTAACAATACATGTAATATTTTCTACCACTTTGCTACCACTTTTCTAGTTTGCTACCACTTTTCTACCACTTTGTTATCACTTTTCTAGTTTGCTACCACATTGCTACCACTTTTCTACCACATTGTTACCACTTTTCTAGTTTGCTACCACTTTTCTACCACTTTGCTACCACTTTTCTGCCACTTTTCTACCACTTTTCTACCACTTTGCTACCACTTTTCTACCACTTTGTTACCAATTGTCTACCACTTCTACCACATTTCTACCACTTTTCTATGACTTTAAACTGTACATATTAAATATAAAAGCCAACGCTAAATAATTCTATTACCAGAACAGATATAACCTTTGTAGTGTGCAAATCATACTAACAGGTTAGTTGTAAAATGTTAAACACTTGCATGGTATTACATTTTAGGTAATGCATGCGAATCATGAACTCGCTTTTCTGTGGTATGAAAAGGACTCGTCAACAATGACCTGTCAACAATAGACACTGCTTGCACATTTTTAATTACTACCCACCTCTCTCCACTCCTAATGCAAAATGAACATGTAAAACACAAATTGGAAAAATCCATGTTTCCATATTAACAAATAGAAAAAAACAACATTAAACCGAAATTTTAAAAACTGTAAATGGGAATTTGGTAAATTAATAAATGTGAAAACAACAAATTGGAAAATCCATGTTTCTATATCATGATATTGAAAAACTTTAAACTGACATTTTAAGAACTGTAAATGGGGAAATTGTGAAATTGATAAATGTGTAAACAACAAAATGCAAAATCCATGTTTCCATAATTATGAAATTGAAAAACTTCAAACTAATATAAAAAAAACTGAAAATGGGGAATTGGAAAATTGGCATATGTGAAATAAAAAACAGTAGGGTAGTGATCATGTTGTACAGTAACCTATAAGACTAGCATAAGGATAATTGCATGACATGTAAAAAAACACAAATTGTAAAAAAATCCATGTTTCCATATTAACAAATAGAACAAAAAACACTAAACTGAAATTTAAAAAAACTGTAAATGTGAATTTGGTAAATTGGCAAATGTGAAAACAACAAATTGAAAAATCCATGTTTCTATATCATGAAATTGAAAAACTTTAAACTGACATTTTAAGAACTGTAAATGGGAAATTGTGAAATTAATAAATATGTAAACAACAAAATGCAAAAATCCATGTTTTCCATAGTATGAAATTGAAAAAACTAAAAACTGACATTAAAAAAACTGAAAATGGGAAATTGGAAAATTGATATATGTGTAAACAACAAAATGAAAAAAAAAATCCGTTTGGGTAGTGATCATGTTGCACAGTAACCTGTAAGACTAGCATAAGGATAGTTGCATGTACCTTATATGCTTTGGGTATGTGCATTAGCCTTTGGATTAGCTTAAGTTAGGTTTGGTAAAGTTAGGTTTAATGAGGTTAGGTATGTGACCTTGTTGTTTACTCTTTAAGGAAAATGTAAAAAAGTAAAATCTAAAAATAAAATTAAATCTTAAATTTAAAATGTAAAATCTAAAATCTTTAAATAAGGTTTCTGCTGGTTATGACAACACGTTTATGATTTAGTCAATGTTGATGTGTGGTATCCAATTACTGCTGACTTTGCATAATCATCACCCATTGTCTTGATCAACACCTTGGGTTTCAAATTACTGCAGCGTTAGTCGTAGCAATAAAACTGTGCGCTCTCTGCCATGTCAGCAACATGACACCTGAAGGAACACCTGTGTGATATCCAATGACTGCTAACTTTGTATAATCATAACTCATTGTCTTAATGAACACGTAGGGTTTCAAATTACTGCAGCGTAGTCATAGCAACAGAACTGTGTGCTCTCTGCCATGTCTGTAATATTACACAGGAAAATAACAAGACGTCTTACTGTACATACCATCTCCTCAGTTTTAACATCTTAAGAACAAGTATTATTCTCTTTCAACTACAAATGACTCGTTAGAACACATCCATCCACCACGTTAGATCCCTTGACCTGCTCTCAAATGGCATGTGCCTCGTGTACTAGGGTGTGTGAATTATCCCTAACCTAACGTTACATACGAACTAAACAGAATGTGACTTGTTAGCTCTTATTGTGCACGTACACAGGTGAACACTTGTGTGTTAGGTCATATTACACATGAACTTGCATTTTCTCACGTAAGTGTATTTCTCTGTTCCACAAGATACAAATTTGATTGCTGGATTGTATCCTGCACTGTTTATGCGATATAGCTTTGCCAGGTAGTTCTCTACATATAGCAATTTTACCACTGATCTACCTAAGCCTTTTGCTCTTTTGGCTTTCTTACAGTCGAGTGTGTGATAGACAGCATTAACTGTATATCAAACCCAGTTCACTTTTGTATTTGTAATCCAAGTAATAGTTTGAAAAGTCACAAATGTAATCAGTTTTAAACGTTATCTCTGTTTTGTTTTGTTTAATATGTTTATGACATGCATATTAACCTCAAATCGAACCCTCAGGTGAAAGGCTAACAGCTTAACCACTGCACCACGATGCCCTTGTATCTTAGTTCGACTCGTTCTAGGCCTCAGACCTGGAAATCGAGTTAAGACTACCAATACAAGAGCTAAAAGTGCTTACCACTGCAACACAAAAATAAATAAATAAATAAATAAATAAATGGATAGCTGGTAACATTAGACAACCGGAATTGATTATATTTCTGTTAGCAATGCATTTCGTCATCAGCATACTGTCTGAGCACTGACAGCAACACAGTTTAGTTTAGAACACGCGAGTGTGTGTGTGTATTGATTATTAGCCTCAAGTATTTAAAACTTGTTGTGTGTAGCGATCATTTTGTCTCGGTAACTACTGAGCATTTTTGTGTTTTAGCTATCCTCTTTAACCAAATCAAATAAAGATAGTCTACTCTTAATTCTTGATAAATCAGAGTTTGCGTACACCGTTTCTCATTTATTAACCCATACCTGCAACCTATACTCTCTCTATACTGCAGTTTGATCTGAAAACAAGTTTCAATGGTAAAAGACTTGTCAGTCACAATACATGTAGCCTACACTAATTATTCTTTCTCTACCTAGCTATGTTTCATCACACAAGGTAAACATCTCACATGTTCGTACCCGATTATTAGTTTTGTAAAATCTCAGGTCAATGACCTTGATGTATTGGGTATTTTTGGTAAATGCATTGGCCATGGGAAAGGGTTGATCATTCTAAGTTCTATGACACCTCACATGTTAATATTCAATTATTAGTTTATAAAATCTTAGGTCAATGACTTTGCTGTTTTGAATCTTTTGGGTAAATTCGTTGGTCATGGAAAAGGGTTGACCATCCTGAGTCCCATGACACCTCACTTGACCCTCTCTCTGGTTATTAGTTAGCGAGATATTAACAAAAGTGTAGTTAGGCCCTTTTAACAACAAAAAAACATTCAAAAACAAAATGTCACCTCAAGTCCAACGACCTCTAACACAAGTCCCATAGCCTTATTGGTTCATGATATGTTAAAAAGCTAATTACCTATTAGTTTTGGATCTTTTGGTAATTTAAAAAAAATAACTCATTTATAAATCTGTATTCAAAAAGCCCGCCCTCTTACAAAAACCCCAAGTGCACATGCGTAAAAACAAAACAAAAACATAAAAGTTAATTCATAGTAGCGATCGGCTCTTTGCTTGCGTATCATGTGGAACAACGTTTAATTTCATTATAGCATTAGGGGTCATGAGCCAGTCAAAAGGAACCGGTCTAAAGGGATTAGTCAAAAAGGACCCGTCAACAAGGACCCGTCCACAAGGACCCGTCAACAAGGACCCGTCAACAATGACCCGTCCACAGGGACTCGTCCACAAGGACCCATTCACAGGGGCTTGCGTGTGCGTGCAGATGAACATGTGATTACGTCAGCAAATCATCTCATCTAGTTTCAAATTTAGACACTACGGCGCGTGCAACACACAGAAAGTGCGTGGGAACATACGATTACGTCAGCGAAACATGAACTCACTTGTCTGTTGTATGAGTTTCAGTTTAGTAGTGGCGTCAATCAGCAAAAGACGTCTACTTACACACAATCCATCATTATGGTAAGCATTTTTTTCTTATCATTATGGAAATCTCCTTATTAGAATAAAATGTTATAGTGGTTCTGGTCACTTATAGCTAAACTGTAATAGATATGATTTTTTTTTGTTTCTTTATAGGCTACTACAACAAATATTCTCAAAGCTATGGGGGGGGGGGCAGAACTTTTGATTAGAGAGAAAAAAAAGCTCACTGAATTACCAATGCATTCTCTTTTCCGTATCATTAACATTCAAAAAGTGGACACAATGTATGGTGAACGTGTATTATGTGTTAGTGAAAATTGTCAGAAAAGTGTGCTCGAGGATCTAAATCGTGGTCGACATTCGCTATATCTAATTTATGAGGGTATAAAACAAACAATAAATGTATTGTACATTCTGACTTTGAAGTTAGGTTAGGTTAGGTTAGGTTAGGTAAGGTGGGATCTGGTTAGGTTAGGTAAGGTAAGGTTAGGTTAGGTTAGGTGCAGTTGGGTTAGGCAAAATGGCAGCGGTATGAATCAAAAGCCAGCTTCTGTCAGTTTTGCCTCACAAGGTTGAGTGTACCCCATTCCAACCCTCAGCCTAGAATTAAATGTCTTGACAGAGCCAGGACTCGAACCCGAGCCTCCACAGTAACAGCCAAAAAATGCTAGCCACTACACCATAAAGTGGTAGAATATAAGGCAGGTCTTGATTGTACATAATCAATCAATAATTACCTAATAATAATAATAATAAATAATAATAATAAATATTCCATTTAGCAACTACATAGCCGACCTCTCCCTGGGTTATTTTACATGCCTACATCGTATGACATGCGTGTCTTAATTTTTGCCAACTTTCAAAAATCACTTACCACGGCCAGGAGCGAATCCGCAATCTTGGGGTTAGTAAACCGACACGCTATCCACTCACCCACCGTGGCAAGCTATCAATCAATAATTACCTAATAAAATTAATAATAATAATAATAAATATTCTATTTAGCGACTACACGGTCGAACTCCCCCTGTGACGTCATTCACGGTCTCAGGGTTTGGCAGTCATCTTGCGCATTAGCCCTTGCGTCAGCTCTGAATGACCTCTCCATAAGAATAACATAGGACTGATTGCGCGAGGCGGCCATCTTGCGCATTAGCCCCTGCGCTAGAACCGCCTTATATTTCCTACTAATGGCATTTAACGTATACGGGATTTGGTTTAAATGATTTGTGCGCTGTCACTCATTTGTTGAATCTACTCGTGCTCTACCAACTGTGAAATGGATTTACTAAGTTAGAAAGCTTCACGTAAGTGTACACAACCACTCATCAAAGTTTCATCGCAATCGATGAATAGTATAAGAACGCATACAGGATTTTGTTGGAACGCTTCGCGCGTCGTCACTCATTTGTTACATCTACTCGTGCGCTACCAATATTGTAAAATGGATTTACCAAGTTGAACACCTTCCCTGGCGTGTACACAACAACTCATCAATGTTTCATCGGAATCGGATGAATGACATATGAACGCATAAGTGATATTCTTTAAACGATTCGCGTGCCGTCACTCATTTTTTGAATCTACTCATGCGCTACCTTTTGTAAAATAGATTTACTAAGCCTGAAACCTTCTCTGGCGTGTACTCAATGATTCACCAAGGTTTGATCGCAATCGGATGAATGATATATGACCGCATACGGGACATTGTGGAAATGATTCGCGCGCCGTCGCTCATTTGTTGAATCTACTCGTTTGCTACTTATTAAAAACTGGATTTACTAAGACAGAAACATTTCCTGGAGTGTACACAACAATTCACCAAAGTTTCATCGCAATCGGATAAATGGTATATGGACGCATACGGTACTTTGTTGAAATGATTCGCGTGCCGTCACACATTTGTTGAATCTACTCGTGCGCTAGCTATTGTAAAATGGATTTATTAAGACAGAAACCTTCCGTAGGGTGTACACCACAACATCTCACCCAAGTTTCATCGTAATCGGACGAATGGTATTTGAACGCATTTGGGACCTTATTGAAACGCGTCGCGCGTCTTCGCTCATTTGTTGAATCTACTCGTGTGAAACCTCCTGTGAAATGGATTTACTAAGTTAGAAACCCTCACGTAAGTGTACACAACATCTCACCCATGTTTCATTACAATTGGATGAATGGTATATGAACGCATACGGGACTTTGATTAAATGTTCGCGCGTCGTTGCTCATTTGTTGAATCTACTCGTGAGCTACCTATTGTGAAATGGATTTACTAAGTTAGAAACCCTCACGTAATTGTACACATCATCTCACCCAAGTTTCATCGCTATCGAACGAATGGTATTTGAACGCATACGGGACCTTTTTGAAACGCTTCGCGCGTCGTCGCTCATTTTTTGAATCTATTCGTGCGCTATCTATTATAAAATGGATTTACTAAGCCAAACACCTTCCCTGGAGCTCACTCAACATATCACCCAAGTTTCATGGCAATCGGATGAATGGTACAAGAACGCATACGGGACTTTGAAACGCTCTAACGTGCAGAGACAAACAGTAGAATTCGACATCTCTGCCACCTTTGGTATGAAACACAACTTTTCGCCACGGGCGGAGTGTATGTAATGGCGGTAGTTGCACAGGTTGCAACCAGGTGGCTCTAACGTGCAGAGACAAACCATCCAAAGACATCAGCTTTCACGAAGGCCAAAGCTAGTGTTTTCCATGACGACTGCTTTTGACTGTTTATTGTGGTTCTAAAATTGTGTGTAAATTGTGGTTCTAAAATTGTGTTCATTCCACCTACCGTGTCAGATTGTGAATCTAAACCATACATGGACCCACCCTAATATACATACCAAATTCCATCAAAATCGGTTCAGTCATTTAGGAGGAGTTCAGTCACATACACACGTGTCGAAGAATTATATAAATAAACAAGCTGACCCGGCAGACGTTGTCCTGCCAATCAAAGAAAGTGTTATAACTTTGTTCCTTGAAGTGCTTTTGGATACACAATATTTTTTTCAATTTCTGTTAACTGCCTCTAAACTATCGTGAATTGAATTAACTAATTTAGAAACATTCGTTGGAGCATGCACAATAACTCTAAAGTTTCATCGCAAACGGATAAATGGCATTTAACGCATACGGGATTTGGTTTAAATGATTCGTGCGCTGTCACTCATTTGTTGAATCTACTCGTGCTCTACCAACTGTGAAATGGATTTACTAAGTTAGAAAGCTTCACGTAAGTGTACACAACAAATCATCAAAGTTTCATCGCAATCGATGAATGGTATATGAACGCATACAGGATTTTGTTGGAACGCTTCGCGCGTCGTCACTCATTTGTTACATCTACTCGTGCGCTACCAATATTGTAAAATGGATTTACCAAGTTGAACACCTTCACTGGCGTGTAGACAACAACTCATCAAAGTTTCATCGGAATCGTATGAATGACATATGAACGCATAAGTGATTTTCTCTAAACGATTCGCGTGCCGTCACTCATTTGTTGAATCTACACATGCGCTACCTATTGTAAAATAGATTTACTAAGCCTGAAACCTTCTCTGGCGTGTACTCAATGATTCACCAAGGTTTGATCGCAATCGGATGAATGATATATGACCGCATACGGGACATTGTGGAAACGATTCGCGCGCCGTCGCTCATTTGTTGAATCTACTCGTTTGCTACTTATTAAAAACTGGATTTACTAAGACAGAAACATTTGCTGGAGTGTACACAACAATTCACCAAAGTTTCATCGCAATCGGATAAATGGTATATGGACGCATACGGTACTTTGTTGAAATGATTCGCGTGCCATCACACATTTGTTAAATCTACTCGTGCGCTACCTATTGTAAAATGGATTTATTAAGCCAGAAACCTTCCGTAGGGTGTACACAACATCTCACCCAAGTTTCATCGTAATCGGACGAATGGTATTTGAACGCATACGGGACTTTATTGAAACGCTTCCCGCGTCGTCGCTCATCTGTTGAATCTACTCGTGCGAAACCTCCTGTGAAATGGATTTACTAAGTTAGAAACCCTCACGTAAGTGTACACAACATCTCACCCAAGTTTCATTCCAATCGGATAAATGGTATATGAACGCATACGGGACTTTGATTAAAAGTTCGCGCGTCGTTGCTCATTTGTTGAATCTACTCGTGAGCTACCTATTGTAAAATGGATTTACTAAGTTAGAAACCCTCACGTAAGTGTACACAACATCTCACCCAAGTTTCACCGCTATCGGACGAATGGTATTTGAACGCATGCGGGACTTTGTTGAAACGCTTCGCACGTCGCCGCTCATTTGTTGAATCTACTCGTGCGCAACCTCCTGTGAAATGGATTACTAAGTTAGAAGCCTTCACTTAAGTGTACACAACAACTCATCAAAGTTTCATCTCAATCTATGAATGGAATATAAACTTATACGGGATTTTGTTGAAACGCTTCGCGCGTCGTCACTCATTTGTTGAATCTAGTCGTGCGCTACCGAATGTGAAATTGATTTACAAAGCCAGAAGCCCTCCCTGGAGTGTACACAACATCTCACCCAAGTTTCATCGCTATCGGACGAATGGTATTTGAACGCATACGGGACGTTTTTGAAACGCTTCGCGCGTCGTCGCTCATTTGTTGAATCTATTCGTGCGCTATCTATTGTAAAATGGATTTACTAAGCCAAACACCTTCCCTGGAGCTCACTCAACATATCACCCAAATTTCATGGCAATCGGATGAATGGTATATGAATGCATACGGGGCTTTGAAACGCTCTATCGTGCAGAGACAAACAGTAGAATTCGACATCACTGCCACCTTTGGTATAAAACACAACTATTCGCCACGGGCGGAGTGTAAGTAATGGCGGTAGTTGCACAGGTTGCGACCAGGTGACTCTAACGTGCAGAGACAAACCGTCCAAAGACATAAGCTTTCACGAAGGCCAAGGCTAGTGGTTTCCATGACGACTGTATTTGACTGTATATTGTGGTTCTAAAATTGTGTGTAAATTGTGGTTCTAAAATTGTGTTCATTCCACCTACCGGGTCAGATTGTGAATCTAAACCATACATGGACCCATCCTAATATACATACCAAATTCCATCAAAATCGGTTCAGTCGTTTAGGAGGAGTTCAGTCACATACACACGTGTCGAAGAATTATATATATAAAGATATAATATATATATATATATATATATATATATATATATATATATATATATATATTACTTTCTTGCGGGCACTATAACTACCGTCATATTATACAAATAATTCATGGTCTTTGGGCTAATGCCGTGTGTAATTAAATTAGATACCAGACGTTTCAAAGGAACCTTGCCTCCTTTTTCAATGGAATCAAACAATGTGGCCAAAGAAAGTATATCAATGAGATTACAAAAAATTACAAAAAATAGATAAATTCCTCTGTTCGTCACCATAGAGCAGCTGCCAGAAATTACTGTATGGACCATGTCAGAACGGCAGACAGAGTAGTAAGTAAGGAGAAGGTAATGGAGGCGGGGTGATAATATAGAGACTCCTCGAAGAATGAGGATGTCCAAATGGGAAAGGGGGGAGAGGGGGGGGAGGGTTAGATGGGTATAAGGAAACAGAAACAAAAGGGAAGTGTATCTGAAAGACACCTAACATCATACAGGCAACGGCGAAAAAACAGATGGAAACTCCTCCAGTGACGAACAAAGGCGATCAAATCCAGGCTCTGTAGCCATAGGGGAAAACGTACAATTTGAAATAGGTACTGAGAGGAACTATTTTCCTAGATCCTTAATAACTGGTAGCCATGTGTCACTTAGCTGATATCCAGTATATTTGTTAAAATTATTGGGATTTTTACGAATTACAACTGCCTCCCTTATAATTCTAGACCAGTTTTGCTTAACAAGGGCAAGCGCATGAGCATCCTTGAACCATACATCGTGCCCTGAAGTCAGGGCATGTTCAGCTATAGCTGATTTGTCAGGTTGGTTTAGACGGATGTTCCTTTGATGCTCTTTGATACGAGTTGCAATGGACCGTTTTGTTTGTCCAATGTAGACTTTTCCGTAAGTACAAGGGACTTCATACACCCCAGGTTGTAGTATTGGGGACAATTTATCTTTGTTTAATGCTAAACGTTGACCAATTTTCGTCATAGTGCCGAAAATTGTTTTTATCTTATGCTTGCGGAGAATCTTAGCAACGCGATCTGTGGTGTTGTGAATGTAGGGGAGGTATGCAGTTCCCCTCCCGTCGGAGTTCTGAGAAGGTTGTCTATCCCTCCTTCTGTGATGTAGGGACCTATATATAGTGGATTCATTATAGCCATTACCCTTAAACATGGTTTGTAACGCATGTAACTCTTTCTGAAGTGTTGATTCCTCACAAATACGTTCCGCTCTTTTGGCTAGAGTTGTTATAATTCCTTGTTTTTGTGCTGGGTGGTGGTGGGAGTCTGCATGTAAATAACGGTTAGTGTGAGTTGGCTTACGGTAAACGCTGTGCCCCATGGAGCCATCCGCCTTCCTCCTCATAAGAACATCCAAAAAAGGTAAGCATCCACCCGGCTCCATTGTCAAGTGGATTGAAGGATGCTGCTGATTTTGGTGGTTCAGAAAGTGGTTCAGTTTTCAGAACCCTCCTCCCACACCACGATCGTATCATCGACATACCTCCACCAATTCACAGGTTTGAAAGACGCCGAAGGTATAGCCTCCCCCTCAAAATGTTCCATGAAAAAATTTGCCACGACCGGCGCTAGTGGACTTTCCATGGCCACACCATCAGTCTGCTCGTAAACTTTACCATCCCACAAGAAATAACTGGAACACAAGCAGTGGTGGAATCATCGGGCAATGTCCTCAGGAAACAAATCCTTGATGAGGGACATGACCGAGTAAACCGGCACTCTGGTGAACAAGGACTCTACATCAAAACTCACCAAAATAGCATTTGTTTGAACGGCGATGGTTGACAATTTTTCGACGAAGTGGGTTTAATCCCTAATGTAAGACTGTGTGCGCCCCAAGTGCGGCTGAAGCAACTTGCTGAGATATTGCGCAAGAGCGTAAGTTGGAGAACCTATTGTGCTCACAATTGGTCGAAGCGGAATGTCTTGCTTATGAATGTTTGGAAGCTCCGACGTGAGGGAACTGCTTACCTCCCTTATATTCACAACACCACTGAGCGCGTTGCTAAGATTCTCCGCAAGAACAAGATAAAAACTGTTTTCGGCTCTATGACAAAAATTGGTCAACGTTTAGCATTACACAAAGATAAATTGTCCCCAATACTACAACCTGGGGTGTATGAAGTCCCTCGTACTCGCGGAAAAGTCTACATTGGACAAACAAAACGGTCCATTGTAGC
Organism: Meconema thalassinum; assembly: GCA_946902985.2. Lineage (NCBI taxonomy): Eukaryota > Metazoa > Arthropoda > Insecta > Orthoptera > Tettigoniidae > Meconema > Meconema thalassinum. The sequence continues at coordinate 334,676 of CAMPQE020000024.1, forward strand.
TCGCATCAAAGAGCATGAAAGGAACATCCGTCTCCTGACAAATCAGCTATAGCTGAACATGCCCTGTCTTCAGGGCACGATGTATTGTACCCGAGAATCCGGAAAGGATCCTGTTGGAATATCCATTGCCCCCGCTGGATTGCCTATTTCTAATTGCTTCGGCAACTACAACATTAGAAATCGCTTCCAACATGGTCTTTAGGGATTTACAGACAGCAGTTATAAGAATATTGTGGATCAACAACCAACTACACGGGGACTCACCTTTACATACCTCGGGGACTGGGACTTCAGCTTCGCCTGCACTACATCCACAATACTCTGCTCCTTATATTTAAAATGAATCACTCCAACAACAACGGAAAACAATCTGAACAAATTTATTAACAAAAAGGGTAAACTAATATACTATAAACAAAATAACAACAAATGAATTTAACAATATACATTAAAATTAAAACCACGCAATCATTCACCTCCTCTCAACTCGACATCTTATTACAATGCTGTATTAAAAATTATGAGTATAAATCTTGGCTTGTTATAGGCCTGCACTGCGTAGAAATAAAAACGTTTAATGAAGTCTCTTAATGGCATTCCAGACACCTGATTTCATTCACAAACCTGCGTTGTAGAACGCACGTAAAGAATCTATGTTTCATCAATGAAACATCGGCACCATGCCGTACTCGAAACTGGTTTATACAATAAATAGAAGGCAGTTGGTCTACACCTGCTTAAATATTATGTCTTCGCTCTCCACTATTAACGGTGACTCATGCTTGCTAGCCCACAGAAGCTGCTTGTGTGCATTTATAAAGTACATAAAAATAACATTTAGATCTTACAAAAGTTCATATAACTGCTCTGTTTCTAAAAATTTTATACACTCTTTCATTCGCACTCCGTTATTGTTCTAGACCACATCTTCTCTTAACAATGTATAATCATTCACACCAAAAACATTCGCTCATAAACACACACTGTTCCAAAACAATTGATTAATAAATGCTACTAAATTGTTTAACTAATTAAATAATTTCCACAAAAGTTATTTACATGTAATATGTTTATAATAATATCCATCATCTAGTGTTGCTAACGCGACACTTTCGAGATTCTAACTTCTCGGTTACAATATAATTCTTAACTAAATATATACACTGGTTTTTCACATAACCATCCTTTAACGTTCTGTAGTTTTAATATACTGCATACACCTCGTCTTATATAGGTTTCATTATATTATCGGTATAATACAGTCGACTGATTAAGGTGATCTGTACTTAATTACATAAATTCGGGTGAGTAGACAATCTTCCTCAAGTTGCTTTTCCGCTGAAACACAGCTAAATCGTTAATTCACAAGAACTGGACTACTTGTATACAACGGCTCTTATCATGATACATGCCTTTTATCAAAGAACAACAATACTTTGACTTAAAATGCGGAATTCCCTCGCCTGAGCACTCCATAGCTCTACAAAACCTCATATATTAGTATATATGGCATAAACAATTATCATCTACTATGTTACACAATAATCAAAAGTGATTAATTGTTATTAACATATCTTATGTAGGAACTTCTCTCAAATAATGGCATGACCCTCAGTATCATTGCCTATGATTACTGGACAACAATTTTACATACGTAAGTTCTTCAAACAAAACTTCCAATTGTAATGAACGATATTAGACAGTCGTGATTAACCTCCTAAAGTTTACTCCACAACAAGATAATTAACTGTTAACTCGTCTGTCGCAAATACATGTAATAAAATAATACTCCTGTTTCATCTCACTTGTCAAGCTATAAATTGTTTATCGTTGTAATATCATGTCCACAAAATGACTTGATGTTGCACAAATTGGATAAAATAACACACATGTTATTTATAGTGTCAGATAGAATTCAATCTTGACCGGGATAATCTAGCTTTGAATTCTTAGCCAAAGATTTGAATAATTTTCTTCTTATTATTTTTCTTTAGCGTTTGTCCCACCTCGTGGCAGGGTCCGCTATTTGAGTCCGCTGTCTCCACTTTACTCGGTCATGGGCCATGTCCGAATGAAGGTTGACGCCTTTCAGATCCCTGTGCAGTGTATCGGCCCAACGTTGTCTCGGTCGCCCCTTTGGTCTTTTCCCGGCGACCTCCAGTGTGTAGCCCTGTTTTGCAATGGTGTCCGCTCCTGACCGTAACACATGCCCAAACCATCGCAGACGACCCTCACGCATTTTGTTACTGATTGCTGCGATACCAAATCGTTCCCTTATTCTTTGATTGGGGATGTGATCCAACCTAGTAATGCCTGCTGTCCATCTAAGCATCTTGGTCTCCATGGCACTTAGCCGACGTTCTGCTTCCTTCGTGGTCGGCCAACATTCGGTACTATAAAGCGCTACGGGACGAATGACAGTGCGGTAAATCTTCGATTTTAGGTGGTCTTTCATCTGGCGATCGCACATGACACCTGTCGTTGTTCACCACTTCATCCACGCAGCATTAATTCTTATGTTGACCTCCTCGGTGAGACGACCTTCAACAGTTATCGTAGAGCCAATATACTTAAATTTTGTCATTCGAGGCAGATCATCGCCGTCGACTTGGATTGTTCCGATTTCTCCAGCATCCGTTGTGATATATTCTGTTTTAGCTTTGTTAAGCCGCAGGCCATATTGACTTAAACGATCACTCCATTCCTGGACTTGATGTTGGAGATCCAGCTTGTTTTGAGCGGCCAACATAACGTCATCAGCGTACAGAATGGTCCAAGGTAACGGTTGTTGCAGATCTGCAGTAACCGTGTCCATGACCATAATGAACAGCAATGGTGACTGGGCCGAACCTTGATGATCACCAACTGTTACATGGAAGTTTTCCGACGCTCCTGCGGCGGCTTGGACGTAACTTCTTGGCTCCGCGTAGAGCAACTGTACCCAGTTGACAAGGTACTCTGGGATGCCATGTTGTCGGAGAGTCATCCAGATCAAGTCGTGCGGCACACGATGAAAAGCCTTTTCGAGATCTAATAAAGCAAGGTGCAACGGCTTATTCTTTTCACGATGCTTTTCAACTATAAGCCGTGTGGCGAGGATTGCATCTGTTGTGCTGCAATTTTTCACAAATCCAGCTTGGTTTTTGGTCAGCTGGGTGATTGCACGTATCCTCTTATCAAGAATGCGCTCGAAGACCTTCATGGTGTGACAGAGCAGTCGAATTGGTCTGTAATTAGCACACTTGGCTGGACTTCCCTTCTTTTTGAAGATAGGTATCGTGATGCTATGTTGCCAATCAAGTGGCGTTCGTCCTTCTTTGACTATTTGGTTGAAGAGTCTTGCCAACCAATCATTTGAATAATCTTCTATCAAAAGGTATTTCCTCTAACATATTAAATGAATAAAGCTCTTAGCTTTACAAATAATAATAAGAAAGGTTTGTCAATGTCGTAATGCTTTTCCGCTCTACACAAAGAATGTTCATAGGAATAAAGACTTCGGTCTTATCAAACGACTAGTATTTCTTAGATCGTCGATAGTTTATGTACAATAATGATATAACAATATCATTCGATGTTTCTTCTGTTCTTGAAGTAATATGTTGTTACATTAAAGTGCTCAAATTAAATTTAATAAGAATTTAATTTGAAGCTATGACACAATGTCAGAATACTTGGTTTAAATGAAATTATTAAAATTCGAGAGTCGAAACGACTAGTCTCCTATGAGGTTATATAATTCCTCAAACAAAATTCTAATGTCAGTTCCACAACTGATCCGTAGAATAAAATTGAAAAATAGATGAAATGCAATCATCTTCTAAATAATCTTGCAGCATAAAAAATCTCAACACACATCTGAAGTGTAAACTAGATAAAAGCACTGAAATACATAAAATGTGAAAATATAGAAATATGGAATAAGATAGCTGAAAAATGCAATAAGATCGCTGAAAATATGGAATAAGATCGCCTGCTCAGAATGTCACTAATCAAGCCCTACACAACAATTGAGATACACCAATACCCCATTTAGACGAAAACTTGAAGATCAATGTATGCATCGCCACAACACCCAAGATGCCTCCCCAGTACAAGACACTAATATGGATCCGCATTGGAGCCTCGCATCCGCGACCCCAGAGACAAGAAACGTCTCTCTCCGGAACCCACCAACACTCACCCTGGCCCGAACGACATCCCTCCGGCAAACTCCTCTGGGTTGCTGGGCTACCTTTCCCCAGCATCTTGACAAATCTCCTCCGTAAAGTCTCCACTCTCCGTCGCAAACATGTATCAGCCTCATCATTGGAACAGAATTATGGAATCACGCATATAAATAGTGAATGAAACGCCTCCACCGCCAACCGATGCCACATCAGCGTTCGCAGACCGACGAAAACGCACGTCTGCACTCAACAACACGCCGTCCAACGAAGCTCCATCGTTGCATCCCAACTCCTGTTATCGAACATGTCTCCGGCGCATGACCGTCTGGTTCATCATATCAACCATGCTAATCAAGCTGAATGACAACGTTTGAAGAATAATAATAGTCACTCTACCAATGCCTATGTGTTGCGCCAACATTAAAAGTCCTCCGCCACCGTTCACCCGAACCGCGCTCGTCAACTTCACTCTGCAATCCATAATAATCCTCAGCTCCACCTCCAACACATTCGGAAATCCAACCCGACAGGCTGATATTGTCGAAACGGTGAATACTCAAGCACTCGACTTTCCACAATACACAATAGGCGACCTGCTCCTGATAAACGTTCACTTATTCAACTTCAAATCTCAATATTGTATGAGATATAATCAATACCATGCTCCTCGCAACCTCACACAGAATGGAAGTGCGGCGATCTCCAACGCTCCACCCAGCCATACTCGCGTCTCCACAAGTCGACAGTCGTCGCACTCGGACTAAGCTTTGGGATCTCCGTTAACCCAGTAAAAACACTTCCTCACTCTTCAAAGTCTGCTGGAATAAGAACCTCGATCCTTGGATCTCCGCCTCCAAGTCGTATTTTTGGCGGCCATATCAATCTCCCACCATAATTTTAGCGCGTAGATTACCATTGCTTATTACTGCGTAGATTAACCGATCTGCGGTTTTTAAAGTATCAGACATAATTTCTCTTAATATTCTCTTCATTACCAAATAAGAAAATTTTCTTCTAAGGGCCTAAAAGCATAATTTCCTCATGTTGTGTAATTAAAGTTGATCCCGTCTTCAATAAGACCTCTCCTCATTGGCTCTGGGCTGGGATCCAATAGCATAATTTATAACAATATTTATAATATTAATTTCCAAACTAGCTGTTGCTATGCTAAGAATAGCCTTCTAGAAGCGTCCATTGTGCAACATATCACGTGATCGGGCTCTCCCACAGTCTCGAGCTTGTAACACGACACTCTCGTGTCACACTTCCAGAAATTATATTTGCTAGTTAAATTTTATCATGGGGACGGAAAATACTCTCATTTTGTCCGTGACTAATTCAATTTACGGGGGCAATATGTTTCAAGGATCTCATGCACTTGCCCTTGTTAAGCACAACTGGTCTAGAATTATAAGGGAGGCAGTTGAAATTCGTAAAAATCCCAATAATTTTACAGAAACACTGGATATCAGCTAAGTGGCTCTTGGCTTCCAGTTATTAAGGATCTAGGAAGACAGTTCCTCTCAGTCTATCTGTTCTTCACCTATTTCAAATTGTAAGTTTTCCTCTATGGCTACAGAGCCTGGATTTGATCTCCTTTGTTCGTCACTGGAGGAGTTTCCATCTGGTTTTTTTTCGCCGTTGCCTGTATGACGTTAGGTATCGTTCAGATACACTTCCCTTTTGTTTATATTTCCTTATACCCATCTTACCCTCCCCCTCCCCCCTCCCCTCCCCCTCCCCTCCCCCTCCTCCCCTTTCTCCTTATTTGGACATCCTCATTCTTCGAGGAGTCTCTATATTGTCACCCCTCCCCATTTACCTTCTCCTTACTTACTACTCTGTCCGTCGTTCTAACAAGGTCCATACAGAATATTCTAGCAGCTGCTCTCTGGTGACGAACAGAGGAATTTATCTATTTTTTTGTATTTTTTTGCAATCTCATTGATATACTTTCTTTGGCCACATTGTTTGATTCCACTGAAAAAGGAGGCAAGGTTCCTTCGAAACGTCTGGTATCTAATTTAATTACACATGGCATTAGCCCAAAAAACATGAATTATTTGTATAGTAATCCGGGCCGCGAAAGCCTTAATCTACATACCGTCATATTGCTGCAATCATTTATGCATATAATATAGCCGTTCACAGTCTCGGTCAAGTTCGTTAATGGGCTTTTACGAAGGTTAAGTATCGCTATAACGTTTTTATTATCCGAACAATCGAATCCATTCAAAGTGTGTACTGTTCTTTGAATAAGGGCCAAAAAGGTATCTTAGTAAAGGTCTTTGATACACCATGAACTGACCAAAGGAGTTTTGAGAACATGTAATATCTTCCTTAATAGGCGCAATGCCAAATCCGTTTAAAATAGTCGATACTCCTCTAAACATTACCCAAAACGTTTGCCTGAAAGCTGATTTGATATGACCGACCCATGCGCCAAGGGATGAGCAAAGTATGTTTGGACTTACTATATAGGAGTTTGCTCGTCAGCTAAACATGTGGAATTTTTGTAGGAATGAAAATGAAAATCCACAGCCTGCTTCCAGTCTCCGACCGGGTCAGGAATGGAATGAATGAAGCCCCGAGCTAGCGGCGAGGATATGAACTGTGCCGGCTGCCGAAGCCTGTCGCACTCCCCTGGGGCAATGATTAAATGAATGACATATGATATGAAATGATAGTGGAGAGTGTTGCTGGAATGAAATTTTGGACAGGGAAAACCGGAGTACCCGGAGAAAAACCTGTCTGCCTCCGTTTTGTCCAGCACAGATCTCACATGGAGTGACCGGGATTTGAACCACGGACCCAGCGGTGAGAGGCCGGCGTGCTGCCGCCTAAGCCACGGAGGCTCTTTTTGTAGGAATACATTTGGAAAATTTAGTGTATTCCTAATATTTTTTTTTGCCCGGTGAAATATACCTCCGCCTTCCAGCGTGCTGAGAGTTATTTTATATTCTTTGTTTTACGTGTAGATCACTTGTAATTTTAGGCTACTTTTCACATTTTGCAAAAAAAAAAAAAAAAAAAAAAGAGAAAAAGTAGACTTATGTGTTTGATCTGGGCACATGTGTGACTGTCTGTCCTTCTGTCTGTCTGTCTGTGTGTCCTCCCCCCCCCCCCCCACCCTCTCCCTGTCAACTCATGAATGGCTGCAGCAATCGAAACCAAAATTGGTGTTCGTAAAAATCTATACCTGAGTATCTCAAGGCCATGTTTTAAATTTATGTCAGAGCTACAAACTGCTGAAAAGCCGTGTATTGAAATTTGAGCTCCATGATTGATATCTCGGAAGTAGTGCGTGGGACCTTTTCCAAAACTGGCACACGTATAGATAATAATATTTCAGTGTAATTTCTAGGTGGCCATACATGACAGTATTGCCAAAATGATTCTAAGTCTGACAAGTTGCGAATAGAAACGGAAGATTCGATTTTAAGAGGAAGTGGTTGAGCTTTGTCAGCCTTGTACGATTTGTGGGTAAATGCTGTTAAGTACAACTCTTTGCACGTCTGATCATCATTTAGAATAAAACCGTATCTATTCAAGAGGTGTTGTGAACAAAGGACGAGTTTTGGTCCTTAAATGGTGATGATAAATGGCCTGAAGGAAATTGTTTTTATCCCGTTATGTTCTTTAAAAAGCAAAAAAAAATCTTACATTGCTCTGAGTAAGACTTTTCTACATAAAGCAGTTTCGTGACTTAAATATTTACATGTTTTCTTTATAAAAAATTGCAGCAATATGCCTTGTTTTGCAAGTAGTGTCTTATAAAGATGCTTCGTTTATTGAGTGTTTCTGTTGTGGTCTTCGATAGCGCTGCAATGTGGCACTTAATGCGTGGTCCATAATTTGTTTCTACTGTTCCGAATCATTTTTACAGTTCTTAATTTTATACCTCGTAGACTGGAGATTTTTTGACGGTTGAAGCCCAAAGCTTTCCTATTGTCAAAACGTATATTTTTATGTTTTATTAAATGCCCTATATATCATAGGTCGTATTTTTTACAAGCCCAAGTCACTTGCCACATGTTTGACGAGCGTGTTCTGCAAGAAGTCAGCCGAGTGGTTGGCCAATCAAACTGCCAGCTCAACGAAGTTTCTGTTATCTTCATTGACATGCAGCTATTTAAGTGTCGCACGTACGCTCTTTACTACTTCACAAATTGCATGCCTTCTTGACGGTGAAAATATATTTTGGGAGCTCTATTTTCTTCTTCTTCCTCTTCATTTACCGTTTCCAATTCCCTGGGTCGGGTTGCGAATCTAGGACCTCCACAGTTGTCTATGCCTCCACCATTCATTTCCTTCTTTCAATACTTCTTTTTATTTTACTCCTCTTTGTGGTGTTTGGGCATAACCCATCTCTTTTGGGTACATTCGTGTTGACCGACTGAAAAGCACTAAACTCTTGTTTACTCCTCTTTCCTCTATGCTTTCCTTCACCGTATCTATCCACCTTTTTCTGGGCCTTCCTCGCGGTCTTCTTCCTGGTATTTTCTACATATATATTATTTTTGGTACTCTATATTCTTCCATTCTCGTCATATGTCCGCACCACTTCAGCTTACTGGTTTCTATCTTGCCTTGCAGTTTTGGGAACCCAGTTCTCTCCCTAATGTCCACAGTTCTGATCTTATCCCTCCGTGTCTTCCCTATTATTCCTCTAAGAAACTTCATCTCGGCTGCTTGGATTCGGCTTTCATCGCGTTTTGTTGTGGTCCAAGTACCTGCTGCGTTTGGTGTGTAATACATCGAGAATACAACTTTCTTGCATTTCTCTGGGACTTTCAGGTTCCATACTTAACCTCTCACACACTGGTGAAACCCATTAGCTTGTTGGATTCTCTTTCCAATTTCTTGATTTATTGTACCATCTTTTATGAGTATGCTCCCCAAATACTTAAAGCTTTTTACCATTTCCAATGGATTTCCATCGACTTCAATATTGTCTTCCATCTCTCTTGTTTCTTGTCATCACCACAGTCTTACTCTTCTCCACACTTATTTTCATTCCAAATTTCTCTATCTCTTGATTCCATACAGTGACTTGTTCTTGCATTTCTATTTCATTTTCCTCCCATATTACTATGTCGTCTGCAAAGAGTAAGGCCTTGGTCTCCTTGCTTCCCATTCTTCGTTTCACACTCTTGTGGATTTCATCCATGACAGTTATAACAGTATAGGGGATAACACACTTCTTTGTCGAAGTCCTGTTGCAATATAATATAAGTCGAAAATATTTTACCCGTCTTGTGATTATCCTCTACCTGCCTTTAAGGCACTTGTATTACTGAGGATAAACACATTCTCGGGGGGAGACTTTTGGCTACCCCTTTAGTTGCAATTGACACCGTAGGTTTTTAACAACAACCCAGTCTCTACGCATTTAAAATGAAATTGAAAAAATCGGAAGCTAAGCACATTTTCCTATAGGAACTGCAGATCCCCATGTCCCTTTTAACCCAAAATGTAAACGATATTTATCAAGAAACGAGACAGACAATTTGAGAGAATCGCATACAGGGTGACTCAGAAAGACACCACCATTTAAAGTATGGTTTTTATCAGTTAAATAGCCCTGATTTCTTAGGTAAATTGAACAGCGAAACTTTTGTCATGTTGAGTCCAAACTCTGCTGATTCTAACGAACTACGTCGCTGTGCCTCTCTCCCTCGCTTCGGTGGCGTAGTCAGTAGCAAGCTGAACTGTTATGCCCAAGATCGTGGGTTTAAACCCCGGTTGAATTCGTCGGAATTTTAAGAGCGTTAATATCCTTTAGCAATTATTCCTTCGTCGTGGAAGTAAAGCCGGTGGGTCCATTTCATTAATTTATGGCATGAAAAGGAATCTATCATACAATTGATAGAGTGTATTAAAATGTATAGGTTATATTTCGTTAGAACCGCTCTATCAAGTTCCAACGTTCGCCGCTTGGTGTCAGTGACAGCTGGTAGCCAGAGTTGGAACAACTTGAAATTGAACTTTCTCATTCATCTTCATTCATTTCATCTCATCCACAGACGACGGTACTTGTAGCTCACCTCATGAGTGTCCGCATAGAAGCAGCTACAAACTCTGGCGAGCCAAACATGTCCTCGGACACTCCCGGCACTAAACGCCATACGCTAAATAAATATATAAATATCCCTCGCTCTTCTGCGGACTGAGTTTGCGATGAGTTTTGAAATTGACTCAGCTGTTTGGTCAAACCACGCAGAGACTCTACCTTTCAAGTCAGTTTTATAAAGTTCAGGAAGTGGCGACAATCACAGCAGTCGAGACAGAGCTTTCGCTACTTGTACAGCCAAATCATGGCCAGAAGTGCAAAAAATCCGAGCTAGAACTCGAGGCGAGTGAATCGAGAATTGCCATCTCTTTCCAATTCCGACAAAGCAGGCTACAAACTCAGGGTCATTGTCAGTTGCTCTGTCATTCCTCGCACAGAGAGAAACCTCCCTACAACCGAGAAACCAGGGGTTAGAATCCCAAGATAATAGAGCGAATGGGGTAAACTGAGGAATTCACACAGCAGCCCCTTGCATCGGAGTTTCCTAACCGCTGTACTTTCGTTGCTGAAGAGCAATGAAGAGATTCGTGGGAGACCAAAGCCACCGTTAGAGTGGGGAATTGCCATAGATCGTGTGCTCTCCTACGAAAAGGAGTCCATTGAACTAGGTGTACTGAAAAGGATGTCACGACAGTAGAGAGGTGTCGAGAGATTGGGATCTTGAGTTGAAAATACCCCAAATATTTAGTTCCATTGTGCAGATTATTATTCAGTACTTATTAAGCCTTCTTCAAATAAAAACAGTACCGTGCGTTACTTTTTGAGGTGTCTTTGTATTATTTCTGTCCTTCTGAATTGCTGTTGTTTAATGATTGCAGCATTGCGATTAGCCATTTCACTTTCAAAAGTTATTTGGAAAATATGAATTATTTCACCGGACTGTTACAATAATATATGTTTTGCCCGTATCCGTTCCCCACGTTGTGCGCTGAACTAACATTTATGAAGTAGGATCAAATATTCATCGGAGTCCTGATTTTAGAACAAGTGTAAGTTGTTGTCATCAATTATTAAAGCATTTTCTAGCAAATTATTTGAATTTGGTTACTTAAATTCTTGTAAAATAAACTTGTGTATAACGGCGGTGATTTAGTGAGTGCAATTTTGAATGCTGTTTGTTTAAACACTACACGAAGGTATTTAAAATCTGTGTGTTAGAAAAGATCTTACTACTGATGCTGTCTTCTTGTGGCGATAATTCAGGAACATTATACCAACAATTAAGACTAACTCTTCTTCCACAGCATTGACTACCAGAAATCTTGTATCAGTGTTCATTCATGATAGCCAATATAACAGCGGTAACAGATTAAGAGATTTGGCTCATATAATTTTGGCATGTGCCGTGAAATTCAGCTGAAAGGCCAAGATAAGCAGAAATACCTAACTAAAATTTGTGCAGAATCTACGCCCATAGCCATCGTAATGTACCGCGTGATATTTACCGTGAGGTTAGTTGACGGTAGTGAAGTTCTTAACTTCAAAATATTAACTAGCGAGAAAGAATACTGTGAAGAGTTCTACAAAACAAAACAGTACATAAAAGGACATTCCTGTGTTACGAATTCGAAATCGAACCGGACATCCTACCTGTATTTTAGAGTCCGCAAGGGCAATTACATCGTGAAGATTGTATAAGGCACCTGGACCATACGGCATGACAGCTGAACTTTTTAGAGAGACCGGTGACTTTGGTCTGCTGACCATCACGGATGTATGCAACATAATCTGGAGAATCGGAATACGGCCAGCTAATTAGACTGCAACGATTTTTGTTCCTTTGCACGACAAGGGCTCCACAATAAATGTTGATAATTATTACTCAACCTTCATCCTCATTTCATATGCTGTACATATTGAAAGAGAGGCTCGAAGCTGTTGTTGCACTTTAGATTCCCCTGAACTAACTAGATTTGTCCGAGTTAAAGATACCAGGGAACAGGTATTTATCATCCGTCACCTGATGGAAGAAATCATACATTTTCCGCTTGCTGCCATTGTCACCTTTTTAGATTATAACAAAGCCTTTGACTGTGTTAAATGGGATAAGATGAGGCAAATACTGATCGAAATGGGACGTCCTCACACGTGGTTTTGCTAATACGAAATCTTTATGAAGCTAACTCAGCAACGGTTAGAATAAATGGAAAACTGGCTGAGGTGCCCGTCAGTGTTGTATACTGTCACCGGTGCTCTTGAATGTTTATGGAGAATACATCATAAGTATTGCACTAGTACTATACTCTGAACTTCTTGAGGGTGCTCGGCACTATGATGGTCACATTGCCTTAAGTCCACCCTGAAGAAGTGTAACATTAATGATGGTAACTGGGAAAAGCAAGCGCTGGATCATCCAACTTCGAGAAGCACCATTCATCAAGGGATTGCTGTTTTGAAAGAGCAGAGGCGTAGCACTGCTGCAGAGCTGCGCATTAGGAGAAAACAGCGTGAAATCTTCCGTCGGAATGGTCATTTGCCACCTGGCAGCTCAATATATGCGTGTCATCACTGCAGTAGAGTGTGTAGCTCACGGATTGGACTGATCAGTCATCTGAGGAAAAATCATTAGGAAGACTAGATGATGTTTCCGGTGTGAAAGGATTAGCCGGTGTTTTCGCCGTTGCCCAGGGAACGCCCGATGGCTTCATAACTCTACTGTAGGTCACAATCTTCGGGGAGGCACCACAGTTGACCAGATTGGGGTCCAGTATTAACTTAAATATATCAAAATATTTATTTAAACCTCCTAGTAAATACTGTTACACATTAAAACCTCTTAGTCGATACTGTTACAAATTTAAACCTCCTAGTCAATACCGTTACACATTTAAACCTCCTAGTCAATACCGTTACACATTTAAACCTCCTAGTCAATACTGTTACACATTTAAACCTCCTAGTCAATACTGTTACACATTAAACCTCCTAGTCAATACTGTTACACATTTAAACCTCCTAGTCAATACCGTTACACATTTAAACCTCCTAGTCAATACTATTACACATTTAAACCTCCTAGTCAATACTGTTACACATTTAAACCTCCTAGTCAATACTGTTACACATTTAAACCTCCTAGTCTATACTATTACACATTTAAACCTCCTAGTCAATACTGTTACACATTTAAACCTCCTAGTCAATACTGTTACACATTTAAACCTCCTAGTCAATACTATTACACATTTAAACCTCCTAGTCAATACTGTTACACATTAAACCTCCTAGTCAATACTGTTACACATTAAACCTCCTAGTCAAAACTGTTACACATTAAACCTCCTAGTCAATACTGTTACACATTTAAACCTCCTAGTCAATACTGTTACACATTAAACCTCCTAGTCAATACTGTTACACATTAAAACCTCTTAGTCGATACTGTTACAAATTTAAACCTCCTAGTCAATACCGTTACACATTTAAACCTCCTAGTCAATACTGTTACACATTTAAACCTCCTAGTCAATACTATTACACATTTAAACCTCCTAGTCAATACTGTTACACATTTAAACCTCCTAGTCAATACTGTTACACATTTAAACCCCTTAATCAATACTATTACACATTTAAACCTCCTAGTCATTTTATTACTCATTTTAACCTCCTAGTCAATACTATTACACATTTAAACCTGCTAGTCAATACTGTTACACATTTAAACCCCTTAGTCAATACTATTACACATTTAAACCTCCTAGTCATTTTATTACTCATTTTAACCTCCTAGTCAATACTATTACACAATTAAACCTCTTAGTCAATACTATTACACATTTAAACCTCCTAGTCATTTTATTACTCATTTTAACCTCCTGGTCAATACTATTACACATTTAAACCTCCTAGTCAATACTATTGTACATTTAAACATCCTAGTCATTTTATTACTCATTTTAACCTCCTAGTCAATACTATTACACAATTTAAACCTCCTAGTCAATACTATTACAGATTTAAACCTCCTAGTCAATACTATTACAGATTTAAACCTCCTAGTCAATACTATTACAGATTTAAACCTCCTAGTCAATACTGTTACACATTTAAACCTCCTAGTCAATACTATTACAGATTTAAACCTCTTAGTCAATACTATTACACATTTAAACCTCCTAGTCAATACTGTTTCACATTTAAACCTCCTAGTCAATACTATTGCACATTTAAACCTCCTAGTCAATACTGTTACACATTTGAACCTCCTAGTCAATACTATTACACATTTAAACCTCCTAGTCAATACTATTACACATTTAAACCTCCTAGTCAATACTATTACACATTTAAACCTCCTAGTCAATACTGTTACACATTTAAACCTCCTAGTCAATACTATTACACATTTAAACCTCCTAGTCAATACTATTACACATTTAAACCTCCTAGTCAATACTGTTACACATTTAAACCTCCTAGTCAATACTATTACACATTTAAACCTCCTAGTCAATACTGTTACACATTTAAACCTCCTAGTCAATACTGTTACACATTTAAACCTCCTAGTCAATACTATTGTACATTTAAACATCCTAGTCATTTTATTACTCATTTTAACCTCCTAGTCAATACTGTTACACATTTAAACCTCCTAGTCAATACTGTTACACATTTAAACCTCCTAGTCAATATTATTACTCATTTAAACCTCCTAGTCAATACTATTACACATTTAAACCTCCTGGTCAATACAATTGCACATTTAAACATGAACGGTTTTGATTCAAGAATCACTTTCATTCCTTAGAGGCTGCAATACTTCTACCTCGGCTTTTAAGATTGTTGTGAATTTCATTGAAACTTCTCTGTCATATATGTCTGAAGATATTTATGTCACTTTTATTCTTCGCAACCTACGACTCAAATCTATATGTCGCGTTGGTATCCGCGTAAGTTGCTGTGATGCTGTATCGTAGGATAGTTACAAAAGAAAGAATGAAATACGGAGATCTTAACGGGATTTTTAGCTCCGGAACGGGCAGCTCTTGCTGCACAACATTGGCAGGAGGCAAACCGAAACGGTGCTGTAATGCACGCGAGACGGTGAAATTCTTATTAAGGTTTCAAAACACGAAATGATGAATGAGATCCGTGGAGTTTTTTTCCATCGTGATCTCATAATAGTGGTGCTGAATTGTTGCGGGATCTGGATAAGAGAGACGTCACCAAAATGAGGCGCACTACCCGAAGGATTGGAGAGGACAGCGTCGATTCTGGCGCTTCTATTCTCCATTTTGAGGGTGCTGTTGTACCTATGCAGGTGAAGGTCACATCGTACCACTGCGATGTTTGACCGTACATCCCTCCACCTATGCACTGTTATCAATGCCAGAAAATCGGGCATGTTTCTGTCAGGTGCTCTGCCAATTTGTCCTAGCTTCCAAGGAAGCCACTCTCCACGATTGAATCCGTGCCCTGAGTTCAGTAAGAAATAAGGAATCTTGATAGGCCTTTACATCAAGAGATACCGTTATATGAACGCCCCGAATTTCGGGTATCGTTTGCAACTAGAGCGACGCCCTTTATCACTCCTCCCGCTCCTGTTCCGAGTGTGTTACACTTGACGTCCGCATGCCCAGCTGTTCTAAAATCACCCCTCGCTGTACCAACGAAGATTATCAGCTCGAAGAAGGTCTCACAACCCTTTTCGTCCCTGGAAAAGAAGGTGCTGGTTATACCAACTACACCACCGCAATCGGAGAAAAAGTCCCCTTCTTCGTCGTAATGGTCGGCGAAGACGTCTTCCCCAGCTATTGGGGGAAAATGACCTTCATCCTGCCCACCTGATATGATAAAGGCAGTGGAGATGAGGAAGACGTTGCGCCACCGACTCTCTCGACCTCCAGCTGATTGGATGGCACCTGCATCTGCTGGCCCTCCCGCTCCCTCGTCCATCAAGGCAGTGAAGCCGGCAGATGCCAAGCCCGTTTATGTGGAAGAACTCCCCTATAGAAAGAAAAATGTACCATCGGAGAAGAGAAACGGTTCAGCGCCTTCTCCCTACCTCTCCTGCGGACTAGACTGCAAACTCATCCACAGGCCATTCTGCTCCCACTACCATCAGTGGAGTGGTGTCAGCAGGAACGGCCATGTTTAGCAAGGGACTGCTATGTGAGGATAGGACCACCTACTTCTCTGAATAGATGTACGCGCTGGTCACGTAAGAAGAAATATTCGCGACGTGTCGGGGATGGACACCCAGTCTTCGGACAGGGAGAATGTCCCGTGACACCTCACTCGCTCTTCCTCAAGGGCGAGGCAGGATAAGACCGTCGAGGACCGCGCACCACATAAAACAGCGCTCCCCCTTTCATCTTCGTCTTCGGATGTAGAGATCGATGTCTGCTCTTCTACCCGGCCATCTCCAACTAGAGATGGGGATGGGAGGCAAATGGTATAGCGTAAGTAGACGTATCACTTTCACTTAAGCCCACACTATAGCACTATTACAATGGAATTGTAGTAGCTATTCTCGACAAATCGCTGAGTTACATCAACTATTATCTTCGTTTTCGCCGACCATTGTCTGTCTTCAGGAATCCAAGTTTCATCCTGGACATGAGACAACGATGCATCATTTCAAACTAATCTCTGAAGACCGGGTGGAGAGAACTGTAGCTGCTGTTATCGTCTGCACTCTCGTCCACTCTAGCGTCTTTAGAGAAGAAGTGCCGCTGTGTAATTAGCTAGAAGCAGTTGGAGTTCATACTTCGTTTCCAGTAATGTCAGCGGTATGCAACGTGTACATCCCACCGGATTCTCAATTGCATTACAACCAGCTGGTGGTTTTAGTCTATCAGCTTCCCCCTCCTTTTCTTCTTATGGGATACTTAAATGTCCACAACACCATCCGGAGATGTGCTACTACTAGCAGTAGAGGGAGAGATGTCGAGAGACTGACTGGGTGGACCTGTGTTTGTAAAAAATTGGGAAACCTACGCACTTCTCTATTGCACATGGCCTATTTTTGGAGGGTCGACTTCACCTTATACAGTCGTGCGCTTCTTCCCCAGCTAGAGTGGGGTGTGCACGACAACCTCTGTAATAATGACCATTTCCCGATAATCGTTACTCGTCCGAACCAGAGAGCCAGAGTTACCAAGTCGATGGGCTGATTGGCCAAAATTTACTGCACGTGCGATGTTGGCCAGTGGTAACTTTCAAAGTGTCAATGATCATGCCATTCTGCTAACGAATTGTATTTTGGCTGCGGCAACTCCCACCGGAAGCTTGTCCCTTGGTGGACAGCCGAGATTAGATCAGCCATTAAAGATCGACAACATGCTTTCGAATGCTATTCGAAGCTAAACATGGCTAACCTTAACACCTTCAAAACGATGTGCGCTAGAGCCCGATATCTAATTCGGGAGAGTTTGAAAACGGAGTGGGAAATATATGTGTCGTCCATGACATACAATCGTGGAATAAGCTTCTTCGGATCTCCGGACTCCCTACATCTTTGACGTTACTTGGAGTCTCCATCAACAGGGTCACCTTCACGGACCCTCTAGCCATTGCCCACAGTATTGGATCTCTCTTTTCTGTTGTATCCTGCTCTGGGAGTTCTGATCCTACATTTGTGACTCTGAAGCGGGAGGCAGAGGCTCACCCCTTGTCGTTTGCCACTGCTGCTAGGGAGTGCTACAAAGTGCTCTGTGCAGCGAATAACATGCATAATGAAATATTGGAACATCTGTGCGATGCAAGTATAAAGCAACTGTTGATCCTCTTCAATCATATATGGATTGGAGGGGAGTTTCCATCTCAATGGCGAGAGGGGGCCTTGATACCTATTTCTAAAGCTGGAAAAGATCCAAAACTTGCCTTCCTTCATTGCCATAAACGGCACTGTTGCCATCGCCGTGCCCATGGTAGTTCCATCGGTGTATGCTGACGATTTGGCTTTACATGACAGCTCTGGAAGTATGATAATCTCGGAACTGCAATTTCAGCTATTGTCCGGCCCGACATGTGGGCTCACGACCGAGGTTATCGTTTTTAAGCGTCCATTTTTGTCAGCTCCGGAGGCCACATTTGCACCCTAAACCATATCTCAGGGATGCTGCATTGCCGGTGGTTGACATCGCTTCCTGGGGCTCCATGTTGACAGCGGATCAAAGCATCATTACCATATATGGCATCTAAGAACTATGTTCCTCAGGAAACTGACCATGATCATGATGAAGTTTCTTATTGGCACTACGTGGGGAGCTGACTTGGTGGTGCTGCTACGGTTTTACCAAGCCCTGGTTGTGTCCCGGATAGGCTATGGATCTGTGGCATACGGTTCAGCAAGCCCGGTAACCTTCAAAATGCTGTACAGTATCCACCCTAGTGGCGTTAGGCTTTCTACCGGTGCTTTCCCTACCAGCCTGATTCCCAACCTACTCACTGAATCGGGTGTTCCACCTCTCAATTATAGGCGCCAAATTATGCTATTAGCATATGATGCCAGATGTGCGTCAAATGCTGCAACATCCGAGCTACCGAGGTATCTTCAGTAGCCAATACAACCAGAGGTACGCCAACCAGCCTCGCGCCCCCTGTTTGCTGGTATTAGACTCGGTAGCTCGTGTAATGAATTAGGAGTGGCTGTAGGTTGCTGTATGATCCGGACACCTAACAGGTGCCTCCGCGGCAAATCCCGTGTCCAGAAATTCGGTTATTTATACACCGAGGTCCTAACGTGGACACGGACGGCTCCGTTTATCGGAGGTAGTTCTAAAGCATAGTTCACCAATTTCTGGACGCTGGCATTCTTTACACGGATGGTTCGCAGTAGGACGAGAAAGTCGGTTTTGCTTACGTCGATGATGGTGCAAATCCTAAAATCTCGTTGCTTGAGGCCTGTAGTGTGTTTACTGCGGAGCT
The DNA here is from genome assembly GCA_946902985.2 of Meconema thalassinum. Classification (NCBI taxonomy): domain Eukaryota; kingdom Metazoa; phylum Arthropoda; class Insecta; order Orthoptera; family Tettigoniidae; genus Meconema; species Meconema thalassinum. The sequence continues at coordinate 353,795 of CAMPQE020000024.1, forward strand.
CGTTACCATCTATGAAGCTCTGCAGTTTTCACTGCAGGATGCACGAATCCACTTTCTAGTGTGTAACAATTATTTGAATTCGATGCAGTAATTGCTACATATTTCCCGATACACACCCTAGGGAAGCTAAACAACGACCTACTAGGCGGATTTTGTCGCACTGCAACTCGAATCACCTTACTGTGGCTTCCAAGCCACTTAGGAATTGCAGAAACTGAGTTAGCGGATCAAGCTGCAAAAGCGGCCGAAGCACTACCACCTCGACCAGTGGAGGTACCCGCTAGAGATATTCTGTCTTAGTTACGCCGACAAGTACTGGCTATCTGGGATAGTCAGTGGCTAGCTGACCCAATGCCTAATAAACTGTGAGCGATCAAGGGTACTACTCGCGTGTAGATGAGCTCATTTCAGTCTCGGAGGAGTCCTTCATTTTCTGTAGGCTAAGTCATGCAAGATCCATCCACTTGCATCAAATGAGGAGGGAAAACCACTAACTTTGTACTTGTGGAAACGTATTTACCGTGGCTCACATTTTGACCAAGTTTGTGGATCCTGCTGACAGACGAAGAAACCTTAGTTTTCAGATGTTACTCAAACTTATAATAGCCGATGACGTGGTGGTTGTTGATTTCGTCATCCGCTTTATAAGTGAGAGTGGGTTAGGACCAGCAAGGAAAAATAAAATCAGTGTATACTTACTCATGGACTTCTTCTTGTTTGAAATTCTGCTTATTCGTAATTTTGGTTTATCATTATAATTATTAGTTTTATTGCTTTTTCTTTTATTATTTTTAATATTTTCATACTTAAGCGACTCTTAATTCTTAATTTTATTCAATTTTTTTGTATTTCAAACTAAGCTAACAGAGGTAGTTGCCCTCGTAGTTCCACACTGTAAAACCTCTATAACTGACTAAATTATACAGAATAGTAAGTTCAGTGTTATATTTGATATCATGAGAGTGACTATTAACTTAGTACCTGCATTACAAATTCTCCACAGATCGGTGAACATCCTAACAAGTGATAAATTCGGAGCCACCGTTAATCCATATGGTAACACGGAGACACAAATGTCAACTCATAGAGGAATGTTGCCAAACATATGCAAAACTTGCGGACTTCACTTAATGAGTGAAAGCGACCTGAAGGAACACATGATCCATAGTTGTCTAAATCCACATCCATGTGGTACATGTGGAGCCAACTTCACTGGGAAAGACACATGTTAGTCCATAGTGGTACAACGCCTCATTCATGTGCTACGTGCGGAGCAAACTTCACTCATAAAGCCAATTTGAAAAGACACATGTTAATCCATAGCGGTGCAACACAACATTCATGTCCTACGTGCGGAGCAAAAATCGTAGAGATACGACATTTGAAAAGACACATGTTAATCCATACTGTTGCAAGGCCGTTATCATGTCCTACATGCGGAGAAAAATTTCACTGTGAAAGGCAGTTTGAATACCCACATGTTAATTCATAGTGGTGTAATGCGGCATGCATGTCCTATATGCGGAGCGAACTTCACTCAGAAGGGCAATTTGAATCGACACATGTTAATACATAGTGCTGCAATGTCGCATTCATGTCCTACATGCGGAGCAAACTTTACTAGAAAGATTCATTTGAAGCAACACATGTCACTACATGGTAGTCTAGAACCACTTTCTTGCAGTACATGCGGAGCAAAGTTTGAACTGAGAGGCATATTGAGGAGACACATGTTAATCCATAATGGTCTAAGGCCAAATTCATGTAGTAAATGCGGTAAAAAGTTGATGGTAGACATGTTTAACCATAGTTGTCATAAGCCATATGCCTGTGGTAGATGCGGAGAAACGTTTACTCTGAAAAGCACATTAAAGGAACACATGTTGATCCATAATAGCCATAGAGCCACATCATGTGGTACATGTGGAGCAAATTTCTCTACGCAAGATTATTTGAAAAGACATCTAGAAATTCATAGTGGTTTCAACCCCTGAGATCAGATTCGTGTAGGTAGAAGCTATTTTTGAATAGAATTTTTGGATAAATACACGAGGAGAATAATTTTCTACGAATTAAAAATTAACGGCACACAGGATAATCAATTGTGGGTATTAACCGCCCTCATATTCTTCATCCGCTCTAGATATTACTGAACAATTATCTTTCCTTGCACACATACTAATTCATATTGGTGTGGTACAAACTCATGAGATATTTGCGCCGCTACATTTACTGTAAACGCATCTTTTGAGACACGCAGGTTACTTCATAGTTACCAGAAGGCTTATTTAAAAATATGTGCACAGCAGTTTTCACTTAAAAGAGATACTTGTAGTCATATGTAACTCAAAATTGTCAATAGCAGTATTCATATACCGTAGTAGGACCATTGAAAAATCATCTGATCATTCACGTTGGCAAAATTAATATATATGGTGTACTGTAATCACGGTCAAATGTACGCAGAAAATTCTTGGTTTACACATTCAAATTCATAGTGGCCGGAAGTCCTATTTATATAGAATCTGCCTTCCAAGAATTATACCTAAGAGACACAAATACGAGTGTATGAGTAAGTTTTAAGATTCATATTCCATAGTAGCCATCAGTCACATTAAATTCAGGGATAAGCAAATTTACTATTTGTTTTTGTTGTGAAAATATGTAACTAAATTAATGTACTGTTATTTTCGTGGCAATGAAGGAAGCCAATTCATGTATTGATCATAAATACATGTTTCCTCATTGAGGCCAGCATTCGTTGACAGAGAAGTTTCTAATGATAACCTGAATATCCTTAGTCGCTGGAAGGCACTTCAACATGATATTTTTAGTTTCCAAGATATTGTGAGTGTCGATGCTGTGTTAGTGAGTACGTTACTCAAGATCCTCAAGCGCAATGGGTCTCTGCGAATTTATTTCTAGAAGATGGTATTCCGGAAAGTCTGTTACTCATGTTAAACTTGTAGTAAGACGCCTATTAATACTTTTACTATTTATGTATTTTTACGTGGTTTTTACCCATCATTGGCATCAAAAACAGCTTACTTGTGAGGAAATCCACAATTGTTGCAAGACTTATAAATAAATGCTTAGAAGTTGTTTATCATTAGTTTATATCATCTCCATGAAAAGCTAATATGAATGCCTTGCGGACTTTTGAATTATCCTTAATCTTTGAATATTGGTGAAAACTTTTCGTTAAATGATAGTCGTGCAGAAATTTCTATTATAATGTCGTCAAGACAAGTATAATGAACTTACGAAAATAATTGTATTTCTTAATTACAAATATATATGAAGCCTATTTTCATTATATGAAAAAATAGGCTTATGAGATCAGCTTTTGTCCGTGTGTGTGTGTCCACATAATAACTTCTAAATGGCTGGAGCCAATACAATGAAACTCGGTAAGATCATAGCACCATTCTGGTCGACCCCGACCGTGCCCTTCAAATTTAATTGTCTCTCACCAATCCAACATGGCGGCTGTGCGAAATATTTCACCAGCATTCAGTATCTCCGATACTATTACCAATATCGCCCTGAAATTGTGTACAGTGATAAAGAAGTTCATCTATGAGACATAAAATCCTGGTAACTACAAAACCAACATGGCGGCCAAGCGAAGTTGAGACTTTTAAATAGACTTTTGTCGCGATTTAACCATCCAAACGTAATGAAACTTGGTACAGCAAATGTTTATACACATTGTATTGCACTGGTGTCTAATTTAGTACAATTGTATGCATAACCTCAAAATGGCGGCTGTGCAAAATATTTCACTGATATTCTGTATCTCCGAAACTATTACAGATATCACCCTGAAATTTTGTACGGTGTTAAAGGATACTGATACAAGTTTATCTATGTAACATTCATAGACCTGTAAAGTACAAAACGAACATGGCGGCCAAGAGAATTTGAAACATTTTCATAGACTTTTCTCGGGAATTAACTCTCTGAGCGCAGTGAAATGTGGTACAGTAAATGACTATACATATTGCCATGCACTGGCATCAAATTTAGTTCAATTGCTTACATAACCTCAAGATGGCGGCAGTGCGAAATTTTAAAATTAAGTTTTTATTTCTTGTGTCGTAATCATGCGATCGAAGTGAAAGTTTGAATAATGAACCTACTCGATAATTTTCCTTAAATGGTACATAACTCTATGGCCTATACATATAACAATCCAAAATGGCGAGCATCTGAAATATTTAGACGGTTCTCAATATCTACGAATCTTTTACAGCAATCAAACTGAAATGTTTATGTTCATAGAGGCTATGAACATATGTTCACCTTTATAGGACATTCAGTAACCTGGTGAGCACAAATCCAACATGGTGGTGACGCGAAGTATAAATATTTAAATGGACGTTTCTCGCGATTTAACTATCCGAGTGGAGTGAAACATTGCACGTTAAATGCTTATACAAATGTTAATCCACTGGCATCTAATTTATTTCAATTGTTTGCATAACCACAAGATGGCAGCTGTGCGAAATTTTAAAATCACGTTTTTACTTCTTGTATTCTAATCATGCGATTGAAGTTTGAATACCACACGTACACAATAATCTTAATGTAATAGTACATCTAAAAAAATCCAACCTGGCGACCATCTGAAATATTTAGACAGTTCTCAGTATCTACGAATCTATCACAACCTTCAAACTGAAATTTTGTATGTTGATAGAGGCAATTAACATGAGTAGGATATATGAAAATAGGCTGTATAGTTCTTCACGGAACTACTTGTTTTCTAGTAGATATGTGAATGGTTCACAAACGTATGTGTGTCGTGTGAAAGGTCTGGAGGCATAGTGTGTATGCAGATCAACAGATGGCTCTGTGATACCTGGTAGTAGCGCAGCGAGAGCTGTGAAATCAGTCAGATGGTGCGAGATGGAAGTAACCCGTGTTGAGCAGCGCGCTTACATCAAAATAGCCGTTCTCCTAGGGAGAAATGTGATGGAATGTCTCAGTGAATTAGTGAATGCCCTTGGGAATAATGCCCTGGCATACCGTACGGTAGCACGGTGGGTAGGAACGTTTCAGCAAGGACATGTGTCAACCAGTTATGAGCAACGTTCAGACGACCTGCCAGTGTGCGGACCGACGTGGCACGTGCCGTCATCGAGCAGCTCCTGGATGAAAACAGACGATGGACGTTACTGGAGCTAGAGAGGGGAAGTGGCATCGAGAAACGCACTGTCCACATATATTGCGTAATGAGCTGCAACTGCGCAAAATCGCATCGCGGTGAGTCCCACATGCACTGACGGAAGTTCAAATGTGAGTGCGCTATGCAATATGCTCCGACCACCTTTCACGCTGGCAACGGGACAGCGATCAATTCTTGTCACGAATAATCGCCATCGATGAATTTTTAGCCAGGGCATACGAACCAGAACTGAAACGTCAGTCCGCGGAGTGGCGACATTCTGGATCGCCAAAGAGGCAGAAGTTCCGTCAGAATCCTTCCCGAGTCAAATTGATGGTGATCATCGCGTATGACGTCAGGGGTGTAATTGTTTGCCATTTTGTAACACATGGCAGAACAGTGACCTCACATTACTACAAGGACATCCTGGTGCGACAGGTATGACGTGGCGTTCGAGAGAAACGTCCGGATCTTGTGGAAAGTGCAATAATTCTGCACGGCAATGCACGACCTCATAAAACAGAGTGTGTAGGGCAGCTACTGCGACGTTTGGATGGGAAGACTTGGAGCATCCACCGAGGTCTCCCGACATTTCGCCCTGTGACTTTCATCTCATTCGGAATGTTAAGGAACCACTACGTGGTAAGCAGTTTGCAACACGGTAGGACATTGCTAATGCTGTGCACCTACAGGTGACCCAATTCACACGTGGTGCGGCAAATACTGAGGCAGATGGTATTCAGCCCCTCCCACATCGTTGGCAGCGTGTGGTGATAGTAGCAGGGGACTACATTGAGGGTCTTAAAGCCCAGGTTGGTCATGTCAACTGTATGTGTACCGTGTTGTCACACTTTTGCACCGTGAAGGCCATATTGCCCTGTATACTACCGGAATAAATGAGTGTGTTACGATATTACAGTGTTATTCATTGTCCATACATGTAGTTAAAACCTTGTCCTTTCGTCTGTATGTCACATTTTCCTACCGGACTGGTATCTTCAAGAAAAAAAAAATAGTTGCCATGACTTTTGCCCCAACCCTCGTACATGTGGCATCACAAAAACAGGGGATATACAGTATATGCACATTTTTAAAAAAGAAGACAGGACTTCCGCGTTATTTAAGGAGAAGTTTTTTCAAGAAAGGTGTATTGCGCCCTAATATTGGTATTAAAGTATACATTTCTTGTATGTTCATGGTCTTTCAGCTATATAAATTCCACATATATCTTGTCCAGCTGGGATGGAGAGGTGACCACATGCGAAGGGTGTGAGCACGAGGTCAGGACTCTGGGCGTCCTGGGTTACGCGAGCCAAAATATACTACACTCTGTCCCCATGTTCCACGTAAAGGATTTGGGAATGATGCATTTGAACACACAGAACAGAAAGCGAAAAACACATATTAAAGAAAAAGGTATTTCACGCTTATTAACTAAGAAACAAGTTTGAAAAGAATGTTACATCACACGCACTTCCTACAAAGTTGCGAACGGCAAAGCAAACTATCTAAAAGGGTGAATCTAAGCTAATGCTTGTTGCCGTTCTCCCTCTAAGAGTTGGAGTTTTTCTGGGTCAAACTCCACCATATTGTGGGTGCCGAAACCCGGGAAACTTATTTGTTGTACCATAGGAATTTCATAAGTTTCACATTTTGTATTTCACACTAAACATTAAGAATATTATTGTTTATTGTATTCCAACACTAATTCAAATCGAAAGTTTCAGCCTGGAGCGCGCATGTTCAACGGAGGAGGAGGTAACTTAAACAAATCCGGTGTCTTCCTGCATCTGATTAAGCCTTACTGCCTAGCAAGCTGTCAGCTTCTAGCTTCAAGCATTCGAGGTCTCAATACTGGCGTGAGTAACATTTAACATGCCTACTCTCGATGAATAACTTAGTAATGCCAGAGCCTCTTGTAAGGGTTAGCTCACGCGTTTTCGTACTTTTCTAACAGAGCTTGACCCCAGGAGCGCAATCTTGACATCATTTCTCAGAGGCTCAAGAATTACGACCAAGTCTTTGAGAAATATGATGAGATACAGTATAAAATTGAAACTCAGTTTCCGGACCAGCAAAGTGATAGATTAGAAGTTGAAAAATTATACCATCAGGGATTTGCTGAAGCCAAACAGATTATTAGGGCTTTAACTTAAAAAGAAAAACAAAAAGATAAAATTTTTACAGCATCTGTTCTATCTCCTCACGTATCATACTACCCAAATTAGAAATTCCCAAGTTTTCTGGTAGGGATACCGAATGGGAGCCATTTTGTGAATTATTTAATTCGTTAGTACACGAGAATTCTTCTATCCCTGTAATTCAAAATTTTCATTACTTGCGTCCGGCAGTTCAAGGCCATGTACTTAACATAATACAAGCACTTGCTTTAACAAGCGATAATTATCAAGTTGCTTTGGATCTTCTTAGAGATAGATATGGGAACATTCGTTTGAGCATTCAGCGCCATATACAAAGCCAATTTGAGTTACTTAGTGTGCAAGCGGATAGCAGTTTATCGCTTCGTAATTTGATTGACACTGCAGAACTCCACGTTTGAGCACTGCCCAATTTGAACCAACATGTTAATCACTGGGATTTATTTCTAGTTCACCTTATTTCTGCAAGATTAGATTCTAGTACATTAAAAGCCTGGGAAACAGAACTCTCCCAACATTTGCAATGTACTTATGAGTCAATTATCAACTTTTTGAAGGCTAGAAGCCAAGTCTTTTCGGCTATAGCTAATCAGAAAACTAGTATTTCAAATTCAAAAGCCATTTCAAAAGACAAGGTCACCAGCTCCAATCAGAGAATTTTAAGATCACATGCTCTTTCTGTTGATGTTCGGTCACCTAACAAAATGCAAACTTGTGGTCTGTGTCAGCAATCACATAATTTATATTACTGTGATCAATTTAAATCTTTATTGGTAGATGAGAGTCGAAAGTTGATTTCGAATAAAGAACATTGTTTTAATTGTTTTTCAGGAACATATATATTGAACAATTGCCGTTCACAACGTTTATGCTTTCACTGTAAGGCTAAGCACCATTCTCTTCTGCACAGGCATGAGAGGTCACGGTTATCAAGGCCCAGCAGTTTCACTACAAAGACTAATTCTGAGACATCTCAAATTAGTGCGCCGTCTTTTGCTCAAAGCTCTACCTCGCTTGGCAAAATTCAGGTTTTATTGTCTACCGTTCAGGTTCTATTGAAAAATGCTTACGGGAAATGGATATCTACCAGGGGATTATTAGACAATGTCGCTACTAATAATTTTATTAGTGAATCATTGGTGCAAAGGTTAGGTCTCCCAAACCATCCTACTGTACCTCGACAGAGGTTAGAGGAATAAATTGCTCCAAATCTCAATCCTTAAGCTATGCTTAAGTGTATTTGAAGGACTCTAACATTCTTGCCACGCAGTTACAATTAGATTGTTTGATTATCAAGTCTATCGGTAACAAATCGACTTCATTATGGTCAAGCAGAGGTTTCGAAACCAGATTTTGGATTGTAAAACATATCCTGGTGCTGACATAAACTCTGATCACAATCTGGTTGTAATGAAATGCAGATTAAAGTTGAAGAAACTGAAGAAAAGTCAAAAGCCAAAAAGGTGGGCAATAGACAGACTGAAAGAGAAGGATGTAAACGAAAGATTCAAGAAGAGTATAAAGGAAGGACTAATGAAAAACCCTAAACAAACTTCAATTGCAGACGAATGGGCACTTTTGAAGAATGAAATAACAAAATCCGCAGAAGAAAACATTGGTAGGAAAGAAAGAATAGGTAGAAAACCATGGATCACTCAGGATATACTAGAATTGATGGATGAAAGGCGGAAACACAAGAATCTAAGAGATGAAAAGGGGAAAGCAGAATACAGACGTCTGAGAAATGAGGTTAACAAGAAGTGCAAGGAAGCGAAAGAAGAATGGTTGAAAGAGAAATGTGCAGGTATAGAAAATTGTCTGAAATTAGGAAAAGTAGACACAGCTCATCGAAGGATTAAGAATTCTTTTGGGGAAAAGAAGACTAAGTGCTGTAATATTAAGGACACAAATGGAAAGCCTCTAACAGATAGGGAAGAAAAGGTTGAGAGATGGAAAGCTTACATAGAGTGCTTGTATAAGGGGAAAGGAGATTGAGAATCATGTAATGGAAAGGGAGGAGGAAATTGATGAGGATGCAAAAGGAGATTTAATATTGAGATCAGAATTTGACAGAGCATTAGAGGACTTAGGCAGGAACAAAGCACCAGGCATAGATGATATACCGATTGAGTTGCTACGCTGCATAGGAGATGAAGGTCTGATCAGGTTATTTCACTTGGTGTGTAGGATTTATGAGACAGGTGAGGTACCCCCTGATTTCAAGAAGAATGTAATCATCCCTATACCAAAGAAAGCGGGAGCTGACAGATGTGAAGATTACCGTACAATCAGCTTGATTACTCATGCTTCAAAGATCCTGTCTAGAATAATTTACAAGAGGATTGAAAGCCAGATAGAAACGGAGTTGGGTGAAGACCAGTTTGGTTTCAGGAGAAATGTAGGAACAAGGGAAGCTGTACTAAGTCTTAGGCTGATTTTGGAAGGTAGAATAAGGAAAGATAAGAGAACGTTCATGGCATTTGTAGACTTAGAAAAGGCTTTTGATAACGTTGATTGGACTAAATTGTTTGACATTTTGAAATCGATTGGAATAAAGTACAGGGATAGGAGGGTGATATACAATCTGTACAGAAACCAGACAGCAGTCATTCGAGTTGAAGGACATGAGAGAGAAGCTGGTATTCAGAAAGGTGTAAGGCTAGGCTGCAACTTATCACCCATACTTTTCAATCTTTACATTGAACAAGCAATGAAGGAAATTAGAGACAAATTTAAAGTGGGAGTGAAGATTCAAGGAGAAATAATTTCAACTCTGAGATTTGCTGATGACATTGTCATCTTGGCCGATAAGCCTGAGGATTTGAATGAGTTTTTGAATGGTATGGACTCCGTCTTACGGAAAGAATTCATGATGAAAATAAATAAATGTAAAACAAAAATACTGGAATGCAGCCGAAATAAATCAGAAACCTCTATGGAGATCAAATTGGCAGGTGAAAAGCTGAAGGAAGTAGGAGACTTCTGTTACTTAGGAAGCAGAATAACCAGTGATGGACGAAGCAAAGAGGATATTAAAAGTAGGGTGGCTCAGGCAAAGAATGCATTTCTACAAAAAAGGAATCTGCTGACATCGAATATAGATTTAGGTATTAGGAAGTCATTTTTGAAAGCCTTTGTCTGGAGCGTGGCGCTCTATGGAAGTGAAACTTGGACTATTGGTGCAGCAGAAAAGAGGAGAATTGAAGCATTTGAAAAGTGGTGTTACAGGAGAATGATGAAGATCAGATGGGTAGATAGGGTTACAAACAAAGAGGTATTAAGACGAGTGGGAGAGGAGAGATGTTTCTGGCGACTGCTAATGAAGAGAAGAGATAGTTTGGTAGGACACATACTAAGACACCCAGGAATAGCAAGCTTAGTTATGGAAGGAAGGGTCGAGGACAAAAACTGTAGGGGTAGACCAAGGTTAGAATATGTTAAACAGATTGCCTCGGATGTAGGGTGTCGGAGCTATGTAGAGATGAAACGAATAGCTCAGAACAGGGAGGCATGGAGAGCTGCATCAAACCAGTCAAAAGACTGAAGACTCAAACAACAACGGTAACAATATTCGCGGCACTTCTTTTCCTATCCAAAGTTGGCATATCCCGAATTTTGTTCGACTTGCCGACCCACATTTTAACAGAGTTTCGCCCATAGAGATTCTTTTCAGCTCAAGCGTGTTTTAACAATGTTTACATTCCAATAAAGTAAAGATTACTCCTAACGTTTTCTTCCGCAAAACTGATTTTGGTTGGATCGCTGCTGGTCAAATATATCGTAATCCTATTCAAACTGTATCAAATTGTAATTTTGTTGGTGCTGATTTAAGTCAAGAGCTGACTAGGTTTTGGGATCTTTAAAAGGTTCAGGCTATTTTGACTCCTTCCCCTAATAACGAAAATTGTGAAAAGTTATACAAGGAAACCACTGTTCGCACTGCTGAAGGCAGATTCATAATAACCCTACCGCGTATTTCAAATCCTCCCGCCATTACAGGCTTACATTCAAGAGCACTCAAGACGCTATTTGCTATTGAAAATCGTTTCAAACATGATGCTTCTGTAAAAACACCATATGCTTCCTTTAATGAGGAATACAAATCATCCAATCACATGGAGGTAATTTCTAAATCGGAAGAAATTGGCCATCCTTTTAAGGAGATAGTTTATTTAAATCATCACCCGGTATGGAAAAATTCGTTAACACAAGAGCATATAAGAGTAGTTTTTAATGGATCATCACCAGATTCCAATGGAGTCTCTTTAAATGACACCTTGCATTGTGGACCCGCTATTCAAATAGATGTCAACTCTGTCTTGCTTAATTTTCGACGGTTTCCTATTGCTGTAATCTCCGATATTAAGCATATGTACCGACAGATTCTCGTAAATTCTGAGCAGCAGGATCTGCAAAGTATATTGTGGCGAGACGAGAATTCCAAACCTATAAAGATATTTACACACATCAAAAAAAGTTTTGCATCACCTCGGTTCCAAGAGTTCCGGAACCTTTAAATACAAAGGGAATAGAGATCAACACAAACAACATTTCAGCTCGTTTTATTGCTCATGAGACCCACACATTGCATGTTGTACCATCATACAGCTAGACTTTCAGCATTTGTGGTCCAGATTGCAGTACACACCACTACCTCTAATACCCAGTAGCACGTCCTCTTGCATTGATGCATGCCTGTATTCGTCGTGGCATACTATCCACAAGTTCATCAAGACACTGTTGGTCCAAATTGTCCCACTCCTCAACGACAATTCGGCGTAAATCTCTCAGAGTGGTTGGTGGGTCAAGACGTCCATAAACAGCCCTTTTCAACATATCCCAGGCATGTTCGATAGGGTTCATGTCTGGCGAACATGCTGGCCACTGTAGTCGAGCGATGTCGTTATCTTGAAGGAACGCATTCACAAGATGTGCACGATGAGGTCGAGAATTGTCGTCCATGAAGACAAATGCCTCTCCAATATTCTGCCGATATGGTTGCACTATGGGTCGGAGGATGTCATTCAGGTATCGTAAAGCCGTTTCGGAGCCTTCCATGACCACCAGTGGCGTACGTCGGCCCCACATAATGCCACCCCAAAACATCAGGGAACCACCACCTTGCTGCACTCGCTGGACAGTGTGTCTAAGACGTTCAGCCTGACCAGGGTGCCTCCAAACACGTCTCCGACGATTGTCTCGTTGAAGGCATATGCGACACTCATCGGTGAAGAGAACGTGATGCCAATTCCGTGGGGTCCATTCAGCATGTTGTTGGGCCCATCTGTACCGCGCTGCATGGTGTCGGGGTTGCAAAGCTGGACCTCGCCATGGACGTCGGGAGTGAAGTTGCGCATCATGCAGCCTATTGCGCACAGTTTGAGTTGAAACACGACGTCCTGTGGCTGAACGAAACGCATTATTCAACATGGTGGCATTGCTGTCAGGGTTCCTCCGAGCGGCAATCCGTAAGTAGCGGTCATCCACTACAGTAGTAGCCCTTGGGCGGCCTGAGCGAGGCCTGTCATCGACAGTTCCTGTATCTCTGTACCTCCTCCATGTCCGAACAACATCGCTTTGTTTCACTCTGAGACGCCTGGAAACTTCCCTTGTTGAGAGCCCTTCTTGACACAAAGTAACAATGCGGACGCGATCGAACTGCGGTATTGACCTTCTAGGCATGGTAGAACTACAGACAACATGAGCAGCGTACCTTCGTCCTGGTGGAATGACTGGAACTGATCGGCTGTCGTACCCCCTCCGTCTAATAGGCCCTGCTCATGCATGGTTGTTTACATCTTTGAGCAGTTTCAGTGACATCTATGAACAGTCAAAGGGACTGTATCTTGGATACAATATACACAGTCAACGTCTATATGCCGGAGATCTGGGAACCGAGGTGATGCAAAACATTTTTGATGTGTGTAGATTGAAGACTGTGGCATATGGCCTGAAGCCTTCAGCCTTTCTTGCGATTCGGTCGCTCCACACGTTAGCCGAACAAGATGGTCAACTGTATCATCCTTTGGCCTCCAAAGCATTTAAAACGGCATTTTATATGGATGATTTATTGTATTCTTTCTCTAATATTTCTGAAGCAATCCTTGTGTGTGAAGATTTGAAATCCCTGCTCCTTGGAGGTAGTTTTCCGCTCCTTAAATGGACTTTAAATTCTACTGAATTCATATCAAAATTTTCTTCAGAGGTCCCAGTCAATGAATTTGTTGCTATTCCAACTGAGGAAGCGGCTGTCAAAGCATTGGGTGTTTTTGGTCTCCCTCTTCTGATACTTTCTCTTATCAGGTACACTCGTCTGATTCTCCCCCCTCTAACCAAGAGGCAAGTTCTGTCAGAAATAGCAACAATCTTTGACCCTTTGCAGTATATTGCTCTTGTAGTTATTATTGCAAAAATGTTCCTGTAAAAGCTTTGGTCATTAAAATCCGACTGGGATGAAAAACTACTCTTCCCTCTTTTAGAAGAGTGGTTAGAGTATCGCAGTAGTTTGCTGGTTCTCTCTAAAGTTTCTGTACCCCGCCTTTTAATTTCTAATCCCTTATGCCACCTGTATGACCTGCATGTATTTTCCGATAATTCCGAACGGGCTTATAGCTGCTGTGCATACATAGTAGGACGTTCCTCAGCTACTTTTTCTGGATTTACTTATTTTGTGTGTGCAAAATCCAAAGTTGCTCCACTTAAAACTGTATCTTTACCCAGATTAGAATTATGTTCTGCTTTGATAGCAGCAGAATTAACTACTAAACTAAATGTCCAATTAAAATTTTGCCTCATATTCTTTTAGAGCGATTCTTCTATTGTGCTAGCCTGGCTTTCTAAGCCTTCTTCGCATTGGAATACCTTTGTGGCAAACTGCGTTGCTAAGATTCATGAAGTCTCCCATTATGAACAATGAAGACATGTTTCTAGCCGTGAAAACCCCACGGACATAATATCACGTGGTTGCATGCCTAAAAAATTGATTTCTTCAGACCTGTACTGGAATGGTCCAACCTGGCCCAGTCAGGAATCATCTTGCTGGCCTCAATTAGCTAATCAATTCGCAGAAGAAGTACCTGATGTCCGTGCTCATCCTGTCACGTCGCATTTTATTTCTGCTTCTACTAGCCTTTTTCAGAGGTATTCTTCATTTAATAAATTGATTCGTGTGGTGTCTTATATATTTAGGTGGAAATATTTGGTAATTATCAGCCATTGAAGCCTCAACCCTTTCTCACCAGAATAGAGTTTGAATTTGCTACTCGCAAGATTGTGTTGCTTGTACATCAGGAAGTATTTGCTCCTGAAAAACAAGCGCTTATAAGTGGTAAGGACTTACCCAAGTCTTGCAGGCTTTCACCAATCACTTATTTTCTAGATAAGGATGGCATAATACGAGTGGGTGGAAGATTAGCTATGTCTAGTTGTGCGGATGAGAAAAAACATCCCATCATTCTTCCTTCAAAGTATCCTATCACTACCCTTATAATTAAGAAGTTTCATTATCAGCACCTTCATGCGGGCACTCGCACCTTGCTTTGTCTATTTCGTGAACACTATTGGGTCATTAATGGCGTTCATGAGGTTTCGTCTGTTGTTAGAAAGTGTATACCTTGTTTTAAGGTTAAACCACGCCCCGCCACGCAGATTATGGGAAATTTATTTGCGTTTCGTTCAGAACCTTCAGTCCTTCGCTCTTACTGGGATTGATTACGCTGGTCCCTATGTCCATCAATCCAATCCTCCTTCATCTAAGCGCAAAACCTTAGCAAAACTTTACATCTCGTTATTCGTATGTATGGTGACGGGAGCTATCCACCTTGAGTTGGTCACGAATGCTTCTGTATCGTACTTTTTGGCCGCCTTTTCTAGTTTTGCTGCTAGAAGGGGTGTTCAATCTGAATCTTTTTCAGATAATGCAAACATTTTTGTAAGTGCCTCTGATCACTGGAAAAAAGTGTTAAGCTCCCCTTCTGCCAATGAAAAAATTTCCAACTTTTCTTATTACGAAGGGTTTAAATGGCATTTCACCCCGCCTTATGCTCCTCATCATGGGGGCCGATGGGAGTCTTGTATAAAACTTACTAAGAGACAGCTCAAGAAAACTCTTGGTCCCGCCATACTTTCATATGAGGATTTTAATTCTTTATTTACTCAGGTCGAAGGTATCGTAAATTCCAGACCACTGACTCCTCTCTCTAACGATCCTATTGATCTTTTCCTTTAACATCCAATCACTTATTGATTGGCTGTTCTCTAGCTGCCACTCCTCCTTTGCTGGTTCGACGCTGTGATCCTAGCATACCTATTTTTTGGATGAAAATAGAATCTTTGCGCTGTTTTTTTTGGCGCCGATGGAAATTAGAGTATCTCAACTTGCTAAATAGGCGTGAGAAATGGCGGCTTCTCCAACCAGATGTACGAGTGTTGGACATGGTTCTACTTCGAGATCCATCTCCGCCTCTCGTTTGGAATCAGGGCACTTTGGCCGTGATAAGCACGTTAGAGCTGTTGATGTTTTAACGAATAAAGGTCTTTTTTTCTGCTGTCACTGTTTTGCCTTTCGAGTCTTAGTTTACTCCTCGTCTGTTGTCTATGTTTGTTTTGACTGACTCTTTTGTTTGTTTTCATTCCGAGTTCTCGGAGCATGATCACTTTTCGTGATATTTTCAATGTGTAGCAAATGGCCCATTTGTCGGGCAATTTGTTTCTTTTAATCCGAGACCATCGAATGACAATTATTACTTTGGAAGTGTAGTATTTGTCTAATTGATATGCATAACATTGTAATTAATAGGGCCAAGCATTTGATGATTTTGCATCTTTTTTGTATGAAGGCCGAAACATAGCTCGAGTATATATACATGTGTTTCATGAATTGACCGATTAAATACGGGCAATTTGTTAGGGCATTTCTTGCATTTTTTACCGTTTACAAGAGATAGGTCATTTTTGAAGCATTTTAGGTAGATTTCATTAGAAAGCTAACTATTGCAATGGGTACCATGTTTCGACTTCCGGAAAATTTCGACATATCTTCACGTTTCACATCCCCTAGACCCCAAAACCACCGTCAGTTAAAAAGTTTATATATAATTTATGTATATATATATATGTATATATATATATATACATATATCACTTTCTTGTGGACACGATAACTACCGCAATTTTGCACCAATCAATTTGAATTTTTTACATAATATGTATCCCTATAAAATCTCGGTCAAGTTCGTTAATGGGCACACACGGTCGACGGGGGTGAAAATGGGGGTATTTTTTCGAAAAAGTGAAATATCCCTATAACTCTCTTAATATTTGAAATATTGAATCCATTCAAAGTTCATACTATGTGTCGAATAAGGCCCAAAAATTTATGTTAGAAGAGTTTTTTGATAGTACCAACCATTGACCAAAGGGGTTGGAAAAAGTGGGTTTTTCGGGAAACATTAATCATATCTCTCTTAATAGGTACAATATCAAAACCGTATAAAATGGACAATATTCCCCTAATAATTACCTAAAACGTTTGACTGAAAGAATTTTTGATATGATCCACCATTACGCCAAAGGATGAGAAAAATGATTTCGGAATTATAAGAAAATGCCAAGAGCTATCAGAGGTTGCCTTGACAACACTACTAAATTGACGAGGGATGAGCCATCAGACGTTGCCATGACAACGCACTTGCACGCGATCACATTCAGTTTTCCATCTGACTAACTGAGAAGCGGCCTCGGTGACGTAACTGGTAGTATGCTGAACTTCTATGCCCAAGTTCGCGGGTTCAAAGCAGGCCGAAGTCGTCGGAATTTCTAAGAGCACTATAAATCCCTCAGTATATTTTCCTTTGGAGGGGTGATCCAACGTTCGTTGCGAGTTGCTGGTTGCGGTGGCATCTCGTAGCCAAGTTCAGAGCTTGGTGTCCTTGACGGTAGTATGTGGTAGCAACATTAGGAACTACTGCTTGAAATTGACCGTCTGCAGTTCTTACCTGAATTATAGACTAATACAGCCATCACAATTCACACTGTTTATCAGACAGATTCTACACTCACCCAAAGTACATGGGGTTACATGACCGCGTTGTCGCTGTCCCTAAACTGAGGAACCAACCAAAATCTCTGCCGGAGATAAAATTTTGCGTGAAGACGTAACAGACCGTTACATAGTTACACATCAGTGTCGAAACCTTGCATAAGGACAGTGTGACCACAAGTATAACAAGATGTTCAGTAAAGAACATATAGCCTACTTTCTCCTAAATGCATGGGCTTTGTTATAACTCTTTGTCCTTTTCAAGGAGTATAATTTACTGTTGGTTGTAGTAGCTTGTTGAAATACAACGTGCTATAGGGATATTAAACATGAATATGAGGTGCCCTTTGCTAGTGCTACCTCTGTAAAAAATTTCATTCAATTCGGTTTCTCCGTGTTTGAATTAATATGGGGAATGGATTTGCACACATACATGGCCGCTATTTGCAAACTATTGGGCTGATGACCTTGTAGTCAGTCATAAGATGCTTTCCACAAAAAGGCATGTTGTTGCAAAATCTGGTAGAGATCAAATTATTAGGATGGTCGTAATTTGATTTAAGCTTTTAACATTTGGGTGGCCATCATTCCGTTTCCGTCAAGATGGCGGCGATATAAAACATGACACTGAGGGGCCCTTTGCTAGTGCTACCTCTGTAACAAATTTCGTTCAATTCAGTTTCACCGTGATTGAATTGATAGGGGGAATCGATTTGCACACATACTTGGCCACCATCTGCAAACTATTGGCCAGATGATCTTGCAGTTTGGTCAGAATATGCTTCCCACATAAAGATATCTTGTTGCAAAATTTGGTAGAGATCGGATGATTATGTAAGTCGTAATTTGATTTAAGCTTTGAACATTTGTGTGGCTGCCATTACGTTTCTGTCAAGATGGCGGCGATATAAAACATGACACTGAGGTGCCCGTTGCTAGTGCTACCTCTGTACCAAATTTCGTTCCATTCGGTTTCACCGTGTTCGAATTGATAGGGGAATCGATTTTCACACAAAGATGGCTGCCATTCGCAAAATATTAGGCTAATGACCTATTAGTTTGGTCAAAGGATGCTCCCTCCATAAAGGTATGTTGTTGCAAAATTTGGTAGAGATCGGATGATTAGGTTAATCGTAATTTGATTTAAGCTTTGAACATTTGTGTGGCCGCCATTACGTTTCTGTCGCGATGGCGGCGATATAAAACATGCCACTGAGGTGCCCTTTGCTATTGCTACCTCTGTACCAAATCTCGTTCCATTCGGTTTCACGGTGTTCGAATTAATAGGGGGAATTGATTCTGACACAAAGAATGCCGCCATCCGCAAACTATTATGCTAATGACCTATTACATTGGTCAAAGGATGCTCCCTCTATAAAGGTATGTTGTTGCAAAATTTGGTAGAGATCGGATGATTATGTAAGTCGTAATTTGATTTAAGCTTTGAACATTTGTGTGGCTGCCATTACGTTTCTGTCAAGATGGCGGCGATATAAAACATGACACTGAGGTGCCCTTTGCTAGTGCTACCTCTGTACCAAATTTTCTTCCATTCTCTTTCACCGTGTTTGCATTAATAGGGGGAATCGATTTTGACACAAAGATGGCCGTCATCCGCAAACTATTAGGCTAATGACCTATTAATTTGGTCAAACGATGCTTCCTCTATAAAGGTATGTTCTTGCAAAATTTGGTAGAGTTCGGATGATTAGGTTAGTCGTAATTTGATTTAAGCTTTGAACATTTGTGTGGCCGCCATTACGTTTCCGGCAAGATGGTGGTGATATAAAACATGACACTGAGGTGCCTCTTGCTAGTACTACCTCTGTGCCAAATTTCGTTCCATTAGGTTTCACCGTGTTCGAATTAATAGGGGGAATCGATTTTCACACAAAGATGGCCGCCTTCCGCAAACTATTAGGCTGATGACCTATTAGTTTGGTCAAAGGATGCTCCCCCGATAGAGGCATGTTGTTGCAAAATTTGGTAGAGATCGGATGATTAGGTTAGTCGTAATTTGATTTAAGCTTTGAACATTTGTGTGGCTGCCATTACGTTTCCGTCAAGATGGCGGCGATATAAAACATGACACTGAGGTGTCCTTTGCTAGTGCTACCTTTGTACCAAATTTCGTTCAATTTGCGTTCACCGTGTTCGAATTGATAGGGGGGGACAGACATTCAGAGTACACACACTCACACACACACACAGACACACTTTTTTCGCCCTGTGTTGATCTCATAAGTCTACTTTCATTTTTTGCAAAAATCGAAAGTAGGGTAAAAATGTACCCCAAATGACAAGAAGGTTACCGTCCCCATAAGACAATAAAATGTTTAAAATATGCATAAAATGACGAAAAACAAAGTTAATTAAGCTCCAATTATAAAATACTTTCTCGCAATAAATGAGGTCTGATCCTTCTACGAAAAACTGCATATTCTGCCTATTTTCGCCTATCCCCAAGTTTGTCCGATGAAATCTACCTCCGCCTTCCGGCGTGCCGAGAGGACTTTTTTTAGGTATTATTTTGGCATTTTTAATTGTTTTCTGTTAAGTGTTATATTTCGTTATATTTCGATATTTAATTAATATAATTTATGTTTACAACACTTGTATATTATGTTTAACTTCGGCAAATAACTTGCTCAAGAAAGAAAGTAGACTTGCAAAATAACCTGCTGTCGCTAGTTTTAAAGGAAAGAGTATTTTTAACTCGATTATACTTCCAAGAAAACATACTATAAGCAGTACCTGCTTCCCCTAAATCTAAGACACATAATGGACTCACCCAAGCAGAGCATTGCTCCTTATCTTCAGCTAGATAAGAAGAACGTCAGTCGCCCACCCGCTGAGAGTCGTGTGAGTTCTTTGTTGACAAGTACTGTAAGATGCCCAAAGTTATAGGAAGTGCAATAGTTAAATTAAAACAATTTCTTACACAATATGGAGAAAATATTTTTTTCCACTGATGGGAAAATATTATTTTGCAAAGTGTGTGATGTGCGCGTTTCAGCAGAAAAGAAGTTTACAGTTGAGCAACATGTGACGCGAGAAAAACGTAAATGTGGTGTGCAGCGACTTGAAGATAAAAGAAATCGTGGCTTATAACATACACTACTGGGTGAATCTTCAACATTTTCTCCGTTTTGTGAGAAACTGTGTACAGCATTTTAATACGCCGATAATCTACTGAAAAAATTAAACCATCCAAAGCTGCGTACATTCTTAGAAGAGGAGACTGGAAAATCTATACCAGATCCCAGAATATTACGAAGAACCTACGTTGGAAGGTGCTATGACAAAACGTTACAAGAAATAAGGATAAGGGTAGGAGACGGAAACCTATGGGTATGCATAGATGAAACAACAGACAGTATGGGACGATATATAGCCAACGTTATTGTAGGCGTCCTGGAAGCAGGGAATGCTGGAGAACCATTTCTACTACATTGTGAGCAATTGGACAAAGCTAACTGGTCAACAATTAGTAAACTGTTTGACCAGTCTTTGAGGCTCTTGTGGCCCGATGGCATTCGGAATGACAACGTGCTGCTTTTAATAACAGATGCAGCACCCTACATGGTTTCTTCTTTTTTTGTCGTGTGGCCTCGTCAGAGGCCGAGTGCAGGTCTTTCTAGTCGACGCCCGTGGACATGGTGAAGGCTACAAATTCGTTACGTGCGCTCTTCTCGAAAATGGTGCATGTCACATGCGTTACATCGGACCACGGAGGAGATACGATAGAATTTTCCTGAAGTTAACAAGTTAATTGGGTGCATAAAGAAAGTGTTTTTAAAAGCCCCATATAGAGTTCTCGCATTCAAAACAGAAGCTCCTGAAATTCCCTTGCCCTTTTGACCTTTTTTGACTAGATGGGGAATGTGGATTGAGGCTTGTTTTTATTACTGCAAGAACTTTGAAGTTGTAAATAAAGTGGTCGATTCCTTCGACAAAACTGAGGCTGGATCAATAAAAACAGCGCAGGAACTCTTGACTGACAAACAAATTCCAGGTAAACTTTCCAACATATAACAAATTTCGGATCCCTCCCTAATACAATACGTGCTCCTGAAAAATCCCAAGTGCCACAGCTGCAAATTGGGTATAAAGTTGTGAATGATCTAAATCGTGTGTGTGATAAAGTGGTTGAAGTTGTATCCGTGAAATTGAATAAGGTGTTGCAAAGGAACAGTGCGTATAAAACGTTGTGCTCTATTAGCAAAATATTATCGGGTGAAAAATTTTCTCTTACCGACTGTGAATTGAATCCGGGAGATATTGCTTGTTTTCAGTATGCACCTATTGTTTCAGTTGAGGTAGAGAGAAGTTTCTCCATGTACAAATCGTTACTTGCAAACAATAGGCAATCGTTTTCATTTGAGAACCTACGCCAAGTTTCATTGTGCATTTCAATAGGAATATATCGTAAACAGCCACTGAAGTTAGTTTTCTTAAATATTCTATGTTAATTAAATGCCACCTATTTGCTAGGAGAGTATTTTGAAGAAAATGCCAGTTCTAAAGTATTTCATTTTTCACGAGGGGTGGCAAAGTGGTTTTTCCTTTGTTAGTAACAAAAATAATTTAAACTTAATGCATTGTCATCCATTGAAATTTTCTGTTAAATCAGCTAATTGTTTCTTAAAGAATTAATAAATAAGAGATTTACGAATAATTTATTGGTCATTTTTTTTCAAATTTTGTGTCATTTTTTAACCATTTTTAGGTCATAAAGGAATTTTTATTTTGCATTTTCTTGCTATTTTTGTGTCATTAAATGCCTTGCCCTATTATGTAAGATATTAAAGTGTCTCACCTGAGTGTTCAAGGTGCTCCTCGCCATTTCACTCTTTGAACGACACTGTGCTTCGTCCGCTGAGAGCAACTTGCCACTTCAGCTCGTGACAACATTTCCTTTGCCAGCCAATAACAGCGGTGTTTCTGGCCAGCTGCCTTCCTCGGCGGGTTTTCGCCATTATGAAACCTCGAGCCATCATCTTGGTGATGTCCACTCTTCATCCATTCTTCGGTCACGACTTTACGGGCCACTCTGGGCCGCTATTTTTCGAGCTTACTCTACGGCCAACATTCTACTGTCAACATTCTACAATCTGCTTTTTGGTCACCACTCTGAGGCCAATACTCTTCAAATATTTTTGCCAAGACGTTTCAAGTAACTTACAGCAATGAGAGTCATCATGTATGACCTATAATAATAATCTTCATGGCGCAAGACCTCGTACTGAGGAAAGATACAAGGAAGGGATGTCAACAGTAGTTGCTACGCACCGCGGTCGGCCAGGACCAACCAACATACTCCAATCTCTCCAGTGCCGTGATACCGTCTCAAGTGTGTGGAGTGGGTTGCCCACTGTGGCTGCCAAATGGTTATATGTGACTGTGCTTGTTTACATATCTTCGCTTGCGGGATGATTCCCTCCGGAAATACCCTCCGCCAAAGTGTCGCCAAAGATAATATAAGTTTTTAGCACTCATTTTTGGAACATTTTATAGCATCTTCTATTTTAAGAAGACAAAGTTGAACTTTGCCATACACGTTTTAATAAGAATCTTAAGTATTTTCTTCGGTGGTTATTAATTTATGTTACTCATTGTGTTTACTTAACCATGATATTAATTGACATAAATTACATATTTTGTTACCAATATGTTTAAGTGTGAAATCCTTCAGCCCCACACATTAATGCATATTTCAGTCTTAACGCTCCATCCTAATGCTATAGAATCCAAGCCAATGCTCGTTGCTGTTCTCCCTCTATGAGTTGGAGTTTTCTGGGGCAAACTCCACCAAGTGCATCTCAAAGCAAAGGAAAGCACAGTCTTAAGTCTTGTTGTGAGTCTTTGTTCTCTTTGAATATGGAGAAATAAATACAATTAAGAATTCTACCTGACACAAAAATCGAAGCACTATCATCAATATCAAGAAAAATTATAAAAATATTTAAATGGAATTTGCTGTATTTCATTGCTCGTTGATAGATTAATTAGATGTTCGGATTAGGTTTCTCACACTCATCATCCTCGGGAATATTACACACAAGTCACGTTGAGTTTCAATCCAAATGTGATAAAGCCAAAAAATATCTTGAATAGATTTTTCATATTTCACTATTTGGGCAAGGCTTCTTATAAAACTATTTTGCTAGAAGAGTTATCAAACATTTACATAATTATTATAAACAATTTACTTATTACACTTGAGAATTTTTATTTACTGGATTTACAACTTACTCAACACTGTAATCTTAATTAATTCATATCACACTGAATTTGATTAAGTCATTCCATGAATTTTTATACCATTTAATGTGACCTTAATTTACTATATCTGAAATCAATGTCTCATAATGTTAGGAGCCGATAACCTAGATGCTAGGCTCCTTCAAACAACAATTATCAGCATCATCATGTTTCATAATGACAAATATTACTTGGTGTGGAACCACAGTGAGGTGTCAGAAGTAGATTTCTTCTTTTCGCAGCATTAAGTACATAGCTATCAGCAACAATTAGGTGGCTCTTGAACTCGATTTTGATGATGATTTGTCATTACTTTGGTTAATTGTTCCTTTTATTATGAATAAACCAAACCAGCACGTTTTTACGAATGCTTGTAATATCTTCTAGTTCTGCTGCGTTATATTTCACAATAGTGGGGTTAAGGTAAGAATGCTATAGTATTAGAATAGTGGCACAACCTACAACCTATTCCTGTTACGCCCGAGATTCGAAAGTTTCTCACTCTCCAGTGTAGTTAGGTAACCGCAACCAGTAGAGTAGAACTATGGCATTTCTTTAGTCAGCATGTTCCTTATTCCTGTGTGTGTTCGCCAGTAGCTATTTGTGGTCATTTCTTGCCGGGTACTACAAGTTGCTGCGATCCTCTTCCATCTTCGGATTCTGGCTGACATATCACATGGAAATAAGAGTATAGTACTAGCATCAAGTAATGTTATTCTGGGCAGATCATTGGCTCTCCTTAAAAATTACACGGCAATTGTTATTCTCCTGCATGGCAATATTTTTTCAAACCTTCCGGAAAATAGCTTGAACATGTGGACTTATTGTCGTATTCTTCAGATATTGTATTCATAAACTCCGCCTACCGGCATTGGTTCAGGAACGTGCTCTGTTTAAACTCTACCTGGCAAGCAGTGGGCAAGTTCAGCGGGGTTAGCAATTTGCTAACTCACTGGCATGCTGCTAGCTTGTTGCTGGGCTAGCAAGTGTGAGCCTGCCCAAACGCTTTGCTACAAGCTGACGCGGGCACTTTGAGCAATGCACAGAGTTCCTTTGAAGCTACCATATTTATAGTTCTATAATAAATACGTAGAAAATAATAAAAGGGCTATAGAAACGCTTATTACTGTGCGGCGCTAGGCCGTGAGGCCAAGCTATCTGTGGACTCGGGACACGTGAGATCAAATCCTGCCGTCGGCCGTCATGTAAATGGTCTTCCGTGGTTTCCAATCTTCAGCTCCAGGCGAATACCGGGACAGTACTTTCTAATAGCCACGACCTCTACATTCAATCTCCTAGTCAAGTCTCATTAATTTCATTTCTCACGAGGTTGATATACTCACAATAAGAACAACTCTTCTTTTCTGTATTTGAAAATCCACTTTATTGTGGGCTAGTCCACTTATTTATTAGTCTTATTAATATTATGATGTTTTCTTATCTAAACATCGACCTAAATTTGTAAAGAAATAAACATTGTGTCAACGTGATACAAGGGGCCGATGACCTCGCTGTCCTGCCCAATTATCATGAAATATCCTACTATGAAACACCACCGAAGTCATGCTAGGCAACTGAGTCGGGTTCGACCTCTCGATGGTTCCTTCTGCATTTGTAAGATGACATCCAAATATTAGGAAACTTGAAATATCGCCAGACATGAGGCTTACGAGCTCATACGCTCCTCCGTAGGTTTAAGTAAAAATGTAGGCCGTGCATTTTTATTTACCAGTCCTCTTGTCCCTTAATTGTGGTGATACTCCTTCACGTTTGCAGCGTTATAGGTTCCATTAGAGATGCCTGGCCTCCTAATCAGTACTAGGTCTTGTAACCAATTTGACGTACGCCGAGCCTTGAGAAGGATGACGTCACAGGAATGGAACTGAAGGATGAGCACAATAGTTCGAATGGGAGGTTATAGAGCACTCTGATTACGTATCCCCGATGCAACGAGGGAAGGTCGTGGGCCTAAGGTAGGTCACTTGACCAGACTCACTTTCGTGAAGCAGTCGGACCTCCATATCAGTACAGAATACAACTCAGCGCGGGATTACCGAATCTGGAGACGGAGTTCCGTGCGTTTTCGAGCACTATCCGGCATGGACCACGTGCGCGGAAACATGTGAAGAAAAGAAAGTTATAACGGTAGAATTATAGTTCCGAATTGTACACGCCTCGTATGGAGACTGCAGTTGATAACATGCAATGGCATGCTAACGTTTTAAAACCTGTAAAGTGTTACGAGAACTTTAGGTATCGGAAATTCTAGCTACACATTTGTGGGTAGAATGAAGCAAGGTCACATTGTGTTATGAATTGTCTCACACTGGAGGAAATGCAACCCGGAGGGCATTCACTGTCTATTTCAGGACTTGTTATTATGTAACGACTCAAAGTGGGTGAGGTTAATGAACCCAAGGTCGAAGCGACATATGGTTGCATGCGTCAGAGAATTGTATTGTCGCTTGTGTGATAATTTCGTTACGCGAAGTGTCACAAGTGATCCGATTATCATTTCGTGAAACGGACAGCACCAGTACCCTATATGTGTAGACGGAACTGTATTTTGATGCAAAAATAAAAATTATGATGGAGATGGAAATCACGGTCATCGGCAACGCGCAGTGCGGACTATCTTACGTATATTTGGTTGAAGATACTATGGCCGCTTAAAAGGGAGATCATGGGGATTTCTTGAGATGGATAACAGCAAAGTAGGACCAGGTGGACCCGTTTGGAGACCATGGGGGCCACGTGACGTGCCAGGAACCAGGAAGAGAAGTCGGACATGGGAAGACAAGGACAACACCTGGAAATGGACGATCTATGGTAAAATGGATCAAAGGGCGAAGGTACTAAGAAATCCACCTTAAAATGTAGCTTAGAACCCGTAGTCTTTAGCAGTTGGAAACCATATCAAAATGTTATTAAGTTCACAAAAGAAGAGGGGAGTGGTACATAATAATCACAATTTATGGATGTCGCACCTTAATAAAATAGATTTTCGTTATATTTAATTTGACAGATAAAATAATATAGAAGAAAAATTTATGGGAAGGAATTACAGGATGATATTTGACACTGAGCTTTAACCCATCAAAATAAACCATCTACTGAGATCAGGTTACACACATGTTAAACTTACAGATATGAGTTGTTAAATATATAAACGTAATTAACACCGCAGCTAGTGCAAGATAAAAGAACGTGGATAATGTATGATTAAGAAAGTCGTGGAACAATAATAATAATAATAATTGAAGTGTAGAAAATAATGAATATTGAAATTAATGAAGTGTTGAATTATAACGGTTAGATCTATGCGGTCCTACCGATGATAAAGTTTGATCCAATGTTGAAATTGGAATATAATAATAAAGGTTGAATGGTGATTAAATAGTAATGATCCACAAAGTAAAATCATATAATGTCAATTTGTACTGAAATATCTGTGTGAAAACGTCATGTGTTATGAAATAGTACAACGTATGTGTCATCAAAATGCAATGTTAACTGAGGAAAGAAATGAGTTAAATATAGTTCTTGAACAACGAGTATGAAAGATGTACTAAGAGTGAATCACATTTGACCTAATTCACTAATGTAAAATGCGACACGTGTAACTGGGTGTGGAAAGTTTGAATTTATTGTGAAAATTGTTAATCTAAGACAAAAGAGTGTGAAGATTTTGTATATAAAATGTTGATTTAGTTGTAACAGGCATGAACATCCATAGTGTAAATACAGTAATAGGCATTTATTTAGAAGGAAATCCAGTGCGAGGAATAATTTGTTTTTTTTGTAGTAATTTTTAAAGCATCTCATGAGTGAACAGTATAATAAGAGTTGGCTGAGATATAACTGTGGTTAAATGTAAAATCCAATTTAGGGAACAGTTTGGGATTTTCGTAAGTTCATTGTGTCGAAAGTCAGGACACGTAGAGGTTTTGACCCTATGATATTTTGATTTTTCAAAAGATGAATTTTTTTTTCTTCAATTTCATTGCACTTCAAGCCTTAATTTTCGAGGATCTCTACGTGTAGGGTAGGCATTGTCGCTTTATTTTTATTCTCGTACCATGTGCATTGAGAATATATGCAGGATGTTTCTTTTAAAGTAACTTTCATTTAATCTTCATATTGAGGCCTGAACTAATGACAGATAACTTCGTGTTGGTAATACCCATGAACCCGATCCTATTTCACGCCCTGGGATTGTTAGAATCTCGTCCGCCCGGAGCATTTTTTTGTAACTGAATTTATTTATATTGTTCAGGATTTTTGTTCAATTTGTTCTCATCGTTGTACCGTGCTCTTGTCACGGGTTGAGGTGATGAGCCCTATTCGAGGCTAATGTATCGGGCACAACGAGATATGGCGTTCCCAACGTGATGGCATCGAATGGAGACATTGTACCACACAGTGGAGTAGCAAGTTAGATGACCCAGCATGAAAAACAACGAATGGGGAGAAAAAACAATTGAGTGCTGGTGCCTTATTTCATTGTCGTACATTACTATGGTGTTTTGGATGTAATTTGTCACTATGAAGATTATGGAAGAGTGCAGTTATTCAATTTAATACGCTGAGATGTTGGCGAACCACATTCACATTTATTGCAATAGCACACTATTAAATTATGACTCCAACTGCTAAAGCTACATAGTTACTAGTCCTTAGTATAGTCATTGTTTCAGGTAAATCCCCATGTCTATTTGGGAACTGTATTGTGTATTAATATGTCTAAAGGGTTTGAGGAATTTAGGAAGTTGTTCGATGAGCTAGGTCAAAAGATGAAGGACTTGACTGTTAGTCAAGGTAAAATGGAAAAACAGTTAAAGGAAAGTCAGGATAATTTAGGAGATCGATTCAATGATCACCGGGAACGCATGAACACTAATCTGACAGGGTTAGAAAAACAACTAAACGTCATAGAGTATGGCATAGAGAGTAAATTAAACAATAAATTAGGAAATCTAGAAGGTCAATTAAACAATAAACTAGGAGATCTAGAATGTCAATTAAACGAACTAGACGGTTTAGAAGGTAGATTTAATGACAAATTAGGTGATTTGAAGGAGCAAGTCCAGAAAAAGCAAGAAGAAATAGAAAAACGATTAGGAGATCAAATAGAGGAACATAAAGGTGATATCGGACAGAAGATTTTGAGGACTCAAACGGAACTAAATATTTTAAGCGATCAGATAAAGAACGCTTAAGTAGAAATGGAAAACAAAAGGGACGAACAATGGATGATGTTCAAGAAAACATTAACAAGAATGTTGAAGCATTGACTAAAATGATGAATGATAACACTTTGATAATTCAGGAGGTATTGAGGGATGTTCGAAGGGACATAGAAGAGAAGAATGCGGTGACAAATGCGAACATTCTAGTACAAAAGGAAAGATTGAAGGAAATAGAACAAAAAGTAGAACAAGCATCTAAGGAAGCTAATAGTTCGGAGGAAGAGTGGTTGACAAAATAGAAGGTATAAATAACCGCATGGAGGAGGTTACCACAGATGGGGAAGGAAAAATTGAAAGAATTCGTGACCAAATACAAGGCATGAAACAGGATTTAAATCAGGAGATTAAGACGCAAGTAGCGAAAGCTATTTCCACGATGGAAGATAAAATAAAAATAGAAAATGGGACACAATGAGTGTGTGTGTATGTGTGTGGACTCTGAAAGTCTGTCCCCCCCCCCCCCCCACCTATCAATTCGAACACGGTAAATCCGAATTGAACGAAATTTGGTACAGAGGTAGCACTAGCAACGGGCACCTCAGTGTCATGTTTTATATCGCCGCCATCTTGACAAAAACGTAATGGCGGCCACCCAAATGTTGAAAGCTTAAATCAAATTACGACCAACCTATTCATCTGATTTCTATCAAATTTTGTAAGGTTATACCTTTATGTACGAAGAATCTTTTGACCAAACTACGAGGTCATCTGCTTAATAATTTGCGGATGGCGGCCATGTTTGTGTGCAAATTGATTCCCCCTATCTTTTCAAACACGGTGAAAAGGAATTGAATCGAAATTTTAGTACAGAGGTAGCACTAGCAAAGGGCACCTCAGTGTCATGTTTTAAATCGCCGCCATCTTGACGTAACCGTAATGGCGGCCACCCAAATGTTCAAAGCTTAATTCAAATTACGACCAACCTATTCATCTGATCTCTACCAAATTTTGTTACCTTATATCTTTATGTACGAAGAATCTTTTGACCAAACTACGAGGTAATTTGCCCTATAATTTGCGGATGGCGGCCATGTTTGTCTGCAAATCGATTCCCCCTATCTTTTCAAACACGGTGAATCCTAATTGAACGAAATTTAGTACAGAGGTAGCACTAGCAAAGGGCACCTCAGTGTTATGTTTTATATCGCCGCCATTTTGACGAAAACGTAATGGCGGCAACCCAAATGATCAAAGCTTAAATCAAATTACGACCAACCTATTCATTTGAACTCTACCAAATTCTGTAACATTATACCTTTATGTATAAAGAATCTTTTGACCAAACTACGAGGTAATCTGCCCAATAATTTGCGGATGGCGGCCATGTTTGTGTGCAAATCGATTCCCCCTATCTTTTCAAACATGGTGAACGAAATTTGGTACAGAGGTAGCACTAGCAAAGGCGTAATGGCGGCCACCCAAATGTTGAAAGTTTAAATCAAATTACGACCAACCTATTCATCTGATTTCTACCAAATTTTGTAAGGTTATACCTTTATGTACGAAGAATCTTTTGACCAAACTACGAGGTTATCTGCTCAATAATTTGCGGATGGCGGCCATGTTTGTGTGCAAATTGATTCCCGCTATCTTTTCAAACACGGTGAAAAGAAATTGAAACGAAATTTGGTACAGAGGTAGCACTAGCAAAGGGCACCTCAGTGTCATGTTTTAAGTCGACGCCATCTTGACGTAACCGTAATGGCAGCCACCCAAATGTTCAAAGCTTAATTCAAATTACGACCAACCTATTCATCTGATCCCTACCAAATTTTGTAAATTTATATCTTTATGTATGAAGAATCTTTTGACCAAACTGCGAGGTTATCTGCTCAATAATTTGCGATTGGCGGCCATGTTTGTGTGCAAATCGGTTCCCCCAATATGCTGATAGATCCAATGTCTAACTGCATGTAACGTCCATTGGACTTCAACCAAATTTTGTATTCTGTACCTTAAGAGATGCAACTAAGAATATATTCAGTCACCAGGGCTGCCAACTGTAGTGCTCTATTAGGCTACATTATACCAGGAATATTTCGAACAAATTGAACGAAATTTAGTACAGAGGTACCACTAGCATAGGGCACCTCAGTTTCATGTTTTATATCGCCGCTATCTTGACGAAAACGTAATGGCGGCCAACCAAATGTTCAAAGCTCAAATCAAATTACGACCAACCTATTCATCTGATCTCTACCAAATTTTGTAACAGTATACCTTTATGTATGAAGAATCGTTTGACAAAACTACCAGGTCATCAGCCGAATAGTTTGCAGATAGCGGCCATGTATGTGTGCAAATCGATTCGTCATATCAATTCAAACACGGTGAAACCGAATTGAATGAAATATTGTACAGATGTAGCACTAGCAATGGGCACTTCATATTCATGTTTAATATCCGTGTAGCACGTTGTATTTCAGCAAGCTACTACAACCAACATTCAATTATACTCCTTGAAAAGGACAAAGAGTTATAACAATACCAATGCATTTAGGAGAAAGTAGGCTGTATGTTCTTTACTGAACATCTTGTTTTTCAATTCGATTCTTAAATATATCCAGACAAAAAGATCACTGAACGAAAATGGATAATTTGTGGGCTGCTAAATAGAAAGTTAATATCAATAGAATCTACTTCAATGATGAGACACAAACAATGAGAGACACTTCTCAAGTTGCAATCAAATCTTATTCTAATCCAAAACTTACAGTTATGCTCATTTAAAGCGATAAATTGTGTATTTTGTATGTTGAACACTTACTGATTTAAATGGTCTCCACTTCCAACACTTGCTGGTTCCTGGGTTTCTTCTTCCTCATCCTAGGGATAAGACGGAATATTTTATTTCTGTGCGTATACGTTTACACAACCCATGTACATTTACTGCACTAGTCAGCTATTGAGAAGATATATTCACTGAACGACTTTCGTACTGACCATCACATCCTACTGCTAGACATGAACATTAAACAGATAAGAGGTTATAACCTCAAATTGAGTAACTTATAACAAACTATCTCCGGTTGAGGGAATCTTGAACAGAAGGAAAATGCTGACATCAGTACCTTTATAGCAGTAATAGCTGTATGGATTGAGGAAAAATAAAAATTGATTTTTGAATATTTAGCCTTAAGACTATAAGAGGTCCTAGGATCCAACACATGCACGTATCATTTTGTAACAGGGAACTAGACTGATAATGTTTGCACCAACATCAGTTTCGAGAATACATGCATAAATCAATCAACCTTTCAAATACCATACAAGACATCCTTTAACAAATCACTGCAATTTATTATACAAATGTTTCAGAAGAAATTAGAGTAAGTCGATTAAATCCCTCTAGATGGAGTCTATTGTAGAGTATTGAATATCAATACCGCTGCTTGTAACAACAAGAATTACAGGTCTGCTACTCACAGTTTGTAATGGAGATAAAGGCCAATGAGGAGATGGGAGTAGGTATTAATTGAAGAGTCGATTCCTTGCTGCATACCGGGACTGAATCCAATCTTTATAGTTCCCGCATACAACAGATTAAGGGGTGAGCACATTACAGTCACCAGATCATGTGAACTGTCTTGAAAGACGTGTGGGTATGATCCCCAATTTCCATTAATATTTTCATGTATCAACACGTTTCTATCAAGGGTAATGCTGGGAAGGTACCTCCTTACTATATTGCAAAGCTTATTAACACCTCCTATGGGCTGGACAAAACGGCATTGGGCTGAGGTTAGGAAGAAAGATTTCTGAGTACTTACAAGTAAAAGTAAGTAGAGTTAAGTATTCGCAATTACTTTCCATATGGTTCAAGAACAATATTTTACTTTTATCTCATATCTGCAATTATTTATTATCTTCATGCTTACAGTCAACCGCATATATTTGCAATGCTCAACATTCACTGTCATAAGTTAGACCCATTACAGTAATTGCCTGGTGTTCAAGTGAAAAAGCACAGAAGACCACTCATGACGGGAGTCAAACCCACCTCCCCTCCGTAGCATTCATGGGAGAATCTCTACCAGAATATAAGATATCCCAAATAATGTTGATACCACAGTGGGCAAGTAATACAAGGTGATTATGATTAGCTTCACGCAATATACAGTACCATTTGCCAATGATATTAGAATGCATCCCCCAGTAGCTCAGTGCTCCGAGCAACATCGCACAAAGTGGAAGTATCGTATGGGACAGATAATTTAATTCACCATCCTGCTATCAAAATGGATTGTGCTTGCTGTACAAAACACAATCTAATAACCAGACGCTTCCGATTGTCCTCAACACAACAGTGAAAATACAATTTTTAATCCCATAATGCTAAAAGGTGTTAAGGAGATATCTTGTAAAGAGCCATGAAGATACTTACTTCATTTGCATCTGAAGATGGTGTTTCTGTTTTGCGGCACGAAACGATCTCCGGAATAGAAGTTTCCTCAATTTTGATATCTGTGTGATAGTCTGTATCGTCCTGCAATGAAATTATTTGCGTCACAAATATGTTCATTTGCGTAGGCGGAATTATATCTTTCAGATGACTTGTAAACTTGCAGTGAATTTTTTCAGGAATATAACATACTGAAGGTAATTCAACCTCCCATTTATAGAATTTTAAGTCAACGGTGACATGGCTTAAAACCTAACAGTTTTTGTGAAGCTCATATCTGAGAACAGGTCAGTCGTTATACATTCACAAAACCTAGGCCTAGCATATTGTCACTAGCATTGAGTTGGTGTGTTGCGACTTTGCGGCGTAGAAGCAGTTACTTACAGGTACCATGTGTCGTTAATAAGCACAAGCAACGTTGATACATTTTGTGTTCAGAAACAAGCGTTGTTTTACCCTCTTGAGACCAGATTAAAGCAATGTTCATCTCAAGGATACTTAAGTTAAGGAGGATTTAATTGGAACGATAGACAACTCCATAAGTACATTGGCAGCTAATTGAAATTTCATTTGATACCAATACAATTGAAATTCGACATTACGCAACAAATACGTAACAAATATAGAATTGAATATGAATATGTTTATAGGCAAGAGCTAAAGATTTATTCTGAACGAAATTACCAACTGCGGTGTAATTATTGCCAAAGTGACACCACCATTGACCATCTCTAGGGAGTTTTCACACGCTGACTTTGTGTCAGTGCAAAGCGTTCAACATTCTTTCTGAATCTCCATTCAAAGCTCCGAGAAGAACTGAGGAACCCTCACCATCAAATTAACAATATGTGTGTACCATTGGAGGCTGTCATGAAGGGTGGACCAAAAATATATTGACACTCACAGCTAGCAGTAGAAAATGTCATCAAAGTGAAGGGTGGGCCTACATCAGTAGCGGATAGCAGCGTAGTATTTAATACAAACGAAAGGTTGTGTCAATGCCATATTGTTGTGCAGCATTGGAAGTCGCCCCAAGCCTCATTTCCGATAATGTCAATATCCAATTAAAACCCAATGCGTTCTAGAACACACATGCGTTGCGGGCTAGAATAGATTTTGGCAGGACTATCATTATCAAACCAAAAGCATCTACTGGACGCCATACCCAAACATTCTGAAATGTATGTTTCGCCCAAAACTGATCGGACAATTTACAAGATCATGTCAAATTTTGTAAGTGCATAGCATGTGGTGTAGACTTCACCTATAATAGGAACCAGGGTGCAAACACAGTGAAACTGCATTACCAATAAATTAGCTATTGTTAGGACAGCATGTGGTGTAGACTTCACCTACAATAAGAGCCAGGGTGCACACACAGTGAAACTGCATTACCAATAAATTAGCTATTGTTGGCACAGCATGTGGTGTAGGCTACACCTACAATAAGAGCCAGGGTGCAAACACAGTGAAACTGCATTACCAAAAAATTAGCTATTGTTAGCACAGCATGTGGTGTAGACTTCACATACAATAAGAGCCAGGGTGCAAACAAAGTGAAACTTCATTACCAATAAATTAGCTATTGTTGGCACAGCATGTGGTGTAGACTACACCTACAATAAGAGCCAGGGGGCAAACACAGTGAAATTGCATTACCAATAAATTAGCTATTGTTGGCACAGTATGTGGTGTAGACTACACCTACAATAAGAGCCAGGGTGCAAACACAGTGAAACTGCATTACCAATAAATTAGCAATTGTTAACACAGCATGTGGTGTAGAATACACCTACAATAAGAGCCAGGGGGCAAACACAGTGAAACTGCATTACCAATAAATTAGCTATTGTTGGCACAGCATGTGGTGTAGACTACACCTACAATAAGAGCCAGGGTGCAGACACAGTGAACATGCATAAGCAATAAATTAGCTATTGTTGACACAGCATGTGGTGTAAAGTACACATACAATAGGAACCAGGGGGCAAACAGAGTGAACCTTTATTATCAATAAATTAGCTATTGTTAGCACAGCATGTGGTGTAGACTACACCTACAATAAGAACCAGGGGGCAAACACAGTGAACCTGCATTACCAATAAATTAGCTATTGTTAGCGCAGCATGTGGTGTGGACTACACCTACAATAAGAACCAGGGTGCCAGCAGAGTGAACCTGCATTATGAATACAATAACATCAGCAACTTTTATCTACCAAAATAAGAAACAGCAGTGATAAATTCAAATGTTCAAATTATAGGAAAACCATTCTCATTAATATAAGAACCTATGATCACCTGTATTTCGTGTTCCACTTTGATAACCCAGCTTGTGTCTTCAAATAGACCACCAGACCCATCCAGCAGATTATTAGAAGTGGGTAACTGGTTATTTGATTCCTAGAAAGTATCACCATAGTATGAACCAATGTAAAACAAACAGACAGAATAACATCACTAAAGCTACTATTTGGTAGTAAGTATTAAGTTGATTGTCGTGCACATCACTAGGATTGTTATGTTACACGATATGCGAATAAAATACAACTTACAATATTAGCGACTTCATCAGTATCAGAGAACCACTCAAGCTCCCTCTTAATGATTGGTTGTTGCTCCATTATGTTCGGGAAACTAGAACACACAAAGTGCGCTTGAGAGTTATTAAAGGCCGTCCTTATACCAGTACCGGTACGTCAAATAATTATCATATATAATCCATCCAAAAATATGATAATTTCGGACCATGAGGTTTGACTTTGTAAGATATAAGTTAGGGCATAATATCGAGTTAAGTAGTAATGACTATTATTGCGATACAATGAGGAATTACTGGTGCCAGTGAAATGAAGCATCTTATAATTGGTCTCCCTATTCCAAATAATGCTATACACGAATCATAACACAATTTGACGAGGCATGGGATTATCTGACGTTAAATTACATTACAAACCTATCAAAGTGAAAGTAAACTGAAGTTACTGCACGAGTAGAGGCAGTAACTAGAAAATACAAGATAATACATCCGCCACGTGTTACAAGGAACCCACTTCAAATGAAATACACCACTTCTCTCTCAATGAACCAACATTGAACGGAACGGATTATAATATACACACATCAAAAAAAGTTTTGCATCACCTCGGTTCCAAGAGTTCCGGAACCTTTAAATACAAAGGGAATAGAGATCAACACAAACAACATTTCAGCTCGTTTTATTGCTCATGAGACCCACACATTGCATGTTGTACCATCATACAGCTAGAC
Organism: Meconema thalassinum; assembly: GCA_946902985.2. NCBI lineage: Eukaryota > Metazoa > Arthropoda > Insecta > Orthoptera > Tettigoniidae > Meconema > Meconema thalassinum. The sequence goes on from CAMPQE020000024.1 coordinate 390,347, forward strand.
TTTCAGCATTTGTGGTCCAGATTGCAGTACACACCACTACCTCTAATACCCAGTAGCACGTCCTCTTGCATTGATGCATGCCTGTATTCGTCGTGGCATACTATCCACAAGTTCATCAAGACACTGTTGGTCCAAATTGTCCCACTCCTCAACGACAATTCGGCGTAAATCTCTCAGAGTGGTTGGTGGGTCAAGACGTCCATAAACAGCCCTTTTCAACATATCCCAGGCATGTTCGATAGGGTTCATGTCTGGCGAACATGCTGGCCACTGTAGTCGAGCGATGTCGTTATCTTGAAGGAACGCATTCACAAGATGTGCACGATGAGGTCGAGAATTGTCGTCCATGAAGACAAATGCCTCTCCAATATTCTGCCGATATGGTTGCACTATGGGTCGGAGGATGTCATTCAGGTATCGTAAAGCCGTTTCGGAGCCTTCCATGACCACCAGTGGCGTACGTCGGCCCCACATAATGCCACCCCAAAACATCAGGGAACCACCACCTTGCTGCACTCGCTGGACAGTGTGTCTAAGACGTTCAGCCTGACCAGGGTGCCTCCAAACACGTCTCCGACGATTGTCTCGTTGAAGGCATATGCGACACTCATCGGTGAAGAGAACGTGATGCCAATTCCGTGGGGTCCATTCAGCATGTTGTTGGGCCCATCTGTACCGCGCTGCATGGTGTCGGGGTTGCAAAGCTGGACCTCGCCATGGACGTCGGGAGTGAAGTTGCGCATCATGCAGCCTATTGCGCACAGTTTGAGTTGAAACACGACGTCCTGTGGCTGAACGAAACGCATTATTCAACATGGTGGCATTGCTGTCAGGGTTCCTCCGAGCGGCAATCCGTAAGTAGCGGTCATCCACTACAGTAGTAGCCCTTGGGCGGCCTGAGCGAGGCCTGTCATCGACAGTTCCTGTATCTCTGTACCTCCTCCATGTCCGAACAACATCGCTTTGTTTCACTCTGAGACGCCTGGAAACTTCCCTTGTTGAGAGCCCTTCTTGACACAAAGTAACAATGCGGACGCGATCGAACTGCGGTATTGACCTTCTAGGCATGGTAGAACTACAGACAACATGAGCAGCGTACCTTCGTCCTGGTGGAATGACTGGAACTGATCGGCTGTCGTACCCCCTCCGTCTAATAGGCCCTGCTCATGCATGGTTGTTTACATCTTTGAGCAGTTTTAGTGACATCTATGAACAGTCAAAGGGACTGTATCTTGGATACAATATACACAGTCAACGTCTATATGCCGGAGATCTGGGAACCGAGGTGATGCAAAACTTTTTTTGGATGTGTGTATATTTATCCTAGCAAACTTACAAATATATACACCGGGTAACTTGTATTGCCGTCATATAGAAGTCATATGCCGTCATATGGAAAGGGAGAAGGAAATTGATGAGGATGCAAAAGGAGATTTAATATTGAGATCAGCATTTGACAGAGCATTAGAGGACTTAGGCAGGAACAAAGCACCAGGCATAGATGATATACCGATTGAGTTTCTACGCTACATAGGAGATGAAGTTCTGATCAGGTTATTTCATATGGTGTGTGGGATTTATGAGACAGGTGAGGTACCCCCTGATTTCAAGAAGAATGTTATCATCCCTATACCAAAGAAAGTGGGAGCTGACAGATGTGAAGATTACCGTACAATCAGCTTGATTACTCATGCTTCAAAGATCCTGTCTAGAATAATTTACAAGAGGATTGAAAGCCAGATAGAATCGGAGTTGGGTGAAGACCAGTTTGGTTTCAGGGAAATGTAGGAACAAGGGAAGCTGTACTAAGTCTTAGGCTGATTTTGGAAGGTAGAATAAGGAAAGGTAAGAGAACGTTCATGGCATTTGTAGACTTAGAAAAGGCTTTTGATAACGTTGATTGGACTAAATTGTTTGACATTTTGAAATCTATTGGAATAAAGTACAGGGATAGGAGGGTGATATACAATCTATACAGAAACCAGACAGCAGTCATTCGAGCTGAAGGACATGAGAGAGAAGCTGGTATTCAGAAAGGTGTAAGGAAAGGCTGCAACTTATCACCCATACTTTTCAATCTTTACATTGAACAAGCAATGAAGGAAATTGGAGAAAAATTTAAAGTGGGAGTGAAGATTCAAGGAGAAATAATTTCAACTCTGAGATTTGCTGATGACATCGTCATCTTGGCCGACACGCCTGAGGATTTGAATCAGTTTTTGAATGGTATGGACTCCGTCTTACAGAATGAATACATGATGAAAATTAATAAATGTAAAACAAAAATACTGGAATGCAGCCGAAATAAATCAGAAACTTCTATGGAGATCAAATTGGCTGGTGAAAAGCTGAAGGAAGTTGGAGACTTCTGTTACTTAGGAAGCAGAATAACCAGTGATGGACGAAGCAAAGAGGATATAAAAAGTAGGTTGGCTCAGGCAAGGAAAGCCTTCCTACAAAAAAGGAATCTGTTGACATCGAATATAGATTTAGGTATTAGGAAGTCATTTTTGAAAGCCTTTGTCTGGAGCGTGGCGCTCTATGGAAGTGAAACTTGGACTATTGGTGCAGCAGAAAAGAGGAGAATTGAAGCATTTGAAATGTGGTGTTTCAGGAGAATGATGAAGATCAGATGGGTTAATAGGGTTACATACGAAGAGGTATTAAGGCGAGTGGGAGAGGAGAGATGTTTCTGGCGACTGCTAATGAAGAGAAGAGATAGGTTGGTAGGACACATACTAAGACACCCAGGAATAGCAAGCTTAGTTATGGAAGGAAGGGTCGAGGACAAGAACTGTAGGGGTAGACCAAGGTTAGAATATGTTAAACAGATTGCCTCGGATGTAGGATGTGGTAGCTATGTAGAGATGAAACGATTAGCTCAGGACAGGGAGACATGGAGAGCTGCATCAAACCAGTCAAAAGACTGAAGACTCAAACAACAACAACAACAAATAAATAATAATAATAATAATAACAATAACACCTCTTTGCTCTTCAGTTGACGCCTCCATGTATCTGTTTGCAATGCGACTGGCAGCGTTGGACGATCGATGCATGCTGCTGCTCGCTTTGTATCGTCACGTGACATACACCCGTGCCCTCTAGCGACGGGCTGTGACCTTCCACGCTCTGGTCGAAACCACACCTCGTTACACACGCCACGATTAGCCCATGTCATCACCGGTTTGCGCATTACAGCCTCCGGCTCGTTACGTTTTGAACGCACCTCAGAATTAACAAGTACAATGCATAGCCTACATGGGAGGAGTGGATGCTTCAAATATGGTTTTACCTGGATAAGAGGTGCACTTTGAAATTTTGGAAGAAGGTGGTGTGTTGTATTATAGCTAGGATAGGGCTAAATTCCTATATCATAGTAATATATAAAATTGAGATGGTGTGTGTCTTTCTGTCTGTCTGTATGTGTGTTACTCAATAACACAAGAACCACTGGTTCGATTTAAATGAAATTTTGCATGAACGTAGCTGATTTACCAGGCTTACATATAGGCTACTTTGATTTCGATATTTTGCACTATTTGAAAATGGCGACTATTTCCATATTTCCATTTCAAATAAAAAGAGAACGCTAAGAAATAGCTAACTTAAGATGGCACTACGAGCTTTAAAATTTAATTTTCTATCCGAAAGGTCCTTATCAATTTTCTTGTATCTCCAACGGTTAGCGAGTAAAACCCACATTTGTGACGCCACTACACCCTTTGTTTTCAAAATTTCATATTTCCATCATACTAATATATAAAAACTAGCAGAAGTACCCATTCTTTGAACGGTCTTCGGTATTAATAACCAGATGTTATCAATTGAGCTACTGTTGCAATGTTTAGGGGCTTGGAACCTGTTTGTTGGCAAAGAAAAATGATTAGTTAAAATGTGCTCTCAAACTAAATTTGCCTAACGTGTTCTTCCTGGCGTGAAAATAAAATTGAAAACCTCGTAGACGAATCGCAATACACGTCACATACAAACTGACCCTAACCGTTGTGACAAGTGCCCAACTACAGGAAGACCCCTTTTATAAATTATAAAGGCTTGTGGTGCATGAAAATTCAGTTTTCTTTAGCCTCCAATGGCCCAAATTCCTAAAATCAGCAAAAAACAGTCTACTATTTCAAATCAGGAATTTTTGAAAATAATGTTGCTGTTTGGAGTTATAATAGACCTTCTGCACGACATATCGCACGTGTAAGTCGTGTGAAAAAAATCTAGGGTACTCCTTGAACCCCTTAAGTGCATTGATGAATTTTACAGTTTTAGTTGGTTCCGTGATAACCTTATAGCCATTTGCAACCTTTCACAGAAATGTAATAAATGGAGTGGCATTACTTATTCCAGAAATAGATGGAAAGTTGGATGCCACCTCTTGAGATACAGTTGTCATGGTTAGTGGCTTGCACCCCTTCTTTAGTTTATTAAATGAACTTAGTTTTCTGGGAATATCTAAGAAACTGTTGGGTTTAGAGCCTTAAAATATAGTTTTCGGGGACCCTTTACGGCTCTCGAGGGGCCCGAGTTTTGTTTCTGACACCAAGGGTTTGAAAATGAGTGTCTCGTCGTTGTACGCCATAATAATGATAATAATTAAAATAATAGTAATAATAATAATATAACACATAGGGATAGGGATATAATAGACCTTCCGTACCATACCCACACGTGTAAATATCGTGAAAAAATTCTACAGTACCCCTTGACCCCTTAAGCGCATTATATGTATTGATGAATATTTCAGCTTAATTTGGATCCGTTATAACCTTATTGTCGTTTGCAAACCTTCACAGTAATATAATGAATGGAATTGCATTGCGTCTTACAGAAATAGATGGACCTCTGAGATTCTGTTGCCATTGTTACCGGCATGCATTCCTTCATTAATGTATTAAGTGAAATTAGTTTCTTTGGGAATATCTCGAAAAATGTTGGTTTTAGGGCCTTAAAATGTGGTTTTCGTGGTTCTTTTAGGGCCCCCGAGTTTCGTTTCTCACATTGAGGGGCTGAAAATGAGCTTTGTTTCACTCTTCTACGCCTATTTCAGCACGTATTTTAAGGGGGTAGGGCCCCTTTTATGAGAGGTACGGAGAAGAGTTATATCAATGATTGGTGTCGTGCCTCTGAAGGATATCTGTATCAAATTTTACGTTGATCCACTCAGCCGTTCTCGAGTTATAAGGACACAAAAAATTGTCCACAGACAGACAGACAAACAAACAGACAGAGAGACAGACAAAAAAAATATTTTTGCTCGCATCCATCATAAAACAGTCTGAAACGAGCAAATATCGCAAATTTCCGTGGAAATTCAGAAAAAACAGACAAACTTTCATTTTTATATATATATAGAGAGAAGAGATGAGATGGTGTGTGTCTTTCTGTCTGTCTGTCTGTGTGTTACTCAATAACACAAGAACCACTGGTTCGATTTAAATGAAATTTTGCATGGACGTAGCTGATTTACCAGGCTTATATATAGGCTCCTTTTGATTTCGATGTTTTGCACTATTTAAAATGGCGACTGTTTTCATAATTCCATATCAAATAAAAAGAGAGCGCTAAGAAATAGCAAACTTTTGATGGCACTACGAGCTTTAAAATTTAATTTTCTATCCGAAAGGTCCTTACCAATTTTCGTGTATCTCCAACGGTTAGCGAGTAAAACCTAAATATGTCTTATAAAACACGGTCAACGCCGAGCGATGTTAGTCTATGTTAGTCTCTACATGAACTGTTTTATTTATAGAGGTAGTTTGGGGGGTCCGAAACTAGACGTGATTTTGAGTCTAATTTTATACTCTTTGTGCCGGTTATTGTATGTGAGTATTTGGATCATTACGCTGTTTCACAATGTTATAGGGCTTTCTACTTTGCACGGTATGTTATGAATATTTCAGTTGGCAAATATTTATCTGCTTTTTGTCGTTTTTTTTTACCATGATCAGAAACCCAAATTCACAGACGAATGTGTCGAAGACTATCGACTGTCACAATAGTTTATTTAGTGTTCATATTAATCTTACTGCAGAACTGGGCAAATTTATTTCAATTAAGTAGGTATTTTGGCTTTTGCGGCCAATAAAAACCCCGCACGAAAGACGGCGTAAACCTAGAAAAGTTGCTGAGTTTTAATTGCTTGGCCCTGAAATTGAATATACAATCATTTTGGAAGCCTTTATAGGGAGGTGAAAGACTGTTTTAACCTTTAGCACTCGCAGTAAAGTAGCTGAGGTGTTCTAAATAAGAATTGAGGTATCGCACAGTTTGCTACTCCTTTGGTAGTCCACAAATAGACCACAAGAGCTCGCTGATGAACCATCTCGGAGTTACTAGGCGTAATCTCGCACAAGACACGGCATAAACTTAGAAAATGTATCTGTGATTAATTTGTTTTTGTTATTATTACTTGGGATGATTGAAATTTGTTCCGTTACTGTTACTCTTTACAGTATCATGACGGTACGTACTTTCCGCAATATTACTTATTGCGGATATGATAATTGCTCTCAAGTTTGATGTATTTTTAGCATAATGTTTATATGTTTAAATATAATATGAAGACGTTAAACGACATGTGTTCAATATTTAAGACAGGTTATTTAACTTTTACTGCATAGAAGCTGATATTTATTTCCAATATTTAAGAGCACTTTCTCACCTACAAAGGGGAGGCAACAGGCTTTTCTCCGGGTCCTCCGGTTTTCCCTGTCACAATTCCATTCCAGCAACAATCTCCACTATAATTTCATTTCATGCGTCATTCATTTAATCTTTGCCCCAGGGGAGTGCGACAGGCTTCGGCAGCCGGCACAGTTCATATCCTTGCTGTTAGACGGGGATTTCATTCATTCCATTCCCTGACGCGGTCGGTCGACTGAAAGCAGGCTAAGGATTTTCACTTTCCTACCTCTGATTAATAATTTGGTGAGTGAAGATGCATGTAGTCTACACATGCAGTTGGTAACATGGAAATAACATAAGAACATTAGGAATGTGCGATTATATATATTAATGATTTAGGCCAGCAAGTACTAAAAGCCGTTCGAAGAACGGGTAGTTCAGCTATTATTATATAAAGAAAATCCCGCCAACAAGAAAATGAACAGGCTACAGTTTACTTCTAGCATTATTGAGGATTTAGAAATATAATGGATAAAACACAGAAATCTACTCCCTGCTCCAACAACTTTGCCTTCAGGAGGGGCTTTGTTGGAAAAATTGCCCAGTAGTAATTTTGAACGGTGTGTAGTGTGCAGCAAAAAGAATGGTGGGCAGATAAAAAGGTCCTGTGTGCCAAGTGCAGGAAAGGTCTGCATGGTTTGTGTATTGGACTGCACAAGGGCTGAGAGATGAAAGTTTGTGAGTGTAAACATGTAGGCTACATATGACAGGTGTGAGTAGTGAGCAAGAAAAGTTGTTTTTAGAAGAACTATCTATCTCAAGATATTGATATTTTGTAAACTGGTAAACAATAAGTCAATGTGCACAGAATTGTTAAAATTTAGGTGAGTGCATTCAAAATACTAGGTGGTATAGACATCCATTTTTAGCCTACTTTTCACATTTTGTAAAAATGAGGAAAAAGTAGACTTATGATATCGATCCGGGCAAATGTATGTCTGTCTAACTGTCCGTCTATCTGTCCTTCTGTTTGTGTGTGTGTGTGTGTGTCTCTGTGTGTGTGTGTCCCTATCAATTCCTAAACGGCTGCAGCTATCAAAACCAAATTTGGTATGAGTAAAGACTTATGCGTGAGTATTTCACAGCCTTATTTGAAAACGATTTCAGTGCTACCAACTGCTGATAAATCACAATTGAAAATTGAGGTCTATGTTAAATATCTCGGAAGATATGCATGGTAATTGTTACAAAATTGACACACATATAGATAATATTACATCAGACTAATTTACAGGAGTCCATATATGAGAGTGTTGCCAACATGATTCTATGCCTGCTGATAAGTCCAATATTAAAAAGCATGTAACTTCCATACTATCTAATGTATTTCAACCAAATTTGGTATGTGATTTGCGCACGAGACCAGATATGATTAGGCATATTTTTAATGTCAACAGAGCTGCCAATTGTTGAAAATTATGCACTCTATACATTTTATCATAATCTCAATATATCAGAAAGTATGCAGGCCAACAGTTCTAAACTTTGCATACAAATAGTACCTGCAAATGTAGGTTAATTTTCAGTGACTGATATACGACAGTGATACCAACATGATTCTACGCGTGCTGATAGGTTTAATGTTGAATCACATGTAACTTCCATTGTAATAAATGAAGTTCTTTCAAAATTGGCACATATATAGATCATAATATGTCAATTTAAGTTTGAGCATTCCATTTACGGCAGTGTCGCCAACCTGATTTCACGCTTGCTGATAAATTCAATATGTAAGTACATGTAACGTGCATACTAATTATTGGACCTCAGCCACATTGTGCATGTCCATTGGGCACCTCAAGAGATGGAATTAAAAATATATTTATAGTCGCCAGGTTTGCCAACTGTTGATATATGGTTTCTATAATTTAAAGAAAAGTAGGCTCTTTAGTTCGTCTCGGAACTACTTGTTTCTTTTTCAAAATTACATGAGAAGATTTTTTTTACTTGGCACTGTGAATTATTGTTGTGATATTATTACAGTGGGTGAAGAGAGACATCACTTAGCTACAAGGAGGTGTAAACTACAATGAAATATCTTGAAAAGTGAGGGTAGTATGTTATTTTCTTCAGTGCTGAATAATAAGTATTTTCCCTCTGGCAATCTTAGCACACATGAAAGTAAGGAGGCCGGCACTAAGAGGGTACTGGAATACGGTATTATTAGTCCAGTAGTTAACATAATAGGCTTAGGCGGAATATTTCTGGGTTCGATTCCCAGGCAGGTTCGGACGATTTTAATCTCCAGAGGAATTCACTGACGTCATCAACATTAAATTCATCCCCGATGCGCAGATCGAGCATAATAAAATAGATAACTACAATTAGCCTATAGACATCTCGTGTTTACTCTGGAACGAGCTCGTGATTTTGAATGTGTTGTTATTAGGAATATGATACAAAACAAGAGTCTGGCGCTCTTCAGTAGGTCAACGTCCAGAAGAGTTGGGTAATTCCCTAATTTACATGAGATTAATAAATACACCAGGAGGACCAGTTTCGGGCGTCACGCGATCTGTTGGGTTGACCGACTGAAGAGCGCCAGACTTTTGTTAACTAAGCCAACACTGAAAAATGGCATTTATGTGGCGCTTTTGGGGGAAAGAAGACTAGTGCTGCAATATTAAGGACACACGTGGAAAGCCTCTAACAGATAGGGAAGAAAAGATTGAGAGATGGAAGGCTTACATACAGTGTTTGTATAAGGGAAAGGAGGTTGAGAATCATGTAATGGAAAGGGAGGAGGAAATTGATGAGGATGCAAAAGGAGATTTAATATTGAGATCAGAATTTGACAGAGCATTAGAGGACTTAGGCAGGAACAAAGCACCAGGCATAGATGATATACCGATTGAGTTGCTATGCTGCATAGGAGATGAAGGTCTGATCAGGTTATTTCACTTGGTGGGTAGGATTTATGAGACAGGTGAGGTAACCTCTGATTTCAAGAAGAATGTTATTACCTCTATAGCCTACCGAAGAAAGTAGGAGCTGACAGATGTGAAGATTACCGTACAATCAGATTGATTACTCATGATTCGAAGATCATGTCCAGAATAATTTACAAGAGGATGGAAAGCCAGATAGAAACGGAGTTGGGTGAAGACCAGCTTGGTTTCAGGAGAATTGTAGGAACAAGGGAATCTGTACTAAGTCTTAGGCTCATTTTGGAAGGTAAAATAAGGAAAGATAAGAGAACGTTCATGGCATTTGTAGACTTAGAAAAGGCTTTTGATAACGTTGATTGGACTAAATAGTTTGACATTTTAAAACGATTGGAATAAAGTACTGGGATAGGAGGGTGCTCTACAATCTACACAGAAACCAGACAGCAGTCATTCGAGCTGAAGGACATGAGAGAGAAGCTGGTATTCAGAAAGGTGTACGGCAAGGCTGCAACTTATCACCCATACTTTTCAATCTTTACATTGAACAAGCAATGAAGGAAATAGGAGAAACATATATAGTGGGAGTGAAGAATCAAGGAGAAATAATTTCAACACTGAGATTTGTCGATGACATCGTTATCTTGGCTGACACGCCTGAGGATTTGAATTAGTTTCTGAATGGTATAGACTCCGTCTTGAGGAAAGAATTCATGATGAAAATTGATAAATATAAGACAAAAATATTGGAATGCAGCAGAAAAAAAATCAGAAACCTCTATGGACATTAAATTGGCAGGTGAAATGCTGAAGGAAGTAGGAGACTTTTGTTACTTGGGAAGCAAAATAACCAGTGATGTACGAAGCAAAGTGGATATAAAAATAGGTTGGATCATGCAAGAAAAGCATTTCTACAAATAAGGAATCTGTTGACATTGAATATAGATTTAGGTATTAGGAAGTCATTTTTGAAAGCCATTGTCTGGAGCGTGGCACTCTATGGAAGTGAATCTTGGACTATTGGTGCAGTAGAAAAGAGAAGAATTGAAGCGTTTTGAAATGTGGTATTACAGGAGAATGATGAAGATCAGATGGGTAGATAGAGTTACAAACGAAGAGGTATTAAGACGAGTGGGAGAGGGGAGATGTGTCTGGCGACTGCTAATGAAGAGAGGAGATAGGTTGGTAGGACACAACTAAGACACCCAGGAATAGCAAGCTTTGTTATGGAAGGAAAGGCTGAGGACAAGAACTGTAGGGGTACGGTAGACCAAGGTTAGAATATTATAAACAGATTGCCTCTGATGTAGGGTGTGGTAGCTATGTAGAGATGAAACGATTAGCTCAGGACAGGGAGGCATGGAGAGCTGCATCTAACCATTCAAAATTGAAGACTCATACCAGGGGCGTATATAGAAAAAAATCGGGGGTGGGGCTGACTTTCCTGGAAAATTGTAAGTGTTCTCAGGGGCTTGTCACCGCCAAATACCCAGAAATATCAACCAATACCTTAGAGCATATAACTTGGTGTAATTATTTTAGATAAGATTCAAAGTTTCTATAGCTTACAAAATTAGTATTTGCAATACAATAAAAGTTGTAAAATACAACACAACACGTAAATAAAATTTTCTATTATGATCTATGGAGTGTGAATGGCAAATATCTAAATATTTGTCAATTTACTAAGCAGAAAGGTAAACAGTGTTTTTACATATATTTCTCAAAAAACGTACTGTGGAATTCACAGCTTTACCGCACAAGGCTGAATGCACCCCGTTCCAGCCCTCAGACTAGAATTAAAATTTCTTGGCAGAGCCGGGAATCTAATTCGGTAGCGACGAATGCTACCCACTACACCACGAGTTAGTATAATTTCAATTTTAATATTGTTTATTACGTAGCCGATAAGTTAAGATTAGGATACAACCAAATTTTCAATTTTTTATGCTCTTACCAAAGCAGCACTTCCATAATTTGTATTGGCTTTTTTCAGGGGCGGGGCTGGAGACCCCTCAGCAACCCCCCCGCTTATATACGCCCCTGATTCATACAACAACTAGGGAGCTGAAAGTTACAACAAACATCAACAGCGCAAGGCATTTCATAGCTGTTTAGGGAGAATAAATGGCTCAAAGAGCGATGATTGGTTTTATCCGACTTGGCAGCAGAATCACTTGCCACATGGTGTAAAATACATGCGACGGGAGACGAGGCGACTTCTCTATTACATGAAAACACTCTGGCACGGAGGGACCCGGTTAGCTGAGTGAAACAGTTTGTCCAAGTCCATCCAGTTTATATAAGAAAGGGAAGCAGGCGCGGATTTAAGGTGGGGGGGGGATGTCACGGGGGTCATGACCCCCCCCCCCCCCTAACAGAGACCAAATTTTTTTGCAAACTCAAAAAACGAAAACACAATAACCAGACAAATGAAACTTAACGAATTTGAACTGAAAAACAGTTTTTTATTTTATTTTATTCATTACTGAAAATATCTTTATTGGAATTATTATGTTTTGTTACAACTTCATACCTGTTATATAAAAACGATTATTTATATAACAAAATCAACTCGTCTATTTTGTTTAGCAAACCTTGTGATTACCGAATCGATGTTTGTAGTGATGTCACGATGAATGTGCAGCAATGCACGGATAGGAATTTGGGGCTTTTTTCGCACCAAAAAATTTTGCCGACGTCCAAACACCAAGCTTGGTTGGCAAAACACGCCTTTCAATGTGTACGAATATTTTTGGTGCGCTAAACGCATCAAATTTCTATCCATGTAGCTTGCAAAAAAATTGGTGTGGTTTTGTACGATTGGTTATTTTGTGATTGTGTTTTTAGAGATACCATTTTTAGCCTATTTTCAATTTTGAAAAAAATAGGCTTATGAGATCACCTTTTGTCCGTGTGTGTGTGCGTGTGTGTGTTTGTGTGTGTGAGGTGTGTGTGTGTGTGTCCCTAATAAATTCTAAACGGCTGGAGCGATTTCAATGAAACTCGGTATGTTCATAGCACTATGCTGGGCGACCCCGACCGTGCCCTTCAAATTTTGTTACGTCTCACCAATTCAGCATGGCGGCTGTGCGAAATATTTCACCAGCATTCAATATCTCCGAAACTATTCTCGATATCATCCTGGAATATTTTACGGTGATAAAGGGATCTACTAGAAGTTCACCTATGTGACTTTTGAAAAACTGGTAACTACAAAACCAACATGGCGGCCACGCGAATTTGCGACTTTTAAATAGACGTTTCTCGCGATTTAACCAACCAAACGCAATAAAACTTGGTACAGTAAATGTTTATATACATTGCAATGCACCGGCATCTAACTTCGTTCAATTGTTTACATAACCGCAAAAGGGCGGATGTGCGAAATATTTCACCGGCATTCTATATCTCTGAAACTATTAGCGCTATCACCCTGAAATTTTGTACGGATATAAAGGGCTCTACTTGAAGTTCATCTATAAGACTTTCAAAAAACCATTTAACTACAAAACGAACATGGCGGCCAAGCGAATTTGAAAATTTTAAATAGACCTTTCTCACGATTTAATGTTCCAAACGCAATGACATCTGGTACAGGAAATGTTTATACACATTGTAATGCATTGGTGTCTGATTTAGTTCAATTTTTACATAACCTCAAGATGGCGGCTGTGCGAATTTTAAAATTAAGTTTTTATTTCTTGTGCCGGAAACATGCGATCGAAGTGAAAGTTTGAATATGAACCTACGCAATAATTTTCCTTTAATGGAACATGACTCTATGGCCTATACATTTAACAATCCAACATGGCGACCATCCGAAATATTTAGACGGCTCTGAATATCTATTATAGCAATCAAACTGATTTTTTTATGTTCATAGGGGCTATGAACTTAAGTTCACCTATATGACTTTAAATAACCTGGTGATCACAAATCCAACATGGCGGCGACGCGAAGTATAAATATTCACATGGACGTTTCTCGCAATTTAACCTTCCGGGTGCAGTGAAACTTGGTACAGTAAATCCTTATACGAATGTTAATCCTCTGGCATCTAATTTATTTCAATTTATTTCAATTTTTTCCATAACCACAAGATGGCAGCTGTGCGAAATTTTAAAATCTCCTTGTTACTTCTTGTGTCCTAATCATGCGATTGAAGTTTGAATGCTACACGTACACATTAATCTTCATGTAACAGTACATAACACAAGGGCCTACATATATAACATCCATGATGGCGACCATACGAAATATTAAGTCGGTTCTCAATATCTACGAATCTATTACAGCAATCAAACTGAAATTTTGTATGTAGATAGAGGCAATTAACATAAGTAGGATATATGAAAATAGGCTGTATAGTTCTTCACGGAACTACTTGTTCTTAACAGTTTCGATTCTCTGACCCCCACCAAAGCCAAATTCTAGATCCGCGCCAGAAGGGAAGTGAGTGTGTGTTGGTTAATTTTACGATAGTGATAGACTATTTATTTATTAAGGTAACTTCACTTTTGGTTACTGATGGAATATGAACGGTACCAGTATTTATTACGTTTTGTAATTTGTCACCAATGAGTACGGTAGGCTAGAATGAAAAATAGAAACTGATATTTTCTCCATTGTTTTAACAATAATTATCCTTTAATTTGCAATATAGTCCCGTGTCTTCGGTGTACCTCGCGGCGAAATAATGAAATCTGATAATTTTTATTTCCGTGTAGCCTAGAGATATTTGAAATAGTCTCTACTGACGCAACTAAATTTAATAAGCAAGATAATTCTTACAACCGGAGATATGCTTGGACATGTTCGTGACCTGTGTTCATTAATTTACACTATTTAAGTGCCTAGAATTACCGACAGTAGTGGCTATGCTGGCTAAAGCGCAGCATTAGGTCATGGGGCCAAGCTCTCTGCTGACTCGGTAGACACGTGGGTTCGAGCCCCACCGTCGGCCGTCCTTGAAATGGTTTTCCGTGGTTTCCCATTTTCAACACCAGGAAAATGCTGGGACGGTGCCTTCTGACAGGCCACGGCCGCTTCCTTCCACATCCTTGCCCAGTTTCATTCATCATCATTCATTTCATCTCTCATTAACTCCTCTCATGAGGTCAGCGTCAGAAAAGGCATCCGGCCGTAAAAACCATCGCCACAAAGACTTTCATCGCATCTCATCCCCGACCCCGTTGGAAAACGGGAATAATCAGGGGTAGACATACAAGTGCCAAGAATTCAGTTATACAACTGTGACTAGGAACTTCTTTATGACGGAAATACAAGTTACCCAGATTCAGATATAAATGGCGAAAAACTGGAAACCTGGGCAGAGAATTATGATCTTCAGCTAATTCATGATCCAAAGCTGCCAGCATCCTTCAACAGTGGCCGATGGAGGAGAGGCTACAACCCCGATAATATCTTCGAGTCATCCAAAGTTGCTGGGAGTTGTTTGAAGATGATGGGTAAGCCCATTCCATCTACCCAACATAGGCCCATAATTTGCACAGTGAATGCCATGGTTGTGCCAGAGGAGGTGCCTTTCAAGCGAAGGTTTAATTTTCAGAAGGCCGACTGGGAAAGATTTGCCAAAGAGCTTGATACAGAAGTTGCCAAAATCCCGCCGCAACCTGAGATGTATGAGGCATTTGTCAAATGCGTCCATACAGTTTCTGGAAGGACTATCCCAAGAGGTTGTAGAACAAGCTACATACCAGGACTGACTGATAACAGCAAACAGCTGATGAACCACTACAAAGATCTCTTTGAGGCAGACCCATTTTCTGATGATACTATCCATGTTGGCGAGGAATTGTTGCAAACTATCTCAGCACATTGTAAAGCTAAGTGGACCTCACTGGTAGAGAATCTCGACATGAAGTTAAATAGTAGGCGGGCCTGGAATCTCCTGAAAAACCTCAGCGGTGACCCAACGACATCTAGAAACTTCACCACAATAACAGCAGACCAGATTGCAACCCAATTACTCATGAACGGGAAGACTAAAGGTCGGAGCTCACGGGAGCAACTGGAACGAACCTCAGGACATGAGAACCATAACCTACGAGAAAAAGGAAGGAAGGAAGCTTGTAGTTTAACGTGACCGTTAATCTGGAACCTACGAGAACCTTTCACCTTGAATGAACTAGAATCTGCCATCTCCACGTTGAAATTGAATAAAGCTGCTGGCATCGATGACATCAGAGTAGAACAGATCAAAAAGTTCGGCCAGACCACCCTACAATGGCTGCTTACGATGATTAATGAGTGTGTATCTAAGCTTTATATCCCCAGGCTCTGGAGGAAAGCCCGAGTGGTTGCACTGCTTAAGCCTGGTAAGGAGCCAAACGATCCTAAAAACTTTCGCCCAATATCCTTATTATGTCACTGTTTCAAGATCTTCGAGCGCCTTATCCTCAACCGAATTAGCGGCATCCTTGAAGATAAGTTCATTCCCCAACAAGCTGGGTTTCGATCTGGAAAGTCATGTTGCAGTCAGATACTGAACCTCACTCAACACATCGAGGATGGGTATGAACAAGGTGAGATAACTGGAGTTGCCTTTGTCGATCTAACAGCTGCTTACGACACTATCAACCACAGAAAGTTGCTGAGGAAAGTGTACCAGTCCTCCAACGACTACCAACTAACATCCCTTATTGGCACTCTCCTGCAGAATAGAAGGTTCCAAGTCTTTCTCCATGTTAAAAAGAGCAGATGGCGCATACAAAAGAACGGCTTACCTCAAGGCAGTGTACTCGCTCCTGTGCTATTTAATATTTACACTAACGATCAGCCCATACCATAACATTCTAGGCTCTTCATCTATGCTGATGATACTGCAGTGGCTGCCCAAGGAAAAACATTTGAAGAGGTGGAGGGAAAGTTGACTTCTGCACTAGATACCCTTGGATCTTACTATGAAGCCAATCATCTTAAGCCAAATCCCAACAAGACTCAAGTACGTGCATTTCACTTAAGGAATAGAGAAGCTCGGCGGGAACTGGATGTTACATGGCAAGGCAAACAACTCCAACATTGTCCAACACCCGTGTATCTAGGTGTTACTCTTGACCGAACACTGTCCTTCAAGAAACATTGCCATAAGACCAGGCTGAAAGTTAGTTCACGGAACAATATTTTGAGGAAGCTCACAGCCACCACCTGGGCGGCAAGTCCTCACGTCCTAAGAACTTCTGCTCTTGCTTTGTGCATGTCTGCTGCAGAGTACGCTTCACCTGTGTGGAGTGCATCCAGTCACACCAAGCAGATTGACATTGCCATCAACGAGACCATACGAATCTTGTCGGGATGTATGAAGCCTACTCCAGTCGACAAACTTTACCCGATTGTTGGGATAGCTCCCCCAACTATCAGAAGGGCTGTTGCTGCTGATGCAGAGAGGGCGAAGCAGATTAATGATCCCCGTCATCCACTGCATAATCATCAGGCTGTTGTCCGTCGACTGAAATCAAGAAAGAGTTTCATCGCCAGGACTCAACCACTGGAGGGAACATCGGAAACTAACCGCATCTCCAGGTGGAAGAGCAAGCTGCCGCCGGATATCCCTGTTAAGGAAGAGCTAGCCCCAGGAAATGACCTGCCTTACCCTGTTTGGAAATCACTTAATCGTCTCAGGGTGGGCGTCCCTCGTTGCAAGACCAACATGCAGAAATGGGGTATCCTTCCAGCTGATGGAGACACGTCCTGCGAGTGTGGAGCAACACAAGACCCAGCTCCATCTGCTCATTTGTCCACTACTAGAACAACCCTGCACTACCCAGGACCTGATCGAGGCAAACAACAAGGCCATCGGAGTTGCTACATTCTGGAAATGATCGGACACGGAAATGAAATGAATGAATGACACCACATGCTGTGCCAACAATAGCTAATTTATTGGTAATGCAGGATCACTGTGTTTGCTCTCTGGCTCTTATTCTAGGTGTAGTCTACACCACATGATGTGCCAACA
Organism: Meconema thalassinum; assembly: GCA_946902985.2. Classification (NCBI taxonomy): domain Eukaryota; kingdom Metazoa; phylum Arthropoda; class Insecta; order Orthoptera; family Tettigoniidae; genus Meconema; species Meconema thalassinum. The sequence goes on from CAMPQE020000024.1 coordinate 407,909, forward strand.
ATAGCTAATTTATTGGTAATGCAGATTCACTGTGTTTGCCCCATGGCTCTTATTGTAGGTGTAGTCTACACCACATGCTGTGCTAACAATAGCTAATTTATTGGTAATGCAGATTCACTGTGTTTGCCCCCTGACTCTTATTGTAGGTGTAGTCTACACCACATGCTGTACCAACAATAGCTAATTTATTGATAATGCAGTTTCACTGTGTTTGCACCCTGGCTCTTATTGTAGGTGTAGTCTACACCACATGCTGTGCCAACAATATCTAATTTATTGGTAATGCAGGTTCACTGTGTTTGCACCCTGGTTCCTATTGTAGGTGTAGTCTACACCACATGCTATGCTAACAATACCTAATTTATTGGTAATGCAGTTATACTGTGTTTGCACCCTGGTTCCTATTGTTGGTATAGTCTACAACATATGCTGTGCTAACAATAGCTAATTTATTGGTAATGCAGTTTCACTGTGTTTGCACCCTGGCTCTTATTGTAGGTGTAGTCTACACCACATGCTGTGCTAACAATAACTAATTTAATGGTAATACAGGTTCACTGTGTTTGCAGCCTGGCTCTTATTTTAGGTGTAGTCTACACCACATGCTGTGCCAACAATATCTAATTTATTGGTAATGCAGGTTCACTGTGTTTGCACCCTGGTTCCTATTGTAGGTGAAGTCCACAACTCATGCTGTGCTAACAATAGCTAATTTATTGGTAATACAGGTTCACTGTGTTTGCCCCCTGGCTCTTATTGTAGGTGAAGTCTACACCACATGCTGTGCTAACAATAGCTAATTTATTGGTAATGTAGGTTTACTGTGTTTGCCCCCTGGCTCTTATTGTAGGTGAAGTCTACACCACATGCTGTGCTAACAATAGCTAATTTATTGGTAATGTAGGTTCACTGCATTTGCCCCCTGGCTCTTATTGTAGGTGAAGTCTACACCACATGCTGTGCTAACAATAGCTAATTTATTGGTAATGTAGGTTTACTGTGTTTGCCCCCTGGCTCTTATTGTAGGTGAAGTCTACACCACATGCTGTGCTAACAATAGGTAATTTATTGGTAATGCAGGTTCACTTTGTTTGCCCCCTGGCTCTTACTGTAGGTGTAGTCTACAACACATGCTGTGCCAACAATAGCTAATTTATTGGTATTGCACTTTCACTGTGTTTGCCCCCTGGCTACTATTGTAGGTGTAGTCAACACCACATGCTGTGCTAACAATAGCTAATTTATTGGTAATTTAGGTTCACTGTGTTTGCCCCCTGGCTCTTACTGTAGGTGTAGTCTACACCACATGCTGTGCCAACAATAGCTAATTTATTGGTAATGCAGGTTCACTGTGTTTGCACCCTGGCTCTTATTGTAGGTGAAGTCCACACCATATGCTATGCCAACAGTAGCTAATTATTGGGAATGCAGGTTCACTGTGTTCGCTCCCTGGACCCTATTGTAGGTGAAGTCCACACCACATGCTGTGCTAACAGTAGCTAATTATTGGTAATGCAGATTCACTGTGCTGGCTCCTTGGATGCTATTGTAGGTGAAGTTCACACCTCATGCTGTGCTAACAGTAGCTAGTTATTGGTAATGCAGATTCACTCTGCTGGCTCCTTGGATGCCATTGTAGGTGAAGTCCACAACTCACGCTGTGCTAACAATAGCTAATTTATTGGTAATGCAGGTTCACTGTGTTCACTCCCTGGACCCTATTGTAGGTGAGGCCCACACCACATGGTGTGCTAACTACCTAATTATTGGTAATGCAGATTCACTGTGCTGGCTCCTTGGACCCTATTGTAGGTGAAGTCTACACTACATGCTGTGCTATCAGCAGCTAATTATTGGTAATGCAGATTCACTGTGCTGGCTCCGTGGACGTTATAGTAGGAGAAGTTCACACCACATGCTTTGCTATCAGTAGCTAATTTATTGGTAATGCAGATTCACTGTGCTGGCTCCGTGGACGTTATAGTAGGAGAAGTTCACACCACATGCTGTACATGTACGAAGTTTGAGATTACGCTGCAAAATTGTCCTAACACTTTTGGACGAAACAGATATTTCTGAATGTCGGGATAGGGGGTCCAGTAGATGATTTAGGTATGATAATGATAGTCGCTGCCTAAATCTACTCTAGCCCGCAATGCATGTGTGTTCTAGAACGCATTGGGCTTCAATTGTACATCGACATTATGAGATCAGAAGTATTCGAACACTGACATGAGTCTTGGGGTGCCCTCCAATGCTGCACATGGCCAACAATATGGCATTGACACAACCCTTCGTTTTTATTAAATCCTACGCTGCTATCCGTCACTGTCAATGCGACCTTGATAACATTTTGCACTGCTAGCTGTGATTGTCAGTATGAATTGTTCAACCCTTGATGACACACTCCGCTGTTATCTGTGACTGTCAATGTATTGTTGGTCCACCGTTCATGACAGCCTCCAATGATACACACATATTGATAATTTGATAGTGAGGGTTTTTGAGGTATTCTCGGAGCTTTGAATGAAGGTTCAAAAGGAAAGTGGGTCGTTTTGGGCTGGCACGAAGACGCCTTGAGAAAATACCCTAGAGATTGTCTATGGCGGTGTCCCTTTAGCCATAATTACACCGCATTTGGCAATTTCGTTCAGAAGAAATCTTTACCTCTTGCCTATATAAATATTCATTTTCAATTCTGCATTTGTTACCTATTGCGTAATGACGAAAACGTCAATGGTCATGAATTATTTATTATAATTGAATGGGTATGAAATGAAATCCCAAATAGCTGCCACTGTACTTATGAAGCTGTCAATTGTTCCAATGAAATTCTTCCTTAACTTTAGTATCCTTGAGATGAATATTGCTTTAATCTGGTCTCATGAGGGTGAAACAACGCTTGTTTCTGAACACAAAATTTATCATCGTTGCTTGTACTTATTAACGTCACATGGTAACTGTAAGTAACTGCATCTACGCCACAAACTCAATGCTAGTGACAATATGCTAGGACTAGGTTTTGCGATGGTATAACGACTGGAGTGTTTTCAGATATGTCACCATTGACCTAAAAACTATGAATGGGAGTTTGAATTACCTTTAGTATGTTATATTCCTTAAATATTTCAGTGCAAGTGTACAAATTATCTGAAACTTGTAAATCTGCCTACGCAAAGGAACATATTTGTGAACCAAGCCATTTCATTGCAGGACGATACAGACCATCACACTGATATTAAAATTGAGGAAACTTCTATTCCGGAGATCGTTCCGTGCCGCAAAACAGAAACAATATCTTCAGATGCAAATGAAGTAAGTATCTTCATGCCTCATTACAAGACATAACCTTAACACCTTATAGCATTATGGGATTAGGAATTGTATTTTCACAGTTGTGATGATGACAAACGGAAGCGTCTGGTTTCTAGATTTAGGAAGCACAATCCATTTTGATACAAGGAGGGCGACTGTCCCTTGCGATACTTCCGGCTTTGTGCGATGTTGCTCTGGGCACTGAGCAACTGGGGGAAGCATTATAATATCATTGGCAAATGGTGCTGTATATTGCGTGAAGCTAATCATAATCACCTTGTATTACTTGCCCACTGTGGTATGAACATTATTTGGGATATCTTATAATCTGGTAGAGATTCTCCCATGAATGCTACGGAGGGGATGTGGGATTGACTCCCGTCATGAGTGGTCTTTTGTGCTTTTTCAATGGAAGGTCGACTTAAATCCTATTGCATACGTTGTGTTATGTGTAAGGATTTAAATTCATACCTTAAAGAGTCCAAACAGCAAATAATACAAGCTGTGCAGAAAGAACTAGCAATGCACAAGTCAATTAAAGTTAATCTTGTGGCTGAATGTAGATTTATTCATACGTCCACCAACGAAATTACAGATCGAGCCTTTAAAGCACGAAATCAGGCCCTATTTTGGAAACAGACTTGAGTAGTTTCTTGGAAACACAATTTACAAAGTTAACTACTGAAATGGAAGAATCTGAGCTAAAAGGCAGTAATTGGGCTTTGTTTGCAGTGGAAGGAGTACGATTGAAAGTAAATAAGTACATTCCCTTGCGTGGAAGCACATATATTCCATTACCAGCAGCTATACAAGCAAGAAAAGCCTACATTGATCCTGAAAACTTGAAAGATGAAAAGTTTTTTATATATATCATTTTACCAAAACTGGTTAAAAAGAATGCTCAACGCATTAGTAAATACAAGGACCTGGACAACAAGTATGATTTTTCTTTAATATCGTTTCCTACATCGCGAGCTGACATTCCCAAATTTGAAAAAGCCAACGATATATCCATTAATGTATTTGGAATGGAACAAGACAACAAATTGTTCCCTCTAAAGGTTGTGGATCAAGTGCTGCAAGACCATCGCGACCTCCTTCTGCTAAGTTCATCATCCGGACAGAACCACTACGTCTTTATCATAGATTTTGATAAACTAGTAAGACATCAGATAACCCGCTATGAACATAAGATATATACTTGTAAACGGTGTTTTATTCACTTTGATAATCACTATGGGCAACAAGGAATGGAAAAATTAAAAGAACATAGAGTTTTGTGGGTCCAGCATGACATTGCTAGGGTTGAAATGCCTATTAAGAACCCCATTGTCAAATTCTTAAATGTGGAAAAAATGCTGAGAATACCTTACGTTATCTATGCTGATTTTGAAATTATACTGTTACCCTATCAAACATGTCTACCTAATCCTGAGGCAAGTTATACAGTGCCATACCAGAGTCATGTTCCTATGAGCTTTGGTATATATGTTAAACCCTCACCTGCTGTGGAACACATAGAGACAAACCTTCCAAGCCAACCTGTTATTTATCGTGGACCTGACGCTGCAGAAAAGTTTATGGACTGTTTGATCTCAATAGCTAATGAATCGATCGCCTTTACAGCTTAAATGTTCCAAAGGCCTTAACTGAGGATCAAGAAGCAGAGTTACAATCTTCTGATATCTGTTATTTGTGTCAAAAACCATTTGCCAAAGAGGACTGGAAAGTACGAGACCACTGCCATATTACAGGGGAATACCGTGGAAGTGCTCACAATAACTGAAATTTGAAGTGTAAAACACGTAACCCCGTTCCTGTGTTTCTACATAATATGAGTGGCTACGATGCAAATTTCATTGTAAAGCAATTGGGATGTACTACTGAGAGTGTGGATGTTATCGCTAACTCCAAAGAAAAGTACATTTCCTTTACCAAATATGTAGGAAATGTTAAGCTCAGATTTGTGGGCACGTTTCGGTTAATGCCAAGTTGTTTGGAAAACTTAGTTTCCAACTTAACATCATACCCTGAAAAAGACAAGTACGGTACTTTGGAAAGCAAAATGCATAGCTCATGACTCGTAAAGGGGTATTTAGTTATGACTACATTGACTCATGGGAAAAGTTAAGTGAAACGTGTTAACCTCCAAAAGAGGCATTCTTTAACAAATGAAGTCAAGAAAATGTCTGGAATCATTTCAACCTTAAAACTCTCGGGGAATATAGTGACCTCTACCTAACTTCAGATGTACTCCTTCTTGCAGACAGCTTTGAAACGTTTAGAAACAAAACACTAGAAACACATCGAGTGGATGCTGCACACTTTTTTACTTCACCTGGTTTAAGTTTCTAGGAAATGCTCCTTTACACAGGAATTGAACTGGAATTGCTACAGAATTACGATCAGATTCTTCTAATTGAGTCTGGAATACGTGGAGGCATATGCCAGGTGTCTCATCGGTATGCTGAAGCTAACAATAAATACATGGAAACCTATGATTCTGAGAAACCATCGCAGTTTATTACCTACGATGATGCCAACAAGCAATACGGGTGGGCTATGTGCCACTCCCTTCCTTATGGTGGATTTCAGTGGGATTCTTCAGATACTGTTGATCTAGAAAAACTAAACTAAGACGATCCTGTGGGATGCATTCTAGACGTTGATGTTGATTACCCATCTGACCTTCATGATCTACACAACGATTTACCTTTCCTACCAGAGTGTACACAACCTAATGATTCGTCTCTGAATAGACTAATTCCTCATCTTGGAAATCGAAGGTGAGGTTCAGTTAGTAACGCACCATCCATTCCTTGTGCTTCCATTCCAGTTCTTCTCCTCTTACCATCATACACCAGCTCCATAGCCGCGCGATACATCATTTCGTATTTTCCCTCTTCTACCAGCCTCTCTATTTCTTCACATCTCTCATTCAGCCATGATTCTCTTGCCCGTTCTGTTTCTCTCCTCAGTTCATTATTCAGTCTTCTGTACATCTGCTTCCCTTCCTCTGTCCCCACATTTATCCACTTCCTTCTTTCTTCTATCTTACTCAGCATGTTCTTCATTCCCCATTCTTTTCTGATAGGTGTGACCTTTTCAGCCCCAATGACTTCCCCTGCAGCTTTCTTAAGACTTTCACACATCCTATTCCATTTCTCATTTACATGGTCTTCATTACTTCCTCTGTCCCATTTGCCAAATAGTTGTTTTCCATGTCCTCAGCCTTGCCTTTCTCCTTTAGGGTCTCTAGGTTATATTTCTCCCGCGGTTGACCTCTCCATACTCTCTTCAACTTGGCACGTATTTCACCAACCACCAAATTGTGATGTGAGTCTATATCTGCTCCGGGGTATACTTTAGCATTTTAACCAGTTTCGGTATCTCCTCTGTAACATGATGTTGTCTATTTTGTATTTTTCTCCATTTAGTCTAGATAACCATGTATAACATCGTCTTTATTGATGCTCAAATAAGGTGTTGCCAATCAATAAAGAGTTTTCTTTACAAAGCTGATCAATATTTCACCCCTATCATTCCTTGTCCCCAGTCCAAAACTACCCACTGACTCGCCATCTATCCCCTCACCCACCACAGAATTCCAGTCTCCCATGATAATAATGCATGAACTTGCTTCTCGTTCTCCACACAAGTTCCTGTCATAGTACTCCTCTACTTCTTCATCCCTGTGTTGACTAGTTGGCATATTCACTTGGATTATGGCCATCACAACTTCATCAATCTGTCGTCAATATAATCCACCTTCAAAATCGTACATTTAATCCAGTTTCCTATCATTATACCAACTCCATTACTTCCACTCTTCTCTCCTCCTGAGTATAGTCTCCACTTCCTCCCCACCTCACTTCAGACATTCCCAAAATATCCAATCTATTCTTCTTCATCTCTAGTTTTGCATTTCCCATCTTCCCAGCCTGTAGGAGAGTAAGGACTTTCCACGTTCCATTTCTTATCTGATCTTCTTTCCTCCTATTTATTCGCTGTCCTCCCTACGTAACTCCATCTGATTGCAATGGAGTCCCCTCCCGGAGATCCGAATGAGGGGGTGTTTTACCTCCGGAATTATGTAGGTTAACAGCGAGAGCCATTCTGTGTGTTTATAGGAAGTATAATGTGGTAGTATCCCGTGACGTTCCACATGGCAATTTTATGACTGGTTGCCAACCCTCCTCCTTTCTCATCCCGGACTTGGGACCGGGCAATGGCGGAGTTACATCATGCAAAGGACAGTGATAATTTTACAATGGACTTCAATAAACATGAAATGTTCTTGGCTGTCACCCCAGATGTTCGGATTCGTTTCCCGTTCCTGCTCTGAAATGTGGTAGACAAAAGAAGACAGAGGAGAGAGTGCGCCCCAAAGTGACTTGGAAGAGGAGGAGTGGGAAACGGAACCGTAATGCTCGGAATCGTCAACATCCGATCTTGCTCACCGAAAGAATATCGCATTATAGAGAACGCTTTTCAGTAGGCACTATAAACCGTGAATAGAGAATAGCGGAGGTCTAGGGTATCAGGCTAGAGGGGACGAGGAAAGTGAATGCCTCGAATCCGCCAATATTTTCTGGGTCGGAATGGAATAAGTCTTGGCCAAGGGAGGTCGACATGCAAGATGAAAGAGAGACGACAAGGAAGATTGTGAGCCCCTGGTTGCTCTCATTAACCCCAAAACGTCACTCGTAACTAACAGTCTTTCTCGTGATATTCGGTCAGCCATTTAATGGTAAAAAATGAAGTCTTCGATCGTGTTGGTTCGGGCTAATCTCAAGAACCACTGGACGGTTATGTCGAGGCTCGCACCATCTAATAAAGCTGGTTTATGTACAGAACCATTCACCAATGAACAAAGGAAGCTGAGGAGTAACAGTGTTAGTGAAGATAGTCGATTGAAAGATGAGGGTTCGTGCGCTTTTTTAAGGATAGAATCGACCTTTCGTTAGTTCAGTGGGCTGGAAGCAACAATCCACCATTGCCTGAAGTAAAAACATTTGTACGCTTAATAAACCAGTTCCCACGCTTGTTTACCATCCGGTGTATGATGGTGAGTATTGTTCATATCATGGATATGTTGCTATTCGTGTATTCGTATTATAAGTGGTGAGGTCTCAAGCAATAGCATGATGTGCTTTTCTTATCATTTTAAAGGTCCCCTTACGCTTGTGGATTGTATCCATTGCTCATTGCTTGAAATATATGAAACCAAGGAGAAAGAGTTCTGGTCACAACCAGCCAATCATAGGGCATTTGATAAAACTATCCATGGTAACCGCTACCCATGATGCTTTGTGTTTGTTGCTGTTGAGTCATCTTTTTGTTGTTGTGAGCTTCATTTTTATTATTATTATTATTATTATCATTAATTATGTCGCATCATTGTGACATCTTTTCTCTGTCACTCATACTGCGTCCTAAACATACATTTCTTGGTAACATTTCACCACACCTAATCTATTTGTCAAATCAAGTATCTCATTGGCCAGGACATTGCTATATTTTCTAGCCTTGTCCTCGTCATAGGTGACCCTCCATGTTCTCGGAGAGGGGTTACGTTTCTTTCTACGCATTTTGTTTTGTAGGTGCTTCCCAACGCCCTGTGAGAGAAAGCGTTCGGTCTTCCAATAGGCTATCTGCATCCATGTAGGGTGGCTGAGTTTTCTAACGCAACAGATCGTAAGTACAACTCAGTCACTTTAATTATCTGGCATGCTGCCGTTTTAAATTTTAGTTTTACCATTTTAATTTTGTGTTCCCTTTTAATTTGTTTATATTTCCATTTTCTATGATGTGAATCCGATCCATGAACCCAAATTCTTTTGCCTTTGTTTTTGGTGTTTGGTTGCTTTCCCCTCTCTTTTTGTGTAACTAATTTTATTTTTATCTGAATCTCTCAGACCTGAAATATATGCTAATTTTCAATGAGGTTTGCTTATGCTCTGTGTTACGTCACTAACTGATTTTCACTCTTTTGAGGCAACCCTCGTTTGATTGATCGTATCAGAGCCTGTTTTATGTGAACTGTATAAGCGGAGTTACGGAGCTGAGTCTCACGTGTCCAGCTTGTGCGTTCCTTCTTTTATGAAATACTAGCTGAAGTACCCGTGCTTCGCTACTGGTCATAAATACATTGAAATGTGAAGGTGACAGTTAAAACAGGGGATAGGCGTGGTGCTGCGCGGAGGGAGAGTTAGGATGGAACATTTTGTCCAGCTACACCGCTTGGCATTGACCTTGTTTTATAGCACACAATTAGGTTTTACTCGCTAACAGTTGGAGATATACGAAAAGTGATAAGGACCATTCTGATAGAAATTTAAATTTTAAACCTAGTATTGTACCCAATTACCTTCCGAGATATACATTACTCACCTGTCCGGCAGCTCAGATCGGGATCATGGAAGGTCCTCCCACTGATGGTGACATATATATCAGGTATGTGAACCAAGGACTACACTTAGCAAAATAAAATAGAACAAAATCCTAATCAAACTATTTATTCACTAAGCAATGAGAAAATATGGATGATCTACAGATTCAAAATACATGATGGCAGGAACATTTTACAATACAATTCCTTTCAATACTATAATAATACATTATGCAACGAGCCTATAATGGCTATAATTAAGACACGAGTATTTTTATAAAACGAGCGTATGCGAGTTTTATAATTTCCATACGAGTGTCTTAATTACCATTATAGGCGAGTTGCATACGACTGTTTATGTTAGACGATAATTATAACTTTATTATATGTTTTAACATAAATATTCATAAATATCTGTTGAGAGTCAGCCACTTGAATTTTGTGATCGCAGTGCGAGCGCTGGGTATATCTCTGTCTTTCAAGATCTCTGAACGACCGACGCATGCGCTCTGTGTGCTTGCAATGCCATATGCAGGCCATATGTTTACATCTGCCGTCCCTCAGTAATATTGTCACCGGAGTCGTTTGAAGGTAATGCGCTGTATAGAAATTAGTGTTGGTGATATTAAGGTACAGTGCTATTTCTTGTCTCATATTCGCCAGTTTATTTACGTGAGCATATGGACGGTGCGTATTCCATGTCGGTAATTTATTATAGTTCGATGTTGTGTTTATGTCCAACATGTTGGATTTTGAGCACATGCGTGAAGGTATCGTTACCTAATTGGTCAATGAACGAGCTCTGATTGGCTGGAGAAACTGTATCATAATGAAAAACAGTGTTATAATGACCGTCATTATGATTCAGTTTTCTGACACATAATAGTGAGGGTCGAACATAAATGCCTTTTCCCAAGGCATTAGAGCTCCAGCTTAACCCTAGTCTTTACACCAATGTCTAAATATGACCTCACCAGATGGGTGATTATAATCATCATTATTTGGCCGATCACAAAATAACACTCTTTACATTCCTCTTCATAAAAGGCTCAGATCGAGAGTTACGAATTTAATCTAGTTGGTGTTATAATCCCTAATTAATTCTGCCTTCTTATTTCTTTATTACAAACACATCTGATCACATTTTGATCCCTTGTTACATTTTTAATTTCAGTTTTCAGATCCAGTTTCACCGTGTTACAAAATCATCATGTCATGCACACTCTTGAGTACCATTTTATTATTTAGATCATGCGCCACCTGTCACTCATTTTTATTTATTTACATAATGTATCTTTAATCCAAAGGCACCCGTTAACAATCAACAGAATCCGAGAATTTGATTATTCTGATTCATTATTTTTTGTTATAAACAATTTATATTTGTTGTTAACTAATTATTTAAACAAATACTCTTTTTGTCGTGTGAGGATTCATTCCATCAAGATTTATTCAGGGAACCGATCTGCCGTATTCATTCATGTAACAATTACCTTGTTAACCTGCCACGTAAGGCTTTGTTATACATAATGATATTTCACTCCTAGCAACGTCCGGCCACCCAGCAGACTTACAGAGAGAGACCTACCCGGCAGGCCATCTGGGCGCGCTGCCCTTCCCGTATGCTATACTCCACATTGTGACCCTTGTCCTCACATGTGCTGCTCTTGGCTGACACACTGCGTTATCTCGGGCCATAATTACAATAATGACCTTTTTTCAACTACCGGTACGTGAGCGTAATACATCTTTAATTCAAATCAATCCTATTAATAGATTGTTATTCAACAACAACTTTGCTAGATATTTACGTATGGATCCTGGCTGCGAATAACTTTAATACCGGCGAGCAAATACTGTTCTCTCGCTAATTTCAGAAGTGGCTTTACGACCTTATCTGGCGCGGCATGGCGCTCTTACGATACCTGGCCACCTCACTGTGCTCTGAGTGCATCCTCGGACTGGCTTGCTCAGGACGGGAATTGAACCTCGGTCCTGGCAGCGAACAACAAATTGTATGAGTGTCATATACACTAACATATTTCACATACCTTGTGATTCAACCACTTAGGTGCTCTCGGCACGACATATGATACTAGCCCCACTTAGTTGATCCACGCGTAAAAATCACATTTATCTTCCATACTAACTGTGTCTAACCACCTCTCATTCAGGCTCGAATGACCTCGATTGGGCTACCTACAATCTTCTTTTACAAAGTATTAAATCTTTCCCTCACGTAGTTTATAACGCTGGTTAATATTCGGTCATGCCTCCTATTTTGAGTCTTACATAACAGGTTTTTCTCAAAGGTCTGTAACTCAGCCATCTCTCACACCGTTTCTTTTTATCTGCATTATACGTTTCTCTAACACTACATTGTATCGGTAGTCGGCCCTGGTCCTCAATGACGCTTTAAGACATGATTTACTTTCTCCATCTGAATTAGGCGGGTACTTTCCTACCGTGACCTTATGTCAGCGAATTTGCCTCTTGATGCATCATTTCTACCACATAATGAAAATTTGGTACTTACATGATTCCGAGTTGCGTCGGGCTAGGCTAATGCCACCCGCCCACTAGATATATCTAACCCATCTTCATATTCATTGCACCATCAGCCATAATTGCTCACTTTCAACACTCGCTCCTTGCAACATATATTTTAAACATAATGCACTTTCTTAAGATTTTAAACATACAAAATACACTTCCTTAAATGTAAACACAAGATTCTACTTTATACACTGAACAATCACAATCTTCTTCACCCGACACTCGCACCCTATTCCATGTGATTTGCATCCATTACTCCTTCTGCCGCACAGGTAAGTCTTTCGAATCTGACGATAAATTCCATCCCACTCGTGGCAAGATACCAATAGGACAGTTCCTTAACGCAGCCCTCTGGATAGTATGGCCCCTATACGGCTTTTCTAGGCATGTGTGTTTACTGCACTGTTGAGCTTCATGATACGGCTCATACTTTATTCACGCTACCTAGGCGTACTCTCTATCTCGATGGCGCCTGTTAACCATATCGTAATTCCTACAAATAGTCAAAAAGAAGACTGTGAGTAACGTTGTGCATTTTCACCTGGTATCTTATTACACTCACGTACTGTTCTCTTGATATTAATACTTTCCGACGTGCTCTCTCCTCCAAAATTTAGCAAGACTGTCATGGCTTCTGCTCTGGAACCGATATATAAGTTCTGCGAGCGAAGTAGTTCCCCACGCTAAGCTTCCAGACGTTAATCTTTGGAATACACCCACTTGTAGCCTCCATGTTGGCCTCTATTTGCTTCAAAATTTGCGTAGATTCCAAGCCTGTAATGCGGAGCGAGATTCGATCACTCCTTTCCGAGATATCTATCATCTTGGCTCTTTAATTTATTTACTGACGCTTAGCTTCTGTCCTTTTCCAAACGATAGGTTTTGTGTCCAGACGTGGGCACGCTCACGCTTCACCCCTGTCGCCATTCGCGTCTGGGCTAAATCAAGCATAGATAATTCTGTTCCCAACCTGATCTCTCTTTCATATTTTGATTCAGCCGTTCGGCTAATATTTCCATAAAACCCTCTGGGAATCAATCCGCGGCACAGATGTCTTTGTCTGAACTCGTGACAGTGACATAGTGTGGCGCCGACTTTACACGCCCCTTCGGATCGAGTAATACCCCGGCCAGCTATTCCCACTAACAGGCTCTGAGTTAGTCATGGAGAAAATGGAGTAGCATGGCCCCTTACAGAGACAGGTGGAAACCTGGTGATCACTTCTTGAGGTAGTGTTGCCGTTGATAAAATGGAGTAGCATGGCCCCTTACAGAGACAGGTGGAAACCTGGTGATCACTTCTTGAGGTAGTGTTGCCGTTGAGAAAATGGAGTAGCATGGCCCCTTACAGAGACAGGTGGAAACCTGGTGATCACTTCTTGAGGTAGTGTTGCCGTTGAGAAAATGGAGTAGCATGGCCCCTTACAGAGACAGGTGGAAACCTGGTGATCACTTCTTGACGTAATGTTGCCGTTGAGAAAATTGAGTGGCATTGCCTCTTACCGAGATAGAATGAAACTTGGTGGACCCGTCTTGTGCTACTGTTGCCATAGAGATGGCCGGCCTTGCCGTTCCTTCATAAGTTAATTTTCTGAATTTATTAGCCTTTGCTCGAGTGTAAATAGGCCGATATCAGAAGAATGAGAAACACTATCGAAAATCCATGTAGCCAGCCGTTCCTTCTGGGTCCTAAACTATGTGTATGCACAATTTGGTTGAGATTGGTGGAACGGTGTTGATTTGTATACTGAACAAATATTCATACATACATGCATACCCACATACAGACTTTCACTTTTTATAAGATATGTGGACGATGGTCACTAGTGTTTGTCACTGCCCATCTGTCGATTGTCGTGGTGAATCGACAATTCTACCTTTGTGTGAGCATATTTTCTTGGAAGCGTATTTTCATATCTGATTGATTTCTTTCCTCTGTAATGTGACGAGATTTTATGTATTTTTCATTTTCTTCACTTTGTTAATTTTTCGCGTTACTTGCTCAGACTTCACATGTTCATAATACGATGTCACCCCTCCCCCCTTGTTCCTCCTCTTGCTTTCCTGCTTCCTTAACTCCCGCGTGTCGTAGATCCGTTTTTACCCTGGGCAATCTGGTGTCAGTTATCTTCGTAAGCAGACGATCTTTATTCAATTTCGTAAGTATCATCCATACTCTTTTTTTTGTCTTTTAATTTTGGTTATTGAGTCGCGCTTGGTTGCACATTAAGTACTATTTTAATTTATCTTATTTTAACTTTGTTTGTGCATGAGTTCAGTTACACGCTTCTCTTGATTTTCTTTGACTTCCCCTTAGTCGGATATTTTCTTTATTTATTAAGTTTGTCTTGATTATATTTAAGAGATCTTGTAGCCTCTTTAAGTTTACCACTTAACTTTTATTTTATATGTTATACCCTTTTGTGCGCATTTTTTATTTATTTTAAATACATCATAAGTAGCTTTATTTCGCTTCATTTCTCTTATTTGTAATTTTTAATACTCCTTCTTTTATCATTTCGATTTCCGTAAGTCTTGGTTTCGTATTGTCACGACTTCCAAGCCTCTGGGATCATCGATTAATTATTTGAAGTTAATTTATTTTCTTTTGATTTTGCCCTAAGCAATCTTAATTATGTTGATTCAGTTTTAATTTAAGGAAACCTTCCTCTCTTTTGGTTTGCAAACAAGGGCCCTGCGGTAATCCAAAAATAAATCCCGATTTACCCACTTACCTATTTCCCTACCATCGGTCATCTTCCACTGCGATCCGTTTCATTAACATTGCTTTAAGTAGTATAGTGTAAACGCGCAGGCGGCGCAAATGCTAGCACGTCGCGTGGTTTCGAACGAAATCGTCATCTTAAGTTCATCAACCTTTTTTATTAGCCTACTTTTGACATTTTGTAAAAATGAGGGAAAAGTAGACTTATGGGATCGGGCAAATGTGTGTCTGTCTGTCCTTCTGTCTGTCTGTCCTTCTGTATGTCTGTCCTTCTGTCTGTCTGGCTGTGTGTGTATACCCCTATCAATTCATAAACGGCTGCAGCAATCGAAATAAAATTTGGTAGGAGTAGAGATCTATACCTGAAAATCTCACGCTCATATTTCAAAATGATGTCAATACTACCAACTGCTGAAAAATCGCAATTGAAATTTTAGCTCCATGTTGGATATCTTGGAAGGTATGAATGGGACCTATTTCAAAATTGGCACACGTATATGTAATAGTATTGCAGTTTAATTTTCAGGAGGCCATACTTGTCAATGTTGCCAAAATTATTATAAGCTTGGTAATAAGTCCAAATTTTAAATGCATATAACTTCTACACTATCAATTGGATTTCAACCAAATTTCGTATGTGCTATGTGTACATAAACAGATATGACTGAGCGTATTCTTAAGAGCCACCAGGGCTGCCAACTGTTATTAAATGCTCTCAATTATTTTTATCCAAATACCCATATATCACAAAGTATGCAAGCCGACAGCTTTAAACTATGCACACGTATAGTACCTGACATTGTATTTTAATTTGGAGTAACGTGTATACGTCAGTGCGACCAACATGATTCTAAGCCTGCTGAGAGGTCCAAATTTAATTACATGTAACTTCTATACTATCATTTGGATTTCAACCAAATTTCGTGTGTGCTATGTGTACCATAACAGATATGACTATGCCGATTCTTAAGAGTAACCAGGGCTGCCAACTGTTAATTAATACTGTCTCTATTTTTGTTACCCTAATATCAATATATCAGAAAGTATGCAAACCAATAGCTCTAAACTTTGCACACGTATAGAACCTGGCATTCTAGATTAAATTGGAGTAACTAATATAGGCCTACGCCAGTGCTGCCAACATGATTCCAACCCTGCTGATAGGTCCAATTTTAAAATGCATGTAACTTCTATACTAACTAATGGATTTCATTCAAAATTGACACAACAATAGATCGTATTATTTCAGATTATTTCTGACCAATACATGTACGTCATTGTTACCAACATGATTTTACGCGCGCTGTTAGATCCAATGTTTAACTGCATGTAATGTCCATGCTATCCATTGGACTTCAACCAAATTTTGAATTCTGTACCTTAAGAGATGGAACTAAGAACATATTTTGTCACCAGGGTTGCCAACTGTAATTCTCTATTAGGCTACATTATGCCAGGTAAACAGTATTTCGAACTAATTAGAATTTTCGCTATTACCAACTTAATTTCGTCATTATTCTAGATAGATCCATATAGATCAATCATTGGCATGAATCTTACATTTTAAGAAAAGTAGGCTCTTTAATTCGTCACGGAACTTCTTTTTACCTTGTTTTTGCATTTATTACAGTTGACTTTTTTTTTCTGAGTTTAAGGCTTTGAAGTGTTTACCACATCTCAAAAAAGGTGGTGTATTTCCCGTGTAAGCAAGACATCCGAAGGACCCAGCTCCGACGTGGACAGTGCAACCTATCTGTGAGTGCGTCACATCGTTGGAATTCGACGCATTGCGGTACTGTAACCAATTTTAATTACCTTTTTGGGGCTTATGTTTACGATTTTAATGTGATAGAAATTGTTCGTTTTCCCTCTTTTGTTTATTTCATTTTTAGCCTATTTTCAATTTTGAAAAAATAGGCTTATGAGATCACCTTTTGTCCGGGTGTGTGCGCGTGTGTGTGTGATTCGTGTGTGTGTCCCCCCCTAATAAAATCTAAACGGCTGGAGCGATTTCAATAAAACTCGGAAAGTTCATAGCACTATTCCCGGCGACCTCGACCGTGCCCTTCAAATTTTGTTACGACTCACCAATCCAACATGGCGGCTGTGCGAAATATTTCACCAGCATTCAATATCTCCGAAACTATTACCGATATCACCCTGGGATTTATTACGGTGATAAAGGGAATTACTAGAAGTTCGCCTATGTGACTTTTGAAATACTGGTAACTACAAAATCAACATGGCGGCCACGCGAATTTGCGACATTTAAATAGACGTTTCTCGCGATTTAACCAACCAAACGCAATAAAACTTTGTACAGTATATGCTCATACACATTGTAGTGCACCGACATCTGACTTGGTTCAATTGTCTACATAACCACAAGATGGCGGATGTGCGAAATATTTCACCGGCATTCTATATCTCTGAAACTGTCAGCGGTATCATCCTGAAATGTTGTACGGATATAAAGGGCACTATTGGAAGTTCATCTATAAGAATTTCACAAACCGGTTAACTACAAAACGAACATGGCGGCCAAGCGAATTTGAAAATTTTAAATAGACCTTTCTCGCGATTTAATGTTCCAAGCGCACTGAAACCTGGCACAGGAAATATTTATACACATTTTAATCTACTGGTATCTAATTTAGTTCAATTGTTTACATAACCTCAAGATGGCGGCAGTGCGAATTTTAAAATTAAGATTTTATTTATTGTGATGTAGTCATGCGATCGAAGTGAAAGTTTGAATAATGAACTTACGCAATAATTTTCCTTTAATGGTACATGACTCTATGGCCTATACATTTAACAATCCAACATGGCGACCATCCGAAATATTTAGACGATACTGAATATCTACGAATCTATTTTAGCAATCAAACTGCATTTCTTAATGTTCATAGGGGCTATGAACTTAAGTTCACCTATAGGACTTTAAATAACCTGGTGATCACAAATCCAACATGGCGGTGACGCGAATTATAAATATTCACATGGACGTTTCTCGCAATTTAACCATCCGAGTGCAGTGAAACTTGGTACAGTAAATCCTTATACGAATGTTAATCCACTGGCGTCTAATTTATTTCAATTGTTTCCATAACCTCAAGATGGCAGCTGTGAAAAATTTTAAAATCTCCTTGTTTTTTCTTGTGTCCTAATTATGCGATTGAAGTTTGAATACTACACGTTCACAATAATCTGCATGTAACAGTACATAACTCTAGGACCTACATATATAAAATCCAACATGGCGACCATCCGAAATATTTAGTCGGTTCTCAATATCTACGAATCTATTACAGCAATCAAACTGAAATTGTGTATGTTGATAGTGGCAATTAACATAAGTAGGATATATGAAAATAGGCTGTATAGTTCTTCACGGAACTACTTGTTGTCAGTGTCATGGAAGGCTTTAATTTACCATCGGGTAAAAAAGAAATGAACTTCCCTCTTAACCTCTTCTAGTAAACAGTCGTTTAGTTAACTGTGATATTTCCCAGAACTCGCTTTACCCGCTCGTATGTCTCAGTTTGGAACAGTCTGACCGGTTTTTCGTAATAACTGCGCGGCCTAACCCCCCTCCCTCGCTCTGTAGGTTTCCTCACTTCTGGATTCCGTCCTTTAAACCCTCCGTTCACCCCCGACGCGCCCCGAGCACCGCGTAATTATACTAACGTAACATATTTGTTGTTTCAGTCGTAAATGAACTGCTGAGTTATAATGTGTGTTATTTTTGGGAGTTATGTTTGTTTCGTAATTAGGGAGGGTGATTATTTTAGTTTTGTCGTGAGATTTCCAGTTTAGGTTTTCATTTAAAATTTGTTTAATAATCTTGATGTTACTATGTGTTCAGTATGGTAGTGTGTATTTCTGTGGGAAACCGGCTAGTGAGGTCTCCGTTGGGATCTGTCCCACGGCTTCGACGCTCGCATAGGGTGTACATAGATTCTTCACGATTCGTCAATCCTCAGTATGGGATGTGGATTGTCACGATGACCTGTAGTTCGTTATTTGCGTTTCCATGGTCTTCTAACGACTCACATTAGCATATTGGTGTAATGGGGAAATTTTTATTTGTTTAAGGGAGGGAGTGTGCACGTGGCGTTGTTGTTGGTTGTATTTTGGATGATTGTGTGTGTCAATGAGTTTAACGAATTTTATTTTACTGGTTATTTATGGGTGGTTTCAAATTTAGTTCAATTTTGATTTTATATTCAATTTAAGCAATATATTTACTACGTACTGCACCCTAAAATTGAATTATTTCGGACGAAAATGATGATATTTTATGAGCCCATGTTAAAATTTAGCATTGAAAGAATGAAGCTGGATGGGTGACAAGGAACGAGTTTTGTGGGCGAGATACAGTTGAGTAGAGGCTCAGTCACGTGATTTTTGACATTAGACTCCCCGTGTCAAGGTTAAAACACTCATAGCAACGGAGATTTTACCGCAAATATTAGCAATTTATTGTTATAAATTATGCTATTGGATACATGGAGACAGCCAATCAGGAGAGGTTTTATGGAAGAAGGAACACTGAAACCTCATTAATATAATTAAATAATAACATTTAGGCCATATGTAAGACACTTTATGAATTGAGATACTGTATAAAATTATATGAAGAAGATATCAGTACTTTAAAAGACGCTGGAACTACGCAGTACATTGTTTTATGTATTTCACATGTACGCGAGTATGGCACGAACCAGAGCGCAGTTGAGCGATTACGAGTGAGGAGAGGAGGTCTTATGTCTTCAGAGTTCGTCGAGTGTAGACGTGGGTCCAGGAGTGCTAGATACCTGGCGACCCGAAATTGAGTGCGGTGACAGAGCACCCACGAATGCAGTGCCGATTCGGGCCAAGTTCATGTATAAGCCGTACTTGCCATTCTAGTGCAAGTTGTTACAAGTCAAGGCGACACACATTTAAGGCTTTATAAATTATTCTACGTGAATAATACAGTGAAGAGTGATACTGTGTATATCTTCGAGTATTTAGAAACAGTTTTCGAGAGAAATATATCGAAGATTTCAGTATTTGAAGCAAGTTACAAACAGTTCAATTTCTGCAGAGAAGAGTGACGCTTTTGAGCAGTTGAAACATTTTAGTTCTACAAGGCAGCAGTGTACGCAGTTGCATTCTTCAAGGCAATCGTGAGTAAGCAGACATTATAAGGTTTTATGAACAGTGAAGTTGATTGTTATTTGAGAAACATGAAAGATATTATGAAGATTGAAGACATGATTTATTACGAATAAGAGATGACTGCAAGTATGGAGTAAATAAGATGCGATTGGGGTGTATTTATAAAGAGATAGTAGTGACGACATGGAGCAACGATAGTTTCATAACCATTATGTCATGTACAATGGAAACATTATGTACTTCACCAACTTGTCCATGTACAAAATACTACAGAACTACAAGTTATTATTAGAGTTCATATAACTACGACATGAACAGTTCCATATACAAATATGAATTGATCTACAATCTACAAACATTATTTGCTACATTTCAAATCAATCAACTATATTGCCTGACAATGAAATGGTATTTCATTATGAATCGACTTCGAGAGAATCTACACAGGAAGAAAGAAGATGCTAGGGAATTTTCCCAGCAAAAGCTTGAAGCCTGGTATCCAGAACGAGATGACGATATGCGGTTCGATGCCCGAGGGACGTGTGGAGCTTTCCAGGGAGGAATTCTTTCCTTACCTGAGATAGCGGCCAGAGCTGCATTCGAGCCGATCTTCTGTGGAACTTCGAACATCATGGTATTCTCTTAATACCAATACGGTCTTCTTGAGTCTTCATAAGGTAGAAATGAACCAGATTTCACTATTCTAGTTAGTATTTTGATGGCATTCAGAGCAACATATTTCGCTATTTTTGATATATATTCACTTCGACTTTTATTGAATTTATACTTCGAGGTCATGTGAGATGATTGTCGTTTCTTCATCTGTACATAAATCTTTTCCACGATGCAGTTTTAAACTATCATGAGTTAACAATTTGGATTTTAATTCCATAATTTAAGACTTTCTTAAATTATTATTTGACGATTTCAAGTTTGATTAAATTGAATTTCAGACAGTTTTGGTCTTAAATGTCTATTTTAAATTCATTTATTTTGGAATAAATGGATTGGACATTTTATTATAAGAAGCATTCATTAGTAGGGGAAGATACTCCGTGTGATATTTTATATAATATCAGCATTGTTGTAAGACTGATATTCGACGAACTGGCAAGATATTTCGTCATGATTTATGCAACGAACTTAGTTATACAACGATATTCCTGAAGGGAATATTCATGATTTGACAAATCATTTTACTTAAGAAAGCTATGAACTTTCTATAATGTAACTTTTTATTGAGACAGATCTTCTTTGAAGATATTTCCATTCGACTATTAGGAATTATTAGGGAGAGCCATATTCCAGTCGTAATGAGATTATTCGATACTTCGATATAACACAGTTTTTATTGTGTGAACGTAATCTTGTAACTCTGTAATTTGGAGGATATCAGTATCGAGAGACAAGTAATGTATTTTTATTGTATATGAGTAACAAAGGTTAACAACAGAGGAACAGCACTTATTAAACCTTCGGAAGGTCTTCCATTTGGTGTATTCCCTGGAATACACGTCTAGTCAGAGTTAGCTCTTGCTGCTCTTTGCCGTTTTCCTTAGCTTTATTTATTTAATTTCCTTTCTGACAGACACCATCAGCGACCCTCTGTAACCTATATCTCTCATCCATGTGCCTAAGTATTTTATAAGTTTGTTCTGGATGTGTATCTTCTTAGGATTCTACCCAGCGGCATCTTGCGACTACTCGCTGAAGTTCTTCAAACTCCTCGAGTCAAGAGGACTTACACACCGATCCACCGGGCGTCGTCTTCGTCGTCAGCTAACATCTCCATGAAGACCCCACTCCGTGAAGAAATTATTTTTATGTACAAAGTGTTCATTATTTATATGTTTCCCATTCTGATATATGTTCCTTTGTCAACTTCCCCCTCTTCTTTGCCCACCCAGTTCCCTCGTGTGGTGCTTTTGCTCGCTCTCACTTCTAGTCTAGTCGTCAAGTGTACAGTTTGGTGCTACTCCTGTCTCCATGAGGCATTTTTAAAATCGACGCCATGTCTGATTTTTAATATAACGGTTGCAAGGAACCACCGCCTGCTCAACATGCAAAGTTAAGTACAGTGATTTTACACATGTTGATGAGTTTACCCGTTTCAGCCTAGCGTGCCATATATGTCACGCTGCAATTTTGTTACGATTATCACTTGGAATTAAGAGAATTTTATTTTTCTGTTGTTAGTTGCACTTACTTGTTGCATATACTGTGTGACTCAACTGGCATTACCTATCAGCTGCGTGCTTTGTTGTAGCATTGTATTATTGAAGTGAGAAGTGCGTTCCTTGATGAAAAGAAATGAATTCACATTAATGGTATGCAATTATTTATGAACAATATAAATTATTCTGCGGAACTTTCTTTTCATGATACGTACTGTGAAGTCCAACGTTTCAGTACATTATGGTGCTTTTTCTGATTGTTCATAATTGGCTGAGCTCTTTAAAACTTATATAGCCGTGCCATATATGGCACACTAGGCAGATTAGTCATTTTACTTCTCGATAGGTTGAGTTTGGCTGTACATGGACACTAGAGGAGTAATACGATGGAAATGAAGGAAATGAGGTACAGAGGTAGCACTATCAAAGGACTCCTCAGTGTTATGTTTTATATTGCCGCCATCTTTACCAAAACGTAATGGCGGCCATCCAAAGGGTCAAAACTTAAAATTAAATTATGACCAAACTAATCATCGGATCTTTACTAAATATGGTACAAGCATACCTTCTTATGGGACGCGTCTTCTACGGTACTGTACAAATAAAAATAATTATTGTGATAAAATGTAGTCCAAATGGCTCATTCGAAGAAAGAAGAAGATGTGGAAACTACGGCCACTCACAGACGCACTAAAAGTGATATTTCCGATTTTTATCCAGAGCAAAACCGGCCTCATGACGAATGCATGGTAATATATTACGGCAGACATGGCTGTAAAAATTCCTAAAAGACTAGCATGTTATATTTGGGTACAAGGTATGGTTTTGAGTAGTACCCAAGAGCAGTTTGTAAATTGTGAACGTGTACCTAGAGCAAAATCCTTGTAAAATGAACAATACGTGAAGGTTTCCTGTAAAGCTGCGGCGCCCTTGCAGACGAGTTTTCAGAGAAAGTGAAGCCCCTTGGATTCAGGTTCTATTTTGACAACATATTCACCTCTGCTGGGTTACAAACTCGCTTACGAGACCGAGGATATGGGGGTACAGGAACAATCCGCTACAATCGCACCCCCAAAAATAGTGAAGTGATCCCGTCGAAGCAGATGGTTAGGAAGGAACATAGGGGTTACTATGAGTACAGGAGTAGTGAGGAGAATTGAACAATCATCATACGATGGCAGGACAACTTTTCTGTCACTATTGCTTCGACAAAGTAAGTTGTTCCGTCTCTGGCGCGTTTCGGTACTCTAAACAGGGAAGAAAAAGAGAATCGTTGCCCCTTGGCCATGTGCGTTTGGAACATATAAGCAGCATATGGGTGGAACTGGCCAAATGGACGAGAACATTGGAATGTATATAATACCCATCCCAGAGAAAAAGTGGTGGTGGCATACATTTACGTGGTTGATAGATGTGTCCATTGACAATGCTTGGGTCCCCTACCAGAAAACGGAGGTTGCTCTGCGTCATCTACAATTTAGAAGACATATTGTGCAGTACTACCTGACATCGAACCCAACACTACCCAGAGGACCAGGTCATCCTAGGAGCTCTCCAGGGTCTATCTGCATAATAACATAAAGACATCCGGTAAGGTGGGATAAACCATTTGGTGGCCATGGTTCTTGATAAGAAACAGAAACACTGTGTTGCTGAAAACTGACAAGGTCGTCCCCACACCTTGTTCATCAAATGTGCAATAGGTCTGTGTATAGTGACTATTGCACCATATCATACCAAATAAGGCAGTGGAGACAAACGAACTAGAGAGAAAGAACAGTGTTGTAATTTATTTCACTTAGATAATTATATTGTATAATCTGCCTAGCGTGCCATATATGGCACATGCTGTATTATCCATGTTACACTCTGTTTTAAACAAATTTCATTAAAATACTGTAGAAATACTCTATAAACAGCTTTTGCTACTAATCTTAATTAGTTTATGTAAAAAAAATAATTCAGGCAGAAACGGGTTAATCCAAACTACAAAGCTTCAATGGATTCATAATAAATATTCTGTTTTTCTAATATTATGCAATAACGGCCACCGCGGGATTTTCTGTCATGCTCAAGATAATGAAAGCTTATTTTCGAACATGAAATTTAGTACTTCCCTTATGATATAAAAGAGATTCTTTCTCTCTCCGTGGGATTTTTGTCAAAACTCAGTAATAACTTTCTAAAACTTAACTTGCCTTCCAGGGATTTTACCGCTCCATCTAACTGTCATTACAGTTCTGGAATTGTCCGTAAAACTTCTAACCGTGAAGAACTACGCTCAATACAGTCAAATTGCTGAAAACCTAAAGTTAACTGGAACTATCCATTACAACTTAAAACTTGCACAACGCATTAAACATGTTCAAATTTAACCAAGTATCCCCATAAATTGCAATAACTTTTCTCTTGTTCTACGAACTTTCAGTGCTACAATACTGAAAATCTTAACGCCTGTCAACAAAATTTAGTGCAAAACGGTGTCCGTTCAACTATCTACCGCGCCGCGTTTGATTGAGAGCAATAAAATTGGCTAGAACTATAATCCCTATCTCTTTTTTTTTCAAATACCTTTTACTAACAAATTTAACTATTTAGTCATTTTCAACGAGGCCTCGCTAAAACACAGGCGCCCTCCCATCTTTGTTCAGTTTTACATTTATTCATTCTGTATAAACAAAAATGTGGCCAAAATCCATGTTTTAATATTTATTGTTTCTTGCTTCATCTAGAAGTAAGCGTTTTCTAATTGTTAAATTGGGTAATATAGGCTACACAAAGTGTTACCTGCTCCATTAAAATTTGTAATTCTTTAAATTCCGTTCAATATTAGTAGTTATAAAAACTACTTATTAATTTTCCTTTTCCTCCTGTTACGATCAGGAATTTATTCTATTTGTTTATAGCCTTCTCGTTCAAAAAAGGGCATTTTCTGAGTAATTCGCATCCTAAAGACTAATACAAGAAATGTTAATCTAAAGGTTAATACATATACTAGTCTCTTTATAGCCTTAATTCTTCACTTGTAAGCACATTCTTTTAAAATCCTTGTGTGATTTTAGTGTCTGTAATAGGTTCTAAACCTGTACATTATTTACGCATTATCAACCTCTTATTGTTAGGTCTAAGTCCTTGAAATCTTACAAATAGCTAAATTGTTATTCTCAACTCAAAATAAGATCACAGATCTAAGTACTGGTAAACATTTAAAATTCTATCAATTGTTAAATAAATTCTTTATTGTTTTCTGCTTTATCTCTCTTGCTAGAATCACGGTTAGGCAGGACCTTCTCTTCCCTGATTCTCCTTCCAAAATTATTGCTTATTTCAAAATAGAAAACGCAATCTCAGAATCAATAAAAACTTTACCACTTGTTGCCTTTAAAACGAAACTTCAAATAACAACATTTATAAAGTTTCTTTGAGCTATCTTGGCTAATTCTAGTAAACCGTTGAGGCAAGTATAGCTTGCTCCGCCAGCTTCCTACTTGTAGAGATTTTCTCTCTGACTTGTGGTCTACTTTCAAAATTGTGGTTTTGGTTAAGTTACACCCGAGGTTATCCTCTGTTCTAAACTTTTAGTCAGCACCCTGCTGGGTACGAGTTTAGCGAGCTATGGATGCAACAATTGGTACTTGGTTTCCATTAATAATAATACATACCTGCCAACTTTTGAAAAGGGCTATCAGTAAAACTCACGCGCGACAAAAAAAATCTAACGATTTTCGACATACCCCGGCTTGACGAAAATAATAATACTTCTGGGCTACAAAATACAATAATTCATGCTTTAAACAGGATACTTCAATGAAATCATATCTACTTACATGATTTGTAGATGAACATAACAATCAAGAAGAAATCCATGTTAATCAGCAGCAGGCGTGGTGAATATCGGTTTGGAGCAGACATAACAGGACTTCCTTGATAGATTAAGCTGATATACGATAATTGAAAAAGGCTTTAAACAATAAAGCTTGTTTAACGTAACACAGGCAAGAAATAATATAATACACACTGCAAATCACATGCTAGTTCGACTTTTAAGTCATGGTTGTGGCCTTTTTAGCTTCCTGCAAACAGTCTTGAGAAAATGTTTTGTCATAATAGGGACCAGAACTCCTGGTCTTCAAAATAGAAATAGACTCCAGAGATTCATTGGACATGGATGACCTGAACTGTGTTCTATTTTTCTTCACAAAGCTAAAAGAAACATTCACATTCTGCATAGCTATGGGGTATGGTGAGAATAGAGAGCAATACTCTAAAAATTCGGTTATACTTAAGAAGTCCATCGGCTCCACGAATTCTTGATATTTGTGCCCAACTGGAATCACTTGCAGCATCTTGATGTGCAGCCAAAGAGTCATCTACCTGAAGAGCTGTGAACTGCCTCTGAAGCTCATTCACCACCTCATCTGTAGTTTCATTCTCTTCCTTGCATAACATGATAGGAAACTTTTCCAAGAAAAAACGAATGGAAGATAACTGTGAATCTTCAATTTTGTCTAACCTAGCAACTTGAGCATTCTTTAACACGTCATCCTTGAGTGGAAACTTGTTGATGATGTAGTCACAGGCAGTATAAAAGTAGTTTCTCACTGATGAAAAGAAAAGGAATTTATCTGTATCCGGTCCGTTCTGAAGGCACTTAACAACTTCAGATGATGCATTTTTTGCCATTTTATTTACAATACATGTCGTTTTCGTGCGACCACAACTATATTTCTTTGCAACTTCTGATGTGGGAAACATCTTCTTAAATAAAGCTCCAGCATGATCAGCCGCACTTAAGGGCACATTGTGTTCCACCAAAAAGGAAGTAAACAGACACTCGGCCATAATTACGTCACTGTAAACGTTTCCAGACTTAGCAAAAAAGGTGTTGATTTTCTTGCTATCTTCTTCGATTTAACATAACTAATGTGTTTACCGCACTTCACATGATTACTTAAATCGTTTTTTCCACCATATGCAATATTAATATCACACCCACATACCGTGCAAAAGGCAAATTTTTCTCCCTTTCTTGATTTTAGTATGCACGGAAAATCAACCGAGTATGATTCTTTAAATGTCTGGAAGTACTGTTTCTTGTTGGATTTGTTCATTCTCGATATCTACTAAAACATCGAAAGGAACCTGGATCACTGAACGTCACATAAAATTATAACATAAAACAATTAAGACAGCCAACACTTCATTAAAACATGTCAAAACACACCAACCATTAAATGAACACGACGCCAACCTCGTGAAGATAGAATATGCACATGGTAGAAAAAAATAAACACACACACACGTGGAACGAATGTAATTAGTCCAAGGAATACAGGAAACTGCGAAGCACGAAGTTATAGCCAAAAACTCGAACGCTTCAATAAAATATGCCATAACCTTAAAAGACGAAAACATTCAAGGAACGCCAACTTCGCGAACAATGAACAACTAACGTGGTCAAAGAATATGGTTTAAATCGCAACGAGCGAACGGAGCGGAACAAAGAATATGCGAAGCAGAGCCTGTCAACACCTAAGATTCACATGCAAGAACGGTTATCCCGGCTTGAAATTCAATTACGATGACGACACAACCATCACACGGTTAAAAGTACGAATCATATCAAAGAACGAGTTATCGACTATCGTGGACTTGCCTTCGACCCACGCAAACAATCGATTGTACGGAAGTGGGCGGTATTATCGAATGTAAATTATCGTTTCAAATTTTTGTCCGCGAAATCGTAAAATGACACCGTTCGTCCGTAAAACCGTAAAATGCTGCAATTTCCGTAAATTTTACGGATAAACCGTAAAAGTTGGCAGGTATGATAATAAAACGATTTCTAAAAGAAATAAGGTTGCTTTATCGCTTTCCACTCTAAAGGAATTCGCCTTTCTGTCAGAGGTCCAACAGTGTCTAGAAACAAAATTATTACGGCAAATTCAAATTCTTTCAGCATTTCCGAAGGCTTTCCAAATTCTTACCCCTTTGAAGTAAAAGTGTTTAGGTCCTTTCTTTTTGGCATACCTGGCCTCGCTAGAGTATCACCCTAAATAATAATAATACCGGAATACTGGCTCGGGAGGGAAAGAGCACTTACCGATTGCTCGCAGGCGACCCCAGCCTCCGCTGCACTCTCCGTTAGACTAGACCGGTCCCCACCTATTTTAGGTATTTTACTATCTTTGTGAACTGGAATAGTTTTCTCCATACGTATTTTTCTCCTGTTTTGTGTTGGATTCTCTTCCTTTATACCGATACTTGTTTCCACTCCTAAATTCACCTCCTTTTCTCTCTCATCATCCTCCCTTAGGTAAGGTTAGTACTCAGTAATAACCTACCAAAAGTTGATCCCAGAAACACGGGAGAATCCAAGTTGTCAATATCTTGCAAATTACTAATATCTATTTTGAATTTCTCAGCTATAACTTTACTGTGCTAACCTGGTGGAGGAGAACGAAGCCGCTCCTCTCTCCTTCAGTGTCTATCATTTCCAACCAGCTCGTTGCTGCCAACCTGACAGCATTCCCACCAACTCCACATTATCGTAAGTTGTATTTCAACTTATCCACTTCATTATGGCCCCCGAGAAAGATAGGGATGAAAAGCTCACCGCCAAACGAGCGTCTTACAAGGGACAAATCACCCGATTTAAAAAAATTACCAAAGATCTGAATCCTACAGAATCTCATTTAGATATAATAAAACATCGCTTAAAAGACTATGAAAAATCTTTCGAAAATTACAATACTGTCCAAACAGAAATTGAAACATGCATGTTCAATCAAACAGATGATCGTGTAGAAGTCGAAAACCAATATTATGAAGGCATGAGCGCTGCCTTCAAAATAATACGTCAACTTGAGGAAGATCAAAAAAGGGACGTTTCAGTTCTTAGCTCACTCCACGAACCACAAACCTCGTCTCGCGAGGGTACTGATAAACCTAAACCAATACTTCCTAAAATAAATTTGCCTCATTTTTCAGGAGACGAAGCAGCATGGGACTCTTTTTACGAACTTTTCTGCTCTCTTGTCCATGACAATGAAGATATTCAAGTAATTTTTAAATTTCATTATTTAAGATCAAGCACTGCAGTTAGTTGAAGCACTCCCATTAAGCGCCGAAAACTACCCCATTGCCTTTAACTTATTGAAGGGAAGATATGGCAATTTACGTTTACGTATTCAGCGACATATGAAGGCCCTATTGAACTTCACAGCATAATGACGTCACAAGCTTGCGTACTCTCATCGATACGACACAACTTCATGTTAAAGCATTATACCAACTGGATCAGGCCACTGACCATTGCGACACTTTCTTAATACATTTAGTGGTTTCTAAAGTTGATACTGCTACTCTCAAAGCTTGGGAAATTGAACTAGTCACCTTTATAAATACTAGATGTCAACTTTTAGCTAACCAAAGTGAACCCGCCTCCTAATTCTAAACGTTAATCTATGTCACCTAAATCTAAAAGCGAATATGCAGCTTCTAGTACTCAAAAACCTGGGTCTAGCTCGTCTAAATCTAAGTCATACGCCACTGGTTACCGAAATAGGTCCAGTGAACGCAATACCGCTGGTTCTCTTGCACTAAGTACCCAAGTTGAATCCCGTAAAAGTCTTAATGAACCGTTAAAGTGCATACTTTGCAAATATCCTCACGCTTAAACTCATGCAAATCTTTCAAAGAACTATCAGTCAATGACAGAAGGAAATTGGTATCTCAAAACAAGTATTGCTTTAATTGTCTTTCACCTAAACATTCCGTTTCTAATTGCAAGTCCACTAGACTCTGTTTTCATTGTGAAAGAGCGCATCACACTTTATTGCATCGTAATGATTTAATTGAGGTCATCAGCAGCGTCTACTTCTCAAAAAAGTGATAATACTGACAATCCTAATGCTTCATCTTTTATTCAAAACGCCATGGCTTTGCGTAGTGCTCAAGTACTATTGTCCACTGTTCAAATTGAGGTTCAAGATAAATCTGGCAACTGGGTCCGTGTCCGAGGTCTCCTCGATTCAGCGGCGACCCATGATTTTGTCTCCAATTCTTTAGTCAAAATACATGGTCTTCCAGTAACCCCCACTTCTATCAACGTATCAGACATTAACAGCTTAAAATCACAAGCTTTGCAATTCTCAAAATTAACTATAAAGGACACTTGTCATAGCAATTATTTTCTCACTCTGTTGATACTTCCTGTTTAACTATTCCTTCCCACTTACGGCTTGCAGATCCTCTTTTTAATATCCAAGGTCCTATTGACATACTTTTTAGTGGCAATGTTTTCTGGAATTGCCTTCGCGAGCAAATTCGTCAATTATCTCCCAACGTGTTTGCCAGAGACACTAATTTTGGATGGATCGTTATTGGTCAACTTCCCCTTTTATTCCCCCCAACCTGTGTCACAATGTCATTTTGTGAGTACTGATGTAGAACAGTTCTGGAAACTGGATAATATCAACTCCCCCAGTTCAACCTCCTCAGAAAACGAATTCTGTGAGCAACTTTTCATTTCCAATACTACTCGTACATCCGAAGGCCGATTCATAGTTCATATGCCAAGACTACTCAATCCTGCAAAACTAAGTAATTCTCAACCTAAAACTCGAAAAGCCCTCTTTGCTATCAAGAGCAAATTCAAGAAGGACCCCCCCCCCATTAAACAACAATATATCAACTTCATGGAAGAATATGAAAGTCTGGATCACAAGGACGTTGTCAGCAAATCTGATGACTAATTACATCCCCAGTCGAAACTGTCTTCTTGAATCACCATCCCGTGTCGAAAAACCCTCTTGTTAAGGACAAAATCAGAGTTGTGTCACCTGACGCTAATGGCAACAGTCTCAACGATACTCTTCACTCCGGTCCTGCTATTCAGTCCGATCTGTCTACCATAGTCTTAAATTTTCGCCTGTTTCCCATAGCCGTCATAGCAGATATCAAACAAATGTACCGTCAAGTTTTAATTCAATCCGAACAGCAAGATCTTCAGAGAATCTTATGGCGTGACGAAACTAGTAAACTCATTAAAATATTTTGCTTAAAAACAGTTACGTATGGTCTTAAAACTTCCGCTTTCCTACCTATCCGATCCTTACATATGCTAGCCTCTCAAGATTGTCATTTACTTAACGCTAAAGCTTCAGAAGCATTAACCACATCCTTCAATCCTTTCAGACTCTTGAAGAAGCCTCTCTCGTATCTCTGGAATTAAAAGCATTGTTAAAAAATGGAGGATTCCCACTTCATAAGTTCCTTGCTCAATTTCCCATCGAAGATGTAGATCCCTCTTCTGTCGAAATTGGCGGAGATTCTGAATCCATAAAAACGCTAGGAGTACACAGGTGCACTCGCACTGATACTCTCATCTTCAAAGTCTTGCTTTCCGAAGAGCTCCCTAACACAAAAAGGCAAATCTAGTCTGAAATAGCTAAGATTTTCGATCCGCTTCAATTTCATGCTCCAGTCATTGTTATCGCCAAGCTTTTTATCTAAGAGCTATGGTCTCTCAAATGTGAATGGGACTAAGCTGTTCCCTCTTCTTTTCTTAATAGATGGCTATCTTTTTGATGTAGTCTACTTGATCTTTCGCTTATTGAAATTCCTAGACATTTAATTAACGCTTCTTCTAATACATATTTCTTTCTTCACGTCTTTGCCGACAGCTCCGAAATAGCTTACGGTTGCTGTGCATTCGTGTCTATTGCAACCCCTTAAACAAATTTTCACGCTCAAATCTTATTTGTGCTAAATCTAAAGTAGCCCCTCTTAAAACTATCACCTTGCCCAGGCTTGAATTGTGAGCCAAGCTTATGGCCCCAGAACTTGACAAAAAATTGCTGAAAGTTTTAAAAATTGAATTTTCGCAAATCTATTTATGGAGCGATTCCATGATCACTCTTTCTTGGATCGCCGAAACCCCCACCCACTGGCAAACCTTCGTTGCCAATAGAGTTTCTAAAATTCAAATGCTTTGTTTGGGATGTCAATGGAGACATGTGCCCAGCGCTGATAACCCAGCTGAAATCATCTCACGTGGTTTCTTACCCTCTCAATTAGCAGCACCTCAATTGTACTGGCATGGGCCCTCGTGGTTAATCGAAGACTCTTCTTGCTGGCCTTCTAAACCTCCAATTACAAACTCCAACTTGCCTGACGTTAAAGTAGCTAAATCTACCGCTTCGTGTCTTATTTCCAGCGTTTCATTTCCCTTATTATCTCGTTATTCTTCTTTTTATAAACTGGTTTGAATTTTTGCCTATCTACTTAGATGGAAATATCTTGTTGTTGACCAACCTGTTCTTCCTAAACCGCATCTAACCAATCATGAATTAAATCTTGCTACTATTAAAGTTTCGCAACTCACACAGCAAGAAGCTTTCCCTACTGAATTATCTTTGCTTTCAGCTAAGAAAGATCTTCAGAAATCTAGTCGTCTTTGCGCCTTAGCTCCTTCCCTTGGTGACAATGGGTTACTCAGGGTAGGTGGTAGGCTTTCGCACTCTTCACTTTCTGAAGACAAAGCATCCCGTTATTTTGCCTTCCAAACATCACGTAACTTCTTTAATCATACGCGAATTCCAGTATCGAAATTTGCACGTGGGTGTTCACACCCTGCTTTGTTTATAAAGGGAAAAGTACTGCATAATAAATGAAGTTCATGAAGTTTCTTCAGTAATTCACAAATGTATCCCGTGCTTTAAGGTAAAACCTTATGTTAGCACTCAAATGATGAGCGATCTACCTTCTTTCCGCTCTTCTCCTATTCGTCCCTTCGCTTTAACTGGCGTAGATTATATGGGTCCATTTCAATATCAACGCAATTCCCCTGAAGCTAGACGAAAGTTATTTGGAAAGCTCTATGTTTCTCTCTTCGTGTGCATGGTTACTGGTGCGACCCATCTGGAACTAGTAACAAATGCCTTTACCTCTTACTTTCTTTCAGCTGATCTCGCTTCACTGCCAGGCGTGGCGTCTCTTCGGTAATGTTCTCCGATAACGCCTCCACCTTTCAAGGCGCAGCCTCTTAGGGAAAGAAAGCTCTTACTTCTTCTTCTGCCATGGAACAAATTTCTAATTTTTCTTATGCTAAAGGTTTAAAATGGCAAGTCGTACCTCCTTACGCCCCCATCACGGCGGTAGGTGGGAATCATGCGTCAAGCTCACTAAACGTCATCTAAAAAAAGTTTTAGGCAGTCGTATTCTAACTTATGAAGAATTTAACTCACTGTCTATTCTAATAGAAGGGGTTGTTATTTCTCGCCCCTTAACCCCGCTTTCTAATGATCCTAATGATTTACTTCCGTTAACCCCTGGTCATTTCCTTATTGGCAGTTCTCTTTCTCCCTCCCCCCCCCCCCCGTCCTAACTCTGCTCTTTGCTTTAATTCATTCATTAATTCTTTCTTTCCCTCTTCGCAGACAACAGTGATCTCTTTGTATTTCTTCTTTCCTTTGAGCAGGAATTTATTGTGTCTTTGAGTCTGTTCCAGATGTGTATCTTCTATGAAATTTACCCTAGCGGCATCTCGCAGCAAACCGCTGAAGTTCTTCGGACTTATTAAGCTCAAGAGAATTTACACACCGATCCACTAGGCGTCGTCCTCGTCGTCAGCTAACATCTCCTTGAAGACACTACTCCATGAAGATAATTTATTGTACATAGAGTTTTTATTTTTGTAATGTTTCCCACTATAATATATGTTCCCTTGTCTTTTACCCCCTCTCCCTTGTCTCCCTGGTCCCTCTGCGCGCTGTTCTGCTGCTCTCACTTCTAATCGAGTAGTCAACGTGTGAGTTCGGCCTTTCTCAGTGGCTACCTCCTCTTCACCGAGGTATAATTTTAAATCATCGCAATGTTGTGGATGTAAGCTGACGGTCCCCAGGAACTTCTTCCTGTTGCTGCTATGAAAAAGCTAAGTACAAATCTTCAATGATTTTAAGCATGTTATAATGGTTTTAAAATGCTAAATGCTTTTAATAGAAACTTGTAGACTGTGGGGGGAATTGCTCACTATTGTGCAATAACCGTCTTCGTGGGATTTTCTTTGTCAGGCTTTAGCTATCCAGGCTGGCTTTATAACATGAGATCTAGAACTTCTTGTACGAAATAAATGGGAATGCCTTCCCCCAACGAGGGATTCAAGTCAAATTAACCGCTGTCCATAAACTTAGCTTTTTCCACCGTGGGAACTCTCTTGCCCTATTTAACTGTCATTACAGCTCTAGAATTTTCTATTTCCAACATACTTCAAACTGCAAAGATCTATGCTCAACACCGTCAAATGAACTTCAAGTTAAATAAAACCAATAACTGCAATCCACAAACTTTCCAACGCAATAAACGTATTCAAGTTCAAATTAAACTAAGTGTTCTCCATAAACTGCGATAAATTTCTCTTGTTCTACGAACTTACATACACTACAATTGTAAACATTTTCAACCTATCAACCAACTATCAGTGTTTCGAATTTGTGTGTGCTAATTTCAACCGCGCCACGTTCGTTAGAGCAAAAACTGGCCAGAACTTTGAATTCCTAGCTCCTTTTTCCTAAATACCTTTTACTAACAAAATTAATTTAAAATTTAAATTTAAGTCAAATTTCTCAGAGGCCTCGCTTACAATTAAGCGCCCTCCCAAATTTGTTCCATTTCCAATATAGTCATTCTGAGTTAACATATGTGGCAAGCCCACATTTTAATATGTCTTGTATTTCCCTTCTGAAACGAGGGAGTTCTACTTTTTCTACTTATAAAAGAGTTAGCTAATTGTGTAATCCAGGCTTCACAAAAGGTGACCTGCCCTATTAGAGTTTAAAATCTCTTAAATTCTGTGTAAATAGAAGAAGTTGTAGAAACTTATTTTTAATCTTTTTTTTCTTACCCTGCTAGCTCAGGAATTGTTAATTTTCTAAGTATTACACTTTTGTACCTAATCTTTTTGCGCCAGGCTTCCTTAATTCGACCTGACCAGTTTTGAACATATCACATTGTTAAATTCTGCTTA
Source organism: Meconema thalassinum (assembly GCA_946902985.2). Lineage (NCBI taxonomy): Eukaryota > Metazoa > Arthropoda > Insecta > Orthoptera > Tettigoniidae > Meconema > Meconema thalassinum. Next base: position 443,262 of record CAMPQE020000024.1, read on the forward strand.
AAATAGCGGTAATCTCCGCTTGTAATTTTCTTTTGTCTTCCTGCTACTATCAGGAATTTAATCTATTTGTTTATAGCCTGTTCGATTGCCATTAGGGCAGTCAAATAGTGCTTGTATCCTACCTAATTTATAAAAGTTATAATTACAGTACAATTTATTGTTCTTAAAATCTTTAAATTTCCCAATCTTAAGCACCTTTGTACAGGTTTAGTGCTTGTAACGGGTTTGAAACCTGTAACTTTTTTAATATGGTTCATTGTGAACTTTCCCTTTACTAGGTATGAGACTTTCAAATGTTTATAGAACTAAACAAAATAAAAGTTACTCTTAAATCCAAAAATAAGATTCTCAATCTAATAAGTGTCAATTGTCTTAAATTCTCATTTGTTAAATAAATTATTTCTAAATTTTCGCTTTTTTGCTAGAATCACGGTAAGGCAGGACCTTCTCTTCCCTGACTCATCTCCCCAAAATTATTGCTTACTTCAAAATAGAAAAAGCAATCTCTAAATCAATAAAAACTTTACCACTTGTTGCGTTTAGAACAAAGCTTAAAACAACAGCATTTGCAAAGTTTCTCTTAGCTGTTACAGCTAGTTCTAGTAAACCATTGAGGCAAATACAGCTTGCTCCGCCAGCATCCTATTTGTAGAGACTTCTTCTCTAACTTGTGTTTTACTCCTCAAAATGTCACTTTTGTAGTTAGGGTTGAGGGTTTCCTCCGTTCTAAGCTTTTGGTCGGCACCCCGCTGGGTAAAAGCTTAGCCTGCTTTGAGTGCAACAAGTGGTACTTTTTACAAATTCCACTAATAATAATAAAAATCTTTCTAAAAGCATTAGAGTTGCTTTATCTCTTCCCGCTTTGAGGGCATTCGGCCGTTGTGTCGGAGGTCCGTCAGTGTACAGCAATAAAAATATCGGGACAAAATTCAAATCTTTTTAGGATTTCAGAATGCTTTCTAAAATCTCACCCTTTTGAAGGGAAAGTGCTTTGATCCTTTCCTTTTGGCACACTTTGCCTTGCTAGAGTATCACCCTTCCCCATAGTAACCAAATACTTGCTCGGGAGGGAAAGAGCAAACAGCGATAGCTTGCAGAAAACCGTAGCTAACGCCGCTCTCTCCGTCAACGCTGTCTGAGCTCCCTCTTACTTTAGCTGCTTCACGAGCTTCGCCCAGTGTAATCCATTTTTGAATTATTATTTTCTTATTAGCTTTTATTGGATTCTCTTCCTCTCTGCCTAAATTGTTTCCACTCCTAAACCCACCTCCTTTTTTCTCTCATCATCTTCCCTTAGGTAGTGTTAGCAATCAATATTAACCTACCAAGAGTTACAAATATCTTGGTTTCCAACAGTCAAAGAGAATTGATCATAAGATCATTAAGGATCAAACAGTAGCGACGTACAATCAACGTCTCAACAAGTTGCTGAAATCCAAGTTGAATGGAAGGAACATCTTCAAGGCCATCAACAGTGGTGTACCGACGGGGGGGAGGGGGTTAGGGTTTACGCCCCCTCCCCAGAGACATTAGTTTACATGACTCCTTATATTGTCCCATCTATCACCTGGAAAATGATTTGAATTGCTGCCAGTGAGGCTTCTTTAGGCTACTCCTTTGTAATATATTTTTTATGTGAACACGTTCTTCACGTGGTAAATGACCTCCACTCAAATCGCAACGAGACTTCTCCAGCTTTGGCGCTAGCTACTGGTTATGGCCTGGGGTAAACACCCTTAAACTACATGTTAAACGGAGCAAGAGGGGCAGATGACCTCGCTGTTCTTCCACATAAAGCAATAATAACTGACTACACTAGGCGAAAAATCAAAATTGTCGTTTTACTGTTAAAGTGTGCGATTGGAAACTATCGTAACGCAGCTTCGTGCTGCTTTAAACGAGCATATCTGTGAACTGACAGATCGTGAGTCGCACTTTTTTTCCGAGTTTATTTGTAATGCGTAATGGATCGATTTATTATTAAAAAACCGAGAGTAGATGTTACATGCAACACTGCCATTGCAAGTAGTTCATCTTTAAGAATTGAAAATGAACTTGAAGAATTATCGGCTACTACCAAGCCGGCTACCGACCAAATACATCGAACAGACTTAGGAGGTTATGCTGGCCAACAGGTGTGTTTACAATATGATTCATGATAATCGCTATTTCTGTAATTGGTTTGCATTTCGATGCTTTACCTATTATGTATGTGTCGGTACATGTTAATTATTTCAATGTTGTGATATACTTTTTTTTTTAGATTAATGATTATCTGAAAAATGAACTGTTGGAAAATGCCTGGACACCTGGAAGCAATTTTAATTTCCCTTTATCGGGTCCAAGCAATCTGACATTTCAGTTGAACTGGTTATCAGAGTAGAAATGGCTAGTTTATTATTCTTCAAAGAACGGAGCCTTTTGTAAATATTGTTCGTTGTTTTGCACCGTTGTTGGTAAACAATCTTCATCGCCAGGTAAACTAGTAAAATTTCCTTACATGAACAGGAAAAATGCGAAGGAGGATTTCAAAAAACACCAAGAATCCAAGTATCATATGGCATGTACGGAAAAGGCTGCGAACTTTCTCGCCATAAGTTATACAAAGGTACAAAACCTGCTGTTAACGTAAGCTAGGATAGGGGTGTTCAATCCAACATATTATGCAACAGGGAGAAACTTATACCAATAATTAAATCTGTGATTTTCCTTGTTCGAATGGGCATTGCTTTCCGTGGTCACAGGGATTTGGAACCTGTAAATTTAGATGAGCCTCTCAAGAAAGGGGAGGGAAATTTCAGGTCTCTTCTCAAGTTTCGAGCAGAAGCTGGTGATACAATACTAAAGGAACATTTGATGACAGCATCCTTAAATGCAACATACGTAAGCCCACGGATTCAGAATGAAATTATTTCATCTTTGAATGAAATTATATTGAAAAGGTTAGTCGATCAGGTGAAAAAGCTAAATACTTTTCTGTTCTTGCTGACGAGACCACAGACATCAGCGGTGTGCAGCAAATGTCACTATGTGTCCGTTTCGTTCAAGATAATTCCGTACATGAGGAGTTTTGCAATTTATTGCTATCAATGATGCTTTTGGGTTAGGCCTTGCGAATAGCATATTGTCTGGTTTGAAAAGTGTGGGACTGGATGCTGAATATCTCTTAGGCCAAGGTTATGATTGAGCTAGTGCCATGAGTGGATCCTACACAGCTGCTCAGGCCATTGTACGAAAACAGTTTCCCAAAGCCTAGTATGTTCACTGTAGTGCTCACTGTTTAAACCTGGCCATTTCTGAAGGGTGTAGTGTTGCAGAGATTAGGAACTGTATGGGTACAATTGAAAGAGCTTATGCCTTTTTTAGTACTTCACCAAAGAGGCAGGCTGTGTTGACAAATGAAGTGTATGTTTCCAACATTAATTCTATACGCAGACCGGCACAGCAAATGCAGAGTACAGAGGCGGCAAATACTTTTATTGGAGATGTGCAGAAACGTGAACGAAGAATAGCAGGAGGGATGAGTGGTCATAAATGCACTTAGAAGGATTCCAGGGAGTGCCGAGGGTGTAGGTGTACCGTGAGAAGACGAGCGAGGGCTAGGACGGCAGGTCGTTGAACGCAAGTATTTGTGTGAGAAAATTGCAGTCAGGCAAGGACACAGCTTCAAGTTTTGGTACCGCCCAGATGCGACCTACTTAAGAATTAATGACCGGAGAGCAATGAGAGTTGCATATATGGATGCGGGAGACTCTCTACCTCCCAGAAATGTAATTTGGTGCAATTTGGATGTAAGGCTGATTTAATTCAGTATAAAATGCCTGATGTGGGGGCGTTTCAGCGTCAGCCAATCAGAGGATAAGCGTCACCAAGCCGTGTTTTGCGCGTAAATTGGCAGACAATGAGGGATGATTACTGAGTTCATTTGATAAGAAGCCCACGATCGATTCTTGGAAAGGACATTACCAATGAGACATTGGTATTATAACGAGTTCAGTGATATAAGTCAATTCGGGACAGAGCTATTATTTTGGAAATAAATCTCATATTTCCCCTTCCTACGACCAGTTATGCTTCAAACACTTAAATAGCTCCATCTGGGAGAGTGAAGGCAGTCGATTTTGTGATTCTGTTACGGACGCTTCACGTCAGTCGAGTTCGTGATTTGGACTCTGTTGTTTTACATGTCCAGTGGTAAAAAATGAGACAGTGTGGCGCTGCTTTTGAGATCATGTCTAGATACTATAACATACGAGTGCGAATTCTAGTCAGTGTCGAGATAGGATATTGATATGCGCGCTAGTTCGCGAGTGCAAGTTCGGCTGAGAAATAGGCTAGCCACTGCGCTAGGTAAACAGTTGTGTCGATAGGAGCTACGGCGGAAAATCTGGATGAATTTAGTAGTTCAGGTGGTAGCTATCTAGGAGAATGATAGGGTTATCGGCTCTGAACAGTGAGTGCGAGTTACCTTCTTGTATGCCGCATTAAGTAACTGTGTTCATCCTTACCACGAGGTACCCGAAGCAAGAAGAATCTGATGCTGCAATTGGAACAATGGGAGGATCTTCAAACATGGAATTCGTCATGTGTGAAATGGTGGCGTAAACCAAAACCGTGGGGCACGCTGCAATGATGGAGAGGATCTGGGACTCAGGAATAGTGATAAGTACAGCAAATTATCTTGCATAATTTAGTTAGGGGTGTACAGGTCAACATGAGTGCAATGGCAGTGTACATATTCATTTCCTAATGTTAGTTGTGTTGTCGTTGTTGTGTTTGTTGATACAACGTGCGGGTAAATATGTATCGTGTGGTCAAGGGTTTCAGTGTAGTTTGGGGAGAGTAACATTCAGGGGAAATCTGGCCATCAGCTTCTGTCACTGCAAATACATTCTCAGTTGAGAAGTTGGGGGAGAGTTTATACAGTGGTCGTAAGCAAACCAGAGCATATTGAATATTTTTTGTGGTAAATAAGGTTCGTGGATCGCCTGTGGTAAGTTCTACCAGGTAATGGTTTTTTGCAATCTTCAATCGGTGACGGACAAGGCAGGCAAACCCGGCGATTTGAGGTGTATAAATTGGAGTATGACTGGATGTACTAATGCATATCTGTAAGTCTTGGATGCTCTGCCCACGTGTATTTGGTTGAGTTGGTGGAGGATGGTGCCCACCCATATTGGTAAGTTGTGTATGTTGAAAACCACGTAAGTATTTTGATACTTCCGTGGACGAGGTAAAAATCACGGCCGTGATGCTGGGGTCGGTCTGACGCCCGCGGGCAGCGTGCTAAGTGATGATTCTGCGAGGCTTGTTGAATTGAGCCATATTGAGCACGTGCTTCAGTCAGTACACGTCAGCTGTGGTTGTAGTGAAAGCAGGTAGCCACTCCTCTCCGCGGGGTGCTTTTGCTTGGCCTTGAGTCTGTCCGAGGTTATTTGGTGAAAGTTAAATGGCTGGTTTGTTTATATATTTTGTTGTTATTGATTCTGGGATTCCGGTTTGTTGTGCTTTTGATTTTATTGTGGACCCACGTTACTAGTGTATCAGATTTTGTACCCTCTGGGTGGCCGCTAGACGGTTATAATTGATGTCTTGATAAATGTTTCACACGGGAACAGTTGTATGTGAATGAGGTAAGCACGTTGTATCTTAATGTAGTGTTTGTGTGGCCGCACTGCATGCTGACCGTACACGACCCTAACGGAATTCGTGAAGGGAGGTCTGTTTGCCAAACGAAACGATCTCGTCTGTACGATTCACTTTTTCCAAATAGAGAGCGTTAAAATGAGAATCCAGCTTGTAAAAATTAATTGATTTGATGCTCCGTTGGAGTGTATAGTGTTCTGATCTGATTAACGTAATGATTCAATTCTTGTGGCATTAATTTAATCTTTTCATGTTTCATTTTGAACTCACCTGTGGTGAGAGCGCGCCATTTTGATTTTATTTTATTTGGATTTGTGTTTTATTTGGAGTTCCATGATCCTGCAGTGTTTGGTCAGGGGAAGCTGAGGTTTTTCCCGAATTAATTAGATTAAGGTACCCTGGTCGTACCATCTCTGTGGACTTTATGGCAGAGAAGGATAGTGATGACGCAGTTTATTTTGTTGTGGTTCTACGATGGTTTTGGGTTGTTAATTAGGGAATTGGTATTTTTGTCTTGTAGTACTTCTGAGAATAAATTTTGTTTCCTTGTTCCCCTGGCATATGATTTATAGTTTTAAGTTCCATGATCCAAATTTCGAAATTCCTAGGATGTAAAGTGTTAATTGGCCACCGAACGAGCCACGCCCGAGATAAGATTCAGCATCCTAGAGGGCCTTTGGAAGGGTACATAGGGATCATGTGATAGTGCCTTAGCCATCCGTCCCTATTTGATTGCATTGTTATTTTGATATCTAATTCATTGGATCATGTGGAAAGTCATATGCCTGTTTCTAGCTAGTCGGTGCTCATCGTAAAATCTCCCATCCGTGGTAGATTTTGCGTATGATTCGTACGGCTAGGGTTTAGCCTATGATGGCGCGCCAAGAGCGTGTAGCTGATTTATTGTAAATAAAAGGGGTGTAAAATCATGGAGTTTGTATTATAAATACAGTTGACATTATTCATTGCAAATGTAAAGTAGAGACATGACAGCTGGGCACCCGATTTGAATTTTGATAGTAACAAACTCCAGTGAAAATGAAATAGGAAGGCTGGTAGCCTATAGATTGTTAATATCTCTATTAGTAAGTCTGGGATAAATTAACGTAGAAAACCGCGAGGGTAAGGGTGAAAGAATTTATTCAAGGAAACTTTAAGGGAGTGTGCGTCACGTAGGAAGCTCCATATGCAGCTTGGATAGCTATTTGCTTATGGGATAGAATAACGTAAATAATTGAGCTGACTAAAGTAATTGGGGAGGCAGAACATGGAACAAAAAGGAACTCATTTTAGCGCTAACAGATTATCTCCTCATTAAGGCATGACCCTATTTCTCAGATAAGTGTATTTTGTGTGGTGGAGGAGATGGCTTCTTCAGAGGAAGTGCGAGCCATTATGGAGGTGATGTGTGCCCAATTAAAGGAAGACTTGAAAGCTGACACCAGCGAACAACTAGAGCGCATGAAAACAGACAATAGCGAACAGTTAACTCAAATTATAGCCGCAAACAATGAACACTTAAAGGCAGATTTGAAGGCAGACACTAGCGGACAATTATCGGAACAATTCGCGAAGCTTACGCCAGACATTAAAGCAGACGCGGGCATACAATTAGAGCGCATGGAGGGAACCTTAGAAATATGATCAACCAAGGATTGAACTCAGGACTCGTAACAAAATGATCCGGGTCCCGGATTCAATACCGTCTGTCAAAGTCTTATGGTCGTGTGCTTAACTATACACATAAATACAACTCGAGATGCTTGAGAGTATCATGGCAAACACATACGCTTACCTATGGGCAAGGAAATAAGGAAACCAAAATGAATACCAGCTGTATGTAGAAAATTTGCATATTCCAGATACATAAAAAAATCCTATGCTCGCATACCACACCGAGCGACAAAAATTAAACAACGGTGTGTGTATCTTGTCAACGATGCCTGCGACCCTGCAATAAACAACATAACACAAATATGTATTTACAAGTTGAAACGCTAACAGGAAAAACATATACACTCGTAGGCTTCGAAGCAAGGACCCTCACCTACCTTTTTCAGAGCATTGCACGTTCACAGACGCTTGCTACTATCCGAGAGAGCAATTAACTTCACGAAAAGGAAAATCAATCACCAAACGGATCCCATTATAATAAAAGTCACCATTATTATTATTATTATTATTATTATTACTGCTATCAATATGGTTATCACCTTTAATTATTACCGCCGTGATGGAATCAACTATCCAAAGGTTACTGGGTATCAGTACCCTAAAATAAATTCGGTCTTGAAATCCATGAATTATAATTATTATTATTATTATTATTATTATTATTATTATTATTATTATTATTATTATTATTATTATTATTATTATTAAGATCCATCTGGTTATTAATCTATTTGAATAAAATCTTCGCGGCAATGCCAGGACAGAAAAGGTTATTGGATTAAAGTACCCTTTACATAAGTTTATCCTCAACTCGATAACAGATTATTATTATTATTATAATTAACATAAATACTATCATAATTAATACCTTTATAATAGACTTGGATCACACTCGGGGGAACCTGTAACCTCTAGAGGGCGCGTCCCCAGATGGCGGATAGGGGGGCCCTACAGCACTAGTAGGGTTGGTTCAAATACCCTCCAATAGAACCCGCGGACCAACAGGTAGCCCAATTCCTGGGGGCTTCACAATGCTGGGACACCCTCTCTCCAGGGGTCATAAATATGGAGGGCCCAGCTCGGGGTTATGAGTGAAGACCACAACGGTGCCTGCAGTGGAGAAGGAGTCCTTCGGTACAGTGCAGTTGGCGGAAGTGGCATCCTAGTGCTCGGGAAATTGAGTATAAGGTATCGCTCTCACTTCAGAGACTGATATCAACCATAGCGTCTGACCCGGAGCGGGCGGCTACAAACAGCGTCTGTTCCCCATGTGAGGGGCGGCTGATTTACTACCTGGCCGTAGTTATAAATGGCTTGGCGTCAGCAAGGGCATGCGGCCGGAAAACTATGCCAAAACCAATATGACAGCGAATCTTAGTTTAGCCTCGGAAAATGCTAGGGCGTACCCCAGAAGCGACGTGCAGGGATTTCGCCCGACCCCTGTGAGAAATGGGCTAGGGCTACTGGGTCACGAGCGAACCCGGCTAAAGAGGCTAGCTCAAAAATATGGTGAGTTACGAAGAATAGGCACACTGAATGTAGGAACAATGACTGGGAAAGGAAGGGAGTTAGTGGATCTCATGGAAAGGAGGAAGGTGAAAATATTGTGTGTACAAGAGACTAGATGGAAGGGAAATAGGGCTAGAGAGTTGGGTAGTGGCTATAAGCTACTATACAGTGGAGCAGACAAGGATGGGAGGAATGGAGTGGGAATAATCCTCTCCCGAGACATAAAGGAGACCATAGTCCAAGATAAGAGAAGGAGTGACAGGATAATGAGCATCAAACTGTGTCTTGATGGACAACTGGTAAACATTGTGTGTGTTTATGCTCCGCAAGTGGGTTGCGATGAGGAAGAAAAAATATCCTTCTGGGAAGATATGGATCGTGAGCTTGGAGATATACCAGCGAATGAAAGATTGATAGTGGGTGGTGACTTAAATGGACATGTCGGAAGGAGTCGAGATACAATCGAAAGAGTACATGGAGGCTGGGGAGTAGGAGTGAGGAATGATGAAGGACATAGAATCGTGGATTGTGCGATGGCATATGATTTGGCGATTGTGAATACATGGTTCGAGAAAAACACAGGTCAATATATGACTTACAAGAGTGGGACCAGAGAAAGCCAGATTGACTTCTTAATGTGTAAAAGGTCTCAATTAAGGGAAATACAAAACTGTAAAGTTTTTAATGGTGAAGCAGTGGTAGCACAGCATAGGACGTTAGTCATGGACTGGAAAATGAAGATTAGGAAGAAAGGCAGACCTGTGCGAGTTTTAACAAAAATTAAGTGGTGGAGATTAAATGAAGAGGCGTTGAAGGACCAGTTTAAGGAGAAAGTACTCAATGGAGTGGTTCTTTGCAATGATGTGCAGGAGTGGTGAGCGCACAACAGCAGTTTGATAAGGAGGGTAGGAACTGAAGTGCTAGGGAGAACTTCTGGCAAGAAACCACTAGCTGACAAAGAAACATGGTGGTGGAATGAGGAGGTACAGAAGATCGTGAAAGCCAAAAGTGATGCAAAGAAGTTATGGGATATGACAGGTAGACAAGAGGATAAAGAGAACTACAAGAGATGTAATAAGGAAGCAAAGAAGGTAGTAGCACAGTCAAAGGCACAAATGATGGATCGGCTGTACGAAGAGTTGGAAACTACAGAAGGTGAAAGAAAAATTTTCAGAATAGCGCAGGCGAGAGATAAAGACAAGAAGGACTACACCCAAATAAAGCAGATCAAAGATGAAAATGGTCTAGTATTAACGGACCATTCCGACATCAAGTGCAGATGGAGAAACTACTATGGAAAACTTCTCAATGAAGAGAACCCAAGGGTATATTTATAAGAAGGAGAAAAACACCAGGGTCTGACAATGGATATTAGAAAAGAAGAAGTAATATTAGCACTTAGGAAAATGAAAAACGGAAAGGCAACAGGACCCGATGAAATACCAGTTGAAGTGTGGAAGTATCTAGAGAAAGATGGAATCGACATGTTGCTGGATTTAATGCAAAAAATGTACTCTCAGGAAACAATACCTGATGAATGGAGAGAAAGTATTTTAGTGCCTATATATAAAGAGAAGGGGGATATTCAGGACTGTGCCAACTACAGGGGCATTAAGTTAATGTCCCATACCATGAAAATCTGGGAAAGAGTGATAGACAAAAGGATCCGGGAGGAGACTAGCATTGGCGAGCAACAATTCGGCTTCATGCCAGGAAAAGGGACCACAGACGCAGTGTTTGCCCTGAGACAAGTAATGGAAAAGTATCGTGAAAGACAGAAGGGATTACACTTCGCATTCATGGACCTAGAGAAAGCATATGACCGGGTGCCCCGAGGAGAAGTCTGGAGATGTTTACGAGCGAAGGGAGTCCCAGAGAAGTACGTGCAGTTGGTTCAGGAAATGTACAAAGTCGCAAGAACACAGGTTAGAAGCAGCATTGGACTTACAGATTGGATTCCGGTTCGAGTAGGTTTACACCAAGGTTCGGCTTTAAGTCCATATCTGTTTGACCTAATTCTGGACGAAATGTCTTGTGGATTACGAGACCAAGCCCCCTGGTGCATGATGTTTGCGGACGATATTGTGTTGTGTAGTACCACCAAAGATGTCATAGAAGAAAAACTGGAACAGTGGAGGGCAGCCTTGGAAGACAGAGGACTCAGGATTAGCAGGAAGAAGACAGAGCATATGAGGTTCAATACAGACCAAGACTGTGAGATCAGAATGCAAGAGGAAACGTTAAATAGAGTGAATGAGTTCAAATACCTGGGTTCGGTGGTGACTGGAGATGGGAATCTGGATCTGGAAGTGTCACACAGGATTCAGGTAGGATGGATGAACTGGAGGAAAATGTCAGGAGTGCTCTGTGACCGCAGGATCAAGCCTAAGGTTAAGGGGAAAATATATAAAACTGTCGTAAGACCTGCATTGCTGTATGGCTCTGAAACATGGCCTGCACGCAAAACGCACACACACAGGCTTGACGTCACGGAAATGAAAATGCTCAGGTGGATGAGTGGAGTGACTAAGCGTGATAGAGTGGAAAATGTCAAAATAAGAGAAACATTGAAGGTTGTGGAAATATCTAAGAAGATACAAGAGAAGCGACTTCAATGGTACGGGCATGTGAGATGAATGGAGGAATCCTACGTGGGGAGGAAGATGCTAGACATGCAAATACAGGGAGTGAGAATGCGAGGCAGACCTAAACGAAGATGGATGGATTGTGTACAGGAGGACCTCAGAGAAAAACAGTTGTCAGAAGAGGATGTGCATGACCGGGCTAAATGGAGGAGAGCTGTCAGAAACATCGACCCCACATAGGAGTGGGAATGATGTAAAGAGAAAGAAGAAGAAGAAGAATATAATAGACCTGGATCACAAGGTTAGTGTATTACAGTACCATATGTAAATTTCATCATGAATTAATTTTGGAAATGAATCTGAATATTATATAAGTTTCTCTGACTAGGGAGTCAGCTGTCCACATGACCGTCAAACTTAACCTCATTTGAACACAAAGGTCCCGTTATGGAGAGGGGCGGGGAGTGTACGACCTTGGCGAGTGCCAGACACTAAATGCTGTGGGCTCCCAAACTGCACTCTCAGTAAACTACACAGGCATAATAGAAACACAAGGAGAAATGACCTCACCATCTAGATAGTCTTTGGTTCGACCTGAGTGGAAACTGGCCTTGGAGCAATATCATTATCGTGGTCCTATTTATCACACAAAACCTGTACGCATAGTTTAGTCTTACCTGTTTCACAGGGTATGCCCAATACACCTCACTTACCTTTCTTTTCCTTTTCAGTTGGCAGTCGAGTGACATATGGCTGTGTCACCTGCAACTTCTTATACCTTTTCAATATTATTATACCATTTTATTTATTCCTCGTTGAACCCCCGGGGCCTCACGGAACCTCCCGGTATCACATTGGCATACATTCAACTATTTTCTCATTAACATAGCACGATTAAGCCGATGTTCACCTTCTCCCCCAATACACTCAAATGGATACTCTAAATACTTCACCCACTCAATACCACACTTACCTGCGTTAATCTAAGAGAAAGGACGCGTCAAATCATCCCTGACACAGTTCAAAATGCATCCGTATGAATAATTACCACCACATGTGTCGTAATAAGGGCATTAACATTAAACTTCCTCCCCTTCTATCCATACCTGATATCATTATTACTCTCGACTTTGTTATTATTATCCCTAGTTGACGTCATGCTTATTATTATTACGATTATCAATAACCTGCGTCATTAGTGCGTCTATAAATTTTACATTCTTTAAATCTCTCTCTCTCTCTCTTTCTAAATCTACGTGCCTTTGCTCTTTCCGGCAACTTCATCCTGGGGCTGAAATACATACAACATAATGGGGTGAACACATGCAGCCCTATCAATGTACAATTTGGCGCGGTTTGTGAACAAGCATCATCGCTTAGCATCTCCTGAACTAAACAAATAGCGTTCCGTCGTCACGGATACGCATAACATACGACAAATGATACTTAAACTAAAAAAATAAAAAATCTAATATTACACTAAAACGAATATCTATTCCTGTATCGAACTATAATAAACACGACCCATAAAACTATGACATAGATAATTAATGGAAATTATACTCATCATATTTCCAACGTTGGCCGTCATCCTCTCCAGCAATAGATGTCAGCAACCCCTAGCCATGCGCCTTTCACACCATACCGGCACTACACATATTCACATTCAATGCACTACTCCACTGAGTGATTGATAATCATGGTTAGCACTGAATATCACCTTATTCTCACAAGAAACACTACTGGTACGTTTGTTGTACTCCAGTATCTTATCCAACACGCGTACGTTGCATCACAATACACCTTTCACATAAAAATCGGACTAGGATTACTCAACACTCGTTAAATCATGCACCAATTCTTCTGTTATTCCTCATGCGTGCCGGACTGGCAACCTCGATGCGTTTTCTCTTCCCACTGTTCATTCACGGAACTGTCCTTGTTCCAGCGGCGAGGGTTCGAGTCTCGGGCGATCAACTGCGCACCTCCCAACTTCTGCGACTGACAGTACTGTTTCTACAGCTATGCAAATTGTTCTAATATGTAACGCTGCAAACTCTCCCTGCACACATATGCTATTTACTAAAGCTACGACTGCTTCTCTGAAATGTTCAACCTGCAGCCTTGAGTCGTACTGACCATTTACATGCAACTGAGTGTCATTGTCTTTAGCGTGAAAACTGCATGACGACTGACTGTAAACTGACTTATCGCGAGTGCTTGTAACTGTTTGTCGAAAACGTGTCGAACTGCACAATAGCACATTGCGAACACCCTAACAGTCTCGAGCGGGCTCGCCAAACTATGCATCAACTAACATTCACTCGCGCGCTAACTGCGTGACAACCAAACTGCGGAAGACTAAGAACTCTCAGTGTGGACTGCTGAAAAACTAACTCCTCCCCGTGTGGACTGCTGAAATACTAACTCCTCCCCGTGTGGACTGCTGGAAACTAACCAAGTGGACTGCGCAGGGGTGCAATATATCTAAAACATGGCGACAGATTGTTCCACAAGCAAGAGCTCCGTACTCCAACACGTCTATTTCAATACACTGCGAACACATTATCCGTGATAGTAATGTCCGTCGAATCATAGGATTATCATCGATAATCGATCGTAATTTTAGGGGATATCAACAGTGCGTCCTCCGGACTATTTATGGCGAAATAGACGCCATCCCCACTCTCACAACAAACTCTTCAAACCCAGACGGTTCCGCGGAAGGATCTCAGTTCTGGACCACTGATTTATTAATTTCTTGATGACTTAATTATTCTGTTCATCTGCAAAAAATCTCAGGATTACTTCCGGCTTATTGTAGTTAATGGTTCGATCCTGGGTAATGCCGTATTGTAGAAATAAATTAATTTCGCTACTTAGGGGCGTGGTGAAACTAGAATAAGACGTAGTACAGAACGTAATGTGATGCAAGCCCCTCCGAAAATCCTTGAGCGTACACCTGCGTGGTAAATGCGCGTTATAGAAGTATGTTCTCGACTAGCCTTTGTCTGCGAGTTCCGTGCGACGTACCTTTGGTTCGTCAAGTGGCCAATTGCATGACTCGCCCTAATAACACTGCGGCAGGAGCTTAACATGATTAAAATGACGCAAAATCAGACTTCCTTTTCCCTGCAAATCGAGGTTCATTTCAACGCTGTTTCTAGCATTACTGAACCATGCGAACTTAGCCTATGACCGTAGGATAAGGGCGCAGTATATCCATAGTGATATAACACCATATTCGATTGGTACATGCCGAGCAAACTTTACTAAAAAGTTATCTAAAGACAGACATGTTAATCAATCCATAGTGTTCTTAAGCAACATTCATGGGGTACATGCGGAGCGAACTCGACTAAAGAAGGCAGTTTGAAAAAACACAAGTTGCTCCATAGTGGCCTAGCGGCCATAAAATATGGAACGTGAGGAGAATTTTTTTCGAATAAACATTCCTTGAAAAAAGTGACAGTCAGTCTGAAAGACTAGACTTTGTATCACTTTAAATGCTACAAATGCTGAATAATGCTAGAATGGCTGGAAGCTTCTCGCTTCGCTCGAAGCCAAAGACACTTGACATGATAGAAAATTATCTGCATAATACTTATCTTGCTTATCTTGTTTCAAATTACTCGCGAAGGGCAAGTGCAAACCAAGGGCAAAGCAAGGTCCAGCGCGGGGGATGCCGCACGCTCACCAGAGCTGGTGGGGACTTGCCCCTTCCATCCAGTCTAAAAACACTTACAGTGGGCGATGTATTGAAGATAGAGATATGCTCTTCCGGGCTTTTTTGTAGAACTTTTCATGCTGACCAATTCTTACTATCATAGTATATTGATATTTTTAACGGTTTGCCCAGCGTAAGCTTAAGAATTGCACGGACGCCAAGTTTGTTTTCGACTTTTTTCACTTAATCCGTTACTGCTTGGCTTCCTTTGATCATACATAAATTATTTTCTACATCTTTCCTCGAGATATCTTTTACAGAATGTTGAAAACCGCATCAAAATCCATTTAGTGGTTCTCGAGATTACCTGTGACATCCAAGAATCGGGGATTTTTGTCTTATACTAACGAAGTAGAGATTGTCGGGGTACACATGCACCCAGCGGTACTATTACGTCACACACCTCAGTGCATCTGTCCGTCAGTCACCGTAACGTAATGCCAGA
Source organism: Meconema thalassinum (assembly GCA_946902985.2). Taxonomy (NCBI): domain Eukaryota; kingdom Metazoa; phylum Arthropoda; class Insecta; order Orthoptera; family Tettigoniidae; genus Meconema; species Meconema thalassinum. The sequence continues at coordinate 458,848 of CAMPQE020000024.1, forward strand.
CCCCAGCGTAACGACGAAGTCGACTAGATCATTTAAAATGATAAAATCCCATCGTAATTCATAGTGGTTTCAAGTCCTGAAATCTGATTCGTGTTGTACATGCGGAAGCTACTTTTGAAAATAATTTTTGAATAAACTTTTGCGGAGAGGATTTTTCAACGAATTGAAAATTAACGCAAAAAAACATGACTCATCCTGGGTATTAACCACCCACATGTTCTTCATGTGCCGTAAACATTACTGAAAAATGATCATTACATACTACTTCATATCGGTTTAGCCCCATACCCGGGTGGCATATGCGCAGCGAAGTGTACACCGAAAGCCCCATTTGAGAGACGCATGTTACTTCATAGTTGGCAGAAAGCATATTTGAGTATTATGTGCAGAGCAGTTTTCACTTAGAAAAGGTATTTGAATACACATGCAACTCATGCTGGTCAAAATCTGTATTCATATAGTAAGTAAGAAGCGAAATTAGCTAAAAGAGGTTCATTGAAAAGTCGTCGCTTCATTCATTTTGGCACAATTAATAATTATGATGCACTTCCGGGAAAAAGTGCGCAGAAAAGTTTTGTGTTACACATTTCAAATTGATTGTGGCCGGAAGTCCTATTTATTTAGAATCTGCCATCCAAAATTCATACCCAAGAAACACATATACGAGTATATGAGTAATTTTTAAGATTCATAACCAATAGTAGCCAACAAAAAGAAACGTAAAAAAATCAACCCTTGGCACTATACAGCCCATGACGGGCTAAGGCCGACCAAGCGACCACTGCCCAGCCATTTGGCCTGCAGATATTGGGGTGAAGCGTGATCAGTGCTTCGGGTCCCCTCGGCCGTTAATCTTGGTATTCGTGATCGGGGCGCTGTCTCACTGTCAGACAGCTACTCAATTGTCCTCATGAGGCTGAGTTCACCCCGTTCCAACCCTCGCGTCAGTTTTAAAATCCCTGACGGAGCCGGGGATTGAACCCGGGGCCTCCGGGTGAGAGGCAGGTGCGCTACCCTAACACCACGGGGCCGGCTATAGTAGCCATCAGTCACATATAATTCTGGAGAAAGCAAATTTACTCTTTGTACTTGTGAAAATATTTAACTAAATTGATTTACGATATTTTCATGGCAATGAAGGGAGACAGTTCATTTATTGCTTAAAAATTAATGTTTCCTCATTGGCCCAGCATTCATTGACAGAGAAGGTTCTAAAGACAACCTGGATATCCGTAGCCGCTGGAAGACACTTTCACAATATATTGTTAGTTTCCGAGATCTTGTGAGAGTTGATGCTGTGTTACAGAGTACGTAACTCAGGACGCTCAAGTGCAATGGGCCTCTCCGAGTTCATTTAAGAAGTTCGTATTCCGGAAAGTCAGTTACTTATGTTATACTTGTAGTTAGGCGCCTAATAATACTTTCAATTTTTATGTATTGTAATGTGTTCTCGACCCATCATTGAGCTCAACGTCAGCTTGAATGTGTGGAAATGCACAATTGTTGCAAGGCATATAAATGAATGCTTAGAAATTGTTAATCATTAGTTTTTATCATATCCCTGAAAAGAAACTATGGAAGCCCTGCAGACTTTCAATTATCCTAACTCGTTGAATAATAATGAAAACTTATAGTTAAAAATACCCTTGAAGAAATTACTACGATATGTAGTTAAGCCATGTATTATGAACTAACGAAGATAATTTTATTTCTTAATTACAAATATGCATATACATATGGGAATGGCATCAGACAAACTGGGGATGCTCATTAAAAACTAAAGAAGACAGGACTTCCACTTTAATAAGGAGCAATTTTGATTAATTTGTTTCTTGGAAAAATATGTGTCCTAAAATTGTTATTGAATTATACATTTCAAGTTGTTCATGGCCTTTCTGGTAAATAACTGGACAGATGACTACATGAGAACAGTGTGAGCACGTGGTCAGGTCTCAGGGGTTATATACTACACTCTGTCCCCATGTACCACGTAATGGATTTGGGAAAGGTGCAGTTGACAACACAGAACACAATGCGAAAAATACAAATTGAAAGAAAAATAATTTCACGCTTATCAACTAAGAAGAAAGTTTGTAAAAAAGAAATATAACGCACTTCCTGCAAAGGAAAAATATCTAAAAGAGGGATCAGTTTATCGCAAAACAAAGGAAAGCGCAGTCTAAAGTCTTGCTGAGAGTCTTTGTTCTCTTTGACTGTGGAGAAATAAATACATTTAAGAATTATACCCTATCTATGCACTATCATTACTTAAATTAAATTTGTTGTTATTCAAGAAAATTAAATAATGATATACATAAAATTTTCCGTATTCCTTTGTTCTTTCATTAACTACATTAACTACTTGTTCGGATTATGTTTCACACACTTATCATCCTCGGGAACATTATTTTAAAGTCACGATGAGGTTCAATTCAAATTTGATCGAGTCAAAAAATATCTTCAATATATTTTCACAATTCTCTGTAAATGGAAGGCTTTCTGACGAGAATTATTATTATTACTTGCCATAGAATAATATTCTGACACCTAGAAAACTATTTAATAGAAGAGTTATCAAACATTTATTTCATTATTATCAACTATTAAATTATTAACAATTGAAAATTTTTATTTAGTGAATTTACCACTTAATCAACACAATGAGCTTAATTAATTCATAACACTGAATTTGATTAAGTCATTCCATGAACTTGTTATACCATTAAATGTGACGTCTTTTTACCATATCTGAAATCAATGTTTCGTATTGTAAGGGGCCGATAACCTAGATGTTAGGCCCTTTCAAAAACCATTTATCAGCATCATGTTTCATAATGACAAATATTACTTGGCGTGGAAGCCTATTAGTTTGAATGGACCTAATGTTTACTCATCTAAAGCTTTTGCATCACATTATTTACAGCATTGCTACCACGGCAACCTGTACAATATATAAGTGGGCTCACCACTAAACCATCTGAGCTCACTCTCAGGAAACACACATATTATAAACAATAGGATTGATCATGGCATACGCTTAAGGAAACTGTCACTGTATGGACTTTCCCCACAGCTGTAAAGATTGACATCATCTCTCCTTAAAGGTATAAAGTGTGCCGTCTGGCCTTGCGCAATATGTAGTTCACAGTGGAAGTGGGTACCAATTAGCCTAGCACTGGGCCCATTAAACCGGACTAAGGTTATAAAGGTATCAGAGGCGATGGATTGAACGTACATTCACTGCCATGTGAATGCGAGTTCTATTCGAATGCGCTATTCATTATGGGCCTTAGCTTAGCCTAATGAAAATAAAGACTAAATAAGGTACACATACTCAACACATAGGCAAAGGAGAGTTAATGTATTGACCAAAGAGATAACATCAAGGAATGACGAGGAAGCATTACATGCTATGAATGAGGTTAAGTGGACGTCAAACATGTGATGTTAGGCAAAATAACGGGCGAAAGGACCGAAACGTAAATGTTATGATCGATAGGAGATAACGGTAAAGGGGGGAACACATTTGGGAAAGTATACTCGTAAAGAGTAAAATTACATTGGGAAAATTAAAGATTAAAAGGGCTAGACAAAGAGTCGGGAAGGGTGAGTCAACCGCCAAAGAAGCGAACGGTAGCTCAAATTGCCCTGAAGGAGATGAGGGAGTGCGAGGGGGACGGAGTATTAATCAAAGCGCGCGTAGATATGAAGTAAAAGAATAAATAGAAAAAGGGGCAAGTAACCGCTATTAAAAATAATTACGAGAAAGGTATCGCAACTCAAAATAAAAGATATCCGTCAAAATAAGTTACGTCAGAAAGGGATTAAGCCATACTCAAGGACTTGCATGTGAAAACGCAATCCTAATATAAGAGGCAAACAAAAGATAAGAGGTATGGCATATGTCTTACTGTTGAACACACTCTAATCAGTAAACCAGACCAAATACCTACACAAAAGATACGACGAAATGGGGTCAAAGAATAATGGGAACGAAACAGATACTCCATGGACATACTAGAATAGGCGAATCGCCCTAGGATTCCATACGATAAGTAAAGACAAAAATACGTATCCTGCCTTGATAGTAACAGCATTAATCCGGCAACACGGAATTACATTAAATAAACTAGATTCGCACCTCTACGCGCACCTTTATAAAAACACAAACGAGTGGGTAAAAACGGAATAAAAAGGCAAGGCATCTCGAAAACGAGAGCGGGTGCACACCAAAAGGTCCTACCAGGGAGATACAGAAAACAGAAGACTGCCTAGAGAGTAAGAAGGGGTTGTCCCAGGAGAAGGAAAAGGAAGATAAAAAAGGTAAGAGGTGTCACTAATCAAGATTCGGCATAGCAAGAAATCACTATAACGAACCTTGATCAGCAATTATAGAAATGTCCACTGATCTGATCGGCTATTCTGGCCAGTAATATCCAAGAAGAAAAGAGAACAATTCCGATAATTGACACGCCGAAGAAAAGAGAAAAAAGGGAAGATTACAGGTGGAAAAGAAAAACGGTTCAGATTCCCACGCACTCCCCCAAAATTTTTGTTACGTCCACCAAAATAGACGATTTTTCTTAAAGAAACAAACACAAGGAAGGGAGTATAAATCGGGTACATCATGAAAAGTGACGGTAAGGAGCCTAGAAGTAGGGGAAGACGGGGAGGACTCAAAAGAGTGTACTTCAATGAAGATAAATATAAGAATCAAAAGACGAAAATTTCACAATAAGAACTTAAGTTAAACCATATAAAACAAAATAGTTAAAATAAAATAAAAACCCTAGCTTCGTCGCCAAAATATTTTACAAAAGTTACAAAGTTAGAGATTTACAATATATAATATATATAAGTACACAAAATCTGTCTTCCATAATCTCTCAAGGTAGGATGTCAGAGAGCAGATATGATCATTAACTAAAACAAGAAAGAACGATTAATAGAGAGCGATATTATCTTATTCTAATAATGGGATAAAGTTGAGTGGCGACTACCACGAGACTCCGACAAAGGTTAATTAGGGACGAGGAAAAATGACTAGACGTCATCTATTTAAATATTATTGGAAGGAAAAACCTGGAAAGAAGTAGATAATTAAAATTGATAGCAATGCCATCTTGCGCCAAAGCACGTACACTTGAAGAAATAAGCTGAAAATCATGTCACAAGAGAAAAATAAACATTCAAGAGAAAGAGAAGAAATGTGACAAAGATAGATGGACTTAACTTACAAAACGCTTCAGCTGGGTGACATGAGCAGTAGATACTTGCTGCAGTCTGTCATCACTCACAAGTTCCACAGTGACAGGTGTGAGGAAACGAGTGATAATGCGCGGAGTAGACCATCGCATGCACAGTTTACTCGAGATCTGCGCCGCCGCATTACTCACCAGTACTTTGTCGTTTACCTGAAAAGTAATGGTACGTCTTCCATCGTTGTACCTCTCAGCTACTTTGGTCCGAGCCTTTTTTAAGTGCTTAACAGCAATCTCCCATTTTTGGGACACGGAAGAATGCCTCGAAGGTTCAGATAAGTACTCAATGTTCCACTTGAGCAGTAGGGGATCCACAAGTGTCCTACCGAGAAATAATTCCGCAGGAGTAGTTTGAGTTGAAGAGTGGAACGAAGTGCTGAATCCCAGACAGAAATACGAAGGTTTACGTCCCTAGAAACATGATCCGCGTTGTGGAAAGCCGAAATACAAGCCTTCAAATTTCTATGAAAACGTTCAACGTGGTTCCCTTGGGGACGATAGGGAGACAGGAACACATGACGAATACCCCAATAGTAGTGTGATTTGCTAGACTCCAAATATTGCATCATCATGACCAGAAATTGCGTAATCCTGATGACGTCATGGGTCCTTAGAGCGAGCACGTGGTCCAGGAGCGAGCATGTGCACTGCACGTGTTAGCGTGGGAAGGGGTTGACCTTTTGGCTTGTTTGTGCGATGGTGATAAAAAGTTAATGGGTGTTGACGTCATGGGGGTTGTTTATTAGGATGCTAACTGTCATCTGACACCCATGCGAGTGTGAGCATGTGTGCCACTGCCAGCAATCCACACATGTGGTGTGCAGCTGTTATGTTTTTTTTTGTCCGCGCCGGGTGGGCTGAGCGGAGAGGCGGTTCCTAGCCACACATGTGGTGTGCAGCTGTTATTGTTTTTGCTTAGGATGCTATCCGTCATTTGACACCCGTGCAAGTTTGACCATGTGCAGCAGTGTGATTGATCTCGTCTGCAGTGTTCGCGTGAGACAGAGTTGACCTTTAACATCATTGGCTAAGAATGTAATCTTTGACTTCTTTAAGCAATAGTGGAAATAGAAATGTTTGCGTTAGAAGCTAGTTTGCAGCATATGGTTTCTGGAGTGTGGGTGGGGGTGAAGGATATATAAATGGACGAGTGCATGGAAGAGTTTAAATTTTACTTTTGCGCGAAGAGTGTGTGTGTGTGAAAGAAATAAAGAAAGTCAACGACGAGGAACAAATTGTGTGATGGAAGCTCTAACGAAGTTCAATAACTTATCATCTTGTATTGAGTATTCTAATAAGAAACTAGCAGAACTAGTCATTGATTTACCGTATGTGGTCCAAATTATTCGCTCCGTACAGACGAGGTTTGGAAGAAAAATAGTGGTGGACATTAACATTGAAGATGAAGTAACAAGTGTATTTCTACCAGCAGTATTTTCAAAATTAAGCGCATCAGAGATCGATGAACTAAACTCAATGGGAGGCTCACTGATGCTGGTGTATTTGGGGTTGAAGAACCGCTCACATCAAGTCATTTTGAAACAGTACTCAAAGGCAAACTGATGACGATGTATTTTGGGTTGAAGAACCGCTCACATCAACATGTTTTAAATCAGTAAATTTTTTTGGTGAGTATTGGATTATATATATATATATTATGTATTGATTGATATAACGATTGATATATTTAGTTGCTCATTATTTCTTAATTTGTTTAATTTTTCAGATCATCTAAAAACTAATAAAACGAACAGCATAATGAAGTGGAAAACTGTTAATTTCCTGAGTGGAACTAATAGAGTATCATCGTGTATGCTTTCAACAACCGGAAGAAGAGGAAGAAGATGATAACGAGGTGAGTCGTAATGAGAAAGAAGCTTGTTTTAACAAATGGACATCTTCGAGTGGAATTTCGACATTTTCAGTCTACGTTACCAATGTTAGCAAATCAGATGATAGTCAGCGAGAGGTGACAGAAGCAGTTCTAAGATATCTATTGAAAGAATTATGTGAAGATGAACATTTTATTTGTTTCTTCGGATACAATACATTTGATGAAGTTTTCAAAATCGAATTTTCCATGACTTGTTACGATGTAACAAAATTGAATGAGTATAGAAACAATTTGCTTGGTAAACTTCAGGATGAACTTCCTTTTGAGGCTGTTCATTGTTCATTGGAGATTGCGGGCAGTAATTTATCACAATGGCTTGAATATACTTTAAAAGATTATAGGTTTATGGTAAACCGATGTTACAGCAACTGTTGGTGGTGTATTAACAATAGTGCAAATTGGACGTATGCTTAGACATCAGTGATGGTACACCAACTGTTGGTGGTGTATTAACATTAGTGCAAATTGGACAATTGCTTAGACAACAGCAACAATGACCTCGCCTCCTAGCAAACGTAGAAAGGTTGATATTGTAATACATAATAACAGTGAAAATATAAGAAACCAATTGGACAATGCATTTGAAAGTGTTTCTAATTTTAGAAGTGAACTAAACGGTGCTATTTCAGTATCATACCAAATCGGGGAAAACACTCAAACCGACTTGATTGAGAACAGTGATGAGTTGATTGAATGTTGGAGAGTTATTAGTGAGCACATATTGCAACAAGCTGTGAATTTCGAAGAAATTACAATTCAAATAAAGTATGAATCTTTCTTGAGCTGTGAGTTAATTGAAACGGCATTCAATTCTAGAGTGTACACACTTGCAGTATCAAATGTTAAGAATGAGTTTTTGGATCCTCGCGAATTTTTAGCGAATGCTAATATTTGGTTTACAAAGTATGTTAAGAAAGCGTTAACTGTACAAGCTTTAAAGGTGAATTCAGTTTTGTGTGCACAATATGTGCTTCGCGACATATCAGAAACAAAATATTTTGCTGTCAAAAATGAGGTAGTTTTCGAGTATACTGATTTAAATGAATTTTATAATAAGAATATCATTGAAGGTACATTGACAAAAATGAGCGAATTTGAAGCAAATGGTTCCGGGTGGACTTTAGAAAAAATTCATAGTTTGAGAATTAATATAAATAAATATGTTGGATTTCAAGTAGGAATGTCCAATACTAGTCGATTGCCTGACGTAATAGTCAATAAAAATGCAGTGCTAAATTTGTATGATACAAAGGAAGCTTGTTTTGCGTGGAGTGTGGTTGCTGGTTTGTATCCAAAAACTCGAAACGTGAATCATCTTTCTTCCTATCCTAATTACAGAGATGTTTTAAATTTAGATGGTATTCCAATTCCGATGGAAATGAAATATTTAAACAAGTTTGAAAACCAAAACAATATTTCTGTAAATGTGTATGGAGCACAATATGATGAAAACAAATGGGTATGTATGGGAACAAACGAAGTAAAAGGGAAAAAAACATTTACTATTGTACCTTTGTATGTATCAGATAAAGTATATGAAAGGAGTGTAGACTTATTGATGTTGCAGATTGGAAACAGTGAAAGTTATCACTTTTGTTTAATTAGAAATCTTGCTCGCCTTGTGCGTTCAAGCCTCACTAGCACTCAGAGAAGGATTTATATATGTAGACGTTGTTTGACATATTATTTTCTTGAGGATGAGTTAAATGTTCACTTTGCAGACTGTAAACAGCTTCCTGTTGCAAAAAGCATAATGCCGACTGATGAACAAAGATTTGTTAATTTTACAGAATTCCGAGTTAAAGATACAGTTCCATTTATAATATATGCAGACACTGAATGCGTCTTGTCTCCAATTTCCTCCTGTTTTCCAAATAGTGACATTCATAACTCTACTTTAACACAAAAACATATTCCTTACAGCATTTCTTTATACCTTCATTGTAATTTCGATAGTGAATTGTGCAGTTTCAAACTCTTTAGGGGAAATAATTGCATTGATTTGTTTGTAAAGGAACTTTATAGTATTGTGGATAAACTTCAAACATATTACTTATCGGTTAAGCCAATGTTAAAGATGACCGAAAATGAAGAAAGATTATTTTTGTCAAGTAAAATGTGTCACATTTGCGAGAAACCGATTGCAGTTAATGAACTCAAAGTACGCGATCATTGTCACTTAACTGGAAAATATAGAGGAAGCGCACACAATAGTTGTAATTTAAATTACAAAGTAACAAAGGTTTTGCCTATAGCATTTCATAATCTAACGGCCTATGATGGACATTTTATAATTAAAGAAATTTGTGAGAAACGTGATGGAGAGGTGTTACATAATCCTGGTAATATAAGTTTGTTAGCGGTGAATATGGAACGTTATAAAGGGTTTACAAAGTATGTACGGGCTAAGAATGGATTCATTCAGTTAAGATTTTTCGATACATATAATTTCTTGTCCTGTTCACTAGATCAATGTTCATCTTCGTTAAGTGAAGATTCAAAGCAAATAACACGACGTTATTTTAATGATGATGCACAGTTTCGACTTACTGCGAGAAAAGGCGTGTTTCCCTATGAATACGTCACGAGTACGGATGTACTTAACGAAACTAAATTACCTGAAATATCCAAGTTTTATAGCTGTCTTAATGATCAAAAAATATCGAATGAAGAGTATGAGTTTGCTCAATCGGTGTGGGAAACGTTTTCCTGTCAAACATTAGGAGAATACGCCGATTTGTATTTAAAAGTTGACACACTTCTTTTGGCGGATGTCTTTGTAAATTTTAGATCGAATGGCATGGAAACTTATGGCATTGATGCAGCTCATTTTTACACTGCTCCATCTATGTCTTGGTGTGCTATGAAAAAGATAACCAACGTTCAACTTGAATTGCTTCAAGATATTGATATGTTACACTTTTTTGAACGATCTATTCGAGGAGGAAATGTTCAGTGTATAACACGACATGCGATAGCTAATAATAAGTATATGAAAACTTATGATGAGAAAAAGCAAGAGTCCTACATAATGTACTTTGACGTTAATAATTTATATGGATATGCGATGATGGAATATCTTCCAACGGGTGGCTTTAAATGGGTTGCAAATGTTGAAGGCTTTGATGTTTTAACTATTGATGATACTTCAGAAATTGGATATATTTTGGAAGTAGATTTGACTTATCCTCAAGAGTTACATGACAAACATTCAGATTACCCTCTATGTCCCGAAAAGTTGACAAAGCTAATGGCTACCCTAGATAATAAAGAACGTTATGTTTTGCATTATAGATTGTTAAAGCAATGTATTCAACTAGGAATGAAATTAGATCGTATTCACAGAATAATTGAATTCAATCAGAGCCAATGGCTAAAACCATATATTGATGTGAACACAGAGAAACGAAAACATGCCGAAAATGATTTTTTTTTATTTTTATAAATTGATGAATAATGCAATTTTTGGTCGTTCACTGATGAATGTGAGGAAGTTAAGGGACATCAAATGGGTAACCAAATGGCATGGAGCTCGTGGTGCTAGGTCTTTAATAGCTAAGGCTAATTTTAAACATAGAATTATATTTGATGAACAATGTATGGTCATCGAGATGAGCAGACTAAAGATTTTTCACAATCAACCAGTATATGTTGGTGCATCCATATTAGATTTGTCTAAATGTAAAATGAATGACTTTCATTACAATGTTATTTTAGCAAATCCTGAATCAAATGTGAGTTTGTTATACACAGACACCGATAGTTTTATGTATATATACTATTATGATATTTATGAGTTCATGAAACAACATTCAAATTTGTTTGATACTGGAAACTATGAAACAAACAATCCTTTTGGCATTGTGAGACAAAATAAAGGTGAAATTGGTTTAATGAAAGATGAACATGCTGGAAGGATTGTTGAAGAATTTGTGGGGTTAAGACCCAAAATGTATGCAATAAAATTGTGTGATGAAATGAATAGCTTGTGTAAGGCTAAAGGCATTAAGAAGAGTGTGAGTAAAAGTATGAATATTCATGAGTATAGAAAGTGTCTTTATGGGGAGCGTGATGGCGCAGTGGCTTAGCTGCTCGCCTTTCACCCGGACGGCCGGGGTTCGAATCCCAGTGACAGCGGGGTGGAATTTTCACCTGAAAAATCACGTGGCGTCAGGAAGGGTATCCGGCCTTAAATCCCCGGCCAAAACCAAAATGAGCCTGGTTGGCTCCGGCGACCCCAATTAATTGGGAAAAGCCGCAGAAAAAGTAAGTATAGAAAGTGTCTTTATAACAGAGTAAAAGTCAACAAAGTTCAAGTTTGTATAATTTCAAAATCTCATTCTGTATTTACTGTTCGGCAAAATAAGTTGGCAATTCCATCAAACGAAGATAAAAGACACATAACTGAAAACGGAATTGATACTTTACCGTTTGGTCATTTTTCTCTGAAAAAATGATTAGAAACAAAATTGAGATTAAAGCAGTTCATCTCACTTACTTTATTTCCTTCACACACACACACACACACACTTTTATGCTGTTAATAATACTAATTTTTGCGTGTTCCTTTGCTTATGAAAAAAAAAAGAATAAATAATAACCCAAATTTTGTGTGTATTATAAAAAAAACACCTCCCCCCACCATTCCCATTTTCCAGAAATATATATATATGTACAATTACTTTATATTACATACCATTTAGTAATGGTGCGTTGTAAGAGGAGCAACTCTACCACTCAATATAAACGAACAGGAAGTGGATCATTAATTAGCCGTGTACTTAATAAAACTATTGATAATTTACCCGTGGAATTACACATCCCGGGATATGAATATTGTGGACCAGGAACAAAATTAGAAAAGCGATTGAACCGTGGTGATCCAGGAATAAATATATTAGATAAAGCGTGCAAAGAGCACGACATTGCTTACGCAAAGCATAAAGATTCAAACAAAAGAAGAGAGGCTGATGAAATTTTAGCTTCAAAAGCTTGGTCTCGTGTAAAATCCCGTGACGCATCATTTGGAGAGAGAGCGGCTGCACTAACAGTGGGTGGCATCATGAAAGCTAAGTCTAAGATTGGAGGAGGTAAGCGAAACTTAAATAATAAAAAAAAACAAGAAAAGATTAAAAAAAAGAAGAACATCGAAAAAGCAAGGTGGTATTTTACCCCTACTTCCGATATTTACAGCCTTGTCGGGCTTGGGGGACTAGCAGGCGGAGCAGCCGGGGTGGCGTCTGCTATAAACAAGGCGAAAGCTGCTCAAGAAGAACTAAAAGAAATGAAAAGACACAATCGAATGATAGAAGCAGTGCGAGGAAAAGGAGGTCAAGGCATTTATTTAAATCCTCCAGCATACAAAAGATAATTAACCAAATACCAAATAAAGCATTAAGTAATTTCGATTTAGCTAAATACGCACACCAATTAAAGATTCCAAATTTTAGAGGAGTCTTTATGCGAGATACGATACCAAGATATCCTCGAAAAAATGAAAACTGTATTGTTAACCTTGAACCGATGGATAAATCCGGTTCACATTGGGTGGCTTTCAGTAAACGTGGTAAATATGTGCATTATTTTGATAGTATTGGTAATTTAAGACCACCATTAGAAATTTTAACATATCTTAAAACTTGCTATCTACAATATAATTTTCATTCATATCAATCGATTACTTCTTCGATTTGTGGACATTTATGTTTAGTCTTCTTGTATTGTATAAATAAGGGAAAAACAGACCGTCTTTAAACATTTCAAAGATGGCTTTCGAAAGACGGATAACTCTTGAAGGTAAAGGCTCGAAGATTGATGTTACATTGGAGAACCCGATTCATCTTGTAGGAGCAGAGTTTTTTGAAATAGGACTTGCAGGATTGTATACATCTAATTCTATTCGAAATGTTACCAACAGAAATAATAAATTTCGCATTCATTTTACTAATTTTTTATCAATTGATTTAGTGGTACCACCGGGTATGTATGAATTTGAAGATCTAGCCTCAACTTTTGATGATTTACTTAGTTATCACTCATTGTCAAAACTTATACCTGAACATTTAGAAAAAAACAAAAATGTATGTGGAAGAGGATATAGATGGAAAAAGAGACAACCGTCTCGTTTTGTCTTCTCCGTTTAATATTGATTTCACTGTAGCCAACAGTGTAGCAGGGCCTTTAGGTATTGAAAAGAAAGTTTACCCTAAAGAGAATAAAAGAGAAATTGAAATTGATCGAAATAGAATCGATAATGAAGTAACAATTAGCGAGAATAATAACGTTTTGGCTATAAAGTTGAACGAAGCGGATAGAGCGAATTTAATAATACCCAATGCTAGCTATACGTTAAAACAATTAAGTGAAAAGATTAATGAATTATTAGTTGAACATTTATTAGGTGACAAAGACAAATTCCCATCATTTTATATTAATTATGATAAAGTCTTTTATCATTGTAAACTACATTCGAAAGTGTTTGCTATAGATTTTGGTGTTGCAGATTCCATTGCAGATTTGTTAGGATTTTCTCATAGAATGTTCAAGGCAAACACAACTCATCATTCTGAATATATGATTAAAATTAACACTGTTAATAGTATTCGAGTATGTTGCAACCTTGTGCTTGGTACGAGTTCTTATTTGAACCATAAACCAACACACTCTTTATATAATTTTAAAGCTCATGTTCCTGCTGGTTACCCGATTGTTGTACAACCAACAACAATTAATTTTTTGCCTATGAACACCAAGGTTATTCAACATGTATCTGTGCAACTTGAAGATCATCTTCAACAGCTCATTGATTTGCAAGATGAAGATTTAACTGTAGAATTAATTATTCGCCCGGCACGATATCTTGCTATATAAAGTAATGAAATACTGTTATGTTTTCATTCTACTTGAGTAAGCTTACTAGAAAACAATTACAAATATGGTTAAACTATATAATACTCAAAGTTTGAAAAAAAAGAAGTCGACTCTGATTCGAAAAAGAAATATAAATCAATCAGCTAAAATTTCTAAAAAAAACAAACAACGACATCGCACCTTGAAATCTAAGAAACAGTTATCGAGTAACAACAAACATTTCTTACTGTCTTTAGGCTATCGCGTACTTTAATTTCAATATAAATATATATGCAATTGTTAATCTTATTTAGTTTCTATCTATAGTTGAAGCTGTTAACATGTTTAGCATGTTTAACATAACAGATAAAAGAGAGGTTGACAACAGAGTTGTGCGACGAGAAGAGAGAGTTTATCAACCTTATTCAGCTAATAAATTCGAAAATAATGATGAAATTCGAATACCGATTCAAAATGAAGAAAACATAGGTTTATTATCAGAAGGTGTTCTTCACTTAGAAGGTCAAATTATTTCTTCTAACATAAATCCGGCTGCTTCTACTACAGCACATCCTGACCAAAATTTTGGGGCTAATCTTTTTAGCGAAATTCGCATCACGTTAAATGGTAAAGAAATTGATCGTACACGTCATCTAGGTATAACAAGTTCTATAAAAACCTTTGCATCATATTCAAAAAAACGAATATACAGCTTTACAAAATGCTGGTTATTTTCCCTCTTTAACAACACCAGCAAGTGAAGCAAATATTGTTGATAGTAACACAAAACGTTTTCATATAATACTTCCTTTAAGCAACCTGTTAGGTTTAGCAGAGGATTACAGAAAGCCGATTTTAAACTGTAAGCATGAGGTAATACTTCTCCGATCGTCAAGTGACGCACGTGCGTTGCAATCGACAACCGAAAACGATCTTTCTAAGGTCAAGTTATTTAAAGTTTATCTAAAAATTCCCGTTTTATTATTATCGGACGAAGAACAAATTAAAAGATTAAAACTAATGCAGAAAAATATTCCCATTCAGGTTGGTTTTCGATCATGGGATGTTCATGTCTTGCCTTCTCTTCCTAGGACAACTAAATATAGTTGGACTGTAATGACAACTTCTGAAACTCAAAAACCACGTCATTTTTTATTAGGTTTTCAAACTAGAAGAAATTTACTAAACACATGCTCTTCCTATTTTGACCATTGTAACATTAAATCTATAAGAGTTTTTTTAAATTCAATTTTTTATCCCTATGAAATGCCAACTTCTGAAATTGCCATAAATGACTACAGCGAGTTGTATGACATGTTTGTTAAATTTCGTAATGTATATTATCAGATCGATGATGTTCGTTCAGAGACTCTGGTTTCACGAGATGAATTTAAGTCTCATTGTCCGATTATTGTAATTAATTGTCTCGAACAAGTGGAAGCAGTGAAGACATCTTCAGTCGATGTGCGAATTGAAATCGAGACAAGTGAGAATATACCTGAAGATACAACTCTTTATTGTGTTCTTATTCATGATCGTCAAATATCTTACAGACCATTAACTAATGAAGTAATTATCTAAACCCATATTTGCTAAGTTATAAGCAAGCAAGTAAACAAGTATTCTCACTTTAGTTGCAATCATGGAATTGACAACAACAAACTCTCCTTCTACTGATGCTGGCACGTGGAATAAGAAGCAACCAATAGTTGCAGACATTCGCAAGCTACCAAACGGCAGTTTGGAACTTGCTTACTGTATGTTAAATAACGGCAATATACCTTCATTCAGCCCCGTTATCACATGGGTTGCAGCATATTGTGAAAAAACTCTTTCTTCTTTTTTTTGACTCTATTAAGAATAAATATGAATATTTAGTTGTATATAATTTGCCACAGGAATTTTCTTTGTTTGCACTAAAAGCACTTTCCCCCGACTCATTATTCGATCTTAATACGATTGATGGAATGTCAGACCTAATGTTGAGGCATAGCCATCGTTTACCTACAGATTGTCCAAAACATTTACCATCTCTAGCAATGGGAAGCAATAGTTGTGCTAAATTCAATGTCAATGCTGTTCAACATTGGTTAAATTCTTCTGATGGCATCATGAAAATCGTGTGTTCGATAATAAACAAGTTTCGAAACAATGGACTTCGAGGTTTTAATAAGTTTGATTGGAACTACTTTCCTATAAACGTACTGACTATATATGAACCACAACGAATTCGTCTAGAGTGGGAACATCTACCAGATCATCTAAAGAGAAAATTTCAACTGTTTCATCTTCGCTGCAAATGTGATAACTGTAATCGCTATCTATAAAAGGTGATTAATTAAATCTACTAGTGTCGTTGACAGCTATACATATTTTGTTTTTAGTTTGCTTTTTAACACAGTGTATATTTTTTTGTCTACAGAAAATAATCATCTGGACAACTAAAAGAAGAAGAAGATCATCTCAACACACCCACATTCATCTGGACAACTAAAAAAAGAATGAGATTACTTCAAGAGAAATAAAATTGTATTAATTGTAATTCTAAATGAATAAAGAAGAAAAGGTCTTTTGTACCATTTCATATTAAAGTTCTTATTAATGATCAATTACCTCCTCACTTCACATGTAAATAAAATAATAATAATATTGTCAGGTGAGGGATTCTAACCCTCGCTTTCAATTTCTGAAAATTAGATCTTAAGTCTAACGCTTTAGACCGCTCGGCCAACCCAACACACATGCAAATCATGCATATTAGCCAACGTGTTTTGTTGATTCATCTCAGTTCACATTTAGCTTTGTGTGGTGAACATCTTTTCTTTGTGAAGTAAAGCAGCATCATGAAGTATTTTAATTGTGTAAAGTATTCCAAAAAACAGTTAATGCAAATGATATTGAGTCAAAAAGAAATGAATTTAAAATCTGAAAGAGATCGGCTAAAAATATTTAAGACCTGGTCTTCAGACAGTTTTACGAACACTACATGGTTAGCAGCTGCAGGATTTTACTATTATGGATATAAGGATATGGTTAGGTGTGCTTTCTGTGATCTGCAACTTAGTTATTGGGAAGAAGATGATGATCTGTTTGAAGAGCATAAGAAATGGGCTTTCTCTTGCCCATACGTAAACAATATTTCTCCTAGCATAGAATTGAAATCTGAATATGAAAGACTTAAAACTTTTCAAAATTGGCCTCTTCCCTGTCCAAACGAATTTTGTTTAGCATCAGCAGGATTTTATTATACTGGTCATGGTGATAAGGTGAAATGTATATTCTGTAAGATTGAAATTGAAAATTGGAGGGAAAACGATAATCCTTTAAATGATCATGAAAAATGGGCACCATATTGTCCATATTTAAGAGGGTTTTACGTCGGCAATGTTGATTTAAATCCTGAAAATCCTACTATTATTCCATATAATACAAGTTATGATACGTGTGGAAACAATATAATTATGTTGATGTGATGTGATTTTTTGTGCAGTGTGCATTCTCAGACGTAAACGTAGACATGCTGAAGTTTGTTAAGCAGTCAAACACTCTACCAGTAATTTCATTTACTAATGCTGAAAACCAGAGTAAATGTGAAAACAGAAAGCATGGTGTTTTACTACCGAACACAATTCGATGTATCATTTGCGGTCCATCGAACTGTGGCAAAACAAACGTAATGCTAAATTTATTGTGTCATAAAAATGGAGTTCGTTTTGAAAACGTTTATATTTATTCTAAATCACTTGCTCAAATTAAGTATGTTGAATTAAAAAAGTTTTTGGACTCCATAAAAGAAATAAAAAGTGATTTTTTTCGATAATGATGAAGTTATGCCTCCAGAAATGGCTAGAAAAAACTCTATATTTGTTTTTGATGATGTAGCCAGCAATAAACAACAACACATGAATGATTATTTCAGTAGAGGTCGTCATCACAACGTTGACGTATTTTATCTTTGTCAAACATATTCTTGTATACCTAAACATCTAATTAGAGATAACGCTAATTTTTAATTCTTTTTAAACAAGACGGAACAAACTTGCGTCACGTATATAACGATCATGTAAATACAGATATGAGCTATGAACAGTTCTTTGATATTTGTTCGTATTGTTGGCAAAACTCTAAGTTTGGCTTTTTGGTTATCGATTAAGATAGCGATTTACAAAATGGTCGATATCGCAATGGATTTGATGTTTATTTTCAGTTATAAATATGACTTCAAAAAGAGCTAAATGCCCATTCGTGTTATAGCTTTTGCGTGGTTAACAACTTAACTATGACATCGTTTAACAAAACCAATAATGTGTCTATCGGACGACCGACTTCACGACATGATATTGCAACTAAATCAATAATAATGTTATTGGTCTTACGTCCCTTTTAACTACTCTGGCTTTTAGAGACGCCGGGGTGCCGGAAATTTGCCCCGAAGGGGATCTTTAACGTGCCAGTAAATCTACTGACACGGCTCCCTCGCATTTGCGCACCCTCAAATGCCAGCTGACTGCACCAGGATACGAACCTGCAACCTTGGGCTCAGCAAGCGAGAACGTTACCGCTGAGCCACGCAGCCAGCCGACAACTAAATCATATGTTGATGATAAGCTACTGCAACATGGAAATCAACTAACAACAACAACAAGCGACGGACATCTAAGTATTAACGGCAAACGGTTTAAAAATGTTGGAACGCCAATACATGTTGAAGATGCGTGCAACAAAGGTTATGTAGTGAAGTTATTGAATGAGCTAAATAAAATCGAGTCTAAAGAAGACATACAACGAAACTTTAACGACCTTAAAGGTTTATTTTTTCAATTTGTAAAATAGAGAAAAAAGAACTTGACTTTCAAAACAAACGTCTCGCGGGCTTAGCTTTACCATCATCTGCAAATGATGCAGTAAACCTTATTGCAATGCAGCAACATACATCGAATATAAAAAAATATCTTGAGACCCGAATAACCGAAGTGTTACAACGAGTAGAATTCATTCATGGTTTAGTGCGAGAATTTTCAGAAGATCACTTTCCGTATGATGAAGATACTCTCGACTTGGGTAACAAAAGAATAAGAAATGTTAAAGATCCAATTCAAAATCAAGATGCGGTAACTTTTGTAATTTGAGCTATATCTTTGGAACTGATATTTTGTCATACGGTTTAATTTTATTAAGATTTTGAATTTGGTATTCTTTTCTTAAAACTCATGTAACAAATGAACTCGATGAAAATAAAAAATCTCTTTTGAATATAAACAGAGATGATGAAACTGTAGATATGTTAAATAGAAGATTAACAAACATATCTCAACCAATCGATTCGTTAGATGCAATAAACAAATATTACCTAGAAAACTTTGCTGCCTCTCGAAAAGATCTAGAAGACTTAATCACTAAATTTAATAAACAAAACTTTTTAAACGTAGACGATGGTGGAACTTTAAATATGATGAGTAAACGAATTACTCACGTAAACAATCCCATATACGATAACGATGTTGCAAATAAGACGTTTGTTGAATAATATGCCGCTTCCCGACGTGAATTTGATCAATTGAAACAAACTGTAAACAATCTACAACATCAAAAACAAACAAATGTTGAGTTTCCTGTTAACGACCAAGATGTGACAAATAAACGATTTGTAGAACACTATGCTGCTTCACGAACTGAAGTTAATCAACTAAAAGAAATTTTAAGCAATTTACAAACTCGTATTGAGGGTGTTGCTAACAATCTCAATATTGTTAAAAAAGAAGATCTTGAAAGTTATGCTGCTGAATCCAAAGAAGAATATAACAAGTTAAAAACTGAACTAGAAAAAATTGAGCATATGGTTAACAAAGAGCCACTCGAACGTTTTACTGCATCCAAAGAAGAATATGGTATATTAAAAGATGAAGTAAAGAAAAAGAACTTATCGAAATTTATTCTGAAATTCTCCAACACACCATCAATCCATTCACCAGTATACACGCTTCATAATCATAACATACAGTATCAACTTCCCTACAAAGGCATATTAAAACCAATTTTTGTTTCACCAAGATCTCCAATTGTGTATGCAAGAGATTGAACTGGATGGTAGTGATATTGTTGTTGAAGAGCAAGATGAAATTCAGTTTCGACTTAGAGACCCAAAAAAACATAAAACTGATGATCTTCCTCTTCAAATCGATTTTGAATATACTATAAATAAGTAAAACAACCACAATTTCCGTTTAGTCATGGAGAAGAGCTCGAAGATTAAAGCTGAAAGTCGAGTAAAGGATAAACTTTCTCGCTTAAAAAAAGATGTTAAAGACAAGTATCTTTCACTTCAAAATGATGTTAGACGTAAAGAATTAGATATAGAGACTAACTTTAAACCAGTAACAAGTTCATTAAATCAACTTGTAGCTATTGCTAATACGTCAACTCAAAATAAAGAAAATCGAAAAAGAAAAGGAAAATATGATGATTCTGAATCACCTGCTACTTCAGACGAAGAAGATGGAGATAGCATCAAAATAATTTCACTACTTAACCGCTACTTTGATCCGTTCATTAAACAAAACGTGGATAGAACATATGGTATAACGATAAGAAATGATAAACAATACTTGGGACGTGAACGAGTTTTCTTTGATAAAAAGTGGATAAAAGTTGGTGGTGAAAAATTTCCTATTACAGAAGGTCTACTTGAATTGATTCAAAGGAAAGTACCAGACCCCACTCTAATAGATAGGAGTGATTTAAGTTCATATTTGAAATTATTAAATGTTTCAAACGTGTACAAAAGAAATTATACAAACAATGCAGCTCCAAGAGGGACGCAATCTTATAAGTATAGACTTATAATTGAACCCCTTCTCACTGAAGACATAGATAGAATTATAAAAACAGCAGATGAAAATGAAGAAGAAGCAAATACTACGATGCATACTGGATATGGTCAAAAAAACACATCACGCCACAAGCCATTTGGAAATTTGAAGGCGGAAACAATATTGAATTCGTTCACTGGAATGAACCAAACAAATTGGTATCAAGACTTAGAAAATTAATTGCATCGAAAGCTGCAGGTCACACAGGACTCGACAGCGAAATCTTTGCAATTGAAGAAGAACTAAGAAATGCAGGATATATTGAATAAAAATTCAAACGTTTGTAAAACAATGCACAGTATGTTATAAAACATTGTTTGGAAAATAACTATGAACGAAATCAGACGAGAAATTGCAAAAGAACTTCACGCACCGCTTAGAAAAAAGTTTAAAAGACGACGTGTTATTAGCAAAGGAATCGATGACCTCCATGAAGCTGACCTTGTGGACATGTCTAAACTTGCAAAATGGAATAATGGATTTAAATATTTATTAACCATTATTGACGTTTACTCGAAATATGCATGGGCAATTCCTCTTAAAACCAAAAAAGGAAGTGAGATTGTAAAAAGCTTAAAATTTGTTTATTCTCAAAGTAAAAGATTGCCCAATTATTTTCACACCGATCGAGGAACGGAATTTTATAACAGTGAATTCAAAACATGGTCTCAGAAACAAAATCTAAAGCATTATTCCACTGGCAGCTCCATTAAAGCGAGTGTGGTAGAAAGATTTAATCGAACTCTTAAGGAATCGATGTGGAAAGAATTCACAACACGAGGTTCTTACCGATGGGTACATATTTTGCCTGAGTTATTAGTAAAGTATAATCCCAAAATACATCGCAGCATCGGCATGAAACCTATTGATGTAAAAAGAAACAATCCACCCAGCTTGCCAACACAATATAATGAAACTTTAAGAAAACTAAAATATAAAATCGGTGACATTGTAAGAATATCAAAAATCAAGAAACACTTCACTAAAGTCTACGAAGCTAATTGGAAAACGGAATTATTTACAATTTATAAAGTTCAAAATACTAATCCACGAACATATCTTTTAAAAGATAATAAAAATTTGCCGATATTTGGAGCGTTTTATGAAGCAGAGTTACAACGAACAAAACATCCTAATATTTACTTAGTCGAAAAAGTACTACGTAGAAAAGGAACCCGAGCCTTCGTATCTTGGCTTGGATTCGATTCAACTCACAACTCATGGATCCCCAACAAAAATATCTTCTAATTAAAACAGTGTAAGTATTTTTTTTTATTCCACGCAAAAATATTATTATTATTATTATTATTATTATTATTAATGAGTCTCTATATATTTTTCAGCTCACTAAAACCAACACACGCAAGAAAGAAAAGAATGACTGTACTTACCCGTGCACAAGACCAGCATATTTCAACTCTGCAAACAACACAGCATCTTCAATTCTCTGCAGCTTGTTGGAAAAAGAACTAATTACCACTTTAAGAACGAAGATCAGATCATTTTTCACTATTTCATATTATATAATTAATGTAAACCACAAATGATCAAATAAATATATTTTTTAAAATAAATTTACACTGCACAATTTTAAAAAGCAACCACTGTCCACCGTCCATTTAATTTAAAATTTGAACATCATCATCATCTTCTTCTTCTTCTTCATCCTCTTCCACTCGATGTTCTTCTTCCACTCGATGTTCTTCTTCCACTTCTTCCACATCCTCTTCCTCTAATGACCGATCAAACACAGCCATAACCTCTTCCGCTAATGAAGGATCAAACGAGTTGAAAGTCATCAAGCCGATGGTTCTCAGTTTGTCAATAATAATATTGACATTGTGTGCTGTCACCCCGTTGAAAATCATCTCACGGCAGTGGCACTGATCTCTCAACAGCTCGAATATTTCACAGCTAAAAAGCTCCTTTTCGCTAGCTGTCAGAGTGTTGTACCACACCTCCTCCTCCACTTTCGTCGCACTGACGATAAAATGTAACCCTTGTTTCAGGGCACTTTCCGCCAACAACATAATGTCTCGCAATTTCATTAACTTTTCAATTAACCCCTCGCACAGACTCATGTTGTTGCAGATAATGATACCTAACTACTGCTCCATAGCAATCTCCTCTTATATATATTAAGAAGTTAGAGCGCCAAAAAAGCTCTTTAAAACATTTCACATGAAGCTCTGGGAACCGACATCCAATCTCGTTCTCGCATTAAAAATTACACACTGGAATAATGACGTCTAGGAATCTAAAAACAAACAGATCAAGATTCATTTCACACACTTGAAGATATACATGACATATAAAACACTGTAACCAGATTGAGACCTTGAAGCAAGCCGGAACACAAAAAATGTTAACATCATTTAAATTAAACAGACATAACATAGCGACAACGAGTAACACAAGTTCACTCCCACGCTCTGGTGATATATGCTGTACTTAAACAGAGTCCAGCTTTAGAACGCCACTTTACTTATTTAGCGAGCGCGAGCAAAAAACTTTATCAACCATGCACCACATGTGCGGAGAGCGCAGGCTGGTCTCACGCCTCGCCCGCACGGCGAGAGCAAAAAAAAAACGGAACAGATGCACGCCACATGTCTGGTAGCGAGCCAGCTATGTCGACCGCCTCGCCGTACACTCTCATTCAAAAGTTATGACACCCAAGACTCTCTCCACTTCCTTGAACAATTACCTAAATATAATTCAATAATCAATCAATAATTAATAACCATGATACACAACTGATCTCTGCTGTCCTCTCCATGTGAACACAAGGCGTGGTGGTCATCCTAGCCATTAGCCAATCACCTGATCCCACCTGGACCACGTGCTCGCTCTAAGGACCCATGACGTCATCAGGATTACGCAATTTCTGGTCATGATGATGCAATATTTGGAGTCTAGCAAATCACACTACTCCCAATTGAAAATCATAGTATCAAAAGTCTTAGATCTGAACACAGTAGCATTATCGGATACCAGATACTTAGGCGGCCCAAATATACCAAACTAGCTGAAGTATCCGTGCTTCGCTACGCGTCATAAATAAATTAAAATGTGAAGGTGACAGTTAAAACAGGGGATAGGCGAGGTGCTGCGCAGAGGGAGATTAAGGATGGAACATTTTGTCCAAATACACCGCCCGGCGTTGGCCGTGTTTTATAGCAGAAATTTAGGTTTTCCTCGCTAACAGTTGGAGATACCTTTCGGATGGAAAATGTAATTTTAAACCTCGTACATGCCATCAAATATTTGCTATTTCTTAGTGTTCTCTTTTTATTTGAAATGGAAATATGAAAGTTTCAAACCAAAGAGTGTAGTGACGTCACTAAAATGGTCGCCATCTTTAAATAGAGCAAAGTATTGAAATCAAAAGTAACCTATATGTTTACCAGGTAAATCAGCTACTTCCATGTAAAATTCATGTAAATCGGACCAGTGGTACTTGCGTGACTGAGTAATACACAGACACACACCATCTCATTTTTAGCCTCGCTTCGCTCGCGTCATAGTCGTGTCATATTGTTATTCAATGAAATACACGTTTAACCCCGTTAACACCCCTTTAGAACCTGAATATTCAAAAATCCCTCCTTAGTAGACGTTTTCGACACACAACAAATATATCCCCAAAATATCATTCTTCTAACTTTAATAGTTTTGGTTGATCGATGAGAGTGAACATCCAAAAATCCTTCCTTAGTGGACGTTTTTCTTCCAGAATTTCACCCCTCCCCATTGGCCCCTTAAATTGCTTTATGAAAAAACGGTCGGACACCTATTTTATTTATTTATTTATTTTTAAGCTGATTGATTTCCACCGAGTTTCAAACTCCTCGCCTATGTCGTTTAAGAGATACACGCTCCGTTAGGAATCTTTCAACCCCCACTTTTCATCCCTTTCACCTCATAATATACACTACATCGAAAAACCATTAGACATGTGTCAGCTTATTTTTAATGATTAGTGTATATGCCTAGTATCACATCCCCAAATCAAACCACTCGTGAGATATTGTTATTCAGTGAAATGCAGGTTTACCCCCCTTAGCAACTCTTTAGAACCTGAATATCCGAAACTCTTTCCTTAGTGGACGTTTTCGACATACACAGAACATATCCCCAAAATGTCATGTTTCTAACTTCAATAACTTTGGCTGGGCGATGATGAGTGAGTGAGTCAGTCAGGACATTTTCTTTCATTTATTTTTGATAATTTCACCCCTCCCCATGAACCCCTTAAATTGGATTTATGAAACAAACAGCCGAACACCTATTTACTTATTTAAAGGTGTTTTCCCCCTGAGTTTGATGAGTGAGTAAGTGAGTCAATCAGTTAGGACACTTTCTTCCCTGTTTTTTTTTCCTCCAGAATTTCACCCCTCTCCAAGGGCTCCTTAAATTGGATTTATGAAAAAACGGTTGAACACCTATTGACATGTATTTTAAGCTGTTTTTTCACCGGTGAATTTCAAACTTCTCGCCTATGTCATTTCAGAGATAGCGCTCCGTTAAGAAACCCTCAACCCTCAATTTTCACCCCTTTCTCCTCATAATATACACCACATCGATAAACCCTTAGACATATGTCTGATTATTTTTAATGATTAGTTTATATACCGAATATCACATCCCCAAAGAAACAACTCATGAGATATCGTTATTCAATGAAATGCACGTTTACCCCCTTAACACCTCTATAAAACCCGAATAAACAAAAATCATTAGTTGACGTTTTCGACAAAAGCGAACATATTCCCAAAATTCCATATTTCCAACTTCAATAGTTTTCGCTGGGCGTGATGAGTGAGTGAGTCAGACAGGACATATTCTTTCAATTATTTCTAGCGGAATTTCACCCCTCCCCATGGGCCCCTTAAATTGGATTGATGAAAACACGCTTGAACACCTATTAACTTAATTTTAAGCTGTCTTTTTCCCCCTGAGTTTGGTGAGTGAGTGAGTGAGTTAGTCAGTCAGTTAGGACACTTTCTCTCCCTTTTCCCCCAGAATTTCACCCCACCCCATTGGCCACTTAAATTAATTTATGAAAAAACGGTCGAACACCGATTTACTTACTTTTTAAGCTGATTTTTTTTCGCTGAGTTTCAAATTTCTCGCCTATGTCGTTTAAGAGATAGGCCTACACGCTCCGTTAGGAATCCTTCATCACCCACTTTTCACCCCTTTCACCTCATAATAATACACCACATCGAAAAACCCTCAGACACATGTCTGCTTATTTTTTAATGATTAGTTTATATGCCGAGTATCACATCCACAAATGAAACCACTCGTGAGATATTGTTATTCAATAAAATGCAGGTTTAACCCCCTTAAGACCCCTTTAGAACTGGAATATCCAAAAATCCTCCCTTAGTGTACGGTTTTGACATACAACGAACATATCCCCGAAATGCCATGTTTCCAACTTCAATATTTTTGGCTGGGCGATGATGAGTGAGTGAATGAGTCAGGACATTTTCATTCAATTCTTTTTCACTTCAGAATTTTACCCCTCCCGATGAACTCCTTCAATTTGATTGATCAAAAAAACTGTCCAAAAGCTATTTACTTACTTTAAAGCAGTTTTCCCCCCTGAGTTTGAGAGTGAGTCAGTCAGTCAATCAGTTAGGACTCTTTCTTTCCTGTTCCCCCCCCCCCCCAGACTTTTCACCCCTCCCCATGGGCCCCTTAAATTGGATTTATGAAAAAACGGTCAAACAACAATTTACTTATTTTTTATGCTGATTTTTTCCGCTGAGTTTCAAACTCCTCGCCTATGTCGTTTAAGAGATACACGCTCCGTTAGGAATCTTTCAATCCCCACTTTTCACCCCTTTCACCTCATAATACACACCACATCGAAAAACCCTCAGACACGTGTCTTCTTACTTTTTAATGATGGGTTTATATGCCGTGTATCACATCCCCCAATGAAACCAATCGGGAGATATTGTTATTCAATGAAATGCAGGTTTAACCTCCTTAGACCCCTTTGGAACCTGAATATCCGAAAATCCTCCCTTAGTAGACGGTTTTGACATACAATGAACATATCCCCAAACTGTCATGTTTCTAACTTCAATAATTTTGTCTGGGCGATGATGAGTGAGTGAGTGAGTCAGGACATTTCCTTTCCCCCTGAGTTTGATGAGTGAGTCAGTCAGTCACTCAGTTAGGACACTTTATTTCCTGATCCCCCCCCCCCCCCACCAGAATTTCACCCTTCCCCATGGGCCCCTTAAATTGGATTTATGAAAAAAACGGTCAAACACATATTTACTTCTTTTTATTTTATTTTTGCTGTGTTTCAAACTCCTCGCCTATGTCGTTTAAGAGATACACGCTCCGTTAGGAATCTTTCAATCCCCACTTTTCACCCCTTTCACCTCATAACATACACCACATCGAAAAACCCTCAGACACGTGTCTTCTTATTTTCAATGATGAGTTTATATGCCGAGTATCACATCCCCCAATGAAACCAATCGGGAGATATTGCTATTCAATGTAATGCAGGTCTACCCCCTTAACACCCCTTTAGAAACTGAATATCCAAAAACCCTCTCTTTGTGGGCATTTGCGGCCCTTGAGGCAGCTGCATACCAAATTTCATTCCAATCCTTTCGATGGTTTCTGAGATTTCGTGATGAATGATTGAGTGAGTGAGTGGTATTTGACAAATATCTAGCAGCCTAGATAGTGTCAAGTCTTTGTTATGCTAAACTCGGTTGACAGTGCTGTGTGAGCAGTTGAGTAACTAACGGGATTTCAAGAAAAGATCCTCATTTTCTATACCGGTAGTGCAGAGCGCAACTGGCATCCAGTCGGCCGTGTCTCGACTTGAGCTATGTTGCTATGGAAACTATCTGCCTTGCCATTCCTTAATGAGTATATTTTATGATTTGATTAGCCTGTGCTTGAGTGCAAAAGGGCCGAAATCAGAAGAATGAGAAAGACTATCGAAAATTCATGTAGCCAGCGGTTCCTTCTGGGTCCTAAACTATGTGTATGCGAAATTTGGTTGAGATTGGTGGAACGGTGTAGATTTGTATACGGAACAGACCCACCCACCCACATACATACATACATACATACAGACTTTCACTTTTATATAATAGATATATATTTACTCAGGAAGTTTACGGTAGTTCTTGACGTAATTTCTCTCACGGGGAAAAGCCAAACGAATTTAGAGAAACCATCGATAACAGTGAGAATGGCCTGATTACCCTGTTTTGATCGAACGAGTGGACCAAAATAGTCTACGAATAAACGTTCTCCTGGTCGAGTCACAATATCTGCTTGATGCAGACTGACCTTGGTGTTTTGCGCAGGCTTGGATCGTTGACAGATTAAACATTTCCGGACGAAACTAAAGGAATCAGACTTAATTGAAGGCCAATAAAACTCGTTCGAGATCTTTCTGAAGGTCCTGTGCATACCGATGTGTGCACCAAAAGCGGAGGAATGGTAATATGTTAAAAGCATGTCGCGAACAGCCTCAGTAGCAAAAACCCTAAATTTCGAAGATTTGGGTAACGTGTACCCGATAACGTAATTTCGAAAACAAAACTCGGAACAAGAAGGATTTTTGTTCGTCATTTTGTCACGCAATTCCATACAATATGGATCCTCGGCTTGGAAGGTCCTGATATCCACAAAAGACCAAGGACAGTGTTGCAGTAGAAACACAGGTTCAGGAGGTTCTGAAGGAGGGGAGGGAGGAGGAACGGGGATAGTAAGGTTTTCCTCAAACATACGTGAGAGACAGTCGGCAACAGAATTCTCGCTGCCTTTCAAATGTACAATATTGAAATTGAAGGAAGATAGTCGTAGGATCCATCGGTTAATACGACCTAATTTCTTGACATGTGACAGACTCCACTTTAAAGCTTCGTTATCTGTATACACAGTGAAACGTCTTTGTTCCAGAAAACTCCTAAAGCGTTCACACCCGAACACTACCGCCAAACTTTCTTTCTCAAAAATGGAGTAACGTCATTCATGTTCATTCAGCATTCGACTAGCGAAAGCAATGGGGGCGAATCTCCCATCCACTTGTTGACTCAACACGCTCGAAACTGCTAGATCACTGGCATCACAATGCAGAAAAAATTCCGAATTAAAGTTAGGGGATTGCAATACAGGAGCACTAGACATACATTCCTTTAGTCTTACAAACGCACGTTCTTGCTCAGGTCCCCAAACGAAAGTGCTGTTCTTCTTCTTCAAGACATTTAAAGGGGCGGCAACAACAGAAAAATGTTTTATGAACCTGGAATAAAAGGTGAACATTCCCAACACACGACGTAAGGATTTCAAAGAAGTAGGACGAGGAAGTTCTAGTAGTCATTTCACACGCTCAGGGTTAACCGAGATACCTCCACCGGACAGCACGTGACCTAATCATACTCGTATGTCGTGAATTCAGAAGGTCCACAAGGGTCAAAGCTAGGACCATAATACTTTCTTTTGTGTATTAATTATTTACCGAAAGTTGTAAGGCACTCAGAATGTTTGTTCTTTGCAGACGATGTTAAACTTTACATAAGGCTTCAATCACATTGGTGGCACGTTTGTGCAAGTAATTTGGTGGCGCACGCGTGCGCAAGCTGGCGTGAACAGCAATGTGCCCACACTAAATTCAAGCAGGTGCAAGTTAATTATTATAAACAGGTCAATCGAAATGGAGACGACAGACGATGAGGACATCGTTTTGGAAAATGGTGTTTTAAAGTTTTTATTTTTGGATGATGAGGAACGTAGGGAAGAGTGGGAGAACGAGTATTTTTCGGACAAAGAAGAATATGGAGAGTATGCACGAATATTCAACGATTTGCTTAGACAGCCTGAGAAGTTTTTTGAATACTTCAGAATGATACCTTACACAGCCCATGAAGGGCCCAGGTCAACCAAGCGACCGCTGCCCAGCCATTTGGCCTGCAGATATTGGGGTGACGCGTGATCAGCGCATCAGGTCCCCTCAGCCGTTAATCTTGGTTTCCTTGATCGGGGCACTGCCTCACTGTCAGACAGCTATTCAATTGTCCTCACGAGGCTGAGTCACCCCGTTCCAGCCCTCACGACAGCCCGACGGAGCAGGGAATCGAACCAGGGGCCTCCGGGTGAGAGACAGACGCGCTACCCCAACACCACGGGGCCGGCTACACTTTCTACTATATACTGGACAAAATCACACCTAGAATAAGGAGGCAATCTCATTTCCGAAAGTGTGCATTACCTGAAGAGAAGCTGATGGTGACTTTGAGGAAAGACTTGAAGATTTATTAACTACGGTATAAACTTTAAAATATGCTTTTGATGAATTTAAAAATTATGCTCAATCTGCCAATATTAACAATGTTGTGTACCTTTCTCTCCCATAAATTAATGTAACGTATTAATTATAACCAGTAATAAGTGCCGATTGAATATATTTTCAGTGAATAGTTTATGAAAATAACCTGGAAATCAGGTTTGGAAAATAAAACACTCGCTTTTAACATGCTTGGTCAAAAACTTTATTACATGAAGTCAACACTGGACTGTCACTGCCTCGATGGTCAGAAATCAACTAACATCATGCACGCGTGCAACTACAAAACAAATATTTTTGTTTCGAAGTGCAGTCGGATCAAGCTTGGGCAAGCGTGCACTTGCTTGTGGCGGGCAGTATGAGCGGCGATGGACACGTCACCACTTGTTTCTGTCGCTCTCCTACAGATTGTGTTTATACGCGCACGCGCGCGCCAGCAAATTACTTGCGCAAGCGTCCATCCAATGTGATCGAATCCTTTAACAATCAATAACGTGGGTGATGTGTCAAACTTTCAAGATGATTTGAATAGAGCTTATGTTTAGGGCATAGAGAATGGACTTAACTTTAACATTAAGAAGTGCTGTTACATGATTATGTCTTGGAAACTTGACAATCCGATACATTATTAACAATGATGTTACTGAATACGCTAAGGTGTATGTATCACAAAACTCAAGCTCCTAAACCAGAGGGAGTTAGAAGATGTGGTTTCTTCTAAAATCTTCCAAATGGCCTCAATAGTACAGGAAAAATCTTGCTTTTCTTGAAAAGTCAACGGAAATATATTTATTTGTTTAAAAAGTGTGTTTAAACAAACAAAGTTGAATCTAATAATATAACTTCATGGACAGATTGTTGCTAGGTAACAACGACTAACTCTGTAATATGATAGTCAATACTCCATGTCACTGGTTACCCAAGCTGCGTCACATCCCTCCACCACACTTAAGGAAGAACAAGCTCTACTAAGGGAAGCTAAGAAAATCTTTACAAGAGCCTCTTTGCCATTGCACCAAGAATTCTGCCATGCATCACAGCAACGACTGCAGTCTAGAAGACCAGTAAGTGTCACTGCTGCTGGATTTGACCTAAATGAAAGCTGGAAGCACGAGTGGCCAACTAAAACATTGGGAACAAGTGCCCACCATCTTGATCCCACGAAGAAACCAAACGGCTTTGACTTACCGAGGAACTTCTGGTGCCGCATCAACAGGCTGAGGACTGGACATGGTTGCAGCAATTATTTCAGGTACAAGTGGGGCTGGATCAGCTCACCAATGTGTGAGTGTAACCTGGAAGAACAGACGATCGAACACCTGGTCCAACGCTGTCCTCTTTATTCGTACCCTGGCATTCCTGACTATTTGTTCACTCTCACAACCGACTTAACCGAAAGGTGAGAAGGATGGATATTAAAGTTTGAATATAGCTTATTATGTATAATTATATAAATTACCATACGATTAAATAAACCAATACTGAACCTGACTTGATGGGCAGATTGATAGTCAAAGTTTGTCGTTAGGCGACAACGACTTACTCTGCATCATGATCGTCCAGTAAAAATTGCTAAAGAACATTGCCCATCTTACAGAATATGGTTGACCTAGGCAATGCCGAGAATAGAAAGTAGAGTGCACATCTTCATCGTAGATTCAGCGACCCCTTCTTATCCATTTTAAATACGTACGCTGTTGGCAAATATTTTATCTACGTGTTCCCCTTCACAACCAGCACAGTTGTGGGAGAAATACAAAGACTACATGGCCGAAGATATTCTGCGCAGAAGGCGTCAAGGAACACAAAATCATGGCATGGATTTCACAGCAGAAATATACAATGAAGCAACTCACTCTCATATGCCAAGTTGCTTAGGAATGTTATTTGTCGTTATCTGTATTTTCAGAGAACCAGAAAATGTTCCCGAGCTTTGGGACCAACATAAAGAAGCAATGTCTGAAGATTTTGTACGCAGATACTCTAAAGAAAGTGGCCCACAATATGCACTCATTGAAATCAATGGCCTCTTCCACACCTACGGCTTAGATCTTAAGAAACTTAACTTGCCAGATGTAAAACTTCACGTTAACAGTCCAGGAATGCATTTGTTTGATGTTTTAGAAGTGCAAGCTAGGGCTATCAGCAACAGACAAAAGCTTAATGAGGCGCAACTAAGGGTTGTAGATTCGATCATTAATGCCATATATGGAAACCCAGAAGAAACATTAAAACAGAACTGTTTCTTTTTAGATGGACCGGCAGGAACTGGTAAAACATTTGTTTATTCTACATTTTACATATAATCAGAGCAAATGGAGATCAAGCTACTCCAGCAGCGTCTACAGGAATAGCAGCTACACTTCTACAAGGAGGACGAAATGCCCATTCTGTCTTCAAAATCCCTCTGATTCTCAATTCTAATTCTACGTGCAACGTTACGCCAAACACACCAGAAGCAACAGCCCTGTTGAATACAAAATTAATTATTTGGGATGAAGCACCAATGACGCATGTGTACGCATTTTTAGCTGTGGACAGACTTCTCAAATATCTGACCAACTGTACTGAAGCATTCAGTGGTAATGCCTTCTTACTGGTGAACCGTTTTTATCAGGCTCATTATTTTTTGTCATATTATTATTGTTATTATTATTATTATTATCTTCCTTCATGTCGCATTATTGTGACATAAGCTTCTCTGTCTTTCGTACAGCGTCTAAACTTCATACGTACCTCGCAATATGGTGAAATATTTCACCCTTCTGCTAACTCACTTTATGTATAATTTTACCGTTGGTTGAAGGACTACTTGTTGCCAGGCTTTGCTTTCACCATTGGACCCCCTCCACCCATGTATACGGAGAGGGGATGTTTGTCGTATCTACGACTTATTTTTCTCGGGCGCGTTACTGCGTTCTTTAAGAGAAGGTTTCTCCCTCCCAATTTCGGCCGTCATGTAAGACAGACGTGTGTGCACGTGTCGGGCTTTTGCCCGCACCCAGAAAGCAACTAAATGTAAGTACGATTCATTCATTGAATTTATCTAACTTGAGGTCATTTTAAATTTCTGTTTCTCCATATTTCTTCATTTTGTGTCTCCTTTGATTCCCTTATCATTTTCCTTTCTTATGATGATGTGAATTCGATCCATGAACCCAAGTCCCTTCGTCTTTGTTTACGTTAGTTTAGCGAAGTCTCAGTGTTTATTTGTCTTCCCTCCCTTTCATGTAATCGGTTTTATTTTTACGTAAATCTCTCAGGTCTGAAATATCTGCTATTTTTCAACGAGGCTTAATTATGCTCTGTATTGCGTCACCAACTGGTTCGGTGTTCTTTTGAGACGACCTCCGTTGGATTGTCGCATCAGAGCCTTGTTTTTTGTGGATGGAATCAGGGAAGTTACGGAGCTGAGTCTCACGTCTTCAGCTTGATCTTCCCTCTGTTTTATTGAAATGTGTGTGAGCGATGGTCATTGTGCTAATCACTGTCCATGCGCCACATTACTTTCTTTGTTTCTTCGTATGTCGTTGTATTTCGACATTTCTACATCTACGTAAGCCTATATTTTCCTACAAAGCATATTTCTTAGCTGATTGATTTTTCCTTTCATTTCGTGCCCCGGTAATTTAAGGTAATTTTCATTTCCTTTATTTTTATGTGTTAATTTTGTGTTACTTCCTCTGAATTCGTTATATTACGTAACTCAGTGTCATCCCCCTCCCCCGTTTCCCTACATACGCACACCTCCACTCCCCACTCTTTTACCCGCCCCCCCCCCCCGCCCCATGATTTCACAACATCATAAACGCCGGAGTTCTGTTTTTATGCTGGGAGTCCAGATCATGTCATCTCCGTAAGTAGTCGTTCTTGTAATCTATCCCACGAATTTCTTTAATTTCTTTAATTTTGCTTCATCTTTCTTAAGTTTTATTATTGAATCGAGTTTCCAATTAGTTGCTATTATGATTTGAATTTATTTCTAGATTCCTTTTATTTTACATTTAAGTTGCTCGTGTTTTACTTTCATTTCTAATTTGTTATCAGTACACAGGTGTTTATTTTATTATTAATATATTTTTATTCAATAAGTGCAATATTTGCTTCTGTCTGATGATTTCTCGTATTTGAGTACCTCGTTTGTCTTTCGATTCGACTTAGTCTTGGCTTCGCACTGTAGCGAAGTTACGACTAACACGACCTCTTAGACCTTTGCTCTATTACTTAAGTTTAATTTTTCCTTTTGATTTTGTCTTAAACATTTGATTTGGCTTAATTTCTGTGGAAGTCATCTTTCTTTCGATTCGGACTCTTGGACCCAGCACGCATCGAAAGAATTATTCCTTCCTCGTTCCCTACGTGATCCTGTTTAGTTTTTGTTGTTTTTGCTTCCACTGTATTTCTCATGCCTCTGCTATTTTGTTTTACGTAAAAGACCATAGCGGTGCACTGGGTGGTGATTTTCGCCAAGTCCTTCCTTTCATAATGAGAGGATCACGTTCTTTGACAGTTGCTAGCTGTTTGAAGCGGCAGAGCCTATGGAATAAATTCCATGTACTTAAAATCACCCAGAACATGCGCGCTTTAAATTCTGAAAAAGAATTTTCAACATGGCTTTTAGAAATAGGAGAAGGCAAGACTGGGGCGGAAGTTACTGTACCATCTACATGCTATCCACAAATACAAGATCCTGTTGAACAGCTATAAGGTGATTTTGATTTTACTGCTGTCACCCCACAGGAGCTTAAAAAAAGAACTATTCTTACGGTCACCAATGAAGCATCGCTTGAACTGTACAATTGAGTACTTCAGCGTTTACCTGGAGATGAGGTAGTCTACGAGAGTGTAGACTGTATTGTGAGTGAGCATGCGCAAGATCACTTGGCTAACCCTGAAGAATTTTTGAACAGTCTGACACCAACTGGCATGCCTCCACACAAACTTAGACTTAAGAGAGGTGCTATCATTATGTCATTAAGAAATATTCCACCCTCAAAAAGGGTCTGCAATGGGACGAGGCTAATAGTTAACGGGTTACAGCGTAATATCATAGAGGCAACTATTATAGATTCTGATAAGAGAGAAATCGTTTTCATACCCAGGATAACCCTTATCCCCTCCGATAGGAACATGCCTTTTAAATTTAAAAGAAGGCAATTTCCAGTACGTTTGGCTTTCTCAATGACAATAAATAATCTCAGGGTCAGCCTTTCGATAAAATCTGCCTTTACTTGACAAAACCCGTCTTTACTCATGTACAGCTTTACGTAGCCCTTTCACGGGTAAGATCGTTTAGCTCGCTATCGGTTGTGTCAACAAGTAACAAAATAACCAACTATGTGTTTAGAGAAATTTTTGATAGATAAATTGAAAAATTATCTTAACAAATTGCATTATCTTGGAAGAAATGTGATTTGGTTTCTTAGATACAACTCTGTACACTTCACTCGAGAACTACTGTATGTGAAAGAAGTCCTTGATGTATCCCAAATGTCCTCTGTGAAGTTATCATTTCACAGCCCAGTTGGATCTTTCCTTCCTGCACTGGTATCAACATGTTAAGTTTGTGCAGGTTTTTTTCTTAAATAAATGTAATGTTACTAATAGCTCAGGCCGTTCCTTACATTTCACTGTTATTGCGTAGATACTCTACG
The DNA here is from genome assembly GCA_946902985.2 of Meconema thalassinum. Lineage (NCBI taxonomy): Eukaryota > Metazoa > Arthropoda > Insecta > Orthoptera > Tettigoniidae > Meconema > Meconema thalassinum. The sequence continues at coordinate 494,712 of CAMPQE020000024.1, forward strand.
TGGGCTCTGCTAGTACATTTAATAATTTGTTATTTTCTTCCTTTACTAATTACAGAGTATTTATATATTTAATGTTCTTAATTTAATTTAAGTTACTTTAACTTTATCAAGTTAACAATAACCATATATTTATATATCTTACTTTAGATTTTAATTTAACTTTTGAGAATAGTCTAACATTATCTAGTTATTATCTTGAGTGTTGCACATTGTGAACAGGTGTATTATTTTTGTTTGTGATTTTCTTTAGTATTTAACATGGAATTGTGATCATGGTGAGTAAAATTGGTCAGTCTTCAGTAATTGGAGTTTTATTCTGCTGGAGGCAATAAGTAAATAAATAACAGTTTTTGGCTGTTGTGACTTATCACGTATTGAATGCCACTTCTTCAAGTATCGCTTCACATCCTTCAACGAGTGGAAACTAAGAGCGCTTGTTGCAACTAGGCATGGAAATTATGTGCGCGCTAATTTCAGATAGAACCCTAGTCCCAAAACATATCCATGTTACAAGTCCACGTCTATCTTGAGTACATTTACCGCATATCACTTGCTCATGTCGTGAGTGCTCTTTGCTACTTCTGGTGTCGAAGACGGCAGTCATCTTGCCTAATATAGTCAGTGTTCAGCGATTTGAAAAGAGAGGTGTATGTGCAGAGGAGGTGCAATGCTAATTGATAATAGGGGACTATACTAGACGCTAGAAGACAGAGGAGGTGCAATGCTAACTGATAATAGGGGACATACTAGACGCTAGAGGACAGAGGAGGGGCAATGATAACTGATAATAGGTACTATACTAGACGCTAGAAGACAGAGGAGGTGCAATGCTAACTGATAATAGGGGACATACTAGACGCTAGAAGACAGAGGAGGGGCAATGATAACTGATAATAGGGACAATAGTAGACGATAGAAGACAGAGGAGGGGCAATGCTAACTGATAATAGGGACTATACTAGACGCTAGAACACAGAGGAGGGGCAATGATAACTGATCATAGGGACTATACTAAACGCTAGAAGACAGAGGAGATGCAATGCTAACTGATAATAGGGGACCATACTAGACGCTAGAAGACAGAGGAGGGGCAATGATAACTGATAATAGGGACTATACTAGACGCTAGAAGACAGAGGAGGGGCAAGGCTAACTGATAATAGGGACTATACTAGACGCTAGAAGACAGAGGAGATGCAATGCTAACTGATAATAGGGACTATACTAGACGCTAGAACACAGAGGAGGGGCAATGATAACTGATAATAGGGACTATACTAAACGCTAGAAGACAGAGGAGATGCAATGCTAACTGATAATAGGGGACCATACTAGACGCTAGAAGACAGAGGAGGGGCAATGATAACTGATAATAAGGACTATACTAGACGCTAGAAGACAGAGGAGGGGCAATGATAACTGATAAAAGGGACTATACTAGACGCTAGAAGACAGAGGAGGGGCAATGCTAACTGATAATAGGGACTATACTAGACGCTAGAAGACAGAGGAGGGGCAATGCTAACTGATAATAGGGACTATACTAGACGCTAGAAGACAGAGGAGGGGCAATGCTAACTGATAATAGGGACTATACTAGACGCTAGAAGACTGAGGGGGGGCAATGCTAACTGATAATAAGGACCATACTAGACGCTAGAAGACAGAGGAGGTGCAATGCTAACTGATAATAGGGGACTATACTAGAAGCAAGAAGACAGAAGAGGTGTAATGCTAACTGATAATAGGGGACATACTAGACGCTAGAAGACAGAGGAGGGACAATGCTAATTGATAATAGGGACTATACTAGACGCTAGAAGACAGAGGAGGTGCAATGCTAACTGATAATAGGGGACTATACAAGACGCTAGAAGACAGAGGGGGTGCAATGCTAACTGATAATAGGGGACTATACTAGACGATAGAAGACAGAAGAGGTGTAATGCTAACTGATAATAGGGGACATACTAGACGCTAGAAGACAGAGGAGGGGCAATGCTAACTGATAATAGGGGACCATACTACACGCTAGAAGACAGAGGAGGCGCATTGCTAACTGATAATAGGGGACTATACTAGACGCTAGAAGACAGAGGAGGTGCAATGCTAACTGATAATAGGGGCCATACTAGACGCTAGAAGACAGAGGAGGCGCATTGCTAACTGATAATAGGGGACTATACTAGACGCTAGAAGACAGAGGAGGTGCAATGCTAACTGATAATAGGGACTATACTAGACGCTAGAAGACAGAGGAGGCGCATTGCTAACTGATAATAGGGGACTATACTAGACGTTGGAAGACAGAGGAGGTGCAATGCTAACTGATAATAGGGACTATACTAGACGCTAGAAGACAGAGGAGGGGAAATACTAACTGATAATAGGGACTATACTAGACGCTAGAAGACAGAGGAGGTGCAATGCTAACTGATAATAGGGGCCATACTAGACGCTAGAAGACAGAGGAGGCGCATTGCTAACTGATAATAGGGGACTATACTAGACGCTAGAAGACAGAGGAGGTGCAATGCTAACTGCTAATAGGGGCCATACTAGACGCTAGAAGACAGAGGAGGCGCATTGCTAACTGATAATAATAATAATATTAATATCGTATGGCCTCGGGTGCCTGGTGCAAGCTTTGTTAATTGACACCCAGAGGGTAGCTTGCATGTCGAATTTCGTCGTTCCTTTGAACGCTATGAAAGTCAAGAAGGTTAGATATCTAAACTCCTTGACACTACAGCGCTTTCAAGTAGAGAATGGAGGAACTTTGTGTTCGCGGAAACTCCCGAGATTAATTTTGCCATTGAACACGGCCTACTGAATTCAAATGGGTTCTTTGACATGCCAACAACGTATGACATGAGTGTCATGATTTTTGTCGCCTTCAAAAATCACTTACCATGGCCAGGGGCGAACCTGCAATCTTGGGGTTGGTAGTCCGACACTATAACCACTCACCCACCGTGGCAAGCTTTGCTAATTGATAATAGGGGACTATACTAGACGCTAGATGACAGAGGAGGGGCAATGCTAACTGATAATAGGGACTATACTAGACGCTAGAAGACAGAGGAGATGCAATGCTAACTGATAATAGGGACTATACTAGACACTAGAAGACAGAGGAGGTGCAATGCTAACTGATAATAGGGACTATACTAGACGCTAGAAAACAGAGGAGGGGCAATGATAACGATAAGAGGGACTATACTAGACGCTAGAAGACAGAGGAGATGCAATGCTAACTGATAATAGGGGACCATACTAGACGCTATAAGACAGAGGAGGGGCAATGATAACTGATAATAGGGACTATACTAGACGCTAGAAGACAGAGGAGGGGCAATGATAACTGATAATAGGGACTATACTAGACGCTAGAAGACAGAGGAGGGGCAATGCTAACTGATAATAGGGATTATACTAGACGCTAGAAGACAGAGGAGGGGCAATGCTAACTGATAATAGGGACTATACTAGACGCTAGAAGACAGAGGAGGGGCAATGCTAACTGATAATAGGGACTATATAAGACGCTAGAAGACTGAGGGGGGGGCAATGCTAACTGATAATAGGGACCATACTAGACGCTAGAAGACAGAGGAGGTGCAATGCTAACTGATATTAGGGGACTATACTAGACGCTAGAAGACAGAAGAGGTGTAATGCTAACTGATAATAGGGGACATACTAGACGCTAGAAGACAGAGGAGGGGCAATGCTATCTGATAATAGGGACTATACTAGACGCTAGAAGACAGAGGAGGTGCAATGCTAACTGATAATAGGGGACTATACTAGACGCTAGAAGACAGAGGAGGTGCAATGCTAACTGATAATAGGGGACTATACTAGACGATAGAACACAGAAGAGGTGTAATGCTAACTGATAATAGGGGACATACTAGACGCTAGAAGACAGAGGAGGGGCAAGGCTAACTGATAATAGGGGACTATACTACACGCTAGAAGACAGAAGAGGCGCTTTGCTAACTGATAATAGGGGACTATACTAGACGCTAGAAGACAGAGGAGGTGCAATGCTAACTGATAATAGGGGCCATACTAGACGCTAGAAGACAGAGGAGGCGCATTGCTAACTGATAATAGGGGACTATACTAGACGCTAGAAGACAGAGGAGGTGCAATGCTAACTGATAATAGGGACTATACTAGACGCTAGAAGACAGAGGAGGCGCATTGCTAACTGATAATAGGGGACTATACTAGACGTTGGAAGACAGAGGAGGTGCAATGCTAACTGATAATAGGGACTATACTAGACGCTAGAAGACAGAGGAGGGGAAATGCTAACTGATAATAGGGACTATACTAGACGCTAGAAGACAGAGGAGGTGCAATGCTAACTGATAATAGGGACTATACTAGACGCTAGAAGACAGAGGAGGCGCATTGCTAACTGATAATAGGGGACTGTACTAGACGCTAGAAGACAGAGGAGTTGCAATGCTAACTGCTAATAGGGGCCATACTAGACGCTAGAAGACAGAGGAGGCGCATTGCTAACTGATAATAGGGGACTATACTAGACGCTAGAAGACAGAGGAGGCGCATTGCTAACTGATAATAGGGGACTATACTAGACGCTAGAAGACAGAGGAGGCGCATTGCTAACTGATAATAGGGGACTATACTAGACGCTAGAAGACAGAGGAGGTGCATTGCTAACTGATAATAGGGACTATACTAGACGCTAAAAGACAGAGGAAGTGCAAAGCTAACTGATAATAGGGACTATACTAGACGCTAGAAGACAGAGGAGGGGCAATGATAACTGATAATAGGGACTATACTAGACGCTAGAAGACAGAGGAGGTGCAATGTTAACTGACAATAGGGGACCATACTAGACGCTAGAAGACAGAGGAGGGGCAAAGATAACTGATAATAGGGACTATACTAGACGCTAGAAGACAGAGGAGGGGCAATGATAACTGATAATAGGGACTATACTAGACGCTAGAAGACAGAGGAGGGGCAATGCTAACTGATAATAGGGACTATATTAGACGCTAGAAGACAGAGGAGGTGCAATGCTAACTGATAATAGGGACTATACTAGACGCTAGAAGACAGAGGAGGGGCAATGATAACTGATAATAGGGACTATACTAGACGCTAGAAGACAGAGGAGATGCAATGCTAACTGATAATAGGGGACCATACTAGACGCTAGAACACAGAGGAGGGGCAATGATAACTGATAATAGGGACTATACTAGACGCTAGAAGACAGAGGAGGGGCTTTGCTAACTGATAATAGGGGACTATATTAGACGCTAGAAGACAGGGGAGGGGCATTGATAACTGATAATAGGGACTATACTAGACGCTAGAAGACAGAGGAGGGGCAATGCTAACTGATAATAGGGACCATACTAGACGCCAGATGACAGAGGAGGCGCATTGCTAACTGATAATAGGGGACATACCAGACGCTAGAAGACAGAGGATGGGCAATGCTAACTGATAATAGGGACTATACTAGACGCTATAAGACAGAGGAGGGGCAATACTAACTGATAATAGGTACTATACTAGACGCTAGAAGACAGAGGAGGCGCATTGCTAACTGATAATAGGGGACATACTAGACGCTAGAAGACAGAGGAGGGGCAATGCTAACTGATAATAGGGGACCATACTAGACACTAGAAGACAGAGGAGGGGCAATGCTAACTGATAATATGGACTATACTAGACGCTAGAAGACAGAGGAGGGGCAATACTAACTGATAATAGGGGACTATACTAGACGCTAGAAGACAGAGGAGGTGCAATGCTAGCTGATAATAGGGACTATACTAGACGCTAGAAGACAGAGGAAGTGCAATGCTAACTGATAATAGGGACCATACTAGACGCTAGAAGTCAGAGGAGGGGCAATGCTAACTGATAATAGGGGGCCATACTAGACGCAAGAAGACAGAGGAGGGGCAATGCTAACTGATAATAGGGACTATACTAGACGCTAGAAGACAGAGGAGGGGCAATACTAACTGATAATAGGGGACTATACTAGACGCTAGAAAACAGAGGAGGTGCAATGCTAGCTGATAATAGGGGACCATACTAGACGCTAGAAGACAGAGGAGGGGCAATGATAACTGATAATAGGGACTATACTAGACGCTAGAAGACAGAGGAGGTGCAATGCTAGCTGATAATAAGGCCTATACTAGACGCTAGAAGACAGAGGAGGTGCAATGCTAACTGATAATAGGGACCATACTAGACGCTAGAAGACAGAGGAGGTGCAATGCTAACTGATAATAGGGGACTATACTAGACGCTAGAAGACAGAGGAGGTGCAATACTAACTGATAATAGGGGACTATACTAGACGCTAGAAGACAGAGGAGGTACAATTCTGACTGATAATAGGGGACTATACTACACGCTAGAAGACAGAGGAGAGGCAATGATAACTGATAATAGGGACCATACTAGACGCTAGAAGACAGAGGAGGGGCAATGATAACTGATAATAGAGATTATACTAGACGCTAGAAGACAGAGCAGGGGCAATGCTAACTGATAATAGGGGACTATACTAGACGCTAGAAGACAGAGGAGGTGCAATGCTAACTGATAATAGGGGCCATACTAGACGCTAGAAGACATAGGAGGGGCAATGCTAACTGATAATAGGGACTATACTAGACGCTAGAAGACAGAGGAGGTGCAATGCTAACTGATAATAGGGGACTATACTAGACGCTAGAAGACAGAGGATGTGCAAAGTTAACTGATAATAGGGGACTATACTAGACGCTAGAAGACAGAGGAGGGGCAATGATAACTGATAATAGGGGACATACTAGACGCTAGAGGACAGAGGAGGTGCAATGCTAAGTGTTAATAGGGGACTATACTAGACGCTAGAAGGCAGAGCAGGGGCAATGCTAACTGATAATAGGGGACTATACTAGACGCTAGAAGACAGAGGAGGGGCAATGCTAATTGATAATAGGGACTATACTAAACGCTAGAAGACAGAGGAGGGGCAATACTAACTGATAATAGGGGACTATACTAGACGCTAGAAGACAGAGGAGGTGCAATGCTAGCTGATAATAGGGACTATACTAGACGCTAGAAGACAGAGGAGGTGCAATGCTAACTGATAATAGGGACCATACTAGACGCTAGAAGACAGGAGGTGCAATGCTAACTGATAATAGGGGCCATACTAGACGCTAGAAGACATAGGAGGGGCAATGCTAACTGATAATAGGGTCTATACTAGACGCTAGAAGACAGACGAGGTGCAATGCTAACTGATAATAGGGGACTATACTAGACGCTAGAAGACAGAGGAGGTGCAATGCTAACTGATAATAGGGACCATACTAGACGCTAGAAGGCAGAGGAGGGGCAATGATAACTGATAATAGGGGACATACTAGACGCTAGAGGACAGAGGAGGTGCAATGCTAAGTGATAATAGGGGACTATACTAGACGCTAGAAGACAGAGCAGGGGCAATGCTAACTGATAATAGGGGACTATACTAGACGCTAGAAGACAGAGGAGGGGCAATGCTAGTTGATAATAGGGACTATACTAAACGCTAGAAGACAGAGGAGGGGCAATACTAACTGATAACAGGGGACTATACTAGACGCTAGAAGACAGAGGAGGTGCAATGCTAGCTGATAATAGGGACTATACTAGACGCTAGAAGACAGAGGAGGTGCAATGCTAACTGATAGTAGGGACCATACTAGACGCTAGAAGAAAGGAGGTGCAATGCTAACTGATAATAGGTGACTATACTAGACGCTAGAAGACAGAGGAGGTGCAATACTAACTGATAATAGGGGACTATACTAGACGCTAGAAGACAGAAGAGGTGCAATGCTAATTGATAATAGGGGACTATACTAGACGCTACAAAACAGAGGAGGGGCAATGATAACTGTTAATAGGGACCATACTAGACGCTAGAAGACAGAGGAGGGGCAATGATAACTGATAATAGGGACTATACTAGACACTAGAAGACAGAGGAGGTTCAATGATAACTGATAATAGGGACCATACTAGACGCTAGAAGACAGAGGAGGTGCAATACTAATTGATAATAGGGACTATACTAGACGCTAGAAGACAGAGGAGGGGCAATGATAACTGATAATAGGGACTATACTAGACGCTAGAAGACAGAGGAGGTGCAATGTTAACTGATAATAGGGGACCATACTAGACGCTAGAAGACAGAGGAGGGAAAATGATAACTGATAATAGGGACTATACTAGACGCTAGAAGACAGAGGAGGTGCAATGCTAACTGATAATAGGGATCATACTAGACGCTAGAAGACAGAGGAGGTGCAATACTAACTGATAATAGGGACTATACTAGACGCTAGAAGACAGAGGAGGGGCAATGATAACTGATAATAGGGACTATACTAGACGCTAGAAGACAGAGGAGGTGCAATGTTAACTGATAATAGGGGACCATACTAGACGCTAGAAGACAGAGGAGGGGCAATGATAACTGATAATAGGGACTATACTAGACGCTAGAAGACAGAGGAGGTTCAATGATAACTGATAATAGGGACCATACTAGACGCTAGAAGACAGAGGAGGTGCAATACTAACTGATAATAGGGACTATACTAGACGCTAGAAGACAGAGGAGGGGCAATGATAACTGATAATAGGGACCATACTAGACGCTAGAAGACAGAGGAGGTGCAATGTTAACTGATAATATGGGACCATACTAGACGCTAGAAGACAGAGGAGGGGCAATGATAACTGATAATAGGGACTATACTAGACGCTAGAGGACAGAGGAGGTGCAATGCTAACTGATAATAGGGGACCATACTAGACGCTAGAAGACAGAGGAGGGGCAATGCTAACTGATAATAGGGACTATATTAGACGCTAGAAGACAGAGGAGGGGCAATGCTAACTGATAATAGGGAATATACTAGACACTAGAAGACAGAGGAGGTGCAATGCTAACTGATAATAGGGACTATACTAGACGCTAGAAGGCAGAGGAGGGGCAATGATAACTGATAATAGGGACTATACTAGACGCTAGAAGGCAGAGGAGGGGCAATGATAACTGATAATAGGGACTATACTAGACGCTAGAAGACAGAGGAGATGCAATGCTAACTGATAATAGGGGACATACTAGACGCTAGATGACAGAGGAGGGGCAATGATAACTGATAATAGGGACTATACTAGACGCTAGAAGACAGAGGAGGGGCAATGCTAACTGATAATAGGGGACCATACTAGACGCTAGAAGACAGAGGAGGGGCAATGCTAACTGATAATAGGGACTATATTAGACGCTAGAAGACAGAGGAGGGGCAATGCTAACTGATAATAGGGACTATACTAGACACTAGAAGACAGAGGAGGTGCAATGCTAACTGATAATAGGGACTATACTAGACGGTAGAAGGCAGAGGAGGGGCAATGATAACTGATAATAGGGACTATACTAGACGCTAGAAGACAGAGGAGATGCAATGCTAACTGATAATAGGGGACATACTAGACGCTAGATGACAGAGGAGGGGCAATGATAACTGATAATAGGGACTATACTAGACGCTAGAAGACAGAGGAGGGGCTATGCTAACTGATAATAGGGGACTATTCTAGACGCTAGAAGACAGAGGAGGGGCAATGCTAACTGATAATAGGGACTATACTAGACGCTAGAAGACAGAGGAGGGGCAATGCTAACTGATAATAGGGACCATACTAGACGCTAGAAGACAGAGGAGGCGCATTGCTAACTGATAATAGGGGACATACTAGACGCTAGAAGACAGAGGATGGGCAATGCTAACTGATAATAGGGACTATACTAGACGCTAGAAGACAGAGGAGGGGCAATACTAACTGATAATAGGTACTATTCTAGACGCTAGAAGACAGAGGAGGCGCATTGCTAACTGATAATAGGGGACATACTAGACGCTAGAAGACAGAGGAGGTGCAATGCTAACTGATAATAGGGACTATACTAGACGCTAGAAGACAGAGGAGGGGAAATACTAACTGATAATAGGGACTATACTAGACGCTAGAAGACAGAGGAGGTGCAATGCTAACTGATAATAGGGGCCATACTAGACGCTAGAAGACAGAGGAGGCGCATTGCTAACTGATAATAGGGGAATATACTAGACGCTAGAAGACAGAGGAGGCGCAATGCTAACTGCTAATAGGGGCCATACTAGACGCTAGAAGACAGAGGAGGCGCATTGCTAACTGATAATAATAATAATATTAATATCGTATGGCCTCGGGTGCCTGGTGCAAGCTTTGTTAATTGACACCCAGAGGGTAGCTTGCATGTCGAATTTCGTCGTTCCTTTGAACGCTATGAAAGTCAAGAAGGTTAGATATCTAAACTCCTTGACACTACAGCGCTTTCAAGTAGAGAATGGAGGAACTTTGTGTTCGCGGAAACTCCCGAGATTAATTTTGCCATTGAACACGGCCTACTGAATTCAAATGGGTTCTTTGACATGCCAACAACGTATGACATGAGTGTCATGATTTTTGTCGCCTTCAAAAATCACTTACCATGGCCAGGGGCGAACCTGCAATCTTGGGGTTGGTAGTCCGACACTATAACCACTCACCCACCGTGGCAAGCTTTGCTAATTGATAATAGGGGACTATACTAGACGCTAGATGACAGAGGAGGGGCAATGCTAACTGATAATAGGGACTATACTAGACGCTAGAAGACAGAGGAGATGCAATGCTAACTGATAATAGGGACTATACTAGACACTAGAAGACAGAGGAGGTGCAATGCTAACTGATAATAGGGACTATACTAGACGCTAGAAAACAGAGGAGGGGCAATGATAACGATAAGAGGGACTATACTAGACGCTAGAAGACAGAGGAGATGCAATGCTAACTGATAATAGGGGACCATACTAGACGCTATAAGACAGAGGAGGGGCAATGATAACTGATAATAGGGACTATACTAGACGCTAGAAGACAGAGGAGGGGCAATGATAACTGATAATAGGGACTATACTAGACGCTAGAAGACAGAGGAGGGGCAATGCTAACTGATAATAGGGATTATACTAGACGCTAGAAGACAGAGGAGGGGCAATGCTAACTGATAATAGGGACTATACTAGACGCTAGAAGACAGAGGAGGGGCAATGCTAACTGATAATAGGGACTATACTAGACGCTAGAAGACTGAGGGGGGGGCAATGCTAACTGATAATAGGGACCATACTAGACGCTAGAAGACAGAGGAGGTGCAATGCTAACTGATATTAGGGGACTATACTAGACGCTAGAAGACAGAAGAGGTGTAATGCTAACTGATAATAGGGGACATACTAGACGCTAGAAGACAGAGGAGGGGCAATGCTATCTGATAATAGGGACTATACTAGACGCTAGAAGACAGAGGAGGTGCAATGCTAACTGATAATAGGGGACTATACTAGACGCTAGAAGACAGAGGAGGTGCAATGCTAACTGATAATAGGGGACTATACTAGACGATAGAACACAGAAGAGGTGTAATGCTAACTGATAATAGGGGACATACTAGACGCTAGAAGACAGAGGAGGGGCAAGGCTAACTGATAATAGGGGACTATACTACACGCTAGAAGACAGAAGAGGCGCTTTGCTAACTGATAATAGGGGACTATACTAGACGCTAGAAGACAGAGGAGGTGCAATGCTAACTGATAATAGGGGCCATACTAGACGCTAGAAGACAGAGGAGGCGCATTGCTAACTGATAATAGGGGACTATACTAGACGCTAGAAGACAGAGGAGGTGCAATGCTAACTGATAATAGGGACTATACTAGACGCTAGAAGACAGAGGAGGCGCATTGCTAACTGATAATAGGGGACTATACTAGACGTTGGAAGACAGAGGAGGTGCAATGCTAACTGATAATAGGGACTATACTAGACGCTAGAAGACAGAGGAGGGGAAATGCTAACTGATAATAGGGACTATACTAGACGCTAGAAGACAGAGGAGGTGCAATGCTAACTGATAATAGGGACTATACTAGACGCTAGAAGACAGAGGAGGCGCATTGCTAACTGATAATAGGGGACTGTACTAGACGCTAGAAGACAGAGGAGTTGCAATGCTAACTGCTAATAGGGGCCATACTAGACGCTAGAAGACAGAGGAGGCGCATTGCTAACTGATAATAGGGGACTATACTAGACGCTAGAAGACAGAGGAGGCGCATTGCTAACTGATAATAGGGGACTATACTAGACGCTAGAAGACAGAGGAGGCGCATTGCTAACTGATAATAGGGGACTATACTAGACGCTAGAAGACAGAGGAGGTGCATTGCTAACTGATAATAGGGACTATACTAGACGCTAAAAGACAGAGGAAGTGCAAAGCTAACTGATAATAGGGACTATACTAGACGCTAGAAGACAGAGGAGGGGCAATGATAACTGATAATAGGGACTATACTAGACGCTAGAAGACAGAGGAGGTGCAATGTTAACTGACAATAGGGGACCATACTAGACGCTAGAAGACAGAGGAGGGGCAATGATAACTGATAATAGGGACTATACTAGACGCTAGAAGACAGAGGAGGGGCAATAATAACTGATTATAGGGACTATACTAGACGCTAGAAGACAGAGGAGGGGCAATGCTAACTGATAATAGGGACTATATTAGACGCTAGAAGACAGAGGAGGTGCAATGCTAACTGATAATAGGGACTATACTAGACGCTAGAAGACAGAGGAGGGGCAATGATAACTGATAATAGGGACTATACTAGACGCTAGAAGACAGAGGAGATGCAATGCTAACTGATAATAGGGGACCATACTAGACGCTAGAACACAGAGGAGGGGCAATGATAACTGATAATAGGGACTATACTAGACGCTAGAAGACAGAGGAGGGGCTTTGCTAACTGATAATAGGGGACTATATTAGACGCTAGAAGACAGGGGAGGGGCAATGATAACTGATAATAGGGACTATACTAGACGCTAGAAGACAGAGGAGGGGCAATGCTAACTGATAATAGGGACCATACTAGACGCCAGAAGACAGAGGAGGCGCATTGCTAACTGATAATAGGGGACATACCAGACGCTAGAAGACAGAGGATGGGCAATGCTAACTGATAATAGGGACTATACTAGACGCTATAAGACAGAGGAGGGGCAATACTAACTGATAATAGGTACTATACTAGACGCTAGAAGACAGAGGAGGCGCATTGCTAACTGATAATAGGGGACATACTAGACGCTAGAAGACAGAGGAGGGGCAATGCTAACTGATAATAGGGGACCATACTAGACACTAGAAGACAGAGGAGGGGCAATGCTAACTGATAATATGGACTATACTAGACGCTAGAAGACAGAGGAGGGGCAATACTAACTGATAATAGGGGACTATACTAGACGCTAGAAGACAGAGGAGGTGCAATGCTAGCTGATAATAGGGACTATACTAGACGCTAGAAGACAGAGGAAGTGCAATGCTAACTGATAATAGGGACCATACTAGACGCTAGAAGACAGAGGAGGGGCAATGCTAACTGATAATAGGGGGCCATACTAGACGCAAGAAGACAGAGGAGGGGCAATGCTAACTGATAATAGGGACTATACTAGACGCTAGAAGACAGAGGAGGGGCAATACTAACTGATAATAGGGGACTATACTAGACGCTAGAAAACAGAGGAGGTGCAATGCTAGCTGATAATAGGGGACCATACTAGACGCTAGAAGACAGAGGAGGGGCAATGATAACTGATAATAGGGACTATACTAGACGCTAGAAGACAGAGGAGGTGCAATGCTAGCTGATAATAAGGCCTATACTAGACGCTAGAAGACAGAGGAGGTGCAATGCTAACTGATAATAGGGACCATACTAGACGCTAGAAGACAGAGGAGGTGCAATGCTAACTGATAATAGGGGACTATACTAGACGCTAGAAGACAGAGGAGGTGCAATACTAACTGATAATAGGGGACTATACTAGACGCTAGAAGACAGAGGAGGTACAATTCTGACTGATAATAGGGGACTATACTACACGCTAGAAGACAGAGGAGAGGCAATGATAACTGATAATAGGGACCATACTAGACGCTAGAAGACAGAGGAGGGGCAATGATAACTGATAATAGAGATTATACTAGACGCTAGAAGACAGAGCAGGGGCAATGCTAACTGATAATAGGGGACTATACTAGACGCTAGAAGACAGAGGAGGTGCAATGATAACTGATAATAGGGACTATACTAGACGCTAGAAGACAGAGGAGGTGCAATGCTAACTGATAATAGGGGCCATACTAGACGCTAGAAGACATAGGAGGGGCAATGCTAACTGATAATAGGGACTATACTAGACGCTAGAAGACAGAGGAGGTGCAATGCTAACTGATAATAGGGGACTATACTAGACGCTAGAAGACAGAGGATGTGCAAAGTTAACTGATAATAGGGGACTATACTAGACGCTAGAAGACAGAGGAGGGGCAATGATAACTGATAATAGGGGACATACTAGACGCTAGAGGACAGAGGAGGTGCAATGCTAAGTGATAATAGGGGACTATACTAGACGCTAGAAGGCAGAGCAGGGGCAATGCTAACTGATAATAGGGGACTATACTAGACGCTAGAAGACAGAGGAGGGGCAATGCTAATTGATAATAGGGACTATACTAAACGCTAGAAGACAGAGGAGGGGCAATACTAACTGATAATAGGGGACTATACTAGACGCTAGAAGACAGAGGAGGTGCAATGCTAGCTGATAATAGGGACTATACTAGACGCTAGAAGACAGAGGAGGTGCAATGCTAACTGATAATAGGGACCATACTAGACGCTAGAAGACAGGAGGTGCAATGCTAACTGATAATAGGGGCCATACTAGACGCTAGAAGACATAGGAGGGGCAATGCTAACTGATAATAGGGTCTATACTAGACGCTAGAAGACAGAGGAGGTGCAATGCTAACTGATAATAGGGGACTATACTAGACGCTAGAAGACAGAGGAGGTGCAATGCTAACTGATAATAGGGACCATACTAGACGCTAGAAGGCAGAGGAGGGGCAATGATAACTGATAATAGGGGACATACTAGACGCTAGAGGACAGAGGAGGTGCAATGCTAAGTGATAATAGGGGACTATACTAGACGCTAGAAGACAGAGCAGGGGCAATGCTAACTGATAATAGGGGACTATACTAGACGCTAGAAGACAGAGGAGGGGCAATGCTAGTTGATAATAGGGACTATACTAAACGCTAGAAGACAGAGGAGGGGCAATACTAACTGATAACAGGGGACTATACTAGACGCTAGAAGACAGAGGAGGTGCAATGCTAGCTGATAATAGGGACTATACTAGACGCTAGAAGACAGAGGAGGTGCAATGCTAACTGATAGTAGGGACCATACTAGACGCTAGAAGAAAGGAGGTGCAATGCTAATTGATAATAGGTGACTATACTAGACGCTAGAAGACAGAGGAGGTGCAATACTAACTGATAATAGGGGACTATACTAGACGCTAGAAGACATAAGAGGTGCAATGCTAATTGATAATAGGGGACTATACTAGACGCTAGAAAACAGAGGAGGGGCAATGATAACTGTTAATAGGGACCATACTAGACGCTAGAAGACAGAGGAGGGGCAATGTTAACTGATAATAGGGACTATACTAGACACTAGAAGACAGAGGAGGTTCAATGATAACTGATAATAGGGACCATACTAGACGCTAGAAGACAGAGGAGGTGCAATACTAACTGATAATAGGGACTATACTAGACGCTAGAAGACAGAGGAGGGGCAATGATAACTGATAATAGGGACTATACTAGACGCTAGAAGACAGAGGAGGTGCAATGTTAACTGATAATAGGGGACCATACTAGACGCTAGAAGACAGAGGAGGGAAAATGATAACTGATAATAGGGACTATACTAGACGCTAGAAGACAGAGGAGGTGCAATGCTAACTGATAATAGGGATCATACTAGACGCTAGAAGACAGAGGAGGTGCAATACTAACTGATAATAGGGACTATACTAGACGCTAGAAGACAGAGGAGGGGCAATGATAACTGATAATAGGGACTATACTAGACGCTAGAAGACAGAGGAGGTGCAATGTTAACTGATAATAGGGGACCATACTAGACGCTAGAAGACAGAGGAGGGGCAATGATAACTGATAATAGGGACTATACTAGACGCTAGAAGACAGAGGAGGTTCAATGATAACTGATAATAGGGACCATACTAGACGCTAGAAGACAGAGGAGGTGCAATACTAACTGATAATAGGGACTATACTAGACGCTAGAAGACAGAGGAGGGGCAATGATAACTGATAATAGGGACCATACTAGACGCTAGAAGACAGAGGAGGTGCAATGTTAACTGATAATATGGGACCATACTAGACGCTAGAAGACAGAGGAGGGGCAATGATAACTGATAATAGGGACTATACTAAACGCTAGAGGACAGAGGAGGTGCAATGCTAACTGATAATAGGGGACCATACTAGACGCTAGAAGACAGAGGAGGGGCAATGCTAACTGATAATAGGGACTATATTAGACGCTAGAAGACAGAGGAGGGGCAATGCTAACTGATAATAGGGAATATACTAGACACTAGAAGACAGAGGAGGTGCAATGCTAACTGATAATAGGGACTATACTAGACGCTAGAAGGCAGAGGAGGGGCAATGATAACTGATAATAGGGACTATACTAGACGCTAGAAGGCAGAGGAGGGGCAATGATAACTGATAATAGGGAATATACTAGACGCTAGAAGACAGAGGAGATGCAATGCTAACTGATAATAGGGGACATACTAGACGCTAGATGACAGAGGAGGGGCAATGATAACTGATAATAGGGACTATACTAGACGCTAGAAGACAGAGGAGGGGCTATGCTAACTGATAATAGGGGACTATTCTAGACGCTAGAAGACAGAGGAGGGGCAATGCTAACTGATAATAGGGACTATACTAGACGCTAGAAGACAGAGGAGGGGCAATGCTAACTGATAATAGGGACCATACTAGACGCTAGAAGACAGAGGAGGCGCATGGCTAACTGATAATAGGGGACATACTAGACGCTAGAAGACAGAGGATGGGCAATGCTAACTGATAATAGGGACTATACTAGACGCTAGAAGACAGAGGAGGGGCAATACTAACTGATAATAGGTACTATACTAGACGCTAGAAGACAGAGGAGGCGCATTGCTAACTGATAATAGGGGACATACTATACGCTAGAAGACAGAGGAGGTGCAATGCTAACTGATAATAGGGGACCATACTAGACGCTAGAAGACAGAGGAGGGGCAATGCTAACTGATAATATGGACTATACTAGACGCTAGAAGACAGAGGAGGGGCAATACTAACTGATAATAGGGGACTATACTAGACGCTAGAAGACAGAGGAGGTGCAATGCTAGTTGATAATAGGGACAATACTAGACGCTATAAGACAGAGGAGATGCAATGCTAACTGATAATAGGGACCATACTAGACGCTAGAAGACAGAGGAGGGGCAATGCTAACTGATAATAGGGGACCATACTAGACGCTAGAAGACAGAGGAGGGGCAATGCTAACTGATAATAGAGACTATACTAGACGCTAGAAGACAGAGGAGGGGCAATACTAACTGATAATAGGGCACTATACTAGACGCTAGAAGACAGAGGAGGTGCAATGCTAGCTGATAATAGGGACTATACTAGACGCTAGAAGACAGAGGAGGTGCAATGCTAACTGATAATAGGGACCATACTAGACGCTAGAAGACAGAGGAGGTGCAATGGTAACTGATAATAGGGGACTATACTAGACGCTAGAAGACAGAGGAAGTGCAATACTAACTGAAAATAGGGGACTATACTAGACGCTAGAAGACAGAGGAGGTGCAATGCCAGCTGATAATAGGGACTATACTAGACGCTAGAAGACAGAGGAGGTGCAATACTAACTGATAATAGGAGACATACTAGACGCTAGAAGACAGAGGTGGGGCAAAGCTAACTGATAATAGGGGACCATACTAGACGCTAGAAGACAGAGGAGGGGCAATTCTAACTGATAATAGGGACTATACTAGACGCTAGAAGACAGAGGAGGTGCAATGCTAGCTGATAATAGGGACTATACTAGACGCTAGAAGGCAGAGGAGGGGCAATGATAACTGATAATAGGGACTATACTAGACGCTAGAAGACAGAGCAGGGGCAATGCTAACTGATAATAGGAGACTATACTAGTCGCTAGAAGACAGAGGAAGTGCAATGATAACTGATAATAGAGACTATACTAGACGCTAGAAGACAGAGGAGGGGCAATGATAACTGATAATAGGGGACTATACTAGACGTTAGAAGACAGAGGAGGTGCAATACTAACTGATAATAGGGACCATACTAGACGCTAGAAGACAGAGGAGGTGCAATACTAACTGATAATAGGGACTATACTAGACGCTAGAAGACAGAGGAGGGGCAATGATAACTGATAATAGAGAACTATACTAGACGCTAGAAGACAGAGGAGGTGCAATACTAACTGATAATAGGGACCATACTAGACGCTAGAAGACAGAGGAGGTGCAATGATAACTGATAATAGGGACCATACTAGACGCTAGAAGACAGAGGAGGTGCAATACTAACTGATAATAGGGACTATACTAGACGCTAGAAGACAGAGGAGGGGCAATGATAACTGATAATAGGGACTATACTAGACGCTAGAAGACAGAGGAGGTGCAATGTTAACTGATAATAGGGGACCATACTAGACGCTAGAAGACAGAGGAGGGAAAATGATAACTGATAATAGGGACTATACTAGACGCTAGAAGACAGAGGAGGGGCAATGATAACTGATAATAGGGACTATACTAGACGCTAGAAGACAGAGGAGGTGCAATACTAACTGATAATAGGGACCATACTAGACGCTAGAAGACAGAGGAGGTGCAATACTAACTGATAATAGGGACTATACTAGACGCTAGAAGACAGAGGAGGGGCAATGATAACTGATAATAGGGACTATACTAGACGCTAGAAGACAGAGGAGGTGCAATGTTAACTGATAATAGGGGACCATACTAGACGCTAGAAGACAGAGGAGGGGCAATGATAACTGATAATAGGGACTATACTAGACGCTAGAAGACAGAGGAGGTTCAATGATAACTGATAATAGGGACCATACTAGACGCTAGAAGACAGAGGAGGTGCAAAACTAACTGATAATAGGGACTATACTAGACGCTAGAAGACAGAGGAGGGGCAATGATAACTGATAATAGGGACTATACTAGACGCTAGAAGACAGAGGAGGTGCAATGTTAACTGATAATAGGGGACCATACTAGACGCTAGAAGACAGAGGAGGGGCAATGATAACTGATAATAGGGACTATACTAGACGCTAGAAGACAGAGGAGGTGCAATGCTAACTGATAATAGGGACCATACTAGACGCTAGAAGACAGAGGAGGGGCAATGCTAACTGATAATAGGGGACCATACTAGACGCTAGAAGACAGAGGAGGGGCAATGCTAACTGATAATAGGGACTATATTAGACGCTAGAAGACAGAGGAGGGGCAATGCTAACTGATAATAGGGACTATACTAGACGCTAGAAGACAGAGGAGGTGCAATGCTAACTGATAATAGGGACTATACTAGACGCTAGAAGGCAGAGGAGGGGCAATGATAACTGATAATAGGGACTATACTAGACGCTAGAAGACAGAGGAGATGCAATGCTAACTGATAATAGGGGACATACTAGACGCTAGATGACAGAGGAGGGGCAATGATAACTGATAATAAGGACTATACTAGACGCTAGAAGACAGAAGAGGGGCTATGCTAACTGATAATAGGGGACTATACTAGACGCTAGAAGACAGAGGAGGGGCAATGATAACTGATAATAGGGACTATACTAGACGCTAGAAGACAGAGGAGGGGCAATGATAACTGATAATAGGGACCATACTAGACGCTAGAAGACAGAGGAGACGCATTGCTAAGTGATAATAGGGGACATACTAGACGCTAGAAGACAGAGGATGGGCAATGCTAACTGATAATAGGGACTATACTAGACGCTAGAAGACAGAGGAGGGGCAATACTAACTGATAATAGGTACTATACTAGACGCTAGAAGACAGAGGAGGCGCATTGCTAACTGATAATAGGGGACATACTAGACGCTAGAAGACAGAGGAGGTGCAATGCTAACTGATAATAGGGGACCATACTAGACGCTAGAAGACAGAGGAGGGGCAATGCTAACTGATAATATGGACTATACTAGACGCTAGAAGACAGAGGAGGGGCAATACTAACTGATAATAGGGGACTATACTAGACGCTAGAAGACAGAGGAGGTGCAATGCTAGTTGATAATAGGGACAATGCTAGACGCTAGAAGACAGAGGAGGTGCAATGCTAACTGATAATAGGGACCATACTAGACGCTAGAAGACAGAGGAGGGGCAATGCTAACTGATAATAGGGGACCATACTAGACGCTAGAAGACAGAGGAGGGGCAATGCTAACTGATAATAGGGACTATACTAGACGCTAGAAGACAGAGGAGGGGCAATACTAAATGATAATAGGGCACTATACTAGACGCTAGAAGACAGAGGAGGTGCAATGCTAGCTGATAATAGGGACTATACTAGACGCTAGAAGACAGAGGAGGTGCAATGATAACTGATAATAGGGACTATACTAGACGCTAGAAGACAGAGGAGGTGCAATACTAACTGATAATAGGAGACATACTAGACGCTAGAAGACAGAGGAGGGGCAAAGCTAACTAATAATAGGGGACCATACTAGACGCTAGAAGACAGAGGAGGGGAAATTCTAACTGATAATAGGGACTATACTAGACGCTAGAAGACAGAGGAGGGGCAATACTAACTGATAATACGGGACTATACTAGACGCTAGAAGACAGAGGAGGTGCAATGCTAGCTGATAATAGGGACTATACTAGACGCTAGAAGGCAGAGGAGGGGCAATGATAACTGATAATAGGGACTATACTAGACGCTAGAAGACAGAGCAGGGCCAATGCTAACTGATAA
Organism: Meconema thalassinum; assembly: GCA_946902985.2. NCBI lineage: Eukaryota > Metazoa > Arthropoda > Insecta > Orthoptera > Tettigoniidae > Meconema > Meconema thalassinum. The sequence goes on from CAMPQE020000024.1 coordinate 515,964, forward strand.
TAGGGGACTATACTAGACGCTAGAAGACAGAGGAGGTGCAATGATAACTGATAATAGAGACTATACTAGACGCTAGAAGACAGAGGAGGGGCAATGATAACTGATAATAGGGGACTATACTAGACGCTAGAAGACAGACGAGGTGCAATACTAACTGATAATAGGGACCATACTAGACGCTAGAAGACAGAGGAGGTGCAATACTAACTGATAATAGGGACTATACTAGACGCTAGAAGACAGGGGAGGGGCAATGATAACTGATAATAGGGGACTATACTAGACGCTAGAAGACAGAGGAGGTGCAATACTAACTGATAATAGGGACCATACTAGACGCTAGAAGACAGAGGAGGTGCAATGATAACTGATAATAGGGACCATACTAGACGCTAGAAGACAGAGGAGGTGAAATACTAACTGATAATAGGGACTATACTAGACGCTAGAAGACAGAGGAGGGGCAATGATAACTGATAATAGGGACTATACTAGACGCTAGAAGACAGAGGAGGTGCAATGTTAACTGATAATAGGGGACCATACTAGACGCTAGAAGACAGAGGAGGGAAAATGATAACTGATAATAGGGACTATACTAGACGCTAGAAGACAGAGAAGGGGCAATGATAACTGATAATAGGGACTATACTAGACGCAAGAAGACAGAGGAGGTGCAATACTAACTGATAATAGGGACCATACTAGACGCTAAAAGACAGAGGAGGTGCAATACTAACTGATAATAGGGACTATACTAGACGCTAGAAGACAGAGGAGGGGCAATGATAACTGATAATAGGGACTATACTAGACGTTAGAAGACAGAGGAGGTGCAATGTTAACTGATAATAGGGGACCATACTAGACGCTAGAAGACAGAGGAGGGGCAATGATAACTGATAATAGGGACTATACTAGACGCTAGAAGACAGAGGAGGTTCAATGATAACTGAAAATAGGGACCATACTAGACGCTAGAAGACAGAGGAGGTGCAATACTAACTGATAATAGGGACTATACTAGACGCTAGAAGACAGAGGAGGGGCAATGATAACTGATAATAGGGACTATACTAGACGCTAGAAGACAGAGTAGGTGCAATGTTAACTGATAATAGGGGACCATACTAGACGCTAGAAGACAGAGGAGGGGCAATGATAACTGATAATAGGGACTATACTAGACGCTAGAAGACAGAGGAGGTGCAATGCTAACTGATAATAGGGACCATACTAGATGCTAGAAGACAGAGGAGGGGCAATGCTAACTGATAATAGGGGACCATACTAGACGCTAGAAGACAGAGGAGGGGCAATGCTAACTGATAATAGGGACTATATTAGACGCTAGAAGACAGAGGAGGGGCAATGCTAACTGATAATAGGGACTATACTAGACGCTAGAAGACAGAGGAGGTGCAATGCTAACTGATAATAGGGACTATACTAGACGCTAGAAGGCAGAGGAGGGGCAATGATAACTGATAATAGGGACTATACTAGACGCTAGAAGACAGAGGAGGGGCTATGCTAACTGATAATAGGGGACTATACTAGACGCTAGAAGACAGAGGAGGGGCAATGATAACTGATAATAGGGACTATACTAGACGCTAGAAGACAGAGGAGGGGCAATGCTAACTGATAATAGGGACCATACTAGACGCTAGAAGACAGAGGAGGCGCATTGCTAACTGATAATAGGGGACATACTAGACGCTAGAAGACAGAGGATGGGCAATGCTAACTGATAATAGGGACTATACTAGACGCTAGAAGACAGAGGAGGGGCAATACTAACTGATAATAGGTACTATACTAGACGCTAGAAGACAGAGGAGGCGCATTGCTAACTGATAATAGGGGACATACTAGACGCTAGAAGACAGAGGAGGTGCAATGCTAACTGATAATAGGGGACCATACTAGACGCTAGAAGACAGAGGAGGGGCAATGCTAACTGATAATATGGACTATACTAGACGCTAGAAGACAGAGGAGGGGCTATGCTAACTGATAATATGGGACTATACTAGACGCTAGAAGACAGAGGAGGGGCAATGATAACTGATAATAGGGACTATACTAGACGCTAGAAGACAGAGGAGGGGCAATGCTAACTGATAATAGGGACCATACTAGACGCTAGAAGACAGAGGAGGCGCATTGCTAACTGATAATAGGGGACATACTAGACGCTAGAAGACAGAGGATGGACAATGCTAACTGATAATAGGGACTATACTAGACGCTAGAAGACAGAGGAGGGGCAATACTAACTGATAATAGGTACTATACTAGACGCTAGAAGACAGAGGAGGCGCATTGCTAACTGATAATAGGGGACATAATAGACGCTAGAAGACAGAGGATGTGCAATGCTAACTGATAATAGGGAACCATACTAGACGCTAGAAGACAGAGGAGGTGCAATGCTAGTTGATAATTGGGACAATACTAGACGCTAGAAGACAGAGGAGGTGCAATGCTAACTGATAATAGGGACCATACTAGACGCTAGAAGACAGAGGAGGGGCAATGCTAACTGATAATAGGGACTATACTAGACGCTAGAAGACAGAGGAGGGGCAATACTAACTGATAATAGGGCACTATACTAGACGCTAGAAGACAGAGGAGGTGCAATGCTAGCTGATAATAGGGACTATACTAGACGCTAGAAGACAGAGGAGGTGCAATGCTAACTGATAATAGGGACCATACTAGACGCTAGAAGACAGAGGAGGTGCAATGGTAACTGATAATAGGGGACTATACTAGACGCTAGAAGACAGAGGAGGTGCAATACTAACTGAAAATAGGGGACTATACTAGACGCTAGAAGACAGAGGAGGTGCAATGCCAGCTGATAATAGGGACTATACTAGACGCTAGAAGACAGAGGAGGTGCAATACTAACTGATAGTAGGAGACATACTAGACGCTAGAAGACAGAGGAGGGGCAAAGCTAACTGATAATAGGGGACCATACTAGACGCTAGAAGACAGAGGAGGGGCAATTCTAACTGATAATAGGGACTATACTAGACGCTAGAAGACAGAGGAGGGGCAATACTAACTGATAATAGGGGACTATACTAGACGCTAGAAGACAGAGGAGGTGCAATGCTAGCTGATAATAGGGACTATACTAGACGCTAGAAGGCAGAGGAGGGGCAATGATAACTGATAATAGGGACTATACTAGACGCTAGAAGACAGAGCAGGGGCAATGCTAACTGATAATAGGGGACTATACTAGACGCTAGAAGACAGAGGAGGTGCAATGATAACTGATAATAGAGACTATACTAGACGCTAGAAGACAGAGGAGGGGCAATGATAACTGATAATAGGGGACTATACTAGACGCTAGAAGACAGAGGAGGTGCAATACTAACTGATAATAGGGACCATACTAGACGCTAGAAGACAGAGGAGGTGCAATACTAACTGATAATAGGGACTATACTAGACGCTAGAAGACAGAGGAGGGGCAATGATAACTGATAATAGGGGACTATACTAGACGCTAGAAGACAGAGGAGGTGCAATACTAACTGATAATAGGGACCATACAAGACGCTAGAAGACAGAGGAGGTGCAATGATAACTGATAATAGGGACCATACTAGACGCTAGAAGACAGAGGAGGTGCAATACTAACTGATAATAGGGACTATACTAGACGCTAGAAGACAGAGGAGGGGCAATGATAACTGATAATAGGGACTATTAGACGCTAGAAGTCAGAGGAGGTGCAATGTTAACTGATAATAGGGGACCATACTAGACGCTAGAAGACAGAGGAGGGGCAATGATAACTGATAATAGGGACTATACTAGACGCTAGAAGACAGAGGAGGGGCAATGAAAACTGATAATAGGGACTATACTAGACGCTAGACGACAGAGGAGGGGCAATGCTAACTGATAATAGGGACTATACTAGACGCTTGAAGACAGAGGAGGTGCAATGCTAACTGATAATAGGGACTATACTAGACGCTAGAAGGCAGAGGAGGGGCAATGATAACTGATAATAGGGACTATACTAGACGCTAGAAGACGGAGGAGATGCAATGCTAACTGATAATAGGGGACCATACTAGACGCTAGAAGACAGAGGAGGGGCAATGATTACTGATAATAGGGACTATACTAGACGCTAGAAGACAGAGGAGGGGCTATGCTAACTGATAATAGGGGACTATACTAGACGCTAGAAGACAGAGGAGGGGAAATGATAACTGATAATAGGGACTATACTAGACGCTAGAAGACAGAGGAGGGGCAATGCTAACTGATAATGGGGACCATACTAGACGCTAGAAGACAGAGGAGGTGCATTGCTAACTGATAATAGGGGACATACTAGACGCTAGAAGACAGAGGATGGGCAAAGCTAACTGATAATAGGGACTATACTAGACGCTAGAAGACAGAGGAGGGGCAATACTAACTGATAATAGGTACTATACTAGACGCTAGAAGACAGAGGAGGCGCATTGCTTACTGATAATAGGGGACATACTAGACGCTAGAAGACAGAGGAGGGGCAATGCTAACTGATAATAGGGGACCATACTAGACGCTAGAAGGCAGAGGAGGGGCAATGCTAACTGATAATATGGACTATACTAGACGCTAGAAGACAGAGGAGGGGCAATACTACCTGATAATAGGGGACTATACTAGACGCTAGAAGACAGAGGAGGTGCAATGCTAGCTGATAATAGGGACTATACTAGACGCTAGAAGACAGAGGAGGTGCAATGCTAACTGATAATAGGGACCATACTAGACGCTAGAAGACAGAGGAGGGGCAATGCTAACTGATAATAGGGGAACATACAAGACGCTAGAAGACAGAGCAGGGGCAATGCTAACTGATAATAGGGACTATACTAGACGCTAGAAGACAGAGGAGGGGCAATACTAACTGATAATAGGGCACTATACTAGACGCTAGAAGACAGAGGAGGTGCAATGTTAGCTGATAATAGGGACTATACTAGACGCTAGAAGACAGAGGAGGTGCAATGATAACTGATAATAGGGACCATACTAGACGCTAGAAGACAGAGGAGGTGCAATGGTAACTGATAATAGGGGACTATATTAGACGCTAGAAGACAGAGGAGGTGCAATACTAACCTATAATAGGGGACTATACTAGACGCTAGAAGACAGAGGAGGTGCAATGCTAGCTGATAATAGGGACTATACTAGACGCTAGAAGACAGAGGAGGTGCAATACTAACTGACAATAGGGGACTATACTAGACGCTAGAAGACAGAGGAGGTGCAATGCTAACTGATAATAGGGACTATACTAGACGCTAGAAGACAGAGGAGGTGCAATGCTAACTGATAATAGGGGACTATACTAGACGCTAGAAGACAGAGGATGTGCAATGCTAACTGATAATAGGGACTATACTAGACGCTAGAAGACAGAGGAGGTGCAATGCTAACTGATACTAGGGTCCATACTAGACGCTAGAAGACAGAGGAGGTGCAATGCTAACTGATAATAGGGTACTATACTAGACGCTAGAAGACAGAGGATGTGCAAAGTTAACTGATAATAGGGGACTATACTAGACGCTAGAAGACAGAGGAGGTGCAATGCTAACTGATAATAGGGGACTATACTAGACGCTAGAGGAGGTGCAATGCTAACTGATAATAGGGGACATACTAGACGCTAGAAGACAGAGGAGGTGCAATGCTAACTGTTAATAGGGACCATACTAGACGCTAGAAGACAGAGGAGGAGCAATGATAACTGATAATAGGGACCATACTAGACGCTAGAAGACAGAGGAGGTGCAATGCTAACTGATAATAGGGGACTATACTAGACGCTAGAAGACAGAGGAGGTGCAATGCTAACTGATAATAGTGGACTATACTAGACGCTAGAAGACAGAGCAGGGGCAATGCTAACTGATAATAGGGGATTATACTAGACGCTAGAAGACAGAGGAGGTGCAATGCTAACTGATAATAGGGACCATACTAGACGCTAGGAGACAGAGGAGGGGCAATGATAACTGATAATAGGGACCATACTAGACGCTAGAAGACAGAGGAGGTGCAATGCTAACTGATAATAGGGGACTATACTAGACGCTAGAAGACAGAGGAGGTGCAATGCTAACTGATAATAGGGACCATACTAGACGCTAGAAGACAGAGGAGGGGCAATGATAACTGATAATAGGGGACATACTAGACGCTAGAGGACAGAGGAGGTGCAATGCTAAGTGATAATAGTTGACTATACTAGACGCTAGAAGACAGAGCAGGGGCAACGCTAACTGATAATAGGGGACTATACTAGACGCTAGAAGACAGACGAGGGGCAATGCTAACTGATAATAGGGACTATACTAGACGCTAGAAGGCAGAGGAGGTGCAATGCTAACTGATAATAGGGGACTATACTAGACGCTAGAAGACAGAGGATGTGCAATGCTAACTGATAATAGGGACTATACTAGACGCTAGAAGACAGAGGAGGTGCAATGCTAACTGATAATAGGGTCCATACTAGACGCTAGAAGACAGAGGAGGTGCAATGCTAACTGATAATAGGGTACTATACTAGACACTAGAAGACAGAGGATGTGCAAAGTTAACTGATAATAGGGGACTATACTAGACGCTAGAAGACAGAGGAGGTGCAATGATAACTGATAATAGAGACTATACTAGACGCTAGAAGACAGAGGAGGGGCAATGATAACTGATAATAGGGGACTATACTAGACGCTAGAAGACAGAGGAGGTGCAATACTAACTGATAATAGGGACCATACTAGACGCTAGATGACAGAGGAGGTGCAACACTAACTGATAATAGGGACTATACTAGACGCTAGAAGACAGAGGAGGGGCAATGATAACTGATAATAGGGGACTATACTAGACGCTAGAAGACAGAGGAGGTGCAATACTAACTGATAATAGGGACCATACTAGACGCTAGAAGACAGAGGAGGTGCAATGATAACTGATAATAGGGACCATACTAGACGCTAGAAGACAGAGGAGGTGAAATACTAACTGATAATAGGGACTATGCTAGACGCTAGAAGACAGAGGAGGTGCAATGTTAACTGATAATAGGGGACCATACTAGACGCTAGAAGACAAAGGAGGTGCAATGCTAACTGATAATAGGGGACTATACTAGACGCTAGAAGACAGAGGAGGTGCAATGCTAACTGATAATAGGGACCATACTAGACGCTAGAAGACAGAGGAGGGGCAATGATAACTGATAATAGGGGACATACTAGACGCTAGAGGACAGAGGAGGTGCAATGCTAAGTGATAATAGGGGACTATACTAGACGCTAGAAGACAGAGCAGGGGCAATGCTAACTGATAATAGGGGACTATACTAGACGCTAGAAGACAGAGGAGGGGCAATGCTAACTGATAATAGGGACTATACTAAACGCTAGAAGACAGAGGAGGGGCAATACTAACTGATAATAGGGGACTATACTAGACGCTAGAAGACAGAGGAGGTGCAATGCTAGCTGATAATAGGGACTATACCAGACGCTAGAAGACAGAGGAGGTGCAATGCTAACTGATAATAGGGACCATACTAGACGCTAGAAGACAGGAGGTGCAATGCTAACTGATAATAGGTGACTATACTAGACGCTAGAAGACAGAGGAGGTGCAATACTAACTGATAATAGGGGACTATACTAGACGCTAGAAGACAGAAGAGGTGCAATGCTAATTGATAATAGGGGACTATACTAGACGCTAGAAAACAGAGGAGGGGCAATGATAACTGATAATAGGGACCATAATAGACGCTAGAAGACAGAAAAGGGGCAATGATAACTGACAATAGGGACTATACTAGACACTAGAAGACAGAGGAGGTTCAATGATAACTGATAATAGGGACCATACTAGACGCTAGAAGACAGAGGAGGTGCAATACTAACTGATAATAGGGACTATACTAGACGCTAGAAGACAGAGGAGGGGCAATGATAACTGATAATAGGGACTATACTAGACGCTAGAAGACAGAGGAGGTGCAATGTTAACTGATAATAGGGGACCATACTAGACGCTAGAAGATAGAGGAGGGAAAATGATAACTGATAATAGGGACTATACTAGACGCTAGAAGACAGAGGAGGTGCAATACTAACTGATAATAGGGGACTATACTAGACGCTAGAAGACAGAAGAGTTGCAATGCTAATTGATAATAGGGGACTATACTAGACGCTAGAAAACAGAGGAGGGGCAATGATAACTGATAATAGGGACCATAATAGACGCTAGAAGACTGAGGAGGGGCAATGATAACTGATAATAGGGACTATACTAGACACTAGAAGACAGAGGAGGTTCAATGATAACTGATAATAGGGACCATACTAGACGCTAGAAGACAGAGGAGGTGCAATACTAACTGATAATAGGGACTATACTAGACGCTAGAAGACAGAGGAGGGGCAATGATAACTGATAATAGGGACTATACTAGACGCTAGAAGACAGAGGAGGTGCAATGTTAACTGATAATAGGGGACCATACTAGACGCTAGAAGATAGAGGAGGGAAAATGATAACTGATAATAGGGACTATACTAGACGCTAGAAGACAGAGGAGGTGCAATACTAACTGATAATAGGGACCATACTAGACGCTAGAAGACAGAGGAGGTGCAATACTAACTGATAATAGGGACTATACTAGACGCTAGAAGACAGAGGAGGTGCAATGTTAACTGATAATAGGGGACCATACTAGACGCTAGAAGATAGAGGAGGGAAAATGATAACTGATAATAGAGACTATACTAGACGCTAGAAGACAGAGGAGGTGCAATACTAACTGATAATAGGGACCATACTAGACGCTAGAAGACAGAGGAGGTGCAATACTAACTGATAATAGGGACTATACTAGACGCTAGAAGACAGAGGAGGTGCAATGCTAGCTGATAATAGGGACTATGCTAGACGCTAGAAGACAGAGGAGGTGCAATGCTAACTGATAATAGGGACCATACTAGACGCTAGAAGACAGGAGGTGCAATGCTAACTGATAATAGGTGACTATACTAGACGCTAGAAGACAGAGGAGGTGCAATACTAACTGATAATAGGGGACTATACCAGACGCTAGAAGACAGAAGAGGTGCAATGCTAATTGATAATAGGGGACTATACTAGACGCTAGAAAACAGAGGAGGGGCAATGATAACTGATAATAGGGACCATAATAGACGCTAGAAGACAGAGGAGGGGCAATGATAACTGATAATAGGGACTATACTAGACGCTAGAAGACAGAGGAGGTGCAATGTTAACTGATAATAGGGGACCATACTAGACGCTAGAAGACAGAGGAGGGGCAATGATAACTGATAATAGGGACTATACTAGACGCTAGAAGACAGAGGAGGTGCAATGCTAACTGATAATAGGGACCATACTAGACGCTAGAAGACAGAGGAGGGGCAATGCTAACTGATAATAGGGGACCATACTAGACGCTAGAAGACAGAGTAGGGGCAATGCTAACTGATAATAGGGACTATATTACACGCTAGAAGACAGAGGAGGGGCAATGCTAACTGATAATAGGGACTATACTAGACGCTAGAAGACAGAGGAGGTTCAATGCTAACTGATAATAGGGACTATACTAGACGCTAGAAGGCAGAGGAGGGGCAATGCTAACTGATAATAGGGACCATACTAGACGCTAGAAGACAGAGGAGGTGCATTGCTAACTGATAATAGGGGACATACTAGACGCTAGAAGACAGAGGATGGGCAAAGCTAACTGATAATAGGGACAATACTAGACGCTAGAAGACAGAGGAGGGGCAATACTAACTGATAATAGGTACTATACTAGACGCTAGAAGACAGAGGAGGCGCATTGCTTACTGATAATAGGGGACATACTAGACGCTAGAAGACAGAGGAGGGGCAATGCTAACTGATAATAGGGGACCATACTAGACGCTAGAAGGCAGAGGAGGGGCAATGCTAACTGATAATATGGACTATACTAGACGCTAGAAGACAGAGGAGGGGCAATACTACCTGATAATAGGGGACTATACTAGACGCTAGAAGACAGAGGAGGTGCAATGCTAGCTGATAATAGGGACTATACTAGACGCTAGAAGACAGAGGAGGTGCAATGCTAACTGATAATAGGGACCATACTAGACGCTAGAAGACAGAGGAGGGGCAATGCTAACTGATAATAGGGGAACATACAAGACGCTAGAAGACAGAGCAGGGGCAATGCTAACTGATAATAGGGACTATACTAGACGCTAGAAGACAGAGGAGGGGCAATACTAACTGATAATAGGGCACTATACTAGACGCTAGAAGACAGAGGAGGTGCAATGTTAGCTGATAATAGGGACTATACTAGACGCTAGAAGACAGAGGAGGTGCAATGATAACTGATAATAGGGACCATACTAGACGCTAGAAGACAGAGGAGGTGCAATGGTAACTGATAATAGGGGACTATATTAGACGCTAGAAGACAGAGGAGGTGCAATACTAACCTATAATAGGGGACTATACTAGACGCTAGAAGACAGAGGAGGTGCAATGCTAGCTGATAATAGGGACTATACTAGACGCTAGAAGACAGAGGAGGTGCAATACTAACTGACAATAGGGGACTATACTAGACGCTAGAAGACAGAGGAGGTGCAATGCTAACTGATAATAGGGACTATACTAGACGCTAGAAGACAGAGGAGGTGCAATGCTAACTGATAATAGGGGACTATACTAGACGCTAGAAGACAGAGGATGTGCAATGCTAACTGATAATAGGGACTATACTAGACGCTAGAAGACAGAGGAGGTGCAATGCTAACTGATACTAGGGTCCATACTAGACGCTAGAAGACAGAGGAGGTGCAATGCTAACTGATAATAGGGTACTATACTAGACGCTAGAAGACAGAGGATGCGCAAAGTTAATTGATAATAGGGGACTATACTAGACGCTAGAAGACAGAGGAGGTGCAATGCTAACTGATAATAGGGGACTATACTGGACGCTAGAGGAGGTTTAATGCTAACTGATAATAGGGGACATACTAGACGCTAGAAGACAGAGGAGGTGCAATGCTAACTGATAATAGGGACCATACTAGACGCTAGAAGACAGAGGAGGGGCAATGATAACTGATAATAGGGACCATACTAGACGCTAGAAGACAGAGGAGGTGCAATGCTAACTGATAATAGGGGACTATACTAGACGCTAGAAGACAGAGGAGGTGCAATGCTAACTGATAATAGTGGACTATACTAGACGCTAGAAGACAGAGCAGGGGCAATGCTAACTGATAATAGGGGATTATACTAGACGCTAGAAGACAGAGGAGGTGCAATGCTAACTGATAATAGGGACCATACTAGACGCTAGGAGACAGAGGAGGGGCAATGATAACTGATAATAGGGACCATACTAGACGCTAGAAGACAGAGGAGGTGCAATGCTAACTGATAATAGGGGACTATACTAGACGCTAGAAGACAGAGGAGGTGCAATGCTAACTGATAATAGGGACCATACTAGACGCTAGAAGACAGAGGAGGTGCAATGCTAACTGATAATAGGGTACTATACTAGACACTAGATGACAGAGGATGTGCAAAGTTAACTGATAATAGGGGACTATACTAGACGCTAGAAGACAGAGGAGGTGCAATGATAACTGATAATAGAGACTATACTAGACGCTAGAAGACAGAGGAGGGGCAATGATAACTGATAATAGGGGACTATACTAGACGCTAGAAGACAGAGGAGGTGCAATACTAACTGATAATAGGGACCATACTAGACGCTAGAAGACAGAGGAGGTGCAATACTAACTGATAATAGGGACTATACTAGACGCTAGAAGACAGAGGAGGGGCAATGATAACTGATAATAGGGGACTATACTAGACGCTAGAAGACAGAGGAGGTGCAATACTAACTGATAATAGGGACCATACTAGACGCTAGAAGACAGAGGAGGTGCAATGATAACTGATAATAGGGACCATACTAGACGCTAGAAGACAGAGGAGGTGAAATACTAACTGATAATAGGGACTATGCTATACGCTAGAAGACAGAGGAGGTGCAATGTTAACTGATAATAGGGGACCATACTAGACGCTAGAAGACAAAGGAGGTGCAATGCTAACTGATAATAGGGGACTATACTAGACGCTAGAAGACAGAGGAGGTGCAATGCTAACTGATAATAGGGACCATACTAGACGCTAGAAGACAGAGGAGGGGCAATGATAACTGATAATAGGGGACATACTAGACGCTAGAGGACAGAGGAGGTGCAATGCTAAGTGATAATAGGGGACTATACTAGACGCTAGAAGACAGAGCAGGGGCAATGCTAACTGATAATAGGGGACTATACTAGACGCTAGAAGACAGAGGAGGGGCAATGCTAACTGATAATAGGGACTATACTAAACGCTAGAAGACAGAGGAGGGGCAATACTAACTGATAATAGGGGACTATACTAGACGCTAGAAGACAGAGGAGGTGCAATGCTAGCTGATAATAGGGACTATACCAGTCGCTAGAAGACAGAGGAGGTGCAATGCTAACTGATAATAGGGACCATACTAGACGCTAGAAGACAGGAGGTGCAATGCTAACTGATAATAGGTGACTATACTAGACGCTAGAAGACAGAGGAGGTGCAATACTAACTGATAATAGGGGACTATACTAGACGCTAGAAGACAGAAGAGGTGCAATGCTAATTGATAATAGGGGACTATACTAGACGCTAGAAAACAGAGGAGGGGCAATGATAACTGATAATAGGGACCATAATAGACGCTAGAAGACAGAGGAGGGGCAATGATAACTGATAATAGGGACTATACTAGACACTAGAAGACAGAGGAGGTTCAATGATAACTGATAATAGGGACCATACTAGACGCTAGAAGACAGAGGAGGTGCAATACTAACTGATAATAGGGACTATACTAGACGCTAGAAGACAGAGGAGGGGCAATGATAACTGATAATAGGGACTATACTAGACGCTAGAAGACAGAGGAGGTGCAATGTTAACTGATAATAGGGGACCATACTAGACGCTAGAAGATAGAGGAGGGAAAATGATAACTGATAATAGGGACTATACTAGACGCTAGAAGACAGAGGAGGTGCAATACTAACTGATAATAGGGGACTATACTAGACGCTAGAAGACAGAAGAGTTGCAATGCTAATTGATAATAGGGGACTATACTAGACGCTAGAAAACAGAGGAGGGGCAATGATAACTGATAATAGGGACCATAATAGACGCTAGAAGACTGAGGAGGGGCAATGATAACTGATAATAGGGACTATACTAGACACTAGAAGACAGAGGAGGTTCAATGATAACTGATAATAGGGACCATACTAGACGCTAGAAGACAGAGGAGGTGCAATACTAACTGATAATAGGGACTATACTAGACGCTAGAAGACAGAGGAGGGGCAATGATAACTGATAATAGGGACTATACTAGACGCTAGAAGACAGAGGAGGTGCAATGTTAACTGATAATAGGGGACCATACTAGACGCTAGAAGATAGAGGAGGGAAAATGATAACTGATAATAGGGACTATACTAGACGCTAGAAGACAGAGGAGGTGCAATACTAACTGATAATAGGGACCATACTAGACGCTAGAAGACAGAGGAGGTGCAATACTAACTGATAATAGGGACTATACTAGACGCTAGAAGACAGAGGAGGTGCAATGTTAACTGATAATAGGGGACCATACTAGACGCTAGAAGATAGAGGAGGGAAAATGATAACTGATAATAGAGACTATACTAGACGCTAGAAGACAGAGGAGGTGCAATACTAACTGATAATAGGGACCATACTAGACGCTAGAAGACAGAGGAGGTGCAATACTAACTGATAATAGGGACTATACTAGACGCTAGAAGACAGAGGAGGTGCAATGCTAGCTGATAATAGGGACTATGCTAGACGCTAGAAGACAGAGGAGGTGCAATGCTAACTGATAATAGGGACCATACTAGACGCTAGAAGACAGGAGGTGCAATGCTAACTGATAATAGGTGACTATACTAGACGCTAGAAGACAGAGGAGGTGCAATACTAACTGATAATAGGGGACTATACCAGACGCTAGAAGACAGAAGAGGTGCAATGCTAATTGATAATAGGGGACTATACTAGACGCTAGAAAACAGAGGAGGGGCAATGATAACTGATAATAGGGACCATAATAGACGCTAGAAGACAGAGGAGGGGCAATGATAACTGATAATAGGGACTATACTAGACACTAGAAGACAGAGGAGGTTCAATGATAACTGATAATAGGGACCATACTAGACGCTAGAAGACAGAGGAGGTGCAATACTAACTGATAATAGGGACTATACTAGACGCTAGAACACAGAGGAGGGGCAATGATAACTGATAATAGGGACTATACTAGACGCTAGAAGACAGAGGAGGTGCAATGTTAACTGATAATAGGGGACCATACTAGACGCTAGAAGACAGAGGAGGGGCAATGATAACTGATAATAGGGACTATACTAGACGCTAGAAGACAGAGGAGGTGCAATGCTAACTGATAATAGGGACCATACTAGACGCTAGAAGACAGAGGAGGGGCAATGCTAACTGATAATAGGGGACCATACTAGACGCTAGAAGACAGAGTAGGGGCAATGCTAACTGATAATAGGGACTATATTACACGCTAGAAGACAGAGGAGGGGCAATGCTAACTGATAATAGGGACTATACTAGACGCTAGAAGACAGAGGAGGTTCAATGCTAACTGATAATAGGGACTATACTAGACGCTAGAAGGCAGAGGAGGGGCAATGATAACTGATAATAGGGACTATACTAGACGCTAGAAGACAGAGGAGATGCAATGCTAACTGATAATAGGGGACATACTAGACGCTAGATGACAGAGGAGGGGCAATGATAACTGATAATAGGGACTATACTAGACGCTAGAAGACAGAGGAGGGGCTATGCTAACTGATAATAGGGGACTATACTAGACGCTAGAAGGCAGAGGAGGGGCAATGATAACTGATAATAGGGACTATACTAGACGCTAGAAGACAGAGGAGGGGCAATGCTAACTGATAATAGGGACCATACTAGACGCTAGAAGACAGAGGAGGCGCATTGCTAACTGATAATAGGGGACATACTAGACGCTAGAAGACAGAGGATGGGCAATGCTAACTGATAATAGGGACTATACTAGACGCTAGAAGACAGAGGAGGGGCAATACTAACTGATAATAGGTACTATACTAGACGCTAGAAGACAGAGGAGGCGCATTGCTAACTGATAATAGGGGACATACTAGACGCTAGAAGACAGAGGAGGTGCAATGCTACCTGATAATAGGGGACCATACTAGACGCTAGAAGACAGAGGAGGGGCAATGCTAACTGATAATATGGACTATACTAGACGCTAGAAGACAGAGGAGGGGCAATACTAACTGATAATAGGGGACTACACTAGACGCTAGAAGACAGAGGAGGTGCAATGCTAGTTGATAATAGGGACAATACTAGACGCTAGAAGACAGAGGAGGTGCAATGCTAACTGATAATAGGGACCATACTAGACGCTAGAAGACAGAGGAGGGGCAATGCTAACTGATAATAGGGGACCATACTAGACGCTAGAAGACAGAGGAGGGGCAATGCTAACTGATAATAGGGACTATACTAGACGCTAGAAGACAGAGGAGGGGCAATACTAACTGATAATAGGGCACTATACTAGACGCTAGAAGACAGAGGAGGTGCAATGCTAGCTGATAATAGGGACTATACTAGACGCTAGAAGACAGAGGAGGTGCAATGCTAACTGATAATAGGGACCATACTAGACGCTAGAAGACAGAGGAGGTGCAATGGTAACTGATAATAGGGGACTATACTAGACGCTAGAAGACAGAGGAGGTGCAATACTAACTGAAAATAGGGGACTATACTAGACGCTAGAAGACAGAGGAGGTGCAATGCCAGCTGATAATAGGGACTATACTACACGCTAGAAGACAGAGGAGGTGCAATACTAACTGATAATAGGGGACATACTAGACGCTAGAAGACAGAGGAGGGGCAAAGCTAACTGATAATAGGGGACCATACTAGACGCTAGAAGACAGAGGAGGGGCAATTCTAACTGATAATAGGGACTATACTAGACGCTAGAAGACAGAGGAGGGGCAATACTAACTGATAATAGGGGACTATACTAGACGCTAGAAGACGGAGGAGGTGCAATGCTAGCTGATAATAGGGACTATACTAGACGCTAGAAGGCAGAGGAGGGGCAATGATAACTGATAATAGGGAGTATACTAGACGCTAGAAGACAGAGCAGGGGCAATGCTAACTGATAATAGGGGACTATACTAGACGCTAGAAGACAGAGGAGGTGCAATGATAACTGATAATAGAGACTATACTAGACGCTAGAAGACAGAGGAGGGGCAATGATAACTGATAATAGGGGACTATACTAGACGCTAGAAGACAGAGAAGGTGCAATACTAACTGATAATAGGGACCATACTAGACGCTAGAAGACAGAGGAGGTGCAATACTAACTGATAATAGGGACTATACTAGACGCTAGAAGACAGAGGAGGGGCAATGATAACTGATAATAGGGGACTATACTAGACGCTAGAAGACAGAGGAGGGCCAATACTAACTGATAATAGGGACCATACTAGACGCTAGAAGACAGAGGAGGTGCAATGATAACTGATAATAGGGACTATACTAGACGCTAGAAGACAGAGGAGGTTCAATGATAACCGATAATAGGGACCATACTAGACGCTAGAAGACAGAGGAGGTGCAATACTAACTGATATTAGGGACTATACTAGACGCTAGAAGACAGAGGAGGGGCAATGATAACTGATAATAGGGACTATACTAGACGCTAGAAGACAGAGGAGGTGCAATGTTAACTGATAATAGGGGACCATACTAGACGCTAGAAGACAGAGGAGGGGCAATGATAACTGATAATAGGGACTATACTAGACGCTAGAAGACAGAGGAGGGGCAATGATAACTGATAATAGGGACTATACTAGACGCTAGAAGACAGAGGAGGGGCAATGCTAACTGATAATAGGGACTATACTAGACGCTAGAAGACAGAGGAGGTGCAATGCTAACTGATAATAGGGACTATACTAGACGCTAGAAGGCAGAGGAGGGGCAATGATAACTGATAATAGGGACTATACTAGACGCTAGAAGACGGAGGAGATGCAATGCTAACTGATAATAGGGGACCATACTAAACGCTAGAAGACAGAGGAGGGGCAATGATAACTGATAATAGGGACTATACTAGACGCTAGAAGACAGAGGAGGGGCTATGCTAACTGATAATAGGGGACTATATTAGACGCTACAAGACAGAGGAGGGGAAATGCTAACTGATAATAGGGACTATACTAGACGCTAGAAGACAGAGGAGGTGCATTGCTAACTGATAATAGGGGACATACTAGACGCTAGAAGACAGAGGATGGGCAAAGCTAACTGATAATAGGCACTATACTAGACGCTAGAAGACAGAGGAGGGGCAATACTAACTGATAATAGGTACTATACTAGACGCTAGAAGACAGAGGAGGCGCATTGCTAACTGATAATAGGGGACACACTAGACGCTAGAAGACAGAGGAGGGGCAATGCTAACTGATAATAGGGGACCATACTAGACGCTAGAAGGCAGAGGAGGGGCAATGCTAACTGATAATATGGACTATACTAGACGCTAGAAGACAGAGGAGGGGCAATACTACCTGATAATAGGGGACTATACTAGACGCTAGAAGACAGAGGAGGTGCAATGCTAGCTGATAATAGGGACTATACTAGACTCTAGAAGACAGAGGAGGTGCAATGCTAACTGATAATAGGGACCATACTAGACGCTAGAAGACAGAGGAGGGGCAATGCTCACTGATAATAGGGGACCATACAAGACGCTAGAAGACAGAGGAGGGGCAATGCTAACTGATAATAGGGACTATACTAGACGCTAGAAGACAGAGGAGGGGCAATACTAACTGATAATAGGGCACTATACTAGACGCTAGAAGACAGAGGAGGTGCAATGTTAGCTGATAATAGGGACTATACTAGACGCTAGAAGACAGAGGAGGTGCAATGCTAACTGATAATAGGGACCATACTAGACGCTAGAAGACAGAGGAGGTGCAACGGTAACTGATAATAGGGGACTATATTAGACGCTAGAAGACAGAGGAGGTGCAATACTAACCTATAATAGGGGACTATACTAGACGCTAGAAGACAGAGGAGGTGCAATGCTAGCTGATAATAGGGACTATACTAGACGCTAGAAGACAGAGGAGGTGCAATACTAACTGATAATAGGGGACTATACTAGACGCTAGAAGACAGAGGAGGTGCAATGCTAACTGATAATAGGGACTATACTAGACGCTAGAAGACAGAGGGGGGGCAAAGCTAACTGATAATAGGGGACCATACTAGACGCTAGAAGACAGAGGAGGGCCAATGCTAACTGATAATAGGGACTATACTAGACGCTAGAAGACAGAGGAGGGGCAATACTAACTGATTATAGGGGACTATACTAGACGCTAGAAGACAGAGGAGGTGCAATGCTAGCTGATAATAGGGACTATACTAGGCGCTAGAAGACAGAGGAGGTGCAATGCTAGCTGATAATAGGGACTATACTAGGCGCTAGAAGACAGAGGAGGGGCAATGATAACTGATAATAGGGACTATACTAGACGCTAGAAGACAGAGGAGGTGCAATACTAACTGATAATAGGGGACTATACTAGACGCTAGATGACAGAGGAGATGCAATGCTAACTGATAATAGGGACTATACTAGACGCTAGAAGACAGAGGAGGGGCAATGATAACTGATAATAGGGAGCATACTAGACGCTTGAAGACAGAGGAGGGGCAATGATAACTGATAATAGGGATTATACTAGACGCTAGAAGACAGAGCAGGGGCAATGCTAACTGATATTAGGGGACTATACTAGACGCTAGAAGACAGAGGAGGTGCAATGATAACTGATAATAGGGACTATACTAGACGCTAGAAGACAGAGGAGGTGCAATGCTAACTGATAATAGGGACTATACTAGACGCTAGAAGACAGAGGAGGTGCAATGCTAACTGATAATAGGGACTATACTAGACGCTAGAAGACAGAGGAGGGGCAATGATAACTGATAATAGAGACCATACTAGACGCTAGAAGACAGAGGAGGTGCAATACTAACTGATAATAGGGGCCATACTAGACGCTAGAAGACATAGGAGGGGCAATTCTTACTGATAATTTGGACTATACTAGACGCTAGAAGACAGAGGAGGTGCAAAGCTAACTGATAATAGGGCACTATACCTGACGCTAGAAGACAGAGGATGTGCAATGCTAACTGATAATAGGGACTATACTAGACGCTAGAAGACAGAGGAGTTGCAATGCTAACTGATAATAGGGGCCATACTAGACGCTAGAAGACAGAGGAGGGGCAATGCTAACTGATAATAGGATACTATACTAGACGCTAGAAGACAGAGGAAGTGCAATGTTAACTGATAATAGGGACCATACTAGACGCTAGAAGACAGAGGAGGTGCAATGCTAACTGATAATAGGGGACTATACTAGACGCTAGAAGACAGAGGAGGGGCAATGATAACTGATAATAGGGACCATACTAGACGCTAGAAGACAGAGGAGGTGCAATGCTAACTGATAATAGGGGACTATACTAGACGCTAGAAGACAGAGGAGGTGCAATGCTAACTGATAATCGGGGACAATACTAGACGCTAGAAGACAGAGCAGGGGCAATGCTAACTGATAATAGGGGACTATACTAGACGCTAGAAGACAGGGGAGGTGCAATGCTAACTAATAATAGGGACCATACTAGACGCTAGGAGACAGAGGAGGGGCAATGATAACTGATAATAGGGACCATACTAGACGCTAGAAGACAGAGGAGGTGCAATGCTAACTGATAATAGGGGACTATACTAGACGCTAGAAGACAGAGGAGGTGCAATGCTAACTGATAATAGGGACCATACTAGACGCTAGAAGACAGAGGAGGGGCAATGATAACTGATAATAGGGGACATACTAGACGCTAGAAGACAGAGGAGGTGCAATGCTAACTGATAATAGGGGACTGTACTAGACGCTAGAAGACAGAGGAGGTGCAATGCTAACTGATAATAGGGACCATACTAGACGCTAGAAGACAGAGGAGGTGCAATGATAACTGATAATAGGGACTACACTAGACGCTAGAAGACAGAGGAGGTTCAATGATAACTGATAATAGGGACCATACTAGACGCTTGAAGACAGAGGAGGTGCAATACTAACTGATAATAGGGACTATACTAGACGCTAGAAGACAGAGGAGGTGCAATGCTAGCTGATAATAGGGACTATGCTAGACGCTAGAAGACAGAGGAGGTGCAATGCTAACTGATAATAGGGACCATACTAGACGCTAGAAGACAGGAGGTGCAATGCTAACTGATAATAGGGACTATACTAGACGCTAGAAGGCAGAGGAGGGGCAATGATAACTGATAATAGGGACTATACTAGACGCTAGAAGACAGAGGAGGTGCAATACTAACTGATAATAGGGGACTATACCAGACGCTAGAAGACAGAAGAGGTGCAATGCTAATTGATAATAGGGGACTATACTAGACGCTAGAAAACAGAGGAGGGGCAATGATAACTGATAATAGGGACCATAATAGACGCTAGAAGACAGAGGAGGGGCAATGATAACTGATAATAGGGACTATACTAGACACTAGAAGACAGAGGAGGTTCAATGATAACTGATAATAGGGACCATACTAGACGCTAGAAGACAGAGGAGGTGCAATACTAACTGATAATAGGGACTATACTAGACGCTAGAAGACAGAGGAGGGGCAATGATAACTGATAATAGGGACTATACTAGACGCTAGAAGACAGAGGAGGTGCAATGTTAACTGATAATAGGGGACCATACTAGACGCTAGAAGACAGAGGAGGGGCAATGATAACTGATAATAGGGACTATACTAGACGCTAGAAGACAGAGGAGGTGCAATGCTAACTGATAATAGGGACCATACTAGACGCTAGAAGACAGAGGAGGGGCAATGCTAACTGATAATAGGGGACCATACTAGACGCTAGAAGACAGAGTAGGGGCAATGCTAACTGATAATAGGGACTATATTACACGCTAGAAAACAGAGGAGGGGCAATGATAACTGATAATAGGGACTATACTAGACGCTAGAAGACAGAGGAGGTTCAATGCTAACTGATAATAGGGACTATACTAGACGCTAGAAGGCAGAGGAGGGGCAATGATAACTGATAATAGGGACTATACTAGACGCTAGAAGACAGAGGAGATGCAATGCTAACTGATAATAGGGGACATACTAGACGCTAGATGACAGAGGAGGGGCAATGATAACTGATAATAGGGACTATACTAGACGCTAGAAGACAGAGGAGGGGCTATGCTAACTGATAATAGGGGACTATACTAGACGCTAGAAGGCAGAGGAGGGGCAATGATAACTGATAATAGGGACCATACTAGACGCTAGAAGACAGAGGAGGCGCATTGCTAACTGATAATAGGGGACATACTAGACGCTAGAAGACAGAGGATGGGCAATGCTAACTGATAATAGGGACTATACTAGACGCATGAAGACAGAGGAGGGGCAATACTAACTGATAATAGGTACTATACTAGACGCTAGAAGACAGAGGATGCGCATTGCTAACTGATAATAGGGGACATACTAGACGCTAGAAGACAGAGGAGGTGCAATGCTAACTGATAATAGGGGACCATACTAGACGCTAGAAGACAGAGGAGGGGCAATGCTAACTGATAATATGGACTATACTAGACGCTAGAAGACAGAGGAGGGGCAATACTAACTGATAATAGGGGACTACACTAGACGCTAGAAGACAGAGGAGGTGCAATGCTAGTTGATAATAGGGACAATACTAGACGCTAGAAGACAGAGGAGGTGCAATGCTAACTGATAATAGGGACCATACTAGACGCTAGAAGACAGAGGAGGGGCAATGCTAACTGATAATAGGGGACCATACTAGACGCTAGAAGACAGAGGAGGGGCAATGCTAACTGATAATAGGGACTATACTAGACGCTAGAAGACAGAGGAGGGGCAATACTAACTGATAATAGGGCACTATACTAGACGCTAGAAGACAGAGGAGGTGCAATGCTAGCTGATAATAGGGACTATACTAGACGCTAGAAGACAGAGGAGGTGCAATGCTAACTGATAATAGGGACCATACTAGACGCTAGAAGACAGAGGAGGTGCAATGGTAACTGATAATAGGGGACTATACTAGACGCTAGAAGACAGAGGAGGTGCAATACTAACTGAAAATAGGGGACTATACTAGACGCTAGAAGACAGAGGAGGTGCAATGCCAGCTGATAATAGGGACTATACTAGACGCTAGAAGACAGAGGAGGTGCAATACTAACTGATAATAGGGGACATACTAGACGCTAGAAGACAGAGGAGGGGCAAAGCTAACTGATAATAGGGGACCATACTAGACGCTAGAAGACAGAGGAGGGGCAATTCTAACTGATAATAGGGACTATACTAGACGCTAGAAGACAGAGGAGGGGCAATACTAACTGATAATAGGGGACTATACTAGACGCTAGAAGACGGAGGAGGTGCAATGCTAGCTGATAATAGGGACTATACTAGACGCTAGAAGGCAGAGGAGGGGCAATGATAACTGATAATAGGGAGTATACTAGACGCTAGAAGACAGAGCAGGGGCAATGCTAACTGATAATAGGGGACTATACTAGACGCTAGAAGACAGAGGAGGTGCAATGATAACTGATAATAGAGACTAAACTAGACGCTAGAAGACAGAGGAGGGGCAATGATAACTGATAATAGGGGACTATACTAGACGCTAGAAGACAGAGAAGGTGCAATACTAACTGATAATAGGGACCATACTAGACGCTAGAAGACAGAGGAGGTGCAATACTAACTGATAATAGGGACTATACTAGACGCTAGAAGACAGAGGAGGGGCAATGATAACTGATAATAGGGGACTATACTAGACGCTAGAAGACAGAGGAGGGCCAATACTAACTGATAATAGGGACCATACTAGACGCTAGAAGACAGAGGAGGTGCAATGATAACTGATAATAGGGACTATACTAGACGCTAGAAGACAGAGGAGGTTCAATGATAACTGATAATAGGGACCATACTAGACGCTAGAAGACAGAGGAGGTGCAATACTAACTGATATTAGGGACTATACTAGACGCTAGAAGACAGAGGAGGGGCAATGATATTTGATAATAGGGACTATACTAGACGCTAGAAGACAGAGGAGGTGCAATGTTAACTGATAATAGGGGACCATACTAGACGCTAGAAGACAGAGGAGGGGCAATGATAACTGATAATAGGGACTATACTAGACGCTAGAAGACAGAGGAGGGGCAATGATAACTGATAATAGGGACTATACTAGACGCTAGAAGACAGAGGAGGGGCAATGCTAACTGATAATAGGGA
The DNA here is from genome assembly GCA_946902985.2 of Meconema thalassinum. NCBI lineage: Eukaryota > Metazoa > Arthropoda > Insecta > Orthoptera > Tettigoniidae > Meconema > Meconema thalassinum. Next base: position 539,785 of record CAMPQE020000024.1, read on the forward strand.
CTATACTAGACGCTAGAAGACAGAGGAGGTGCAATGCTAACTGATAATAGGGACTATACTAGACGCTAGAAGGCAGAGGAGGGGCAATGATAACTGATAATAGGGACTATACTAGACGCTAGAAGACGGAGGAGATGCAATGCTAACTGATAATAGGGGACCATACTAAACGCTAGAAGACAGAGGAGGGGCAATGATAACTGATAATAGGGACTCTACTAGACGCTAGAAGACAGAGGAGGGGCTATGCTAACTGATAATAGGGGACTATATTAGACGCTACAAGACAGAGGAGGGGAAATGCTAACTGATAATAGGGACTATACTAGACGCTAGAAGACAGAGGAGGTGCATTGCTAACTGATAATAGGGGACATACTAGACGCTAGAAGACAGAGGATGGGCAAAGCTAACTGATAATAGGGACTATACTAGACGCTAGAAGACAGAGGAGGGGCAATACTAACTGATAATAGGTACTATACTAGACGCTAGAAGACAGAGGAGGCGCATTGCTAACTGATAATAGGGGACACACTAGACGCTAGAAGACAGAGGAGGGGCAATGCTAACTGATAATAGGGGACCATACTAGACGCTAGAAGGCAGAGGAGGGGCAATGCTAACTGATAATATGGACTATACTAGACGCTAGAAGACAGAGGAGGGGAAATACTACCTGATAATAGGGGACTATACTAGACGCTAGAAGACAGAGGAGGTGCAATGCTAGCTGATAATAGGGACTATACTAGACTCTAGAAGACAGAGGAGGTGCAATGCTAACTGATAATAGGGACCATACTAGACGCTAGAAGACAGAGGAGGGGCAATGCTCACTGATAATAGGGGACCATACAAGACGCTAGAAGACAGAGGAGGGGTAATGCTAACTGATAATAGGGACTATACTAGACGCTAGAAGACAGAGGAGGGGCAATACTAACTGATAATAGGGCACTATACTAGACGCTAGAAGACAGAGGAGGTGCAATGTTAGCTGATAATAGGGACTATACTAGACGCTAGAAGACAGAGGAGGTGCAATGCTAACTGATAATAGGGACCATACTAGACGCTAGAAGACAGAGGAGGTGCAATGGTAACTGATATTAGGGGACTATATTAGACGCTAGAAGACAGAGGAGGTGCAATACTAACCTATAATAGGAGACTATACTAGACGCTAGAAGACAGAGGAGGTGCAATGCTAGCTGATAATAGGGACTATACTAGACGCTAGAAGACAGAGGAGGTGCAATACTAACTGATAATAGGGGACTATACTAGACGCTAGAAGACAGAGGAGGTGCAATGCTAACTGATAATAGGGACTATACTAGACGCTAGAAGACAGAGGGGGGGCAAAGCTAACTGATAATAGGGGACCATACTAGACGCTAGAAGACAGAGGAGGGCCAATGCTAACTGATAATAGGGACTATACTAGACGCTAGAAGACAGAGGAGGGGCAATACTAACTGATAATAGGGGACTATACTAGACGCTAGAAGACAGAGGAGGTGCAATGCTAGCTGATAATAGGGACTATACTAGACGCTAGAAGACAGAGGAGGTGCAATGCTAGCTGATAATAGGGACTATACTAGGCGCTAGAAGACAGAGGAGGGGCAATGATAACTGATAATAGGGACTATACTAGACGCTAGAAGACAGAGGAGGTGCAATACTAACTGATAATAGGGGACTATACTAGACGCTAGATGACAGAGGAGATGCAATGCTAACTGATAATAGGGACTATACTAGACGCTAGAAGACAGAGGAGGGGCAATGATAACTGATAATAGGGAGCATACTAGACGCTTGAAGACAGAGGAGGGGCAATGATAACTGATAATAGGGATTATACTAGACGCTAGAAGACAGAGCAGGGGCAATGCTAACTGATAATAGGGGACTATACTAGACGCTAGAAGACAGAGGAGGTGCAATGATAACTGATAATAGGGACTATACTAGACGCTAGAAGACAGAGGAGGTGCAATGCTAACTGATAATAGGGACTATACTAGACGCTAGAAGACAGAGGAGGTGCAATGCTAACTGATAATAGGGACTATACTAGACGCTAGAAGACAGAGGAGGGGCAATGATAACTGATAATAGAGACCATACTAGACGCTAGAAGACAGAGGAGGTGCAATACTAACTGATAATAGGGGCCATACTAGACGCTAGAAGACATAGGAGGGGCAATTCTTACTGATAATTTGGACTATACTAGACGCTAGAAGACAGAGGAGGTGCAATGCTAACTGATAATAGGGGACTATACCTGACGCTAGAAGACAGAGGATGTGCAATGCTAACTGATAATAGGGACTATACTAGACGCTAGAAGACAGAGGAGTTGCAATGCTAACTGATATTAGGGGCCATACTAGACGCTAGATGACAGAGGAGTTGCAATGCTAACTGATAATAGGATACTATACTAGACGCTAGAAGACAGAGGATGTGCAATGTTAACTGATAATAGGGACCATACTAGACGCTAGAAGACAGAGGAGGTGCAATGCTAACTGATAATAGGGGACTATACTAGACGCTAGAAGACAGAGGAGGGGCAATGATAACTGATAATAGGGACCATATTAGACGCTAGAAGACAGAGGAGGTGCAATGCTAACTGATAATAGGGGACTATACTAGACGCTAGAAGACAGAGGAGGTGCAATGCTAACTGATAATCGGGGACAATACTAGACGCTAGAAGACAGAGCAGGGGCAATGCTAACTGATAATAGGGGACTATACTAGACGCTAGAAGACAGGGGAGGTGCAATGCTAACTAATAATAGGGACCATACTAGACGCTAGGAGACAGAGGAGGGGCAATGATAACTGATAATAGGGACCATACTAGACGCTAGAAGACAGAGGAGGTGCAATGCTAACTGATAATAGGGGACTATACTAGACGCTAGAAGACAGAGGAGGTGCAATGCTAACTGATAATAGGGACCATACTAGACGCTAGAAGACAGAGGAGGGGCAATGATAACTGATAATAGGGGACATACTAGACGCTAGAAGACAGAGGAGGTGCAATGCTAACTGATAATAGGGGACTATACTAGACGCTAGAAGACAGAGGAGGTGCAATGCTAACTGATAATAGGGACCATACTAGACGCTAGAAGACAGAGGAGGTGCAATGATAACTGATAATAGGGACTACACTAGACGCTAGAAGACAGAGGAGGTTCAATGATAACTGATAATAGGGACCATACTAGACGCTAGAAGACAGAGGAGGTGCAATACTAACTGATAATAGGGACTATACTAGACGCTAGAAGACAGAGGAGGTGCAATGATAACTGATAATAGGGACTATACTAGACGCTAGAAGACAGAGGAGGTGCAATACTAACTGATAATAGGGACCATACTAGACGCTAGAAGACAGAGGAGGTGCAATACTAACTGATAATAGGGACTATCCTAGACGCTAGAAGACAGAGGAGGTGCAATGCTAACTGATAATAGGGGACTATACTAAACGCTAGAACACAGAGGAGGGGCATTGCTAACTGATAATAGGGGACTATACTAGACGCTAGAAGACAGAGAAGGTGCAATGCTAACTGCTAATAGGAGACACACTAGACGCTAGAAGACAGAGGAGGTGCAATGCTAACTGATAATAGGGGACTATACTAGACGCTAAAGGAGTGAGCCATGTTTAACATCTCTCTTTTCTTTATTTTCTTTGGCGGCCGTCCCGGTAGACTCAGACGCCATGTGAGATACTTTCTGTCCGGACGTGCCTTGAGGCTCTCCGCCTTATTATTTAAAATGTAATGTTTTTCCTTTTTATTTAACATTGTTATTATGCCGAAGCCTTCCATTTACTCATGTAAGTAACACATCTAACCTTGTGTCCACTATTCTCATTTCCTATATTTAACTTTTCTTTTGGTCTTCGTCGTGTGCTTGGATTTGCTGTGGAACCAATCGAAATGACGGTCTCCTGTTTTATTTTGTTTGAGTCTTCGTTTAACCTTTTATTTGTGCCGTGAAATATATCTGCGAGTGATTTTGTGTGTGTATGTTTTTCTTGCTGCCAGGTGCCTTGATGCTGTTTGGATTGGGCATGTTTTTGAATGGGTCTCCCGTTGTTTGTGGACGTTGGCGTTTCGACCATTCTCCCAACACGAGGCATGACACCATATATTTTAGCCCTTATGTTTTCTCTTCATTCCATGCTTCGGGCAACTGGATCACGGCGGTAACTTTAAGTAGGCCTTACCGTATTCAGCTCGAACTCGGAACGTAAGTTGGGGACCATATAGGTTTAGCATGTTTTGCTAGACTACCTACAAGCACGAGTTGCTTTGAGTTTTATTTCTGCATCGTCGGCTGGCATTTTGTGTGTTTGACTGCGTGTATGTATCTTGATATATTTCACGGACACCTGACGTCATTTGTTTCTTCTTATAGTATCTTTGGTTTTGCTTTTCTTTTCTCTGGGGACTGCCAGCTCGATCGCATCCCCATTGCTCGCCACAGCCTCTGCGACACACACAGCATCTTGTTTTATCTTTGCTATGCTTGTTATTTGTGGTCGTCATGACAACCATCCATCTCTAGGCTGAGAAGGGATTGTTGTTGACCAGCGACCGGCTCCATTGCCTCTTGGTCAATTACCTCCTCCCTTTTTACATCGTTTTCACGGAAGTGAGCACAGGTATGAAGTTAATTTGTTAACGTTATTTATTATCGTAAGTAATTTATTGTTTATAATCATCCTTCCCGTTTGAAAGTGACTGTATTTGACCCCTAGGGTACTTTTGTTTGTGTATGTTATTCTGGCCGGGTTTCTTTGTGTGTTCGATTTCAATTCATTAAATTTCCATTTCTTTACCCATGTGTCTTATTTAGTAGTGTTTGGCGATCGGGCTGCTCGCTCTCTCTCTCTCTCTCTTCAAACCTAGGCCTAACTTATTCTAGCTTTCTAGCACCAGGAGGGTATTCCTACCACTCGTCGTGGGACCACCTTCACGGAGTCTGGAGTCGCTCGGCACATCTGGCCTGCAAGTACGGGCCCAGCACAGGTCAGAAATTAACATCCATTTCCACTGCGTACTCCTTTCTTTTCTAGTTGGTTCCAGTGATGCAGCTAGGAGGCACGCCAATAATATGTTTATTTTAATAGGGCGGTGCAGATGGTATCAGTTGCGAGGTTAAGTCTCCTGGTCGCTTAGCCATATCCATTGGATTTTAATATTTCGCTGCATATTTTTCAATGTTGTTTTTATTCTGTTTCATGTTCCTTATTGCATACTATGCAAACAAATATTAAGAGTCAATGTGAACTTCCAAGGAGTATGGACCATAAAAATAACAAACTGTAAGGAGAGTGCAATGAGTTGGACCCTATCAACGAACCCCAGCATTGGTAATGTACTAAACATCCCTACTTCTTGTTTCGTACTCATTTCAGGCGCAGGACGGAGGCAAGACATTTGTAGTTATTGTTTTGAATTGTAGCTAGCAGTACTTCTGTAGTTTAGCCATGTATTCTCTCCCAGGTTGTAACGTGAAGAAGGAGCTCATCCAGTCTGACGATGATCTGCTATCGTTTGAAAGTGTCTGTGGGAAAGACACTAATCCATTGACTGAGGTGAAAGGCCATCGCAAGGGAGGCGTAGGCAATATAGTGTCCAAGTGGGGAATTTAATTTTCTGGTGAACTGGGAGTTTCGTCTGTATTTGAGTTCTTAGACAGGATCAGTGAACTCTGCCATTGTTATGACCTCGAACCAGACGACATTGTTGTCTGCCTACCGTTATTGTTGAGTGGCTTAGCTTTAAAATGGTATCGACTTACCAACAGATCTTTCATCTCGTGGGTTGATTTCTGTAAGTCAATAAAGGAGCGGTTTACGACTTATGATTTTGAACATGACTTGAAGGCTGAAATTCATCGCCGTACCCAGGGTTTGGAAGAGCCTGTAGACGATTTTGTTACTGGGCTAATGACTTTAATAAGTAGGTTGTCGCAGCCCCTTCCCCTTATTGAAACTGTTGATATTGTGTATAGAAATCTAGCACCTGAGTACAAGTCTTTCATACGCCGGTCCAGTGTGTATAGTGTGGCTGACATTGTTGATCAAGGACGTGAATGCGAGTTCAATCGGCGCCTGCGCAAGTCATATGTACCCCCACCCCTCCCCTCTGACAGTTTGTTTCCAGAGACTGCATGCGCGCAATCCCAGATTCAGAGGACTGCGCACCCATCTTCAATATCTCGTCAGGAGGACCGGGCAGTTAACCGTCCCCACTCGCATATTGTCGGGAGTATTCCCAATGCTACTTCTTCTGCGAATCCCGCTCCTCAGGATCAACAGTTACCTCGAAACCCGAACATGTATAACCGTATAAAATGTTGGAATTGTGATCGTTTGGGGCATAATTTTAATTCCTGCCGTGCGCCCTCTCGTGTGTTTTGTCACACATGCGGTCTTCGTGACGTGACGCACATAGCCTGTCCTAGATGTGCTTCGCGTCAGGGAAACGAGCATGGGTCCCCGGTTTAGACCCGCCGGAGTGGCCATGCAATGAAGTTCGCCGGGAAATGAACATTTCCACGACTGGAAACTTCTGTCCTTGGGTCCCTGTAAGTGTTAAGAAATTGTCGATACCCGCTTTACTGGATTCTGGTGCTTCACGTTCATTTATTCAGCGCTCCATCGCGGAACAGCTTCCTGTTACTCAGATTTGTCCACAAGATGGGGGTTTGAAATTTTATTCTGCGGTGAAGTCATCTATTTCTGTTTCTAGCGTTGTAACATGTCATATTAAGATATGTGGTTATTCTTGGGATTGGAACTTCCATGTGGTGGATGACTTATCTACGCCTATGATCTTAGGTTCTGATTTTATGCACAAAGCAGGGTTGAGGCTTGATTTTTCGGATCATTCCTTCAGTTTTTTGTTTAAATCCAAGGAGCGGTTTCATTTTAATACTTGTGAAGCGAGTGTTCCTTGTAATTTTTCTGGTATCTCTGCTGTTCTAATCCCTCCTACTTTATTCACGAGTCAACGTGACGCTTTATCTGATTTGGTGAATGAATTTCCAGATGTTCTCACGTCGGAACTGGGTTCCGCTATCGGCTACGAGTGTCATATTGATTTGACTGATGAGGTTCCAGTTAGGTCGGCGCCATTTTCTTGCTCTCCACCCAAACTCATTGCCATGAGAGAATATATTCATGATCTTAAGGCACGCGGTGTTGTGAGCCCTTCTAAGTCTTCTTATGGTAGTCCAGCATTCCTGGTGCCTAAGAAAGAGGGTACTTTTCGTTTAGTAGTTGATTATCGTCGACTCAATTCTAAGGTGGTGTTCGACAACTTTCCCCTTCCAACTCTGGAGAGCGCTTTTCAGCATTTTCACGGGGCGAAGTACTATTCCGTCCTAGATTTGAACAGTGCATATTATCAAATTCCTCTCGATCCCGAGAGCCGTAAGGTAACTGCGTTCTCCACTCCGTTCGGCCTTTTTGAGTTCAATAAGTTACCCATGGGCATTTCTATCGGCGGACAAGTATTGAGTAGGGTTTTGGATGAGTTATTTGGAGATTTAAAGTATTCATCTGTGTTTAACTATCTTGATGACCTCGTGATTTACAGTCAGTCTTTTGAGGATCACCTGATCCATTTACGTGAAGTCCTATGTCGTCTTCGCAGAGCCGGACTCACTGTTAACCCGGACAAAATCTCTTTGGCTTCGAAGCAAATCAAATTTTTAGGTCACATTCTTTCGGATGGGGGCATAGAAGTGAACCCTGAGCGTGTGCAATGTATCCAAGAGTTCCCTACTCCCACGAATGTGAAAGCAGTCCGACGTTTTTTGGGAATGGCAGGCTTTTACAATAGGTTCATTAAGGGCTTTTCGGACATTTCAGCGCCCCTGAATTATTTGAAGAAGAAGAATGTACGATTCGTGTGGGGCCCCGACCAGTGTCTCGCCTTTGAGAAATTGAAAGAATGTCTTTCTTCTGCTCCCGTCCTTCGAACTCCGGATTTTGGGAAAGATTTTATGTTACATTGTGATGCGAGTGATGTCGCAGTTTCTTGTGTGCTTAGTCAGCAGGTGCATGGTAATTTGGCACCCATCGCTTTTGCCAGTCGGATGCTTAATGATTGCGAACGCCGGTATTCCACTTTCGAGAAAGAAAGTCTGGCTGTCGTATTCGGCTGTGAACGTTTCAGATCTTTTCTAGAACATCGGCATTTCATAGTGTATACCGACAATGAAGCTCTGTCCTGGATGCGCTCGCATGTCAAAAAATTGGGACGTATAAATCGTTGGATTCTTCGTTTATCCTCTTTCAGCTTTGACATCATTCACGTCAGAGGCAGTGAAAATGTTGTAGCGGATTGTTTGTCACGCATGTTTGAGGAACCTCCTCCCATTGTTGAGATCCCCGAGCCAGTGAATCTTCTCCAACACATTCCATGGTCTTTTACTGACATCCGTACGTACCAAGCAGATGACCCATTTTGTGTCACATTGCGTGAAAAAATTCTCGGGAAAGATCCTGGTGTATCTGAGTTTTCATTGCGCAATGATGTTATAGTGCATACCGCTCCTCGATCTTCGAAATGTAGGATTTTCGTGCCAGAGAATATACGAAGTATGCTCTTGGCGTATTTCCATGAATCCTGTTTTGGATTACATTTAGGTATGACGAAGACTTTCCATAAAATCTCTCAGGAATTCTTCTGGCCTCATTTGAAAGCGGATGCTTTTGCTTTCGTCCGAAAATGCGTTACGTGTCAACGTTCTAAGCCAGCAAAGAATTCTCGCATTGGACTTCACCACGCTGACACGATGTCATATCCTAATGAGCGCCTCTTTATAGATTATTTTGGTCCCCTAGTTAGGTCATCTTCTGGTCATAAAGCTATACTTACTGTCGTTGATGGATTTTCAAAATTTGTATGGTTATTTCCTGTCAGGGAAATCACGACACGTACCACTGTTAGGCTTTTGACCAATCATATTTTTGGTGTTTTTGGTCCTCCAAAGTTTTTAGTGTCCGATAACGCGAGCGTTTTCCGGTCCAAGTCTTTTAGATCAATGTGTTTTTCTTGGGGAATTGATCATGTCTTTTTGGCACCCTACCACCCTCAGCCAAATCACGTTGAAAGGTTTCATCGTAACTTGAAGGCTTGCTTGAGTGCGTTCCACAACGCAGATCAGTCACGTTGGGACGCAAATCTTCAGTTTTTCTCCTTAGGATTTAACACTGCTCTTCATGAATCGACGAATTCTACCCCTTCGGAATTGTTTTTAGGGAGGCGTATTGTTGATCCACTTCAGCTTCAGTGGAAAATAGATTATCTGGCTGCGCCATCCCGCCGTACCTCAGTCAAAGAAAAATGGGAAGTTGCTGTACGGCATCTGAAAAGGGCACGAGATCGCGTGGCGTCTCGCTATAACAAGGGTAGGCAACCTGTTTGTTTTCAGGTGAATGACGACGTGCTAGTGCGCCTGCACCCACAGAGTTCGGCCAAGAATAAGGAGTAAGCTAAGTTAATGCTTCGCTGGAGCACGCCCAAAACTATAACTAGATTTTTAACACCTGTCACTGTTGAATTGATCTCCAAGGAGAATCCCACCGACGTATCCAGAGCTCACATATCTCAATTGAAACCATTTATTGTGTAACCTTCTTATTTGCTGTGATTAATGTTGTCCTTTTTCTGCGTAGGTTAGCCAATCATAATTTGCTTATGTTATCCAAGGAAGCTAGTATTCATATGGCGTCTCCTTGACCTGCCTATTATTGAACCAATTTTGACCGAGGCAGAGTCAAGTACAAATTTACGAGCTCAAGAAAGAAAATAATACAAGAAGAAATAGGCCTACATACTCTGTGTAACTTAATATTTATTGTAAAAATATGTATTTTTGCGAATTCGGCCAGTAGAGAATTTATATTCTATAAATAATGGACACATTATATCGCTTCTTTGTTATTTTAATACGTCACTTTCATGATGGGTATAAGGAGAATGGCATACTTCGGCGTCAAAGGGCGAAAGTCTTTTGTTTATGATTTTCGTCCGTGTCTCTATCTACTTTTCTTGTCATTGTAACGCTCAGGCGAACCGTAATACCATTATGACAAGCCCAGGGATCGTCAAAGGAACGCGCGCCTTTGGGGACCCCGAAGGAGTTCTGTCCTGATATTGCGATCGCCGAAGCGATCTGATTATTTTTATATATTACTTCATTTTATAACTGTATTCTTTCTGATATGGCTCAATTGCTTAAGTGATTGTTATATCGATCACCCTCCCCCCTCATATTTTGTGTACTGTTATAGTTGTTGACAAACCACCTGTGTGATAAGGATGTTGTGTATTTAGGAACACTTGGGACATGTTTGATTTCAAAGCGGTGGTGCTTAGTGATGTAAAAAGAAAAATCTTTTATTATTATAAATAATTTTTCTTTTGGGGGGTGGTGTGGATCCTGAGCCATGTTTAACATCTCTCTTTTCTTTATTTTCTTTGGCGGCCGTCCCGGTAGACTCAGACGCCATGTGAGATACTTTCTGTCCGGACGTGCCTTGAGGCTCTCCGCCTTATTATTTAAAATGTAATGTTTTTCCTTTTTATTTAACATTGTTATTATGCCGAAGCCTTCCATTTACTCATGTAAGTAACACATCTAACCTTGTGTCCACTATGCTCATTTCCTATATTTAACTTTTCTTTTGGTCTTCGTCGTGTGCTTGGATTTGCTGTGGAACCAATCGAAATGGCGGTCTCCTGTTTTATTTTGTTTGAGTCTTCGTTTAACCTTTTATTTGTGCCGTGAAATATATCTGCGAGTGATTTTGTGAGTGTATGTTTTTCTTGCTGCCAGGTGCCTTGATGCTGTTTGGATTGGGCATGTTTTTGAATGGGTCTCCCGTTGTTTGTGGACGTTGGCGTTTCGACCATTCTCCCAACACGAGGCATGACACCATATATTTTAGCCCTTATGTTTTCTCTTCATTCCATGCTTCGGGCAACTGGATCACGGCGGTAACTTTAAGTAGGCCTTACCGTATTCAGCTCGAACTCGGAACGTAAGTTGGGGACCATATAGGTTTAGCATGTTTTGCTAGACTACCTACAAGCACGAGTTGCTTTGAGTTTTATTTCTGCGTCGTCGGCTGGCATTTTGTGTGTTTGACTGCGTGTATGTATCTTGATATATTTCACGGACACCTGACGTCATTTGTTTCTTCTTATAGTATCTTTGGTTTTGCTTTTCTTTTCTCTGGGGACTGCCAGCTCGATCGCATCCCCATTGCTCGCCACAGCCTCTGCGACACACACAGCATCTTGTTTTATCTTTGCTATGCTTGTTATTTGTGGTCGTCATGACAACCATCCATCTCTAGGCTGAGAAGGGATTGTTGTTGACCAGCGACCGGCTCCATTGCCTCTTGGTCAATTACCTCCTCCCTTTTTACATCGTTTTCACGGAAGTGAGCACAGGTATGAAGTTAATTTGTTAACGTTATTTATTATCGTAAGTAATTTATTGTTTATAATCATCCTTCCCGTTTGAAAGTGACTGTATTTGACCCCTAGGGTACTTTTTTTTGTGTGTGTTATTCTGGCCGGGTTTCTTTGTGTGTTCGGTTTCAATTCATTAAATTTCCATTTCTTTACCCATGTGTCTTATTTAGTAGTGTTTGGCGATCGGGCTGCTCGCTCTCTCTCTCTCTCTCTCTTCAAACCTAGGCCTAACTTATTCTAGCTTTCTAGCACCAGGAGGGTATTCCTACCACTCGTCGTGGGACCACCTTCACGGAGTCTGGAGTCGCTCGGCACATCTGGCCTGCAAGTACGGGCCCAGCACAGGTCAGAAATTAACATCCATTTCCACTGCGTACTCCTTTCTTTTCTAGTTGGTTCCAGTGATGCAGCTAGGAGGCACGCCAAGAATATGTTTATTTTAAGAGGGCGGTGCAGGAGGGGCAATGATAACTGATAATAGGGGACTATACTAGACGCTAGAAGACAGAGGAGGTGCAATGCTAACTGATAATAGGGGACATACTAGACGCTAGAAGACAGAGGAGGTGCAATGCTAACTGATAATAGGGGACTATACTAGACGCTAGAAGAAAGAGCAGGGGCAATGCTAACTGATAATAGGGGACTATACTAGATGCTAGAAGACAGAGGAGGTGCAATGCTAACTGATAATAGGGACCATACTAGACGCTAGAAGACAGAGGAGGGGCAATGATAACTGATAATAGGGACCATACTAGACGCTAGAAGACAGAGGAGGCGCAATGCTAACTGATAATAGGGGACCATACTAGACGCTAGAGGAGGTGCAATGCTAACTGATAATAGGTGACATACTAGACGCTAGAAGACAGAGGAGGTGCAATGGTAACTGATAATAGGGGACTATACTAGACGCTAGAAGACAGAGGAGGGGCAATGCTAACTGATAATAGGGGACCATAGTAGACGCTAGAAGACAGAGGAGGGGCAATGCTAACTGATAATAGAAGACTCTACTAGACGCTAGAAGACAGAGGAGGGGCAATGCTAACTGATAATAGGGACCATACTAGACGCTAGAAGACAGAGGAGGGGCAATGCTAACTGATAATAGGGGACTATACTAGACGCTAGAAGACAGAGGAGGGGCAATGCTAACTGATAATAGGGACCATACTAGACGCTAGAAGACAGAGGAGGGGCAATGCTAACTGATAATAGGGGACCATACTAGACACTAGAAGACAGAGGAGGGGCAATGCTAACTGATAATAGGGGACTATACTAGACGCTAGAAGACAGAGGAGGTGCAATGCTAACTGATAATAGGGGACTATACTAGACGCTAGAAGACAGAGGAGGTGCAATGCTAACTGATAATAGGGACCATACTAGACGCTAGAAGACAGAGGAGGGGCAATGATAACTGATAATAGGGAACATACTAGACGCTAGAAGACAGAGGAGGTGCAATGCTAACTGATAATAGGGGACTATACCTGACGCTAGAAGACAGAGGATGTGCAATGCTAACTGATAATAGGGACTATACTAGACGCTAGAAGACAGAGGAGTTGCAATGCTAACTGATAATAGGGGCCATACTAGACGCTAGAAGACAGAGGAGGTGCAATGCTAACTGATAATAGGGTACTATACTAGACGCTAGAAGACAGAGGAAGTGCAATGTTAACTGATAATAGGGACCATACTAGACGCTAGAAGACAGAGGAGGTGCAATGCTAACTGATAATAGGGGACTATACTAGACGCTAGAAGACAGAGGAGGGGCAATGATAACTGATAATAGGGACCATACTAGACGCTAGAAGACAGAGGAGGTGCAATGCTAACTGATATTAGGGGACTATACTAGACGCTAGAAGACAGAGGAGGTGCAATGCTAACTGATAATCGGGGACAATACTAGACGCTAGAAGACAGAGCAGGGGCAATGCTAACTGATAATAGGGACCATACTAGACGCTAGGAGACAGAGGAGGGGCAATGATAACTGATAATAGGGACCATACTAGACGCTAGAAGACAGAGGAGGTGCAATGCTAAATGATAATAGGGGACTATACTAGACGCTAGAAGACAGAGGAGGTGCAATGCTAACTGATAATAGGGACCATACTAGACGCTAGAAGACAGAGGAGGGGCAATGATATCTGATAATAGGGGACATACTAGACGCTAGAAGACAGAGGAGGTGCAATGCTAACTGATAATAGGGGACTATACTAGACGCTAGAAGACAGAGGAGGTGCAATGCTAACTGATAATAGGGACCATACTAGACGCTAGAAGACAGAGGAGGTGCAATGATAACTGATAATAGGGACTACACTAGACGCTAGAAGACAGAGGAGGTTAAATGATAACTGATAATAGGGACCATACTAGACGCTAGAAGACAGAGGAGGTGCAATACTAACTGATAATAGGGACTATACTAGACGCTAGAAGACAGAGGAGGTGCAATGATAACTGATAATAGGGACTATACTAGACGCTAGAAGACAGAGGAGGTGCAATACTAACTGAAAATAGGGACCATACTAGACGCTAGAAGACAGAGGAGGTGCAATACTAACTGATAATAGGGACTATACTAGACGCTAGAAGACAGAGGAGGTGCAATGCTAACTGATAATAGGGGACTATACTAAACGCTAGAACACAGAGGAGGAGCATTGCTAACTGATAATAGGGGACTATACTAGACGCTAGAAGACAGAGAAGGTGCAATGCTAACTGCTAATAGGAGACATACTAGACGCTAGAAGACAGAGGAGGTGCAATGCTAACAGATAATAGGGGACTATACTAGACGCTAGAAGACAGAGGAGGTGCAATGCTAACTGATAATAGGGGCCATACTAGACGCTAGAAGACAGAGGAGGTGCAATGCTAACTGATAATAGGGGACTATACTAGACGCTAGAAGACAGAGGAGGGGCAATGATAACTGATAATAGGGGACTATACTAGACGCTAGAAGACAGAGGAGGTGCAATGCTAACTGATAATAGGGACCATACTAGACGCTAGAAGACAGAGGAGGGGCAATGATAACTGATAATAGGGGACATACTAGACGCTAGAAGACAGAGGAGGTGCAATGCTAACTGATAATAGGGGACTATACCTGACGCTAGAAGACAGAGGATGTGCAATGCTAACTGATAATAGGGACTATACTAGACGCTAGAAGACAGAAGAGTTGCAATGCTAACTGATAATAGGGGCCATACTAGACGCTAGAAGACAGAGGAGGTGCAATGCTAACTGATAATAGGGTACTATACTAGACGCTAGAAGACAGAGGAAGTGCAATGTTAACTGATAATAGGGACCATACTAGACGCTAGAAGACAGAGGAGGTGCAATGCTAACTGATAATAGGGGACTATACTAGACGCTAGAAGACAGAGGAGGGGCAATGATAACTGATAATAGGGACCATACTAGACGCTAGAAGACAGAGGAGGTGCAATGCTAACTGATAATAGGGGACTATACTAGACGCTAGAAGACAGAGGAGGTGCAATGCTAACTGATAATCGGGGACAATACTAGACGCTAGAAGACAGAGCAGGGGCAATGCTAACTGATAATAGGGACCATACTAGACGCTAGGAGACAGAGGAGGGGCAATGATAACTGATAATAGGGACCATACTAGACGCTAGAAGACAGAGGAGGTGCAATGCTAACTGATAATAGGGGACTATACTAGACGCTAGAAGACAGAGGAGGTGCAATGCTAACTGATAATAGGGACCATACTAGACGCTAGAAGACAGAGGAGGGGCAATGATAACTGATAATAGGGGACATACTAGACGCTAGAAGACAGAGGAGGTGCAATGCTAACTGATAATAGGGGACTATACTAGACGCTAGAAGACAGAGGAGGTGCAATGCTAACTGATAATAGGGACCATACTAGACGCTAGAAGACAGAGGAGGTGCAATGATAACTGATAATAGGGACTACACTAGACGCTAGAAGACAGAGGAGGTTAAATGATAACTGATAATAGGGACCATACTAGACGCTAGAAGACAGAGGAGGTGCAATACTAACTGATAATAGGGACTATACTAGACGCTAGAAGACAGAGGAGGTGCAATGATAACTGATAATAGGGACTATACTAGACGCTAGAAGACAGAGGAGGTGCAATACTAACTGAAAATAGGGACCATACTAGACGCTAGAAGACAGAGGAGTTGCAATACTAACTGATAATAGGGACTATACTAGACGCTAGAAGACAGAGGAGGTGCAATGCTAACTGATAATAGGGGACTATACTAAACGCTAGAACACAGAGGAGGGGCATTGCTAACTGATAATAGGGGACTATACTAGACGCTAGAAGACAGAGAAGGTGCAATGCTAACTGCTAATAGGAGACATACTAGACGCTAGAAGACAGAGGAGGTGCAATGCTAACTGATAATAGGGGACTATACTAGACGCTAAAGGAGGGGCAATGATAACTGATAATAGGGGACTATACTAGACGCTAGAAGACAGAGGAGGTGCAATGCTAACTGATAATAGGGGACATACTAGACGCTAGAAGACAGAGGAGGTGCAATGCTAACTGATAATAGGGGACTATACTAGACGCTAGAAGAAAGAGCAGGGGCAATGCTAACTGATAATAGGGGACTATACTAGATGCTAGAAGACAGAGGAGGTGCAATGCTAACTGATAATAGGGACCATACTAGACGCTAGAAGACAGAGGAGGGGCAATGATAACTGATAATAGGGACCATACTCGACGCTAGAAGACAGAGGAGGTGCAATGCTAACTGTTAACAGGGGACTATACTAGACGCTAGAAGACAGAGGAGGTGCAATGCTAACAGAAAATAGGGGACAATACTAGACGCTAGAAGACAGAGGAGGGGCAATGCTAACTGATAATAGGGGACTATACTAGACGCTAGAAGACACGAGGAGGTGCAATGCTAACTGATAATAGGGACCGTACTAGACGCTAGAAGACAGAGCAGGGGCAATGCTAACTGATAATAGGGGACTATACTAGACGCTAGAAGACAGAGGAGGTGCTATGCTAACTGATAATAGGGGACCATACTAGACGCTAGAAGACAGAGGAGGTGCTATGCTAACTGATAATAGGGGACCATACTAGACGCTAGAAAACAGACGAGGGGCAATGCTAACTGATAATAGGGGACTATACTAGACGCTTGAAGACAGAGGAGTTGCAATGCTAACTGATAATAGGGGACCATACTAGACGCTAGAAGACAGAGGAGGTGCAATGCTAACTGATAATAGGGACCATACTAGACGCTAGAAGACAGAGGAGGGGCAATGATAACTGATAATAGGGGACTATACTAGACGCTAGAAGACAGAGGAGGTGCAATGCTAGCTGATAATAGGGACTATACTAGACGCTAGAAGACAGAGGAGGTGCAATGCTAACTGATAATAGGGACCATACTAGACGCTAGAAGACAGGAGGTGCAATGCTAACTGATAATAGGGGCCATACTAGACGCTAGAAGACATAGGAGGGGCAATGCTAACTGATAATAGGGTCTATACTAGACGCTAGAAGACAGAGGAGGTGCAATGCTAACTGATAATAGGGGACTATACTAGACGCTAGAAGACAGAGGAGGTGCAATGCTAACTGATAATAGGGACCATACTAGACGCTAGATGACAGAGGAGGGGCAATGATAACTGATAATAGGGGACATACTAGACGCTAGATGACAGAGGAGGTGCAATGCTACGTGATAATAGGGGACTATACTAGACGCTAGAAGACAGAGCAGGGGCAATGCTAACTGATAATAGGGGACTATACTAGACGCTAGAAGACAGAGGAGGGGCAATGCTAGTTGATAATAGGGACTATACTAAACGCTAGAAGACAGAGGAGGGGCAATACTAACTGATAACAGGGGACTATACTAGACGCTAGAAGACAGAGGAGGTGCAATGCTAGCTGATAATAGGGACTATACTAGACGCTAGAAGACAGAGGAGGTGCAATGCTAACTGATAATAGGGACCATACTAGACGCTAGAAGACAGGAGGTGCAATGCTAACTGATAATAGGTGACTATACTAGACGCTAGAAGACAGAGGAGGTGCAATACTAACTGATAATAGGGGACTATACTAGACGCTAGAAGACAGAAGAGGTGCAATGCTAATTGATAATAGGGGACTATACTAGACGCTAGAAAACAGAGGAGGGGCAATGATAACTGATAATAGGGACCATACTAGACGCTAGACGACAGAGGAGGGGCAATGATAACTGATAATAGGGACTATACTAGACACTAGAAGACAGAGGAGGTTCAATGATAACTGATAATAGGGACCATACTAGACGCTAGAAGACAGAGGAGGTGCAATACTAACTGATAATAGGGACTATACTAGACGCTAGAAGACAGAGGAGGGGCAATGATAACTGATAATAGGGACTATACTAGACGCTAGAAGACAGAGGAGGTGCAATGTTAACTGATAATAGGGGACCATACTAGACGCTAGAAGACAGAGGAGGGAAAATGATAACTGATAATAGGGACTATACTAGACGCTAGAAGACAGAGGAGGTGCAATGCTAACTGATAATAGGGACCATACTAGACGCTAGAAGACAGAGGAGGTGCAATACTAACTGATAATAGGGACTATACTAGACGCTAGAAGACAGAGGAGGGGCAATGATACCTGATAATAGGGACTATACTAGACGCTAGAAGACAGAGGAGGTGCAATGTTAACTGATAATAGGGGACCATACTAGACGCTAGAAGACAGAGGAGGGGCAATGATAACTGATAATAGGGACTATACTAGACGCTAGAAGACAGAGGAGGTTCAATGATAACTGATAATAGGGACCATACTAGACGCTAGAAGACAGAGGAGGTGCAATACTAACTGATAATAGGGACTATACTAGACGCTAGAAGACAGAGGAGGGGCAATGATAACTGATAATAGGGACTATACTAGACGCTAGAAGACAGAGGAGGTGCAATGTTAACTGATAATAGGGGACCATACTAGACGATAGAAGACAGAGGAGGGGCAATGATAACTGATAATAGGGACTATACTAGACGCTAGAAGACAGAGGAGGTGCAATGCTAACTGATAATAGGGACCATTTAGACGCTAGAAGACAGAGGAGGGGCAATGCTAACTGATAATAGGGGACCATACTAGACGCTAGAAGACAGATGAGGGGCAATGCTAACTGATAATAGGGACTATATTAGACGCTAGAAGACAGAGGAGGGGCAATGCTAACTGATAATAGGGACTATACTAGACGCTAGAAGACAGAGGAGGTGCAATGCTAACTGATAATAGGGACTATACTAGACGCTAGAAGGCAGAGGAGGGGCAATGATAACTGATAATAGGGACTATACTAGACGCTAGAAGACAGAGGAGATGCAATGCTAACTGATAATAGGGGACATACTAGACGCTAGATGACAGAGGAGGGGCAATGATAACTGATAATAGGGACTATACTAGACGCTAGAAGACAGAGGAGGGGCTATGCTAACTGATAATAGGGGACTATACTAGACGCTAGAAGACAGAGGAGGGGAAATGCTAACTGATAATAGGGACTATACTAGTCGCTAGAAGACAGAGGAGGGGCAATGCTAACTGATAATAGGGACCATACTAGACGCTAGAAGACAGAGGAGGCGCATTGCTAACTGATAATAGTGGACATACTAGACGCTAGAAGACAGAGGATGGGCAATGCTAACTGATAATAGGGACTATACTAGACGCTAGAAGACAGAGGAGGGGCAATACTAACTGATAATAGGTACTATACTAGACGCTAGAAGACAGAGGAGGCGCATTGCTAACTGATAATAGGGGACATACTAGACGCTAGAAGACAGAGGAGGTGCAATGCTAACTGATAATAGGGGACCATACTAGACGCTAGAAGACAGAGGAGGGGCAATGCTAACTGATAATATGGACTATACTAGACGCTAGAAGACAGAGGAGGGGCAATACTAACTGATAATACGGGACTATACTAGACGCTAGAAGACAGAGGAGGTGCAATGCTAGTTGATAATAGGGACAATACTAGACGCTAGAAGACAGAGGAGATGCAATGCTAACTGATAATAGGGACCATACTAGACGCTAGAAGACATAGGAGGGGCAATGCTAACTGATAATAGGGGACCATATTAGACGCTAGAAGACAGAGGAGGGGCAATGCTAACTGATAATAGGGACTATACTAGACGCTAGAAGACAGAGGAGGGCAATACTAACTGATAATAGGGCACTATACTAAACGCTAGAAGACAGAGGAGGTGCAATGCTAGCTGATAATAGGGACTATACTAGACGCTAGAAGACAGAGGAGGTGCAATGCTAACTGATAATAGGGACCATACTAGACGCTAGAAGACAGTGGAGGTGCAATGGTAACTGATAATAGGGGACTATACTAGACGCTAGAAGACAGAGGAGGTGCAATACTAACTGAAAATTGGGGACTATACTAGACGCTAGAAGACAGAGGAGGTGCAATGCCAGCTGATAATAGGGACTATACTAGACGCTAGAAAACAGAGGAGGTGCAATACTAACTGATAATAGGAGACATACTAGACGCTAGAAGACAGAGGAGGTGCAATACTAACTGATAATAGGGACTATACTAGACGCTAGAAGACAGAGGAGGTGCAATGCTAACTGATAATAGGGGACTATACTAAACGCTAGAACACAGAGGAGGGGCATTGCTAACTGATAATAGGGGACTACACTAGACGCTAGAAGACAGAGAAGGTGCAATGCTAACTGCTAATAGGAGACATACTAGACGCTAGAAGACAGAGGAGGTGCAATGCTAACTGATAATAGGGTACTATACTAGACGCTAGAAGACAGAGGAAGTGCAATGTTAACTGATAATAGGGACCATACTAGACGCTAGAAGACAGAGGAGGTGCAATGCTAACTGATAATAGGGGACTATACTAAACGCTAGAACACAGAGGAGGGGCATTGCTAACTGATAATAGGGGACTATACTAGACGCCAGAAGACAGAGAAGGTGCAATGCTAACTGCTAATAGGAGACATACTAGACGCTAGAAGACAGAGGAGGTGCAATGCTAACTGATAATAGGGTACTATACTAGACGCTAGAAGACAGAGGAAGTGCAATGTTAACTGATAATAGGGACCATACTAGACGCTAGAAGACAGAGGAGGTGCAATGCTAACTCATAATAGGGGACTATACTAGACGCTAGAATTCAGAGGAGGTGCAATGCTAACTGATAATAGGGGACTATACTAGACGCTAGAAGACAGAGGAGCTGCAATGCTAACTGATAATAGGGGACTATACTAGACGCTAGAAGACAGAGGAGGTGCAATGCTAACTGATAATAGGGGACATTCTAGACGCTAGAACACAGAGGACGTGCAATGCTAACTGATAATAGGGACCATACTAGACGCTAGAAGACAGAGGATGTGCAATGCTAACTGATAATAGGGGACTATACTAGACGCTAGAAGACAGAGGAGGGGCAATGCTAACTGATAATAGGGGACTATACTAGACGCTAGAAGACATAGGAGGTGCAATACTAACTGATAATAGGGGACATACTAGACGCTAGAAGACAGAGGACGTGCAATGCTAACTGATAATAGGGGACTATACTAGACGCTAGAAGACAGAGGACGTGCAATGCTAACTGATAATAGGGGACATACTAGACGCTAGAACACAGAGGAGGTGCAATGATAACTGATAATAGGGGACCATACTAGACGCTAGAAGACAGAGGAGGTGCAATGATAACCGATAATAGGGGACTATACTAGACGCTAGAAGACAGAGGAGGTGCAATGCTAACTGATAATAGGGGACCATATTAGACGCTAGAAGACAGAGGAGGTGCAATGCTAACTGATAGTAGGGGACTATACTAGACGTTAGAAGACACAGGAGGTGCAATGCTAACTGATAATAGGGACTATACTAGACGCTAGAAGACAGAGGAGGTGCAATGTTAACTGATAATAGGGACTATACTAGACGCTAGAAGACAGAGGAGGGGCAATGATAACTGATAATAGAGACCATACTAGACGCTAGAAGACAGAGGAGGTGCAATACTAACTGATAATAGGGGCCATACTAGACGCTAGAAGACAGAGGAGGTGCAATGCTAACTGATAATAGGGGACTATACTAGACGCTAGAAGACAGAGGAGGGGCAATGATAACTGATAATAGGGACCATACTAGACGCTAGAAGACAGAGGAGGTGCAATGCTAACTGATAATAGGGGACTATACTAGACGCTAGAAGACAGAGGAGGTGCAATGCTAACTGATAATAGGGACCATACTAGACGCTAGAAGACAGAGGAGGGGCAATGATAACTGATAATAGGGAACATACTAGACGCTAGAAGACAGAGGAGGTGCAATGCTAACTGATAATAGGGGACTATACCTGACGCTAGAAGACAGAGGATGTGCAATGCTAACTGATAATAGGGACTATACTAGACGCTAGAAGACAGAGGAGTTGCAATGCTAACTGATAATAGGGGCCATACTAGACGCTAGAAGACAGAGGAGGTGCAATGCTAACTGATAATAGGGTACTATACTAGACGCTAGAAGACAGAGGAAGTGCAATGTTAACTGATAATAGGGACCATACTAGACGCTAGAAGACAGAGGAGGTGCAATGCTAACTGATAATAGGGGACTATACTAGACGCTAGAAGACAGAGGAGGGGCAATGATAACTGATAATAGGGACCATACTAGACGCTAGAAGACAGAGGAGGTGCAATGCTAACTGATATTAGGGGACTATAATAGACGCTAGAAGACAGAGGAGGGGCAATGATAACTGATAATAGGGACCATACTCGACGCTAGAAGACAGAGGAGGTGCAATGCTAACTGTTAACAGGGGACTATACTAGACGCTAGAAGACAGAGGAGGTGCAATGCTAACTGATATTAGGGGACTATAATAGACGCTAGAAGACAGAGGAGGGGCAATGATAACTGATAATAGGGACCATACTAGACGCTAGAAGACAGAGGGGGGGCAATGCTAACTGATAATAGGGGACTATACTAGACGCTAGAAGACACGAGGAGGTGCAATGCTAACTGATAATAGGGACCGTACTAGACGCTAGAAGACAGAGCAGGGGCAATGCTTACTGATAATAGGGGACTATACTAGACGCTAGAAGACAGAGGAGGTGCTATGCTAACTGATAATAGGGGACCATACTAGACGCTAGAAGACAGAGGAGGTGCTATGCTAACTGATAATAGGGGACCATACTAGACGCTAGAAAACAGACGAGGGGCAATGCTAACTGATAATAGGGGACTATATTAGACGCTTGAAGACAGAGGAGTTGCAATGCTAACTGATAATAGGGGACCATACTAGACGCTAGAAGACAGAGGAGGTGCAATGCTAACTGATAATAGGGACCATACTAGACGCTAGAAGACAGAGGAGGGGCAATGATAACTGATAATAGGGGACTATACTAGACGCTAGAAGACAGAGGAGGTGCAATGCTAGCTGATAATAGGGACTATACTAGACGCTAGAAGACAGAGGAGGTGCAATGCTAACTGATAATAGGGACCATACTAGACGCTAGAAGACAGGAGGTGCAATGCTAACTGATAATAGGGGCCATACTAGACGCTAGAAGACATAGGAGGGGCAATGCTAACTGATAATAGGGTCTATACTAGACGCTAGAAGACAGAGGAGGTGCAATGCTAACTGATAATAGGGGACTATACTAGACGCTAGAAGACAGAGGAGGTGCAATGCTAACTGATAATAGGGACCATACTAGACGCTAGAAGACAGAGGAGGGGCAATGATAACTGATAATAGGGGACATACTAGACGCTAGATGACAGAGGAGGTGCAATGCTAAGTGATAATAGGGGACTATACTAGACGCTAGAAGACAGAGCAGGGGCAATGCTAACTGATAATAGGGGACTATACTAGACGCTAGAAGACAGAGGAGGGGCAATGCTAGTTGATAATAGGGACTATACTAAACGCTAGAAGACAGAGGAGGGGCAATACTAACTGATAACAGGGGACTATACTAGACGCTAGAAGACAGAGGAGGTGCAATGCTAACTGATAATAGGGACCATACTAGACGCTAGAAGACAGGAGGTGCAATGCTAACTGATAATAGGTGACTATACTAGACGCTAGAAGACAGAGGAGGTGCAATACTAACTGATAATAGGGGACTATACTAGACGCTAGAAGACAGAAGAGGTGCAATGCTAATTGATAATAGGGGACTATACTAGACGCTAGAAAACAGAGGAGGGGCAATGATAACTGATAATAGGGACCATACTAGACGCTAGAAGACAGAGGAGGGGCAATGATAACTGATAATAGGGACTATACTAGACACTAGAAGACAGAGGAGGTTCAATGATAACTGATAATAGGGACCATACTAGACGCTAGAAGACAGAGGAGGTGCAATACTAACTGATAATAGGGACTATACTAGACGCTAGAAGACAGAGGAGGGGCAATGATAACTGATAATAGGGACTATACTAGACGCTAGAAGACAGAGGAGGTGCAATGTTAACTGATAATAGGGGACCATACTAGACGCTAGAAGACAGAGGAGGGAAAATGATAACTGATAATAGGGACTATACTAGACGCTAGAAGACAGAGGAGGGGCAATGATAACTGATAATAGGGACTATACTAGACGCTAGAAGACAGAGGAGGTGCAATGTTAACTGATAATAGGGGACCATACTAGACGCTAGAAGACAGAGGAGGGAAAATGATACCTGATAATAGGGACTATACTAGACGCTAGAAGACAGAGGAGGTGCAATGTTAACTGATAATAGGGGACCATACTAGACGCTAGAAGACAGAGGAGGGGCAATGATAACTGATAATAGGGACTATACTAGACGCTAGAAGACAGAGGAGGTTCAATGATAACTGATAATAGGGACCATACTAGACGCTAGAAGACAGAGGAGGTGCAATACTAACTGATAATAGGGACTATACTAGACGCTAGAAGACAGAGGAGGGGCAATGATAACTGATAATAGGGACTATACTAGACGCTAGAAGACAGAGGAGGTGCAATGTTAACTGATAATCGGGGACCATACTAGACGATAGAAGACAGAGGAGGGGCAATGATAACTGATAATAGGGACTATACTAGACGCTAGAAGACAGAGGAGGTGCAATGCTAACTGATAATAGGGACCATTTAGACGCTAGAAGACAGAGGAGGGGCAATGCTAACTGATAATAGGGGACCATACTAGACGCTAGAAGACAGAGGAGGGGCAATGCTAACTGATAATAGGGACTATATTAGACGCTAGAAGACAGAGGAGGGGCAATGCTAACTGATAATAGGGACTATACTAGACGCTAGAAGACAGGGGAGGTTCAATGCTAAGTGATAATAGGGACTATACTAGACGCTAGAAGGCAGAGGAGGGGCAATGATAACTGATAATAGGGTACTATACTAGACGCTAGAAGACAGAGGAAGTGCAATGTTAACTGATAATAGGGACCATACTAGACGCTAGAAGACAGAGGAGGTGCAATGCTAACTGATAATAGGGGACTATACTAGACGCTAGAAGACAGAGGAGGGGCAATGATAACTGATAATAGGGACCATACTAGACGCTAGAAGACAGAGGAGGTGCAATGCTAACTGATAATAGGGGACTATACTAGACGCTAGAAGACAGAGGAGGGGCAATGATAACTGATAATAGGGACCATACTAGACGCTAGAAGACAGAGGAGGTGCAATGCTAACTGATAATAGGGGACTATACTAGACGCTAGAAGACAGAGGAGGTGCAATGCTAACTGATAATAGGGACCATACTAGACGCTAGAAGACAGAGGAGGGGCAATGATAACTGATAATAGGGAACATACTAGACGCTAGAAGACAGAGGAGGTGCAATGCTAACTGATAATAGGGGACTATACCTGACGCTAGAAGACAGAGGATGTGCAATGCTAACTGATAATAGGGACTATACTAGACGCTAGAAGACAGAGGAGTTGCAATGCTAACTGATAATAGGGGCCATACTAGACGCTAGAAGACAGAGGAGGTGCAATGCTAACTGATAATAGGGTACTATACTAGACGCTAGAAGACAGAGGAAGTGCAATGTTAACTGATAATAGGGACCATACTAGACGCTAGAAGACAGAGGAGGTGCAATGCTAACTGATAATAGGGGACTATACTAGACGCTAGAAGACAGAGGAGGGGCAATGATAACTAATAATAGGGACCATACTAGACGCTAGAAGACAGAGGAGGTGTAATGCTAACTGATATTAGGGGACTATACTAGACGCTAGAAGACAGAGGAGGGGCAATGATAACTGATAATAGGGACCATACTCGACGCTAGAAGACAGAGGAGGTGCAATGCTAACTGTTAACAGGGGACTATACTAGACGCTAGAAGACAGAGGAAGTGCAATGTTAACTGATAATCGGGGACCATACTAGACGATAGAAGACAGAGGAGGGGCAATGATAACTGATAATAGGGACTATACTAGACGCTAGAAGACAGAGGAGGTGCTATGCTAACTGATAATAGGGGACCATACTAGACGCTAGAAGACAGTGGAGGTGCTATGCTAACTGATAATAGGGGACCATACTAGACGCTAGAAAACAGACGAGGGGCAATGCTAACTGATAATAGGGGACTATATTAGACGCTTGAAGACAGAGGAGTTGCAATGCTAACTGATAATAGGGGACCATACTAGACGCTAGAAGACAGAGGAGGTGCAATGCTAACTGATAATAGGGACCATACTAGACGCTAGAAGACAGAGGATGGGCAATGCTAACTGATAATAGGGGACTATACTAGACGCTAGAAGACACGAGGAGGTGCAATGCTAACTGATAATAGGGACCGTACTAGACGCTAGAAGACAGAGCAGGGGCAATGCTAACTGATAATAGGGGACTATACTAGACGCTAGAAGACAGAGGAGGTGCTATGCTAACTGATAATAGGGGACCATACTAGACGCTAGAAGACAGTGGAGGTGCTATGCTAACTGATAATAGGGGACCATACTAGACGCTAGAAAACAGACGAGGGGCAATGCTAACTGATAATAGGGGACTATACTAGACGCTTGAAGACAGAGGAGTTGCAATGCTAACTGATAATAGGGGACCATACTAGACGCTAGAAGACAGAGGAGGTGCAATGCTAACTGATAATAGGGACCATACTAGACGCTAGAAGACAGAGGAGGGGCAATGATAACTGATAATAGGGGACTATACTAGACGCTAGAAGACAGAGGAGGTGCAATGCTAGCTGATAATAGGGACTATACTAGACGCTAGAAGACAGAGGAGGTGCAATGCTAACTGATAATAGGGACCATACTAGACGCTAGAAGACAGGAGGTGCAATGCTAACTGATAATAGGGGCCATACTAGACGCTAGAAGACATAGGAGGGGCAATGCTAACTGATAATAGGGTCTATACTAGACGCTAGAAGACAGAGGAGGTGCAAAGCTAACTGATAATAGGGGACTATACTAGACGCTAGAAGACAGAGGAGGTGCAATGCTAACTGATAATAGGGACCATACTAGACGCTAGAAGACAGAGGAGGGGCAATGATAACTGATAATAGGGGACATACTAGACGCTAGATGACAGAGGAGGTGCAATGCTAAGTGATAATAGGGGACTATACTAGACGCTAGAAGACAGAGCAGGGGCAATGCTAACTGATAATAGGGGACTATACTAGACGCTAGAAGACAGAGGAGGGGCAATGCTAGTTGATAATAGGGACTATACTAAACGCTAGAAGACAGAGGAGGGGCAATACTAACTGATAACAGGGGACTATACTAGACGCTAGAAGACAGAGGAGGTGCAATGCTAGCTGATAATAGGGACTATACTAGACGCTAGAAGACAGAGGAGGTGCAATGCTAACTGATAATAGGGACCATACTAGACGCTAGAAGACAGGAGGTGCAATGCTAACTGATAATAGGTGACTCTACTAGACGCTAGAAGACAGAGGAGGTGCAATACTAACTGATAATAGGGGACTATACTAGACGCTAGAGGACAGAAGAGGTGCAATGCTAATTGATAATAGGGGACTATACTAGACGCTAGAAAACAGAGGAGGGGCAATGATAACTGATAATAGGGACCATACTAGACGCTAGAAGACAGAGGAGGGGCAATGATAACTGATAATAGGGACTATACTAGACACTAGAGACAGAGGAGGTTCAACGATAACTGATAATAGGGACCATACTAGACGCTAGAAGACAGAGGAGGTGCAATACTAACTGATAATAGGGACTATACTAGACGCTAGAAGACAGAGGAGGGGCAATGATAACTGATAATAGGGACTATACTAGACGCTAGAAGACAGAGGAGGTGCAATGTTAACTGATAATAGGGGACCATACTAGACGCTAGAAGACAGAGGAGGGAAAATGATAACTGATAATAGGGACTATACTAGACGCTAGAAGACAGAGGAGGTGCAATGTTAACTGATAATAGGGGACCATACTAGACGCTAGAAGACAGAGGAGGGAAAATGATAACTGATAATAGGGACTATACTAGACGCTAGAAGACAGAGGAGGGGCAATGATAACTGATAATAGGGACTATACTAGACGCTAGAAGACAGAGGAGGTGCAATGTTAACTGATAATAGGGGACCATACTAGACGCTAGAAGACAGAGGAGGGAAAATGATACCTGATAATAGGGACTATACTAGACGCTAGAAGACAGAGGAGGTGCAATGTTAACTGATAATAGGGGACCATACTAGACGCTAGAAGACAGAGGAGGGGCAATGATAACTGATAATAGGGACTATACTAGACGCTAGAAGACAGAGGAGGTTCAATGATAACTGATAATAGGGACCATACTAGACGCTAGAAGACAGAGGAGGTGCAATACTAACTGATAATAGGGACTATACTAGACGCTAGAAGACAGAGGAGGGGCAATGATAACTGATAATAGGGACTATACTAGACGCTAGAAGACAGAGGAGGTGCAATGTTAACTGATAATCGGGGACCATACTAGACGATAGAAGACAGAGGAGGGGCAATGATAACTGATAATAGGGACTATACTAGACGCTAGAAGACAGAGGAGGTGCAATGCTAACTGATAATAGGGACCATTTAGACGCTAGAAGACAGAGGAGGGGCAATGCTAACTGATAATAGGGGACCATACTAGACGCTAGAAGACAGAGGAGGGGCAATGCTAACTGATAATAGGGACTATATTAGACGCTAGAAGACAGAGGAGGGGCAATGCTAACTGATAATAGGGACTATACTAGACGCTAGAAGACAGGGGAGGTTCAATGCTAAGTGATAATAGGGACTATACTAGACGCTAGAAGGCAGAGGAGGGGCAATGATAACTGATAATAGGGTACTATACTAGACGCTAGAAGACAGAGGAAGTGCAATGTTAACTGATAATAGGGACCATACTAGACGCTAGAAGACAGAGGAGGTGCAATGCTAACTGATAATAGGGGACTATACTAGACGCTAGAAGACAGAGGAGGGGCAATGATAACTGATAATAGGGACCATACTAGACGCTAGAAGACAGAGGAGGTGCAATGCTAACTGATAATAGGGGACTATACTAGACGCTAGAAGACAGAGGAGGGGCAATGATAACTGATAATAGGGACCATACTAGACGCTAGAAGACAGAGGAGGTGCAATGCTAACTGATAATAGGGGACTATACTAGACGCTAGAAGACAGAGGAGGTGCAATGCTAACTGATAATAGGGACCATACTAGACGCTAGAAGACAGAGGAGGGGCAATGATAACTGATAATAGGGAACATACTAGACGCTAGAAGACAGAGGAGGTGCAATGCTAACTGATAATAGGGGACTATACCTGACGCTAGAAGACAGAGGATGTGCAATGCTAACTGATAATAGGGACTATACTAGACGCTAGAAGACAGAGGAGTTGCAATGCTAACTGATAATAGGGGCCATACTAGACGCTAGAAGACAGAGGAGGTGCAATGCTAACTGATAATAGGGTACTATACTAGACGCTAGAAGACAGAGGAAGTGCAATGTTAACTGATAATAGGGACCATACTAGACGCTAGAAGACAGAGGAGGTGCAATGCTAACTGATAATAGGGGACTATACTAGACGCTAGAAGACAGAGGAGGGGCAATGATAACTAATAATAGGGACCATACTAGACGCTAGAAGACAGAGGAGGTGTAATGCTAACTGATATTAGGGGACTATACTAGACGCTAGAAGACAGAGGAGGGGCAATGATAACTGATAATAGGGACCATACTCGACGCTAGAAGACAGAGGAGGTGCAATGCTAACTGTTAACAGGGGACTATACTAGACGCTAGAAGACAGAGGAAGTGCAATGTTAACTGATAATCGGGGACCATACTAGACGATAGAAGACAGAGGAGGGGCAATGATAACTGATAATAGGGATTATACTAGACGCTAGAAGACAGAGGAGGTGCTATGCTAACTGATAATAGGGGACCATACTAG
The DNA here is from genome assembly GCA_946902985.2 of Meconema thalassinum. Lineage (NCBI taxonomy): Eukaryota > Metazoa > Arthropoda > Insecta > Orthoptera > Tettigoniidae > Meconema > Meconema thalassinum. The sequence continues at coordinate 570,135 of CAMPQE020000024.1, forward strand.
ACGCTAGAAGACAGTGGAGGTGCTATGCTAACTGATAATAGGGGACCATACTAGACGCTAGAAAACAGACGAGGGGCAATGCTAACTGATAATAGGGGACTATATTAGACGCTTGAAGACAGAGGAGTTGCAATGCTAACTGATAATAGGGGACCATACTAGACGCTAGAAGACAGAGGAGGTGCAATGCTAACTGATAATAGGGACCATACTAGACGCTAGAAGACAGAGGATGGGCAATGCTAACTGATAATAGGGGACTATACTAGACGCTAGAAGACACGAGGAGGTGCAATGCTAACTGATAATAGGGACCGTACTAGACGCTAGAAGACAGAGCAGGGGCAATGCTAACTTATAATAGGGGACTATACTAGACGCTAGAAGACAGAGGAGGTGCTATGCTAACTGATAATAGGGGACCATACTAGACGCTAGAAGACAGTGGAGGTGCTATGCTAACTGATAATAGGGGACCATACTAGACGCTAGAAAACAGACGAGGGGCAATGCTAACTGATAATAGGGGACTATACTAGACGCTTGAAGACAGAGGAGTTGCAATGCTAACTGATAATAGGGGACCATACTAGACGCTAGAAGACAGAGGAGGTGCAATGCTAACTGATAATAGGGACCATACTAGACGCTAGAAGACAGAGGAGGGGCAATGATAACTGATAATAGGGGACTATACTAGACGCTAGAAGACAGAGGAGGTGCAATGCTAGCTGATAATAGGGACTATACTAGACGCTAGAAGACAGAGGAGGTGCAATGCTAACTGATAATAGGGACCATACTAGACGCTAGAAGACAGGAGGTGCAATGCTAACTGATAATAGGGGCCATACTAGACGCTAGAAGACATAGGAGGGGCAATGCTAACTGATAATAGGGTCTATACTAGACGCTAGAAGACAGAGGAGGTGCAAAGCTAACTGATAATAGGGGACTATACTAGACGCTAGAAGACAGAGGAGGTGCAATGCTAACTGATAATAGGGACCATACTAGACGCTAGAAGACAGAGGAGGGGCAATGATAACTGATAATAGGGGACATACTAGACGCTAGATGACAGAGGAGGTGCAATGCTAAGTGATAATAGGGGACTATACTAGACGCTAGAAGACAGAGCAGGGGCAATGCTAACTGATAATAGGGGACTATACTAGACGCTAGAAGACAGAGGAGGGGCAATGCTAGTTGATAATAGGGACTATACTAAACGCTAGAAGACAGAGGAGGGGCAATACTAACTGATAACAGGGGACTATACTAGACGCTAGAAGACAGAGGAGGTGCAATGCTAGCTGATAATAGGGACTATACTAGACGCTAGAAGACAGAGGAGGTGCAATGCTAACTGATAATAGGGACCATACTAGACGCTAGAAGACAGGAGGTGCAATGCTAACTGATAATAGGTGACTCTACTAGACGCTAGAAGACAGAGGAGGTGCAATACTAACTGATAATAGGGGACTATACTAGACGCTAGAGGACAGAAGAGGTGCAATGCTAATTGATAATAGGGGACTATACTAGACGCTAGAAAACAGAGGAGGGGCAATGATAACTGATAATAGGGACCATACTAGACGCTAGAAGACAGAGGAGGGGCAATGATAACTGATAATAGGGACTATACTAGACACTAGAGACAGAGGAGGTTCAACGATAACTGATAATAGGGACCATACTAGACGCTAGAAGACAGAGGAGGTGCAATACTAACTGATAATAGGGACTATACTAGACGCTAGAAGACAGAGGAGGGGCAATGATAACTGATAATAGGGACTATACTAGACGCTAGAAGACAGAGGAGGTGCAATGTTAACTGATAATAGGGGACCATACTAGACGCTAGAAGACAGAGGAGGGAAAATGATAACTGATAATAGGGACTATACTAGACGCTAGAAGACAGAGGAGGTGCAATGCTAACTGATAATAGGGACCATACTAGACGCTAGAAGACAGAGGAGGTGCAATACTAACTGATAATAGGGACTATACTAGACGCTAGAAGACAGAGGAGGTGCAATACTAACTGATAATAGGGACTATACTAGACGCTAGAAGACAGAGGAGGGGCAATGATAACTGATAATAGGGACTATACTAGACGCTAGAAGACAGAGGAGGTGCAATGTTAACTGATAATCGGGGACCATACTAGACGATAGAAGACAGAGGAGGGGCAATGATAACTGATAATAGGGACTATACTAGACGCTAGAAGACAGAGGAGGTGCAATGCTAACTGATAATAGGGACCATTTAGACGCTAGAAGACAGAGGAGGGGCAATGCTAACTGATAATAGGGGACCATACTAGACGCTAGAAGACAGAGGAGGGGCAATGCTAACTGATAATAGGGACTATATTAGACGCTAGAAGACAGAGGAGGGGCAATGCTAACTGATAATAGGGACTATACTAGACGCTAGAAGACAGGGGAGGTTCAATGCTAACTGATAATAGGGACTATACTAGACGCTAGAAGGCAGAGGAGGGGCAATGATAACTGATAATAGGGACTATACTAGACGCTAGAAGACAGAGGAGATGCAATGCTAACTGATAATAGGGGACATACTAGACGCTAGATGACAGAGGAGGGGCAATGATAACTGATAATAGTGGACATACTAGACGCTAGAAGACAGAGGATGGGCAATGCTAACTGATAATAGGGACTATACTAGACGCTAGAAGACAGAGGAGGGGCAATACTAACTGATAATAGGTACTATACTAGACGCTAGAAGACAGAGGAGGCGCATTGCTAACTGATAATAGGGGACATACTAGACGCTAGAAGACAGAGGAGGTGCAATGCTAACTGATAATAGGGGACCATACTAGACGCTAGAAGACAGAGGAGGGGCAATGCTAACTGATAATATGGACTATACTTGACGCTAGAAGACAGAGGAGGGGCAATACTAACTGATAATAGGGGACTATACTAGACGCTAGAAGACAGAGGAGGTGCAATGCTAGTTGATAATAGGGACAATACTAGACGCTAGAAGACAGAGGAGATGCAATGCTAACTGATAATAGGGACCATACTAGACGCTAGAAGACAGAGGAGGGGCAATGCTAACTGATAATAGGGGACCATATTAGACGCTAGAAGACAGAGGAGGGGCAATGCTAACTGATAATAGGGACTATACTAGACGCTAGAAGACAGAGGAGGGCAATACTAACTGATAATAGGGCACTATACTAAACGCTAGAAGACAGAGGAGGTGCAATGCTAGCTGATAATAGGGACTATACTAGACGCTAGAAGACAGAGGAGGTGCAATGCTAACTGATAATAGGGACCATACTAGACGCTAGAAGACAGAGGAGGTGCAATGGTAACTGATAATAGGGGACTATACTAGACGCTAGAAGACAGAGGAGGTGCAATACTAACTGAAAATAGGGGACTATACTAGACGCTAGAAGACAGAGGAGGTGCAATGCCAGCTGATAATAGGGACTATACTAGACGCTAGAAGACAGAGGAGGTGCAATACTAACTGATAATAGGAGACATACTAGACGCTAGAAGACAGAGGAGGTGCAATACTAACTGATAATAGGGACTATACTAGACGCTAGAAGACAGAGGAGGTGCAATGCTAACTGATAATAGGGGACTATACTAAACGCTAGAACACAGAGGAGGGGCATTGCTAACTGATAATAGGGGACTATACTAGACGCTAGGCGACAGAGAAGGTGCAATGCTAACTGCTAATAGGAGACATACTAGACGCTAGAAGACAGAGGAGGTGCAATGCTAACTGATAATAGGGTACTATACTAGACGCTAGAAGACAGAGGAAGTGCAATGTTAACTGATAATAGGGACCATACTAGACGCTAGAAGACAGAGGAGGTGCAATGCTAACTGATAATAGGGGACTATACTAAACGCTAGAACACAGAGGAGGGGCATTGCTAACTGATAATAGGGGACTATACTAGACGCTAGAAGACAGAGAAGGTGCAATGCTAACTGCTAATAGGAGACATACTAGACGCTAGAAGACAGAGGAGGTGCAATGCTAACTGATAATAGGGTACTATACTAGACGCTAGAAGACAGAGGAAGTGCAATGTTAACTGATAATAGGGACCATACTAGACGCTAGAAGACAGAGGAGGTGCAATGCTAACTCATAATAGGGGACTATACTAGACGCTATAATACAGAGGAGGTGCAATGCTAACTGATAATAGGGGACTATACTAGACGCTAGAAGACAGAGGAGGTGCAATGCTAACTGATAATAGGGGACTATACTAGACGCTAGAAGACAGAGGAGGTGCAATGCTAACTGATAATAGGGGACATTCTAGACGCTAGAACACAGAGGACGTGCAATGCTAACTGATAATAGGGACCATACTAGACGCTAGAAGACAGAGGATGTGCAATGCTAACTGATAATAGGGGACTATACTAGACGCTAGAAGACAGAGGAGGGGCAATGCTAACTGATAATAGGGGACTATACTAGACGCTAGAAGACATAGGAGGTGCAATACTAACTGATAATAGGGGACATACTAGACGCTAGAAGACAGAGGACGTGCAATGCTAACTGATAAAAGGGGACTATACTAGACGCTAGAAGACAGAGGACGTGCAATGCTAACTGATAATAGGGGACATACTAGACGCTAGAACACAGAGGAGGTGCAATGATAACTGATAATAGGGGACCATACTAGACGCTAGAAGACAGAGGAGGTGCAATGATAACCGATAATAGGGGACTATACTAGACGCTAGAAGACAGAGGAGGTGCAATGCTAACTGATAATAGGGGACCATATTAGACGCTAGAAGACAGAGGAGGTGCAATGCTAACTGATAATAGGGGACTATACCTGACGCTAGAAGACAGAGGATGTGCAATGCTAACTGATAATAGGGACTATACTAGACGCTAGAAGACAGAGGAGTTGCAATGCTAACTGATAATAGGGGCCATACTAGACGCTAGAAGACAGAGGAGGTGCAATGCTAACTGATAATAGGGTACTATACTAGACGCTAGAAGACAGAGGAAGTGCAATGTTAACTGATAATAGGGACCATACTAGACGCTAGAAGACAGAGGAGGTGCAATGCTAACTGATAATAGGGGACTATACTAGACGCTAGAAGACAGAGGAGGGGCAATGATAACTGATAATAGGGACCATACTAGACGCTAGAAGACAGAGGAGGTGCAATGCTAACTGATATTAGGGGACTATACTAGACGCTAGAAGACAGAGGAGGTGCAATGCTAACTGATAATCGGGGACAATACTAGACGCTAGAAGACAGAGCAGGGGCAATGCTAACTGATAATAGGGACCATACTAGACGCTAGGAGACAGAGGGGGGGCAATGATAACTGATAATAGGGACCATACTAGACGCTAGAAGACAGAGGAGGTGCAATGCTAACTGATAATAGGGGACTATACTAGACGCTAGAAGACAGAGGAGGTGCAATACTAACTGATAATAGGGACCATACTAGACGCTAGAAGACAGAGGAGGGGCAATGATAACTGATAATAGGGGACATACTAGACGCTAGAAGACAGAGGAGGTGCAATGCTAACTGATAATAGGGGACTATACTAGACGCTAGAAGACAGAGGAGGTGCAATGCTAACTGATAATAGGGACCATACTAGACGCTAGAAGACAGAGGAGGTGCAATGATAACTGATAATAGGGACTACACTAGACGCTAGAAGACAGAGGAGGTTAAATGATAACTGATAATAGGGACCATACTAGACGCTAGAAGACAGAGGAGGTGCAATACTAACTGATAATAGGGACTATACTAGACGCTAGAAGACAGAGGAGGTGCAATGATAACTGATAATAGGGACTATACTAGACGCTAGAAGACAGAGGAGGTGCAATACTAACTGAAAATAGGGACCATACTAGACGCTAGAAGTCAGAGGAGGTGCAATACTAACTGATAATAGGGACTATACTAGACGCTAGAAGACAGAGGAGGTGGAATGCTATCTGATAATAGGGGACTATACTAAACGCTAGAACACAGAGGAGGGGCATTGCTAACTGATAATAGGGGACTATACTAGACGCTAGAAGACAGAGAAGGTGTAATGCTAACAGCTAATAGGAGACATACTAGACGCTAGAAGACAGAGGAGGTGCAATGCTAACAGATAATAGGGGACTATACTAGACGCTAGAAGACAGAGGAGGTGCAATGCTAACTGATAATAGGGGCCATACTAGACGCTAGAAGACAGAGGAGGTGCAATGCTAACTGATAATAGGGGACTATACTAGACGCTAGAAGACAGAGGAGGGGCAATGATAACTGATAATAGGGGACTATACTAGACGCTAGAAGACAGAGGAGGTGCAATGCTAACTGATAATAGGGACCATACTAGACGCTAGAAGACAGAGGAGGGGCAATGATAACTGATAATAGGGGACATACTAGACGCTAGAAGACAGAGGAGGTGCAATGCTAACTGATAATAGGGGACTATACCTGACGCTAGAAGACAGAGGATGTGCAATGCTAACTGATAATAGGGACTATACTAGATGCTAGAAGACAGAGGAGTTGCAATGCTAACTGATAATAGGGGCCATACTAGACGCTAGAAGACAGAGGAGGTGCAATGCTAACTGATAATAGGGTACTATACTAGACGCTAGAAGACAGAGGAAGTGCAATGTTAACTGATAATAGGGACCATACTAGACGCTAGAAGACAGAGGAGGTGCAATGCTAACTGATAATAGGGGACTATACTAGACGCTAGAAGACAGAGGAGGGGCAATGATAACTGATAATAGGGACCATACTAGACGCTAGAAGACAGAGGAGGTGCAATGCTAACTGATAATAGGGGACTATACTAGACGCTTGAAGACAGAGGAGGTGCAATGCTAACTGATAATCGGGGACAATACTAGACGCTAGAAGACAGAGCAGGGGCAATGCTAACTGATAATAGGGACCATACTAGACGCTAGGAGACAGAGGAGGGGCAATGATAACTGATAATAGGGACCATACTAGACGCTAGAAGACAGAGGAGGTGCAATGCTAACTGATAATAGGGGACTATACTAGACGCTAGAAGACAGAGGAGGTGCAATGCTAACTCATAATAGGGACCATACTAGACGCTAGAAGACAGAGGAGGGGCAATGATAACTGATAATAGGGGACATACTAGACGCTAGAAGACAGAGGAGGTGCAATGCTAACTGATAATAGGGGACTATACTAGACGCTAGAAGACAGAGGAGGTGCAATGCTAACTGATAATAGGGACCATACTAGACGCTAGAAGACAGAGGAGGTGCAATGATAACTGATAATAGGGACTACACTAGACGCTAGAAGACAGAGGAGGTTAAATGATAACTGATAATAGGGACCATACTAGACGCTAGAAGACAGAGGAGGTGCAATACTAACTGATAATAGGGACTATACTAGACGCTAGAAGACAGAGGAGGTGCAATGATAACTGATAATAGGGACTATACTAGACGCTAGAAGACAGAGGAGGTGCAATACTAACTGAAAATAGGGACCATACTAGACGCTAGAAGACAGAGGAGTTGCAATACTAACTGATAATAGGGACTATACTAGACGCTAGAAGACAGAGGAGGTGCAATGCTAACTGATAATAGGGGACTATACTAAACGCTAGAACACAGAGGAGGGGCATTGCTAACTGATAATAGGGGACTATACTAGACGCTAGAAGACAGAGAAGGTGCAATGCTAACTGCTAATAGGAGACATACTAGACGCTAGAAGACAGAGGAGGTGCAATGCTAACTGATAATAGGGGACTATACTAGACGCTAAAGGAGGGGCAATGATAACTGATAATAGGGGACTATACTAGACGCTAGAAGACAGAGGAGGTGCAATGCTAACTGATAATAGGGGACATACTAGACGCTAGAAGACAGAGGAGGTGCAATGCTAACTGATAATAGGGGACTATACTAGACGCTAGAAGAAAGAGCAGGGGCAATGCTAACTGATAATAGGGGACTATACTAGATGCTAGAAGACAGAGGAGGTGCAATGCTAACTGATAATAGGGACCATACTAGACGCTAGAAGACAGAGGAGGGGCAATGATAACTGATAATAGGGACCATACTCGACGCTAGAAGACAGAGGAGGTGCAATGCTAACTGTTAACAGGGGACTATACTAGACGCTAGAAGACAGAGGAGGTGCAATGCTAACAGAAAATAGGGGACCATACTAGACGCTAGAAGACAGAGGAGGGGCAATGCTAACTGATAATAGGGGACTATACTAGACGCTAGAAGACACGAGGAGGTGCAATGCTAACTGATAATAGGGACCGTACTAGACGCTAGAAGACAGAGCAGGGGCAATGCTAACTGATAATAGGGGACTACACTAGACGCTAGAAGACAGAGGAGGTGCTATGCTAACTGATAATAGGGGACCATACTAGACGCTAGAAGACAGAGGAGGTGCTATGCTAACTGATAATAGGGGACCATACTAGACGCTAGAAAACAGACGAGGGGCAATGCTAACTGATAATAGGGGACTATACTAGACGCTTGAAGACAGAGGAGTTGCAATGCTAACTGATAATAGGGGACCATACTAGACGCTAGAAGACAGAGGAGGTGCAATGCTAACTGATAATAGGGACCATACTAGACGCTAGAAGACAGAGGAGGGGCAATGATAACTGATAATAGGGGACTATACTAGACGCTAGAAGACAGAGGAGGTGCAATGCTAGCTGATAATAGGGACTATACTAGACGCTAGAAGACAGAGGAGGTGCAATGCTAACTGATAATAGGGACCATACTAGACGCTAGAAGACAGGAGGTGCAATGCTAACTGATAATAGGGGCCATACTAGACGCTAGAAGACATAGGAGGGGCAATGCTAACTGATAATAGGGTCTATACTAGACGCTAGAAGACAGAGGAGGTGCAATGCTAACTGATAATAGGGGACTATACTAGACGCTAGAAGACAGAGGAGGTGCAATGCTAACTGATAATAGGGACCATACTAGACGCTAGAAGACAGAGGAGGGGCAATGATAACTGATAATAGGGGACATACTAGACGCTAGATGACAGAGGAGGTGCAATGCTAAGTGATAATAGGGGACTATACTAGACGCTAGAAGACAGAGCAGGGGCAATGCTAACTGATAATAGGGGACTATACTAGACGCTAGAAGACAGAGGAGGGGCAATGCTAGTTGATAATAGGGACTATACTAAACGCTAGAAGACAGAGGAGGGGCAATACTAACTGATAACAGGGGACTATACTAGACGCTAGAAGACAGAGGAGGTGCAATGCTAGCTGATAATAGGGACTATACTAGACGCTAGAAGACAGAGGAGGTGCAATGCTAACTGATAATAGGGACCATACTAGACGCTAGAAGACAGGAGGTGCAATGCTAACTGATAATAGGTGACTATACTAGACGCTAGAAGACAGAGGAGGTGCAATACTAACTGATAATAGGGGACTATACTAGACGCTAGAAGACAGAAGAGGTGCAATGCTAATTGATAATAGGGGACTATACTAGACGCTAGAAAACAGAGGAGGGGCAATGATAACTGATAATAGGGACCATACTAGACGCTAGAAGACAGAGGAGGGGCAATGATAACTGATAATAGGGACTATACTAGACACTAGAAGACAGAGGAGGTTCAATGATAACTGATAATAGGGACCATACTAGACGCTAGAAGACAGAGGAGGTGCAATACTAACTGATAATAGGGACTATACTAGACGCTAGAAGACAGAGGAGGGGCAATGATAACTGATAATAGGGACTATACTAGACGCTAGAAGACAGAGGAGGTGCAATGTTAACTGATAATAGGGGACCATACTAGACGCTAGAAGACAGAGGAGGGAAAATGATAACTGATAATAGGGACTATACTAGACGCTAGAAGACAGAGGAGGTGCAATGCTAACTGATAATAGGGACCATACTAGACGCTAGAAGACAGAGGAGGTGCAATACTAACTGATAATAGGGACTATACTAGACGCTAGAAGACAGAGGAGGGGCAATGATAACTGATAATAGGGACTACACTAGACGCTAGAAGACAGAGGAGGTGCAATGTTAACTGATAATAGGGGACCATACTAGACGCTAGAAGACAGAGGAGGGGCAATGATAACTGATAATAGGGACTATACTAGACGCTAGAAGACAGAGGAGGTTCAATGATAACTGATAATAGGGACCATACTAGACGCTAGAAGACAGAGGAGGTGCAATACTAACTGATAATAGGGACTATACTAGACGCTAGAAGACAGAGGAGGGGCAATGATAACTGATAATAGGGACTATACTAGACGCTAGAAGACAGAGGAGGTGCAATGTTAACTGATAATAGGGGACCATACTAGACGATAGAAGACAGAGGAGGGGCAATGATAACTGATAATAGGGACTATACTAGACGCTAGAAGACAGAGGAGGTGCAATGCTAACTGATAATAGGGACCATTTAGACGCTAGAAGACAGAGGAGGGGCAATGCTAACTGATAATAGGGGACCATACTAGACGCTAGAAGACAGAGGAGGGGCAATGCTAACTGATAATAGGGACTATATTAGACGCTAGAAGACAGAGGAGGGGCAATGCTAACTGATAATAGGGACTATACTAGACGCTAGAAGACAGAGGAGGTGCAATGCTAACTGATAATAGGGACTATACTAGACGCTAGAAGGCAGAGGAGGGGCAATGATAACTGATAATAGGGACTATACTAGACGCTAGAAGACAGAGGAGATGCAATGCTAACTGATAATAGGGGACATACTAGACGCTAGATGACAGCGGAGGGGCAATGACAACTGATAATAGGGACTATACTAGACGCTAGAAGACAGAGGAGGGGCTATGCTAACTGATAATAGGGGACTATACTAGACGCTAGAAGACAGAGGAGGGGCAATGCTAACTGATAATAGGGACTATACTAGACGCTAGTAGACAGAGGAGGGGCAATGCTAACTGATAATAGGGACCATACTAGACGCTAGAAGACAGAGGAGGCGCATTGCTAACTGATAATAGTGGACATACTAGACGCTAGAAGACAGAGGATGGGCAATGCTAACTGATAATAGGGACTATACTAGACGCTAGAAGACGGAGGAGGGGCAATACTAACTGATAATAGGTACTATACTAGACGCTAGAAGACAGAGGAGGCGCATTGCTAACTGATAATAGGGGACATACTAGACGCTAGAAGACAGAGGAGGTGCAATGCTAACTGATAATAGGGGACCATACTAGAAGCTAGAAGACAGAGGAGGGGCAATGCTAACTGATAATATGGACTATACTAGACGCTAGAAGACAGAGGAGGGGCAATACTAACTGATAATATGGGACTATACTAGACGCTAGAAGACAGAGGAGGTGCAATGCTAGTTGATAATAGGGACAATACTAGACGCTAGAAGACAGAGGAGATGCAATGCTAACTGATAATAGGGACCATACTAGACGCTAGAAGACAGAGGAGGGGCAATGCTAACTGATAATAGGGGACCATATTAGACGCTAGAAGACAGAGGAGGGGCAATGCTAACTGATAATAGGGACTATACTAGACGCTAGAAGACAGAGGAGGGCAATACTAACTGATAATAGGGCACTATACTAAACGCTAGAAGACAGAGGAGGTGCAATGCTAGCTGATAATAGGGACTATACTAGACGCTAGAAGACAGAGGAGGTGCAATGCTAACTGATAATAGGGACCATACTAGACGCTAGAAGACAGAGGAAATGCAATGGTAACTGATAATAGGGGACTATACTAGACGCTAGAAGACAGAGGAGGTGCAATACTAACTGAAAATAGGGGACTATACTAGACGCTAGAAGACAGAGGAGGTGCAATGCCAGCTGATAATAGGGACTATACTAGACGCTAGAAGACAGAGGAGGTGCAATACTAACTGATAATAGGAGACATACTAGACGCTAGAAGACAGAGGAGGGGCAAAGCTAACTGATAATAGGGGACCATACTAGACGCTAGAAGACAGAGGAGGGGCAATTCTAACTGATAATAGGGACTATACTAGACGCTAGAAGACAGAGGAGGTGCAATGCTAGCTGATAATAGGGACTATACTAGACGCTAGAAGGCAGAGGAGGGGCAATGATAACTGATAATAGGGACTATACTAGACGCTAGAAGACAGAGCAGGGGCAATGCTAATTGATAATAGGGGACTATACTAGACGCTAGAAGACAGAGGAGGTGCAATGATAACTGATAATAGAGACTATACTAGACGCTAGAAGACAGAGGAGGGGCAATGATAACTGATAATAGGGGACTATACTAGACGCTAGAAGACAGAGGAGGTGCAATACTAACTGATAATAGGGACTATACTAGACGCTAGAAGACAGAGGAGGGGCAATGATAACTGATAATAGGGGACTATACTAGACGCTAGAAGACAGAGGAGGTGCAATACTAACTGATAATAGGGACCATACTAGACGCTAGAAGACAGAGGAGGTGCAATGATAACTGATAATAGGGACCATACTAGACGCTAGAAGACAGAGGAGGTGCAATACTAACTGATAATAGGGACTATACTAGACGCTAGAAGACAGAGGAGGGGCAATGATAACTGATAATAGGGACTATACTAGACGCTAGAAGACAGAGGAGGTGCAATGTTAACTGATAATAGGGGACCATACTAGACGCTAGAAGACAGAGGAGGGAAAATGATAACTGATAATAGGGACTATACTAGACGCTAGAAGACAGAGGAGGGGCAATGATAACTGATAATAGGGACTATACTAGACGCTAGAAGACTGAGGAGGTGCAATACTAACTGATAATAGGGACCATACTAGACGCTAGAAGACAGAGGAGGTGCAATACTAACTGATAATAGGGACTATACTAGACGCTAGAAGACAGAGGAGGGGCAATGATAACTGATAATAGGGACTATACTAGACGCTAGAAGACAGAGGAGGTGCAATGTTAACTGATAATAGGGGACCATACTAGACGCTAGAAGACAGAGGAGGGGCAATGATAACTGATAATAGGGACTATACTAGACGCTAGAAGACAGAGGAGGGGCAATGATAACTGATAATAGGGGACATACTAGACGCTAGAAGACAGAGGAGGTGCAATGCTAACTGATAATAGGGGACTATACTAGACGCTAGAAGACAGAGGAGGTGCAATGCTAACTGATAATAGGGACCATACTAGACGCTAGAAGACAGAGGAGGTGCAATGATAACTGATAATAGGGACTACACTAGACGCTAGAAGACAGAGGAGGTTAAATGATAACTGATAATAGGGACCATACTAGACGCTAGAAGACAGAGGAGGTGCAATACTAACTGATAATAGGGACTATACTAGACGCTAGAAGACAGAGGAGGTGCAATGATAACTGATAATAGGGACTATACTAGACGCTAGAAGACAGAGGAGGTGCAATACTAACTGAAAATAGGGACCATACTAGACGCTAGAAGACAGAGGAGTTGCAATACTAACTGATAATAGGGACTATACTAGACGCTAGAAGACAGAGGAGGTGCAATGCTAACTGATAATAGGGGACTATACTAAACGCTAGAACACAGAGGAGGGGCATTGCTAACTGATAATAGGGGACTATACTAGACGCTAGAAGACAGAGAAGGTGCAATGCTAACTGCTAATAGGAGACATACTAGACGCTAGAAGACAGAGGAGGTGCAATGCTAACTGATAATAGGGGACTATACTAGACGCTAAAGGAGGGGCAATGATAACTGATAATAGGGGACTATACTAGACGCTAGAAGACAGAGGAGGTGCAATGCTCACTGATAATAGGGGACTTACTAGACGCTAGAAGACAGAGGAGGTGCAATGCTAACTGATAATAGGGGACTATACTAGACGCTAGAAGAAAGAGCAGGGGCAATGCTAACTGATAATAGGGGACTATACTAGATGCTAGAAGACAGAGGAGGTGCAATGCTAACTGATAATAGGGACCATACTAGACGCTAGAAGACAGAGGAGGGGCAATGATAACTGATAATAGGGACCATACTCGACGCTAGAAGACAGAGGAGGTGCAATGCTAACTGTTAACAGGGGACTATACTAGACGCTAGAAGACAGAGGAGGTGCAATGCTAACAGAAAATAGGGGACCATACTAGACGCTAGAAGACAGAGGAGGGGCAATGCTAACTGATAATAGGGGACTATACTAGACGCTAGAAGACACGAGGAGGTGCAATGCTAACTGATAATAGGGACCGTACTAGACGCTAGAAGACAGAGCAGGGGCAATGCTAACTGATAATAGGGGACTATACTAGACGCTAGAAGACAGAGGAAGTGCTATGCTAACTGATAATAGGGGACCATACTAGACGCTAGAAGACAGAGGAGGTGCTATGCTAACTGATAATAGGGGACCATACTAGACGCTAGAAAACAGACGAGGGGCAATGCTAACTGATAATAGGGTACTATACTAGACGCTTGAAGACAGAGGAGTTGCAATGCTAACTGATAATAGGGGACCATACTAGACGCTAGAAGACAGAGGAGGTGCAATGCTAACTGATAATAGGGACCATACTAGACGCTAGAAGACAGAGGAGGGGCAATGATAACTGATAATAGGGGACTATACTAGACGCTAGAAGACAGAGGAGGTGCAATGCTAGCTGATAATAGGGACTATACTAGACGCTAGAAGACAGAGGAGGTGCAATGCTAACTGATAATAGGGACCATACTAGACGCTAGAAGACAGGAGGTGCAATGCTAACTGATAATAGGGGCCATACTAGACGCTAGAAGACATAGGAGGGGCAATGCTAACTGATAATAGGGTCTATACTAGACGCTAGAAGACAGAGGAGGTGCAATGCTAACTGATAATAGGGGACTATACTAGACGCTAGAAGACAGAGGAGGTGCAATGCTAACTGATAATAGGGACCATACTAGACGCTAGAAGACAGAGGAGGGGCAATACTACCTGATAATAGGGGACATACTAGACGCTAGATGACAGAGGAGGTGCAATGCTAAGTGATAATAGGGGACTATACTAGACGCTAGAAGACAGAGCAGGGGCAATGCTAACTGATAATAGGGGACTATACTAGACGCTAGAAGACAGAGGAGGGGCAATGCTAGTTGATAATAGGGACTATACTAAACGCTAGAAGACAGAGGAGGGGCAATACTAACTGATAACAGGGGACTATACTAGACGCTAGAAGACAGAGGAGGTGCAATGCTAGCTGATAATAGGGACTATACTAGACGCTAGAAGACAGAGGAGGTGCAATGCTAACTGATATTAGGGACCATACTAGACGCTAGAAGACAGGAGGTGCAATGCTAACTGATAATAGGTGACTATACTAGACGCTAGAAGACAGAGGAGGTGCAATACTAACTGATAATAGGGGACTATACTAGACGCTAGAAGACAGAAGAGGTGCAATGCTAATTGATAATAGGGGACTATACTAGACGCTAGAAAACAGAGGAGGGGCAATGATAACTGATAATAGGGACCATACTAGACGCTAGAAGACAGAGGAGGGGCAATGATAACTGATAATAGGGACTATACTAGACACTAGAAGACAGAGGAGGTTCAGTGATAACTGATAATAGGGACCATACTAGACGCTAGAAGACAGAGGAGGTGCAATACTAACTGATAATAGGGACTATACCAGACGCTAGAAGACAGAGGAGGGGCAATGATAACTGATAATAGGGACTATACTAGACGCTAGAAGACAGAGGAGGTGCAATGTTAACTGATAATAGGGGACCATACTAGACGCTAGAAGACAGAGGAGGGAAAATGATAACTGATAATAGGGACTATACTAGACGCTAGAAGACAGAGGAGGTGCAATGCTAACTGATAATAGGGACCATACTAGACGCTAGAAGACAGAGGAGGTGCAATACTAACTGATAATAGGGACTATACTAGACGCTAGAAGACAGAGGAGGGGCAATGATAACTGATAATAGGGACTATACTAGACGCTAGAAGACAGAGGAGGTGCAATGTTAACTGATAATAGGGGACCATACTAGACGCTAGAAGACAGAGGGGGGGCAAAGCTAACTGATAATAGGGGACTATACTAGACGCTTGAAGACAGAGGAGTTGCAATGCTAACTTATAATAGGGGACTATACTAGATGCTAGAAGACAGAGGAGGTGCAATGCTAACTGATAATAGGGACCATACTAGACGCTAGAAGACAGAGGAGGGGCAATGATAACTGATAATAGGGACCATACTCGACGCTAGAAGACAGAGGAGGTGCAATGCTAACTGTTAACAGGGGACTATACTAGACGCTAGAAGACAGAGGAGGTGCAATGCTAACAGAAAATAGGGGACCATACTAGACGCTAGAAGACAGAGGAGGGGCAATGCTAACTGATAATAGGGGACTATACTAGACGCTAGAAGACACGAGGAGGTGCAATGCTAACTGATAATAGGGACCGTACTAGACGCTAGAAGACAGAGCAGGGGCAATGCTAACTGATAATAGGGGACTATACTAGACGCTAGAAGACAGAGGAGGTGCTATGCTAACTGATAATAGGGGACCATACTAGACGCTAGAAGACAGAGGAGGTGCTATGCTAACTGATAATAGGGGACCATACTAGACGCTAGAAAACAGACGAGGGGCAATGCTAACTGATAATAGGGGACTATACTAGACGCTTGAAGACAGAGGAGTTGCAATGCTAACTGATAATAGGGGACCATACTAGACGCTAGAAGACAGAGGAGGTGCAATGCTAACTGATAATAGGGACCATACTAGACGCTAGAAGACAGAGGAGGGGCAATGATAACTGATAATAGGGGACTATACTAGACGCTAGAAGACAGAGGAGGTGCAATGCTAGCTGGTAATAGGGACTATACTAGACGCTAGAAGACAGAGGAGGTGCAATGCTAACTGATAATAGGGACCATACTAGACGCTAGAAGACAGGAGGTGCAATGCTAACTGATAATAGGGGCCATACTAGACGCTAGAAGACATAGGAGGGGCAATGCTAACTGATAATAGGGTCTATACTAGACGCTAGAAGACAGAGGAGGTGCAATGCTAACTGATAATAGGGGACTATACTAGACGCTAGAAGACAGAGGAGGTGCAATGCTAACTGATAATAGGGACCATACTAGACGCTAGAAGACAGAGGAGGGGCAATGATAACTGATAATAGGGGACATACTAGACGCTAGATGACAGAGGAGGTGCAATGCTAAGTGATAATAGGGGACTATACTAGACGCTAGAAGACAGAGCAGGGGCAATGCTAACTGATAATAGGGGACTATACTAGACGCTAGAAGACAGAGGAGGGGCAATGCTAGTTGATAATAGGGACTATACTAAACGCTAGAAGACAGAGGAGGGGCAATACTAACTGATAACAGGGGACTATACTAGACGCTAGAAGACAGACGAGGTGCAATGCTAGCTGATAATAGGGACTATACTAGACGCTAGAAGACAGAGGAGGTGCAATGCTAACTGATATTAGGGACCATACTAGACGCTAGAAGACAGGAGGTGCAATGCTAACTGATAATAGGTGACTATACTAGACGCTAGAAGACAGAGGAGGTGCAATACTAACTGATAATAGGGGACTATACTAGACGCTAGAAGACAGAAGAGGTGCAATGCTAATTGATAATAGGGGACTATACTAGACGCTAGAAAACAGAGGAGGGGCAATGATAACTGATAATAGGGACCATACTAGACGCTAGAAGACAGAGGAGGGGCAATGATAACTGATAATAGGGACTATACTAGACACTAGAAGACAGAGGAGGTTCAGTGATAACTGATAATAGGGACCATACTAGACGCTAGAAGACAGAGGAGGTGCAATACTAACTGATAATAGGGACTATACCAGACGCTAGAAGACAGAGGAGGGGCAATGATAACTGATAATAGGGACTATACTAGACGCTAGAAGACAGAGGAGGTGCAATGTTAACTGATAATAGGGGACCATACTAGACGCTAGAAGACAGAGGAGGGAAAATGATAACTGATAATAGGGACTATACTAGACGCTAGAAGACAGAGGAGGTGCAATGCTAACTGATAATAGGGACCATACTAGACGCTAGAAGACAGAGGAGGTGCAATACTAACTGATAATAGGGACTATACTAGACGCTAGAAGACAGAGGAGGGGCAATGATAACTGATAATAGGGACTATACTAGACGCTAGAAGACACGAGGAGGTGCAATGTTAACTGATAATAGGGGACCATACTAGACGCTAGAAGACAGAGGAGGGGCAATGATAACTGATAATAGGGACTATACTAGACGCTAGAAGACAGAGGAGGTTCAATGATAACTGATAATAGGGACCATACTAGACGCTAGAAGACAGAGGAGGTGCAATACTAACTGATAATAGGGACTATACTAGACGCTAGAAGACAGAGGAGGGGCAATGATAACTGATAATAGGGACTATACTAGACGCTAGAAGACAGAGGAGGTGCAATGTTAACTGATAATAGGGGACCATACTAGACGATAGAAGACAGAGGAGGGGCAATGATAACTGATAATAGGGACTATACTAGACGCTAGAAGACAGAGGAGGTGCAATGCTAACTGATAATAGGGACCATTTAGACGCTAGAAGACAGAGGAGGGGCAATGCTAACTGATAATAGGGGACCATACTAGACGATAGAAGACAGAGGAGGGGCAATGCTAACTGATAATAGGGACTAGATTAGACGCTAGAAGACAGAGGAGGGGCAATGCTAACTGATAATAGGGACTATACTAGACGCTAGAAGACAGAGGAGGTGCAATGCTAACTGATAATAGGGACTATACTAGACGCTAGAAGGCAGAGGAGGGGCAATGATAACTGATAATAGGGACTATACTAGACGCTAGAAGACAGAGGAGATGCAATGCTAACTGATAATAGGGGACATACTAGACGCTAGATGACAGAGGAGGGGCAATGATAACTGATAATAGGGACTATACTAGACGCTAGAAGACAGAGGAGGGGCTATGCTAACTGATAATAGGGGACTATACTAGACGCTAGAAGACAGAGGAGGGGCAATGCTAACTGATAATAGGGACTATACTAGACGCTAGAAGACAGAGGAGGGGCAATGCTAACTGATAATAGGGACCATACTAGACGCTAGAAGACAGAGGAGGCGCATTGCTAACTGATAATAGTGGACATACTAGACGCTAGAAGACAGAGGATGGGCAATGCTAACTGATAATAGGGACTATACTAGACGCTAGAAGACAGAGGAGGGGCAATACTACCTGATAATAGGTACTATACTAGACGCTAGAAGACAGAGGAGGCGCATTGCTAACTGATAATAGGGGACATACTAGACGCTAGAAGACAGAGGAGGTGCAATGCTAACTGATAATAGGGGACCATACTAGACGCTAGAAGACAGAGGAGGGGCAATGCTAACTGATAATATGGACTATACTAGACGCTAGAAGACAGAGGAGGGGCAATACTAACTGATAATAGGGGACTATACTAGACGCTAGAAGACAGAGGAGGTGCAATGCTAGTTGATAATAGGGACAATACTAGACGCTAGAAGACAGAGGAGATGCAATGCTAACTGATAATAGGGACCATACTAGACGCTAGAAGACAGAGGAGGGGCAATGCTAACTGATAATAGGGGACCATATTAGACGCTAGAAGACAGAGGAGGGGCAATGCTAACTGATAATAGGGACTATACTAGACGCTAGAAGACAGAGGAGGGCAATACTAACTGATAATAGGGCACTATACTAAACGCTAGAAGACAGAGGAGGTGCAATGCTAGCTGATAATAGGGACTATACTAGACGCTAGAAGACAGAGGAGGTGCAATGCTAACTGATAATAGGGACCATACTAGACGCTAGAAGACAGAGGAGGTGCAATGGTAACTGATAATAGGGGACTATACTAGACGCTAGAAGACAGAGGAGGTGCAATACTAACTGAAAATAGGGGACTATACTAGACGCTAGAAGACAGAGGAGGTGCAATGCCAGCTGATAATAGGGACTATACTAGACGCTAGAAGACAGAGGAGGTGCAATACTAACTGATAATAGGAGACATACTAGACGCTAGAAGACAGAGGAGGGGCAAAGCTAACTGATAATAGGGGACCATACTAGACGCTAGAAGACAGAGGAGGGGCAATTCTAACTGATAATAGGGACTATACTAGACGCTAGAAGACAGAGGAGGTGCAATGCTAGCTGATAATCGAGACTATACTAGACGCTAGAAGGCAGAGGAGGGGCAATGATAACTGATAATAGGGACTGTACTAGACGCTAGAAGACAGAGCAGGGGCAATGCTAACTGATAATAGGGGACTATACTAGACGCTAGAAGACAGAGGAGGTGCAATGATAACTGATAATAGAGACTATACTAGACGCTAGAAGACAGAGGAGGGGCAATGATAACTGATAATAGGGGACTATACTAGACGCTATAAGACAGAGGAGGTGCAATACTAACTGATAATAGGGACCATACTAGACGCTAGAAGACAGAGGAGGTGCAATACTAACTGATAATAGGGACTATACTAGACGCTAGAAGACAGAGGAGGGGCAATGATAACTGATAATAGGGGACTATACTAGACGCTAGAAGACAGAGGAGGTGCAATACTAACTGATAATAGGGACCATACTAGACGCTAGAAGACAGAGGAGGTGCAATGATAACTGATAATAGGGACCATACTAGACGCTAGAAGACAGAGGAGGTGCAATACTAACTGATAATAGGGACTATACTAGACGCTAGAAGACAGAGGAGGGGCAATGATAACTGATAATAGGGACTATACTAGACGCTAGAAGACAGAGGAGGTGCAATGTTAACTGATAATAGGGGACCATACTAGACGCTAGAAGACAGAGGAGGGAAAATGATAACTGATAATAGGGACTATACTAGACGCTAGAAGACAGAGGAGGGGCAATGATAACTGATAATAGGGACTATACTAGACGCTAGAAGACAGAGGAGGTGCAATACTAACTGATAATAGGGACCATACTAGACGCTAGAAGACAGAGGAGGTGCAATACTAACTGATAATAGGGACTATACTAGACGCTAGAAGACAGAGGAGGGGCAATGATAACTGATAATAGGGACTATACTAGACGCTAGAAGACAGAGGAGGTGCAATGTTAACTGATAATAGGGGACCATACTAGACGCTAGAAGACAGAGGAGGGGCAATGATAACTGATAATAGGGACTATACTAGACGCTAGAAGACAGAGGAGGTTCAATGATAACAGATAATAGGGACCATACTAGACGCTAGAAGACAGAGGAGGTGCAATACTAACTGATAATAGGGACTATACTAGACGCTAGAAGACAGAGGAGGGGCAATGATAACTGATAATAGGGACTATACTAGACGCTAGAAGACAGAGGAGGTGCAATGTTAACTGATAATAGGGGACCATACTAGACGCTAGAAGACAGAGGAGGGGCAATGATAACTGATAATAGGGACTATACTAGACGCTAGAAGACAGAGGAGGTGCAATGCTAACTGATAATAGGGACCATACTAGACGCTAGAAGACAGAGGAGGGGCAATGCTAACTGATAATAGGGGACCATACTAGACGCTAGAAGACAGAGGAGGGGCAATGCTAACTGATAATAGGGACTATATTAGACGCTAGAAGACAGAGGAGGGGCAATGCTAACTGATAATAGGGACTATACTAGACGCTAGAAGACAGAGGAGGTGCAATGCTAACTGATAATAGGGACTATACTAGACGCTAGAAGGCAGAGGAGGGGCAATGATAACTGATAATAGGGACTATACTAGACGCTAGAAGACAGAGGAGATGCAATGCTAACTGATAATAGGGGACATACTAGACGCTAGATGACAGAGGAGGGGCAATGATAACTGATAATAGGGACTATACTAGACGCTAGAAGACAGAGGAGGTGCAATACTAACTGATAATAGGGGACTATACTAGACGCTAGAAGACAGAAGAGGTGCAATGCTAATTGATAATAGGGGACTATACTAGACGCTAGAAAACAGAGGAGGGGCAATGATAACTGATAATAGGGACCATACTAGACGCTAGAAGACAGAGGAGGGGCAATGATAACTGATAATAGGGACTATACTAGACACTAGAAGACAGAGGAGGTTCAGTGATAACTGATAATAGGGACCATACTAGACGCTAGAAGACAGAGGAGGTGCAATACTAACTGATAATAGGGACTATACCAGACGCTAGAAGACAGAGGAGGGGCAATGATAACTGATAATAGGGACTATACTAGACGCTAGAAGACAGAGGAGGTGCAATGTTAACTGATAATAGGGGACCATACTAGACGCTAGAAGACAGAGGAGGGAAAATGATAACTGATAATAGGGACTATACTAGACGCTAGAAGACAGAGGAGGTGCAATGCTAACTGATAATAGGGACCATACTAGACGCTAGAAGACAGAGGAGGTGCAATACTAACTGATAATAGGGACTATACTAGACGCTAGAAGACAGAGGAGGGGCAATGATAACTGATAATAGGGACTATACTAGACGCTAGAAGACAGAGGAGGTGCAATGTTAACAGATAATAGGGGACCATACTAGACGCTAGAAGACAGAGGAGGGGCAATGATAACTGATAATAGGGACTATACTAGACGCTAGAAGACAGAGGAGGTTCAATGATAACTGATAATAGGGACCATACTAGACGCTAGAAGACAGAGGAGGTGCAATACTAACTGATAATAGGGACTATACTAGACGCTAGAAGACAGAGGAGGGGCAATGATAACTGATAATAGGGACTATACTAGACGCTAGAAGACAGAGGAGGTGCAATGTTAACTGATAATAGGGGACCATACTAGACGATAGAAGACAGAGGAGGGGCAATGATAACTGATAATAGGGACTATACTAGACGCTAGAAGACAGAGGAGGTGCAATGCTAACTGATAATAGGGACCATTTAGACGCTAGAAGACAGAGGAGGGGCAATGCTAACTGATAATAGGGGACCATACTAGACGATAGAAGACAGAGGAGGGGCAATGCTAACTGATAATAGGGACTAGATTAGACGCTAGAAGACAGAGGAGGGGCAATGCTAACTGATAATAGGGACTATACTAGACGCTAGAAGACAGAGGAGGTGCAATGCTAACTGATAATAGGGACTATACTAGACGCTAGAAGGCAGAGGAGGGGCAATGATAACTGATAATAGGGACTATACTAGACGCTAGAAGACAGAGGAGATGCAATGCTAACTGATAATAGGGGACATACTAGACGCTAGATGACAGAGGAGGGGCAATGATAACTGATAATAGGGACTATACTAGACGCTAGAAGACAGAGGAGGGGCTATGCTAACTGATAATAGGGGACTATACTAGACGCTAGAAGACAGAGGAGGGGCAATGCTAACTGATAATAGGGACTATACTAGACGCTAGAAGACAGAGGAGGGGCAATGCTAACTGATAATAGGGACCATACTAGACGCTAGAAGACAGAGGAGGCGCATTGCTAACTGATAATAGTGGACATACTAGACGCTAGAAGACAGAGGATGGGCAATGCTAACTGATAATAGGGACTATACTAGACGCTAGAAGACAGAGGAGGGGCAATACTAACTGATAATAGGTACTATACTAGACGCTAGAAGACAGAGGAGGCGCATTGCTAACTGATAATAGGGGACATACTAGACGCTAGAAGACAGAGGAGGTGCAATGCTAACTGATAATAGGGGACCATACTAGACGCTAGAAGACAGAGGAGGGGCAATGCTAACTGATAATATGGACTATACTAGACGCTAGAAGACAGAGGAGGGGCAATACTAACTGATAATAGGGGACTATACTAGACGCTAGAAGACAGAGGAGGTGCAATGCTAGTTGATAATAGGGACAATACTAGACGCTAGAAGACAGAGGAGATGCAATGCTAACTGATAATAGGGACCATACTAGACGCTAGAAGACAGAGGAGGGGCAATGCTAACTGATAATAGGGGACCATATTAGACGCTAGAAGACAGAGGAGGGGCAATGCTAACTGATAATAGGGACTATACTAGACGCTAGAAGACAGAGGAGGGGCAATGATAACTGATAATAGGGACTATACTAGACGCTAGAAGACAGAGGAGGTGCAATGTTAACTGATAATAGGGGACCATACTAGACGCTAGAAGACAGAGGAGGGAAAATGATAACTGATAATAGGGACTATACTAGACGCTAGAAGACAGAGGAGGGGCAATGATAACTGATAATAGGGACTATACTAGACGCTAGAAGACAGAGGAGGTGCAATACTAACTGATAATAGGGACCATACTAGACGCTAGAAGACAGAGGAGGTGCAATACTAACTGATAATAGGGACTATACTAGACGCTAGAAGACAGAGGAGGGGCAATGATAACTGATAATAGGGACTATACTAGACGCTAGAAGACAGAGGAGGTGCAATGTTAACTGATAATAGGGGACCATACTAGACGCTAGAAGACAGAGGAGGGGCAATGATAACTGATAATAGGGACTATACTAGACGCTAGAAGACAGAGGAGGTTCAATGATAACAGATAATAGGGACCATACTAGACGCTAGAAGACAGAGGAGGTGCAATACTAACTGATAATAGGGACTATACTAGACGGTAGAAGACAGAGGAGGGGCAATGATAACTGATAATAGGGACTATACTAGACGCTAGAAGACAGAGGAGGTGCAATGTTAACTGATAATAGGGGACCATACTAGACGCTAGAAGACAGAGGAGGGGCAATGATAACTGATAATAGGGACTATACTAGACGCTAGAAGACAGAGGAGGTGCAATGCTAACTGATAATAGGGACCATACTAGACGCTAGAAGACAGAGGAGGGGCAATGCTAACTGATAATAGGGGACCATACTAGACGCTAGAAGACAGAGGAGGGGCAATGCTAACTGATAATAGGGACTATATTAGACGCTAGAAGACAGAGGAGGGGCAATGCTAACTGATAATAGGGACTATACTAGACGCTAGAAGACAGAGGAGGTGCAATGCTAACTGATAATAGGGACTATACTAGACGCTAGAAGGCAGAGGAGGGGCAATGATAACTGATAATAGGGACTATACTAGACGCTAGAAGACAGAGGAGATGCAATGCTAACTGATAATAGGGGACATACTAGACGCTAGATGACAGAGGAGGGGCAATGATAACTGATAATAGGGACTATACTAGACGCTAGAAGACAGAGGAGGTGCAATACTAACTGATAATAGGGGACTATACTAGACGCTAGAAGACAGAAGAGGTGCAATGCTAATTGATAATAGGGGACTATACTAGACGCTAGAAAACAGAGGAGGGGCAATGATAACTGATAATAGGGACCATACTAGACGCTAGAAGACAGAGGAGGGGCAATGATAACTGATAATAGGGACTATACTAGACACTAGAAGACAGAGGAGGTTCAGTGATAACTGATAATAGGGACCATACTAGACGCTAGAAGACAGAGGAGGTGCAATACTAACTGATAATAGGGACTATACCAGACGCTAGAAGACAGAGGAGGGGCAATGATAACTGATAATAGGGACTATACTAGACGCTAGAAGACAGAGGAGGTGCAATGTTAACTGATAATAGGGGACCATACTAGACGCTAGAAGACAGAGGAGGGAAAATGATAACTGATAATAGGGACTATACTAGACGCTAGAAGACAGAGGAGGTGCAATGCTAACTGATAATAGGGACCATACTAGACGCTAGAAGACAGAGGAGGTGCAATACTAACTGATAATAGGGACTATACTAGACGCTAGAAGACAGAGGAGGGGCAATGATAACTGATAATAGGGACTATACTAGACGCTAGAAGACAGAGGAGGTGCAATGTTAACAGATAATAGGGGACCATACTAGACGCTAGAAGACAGAGGAGGGGCAATGATAACTGATAATAGGGACTATACTAGACGCTAGAAGACAGAGGAGGTTCAATGATAACTGATAATAGGGACCATACTAGACGCTAGAAGACAGAGGAGGTGCAATACTAACTGATAATAGGGACTATACTAGACGCTAGAAGACAGAGGAGGGGCAATGATAACTGATAATAGGGACTATACTAGACGCTAGAAGACAGAGGAGGTGCAATGTTAACTGATAATAGGGGACCATACTAGACGATAGAAGACAGAGGAGGGGCAATGATAACTGATAATAGGGACTATACTAGACGCTAGAAGACAGAGGAGGTGCAATGCTAACTGATAATAGGGACCATTTAGACGCTAGAAGACAGAGGAGGGGCAATGCTAACTGATAATAGGGGACCATACTAGACGATAGAAGACAGAGGAGGGGCAATGCTAACTGATAATAGGGACTAGATTAGACGCTAGAAGACAGAGGAGGGGCAATGCTAACTGATAATAGGGACTATACTAGACGCTAGAAGACAGAGGAGGTGCAATGCTAACTGATAATAGGGACTATACTAGACGCTAGAAGGCAGAGGAGGGGCAATGATAACTGATAATAGGGACTATACTAGACGCTAGAAGACAGAGGAGATGCAATGCTAACTGATAATAGGGGACATACTAGACGCTAGATGACAGAGGAGGGGCAATGATAACTGATAATAGGGACTATACTAGACGCTAGAAGACAGAGGAGGGGCTATGCTAACTGATAATAGGGGACTATACTAGACGCTAGAAGACAGAGGAGGGGCAATGCTAACTGATAATAGGGACTATACTAGACGCTAGAAGACAGAGGAGGGGCAATGCTAACTGATAATAGGGACCATACTAGACGCTAGAAGACAGAGGAGGCGCATTGCTAACTGATAATAGTGGACATACTAGACGCTAGAAGACAGAGGATGGGCAATGCTAACTGATAATAGGGACTATACTAGACGCTAGAAGACAGAGGAGGGGCAATACTAACTGATAATAGGTACTATACTAGACGCTAGAAGACAGAGGAGGCGCATTGCTAACTGATAATAGGGGACATACTAGACGCTAGAAGACAGAGGAGGTGCAATGCTAACTGATAATAGGGGACCATACTAGACGCTAGAAGACAGAGGAGGGGCAATGCTAACTGATAATATGGACTATACTAGACGCTAGAAGACAGAGGAGGGGCAATACTAACTGATAATAGGGGACTATACTAGACGCTAGAAGACAGAGGAGGTGCAATGCTAGTTGATAATAGGGACAATACTAGACGCTAGAAGACAGAGGAGATGCAATGCTAACTGATAATAGGGACCATACTAGACGCTAGAAGACAGAGGAGGGGCAATGCTAACTGATAATAGGGGACCATATTAGACGCTAGAAGACAGAGGAGGGGCAATGCTAACTGATAATAGGGACTATACTAGACGCTAGAAGACAGAGGAGGGCAATACTAACTGATAATAGGGCACTATACTAAACGCTAGAAGACAGAGGAGGTGCAATGCTAGCTGATAATAGGGACTATACTAGACGCTAGAAGACAGAGGAGGTGCAATGCTAACTGATAATAGGGACCATACTAGACGCTAGAAGACAGAGGAGGTGCAATGGTAACTGATAATAGGGGACTATACTAGACGCTAGAAGACAGAGGAGGTGCAATACTAACTGAAAATAGGGGACTATACTAGACGCTAGAAGACAGAGGAGGTGCAATGCCAGCTGATAATAGGGACTATACTAGACGCTAGAAGACAGAGGAGGTGCAATACTAACTGATAATAGGGACTATACTAGACGCTAGAAGACAGAGGAGGGGCAAAGCTAACTGATAATAGGGGACCATACTAGACGCTAGAAGACAGAGGAGGGGCAATTCTAACTGATAATAGGGACTATACTAGACGCTAGAAGACAGAGGAGGTGCAATGCTAGCTGATAATAGAGACTATACTAGACGCTAGAAGGCAGAGGAGTGGCAATGATAACTGATAATAGGGACTGTACTAGACGTTAGAAGACAGAGCAGGGGCAATGCTAACTGATAATAGGGGACTATACTAGACGCTAGAAGACAGAGGAGGTGCAATGATAACTGATAATAGAGACTATACTAGACGCTAGAAGACAGAGGAGGGGCAATGATAACTGATAATAGGGGACTATACAAGACGCTATAAGACAGAGGAGGTGCAATACTAACTGATAATAGGGACCATACTAGACGCTAGAAGACAGAGGAGGTGCAATACTAACTGATAATAGGGACTATACTAGACGCTAGAAGACAGAGGAGGGGCAATGATAACTGATAATAGGGGACTATACTAGACGCTAGAAGACAGAGGAGGTGCAATACTAACTGATAATAGGGACCATACTAGACGCTAGAAGACAGAGGAGGTGCAATGATAACTGATAATAGGGACCATACTAGACGCTAGAAGACAGAGGAGGTGCAATACTAACTGATAATAGGGACTATACTAGACGCTAGAAGACAGAGGAGGGGCAATGATAACTGATAATAGGGACTATACTAGACGCTAGAAGACAGAGGAGGTGCAATGTTAACTGATAATAGGGGACCATACTAGACGCTAGAAGACAGAGGAGGGAAAATGATAAGTGATAATAGGGACTATACTAGACGCTAGAAGACAGAGGAGGGGCAATGATAACTGATAATAGGGACTATACTAGACGCTAGAAGACAGAGGAGGTGCAATACTAACTGATAATAGGGACCATACTAGACGCTAGAAGACAGAGGAGGTGCAATACTAACTGATAATAGGGACTATACTAGACGCTAGAAGACAGAGGAGGGGCAATGATAACTGATAATAGGGACTATACTAGACGCTAGAAGACAGAGGAGGTGCAATGTTAACTGATAATAGGGGACCATACTAGACGCTAGAAGACAGAGGAGGGGCAATGATAACTGATAATAGGGACTATACTAGACGCTAGAAGACAGAGAAGGTTCAATGATAACAGATAATAGGGACCATACTAGACGCTAGAAGACAGAGGAGGTGCAATATTAACTGATAATAGGGACTATACTAGACGCTAGAAGACAGAGGAGGGGCAATGATAACTGATAATAGGGACTATACTAGACGCTAGAAGACAGAGGAGGTGCAATGTTAACTGATAATAGGGGACCATACTAGACGCTAGAAGACAGAGGAGGGGCAATGATAACTGATAATAGGGACTATACTAGACGCTAGAAGACAGAGGAGGTGCAATGCTAACTGATAATAGGGACCATACTAGACGCTAGAAGACAGAGGAGGGGCAATGCTAACTGATAATAGGGGACCATACTAGACGCTAGAAGACAGAGGAGGGGCAATGCTAACTGATAATAGGGACTATATTAGACGCTAGAAGACAGAGGAGGGGCAATGCTAACTGATAATAGGGACTATACTAGACGCTAGAAGACAGAGGAGGTGCAATGCTAACTGATAATAGGGACTATACTAGACGCTAGAAGGCAGAGGAGGGGCAATGATAACTGATAATAGGGACTATACTAGACGCTAGAAGACAGAGGAGATGCAATGCTAACTGATAATAGGGGACATACTAGACGCTAGATGACAGAGGAGGGGCAATGATAACTGATAATAGGGACTATACTAGACGCTAGAAGACAGAGGAGGGGCTATGCTAACTGATAATAGGGGACTATACTAGACGCTAGAAGACAGAGGAGGGGCAATGATAACTGATAATAGGGACTATACTAGACGCTAGAAGACAGAGGAGGGGCAATGCTAACTGATAATAGGGACCATACTAGACGCTAGAAGACAGAGGAGACGCATTGCTAACTGATAATAGGGGACATACTAGACGCTAGAAGACAGAGGATGGGCAATGCTAACTGATAATAGGGACTATACTAGACGCTAGAAGACAGAGGAGGGGCAATACTAACTGATAATAGGTACTATACTAGACGCTAGAAGACAGAGGAGGCGCATTGCTAACTGATAATAGGGGACATACTAGACGCAAGAAGACAGAGGAGGTGCAATGCTAACTGATAATAGGGGACCATACTAGACGCTAGAAGACAGAGGAGGGGCAATGCTAACTGATAATATGGACTATACTAGACGCTAGAAGACAGAGGAGGGGCAATACTAACTGATAATAGGGGACTATACTAGACGCTAGAAGACAGAGGAGGTGCAATGCTAGTTGATAATAGGGACAATACTAGACGCTAGAAGACAGAGGAGATGCAATGCTAACTGATAATAGGGACCATACTAGACGCTAGAAGACAGAGGAGGGGCAATGCTAACTGATAATAGGGGACTATACTAGACGCTAGAAGACAGAGGAGGGGCAATACTAACTGATAATAGGGCACTATACTAAACGCTAGAAGACAGAGGAGGTGCAATGCTAGCTGATAATAGGGACTATACTAGACGCTAGAAGACAGAGGAGGTGCAATGCTAACTGATAATAGGGACCATACTAGACGCTAGAAGACAGAGGAGGTGCAATGTTAACTGATAATAGGGGACCATACTAGACGATAGAAGACAGAGGAGGGGCAATGATAACTGATAATAGGGACTATACTAGATGCTAGAAGACAGAGGAGGTGCAATGCTAACTGATAATAGGGACCATTTAGACGCTAGAAGACAGAGGAGGGGCAATGCTAACTGATAATAGGGGACCATACTAGACGCTAGAAGACAGAGGAGGGGCAATGCTAACTGATAATAGGGACTATATTAGACGCTAGAAGACAGAGGAGGGGCAATGCTAACTGATAATAGGGACTATACTAGACGCTAGAAGACAGAGGAGGCGCATTGCTAACTGATAATAGGGGACATACTAGACGCTAGAAGACAGAGGAGGTGCAATGCTAACTGATAATAGGGGACCATACTAGACGCTAGAAGACAGAGGAGGGGCAATGCTAACTGATAATATGGACTATACTAGACGCTAGAAGACAGAGGAGGGGCAATACTAACTGATAATAGGGGACTATACTAGACGCTAGAAGACAGAGGAGGTGCAATGCTAGTTGATAATAGGGACAATACTAGACGCTAGAAGACAGAGGAGATGCAATGCTAACTGATAATAGGGACCATACTAGACGCTAGAAGACAGAGGAGGGGCAATGCTAACTGATAATAGGGGACCATATTAGGTGCTAGAAGACAGAGGAGGGGCAATGCTAACTGATAATAGGGACTATACTAGACGCTAGAAGACAAAGGAGGGCAATACTAACTGATAATAGGGCACTATACTAAACGCTAGAAGACAGAGGAGGTGCAATGCTAGCTGATAATAGGGACTATACTAGACGCTAGAAGACAGAGGAGGTGCAATGCTAACTGATAATAGGGACCATACTAGACGCTAGAAGACAGAGGAGGTGCAATGCCAGCTGATAATAGGGACTATACTAGACGCTAGAAGACAGAGGAGGTGCAATACTAACTGATAATAGGAGACATACTAGACGCTAGAAGACAGAGGAGGGGCAAAGCTAACTGATAATAGGGGACCATACTAGACGCTAGAAGACAGAGGAGGGGCAATTCTAACTGATAATAGGGACTATACTAGACGCTAGAAGACAGAGGAGGTGCAATGCTAGCTGATAATAGGGACTATACTAGACGCTAGAAGGCAGAGGAGGGGCAATGATAACTGATAATAGGGACTATACTAGACGCTAGAAGACAGAGCAGGGGCAATGCTAACTGATAATAGGGGACTATACTAGACGCTAGAAGACAGAGGAGGTGCAATGATAACTGATAATAGAGACTATACTAGACGCTAGAAGACAGAGGAGGGGCAATGATAACTGATAATAGGGGACTATACTAGACGCTAGAAGACAGAGGAGGTGCAATACTAACTGATAATAGGGACCATACTAGACGCTAGAAGACAGAGGAGATGCAATACTAACTGATATTAGGGACTATACTAGACGCTAGAAGACAGAGGAGGGGCAATGATAACTGATAATAGGGGACTATACTAGACGCTAGAAGACAGAGGAGGTGCAATACTATCTGATAATAGGGACCATACTAGACGCTAGAAGACAGAGGAGGTGCAATGATAACTGATAATAGGGACCATACTAGACGCTAGAAGACAGAGGAGGTGCAATACTAACTGATAATAGGGACTATACTAGACGCTAGAAGACAGAGGAGGGGCAATGATAACTGATAATAGGGACTATACTAGACGCTAGAAGACAGAGGAGGTGCAATGTTAACTGCTAATAGGGGACCATACTAGACGCTAGAAGACAGAGGAGGGAAAATGATAACTGATAATAGGGACTATACTAGACGCTAGAAGACAGAGGAGGGGCAATGATAACTGATAATAGGGACTATACTAGACGCTAGAAGACAGAGGAGGTGCAATACTAACTGATAATAGGGACCATACTAGACGCTAGAAGACAGAGGAGGTGCAATACTAACTGATAATAGGGACTATACTAGACGCTAGAAGACAGAGGAGGGGCAATGATAACTGATAATAGGGACTATACTAGACGCTAGAAGACAGAGGAGGTGCAATGTTAACTGATAATAGGGGACCATACTAGACGCTAGAAGACAGAGGAGGGGCAATGATAACTGATAATAGGGACTATACTAGACGCTAGAAGACAGAGGAGGTTCAATGATAACAGATAATAGGGACCATACTAGACGCTAGAAGACAGAGGAGGTGCAATACTAACTGATAATAGGGACTATACTAGACGCTAGAAGACAGAGGAGGGGCAATGATAACTGATAATAGGGACTATACTAGACGCTAGAAGACAGAGGAGGTGCAATGTTAACTGATAATAGGGGACCATACTAGACGCTAGAAGACAGAGGAGGGGCAATGATAACTGATAATAGGGACTATACTAGACGCTAGAAGACAGAGGAGGTGCAATGCTAACTGATAATAGGGACCATACTAGACGCTAGAAGACAGAGGAGGGGCAATGCTAACTGATAATAGGGGACCATACTAGACGCTAGAAGACAGAGGAGGGGCAATGCTAACTGATAATAGGGACTATACTAGACGCTAGAAGACAGAGGAGGTGCAATACTAACTGATAATAGGGACTATACCAGACGCTAGAAGACAGAGGAGGGGCAATGATAACTGATAATAGGGACTATACTAGACGCTAGAAGACAGAGGAGGTGCAATGTTAACTGATAATAGGGGACCATACTAGACGCTAGAAGACAGAGGAGGGAAAATGATAACTGATAATAGGGACTATACTAGACGATAGAAGACAGAGGAGGTGCAATGCTAACTGATAATAGGGACCATACTAGACGCTAGAAGACAGAGGAGGTGCAATACTAACTGATAATAGGGACTATACTAGACGCTAGAAGACAGAGGAGGTGCAATGCTAACTGATAATAGGGACCATACTAGACGCTAGAAGACAGAGGAGGGGCAATGCTAACTGATAATAGGGGACCATACTAGACGCTAGAAGACAGAGGAGGGGCAATGCTAACTGATAATAGGGACTATATTAGACGCTAGAAGACAGAGGAGGGGCAATGCTAACTGATAATAGGGACTATACTAGACGCTAGAAGACAGAGGAGGTGCAATGCTAACTGATAATAGGGACTATTCTAGACGCTAGAAGGCAGAGGAGGGGCAATGATAACTGATAATAGGGACTATACTAGACGCTAGAAGACAGAGGAGATGCAATGCTAACTGATAATAGGGGACATACTAGACGCTAGATGACAGAGGAGGGGCAATGATAACTGATAATAGGGACTATACTAGACGCTAGAAGACAGAGGAGGGGCTATGCTAACTGATAATAGGGGACTATACTAGACGCTAGAAGACAGAGGAGGGGCAATGATAACTGATAATAGGGACTATACTAGACGCTAGAAGACAGAGGAGGGGCAATGCTAACTGATAATAGGGACCATACTAGACGCTAGAAGACAGAGGAGACGCATTGCTAACTGATAATAGGGGACATACTAGACGCTAGAAGACAGAGGATGGGCAATGCTAACTGATAATAGGGACTATACTAGACGCTAGAAGACAGAGGAGGGGCAATACTAACTGATAATAGGTACTATACTAGACGCTAGAAGACAGAGGAGGCGCATTGCTAACTGATAATAGGGGACATACTAGACGCAAGAAGACAGAGGAGGTGCAATGCTAACTGATAATAGGGGACCATACTAGACGCTAGAAGACAGAGGAGGGGCAATGCTAACTGATAATATGGACTATACTAGACGCTAGAAGACAGAGGAGGGGCAATACTAACTGATAATAGGGGACTATACTAGACGCTAGAAGACAGAGGAGGTGCAATGCTAGTTGATAATAGGGACAATACTAGACGCTAGAAGACAGAGGAGATGCAATGCTAACTGATAATAGGGACCATACTAGACGCTAGAAGACAGAGGAGGGGCAATGCTAACTGATAATAGGGGACTATACTAGACGCTAGAAGACAGAGGAGGGGCAATACTAACTGATAATAGGGCACTATACTAAACGCTAGAAGACAGAGGAGGTGCAATGCTAGCTGATAATAGGGACTATACTAGACGCTAGAAGACAGAGGAGGTGCAATGCTAACTGATAATAGGGACCATACTAGACGCTAGAAGACAGAGGAGGTGCAATGTTAACTGATAATAGGGGACCATACTAGACGATAGAAGACAGAGGAGGGGCAATGATAACTGATAATAGGGACTATACTAGATGCTAGAAGACAGAGGAGGTGCAATGCTAACTGATAATAGGGACCATTTAGACGCTAGAAGACAGAGGAGGGGCAATGCTAACTGATAATAGGGGACCATACTAGACGCTAGAAGACAGAGGAGGGGCAATGCTAACTGATAATAGGGACTATATTAGACGCTAGAAGACAGAGGAGGGGCAATGCTAACTGATAATAGGGACTATACTAGACGCTAGAAGACAGAGGAGGCGCATTGCTAACTGATAATAGGGGACATACTAGACGCTAGAAGACAGAGGAGGTGCAATGCTAACTGATAATAGGGGACCATACTAGACGCTAGAAGACAGAGGAGGGGCAATGCTAACTGATAATATGGACTATACTAGACGCTAGAAGACAGAGGAGGGGCAATACTAACTGATAATAGGGGACTATACTAGACGCTAGAAGACAGAGGAGGTGCAATGCTAGTTGATAATAGGGACAATACTAGACGCTAGAAGACAGAGGAGATGCAATGCTAACTGATAATAGGGACCAT
Source organism: Meconema thalassinum (assembly GCA_946902985.2). Lineage (NCBI taxonomy): Eukaryota > Metazoa > Arthropoda > Insecta > Orthoptera > Tettigoniidae > Meconema > Meconema thalassinum. Next base: position 605,828 of record CAMPQE020000024.1, read on the forward strand.
ACTAGACGCTAGAAGACAGAGGAGGGGCAATGCTAACTGATAATAGGGGACCATATTAGACGCTAGAAGACAGAGGAGGGGCAATGCTAACTGATAATAGGGACTATACTAGACGCTAGAAGACAAAGGAGGGCAATACTAACTGATAATAGGGCACTATACTAAACGCTAGAAGACAGAGGAGGTGCAATGCTAGCTGATAATAGGGACTATACTAGACGCTAGAAGACAGAGGAGGTGCAATGCTAACTGATAATAGGGACCATACTAGACGCTAGAAGACAGAGGAGGTGCAATGCCAGCTGATAATAGGGACTATACTAGACGCTAGAAGACAGAGGAGGTGCAATACTAACTGATAATAGGAGACATACTAGACGCTAGAAGACAGAGGAGGGGCAAAGCTAACTGATAATAGGGGACCATACTAGACGCTAGAAGACAGAGGAGGGGCAATTCTAACTGATAATAGGGACTATACTAGACGCTAGAAGACAGAGGAGGTGCAATGCTAGCTGATAATAGGGACTATACTAGACGCTAGAAGGCAGAGGAGGGGCAATGATAACTGATAATAGGGACTATACTAGACGCTAGAAGACAGAGCAGGGGCAATGCTAACTGATAATAGGGGACTATACTAGACGCTAGAAGACAGAGGAGGTGCAATGATAACTGATAATAGAGACTATACTAGACGCTAGAAGACAGAGGAGGGGCAATGATAACTGATAATAGGGGATTATACTAGACGCTAGAAGACAGAGGAGGTGCAATACTAACTGATAATAGGGACCATACTAGACGCTAGAAGACAGAGGAGATGCAATACTAACTGATATTAGGGACTATACTAGACGCTAGAAGACAGAGGAGGGGCAATGATAACTGATAATAGGGGACTATACTAGACGCTAGAAGACAGAGGAGGTGCAATACTATCTGATAATAGGGACCATACTAGACGCTAGAAGACAGAGGAGGTGCAATGATAACTGATAATAGGGACCATACTAGACGCTAGAAGACAGAGGAGGTGCAATACTAACTGATAATAGGGACTATACTAGACGCTAGAAGACAGAGGAGGGGCAATGATAACTGATAATAGGGACTATACTAGACGCTAGAAGACAGAGGAGGTGCAATGTTAACTGCTAATAGGGGACCATACTAGACGCTAGAAGACAGAGGAGGGAAAATGATAACTGATAATAGGGACTATACTAGACGCTAGAAGACAGAGGAGGGGCAATGATAACTGATAATAGGGACTATACTAGACGCTAGAAGACAGAGGAGGTGCAATACTAACTGATAATAGGGACCATACTAGACGCTAGAAGACAGAGGAGGTGCAATACTAACTGATAATAGGGACTATACTAGACGCTAGAAGACAGAGGAGGGGCAATGATAACTGATAATAGGGACTATACTAGACGCTAGAAGACAGAGGAGGTGCAATGTTAACTGATAATAGGGGACCATACTAGACGCTAGAAGACAGAGGAGGGGCAATGATAACTGATAATAGGGACTATACTAGACGCTAGAAGACAGAGGAGGTTCAATGATAACAGATAATAGGGACCATACTAGACGCTAGAAGACAGAGGAGGTGCAATACTAACTGATAATAGGGACTATACTAGACGCTAGAAGACAGAGGAGGGGCAATGATAACTGATAATAGGGACTATACTAGACGCTAGAAGACAGAGGAGGTGCAATGTTAACTGATAATAGGGGACCATACTAGACGCTAGAAGACAGAGGAGGGGCAATGATAACTGATAATAGGGACTATACTAGACGCTAGAAGACAGAGGAGGTGCAATGCTAACTGATAATAGGGACCATACTAGACGCTAGAAGACAGAGGAGGGGCAATGCTAACTGATAATAGGGGACCATACTAGACGCTAGAAGACAGAGGAGGGGCAATGCTAACTGATAATAGGGACTATACTAGACGCTAGAAGACAGAGGAGGTGCAATACTAACTGATAATAGGGACTATACCAGACGCTAGAAGACAGAGGAGGGGCAATGATAACTGATAATAGGGACTATACTAGACGCTAGAAGACAGAGGAGGTGCAATGTTAACTGATAATAGGGGACCATACTAGACGCTAGAAGACAGAGGAGGGAAAATGATAACTGATAATAGGGACTATACTAGACGCTAGAAGACAGAGGAGGTGCAATGCTAACTGATAATAGGGACCATACTAGACGCTAGAAGACAGAGGAGGTGCAATACTAACTGATAATAGGGACTATACTAGACGCTAGAAGACAGAGGAGGGGCAATGATAACTGATAATAGGGACTATACTAGACGCTAGAAGACAGAGGAGGTGCAATGTTAACAGATAATAGGGGACCATACTAGACGCTAGAAGACAGAGGAGGGGCAATGATAACTGATAATAGGGACTATACTAGACGCTAGAAGACAGAGGAGGTTCAATGATAACTGATAATAGGGACCATACTAGACGCTAGAAGACAGAGGAGGTGCAATACTAACTGATAATAGGGACTATACTAGACGCTAGAAGACAGAGGAGGGGCAATGATAACTGATAATAGGGACTATACTAGACGCTAGAAGACAGAGGAGGTGCAATGTTAACTGATAATAGGGGACCATACTAGACGATAGAAGACAGAGGAGGGGCAATGATAACTGATAATAGGGACTATACTAGACGCTAGAAGACAGAGGAGGTGCAATGCTAACTGATAATAGGGACCATTTAGACGCTAGAAGACAGAGGAGGGGCAATGCTAACTGATAATAGGGGACCATACTAGACGATAGAAGACAGAGGAGGGGCAATGCTAACTGATAATAGGGACTAGATTAGACGCTAGAAGACAGAGGAGGGGCAATGCTAACTGATAATAGGGACTATACTAGACGCTAGAAGACAGAGGAGGTGCAATGCTAACTGATAATAGGGACTATACTAGACGCTAGAAGGCAGAGGAGGGGCAATGATAACTGATAATAGGGACTATACTAGACGCTAGAAGACAGAGGAGATGCAATGCTAACTGATAATAGGGGACATACTAGACGCTAGATGACAGAGGAGGGGCAATGATAACTGATAATAGGGACTATACTAGACGCTAGAAGACAGAGGAGGGGCTATGCTAACTGATAATAGGGGACTATACTAGACGCTAGAAGACAGAGGAGGGGCAATGCTAACTGATAATAGGGACTATACTAGACGCTAGAAGACAGAGGAGGGGCAATGCTAACTGATAATAGGGACCATACTAGACGCTAGAAGACAGAGGAGGCGCATTGCTAACTGATAATAGTGGACATACTAGACGCTAGAAGACAGAGGATGGGCAATGCTAACTGATAATAGGGACTATACTAGACGCTAGAAGACAGAGGAGGGGCAATACTAACTGATAATAGGTACTATACTAGACGCTAGAAGACAGAGGAGGCGCATTGCTAACTGATAATAGGGGACATACTAGACGCTAGAAGACAGAGGAGGTGCAATGCTAACTGATAATAGGGGACCATACTAGACGCTAGAAGACAGAGGAGGGGCAATGCTAACTGATAATATGGACTATACTAGACGCTAGAAGACAGAGGAGGGGCAATACTAACTGATAATAGGGGACTATACTAGACGCTAGAAGACAGAGGAGGTGCAATGCTAGTTGATAATAGGGACAATACTAGACGCTAGAAGACAGAGGAGATGCAATGCTAACTGATAATAGGGACCATACTAGACGCTAGAAGACAGAGGAGGGGCAATGCTAACTGATAATAGGGGACCATATTAGACGCTAGAAGACAGAGGAGGGGCAATGCTAACTGATAATAGGGACTATACTAGACGCTAGAAGACAGAGGAGGGCAATACTAACTGATAATAGGGCACTATACTAAACGCTAGAAGACAGAGGAGGTGCAATGCTAGCTGATAATAGGGACTATACTAGACGCTAGAAGACAGAGGAGGTGCAATGCTAACTGATAATAGGGACCATACTAGACGCTAGAAGACAGAGGAGGTGCAATGGTAACTGATAATAGGGGACTATACTAGACGCTAGAAGACAGAGGAGGTGCAATACTAACTGAAAATAGGGGACTATACTAGACGCTAGAAGACAGAGGAGGTGCAATGCCAGCTGATAATAGGGACTATACTAGACGCTAGAAGACAGAGGAGGTGCAATACTAACTGATAATAGGGACTATACTAGACGCTAGAAGACAGAGGAGGGGCAAAGCTAACTGATAATAGGGGACCATACTAGACGCTAGAAGACAGAGGAGGGGCAATTCTAACTGATAATAGGGACTATACTAGACGCTAGAAGACAGAGGAGGTGCAATGCTAGCTGATAATAGAGACTATACTAGACGCTAGAAGGCAGAGGAGTGGCAATGATAACTGATAATAGGGACTGTACTAGACGTTAGAAGACAGAGCAGGGGCAATGCTAACTGATAATAGGGGACTATACTAGACGCTAGAAGACAGAGGAGGTGCAATGATAACTGATAATAGAGACTATACTAGACGCTAGAAGACAGAGGAGGGGCAATGATAACTGATAATAGGGGACTATACAAGACGCTATAAGACAGAGGAGGTGCAATACTAACTGATAATAGGGACCATACTAGACGCTAGAAGACAGAGGAGGTGCAATACTAACTGATAATAGGGACTATACTAGACGCTAGAAGACAGAGGAGGGGCAATGATAACTGATAATAGGGGACTATACTAGACGCTAGAAGACAGAGGAGGTGCAATACTAACTGATAATAGGGACCATACTAGACGCTAGAAGACAGAGGAGGTGCAATGATAACTGATAATAGGGACCATACTAGACGCTAGAAGACAGAGGAGGTGCAATACTAACTGATAATAGGGACTATACTAGACGCTAGAAGACAGAGGAGGGGCAATGATAACTGATAATAGGGACTATACTAGACGCTAGAAGACAGAGGAGGTGCAATGTTAACTGATAATAGGGGACCATACTAGACGCTAGAAGACAGAGGAGGGAAAATGATAAGTGATAATAGGGACTATACTAGACGCTAGAAGACAGAGGAGGGGCAATGATAACTGATAATAGGGACTATACTAGACGCTAGAAGACAGAGGAGGTGCAATACTAACTGATAATAGGGACCATACTAGACGCTAGAAGACAGAGGAGGTGCAATACTAACTGATAATAGGGACTATACTAGACGCTAGAAGACAGAGGAGGGGCAATGATAACTGATAATAGGGACTATACTAGACGCTAGAAGACAGAGGAGGTGCAATGTTAACTGATAATAGGGGACCATACTAGACGCTAGAAGACAGAGGAGGGGCAATGATAACTGATAATAGGGACTATACTAGACGCTAGAAGACAGAGAAGGTTCAATGATAACAGATAATAGGGACCATACTAGACGCTAGAAGACAGAGGAGGTGCAATACTAACTGATAATAGGGACTATACTAGACGCTAGAAGACAGAGGAGGGGCAATGATAACTGATAATAGGGACTATACTAGACGCTAGAAGACAGAGGAGGTGCAATGTTAACTGATAATAGGGGACCATACTAGACGCTAGAAGACAGAGGAGGGGCAATGATAACTGATAATAGGGACTATACTAGACGCTAGAAGACAGAGGAGGTGCAATGCTAACTGATAATAGGGACCATACTAGACGCTAGAAGACAGAGGAGGGGCAATGCTAACTGATAATAGGGGACCATACTAGACGCTAGAAGACAGAGGAGGGGCAATGCTAACTGATAATAGGGACTATATTAGACGCTAGAAGACAGAGGAGGGGCAATGCTAACTGATAATAGGGACTATACTAGACGCTAGAAGACAGAGGAGGTGCAATGCTAACTGATAATAGGGACTATACTAGACGCTAGAAGGCAGAGGAGGGGCAATGATAACTGATAATAGGGACTATACTAGACGCTAGAAGACAGAGGAGATGCAATGCTAACTGATAATAGGGGACATACTAGACGCTAGATGACAGAGGAGGGGCAATGATAACTGATAATAGGGACTATACTAGACGCTAGAAGACAGAGGAGGGGCTATGCTAACTGATAATAGGGGACTATACTAGACGCTAGAAGACAGAGGAGGGGCAATGATAACTGATAATAGGGACTATACTAGACGCTAGAAGACAGAGGAGGGGCAATGCTAACTGATAATAGGGACCATACTAGACGCTAGAAGACAGAGGAGACGCATTGCTAACTGATAATAGGGGACATACTAGACGCTAGAAGACAGAGGATGGGCAATGCTAACTGATAATAGGGACTATACTAGACGCTAGAAGACAGAGGAGGGGCAATACTAACTGATAATAGGTACTATACTAGACGCTAGAAGACAGAGGAGGCGCATTGCTAACTGATAATAGGGGACATACTAGACGCAAGAAGACAGAGGAGGTGCAATGCTAACTGATAATAGGGGACCATACTAGACGCTAGAAGACAGAGGAGGGGCAATGCTAACTGATAATATGGACTATACTAGACGCTAGAAGACAGAGGAGGGGCAATACTAACTGATAATAGGGGACTATACTAGACGCTAGAAGACAGAGGAGGTGCAATGCTAGTTGATAATAGGGACAATACTAGACGCTAGAAGACAGAGGAGATGCAATGCTAACTGATAATAGGGACCATACTAGACGCTAGAAGACAGAGGAGGGGCAATGCTAACTGATAATAGGGGACTATACTAGACGCTAGAAGACAGAGGAGGGGCAATACTAACTGATAATAGGGCACTATACTAAACGCTAGAAGACAGAGGAGGTGCAATGCTAGCTGATAATAGGGACTATACTAGACGCTAGAAGACAGAGGAGGTGCAATGCTAACTGATAATAGGGACCATACTAGACGCTAGAAGACAGAGGAGGTGCAATGTTAACTGATAATAGGGGACCATACTAGACGATAGAAGACAGAGGAGGGGCAATGATAACTGATAATAGGGACTATACTAGATGCTAGAAGACAGAGGAGGTGCAATGCTAACTGATAATAGGGACCATTTAGACGCTAGAAGACAGAGGAGGGGCAATGCTAACTGATAATAGGGGACCATACTAGACGCTAGAAGACAGAGGAGGGGCAATGCTAACTGATAATAGGGACTATATTAGACGCTAGAAGACAGAGGAGGGGCAATGCTAACTGATAATAGGGACTATACTAGACGCTAGAAGACAGAGGAGGCGCATTGCTAACTGATAATAGGGGACATACTAGACGCTAGAAGACAGAGGAGGTGCAATGCTAACTGATAATAGGGGACCATACTAGACGCTAGAAGACAGAGGAGGGGCAATGCTAACTGATAATATGGACTATACTAGACGCTAGAAGACAGAGGAGGGGCAATACTAACTGATAATAGGGGACTATACTAGACGCTAGAAGACAGAGGAGGTGCAATGCTAGTTGATAATAGGGACAATACTAGACGCTAGAAGACAGAGGAGATGCAATGCTAACTGATAATAGGGACCATACTAGACGCTAGAAGACAGAGGAGGGGCAATGCTAACTGATAATAGGGGACCATATTAGACGCTAGAAGACAGAGGAGGGGCAATGCTAACTGATAATAGGGACTATACTAGACGCTAGAAGACAAAGGAGGGCAATACTAACTGATAATAGGGCACTATACTAAACGCTAGAAGACAGAGGAGGTGCAATGCTAGCTGATAATAGGGACTATACTAGACGCTAGAAGACAGAGGAGGTGCAATGCTAACTGATAATAGGGACCATACTAGACGCTAGAAGACAGAGGAGGTGCAATGCCAGCTGATAATAGGGACTATACTAGACGCTAGAAGACAGAGGAGGTGCAATACTAACTGATAATAGGAGACATACTAGACGCTAGAAGACAGAGGAGGGGCAAAGCTAACTGATAATAGGGGACCATACTAGACGCTAGAAGACAGAGGAGGGGCAATTCTAACTGATAATAGGGACTATACTAGACGCTAGAAGACAGAGGAGGTGCAATGCTAGCTGATAATAGGGACTATACTAGACGCTAGAAGGCAGAGGAGGGGCAATGATAACTGATAATAGGGACTATACTAGACGCTAGAAGACAGAGCAGGGGCAATGCTAACTGATAATAGGGGACTATACTAGACGCTAGAAGACAGAGGAGGTGCAATGATAACTGATAATAGAGACTATACTAGACGCTAGAAGACAGAGGAGGGGCAATGATAACTGATAATAGGGGACTATACTAGACGCTAGAAGACAGAGGAGGTGCAATACTAACTGATAATAGGGACCATACTAGACGCTAGAAGACAGAGGAGATGCAATACTAACTGATATTAGGGACTATACTAGACGCTAGAAGACAGAGGAGGGGCAATGATAACTGATAATAGGGGACTATACTAGACGCTAGAAGACAGAGGAGGTGCAATACTATCTGATAATAGGGACCATACTAGACGCTAGAAGACAGAGGAGGTGCAATGATAACTGATAATAGGGACCATACTAGACGCTAGAAGACAGAGGAGGTGCAATACTAACTGATAATAGGGACTATACTAGACGCTAGAAGACAGAGGAGGGGCAATGATAACTGATAATAGGGACTATACTAGACGCTAGAAGACAGAGGAGGTGCAATGTTAACTGCTAATAGGGGACCATACTAGACGCTAGAAGACAGAGGAGGGAAAATGATAACTGATAATAGGGACTATACTAGACGCTAGAAGACAGAGGAGGGGCAATGATAACTGATAATAGGGACTATACTAGACGCTAGAAGACAGAGGAGGTGCAATACTAACTGATAATAGGGACCATACTAGACGCTAGAAGACAGAGGAGGTGCAATACTAACTGATAATAGGGACTATACTAGACGCTAGAAGACAGAGGAGGGGCAATGATAACTGATAATAGGGACTATACTAGACGCTAGAAGACAGAGGAGGTGCAATGTTAACTGATAATAGGGGACCATACTAGACGCTAGAAGACAGAGGAGGGGCAATGATAACTGATAATAGGGACTATACTAGACGCTAGAAGACAGAGGAGGTTCAATGATAACAGATAATAGGGACCATACTAGACGCTAGAAGACAGAGGAGGTGCAATACTAACTGATAATAGGGACTATACTAGACGCTAGAAGACAGAGGAGGGGCAATGATAACTGATAATAGGGACTATACTAGACGCTAGAAGACAGAGGAGGTGCAATGTTAACTGATAATAGGGGACCATACTAGACGCTAGAAGACAGAGGAGGGGCAATGATAACTGATAATAGGGACTATACTAGACGCTAGAAGACAGAGGAGGTGCAATGCTAACTGATAATAGGGACCATACTAGACGCTAGAAGACAGAGGAGGGGCAATGCTAACTGATAATAGGGGACCATACTAGACGCTAGAAGACAGAGGAGGGGCAATGCTAACTGATAATAGGGACTATACTAGACGCTAGAAGGCAGAGGAGGGGCAATGATAACTGATAATAGGGACTATACTAGACGCTAGAAGACAGAGGAGATGCAATGCTAACTGATAATAGGGGACATACTAGACGCTAGATGACAGAGGAGGGGCAATGATAACTGATAATAGGGACTATACTAGACGCTAGAAGACAGAGGAGGTGCAATGCTAACTGATAATAGGGACTATACTAGACGCTAGAAGGCAGAGGAGGGGCAATGATAACTGATAATAGGGACTATACTAGACGCTAGAAGACAGAGGAGATGCAATGCTAACTGATAATAGGGGACATACTAGACGCTAGATGACAGAGGAGGGGCAATGATAACTGATAATAGGGACTATACTAGACGCTAGAAGACAGAGGAGGGGCTATGCATACTGATAATAGGGGACTATACTAGACGCTAGAAGACAGAGGAGGGGCAATGATAACTGATAATAGGGACTATACTAGACGCTAGAAGACAGAGGAGGGGCAATGCTAACTGATAATAGGGACCATACTAGACGCTAGAAGACAGAGGAGACGCATTGCTAACTGATAATAGGGGACATACTAGACGCTAGAAGACAGAGGATGGGCAATCCTAACTGATAATAGGGACTATACTAGACGCTAGAAGACAGAGGAGGGGCAATACTAACTGATAATAGGTACTATACTTGACGCTAGAAGACAGAGGAGGCGCATTGCTAACTGATAATAGGGGACATACTAGACGCTAGAAGACAGAGGAGGTGCAATGCTAACTGATAATAGGGGACCATACTAGACGCTAGAAGACAGAGGAGGGGCAATGCTAACTGATAATATGGACTATACTAGACGCTAGAAGACAGAGGAGGGGCAATACTATCTGATAATAGGGGACTATACTAGACGCTAGAAGACAGAGGAGGTGCAATGCTAGTTGATAATAGGGACAATACTAGACGCTAGAAGACAGAGGAGATGCAATGCTAACTGATAATAGGGACCATACTAGACGCTAGAAGACAGAGGAGGGGCAATGCTAACTGATAATAGGGGACCATACTAGACGCTAGAAGACAGAGGAGGGGCAATGCTAACTGATAATAGGGACTATACAAGACGCTAGAAGACAGAGGAGGGGCAATACTAACTGATAATAGGGCACTATACTAAACGCTAGAAGACAGAGGAGGTGCAATGCTAGCTGATAATAGGGAATATACTAGACGCTAGAAGACAGAGGAGGTGCAATGCTAACTGATAATAGGGACCATACTAGACGCTAGAAGACAGAGGAGGTGCAATGGTAACTGATAATAGGGGACTATACTAGACGCTAGAAGACAGATGAGGTGCAATACTAACTGAAAATAGGGGACTATACTAGACGCTAGAAGACAGAGGAGGTGCAATGCCAGCTGATAATAGGGACTATACTAGACGCTAGAAGACAGAGGAGGTGCAATACTAACTGATAATAGGAGACATACTAGACGCTAGAAGACAGAGGAGGGGCAAAGCTAACTGATAATAGGGGACCATACTAGACGCTAGAAGACAGAGGAGGGGCAATTCTAACTGATAATAGGGACTATACTAGACGCTAGAAGACAGAGGAGGTGCAATGCTAGCTGATAATATGGACTATACTAGACGCTAGAAGGCAGAGGAGGGGCAATGATAACTGATAATAGGGACTATACTAGACGCTAGAAGACAGAGCAGGGGCAATGCTAACTGATAATAGGGGACTATACTAGACGCTAGAAGACAGAGGAGGTGCAATGATAACTGATAATAGAGACTATACTAGACGCTAGAAGACAGAGGAGGGGCAATGATAACTGATAATAGGGGACTATACTAGACGCTAGAAGACAGAGGAGGTGCAATACTAACTGATAATAGGGACCATACTAGACGCTAGAAGACAGAGGAGGTGCAATACTAACTGATAATAGGGACTATACTAGACGCTAGAAGACAGAGGAGGGGCAATGATAACTGATAATAGGGGACTATACTAGACGCTAGAAGACAGAGGAGGTGCAATACTAACTGATAATAGGGACCATACTAGACGCTAGAAGACAGAGGTGGTGCAATGATAACTGATAATAGGGACCATACTAGACGCTAGAAGACAGAGGAGGTGCAATAATAACTGATAATAGGGACTATACTAGACGCTAGAAGACAGAGGAGGGGCAATGATAACTGATAATAGGGACTATACTAGACGCTAGAAGACAGAGGAGGTGCAATGTTAACTGATAATAGGGGACCATACTAGACGCTAGAAGACAGAGGAGGGAAAATGATAACTGATAATAGGGACTATACTAGACGCTAGAAGACAGAGGAGGGGCAATGATAACTGATAATAGGGACTATACTAGACGCTAGAAAACAGAGGAGGTGCAATACTAACTGATAATAGGGACCATACTAGACGCTAGAAGACAGAGGAGGTGCAATACTAACTGATAATAGGGACTATACTAGACGCTAGAAGACAGAGGAGGGGCAATGATAACTGATAATAGGGACTATACTAGACGCTAGAAGACAGAGGAGGTGGAATTTTAATTGATAATAGGGGACCATACTAGACGCTAGAAGACAGAGGAGGGGCAATGATAACTGATAATAGGGACTATACTAGACGCTAGAAGACAGAGGAGGTTCAATGATAACTGATAATAGTGACCATACTAGACGCTAGAAGACAGAGGAGGTGCAATACTAACTGATAATAGGGACTATACTAGACGCTAGAAGACAGAGGAGGGGCAATGATAACTGATAATAGGGACTATACTAGACGCTAGAAGACAGAGGAGGTGCAATGCTAACTGATAATAGGGACCATACTAGACGCTAGAAGACAGAGGAGGGGCAATGCTAACTGATAATAGGGGACCATACTAGACGCTAGAAGACAGAGGAGGGGCAATGCTAACTGATAATAGGGACTATACTAGACGCTAGAAGACAGAGGAGGTGCAATGCTAACTGATAATAGGGACTATACTAGACGCTAGAAGGCAGAGGAGGGGCAATGCTAACTGATAATAGGGACTATACTAGACGCTAGAAGACAGAGGAGGGGCAATACTAACTGATAATAGGTACTATACTAGACGCTAGAAGACAGAGGAGGCGCATTGCTAACTGATAATAGGGGACATACTAGACGCTAGAAGACAGAGGAGGTGCAATGCTAACTGATAATAGGGGACCATACTAGACGCTAGAAGACAGAGGAGGGGCAATGCTAACTGATAATATGGACTATACTAGACGCTAGAAGACAGAGGAGGGGCAATACTAACTGATAATAGGGGACTATACTAGACGCTAGAAGACAGAGGAGGTGCAATGCTAGTTGATAATAGGGACAATACTAGACGCTAGAAGACAGAGGAGATGCAATGCTAACTGATAATAGGGACCATACTAGACGCTAGAAGACAGAGGAGGGGCAATGCTAACTGATAATAGGGGACCATATTAGACGCTAGAAGACAGAGGAGGGGCAATGCTAACTGATAATAGGGACTATACTAGACGCTAGAAGACAGAGGAGGGCAATACTAACTGATAATAGGGCACTATACTAAACGCTAGAAGACAGAGGAGGTGCAATGCTAGCTGATAATAGGGACTATACTAGACGCTAGAAGACAGAGGAGGTGCAATGCTAACTGATAATAGGGACCATACTAGACGCTAGAAGACAGAGGAGGTGCAATGGTAACTGATAATAGGGGACTATACTAGACGCTAGAAGACAGAGGAGGTGCAATACTAACTGAAAATAGGGGACTATACTAGACGCTAGAAGACAGAGGAGGTGCAATGCCAGCTGATAATAGGGACTATACTAGACGCTAGAAGACAGAGGAGGTGCAATACTAACTGATAATAGGGACTATACTAGACGCTAGAAGACAGAGGAGGGGCAAAGCTAACTGATAATAGGGGACCATACTAGACGCTAGAAGACAGAGGAGGGGCAATTCTAACTGATAATAGGGACTATACTAGACGCTAGAAGACAGAGGAGGTGCAATGCTAGCTGATAATAGAGACTATACTAGACGCTAGAAGGCAGAGGAGGGGCAATGATAACTGATAATAGGGACTGTACTAGACGCTAGAAGACAGAGCAGGGGCAATGCTAACTGATAATAGGGGACTATACTAGACGCTAGAAGACAGAGGAGGTGCAATGATAACTGATAATAGAGACTATACTAGACGCTAGAAGACAGAGGAGGGGCAATGATAACTGATAATAGGGGACTATACAAGACGCTATAAGACAGAGGAGGTGCAATACTAACTGATAATAGGGACCATACTAGACGCTAGAAGACAGAGGAGGTGCAATACTAACTGATAATAGGGACTATACTAGACGCTAGAAGACAGAGGAGGGGCAATGATAACTGATAATAGGGGACTATACTAGACGCTAGAAGACAGAGGAGGTGCAATACTAACTGATAATAGGGACCATACTAGACGCTAGAAGACAGAGGAGGTGCAATGATAACTGATAATAGGGACCATACTAGACGCTAGAAGACAGAGGAGGTGCAATACTAACTGATAATAGGGACTATACTAGACGCTAGAAGACAGAGGAGGGGCAATGATAACTGATAATAGGGACTATACTAGACGCTAGAAGACAGAGGAGGTGCAATGTTAACTGATAATAGGGGACCATACTAGACGCTAGAAGACAGAGGAGGGAAAATGATAAGTGATAATAGGGACTATACTAGACGCTAGAAGACAGAGGAGGGGCAATGATAACTGATAATAGGGACTATACTAGACGCTAGAAGACAGAGGAGGTGCAATACTAACTGATAATAGGGACCATACTAGACGCTAGAAGACAGAGGAGGTGCAATACTAACTGATAATAGGGACTATACTAGACGCTAGAAGACAGAGGAGGGGCAATGATAACTGATAATAGGGACTATACTAGACGCTAGAAGACAGAGGAGGTGCAATGTTAACTGATAATAGGGGACCATACTAGACGCTAGAAGACAGAGGAGGGGCAATGATAACTGATAATAGGGACTATACTAGACGCTAGAAGACAGAGGAGGTTCAATGATAACAGATAATAGGGACCATACTAGACGCTAGAAGACAGAGGAGGTGCAATACTAACTGATAATAGGGACTATACTAGACGCTAGAAGACAGAGGAGGGGCAATGATAACTGATAATAGGGACTATACTAGACGCTAGAAGACAGAGGAGGTGCAATGTTAACTGATAATAGGGGACCATACTAGACGCTAGAAGACAGAGGAGGGGCAATGATAACTGATAATAGGGACTATACTAGACGCTAGAAGACAGAGGAGGTGCAATGCTAACTGATAATAGGGACCATACTAGACGCTAGAAGACAGAGGAGGGGCAATGCTAACTGATAATAGGGGACCATACTAGACGCTAGAAGACAGAGGAGGGGCAATGCTAACTGATAATAGGGACTATATTAGACGCTAGAAGACAGAGGAGGGGCAATGCTAACTGATAATAGGGACTATACTAGACGCTAGAAGACAGAGGAGGTGCAATGCTAACTGATAATAGGGACTATACTAGACGCTAGAAGGCAGAGGAGGGGCAATGATAACTGATAATAGGGACTATACTAGACGCTAGAAGACAGAGGAGATGCAATGCTAACTGATAATAGGGGACATACTAGACGCTAGATGACAGAGGAGGGGCAATGATAACTGATAATAGGGACTATACTAGACGCTAGAAGACAGAGGAGGGGCTATGCTAACTGATAATAGGGGACTATACTAGACGCTAGAAGACAGAGGAGGGGCAATGATAACTGATAATAGGGACTATACTAGACGCTAGAAGACAGAGGAGGGGCAATGCTAACTGATAATAGGGACCATACTAGACGCTAGAAGACAGAGGAGACGCATTGCTAACTGATAATAGGGGACATACTAGACGCTAGAAGACAGAGGATGGGCAATGCTAACTGATAATAGGGACTATACTAGACGCTAGAAGACAGAGGAGGGGCAATACTAACTGATAATAGGTACTATACTAGACGCTAGAAGACAGAGGAGGCGCATTGCTAACTGATAATAGGGGACATACTAGACGCAAGAAGACAGAGGAGGTGCAATGCTAACTGATAATAGGGGACCATACTAGACGCTAGAAGACAGAGGAGGGGCAATGCTAACTGATAATATGGACTATACTAGACGCTAGAAGACAGAGGAGGGGCAATACTAACTGATAATAGGGGACTATACTAGACGCTAGAAGACAGAGGAGGTGCAATGCTAGTTGATAATAGGGACAATACTAGACGCTAGAAGACAGAGGAGATGCAATGCTAACTGATAATAGGGACCATACTAGACGCTAGAAGACAGAGGAGGGGCAATGCTAACTGATAATAGGGGACTATACTAGACGCTAGAAGACAGAGGAGGGGCAATACTAACTGATAATAGGGCACTATACTAAACGCTAGAAGACAGAGGAGGTGCAATGCTAGCTGATAATAGGGACTATACTAGACGCTAGAAGACAGAGGAGGTGCAATGCTAACTGATAATAGGGACCATACTAGACGCTAGAAGACAGAGGAGGTGCAATGTTAACTGATAATAGGGGACCATACTAGACGATAGAAGACAGAGGAGGGGCAATGATAACTGATAATAGGGACTATACTAGATGCTAGAAGACAGAGGAGGTGCAATGCTAACTGATAATAGGGACCATTTAGACGCTAGAAGACAGAGGAGGGGCAATGCTAACTGATAATAGGGGACCATACTAGACGCTAGAAGACAGAGGAGGGGCAATGCTAACTGATAATAGGGACTATATTAGACGCTAGAAGACAGAGGAGGGGCAATGCTAACTGATAATAGGGACTATACTAGACGCTAGAAGACAGAGGAGGCGCATTGCTAACTGATAATAGGGGACATACTAGACGCTAGAAGACAGAGGAGGTGCAATGCTAACTGATAATAGGGGACCATACTAGACGCTAGAAGACAGAGGAGGGGCAATGCTAACTGATAATATGGACTATACTAGACGCTAGAAGACAGAGGAGGGGCAATACTAACTGATAATAGGGGACTATACTAGACGCTAGAAGACAGAGGAGGTGCAATGCTAGTTGATAATAGGGACAATACTAGACGCTAGAAGACAGAGGAGATGCAATGCTAACTGATAATAGGGACCATACTAGACGCTAGAAGACAGAGGAGGGGCAATGCTAACTGATAATAGGGGACCATATTAGACGCTAGAAGACAGAGGAGGGGCAATGCTAACTGATAATAGGGACTATACTAGACGCTAGAAGACAAAGGAGGGCAATACTAACTGATAATAGGGCACTATACTAAACGCTAGAAGACAGAGGAGGTGCAATGCTAGCTGATAATAGGGACTATACTAGACGCTAGAAGACAGAGGAGGTGCAATGCTAACTGATAATAGGGACCATACTAGACGCTAGAAGACAGAGGAGGTGCAATGCCAGCTGATAATAGGGACTATACTAGACGCTAGAAGACAGAGGAGGTGCAATACTAACTGATAATAGGAGACATACTAGACGCTAGAAGACAGAGGAGGGGCAAAGCTAACTGATAATAGGGGACCATACTAGACGCTAGAAGACAGAGGAGGGGCAATTCTAACTGATAATAGGGACTATACTAGACGCTAGAAGACAGAGGAGGTGCAATGCTAGCTGATAATAGGGACTATACTAGACGCTAGAAGACAGAGGAGGGGCAATGATAACTGATAATAGGGGACTATACTAGACGCTAGAAGACAGAGGAGGTGCAATACTAACTGATAATAGGGACCATACTAGACGCTAGAAGACAGAGGAGGTGCAATGATAACTGATAATAGGGACCATACTAGACGCTAGAAGACAGAGGAGGTGCAATAATAACTGATAATAGGGACTATACTAGACGCTAGAAGACAGAGGAGGGGCAATGATAACTGATAATAGGGACTATACTAGACGCTAGAAGACAGAGGAGGTGCAATGTTAACTGATAATAGGGGACCATACTAGACGCTAGAAGACAGAGGAGGGAAAATGATAACTGATAATAGGGACTATACTAGACGCTAGAAGACAGAGGAGGGGCAATGATAACTGATAATAGGGACTATACTAGACGCTAGAAAACAGAGGAGGTGCAATACTAACTGATAATAGGGACCATACTAGACGCTAGAAGACAGAGGAGGTGCAATACTAACTGATAATAGGGACTATACTAGACGCTAGAAGACAGAGGAGGGGCAATGATAACTGATAATAGGGACTATACTAGACGCTAGAAGACAGAGGAGGTGGAATTTTAATTGATAATAGGGGACCATACTAGACGCTAGAAGACAGAGGAGGGGCAATGATAACTGATAATAGGGACTATACTAGACGCTAGAAGACAGAGGAGGTTCAATGATAACTGATAATAGGGACCATACTAGACGCTAGAAGACAGAGGAGGTGCAATACTAACTGATAATAGGGACTATACTAGACGCTAGAAGACAGAGGAGGGGCAATGATAACTGATAATAGGGACTATACTAGACGCTAGAAGACAGAGGAGGTGCAATGCTAACTGATAATAGGGACCATACTAGACGCTAGAAGACAGAGGAGGGGCAATGCTAACTGATAATAGGGGACCATACTAGACGCTAGAAGACAGAGGAGGGGCAATGCTAACTGATAATAGGGACTATACTAGACGCTAGAAGACAGAGGAGGTGCAATGCTAACTGATAATAGGGACTATACTAGACGCTAGAAGGCAGAGGAGGGGCAATGCTAACTGATAATAGGGACTATACTAGACGCTAGAAGACAGAGGAGGGGCAATACTAACTGATAATAGGTACTATACTAGACGCTAGAAGACAGAGGAGGCGCATTGCTAACTGATAATAGGGGACATACTAGACGCTAGAAGACAGAGGAGGTGCAATGCTAACTGATAATAGGGGACCATACTAGACGCTAGAAGACAGAGGAGGGGCAATGCTAACTGATAATATGGACTATACTAGACGCTAGAAGACAGAGGAGGGGCAATACTAACTGATAATAGGGGACTATACTAGACGCTAGAAGACAGAGGAGGTGCAATGCTAGTTGATAATAGGGACAATACTAGACGCTAGAAGACAGAGGAGATGCAATGCTAACTGATAATAGGGACCATACTAGACGCTAGAAGACAGAGGAGGGGCAATGCTAACTGATAATAGGGGACCATATTAGACGCTAGAAGACAGAGGAGGGGCAATGCTAACTGATAATAGGGACTATACTAGACGCTAGAAGACAGAGGAGGGCAATACTAACTGATAATAGGGCACTATACTAAACGCTAGAAGACAGAGGAGGTGCAATGCTAGCTGATAATAGGGACTATACTAGACGCTAGAAGACAGAGGAGGTGCAATGCTAACTGATAATAGGGACCATACTAGACGCTAGAAGACAGAGGAGGTGCAATGGTAACTGATAATAGGGGACTATACTAGACGCTAGAAGACAGAGGAGGTGCAATACTAACTGAAAATAGGGGACTATACTAGACGCTAGAAGACAGAGGAGGTGCAATGCCAGCTGATAATAGGGACTATACTAGACGCTAGAAGACAGAGGAGGTGCAATACTAACTGATAATAGGGACTATACTAGACGCTAGAAGACAGAGGAGGGGCAAAGCTAACTGATAATAGGGGACCATACTAGACGCTAGAAGACAGAGGAGGGGCAATTCTAACTGATAATAGGGACTATACTAGACGCTAGAAGACAGAGGAGGTGCAATGCTAGCTGATAATAGAGACTATACTAGACGCTAGAAGGCAGAGGAGGGGCAATGATAACTGATAATAGGGACTGTACTAGACGCTAGAAGACAGAGCAGGGGCAATGCTAACTGATAATAGGGGACTATACTAGACGCTAGAAGACAGAGGAGGTGCAATGATAACTGATAATAGAGACTATACTAGACGCTAGAAGACAGAGGAGGGGCAATGATAACTGATAATAGGGGACTATACAAGACGCTATAAGACAGAGGAGGTGCAATACTAACTGATAATAGGGACCATACTAGACGCTAGAAGACAGAGGAGGTGCAATACTAACTGATAATAGGGACTATACTAGACGCTAGAAGACAGAGGAGGGGCAATGATAACTGATAATAGGGGACTATACTAGACGCTAGAAGACAGAGGAGGTGCAATACTAACTGATAATAGGGACCATACTAGACGCTAGAAGACAGAGGAGGTGCAATGATAACTGATAATAGGGACCATACTAGACGCTAGAAGACAGAGGAGGTGCAATACTAACTGATAATAGGGACTATACTAGACGCTAGAAGACAGAGGAGGGGCAATGATAACTGATAATAGGGACTATACTAGACGCTAGAAGACAGAGGAGGTGCAATGTTAACTGATAATAGGGGACCATACTAGACGCTAGAAGACAGAGGAGGGAAAATGATAAGTGATAATAGGGACTATACTAGACGCTAGAAGACAGAGGAGGGGCAATGATAACTGATAATAGGGACTATACTAGACGCTAGAAGACAGAGGAGGTGCAATACTAACTGATAATAGGGACCATACTAGACGCTAGAAGACAGAGGAGGTGCAATACTAACTGATAATAGGGACTATACTAGACGCTAGAAGACAGAGGAGGGGCAATGATAACTGATAATAGGGACTATACTAGACGCTAGAAGACAGAGGAGGTGCAATGTTAACTGATAATAGGGGACCATACTAGACGCTAGAAGACAGAGGAGGGGCAATGATAACTGATAATAGGGACTATACTAGACGCTAGAAGACAGAGGAGGTTCAATGATAACAGATAATAGGGACCATACTAGACGCTAGAAGACAGAGGAGGTGCAATACTAACTGATAATAGGGACTATACTAGACGCTAGAAGACAGAGGAGGGGCAATGATAACTGATAATAGGGACTATACTAGACGCTAGAAGACAGAGGAGGTGCAATGTTAACTGATAATAGGGGACCATACTAGACGCTAGAAGACAGAGGAGGGGCAATGATAACTGATAATAGGGACTATACTAGACGCTAGAAGACAGAGGAGGTGCAATGCTAACTGATAATAGGGACCATACTAGACGCTAGAAGACAGAGGAGGGGCAATGCTAACTGATAATAGGGGACCATACTAGACGCTAGAAGACAGAGGAGGGGCAATGCTAACTGATAATAGGGACTATATTAGACGCTAGAAGACAGAGGAGGGGCAATGCTAACTGATAATAGGGACTATACTAGACGCTAGAAGACAGAGGAGGTGCAATGCTAACTGATAATAGGGACTATACTAGACGCTAGAAGGCAGAGGAGGGGCAATGATAACTGATAATAGGGACTATACTAGACGCTAGAAGACAGAGGAGATGCAATGCTAACTGATAATAGGGGACATACTAGACGCTAGATGACAGAGGAGGGGCAATGATAACTGATAATAGGGACTATACTAGACGCTAGAAGACAGAGGAGGGGCTATGCTAACTGATAATAGGGGACTATACTAGACGCTAGAAGACAGAGGAGGGGCAATGATAACTGATAATAGGGACTATACTAGACGCTAGAAGACAGAGGAGGGGCAATGCTAACTGATAATAGGGACCATACTAGACGCTAGAAGACAGAGGAGACGCATTGCTAACTGATAATAGGGGACATACTAGACGCTAGAAGACAGAGGATGGGCAATGCTAACTGATAATAGGGACTATACTAGACGCTAGAAGACAGAGGAGGGGCAATACTAACTGATAATAGGTACTATACTAGACGCTAGAAGACAGAGGAGGCGCATTGCTAACTGATAATAGGGGACATACTAGACGCAAGAAGACAGAGGAGGTGCAATGCTAACTGATAATAGGGGACCATACTAGACGCTAGAAGACAGAGGAGGGGCAATGCTAACTGATAATATGGACTATACTAGACGCTAGAAGACAGAGGAGGGGCAATACTAACTGATAATAGGGGACTATACTAGACGCTAGAAGACAGAGGAGGTGCAATGCTAGTTGATAATAGGGACAATACTAGACGCTAGAAGACAGAGGAGATGCAATGCTAACTGATAATAGGGACCATACTAGACGCTAGAAGACAGAGGAGGGGCAATGCTAACTGATAATAGGGGACTATACTAGACGCTAGAAGACAGAGGAGGGGCAATACTAACTGATAATAGGGCACTATACTAAACGCTAGAAGACAGAGGAGGTGCAATGCTAGCTGATAATAGGGACTATACTAGACGCTAGAAGACAGAGGAGGTGCAATGCTAACTGATAATAGGGACCATACTAGACGCTAGAAGACAGAGGAGGTGCAATGTTAACTGATAATAGGGGACCATACTAGACGATAGAAGACAGAGGAGGGGCAACGATAACTGATAATAGGGACTATACTAGATGCTAGAAGACAGAGGAGGTGCAATGCTAACTGATAATAGGGACCATTTAGACGCTAGAAGACAGAGGAGGGGCAATGCTAACTGATAATAGGGGACCATACTAGACGCTAGAAGACAGAGGAGGGGCAATGCTAACTGATAATAGGGACTATATTAGACGCTAGAAGACAGAGGAGGGGCAATGCTAACTGATAATAGGGACTATACTAGACGCTAGAAGACAGAGGAGGCGCATTGCTAACTGATAATAGGGGACATACTAGACGCTAGAAGACAGAGGAGGTGCAATGCTAACTGATAATAGGGGACCATACTAGACGCTAGAAGACAGAGGAGGGGCAATGCTAACTGATAATATGGACTATACTAGACGCTAGAAGACAGAGGAGGGGCAATACTAACTGATAATAGGGGACTATACTAGACGCTAGAAGACAGAGGAGGTGCAATGCTAGTTGATAATAGGGACAATACTAGACGCTAGAAGACAGAGGAGATGCAATGCTAACTGATAATAGGGACCATACTAGACGCTAGAAGACAGAGGAGGGGCAATGCTAACTGATAATAGGGGACCATATTAGACGCTAGAAGACAGAGGAGGGGCAATGCTAACTGATAATAGGGACTATACTAGACGCTAGAAGACAAAGGAGGGCAATACTAACTGATAATAGGGCACTATACTAAACGCTAGAAGACAGAGGAGGTGCAATGCTAGCTGATAATAGGGACTATACTAGACGCTAGAAGACAGAGGAGGTGCAATGCTAACTGATAATAGGGACCATACTAGACGCTAGAAGACAGAGGAGGTGCAATGCCAGCTGATAATAGGGACTATACTAGACGCTAGAAGACAGAGGAGGTGCAATACTAACTGATAATAGGAGACATACTAGACGCTAGAAGACAGAGGAGGGGCAAAGCTAACTGATAATAGGGGACCATACTAGACGCTAGAAGACAGAGGAGGGGCAATTCTAACTGATAATAGGGACTATACTAGACGCTAGAAGACAGAGGAGGTGCAATGCTAGCTGATAATAGGGACTATACTAGACGCTAGAAGGCAGAGGAGGGGCAATGATAACTGATAATAGGGACTATACTAGACGCTAGAAGACAGAGCAGGGGCAATGCTAACTGATAATAGGGGACTATACTAGACGCTAGAAGACAGAGGAGGTGCAATGATAACTGATAATAGAGACTATACTAGACGCTAGAAGACAGAGGAGGGGCAATGATAACTGATAATAGGGGACTATACTAGACGCTGGAAGACAGAGGAGGTGCAATACTAACTGATAATAGGGACCATACTAGACGCTAGAAGACAGAGGAGATGCAATACTAACTGATATTAGGGACTATACTAGACGCTAGAAGACAGAGGAGGGGCAATGATAACTGATAATAGGGGACTATACTAGACGCTAGAAGACAGAGGAGGTGCAATACTAACTGATAATAGGGACCATACTAGACGCTAGAAGACAGAGGAGGTGCAATGATAACTGATAATAGGGACCATACTAGACGCTAGAAGACAGAGGAGGTGCAATACTAACTGATAATAGGGACTATACTAGACGCTAGAAGACAGAGGAGGGGCAATGATAACTGATAATAGGGACTATACTAGACGCTAGAAGACAGAGGAGGTGCAATGTTAACTGCTAATAGGGGACCATACTAGACGCTAGAAGACAGAGGAGGGAAAATGATAACTGATAATAGGGACTATACTAGACGCTAGAAGACAGAGGAGGGGCAATGATAACTGATAATAGGGACTATACTAGACGCTAGAAGACAGAGGAGGTGCAATACTAACTGATAATAGGGACCATACTAGACGCTAGAAGACAGAGGAGGTGCAATACTAACTGATAATAGGGACTATACTAGACGCTAGAAGACAGAGGAGGGGCAATGATAACTGATAATAGGGACTATACTAGACGCTAGAAGACAGAGGAGGTGCAATGTTAACTGATAATAGGGGACCATACTAGACGCTAGAAGACAGAGGAGGGGCAATGATAACTGATAATAGGGACTATACTAGACGCTAGAAGACAGAGGAGGTTCAATGATAACAGATAATAGGGACCATACTAGACGCTAGAAGACAGAGGAGGTGCAATACTAACTGATAATAGGGACTATACTAGACGCTAGAAGACAGAGGAGGGGCAATGATAACTGATAATAGGGACTATACTAGACGCTAGAAGACAGAGGAGGTGCAATGTTAACTGATAATAGGGGACCATACTAGACGCTAGAAGACAGAGGAGGGGCAATGATAACTGATAATAGGGACTATACTAGACGCTAGAAGACAGAGGAGGTGCAATGCTAACTGATAATAGGGACCATACTAGACGCTAGAAGACAGAGGAGGGGCAATGCTAACTGATAATAGGGGACCATACTAGACGCTAGAAGACAGAGGAGGGGCAATGCTAACTGATAATAGGGACTATACTAGACGCTAGAAGGCAGAGGAGGGGCAATGATAACTGATAATAGGGACTATACTAGACGCTAGAAGACAGAGGAGATGCAATGCTAACTGATAATAGGGGACATACTAGACGCTAGATGACAGAGGAGGGGCAATGATAACTGATAATAGGGACTATACTAGACGCTAGAAGACAGAGGAGGTGCAATGCTAACTGATAATAGGGACTATACTAGACGCTAGAAGGCAGAGGAGGGGCAATGATAACTGATAATAGGGACAATACTAGACGCTAGAAGACAGAGGAGATGCAATGCTAACTGATAATAGGGGACATACTAGACGCTAGATGACAGAGGAGGGGCAATGATAACTGATAATAGGGACTATACTAGACGCTAGAAGACAGAGGAGGGGCTATGCTAACTGATAATAGGGGACTATACTAGACGCTAGAAGACAGAGGAGGGGCAATGATAACTGATAATAGGGACTATACTAGACGCTAGAAGACAGAGGAGGAGCAATGCTAACTGATAATAGGGACCATACTAGACGCTAGAAGACAGAGGAGACGCATTGCTAACTGATAATAGGGGACATACTAGACGCTAGAAGACAGAGGATGGGCAATGCTAACTGATAATAGGGACTATACTAGACGCTAGAAGACAGAGGAGGGGCAATACTAACTGATAATAGGTACTATACTTGACGCTAGAAGACAGAGGAGGCGCATTGCTAACTGATAATAGGGGACATACTAGACGCTAGAAGACAGAGGAGGTGCAATGCTAACTGATAATAGGGGACCATACTAGACGCTAGAAGACAGAGGAGGGGCAATGCTAACTGATAATATGGACTATACTAGACGCTAGAAGACAGAGGAGGGGCAATACTATCTGATAATAGGGGACTATACTAGACGCTAGAAGACAGAGGAGGTGCAATGCTAGTTGATAATAGGGACAATACTAGACGCTAGAAGACAGAGGAGATGCAATGCTAACTGATAATAGGGACCATACTAGACGCTAGAAGACAGAGGAGGGGCAATGCTAACTGATAATAGGGGACCATACTAGACGCTAGAAGACAGAGGAGGGGCAATGCTAACTGATAATAGGGACTATACAAGACGCTAGAAGACAGAGGAGGGGCAATACTAACTGATAATAGGGCACTATACTAAACGCTAGAAGACAGAGGAGGTGCAATGCTAGCTGATAATAGGGACTATACTAGACGCTAGAAGACAGAGGAGGTGCAATGCTAACTGATAATAGGGACCATACTAGACGCTAGAAGACAGAGGAGGTGCAATGGTAACTGATAATAGGGGACTATACTAGACGCTAGAAGACAGATGAGGTGCAATACTAACTGAAAATAGGGGACTATACTAGACGCTAGAAGACAGAGGAGGTGCAATGCCAGCTGATAATAGGGACTATACTAGACGCTAGAAGACAGAGGAGGTGCAATACTAACTGATAATAGGAGACATACTAGACGCTAGAAGACAGAGGAGGGGCAAAGCTAACTGATAATAGGGGACCATACTAGACGCTAGAAGACAGAGGAGGGGCAATTCTAACTGATAATAGGGACTATACTAGACGCTAGAAGACAGAGGAGGTGCAATGCTAGCTGATAATAGGGACTATACTAGACGCTAGAAGGCAGAGGAGGGGCAATGATAACTGATAATAGGGACTATACTAGACGCTAGAAGACAGAGCAGGGGCAATGCTAACTGATAATAGGGGACTATACTAGACGCTAGAAGACAGAGGAGGTGCAATGATAACTGATAATAGAGACTATACTAGACGCTAGAAGAAAGAGGAGGGGCAATGATAACTGATAATAGGGGACTATACTAGACGCTAGAAGACAGAGGAGGTGCAATACTAACTGATAATAGGGACCATACTAGACGCTAGAAGACAGAGGAGGTGCAATACTAACTGATAATAGGGACTATACTAGACGCTAGAAGACAGAGGAGGGGCAATGATAACTGATAATAGGGGACTATACTAGACGCTAGAAGACAGAGGAGGTGCAATACTAACTGATAATAGGGACCATACTAGACGCTAGAAGACAGAGGAGGTGCAATGATAACTGATAATAGGGACCATACTAGACGCTAGAAGACAGAGGAGGTGCAATAATAACTGATAATAGGGACTATACTAGACGCTAGAAGACAGAGGAGGGGCAATGATAACTGATAATAGGGACTATACTAGACGCTAGAAGACAGAGGAGGTGCAATGTTAACTGATAATAGGGGACCATACTAGACGCTAGAAGACAGAGGAGGGAAAATGATAACTGATAATAGGGACTATACTAGACGCTAGAAGACAGAGGAGGGGCAATGATAACTGATAATAGGGACTATACTAGACGCTAGAAAACAGAGGAGGTGCAATACTAACTGATAATAGGGACCATACTAGACGCTAGAAGACAGAGGAGGTGCAATACTAACTGATAATAGGGACTATACTAGACGCTAGAAGACAGAGGAGGGGCAATGATAACTGATAATAGGGACTATACTAGAAGCTAGAAGACAGAGGAGGTGGAATGTTAATTGATAATAGGGGACCATACTAGACGCTAGAAGACAGAGGAGGGGCAATGATAACTGATAATAGGGACTATACTAGACGCTAGAAGACAGAGGAGGTTCAATGATAACTGATAATAGGGACCATACTAGACGCTAGAAGACAGAGGAGGTGCAATACTAACTGATAATAGGGACTATACTAGACGCTAGAAGACAGAGGAGGGGCAATGATAACTGATAATAGGGACTATACTAGACGCTAGAAGACAGAGGAGGTGCAATGCTAACTGATAATAGGGACCATACTAGACGCTAGAAGACAGAGGAGGGGCAATGCTAACTGATAATAGGGGACCATACTAGACGCTAGAAGACAGAGGAGGGGCAATGCTAACTGATAATAGGGACTATACTAGACGCTAGAAGACAGAGGAGGTGCAATGCTAACTGATAATAGGGACTATACTAGACGCTAGAAGGCAGAGGAGGGGCAATGATAACCGATAATAGGGACTATACTAGACGCTAGAAGACAGAGGAGATGCAATGCTAACTGATAATAGGGGACATACTAGACGCTAGATGACAGAGGAGGGGCAATGATAACTGATAATAGGGACTATACTAGACGCTAGAAGACAGAGGAGGGGCTATGCTAACTGATAATAGGGGACTATACTAGACGCTAGAAGACAGAGGAGGGGCAATGATAACTGATAATAGGGACTATACTAGACGCTAGAAGACAGAGGAGGGGCAATGCTAACTGATAATAGGGACCATACTAGACGCTAGAAGACAGAGGAGACGCATTGCTAACTGATAATAGGGGACATACTAGACGCTAGAAGACAGAGGATGGGCAATGCTAACTGATAATAGGGACTATACTAGACGCTAGAAGACAGAGGAGGGGCAATACTAACTGATAATAGGTACTATACTAGACGCTAGAAGACAGAGGAGGCGCATTGCTAACTGATAATAGGGGACAGACTAGACGCTAGAAGACAGAGGAGGTGCAATGCTAACTTATAATAGGGGACCATACTAGACGCTAGAAGACAGAGGAGGGGCAATGCTAACTGATAATAAGGACTATACTAGACGCTAGAAGACAGAGGAGGGGCAATACTAACTGATAATAGGGGACTATACTAGACGCTAGAAGACAGAGGAGGTGCAATGCTAGTTGATAATAGGGACAATACTAGACGCTAGAAGACAGAGGAGGTGCAATGCTAACTGATAATAGGGACCATACTAGACGCTAGAAGACAGAGGAGGTGCAATACTAACTGAAAATAGGGGACTATACTAGACGCTAGAAGACAGAGGAGGTGCAATGCCAGCTGATAATAGGGACTATACTAGACGCTAGAAGACAGAGGAGGTGCAATGGTAACTGATAATAGGGGACTATACTAGACGCTAGAAGACAGAGGAGGAGCAATACTAACTGAAAATAGGGGACTATACTAGACGCTAGAAGACAGAGGAGGTGCAATGCCAGCTGATAATAGGGACTATACTAGACGCTAGAAGACAGAAGAGGTGCAATGCTAACTGATAATAGGGACCATACTAGACGCTAGAAGACAGAGGAGGTGCAAAAGTAACTTATAATAGGGGACTATACTAGACGCTAGAAGACAGAGGAGGTGCAATACTAACTGAAAATAGGGGACTATACTAGACGCTAGAAGACAGAGGAGGTGCAATGCCAGCTGATAATAGGGACTATACTAGACGCTAGAAGACAGAGGAGGTGCAATACTAACTGATAATAGGAGACATACTAGACGCTAGAAGACAGAGGAGGGGCAAAGCTAACTGATAATAGGGGACCATACTAGACGCTAGAAGACAGAGGAGGGGCAATTCTAACTGATAATAGGGACTATACTAGACGCTAGAAGACAGAGGAGGGGCAATACTAACTGATTATACGGGACTATACTAGACGCTAGAAGACAGAGGAGGTGCAATGCTAGCTGATAATAGGGACTATACTAGACGCTAAAAGGCAGAGGAGGGGCAATGATAACTGATAATAGGGACTATACTAGACGCTAGAAGACTGAGCAGGGGCAATGCTAACTGATAATAGGGGACTATACTAGACGCTAGAAGACAGAGGAGGTGCAATGATAACTGATAATAGAGACTATACTAGACGCTAGAAGACAGAGGAGGGGCAATGATAACTGATAATAGGGGACTATACTAGACGCTAGAAGACAGAGGAGGTGCAATACTAACTGATAATAGGGACCATACTAGACGCTAGAAGACAGAGGAGGCGCATTGCTAACTGATAATAGGGGACATACTAGACGCTAGAAGACAGAGGATGGGCAATGCTAACTGATAATAGGGACTATACTAGACGCTAGAAGACAGAGGAGGGGCAATACTAACTGATAATAGGTACTATACTAGACACTAGAAGACAGAGGAGGCGCATTGCTAACTGATAATAGGGGACATACTAGACGCTAGAAGACAGAGGAGGTGCAATGCTAACTGATAATAGGGGACCATACTAGACGCTAGAAGACAGAGGAGGGGCAATGCTAACTGATAATATGGACTATACTAGACGCTAGAAGACAGAGGAGGGGCAATGATAACTGATAATAGGGACTATACTAGACGCTAGAAGACAGAGGAGGTGCAATGTTAACTGATAATAGGGGACCATACTAGACGCTAGAAGACAGAGGAGGGAAAATGATAACTGATAATAGGGACTATACTAGACGCTAGAAGACAGAGGAGGGGCAATGATAACTGATAATAGGGACTATACTAGACGCTAGAAAACAGAGGAGGTGCAATACTAACTGTTAATAGGGACCATACTAGACGCTAGAAGACAGAGGAGGTGCAATACTAACTGATAATAGGGACTATACTAGACGCTAGAAGACAGAGGAGGGGCAATGATAACTGATAATAGGGACTATACTAGACGCTAGAAGACAGAGGAGGTGGAATGTTAATTGATAATAGGGGACCATACTAGACGCTAGAAGACAGAGGAGGGGCAATGATAACTGATAATAGGGACTATACTAGACGCTAGAAGACAGAGGAGGTTCAATGATAACTGATAATAGGGACCATACTAGACGCTAGAAGACAGAGGAGGTGCAATACTAACTGATAATAGGGACTATACTAGACGCTAGAAGACAGAGGAGGGGCAATGATAACTGATAATAGGGACTATACTAGACGCTAGAAGACAGAGGAGGTGCAATGCTAACTGATAATAGGGACCATACTAGACGCTAGAAGACAGAGGAGGGGCAATGCTAACTGATAATAGGGGACCATACTAGACGCTAGAAGACAGAGGAGGGGCAATGCTAACTGATAATAGGGACTATACTAGACGCTAGAAGACAGAGGAGGTGCAATGCTAACTGATAATAGGGACTATACTAGACGCTAGAAGGCAGAGGAGGGGCAATGATAACTGATAATAGGGACTATACTAGACGCTAGAAGACAGAGGAGATGCAATGCTAACTGATAATAGGGGACATACTAGACGCTAGATGACAGAGGAGGGGCAATGATAACTGATAATAGGGACTATACTAGACGCTAGAAGACAGAGGAGGGGCTATGCTAACTGATAATAGGGGACTATACTAGACGCTAGAAGACAGAGGAGGGGCAATGATAACTGATAATAGGGACTATACTAGACGCTAGAAGACAGAGGAGGGGCAATGCTAACTGATAATAGGGACCATACTAGACGCTAGAAGACAGAGGAGACGCATTGCTAACTGATAATAGGGGACATACTAGACGCTAGAAGACAGAGGATGGGCAATGCTAACTGATAATAGGGACTATACTAGACGCTAGAAGACAGAGGAGGGGCAATACTAACTGATAATAGGTACTATACTAGACGCTAGAAGACAGAGGAGGCGCATTGCTAACTGATAATAGGGGACAGACTAGACGCTAGAAGACAGAGGAGGTGCAATGCTAACTTATAATAGGGGACCATACTAGACGCTAGAAGACAGAGGAGGGGCAATGCTAACTGATAATAAGGACTATACTAGACGCTAGAAGACAGAGGAGGGGCAATACTAACTGATAATAGGGGACTATACTAGACGCTAAAAGACAGAGGAGGTGCAATGCTAGTTGATAATAGGGACAATACTAGACGCTAGAAGACAGAGGAGGTGCAAAGCTAACTGATAATAGGGACCATACTAGACGCTAGAAGACAGAGGAGGTGCAATACTAACTGTAAATAGGGGACTATACTAGACGCTAGAAGACAGAGGAGGTGCAATGCCAGCTGATAATAGGGACTATACTAGACGCTAGAAGACAGAGGAGGTGCAATGGTAACTGATAATAGGGGACTATACTAGACGCTAGAAGACAGAGGAGGTGCAATACTAACTGAAAATAGGGGACTATACTAGACGCTAGAAGACAGAGGAGGTGCAATGCCAGCTGATAATAGGGACTATACTAGACGCTAGAAGACAGAGGAGGTGCAATGCTAACTGATAATAGGGACCATACTAGACGCTAGAAGACAGAGGAGGTGCAAAAGTAACTGATAATAGGGGACTATACTAGACGCTAGAAGACAGAGGAGGTGCAATACTAACTGAAAATAGGGGACTATACTAGACGCTAGAAGACAGAGGAGGTGCAATGCCAGCTGATAATAGGGACTATACTAGACGCTAGAAGACAGAGGAGGTGCAATACTAACTGATAATAGGAGACATACTAGACGCTAGAAGACAGAGGAGGGGCAAAGCTAACTGATAATAGGGGACCATACTAGACGCTAGAAGACAGAGGAGGGGCAATTCTAACTGATAATAGGGACTATACTAGACGCTAGAAGACAGAGGAGGGGCAATACTAACTGATTATACGGGACTATACTAGACGCTAGAAGACAGAGGAGGTGCAATGCTAGCTGATAATAGGGACTATACTAGACGCTAAAAGGCAGAGGAGGGGCAATGATAACTGATAATAGGGACTATACTAGACGCTAGAAGACTGAGCAGGGGCAATGCTAACTGATAATAGGGGACTATACTAGACGCTAGAAGACAGAGGAGGTGCAATGATAACTGATAATAGAGACTATACTAGACGCTAGAAGACAGAGGAGGGGCAATGATAACTGATAATAGGGGACTATACTAGACGCTAGAAGACAGAGGAGGTGCAATACTAACTGATAATAGGGACCATACTAGACGCTAGAAGACAGAGGAGGCGCATTGCTAACTGATAATAGGGGACATACTAGACGCTAGAAGACAGAGGATGGGCAATGCTAACTGATAATAGGGACTATACTAGACGCTAGAAGACAGAGGAGGGGCAATACTAACTGATAATAGGTACTATACTAGACACTAGAAGACAGAGGAGGCGCATTGCTAACTGATAATAGGGGACATACTAGACGCTAGAAGACAGTGGAGGTGCAATGCTAACTGATAATAGGGGACCATACTAGACGCTAGAAGACAGAGGAGGGGCAATGCTAACTGATAATATGGACTATACTAGACGCTAGAAGACAGAGGAGGGGCAATACTAACTGATAATAGGGGACTATACTAGACGCTAGAAGACAGAGGAGGTGCAATGCTAGTTGATAATAGGGACAATACTAGACGCTAGAAGACAGAGGAGATGCAATGCTAACTGATAATAGGGACCATACT
This sequence comes from Meconema thalassinum, assembly GCA_946902985.2. Lineage (NCBI taxonomy): Eukaryota > Metazoa > Arthropoda > Insecta > Orthoptera > Tettigoniidae > Meconema > Meconema thalassinum. Next base: position 638,849 of record CAMPQE020000024.1, read on the forward strand.
AGACGCTAGAAGACAGAGGAGGGGCAATGCTAACTGATAATAGGGGACCATACTAGACGCTAGAAGACAGAGGAGGGGCAATGCTAACTGATAATAGGGACTATACTAGACGCTAGAAGACAGAGGAGGGGCAATACTAACTGATAATAGGGCACTATACTAAACGCTAGAAGACAGAGGAGGTGCAATGCTAGCTGATAATAGGGACTATACTAGACGCTAGAAGACAGAGGAGGTGCAATGTTAACTGATAATAGGGGACCATACTAGACGCTAGAAGACAGAGGAGGTGCAATGCTAACTGATAATAGGGACCATACTAGACGCTAGAAGACAGAGGAGGTGCAATGGTAACTGATAATAGGGGACTATACTAGACGCTAGAAGACAGAGGAGGTGCAATACTAACTGAAAATAGGGACCATACTAGACGCTAGAAGACAAAGGAGGTGCAATGATAACTGATAATAGGGACCATACTAGACGCTAGAAGACAGAGGAGGTGCAATACTAACTGATAATAGGGACTATACTAGACGCTAGAAGACAGAGGAGGGGCAATGATAACTGATAATAGGGACTATAATAGACGCTAGAAGACAGAGGAGGTGCAATGTTAACTGATGATAGGGGACCATACTAAACGCTAGAAGACAGAGGAGGGAAAATGATAACTGATAATAGGGACTATACTAGACGCTAGAAGACAGAGGAGGGGCAATGATAACTGATAATAGGGACTATACTAGACGCTAGAAGACAGAGGAGGTGCAATACTAACTGATAATAGGGACCATACTAGACGCTAGAAGACAGAGGAGGTGCAATACTAACTGATAATAGGGACTATACTTGACGCTAGAAGACAGAGGAGGGGCAATGATAACTGATAATAGGGACTATACTAGACGCTAGAAGACAGAGGAGGTGCAATGTTAACTGATAATAGGGGACCATACTAGACGCTAGAAGACAGAGGAGGGGCAATGATAACTGATAATAGGGACTATACTAGACGCTAGAAGACAGAGGAGGTTCAATGATAACTGATAATAGGGACCATACTAGACGCTAGAAGACAGAGGAGGTGCAATACTAACTGATAATAGGGACTATACTAGACGCTAGAAGACAGAGGAGGGGCAATGATAACTGATAATAGGGACTATACTAGACGCTAGAAGACAGAGGAGGTGCAATGTTAACTGATAATAGGGGACCATACTAGACGCTAGAAGACAGAGGAGGGGCAATGATAACTGATAATAGGGACTATACTAGACGCTAGAAGACAGAGGAGGTGCAATGCTAACTGATAATAGGGACCATACTAGACGCTAGAAGACAGAGGAGGGGCAATGCTAACTGATAATAGGGGACCATACTAGACGCTAGAAGACAGAGGATGGGCAATGCTAACTGATAATAGGGACTATATTAGACGCTAGAAGACAGAGGAGGGGCAATGCTAACTGATAATAGGGACTATACTAGACGCTAGAAGACAGAGGAGGTGCAATGCTAACTGATAATAGGGACTATACTAGACGCTAGAAGGCAGAGGAGGGGCAATGATAACTGATAATAGGGACTATACTAGACGCTAGAAGACAGAGGAGATGCAATGCTAACTGATAATAGGGGACATACTAGACGCTAGATGACAGAGGAGGGGCAATGATAACTGATAATAGGGACTATACTAGACGCTAGAAGACAGAGGAGGGGCTATGCTAACTGATAATAGGGGACTATACTAGACGCTAGAAGACAGAGGAGGGGCAATGATAACTGATAATAGGGACTATACTAGACGCTAGAAGACAGAGGAGGGGCAATGCTAACTGATAATAGGGACCATACTAGACGCTAGAAGACAGAGGAGACGCATTGCTAACTGATAATAGGGGACATACTAGACGCTAGAAGACAGAGGATGGGCAATGCTAACTGATAATAGGGACTATACTAGACGCTAGAAGACAGAGGAGGGGCAATACTAACTGATAATAGGTACTATACTAGACGCTAGAAGACAGAGGAGGCGCATTGCTAACTGATAATAGGGGACATACTAGACGCTAGAAGACAGAGGAGGTGCAATGCTAACTGATAATAGGGGACCATACTAGACGCTAGAAGACAGAGGAGGGGCAATGCTAACTGATAATATGGACTATACTAGACGCTAGAAGACAGAGGAGGGGCAATACTAACTGATAATAGGGGACTATACTAGACGCTAGAAGACAGAGGAGGTGCAATGCTAGTTGATAACAGGGACAATACTAGACGCTAGAAGACAGAGGAGGTGCAATGCTAACTGATAATAGGGACCATACTAGACGCTAGAAGACAGAGGAGGGGCAATTCTAACTGATAATAGGGCACTATACTAGACGCTAGAAGACAGAGGAGGTGCAATGCTAGCTGATAATAGGGACTATACTAGACGCTAGAAGACAGAGGAGGTGCAATGCTAACTGATAATAGGGACCATACTAGACGCTAGAAGACAGAGGAGGTGCAATGGTAACTGATAATAGGGGACTATACTAGACGCTAGAAGACAGAGGAGGTGCAATACTAACTGAAAATAGGGGACTATACTAGACGCTAGAAGACAGAGGAGGTGCAATGCCAGCTGATAATAGGGACTATACTAGACGCTAGAAGACAGAGGAGGTGCAATACTAACTGATAATAGGAGACATACTAGATGCTAGAAGACAGAGGAGGGGCAAAGCTAACTGATAATAGGGGACCATACTAGACGCTAGAAGACAGAGGAGGGGCAATTCTAACTGATAATAGGGACTATACTAGACGCTAGAAGACAGAGGAGGGGCAATACTAACTGATAATACGGGACTATACTAGACGCTAGAAGACAGAGGAGGTGCAATGCTAGCTGATAATAGGGACTATACTAGACGCTAGAAGGCAGAGGAGGGGCAATGATAAGAGATAATAGGGACTATACTAGACGCTAGAAGACTGAGCAGGGGCAATGCTAACTGATAATAGGGGACTATACTAGACGCTAGAAGACAGAGGAGGTGCAATGATAACTGATAATAGAGACTATACTAGACGCTAGAAGACAGAGGAGGGGCAATGATAACTGATAATAGGGGACTATACTAGACGCTAGAAGACAGAGGAGGTGCAATACTAACTGATAATAGGGACTATACTAGACGCTAGAAGACAGAGGAGGGGCAATGATAACTGATAATAGGGGACTATACTAGACGCTAGAAGACAGAGGAGGTGCAATACTAACTGATAATAGGGACCATACTAGACGCTAGAAGACAGAGGAGGTGCAATGATAACTGATAATAGGGACCATACTAGACGCTAGAAGACAGAGGAGGTGAAATACTAACTGATAATAGGGACTATACTAGACGCTAGAAGACAGAGGAGGGGCAATGATAACTGATAATAGGGACTATACTAGACGCTAGAAGACAGAGGAGGTGCAATGTTAACTGATAATAGGGGACCATACTAGACGCTAGAAGACAGAGGAGGGAAAATGATAACTGATAATAGGGACTATACTAGACGCTAGAAGACAGAGGAGGGGCAATGATAACTGATAATAGGGACTATACTAGACGCTAGAAGACAGAGGAGGTGCAATACTAACTGATAATAGGGACCATACTAGACGCTAGAAGACAGAGGATGTGCAATACTAACTGATAATAGGGACTATACTAGACGCTAGAAGACAGAGGAGGGGCAATGATAACTGATAATAGGGACTATACTAGACGCTAGAAGACAGAGGAGGTGCAATGTTAACTGATAATAGGGGACAATACTAGACGCTAGAAGACAGAGGAGGGGCAATGATAACTGATAATAGGGACTATACTAGACGCTAGAAGTCAGAGGAGGTTCAATGATAACTGAAAATAGGGACCATACTAGACGCTAGAAGACAGAGGAGGTGCAATACTAACTGATAATAGGGACTATACTAGACGCTAGAAGACAGAGGAGGGGCAATGATAACTGATAATAGGGACTATACTAGACGCTAGAAGACAGAGGAGGTGCAATGTTAACTGATAATAGGGGACCATACTAGACGCTAGAAAACAGAGGAGGGGCAATGATAACTGATAATAGGGACTATACTAGAAGCTAGAAGACAGAGGAGGTGCAATGCTAACTGATAATAGGGACCATACTAGACGCTAGAAGACAGAGGAGGGGCAATGCTAACTGATAATAGGGGACCATACTAGACGCTAGAAGACAGAGGAGGGGCAATGCTAACTGATAATAGGGACTATATTAGACGCTAGAAGACAGAGGAGGGGCAATGCTAACTGATAATAGGGACTATACTAGACGCTAGAAGACAGAGGAGGTGCAATGCTAACTGATAATAGGGACTATACTAGACGCTAGAAGGCAGAGGAGGGGCAATGATAACTGATAATAGGGACTATACTAGACGCTAGAAGACAGAGGAGATGCAATGTTAACTGATAATAGGGGACATACTAGTCGCTAGATGACAGAGGAAGGGCAATGATAACTGATAATAGGGACTATACTAGACGCTAGAAGACAGAGGAGGGGCTATGCTAACTGATAATAGGGGACTATACTAGACGCTAGAAGACAGAGGAGGGGCAATGATAACTGATAATAGGGACTATACTAGACGCTAGAAGACAGAGGAGGGGCAATGCTAACTGATAATAGGGACCATACTAGACGCTAGAAGACAGAGGAGGCGCATTGCTAACTGATAATAGGGGACATACTAGACGCTAGAAGACAGAGGATGGGCAATGCTAACTGATAATAGGGACTATACTAGACGCTAGAAGACAGAGGAGGGGCAATACTAACTGATAATAGGTACTATACTAGACGCTAGAAGACAGAGGAGGCGCATTGCTAACTGATAATAGGGGACAGACTAGACGCTAGAAGACAGAGGAGGTGCAATGCTAACTGATAATAGGGGACCATACTAGACGCTAGAAGACAGAGGAGGGGCAATGTTAACTGATAATATGGACTATACTAGACGCTAGAAGACAGAGGAGGGGCTATGCTAACTGATAATAGGGGACTATACTAGACGCTAGAAGACAGAGGAGGGGCAATGATAACTGATAATAGGGACTATACTAGACGCTAGAAGACAGAGTAGGGGCAATGCTAACTGATAATAGGGACCATACTAGACGCTAGAAGACAGAGGAGGCGCATTGCTAACTGATAATAGGGGACATACTAGACGCTAGAAGACAGAGGATGGGCAATGCTAACTGATAATAGGGAATATACTAGACGCTAGAAGACAGAGGAGGGGCAATACTAACTGATAATAGGTACTATACTAGACGCTAGAAGACAGAGGAGGCGCATTGCTAACTGATAATAGGGGACATACTAGACGCTAGAAGACAGAGGAGGTGCAATGCTAACTGATAATAGGGGACCATACTAGACGCTAGAAGACAGAGGAGGTGCAATGCTAGTTGATATTAGGGACAATACTAGACGCTAGAAGACAGAGGAGGTGCAATGCTAACTGATAATAGGGACCATACTAGACGCTAGAAGACAGAGGAGGGGCAATGCTAACTGATAATAGGGGACCATACTAGACGCTAGAAGACAGAGGAGGGGCAATGCTAACTGATAATAGGGACTATACTAGACGCTAGAAGACAGAGGAGGGGCAATACTAACTGATAATAGGGCACTATACTAGACGCTAGAAGACAGAGGAGGTGCAATGCTAGCTGATAATAGGGACTATACTAGACGCTAGAAGACAGAGGAGGTGCAATGCTAACTGATAATAGGGACCATACTAGACGCTAGAAGACAGAGGAGGTGCAATGGTAACTGATAGTAGGGGACTATACTAGACGCTAGAAGACAGAGGAGGTGCAATACTAACTGAAAATAGGGGACTATACTAGACGCTAGAAGACAGAGGAGGTGCAATGCCAGCTGATAATAGGGACTATACTAGACGCTAGAAGACAGAGGAGGTGCAATACTAACTGATAATAGGAGACATACTAGACGCTAGAAGACAGAGGAGGGGCAAAGCTAACTGATAATAGGGGACCATACTAGACGCTAGAAGACAGAGGAGGGGCAATTCTAACTGATAATAGGGACTATACTAGACGCTAGAAGACAGAGGAGGGGCAATACTAACTGATAATAGGGGACTATACTAGACGCTAGAAGACAGAGGAGGTGCAATGCTAGCTGATAATAGGGACTATACTAGACGCTAGAAGGCAGAGGAGGGGCAATGATAACTGATAATAGGGACTATACTAGACGCTAGAAGACAGAGCAGGGGCAATGCTAACTGATAATAGGGGACTATACTAGACGCTAGAAGACAGAGGAGGTGCAATGATAACTGATAATAGAGACTATACTAGACGCTAGAAGACAGAGGAGGGGCAATGATAACTGATAATAGGGGACTATACTAGACGCTAGAAGACAGAGGAGGTGCAATACTAACTGATAATAGGGACCATACTAGACGCTAGAAGACAGAGGAGGTGCAATACTAACTGATAATAGGGACTATACTAGACGCTAGAAGACAGAGGAGGGGCAATGATAACTGATAATAGGGGACTATACTAGACGCTAGAAGACAGAGGAGGTGCAATACTAACTGATAATAGGGACCATACTAGACGCTAGAAGACAGAGGAGGTGCAATGATAACTGATAATAGGGACCATACTAGACGCTAGATGACAGAGGAGGTGCAATACTAACTGATAATAGGGACTATACTAGACGCTAGAAGACAGAGGAGGGGCAATGATAACTGATAATAGGGACTATTAGACGCTAGAAGACAGAGGAGGTGCAATGTTAACTGATAATAGGGGACCATACTAGACGCTAGAAGACAGAGGAGGGGCAATGATAACAGATAATAGGGACTATACTAGACGCTAGAAGACAGAGGAGGGGCAATGATAACTGATAATAGGGACTATACTAGACGCTAGAAGACAGAGGAGGGGCAATGCTAACTGATAATAGGGACTATACTAGACGCTTGAAGACAGAGGAGGTGCAATGCTAACTGATAATAGGGACTATACTAGACGCTAGAAGGCAGAGGAGGGGCAATGATAACTGATAATAGGGACTATACTAGACGCTAGAAGACGGAGGAGATGCAATGCTAACTGATAATAGGGGACCATACTAGACGCTAGAAGACAGAGGAGGGGCAATGATTACTGATAATAGGGACTATACTAGACGCTAGAAGACAGAGGAGGGGCTATGCTAACTGATAATAGGGGACTATACTAGACGCTAGAAGACAGAGGAGGGGAAATGATAACTGATAATAGGGACTATACTAGACGCTAGAAGACAGAGGAGGGGCAATGCTAACTGATAATAGGGACCATACTAGACGCTAGACGACAGAGGAGGTGCATTGCTAACTGATAATAGGGGACATAATAGACGCTAGAAGACAGAGGATGGGCAAAGCTAACTGATAATAGGGACTATACTAGACGCTAGAAGACAGAGGAGGGGCAATACTAACTGATAATAGGTACTATACTAGACGCTAGAAGACAGAAGAGGCGCATTGCTTACTGATAATAGGGGACATACTAGACGCTAGAAGACAGAGGAGGGGCAATGCTAACTGATAATAGGGGACCATACTAGACGCTAGAAGGCAGAGGAGGGGCAATGCTAACTGATAATATGGACTATACTAGACGCTAGAAGACAGAGGAGGGGCAATACTACCTGATAATAGGGGACTATACTAGACGCTAGAAGACAGAGGAGGTGCAATGCTAGCTGATAATAGGGACTATACTAGACGCTAGAAGACAGAGGAGGTGCAATGCTAACTGATAATAGGGACCACACTAGACGCTAGAAGACAGAGGAGGGGCAATGCTAACTGATAATAGGGGAACATACAAGACGCTAGAAGACAGAGCAGGGGCAATGCTAACTGATAATAGGGACTATACTAGACGCTAGAAGACAGAGGAGGGGCAATACTAACTGATAATAGGGCACTATACTAGACGCTAGAAGACAGAGGAGGTGCAATGTTAGCTGATAATAGGGACTATACTAGACGCTAGAAGACAGAGGAGGTGCAATGCTAACTGATAATAGGGACCATACTAGACGCTAGAAGACAGAGGAGGTGCAATGGTAACTGATAATAGGGGACTATATTAGACGCTAGAAGACAGAGGAGGTGCAATACTAACCTATAATAGGGGACTATACTAGACGCTAGAAGACAGAGGAGGTGCAATGCTAGCTGATAATAGGGACTATACTAGACGCTAGAAGACAGAGGAGGTGCAATACTAACTGATAATAGGGGACTATACTAGACGGTAGAAGACAGAGGAGGTGCAATGCTAACTGATAATAGGGACTATACTAGACGCTAGAAGACAGAGGAGGTGCAATGATAACTGATAATAGGGGACTATACTAGACGCTAGAAGACAGAGGATGTGCAATGCTAACTGATAATAGGGACTATACTAGACGCTTGAAGACAGAGGAGGTGCAATGCTAACTGATACTAGGGTCCATACTAGACGCTAGAAGACAGAGGATGTGCAATGCTAACTGATAATAGGGTACTATACTAGACGCTAGAAGACAGAGGATGTGCAAAGTTAACTGATAATAGGGGACTATACTAGACGCTAGAAGACAGAGGAGGTGCAATGCTAACTGATAATAGGGGACTATACTAGACGCTAGAGGAGGTGCAATGCTAACTGATAACAGGGGACATACTAGACGCTAGAAGACAGAGGAGGTGCAATGCTAACTGATAATAGGGACCATACTAGACGCTAGAAGACAGAGGAGGGGCAATGATAACTGATAATAGGGACCATACTAGACGCTAGAAGACAGAGGAGGTGCAATGCTAACTGATAATAGGGGACTATACTAGACGCTAGAAGACAGAGGAGGTGCAATGCTAACTGATAATAGTGGACTATACTAGACGCTAGAAGACAAAGCAGGGGCAATGCTAACTGATAATAGGGGATTATACTAGACGCTAGAAGACAGAGGAGGTGCAATGCTAACTGATAATAGGGACCATACTAGACGCTAGGAGACAGAGGAGGGGCAATGATAACTGATAATAGGGACCATACTAGACGCTAGAAGGCAGAGGAGGTGCAATGCTAACTGATAATAGGGGACTATACTAGACGCTAGAAGACAGAGGAGGTGCAATGCTAACTGATAATGGGGACCATACTAGACGCTAGAAGACAGAGGAGGGGCAATGATAACTGATAATAGGGGACATACTAGACGCTAGAGGACAGAGGAGGTGCAATGCTAAGTGATAATAGGGGACTATACTAGACGCTAGAAGACAGAGCAGGGGCAATGCTAACTGATAATAGGGGACTATACTAGACGCTAGAAGACAGAGGAGGGGCAATGCTAACTGATAATAGGGACTATACTAGACGCTAGAAGGCAGAGGAGGTGCAATGCTAACTGATAATAGGGGACTATACTAGACGCTAGAAGACAGAGGATGTGCAATGCTAACTGATAATAGGGACTATACTAGACGCTAGAAGACAGAGGAGGTGCAATGCTAACTGATAATAGGGTCCATACTAGACGCTAGAAGACAGAGGAGGTGCAATGCTAACTGATAATAGGGTACTATACTAGACGCTAGAAGACAGAGGATGTGCAAAGTTAACTGATAATAGGGGACTATTCTAGACGCTAGAAGACAGAGGAGGTGCAATGCTAACTGATAATAGGGGACTATACTAGACGCTAGAGGAGGTGCAATGCTAACTGATAATAGGGGACATACTAGACGCTAGAAGACAGAGGAGGTGCAATGCTAACTGATAATAGGGACCATACTAGACGCTAGAAGACAGAGGAGGGGCAATGATAACTGTTAATAGGGACCATACTAGACGCTAGAAGACAGAGGAGGTGCAATGCTAACTGATAATAGGGGACTATACTAGACGCTAGAAGACAGAGGAGGTGCAATGCTAACTGATAATAGTGGACTATACTAGACGCTAGAAGACAGAGCAGGGGCAATGCTAACTGATAATAGGGGATCATACTAGACGCTAGAAGACAGAGGAGGTGCAATGCTAACTGATAATAGGGACCATACTAGACGCTAGGAGACAGAGGAGGGGCAATGATAACTGATAATAGGGACCATACTAGACGCTAGAAGACAAAGGAGGTGCAATGCTAACTGATAATAGGGGACTATACTAGACGCTAGAAGACAGAGGAGGTGCAATGCTAACAGATAATAGGGACCATACTAGACGCTAGAAGACAGAGGAGGGGCAATGATAACTGATAATAGGGGACATATTAGACGCTAGAGGACAGAGGAGGTGCAATGCTAAGTGATAATAGGGGACTATACTAGACGCTAGAAGACAGAGCAGGGGCAATGCTAACTGATAATAGGGGACTATACTAGATGCTAGAAGACAGAGGAGGGGCAATGCTAACTGATAATAGGGACTATACTAAACGCTAGAAGACAGAGGAAGGGCAATACTAACTGATAATAGGGGACTATACTAGACGCTAGAAGACAGAGGAGGTGCAATGCTAGCTGATAATAGGGACTATACTAGACGTTAGAAGACAGAGGAGGTGCAATGCTAACTGATAATAGGGACCATACTAGACGCTAGAAGACAGGAGGTGCAATGCTAACTGATAATAGGTGACTATACTAGACGCTAGAAGACAGAGGAGGTGCAATACTAACTGATAATAGGGGACTATACTAGACGCTAGAAGACAGAAGAGGTGCAATGCTAATTGATAATAGGGGACTATACTAGACGCTAGAAAACAGAGGAGGGGCAATGATAACTGATAATAGGGACCATAATAGACGCTAGAGGACAGAGGAGGGGCAATGATAACTGATAATAGGGACTATACTAGACACTAGAAGACAGAGGAGGTTCAATGATAACTGATAATAGGGACCATACTAGACGCTAGAAGACAGAGGAGGTGCAATACTAACTGATAATAGGGACTATACTAGACGCTAGAAGACAGAGGAGGGGCAATGATAACTGATAATAGGGACTATACTAGACGCTAGAAGACAGAGGAGGTGCAATGTTAACTGATAATAGGGGACCATACTAGACGCTAGAAGATAGAGGAGGGAAAATGATAACTGATAATAGGGACTATACTAGACGCTAGAAGACAGAGGAGGTGCAATACTAACTGATAATAGCGACCATACTAGACGCTAGAAGACAGAGGAGGTGCAATACTAACTGATAATAGGGACTATACTAGACGCTAGAAGACAGAGGAGGGGCAATGATAACTGATAATAGGGACTATACTAGACGCTAGAAGACAGAGGAGGTGCAATGTTAACTGATAATAGGGGACCATACTAGACGCTAGAAGATAGAGGAGGGAAAATGATAACTGATAATAGGGACTATACTAGACGCTACAAGACAGAGGAGGTGCAATACTAACTGATAATAGGGACCATACTAGACGCTAGAAGACAGAGGAGGTGCAATACTAACTGATAATAGGGACTATACTAGACGCTAGAAGACAGAGGAGGGGCAATGATAACTGATAATAGGGACTATACTAGACGCTAGAAGACAGAGGAGGGGCAATGATAACTGATAATAGGGACTATACTAGACGCTAGAAGACAGAGGAGGTGCAATGTTAACTGATAATAGGGGACCATACTAGACGCTAGAAGATAGAGGAGGGAAAATGATAACTGATAATAGGGACTATACTAGACGCTACAAGACAGAGGAGGTGCAATACTAACTGATAATAGGGACCATACTAGACGCTAGAAGACAGAGGAGGTGCAATACTAACTGATAATAGGGACTATACTAGACGCTAGAAGACAGAGGAGGTGCAATACTAACTGATAATAGGGACCATACTAGACGCTAGAAGACAGAGGAGGTGCAATACTAACTGATAATAGGGACTATACTAGACGCTAGAAGACAGAGGAGGTGCAATGTTAACTGATAATAGGGGACCATACTAGACGCTAGAAGATAGAGGAGGGAAAATGATAACTGATAATAGGGACTATACTAGACGCTAGAAGACAGAGGAGGTGCAATACTAACTGATAATAGGGACCATACTAGACGCTAGAAGACAGAGGAGGTGCAATACTAACTGATAATAGGGACTATACTAGACGCTAGAAGACAGAGGAGGTGCAATGCTAGCTGATAATAGGGACTATACTAGACGCTAGAAGACAGAGGAGGTGCAATGCTAACTGATAATAGGGACCATACTAGACGCTAGAAGACAGAGGAGGTGCAATACTAACTGATAATAGGGGACTATACTAGACGCTAGAAGACAGAAGAGGTGCAATGCTAATTGATAATAGGGGACTATACTAGACGCTAGAAAACAGAGGAGGGGCAATGATAACTGATAATAGGGACCATAATAGACGCTAGAAGACAGAGGAGGGGCAATGATAACTGATAATAGGGACTATACTAGACACTAGAAGACAGAGGAGGTTCAATGATAACTGATAATAGGGACCATACTAGACGCTAGAAGACAGAGGAGGTGCAATACTAACTGATAATAGGGACTATACTAGACGCTAGAAGACAGAGGAGGGGCAATGATAACTGATAATAGGGACTATACTAGACGCTAGAAGACAGAGGAGGTGCAATGTTAACTGATAATAGGGGACCATACTAGACGCTAGAAGACAGAGGAGGGGCAATGATAACTGATAATAGGGACTATACTAGACGCTAGAAGACAGAGGAGGTGCAATGCTAACTGATAATAGGGACCATACTAGACGCTAGAAGACAGAGCAGGGGCAATGCTAACTGATAATAGGGGACCATACTAGACGCTAGAAGACAGAGTAGGGGCAATGCTAACTGATAATAGGGACTATATTAGACGCTAGAAGACAGAGGAGGGGCAATGCTAACTGATAATAGGGACTATACTAGACGCTAGAAGACAGAGGAGGTTCAATGCTAACTGATAATAGGGACTATACTAGACGCTAGAAGGCAGAGGAGGGGCAATGATAACTGATAATAGGGACTATACTAGACGCTAGAAGACAGAGGAGATGCAATGCTAACTGATAATAGGGGACATACTAGACGCTAGATGACGGAGGAGGGGCAATGATAACTGATAATAGGGACTATACTAGACGCTAGAAGACAGAGGAGTGGCTATGCTAACTGATAATAGGGGACTATACTAGACGCTAGAAGACAGAGGAGGGGCAATGATAACTGATAATAGGGACTATACTAGACGCTAGAAGACAGAGGAGGGGCAATGCTAACTGATAATAGGGACCATACTAGACGCTAGAAGACAGAGGAGGCGCATTGCTAACTGATAATAGGGGACATACTAGACGCTAGAAGACAGAGGATGGGCAATGCTAACTGATAATAGGGACTATACTAGACGCTAGAAGACAGAGGAGGGGCAATACTAACTGATAATAGGTACTATACTAGACGCTAGAAGACAGAGGAGGCGCATTGCTAACTGATAATAGTGGACATACTAGACGCTAGAAGACAGAGGAGGTGCAATGCTAACTGATAATAGGGGACCATACTAGACGCTAGAAGACAGAGGAGGGGCAATGCTTACTGATAATATGGACTATACTAGACGCTAGAAGACAGAGGAGGGGCAATACTAACTGATAATTGGGGACTACACTAGACGCTAGAAGACAGAGGAGGGGCAATGCTAACTGATAATAGGGGACCATACTAGACGCTAGAAGACAGAGGAGGGGCAATGCTAACTGATAATAGGGACTATACTAGACGCTAGAAGACAGAGGAGGGGCAATGCTAACTGATAATAGGGGACCATACTAGACGCTAGAAGACAGAGGAGGGGCAATGCTAACTGATAATAGGGACTATACTAGACGCTAGAAGACAGAGGAGGGGCAATACTAACTGATAATAGGGCACTATACTAGACGCTAGAAGACAGAGGAGGTGCAATGCTAGCTGATAATAGGGACTATACTAGACGCTAGAAGACAGAGGAGGTGCAATGCTAACTGATAATAGGGACCATACTAGACGCTAGAAGACAGAGGAGGTGCAATGGTAACTGATAATAGGGGACTATACTGGACGCTAGAAGACAGAGGAGGTGCAATACTAACTGAAAATAGGGGACTATACTAGACGCTAGAAGACAGAGGAGGTGCAATGCCAGCTGATAATAGGGACTATACTAGACGCTAGAAGACAGAGGAGGTGCAATACTAACTGATAATAGGGGACATACTAGACGCTAGAAGACACAGGAGGGGCAAAGCTAACTGATAATAGGGGACCATACTAGACGCTAGAAGACAGAGGAGGGGCAATTCTAACTGATAATAGGGACTATACTAGACGCTAGAAGACAGAGGAGGGGCAATACTTACTGATAATAGGGGACTATACTAGACGCTAGAAGACGGAGGAGGTGCAATGCTAGCTGATAATAGGGACTATACTAGACGCTAGAAGGCATAGGAGGGGCAATGATAACTGATAATAGGGAGTATACTAGACGCTAGAAGGCAGAGCAGGGGCAATGCTAACTGATAATAGGGGACTATACTAGACGCTAGAAGACAGAGGAGGTGCAATGATAACTGATAATAGAGACTATACTAGACGCTAGAAGACAGAGGAGGGGCAATGATAACTGATAATAGGGGACTATACTAGACGCTAGAAGACAGAGGAGGTGCAATACTAACTGATAATAGGGACCATACTAGACGCTAGAAGACAGAGGAGGTGCAATACTAACTGATAATAGGGACTATACTAGACGCTAGAAGACAGAGGAGGGGCAATGATAACTGATAATAGGGGACTATACTAGACGCTAGAAGACAGAGGAGGGCCAATACTAACTGATAATAGGGACCATACTAGACGCTAGAAGACAGAGGTGGTGCAATGATAACTGATAATAGGGACTATACTAGACGCTAGAAGACAGAGGAGGTTCAATGATAACTGATAATAGGGACCATACTAGACGCTAGAAGACAGAGGAGGTGCAATACTAACTGATATTAGGGACTATACTAGACGCTAGAAGACAGAGGAGGGGCAATGATAACTGATAATAGGGACCATACTAGACGCTAGAAGACAGAGGAGGTGCAATGTTAACTGATAATAGGGGACCATACTAGACGCTAGAAGACAGAGGAGGGGCAATGATAACTGATAATAGGGACTATACTAGACGCTAGAAGACAGAGGAGGGGCAATGATAACTGATAATAGGGACTATACTAGACGCTAGAAGACAGAGGAGGGGCAATGCTAACTGATAATAGGGACTATACTAGACGCTAGAAGACAGAGGAGGTGCAATGCTAACTGATAATAGGGACTATACTAGACGCTAGAAGGCAGAGGAGGGGCAATGATAACTGATAATAGGGACTATACTAGACGCTAGAAGACGGAGGAGATGCAATGCTAACTGATAATAGGGGACCATACTTGACGCTAGAAGACAGAGGAGGGGCAATGATAACTGATAATAGGGACTATACTAGACGCTAGAAGACAGAGGAGGGGCTATGCTAACTGATAATAGGGGACTATATTAGACGCTACAAGACAGAGGAGGGGAAATGATAACAGATAATAGGGACTATACTAGACGCTAGAAGACAGAGGAGGGGCAATGCTAACTGATAATAGGGGACCATACTAGACGCTAGAAGACAGAGGAGGGGCAATGATAACTGATAATAGGGACTATATTAGACGCTAGAAGACAGAGGAGGTGCAATGCTAACTGATAATAGGGACCATACTAGATGCTAGAAGACAGAGGAGGGGCAATGCTAACTGATAATAGGGGACCATACTAGACGCTAGAAGACAGAGTAGGGGCAATGCTAACTGATAATAGGGACTATATTAGACGCTAGAAGACAGAGGAGGGGCAATGCTAACTGATAATAGGGACTATACTAGACGCTAGAAGACAGAGGAGGTTCAATGCTAACTGATAATAGGGACTATACTAGACGCTAGAAGGCAGAGGAGGGGCAATGATAACTGATAATAGGGACTATACTAGACGCTAGAAGACAGAGGAGATGCAATGCTAACTGATAATAGGGGACATACTAGACGCTAGATGACAGAGGAGGGGCAATGATAACTGATAATAGGGACTATACTAGACGCTAGAAGACAGAGGAGGGGCTATGCTAACTGATAATAGGGGACTATACTAGGCGCTAGAAGACAGAGGAGGGGCAATGATAACTGATAATAGGGACTATACTAGACGCTAGAAGACAGAGGAGGGGCAATGCTAACTGATAATAGGGACCATACTAGACGCTAGAAGACAGGAGGTGCAATGCTAACTGATAATAGGTGACTATACTAGACGCTAGAAGACAGAGGAGGTGCAATACTAACTGATAATAGGGGACTATACTAGACGCTAGAAGACAGAAGAGGTGCAATGCTAATTGATAATAGGGGACTATACTAGACGCTAGAAAACAGAGGAGGGGCAATGATAACTGATAATAGGGACCATAATAGACGCTAGAGGACAGAGGAGGGGCAATGATAACTGATAATAGGGACTATACTAGACACTAGAAGACAGAGGAGGTTCAATGATAACTGATAATAGGGACCATACTAGACGCTAGAAGACAGAGGAGGTGCAATACTAACTGATAATAGGGACTATACTAGACGCTAGAAGACAGAGGAGGGGCAATGATAACTGATAATAGGGACTATACTAGACGCTAGAAGACAGAGGAGGTGCAATGTTAACTGATAATAGGGGACCATACTAGACGCTAGAAGATAGAGGAGGGAAAATGATAACTGATAATAGGGACTATACTAGACGCTAGAAGACAGAGGAGGTGCAATACTAACTGATAATAGGGACCATACTAGACGCTAGAAGACAGAGGAGGTGCAATACTAACTGATAATAGGGACTATACTAGACGCTAGAAGACAGAGGAGGGGCAATGATAACTGATAATAGGGACTATACTAGACGCTAGAAGACAGAGGAGGTGCAATGTTAACTGATAATAGGGGACCATACTAGACGCTAGAAGATAGAGGAGGGAAAATGATAACTGATAATAGGGACTATACTAGACGCTACAAGACAGAGGAGGTGCAATACTAACTGATAATAGGGACCATACTAGACGCTAGAAGACAGAGGAGGTGCAATACTAACTGATAATAGGGACTATACTAGACGCTAGAAGACAGAGGAGGGGCAATGATAACTGATAATAGGGACTATACTAGACGCTAGAAGACAGAGGAGGGGCAATGATAACTGATAATAGGGACTATACTAGACGCTAGAAGACAGAGGAGGTGCAATGTTAACTGATAATAGGGGACCATACTAGACGCTAGAAGATAGAGGAGGGAAAATGATAACTGATAATAGGGACTATACTAGACGCTACAAGACAGAGGAGGTGCAATACTAACTGATAATAGGGACCATACTAGACGCTAGAAGACAGAGGAGGTGCAATACTAACTGATAATGGGGACTATACTAGACGCTAGAAGACAGAGGAGGTGCAATACTAACTGATAATAGGGACCATACTAGACGCTAGAAGACAGAGGAGGTGCAATACTAACTGATAATAGGGACTATACTAGACGCTAGAAGACAGAGGAGGTGCAATGTTAAATGATAATAGGGGACCATACTAGACGCTAGAAGATAGAGGAGGGAAAATGATAACTGATAATAGGGACTATACTAGACGCTAGAAGACAGAGGAGGTGCAATACTAACTGATAATAGGGACCATACTAGACGCTAGAAGACAGAGGAGGTGCAATACTAACTGATAATAGGGACTATACTAGACGCTAGAAGACAGAGGAGGTGCAATGCTAGCTGATAATAGGGACTATACTAGACGCTAGAAGACAGAGGAGGTGCAATGCTAACTGATAATAGGGACCATACTAGACGCTAGAAGACAGAGGAGGTGCAATACTAACTGATAATAGGGGACTATACTAGACGCTAGAAGACAGAAGAGGTGCAATGCTAATTGATAATAGGGGACTATACTAGACGCTAGAAAACAGAGGAGGGGCAATGATAACTGATAATAGGGACCATAATAGACGCTAGAAGACAGAGGAGGGGCAATGATAACTGATAATAGGGACTATACTAGACACTAGAAGACAGAGGAGGTTCAATGATAACTGATAATAGGGACCATACTAGACGCTAGAAGACAGAGGAGGTGCAATACTAACTGATAATAGGGACTATACTAGACGCTAGAAGACAGAGGAGGGGCAATGATAACTGATAATAGGGACTATACTAGACGCTAGAAGACAGAGGAGGTGCAATGCTAACTGATAATAGGGACCATACTAGACGCTAGAAGACAGAGGAGGGGCAATGCTAACTGATAATAGGGGACCATACTAGACGCTAGAAGACAGAGTAGGGGCAATGCTAACTGATAATAGGGACTATATTAGACGCTAGAAGACAGAGGAGGGGCAATGCTAACTGATAATAGGGACTATACTAGACGCTAGAAGACAGAGGATGTTCAATGCTAACTGATAATAGGGACTATACTAGACGCTAGAAGGCAGAGGAGGGGCAATGATAACTGATAATAGGGACTATACTAGACGCTAGAAGACAGAGGAGATGCAATGCTAACTGATAATAGGGGACATACTAGACGCTAGATGACGGAGGAGGGGCAATGATAACTGATAATAGGGACTATACTAGACGCTAGAAGACAGAGGAGTGGCTATGCTAACTGATAATAGGGGACTATACTAGACGCTAGAAGACAGAGGAGGGGCAATGATAACTGATAATAGGGACTATACTAGACGCTAGAAGACAGAGGAGGGGCAATGCTAACTGATAATAGGGACCATACTAGACGCTAGAAGACAGAGGAGGCGCATTGCTAACTGATAATAGGGGACATACTAGACGCTAGAAGACAGAGGATGGGCAATGCTAACTGATAATAGGGACTATACTAGACGCTAGAAGACAGAGGAGGGGCAATACTAACTGATAATAGGTACTATACTAGACGCTAGAAGACAGAGGAGGCGCATTGCTAACTGATAATAGTGGACATACTAGACGCTAGAAGACAGAGGAGGTGCAATGCTAACTGATAATAGGGGACCATACTAGACGCTAGAAGACAGAGGAGGGGCAATGCTTACTGATAATATGGACTATACTAGACGCTAGAAGACAGAGGAGGGGCAATACTAACTGATAATTGGGGACTACACTAGACGCTAGAAGACAGAGGAGGGGCAATGCTAACTGATAATAGGGGACCATACTAGACGCTAGAAGACAGAGGAGGGGCAATGCTAACTGATAATAGGGACTATACTAGACGCTAGAAGACAGAGGAGGGGCAATGCTAACTGATAATAGGGGACCATACTAGACGCTAGAAGACAGAGGAGGGGCAATGCTAACTGATAATAGGGACTATACTAGACGCTAGAAGACAGAGGAGGGGCAATACTAACTGATAATAGGGCACTATACTAGACGCTAGAAGACAGAGGAGGTGCAATGCTAGCTGATAATAGGGACTATACTAGACGCTAGAAGACAGAGGAGGTGCAATGCTAACTGATAATAGGGACCATACTAGACGCTAGAAGACAGAGGAGGTGCAATGGTAACTGATAATAGGGGACTATACTAGACGCTAGAAGACAGAGGAGGTGCAATACTAACTGAAAATAGGGGACTATACTAGACGCTAGAAGACAGAGGAGGTGCAATGCCAGCTGATAATAGGGACTATACTAGACGCTAGAAGACAGAGGAGGTGCAATACTAACTGATAATAGGGGACATACTAGACGCTAGAAGACACAGGAGGGGCAAAGCTAACTGATAATAGGGGACAATACTAGACGCTAGAAGACAGAGGAGGGGCAATTCTAACTGATAATAGGGTCTATACTAGACGCTAGAAGACAGAGGAGGGGCAATACTAACTGATAATAGGGGACTATACTAGACGCTAGAAGACGGAGGAGGTGCAATGCTAGCTGATAATAGGGACTATACTAGACGCTAGAAGGCATAGGAGGGGCAATGATAACTGATAATAGGGAGTATACTAGACGCTAGAAGACAGAGCAGGGGCAATGGTAACTGATAATAGGGGACTATACTAGACGCTAGAAGACAGAGGAGGTGCAATGATAACTGATAATAGAGACTATACTAGACGCTAGAAGACAGAGGAGGGGCAATGATAACTGATAATAGGGGACTATACTAGACGCTAGAAGACAGAGGAGGTGCAATACTAACTGATAATAGGGACCATACTAGACGCTAGAAGACAGAGGAGGTGCAATACTAACTGATAATAGGGACTATACTAGACGCTAGAAGACAGAGGAGGGGCAATGATAACTGATAATAGGGGACTATACTAGACGCTAGAAGACAGAGGAGGGCCAATACTAACTGATAATAGGGACCATACTAGACGCTAGAAGACAGAGGAGGTGCAATGGTAACTGATAATAGGGACTATACTAGACGCTAGAAGACAGAGGAGGTTCAATGATAACTGATAATAGGGACCATACTAGACGCTAGAAGACAGAGGAGGTGCAATACTAACTGATATTAGGGACTATACTAGACGCTAGAAGACAGAGGAGGGGCAATGATAACTGATAATAGGGACCATACTAGACGCTAGAAGACAGAGGAGGTGCAATGTTAACTGATAATAGGGGACCATACTAGACGCTAGAAGACAGAGGAGGGGCAATGATAACTGATAATAGGGACTATACTAGACGCTAGAAGACAGAGGAGGGGCAATGATAACTGATAATAGGGACTATACTAGACGCTAGAAGACAGAGGAGGGGCAATGCTAACTGATAATAGGGACTATACTAGACGCTAGAAGACAGAGGAGGTGCAATGCTAACTGATAATAGGGACTATACTAGACGCTAGAAGGCAGAGGAGGGGCAATGATAACTGATAATAGGGACTATACTAGACGCTAGAAGACGGAGGAGATGCAATGCTAACTGATAATAGGGGACCATACTTGACGCTAGAAGACAGAGGAGGGGCAATGATAACTGATAATAGGGACTATACTAGACGCTAGAAGACAGAGGAGGGGCTATGCTAACTGATAATAGGGGACTATATTAGACGCTACAAGACAGAGGAGGGGAAATGATAACAGATAATAGGGACTATACTAGACGCTAGAAGACAGAGGAGGGGCAATGCTAACTGATAATAGGGGACCATACTAGACGCTAGAAGACAGAGGAGGGGCAATGATAACTGATAATAGGGACTATATTAGACGCTAGAAGACAGAGGAGGTGCAATGCTAACTGATAATAGGGACCATACTAGACGCTAGAAGACAGAGGAGGGGCAATGCTAACTGATAATAGGGGACCATACTAGACGCTAGAAGACAGAGTAGGGGCAATGCTAACTGATAATAAGGACTATATTAGACGCTAGAAGACAGAGGAGGGGCAATGCTAACTGATAATAGGGACTATACTAGACGCTAGAAGACAGAGGAGGTTCAATGCTAACTGATAATAGGGACTATACTAGACGCTAGAAGGCAGAGGAGGGGCAATGATAACTGATAATAGGGACTATACTAGACGCTAGAAGACAGAGGAGATGCAATGCTAACTGATAATAGGGGACATACTAGACGCTAGATGACAGAGGAGGGGCAATGATAACTGATAATAGGGACTATACTAGACGCTAGAAGACAGAGGAGGGGCTATGCTAACTGATAATAGGGGACTATACTAGACGCTAGAAGACAGAGGAGGGGCAATGATAACTGATAATAGGGACTATACTAGACGCTAGAAGACAGAGGAGGGGCAATGCTAACTGATAATAGGGACCATACTAGACGCTAGAAGACAGAGGAGGCGCATTGCTAACTGATAATAGGGGACATACTAGACGCTAGAAGACAGAGGATGGGCAATGCTAACTGATAATAGGGACTATACTAGACGCTAGAAGACAGAGGAGGGGCAATACTAACTGATAATAGGTACTATACTAGACGCTAGAAGTCAGAGGAGGCGCATTGCTAACTGATAATAGGGGACATACTAGACGCTAGAAGACAGAGGAGGTGCAATGCTAACTGATAATAGGGGACCATACTAGACGCTAGAAGACAGAGGAGGGGCAATGCTTACTGATAATATGGACTATACTAGACGCTAGAAGACAGAGGAGGGGCAATACTAACTGATAATAGGGGACTACACTAGACGCTAGAAGACAGAGGAGGTGCAATGCTAGTTGATAATAGGGACAATACTAGACGCTAGAAGACAGAGGAGGTGCAATGCTAACTGATAATAGGGACCATACTAGACGCTAGAAGACAGAGGAGGGGCAATGCTAACTGATAATAGGGGACCATACTAGACGCTAGAAGACAGAGGAGGGGCAATGCTAACTGATAATAGGGACTATACTAGACGCTAGAAGACAGAGGAGGGGCAATACTAACTGATAATAGGGCACTATACTAGACGCTAGAAGACAGAGGAGGTGCAATGCTAGCTGATAATAGGGACTATACTAGACGCTAGAAGACAGAGGAGGTGCAATGCTAACTGATAATAGGGACCATACTAGACGCTAGAAGACAGAGGAGGTGCAATGGTAACTGATAATAGGGGACTATACTAGACGCTAGAAGACAGAGGAGGTGCAATACTAACTGAAAATAGGGGACTATACTAGACGCTAGAAGACAGAGGAGGTGCAATGCCAGCTGATAATAGGGACTATACTAGACGCTAGAAGACAGAGGAGGTGCAATACTAACTGATAATAGGGGACATACTAGACGCTAGAAGACAGAGGAGGGGCAAAGCTAACTGATAATAGGGGACCATACTAGACGCTAGAAGACAGAGGAGGGCCAATTCTAACTGATAATAGGGACTATACTAGACGCTAGAAGACAGAGGAGGGGCAATACTAACTGATAATAGGGGACTATACTAGACGCTAGAAGACGGAGGAGGTGCAATGCTAGCTGATAATAGGGACTATACTAGACGCTAGAAGGCAGAGGAGGGGCAATGATAACTGATAATAGGGAGTATACTAGACGCTAGAAGACAGAGCAGGGGCAATGCTAACTGATAATAGGGGACTATACTAGACGCTAGAAGACAGAGGAGGTGCAATGATAACTGATAATAGAGACTATACTAGACGCTAGAAGACAGAGGAGGGGCAATGATAACTGATAATAGGGGACTATACTAGACGCTAGAAGACAGAGGAGGTGCAATACTAACTGATAATAGGGACCATACTAGACGCTAGAAGACAGAGGAGGTGCAATACTAACTGATAATAGGGACTATACTAGACGCTAGAAGACAGAGGAGGGGCAATGATAACTGATAATAGGGGACTATACTAGACGCTAGAAGACAGAGGAGGGCCAATACTAACTGATAATAGGGACCATACTAGACGCTAGAAGACAGAGGAGGTGCAATGATAACTGATAATAGGGACTATACTAGACGCTAGAAGACAGAGGAGGTTCAATGATAACTGATAATAGGGACCATACTAGACGCTAGAAGACAGAGGAGGTGCAATACTAACTGATATTAGGGACTATACTAGACGCTAGAAGACAGAGGAGGGGCAATGATAACTGATAATAGGGACTATACTAGACGCTAGAAGACAGAGGAGGTGCAATGTTAACTGATAATAGGGGACCATACTAGACGCTAGAAGACAGAGGAGGGGCAATGATAACTGATAATAGGGACTATACTAGACGCTAGAAGGCAGAGGAGGGGCAATGATAACTGATAATAGGGACTATACTAGACGCTAGAAGACAGAGGAGGGGCAATGCTAACTGATAATAGGGACTATACTAGACGCTAGAAGACAGAGGAGGTGCAATGCTAACTGATAATAGGGACTATACTAGACGCTAGAAGGCAGAGGAGGGGCAATGATAACTGATAATAGGGACTATACTAGACGCTAGAAGACGGAGGAGATGCAATGCTAACTGATAATAGGGGACCATACTAGACGCAAGAAGACAGAGGAGGGGCAATGATAACTGATAATAGGGACTATACTAGACGCTAGAAGACAGAGGAGGGGCTATGCTAACTGATAATAGGGGACTATATTAGACGCTACAAGACAGAGGAGGGGAAATGATAACAGATAATAGGGACTATACTAGACGCTAGAAGACAGAGGAGGGGCAATGCTAACTGATAATAGGGACCATACTAGACGCTAGAAGACAGAGGAGGTGCATTGCTAACTGATAATAGGGGACATACTAGACGCTAGAAGACAGAGGATGGGCAAAGCTAACTGATAATAGGGACTATACTAGACGCTAGAAGACAGAGGAGGGGCAATACTTACTGATAATAGGTACTATACTAGACGCTAGAAGACAGAGGAGGCGCATTGCTAACTGATAATAGGGGACACACTAGACGCTAGAAGACAGAGGAGAGGCAATGCTAACTGATAATAGGGGACCATACTAGACGCTAGAAGGCAGAGGAGGGGCAATGCTAACTGATAATATGGACTATACTAGACGCTAGAAGACAGAGGAGGGGCAATACTACCTGATAATAGGGGACTATACTAGACGCTAGAAGACAGAGGAGGTGCAATGCTAGCTGATAATAGGGACTATACTAGACGCTAGAAGACAGAGGAGGTGCAATGCTAACTGATAATAGGGACCATACTAGACGCTAGAAGACAGAGGAGGGGAAATGCTAACTGATAATAGGGGACCATACAAGACGCTAGAAGACAGAGGAGGGGCAATGCTAACTGATAATAGGGACTATACTAGACGCTAGAAGACAGAGGAGGGGCAATACTAACAGATAATAGGGCACTATACTAGACGCTAGAAGACAGAGGAGGTGCAATGTTAGCTGATAATAGGGACTATACTAGACGCTAGAAGACAGAGGAGGTGGAATGCTAACTGATAATAGGGACCATACTAGACGCTAGAAGACAGAGGAGGTGCAATGGTAACTGATAATAGGGGACTATATTAGACGCTAGAAGACAGAGGAGGTGCAATACTAACCTATAATAGGGGACTATACTAGACGCTAGAAGACAGAGGAGGTGCAATGCTAGCTGATAATAGGGACTATACTAGACGCTAGAAGACAGAGGAGGTGCAATACTAACTGATAATAGGGGACTATACTAGACGCTAGAAGACAGAGGAGGTGCAATGCTAACTGATAATAGGGACTATACTAGACGCTAGAAGACAGAGGGGGGGCAAAGCTAACTGATAATAGGGGACCATACTAGACGCTAGAAGTCAGAGGAGGGCCAATGCTAACTGATAATAGGGACTATACTAGACGCTAGAAGACAGTGGAGGGGCAATACTAACTGATAATAGGGGACTATACTAGACGCTAGAAGACAGAGGAGGTGCAATGCTAGCTGATAATAGGGACTATACTAGACGCTAGAAGACAGAGGAGGTGCAATGCTAGCTGATAATAGGGACTATACTAGACGCTAGAAGACAGAGGAGGGGCAATGATAACTGATAATAGGGACTATACTAGACGCTTGAAGACAGAGGAGGTGCAATACTAACTGATAATAGGGGACTATACTAGACGCTAGAAGACAGAGGAGGTGCAATGCTAACTGATAATAGGGACTATACTAGACGCTAGAAGACAGAGGAGGGGCAATGATAACTGATAATAGGGAGCATACTAGACGCTAGAAGACAGAGGAGGGGCAATGATAACTGATAATAGGGATTATACTAGACGCTAGAAGACAGAGCAGGGGCAATGCTAACTGATAATAGGGGACTATATTAGACGCTAGAAGACAGAGGAGGTGCAATGATAACTGATAATATTGACTATACTAGACGCTAGAAGACAGAGGAGGTG
The DNA here is from genome assembly GCA_946902985.2 of Meconema thalassinum. Taxonomy (NCBI): domain Eukaryota; kingdom Metazoa; phylum Arthropoda; class Insecta; order Orthoptera; family Tettigoniidae; genus Meconema; species Meconema thalassinum. Next base: position 665,080 of record CAMPQE020000024.1, read on the forward strand.
CAATGCTAACTGATAATAGGGACTATACTAGACGCTAGAAGCCAGAGGAGGTGCAATGCTAACTGATAATAGGGACTATACTAGACGCTAGAAGACAGAGGAGGGGCAATGATAACTGATAATAGAGACCATACTAGACGCTAGAAGACAGAGGAGGTGCAATACTAACTGATAATAGGGGCCATACTAGACGCTAGAAGACATAGGAGGGGCCATTCTTACTGATAATTTGGACTATACTAGACGCTAGAAGACAGAGGAGGTACAATGCTAACTGATAATAGGGGACTATACCTGACGCTAGAAGACAGAGGATGTGCAATGCTAACTGATAATAGGGACTATACTAGACGCTAGAAGAAAGAGGAGTTGCAATGCTAACTGATAATAGGGGCCATACTAGACGCTAGAAGACAGAGGAGGTGCAATGCTAACTGATAATAGGGTACTATACTAGACGCTAGAAGACAGAGGAAGTGCAATGTTAACTGATAATAGGGACCATACTAGACGCTAGAAGACAGAGGAGGTGCAATGCTAACTGATAATAGGGGACTATACTAGACGCTAGAAGACAGAGGAGGGGCAATGATAACTGATAATAGGGACCATACTAGACGCTAGAAGACAGAGGAGGTGCAATGCTAACTGATAATAGGGGACTATACTAGACGCTAGAAGACAGAGGAGGTGCAATGCTAACTGATAATCGGGGACAATACCAGACGCTAGAAGACAGAGCAGGGGCAATGCTAACTGATAATAGGGGACTATACTAGACGCTAGAAGACAGGGGAGGTGCAATGCTAACTAATAATAGGGACCATACTAGACGCTAGGAGACAGAGGAGGGGCAATGATAACTGATAATAGGGACCATACTAGACGCTAGAAGACAGAGGAGGTGCAATGCTAACTGATCATAGGGGACTATACTAGACGCTAGAAGACAGAGGAGGTGCAATGCTAACTGATAATAGGGACCATACTAGACGCTAGAAGACAGAGGAGGGGCAATGATAACTGATAATAGGGGACATACTAGACGCTAGAAGACAGAGGAGGTGCAATGCTAACTGATAGTAGGGGACTATACTAGACGCTAGAAGACAGAGGAGGTGCAATGCTAACTGATAATAGGGACCATACTAGACGCTAGAAGACAGAGGAGGTGCAATGATAACTGATAATAGGGACTACACTAGACGCTAGAAGACAGAGGAAGTTCAATGATAACTGATAATAGGGACCATACTAGACGCTAGAAGACAGAGGAGGTGCAATACTAACTGATAATAGGGACTATACTAGACGCTAGAAGACAGAGGAGGTGCAATGATAACTGATAATAGGGACTATACTAGACGCTAGAAGACAGAGGAGGTGCAATACTAACTGATGATAGGGACCATACTAGACGCTAGAAGACAGAGGAGGTGCAATACTAACTGATAATAGGGACTATCCTAGACGCTAGAAGACAGAGGAGGTGCAATGCTAACTGATAATAGGGGACTATACTAAACGCTAGAACACAGAGGAGGGGCATTGCTAACTGATAATAGGGGACTATACTAGACGCTAGAAGACAGAGAAGGTGCAATGCTAACTGCTAATAGGAGACACACTAGACGCTAGAAGACAGAGGAGGTGCAATGCTAACTGATAATAGGGGACTATACTAGACGCTAAAGGAGGGGCAATGATAACTGATAATAGGGGACTATACTAGACGCTAGAAGACAGAGGAGGTGCAATGCTAACTGATAATAGGGGACATACTAGACGCTAGAAGACAGAGGAGGTGCAATGCTAACTGATAATATGGGACTATACTAGACGCTAGAAGAAAGAGCAGGGGCAATGCTAACTGATAATAGGGGACTATACTAGATGCTAGAAGACAGAGGAGGTGCAATGCTAACTGATAATAGGGACCATACAAGACGCTAGAAGACAGAGGAGGGGCAATGATAACTGATAATAGGGACCATACTCGACGCTAGAAAACAGAGGAGGGGCAATGCTAACTGTTAACAGGGGACTATACTAGACGCTAGAAGACAGAGGAGGTGCAATGCTAACAGAAAATAGGGGACCATACTAGACGCTAGAAGACAGAGGAGGGGCAATGCTAACTGATAATAGGGGACTATACTAGACGCTAGAGGAGGTGCAATGATAACTGATAATAGGGACCATACTAGACGCTAGAGGAGGTGCAATGCTAACTGATAATAGGGGACATATTAGACGCTAGAAGACAGAGGAGGTGCAATGGTAACTGATAATAGGGGACTATACTAGACGCTAGAAGACAGAGGAGGGGCAATGCTAACTGATAATAGGGGACCATAGTAGACGCTAGAAGACAGAGGAGGGGCAATGCTAACTGATAATAGAAGACTCTACTAGACGCTAGAAGACAGAGGAGGGGCAATGCTAACTGATAATAGGGACCATACTAGACGCTAGAAGACAGAGGAGGGGCAATGCTAACTGATAATAGGGGACCATACTAGACACTAGAAGACAGAGGAGGGGCAATGCTAACTGATAATAGGGGACTATACTAGACGCTAGAAGACACGAGGAGGTGCAATGCTAACTGATAATAGGGACCGTACTAGACGCTAGAAGACAGAGGAGGTGCAATGCTAACTGATAATAGGGGACTATACTAGACGCTAGAAGACAGAGGAGGTGCAATGCTAACTGATAATTGGGGACCATACTAGACGCTAGAAGACAGAGGAGGGGCAATGCTAACTGATAATAGGGACCATACTAGACGCTAGAAGACAGAAGAGGGACAATGCTAACTGATAATAGGGGACATACTAGACGCTAGAAGACAGAGGAGGTGCAATGCTAACTGATAATAGGGGACTATACTAGACGCTAGAAGACAGAGGAGGGGCAATGCTAACTGATAATAGGGACCATACTAGACGCTAGAAGACAGAGGAGGGACAATGCTAACTGATAATAGGGGACATACTAGAAGCTAGAAGACAGAGGAGGTGCAATGCTAACTGATAATAGGGGACTATACTAGACGCTAGAAGACAGAGGAGGTGCAATGCTAACTGATAATTGGGGACCATACTAGACGCTAGAAGACAGAGGAGGGGCAATGCTAACTGATAATAGGGGACCATACTAGACGCTAGAGGAGGGGCAATGCTAACTGATAATAGGGGACCATACTAGACGCTAGAAGACAGAGGAGGGGCAATGCTAACTGATAATAGGGACCGTACTAGACGCTACAAGACAGAGGAGGGGCAATGCTAACTGATAATAGGGGACCATACTAGACGCTAGAGGAGGGGCAATGCTAACTGATAATAGGGGACTATACTAGACGCTAGAAGACAGAGGAGGTGCAATGCTAACTGATAATTGGGGACCATACTAGACGCTAGAAGACAGAGGAGGGGCAATGCTAACTGATAATAGGGACCATACTAGACGCTAGAAGACAGAAGAGGGACAATGCTAACTGATAATAGGGGACATACTAGATGCTAGAAGACAGAGGAGGTGCAATGCTAACTGATAATAGGGGACCATACTAGACGCTAGAAGACAGAGGAGGTGCAATGCTAACTGATAATAGGGGACTATACTAGACGCTAGAAGACAGAGGAGGTGCTATGCTAACTGATAATAGGGGACCATACTAGACGCTAGAAGACAGAGGAGTTGCAATGCTTACTGATAATAGGGGACCATACTAGACGCTAGAAGACAGAGGAGGTGCAATGCTAACTGATAATAGGAGACTATACTAGACGCTAGAAGACAGAGGAGGTGCAATGCTAACTGATAATAGGGGACCATACTAGACGCTAGAAGACAGAGGAGGTGCAATGCTAACCGATAATAGGGGACTATACTAGACGCTAGAAGACAGAGGAGGTGCAATGCTAACTGATAATAGGGGACTATATTAGACGCTAGAAGACAGAGGAGGTGCAATGCTAACTGATAGTAGGGGACTATACTAGACGTTAGAAGACACAGGAGGTGCAATGCTAACTGATAATAGGGGACCATACTAGACGCTAGAAGACAGAGGAGGTGCTATGCTAACTGATAATAGGGGACATACTAGACGCTAGAAGACAGAGGAGGTGCAATGCTAACTGATAATAGGGGACCATACTAGACGCTAGAAGACAGAGGAGGTGCAATGCTAACTGATAATAGGGGTCATACTAGACGCTAGAAGACAGAGGAAGTGCTATGCTAACGGATAATAGGGGACCATACTAGACGCTAGAAGACAGAGGAGGTGCAATGCTAACTGATAATAGGGGACCATACTAGACCCTGGAAGACAGAGGAGGTGCAATGCTAACTGATAATAGGGGACTATACTAGACGCTAGAAGACAGAGGAGGTGCAATGCTAACTGATAATAGGGGACATACTAGACGCTAGAAGACAGAGGAGGTGCAATGCTAACTGATAATAGGGGACATACTAGACGGTAGAAAACAGAGGAGTTGCAATACTAACTGGTAATAGGGGACATACTAGACGCTAGAAGACAGAGGAGGTGCAATGCTAACTGATAATATGGACCATACTAGACGCAAGAAGACAGAGGAGGTGCAATGCTAACTGATAATAGGGGACTATACTAGACGCTAGAAGACAGAGGAGGTGCAATGCTAACTGATAATAGGGGACATACTAGACGCTAGAAGACAGAGGAGGTGCAATGCTAACTGATAATAGGGGACATACTAGACGCTAGAAGACAAAGGAGGTGCAATGCTAACTGATAATAGGGACCATACTCGACGCTAGAAGAAAGAGGACGTGCAATGCTAACTGATAATAGGGGACATACTAGAAGCTAGAAGACAGAGGAGGTGCAATGCTAACTGATAATTGGGGACATACTAGACGCGAGAAGACAGAGGAGGTGCAATGCTAACTGATAATAGGGGACTATACTAGACGCTAGAAGACAGAGGAGGTGCAATGCTAACTGATAATAGGGGACTATACTAGACGCTAGACGACAGAGGAGGTGCAATGCTAATTGCATACTAGACGCTAGAACACAGAGGACGTGCAATGCTAACTTATAATAGGGGACATACTAGACGCTAGAAGACAGAGGAGGTGAAATGCTAACTGAAAATAGGGGACATACTAGACGCTAGAAGACGTAGGAGGGGCAATGCTAACTGATAAAAGGGGACATACTAGACGCTAGAAGACAGAGGAGGTGCAATGCTAACTGATAATAGGGGACATACTAGACGCTAGAAGACAGAGGAGGTGCAATGCTAACTGATAGTAGGGACCATACTAGACGCTAGAACACAGAGGAGGTGCAATGCTAACTCATAATAGGGGACTATACTAGACGCTAGAATACAGAGGAGGTGCAATGCTAACTGATAATCGGGGACTATACTAGACGCTAGAAGACAGGGGAGGTGCAATGCTAACTGATAATAGGGGACATACTAGACGCTAGAACACAGAGGACGTGCAATGCTAACTGATAATAGGGGACTATACTAGACGCTAGAATACAGAGGAGGTGCAATGCTAACTCATAATAGGGGACTATACTAGACGCTAGAATACAGAGGAGGTGCAATGCTAACTGATAATAGGGGACTATACTAGACGCTAGAAGACAGAGGAGGTGCAATGCTAACTGATAATAGGGGACTATACTAGACGCTAGAAGACAGAGGAGGTGCAATGCTAACTGATAATAGGGGACATACTAGACGCTAGAACACAGAGGACGTGCAATGCTAACTGATAATAGGGACCATACTAGACGCTAGAAGACAGAGGATGTGCAATGCTAACTGATAATAGGGGACTATACTAGACGCTAGAAGACAGAGGAGGGGCAATGCTAACTGATAATAGGGGACTATACTAGACGCTAGAAGACATAGGAGGTGCAATACTAACTGATAATAGGGGACATACTAGACGCTAGAAGACAGAGGACGTGCAATGCTAACTGATAATAGGGGACTATACTAGACGCTAGAAGACAGAGGACGTGCAATGCTAACTGATAATAGGGGACATACTAGACGCTAGAACACAGAGGAGGTGCAATGATAACTGATAATAGGGGACCATACTAGACGCTAGAAGACAGAGGAGGTGCAATGATAACCGATAATAGGGGACTATACTAGACGCTAGAAGACAGAGGAGGTGCAATGCTAACTGATAATAGGGGACCATATTAGACGCTAGAAGACAGAGGAGGTGCAATGCTAACTGATAGTAGGGGACTATACTAGACGTTAGAAGACACAGGAGGTGCAATGCTAACTGATAATAGGGACTATACTAGACGCTAGAAGACAGAGGAGGTGCAATGTTAACTGATAATAGGGACTATACTAGACGCTAGAAGACAGAGGAGGGGCAATGATAACTGATAATAGAGACCATACTAGACGCTAGAAGACAGAGGAGGTGCAATACTAACTGATAATAGGGGCCATACTAGACGCTAGAAGACAGAGGAGGTGCAATGCTAACTGATAATAGGGGACTATACTAGACGCTAGAAGACAGAGGAGGGGCAATGATAACTGATAATAGGGACCATACTAGACGCTAGAAGACAGAGGAGGTGCAATGCTAACTGATAATAGGGGACTATACTAGACGCTAGAAGACAGAGGAGGTGCAATGCTAACTGATAATAGGGACCATACTAGACGCTAAAAGACAGAGGAGGGGCAATGATAACTGATAATAGGGGACATACTAGACGCTAGAAGACAGAGGAGGTGCAATGCTAACTGATAATAGGGGACTATACCTGACCCTAGAAGACAGAGGATGTGCAATGCTAACTGATAATGGGGACTATACTAGACGCTAGAAGACAGAGGAGTTGCAATGCTAACTGATAATAGGGGCCATACTAGACGCTAGAAGACAGAGGAGGTGCAATGCTAACTGATAATAGGGTACTATACTAGACGCTAGAAGACAGAGGAAGTGCAATGTTAACTGATAATAGGGACCATACTAGACGCTAGAAGACAGAGGAGGTGCAATGCTAACTGATAATAGGGGACAATACTAGACGCTAGAAGACAGAGGAGAGGCAATGATAACTGATAATAGGGACCATACTAGACGCTAGAAGACAGAGGAGGTGCAATGCTAACTGATAATAGGGGACTATACTAGACGCTAGAAGACAGAGGAGGTGCAATGCTAACTGATAATCGGGGACAATACTAGACGCTAGAAGACAGAGCAGGGGCAATGCTAACTGATAATAGGGACCATACTAGACGCTAGGAGACAGAGGAGGGGCAATGATAACTGATAATAGGGACCATACTAGACGCTAGAAGACAGAGGAGGTGCAATGCTAACTGATAATAGGGGACTATACTAGACGCTAGAAGACAGAGGAGGTGCAATGCTAACTGATAATAGGGACCATACTAGACGCTAGAAGACAGAGGAGGGGCAATGATAACTGATAATAGGGGACATACTAGACGCTAGAAGACAGAGGAGGTGCAATGCTAACTGATAATAGGGGACTATACTAGACGCTAGAAGACAGAGGAGGTGCAATGCTAACTGATAATAGGGACCATACTAGACGCTAGAAGACAGAGGAGGTGCAATGATAACTGATAATAGGGACTACACTAGACGCTAGAAGACAGAGGAGGTTAAATGATAACTGATAATAGGGACCATACTAGACGCTAGAAGACAGAGGAGGTGCAATACTAACTGATAATAGGGACTATACTAGACGCTAGAAGACAGAGGAGGTGCAATGATAACTGATAATAGGGACTATACTAGACGCTAGAAAACAGAGGAGGTGCAATACTAACTGAAAATAGGGACCATACTAGACGCTAGAAGACAGAGGAGGTGCAATACTAACTGATAATAGGGACTATACTAGACGCTAGAAGACAGAGGAGGTGCAATGCTAACTGATAATAGGGGACTATACTAAACGCTAGAACACAGAGGAGGGGCATTGCTAACTGATAATAGTGGACTATACTAGACGCTAGAAGACAGAGAAGGTGCAATGCTAACTGCTAATAGGAGACATACTAGACGCTAGAAGACAGAGGAGGTGCAATGCTAACTGATAATAGGGGACTATACTAGACGCTAAAGGAGGGGCAATGATAACTGATAATAGGGGACTATACTAGACGCTAGAAGACAGAGGAGGTGCAATGCTAACTGATAATAGGGGACATACTAGACGCTAGAAGACAGAGGAGGTGCAATGCTAACTGATAATAGGGGACTATACTAGACGCTAGAAGAAAGAGCAGGGGCAATGCTAACTGATAATAGGGGACTATACTAGATGCTAGAAGACAGAGGAGGTGCAATGCTAACTGATAATGAGGACCATACTAGACGCTAGAAGACAGAGGAGGGGCAATGATAACTGATAATAGGGACCATACTCGACGCTAGAAAACAGAGGAGGGGCAATGCTAACTGTTAACAGGGGACTATACTAGACGCTAGAAGACAGAGGAGGTGCAATGCTAACAGAAAATAGGGGACCATACTAGACGCTAGAAGACAGAGGAGGGGCAATGCTAACTGATAATAGGGGACTATACTAGACGCTAGAGGAGGTGCAATGATAACTGATAATAGGGACCATACTAGACGCTAGAGGAGGTGCAATGCTAACTGATAATAGGGGACATACTAGACGCTAGAAGACAGAGGAGGTGCAATGGTAACTGATAATAGGGGACTATACTAGACGCTAGAAGACAGAGGAGGGGCAATGCTAACTGATAATAGGGGACCATAGTAGACGCTAGAAGACAGAGGAGGGGCAATGCTAACTGATAATAGAAGACTCTACTAGACGCTAGAAGACAGAGGAGGGGCAATGCTAACTGATAATAGGGACCATACTAGACGCTAGAAGACAGAGGAGGGGCAATGCTAACTGATAATAGGGGACCATACTAGACACTAGAAGACAGAGGAGGGGCAATGCTAACTGATAATAGGGGACTATACTAGACGCTAGAAGACACGAGGAGGTGCAATGCTAACTGATAATAGGGACCGTACTAGACGCTAGAAGACAGAGCAGGGGCAATGCTAACTGATAATAGGGGACCATACTAGACGCTAGAGGAGGGGCAATGCTAACTGATAATAGGGGACCATACTAGGCGCTAGAAGACAGAGGAGGTGCAATGCTAACTGATAATAGGGGACCATACTAGACGCTAGAAGACAGAGGAGGTGCAATGCTAACTGATAATAGGGGACCATATTAGACGCTAGAAGACAGAGGAGGTGCAATGCTAACTGATAGTAGGGGACTATACTAGACGTTAGAAGACACAGGAAGTGCAATGCTAACTGATAATAGGGGACCATACTAGACGCTAGAAGACAGAGGAGGTGCTATGCTAACTGATAATAGGGGACATACTAGACGCTAGAAGACAGAGGAGGTGCAATGCTAACTGATAATAGGGGACCATACTAGACGCTAGAAGACAGAGGAGGTGAAGTGCTAACTGATAATAGGGGCCATACTAGACGCTAGAAGACAGAGGAGGTGCTATGCTAACGGATAATAGGGGACCATACTAGACGCTAGAAGACAGAGGAGGTGCAATGCTAACTGATAATAGGGGACCATACTATACGCTAGAAGACAGAGGAGGGGCAATGCTAACTGATAATAGGGGACTATACTAGACGCTAGAAGACAGAGGATGTGCAATGCTAACTAATAATAGAGGACTATACTAGACGCTAGAAGACAGAGGATGTGCAATACTAACTGATAATAGGGGACTATACTAGACGCTAGAAGACAGAGGAGGGGCAATGCTAACTGATAATAGGGGACTATACTAGACGCTAGAAGACAGAGGATGTGCAATGCTATCTGATAATAGGGGACTATACTAGACGCTAAAAGACAGAGGAGGGGCAATGCTAACTGATAATAGGGGACTATACTAGACGCTAGAAAACAGAGGAGGTGCAATGCTAACTCATAATAGGGGACTATACTAGACGCTAGAAGACAGAGGAGGTGCAATGCTAACTGATAGTAGGGGACTATACTGGACGCTAGAAGACAGAGGAGGTGCAATGCTAACTGATAATAGGGGACCATACTAGACCCTGGAAGACAGAGGAGGTGCAATGCTAACTGATAATAGGGGACTATACTAGACGCTAGAAGACAGAGGAGTTGCAATACTAACTGGTAATAGGGGACATACTAGACGCTAGAAGACAGAGGAGGTGCAATGCTAACTGATAATAGGGACCATACTAAACGCTAGAAGACAGAGGAGGTGCAATGCTAACTGATAATAGGGGACTATACTAGACGCTAGAAGACAGAGGAGGTGCAATGCTAACTGATAATAGGGGACATACTAGACGCTAGAAGACAGAGGAGGTGCAATGCTAACTGATAATAGGGGACATACTAGACGCTAGAAGACAGAGGAGGTGCAATGCTAACTGATAATAGGGACCATACTCGACGCTAGAAGAAAGAGGACGTGCAATGCTAACTGATAATAGGGGACATACTAGAAGCTAGAAGACAGAGGAGGTGCAATGCTAACTGATAATAGGGGACATACTAGACGCGAGAAGACAAAGGAGGTGGAATGCTAACTGATAATAGGGGACTATACTAGACGCTAGAAGACAGAGGAGGTGCAATGCTAACTGATAATAGGGGACTATACTAGACGCTAGACGACAGAGGAGGTGCAATGCTAATTGATAATAGGGACCATACTAGACGCTAGAACACAGAGGACGTGCAATGCTAACTTATAATAGGGGACATACTAGACGCAAGAAGACAGAGGAGGTGCAATGCTAACTGATAATAGGGGACATACTAGACGCTAGAAGACATAGGAGGGGCAATGCTAACTGATAAAAGGGGACATACTAGACGCTAGAAGACAGAGGAGGTGCAATGCTAACTGATAATAGGGGACATACTAGACGCTAGAAGACAGAGGAGGTGCAATGCTAACTAATAATAGGGACCATACTAGACGCTAGAACACAGAGGAGGTGCAATGCTAACTCATAATAGGGGACTATACTAGACGCTAGAATACAGAGGAGGTGCAATGCTAACTGATAATAGGGGACTATACTAGACGCTAGAAGACAGGGGAAAGCAATGCTAACTGATAATAGAGGACATACTAGACGCTAGAACACAGAGGACGTGCAATGCTAACTGATAATAGGGGACTATACTAGACGCTAAAATACAGAGGAGGTGCAATGCTAACTCATAGTAGGGGACTATACTAGACGCTAGAATACAGAGGAGGTGCAACGCTAACTGATAATAGGGGACTATACTAGACGCTAGAATACAGAGGAGGTGCAATGCTAACTGATAATAGGGGACTATACTAGACGCTAGAAGACAGAGGAGGTGCAATGCTAACTGATAATAGGGGACTATACTAGACGCTAAAATACAGAGGAGGTGCAATGCTAACTCATAATAGGGGACTATACTAGACGCTAGAATACAGAGGAGGTGCAATGCTAACTGATAATAGGGGACTATACTAGACGCTAGAAGACAGAGGAGGTGCAATGCTAACTGAAAATAGGGGACTATACTAGACGCTAGAAGACAGAGGAGGGGCAATGCTAACTGATAATAGGGGACTATACTAGACGCTAGAAGACATAGGAGGTGCAATACTAACTGATAATAGGGGACATACTAGACGCTAGAAGACAGAGGACGTGCAATGCTAACTGATAATAGGGGACTATACTAGACGCTAGAAGACAGAGGACGTGCAATGCTAACTGATAATAGGGGACATACTAGACGCTAGAACACAGAGGAGGTGCAATGATAACTGATAATAGGGGACCATACTAGACGCTAGAAGACAGAGGAGGTGCAATGCTAACCGATAATAGGGGACTATACTAGACGCTAGAAGACAGAGGAGGTGCAATGCTAACTGATAATAGGGGACCATATTAGACGCTAGAAGACAGAGGAGGTGCAATGCTAACTGATAGTAGGGGACTGTACTAGACGTTAGAAGACACAGGAGGTGCAATGCTAACTGATAATAGGGGACCATACTAGACGCTAGAAGACAGAGGAGGTGCTATGCTAACTGATAATAGGGGACATACTAGACGCTAGAAGACAGAGGAGGTGCAATGCTAACTGATAATAGGGGACCATACTAGACGCTAGAAGACAGAGGAGGTGCAATGCTAACTGATAATAGGGGCCATACTAGACGCTAGAAGACAGAGGAGGTGCTATGCTAACAGATAATAGGGGACCATACTAGACGCTAGAAGACAGAGGAGGTGCAATGCTAACTGATAATAGGAGACTATACTAGACGCTAGAAGACAGAGGAGGTGCAATGCTAACTGATAATAGGGGACCATACTAGACGCTAGAAGACAGAGGAGGTGCAATGCTAACCGATAATAGGGGACTATATTAGACGCTAGAAGACAGAGGAGGTGCAATGCTAACTGATAATAGGGGACCATATTAGACGCTAGAAAACAGACGAGGGGCAATGCTAACTGATAATAGGGGACTATACTAGACGCTAGAAGACAGAGGAGTTGCAATGCTAACTGATAATAGGGGACCATACTAGACGCTAGAAGACAGAGGAGGTGCAATGCTAACTGATAATAGGAGACTATACTAGACGCTAGAAGACAGAGGTGGTGCAATGCTAACTGATAATAGGGGACCATACTAGACGCTAGAAGACAGAGGAGGTGCAATGCTAACCGATAATAGGGGACTATACTAGACGCTAGAAGACAGAGGAGGTGCTATGCTAACGGATAATAGGGGACCATACTAGACGCTAGAAGACAGAGGAGGTGCAATGCTAACTGATAATAGGGGACCATACTATACGCTAGAAGACAGAGGAGGGGCAATGCTAACTGATAATAGGGGACTATACTAGACGCTAGAAGACAGAGGATGTGCAATGCTAACTAATAATAGAGGTCTATACTAGACGCTAGAAGACAGAGGATGTGCAATACTAACTGATAATAGGGGACTATACTAGACGCTAGAAGACAGAGGAGGGGCAATGCTAACTGATAATAGGGGACTATACTAGACGCTAGAAGACAGAGGATGTGCAATGCTATCTGATAATAGGGGACTATACTAGACGCTAGAAGACAGAGGAGGGGCAATGCTAACTGATAATAGGGGACCATACTAGACCCTGGAAGACAGAGGAGGTGCAATGCTAACTGATAATAGGGGACTATACTAGACGCTAGAAGACAGAGGAGTTGCAATACTAACTGGTAATAGGGGACATACTAGACGCTAGAAGACAGAGGAGGTGCAATGCTAACTGATAATCGGGACCATACTAGACGCTAGAAGACAGAGGAGATGCAATGCTAACTGATAATAGGAGACTATACTAGACGCTAGAAGACAGAGGAGGTGCAATGCTAACTGATAATAGGGGACATACTAGACGCTGGAAGACAGAGGAGGTGCAATGCTAACTGATAATAGGGGACATACTAGACGCTAGAAGACAGAGGAGGTGCAATGCTAACTGATAATAGGGACCATACTCGACGCTAGAAGAAAGAGGACGTGCAATGCTAACTGATAATAGGGGACATACTAGAAGCTAGAAGACAGAGGAGGTGCAATGTTAACTGATAATAGGGGACATACTAAACGCGAGAAGACAGAGGAGGTGCAATGCTAACTGATAATAGGGGACTATACTAGACGCTAAAAGACAGAGGAGGTGCAATGCTAACTGATAATAGGGGACTATACTAGACGCTAGACGACAGAGGAGGTGCAATGCTAATTGATAATAGGGACCATACTAGACGCTAGAACACAGAGGACGTGCAATGCTAACTTATAATAGGGGACATACTAGACGCTAGAAGACAGAGGAGGTGCAATGCTAACTGATAATAGGGGACATACTAGACGCTAGAAGACATAGGAGGGGCAATGCTAACTGATAAAAGGGGACATACTAGACGCTAGAAGACAGAGGAGGTGCAATGCTAACTGATAATAGGGGACATACTAGACACTAGAAGACAGAAGAGGTGCAATGCTAACTGATAATAGGGACCATACTAGACGCTAGAACACAGAGGAGGTGCAATGCTAACTCATAATAGGGGACTATACTAGACGCTAGAATACAGAGGAGGTGCAATGCTAACTGATAATAGGGGATTATACTAGACGCTAGAAGACAGGGGAGGTGCAATGCTAACTGATAATAGGGGACATACTAGACGCTAGAACACAGAGGACGTGCAATGCTAACTGATAATAGGGGACTATACTAGACGCTAGAATACAGAGGAGGTGCAATGCTAACTCATAATAGGGGACTATACTAGACGCTAGAATACAGAGGAGGTGCAATGCTAACTGATAATAGGGGACTATACTAGACGCTAGAAGACAGAGGAGGTGCAATGCTAACTGATAATAGGGGACTATACTAGACGCTAGAAGACAGAGGAGGTGCAATGCTAACTGATAATAGGGGACATACTAGACGCTAGAACACAGAGGACGTGCAATGCTAACTGATAATAGGGACCATACTAGACGCTAGAAGACAGAGGATGTGCAATGCTAACTGATAATAGGGGACTATACTAGACGCAAGAAGACAGAGGAGGGGCAATGCTAACTGATAATAGGGGACTATACTAGACGCTAGAAGACATAGGAGGTGCAATACTAACTGATAATAGGGGACATACTAGACGCTAGAAGACAGAGGACGTGCAATGCTAACTGATAATAGGGGACTATACTAGACGCTAGAAGACAGAGGACGTGCAATGCTAACTGATAATAGGGGACATACTAGACGCTAGAACACAGAGGAGGTGCAATGATAACTGATAATAGGGGACTATACTAGACGCTAGAAGACAGAGGAGGTGCAATGCTAACTGATAATAGGGACTACACTAGACGCTAGACTACAGAGGAGGTGCAATGCTAACTGATAATAGGGGACTATACTAGACGCTAGAAGACCGAGGAGCCGCAATGCTAACTGATAATAGGGACTATACTAGACGCTAGAATACAGAGGAGGTGCAATGCTAACTCATAATAGGGGACTATACTAGACGCTAGAAGACAGAGGAGGTGCAATGCTAACTGATAGTAGGGGACTATACTGGACGCTAGAAGACAGAGGAGGTGCAATGCTAACTGATAATAGGGGACCATACTAGACCCTGGAAGACAGAGGAGGTGCAATGCTAACTGATAATAGGGGACTATACTAGACGCTAGAAGACAGAGGAGTTGCAATACTAACTGGTAATAGGGGACATACTAGACGCTAGAAGACAGAGGAGGTGCAATGCTAACTGATAATAGGGACCATACTAAACGCTAGAAGACAGAGGAGGTGCAATGCTAACTGATAATAGGGGACTATACTAGACGCTAGAAGACAGAGGAGGTGCAATGCTAACTGATAATAGGGGACATACTAGACGCTAGAAGACAGAGGAGGTGCAATGCTAACTGATAATAGGGGACATACTAGACGCTAGAAGACAGAGGAGGTGCAATGCTAACTGATAATAGGGACCATACTCGACGCTAGAAGAAAGAGGACGTGCAATGCTAACTGATAATAGGGGACATACTAGAAGCTAGAAGACAGAGGAGGTGCAATGCTAACTGATAATAGGGGACATACTAGACGCGAGAAGACAAAGGAGGTGGAATGCTAACTGATAATAGGGGACTATACTAGACGCTAGAAGACAGAGGAGGTGCAATGCTAACTGATAATAGGGGACTATACTAGACGCTAGACGACAGAGGAGGTGCAATGCTAATTGATAATAGGGACCATACTAGACGCTAGAACACAGAGGACGTGCAATGCTAACTTATAATAGGGGACATACTAGACGCTAGAAGACAGAGGAGGTGCAATGCTAACTGATAATAGGGGACATACTAGACGCTAGAAGACATAGGAGGGGCAATGCTAACTGATAAAAGGGGACATACTAGACGCTAGAAGACAGAGGAGGTGCAATGCTAACTGATAATAGGGGACATACTAGACGCTAGAAGACAGAGGAGGTGCAATGCTAACTAATAATAGGGACCATACTAGACGCTAGAACACAGAGGAGGTGCAATGCTAACTCATAATAGGGGACTATACTAGACGCTAGAATACAGAGGAGGTGCAATGCTAACTGATAATAGGGGACTATACTAGACGCTAGAAGACAGGGGAAAGCAATGCTAACTGATAATAGGGGACATACTAGACGCTAGAACACAGAGGACGTGCAATGCTAACTGATAATAGGGGACTATACTAGACGCTAAAATACAGAGGAGGTGCAATGCTAACTCATAATAGGGGACTATACTAGACGCTAGAATACAGAGGAGGTGCAACGCTAACTGATAATAGGGGACTATACTAGACGCTAGAAGACAGAGGAGGTGCAATGCTAACTGATAATAGGGGACTATACTAGACGCTAGAAGACAGAGGAGGTGCAATGCTAACTGATAATAGGGGACATACTAGACGCTAGAACACAGAGGACGTGCAATGCTAACTGATAATAGGGACCATACTAGACGCTAGAAGACAGAGGATGTGCAATGCTAACTGATAATAGGGGACTATACTAGACGCTAGAAGACAGAGGAGGGGCAATGCTAACTGATAATAGGGGACTATACTAGACGCTAGAAGACATAGGAGGTGCAATACTAACTGATAATAGGGGACATACTAGACGCTAGAAGACAGAGGACGTGCAATGCTAATTGATAATAGGGGACTATACTAGACGCTAGAAGACAGAGGACGTGCAATGCTAACTGATAATAGGGGACATACTAGACGCTAGAACACAGAGGAGGTGCAATGATAACTGATAATAGGGGACCATACTAGACGCTAGAAGACAGAGGAGGTGCAATGCTAACCGATAATAGGGGACTATACTAGACGCTATAAGACAGAGGAGGTGCAATGCTAACTGATAATAGGGGACCATATTAGACGCTAGAAGACAGAGGAGGTGCAATGCTAACTGATAGTAGGGGACTATACTAGACGTTAGAAGACACAGGAGGTGCAATGCTAACTGATAATAGGGGACCATACTAGACGCTAGAAGACAGAGGAGGTGCTATGCTAACTGATAATAGGGGACATACTAGACGCTAGAAGACAGAGGAGGTGCAATGCTAACTGATAATAGGGGACCATACTAGACGCTAGAAGACAGAGGAGGTGCAATGCTAACTGATAATAGGGGCCATACTAGACGCTAGAAGACAGAGGAGGTGCTATGCTAACAGATAATAGGGGACCATACTAGACGCTAGAAGACAGAGGAGGTGCAATGCTAACTGATAATAGGAGACTATACTAGACGCTAGAAGACAGAGGAGGTGCAATGCTAACTGTTAATAGGGGACCATACTAGACGCTAGAAGACAGAGGAGGTGCAATGCTAACCGATAATAGGGGACTATACTAGACGCTAGAAGACAGAGGAGGTGCAATGCTAACTGATAATAGGGGACCATATTAGACGCTAGAAAACAGACGAGGGGCAATGCTAACTGATAATAGGGGACTATACTAGACGCTAGAAGACAGAGGAGGTGCAATGCTAACTGATAATAGGGGACCATACTATACGCTAGAAGACAGAGGAGTTGCAATGCTAACTGATAATAGGGGACCATACTAGACGCTAGAAGACAGAGGAGGTGCAATGCTAACTGATAATAGGAGACTATACTAGACGCTAGAAGACAGAGGTGGTGCAATGCTAACTGATAATAGGGGACCATACTAGACGCTAGAAGACAGAGGAGGTGCAATGCTAACCGATAATAGGGGACTATACTAGACGCTAGAAGACAGAGGAGGTGCTATGCTAACGGATAATAGGGGACC
The DNA here is from genome assembly GCA_946902985.2 of Meconema thalassinum. Taxonomy (NCBI): domain Eukaryota; kingdom Metazoa; phylum Arthropoda; class Insecta; order Orthoptera; family Tettigoniidae; genus Meconema; species Meconema thalassinum. Next base: position 683,136 of record CAMPQE020000024.1, read on the forward strand.
ATACTAGACGCTAGAAGACAGAGGAGGTGCAATGCTAACTGATAATAGGGGACCATACTATACGCTAGAAGACAGAGGAGGGGCAATGCTAACTGATAATAGGGGACTATACTAGACGCTAGAAGACAGAGGATGTGCAATGCTAACTAATAATAGAGGACTATACTAGACGCTAGAAGACAGAGGATGTGCAATACTAACTGATAATAGGGGACTATACTAGACGCTAGAAGACAGAGGAGGGGCAATGCTAACTGATAATAGGGGACTATACTAGACGCTAGAAGACAGAGGATGTGCAATGCTATCTGATAATAGGGGACTATACTAGACGCTAGAAGACAGAGGAGGGGCAATGCTAACTGATAATAGGGGACCATACTAGACCCTGGAAGACAGAGGAGGTGCAATGCTAACTGATAATAGGGGACTATACTAGACGCTAGAAGACAGAGGAGTTGCAATACTAACTGGTAATAGGGGACATACTAGACGCTAGAAGACAGAGGAGGTGCAATGCTAACTGATAATAGGGACCATACTAGACGCTAGAAGACAGAGGAGGTGCAATGCTAACTGATAATAGGAGACTATACTAGACGCTAGAAGACAGAGGAGGTGCAATGCTAACTGATAATAGGGGACATACTAGACGCTAGAAGACAGAGGATGTGCAATGCTAACTGATAATAGGGGACATACTAGACGCTAGAAGACAGAGGAGGTGCAATGCTAACTGATAATAGGGACCATACTCGACGCTAGAAGAAAGAGGACGTGCAATGCTAACTGATAATAGGGGACATACTAGAAGCTAGAAGACAGAGGAGGTGCAATGTTAACTGATAATAGGGGACATACTAAACGCGAGAAGACAGAGGAGGTGCAATGCTAACTGATAATAGGGGACTATACTAGACGCTAGAAGACAGAGGAGGTGCAATGCTAACTGATAATAGGGGACTATACTAGACGCTAGACGACAGAGGAGGTGCAATGCTAATTGATAATAGGGACCATACTAGACGCTAGAACACAGAGGACGTGCAATGCTAACTTATAATAGGGGGCATACTAGACGCTAGAAGACAGAGGAGGTGCAATGCTAACTGATAATAGGGGACATACTAGACGCTAGAAGACATAGGAGGGGCAATGCTAACTGATAAAAGGGGACATACTAGACGCTAGAAGACAGAGGAGGTGCAATGCTAACTGATAATAGGGGACATACTAGACACTAGAAGACAGAGGAGGTGCAATGCTAACTGATAATAGGGACCATACTAGACGCTAGAACACAGAGGAGGTGCAATGCTAACTCATAATAGGGGACTATACTAGACGCTAGAATACAGAGGAGGTGCAATGCTAACTGATAATAGGGGACTATACTAGACGCTAGAAGACAGGGGAGGTGCAATTCTAACTGATAATAGGGGACATACTAGACGCTAGAACACAGAGGACGTGCAATGCTAACTGATAATAGGGGACTATACTAGACGCTAGAATACAGAGGAGGTGCAATGCTAACTCATAATAGGGGACTATACTAGACGCTAGAATACAGAGGAGGTGCAATGCTAACTGATAATAGGGGACTATACTAGACGCTGGAAGACAGAGGAGGTGCAATGCTAACTGATAATAGGGGACTTTACTAGACGCTAGAAGACAGAGGAGGTGCAATGCTAACTGATAATAGGGGACATACTAGACGCTAGAACACAGAGGACGTGCAATGCTAACTGATAATAGGGACCATACTAGACGCTAGAAGACAGAGGATGTGCAATGCTAACTGATAATAGGGGACTATACTAGACGCTAGAAGACAGAGGAAGGGCAATGCTAACTGATAATAGGGGACTATACTAGACGCTAGAAGACATAGGAGGTGCAATACTAACTGATAATAGGGGACATACTAGACGCTAGAAGACAGAGGACGTGCAATGCTAACTGATAATAGGGGACTATACTAGACGCTAGAAGACAGAGGACGTGCAATGCTAACTGATAATAGGGGACATACTAGACGCTAGAACACAGAGGAGGTGCAATGATAACTGATAATAGGGGACTATACTAGACGCTAGAAGACAGGGGAGGTGCAATGCTAACTGATAATAGGGGACATACTAGACGCTAGAACACAGAGGACGTGCAATGCTAACTGATAATAGGGGACTATACTAGACGCTAAAATACAGAGGAGGTGCAATGCTAACTCATAATAGGGGACTATACTAGACGCTAGAATACAGAGGAGGTGCAATGCTAACTGATAATAGGGGACTATACTAGACGCTAGAAGACAGAGGAGGTGCAATGCTAACTGATAATAGGGGACTATACTAGACGCTAAAATACAGAGGAGGTGCAATGCTAACTCATAATAGGGGACTATACTAGACGCTAGAATACAGAGGAGGTGCAATGCTAACTGATAATAGGGGACTATACTAGACGCTAGAAGACAGAGGCGGTGCAATGCTAACTGAAAATAGGGGACTATACTAGACGCTAGAAGACAGAGGAGGGGCAATGCTAACTGATAATAGGGGACTATACTAGACGCTAGAAGACATAGGAGGTGCAATACTAACTGATAATAGGGGACATACTAGACGCTAGAAGACAGAGGACGTGCAATGCTAACTGATAATAGGGGACTATACTAGACGCTAGAAGACAGAGGACGTGCAATGCTAACTGATAATAGGGGACATACTAGACGCTAGAACACAGAGGAGGTGCAATGATAACTGATAATAGGGGACCATACTAGACGCTAGAAGACAGAGGAGGTGCAATGCTAACCGATAATAGGGGACTATACTAGACGCTAGAAGACAGAGGAGGTGCAATGCTAACTGATAATAGGGGACCATATTAGACGCTAGAAGACAGAGGAGGTGCAATGCTAACTGATAGTAGGGGACTATACTAGACGTTAGAAGACACAGGAGGTGCAATGCTAACTGATAATAGGGGACCATACTAGACGCTAGAAGACAGAGGAGGTGCTATGCTAACTGATAATAGGGGACATACTAGACGCTAGAAGACAGAGGAGGTGCAATGCTAACTGATAATAGGGGACCATACTAGACGCTAGAAGACAGAGGAGGTGCAATGCTAACTGATAATAGGGGCCATACTAGACGCTAGAAGACAGAGGAGGTGCTATGCTAACAGATAATAGGGGACCATACTAGACGCTAGAAGACAGAGGAGGTGCAATGCTAACTGATAATAGGAGACTATACTAGACGCTAGAAGACAGAGGAGGTGCAATGCTAACTGATAATAGGGGACCATACTAGACGCTAGAAGACAGAGGAGGTGCAATGCTAACCGATAATAGGGGACTATACTAGACGCTAGAAGACAGAGGAGGTGCAATGCTAACTGATAATAGGGGACCATATTAGACGCTAGAAAACAGACGAGGGGCAATGCTAACTGATAATAGGGGACTATACTAGACGCTAGAAGACAGAGGAGTTGCAATGCTAACTGATAATAGGGGACCATACTAGACGCTAGAAGACAGAGGAGGTGCAATGCTAACTGATAATAGGAGACTATACTAGACGCTAGAAGACAGAGGTGGTGCAATGCTAACTGATAATAGGGGACCATACTAGACGCTAGAAGACAGAGGAGGTGCAATGCTAACCGATAATAGGGGACTATACTAGACGCTAGAAGACAGAGGAGGTGCTATGCTAACGGATAATAGGGGCCCATACTAGACGCTAGAAGACAGAGGAGGTGCAATGCTAACTGATAATAGGGGACCATACTATACGCTAGAAGACAGAGGAGGGGCAATGCTAACTGATAATAGGGGACTATACTAGACGCTAGAAGACAGAGGATGTGCAATGCTAACTAATAATAGAGGTCTATACTAGACGCTAGAAGACAGAGGATGTGCAATACTAACTGATAATAGGGGACCATACTAGACGCTAGAAGACAGAGGAGGGGCAATGCTAACTGATAATAGGGGACTATACTAGACGCTAGAAGACAGAGGATGTGCAATGCTATCTGATAATAGGGGACTATACTAGACGCTAGAAGACAGAGGAGGGGCAATGCTAACTGATAATAGGGGACCATACTAGACCCTGGAAGACAGAGGAGGTGCAATGCTAACTGATAATAGGGGACTATACTAGACGCTAGAAGACAGAGGAGTTGCAATACTAACTGGTAATAGGGGACATACTAGACGCTAGAAGACAGAGGAGGTGCAATGCTAACTGATAATCGGGACCATACTAGACGCTAGAAGACAGAGGAGGTGCAATGCTAACTGATAATAGGAGACTATACTAGACGCTAGAAGACAGAGGAGGTGCAATGCTAACTGATAATAGGGGACATACTAGACGCTGGAAGACAGAGGAGGTGCAATGCTAACTGATAATAGGGGACATACTAGACGCTAGAAGACAGAGGAGGTGCAATGCTAACTGATAATAGGGGACATACTAGACGCTAGAAGACAGAGGAGGTGCAATGCTAACTGATAATAGGGACCATACTCGACGCTAGAAGAAAGAGGACGTGCAATGCTAACTGATAATAGGGGACATACTAGAAGCTAGAAGACAGAGGAGGTGCAATGTTAACTGATAATAGGGGACATACTAAACGCGAGAAGACAGAGGAGGTGCAATGCTAACTGATAATAGGGGACTATACTAGACGCTAGAAGACAGAGGAGGTGCAATGCTAACTGATAATAGGGGACTATACTAGACGCTAGACGACAGAGGAGGTGCAATGCTAATTGATAATAGGGACCATACTAGACGCTAGAACACAGAGGACGTGCAATGCTAACTTATAATAGGGGACATACAAGACGCTAGAAGACAGAGGAGGTGCAATGCTAACTGATAATAGGGGACATACTAGACGCTAGAAGACATAGGAGGGGCAATGCTAACTGATAAAAGGGGACATACTAGACGCTAGAAGACAGAGGAGGTGCAATGCTAACTGATAATAGGGGACATACTAGACACTAGAAGACAGAGGAGGTGCAATGCTAACTGATAATAGGGACCATACTAGACGCTAGAACACAGAGGAGGTGCAATGCTAACTCATAATAGGGGACTATACTAGACGCTAGAATACAGAGGAGGTGCAATGCTAACTGATAATAGGGGATTATACTAGACGCTAGAAGACAGGGGAGGTGCAATGCTAACTGATAATAGGGGACATACTAGACGCTAGAACACAGAGGACGTGCAATGCTAACTGATAATAGGGGACTATACTAGACGCTAGAATACAGAGGAGGTGCAATGCTAACTCATAATAGGGGACTATACTAGACGCTAGAATACAGAGGAGGTGCAATGCTAACTGATAATAGGGGACTATACTAGACGCTAGAAGACAGAGGAGGTGCAATGCTAACTGATAATAGGGGACTATACTAGACGCTAGAAGACAGAGGAGGTGCAATGCTAACTGATAATAGGGGACATACTAGACGCTAGAACACAGAGGACGTGCAATGCTAACTGATAATAGGGACCATACTAGACGCTAGAAGACAGAGGATGTGCAATGCTAACTGATAATAGGGGACTATACTAGACGCAAGAAGACAGAGGAGGGGCAATGCTAACTGATAATAGGGGACTATACTAGACGCTAGAAGACATAGGAGGTGCAATACTAACTGATAATAGGGGACATACTAGACGCTAGAAGACAGAGGACGTGCAATGCTAACTGATAATAGGGGACTATACTAGACGCTAGAAGACAGAGGACGTGCAATGCTAACTGATAATAGGGGACATACTAGACGCTAGAACACAGAGGAGGTGCAATGATAACTTATAATAGGGGACTATACTAGACGCTAGAAGACAGAGGAGGTGCAATGCTAACTGATAATAGGGACTATACTAGACGCTAGACTACAGAGGAGGTGCAATGCTAACTGATAATAGGGGACTATACTAGACGCTAGAAGACAGAGGAGCCGCAATGCTAACTGATAATAGGGACTATACTAGACGCTAGAATACAGAGGAGGTGCAATGCTAACTGATAATAGGGGACTATACTAGACGCTAGAAGACAGTGGAGGTGCAATGCTAACTCATAATAGGGGACTATACTAGACGCTAGAAGACAGAGGAAGTGCAATGCTAACTGATAATAGGGACTATACTAGACGCTAGAATACAGAGGAGGTGCAATGCTAACTGATAATAGGGGACTATACTAGACGCTAGAAGACAGAGGAGGTGCAATGCTAACTGATAATAGGGGACTATACTAGACGCTAGAAGACAGAGGAGGGGCAATGCTAACTGATAATAGGGACTATACTAGACGCTAGAATACAGAGGAGGTGCAATGCTAACTGATAATAGGGGACTATACTAGACGCTAGAAGACAGAGGAGGTGCAATGCTAACTGATAATAGGGGACATACTAGACGCTAGAACACAGAGGACGTGCAATGCTAACTGATAATAGGGGACTATACAAGACGCTAGAACACAGAGGAGGTGCAATGCTAAATGATAATAGGGGACTATACTAGACGCTAGAAGACAGAGGAGGTGCAATGCTAACTGATAATAGGGGACATACTAGACGCTAGAACACAGAGGACGTGCAATGCTAACTGATAATAGGGACCATACTAGACGCTAGAAGACACAGGATGTGCAATGCTAACTGATAATAGGGGACTATACTAGACGCTAGAAGACAGAGGAGGGGCAATGCTAACTGATAATAGGGGACTATACTAGACGCTAGAAGACAGAGGAGGTGCAATACTAACTGATAATAGGGGACATACTAGACGCTAGAAGACAGAGGAGGTGCAATGCTAACTGATAATAGGGACCATAATAGACGCTATAACACAGAGGAGGTGCAATGCTAACTGATAATAGGGACTATACTAGACGCTAAAAGACAGAGGAATTGCAATACTAACTGATAATAGGGGACATACTAGACGCTAGAAGACAGAGGAGGTGCAATGCTAACTGATAATAGGCACCATACTAGACGCTAGAACACAGAGGAGATGCAATGCTAACTGATAATAGTGACTATACTAGACGCTAGAAGACAGAGGAGGTGCAATACTAACTGATAATAGGGGACATACTAGACGCTAGAAGACAGAGGAGGTGCAATGCTAACTGATAATAGGGGACTATACTAGACGCTAGAACACAGAGGATGTGCAATGATAACTGATAATAGGGGACATACTAGACGCTAGAACACAGAGGAGGTGCAATGCTAACTGATAATAGGGACCATACTAGACGCTAGAACACAGAGGAGGTGCAATGCGAACTGATAATAGGGACTATACTAGACGCTAGAAGACAGAGGAGGTGCAATACTAACTGATAATAGGGGACATACTAGACTCTAGAACACAGAGGAGGTGCAATGATAACTGATAATAGGGACCATACTAGACGCTAGAAGACAGAGGAGGTGCAATGCTAACTGATAATAGGGACCATACTAGACGCTAGAACACAGAGGAGGTGCAATGCTAACTGATAATAGGGGACAATACTAGACGCTAGAACACAGAGTAGGTGCAATGATAACTGATAATAGGGGACATACTAGACGCTAGAACACAGAGGAGGTGCAATGCTAACTGATAATAGGGACCATACTAGACGCTAGAACACAGAGGAGGTGCAATGCTAACTGATAATAGGGACTATACTAGACGCTAGAAGACAGAGGAGGTGCAATACTAACTGATAATAGGGTACATACTAGACGCTAGAAGACAGAGGAGGTGCAATGCTAACTGATAATAGGGACTATACTAGACGCTAGAAGACAGAGGAGGTGCTATGCTAACTGATAATAGGGACTATACTAGACGCTAGAAGACAGAGGAGGTTCAATGCTAACTGATAATAGGGACCATACTAGACGCTAGAACACAGAGGAGGTGCAATGCTAACTGATAATAGGGACCATACTAGACGCTAGAAGACAGAGGAGGTGCTATGCTAACTGATAATAGGGACTATACTAGACGCTAGAAGACAGAGGAGGTGCAATGCTAACTGATAATAGGGACCATACTAGACGCTAGAAGACAGAGGAGGTGCAATACTAACTGATAATAGGGGACCATACTAGACGCTAGAAGACAGAGGAGGGGCAATGCTAACTGATAAAAGGGACCATACTAGACGCTAGAAGACAGAGGAGGGACAATGCTAACTGATAATAGGGGACATACTAGACGCTAGAAGACAGAGGAGGTGCAATGCTAACTGATAATAGGGGACTATACTAGACGCTAGAAGACAGAGGAGGTGCAATGCTAACTGATAATTGGGGACCATACTAGACGCTAGAAGGCAGAGGAGGGGCAATGCTAACTGATAATAGGGACCACACTAGACGCTAGAAGACAGAGGAGGGACAATGCTAACTGATAATAGGGGACATACTAGACGCTAGAAGACATAGGAGGTGCAATACTAACTGATAATAGGGGACATACTAGACGCTAGAAGACAGAGGACGTGCAATGCTAACTGATAATAGGGGACTATACTAGACGCTAGAGGACAGAGGACGTGCAATGCTAACTGATAATAGGGGACATACTAGACGCTAGAACACAGAGGAGGTGCAATGCTATCTGATAATAGGGGACTATACTAGACGCTAGAAGACAGAGGATGTGCAATGCTATCTGATAATAGGGGACTATACTAGACGCTAGAAGACAGAGGAGGGGCAATGCTAACTGATAATAGGGGACCATACTAGACCCTGGAAGACAGAGGAGGTGCAATGCTAACTGATAATAGGGGACTATACTAGACGCTAGAAGACAGAGGAGTTGCAATACTAACTGGTAATAGGGGACTATACTAGACGCTAGAAGACAGAGGAGGGGCAATGCTAACTGATAATAGGGGACTATACTAGACGCTAGAAGACAGAGGATGTGCAATGCTATCTGATAATAGGGGACTATACTAGACGCTAGAAGACAGAGGAGGGGCAATGCTAACTGATAATAGGGGACCATACTAGACCCTGGAAGACAGAGGAGGTGCAATGCTAACTGATAATAGGGGACTATACTAGACGCTAGAAGACAGAGGAGTTGCAATACTAACTGGTAATAGGGGACATACTAGACGCTAGAAGACAGAGGAGGTGCAATGCTAACTGATAATCGGGACCATACTAGACGCTAGAAGACAGAGGAGGTGCAATGCTAACTGATAATAGGAGACTATACTAGACGCTAGAAGACAGAGGAGGTGCAATGCTAACTGATAATAGGGGACATACTAGACGCTGGAAGACAGAGGAGGTGCAATGCTAACTGATAATAGGGGACATACTAGACGCTAGAAGACAGAGGAGGTGCAATGCTAACTGATAATAGGGGACATACTAGACGCTAGAAGACAGAGGAGGTGCAATGCTAACTGATAATAGGGACCATACTCGACGCTAGAAGAAAGAGGACGTGCAATGCTAACTGATAATAGGGGACATACTAGAAGCTAGAAGACAGAGGAGGTGCAATGTTAACTGATAATAGGGGACATACTAAACGCGAGAAGACAGAGGAGGTGCAATGCTAACTGATAATAGGGGACTATACTAGACGCTAGAAGACAGAGGAGGTGCAATGCTAACTGATAATAGGGGACTATACTAGACGCTAGACGACAGAGGAGGTGCAATGCTAATTGATAATAGGGACCATACTAGACGCTAGAACACAGAGGACGTGCAATGCTAACTTATAATAGGGGACATACTAGACGCTAGAAGACAGAGGAGGTGCAATGCTAACTGATAATAGGGGACATACTAGACGCTAGAAGACATAGGAGGGGCAATGCTAACTGATAAAAGGGGACATACTAGACGCTAGAAGACAGAGGAGGTGCAATGCTAACTGATAATAGGGGACATACTAGACACTAGAAGACAGAGGAGGTGCAATGCTAACTGATAATAGGGACCATACTAGACGCTAGAACACAGAGGAGGTGCAATGCTAACTCATAATAGGGGACTATACTAGACGCTAGAATACAGAGGAGGTGCAATGCTAACTGATAATAGGGGATTATACTAGACGCTAGAAGACAGGGGAGGTGCAATGCTAACTGATAATAGGGGACATACTAGACGCTAGAACACAGAGGACGTGCAATGCTAACTGATAATAGGGGACTATACTAGACGCTAGAATACAGAGGAGGTGCAATGCTAACTCATAATAGGGGACTATACTAGACGCTAGAATACAGAGGAGGTGCAATGCTAACTGATAATAGGGGACTATACTAGACGCTAGAAGACAGAGGAGGTGCAATGCTAACTGATAATAGGGGACTATACTAGACGCTAGAAGACAGAGGAGGTGCAATGATAACTGATAATAGGGGACATACTAGACGCTAGAACACAGAGGACGTGCAATGCTAACTGATAATAGGGACCATACTAGACGCTAGAAGACAGAGGATGTGCAATGCTAACTGATAATAGGGGACTATACTAGACGCAAGAAGACAGAGGAGGGGCAATGCTAACTGATAATAGGGGACTATACTAGACGCTAGAAGACATAGGAGGTGCAATACTAACTGATAATAGGGGACATACTAGACGCTAGAAGACAGAGGACGTGCAATGCTAACTGATAATAGGGGACTATACTAGACGCTAGAAGACAGAGGACGTGCAATGCTAACTGATAATAGGGGACATACTAGACGCTAGAACACAGAGGAGGTGCAATGATAACTTATAATAGGGGACTATGCTAGACGCTAGAAGACAGAGGAGGTGCAATGCTAACTGATAATAGGGACTATACTAGACGCTAGACTACAGAGGAGGTGCAATGCTAACTGATAATAGGGGACTATACTAGACGCTAGAAGACAGAGGAGCCGCAATGCTAACTGATAATAGGGACTATACTAGACGCTAGAATACAGAGGAGGTGCAATGCTAACTGATAATAGGGGACTATACTAGACGCTAGAAGACAGTGGAGGTGCAATGCTAACTGATAATAGGGGACTATACTAGACGCTAGAAGACAGAGGAAGTGCAATGCTAACTGATAATAGGGACTATATTAGACGCTAGAATACAGAGGAGGTGCAATGCTAACTGATAATAGGGGACTATACTAGACGCTAGAAGACAGAGGAGGTGCAATGCTAACTGATAATAGGGGACTATACTAGACGCTAGAAGACAGAGGAGGGGCAATGCTAACTGATAATAGGGACTATACTAGACGCTAGAATACAGAGGAGGTGCAATGCTAACTGATAATAGGGGACTATACTAGACGCTAGAAGACAGAGGAGGTGCAATGCTAACTGATAATAGGGGACATACTAGACGCTAGAACACAGAGGACGTGCAATGCTAACTGATAATAGGGGACTATACTAGACGCTAGAACACAGAGGAGGTGCAATGCTAAATGATAATAGGGGACTATACTAGACGCTAGAAGACAGAGGAGGTGCAATGCTAACTGATAATAGGGGACATACTAGACGCTAGAACACAGAGGACGTGCAATGCTAACTGATAATAGGGACCATACTAGACGCTAGAAACACAGGATGTGCAATGCTAACTGATAATAGTGGACTATACTAGACGCTAGAAGACAGAGGAGGGGCAATGCTAACTGATAATAGGGGACTATACTAGACGCTAGAAGACAGAGGAGGTGCAATACTAACTGATAATAGGGGACATACTAGACGCTAGAAGACAGAGGAGGTGCAATGCTAACTGATAATAGGGACCATAATAGACGCTATAACACAGAGGAGGTGCAATGCTAACTGATAATAGGGACTATACTAGACGCTAAAAGACAGAGGAATTGCAATACTAACTGATAATAGGGGACATACTAGACGCTAGAAGACAGAGGAGGTGCAATGCTAACTGATAATAGGCACCATACTAGACGCTAGAACACAGAGGAGATGCAATGCTAACTGATAATAGTGACTATACTAGACGCTAGAAGACAGAGGAGGTGCAATACTAACTGATAATAGGGGACATACTAGACGCTAGAAGACAGAGGAGGTGCAATGCTAACTGATAATAGGGGACTATACTAGACGCTAGAACACAGAGGATGTGCAATGATAACTGATAATAGGGGACATACTAGACGCTAGAACACAGAGGAGGTGCAATGCTAACTGATAATAGGGACCATACTAGACGCTAGAACACAGAGGAGGTGCAATGCGAACTGATAATAGGGACTATACTAGACGCTAGAAGACAGAGGAGGTGCAATACTAACTGATAATAGGGGACATACTAGACTCTAGAACACAGAGGAGGTGCAATGATAACTGATAATAGGGACCATACTAGACGCTAGAAGACAGAGGAGGTGCAATGCTAACTGATAATAGGGACCATACTAGACGCTAGAACACAGAGGAGGTGCAATGCTAACTGATAATAGGGGACTATACTAGACGCTAGAACACAGAGTAGGTGCAATGATAACTGATAATAGGGGACATACTAGACGCTAGAACACAGAGGAGGTGCAATGCTAACTGATAATAGGGACCATACTAGACGCTAGAACACAGAGGAGGTGCAATGCTAACTGATAATAGGGACTATACTAGACGCTAGAAGACAGAGGAGGTGCAATACTAACTGATAATAGGGGACATACTAGACGCTAGAAGACAGAGGAGGTGCAATGCTAACTGATAATAGGGACTATACTAGACGCTAGAAGACAGAGGAGGTGCTATGCTAACTGATAATAGGGACTATACTAGACGCTAGAAGACAGAGGAGGTTCAATGCTAACTGATAATAGGGACCATACTAGACGCTAGAACACAGAGGAGGTGCAATGCTAACTGATAATAGGGACCATACTAGACGCTAGAAGACAGAGGAGGTGCTATGCTAACTGATAATAGGGACTATACTAGACGCTAGAAGACAGAGGAGGTGCAATGCTAACTGATAATAGGGACCATACTAGACGCTAGAAGACAGAGGAGGTGCAATACTAACTGATAATAGGGGACCATACTAGACGCTAGAAGACAGAGGAGGGGCAATGCTAACTGATAAAAGGGACCATACTAGACGCTAGAAGACAGAGGAGGGACAATGCTAACTGATAATAGGGGACATACTAGACGCTAGAAGACAGAGGAGGTGCAATGCTAACTGATAATAGGGGACTATACTAGACGCTAGAAGACAGAGGAGGTGCAATGCTAACTGATAATTGGGGACCATACTAGACGCTAGAAGGCAGAGGAGGGGCAATGCTAACTGATAATAGGGACCACACTAGACGCTAGAAGACAGAGGAGGGACAATGCTAACTGATAATAGGGGACATACTAGACGCTAGAAGACATAGGAGGTGCAATACTAACTGATAATAGGGGACATACTAGACGCTAGAAGACAGAGGACGTGCAATGCTAACTGATAATAGGGGACTATACTAGACGCTAGAAGACAGAGGACGTGCAATGCTAACTGATAATAGGGGACATACTAGACGCTAGAACACAGAGGAGGTGCAATGATAACTGATAATAGGGGACTATACTAGACGCTAGAAGACAGGGGAGGTGCAATGCTAACTGATAATAGGGGACATACTAGACGCTAGAACACAGAGGACGTGCAATGCTAACTGATAATAGGGGACTATACTAGACGCTAAAATACAGAGGAGGTGCAATGCTAATTCATAATAGGGGACTATACTAGACGCTAGAATACAGAGGAGGTGCAATGCTAACTGATAATAGGGGACTATACTAGACGCTAGAAGACAGAGGAGGTAAATGCTAACTGATAATAGGGGACTATACTAGACGCTAGAAGACAGAGGAGGTGCAATGCTAACTGATAATAGGGGACATACTAGACGCTAGAACACAGAGGATGTGCAATGCTAACTGATAATAGGGACCATACTAGACGCTAGAAGACAGAGGATGTGCAATGCTAACTGATAATAGGGGACTATACTAGACGCTAGAAGACAGAGGAGGGGCAATGCTAACTGATAATAGGGGACTATACTAGACGTTAGAAGACATAGGAGGTGCAATACTAACTGATAATAGGGGACATACTAGACGCTAGAACACAGAGGAGGTGCAATGATAACTGATAATAGGGGACCATACTAGACGCTAGAAGACAGAGGAGGTGCAATGCTAACCGATAATAGGGGACTATACTAGACGCTAGAAGACAGAGGAGGTGCAATGCTAACTGATAATAGGGGACCATATTAGACGCTAGAAGACAGAGGAGGTGCAATGCTAACTGATAGTAGGGGACTATACTAGACGTTAGAAGACACAGGAGGTGCAATGCTAACTGATAATAGGGGACCATACTAGACGCTAGAAGACAGAGGAGGTGCTATGCTAACTGATAATAGGGGACATACTAGACGCTAGAAGACAGAGGAGGTGCAATGCTAACTGATAATAGGGGACCATACTAGACGCTAGAAGACAGAGGAGGTGCAATGCTAACTGATAATAGGGGCCATACTAGACGCTAGAAGACAGAGGAGGTGCTATGCTAAGAGATAATAGGGGACCATACTAGACGCTAGAAGACAGAGGAGGTGCAATGCTAACTGATAATAGGAGACTATACTAGACGCTAGAAGACAGAGGAGGTGCAATGCTAACTGATAATAGGGGACCATACTAGACGCTAGAACACAGAGGAGGTGCAATGCTAACCGATAATAGGGGACTATACTAGACGCTAGAAGACAGAGGAGGTGCAATGCTAACTGATAATAGGGGACCATATTAGACGCTAGAAAACAGACGAGGGGCAATGCTAACTGATAATAGGGGACTATACTAGACGCTAGAAGACAGAGGAGTTGCAATGCTAACTGATAATAGGGGACCATACTAGACGCTAGAAGACAGAGGAGGTGCAATGCTAACTGATAATAGGAGACTATACTAGACGCTAGAAGACAGAGGTGGTGCAATGCTAACTGATAATAGGGGACCATACTAGACGCTAGAAGACAGAGGAGGTGCAATGCTAACCGATAATAGGGGACTATACTAGACGCTAGAAGACAGAGGAGGTGCTATGCTAACGGATAATAGGGGACCATACTAGACGCTAGAAGACAGAGGAGGTGCAATGCTAACTGATAATAGGGGACCATACTATACGCTAGAAGACAGAGGAGGGGCAATGCTAACTGATAATAGGGGACTATACTAGACGCTAGAAGACAGAGGATGTGCAATGCTAACTAATAATAGAGGTCTATACTAGACGCTAGAAGACAGAGGATGTGCAATACTAACTGATAATAGGGGACTATACTAGACGCTAGAAGACAGAGGAGGGGCAATGCTAACTGATAATAGGGGACTATACTAGACGCTAGAAGACAGAGGATGTGCAATGCTATCTGATAATAGGGGACTATACTAGACGCTAGAAGACAGAGGAGGGGCAATGCTAACTGATAATAGGGGACCATACTAGACCCTGGAAGACAGAGGAGGTGCAATGCTAACTGATAATAGGGGACTATACTAGACGCTAGAAGACAGAGGAGTTGCAATACTAACTGGTAATAGGGGACATACTAGACGCTAGAAGACAGAGGAGGTGCAATGCTAACTGATAATAGGGACCATACTAGACGCTAGAAGACAGAGGAGGTGCAATGCTAACTGATAATAGGAGACTATACTAGACGCTAGAAGACAGAGGAGGTGCAATGCTAACTGATAATAGGGGACATACTAGACGCTGGAAGACAGAGGAGGTGCAATGCTAACTGATAATAGGGGACATACTAGACGCTAGAAGACAGAGGAGGTGCAATGCTAACTGATAATAGGGACCATACTCGACGCTAGAAAAAAGAGGACGTGCAATGCTAACTGATAATAGGGGACATACTAGAAGCTAGAAGACAGAGGAGGTGCAATGTTAACTGATAATAGGGGACATACTAAACGCGAGAAGACAGAGGAGGTGCAATGCTAACTGATAATAGGGGACTATACTAGACGCTAGAAGACAGAGGAGGTGCAATGCTAACTGATAATAGGGGACTATACTAGACGCTAGACGACAGAGGAGGTGCAATGCTAATTGATAATAGGGACCATACTAGACGCTAGAACACAGAGGACGTGCAATGCTAACTTATAATAGGGGACATACTAGACGCTAGAAGACAGAGGAGGTGCAATGCTAACTGATAATAGGGGACATACTAGACGCTAGAAGACATAGGAGGGGCAATGCTAACTGATAAAAGGGGACATACTAGACGCTAGAAGGCAGAGGAGGTGGAATGCTAACTGATAATAGGGGACATACTAGACACTAGAAGACAGAGGAGGTGCAATGCTAACTGATAATAGGGACCATACTAGACGCTAGAACACAGAGGAGGTGCAATGCTAACTCATAATAGGGGACTATACTAGACGCTAGAATACAGAGGAAGTGCAATGCTAACTGATAATAGGGGACTATACTAGACGCTAGAAGACAGGGGAGGTGCAATGCTAACTGATAATAGGGGACATACTAGACGCCAGAACACAGAGGACGTGCAATGCTAACTGATAATAGGGGACTATACTAGACGCTAGAATACAGAGGAGGTGCAATGCTAACTCATAATAGGGGACTATACTAGACGCTAGAATACAGAGGAGGTGCAATGCTAACTGATAATAGGGGACTATACTAGACGCTAGAAGACAGAGGAGGTGCAATGCTAACTGATAATAGGGGACTATACTAGACGCTAGAAGACAGAGGAGGTGCAATGCTAACTGATAATAGGGGACATACTAGACGCTAGAACACAGAGGACGTGCAATGCTAACTGATAATAGGGACCATACTAGACGCTAGAAGACAGAGGATGTGCAATGCTAACTGATAATAGGGGACTATACTAGACGCTAGAAGACAGAGGAGGGGCAATGCTAACTGATAATAGGGGACTATACTAGACGCTAGAAGACATAGGAGGTGCAATACTAACTGATAATAGGGGACATACTAGACGCTAGAAGTCAGAGGACGTGCAATGCTAACTGATAATAGGGGACTATACTAGACGCTAGAAGACAGAGGACGTGCAATGCTAACTGATAATAGGGGACATACTAGACGCTAGAACACAGAGGAGGTCCAATGATAACTGATAATAGGGGACTATACTAGACGCTAGAAAACAGAGGAGGTGCAATGCTAACTGATAATAGGGACTATACTAGACGCTAGACTACAGAGGAGGTGCAATGCTAACTGATAATAGGGGATTATACTAGACGCTAGAAGACAGAGGAGGTGCAATGCTAACTGATAATAGGGACTATACTAGACGCTAGAATACAGAGGAGGTGCAATGCTAACTGATAATAGGGGACTATACTAGACGCTAGAAGACAGTGGAGGTGCAATGCTAACTGATAATAGGGGACTATACTAGACGCTAGAAGACAGAGGAGGTGCAATGCTAACTGATAATAGGGACTATACTAGACGCTAGAATACAGAGGAGGTGCAATGCTAACTGATAATAGGGGACTATACTAGACGCTAGAAGACAGAGGAGGTGCAATGCTAACTGATAATAGGGGACTATACTAGACGCTAGAAGACAGAGGAGGTGCAATGCTAACTGATAATAGGGACTATACTAGACGCTAGAATACAGAGGAGGTGCAATGCTAACTGATAATAGGGGACTATACTAGACGCTAGAAGACAGAGGAGGTGCAATGCTAACTGAAAATAGGGGACATACTAGACGCTAGAACACAGAGGACGTGCAATGCTAACTGATAATAGGGGACTATACTAGACGCTAGAACACAGAGGAGGTGCAATGCTAACTGATAATAGGGGACTATACTAGACGCTAGAAGACAGAGGAGGTGCAATGCTAACTGATAATAGGGACCATACTAGACGCTAGAAGACAGAGGAGGGGCAATGATAACTGATAATAGGGGACATACTAGACGCTAGAGGACAGAGGAGGTGCAATGCTAAGTGATAATAGGGGACTATACTAGACGCTAGAAGACAGAGGAGGTGCAATACTAACTGATAATAGGGGACATACTAGACGCTAGAACACAGAGGACGTGCAATGCTAACTGATAATAGGGACCATACTAGACGCTAGAAGACACAGGATGTGCAATGCTAACTGATAATAGGGGACTATACTAGACGCTAGAAGACAGAGGAGGGGCAATGCTAACTGATAATAGGGGACTATACTAGACGCTAGAAGACAGAGGAGGTGCAATATTAACTGATAATAGGGGACATACTAGACGCTAGAAGACAGAGGAGGTGCAATGCTAACTGATAATAGGGACCATACTAGACGCTAGAACACAGAGGAGGTGCAATGCTAACTGATAATAGGGACTATACTAGACGCTAAAAGACAGAGGAATTGCAATACTAACTGATAATAGGGGACATACTAGACGCTAGAAGACAGAGGAGGTGCAATGCTATCTGATAATAGGCACCATACTAGACGCTAGAACACAGAGGAGATGCAATGCTAACTGATAATGGGGACTATACTAGACGCTAGAAGACAGAGGAGGTGCAATACTAACTGATAATAGGGGACATACTAGACGCTAGAAGACAGAGGAGGTGCAATGCTAACTGATAATAGGGGACTATACTAGACGCTAGAACACAGAGGATGTGCAATGATAACTGTTAATAGGGGACATACTAGACGCTAGAACACAGAGGAGGTGCAATGCTAACTGATAATAGGGACCATACTAGACGCTAGAACACAGAGGAGGTGCAATGCGAACTGATAATAGGGACTATACTAGACGCTAGAAGACAGAGGAGGTGCAATACTAACTGATAATAGGGGACATACTAGACTCTAGAACACAGAGGAGGTGCAATGATAACTGATAATAGGGACCATACTAGACGCTAGAAGACAGAGGAGGTGCAATGCTAACTGATAATAGGGACCATACTAGACGCTAGAACACAGAGGAGGTGCAATGCTAACTGATAATAGGGGACTATACTAGACGCTAGAACACAGAGTAGGTGCAATGATAACTGATAATAGGGGACATACTAGACGCTAGAACACAGAGGAGGTGCAATGCTAACTGATAATAGGGACCATACTAGACGCTAGAACACAGAGGAGGTGCAATGCTAACTGATAATAGGGACGATACTAGACGCTAGAAGACAGAGGAGGTGCAAACTAACTGATAATAGGGGACATACTAGACGCTAGAAGACAGAGGAGGTGCAATGCTAACTGATAATAGGGACTATACTAGACGCTAGAAGACAGAGGAGGTGCTATGCTAACTGATAATAGGGACTATACTAGACGCTAGAAGACAGAGGAGGTTCAATGCTAACTGATAATAGGGACCATACTAGACGCTAGAACACAGAGGAGGTGCAATGCTAACTGATAATAGGGACCATACTAGACGCTAGAAGACAGAGGAGGTGCTATGCTAACTGATAATAGGGACTATACTAGACGCTAGAAGACAGAGGAGGTGCAATGCTAACTGATAATAGGGACCATACTAGACGCTAGAAGACAGAGGAGGTGCAATGCTAACTGATAATAGGGGACCATACTAGACGCTAGAAGACAGAGGAGGGGCAATGCTAACTGATAATAGGGACCATACTAGACGCTAGAAGACAGAGGAGGGACAATGCTAACTGATAATAGGGGACATACTAGACGCTAGAAGACAGAGGAGGTGCAATGCTAACTGATAATAGGGGACTATACTAGACGCTAGAAGACAGAGGAGGTGCAATGCTAACTGATAATTGGGGACCATACTAGACGCTAGAAGACAGAGGAGGGGCAATGCTAACTGATAATAGGGACCACACTAGACGCTAGAAGACAGAGGAGGGACAATGCTAACTGATAATAGGGGACATACTAGACGCTAGAAGACAGAGGAGGTGCAATGCTAACTGATAATAGGGGACTATACTAGACGCTAGAAGACAGAGGAGGTGCTATGCTAACTGATAATAGGGGACCATACTAGACGCTAGAAGACAGAGGAGGTGCTATGCTAACTGATAATAGGGGACCATACTAGACGCTAGAAAACAGACGAGGGGCAATGCTAACTGATAATAGGGGACTATACTAGACGCTAGAAGACAGAGGTGGTGCAATGCTAACTGATCATAGGGGACCATACTAGACGCTAGAAGACAGAGGAGGTGCAATGCTAACTGATAATAGGAGACTATACTAGACGCTAGAAGACAGAGGAGGTGCAATGCTAACTGATAATAGGGGACCATACTAGACGCTAGAAGACAGAGGAGGTGCAATGCTAACCGATAATAGGGGACTATTCTAGACGCTAGAAGACAGAGGAGGTGCAATGCTAACTGATAATAGGGGACCATATTAGACGCTAGAAGACAGAGGAGGTGCAATGCTAACTGATAGTAGGGGACTATACTAGACGTTAGAAGACACAGGAGGTGCAATGCTAACTGATAATAGGGGACCATACTAGACGCTAGAAGACAGAGGAGGTGCTATGCTAACTGATGATAGGGGACATACTAGACGCTAGAAGACAGAGGAGGTGCAATGCTAACTGATAAAAGGGGACCATACTAGACGCTAGAAGACAGAGGAGGTGCAATGCTAACTGATAATAGGGGCCATACTAGACGCTAGAAGACAGAGGAGGTGCTATGCTAACGGATAATAGGGGACCATACTAGACGCTAGAAGACAGAGGAGGTGCAATGCTAACTGATAATAGGGGACCATACTATACGCTAGAAGACAGAGGAGGGGCAATGCTAACTGATAATAGGGGACTATACTAGACGCTAGAAGACAGAGGATGTGCAATGCTAACTAATAATAGAGGACTATACTAGACGCTAGAAGACAGAGGATGTGCAATACTAACTGATAATAGGGGACTATACTAGACGCTAGAAGACAGAGGAGGGGCAATGCTAACTGATAATAGGGGACTATACTAGACGCTAGAAGACAGAGGATGGGAAATGCTATCTGATAATAGGGGACTATACTAGACGCTAGAAGACAGAGGAGGGGCAATGCTAACTGATAATAGGGGACTATACTAGACGCTAGAAGACAGAGGAGGTGCAATGCTAACTCATAATAGGGGACTATACTAGACGCTAGAAGACAGAGGAGGTGCAATGCTAACTGATAATAGGGGACTATACTAGACGCTAGAAGACAGAGGAGGTGCAATGCTAACTGATAATAGGGGACCATACTAGACCCTGGAAGACAGAGGAGGTGCAATGCTAACTGATAATAGGGGACTATACTAGACGCTGGAAGACAGAGGAGTTGCAATACTAACTGATAATAGGGGACATACGAGACGCTAGAAGACAGACGAGGAGCAATGCTAACTGATAATAGGGACCATACTAGACGCTAGAAGACAGAGGAGGTGCAATGCTAACTGATAATAGGGGACTATACTAGACGCTAGAGACAGAGGAGGTGCAATGCTAACTGATAATAGGGGACATACTAGACGCTAGAAGACAGAGGAGGTGCAATGCTAACTGATAATAGGGGACATACTAGACGCTAGAAGACAGAGGAGGTGCAATGCTAACTGATAATAGGGGACCATACTAGACGCTAGAAGACAGAGGAGGGGCAATGCTAACTGATAATAGGGACTATACTAGACGCTAGAAGACAGAGGAGGGGCAATACTAACTGATAATAGGGCACTATACTAGACGCTAGAAGACAGAGGAGGTGCAATGCTAGCTGATAATAGGGGACATACTAGACGCTAGAAGACAGAGGAGGTGCAATGCTAACTGATAATAGGGGACATACTAGACGCTAGAAGACAGAGGAGGTGCAATGCTAACTGATAATAGGGGACTATACTAGACGCTAGAAGACAGAGGAGGTGCAATGCTAACTGATAATTGGGGACCATACTAGACGCTAGAAGGCAGAGGAGGGGCAATGCTAACTGATAATAGGGACCACACTAGACGCTAGAAGACAGAGGAGGGACAATGCTAACTGATAATAGGGGACATACTAGACGCTAGAAGACATAGGAGGTGCAATACTAACTGATAATAGGGGACATACTAGACGCTAGAAGACAGAGGACGTGCAATGCTAACTGATAATAGGGGACTATACTAGACGCTAGAAGACAGAGGACGTGCAATGCTAACTGATAATAGGGGACATACTAGACGCTAGAACACAGAGGAGGTGCAATGATAACTGATAATAGGGGACTATACTAGACGCTAGAAGACAGGGGAGGTGCAATGCTAACTGATAATAGGGGACATACTAGACGCTAGAACACAGAGGACGTGCAATGCTAACTGATAATAGGGGACTATACTAGACGCTAAAATACAGAGGAGGTGCAATGCTAATTCATAATAGGGGACTATACTAGACGCTAGAATACAGAGGAGGTGCAATGCTAACTGATAATAGGGGACTATACTAGACGCTAGAAGACAGAGGAGGTGCAATGCTAACTGATAATAGGGGACTATACTAGACGCTAGAAGACAGAGGAGGTGCAATGCTAACTGATAATAGGGGACATACTAGACGCTAGAACACAGAGGATGTGCAATGCTAACTGATAATAGGGACCATACTAGACGCTAGAAGACAGAGGATGTGCAATGCTAACTGATAATAGGGGACTATACTAGACGCTAGAAGACAGAGGAGGGGCAATGCTAACTGATAATAGGGGACTATACTAGACGTTAGAAGACATAGGAGGTGCAATACTAACTGATAATAGGGGACATACTAGACGCTAGAACACAGAGGAGGTGCAATGATAACTGATAATAGGGGACTATACTAGACGCTAGAAGACAGAGGAGGTGCAATGCTAACCGATAATAGGGGACTATACTAGACGCTAGGAGACAGAGGAGGTGCAATGCTAACTGATAATAGGGGACCATATTAGACGCTAGAAGACAGAGG
Source organism: Meconema thalassinum (assembly GCA_946902985.2). NCBI lineage: Eukaryota > Metazoa > Arthropoda > Insecta > Orthoptera > Tettigoniidae > Meconema > Meconema thalassinum. The sequence goes on from CAMPQE020000024.1 coordinate 706,328, forward strand.
AGGTGCAATGCTAACTGATAGTAGGGGACTATACTAGACGTTAGAAGACACAGGAGGTGCAATGCTAACTGATAATAGGGGACCATACTAGACGCTAGAAGACAGAGGAGGTGCTATGCTAACTGATAATAGGGGACATACTAGACGCTAGAAGACAGAGGAGGTGCAATGCTAACTGATAATAGGGGACCATACTAGACGCTAGAAGACAGAGGAGGTGCAATGCTAACTGATAATAGGGGCCATACTAGACGCTAGAAGACAGAGGAGGTGCTATGCTAAGAGATAATAGGGGACCATACTAGACGCTAGAAGACAGAGGAGGTGCAATGCTAACTGATAATAGGAGACTATACTAGACGCTAGAAGACAGAGGAGGTGCAATGCTAACTGATAATAGGGGACCATATTAGACGCTAGAACACAGAGGAGGTGCAATGCTAACCGATAATAGGGGACTATACTAGACGCTAGAAGACAGAGGAGGTGCAATGCTAACTGATAATAGGGGACCATATTAGACGCTAGAAAACAGACGAGGGGCAATGCTAACTGATAATAGGGGACTATACTAGACGCTAGAAGACAGAGGAGTTGCAATGCTAACTGATAATAGGGGACCATACTAGACGCTAGAAGACAGAGGAGGTGCAATGCTAACTGATAATAGGAGACTATACTAGACGCTAGAAGACAGAGGTGGTGCAATGCTAACTGATAATAGGGGACCATACTAGACGCTAGAAGACAGAGGAGGTGCAATGCTAACCGATAATAGGGGACTATACTAGACGCTAGAAGACAGAGGAGGTGCTATGCTAACGGATAATAGGGGACCATACTAGACGCTAGAAGACAGAGGAGGTGCAATGCTAACTGATAATAGGGGACCATACTATACGCTAGAAGACAGAGGAGGGGCAATGCTAACTGATAATAGGGGACTATACTAGACGCTAGAAGACAGAGGATGTGCAATGCTAACTAATAATAGAGGTCTATACTAGACGCTAGAAGACAGAGGATGTGCAATACTAACTGATAATAGGGGACTATACTAGACGCTAGAAGACAGAGGAGGGGCAATGCTAACTGATAATAGGGGACTATACTAGACGCTAGAAGACAGAGGATGTGCAATGCTATCTGATAATAGGGGACTATACTAGACGCTAGAAGACAGAGGAGGGGCAATGCTAACTGATAATAGGGGACCATACTAGACCCTGGAAGACAGAGGAGGTGCAATGCTAACTGATAATAGGGGACTATACTAGACGCTAGAAGACAGAGGAGTTGCAATACTAACTGGTAATAGGGGACATACTAGACGCTAGAAGACAGAGGAGGTGCAATGCTAACTGATAATAGGGACCATACTAGACGCTAGAAGACAGAGGAGGTGCAATGCTAACTGATAATAGGAGACTATACTAGACGCTAGAAGACAGAGGAGGTGCAATGCTAACTGATAATAGGGGACATACTAGACGCTGGAAGACAGAGGAGGTGCAATGCTAACTGATAATAGGGGACATACTAGACGCTAGAAGACAGAGGAGGTGCAATGCTAACTGATAATAGGGACCATACTCGACGCTAGAAGAAAGAGGACGTGCAATGCTAACTGATAATAGGGGACATACTAGAAGCTAGAAGACAGAGGAGGTGCAATGTTAACTGATAATAGGGGACATACTAAACGCGAGAAGACAGAGGAGGTGCAATGCTAACTGATAATAGGGGACTATACTAGACGCTAGAAGACAGAGGAGGTGCAATGCTAACTGATAATAGGGGACTATACTAGACGCTAGACGACAGAGGAGGTGCAATGCTAATTGATAATAGGGACCATACTAGACGCTAGAACACAGAGGACGTGCAATGCTAACTTATAATAGGGGACATACTAGACGCTAGAAGACAGAGGAGGTGCAATGCTAACTAATAATAGGGGACATACTAGACGCTAGAAGACATAGGAGGGGCAATGCTAACTGATAAAAGGGGACATACTAGACGCTAGAAGGCAGAGGAGGTGCAATGCTAACTGATAATAGGGGACATACTAGACACTAGAAGACAGAGGAGGTGCAATGCTAACTGATAATAGGGACCATACTAGACGCTAGAACACAGAGGAGGTGCAATGCTAACTCATAATAGGGGACTATACTAGACGCTAGAATACAGAGGAAGTGCAATGCTAACTGATAATAGGGGACTATACTAGACGCTAGAAGACAGGGGAGGTGCAATGCTAACTGATAATAGGGGACATACTAGACGCTAGAACACAGAGGACGTGCAATGCTAACTGATAATAGGGGACTATACTAGACGCTAGAATACAGAGGAGGTGCAATGCTAACTCATAATAGGGGACTATACTAGACGCTAGAATACAGAGTAGGTGCAATGCTAACTGATAATAGGGGACTATACTAGACGCTAGAAGACAGAGGAGGTGCAATGCTAACTGATAATAGGGGACTATACTAGACGCTAGAAGACAGAGGAGGTGCAATGCTAACTGATAATAGGGGACATACTAGACGCTAGAACACAGAGGACGTGCAATGCTAACTGATAATAGGGACCATACTAGACGCTAGAAGACAGAGGATGTGCAATGCTAACTGATAATAGGGGACTATACTAGACGCTAGAAGACAGAGGAGGGGCAATGCTAACTGATAATAGGGGACTATACTAGACGCTAGAAGACATAGGAGGTGCAATACTAACTGATAATAGGGGACATACTAGACGCTAGAAGACAGAGGACGTGCAATGCTAACTGATAATAGGGGACTATACTAGACGCTAGAAGACAGAGGACGTGCAATGCTAACTGATAATAGGGGACATACTAGACGCTAGAACACAGAGGAGGTGCAATGATAACTGATAATAGGGGACTATACTAGACGCTAGAAAACAGAGGAGGTGCAATGCTAACTGATAATAGGGACTATACTATACGCTAGACTACAGAGGAGGTGCAATGCTAACTGATAATAGGGGATTATACTAGACGCTAGAAGACAGAGGAGGTGCAATGCTAACTGATAATAGGGACTATACTAGACGCTAGAATACAGAGGAGGTGCAATGCTAACTGATAATAGGGGACTATACTAGACGCTAGAAGACAGTGGAGGTGCAATGCTAACTGATAATAGGGGACTATACTAGACGCTAGAAGACAGAGGAGGTGCAATGCTAACTGATAATAGGGACTATACTAGACGCTAGAATACAGAGGAGGTGCAATGCTAACTGATAATAGGGGACTATACTAGACGCTAGAAGACAGAGGAGGTGCAATGCTAACTGATAATAGGGGACTATACTAGACGCTAGAAGACAGAGGAGGTGCAATGCTAACTGATAATAGGGACTATACTAGACGCTAGAATACAGAGGAGGTGCAATGCTAACTGATAATAGGGGACTATACTAGACGCTAGAAGACAGAGGAGGTGCAATGCTAACTGAAAATAGGGGACATACTAGACGCTAGAACACAGAGGACGTGCAATGCTAACTGATAATAGGGACCATACTAGACGCTAGAAGACAGAGGATGTGCAATGCTAACTGATAATAGGGGACTATACTAGACGCTAGAAGACAGAGGAGGGGCAATGCTAACTGATAATAGGGGACTATACTAGACGCTTGAAGACAGAGGAGGTGCAATATTAACTGATAATAGGGGACATACTAGACGCTAGAAGACAGAGGAGGTGCAATGCTAACTGATAATAGGGACCATACTAGACGCTAGAACACAGAGGAGGTGCAATGCTAACTGATAATAGGGACTATACTAGACGCTAAAAGACAGAGGAATTGCAATACTAACTGATAATAGGGGACATACTAGACGCTAGAAGACAGAGGAGGTGCAATGCTATCTGATAATAGGCACCATACTAGACGCTAGAACACAGAGGAGATGCAATGCTAACTGATAATAGGGACTATACTAGACGCTAGAAGACAGAGGAGGTGCAATACTAACTGATAATAGGGGACATACTAGACGCTAGAAGACAGAGGAGGTGCAATGCTAACTGATAATAGGGGACTATACTAGACGCTAGAACACAGAGGATGTGCAATGATAACTGTTAATAGGGGACATACTAGACGCTAGAACACAGAGGAGGTGCAATGCTAACTGATAATAGGGACCATACTAGACGCTAGAACACAGAGGAGGTGCAATGCGAACTGATAATAGGGACTATACTAGACGCTAGAAGACAGAGGAGGTGCAATACTAACTGATAATAGGGGACATACTAGACTCTAGAACACAGAGGAGGTGCAATGATAACTGATAATAGGGACCATACTAGACGCTAGAAGACAGAGGAGGTGCAATGCTAACTGATAATAGGGACCATACTAGACGCTAGAACACAGATGAGGTGCAATGCTAACTGATAATAGGGGACTATACTAGACGCTAGAACACAGAGTAGGTGCAATGATAACTGATAATAGGGGACATACTAGACGCTAGAACACAGAGGAGGTGCAATGCTAACTGATAATAGGGACCATACTAGACGCTAGAACACAGAGGAGGTGCAATGCTAACTGATAATAGGGACTATACTAGACGCTAGAAGACAGAGGAGGTGCAAACTAACTGATAATAGGGGACATACTAGACGCTAGAAGACAGAGGAGGTGCAATGCTAACTGATAATAGGGACTATACTAGACGCTAGAAGACAGAGGAGGTGCTATGCTAACTGATAATAGGGACTATACTAGACGCTAGAAGACAGAGGAGGTTCAATGCTAACTGATAATAGGGACCATACTAGACGCTAGAACACAGAGGAGGTGCAATGCTAACTGATAATAGGGACCATACTAGACGCTAGAAGACAGAGGAGGTGCTATGCTAACTGATAATAGGGACTATACTAGACGCTAGAAGACAGAGGAGGTGCAATGCTAACTGATAATAGGGACCATACTAGACGCTAGAAGACAGAGGAGGTGCAATGCTAACTGATAATAGGGGACCATACTAGACGCTAGAAGACAGAGGAGGGGCAATGCTAACTGATAATAGGGACCATACTAGACGCTAGAAGACAGAGGAGGGACAATGCTAACTGATAATAGGGGACATACTAGACGCTAGAAGACAGAGGAGGTGCAATGCTAACTGATAATAGGGGACTATACTAGACGCTAGAAGACAGAGGAGGTGCAATGCTAACTGATAATTGGGGACCATACTAGACGCTAGAAGACAGAGGAGGGGCAATGCTAACTGATAATAGGGACCACACTAGACGCTAGAAGACAGAGGAGGGACAATGCTAACTGATAATAGGGGACATACTAGACGCTAGAAGACAGAGGAGGTGCAATGCTAACTGATAATAGGGGACTATACTAGACGCTAGAAGACAGAGGAGGTGCTATGCTAACTGATAATAGGGGACCATACTAGACGCTAGAAGACAGAGGAGGTGCTATGCTAACTGATAATAGGGGACCATACTAGACGCTAGAAAACAGACGAGGGGCAATGCTAACTGATAATAGGGGACTATACTAGACGCTAGAAGACAGAGGTGGTGCAATGCTAACTGATCATAGGGGACCATACTAGACGCTAGAAGACAGAGGAGGTGCAATGCTAACTGATAATAGGAGACTATACTAGACGCTAGAAGACAGAGGAGGTGCAATGCTAACTGATAATAGGGGACCATACTAGACGCTAGAAGACAGAGGAGGTGCAATGCTAACCGATAATAGGGGACTATTCTAGACGCTAGAAGACAGAGGAGGTGCAATGCTAACTGATAATAGGGGACCATATTAGACGCTAGAAGACAGAGGAGGTGCAATGCTAACTGATAGTAGGGGACTATACTAGACGTTAGAAGACACAGGAGGTGCAATGCTAACTGATAATAGGGGACCATACTAGACGCTAGAAGACAGAGGAGGTGCTATGCTAACTGATGATAGGGGACATACTAGACGCTAGAAGACAGAGGAGGTGCAATGCTAACTGATAAAAGGGGACCATACTAGACGCTAGAAGACAGAGGAGGTGCAATGCTAACTGATAATAGGGGCCATACTAGACGCTAGAAGACAGAGGAGGTGCTATGCTAACGGATAATAGGGGACCATACTAGACGCTAGAAGACAGAGGAGGTGCAATGCTAACTGATAATAGGGGACCATACTATACGCTAGAAGACAGAGGAGGGGCAATGCTAACTGATAATAGGGGACTATACTAGACGCTAGAAGACAGAGGATGTGCAATGCTAACTAATAATAGAGGACTATACTAGACGCTAGAAGACAGAGGATGTGCAATACTAACTGATAATAGGGGACTATACTAGACGCTAGAAGACAGAGGAGGGGCAATGCTAACTGATAATAGGGGACTATACTAGACGCTAGAAGACAGAGGATGGGAAATGCTATCTGATAATAGGGGACTATACTAGACGCTAGAAGACAGAGGAGGGGCAATGCTAACTGATAATAGGGGACTATACTAGACGCTAGAAGACAGAGGAGGTGCAATGCTAACTCATAATAGGGGACTATACTAGACGCTAGAAGACAGAGGAGGTGCAATGCTAACTGATAATAGGGGACTATACTAGACGCTAGAAGACAGAGGAGGTGCAATGCTAACTGATAATAGGGGACCATACTAGACCCTGGAAGACAGAGGAGGTGCAATGCTAACTGATAATAGGGGACTATACTAGACGCTGGAAGACAGAGGAGTTGCAATACTAACTGATAATAGGGGACATACGAGACGCTAGAAGACAGAGGAGGAGCAATGCTAACTGATAATAGGGACCATACTAGACGCTAGAAGACAGAGGAGGTGCAATGCTAACTGATAATAGGGGACTATACTAGACGCTAGAAGACAGAGGAGGTGCAATGCTAACTGATAATAGGGGACATACTAGACGCTAGAAGACAGAGGAGGTGCAATGCTAACTGATAATAGGGGACATACTAGACGCTAGAAGACAGAGGAGGTGCAATGCTAACTGATAATAGGGGACCATACTAGACGCTAGAAGACAGAGGAGGGGCAATGCTAACTGATAATAGGGACTATACTAGACGCTAGAAGACAGAGGAGGGGCAATACTAACTGATAACAGGGCACTATACTAGACGCTAGAAGACAGAGGAGGTGCAATGCTAGCTGATAATAGGGACTATACTAGACGCTAGAAGACAGAGGAGGTGCAATGCCAACTGATAATAGGGACCATACTAGACGCTAGAAGACAGAGGAGGTGCAATGGTAACTGATAATAGGGGACTATACTAGACGCTAGAAGACAGAGGAGGTGCAATACTAACTGAAAATAGGGGACTATACTAGACGCTAGAAGACAGAGGAGGTGCAATGCCAGCTGATAATAGGGACTATACTAGACGCTAGAAGGCAGAGGAGGTGCAATACTAACTGATAATAGGAGACATACTAGACGCTAGAAGACAGAGGAGGGGCAAAGCTAACTGATAATAGGGACTATACTAGACGCTAGAAGACAGAGGAGGTGCAATGCTAACTGATAATAGGGACCATACTAGACGCTAGAAGACAGAGGAGGTGCAATGGTAACTGATAATAGGGGACTATACTAGACGCTAGAAGACAGAGGAGGTGCAATACTAACTGAAAATAGGGGACTATACTAGACGCTAGAAGACAGAGGAGGTGCAATGCCAGCTGATAATAGGGACTATACTAGACGCTAGAAGACAGAGGAGGTGCAATACTAACTGATAATAGGAAACATACTAGACGCTAGAAGACAGAGGAGGGGCAAAGCTAACTGATAATAGGGGACCATACTAGACGCTAGAAGACAGAGGAGGGGCAATTCTAACTGATAATAGGGACTATACTAGACGCTAGAAGACAGAGGAGGGGCAATACTAACTGATAATAGGGGACTATACTAGACGCTAGAAGACAGAGGAGGTACAATGCTAGCTGATAATAGGGACTATACTAGACGCTAGAAGACAGAGGAGGGGCAATGATAACTGATAATAGGGACTATACTAGACGCTAGAAGACAGAGCAGGGGCAATGCTAACTGATAATAGGGGACTATACTAGACGCTAGAAGACAGAGGAGGTGCAATGATAACTGATAATAGAGACTATACTAGACGCTAGAAGACAGAGGAGGGGCAATGATAACTGATAATAGGGGACTATACTAGACGCTAGAAGACAGAGGAGGTGCAATACTAACTGATAATAGGGACCATACTAGACGCTAGAAGACAGAGGAGGTGCAATACTAACTGATAATAGGGACTATACTAGACGCTAGAAGACAGAGGAGGGGCAATGATAACTGATAATAGGGGACTATACTAGACGCTCGAAGACAGAGGAGGTGCAATACTAACTGATAATAGGGACCATACTAGACGCTAGAAGACAGAGCAGGTGCAATGATAACTGATAATAGGGACCATACTAGACGCTAGAAGACAGAGGAGGTGCAATACTAACTGATAATAGGGACTATACTAGACGCTAGAAGACAGAGTAGGGGCAATGATAACTGATAATAGGGACTATACTAGACGCTAGAAGACAGAGGAGGTGCAATGTTAACTGATAATAGGGGACCATACTAGACGCTAGAAGACAGAGGAGGGGCAATGATAACTGATAATAGGGACTATACTAGACGCTAGAAGACAGAGGAGGGGCAATGATAACTGATAATAGGGACTATACTAGACGCTAGAAGACAGAGGAGGGGCAATGCTAACTGATAATAGGGATTATACTAGACGCTAGAAGACAGAGGAGGTGCAATGCTAACTGATAATAGGGACTATACTAGACGCTAGAAGGCAGAGGAGGGGCAATGATAACTGATAATAGGGACTAAACTAGACGCTAGAAGACGGAGGAGATGCAATGCTAACTGATAATAGGGGACCATACTAGACGCTAGAAGACAGAGGAGGGGCAATGATAACTGATAATAGGGACTATACTAGACGCTAGAAGACAGAGGAGGGGCTATGCTAACTGATAATAGGGGACTATACTAGACGCTAGAAGACAGAGGAGGGGAAATGATAACTGATAATAGGGACTATACTAGACGCTAGAAGACAGAGGAGGGGCAATGCTAACTGATAATAGGGACCATACTAGACGCTAGAAGACAGAGGAGGTGCATTGCTAACTGATAATAGGGGACATACTAGACGCTAGAAGACAGAGGATGGGCAAAGCTAACTGATAATAGGGACTATACTAGACGCTAGAAGACAGAGGAGGGGCAATACTAACTGATAATAGGTACTATACTAGACGCTAGAAGACAGAGGAGGCGCATTGCTTACTGATAATAGGGGACATACTAGACGCTAGAAGACAGAGGAGGGCCAATGCTAACTGATAATAGGGGACCATACTAGACGCTAGAAGGCAGAGGAGGGGCAATGCTAACTGATAATATGGACTATACTAGACGCTAGAAGACAGAGGAGGGGCAATACTACCTGATAATAGCGGACTATACTAGACGCTAGAAGACAGAGGAGGTGCAATGCTAGCTGATAATAGGGTCTACACTAGACGCTAGAAGACAGTGGAGGTGCAATGCTAACTGATAATAGGGACCATACTAGACGCTAGAAGACAGAGGAGGGGCAATGCTAACTGATAATAGGGGACCATACAAGACGCTAGAAGACAGAGCAGGGGCAATGCTAACTGATAATAGGGACTATACTAGACGCTAGAAGACAGAGGAGGGGCAATACTAACTGATAATAGGGCACTATACTAGAAGCTAGAAGACAGAGGAGGTGCAATGTTAGCTGATAATAGGGACTATACTAGACGCTAGAAGACAGAGGAGGTGCAATGCTAACTGATAATAGGGACCATACTACACGCTAGAAGACAGAGGAGGTGCAACGCTAACTGATAATAGGGGACTATACTAGACGCTAGAAGACAGAGGATGTGCAATGCTAACTGATAATAGGGACTATACTAGACGCTAGAAGACAGAGGAGGTGCAATGCTAACTGATAATAGGGTCCATACTAGACGCTAGAAGACAGAGGAGGTGCAATGCTAACTGATAATAGGGTACTATACTAGACGCTAGAAGACAGAGGATGTGCAAAGTTAACTGATAATAGGGGACTATACTAGACGCTAGAAGACAGAGGAGGTGCAATGCTAACTGATAATAGGGGACTATACTAGACGCTAGAGGAGCTGCAATGCTAACTGATAATAGGGGACATACTAGACGCTAGAAGACAGAGGAGGTGCAATGCTAACTTATAATAGGGACCATACTAGACGCTAGAAGACAGAGGAGGGGCAATGATAACTGATAATAGGGACCATTCTAGACGCTAGAAGACAGAGGAGGTGCAATGCTAACTGATAATAGGGGACTATACTAGACGCTAGAAGACAGAGGAGGTGCAATGCTAACTGATAATAGTGGACTATACTAGACGCTAGAAGACAGAGCAGGGGCAATGCTAACTGATAATAGGGGATTATACTAGACGCTAGAAGACAGAGGAGGTGCAATGCTAACTGATAATAGGGACCATACTAGACGCTAGGAGACAGAGGAGGGGCAATGATAACTGATAATAGGGACCATACTAGACGCTAGAAGACAGAGGAGGTGCAATGCTAACTGATAATAGGGACCATACTAGACGCTAGAAGACAGGAGGTGCAATGCTAACTGATAATAGGTGACTATACTAGACGCTAGAAGACAGAGCAGGGGCAATGATAACTGATAATAGGGGACATACTAGACGCTAGAGGACAGAGGAAGTGCAATGCTAAGTGATAATAGGGGACTATACTAGACGCTAGAAGACAGAGCAGGGGCAATGCTAACTGATAATAGGGGACTATACTAGACGCTAGAAGACAGAGGAGGGGCAATGCTAACTGATAATAGGGACTATACTAAACGCTAGAAGACAGAGGAGGGGCAATACTAACTGATAATAGGGGACTATACTACACGCTAGAAGACAGAGGAGGTGCAATGCTAGCTGATAATAGGGACTATACTAGACGCTAGAAGACAGAGGAGGTGCAATGCTAACTGATAATAGGGACCATACTAGACGCTAGAAGACAGGAGGTGCAATGCTAACTGATAATAGGTGACTATACTAGACGCTAGAAGACAGAGGAGGTGCAATACTAACTGATAATAGGGGACTATACTAGACGCTAGAAGACAGAAGAGGTGCAATGCTAATTGATAATAGGGGACTATACTAGACGCTAGAAAACAGAGGAGGGGCAATGATAACTGATAATAGGGACCATACTAGACGCTAGAGGACAGAGGAGGTGCAATACTAACTGATAATAGGGACTATACTAGACGCTAGAAGACAGAGGAGGGGCAATGATAACTGATATTAGGGACTATACTAGACGCTAGAAGACAGAGGAGGTGCAATGTTAACTGATAATAGGGGACCATACTAGACGCTAGAAGACAGAGGAGGGAAAATGATAACTGATAATAGGGACTAAACTAGACGCTAGAAGACAGAGGAGGTGCAATACTAACTGATAATAGGGACCATACTAGACGCTAGAAGACAGAGGAGGTGCAATACTAACTGATAATAGGGACTATACTAGACGCTAGAAGACAGAGGAGGGGCAATGATAACTGATAATAGGGACTATACTAGACGCTAGAAGGCAGAGGAGGGGCAATGATAACTGATAATAGGGACTATACTAGACGCTAGAAGACAGAGGAGGTGCAATGTTAACTGATAATAGGGGACCGTACTAGACGCTAGAAGACAGAGGTGGGAAAATGATAACTGATAATAGGGACTATACTAGACGCTAGAAGACAGAGGAGGTGCAATGTTAACTGATAATAGGGACCATACTAGACGCTAGAAGACAGAGGAGGGGCAATGCTAACTGATAATAGGGGACCATACTAGACGCTAGAAGACAGAGTAGGGGCAATGCTAACTGATAATAGGGACTATATTAGACACTAGAAGACAGAGGAGGGGCAATGCTAACTGATAATAGGGACTATTCTAGACGCTAGAAGACAGAGGAGGTGCAATGCTAACTGATAATAGGGACTATACTAGACGCTAGAAGGCAGAGGAGGGGCAATGATAACTGATAATAGGGACTATACTAGACGCTAGAAGACAGAGGAGATGCAATGCTAACTGATAATAGGGGACATACTAGACGCTAGATGACAGAGGAGGGGCAATGATAACTGATAATAGGGACTATACTAGACGCTAGAAGACAGAGGAGGGGCTATGCTAACTGATAATAGGGGACTATACTAGACGCTAGAAGACAGAGGAGGGGCAATGATAACTGATAATAGGGACTATACTAGACGCTAGAAGACAGAGGAGGGGCAATGCTAACTGATAATAGGGACCATACTAGACGCTAGAAGACAGAGGAGGCGCATTGCTAACTGATAATAGGGGACATACTAGACGCTAGAAGACAGAGGATGGGCAATGCTAACTGATAATAGGGACTATACTAGACGCTAGAAGACAGAGGAGGGGCAATACCAACTGATAATAGGTACTATACTAGACGCTAGAAGACAGAGGAGGCGCATTGCTAACTGATAATAGGGGACATACTAGACGCTAGAAGACAGAGGAGGTGCAATGCTAACTGATAATAGGGGACCATACTAGACGCTAGATGACAGAGGAGGGGCAATGCTAACTGATAATATGGACTATACTAGACGCTAGAAGACAGAGGAGGGGCAATACTAACTGATAATAGGGGACTATACTAGACGCTAGAAGACAGAGGAGGTGCAATGCTAGTTGATAATAGGGACAATACTAGACGCTAGAAGACAGAGGAGGTGCAATGCTAACTGATAATAGGGACCATACTAGACGCTAGAAGACAGAGGAGGGGCAATGCTAACTGATAATAGGGGACCATACTAGACGCTAGAAGACAGAGGAGGGGCAATGCTAACTGATAATAGGGACTATACTAGACGCTAGAAGACAGAGGAGGGGCAATACTAACTGATAATAGGGCACTATACTAGACGCTAGAAGACAGAGGAGGTGCAATGCTAGCTGATAATAGGGACTATACTAGACGCTAGAAGACAGAGGAGGTGCAATGCTAACTGATAATAGGGACCATACTAGACGCTAGAAGACAGAGGAGGTGCAATGGTAACTGATAATAGGGGACTATACTAGACGCTAGAAGACAGAGGAGGTGCAATACTAACTGAAAATAGGGGACTATACTAGACGCTAGAAGACAGAGGAGGTGCAATGCCAGCTGATAATAGGGACTATACTAGACGCTAGAAGACAGAGGAGGTGCAATACTAACTGATAATAGGGGACATACTAGACGCTAGAAGACAGAGGAGGGGCAAAGCTAACTGATAATAGGGGACCATACTAGACGCTAGAAGACAGAGGAGGGGCAAGTCTAACTGATAATAGGGACTATACTAGACGCTAGAAGACAGAGGAGGGGCAATACTAACTGATAATAGGGGACTATACTAGACGCTAGAAGACAGAGGAGGTGCAATGCTAGCTGATAATAGGGACTATACTAGACGCTAGAAGGCAGAGGAGGGGCATTGATAACTGATAATAGGGACTATACTAGACGCTAGAAGACAGAGGAGGGGCAATGATAACTGATAATAGGGGACTATACTAGACGCTAGAAGACAGAGGAGGTGCAATACTAACTGATAATAGGGACCATACTAGACGCTAGAAGACAGAGGAGGTGCAATGATAACTGATAATAGGGACTATACTAGACGCTAGAAGACAGAGGAGGTTCAATGATAACTGATAATAGGGACCATACTAGACGCTAGAAGACAGAGGAGGTGCAATACTAACTGATATTAGGGACTATACTAGACGCTAGAAGACAGAGGAGGGACAATGATAACTGATAATAGGGACTATACTAGACGCTAGAAGACAGAGGAGGTGCAATGTTAACTGATAATAGGGGACCATACTAGACGCTAGAAGACAGAGGAGGGGCAATGATAACTGATAATAGGGACTATACTAGACGCTAGAAGACAGAGGAGGGGCAATGATAATTGATAATAGGGACTATACTAGACGCTAGAAGACAGAGGAGGGGCAATGCTAACTGATAATAGGGACTATACTAGACGCTAGAAGACAGAGGAGGTGCAATGCTAACTGATAATAGGGACTATACTAGACGCTAGAAGGCAGAGGAGGGGCAATGATAACTGATAATAGGGACTATACTAGACGCTAGAAGACGGAGGAGATGCAATGCTAACTGATAATAGGGGACCATACCTGACGCTAGAAGACAGAGGAGGGGCAATGATAACTGATAATAGGGACTATACTAGACGCGAGAAGACAGAGGAGGGGCTATGCTAACTGATAATAGGGGACTATACTAGACGCTAGAAGACAGAGGAGGGGAAATGATAACTGATAATAGGGACTATACTAGACGCTAGAAGACAAAGGAGGGGCAATGCTAACTGATAATAGGGACCATACTAGACGCTAGAAGACAGAGGAGGTGCATTGCTAACTGATAATAGGGGACATACTAGACGCTAGAAGACAGAGGATGGGCAAAGCTAACTGATAATAGGGACTATACTAGACGCTAGAAGACAGAGGAGGGGCAATACTAACTGATAATAGGTACTATACTAGACGCTAGAAGACAGAGGCGGCGCATTGCTAACTGATAATAGGGGACATACTAGACGCTAGAAGACAGAGGAGGGGCAATGCTAACTGATAATAGGGGACCATACTAGACGCTAGAATGCAGAGGAGGGGCAATGCTAACTGATAATATGGACTATACTAGACGCTAGAAGACAGAGGAGGGGCAATACTACCTGATAATAGGGGACTATACTAGACGCTAGAAGACAGAGGAGGTGCAATGCTAGCTGATAATAGGGACTATACTAGACACTAGAAGACAGAGGAGGTGCAATGCTAACTGATAATAGGGACCATACTAGACGCTAGAAGAGAGAGGAGGGGCAATGCTAACTGATAATAGGGGACCATACAAGACGCTAGAAGACAGAGGAGGGGCAATGCTAACTGATAATAAGGACTATACTAGACGCTAGAAGACAGAGGAGGGGCAATACTAACTGATAATAGGGCACTATACTAGACGCTAGAAGACAGAGGAGGTGCAATGTTAGCTGATAATAGGGACTATACTAGACGCTAGAAGACAGAGGAGGTGCAATGCTAACTGATAATAGGGACCATACTAGACGCTAGAAGACAGAGGAGGTGCAATGGTAACTGATAATAGGGGACTATATTAGACGCTAGAAGACAGAGGAGGTGCAATACTAACCTATAATAGGGGACTATACTAGACGCTAGAAGACAGAGGAGGTGCAATGCTAGCTGATAATAGGGACTATACTAGACGCTAGAAGACAGAGGAGGTGCAATACTAACTGATAATAGGGGACTATACTAGACGCTAGAAGACAGAGGAGGTGCAATGCTAACTGATAATAGGGACTATACTAGACGCTAGAAGACAGAGGAGGTGCAATGCTAGCTGATAATAGGGACTATACTAGACGCTAGAAGACAGAGGAGGGGCAATGATAACTGATAATAGGGACTATACTAGACGCTAGAAGACAGAGGAGGTGCAATGCTAGCTGATAATAGGGACTATACTAGACGCTAGAAGACAGAGGATGTGCAATGCTAACTGATAATAGGGACCATACTAGACGCTAGAAGACAGAGGAGGTGCAATGCTAACTGATAATAGGGGACTATACTAGACGCTAGAAGACAGAGGAGGGGCAATGCTAACTGATAATAGGGACTATACTAGACGCTAGAAGACAGAGGAGGGGCAATACTAACTGATAATAGGGCACTATACTAGACGCTAGAAGACAGAGGAGGTGCAATGCTAGCTGATAATAGGGACTATACTAGACGCTAGAAGACAGAGGAGGTGCAATGCTAACTGATAATAGGGACCATACTAGACGCTAGAAGACAGAGGAGGTGCAATGGTAACTGATAATAGGGGACTATACTAGACGCTAGAAGACAGAGGAGGTGCAATACTAACTGAAAATAGGGGACTATACTAGACGCTAGAAGACAGAGGAGGTGCAATGCCAGCTGATAATAGGGACTATACTAGACGCTAGAAGACAGAGGAGGTGCAATACTAACTGATAATAGGGGACATACTAGACGCTAGAAGACAGAGGAGGGGCAAAGCTAACTGATAATAGGGGACCATACTAGACGCTAGAAGACAGAGGAGGGGCAAGTCTAACTGATAATAGGGACTATACTAGACGCTAGAAGACAGAGGAGGGGCAATACTAACTGATAATAGGGGACTATACTAGACGCTAGAAGACAGAGGAGGTGCAATGCTAGCTGATAATAGGGACTATACTAGACGCTAGAAGGCAGAGGAGGGGCATTGATAACTGATAATAGGGACTATACTAGACGCTAGAAGACAGAGGAGGGGCAATGATAACTGATAATAGGGGACTATACTAGACGCTAGAAGACAGAGGAGGTGCAATACTAACTGATAATAGGGACCATACTAGACGCTAGAAGACAGAGGAGGTGCAATGATAACTGATAATAGGGACTATACTAGACGCTAGAAGACAGAGGAGGTTCAATGATAACTGATAATAGGGACCATACTAGACGCTAGAAGACAGAGGAGGTGCAATACTAACTGATATTAGGGACTATACTAGACGCTAGAAGACAGAGGAGGGACAATGATAACTGATAATAGGGACTATACTAGACGCTAGAAGACAGAGGAGGTGCAATGTTAACTGATAATAGGGGACCATACTAGACGCTAGAAGACAGAGGAGGGGCAATGATAACTGATAATAGGGACTATACTAGACGCTAGAAGACAGAGGAGGGGCAATGATAATTGATAATAGGGACTATACTAGACGCTAGAAGACAGAGGAGGGGCAATGCTAACTGATAATAGGGACTATACTAGACGCTAGAAGACAGAGGAGGTGCAATGCTAACTGATAATAGGGACTATACTAGACGCTAGAAGGCAGAGGAGGGGCAATGATAACTGATAATAGGGACTATACTAGACGCTAGAAGACGGAGGAGATGCAATGCTAACTGATAATAGGGGACCATACCTGACGCTAGAAGACAGAGGAGGGGCAATGATAACTGATAATAGGGACTATACTAGACGCGAGAAGACAGAGGAGGGGCTATGCTAACTGATAATAGGGGACTATACTAGACGCTAGAAGACAGAGGAGGGGAAATGATAACTGATAATAGGGACTATACTAGACGCTAGAAGACAAAGGAGGGGCAATGCTAACTGATAATAGGGACCATACTAGACGCTAGAAGACAGAGGAGGTGCATTGCTAACTGATAATAGGGGACATACTAGACGCTAGAAGACAGAGGATGGGCAAAGCTAACTGATAATAGGGACTATACTAGACGCTAGAAGACAGAGGAGGGGCAATACTAACTGATAATAGGTACTATACTAGACGCTAGAAGACAGAGGCGGCGCATTGCTAACTGATAATAGGGGACATACTAGACGCTAGAAGACAGAGGAGGGGCAATGCTAACTGATAATAGGGGACCATACTAGACGCTAGAATGCAGAGGAGGGGCAATGCTAACTGATAATATGGACTATACTAGACGCTAGAAGACAGAGGAGGGGCAATACTACCTGATAATAGGGGACTATACTAGACGCTAGAAGACAGAGGAGGTGCAATGCTAGCTGATAATAGGGACTATACTAGACACTAGAAGACAGAGGAGGTGCAATGCTAACTGATAATAGGGACCATACTAGACGCTAGAAGAGAGAGGAGGGGCAATGCTAACTGATAATAGGGGACCATACAAGACGCTAGAAGACAGAGGAGGGGCAATGCTAACTGATAATAAGGACTATACTAGACGCTAGAAGACAGAGGAGGGGCAATACTAACTGATAATAGGGCACTATACTAGACGCTAGAAGACAGAGGAGGTGCAATGTTAGCTGATAATAGGGACTATACTAGACGCTAGAAGACAGAGGAGGTGCAATGCTAACTGATAATAGGGACCATACTAGACGCTAGAAGACAGAGGAGGTGCAATGGTAACTGATAATAGGGGACTATATTAGACGCTAGAAGACAGAGGAGGTGCAATACTAACCTATAATAGGGGACTATACTAGACGCTAGAAGACAGAGGAGGTGCAATGCTAGCTGATAATAGGGACTATACTAGACGCTAGAAGACAGAGGAGGTGCAATACTAACTGATAATAGGGGACTATACTAGACGCTAGAAGACAGAGGAGGTGCAATGCTAACTGATAATAGGGACTATACTAGACGCTAGAAGACAGAGGAGGTGCAATGCTAGCTGATAATAGGGACTATACTAGACGCTAGAAGACAGAGGAGGGGCAATGATAACTGATAATAGGGACTATACTAGACGCTAGAAGACAGAGGAGGTGCAATGCTAGCTGATAATAGGGACTATACTAGACGCTAGAAGACAGAGGATGTGCAATGCTAACTGATAATAGGGACCATACTAGACGCTAGAAGACAGAGGAGGTGCAATGCTAACTGATAATAGGGGACTATACTAGACGCTAGAAGACAGAGGAGGTGCAATGCTAACTGATAATATGGACTATACTAGACGCTAGAAGACAGAGGGGGGGCAAAGCTAACTGATAATAGGGGACCATACTAGACGCTAGAAGACAGAGGAGGGCCAATGCTAACTGATAATAGGGACTATACTAGACGCTAGAAGACAGAGGAGGGGGAATACTAACTGATAATAGGGGACTATACTAGACGCTAGAAGACAGAGGAGGTGCAATGCTAGCTGATAATAGGGACTATACTAGACGCTAGAAGACAGAGGAGGTGCAATGCTAGCTGATAATAGGGACTATACTAGACGCTAGAAGACAGAGGAGGGGCAATGATAACTGATAATAGGGACTATACTAGACGCTAGAAGACAGAGGAGGTGCAATGCTAGCTGATAATAGGGACTATACTAGACGCTAGAAGACAGAGGATGTGCAATGCTAACTGATAATAGGGACCATACTAGACGCTAGAAGACAGAGGAGGTGCAATGCTAACTGATAATAGGGGACTATACTAGACGCTAGAAGACAGAGGAGGTGCAATACTAACTGATAATAGGGGACTATACTAGACGCTAGAAGACAGAGGAAGTGCAATGCTAACTGATAATAGAGACTATACTAGACGCTAGAAGACAGAGGAGGGGCAATGATAACTGATAATAGGGAGCATACTAGACGCTAGAAGACAGAGGAGGGGCAATGATAACTGATAATAGGGATTATACTAGACGCTAGAAGACAGAGCTGGGGCAATGGTAACTGATAATAGGGGACTATACTAGACGCTAGAAGACAGAGGAGGTGCAATGATAACTGATAATAGGGACTATACTAGACGCTAGAAGACAGAGGAGGTGCAATGCTAACTGATAATAGGGACTATACTAGACGCTAGAAGACAGAGGAGGTGCAATGCTAACTGATAATAGGGACTATACTAGACGCTAGAAGACAGAGGAAGGGCAATGATAACTGATAATAGAGACCATACTAGACGCTAGAAGACAGAGGAGGTGCAATACTAACTGATAATAGGGGCCATACTAGACGCTAGAAGACATAGGAGGGGCAATTCTTACTGATAATTTGGACTATACTAGACGCTAAAAGACAGAGGAGGTGCAATGCTAACTGATAATAGGGGACTATACCTGACGCTAG
Organism: Meconema thalassinum; assembly: GCA_946902985.2. Taxonomy (NCBI): domain Eukaryota; kingdom Metazoa; phylum Arthropoda; class Insecta; order Orthoptera; family Tettigoniidae; genus Meconema; species Meconema thalassinum. The sequence continues at coordinate 726,333 of CAMPQE020000024.1, forward strand.
AAGACAGAGGATGTGCAATGCTAACTGATAATAGGGACTATACTAGACGCTAGAAGACAGAGGAGTTGCAATGCTAACTGATAATAGGGGCCATACTAGACGCTAGAAGACAGAGGAGGTGCAATGCTAACTGATAATAGGGTACTATACTAGACGCTAGAAGACAGAGGAAGTGCAATGTTAACTGATAATAGGGACCATACTAGACGCTAGAAGACAGAGGAGGTCCAATGCTAACTGATAAGAGGGGACTATACTAGACGCTAGAAGACAGAGGAGGGGCAATGATAACTGATAATAGGGACCATACTAGACGCTAGAAGACAGAGGAGGTGCAATGCTAACTGATAATAGGGGACTATACTAGACGCTAGAAGACAGAGGAGGTGCAATGCTAACTGATAATCGGGGACAATACTAGACGCTAGAAGACAGAGCAGGGGCAATGCTAACTGATAATAGGGGACTATACTAGACGCTAGAAGACAGGGGAGGTGCAATGCTAACTAATAATAGGGACCATACTAGACGCTAGGAGACAGAGGAGGTGCAATGCTAACTGATAATAGGGGACTATACTAGACGCTAGAAGACAGAGGAGGTGCAATGCTAACTGATAATAGGGGACATACTAGACGCTACAAGACAGAGGAGGTGCAATGCTAACTGATAATAGGGGACATACTAGACGCTAGAAGACAGAGGAGGTGCAATACTAACTGATAATAGGGGCCATACTAGACGCTAGAAGACATAGGAGGGGCAATTCTTACTGATAATTTGGACTATACTAGCGGCTAGAAGACAGAGGAGGTGCAATGCTAACTGATAATAGGGGACTATACCTGACGCTAGAAGACAGAGGATGTGCAATGCTAACTGATAATAGGGACTACACTAGACGCTAGAAGACAGAGGAGGTTCAATGATCACTGATAATAGGGACCATACTAGACGCTAGAAGACAGAGGAGGTGCAATACTAACTGATAATAGGGACTATACTAGTCTCTAGAAGACAGAGGAGGTGCAATGATAACTGATAATAGGGACTATACTAGACGCTAGAAGACAGAGGAGGTGCAATACTAACTGATAATAGGGACCATACTAGACGCTAGAAGACAGAGGAGGTGCAATACTAACTGATAATAGGGACTATCCTAGACGCTGGAAGACAGAGGAGGTGCAATGCTAACTGATAATAGGGGACTATACTAAACGCTAGAACACAGAGGAGGGGCATTGCTAACTGATAATAGGGGACTATACTAGACGCTAGAAGACAGAGAAGGTACAATGCTAACTGCTAATAGGAGACACACTAGACGCTAGAAGACAGAGGAGGTGCAATGCTAACTGATAATAGGGGACTATACTAGACGCTAAAGGAGGGGCAATGATAACTGATAAAAGGGGACTATACTAGACGCTAGAAGACAGAGGAGGTGCAATGCTAACTGATAATAGGGGACATACTAGACGCTAGAAGACAGAGGAGGTGCAATGCTAACTGATAATAGGGGACTATACTAGACGCTAGAAGAAAGAGCAGGGGCAATGCTAACTGATAATAGGGGACTATACTAGACGCTAGAAGACAGAGGAGGGGCAATGATAACTGATAATAGGGACCATACTCGACGCTAGAAAACAGAGGAGGGGCAATGCTAACTGTTAACAGGGGACTATACTAGACGCTAGAAGACAGAGGAGGTGCAATGCTAACAGAAAATAGGGGACCATACTAGACGCTAGAAGACAGAGGAGGGGCAATGCTAACTGATAATAGGGGACTATACTAGACGCTAGAGGAGGTGCAATGATAACTGATAATAGGGACCATACTAGACGCTAGAGGAGGTGCAATGCTAACTGATAATAGGGGACATACTAGACGCTAGAAGACAGAGGAGGTGCAATGGTAACTGATAATAGGGGACTATACTAGACGCTAGAAGACAGAGGAGGGGCAATGCTAACTGATTATAGGGGACCATAGTAGACGCTAGAAGACAGAGGAGGGGCAATGCTAACTGATAATAGAAGACTCTACTAGACGCTAGAAGACAGAGGAGGGGCAATGCTAACTGATAATAGGGACCATACTAGACGCTAGAAGACAGAGGAGGGGCAATGCTAACTGATAATAGGGGACCATACTAGACACTAGAAGACAGAGGAGGGGCAATGCTAACTGATAATAGGGGACTATACTAGACGCTAGAAGACACGAGGAGGTGCAATGCTAACTGATAATAGGGACCGTACTAGACGCTAGAAGACAGAGGAGGGGCAATGCTAACTGATAATAGGGGAATATACTAGACGCTAGAGGAGGGGCAATGCTAACTGATAATAGGGGACCATACTAGGCGCTAGAAGACAGAGGAGGTGCAATGCTAACTGATAATAGGGGACCATACTAGACGCTAGAAGACAGAGGAGGGGCAATGCTAACTGATAATAGGGACCATACTAGACGCTAGAAGACAGAGGAGGGACAATGCTAACTGATAATAGGGGACATACTAGACGCTAGAAGACAGAGGAGGTGCAATGCTAACTGATAATAGTGGACTATACTAGACGCTAGAATACAGAGGAGGTGCAATGCTAACTGATAATTGGGGACCATACTAGACGCTAGAAGACAGAGGAGGAACAATGCTAACTGATAATAGGGACCATACTAGACGCTAGAAGACAGAAGAGGGACAATGCTAACTGATAATAGGGGACATACTAGATGCTAGAAGACAGAGGAGGTGCAATGCTAACTGATAATAGGGGACTATACTAGACGCTAGAAGACAGAGGAGGTGCTATGCTAACTGATAATAGGGGACCATACTAGACGCTAGAAGACAGAGGAGGTGCTATGCTAACTGATAATAGGGGACCATACTAGACGCTAGAAAACAGACGAGGGGCAATGCTAACTGATAATAGGGGACTATACTAGACGCTAGAAGACAGAGGAGTTGCAATGCTAACTGATAATAGAGGACCATACTAGACGCTAGAAGACAGAGGAGGTGCAATGCTAACTGATAATAGGAGACTATACTAGACGCTAGAAGACAGAGGAGGTGCAATGCTAACTGATAATAGGGGACCATACTAGACGCTAGAAGACAGAGGAGGTGCAATGCTAACCGATAATAGGGGACTATACTAGACGCTAGAAGACAGAGGAGGTGCAATGCTAACTGATAATAGGGGACCATATTAGACGCTAGAAGACAGAGGAGGTGCAATGCTAACTGATAGTAGGGGACTATACTAGACGTTAGAAGACACAGGAGGTGCAATGCTAACTGATAATAGGGGACCATACTAGACGCTAGAAGACAGAGGAGGTGCTATGCTAACTGATAATAGGGGACATACTAGACGCTAGAAGACAGAGGAGGTGCAATGCTAACTGATAATAGGGGACCATCCTAGACGCTAGAAGACAGAGGAGGTGCAATGCTAATTGATAATAGGGGCCATACTAGACGCTAGAAACAGAGGAGGTGCTATGCTAACGGATAATAGGGGACCATACTAGACGCTAGAAGACTGAGGAGGTGCAATGCTAACTGATAATAGGGGACCATACTATACGCTAGAAGACAGAGGAGGGGCAATGCTAACTGATAATAGGGGACTATACTAGACGCTAGAAGACAGAGGATGTGCAATACTAACTGATAATAGGGGACTATACTAGACGCTAGAAGACAGAGGAGGGGCAATGCTAACTTATAATAGGGGACTATACTAGACGCTAGAAGACAGAGGAGGTGCAATGCTAACTGATAATAGGGACTATACTAGACGCTAGAAGGCAGAGGAGGGGCAATGATAACTGATAATAGGGACTATACTAGACGCTAGAAGACGGAGGAGATGCAATGCTAACTGATAATAGGGGACCATACCTGACGCTAGAAGACAGAGGAGGGGCAATGATAACTGATAATAGGGACTATACTAGACGCTAGAAGACAGAGGAGGGGCTATGCTAACTGATAATAGGGGACTATACTAGACGCTAGAAGACAGAGGAGGGGAAATGATAACTGATAATAGGGACTATACTAGACGCTAGAAGACAAAGGAGGGGCAATGCTAACTGATAATAGGGACCATACTAGACGCTAGAAGACAGAGGAGGTGCATTGCTAACTGATAATAGGGGACATACTAGACGCTAGAAGACAGAGGATGGGCAAAGCTAACTGATAATAGGGACTATACTAGACGCTAGAAGACAGAGGAGGGGCAATACTAACTGATAATAGGTACTATACTAGACGCTAGAAGACAGAGGCGGCGCATTGCTAACTGATAATAGGGGACATACTAGACGCTAGAAGACAGAGGAGGGGCAATGCTAACTGATAATAGGGGACCATACTAGACGCTAGAATGCAGAGGAGGGGCAATGCTAACTGATAATATGGACTATACTAGACGCTAGAAGACAGAGGAGGGGCAATACTACCTGATAATAGGGGACTATACTAGACGCTAGAAGACAGAGGAGGTGCAATGCTAGCTGATAATAGGGACTATACTAGACACTAGAAGACAGAGGAGGTGCAATGCTAACTGATAATAGGGACCATACTAGACGCTAGAAGAGAGAGGAGGGGCAATGCTAACTGATAATAGGGGACCATACAAGACGCTAGAAGACAGAGGAGGGGCAATGCTAACTGATAATAGGGACTATACTAGACGCTAGAAGACAGAGGAGGGGCAATACTAACTGATAATAGGGCACTATACTAGCCGCTAGAAGACAGAGGAGGTGCAATGTTAGCTGATAATAGGGACTATACTAGACGCTAGAAGACAGAGGAGGTGCAATGCTAACTGATAATAGGGACCATACTAGACGCTAGAAGACAGAGGAGGTGCAATGGTAACTGATAATAGGGGACTATATTAGACGCTAGAAGACAGAGGAGGTGCAATACTAACCTATAATAGGGGACTATACTAGACGCTAGAAGACAGAGGAGGTGCAATGCTAGCTGATAATAGGGACTATACTAGACGCTAGAAGACAGAGGAGGTGCAATACTGATAATAGAGGACTATACTAGACGCTAGAAGACAGAGGAGGTGCAATGCTAACTGATAATAGGGACTATACTAGACGCTAGAAGACAGAGGAGGTGCAATGCTAGCTGATAATAGGGACTATACTAGACGCTAGAAGACAGAGGAGGGGCAATGATAACTGATAATAGGGACTATACTAGACGCTAGAAGACAGAGGAGGTGCAATGCTAGCTGATAATAGGGACTATACTAGACGCTAGAAGACAGAGGATGTGCAATGCTAACTGATAATAGGGACCATACTAGACGCTAGAAGACAGAGGAGGTGCAATGCTAACTGATAATAGGGGACTATACTAGACGCTAGAAGACAGAGGAGGTGCAATGCTAACTGATAATATGGACTATACTAGACGCTAGAAGACAGAGGGGGGGCAAAGCTAACTGATAATAGGGGACCATACTAGACGCTAGAAGACAGAGGAGGGCCAATGCTAACTGATAATAGGGACTATACTAGACGCTAGAAGACAGAGGAGGGGGAATACTAACTGATAATAGGGGACTATACTAGACGCTAGAAGACAGAGGAGGTGCAATGCTAGCTGATAATAGGGACTATACTAGACGCTAGAAGACAGAGGAGGTGCAATGCTAGCTGATAATAGGGACTATACTAGACGCTAGAAGACAGAGGAGGGGCAATGATAACTGATAATAGGGACTATACTAGACGCTAGAAGACAGAGGAGGTGCAATGCTAGCTGATAATAGGGACTATACTAGACGCTAGAAGACAGAGGATGTGCAATGCTAACTGATAATAGGGACCATACTAGACGCTAGAAGACAGAGGAGGTGCAATGCTAACTGATAATAGGGGACTATACTAGACGCTAGAAGACAGAGGAGGTGCAATACTAACTGATAATAGGGGACTATACTAGACGCTAGAAGACAGAGGAAGTGCAATGCTAACTGATAATAGAGACTATACTAGACGCTAGAAGACAGAGGAGGGCAATGATAACTGATAATAGGGAGCATACTAGACGCTAGAAGACAGAGGAGGGGCAATGATAACTGATAATAGGGATTATACTAGACGCTAGAAGACAGAGCTGGGGCAATGGTAACTGATAATAGGGGACTATACTAGACGCTAGAAGACAGAGGAGGTGCAATGATAACTGATAATAGGGACTATACTAGACGCTAGAAGACAGAGGAGGTGCAATGCTAACTGATAATAGGGACTATACTAGACGCTAGAAGACAGAGGAGGTGCAATGCTAACTGATAATAGGGACTATACTAGACGCTAGAAGACAGAGGAAGGGCAATGATAACTGATAATAGAGACCATACTAGACGCTAGAAGACAGAGGAGGTGCAATACTAACTGATAATAGGGGCCATACTAGACGCTAGAAGACATAGGAGGGGCAATTCTTACTGATAATTTGGACTATACTAGACGCTAGAAGACAGAGGAGGTGCAATGCTAACTGATAATAGGGGACTATACCTGACGCTAGAAGACAGAGGATGTGCAATGCTAACTGATAATAGGGACTATACTAGACGCTAGAAGACAGAGGAGTTGCAATGCTAACTGATAATAGGGGCCATACTAGACGCTAGAAGACAGAGGAGGTGCAATGCTAACTGATAATAGGGTACTATACTAGACGCTAGAAGACAGAGGAAGTGCAATGTTAACTGATAATAGGGACCATACTAGACGCTAGAAGACAGAGGAGGTCCAATGCTAACTGATAAGAGGGGACTATACTAGACGCTAGAAGACAGAGGAGGGGCAATGATAACTGATAATAGGGACCATACTAGACGCTACAAGACAGAGGAGGTGCAATGCTAACTGATAATAGGGGACTATACTAGACGCTAGAAGACAGAGGAGGTGCAATGCTAACTGATAATCGGGGACAATACTAGACGCTAGAAGACAGAGCAGGGGCAATGCTAACTGATAATAGGGGACTATACTAGACGCTAGAAGACAGGGGAGGTGCAATGCTAACTAATAATAGGGACCATACTAGACGCTAGGAGACAGAGGAGGTGCAATGCTAACTGATAATAGGGGACTATACTAGACGCTAGAAGACAGAGGAGGTGCAATGCTAACTGATAATAGGGGACATACTAGACGCTACAAGACAGAGGAGGTACAATGCTAACTGATAATAGGGGACATACTAGACGCTAGAAGACAGAGGAGGTGCAATACTAACTGATAATAGGGGCCATACTAGACGCTAGAAGACATAGGAGGGGCAATTCTTACTGATAATTTGGACTATACTAGCGGCTAGAAGACAGAGGAGGTGCAATGCTAACTGATAATAGGGGACTATACCTGACGCTAGAAGACAGAGGATGTGCAATGCTAACTGATAATAGGGACTACACTAGACGCTAGAAGACAGAGGAGGTTCAATGATCACTGATAATAGGGACCATACTAGACGCTAGAAGACAGAGGAGGTGCAATACTAACTGATAATAGGGACTATACTAGACTCTAGAAGACAGAGGAGGTGCAATGATAACTGATAATAGGGACTATACTAGACGCTAGAAGACAGAGGAGGTGCAATACTAACTGATAATAGGGACCATACTAGACGCTAGAAGACAGAGGAGGTGCAATACTAACTGATAATAGGGACTATCCTAGACGCTGGAAGACAGAGGAGGTGCAATGCTAACTGATAATAGGGGACTATACTAAACGCTAGAACACAGAGGAGGGGCATTGCTAACTGATAATAGGGGACTATACTAGACGCTAGAAGACAGAGAAGGTACAATGCTAACTGCTAATAGGAGACACACTAGACGCTAGAAGACAGAGGAGGTGCAATGCTAACTGATAATAGGGGACTATACTAGACGCTAAAGGAGGGGCAATGATAACTGATAAAAGGGGACTATACTAGACGCTAGAAGACAGAGGAGGTGCAATGCTAACTGATAATAGGGGACATACTAGACGCTAGAAGACAGAGGAGGTGCAATGCTAACTGATAATAGGGGACTATACTAGACGCTAGAAGAAAGAGCAGGGGCAATGCTAACTGATAATAGGGGACTATACTAGACGCTAGAAGACAGAGGAGGGGCAATGATAACTGATAATAGGGACCATACTCGACGCTAGAAAACAGAGGAGGGGCAATGCTAACTGTTAACAGGGGACTATACTAGACGCTAGAAGACAGAGGAGGTGCAATGCTAACAGAATATAGGGGACCATACTAGACGCTAGAAGACAGAGGAGGGGCAATGCTAACTGATAATAGGGGACTATACTAGACGCTAGAGGAGGTGCAATGATAACTGATAATAGGGACCATACTAGACGCTAGAGGAGGTGCAATGCTAACTGATAATAGGGGACATACTAGACGCTAGAAGACAGAGGAGGTGCAATGGTAACTGATAATAGGGGACTATACTAGACGCTAGAAGACAGAGGAGGGGCAATGCTAACTGATTATAGGGGACCATAGTAGACGCTAGAAGACAGAGGAGGGGCAATGCTGACTGATAATAGAAGACTCTACTAGACGCTAGAAGACAGAGGAGGGGCAATGCTAACTGATAATAGGGACCATACTAGACGCTAGAAGACAGAGGAGGGGCAATGCTAACTGATAATAGGGGACCATACTAGACACTAGAAGACAGAGGAGGGGCAATGCTAACTGATAATAGGGGACTATACTAGACGCTAGAAGACACGAGGAGGTGCAATGCTAACTGATAATAGGGACCGTACTAGACGCTAGAAGACAGAGGAGGGGCAATGCTAACTGATAATAGGGGAATATACTAGACGCTAGAGGAGGGGCAATGCTAACTGATAATAGGGGACCATACTAGGCGCTAGAAGACAGAGGAGGTGCAATGCTAACTGATAATAGGGGACCATACTAGACGCTAGAAGACAGAGGAGGGGCAATGCTAACTGATAATAGGGACCATACTAGACGCTAGAAGACAGAGGAGGGACAATGCTAACTGATAATAGGGGACATACTAGACGCTAGAAGACAGAGGAGGTGCAATGCTAACTGATAATAGGGGACTATACTAGACGCTAGAATACAGAGGAGGTGCAATGCTAACTGATAATTGGGGACCATACTAGACGCTAGAAGACAGAGGAGGGGCAATGCTAACTGATAATAGGGACCATACTAGACGCTAGAAGACAGAAGAGGGACAATGCTAACTGATAATAGGGGACATACTAGATGCTAGAAGACAGAGGAGGTGCAATGCTAACTGATAATAGGGGACTATACTAGACGCTAGAAGACAGAGGAGGTGCTATGCTAACTGATAATAGGGGACCATACTAGACGCTAGAAGACAGAGGAGGTGCTATGCTAACTGATAATAGGGGACCATACTAGACGCTAGAAAACAGACGAGGGGCAATGCTAACTGATAATAGGGGACTATACTAGACGCTAGAAGACAGAGGAGTTGCAATGCTAACTGATAATAGAGGACCATACTAGACGCTAGAAGACAGAGGAGGTGCAATGCTAACTGATAATAGGAGACTATACTAGACGCTAGAAGACAGAGGAGGTGCAATGCTAACTGATAATAGGGGACCATACTAGACGCTAGAAGACAGAGGAGGTGCAATGCTAACCGATAATAGGGGACTATACTAGACGCTAGAAGACAGAGGAGGTGCAATGCTAACTGATAATAGGGGACCATATTAGACGCTAGAAGACAGAGGAGGTGCAATGCTAACTGATAGTAGGGGACTATACTAGACGTTAGAAGACACAGGAGGTGCAATGCTAACTGATAATAGGGGACCATACTAGACGCTAGAAGACAGAGGAGGTGCTATGCTAACTGATAATAGGGGACATACTAGACGCTAGAAGACAGAGGAGGTGCAATGCTAACTGATAATAGGGGACCATACTAGACGCTAGAAGACAGAGGAGGTGCAATGCTAACTGATAATAGGGGCCATACTAGACGCTAGAAACAGAGGAGGTGCTATGCTAACGGATAATAGGGGACCATACTAGACGCTAGAAGACAGAGGAGGTGCAATGCTAACTGATAATAGGGGACCATACTATACGCTAGAAGACAGAGGAGGGGCAATGCTAACTGATAATAGGGGACTATACTAGACGCTAGAAGACAGAGGATGTGCAATGCTAACTAATAATAGAGGACTATACTAGACGCTAGAAGACAGAGGATGTGCAATACTAACTGATAATAGGGGACTATACTAGACGCTAGAAGACAGAGGAGGGGCAATGCTAACTGATAATAGGGGACTATACTAGACGCTAGAAGACAGAGGAGGGGCAATTTAACTTATAATAGGGGACTATACTAGACGCTAGAAGACAGAGGATGTGCAATGCTATCTGATAATAGGGGACTATACTAGACGCTAGAAGACAGAGGAGGGGCAATGCTAACTGATAATAGGGGACTATACTAGACGCTAGAAGACAGAGGAGGTGCAATGCTAACTCATAATAGGGGACTATACTAGACGCTAGAAGATCGAGGAGGTGCAATGCTAACTGATAATAGGGGACTATACTAGACGCTAGAAGACAGAGGAGGTGCAATGCTAACTGATAATAGGAGATATACTAGACGCTAGAAGACAGAGGAGGTGCAATGCTAACTGATAATAGGGACCATACTAGACGCTAGAAGACAGAGGAGGTTCAATGCTAACTGATAATAGGGGACTATACTAGACGCTAGAAGACAGAGGAGGTGCAATGCTAACTGATAATAGGGGACATACTAGACGCTAGAAGACAGAGGAGGTGCAATGCTAACTGATAATAGGGGACATACTAGACGCTAGAAGACAGAGGAGGTGCAATACTAACTGATAATAGGGGCCATACTAGACGCTAGAAGACATAGGAGGGGCAATTCTTACTGATAATTTGGACTATACTAGCGGCAAGAAGACAGAGGAGGTGCAATGCTAACTGATAATAGGGGACTATACCTGACGCTAGAAGACAGAGGATGTGCAATGCTAACTGATAATAGGGACTATACTAGACGCTAGAAGACAGAGGAGTTGCAATGCTAACTGACAATAGGGGCCATACTAGACGCTAGAAGACAGAGGAGGTGCAATGCTAACTGATAATAGGGTACTATACTAGACGCTAGAAGACAGAGGAAGTGCAATGTTAACTGATAATAGGGACCATACTAGACGCTAGAAGACAGAGGAGGTGCAATGCTAACTGATAATAGGGGATTATACTAGACGCTAGAAGACAGAGGAGGGGCAATGATAACTGATAATAGGGACCATACTAGACGCTGGAAGACAGAGGAGGTGCAATGCTAACTGATAATAGGGGACTATACTAGACGTTAGAAGATAGAGGAGGTGCAATGCTAACTGATAATCGGGGACAATACTAGACGCTAGAAGACAGAGCAGGGGCAATGCTAACTGATAATAGGGGACTATACTAGACGCTAGAAGACAGGGGAGGTGCAATGCTAACTAATAATAGGGACCATACTAGACGCTAGGAGACACAGGAGGGGCAATGATAACTGATAATAGGGACCATACTAGACGCTAGAAGACAGAGGAGGTGCAATGCTAACTGATAATAGGGGACTATACTAGACGCTAGAAGACAGAGGAAGTGCAATGCTAACTGATAATAGGGACCATACTAGACGCTAGAAGACAGAGGAGGGGCAATGATAACTGATAATAGGGGACATACTAGACGCTAGAAGACAGAGGAGGTGCAATGCTAACTGATAATAGGGGACTATACTAGACGCTAGAAGACAGAGGAGGTGCAATGCTAACTGATAATAGGGACCATACTAGACGCTAGAAGACAGAGGAGGTGCAAGGATAACTGATAATAGGGACTACACTAGACGCTAGAAGACAGAGGAGGTTCAATGATAACTGATAATAGGGACCATACTAGACGCTAGAAGACAGAGGAGGTGCAATACTAACTGATAATAGGGACTATACTAGACGCTAGAAGACAGAGGAGGTGCAATGATAACTGATAATAGGGACTATACTAGACGCTAGAAGACAGAGGAGGTGCAATACTAACTGATAATAGGGACCATACTAGACGCTAGAAGACAGAGGAGGTGCAATACTAACTGATAATAGGGACTATCCTAGACGCTAGAAGACAGAGGAGGTGCAATGCTAACTGATAATAGGGGACTATACTAAACGCTAGAACACAGAGGAGGGGCATTTCTAACTGATGATAGGGGACTATACTAGACGCTAGAAGACAGAGAAGGTGCAATGCTAACTGCTAATAGGAGACACACTAGACGCTAGAAGACAGAGGAGGTGCAATGCTAACTGATAATAGGGGACTATACTAGACGCTAAAGGAGGGGCAATGATAACTGATAATAGGGGACTATACTAGACGCTAGAAGACAGAGGAGGTGCAATGCTAACTGATAATAGGGGACATACTAGACGCTAGAAGACAGAGGAGGTGCAATGCTAACTGATAATAGGGGACTATACTAGACGCTAGAAGAAAGAGCAGGGGCAATGCTAACTGATAATAGGGGACTATACTAGATGCTAGAAGACAGAGGAGGTGCAATGCTAACTGATAATAGGGGCCATACTAGACGCTAGAAGACAGAGGAGGGGCAATGATAACTGATAATAGGGACCATACTCGACGCTAGAAAACAGAGGAGGGGCAATGCTAACTGTTAACAGGGGACTATACTAGACGCTAGAAGACAGAGGAGGTGCAATGCTAACAGAAAATAGGGGACCATACTAGACGCTAGAAGACAGAGGAGGGGCAATGCTAACTGATAATAGGGACCATACTAGACGCAAGACGCTAGAGGAGGTGCAATGATAACTGATAATAGGGACCATACTAGACGCTAGAGGAGGTGCAATGCTAACTGATAATAGGGGACATACTAGACGCTAGAAGACAGAGGAGGTGCAATGGTAACTGATAATAGGGGACTATACTAGACGCTAGAAGACAGAGGAGGGGCAATGCTAACTGATAATAGGGGACCATAGTAGACGCTAGAAGACAGAGGAGGGGCAATGCTAACTGATAATAGAAGACTCTACTAGACGCTAGAAGACAGAGGAGGGGCAATGCTAACTGATAATAGGGACCATACTAGACTCTATAAGACAGAGGAGGGGCAATGCTAACTGATAATAGGGGACCATACTAGACACTAGAAGACAGAGGAGGGGCAACGCTAACTGATAATAGGGGACTATACTAGACGCTAGAAGACACGAGGAGGTGCAATGCTAACTGATAATAGGGACCGTACTAGACGCTAGAAGACAGAGGAGGGGCAATGCTAACTGATAATAGGGGACCATACTAGACGCTAGAGGAGGGGCAATGCTAACTGATAATAGGGGACCATACTAGGCGCTAGAAGACAGAGGAGGGGCAATTTAACTTAAAATAGGGGACTATACTAGACGCTAGAAGACAGAGGATGTGCAATGCTATCTGATAATAGGGACCATACTAGACTCTAGAAGACAGAGGAGGGGCAATGCTAACTGATAATAGGGGACCATACTAGACGCTAGAAGACAGAGGATGTGCAATACTAACTGATAATAGGGGACTATACTAGACGCTAGAAGACAGAGGAGGGGCAATGCTAACTGATAATAGGGGACTATACTAGACGCTAGAAGACAGAGGAGGGGCAATTTAACTTATAATAGGGGACTATACTAGACGCTAGAAGACAGAGGATGTGCAATGCTATCTGATAATAGGGGACTATACTAGACGCTAGAAGACAGAGGAGGGGCAATGCTAACTGATAATAGGGGACTATACTAGACGCTAGAAGACAGAGGATGTGCAATGCTAACTCATAATAGGGGACTATACTAGACGCTAGAAGATCGAGGAGGTGCAATGCTAACTGATAATAGGGGACTATACTAGACGCTAGAAGACAGAGGAGGTGCAATGCTAACTGATAATAGGAGATATACTAGACGCTAGAAGACAGAGGAGGTGCAATGCTAACTGATAATAGGGACCATACTAGACGCTAGAAGACAGAGGAGGTTCAATGCTAACTGATAATAGGGGACTATACTAGACGCTAGAAGACAGAGGAGGTGCAATGCTAACTGATAATAGGGGACATACTAGACGCTAGAAGACAGAGGAGGTGCAATGCTAACTGATAATAGGGGACATACTAGACGCTAGAAGACAGAGGAGGTGCAATACTAACTGATAATAGGGGCCATACTAGACGCTAGAAGACATAGGAGGGGCAATTCTTACTGATAATTTGGACTATACTAGCGGCTAGAAGACAGAGGAGGTGCAATGCTAACTGATAATAGGGGACTATACCTGACGCTAGAAGACAGAGGATGTGCAATGCTAACTGATAATAGGGACTATACTAGACGCTAGAAGACAGAGGAGTTGCAATGCTAACTGACAATAGGGGCCATACTAGACGCTAGAAGACAGAGGAGGTGCAATGCTAACTGATAATAGGGTACTATACTAGACGCTAGAAGACAGAGGAAGTGCAATGTTAACTGATAATAGGGACCATACTAGACGCTAGAAGACAGAGGAGGTGCAATGCTAACTGATAATAGGGGATTATACTAGACGCTAGAAGACAGAGGAGGGGCAATGATAACTGATAATAGGGACCATACTAGACGCTAGAAGACAGAGGAGGTGCAATGCTAACTGATAATAGGGGACTATACTAGACGCTAGAAGATAGAGGAGGTGCAATGCTAACTGATAATCGGGGACAATACTAGACGCTAGAAGACAGAGCAGGGGCAATGCTAACTGATAATAGGGGACTATACTAGACGCTAGAAGACAGGGGAGGTGCAATGCTAACTAATAATAGGGACCATACTAGACGCTAGGAGACAGAGGAGGGGCAATGATAACTGATAATAGGGACCATACTAGACGCTAGAAGACAGAGGAGGTGCAATGCTAACTGATAATAGGGGACTATACTAGACGCTAGAAGACAGAGGAAGTGCAATGCTAACTGATAATAGGGACCATACTAGACGCTAGAAGACAGAGGAGGTGCAATGATAACTGATAATAGGGACTACACTAGACGCTAGAAGACAGAGGAGGTTCAATGATAACTGATAATAGGGACCATACTAGACGCTAGAAGACAGAGGAGGTGCAATACTAACTGATAATAGGGACTATACTAGACGCTAGAAGACAGAGGAGGTGCAATGATAACTGATAATAGGGACTATACTAGACGCTAGAAGACAGAGGAGGTGCAATACTAACTGATAATAGGGACCATACTAGACGCTAGAAGACAGAGGAGGTGCAATACTAACTGATAATAGGGACTATCCTAGACGCTAGAAGACAGAGGAGGTGCAATGCTAACTGATAATAGGGGACTATACTAAACGCTAGAACACAGAGGAGGGGCATTGCTAACTGATAATAGGGGACTATACTAGACGCTAGAAGACAGAGAAGGTGCAATGCTAACTGCTAATAGGAGACACACTAGACGCTAGAAGACAGAGGAGGTGCAATGCTAACTGATAATAGGGGACTATACTAGACGCTAAAGGAGGGGCAATGATAACTGATAATAGGGGACTATACTAGACGCTAGAAGACAGAGGAGGTGCAATGCTAACTGATAATAGGGGACATACTAGACGCTAGAAGACAGAGGAGGTGCAATGCTAACTGATAATAGGGGACTATACTAGACGCTAGAAGAAAGAGCAGGGGCAATGCTAACTGATAATAGGGGACTATACTAGATGCTAGAAGACAGAGGAGGTGCAATGCTAACTGATAATAGGGGCCATACTAGACGCTAGAAGACAGAGGAGGGGCAATGATAACTGATAATAGGGACCATACTCGACGCTAGAAAACAGAGGAGGGGCAATGCTAACTGTTAACAGGGGACTATACTAGACGCTAGAAGACAGAGGAGGTGCAATGCTAACAGAAAATAGGGGACCATACTAGACGCTAGAAGACAGAGGAGGGGCAATGCTAACTGATAATAGGGACCATACTAGACGCAAGACGCTAGAGGAGGTGCAATGATAACTGATAATAGGGACCATACTAGACGCTAGAGGAGGTGCAATGCTAACTGATAATAGGGGACATACTAGACGCTAGAAGACAGAGGAGGTGCAATGGTAACTGATAATAGGGGACTATACTAGACGCTAGAAGACAGAGGAGGGGCAATGCTAACTGATAATAGGGGACCATAGTAGACGCTAGAAGACAGAGGAGGGGCAATGCTAACTGATAATAGAAGACTCTACTAGACGCTAGAAGACAGAGGAGGGGCAATGCTAACTGATAATAGGGACCATACTAGACTCTAGAAGACAGAGGAGGGGCAATGCTAACTGATAATAGGGGACCATACTAGACACTAGAAGACAGAGGAGGGGCAACGCTAACTGATAATAGGGGACTATACTAGACGCTAGAAGACACGAGGAGGTGCAATGCTAACTGATAATAGGGACCGTACTAGACGCTAGAAGACAGAGGAGGGGCAATGCTAACTGATAATAGGGGACCATACTAGACGCTAGAGGAGGGGCAATGCTAACTGATAATAGGGGACCATACTAGGCGCTAGAAGACAGAGGAGTTGCAATGCTAACTGATAATAGGGGACCATACTAGACGCTAGAAGACAGAGGAGGGGCAATGCTAACTGATAATAGGGACCATAGTAGACGCTAGAAGACAGAGGAGAGACAATGCTAACTGATAATAGGGGACATACTAGACGCTAGAAGACAGAGGAGGTGCAATGCTAACTGATAATAGGGGACTATACTAGACGCTAGAAGACAGAGGAAGTGCAATGCTAACTGATAATTGGGGACCATACTAGACGCTAGAAGACAGAGGAGGGGCAATGCTAACTGATAATAGGGACCATACTAGACGCTAGAAGACAGAAGAGGGACAATGCTAACTGATAATAGGGGACATACTAGATGCTAGAAGACAGAGGAGGTGCAATGCTAACTGATAATAGGGGACTATACTAGACGCTAGAAGACAGAGGAGGTGCTATGCTAACTGATAATAGGGGACCATACTAGACGCTAGAAGACCGAGGAGGTGCTATGCTAACTGATAATAGGGGACCATACTAGACGCTAGAAAACAGACGAGGGGCAATGCTAACTGATAATAGGGGACTATACTAGACGCTAGAAGACAGAGGAGTTGCAATGCTAACTGATAATAGGGGACCATACTAGACGCTAGAAGACAGAGGAGGTGCAATGCTAACTGATAATAGGAGACTATACTAGACGCTAGAAGACAGAGGAGGTGCAATGCTAACTGATAATAGGGGACCATACTAGACGCTAGAAGACAGAGGAGGTGCAATGCTAACCGATAATAGGGGACTATACTAGACGCTAGAAGATAGAGGAGGTGCAATGCTAACTGATAATAGGGGACCATATTAGACGCTAGAAGACAGAGGAGGTGCAATGCTAACTGATAGTAGGGGACTATACTAGACGTTAGAAGACACAGGAGGTGCAATGCTAACTGATAATAGGGGACCATACTAGACGCTAGAAGACAGAGGAGGTGCTATGCTAACTGATAATAGGGGACATACTAGACGCTAGAAGACAGAGGAGGTGCAATGCTAACTGATAATAGGGGACCATACTAGACGCTAGAAGACAGAGGAGGTGCAATGCTAACTGATAATAGGGGCCATACTAGACGCTAGAAGACAGAGGAGGTGCTATGCTAACGGATAAAAGGGGACCATACTAGACGCTAGAAGACAGAGGAGGTGCAATGCTAACTGATAATAGGGGACCATACTATACGCTAGAAGACAGAGGAGGGGCAATGCTAACTGATAATAGGGGACTATACTAGACGCTAGAAGACAGAGGATGTGCAATGCTAACTAATAATAGAGGACTATACTAGACGCTAGAAGACAGAGGATGTGCAATACTAACTGATAATAGGGGACTATACTAGACGCTAGAAGACAGAGGAGGGGCAATGCTAACTGATAATAGGGGACTATACTAGACGCTAGAAGACAGAGGATGTGCAATGCTATCTGATAATAGGGGACTATACTAGACGCTAGAAGACAGAGGAGGGGCAATGCTAACTGATAATAGGGGACTATACTAGACGCTAGAAGACAGAGGAGGTGCAATGCTAACTCATAATAGGGGACTATACTAGACGCTAGAAGACAGAGGAGGTGCAATGCTAACTGATAATAGGGGACTATACTCGACGCTAGAAGACAGAGGAGGTGCAATGCTAACTGATAATAGGGGACCATACTAGACCCTGGAAGACAGAGGAGGTGCAATGCTAACTGATAATAGGGGACTATACTAGACGCTAGAAGACAGAGGAGTTGCAATACTAACTGGTAATAGGGGACATACTAGACGCTAGAAGACAGAGGAGGTGCAATGCTAACTGATAATAGGGACCATACTAGACGCTAGAAGACAGAGGAGGTGCAATGCTAACTGATAATAGGGGACTATACTAGACGCTAGAAGACAGACGAGGTGCAATGCTAACTGATAATAGGGGACATACTAGACGCTAGAAGACAGAGGAGGTGCAATGCTAACTGATAATAGGGGACATACTAGACGCTAGAAGACAGAGGAGGTGCAATGCTAACTGATAATAGGGACCATACTCGACGCTAGAAGAAAGAGGACGTGCAATGCTAACTGATAATAGGGGACATACTAGAAGCTAGAAGACAGAGGAGGTGCAATGCTAACTGATAATAGGGGACATACTAGACGCGAGAAGACAGAGGAGGTGCAATGCTAACTGATAATAGGGGACTATACTAGACGCTAGAAGACAGAGGAGGTGCAATGCTAACTGATAATAGGGGACTATACTAGACGCTAGACGACAGAGGAGGTGCAATGCTAATTGATAATAGGGACCATACTAGACGCTAGAACACAGAGGACGTGCAATGCTAACTTATAATAGGGGACATACTAGACGCTAGAAGACAGAGGAGGTGCAATGCTAACTGATAATAGGGGACATACTAGACACTAGAAGACATAGGAGGGGCAATGCTAACTGATAAAAGGGGACATACTAGACGCTAGAAGACAGAGGAGGTGCAATGCTAACTGATAATAGGGGACATACTAGACGCTAGAAGACAGAGGAGGTGCAATGCTAACTGATAATAGGGACCATACTAGACGCTAGAACACAGAGGAGGTGCAATGCTAACTCATAATAGGGGACTATACTAGACGCTAGAATACAGAGGAGGTGCAATGCTAACTGATAATAGGGGACTATACTAGACGCTAGAAGACAGGGGAGGTGCAATGCTAACTGATAATAGGGGACATACTAGACGCTAGAACACAGAGGACGTGCAATGCTAACTGATAATAGGGGACTATACTAGACGCTAGAATACAGAGGAGGTGCAATGCTAACTCATAATAGGGGACTATACTAGACGCTAGAATACAGAGGAGGTGCAATGCTAACTGAAAATAGGGGACTATACTAGACGCTAGAAGACAGAGGAGGTGCAATGCTAACTGATAATAGGGGACTATACTAGACGCTAGAAGACAGAGGAGGTGCAATGCTAACTGATAATAGGGGACATACTAGACGCTAGAACACAGAGGACGTGCAATGCTAACTGAAAATAGGGACCATACTAGACGATAGAAGACAGAGGATGTGCAATGCTAACTGATAATAGGGGACTATACTAGACGCTAGAAGACAGAGGAGGGGCAATGCTAACTGATAATAGGGGACTATACTAGACGCTAGAAGACATAGGAGGTGCAATACTAACTGATAATAGGGGACATACTAGACGCTAGAAGACAGAGGACGTGCAATGCTAACTGATAATAGGGTACTATACTAGACGCTAGAAGACAGAGGAGGTGCAATGCTAACTGATAATAGGGACCATACTAGACGCTAGAAGACAGAGGAGGGGCTATGCTAACTGATAATAGGGGACTATACTAGACGCTAGAAGACATAGGAGGTGCAATACTAACTGATAATAGGGGACATACTAGACGCTAGAAGACAGAGGACGTGCAATGCTAACTGATAATAGGGGACATACTAGACGCTAGAAGACAGAGGAGGTGCAATGCTAACTGATAATAGGGACCATACTAGACGCTAGAAGACAGAGGAGGTGCAATGCTAACTGATAATAGGGGACTATACTAGACGCTAGAAGACAGATGAGGTGCAATGCTAACTGATAATAGGGGACATACTAGACGCTAGAAGACAGAGGAGGTGCAATGCTAACTGATAATAGGGGACATACTAGACGCTAGAAGACAGAGGAGGTGCAATGCTAACTGATAATAGGGACCATACTCGACGCTAGAAGAAAGAGGACGTGCAATGCTAACTGATAATAGGGGACATACTAGAAGCTAGAAGACAGAGGAGGTGCAATGCTAACTGATAATAGGGGACATACTAGACGCGAGAAGACAGAGGAGGTGCAATGCTAACTGATAATAGGGGACTATACTAGACGCTAGAAGACAGAGGAGGTGCAATGCTAACTGATAATAGGGGACTATACTAGACGCTAGACGACAGAGGAGGTGCAATGCTAATTGATAATAGGGACCATACTAGACGCTAGAACACAGAGGACGTGCAATGCTAACTTATAATAGGGGACATACTAGACGCTAGAAGACAGAGGAGGTGCAATGCTAACTGATAATAGGGGACATACTAGACGCTAGAAGACATAGGAGGGGCAATGCTAACTGATAAAAGGGGACATACTAGACGCTAGAAGACAGAGGAGGTGCAATGCTAACTGATAATAGGGGACATACTAGACGCTAGAAGACAGAGGAGGTGCAATGCTAACTGATAATAGGGACCATACTAGACGCTAGAACACAGAGTAGGTGCAATGCTAACTCATAATAGGGGACTATACTAGACGCTAGAATACAGAGGAGGTGCAATGCTAACTGATAATAGGGGACTATACTAGACGCTAGAAGACAGGGGAGGTGCAATGCTAACTGATAATAGGGGACATACTAGACGCTAGAACACAGAGGACGTGCAATGCTAACTGATAATAGGGGACTATACTAGACGCTAGAATACAGAGGAGGTGCAATGCTAACTCATAATAGGGGACTATACTAGACGCTAGAATACAGAGGAGGTGCAATGCTAACTGATAATAGGGGACTATACTAGACGCTAGAAGACAGAGGAGGTGCAATGCTAACTGATAATAGGGGACTATACTAGACGCTAGAAGACAGAGGAGGTGCAATGCTAACTGATAATAGGGGACATACTAGACGCTAGAACACAGAGGACGTGCAATGCTAACTGATAATAGGGACCATACTAGACGATAGAAGACAGAGGATGTGCAATGCTAACTGATAATAGGGGACTATACTAGACGCTAGAAGACAGAGGAGGGGCAATGCTAACTGATAATAGGGGACTATACTAGACGCTAGAAGACATAGGAGGTGCAATACTAACTTATAATAGGGGACATACTAGACGCTAGAAGACAGAGGACGTGCAATGCTAACTGATAATAGGGGACTATACTAGACGCTAGAAGACAGAGGACGTGCAATGCTAACTGATAATAGGGGACATACTAGACGCCAGAACACAGAGGAGGTGCAATGATAACTGATAATAGGGGACCATACTAGACGCTAGAAGACAGAGGAGGTGCAATGCTAACCGATAATAGGGGACTATACTAGACGCTAGAAGACAGAGGAGGTGCAATGCTAACTGATAATAGGGGACCATATTAGACGCTAGAAGACAGAGGAGGTGCAATGCTAACTGATAGTAGGGGACTATACTAGACGTTAGAAGACACAGGAGGTGCAATGCTAACTGATAATAGGGACTATACTAGACGCTAGAAGACAGAGGAGGTGCAATGTTAACTGATAATAGGGACTATACTAGACGCTAGAAGACAGAGGAGGGGCAATGATAACTGATAATAGAGACCATACTAGACGCTAGAAGACAGAGGAGGTGCAATACTAACTGATAATAGGGGCCATACTAGACGCTAGAAGACAGAGGAGGTGCAATGCTAACTGATAATAGGGGACTATACTAGACGCTAGAAGACAGAGGAGGGGCAATGATAACTGATAATAGGGACCATACTAGACGCTAGAAGACAGAGGAGGTGCAATGCTAACTGATAATAGGGGACTATACTAGACGCTAGAAGACAGAGGAGGTGCAATGCTAACTGATAATAGGGACCATACCAGACGCTAGAAGACAGAGGAGGGGCAATGATAACTGATAATAGGGGACATACTAGACGCTAGAAGACAGAGGAGGTGCAATGCTAACTGATAATAGGGGACTATACCTGACGCTAGAAGACAGAGGATGTGCAATGCTAACTGATAATAGGGACTATACTAGACGCTAGAAGACAGAGGAGTTGCAATGCTAACTGATAATAGGGGCCATACTAGACGCTAGAAGACAGAGGAGGTGCAATGCTAACTGATAATAGGGTACCATACTAGACGCTAGAAGACGGAGGAAGTGCAATGTTAACTGATAATAGGGACCATACTAGACGCTAGAAAACAGAGGAGGTGCAATGCTAACTGATAATAGGGGACTATACTAGACGCTAGAAGACAGAGGAGGGGCAATGATAACTGATAATAGGGACCATACTAGACGCTAGAAGACAGAGGAGGTGCAATGCTAACTGATAATAGGGGACTATTCTAGACGCTAGAAGACAGAGGAGGTGCAATGCTAACTGATAATCGGGGACAATACTAGACGCTAGAAGACAGACCAGGGGCAATGCTAACTGATAATATGGGACTATACTAGACGCTAGAAGACAGGGGAGGTGCAATGCTAACTAATAATAGGGACCATACTAGACGCTAGGAGACAGAGGAGGGGCAATGATAACTGATAATAGGGACCATACTAGACGCTAGAAGACAGAGGAGGTGCAATGCTAACTGATAATAGGGGACTATACTAGACGCTAGAAGACAGAGGAGGTGCAATGCTAACTGATAATAGGGACCATACTAGACGCTAGAAGACAGAGGAGGGGCAATGATAACTGATAATAGGGGACATACTAGACGCTAGAAGACAGAGGAGGTGCAATGCTAACTGATAATAGGGGACTATACTAGACGCTAGAAGACAGAGGAGGTGCAATGCTAACAGGTAATAGGGACCATACTAGACGCTAGAAGACAGAGGAGGTGCAATGATAACTGATAATAGGGACTATACTAGACGCTAGAAGACAGAGGAGGTGCAATACTAACTGAAAATAGGGACCATACTAGACGCTAGAAGACAGAGGAGGTGCAATACTAACTGATAATAGGGACTACACTAGACGCTAGAAGACAGAGGAGGTGCAATCCTAACTGATAATAGGGGACTATACTAAACGCTAGAACACAGAGGAGGGGCATTGCTAACTGATAATAGGGGACTATACTAGACGCTAGAAGACAGAGAAGGTGCAATGCTAACTGCTAATAGGAGACATACTAGACGCTAGAAGACAGAGGAGGTGCAATGCTAACTGATAATAGGGGACTATACTAGACGCTAAAGGAGGGGCAATGATAACTGATAATAGGGGACTATACTAGACGCTAGAAGACAGAGGAGGTGCAATGCTAACCGATAATAGGGGACTATACTAGACGCTAGAAGATAGAGGAGGTGCAATGCTAACTGATAATAGGGGACCATATTAGACGCTAGAAGACAGAGGAGGTGCAATGCTAACTGATAGTAGGGGACTATACTAGACGTTAGAAGACACAGGAGGTGCAATGCTAACTGATAATAGGAGACTATACTAGACGCTAGAAGACAGAGGAGGTGCAATGCTAACTGATAATAGGAGACTATACTAGACGCTAGAAGACAGAGGAGGTGCAATGCTAACTGATAATAGGGGACCATACTAGACGCTAGAAGACAGAGGAGGTGCAATGCTAACCGATAATAGGGGACTATACTAGACGCTAGAAGATAGAGGAGGTGCAATGCTAACTGATAATAGGGGACCATATTAGACGCTAGAAGACAGAGGAGGTGCAATGCTAACTGATAGTAGGGGACTATACTAGACGTTAGAAGACACAGGAGGTGCAATGCTAACTGATAATAGGGGACCATACTAGACGCTAGAAGACAGAGGAGGTGCTATGCTAACTGATAATAGGGGACATACTAGACGCTAGAAGACAGAGGAGGTGCAATGCTAACTGATAATAGGGGACCATACAAGACGCTAGAAGACAGAGGAGGTGCAATGCTAACTGATAATAGGGGCCATACTAGACGCTAGAAGACAGAGGAGGTGCTATGCTAACGGATAAAAGGGGACCATACTAGACGCTAGAAGACAGAGGAGGTGCAATGCTAACTGATAATAGGGGACCATACTATACGCTAGAAGACAGAGGAGGGGCAATGCTAACTGATAATAGGGGACTATACTAGACGCTAGAAGACAGAGGATGTGCAATGCTAACTAATAATAGAGGACTATACTAGACGCTAGAAGACAGAGGATGTGCAATACTAACTGATAATAGGGGACTATACTAGACGCTAGAAGACAGAGGAGGGGCAATGCTAACTGATAATAGGGGACTATACTAGACGCTAGAAGACAGAGGATGTGCAATGCTATCTGATAATAGGGGACTATACTAGACGCTAGAAGACAGAGGAGGGGCAATGATAACTGATAATAGGGGACTATACTAGACGCTAGAAGACAGAGGAGGTGCAATGCTAACTCATAATAGGGGACTATACTAGACGCTAGAAGACAGAGGAGGTGCAATGCTAACTGATAATAGGGGACTATACTCGACGCTAGAAGACAGAGGAGGTGCAATGCTAACTGATAATAGGGGACCATACTAGACCCTGGAAGACAGAGGAGGTGCAATGCTAACTGATAATAGGGGACTATACTAGACGCTAGAAGACAGAGGAGTTGCAATACTAACTGGTAATAGGGGACATACTAGACGCTAGAAGACAGAGGAGGTGCAATGCTAATTGATAATAGGGACCATACTAGACGCTAGAACACAGAGGACGTGCAATGCTAACTTATAATAGGGGACATACTAGACGCTAGAAGACAGAGGAGGTGCAATGCTAACTGATAATAGGGGACATACTAGACGCTAGAAGACATAGGAGGGGCAATGCTAACTGATAAAAGGGGACATACTAGACGCTAGAAGACAGAGGAGGTGCAATGCTAACTGATAATAGGGGACATACTAGACGCTAGAAGACAGAGGAGGTGCAATGCTAACTGATAATAGGGACCATACTAGACGCTAGAAGACAGAGGAGGGGCAATGCTAACTCATAATAGGGGACTATACTAGACGCTAGAATACAGAGGAGGTGCAATGCTAACTGATAATAGGGGACTATACTAGACGCTAGAAGACAGGGGAGGTGCAATGCTAACTGATAATAGGGGACATACTAGACGCTAGAACACAGAGGACGTGCAATGCTAACTGATAATAGGGGACTATACTAGACGCTAGAATACAGAGGAGGTGCAATGCTAACTCATAATAGGGGACTATACTAGACGCTAGAATACAGAGGAGGTGCAATGCTAACTGAAAATAGGGGACTATACTAGACGCTAGAAGACAGAGGAGGTGCAATGCTAACTGATAATAGGGGACTATACTAGACGCTAGAAGACAGAGGAGGTGCAATGCTAACTGATAATAGGGGACATACTAGACGCTAGAACACAGAGGACGTGCAATGCTAACTGATAATAGGGACCATACTAGACGATAGAAGACAGAGGATGTGCAATGCTAACTGATAATAGGGGACTATACTAGACGCTAGAAGACAGAGGAGGGGCAATGCTAACTGATAATAGGGGACTATACTAGACGCTAGAAGACATAGGAGGTGCAATACTAACTGATAATAGGGGACATACTAGACGCTAGAAGACAGAGGACGTGCAATGCTAACTGATAATAGGGTACTATACTAGACGCTAGAAGACAGAGGAGGTGCAATGCTAACTGATAATAGGGGACATACTAGACGCGAGAAGACAGAGGAGGTGCAATGCTAACTGATAATAGGGGACTATACTAGACGCTAGAAGACAGAGGAGGTGCAATGCTAACTGATAATAGGGGACTATACTAGACGCTAGACGACAGAGGAGGTGCAATGCTAATTGATAATAGGGACCATACTAGACGCTAGAACACAGAGGACGTGCAATGCTAACTTATAATAGGGGACATACTAGACGCTAGAAGACAGAGGAGGTGCAATGCTAACTGATAATAGGGGACATACTAGACGCTAGAAGACATAGGAGGGGCAATGCTAACTGATAAAAGGGGACATACTAGACGCTAGAAGACAGAGGAGGTGCAATGCTAACTGATAATAGGGGACATACTAGACGCTAGAAGACAGAGGAGGTGCAATGCTAACTGATAATAGGGACCATACTAGACGCTAGAACACAGAGGAGGTGCAATGCTAACTCATAATAGGGGACTATACTAGACGCTAGAATACAGAGGAGGTGCAATGCTAACTGATAATAGGGGACTATACTAGACGCTAGAAGACAGGGGAGGTGCAATGCTAACTGATAATAAGGGACATACTAGACGCTAGAACACAGAGGACGTGCAATGCTAACTGATAATAGGGGACTATACTAGACGCTAGAATACAGAGGAGGTGCAATGCTAACTCATAATAGGGGACTATACTAGACGCTAGAATACAGAGGAGGTGCAATGCTAACTGATAATAGGGGACTATACTAGACGCTAGAAGACAGAGGAGGTGCAATGCTAACTGATAATAGGGGACTATACTAGACGCTAGAAGACAGAGGAGGTGTAATGCTAACTGATAATAGGGGACATACTAGACGCTAGAACACAGAGGACGTGCAATGCTAACTGATAATAGGGACCATACTAGACGATAGAAGACAGAGGATGTGCAATGCTAACTGATAATAGGGGACTATACTAGACGCTAGAAGACAGAGGAGGGGCAATGCTAACTGATAATAGGGGACTATACTAGACGCTAGAAGACATAGGAGGTGCAATACTAACTGATAATAGGGGACATACTAGACGCTAGAAGACAGAGGACGTGCAATGCTAACTGATAATAGGGGACTATACTAGACGCTAGAAGACAGAGGACGTGCAACGCTAACTGATAATAGGGGACATACTAGACGCCAGAACACAGAGGAGGTGCAATGATAACTGATAATAGGGGACCATACTAGACGCTAGAAGACAGAGGAGGTGCAATGCTAACCGATAATAGGGGACTATACTAGACGCTAGAAGACAGAGGAGGTGCAATGCTAACTGATAATAGGGGACCATATTAGACGCTAGAAGACAGAGGAGGTGCAATGCTAACTGATAGTAGGGGACTATACTAGACGTTAGAAGACACAGGAGGTGCAATGCTAACTGATAATAGGGACTATACTAGACGCTAGAAGACAGAGGAGGTGCAATGTTAACTGATAATAGGGACTATACTAGACGCTAGAAGACAGAGGAGGGGCAATGATAACTGATAATAGAGACCATACTAGACGCTAGAAGACAGAGGAGGTGCAATACTAACTGATAATAGGGGCCATACTAGACGCTAGAAGACAGAGGAGGTGCAATGCTAACTGATAATAGGGGACTATACTAGACGCTAGAAGACAGAGGAGGGGCAATGATAACTGATAATAGGGACCATACTAGACGCTAGAAGACAGAGGAGGTGCAATGCTAACTGATAATAGGGGACTATACTAGACGCTAGAAGACAGAGGAGGTGCAATGCTAACTGATAATAGGGACCATACCAGACGCTAGAAGACAGAGGAGGGGCAATGATAACTGATAATAGGGGACATACTAGACGCTAGAAGACAGAGGAGGTGCAATGCTAACTGATAATAGGGGACTATACCTGACGCTAGAAGACAGAGGATGTGCAATGCTAACTGATAATAGGGACTATACTAGACGCTAGAAGACAGAGGAGTTGCAATGCTAACTGATAATAGGGGCCATACTAGACGCTAGAAGACAGAGGAGGTGCAATGCTAACTGATAATAGGGTACCATACTAGACGCTAGAAGACAGAGGAAGTGCAATGTTAACTGATAATAGGGACCATACTAGACGCTAGAAGACAGAGGAGGTGCAATGCTAACTGATAATAGGGGACTATACTAGACGCTAGAAGACAGAGGAGGGGCAATGATAACTGATAATAGGGACCATACTAGACGCTAGAAGACAGAGGAGGTGCAATGCTAACTGATAATAGGGGACTATTCTAGACGCTAGAAGACAGAGGAGGTGCAATGCTAACTGATAATCGGGGACAATACTAGACGCTAGAAGACAGACCAGGGGCAATGCTAACTGATAATAGGGGACTATACTAGACGCTAGAAGACAGGGGAGGTGCAATGCTAACTAATAATAGGGACCATACTAGACGCTAGGAGACAGAGGAGGGGCAATGATAACTGATAATAGGGACCATACTAGACGCTAGAAGACAGAGGAGGTGCAATGCTAACTGATAATAGGGGACTATACTAGACGCTAGAAGACAGAGGAGGTGCAATGCTAACTGATAATAGGGACCATACTAGACGCTAGAAGACAGAGGAGGGGCAATGATAACTGATAATAGGGGACATACTAGACGCTAGAAGACAGAGGAGGTGCAATGCTAACTGATAATAGGGGACTATACTAGACGCTAGAAGACAGAGGAGGTGCAATGCTAACAGGTAATAGGGACCATACTAGACGCTAGAAGACAGAGGAGGTGCAATGATAACTGATAATAGGGACTATACTAGACGCTAGAAGACAGAGGAGGTGCAATACTAACTGAAAATAGGGACCATACTAGACGCTAGAAGACAGAGGAGGTGCAATACTAACTGATAATAGGGACTACACTAGACGCTAGAAGACAGAGGAGGTGCAATCCTAACTGATAATAGGGGACTATACTAAACGCTAGAACACAGAGGAGGGGCATTGCTAACTGATAATAGGGGACTATACTAGACGCTAGAAGACAGAGAAGGTGCAATGCTAACTGCTAATAGGAGACATACTAGACGCTAGAAGACAGAGGAGGTGCAATGCTAACTGATAATAGGGGACTATACTAGACGCTAAAGGAGGGGCAATGATAACTGATAATAGGGGACTATACTAGACGCTAGAAGACAGAGGAGTTGCAATGCTAACTGATAATAGGGGACCATACTAGACGCTAGAAGACAGAGGAGGTGCAATGCTAACTGATAATAGGAGACTATACTAGACGCTAGAAGACAGAGGAGGTGCAATGCTAACTGATAATAGGGGACCATACTAGACGCTAGAAGACAGAGGAGGTGCAATGCTAACCGATAATAGGGGACTATACTAGACGCTAGAAGATAGAGGAGGTGCAATGCTAACTGATAATAGGGGACCATATTAGACGCTAGAAGACAGAGGAGGTGCAATGCTAACTGATAGTAGGGGACTATACTAGACGTTAGAAGACACAGGAGGTGCAATGCTAACTGATAATAGGGGACCATACTAGACGCTAGAAGACAGAGGAGGTGCTATGCTAACTGATAATAGGGGACATACTAGACGCTAGAAGACAGAGGAGGTGCAATGCTAACTGATAATAGGGGACCATACTAGACGCTAGAAGACAGAGGAGGTGCAATGCTAACTGATAATAGGGGCCATACTAGACGCTAGAAGACAGAGGAGGTGCTATGCTAACGGATAAAAGGGGACCATACTAGACGCTAGAAGACAGAGGAGGTGCAATGCTAACTGATAATAGGGGACCATACTATACGCTAGAAGACAGAGGAGGGGCAATGCTAACTGATAATAGGGGACTATACTAGACGCTAGAAGACAGAGGATGTGCAATGCTAACTAATAATAGAGGACTATACTAGACGCTAGAAGACAGAGGATGTGCAATGCTAACTCATAATAGGGGACTATACTAGACGCTAGAAGACAGAGGAGGTGCAATGCTAACTGATAATAGGGGACTATACTCGACGCTAGAAGACAGAGGAGGTGCAATGCTAACTGATAATAGGGGACCATACTAGACCCTGGAAGACAGAGGAGGTGCAATGCTAACTGATAATAGGGGACTATACTAGACGCTAGAAGACAGAGGAGTTGCAATACTAACTGGTAATAGGGGACATACTAGACGCTAGAAGACAGAGGAGGTGCAATGCTAATTGATAATAGGGACCATACTAGACGCTAGAACACAGAGGACGTGCAATGCTAACTTATAATAGGGGACATACTAGACGCTAGAAGACAGAGGAGGTGCAATGCTAACTGATAATAGGGGACATACTAGACGCTAGAAGACATAGGAGGGGCAATGCTAACTGATAAAAGGGGACATACTAGACGCTAGAAGACAGAGGAGGTGCAATGCTAACTGATAATAGGGGACATACTAGACGCTAGAAGACAGAGGAGGTGCAATGCTAACTGATAATAGGGACCATACTAGACGCTAGAACACAGAGGAGGTGCAATGCTAACTCATAATAGGGGACTATACTAGACGCTAGAATACAGAGGAGGTGCAATGCTAACTGATAATAGGGGACTATACTAGACGCTAGAAGACAGGGGAGGTGCAATGCTAACTGATAATAGGGGACATACTAGACGCTAGAACACAGAGGACGTGCAATGCTAACTGATAATAGGGGACTATACTAGACGCTAGAATACAGAGGAGGTGCAATGCTAACTCATAATAGGGGACTATACTAGACGCTAGAATACAGAGGAGGTGCAATGCTAACTGAAAATAGGGGACTATACTAGACGCTAGAAGACAGAGGAGGTGCAATGCTAACTGATAATAGGGGACTATACTAGACGCTAGAAGACAGAGGAGGTGCAATGCTAACTGATAATAGGGGACATACTAGACGCTAGAACACAGAGGACGTGCAATGCTAACTGATAATAGGGACCATACTAGACGATAGAAGACAGAGGATGTGCAATGCTAACTGATAATAGGGGACTATACTAGACGCTAGAAGACAGAGGAGGGGCAATGCTAACTGATAATAGGGGACTATACTAGACGCTAGAAGACATAGGAGGTGCAATACTAACTGATAATAGGGGACATACTAGACGCTAGAAGACAGAGGACGTGCAATGCTAACTGATAATAGGGTACTATACTAGACGCTAGAAGACAGAGGAGGTGCAATGCTAACTGATAATAGGGACCATACTAGACGCTAGAAGACAGAGGAGGGGCTATGCTAACTGATAATAGGGGACTATACTAGACGCTAGAAGACATAGGAGGTGCAATACTAACTGATAATAGGGGACATACTAGACGCTAGAAGACAGAGGACGTGCAATGCTAACTGATAATAGGGGACATACTAGACGCTAGAAGACAGAGGAGGTGCAATGCTAACTGATAATAGGGACCATACTAGACGCTAGAAGACAGAGGAGGTGCAATGCTAACTGATAATAGGGGACTATACTAGACGCTAGAAGACAGATGAGGTGCAATGCTAACTGATAATAGGGGACATACTAGACGCTAGAAGACAGAGGAGGTGCAATGCTAACTGATAATAGGGGACATACTAGACGCTAGAAGACAGAGGAGGTGCAATGCTAACTGATAATAGGGACCATACTCGACGCTAGAAGAAAGAGGACGTGCAATGCTAACTGATAATAGGGGACATACTAGAAGCTAGAAGACAGAGGAGGTGCAATGCTAACTGATAATAGGGGACATACTAGACGCGAGAAGACAGAGGAGGTGCAATGCTAACTGATAATAGGGGACTATACTAGACGCTAGAAGACAGAGGAGGTGCAATGCTAACTGATAATAGGGGACTATACTAGACGCTAGACGACAGAGGAGGTGCAATGCTAATTGATAATAGGGACCATACTAGACGCTAGAACACAGAGGACGTGCAATGCTAACTTATAATAGGGGACATACTAGACGCTAGAAGACAGAGGAGGTGCAATGCTAACTGATAATAGGGGACATACTAGACGCTAGAAGACATAGGAGGGGCAATGCTAACTGATAAAAGGGGACATACTAGACGCTAGAAGACAGAGGAGGTGCAATGCTAACTGATAATAGGGGACATACTAGACGCTAGAAGACAGAGGAGGTGCAATGCTAACTGATAATAGGGACCATACTAGACGCTAGAACACAGAGGAGGTGCAATGCTAACTCATAATAGGGGACTATACTAGACGCTAGAATACAGAGGAGGTGCAATGCTAACTGATAATAGGGGACTATACTAGACGCTAGAAGACAGGGGAGGTGCAATGCTAACTGATAATAGGGGACATACTAGACGCTAGAACACAGAGGACGTGCAATGCTAACTGATAATAGGGGACTATACTAGACGCTAGAATACAGAGGAGGTGCAATGCTAACTCATAATAGGGGACTATACTAGACGCTAGAATACAGAGGAGGTGCAATGCTAACTGATAATAGGGGACTATACTAGACGCTAGAAGACAGAGGAGGTGCAATGCTAACTGATAATAGGGGACTATACTAGACGCTAGAAGACAGAGGAGGTGCAATGCTAACTGATAATAGGGGACATACTAGACGCTAGAACACAGAGGACGTGCAATGCTAACTGATAATAGGGACCATACTAGACGATAGAAGACAGAGGATGTGCAATGCTAACTGATAATAGGGGACTATACTAGACGCTAGAAGACAGAGGAGGGGCAATGCTAACTGATAATAGGGGACTATACTAGACGCTAGAAGACATAGGAGGTGCAATACTAACTGATAATAGGGGACATACTAGACGCTAGAAGACAGAGGACGTGCAATGCTAACTGATAATAGGGGACTATACTAGACGCTAGAAGACAGAGGACGTGCAATGCTAACTGATAATAGGGGACATACTAGACGCCAGAACACAGAGGAGGTGCAATGATAACTGATAATAGGGGACCATACTAGACGCTAGAAGACAGAGGAGGTGCAATGCTAACCGATAATAGGGGACTATACTAGACGCTAGAAGACAGAGGAGGTGCAATGCTAACTGATAATAGGGGACCATATTAGACGCTAGAAGACAGAGGAGGTGCAATGCTAACTGATAGTAGGGGACTATACTAGACGTTAGAAGACACAGGAGGTGCAATGCTAACTGATAATAGGGACTATACTAGACGCTAGAAGACAGAGGAGGTGCAATGTTAACTGATAATAGGGACTATACTAGACGCTAGAAGACAGAGGAGGGGCAATGATAACTGATAATAGAGACCATACTAGACGCTAGAAGACAGAGGAGGTGCAATACTAACTGATAATAGGGGCCATACTAGACGCTAGAAGACAGAGGAGGTGCAATGCTAACTGATAATAGGGGACTATACTAGACGCTAGAAGACAAAGGAGGGGCAATGATAACTGATAATAGGGACCATACTAGACGCTAGAAGACAGAGGAGGTGCAATGCTAACTGATAATAGGGGACTATACTAGACGCTAGAAGACAGAGGAGGTGCAATGCTAACTGATAATAGGGACCATACCAGACGCTAGAAGACAGAGGAGGGGCAATGATAACTGATAATAGGGGACATACTAGACGCTAGAAGACAGAGGAGGTGCAATGCTAACTGATAATAGGGGACTATACCTGACGCTAGAAGACAGAGGATGTGCAATGCTAACTGATAATAGGGACTATACTAGACGCTAGAAGACAGAGGAGTTGCAATGCTAACTGATAATAGGGGCCATACTAGACGCTAGAAGACAGAGGAGGTGCAATGCTAACTGATAATAGGGTACCATACTAGACGCTAGAAGACAGAGGAAGTGCAATGTTAACTGATAATAGGGACCATACTAGACGCTAGAAGACAGAGGAGGTGCAATGCTAACTGATAATAGGGGACTATACTAGACGCTAGAAGACAGAGGAGGGGCAATGATAACTGATAATAGGGACCATACTAGACGCTAGAAGACAGAGGAGGTGCAATGCTAACTGATAATAGGGGACTATTCTAGACGCTAGAAGACAGAGGAGGTGCAATGCTAACTGATAATCGGGGACAATACTAGACGCTAGAAGACAGACCAGGGGCAATGCTAACTGATAATAGGGGACTATACTAGACGCTAGAAGACAGGGGAGGTGCAATGCTAACTAATAATAGGGACCATACTAGACGCTAGGAGACAGAGGAGGGGCAATGATAACTGATAATAGGGACCATACTAGACGCTAGAAGACAGAGGAGGTGCAATGCTAACTGATAATAGGGGACTATACTAGACGCTAGAAGACAGAGAAGGTGCAATGCTAACTGATAATAGGGACCATACTAGACGCTAGAAGACAGAGGAGGGGCAATGATAACTGATAATAGGGGACATACTAGACGCTAGAAGACAGAGGAGGTGCAATGCTAACTGATAATAGGGGACTATACTAGACGCTAGAAGACAGAGGAGGTGCAATGCTAACAGGTAATAGGGACCATACTAGACGCTAGAAGACAGAGGAGGTGCAATGATAACTGATAATAGGGACTATACTAGACGCTAGAAGACAGAGGAGGTGCAATACTAACTGAAAATAGGGACCATACTAGACGCTAGAAGACAGAGGAGGTGCAATACTAACTGATAATAGGGACTACACTAGACGCTAGAAGACAGAGGAGGTGCAATCCTAACTGATAATAGGGGACTATACTAAACGCTAGAACACAGAGGAGGGGCATTGCTAACTGATAATAGGGGACTATACTAGACGCTAGAAGACAGAGAAGGTGCAATGCTAACTGCTAATAGGAGACATACTAGACGCTAGAAGACAGAGGAGGTGCAATGCTAACTGATAATAGGGGACTATACTAGACGCTAAAGGAGGGGCAATGATAACTGATAATAGGGGACTATACTAGACGCTAGAAGACAGAGGAGTTGCAATGCTAACTGATAATAGGGGACCATACTAGACGCTAGAAGACAGAGGAGGTGCAATGCTAACTGATAATAGGAGACTATACTAGACGCTAGAAGACAGAGGAGGTGCAATGCTAACTGATAATAGGGGACCATACTAGACGCTAGAAGACAGAGGAGGTGCTATGCTAACTGATAATAGGGGACATACTAGACGCTAGAAGACAGAGGAGGTGCAATGCTAACTGATAATAGGGGACCATACTAGACGCTAGAAGACAGAGGAGGTGCTATGCTAACTGATAATAGGGGACATACTAGACGCTAGAAGACAGAGGAGGTGCAATGCTAACTGATAATAGGGGACCATACTAGACGCTAGAAGACAGAGGAGGTGCAATGCTAACTGATAATAGGGGCCATACTAGACGCTAGAAGACAGAGGAGGTGCTATGCTAACGGATAAAAGGGGACCATACTAGACGCTAGAAGACAGAGGAGGTGCAATGCTAACTGATAATAGGGGACCATACTATACGCTAGAAGACAGAGGAGGGGCAATGCTAACTGATAATAGGGGACTATACTAGACGCTAGAAGACAGAGGATGTGCAATGCTAACTAATAATAGAGGACTATACTAGACGCTAGAAGACAGAGGATGTGCAATACTAACTGATAATAGGGGACTATACTAGACGCTAGAAGACAGAGGAGGGGCAATGCTAACTGATAATAGGGGACTATACTAGACGCTAGAAGACAGAGGATGTGCAATGCTATCTGATAATAGGGGACTATACTAGACGCTAGAAGACAGAGGAGGGGCAATGCTAACTGATAATAGGGGACTATACTAGACGCTAGAAGACAGAGGAGGTGCAATGCTAACTCATAATAGGGGACTATACTAGACGCTAGAAGACAGAGGAGGTGCAATGCTAACTGATAATAGGGGACTATACTCGACGCTAGAAGACAGAGGAGGTGCAATGCTAACTGATAATAGGGGACCATACTAGACCCTGGAAGACAGAGGAGGTGCAATGCTAACTGATAATAGGGGACTATACTAGACGCTAGAAGACAGAGGAGTTGCAATACTAACTGGTAATAGGGGACATACTAGACGCTAGAAGACAGAGGAGGTGCAATGCTAACTGATAATAGGGACCATACTAGACGCTAGAAGACAGAGGAGGTGCAATGCTAACTGATAATAGGGGACTATACTAGACGCTAGAAGACAGATGAGGTGCAATGCTAACTGATAATAGGGGACATACTAGACGCTAGAAGACAGAGGAGGTGCAATGCTAACTGATAATAGGGGACATACTAGACGCTAGAAGACAGAGGAGGTGCAATGCTAACTGATAATAGGGACCATACTCGACGCTAGAAGAAAGAGGACGTGCAATGCTAACTGATAATAGGGGACATACTAGAAGCTAGAAGACAGAGGAGGTGCAATGCTAACTGATAATAGGGGACATACTAGACGCGAGAAGACAGAGGAGGTGCAATGCTAACTGATAATAGGGGACTATACTAGACGCTAGAAGACAGAGGAGGTGCAATGCTAACTGATAATAGGGGACTATACTAGACGCTAGACGACAGAGGAGGTGCAATGCTAATTGATAATAGGGACCATACTAGACGCTAGAACACAGAGGACGTGCAATGCTAACTTATAATAGGGGACATACTAGACGCTAGAAGACAGAGGAGGTGCAATGCTAACTGATAATAGGGGACATACTAGACGCTAGAAGACATAGGAGGGGCAATGCTAACTGATAAAAGGGGACATACTAGACGCTAGAAGACAGAGGAGGTGCAATGCTAACTGATAATAGGGGACATACTAGACGCTAGAAGACAGAGGAGGTGCAATGCTAACTGATAATAGGGACCATACTAGACGATAGAAGACAGAGGAGGTGCAATGCTAACTGATAATAGGGGACTATACTAGACGCTAGAAGACAGGGGAGGTGCAATGCTAACTGATAATAGGGGACATACTAGACGCTAGAACACAGAGGACGTGCAATGCTAACTGATAATAGGGGACTATACTAGACGCTAGAATACAGAGGAGGTGCAATGCTAACTCATAATAGGGGACTATACTAGACGCTAGAATACAGAGGAGGTGCAATGCTAACTGATAATAGGGGACTATACTAGACGCTAGAAGACAGAGGAGGTGCAATGCTAACTGATAATAGGGGACTATACTAGACGCTAGAAGACAGAGGAGGTGCAATGCTAACTGATAATAGGGGACATACTAGACGCTAGAACACAGAGGACGTGCAATGCTAACTGATAATAGGGACCATACTAGACGATAGAAGACAGAGGATGTGCAATGCTAACTGATAATAGGGGACTATACTAGACGCTAGAAGACAGAGGAGGGGCAATGCTAACTGATAATAGGGGACTATACTAGACGCTAGAAGACATAGGAGGTGCAATACTAACTGATAATAGGGGACATACTAGACGCTAGAAGACAGAGGACGTGCAATGCTAACTGATAATAGGGGACTATACTAGACGCTAGAAGACAGAGGACGTGCAATGCTAACTGATAATAGGGGACATACTAGACGCCAGAACACAGAGGAGGTGCAATGATAACTGATAATAGGGGACCATACTAGACGCTAGAAGACAGAGGAGGTGCAATGCTAACCGATAATAGGGGACTATACTAGACGCTAGAAGACAGAGGAGGTGCAATGCTAACTGATAATAGGGGACCATATTAGACGCTAGAAGACAGAGGAGGTGCAATGCTAACTGATAGTAGGGGACTATACTAGACGTTAGAAGACACAGGAGGTGCAATGCTAACTGATAATAGGGACCATACTAGACGCTAGAAGACAGAGGAGGTGCAATGTTAACTGATAATAGGGACTATACTAGACGCTAGAAGATAGAGGAGGGGCAATGATAACTGATAATAGAGACCATACTAGACGCTAGAAGACAGAGGAGGTGCAATACTAACTGATAATAGGGGCCATACTAGACGCTAGAAGACAGAGGAGGTGCAATGCTAACTGATAATAGGGGACTATACCTGACGCTAGAAGACAGAGGATGTGCAATGCTAACTGATAATAGGGACTATACTAGACGCTAGAAGACAGAGGAGTTGCAATGCTAACTGATAATAGGGGCCATACTAGACGCTAGAAGACAGAGGAGGGGCAATGATAACTGATAATAGGGGACATACTAGACGCTAGAAGACAGAGGAGGTGCAATGCTAACTGATAATAGGGGACTATACCTGACGCTAGAAGACAGAGGATGTGCAATGCTAACTGATAATAGGGACTATACTAGACGCTAGAAGACAGAGGAGTTGCAATGCTAACTGATAATAGGGGCCATACTAGACGCTAGAAGACAGAGGAGGTGCAATGCTAACTGATAATAGGGTACTATACTAGACGCTAGAAGACAGAGGAAGTGCAATGTTAACTGATAATAGGGACCATACTAGACGCTAGAAGACTGAGGAGGTGCAATGCTAACTGATAATAGGGGACTATACTAGACGCTAGAAGACAGAGGAGGGGCAATGATAACTGATAATAGGGACCATACTAGACGCTAGAAGACAGAGGAGGTGCAATGCTAACTGATAATAGGGGACTATTCTAGACGCTAGAAGACAGAGGAGGTGCAATGCTAACTGATAATCGGGGACAATACTAGACGCTAGAAGACAGACCAGGGGCAATGCTAACTGATAATAGGGGACTATACTAGACGCTAGAAGACAGGGGAGGTGCAATGCTAACTAATAATAGGGACCATACTAGACGCTAGGAGACAGAGGAGGGGCAATGATAACTGATAATAGGGACCATACTAGACGCTAGAAGACAGAGGAGGTGCAATGCTAACTGATAATAGGGGACTATACTAGACGCTAGAAGACAGAGGAGGTGCAATGCTAACTGATAATAGGGACCATACTAGACGCTAGAAGACAGAGGAGGGGCAATGATAACTGATAATAGGGGACATACTAGACGCTAGAAGACAGAGGAGGTGCAATGCTAACTGATAATAGGGGACTATACTAGACGCTAGAAGACAGAGGAGGTGCAATGCTAACAGGTAATAGGGACCATACTAGACGCTAGAAGACAGAGGAGGTGCAATGATAACTGATAATAGGGACTATACTAGACGCTAGAAGACAGAGGAGGTGCAATACTAACTGAAAATAGGGACCATACTAGACGCTAGAAGACAGAGGAGGTGCAATACTAACTGATAATAGGGACTACACTAGACGCTAGAAGACAGAGGAGGTGCAATCCTAACTGATAATAGGGGACTATACTAAACGCTAGAACACAGAGGAGGGGCATTGCTAACTGATAATAGGGGACTATACTAGACGCTAGAAGACAGAGAAGGTGCAATGCTAACTGCTAATAGGAGACATACTAGACGCTAGAAGACAGAGGAGGTGCAATGCTAACTGATAATAGGGGACTATACTAGACGCTAAAGGAGGGGCAATGATAACTGATAATAGGGGACTATACTAGACGCTAGAAGACAGAGGAGGTGCAATGCTAACTGATAATAGGGGACATACTAGACGCTAGAAGACAGAGGAGGTGCAATGCTAACTGATAATAGGGGACTATACTAGACGCTAGAAGACAGAGGAGGGGCAATGATAACTGATAATAGGGACCATACTCGACGCTAGAAAACAGAGGAGGGGCAATGCTAACTGTTAACAGGGGACTATACTAGACGCTAGAAGACAGAGGAGGTGCAATGCTAACAGAAAATAGGGGACCATACTAGACGCTAGAAGACAGAGGAGGGGCAATGCTAACTGATAATAGGGGACTATACTAGACGCTAGAGAAGGTGCAATGATAACTGATAATGGGGACCATACTAGACGCTAGAGGAGGTGCAATGCTAACTGATAATAGGGGACATACTAGACGCTAGAAGACAGAGGAGGTGCAATGGTAACTGATAATAGGGGACTATACTAGACGCTAGAAAACAGAGGAGGGGCAATGCTAACTGATAATAGGGGACCATAGTAGACGCTAGAAGACAGAGGAGGGGCAATGCTAACTGATAATAGAAGACACTACTAGACGCTAGAAGACAGAGGAGGGGCAATGCTAACTGATAATAGGGACCATACTAGACGCTAGAAGACAGAGGAGGGGCAATGCTAACTGATAATAGGGGACCATACTAGACACTAGAAGACAGAGGAGGGGCAATGCTAACTGATAATAGGGGACTATACTAGACGCTAGAAGACACGAGGAGGTGCAATGCTAACTGATAATAGGGACCGTACTAGACGCTAGAAGACAGAGCAGGGGCAATGCTAACTGATAATAGGGGACCATACTAGACGCTAGAGGAGGGGCAATGCTAACTGATAATAGGGGACCATACTAGGCGCTAAAAGACAGAGGAGGTGCAATGCTAACTGATAATAGGGGACCATACTAGACGCTAGAAGACAGAGGAGGGGCAATGCTTACTGATAATAGGGACCATACTAGACGCTAGAAGACAGAGGAGGGACAATGCTAACTGTTAATAGGAGACATACTAGACTCTAGAAGACAGAGGAGGTGCAATGCTAACTGATAATAGGGGACTATACTAGACGCTAGAAGACAGAGGAGGGGCAATGATAACTGATAATAGGGACCATACTAGACGCTAGAAGACAGAGGAGGTGCAATGCTAACTGATAATAGGGGACTATACTAGACGCTAGAAGACAGAGGAGGTGCAATGCTAACTGATAATCGGGGACAATACTAGACGCTAGAAGACAGAGCAGGGGCAATGCTAACTGATAATAGGGGACTATACTAGACGCTAGAAGACAGGGGAGGTGCAATGCTAACTAATAATAGGGACCATACTAGACGCTAGGAGACAGAGGAGGGGCAATGATAACTGATAATAGGGACCATACTAGACGCTAGAAGACAGAGGAGGTGCAATGCTAACTGATAATAGGGGACTATACTAGACGCTAGAAGACAGAGGAGGTGCAATGCTAACTGATAATCGGGGACAATACTAGACGCTAGAAGACAGACCAGGGGCAATGCTAACTGATAATAGGGGACTATACTAGACGCTAGAAGACAGGGGAGGTGCAATGCTAACTAATAATAGGGACCATACTAGACGCTAGGAGACAGAGGAGGGGCAATGATAACTGATAATAGGGACC
Organism: Meconema thalassinum; assembly: GCA_946902985.2. NCBI lineage: Eukaryota > Metazoa > Arthropoda > Insecta > Orthoptera > Tettigoniidae > Meconema > Meconema thalassinum. The sequence goes on from CAMPQE020000024.1 coordinate 768,028, forward strand.
ATACTAGACGCTAGAAGACAGAGGAGGTGCAATGCTAACTGATAATAGGGGACTATACTAGACGCTAGAAGACAGAGGAGGTGCAATGCTAACTGATAATAGGGACCATACTAGACGCTAGAAGACAGAGGAGGGGCAATGATAACTGATAATAGGGGACATACTAGACGCTAGAAGACAGAGGAGGTGCAATGCTAACTGATAATAGGGGACTATACTAGACGCTAGAAGACAGAGGAGGTGCAATGCTAACTGTTAATAGGGACCATACTAGACGCTAGAAGACAGAGGAGGTGCAATGATAACTGATAATAGGGACTACACTAGACGCTAGAAGACAGAGGAGGTTCAATGATAACTGATAATAGGGACCATACTAGACGCTAGAAGACGGAGGAGGTGCAATACTAACTGATAATAGGGACTATACTAGACGCTAGAAGACAGAGGAGGTGGAATGATAACTGATAATAGGGACTATACTAGACGCTAGAAGACAGAGGAGGTGCAATACTAACTGAAAATAGGGACCATACTAGACGCTAGAAGACAGAGGAGTTGCAATACTAACTGATAATAGGGACTATACTAGACGCTAGAAGACAGAGGAGGTGCAATCCTAACTGATAATAGGGGACTATACTAAACGCTAGAACACAGAGGAGGGGCATTGCTAACTGATAATAGGGGACTATACTAGACGCTAGAAGACAGAGAAGGTGCAATGCAAACTGCTAATTGGAGACATACTAGACGCTAGAAGACAGAGGAGGTGCAATGCTAACTGATAATAGGGGACTATACTAGACGCTAAAGGAGTGGCAATGATAACTGATAATAGGGGACTATACTAGACGCTAGAAGACAGAGGAGGTGCAATGCTAACTGATAATAGGGGACATACTAGACGCTAGAAGACAGAGGAGGTGCAATGCTAACTGATAATAGGGGACTATACTAGACGCTAGAAGACAGAGGAGGGGCAGTGATAACTGATAATAGGGACCATACTCGACGCTAGAAAACAGAGGAGGGGCAATGCTAACTGTTAACAGGGGACTATACTAGACGCTAGAAGACAGAGGAGGTGCAATGCTAACAGAAAATAGGGGACCATACTAGACGCTAGAAGACAGAGGAGGGGCAATGCTAACTGATAATAGGGGACTATACTAGACGCTAGAGGAGGTGCAATGATAACTGATAATAGGGACCATACTAGACGCTAGAGGAGGTGCAATGCTAACTGATAATAGGGGACATACTAGACGCTAGAAGACAGAGGAGGTGCAATGGTAACTGATAATAGGGGACTATACTAGACGCTAGAAGACAGAGGAGGGGCAATGCTAACTGATAATAGGGGACCATAGTAGACGCTAGAAGACAGAGGAGGGGCAATGCTAACTGATAATAGAAGACTCTACTAGACGCTAGAAGACAGAGGAGGGGCAATGCTAACTGATAATAGGGACCATACTAGACGCTAGAAGACAGAGGAGGGGCAATGCTAACTGATAATAGGGGACCATACTAGACACTAGAAGACAGAGGAGGGGCAATGCTAACTGATAATAGGGGACTATACTAGACGCTAGAAGACACGAGGAGGTGCAATGCTAACTGATAATAGGGACCGTACTAGACGCTAGAAGACAGAGCAGGGGCAATGCTAACTGATAATAGGGGACCATACTAGACGCTAGAGGAGGGGCAATGCTAACTGATAATAGGGGACCATACTAGGCGCTAAAAGACAGAGGAGGTGCAATGCTAACTGATAATAGGGGACCATACTAGACGCTAGAAGACAGAGGAGGGGCAATGCTAACTGATAATAGGGACCATACTAGACGCTAGAAGACAGAGGAGGGACAATGCTAACTGATAATAGGGGACATACTAGACGCTAGAAGACAGAGGAGGTGCAATGCTAACTGATAATAGGGGACTATACTAGACGCTAGAAGACAGAGGAGGGGCAATGATAACTGATAATAGGGACCATACTAGACGCTAGAAGACAGAGGAGGTGCAATGCTAACTGATAATAGGGACCATACTAGACGCTAGAAGACAGAGGAGGGGCAATGATAACTGATAATAGGGGACATACTAGACGCTAGAAGACAGAGCAGGGGCAATGCTAACTGATAATAGGGGACTATACTAGACGCTAGAAGACAGGGGAGGTGCAATGCTAACTAATAATAGGGACCATACTAGACGCTAGGAGACAGAGGAGGGGCAATGATAACTGATAATAGGGACCATACTAGACGCTAGAAGACAGAGGAGGTGCAATGCTAACTGATAATAGGGGACTATACTAGACGCTAGAAGACAGAGGAGGTGCAATGCTAACTGATAATAGGGACCATACTAGACGCTAGAAGACAGAGGAGGGGCAATGATAACTGATAATAGGGGACATACTAGACGCTAGAAGACAGAGGAGGTGCAATGCTAACTGATAATAGGGGACTATACTAGACGCTAGAAGACAGAGGAGGTGCAATGCTAACTGATAATAGGGACCATACTAGACGCTAGAAGACAGAGGAGGTGCAATGATAACTGATAATAGGGACTACACTAGACGCTAGAAGACAGAGGAGGTTCAATGATAACTGATAATAGGGACCATACTAGACGCTAGAAGACAGAGGAGGTGCAATACTAACTGATAATAGGGACTATACTAGACGCTAGAAGACAGAGGAGGTGCAATGATAACTGATAATAGGGACTATACTAGACGCTAGAAGACAGAGGAGGTGCAATACTAACTGATAATAGGGACCATACTAGACGCTAGAAGACAGAGGAGGTGCAATACTAACTGATAATTGGGACTATCCTAGACGCTAGAAGACAGAGGAGGTGCAATGCTAACTGATAATAGGGGACTATACTAAACGCTAGAACACAGAGGAGGGGCATTGCTAACTGATAATAGGGGACTATACTAGACGCTAGAAGACAGAGAAGGTGCAATGCTAACTGCTAATAGGAGACACACTAGACGCTAGAAGACAGAGGAGGTGCAATGCTAACTGATAATAGGGGACTATACTAGACGCTAGAAGACAGAGGAGGTGCAATGCTAACTGATAATAGGGGACATACTAGACGCTAGAAGACAGAGGAGGTGCAATGCTAACTGATAATAGGGGACTATACTAGACGCTAGAAGAAAGAGCAGGGGCAATGCTAACTGATAATAGGGGACTATACTAGATGCTAGAAGACAGAGGAGGTGCAATGCTAACTGATAATAGGGACCATACTAGACGCTAGAAGACAGAGGAGGGGCAATGATAACTGATAATAGGGACCATACTCGACGCTAGAAAACAGAGGAGGGGCAATGCTAACTGTTAACAGGGGACTATACTAGACGCTAGAAGACAGAGGAGGTGCAATGCTAACAGAAAATAGGGGACCATACTAGACGCTAGAAGACAGAGGAGGGGCAATGCTAACTGATAATAGGGGACTATACTAGACGCTAGAGGAGGTGCAATGATAACTGATAATAGGGACCATACTAGACGCTAGAGGAGGTGCAATGCTAACTGATAATAGGGGACATACTAGACGCTAGAAGACAGAGGAGGTGCAATGGTAACTGATAATAGGGGACTATACTAGACGCTAGAAGACAGAGGAGGGGCAATGCTAACTGATAATAGGGGACCATAGTAGACGCTAGAAGACAGAGGAGGGGCAATGCTAACTGATAATAGAAGACTCTACTAGACGCTAGAAGACAGAGGAGGGGCAATGCTAACTGATAATAGGGACCATACTAGACGCTAGAAGACAGAGGAGGGGCAATGCTAACTGATAATAGGGGACCATACTAGACACTAGAAGACAGAGGAGGGGCAATGCTAACTGATAATAGGGGACTATACTAGACGCTAGAAGACACGAGGAGGTGCAATGCTAACTGATAATAGGGGACATACTAGACGCTAGAAGACAGAGGAGGGGCAATGCTAACTGATAATTGGGGACCATACTAGACGCTAGAAGACAGAGGAGGGGCAATGCTAACTGATAATAGGGACCGTACTAGACGCTAGAAGACAGAGGAGGGGCAATGCTAACTGATAATAGGGGAATATACTAGACGCTAGAGGAGGGGCAATGCTAACTGATAATAGGGGACCATACTAGGCGGTAGAAGACAGAGGAGGTGCAATGCTAACTGATAATAGGGGACCATACTAGACGCTAGAAGACAGAGGAGGGGCAATGCTAACTGATAATAGGGACCATACTAGACGCTAGAAGACAGAGGAGGGACAATGCTAACTGATAATAGGGGACATACTAGACGCTAGAAGACAGAGGAGGTGCAATGCTAACTGATAATAGGGGACTATACTAGACGCTAGAAGACAGAGGAGGTGCAATGCTAACTGATAATTGGGGACCATACTAGACGCTAGAAGACAGAGGAGGGGCAATGCTAACTGATAATAGGGACCATACTAGACGCTAGAAGACAGAAAAGGGACAATGCTAACTGATAATAGAGGACATACTAGATGCTAGAAGACAGAGGAGGTGCAATGCTAACTGATAATAGGGGACTATACTAGACGCTAGAAGACAGAGGAGGTGCTATGCTAACTGATAATAGGGGACCATACTAGACGCTAGAAGACAGAGGAGGTGCTATGCTAACTGATAATAGGGGACCATACTAGACGCTAGAAAACAGACGAGGGGCAATGCTAACTGATAATAGGGGACTATACTAGACGCTAGAAGACAGAGGAGTTGCAATGCTAACTGATAATAGGAGACCATACTAGACGCTAGAAGACAGAGGAGGTGCAATGCTAACTGATAATAGGAGACTATACTAGACGCTAGAAGACAGAGGAGGTGCAATGCTAACTGATAATAGGGGACCATCCTAGACGCTAGAAGACAGAGGAGGTGCAATGCTAACCGATAATAGGGGACTATACTAGACGCTAGAAGACAGAGGAGGTGCAATGCTAACTGATAATAGGGGACCATATTAGACGCTAGAAGACAGAGGAGGTGCAATGCTAACTGATAGTAGGGGACTATACTAGACGTTAGAAGACACAGGAGGTGCAATGCTAACTGATAATAGGGGACCATACTAGACGCTAGAAGACAGAGGAGGTGCTATGCTAACTGATAATAGGGGACATACTAGACGCTAGAAGACAGATGAGGTGCAATGCTAACTGATAATAGGGGACCATACTAGACGCTAGAAGACAGAGGAGGTGCGATGCTAACTGATAATAGGGGCCATACTAGACGCTAGAAGACAGAGGAGGTGCTATGCTAACGGATTATAGGGGACCATACTAGACGCTAGAAGACAGAGGAGGTGCAATGCTAACTGATAATAGGGGACCATACTATACGCTAGAAGACAGAGGAGGGGCAATGCTAACTGATAATAGGGGACTATACTAGACGCTAGAAGACAGAGGATGTGCAATGCTAACTAATAATAGAGGACTATACTAGACGCTAGAAGACAGAGGATGTGCAATACTAACTGATAATAGGGGACTATACTAGACGCTAGAAGACAGAGGAGGGGCAATGCTAACTGATAATAGGGGACTATACTAGACGCTAGAAGACAGAGGATGTGCAATGCTATCTGATAATAGGGGACTATACTAGACGCTAGAAAACAGAGGAGGGGCAATGCTAACTGATAATAGGGGACTATACTAGACGCTAGAAGACAGAGGAGGTGCAATGCTAACTCATAATAGGGGACTATACTAGACGCTAGAAGACCGAGGAGGTGCAATGCTAACTGATAATAGGGGACTATACTAGACGCTAGAAGACAGAGGAGGTGCAATGCTAACTGATAATAGGGGACCATACTAGACCCTGGAAGACAGAGGAGGTGCAATGCTAACTGATAATAGGGGACTATACTAGACGCTAGAAGACAGAGGAGTTGCAATACTAACTGGTAATAGGGGACATACTAGACGCTAGAAGGCAGAGGAGGTGCAATGCTAACTGATAATAGGGACCATACTAGACGCTAGAAGACAGAGGAGGTGCAATGCTAACTGATAATAGGGGACTATACTAGACGCTAGAAGACAGAGGAGGTGCAATGCTAACTGAAAATAGGGGACATACTAGACGCTAGAAGACAGAGGAGGTGCAATGCTAACTGATAATAGGGGACATACTAGACGCTAGAAGACAGAGGAGGTGCAATACTAACTGATAATAGGGGCCATACTAGACGCTAGAAGACATAGGAGGGGCAATTCTTACTGATAATTTGGACTATACTAGCGGCTAGAAGACAGAGTAGGTGCAATGCTAACTGATAATAGGGGACTATACCTGACGCTAGAAGACAGAGGATGTGCAATGCTAACTGATAATAGGGGCCATACTAGACGCTAGAAGACAGAGGAGGTGCAATGCTAACTGATAATAGGGTACTATACTAGACGCTAGAAGACAGAGGAAGTGCAATGTTAACTGATAATAGGGACCATACTAGACGCTAGAAGACAGAGGAGGTGCAATGCTAACTGATAATAGGGGACTATACTAGACGCTAGAAGACAGAGGAGGGGCAATGATAACTGATAATAGGGACCATACTAGACGCTAGAAGACAGAGGAGGTGCAATGCTAACTGATAATAGGGGACTATACTAGACGCTAGAAGACAGAGGAGGTGCAATGCTAACTGATAATCGGGGACAATACTAGACGCTAGAAGACAGAGCAGGGGCAATGCTAACTGATAATAGGGGACTATACTAGACGCTAGAAGACAGGGGAGGTGCAATGCTAACTAATAATAGGGACCATACTAGACGCTACGAGACAGAGGAGGGGCAATGATAACTGATAATAGGGACCATACTAGACGCTAGAAGACAGAGGAGGTGCAATGCTAACTGATAATAGGGGACTATACTAGACGCTAGAAGACAGAGGAGGTGCAATGCTAACTGATAATAGGGACCATACTAGACGCTAGAAGACAGAGGAGGGGCAATGATAACTGATAATAGGGGACATACTAGACGCTAGAAAACAGAGGAGGTGCAATGCTAACTGATAATAGGGGACTATACTAGACGCTAGAAGACAGAGGAGGTGCAATGCTAACTGATAATAGGGACCATACTAGACGCTAGAAGACAGAGGAGGTGCAATGATAACTGATAATAGGGACTACACTAGACGCTAGAAGACAGAGGAGGTTCAATGATAACTGATAATAGGGACCATACTAGACGCTAGAAGACAGAGGAGGTGCAATACTAACTGATAATAGGGACTATACTAGACGCTAGAAGACAGAGGAGGTGCAATGATAACTGATAATAGGGACTATACTAGACGCTAGAAGACAGAGGAGGTGCAATACTAACTGATAATAGGGACCATACTAGACGCTAGAAGACAGAGGAGGTGCAATACTAACTGATAATAGGGACTATCCTAGACGCTAGAAGACAGAGGAGGTGCAATGCTAACAGAAAATAGGGGACCATACTAGACGCTAGAAGACAGAGGAGGGGCAATGCTAACTGATAATAGGGGACTATACTAGACGCTAGAAGACAGAGGAGGTGCAATGCTAACTGATAATAGGGGACTATACTAAACGCTAGAACACAGAGGAGGGGCATTGCTAACTGATAATAGGGGACTATACTAGACGCTAGAAGACAGAGAAGGTGCAATGCTAACTGCTAATAGGAGACTCACTAGACGCTAGAAGACAGAGGAGGTGCAATGATAACTGATAATAGGGGACTATACTAGACGCTAAAGGAGGGGCAATGATAACTGATAATAGGGGACTATACTAGACGCTAGAAGACAGAGGAGGTGCAATGCTAGCTGATAATAGGGGACATACTAGACGCTAGAAGACAGAGGAGGTGCAATGCTAACTGATAATAGGGGACTATACTAGACGCTAGAAGAAAGAGCAGGGGCAATGCTAATTGATAATAGGGGACTATACTAGATGCTAGAAGACAGAGGAGGTGCAATGCTAACTGATAATAGGGACCATACTAGACGCTAGAAGACAGAGGAGGGGCAATGATAACTGATAATAGGGACCATACTCGACGCTAGAAAACAGAGGAGGGGCAATGCTAACTGTTAACAGGGGACTATACTAGACGCTAGAAGACAGAGGAGGTGCAATGCTAACAGAAAATAGGGGACCATACTAGACGCTAGAAGACAGAGGAGGGGCAATGCTAACTGATAATAGGGACCATACTAGACGCTAGACGCTAGAGGAGGTGCAATGATAACTGATAATAGGGACCATACTAGACGCTAGAGGAGGTGCAATGCTAACTGATAATAGGGGACATACTAGACGCTAGAAGACAGAGGAGGTGCAATGGTAACTGATAATAGGGGACTATACTAGACGCTAGAAGACAGAGGAGGGGCAATGCTAACTGATAATAGGGGACCATAGTAGACGCTAGAAGACAGAGGAGGGGCAATGCTAACTGATAATAGAAGACTCTACTAGACGCTAGAAGACAGAGGAGGGGCAATGCTAACTGATAATAGGGGACCATACTAGACACTAGAAGACAGAGGAGGTGCAATGCTAACTGATAATAGGGACTATACTAGACGCTAGAAGACACGAGGAGGTGCAATGCTAACTGATAATAGGGACCGTACTAGACGCTAGAAGACAGAGGAGGTGCAATGCTAACTGATAATAGGGGACCATACTAGACGCTAGAAGACAGAGGAGGGGCAATGCTAACTGATAATAGGGACCATACTAGACGCTAGAAGACAGAGGAGGGACAATGCTAACTGATAATAGGGGACATACTAGACGCTAGAAGACAGAGGAGGTGCAATGCTAACTGATAATAGGGGACTATACTAGACGCTAGAAGACAGAGGAGGTGCAATGCTAACTGATAATAGGGGACCATACTAGACGCTAGAAGACAGAGGAGGGGCAATGCTAACTGATAATAGGGACCATACTAGACGCTAGAAGACAGAGGAGGGACAATGCTAACTGATAATAGGGGACATACTAGACGCTAGAAGACAGAGGAGGTGCAATGCTAACTGATAATAGGGGACCATACTAGACGCTAGAAGACAGAGGAGGGGCAATGCTAACTGATAATAGGGACCATACTAGACGCTAGAAGACAGAGGAGGGACAATGCTAACTGATAATAGGGGACATACTAGACGCTAGAAGACAGAGGAGGTGCAATGCTAACTGATAATAGGGGACTATACTAGACGCTAGAAGACAGAGGAGGTGCAATGCTAACTGATAATTGGGGACCATACTAGACGCTAGAAGACAGAGGAGGGGCAATGCTAACTGATAATAGGGACCATACTAGACGCTAGAATACAGAAGAGGGACAATGCTAACTGATAATAGGGGACATACTAGATGCTAGAAGACAGAGGAGGTGCAATGCTAACTGATAATAGGGGACTATACTAGACGCTAGACGACAGAGGAGGTGCTATGCTAACTGATAATAGGGGACCATACTAGACGCTAGAAGACAGAGGAGGTGCTATGCTAACTGATAATAGGGGACCATACTAGACGCTAGAAAACAGACGAGGGGCAATGCTAACTGATAATAGGGGACTATACTAGACGCTAGAAGACAGAGGAGTTGCAATGCTAACTGATAATAGGGGACCATACTAGACGCTAGAAGACAGAGGAGGTGCAATGCTAACTGATAATAGGAGACTATACTAGACGCTAGAAGACAGAGGAGGTGCAATGCTAACTGATAATAGGGGACCATACTAGACGCTAGAAGACAGAGGAGGTGCAATTCTAACCGATAATAGGGGACTATACTAGACGCTAGAAGATAGAGGAGGTGCAATGCTAACTGATAATAGGGGACCATATTAGACGCTAGAAGACAGAGGAGGTGCAATGCTAACTGATAGTAGGGGACTATACTAGACGTTAGAAGACACAGGAGGTGCAATGCTAACTGATAATAGGGGACCATACTAGACGCTAGAAGACAGAGGAGGTGCTATGCTAACTGATAATAGGGGACATACTAGACGCTAGAAGACAGAGGAGGTGCAATACTAACTGATAATAGGGGACCATACTAGACGCTAGAAGACAGAGGAGGTGCTATGCTAACGGATAAAAGGGGACCATACTAGACGCTAGAAGACAGAGGAGGTGCAATGCTAACTGATAATAGGGGACCATACTATACGCTAGAAGACAGAGGAGGGGCAATGCTAACTGATAATAGGGGACTATACTAGACGCTAGAAGACAGAGGATGTGCAATGCTAACTAATAATAGAGGACTATACTAGACGCTAGAAGACAGAGGATGTGCAATACTAACTGATAATAGGGGACTATACTAGACGCTAGAAGACAGAGGAGGGGCAATGCTAACTGATAATAGGGGACTATACTAGACGCTAGAAGACAGAGGATGTGCAATGCTATCTGATAATAGGGGACTATACTAGACGCTAGAAGACAGAGGAGGGGCAATGCTAACTGATAATAGGGGACTATACTAGACGCTAGAAGACAGAGGAGGTGCAATGCTAACTCATAATAGGGGACTATACTAGACGCTAGAAGACAGAGGAGGTGCAATGCTAACTGATAATAGGGGACTATACTAGACGCTAGAAGACAGAGGAGGTGCAATGCTAACTGATAATAGGGGACCATACTAGACCCTGGAAGACAGAGGAGGTGCAATGCTAACTGATAATAGGGGACTATACTAGACGCTAGAAGACAGAGGAGTTGCAATACTAACTGGTAATAGGGGACATACTAGACGCTAGAAGACAGAGGAGGTGCAATGCTAACTGATAATAGGGTCCATACTAGACGCTAGAAGACAGAGGAGGTGCAATGCTAACTGATAATAGGGGACTATACTAGACGCTAGAAGACAGATGAGGTGCAATGCTAACTGATAATAGGGGACATACTAGACGCTAGAAGATAGAGGAGGTGCAATGCTAACTGATAATAGGGGACATACTAGACGCTAGAAGACAGAGGAGGTGCAATGCTAACTGATAATAGGGACCATACTCGACGCTAGAAGAAAGAGGACGTGCAATGCTAACTGATAATAGGGGACATACTAGAAGCTAGAAGACAGAGGAGGTGCAATGCTAACTGATAATAGGGAACATACTAGACGCGAGAAGACAGAGGAGGTGCAATGCTAACTGATAATAGGGGACTATACTAGACGCTAGAAGACAGAGGAGGTGCAATGCTAATTGATAATAGGGACCATACTAGACGCTAGAACACAGAGGACGTGCAATGCTAACTTATAATAGGGGACATACTAGACTCTAGAAGACAGAGGAGGTGCAATGCTAACTGATAATAGGGGACATACTAGACGCTAGAAGACATAGGAGGGGCAATGCTAACTGATAAAAGGGGACATACAAGACGCTAGAAGACAGAGGAGGTGCAATGCTAACTGATAATAGGGGACATACTAGACGCTAGAAGACAGAGGAGGTGCAATGCTAACTGATAATAGGGACCATACTAGACGCTAGAACACAGAGGAGGTGCAATGCTAACTCATAATAGGGGACTATACTAGACGCTAGAATACAGAGGAGGTGCAATGCTAACTGATAATAGGGGACTATACTAGACGCTAGAAGACAGGGGAGGTGCAATGCTAACTGATAATAGGGGACATACTAGACGCTAGAACACAGAGGACGTGCAATGCTAACTGATAATAGGGGACTATACTAGACGCTAGAATACAGAGGAAGTGCAATGCTAACTCATAATAGGGGACTATACTAGACGCTAGAATACAGAGGAGGTGCAATGCTAACTGATAATAGGAGACTATACTAGACGCTAGAAGACAGAGGAGGTGCAATGCTAACTGATAATAGGGGACTATACTAGACGCTAGAAGACAGAGGAGGTGCAATGCTAACTGATAATAGGGGACATACTAGACGCTAGAACACAGAGGACGTGCAATGCTAACTGATAATAGGGACCATACTAGACGCTAGAAGACAGAGGATGTGCAATGCTAACTGATAATAGGGGACTATACTAGACGCTAGAAGACAGAGGAGGGGCAATGCTAACTGATAATAGGGGACTATACTAGACGCTAGAAGACATGTTAGGTGCAATACTAACTGATAATAGGGGACATACTAGACGCTAGAAGACAGAGGACGTGCAATGCTAACTGATAATAGGGGACTATACTAGACGCTAGAAGACAGAGGACGTGCAATGCTAACTGATAATAGGGGACATACTAGACGCTAGAACACAGAGGAGGTGCAATGATAACTGATAATAGGGGACCATACTAGACGCTAGAAGACAGAGGAGGTGCAATGCTAACCGATAATAGGGGACTATACTAGACGCTAGAAGACAGAGGAGGTGCAATGCTAACTGATAATAGGGGACCATATTAGACGCTAGAAGACAGAGGAGGTGCAATGCTAACTGATAGTAGGGGACTATACTGACGTTAGAAGACACAGGAGGTGCAATGCTAACTGATAATAGGGACTATACTAGACGCTAGAAGACAGAGGAGGTGCAATGTTAACTGATAATAGGGACTATACTAGACGCTAGAAGACAGAGGAGGGGCAATGATAACTGATAATAGAGACCATACTAGACGCTAGAAGACAGAGGAGGTGCAATACTACTGATAATAGGGGCCATACTAGACGCTAGAAGACAGAGGAGGTGCAATGCTAACTGATAATAGGGGACTATACTAGACGCTAGAAGACAGAGGAGGGGCAATGATAACTGATAATAGGGACCATACTAGACGCTAGAAGACAGAGGAGGTGCAATGCTAACTGATAATAGGGGACTATACTAGACGCTAGAAGACAGAGGAGGTGCAATGCTAACTGATAATAGGGGCCATACTAGACGCTAGAAGACAGAGGAGGGGCAATGATAACTGATAATAGGGGACATACTAGACGCTAGAAGACAGAGGAGGTGCAATGCTAACTGATAATAGGGGACTATACCTGACGCTAGAAGACAGAGGATGTGCAATGCTAACTGATAATAGGGACTATACTAGACGCTAGAAGACAGAGGAGTTGCAATGCTAACTGATAATAGGGGCCATACTAGACGCTAGAAGACAGAGGAGGTGCAATGCTAACTGATAATAGGGTACTATACTAGACGCTAGAAGACAGAGGAAGTGCAATTTTAACTGATAATAGGGACCATACTAGACGCTAGAAGACAGAGGAGGTGCAATGCTAACTGATAATAGGGGACTATACTAGACGCTAGAAGACAGAGGAGGGGCAATGATAACTGATAATAGGGACCATACTAGACGCTAGAAGACAGAGGAGGTGCAATGCTAACTGATAATAGGGGACTATACTAGACGCTAGAAGACAGAGGAGGTGCAATGCTAACTGATAATCGGGGACAATACTAGACGCTAGAAGACAGAGGAGGTGCAATGCTAACTGATAATAGGGACCATACTAGACGCTAGAAGACAGAGGAGGTGCAATGCTAACTGATAATAGGGGACTATACTAGACGCTAGAAGACAGAGGAGGTGCAATGCTAACTGATTATAGGGGACTATACTAGACGCTAGAAGACAGAGGAGGTGCAATGCTAACTGATAATAGGGACTATACTAGACGCTAGAAGACAGAGGAGGTGCAATGCTAACTGATAATAGGGACCATAATAGACGCTATAACACAGAGGAGGTGCAATGCTAACTGATAATAGGGACTATACTAGACGCTAAAAGACAGAGGAATTGCAATACTAACTGATAATAGGGGACATACTAGACGCTAGAAGACAGAGGAGGTGCAATGCTAACTGATAATAGGCACCATACTAGACGCTAGAACACAGAGGAGATGCAATGCTAACTGATAATAGGGACTATACTAGACGCTAGAAGACAGAGGAGGTGCAATACTAACTGATAATAGGGGACATACTAGACGCTAGAAGACAGAGGAGGTGCAATGCTAACTGATAATAGGGGACTATACTAGACGCTAGAACACAGAGGATGTGCAATGATAACTGATAATAGGGGACATACTAGACGCTAGAACACAGAGGAGGTGCAATGCTAACTGATAATAGGGACCATACTAGACGCTAGAACACAGAGGAGGTGCAATGCGAACTGATAATAGGGACTATACTAGACGCTAGAAGACAGAGGAGGTGCAATACTAAATGATAATAGGGGACATACTAGACTCTAGAACACAGAGGAGGTGCAATGATAACTGATAATAGGGACCATACTAGACGCTAGAAGACAGAGGAGGTGCAATGCTAACTGATAATAGGGACCATACTAGACGCTAGAACACAGAGGAGGTGCAATGCTAACTGATAATAGGGGACTATACTAGACGCTAGAACACAGAGTAGGTGCAATGATAACTGATAATAGGGGACATACTAGACGCTAGAACACAGAGGAGGTGCAATGCTAACTGATAATAGGGACCATACTAGACGCTAGAACACAGAGGAGGTGCAATGCTAACTGATAATAGGGACTATACTAGACGCTAGAAGACAGAGGAGGTGCAATACTAACTGATAATAGAGGACATACTAGACGCTAGAAGACAGAGGAGGTGCAATGCTAACTGATAATAGGGACTATACTAGACGCTAGAAGACAGAGGAGGTGCTATGCTAACTGATAATAGGGACTATACTAGACGCTAGAAGACAGAGGAGGTTCAATGCTAACTGATAATAGGGACCATACTAGACGCTAGAACACAGAGGAGGTGCAATGCTAACTGATAATAGGGACCATACTAGACGCTAGAAGACAGAGGAGGTGCTATGCTAACTGATAATAGGGACTATACTAGACGCTAGAAGACAGAGGAGGTGCAATGCTAACTGATAATAGGGACCATACTAGACGCTAGAAGACAGAGGAGGGGCAATGCTAACTGATAATAGGGACCATACTAGACGCTAGAAGACAGAGGAGGGACAATGCTAACTGATAATAGGGGACATACTAGACGCTAGAAGACAGAGGAGGTGCAATGCTAACTGATAATAGGGGACTATACTAGACGCTAGAAGACAGAGGAGGTGCAATGCTAACTGATAATTGGGGACCATACTAGACGCTAGAAGGCAGAGGAGGGGCAATGTTAACTGATAATAGGGACCACACTAGACGCTAGAAGACAGAGGAGGGACAATGCTAACTGATAATAGGGGACATACTAGACGCTAGAAGACATAGGAGGTGCAATACTAACTGATAATAGGGGACATACTAGACGCTAGAAGACAGAGGACGTGCAATGCTAACTGATAATAGGGGACTATACTAGACGCTAGAAGACAGAGGACGTGCAATGCTAACTGATAATAGGGGACATACTAGACGCTAGAACACAGAGGAGGTGCAATGATAACTGATAATAGGGGACTATACTAGACGCTAGAAGACAGGGGAGGTGCAATGCTAACTGATAATAGGGGACATACTAGACGCTAGAACACAGAGGACGTGCAATGCTAACTGATAATAGGGGACTATACTAGACGCTAAAATACAGAGGAGGTGCAATGCTAACTCATAATAGGGGACTATACTAGACGCTAGAATACAGAGGAGGTGCAATGCTAACTGATAATAGGGGACTATACTAGACGCTAGAAGACAGAGGAGGTGCAATGCTAACTGATAATAGGGGACTATACTAGACGCTAGAAGACAGAGGAGGTGCAATGCTAACTGATAATAGGGGACATACTAGACGCTAGAACACAGAGGACGTGCAATGCTAACTGATAATAGGGACCATACTAGACGCTAGAAGACAGAGGATGTGCAATGCTAACTGATAATAGGGGACTATACTAGACGCTAGAAGACAGAGGAGGGGCAATGCTAACTGATAATAGGGGACTATACTAGACGTTAGAAGACATAGGAGGTGCAATACTAACTGATAATAGGGGACATACTAGACGCTAGAAGACAGAGGACGTGCAATTCTAACTGATAATAGGGGACTATACTAGACGCTAGAAGACAGAGGACGTGCAATGCTAACTGATAATAGGGGACATACTAGACGCTAGAACACAGAGGAGGTGCAATGATAACTGATAATAGGGGACCATACTAGACGCTAGAAGACAGAGGAGGTGCTATGCTAACTGATAATAGGGGACATACTAGACGCTAGAAGACAGAGGAGGTGCAATGCTAACTGATAATAGGGGACCATACTAGACGCTAGAAGACAGAGGAGGTGCAATGCTAACTGATAATAGGGGCCATACTAGACGCTAGAAGACAGAGGAGGTGCTATGCTAACAGATAATAGGGGATCATACTAGACGCTAGAAGACAGAGGAGGTGCAATGCTAACTGATAATAGGAGACTATACTAGACGCTAGAAGACAGAGGAGGTGCAATGCTAACTGATAATAGGGGACCATACTAGACGCTAGAACACAGAGGAGGTGCAATGCTAACCGATAATAGGGGACTATACTAGACGCTAGAAGACAGAGGAGGTGCAATGCTAACTGATAATAGGGGACCATATTAGACGCTAGAAAACAGACGAGGGGCAATGCTAACTGATAATAGGGGACTATACTAGACGCTAGAAGACAGAGGAGTTGCAATGCTAACTGATAATAGGGGACCATACTAGACGCTAGAAGACAGAGGAGGTGCAATGCTAACTGATAATAGGAGACTATACTAGACGCTAGAAGACAGAGGTGGTGCAATGCTAACTGATAATAGGGGACCATACTAGACGCTAGAAGACAGAGGAGGTGCAATGCTAACCGATAATAGGGGACTATACTAGACGCTAGAAGACAGAGGAGGTGCTATGCTAACGGATAATAGGGGACCATACTAGACGCTAGAAGACAGAGGAGGTGCAATGCTAACTGATAATAGGGGACCATACTATACGCTAGAAGACAGAGGAGGGGCAATGCTAACTGATAATAGGGGACTATACTAGACGCTAGAAGACAGAGGATGTGCAATGCTAACTAATAATAGAGGTCTATACTAGACGCTAGAAGACAGAGGATGTGCAATACTAACTGATAATAGGGGACTATACTAGACGCTAGAAGACAGAGGAGGGGCAATGCTAACTGATAATAGGGGACTATACTAGACGCTAGAAGACAGAGGATGTGCAATGCTATCTGATAATAGGGGACTATACTAGACGCTAGAAGACAGAGGAGGGGCAATGCTAACTGATAATAGGGGACCATACTAGACCCTGGAAGACAGAGGAGGTGCAATGCTAACTGATAATAGGGGACTATACTAGACGCTAGAAGACAGAGGAGTTGCAATACTAACTGGTAATAGGGGACATACTAGACGCTAGAAGACAGAGGAGGTGCAATGCGAACTGATAATAGGGACCATACTAGACGCTAGAAGACAGAGGAGGTGCAATGCTAACTGATAATAGGAGACTATACTAGACGCTAGAAGACAGAGGAGGTGCAATGCTAACTGATAATAGGGGACATACTAGACGCTGGAAGACAGAGGAGGTGCAATGCTAACTGATAATAGGGGACATACTAGACGCTAGAAGACAGAGGAGGTGCAATGCTAACTGATAATAGGGACCATACTCGACGCTAGAAGAAAGAGGACGAGCAATGCTAACTGATAATAGGGGACATACTAGAAGCTAGAAGACAGAGGAGGTGCAATGTTAACTGATAATAGGGGACATACTAAACGCGAGAAGACAGAGGAGGTGCAATACTAACTGATAATAGGGGACTATACTAGACGCTAGAAGACAGAGGAGGTGCAATGCTAACTGATAATAGGAGACTATACTTGACGCTAGACGACAGAGGAGGTGCAATGCTAATTGATAATAGGGACCATACTAGACGCTAGAACACAGAGGACGTGCAATGCTAACTTATAATAGGGGACATACTAGACGCTAGAAGACAGAGGAGGTGCAATGCTAACTGATAATAGGGGACATACTAGACGCTAGAAGACATAGGAGGGGCAATGCTAACTGATAAAAGGGGACATACTAGACGCTAGAAGGCAGAGGAGGTGCAATGCTAACTGATAATAGGGGACATACTAGACACTAGAAGACAGAGGAGGTGCAATGCTAACTGATAATAGGGACCATACTAGACGCTAGAACACAGAGGAGGTGCAATGCTAACTCATAATAGGGGACTATACTAGACGCTAGAATACAGAGGAGGTGCAATGCTAACTGATAATAGGGGACTATACTAGACGCTAGAAGACAGGGGAGGTGCAATGCTAACTGATAATAGGGGACTATACTAGACGCTAGAAGACAGTGGAGGTGCAATGCTAACTGATAATAGGGGACTATACTAGACGCTAGAAGACAGAGGAGGTGCAATGCTAACTGATAATAGGGACTATACTAGACGCTAGAATACAGAGGATGTGCAATGCTAACTGATAATAGGGGACTATACTAGACGCTAGAAGACAGAGGAGGTGCAATGCTAACTGATAATAGGGGACTATACTAGACGCTAGAAGACAGAGGAGGTGCAATGCTAACTGATAATAGGGACTATACTAGACGCTAGAATACAGAGGAGGTGCAATGCTAACTGATAATAGGGGACTATACTAGACGCTAGAAGACAGAGGAGGTGCAATGCTAACTGAAAATAGGGGACATACTAGACGCTAGAACACAGAGGACGTGCAATGCTAACTGATAATAGGGGACTATACTAGACGCTAGAACACAGAGGAGGTGCAATGCTAACTGATAATAGGGGACTATACTAGACGCTAGAAGACAGAGGAGGTGCAATGCTAACTGATAATAGGGACCATACTAGACGCTAGAAGACAGAGGAGGGGCAATGATAACTGATAATAGGGGACATACTAGACGCTAGAGGACAGAGGAGGTGCAATGCTAAGTGATAATAGGGGACTATACTAGACGCTAGAAGACAGAGGAGGTGCAATACTAACTGATAATAGGGGACATACTAGACGCTAGAACACAGAGGACGTGCAATGCTAACTGATAATAGGGACCATACTATACCCTAGAAGACAGAGGATGTGCAATGCTAACTGATAATAGGGGACTATACTAGACGCTAGAAGACAGAGGAGGGGCAAAGCTAACTGATAATAGGGGACTATACTAGACGCTAGAAGACAGAGGAGGTGCAATATTAACTGATAATAGGGGACATACTAGACGCTAGAAGACAGAGGAGGTGCAATGCTAACTGATAATAGGGACCATACTAGACGCTAGAACACAGAGGAGGTGCAATGCGAACTGATAATAGGGACTATACTAGACGCTAGAAGACAGAGGAGGTGCAATACTAACTGATAATAGGGGACATACTAGACTCTAGAACACAGAGGAGGTGCAATGATAACTGATAATAGGGACCATACTAGACGCTAGAAGACAGAGGAGGTGCAATGCTAACTGATTATAGGGACCATACTAGACGCTAGAACACAGAGGAGGTGCAATGCTAACTGATAATAGGGGACTATACTAGACGCTAGAACACAGAGTAGGTGCAATGATAACTGATAATAGGGGACATACTAGACGCTAGAACACAGAGGAGGTGCAATGCTAACTGATAATAGGGACCATACTAGACGCTAGAACACAGAGGAGGTGCAATGCTAACTGATAATAGGGACTATACTAGACGCTAGAAGACAGAGGAGGTGCAATACTAACTGATAATAGGGGACATACTAGACGCTAGAAGACAGAGGAGGTGCAATGCTAACTGATAATAGGGACTATACTAGACGCTAGAAGACAGAGGAGGTGCTATGCTAACTGATAATAGGGACTATACTAGACGCTAGAAGACAGAGGAGGTTCAATGCTAACTGATAATAGGGACCATACTAGACGCTAGAACACAGAGGAGGTGCAATGCTAACTGATAATAGGGACCATACTAGACGCTAGAAGACAGAGGAGGTGCTATGCTAACTGATAATAGGGACTATACTAGACGCTAGAAGACAGAGGAGGTGCAATGCTAACTGATAATAGGGACCATACTAGACGCTAGAAGACAGAGGAGGTGCAATGCTAACTGATAATAGGGGACCATACTAGACGCTAGAAGACAGAGGAGGGGCAATGCTAACTGATAATAGGGACCATACTAGACGCTAGAAGACAGAGGAGGGACAATGCTAACTGATAATAGGGGACATACTAGACGCTAGAAGACAGAGGAGGTGCAATGCTAACTGATAATAGGGGACTATACTAGACGCTAGAAGACAGAGGAGGTGCAATGCTAACTGATAATTGGGGACCATACTAGACGATAGAAGACAGAGGAGGGGCAATGCTAACTGATAATAGGGACCACACTAGACGCTAGAAGACAGAGGAGGGACAATGCTAACTGATAATAGGGGACATACTAGACGCTAGAAGACAGAGGAGGTGCAATGCTAACTGATAATAGGGGACTATACTAGACGCTAGAAGACAGAGGAGGTGCTATGCTAACTGATAATAGGGGACCATACTAGACGCTAGAAGACAGAGGAGGTGCTATGCTAACTGATAATAGGGGACCATACTAGACGCTAGAAAACAGACGAGGGGCAATGTTAACTGATAATAGGGGACTACACTAGACGCTAGAAGACAGAGGAGGTGCAATGCTAACTGATCATAGGGGACCATACTAGACGCTAGAAGACAGAGGAGGTGCAATGCTAACTGATAATAGGAGACTATACTAGACGCTAGA
Organism: Meconema thalassinum; assembly: GCA_946902985.2. Taxonomy (NCBI): domain Eukaryota; kingdom Metazoa; phylum Arthropoda; class Insecta; order Orthoptera; family Tettigoniidae; genus Meconema; species Meconema thalassinum. The sequence continues at coordinate 788,958 of CAMPQE020000024.1, forward strand.
AGACAGAGGAGGTGCAATGCTAACTGATAATAGGGGACCATACTAGACGCTAGAAGACAGAGGAGGTGCAATGCTAACCGATAATAGGGGACTATACTAGACGCTAGAAGACAGAGGAGGTGCAATGCTAACTGATAATAGGGGACCATATTAGACGCTAGAAGACAGAGGAGGTTCAATGCTAACTGATAGTAGGGGACTATACTAGACGTTAGAAGACACAGGAGGTGCAATGCTAACTGATAATAGGGGACCATACTAGACGCTAGAAGACAGAGGAGGTGCTATGCTAACGGATAATAGGGGACCATACTAGACGCTAGAAGACAGAGGAGGTGCAATGCTAACTGATAATAGGGGACCATACTATACGCTAGAAGACAGAGGAGGGGCAATGCTAACTGATAATAGGGGACTATACTAGACGCTAGAAGACAGAGGATGTGCAATGCTAACTAATAATAGAGGACTATACTAGACGCTAGAAGACAGAGGATGTGCAATACTAACTGATAATAGGGGACTATACTAGACGCTAGAAGACAGAGGAGGGGCAATGCTAACTGATAATAGGGGACTATACTAGACGCTAGAAGACAGAGGATGGGAAATGCTATCTGATAATAGGGGACTATACTAGACGCTAGAAGACAGAGGAGGGGCAATGCTAACTGATAATAGGGGACTATACTAGACGCTAGAAGACAGAGGATGTGCAATGCTAACTAATAATAGAGGACTATACTAGACGCTAGAAGACAGAGGATGTGCAAAAATTCTAACTGATAATAGGGGACTATACTAGACGCTAGAAGACAGAGGAGGGGCAATACTAACTGATAATAGGGGACTATACTAGACGCTAGAAGACAGAGGATGGGAAATGCTATCTGATAATAGGGGACTATACAAGACGCTGGAAGACAGAGGAGTTGCAATACTAACTGATAATAGGGGACATACGAGACGCTAGAAGACAGAGGAGGAGCAATGCTAACTGATAATAGGGACCATACTAGACGCTAGAAGACAGAGGAGGTGCAATGCTAACTGATAATAGGGGACTATACTAGACGCTAGAAGACAGAGGAGGTGCAATGCTAACTGATAATAGGGGACATACTAGACGCTAGAAGACAGAGGAGGTGCAATGCTAACTGATAATAGGGGACATACTAGACGCTAGAAGACAGAGGACGTGCAATGCTAACTGATAATAGGGGACCATACTAGACGCTAGAAGACAGAGGAGGGGCAATGCTAACTGATAATAGGGACTATACTAGACGCTAGAAGACAGAGGAGGGGCAATACTAACTGACAATAGGGCACTATACTAGACGCTAGAAGACAGAGGAGGTGCAATGCTAGCTGATAATAGGGACTATACTAGACGCTAGAAGACAGAGGAGGTGCAATGCCAACTGATAATAGGGACCATACTAGACGCTAGAAGACAGAGGAGGTGCAATGGTAACTGATAATAGGGGACTATACTAGACGCTAGAAGACAGAGGAGGTGCAATACTAACTGAAAATAGGGGACTATACTAGACGCTAGAAGACAGAGGAGGTGCAATGCCAGCTGATAATAGGGACTATACTAGACGCTAGAAGACAGAGGAGGTGCAATACTAACTGATAATAGGAGACATACTAGACGCTAGAAGACAGAGGAGGGGCAAAGCTAACTGATAATAGGGCACTATACTAGACGCTATAAGACAGAGGAGGTGCAATGCTAGCTGATAATAGGGACCATACTAGACGCTAGAAGACAGAGGAGGTGCAATGGTAACTGATAATAGGGGACTATACTAGACGCTAGAAGACAGAGGAGGTGCAATACTAACTGAAAATAGGGGACTATACTAGACGCTAGAAGACAGAGGAGGTGCAATGCCAGCTGATAATAGGGACTATACTAGACGCTAGAAGACAGAGGAGGTGCAATACTAACTGATAATAGGAAACATACTAGACGCTAGAAGACAGAGGAGGGGCAAAGCTAACTGATAATAGGGGACCATACTAGACGCTAGAAGACAGAGGAGGGGCAATTCTAACTGATAATAGGGACTATACTAGACGCTAGAAGACAGAGGAGGGGCAATACTAACTGATAATAGGGGACTATACTAGACGCTAGAAGACAGAGGAGGTGCAATACTAACTGATAATAGGGACCATACTAGACGCTAGAAGACAGAGGAGGTGCAATACTAACTGATAATAGGGACTATACTAGACGCTAGAAGACAGAGGAGGGGCAATGATAACTGATAATAGGGGACTATACTAGACGCTCGAAGACAGAGGAGGTGCAATACTAACTGATAATAGGGACCATACTAGACGCTAGAAGACAGAGGAGGTGCAATGATAACTGATAATAGGGACCATACTAGACACTAGAAGACAGAGGAGGTGCAATACTAACTGATAATAGGGACTATACTAGACGCTAGAAGACAGAGGAGGGGCAATGATAACTGATAATAGGGACTATACTAGACGCTAGAAGACAGAGGAGGTGCAATGTTAACTGATAATAGGGGACCATACTAGACGCTAGAAGACAGAGGAGGGGCAATGATAACTGATAATAGGGACTATACTAGACGCTAGAAGACAGAGGAGGGGCAATGATAACTGATAATAGGGACTATACTAGACGCTAGAAGACAGAGGAGGGGCAATGCTAACTGATAATAGGGATTATACTAGACGCTAGAAGACAGAGGAGGTGCAATGCTAACTGATAATAGGGACTATACTAGACGCTAGAAGGCAGAGGAGGGGCAATGATAACTGATAATAGGGACTAAACTAGACGCTAGAAGACGGAGGAGATGCAATGCTAACTGATAATAGGGGACCATACTAGACGCTAGAAGACAGAGGAGGGGCAATGATAACTGATAATAGGGACTATACTAGACGCTAGAAGACAGAGGAGGGGCTATGCTAACTGATAATAGGGGACTATACTAGACGCTAGAAGACAGAGGAGGGGAAATGATAACTGATAATAGGGACTATACTAGACGCTAGAAGACAGAGGAGGGGCAATGCTAACTGATAATAGGGACCATACTAGACGCTAGAAGACAGAGGAGGTGCATTGCTAACTGATAATAGGGGACATACTAGACGCTAGAAGACAGAGGATGGGCAAAGCTAACTGATAATAGGGACTATACTAGACGCTAGAAGACAGAGGAGGGGCAATACTAACTGATAATAGGTACTATACTAGACGCTAGAAGACAGAGGAGGCGCATTGCTTACTGATAATAGGGGACATACTAGACGCTAGAAGACAGAGGAGGGGCAATGCTAACTGATAATAGGGGACCATACTAGACGCTAGAAGGCAGAGGAGGGGCAATGCTAACTGATAATATGGACTATACTAGACGCTAGAAGACAGAGGAGGGGCAATACTACCTGATAATAGCGGACTATACTAGACGCTAGAAGACAGAGGAGGTGCAATGCTAGCTGATAATAGGGTCTACACTAGACGCTAGAAGACAGAGGAGGTGCAATGCTAACTGATAATAGGGACCATACTAGACGCTAGAAGACAGAGGAGGGGCAATGCTAACTGATAATAGGGGACCATACAAGACGCTAGAAGACAGAGCAGGGGCAATGCTAACTGATAATAGGGACTATACTAGACGCTAGAAGACAGAGGAGGGGCAATACTAACTGATAATAGGGCACTATACTAGACGCTAGAAGACAGAGGAGGTGCAATGTTAGCTGATAATAGGGACTATACTAGACGCTAGAAGACAGAGGAGGTGCAATGCTAACTGATAATAGGGACCATACTAGACGCTAGAAGACAGAGGAGGTGCAATGCTAACTGATAATAGGGGACTATACTAGACGCTAGAAGACAGAGGATGTGCAATGCTAACTGATAATAGGGACTATACTAGACGCTAGAAGACAGAGGAGGTGCAATGCTAACTGATAATAGGGTCCATACTAGACGCTAGAAGACAGAGGAGGTGCAATGCTAACTGATAATAGGGTACTATACTAGACGCTAGAAGACAGAGGATGTGCAAAGTTAACTGATAATAGGGGACTATACTAGACGCTAGAAGACAGAGGAGGTGCAATGCTAACTGATAATAGGGGACTATACTAGACGCTAGAGGAGGTGCAATGCTAACTGATAATAGGGGACATACTAGACGCTAGAAGACAGAGGAGGTGCAATGCTAACTTATAATAGGGACCATACTAGACGCTAGAAGACAGAGGAGGGGCAATGATAACTGATAATAGGGACCATTCTAGACGCTAGAAGACAGAGGAGGTGCAATGCTAACTGATAATAGGGGACTATACTAGACGCTAGAAGACAGAGGAGGTGCAATGCTAACTGATAATAGTGGACTATACTAGACGCTAGAAGACAGAGCAGGGGCAATGCTAATTGATAATAGGGGATTATACTAGACGCTAGAAGACAGAGGAGGTGCAATGCTAACTGATAATAGGGACCATACTAGACGCTAGGAGACAGAGGAGGGGCAATGATAACTGATAATAGGGACCATACTAGACGCTAGAAGACAGAGGAGGTGCAATGCTAACTGATAATAGGGGACAATACTAGACGCTAGAAGACAGAGGAGGTGCAATGCTAACTGATAATAGGGACCATACTAGACGCTAGAAGACAGAGGAGGGGCAATGATAACGGATAATAGGGGACATACTAGACGCTAGAGGACAGAGGAAGTGCAATGCTAAGTGATAATAGGGGACTATACTAGACGCTAGAAGACAGAGCAGGGGCAATGCTAACTGATAATAGGGGACTATATTAGACGCTAGAAGACAGAGGAGGGGCAATGCTAACTGATAATAGGGACTATACTAAACGCTAGAAGACAGAGGAGGGGCAATACTAACTGATAATAGGGGACTATACTACACGCTAGAAGACAGAGGAGGTGCAATGCCAGCTGATAATAGGGACTATACTAGACGCTAGAAGACAGAGGAGGTGCAATACTAACTGATAATAGGAAACATACTAGACGCTAGAAGACAGAGGAGGGGCAAAGCTAACTGATAATAGGGGACCATACTAGACGCTAGAAGACAGAGGAGGGGCAATTCTAACTGATAATAGGGACTATACTAGACGCTAGAAGACAGAGGAGGGGCAATACTAACTGATAATAGGGGACTATACTAGACGCTAGAAGACAGAGGAGGTGCAATACTAACTGATAATAGGGACCATACTAGACGCTAGAAGACAGAGGAGGTGCAATACTAACTGATAATAGGGACTATACTAGACGCTAGAAGACAGAGGAGGGGCAATGATAACTGATAATAGGGGACTATACTAGACGCTCGAAGACAGAGGAGGTGCAATACTAACTGATAATAGGGACCATACTAGACGCTAGAAGACAGAGGAGGTGCAATGATAACTGATAATAGGGACCATACTAGACACTAGAAGACAGAGGAGGTGCAATACTAACTGATAATAGGGACTATACTAGACGCTAGAAGACAGAGGAGGGGCAATGATAACTGATAATAGGGACTATACTAGACGCTAGAAGACAGAGGAGGTGCAATGTTAACTGATAATAGGGGACCATACTAGACGCTAGAAGACAGAGGAGGGGCAATGATAACTGATAATAGGGACTATACTAGACGCTAGAAGACAGAGGAGGGGCAATGATAACTGATAATAGGGACTATACTAGACGCTAGAAGACAGAGGAGGGGCAATGCTAACTGATAATAGGGATTATACTAGACGCTAGAAGACAGAGGAGGTGCAATGCTAACTGATAATAGGGACTATACTAGACGCTAGAAGGCAGAGGAGGGGCAATGATAACTGATAATAGGGACTAAACTAGACGCTAGAAGACGGAGGAGATGCAATGCTAACTGATAATAGGGGACCATACTAGACGCTAGAAGACAGAGGAGGGGCAATGATAACTGATAATAGGGACTATACTAGACGCTAGAAGACAGAGGAGGGGCTATGCTAACTGATAATAGGGGACTATACTAGACGCTAGAAGACAGAGGAGGGGAAATGATAACTGATAATAGGGACTATACTAGACGCTAGAAGACAGAGGAGGGGCAATGCTAACTGATAATAGGGACCATACTAGACGCTAGAAGACAGAGGAGGTGCATTGCTAACTGATAATAGGGGACATACTAGACGCTAGAAGACAGAGGATGGGCAAAGCTAACTGATAATAGGGACTATACTAGACGCTAGAAGACAGAGGAGGGGCAATACTAACTGATAATAGGTACTATACTAGACGCTAGAAGACAGAGGAGGCGCATTGCTTACTGATAATAGGGGACATACTAGACGCTAGAAGACAGAGGAGGGGCAATGCTAACTGATAATAGGGGACCATACTAGACGCTAGAAGGCAGAGGAGGGGCAATGCTAACTGATAATATGGACTATACTAGACGCTAGAAGACAGAGGAGGGGCAATACTACCTGATAATAGCGGACTATACTAGACGCTAGAAGACAGAGGAGGTGCAATGCTAGCTGATAATAGGGTCTACACTAGACGCTAGAAGACAGAGGAGGTGCAATGCTAACTGATAATAGGGACCATACTAGACGCTAGAAGACAGAGGAGGGGCAATGCTAACTGATAATAGGGGACCATACAAGACGCTAGAAGACAGAGCAGGGGCAATGCTAACTGATAATAGGGACTATACTAGACGCTAGAAGACAGAGGAGGGGCAATACTAACTGATAATAGGGCACTATACTAGACGCTAGAAGACAGAGGAGGTGCAATGTTAGCTGATAATAGGGACTATACTAGACGCTAGAAGACAGAGGAGGTGCAATGCTAACTGATAATAGGGACCATACTAGACGCTAGAAGACAGAGGAGGTGCAATGCTAACTGATAATAGGGGACTATACTAGACGCTAGAAGACAGAGGATGTGCAATGCTAACTGATAATAGGGACTATACTAGACGCTAGAAGACAGAGGAGGTGCAATGCTAACTGATAATAGGGTCCATACTAGACGCTAGAAGACAGAGGAGGTGCAATGCTAACTGATAATAGGGTACTATACTAGACGCTAGAAGACAGAGGATGTGCAAAGTTAACTGATAATAGGGGACTATACTAGACGCTAGAAGACAGAGGAGGTGCAATGCTAACTGATAATAGGGGACTATACTAGACGCTAGAGGAGGTGCAATGCTAACTGATAATAGGGGACATACTAGACGCTAGAAGACAGAGGAGGTGCAATGCTAACTTATAATAGGGACCATACTAGACGCTAGAAGACAGAGGAGGGGCAATGATAACTGATAATAGGGACCATTCTAGACGCTAGAAGACAGAGGAGGTGCAATGCTAACTGATAATAGGGGACTATACTAGACGCTAGAAGACAGAGGAGGTGCAATGCTAACTGATAATAGTGGACTATACTAGACGCTAGAAGACAGAGCAGGGGCAATGCTAATTGATAATAGGGGATTATACTAGACGCTAGAAGACAGAGGAGGTGCAATGCTAACTGATAATAGGGACCATACTAGACGCTAGGAGACAGAGGAGGGGCAATGATAACTGATAATAGGGACCATACTAGACGCTAGAAGACAGAGGAGGTGCAATGCTAACTGATAATAGGGGACAATACTAGACGCTAGAAGACAGAGGAGGTGCAATGCTAACTGATAATAGGGACCATACTAGACGCTAGAAGACAGAGGAGGGGCAATGATAACGGATAATAGGGGACATACTAGACGCTAGAGGACAGAGGAAGTGCAATGCTAAGTGATAATAGGGGACTATACTAGACGCTAGAAGACAGAGCAGGGGCAATGCTAACTGATAATAGGGGACTATATTAGACGCTAGAAGACAGAGGAGGGGCAATGCTAACTGATAATAGGGACTATACTAAACGCTAGAAGACAGAGGAGGGGCAATACTAACTGATAATAGGGGACTATACTACACGCTAGAAGACAGAGGAGGTGCAATGCTAGCTGATAATAGGGACTATACTAGACGCTAGAAGACAGAGGAGGTGCAATGCTAACTGATAATAGGGACCATACTAGACGCTAGAAGACAGGAGGTGCAATGCTAACTGATAATAGGTGACGATACTAGACGCTAGAAGACAGAGGAGGTTCAATACTAACTGATAATAGGGGACTATACTAGACGCTAGAAGACAGAAGAGGTGCAATGCTAATTGATAATAGGGGACTATACTAGACGCTAGAAGACAGAGGAGGTTCAATGATAACTGATAATAGGGACCATACTAGACGCTAGAGGACAGAGGAGGTGCAATACTAACTGATAATAGGGACTATACTAGACGCTAGAAGACAGAGGAGGGGCAATGATAACTGATATTAGGGACTATACTAGACGCTAGAAGACAGAGGAGGTGCAATGTTAACTGATAATAGGGGACCATACTAGACGCTAGAAGACAGAGGAGGGAAAATGATAACTGATAATAGGGACTAAACTAGACGCTAGAAGACAGAGGAGGTGCAATACTAACTGATAATAGGGACCATACTAGACGCTAGAAGACAGAGGAGGTGCAATACTAACTGATAATAGGGACTATACTAGACGCTAGAAGACAGAGGAGGGGCAATGATAACTGATAATAGGGACTATACTAGACGCTAGAAGGCAGAGGAGGGGCAATGATAACTGATAATAGGGACTATACTAGACGCTAGAAGACAGAGGAGGTGCAATGTTAACTGATAATAGGGGACCATACTAGACGCTAGAAGACAGAGGAGGGAAAATGATAACTGATAATAGGGACTATACTAGACGCTAGAAGACAGAGGAGGTGCAATGTTAACTGATAATAGGGACCATACTAGACGCTAGAAGACAGAGGAGGGGCAATGCTAACTGATAATAGGGGACCATACTAGACGCTAGAAGACAGAGTAGGGGCAATGCTAACTGATAATAGGGACTATATTAGACGCTAGAAGACAGAGGAGGGGCAATGCTAACTGATAATAGGGACTATTCTACACGCTAGAAGACAGAGGAGGTGCAATGCTAACTGATAATAGGGACTATACTAGACGCTAGAAGGCAGAGGAGGGGCAATGATAACTGATAATAGGGACTATACTAGACGCTAGAAGACAGAGGAGATGCAATGCTAACTGATAATAGGGGACATACTAGACGCTAGATGACAGAGGAGGGGCAATGATAACTGATAATAGGGACTATACTAGACGCTAGAAGACAGAGGAGGGGCTATGCTAACTGATAATAGGGGACTATACTAGACGCTAGAAGACAGAGGAGGGGCAATGATAACTGATAATAGGGACTATACTAGACGCTAGAAGACAGAGGAGGGGCAATGCTAACTGATAATAGGGACCATACTAGACGCTAGAAGACAGAGGAGGCGCATTGCTAACTGATAATAGGGGACATACTAGACGCTAGAAGACAGAGGATGGGCAATGCTAACTGATAATAGGGACTATACTAGACGCTAGAAGACAGAGGAGGGGCAATACTAACTGATAATAGGTACTATACTAGACGCTAGAAGACAGAGGAGGCGCATTGCTAACTGATAATAGGGGACATACTAGACGCTAGAAGACAGAGGAGGTGCAATGCTAACTGATAATAGGGGACCATACTAGACGCTAGAAGACAGAGGAGGGGCAATGCTAACTGATAATATGGAGTATACTAGACGCTAGAAGACAGAGGAGGGGCAATACTAACTGATAATAGGGGACTATACTAGACGCTAGAAGACAGAGGAGGTGCAATGCTAGTTGATAATAGGGACAATACTAGACGCTAGAAGACAGAGGAGGTGCAATGCTAACTGATAATAGGGACCATACTAGACGCTAGAAGACAGAGGAGGGGCAATGCTAACTGATAATAGGGGACCATACTAGACGCTAGAAGACAGAGGAGGGGCAATGCTAACTGATAATAGGGACTATACTAGACGCTAGAAGACAGAGGAGGGGCAATACTAACTGATAATAGGGCACTATACTAGACGCTAGAAGACAGAGGAGGTGCAATGCTAGCTGATAATAGGGACTATACTAGACGCTAGAAGACAGAGGAGGTGCAATGCTAACTGATAATAGGGACCATACTAGACGCTAGAAGACTGAGGATGTGCAATGGTAACTGATAATAGGGGACTATACTAGACGCTAGAAGACAGAGGAGGTGCAATACTAACTGAAAATAGGGGACTATACTAGACGCTAGAAGACAGAGGAGGTGCAATGCCAGCTGATAATAGGGACTATACTAGACGCTAGAAGACAGAGGAGGTGCAATACTAACTGATAATAGGGGACATACTAGACGCTAGAAGACAGAGGAGGGGCAAAGCTAACTGATAATAGGGGACCATACTAGACGCTAGAAGACAGAGGAGGGGCAAGTCTAACTGATAATAGGGACTATACTAGACGCTAGAAGACAGAGGAGGGGCAATACTAACTGATAATAGGGGACTATACTAGACGCTAGAAGACAGAGGAGGTGCAATGCTAGCTGATAATAGGGACTATACTAGACGCTAGAAGGCAGAGGAGGGGCATTGATAACTGATAATAGGGACTATACTAGACGCTAGAAGACAGGAGCAGGGGCAATGCTAACTGATAATAGGGACTATACTAGACGCTAGAAGACAGAGGAGGGGCAATGATAACTGATAATAGGGGACTATACTAGACGCTAGAAGACAGAGGAGGTGCAATACTAACTGATAATAGGGACCATACTAGACGCTAGAAGACAGAGGAGGTGCAATGATAACTGATAATAGGGACTATACTAGACGCTAGAAGACAGAGGAGGTTCAATGATAACTGATAATAGGGACCATACTAGACGCTAGAAGACAGAGGAGGTGCAATACTAACTGATATTAGGGACTATACTAGACGCTAGAAGACAGAGGAGGGACAATGATAACTGATAATAGGGACTATACTAGACGCTAGAAGACAGAGGAGGTGCAATGTTAACTGATAATAGGGGACCATACTAGACGCTAGAAGACAGAGGAGGGGCAATGATAACTGATAATAGGGACTATACTAGACGCTAGAAGACAGAGGAGGGGCAATGATAATTGATAATAGGGACTATACTAGACGCTAGAAGACAGAGGAGGGGCAATGCTAACTGATAATAGGGACTATACTAGACGCTAGAAGACAGAGGAGGTGCAATGCTAACTGATAATAGGGACTATACTAGACGCTAGAAGGCAGAGGAGGGGCAATGATAACTGATAATAGGGGACCATACCTGACGCTAGAAGACAGAGGAGGGGCAATGATAACTGATAATAGGGACTATACTAGACGCTAGAAGACAGAGGAGGGGCTATGCTAACTGATAATAGGGGACTATACTAGACGCTAGAAGACAGAGGAGGGGAAATGATAACTGATAATAGGGACTATACTAGACGCTAGAAGACAAAGGAGGGGCAATGCTAACTGATAATAGGGACCATACTAGACGCTAGAAGACAGAGGAGGTGCATTGCTAACTGATAATAGGGGACATACTAGACGCTAGAAGACAGAGGATGGGCAAAGCTAACTGATAATAGGGACTATACTAGACGCTAGAAGACAGAGGAGGGGCAATACTAACTGATAATAGGTACTATACTAGACGCTAGAAGACAGAGGCGGCGCATTGCTAACTGATAATAGGGGACATACTAGACGCTAGAAGACAGAGGAGGGGCAATGCTAACTGATAATAGGGGACCATACTAGACGCTAGAATGCAGAGGAGGGGCAATGCTAACTGATAATATGGACTATACTAGACGCTAGAAGACAGAGGAGGGGCAATACTACCTGATAATAGGGGACTATACTAGACGCTAGAAGACAGAGGAGGTGCAATGCTAGCTGATAATAGGGACTATACTAGACGCTAGAAGACAGAGGAGGTGCAATGCTAACTGATAATAGGGACCATACTAGACGCTAGAAGAGAGAGGAGGGGCAATGCTAACTGATAATAGGGGACCATACAAGACGCTAGAAGACAGAGGAGGGGCAATGCTAACTGATAATAGGGACTATACTAGACGCTAGAAGACAGAGGAGGGGCAATACTAACTGATAATAGGGCACTATACTAGACGCTAGAAGACAGAGGTGGTGCAATGTTAGCTGATAATAGGGACTATACTAGACGCTAGAAGACAGAGGAGGTGCAATGCTAACTGATAATAGGGACCATACTAGACGCTAGAAGACAGAGGAGGTGCAATGGTAACTGATAATAGGGGACTATATTAGACGCTAGAAGACAGAGGAGGTGCAATACTAACCTATAATAGGGGACTATACTAGACGCTAGAAGACAGAGGAGGTGCAATGCTAGCTGATAATAGGGACTATACTAGACGCTAGAAGACAGAGGAGGTGCAATACTAACTGATAATAGGGGACTATACTAGACGCTAGAAGACAGAGGAGGTGCAATGCTAACTGATAATAGGGACTATACTAGACGCTAGAAGACAGAGGAGGTGCAATGCTAGCTGATAATAGGGACTATACTAGACGCTAGAAGACAGAGGAGGGGCAATGATAACTGATAATAGGGACTATACTAGACGCTAGAAGACAGAGGAGGTGCAATGCTAGCTGATAATAGGGACTATACTAGACGCTAGAAGACAGAGGATGTGCAATGCTAACTGATAATAGGGACCATACTAGACGCTAGAAGACAGAGGAGGTGCAATGCTAACTGATAATAGGGGACTATACTAGACGCTAGAAGACAGAGGAGGTGCAATGCTAACTGATAATATGGACTATACTAGACGCTAGAAGACAGAGGGGGGGCAAAGCTAACTGATAATAGGGGACCATACTAGACGCTAGAAGACAGAGGAGGGGCAATACTAACTGATAATAGGTACTATACTAGACGCTAGAAGACAGAGGAGGCGCATTGCTAACTGATAATAGGGGACATACTAGACGCTAGAAGACAGAGGAGGTGCAATGCTAACTGATAATAGGGGACCATACTAGACGCTAGAAGACAGAGGAGGGGCAATGCTAACTGATAATATGGACTATACTAGACGCTAGAAGACAGAGGAGGGGCAATACTAACTGATAATAGGGGACTATACTAGACGCTAGAAGACAGAGGAGGTGCAATGCTAGTTGATAATAGGGACAATACTAGACGCTAGAAGACAGAGGAGGTGCAATGCTAACTGATAATAGGGACCATACTAGACGCTAGAAGACAGAGGAGGGGCAATGCTAACTGATAATAGGGGACCATACTAGACGCTAGAAGACAGAGGAGGGGCAATGCTAACTGATAATAGGGACTATACTAGACGCTAGAAGACAGAGGAGGGGCAATACTAACTGATAATAGGGCACTATACTAGACGCTAGAAGACAGAGGAGGTGCAATGCTAGCTGATAATAGGGACTATACTAGACGCTAGAAGACAGAGGAGGTGCAATGCTAACTGATAATAGGGACCATACTAGACGCTAGAAGACTGAGGATGTGCAATGGTAACTGATAATAGGGGACTATACTAGACGCTAGAAGACAGAGGAGGTGCAATACTAACTGAAAATAGGGGACTATACTAGACGCTAGAAGACAGAGGAGGTGCAATGCCAGCTGATAATAGGGACTATACTAGACGCTAGAAGACAGAGGAGGTGCAATACTAACTGATAATAGGGGACATACTAGACGCTAGAAGACAGAGGAGGGGCAAAGCTAACTGATAATAGGGGACCATACTAGACGCTAGAAGACAGAGGAGGGGCAAGTCTAACTGATAATAGGGACTATACTAGACGCTAGAAGACAGAGGAGGGGCAATACTAACTGATAATAGGGGACTATACTAGACGCTAGAAGACAGAGGAGGTGCAATGCTAGCTGATAATAGGGACTATACTAGACGCTAGAAGGCAGAGGAGGGGCATTGATAACTGATAATAGGGACTATACTAGACGCTAGAAGACAGAGCAGGGGCAATGCTAACTGATAATAGGGACTATACTAGACGCTAGAAGACAGAGGAGGGGCAATGATAACTGATAATAGGGGACTATACTAGACGCTAGAAGACAGAGGAGGTGCAATACTAACTGATAATAGGGACCATACTAGACGCTAGAAGACAGAGGAGGTGCAATGATAACTGATAATAGGGACTATACTAGACGCTAGAAGACAGAGGAGGTTCAATGATAACTGATAATAGGGACCATACTAGACGCTAGAAGACAGAGGAGGTGCAATACTAACTGATATTAGGGACTATACTAGACGCTAGAAGACAGAGGAGGGACAATGATAACTGATAATAGGGACTATACTAGACGCTAGAAGACAGAGGAGGTGCAATGTTAACTGATAATAGGGGACCATACTAGACGCTAGAAGACAGAGGAGGGGCAATGATAACTGATAATAGGGACTATACTAGACGCTAGAAGACAGAGGAGGGGCAATGATAATTGATAATAGGGACTATACTAGACGCTAGAAGACAGAGGAGGGGCAATGCTAACTGATAATAGGGACTATACTAGACGCTAGAAGACAGAGGAGGTGCAATGCTAACTGATAATAGGGACTATACTAGACGCTAGAAGGCAGAGGAGGGGCAATGATAACTGATAATAGGGGACCATACCTGACGCTAGAAGACAGAGGAGGGGCAATGATAACTGATAATAGGGACTATACTAGACGCTAGAAGACAGAGGAGGGGCTATGCTAACTGATAATAGGGGACTATACTAGACGCTAGAAGACAGAGGAGGGGAAATGATAACTGATAATAGGGACTATACTAGACGCTAGAAGACAAAGGAGGGGCAATGCTAACTGATAATAGGGACCATACTAGACGCTAGAAGACAGAGGAGGTGCATTGCTAACTGATAATAGGGGACATACTAGACGCTAGAAGACAGAGGATGGGCAAAGCTAACTGATAATAGGGACTATACTAGACGCTAGAAGACAGAGGAGGGGCAATACTAACTGATAATAGGTACTATACTAGACGCTAGAAGACAGAGGCGGCGCATTGCTAACTGATAATAGGGGACATACTAGACGCTAGAAGACAGAGGAGGGGCAATGCTAACTGATAATAGGGGACCATACTAGACGCTAGAATGCAGAGGAGGGGCAATGCTAACTGATAATATGGACTATACTAGACGCTAGAAGACAGAGGAGGGGCAATACTACCTGATAATAGGGGACTATACTAGACGCTAGAAGACAGAGGAGGTGCAATGCTAGCTGATAATAGGGACTATACTAGACGCTAGAAGACAGAGGAGGTGCAATGCTAACTGATAATAGGGACCATACTAGACGCTAGAAGAGAGAGGAGGGGCAATGCTAACTGATAATAGGGGACCATACAAGACGCTAGAAGACAGAGGAGGGGCAATGCTAACTGATAATAGGGACTATACTAGACGCTAGAAGACAGAGGAGGGGCAATACTAACTGATAATAGGGCACTATACTAGACGCTAGAAGACAGAGGTGGTGCAATGTTAGCTGATAATAGGGACTATACTAGACGCTAGAAGACAGAGGAGGTGCAATGCTAACTGATAATAGGGACCATACTAGACGCTAGAAGACAGAGGAGGTGCAATGGTAACTGATAATAGGGGACTATATTAGACGCTAGAAGACAGAGGAGGTGCAATACTAACCTATAATAGGGGACTATACTAGACGCTAGAAGACAGAGGAGGTGCAATGCTAGCTGATAATAGGGACTATACTAGACGCTAGAAGACAGAGGAGGTCAAATACTAACTGATAATAGGGGACTATACTAGACGCTAGAAGACAGAGGAGGTGCAATGCTAACTGATAATAGGGACTATACTAGACGCTAGAAGACAGAGGAGGTGCAATGCTAGCTGATAATAGGGACTATACTAGACGCTAGAAGACAGAGGAGGGGCAATGATAACTGATAATAGGGACTATACTAGACGCTAGAAGACAGAGGAGGTGCAATGCTAGCTGATAATAGGGACTATACTAGACGCTAGAAGACAGAGGATGTGCAATGCTAACTGATAATAGGGACCATACTAGACGCTAGAAGACAGAGGAGGTGCAATGCTAACTGATAATAGGGGACTATACTAGACGCTAGAAGACAGAGGAGGTGCAATGCTAACTGATAATATGGACTATACTAGACGCTAGAAGACAGAGGGGGGGCAAAGCTAACTGATAATAGGGGACCATACTAGACGCTAGAAGACAGAGGAGGGCCAATGCTAACTGATAATAGGGACTATACTAGACGCTAGAAGACAGAGGAGGGGGAATACTAACTGATAATAGGGGACTATACTAGACGCTAGAAGACAGAGGAGGTGCAATGCTAGCTGATAATAGGGACTATACTAGACGCTAGAAGACAGAGGAGGTGCAATGCTAGCTGATAATAGGGACTATACTAGACGCTAGAAGACAGAGGAGGGGCAATGATAACTGATAATAGGGACTATACTAGACGCTAGAAGACAGAGGAGGTGCAATGCTAGCTGATAATAGGGACTATACTAGACGCTAGAAGACAGAGGATGTGCAATGCTAACTGATAATAGGGACCATACTAGACGCTAGAAGACAGAGGAGGTGCAATGCTAACTGATAATAGGGGACTATACTAGACGCTAGAAGACAGAGGAGGTGCAATACTAACTGATAATAGGGGACTATACTAGACGCTAGAAGACAGAGGAGGTGCAATGCTAACTGATAATAGAGACTATACTAGACGCTAGAAGACAGAGGAGGGGCAATGATAACTGATAATAGGGAGCATACTAGACGCTAGAAGACAGAGGAGGGGCAATGATAACTGATAATAGGGATTATACTAGACGCTAGAAGACAGAGCTGGGGCAATGGTAACTGATAATAGGGGACTATACCTGACGCTAGAAGACAGAGGATGTGCAATGCTAACTGATAATAGGGACTATACTAGACGCTAGAAGACAGAGGAGTTGCAATGCTAACTGATAATAGGGGCCATACTAGACGCTAGAAGACAGAGGAGGTGCAATGCTAACTGATAATAGGGTACTATACTAGACGCTAGAAGACAGAGGAAGTGCAATGTTAACTGATAATAGGGACCATACTAGACGCTAGAAGACAGAGGAGGTCCAATGCTAACTGATAATAGGGGACTATACTAGACGCTAGAAGACAGAGGAGGGGCAATGATAACTGATAATAGGGACCATACTAGACGCTAGAAGACAGAGGATGTGCAATGCTAACTGATAATAGGGGACTATACTAGACGCTAGAAGACAGAGGAGGTGCAATGCTAACTGATAATCGGGGACAATACTAGACGCTAGAAGACAGAGCAGGGGCAATGCTAACTGATAATAGGGGACTATACTAGAAGCTAGAAGACAGGGGAGGTGCAATGCTAACTAATAATAGGGACCATACTAGACGCTAGGAGACAGAGGAGGTGCAATGCTAACTGATAATAGGGGACTATACTAGACGCTAGAAGACAGAGGAGGTGCAATGCTAACTGATAATAGGGGACATACTAGACGCTACAAGACAGAGGAGGTGCAATGCTAACTGATAATAGGGGACATACTAGACGCTAGAAGACAGAGGAGGTGCAATACTAACTGATAATAGGGGCCATACTAGACGCTAGAAGACATAGGAGGGGCAATTCTTACTGATAATTTGGACTATACTAGCGGCTAGAAGACAGAGGAGGTGCAATGCTAACTGATAATAGGGGACTATACCTGACGCTAGAAGACAGAGGATGTGCAATGCTAACTGATAATAGGGACTACACTAGACGCTAGAAGACAGAGGAGGTTCAATGATCACTGATAATAGGGACCATACTAGACGCTAGAAGACAGAGGAGGTGCAATACTAACTGATAATAGGGACTATACTAGACTCTAGAAGACAGAGGAGGTGCAATGATAACTGATAATAGGGACTATACTAGACGCTAGAAGACAGAGGAGGTGCAATACTAACTGATAATAGGGACCATACTAGACGCTAGAAGATAGAGGAGGTGCAATACTAACTGATAATAGGGACTATCCTAGACGCTAGAAGACAGAGGAGGTGCAATGCTAACTGATAATAGGGGACTATACTAAACGCTAGAACACAGAGGAGGGGCATTGCTAACTGATAATAGGGGACTATACTAGACGCTAGAAGACAGAGAAGGTACAATGCTAACTGCTAATAGGAGACACACTAGACGCTAGAAGACAGAGGAGGTGCAATGCTAACTGATAATAGGGGACTATACTAGACGCTAAAGGAGGGGCAATGATAACTGATAAAAGGGGACTATACTAGACGCTAGAAGACAGAGGAGGTGCAATGCTAACTGATAATAGGGGACATACTAGACGCTAGAAGACAGAGGAGGTGCAATGCTAACTGATAATAGGGGACTATACTAGACGCTAGAAGAAAGAGCAGGGGCAATGCTAACTGATAATAGGGGACTATACTAGACGCTAGAAGACAGAGGAGGGGCAATGATAACTGATAATAGGGACCATACTCGACGCTAGAAAACAGAGGAGGGGCAATGCTAACTGTTAACAGGGGACTATACTAGACGCTAGAAGACAAAGGAGGTGCAATGCTAACAGAAAATAGGGGACCATACTAGACGCTAGAAGACAGAGGAGGGGCAATGCTAACTGATAATAGGGGACTATACTAGACGCTAGAGGAGGTGCAATGATAACTGATAATAGGGACCATACTAGACGCTAGAGGAGGTGCAATGCTAACTGATAATAGGGGACATACTAGACGCTAGAAGACAGAGGAGGTGCAATGGTAACTGATAATAGGGGACTATACTAGACGCTAGAAGACAGAGGAGGGGCAATGCTAACTGATTATAGGGGACCATAGTAGACGCTAGAAGACAGAGGAGGGGCAATGCTAACTGATAATAGAAGACTCTACTAGACGCTAGAAGACAGAGGAGGGGCAATGCTAACTGATAATAGGGACCATACTAGACGCTAGAAGACAGAGGAGGGGCAATGCTAACTGATAATAGGGGACCATACTAGACACTAGAAGACAGAGGAGGGGCAATGCTAACTGATAATAGGGGACTATACTAGACGCTAGAAGACACGAGGAGGTGCAATGCTAACTGATAATAGGGACCGTACTAGACGCTAGAAGACAGAGGAGGGGCAATGCTAACTGATAATAGGGGAATATACTAGACGCTAGAGGAGGGGCAATGCTAACTGATAATAGGGGACCATACTAGGCGCTAGAAGACAGAGGAGGTGCAATGCTAACTGATAATAGGGGACTATACTAGACGCTAGAAGACAGAGGAGGGGCAATGCTAACTGATAATAGGGACCATACTAGACGCTAGAAGACAGAGGAGGGACAATGCTAACTGATAATAGGGGACATACTAGACGCTAGAAGACAGAGGAGGTGCAATGCTAACTGATAATAGGGGACTATACTAGACGCTAGAAGACAGAGGAGGTGCAATGCTAACTGATAATTGGGGACCATACTAGACGCTAGAAGACAGAGGAGGGGCAATGCTAACTGATAATAGGGACCATACTAGACGCTAGAAGACAGAAGAGGGACAATGCTAACTGATAATAGGGGACATACTAGATGCTAGAAGACAGAGGAGGTGCAATGCTAACTGATAATAGGGGACTATACTAGACGCTAGAAGACAGAGGAGGTGCTATGCTAACTGATAATAGGGGACCATACTAGACGCTAGAAGACAGAGGAGGTGCTATGCTAACTGATAATAGGGGACCATACTAGACGCTAGAAAACAGACGAGGGGCAATGCTAACTGATAATAGGGGACTATACTAGACGCTAGAAGACAGAGGAGTTGCAATGCTAACTGATAATAGAGGACCATACTAGACGCTAGAAGACAGAGGAGGTGCAATGCTAACTGATAATAGGAGACTATACTAGACGCTAGAAGACAGAGGAGGTGCAATGCTAACTGATAATAGGGGACCATACTAGACGCTAGAAGACAGAGGAGGCGCAATGCTAACCGATAATAGGGGACTATACTAGACGCTAGAAGACAGAGGAGGTGCAATGCTAACTGATAATAGGGGACCATATTAGACGCTAGAAGACAGAGGAGGTGCAATGCTAACTGATAGTAGGGGACTATACTAGACGTTAGAAGACACAGGAGGTGCAATGCTAACTGATAATAGGGGACCATACTAGACGCTAGAAGACAGAGGAGGTGCTATGCTAACTGATAATAGGGGACATACTAGACGCTAGAAGACAGAGGAGGTGCAATGCTAACTGATAATAGGGGACCATACTAGACGCTAGAAGACAGAGGAGGTGCAATGCTAACTGATAATAGGGGCCATACTAGACGCTAGAAACAGAGGAGGTGCTATGCTAACGGATAATAGGGGACCATACTAGACGCTAGAAGACAGAGGAGGTGCAATGCTAACTGATAATAGGGGACCATACTATACGCTAGAAGACAGAGGAGGGGCAATGCTAACTGATAATAGGGGACTATACTAGACGCTAGAAGACAGAGGATGTGCAATGCTAACTAATAATAGAGGACTATACTAGACGCTAGAAGACAGAGGATGTGCAATACTAACTGATAATAGGGGACTATACTAGACGCTAGAAGACAGAGGAGGGGCAATGCTAACTTATAATAGGGGACTATACTAGACGCTAGAAGACAGAGGATGTGCAATGCTATCTGATAATAGGGGACTATACTAGACGCTAGAAGACAGAGGAGGGGCAATGCTAACTGATAATAGGGGACTATACTAGACGCTAGAAGACAGAGGAGGTGCAATGCTAACTCATAATAGGGGACTATACTAGACGCTAGAAGATCGAGGAGGTGCAATGCTAACTGATAATAGGGGACTATACTAGACGCTAGAAGACAGAGGAGGTGCATTGCTAACTGATAATAGGGGATATACTAGACGCTAGAAGACAGAGGAGGTGCAATGCTAACTGATAATAGGGACCATACTAGACGCTAGAAGACAGAGGAGGTTCAATGCTAACTGATAATAGGGGACTATACTAGACGCTAGAAGACAGAGGAGGTGCAATGCTAACTGATAATAGGGGACATACTAGACGCTAGCAGACAGAGGAGGTGCAATGCTAACTGATAATAGGGGACATACTAGACGCTAGAAGACAGAGGAGGTGCAATACTAACTGATAATAGGGGCCATACTAGACGCTAGAAGACATAGGAGGGGCAATTCTTACTGATAATTTGGACTATACTAGCGGCTAGAAGACAGAGGAGGTGCAATGCTAACTGATAATAGGGGACTATACCTGACGCTAGAAGACAGAGGATGTGCAATGCTAACTGATAATAGGGACTATACTAGACGCTAGAAGACAGAGGAGTTGCAATGCTAACTGACAATAGGGGCCATACTAGACGCTAGAAGACAGAGGAGGTGCAATGCTAACTGATAATAGGGTACTATACTAGACGCTAGAAGACAGAGGAAGTGCAATGTTAACTGATAATAGGGACCATACTAGACGCTAGATGACAGAGGAGGTGCAATGCTAACTGATAATAGGGGATTATACTAGACGCTAGAAGACAGAGGAGGGGCAATGATAACTGATAATAGGGACCATACTAGACGCTAGAAGACAGAGGAGGTGCAATGCTAACTGATAATAGGGGACTATACTAGACGCTAGAAGATAGAGGAGGTGCAATGCTAACTGATAATCGGGGACAATACTAGACGCTAGAAGACAGAGCAGGGGCAATGCTAACTGATAATAGGGGACTATACTAGACGCTAGAAGACAGGGGAGGTGCAATGCTAACTAATAATAGGGACCATACTAGACGCTAGGAGACAGAGGAGGGGCAATGATAACTGATAATAGGGACCATACTAGACGCTAGAAGACAGAGGAGGTGCAATGCTAACTGATAATAGGGGACTATACTAGACGCTAGAAGACAGAGGAAGTGCAATGCTAACTGATAATAGGGACCATACTAGACGCTAGAAGACAGAGGAGGGGCAATGATAACTGATAATAGGGGACATACTAGACGCTAGAAGACAGAGGAGGTGCAATGCTAACTGATAATAGGGGACTATACTAGACGCTAGAAGACAGAGGAGGTGCAATGCTAACTGATAATAGGGACCATACTAGACGCTAGAAGACAGAGGAGGTGCAATGATAACTGATAATAGGGACAACACTAGACGCTAGAAGACAGAGGAGGTTCAATGATAACTGATAATAGGGACCATACTAGACGCTAGAAGACAGAGGAGGTGCAATACTAACTGATAATAGGGACTATACTAGACGCTAGAAGACAGAGGAGGTGCAATGATAACTGATAATAGGGACTATACTAGACGCTAGAAGACAGAGGAGGTGCAATACTAACTGATAATAGGGACCATACTAGACGCTAGAAGACAGAGGAGGTGCAATACTAACTGATAATAGGGACTATCCTAGACGCTAGAAGACAGAGGAGGTGCAATGCTAACTGATAATAGGGGACTATACTAAACGCTAGAACACAGAGGAGGGGCATTGCTAACTGATAATAGGGGACTATACTAGACGCTAGAAGACAGAGAAGGTGCAATGCTAACTGCTAATAGGAGACACACTAGACGCTAGAAGACAGAGGAGGTGCAATGCTAACTGATAATAGGGGACTATACTAGACGCTAAAGGAGGGGCAATGATAACTGATAATAGGGGACTATACTAGACGCTAGAAGACAGAGGAGGTGCAATGCTAACTGATAATAGGGGACATACTAGACGCTAGAAGACAGAGGAGGTGCAATGCTAACTGATAATAGGGGACTATACTAGACGCTAGAAGAAAGAGCAGGGGCAATGCTAACTGATAATAGGGGACTATACTAGATGCTAGAAGACAGAGGAGGTGCAATGCTAACTGATAATAGGGGCCATACTAGACGCTAGAAGACAGAGGAGGGGCAATGATAACTGATAATAGGGACCATACTCGACGCTAGAAAACAGAGGAGGGGCAATGCTAACTGTTAACAGGGGACTATACTAGACGCTAGAAGACAGAGGAGGTGCAATGCTAACAGAAAATAGGGGACCATACTAGACGCTAGAAGACAGAGGAGGGGCAATGCTAACTGATAATAGGGACCATACTAGACGCTAGACGCTAGAGGAGGTGCAATGATAACTGATAATAGGGACCATACTAGACGCTAGAGGAGGTGCAATGCTAACTGATAATAGGGGACATACTAGACGCTAGAAGACAGAGGAGGTGCAATGGTAACTGATAATAGGGGACTATACTAGACGCTAGAAGACAGAGGAGGGGCAATGCTAACTGATAATAGGGGACCATAGTAGACGCTAGAAGACAGAGGAGGGGCAATGCTAACTGATAATAGAAGACTCTACTAGCCGCTAGAAGACAGAGGAGGGGCAATGCTAACTGATAATAGGGACCATACTAGACTCTAGAAGACAGAGGAGGGGCAATGCTAACTGATAATAGGGGACCATACTAGACACTAGAAGACAGAGGAGGGGCAATGCTAACTGATAATAGGGGACCATACTAGACGCTAGAGGAGGGGCAATGCTATCTGATAATAGGGGACCATACTAGGCGCTAGAAGACAGAGGAGGTGCAATGCAAACTGATAATAGGGGACCATACTAGACGCTAGAAAACAGACGAGGGGCAATGCTAACTGATAATAGGGGACTATACTAGACGCTAGAAGACAGAGGAGTTGCAATGCTAACTGATAATAGGGGACCATACTAGACGCTAGAAGACAGAGGAGGTGCTATGCTAACTGATAATAGGGGACCATACTAGACGCTAGAAGACCGAGGAGGTGCTATGCTAACTGATAATAGGGGACCATACTAGACGCTAGAAAACAGACGAGGGGCAATGCTAACTGATAATAGGGGACTATACTAGACGCTAGAAGACAGAGGAGTTGCAATGCTAACTGATAATAGGGGACCATACTAGACGCTAGAAGACAGAGGAGGTGCAATGCTAACTGATAATAGGAGACTATACTAGACGCTAGAAGACAGAGGAGGTGCAATGCTAACTGATAATAGGGGACCATACTAGACGCTAGAAGACAGAGGAGGTGCAATGCTAACCGATAATAGGGGACTATACTAGACGCTAGAAGATAGAGGAGGTGCAATGCTAACTGATAATAGGGGACCATATTAGACGCTAGAAGACAGAGGAGGTGCAATGCTAACTGATAGTAGGGGACTATACTAGACGTTAGAAGACACAGGAGGTGCAATGCTAACTGATAATAGGGGACCATACTAGACGCTAGAAGACAGAGGAGGTGCTATGCTAACTGATAATAGGGGACATACTAGACGCTAGAAGACAGAGGAGGTGCAATGCTAACTGATAATAGGGGACCATACTAGACGCTAGAAGACAGAGGAGGTGCAATGCTAACTGATAATAGGGGCCATACTAGACGCTAGAAGACAGAGGAGGTGCTATGCTAACGGATAAAAGGGGACCATACTAGACGCTAGAAGACAGAGGAGGTGCAATGCTAACTGATAATAGGGGACCATACTATACGCTAGAAGACAGAGGAGGGGCAATGCTAACTGATAATAGGGGACTATACTAGACGCTAGAAGACAGAGGATGTGCAATGCTAACTAATAATAGAGGACTATACTAGACGCTAGAAGACAGAGGATGTGCAATACTAACTGATAATAGGGGACTATACTAGACGCTAGAAAACAGAGGAGGGGCAATGCTAACTGATAATAGGGGACTATACTAGACGCTAGAAGACAGAGGATGTGCAATGCTATCTGATAATAGGGGACTATACTAGACGCTAGAAGACAGAGGAGGGGCAATGCTAACTGATAATAGGGGACTATACTAGACGCTAGAAGACAGAGGAGGTGCAATGCTAACTCATAATAGGGGACTATACTAGACGCTAGAAGACAGAGGAGGTGCAATGCTAACTGATAATAGGGGACTATACTCGACGCTAGAAGACAGAGGAGGTGCAATGCTAACTGATAATAGGGGACCATACTAGACCCTGGAAGACAGAGGAGGTGCAATGCTAACTGATAATAGGGGACTATACTAGACGCTAGAAGACAGAGGAGTTGCAATACTAACTGGTAATAGGGGACATACTAGACGCTAGAAGACAGAGGAGGTGCAATGCTAACTGATAATAGGGACCATACTAGACGCTAGAAGACAGAGGAGGTGCAATGCTAACTGATAATAGGGGACTATACTAGACGCTAGAAGACAGATGAGGTGCAATGCTAACTGATAATAGGGGACATACTAGACGCTAGAAGACAGAGGAGGTGCAATGCTAACTGATAATAGGGGACATACTAGACGCTAGAAGACAGAGGAGGTGCAATGCTAACTGATAATAGGGACCATACTCGACGCTAGAAGAAAGAGGACGTGCAATGCTAACTGATAATAGGGGACATACTAGAAGCTAGAAGACAGAGGAGGTGCAATGCTAACTGATAATAGGGGACATACTAGACGCGAGAAGACAGAGGAGGTGCAATGCTAACTGATAATAGGGGACTATACTAGACGATAGAAGACAGAGGAGGTGCAATGCTAACTGATAATAGGGGACTATACTAGACGCTAGACGACAGAGGAGGTGCAATGCTAATTGATAATAGGGACCATACTAGACGCTAGAACACAGAGGACGTGCAATGCTAACTTATAATAGGGGACATACTAGACGCTAGAAGACAGAGGAGGTGCAATGCTAACTGATAATAGGGGACATACTAGACGCTAGAAGACATAGGAGGGGCAATGCTAACTGATAAAAGGGGACATACTAGACGCTAGAAGACAGAGGAGGTGCAATGCTAACTGATAATAGGGGACATACTAGACGCTAGAAGACAGAGGAGGTGCAATGCTAACTGATAATAGGGACCATACTAGACGCTAGAACACAGAGGAGGTGCAATGCTAACTCATAATAGGGGACTATACTAGACGCTAGAATACAGAGGAGGTGCAATGCTAACTGATAATAGGGGACTATACTAGACGCTAGAAGACAGGGGAGGTGCAATGCTAACTGATAATAGGGGACATACTAGACGCTAGAACACAGAGGACGTGCAATGCTAACTGATAATAGGGGACTATACTAGACGCTAGAATACAGAGGAGGTGCAATGCTAACTCATAATAGGGGACTATACTAGACGCTAGAATACAGAGGAGGTGCAATGCTAACTGATAATAGGGGACTATACTAGACGCTAGAAGACAGAGGAGGTGCAATGCTAACTGATAATAGGGGACTATACTAGACGCTAGAAGACAGAGGAGGTGCAATGCTAACTGATAATAGGGGACATACTAGACGCTAGAACACAGAGGACGTGCAATGCTAACTGATAATAGGGACCATACTAGACGATAGAAGACAGAGGATGTGCAATGCTAACTGATAATAGGGGACTATACTAGACGCTAGAAGACAGAGGAGGGGCAATGCTAACTGATAATAGGGGACTATACTAGACGCTAGAAGACATAGGAGGTGCAATACTAACTGATAATAGGGGACATACTAGACGCTAGAAGACAGAGGACGTGCAATGCTAACTGATAATAGGGGACTATACTAGACGCTAGAAGACAGAGGACGTGCAATGCTAACTGATAATAGGGGACATACTAGACGCCAGAACACAGAGGAGGTGCAATGATAACTGATAATAGGGGACCATACTAGACGCTAGAAGACAGAGGAGGTGCAATGCTAACCGATAATAGGGGACTATACTAGACGCTAGAAGACAGAGGAGGTGCAATGCTAACTGATAATAGGGGACCATATTAGACGCTAGAAGACAGAGGAGGTGCAATGCTAACTGATAGTAGGGGACTATACTAGACGTTAGAAGACACAGGAGGTGCAATGCTAACTGATAATAGGGACTATACTAGACGCTAGAAGACAGAGGAGGTGCAATGTTAACTGATAATAGGGACTATACTAGACGCTAGAAGACAGAGGAGGGGCAATGATAACTGATAATAGAGACCATACTAGACGCTAGAAGACAGAGGAGGTGCAATACTAACTGATAATAGGGGCCATACTAGACGCTAGAAGACAGAGGAGGTGCAATGCTAACTGATAATAGGGGACTATACTAGACGCTAGAAGACAGAGGAGGGGCAATGATAACTGATAATAGGGACCATACTAGACGCTAGAAGACAGAGGAGGTGCAATGCTAACTGATAATAGGGGACTATACTAGACGCTAGAAGACAGAGGAGGTGCAATGCTAACTGATAATAGGGACCATACTAGACGCTAGAAGACAGAGGAGGGGCAATGATAACTGATAATAGGGGACATACTAGACGCTAGAAGACAGAGGAGGTGCAATGCTAACTGATAATAGGGGACTATACCTGACGCTAGAAGACAGAGGATGTGCAATGCTAACTGATAATAGGGACTATACTAGACGCTAGAAGACAGAGGAGTTGCAATGCTAACTGATAATAGGGGCCATACTAGACGCTAGAAGACAGAGGAGGTGCAATGCTAACTGATAATAGGGTACTATACTAGACGCTAGAAGACAGAGGAAGTGCAATGTTAACTGATAATAGGGACCATACTAGACGCTAGAAGACAGAGGAGGTGCAATGCTAACTGATAATAGGGGACTATACTAGACGCTAGAAGACAGAGGAGGGGCAATGATAACTGATAATAGGGACCATACTAGACGCTAGAAGACAGAGGAGGTGCAATGCTAACTGATAATAGGGGACTATTCTAGACGCTAGAAGACAGAGGAGGTGCAATGCTAACTGATAATCGGGGACAATACTAGACGCTAGAAGACAGACCAGGGGCAATGCTAACTGATAATAGGGGACTATACTAGACGCTAGAAGACAGGGGAGGTGCAATGCTAACTAATAATAGGCACCATACTAGACGCTAGGAGACAGAGGAGGGGCAATGATAACTGATAATAGGGACCATACTAGACGCTAGAAGACAGAGGAGGTGCAATGCTAACTGATAATAGGGGACTATACTAGACGCTAGAAGACAGAGGAGGTGCAATGCTAACTGATAATAGGGACCATACTAGACGCTAGAAGACAGAGGAGGGGCAATGATAACTGATAATAGGGGACATACTAGACGCTAGAAGACAGAGGAGGTGCAATGCTAACTGATAATAGGGGACTATACTAGACGCTAGAAGACAGAGGAGGTGCAATGCTAACAGGTAATAGGGACCATACTAGACGCTAGAAGACAGAGGAGGTGCAATGATAACTGATAATAGGGACTATACTAGACGCTAGAAGACAGAGGAGGTGCAATACTAACTGAAAATAGGGACCATACTAGACGCTAGAAGACAGAGGAGGTGCAATACTAACTGATAATAGGGACTATACTAGACGCTAGAAGACAGAGGAGGTGCAATCCTAACTGATAATAGGGGACTATACTAAACGCTAGAACACAGAGGAGGGGCATTGCTAACTGATAATAGGGGACTATACTAGACGCTAGAAGACAGAGAAGGTGCAATGCTAACTGCTAATAGGAGACATACTAGACGCTAGAAGACAGAGGAGGTGCAATGCTAACTGATAATAGGGGACTATACTAGACGCTAAAGGAGGGGCAATGATAACTGATAATAGGGGACTATACTAGACGCTAGAAGACAGAGGAGGTGCAATGCTAACTGATAATAGGGGACATACTAGACGCTAGAAGACAGAGGAGGTGCAATGCTAACTGATAATAGGGGACTATACTAGACGCTAGAAGACAGAGGAGGGGCAATGATAACTGATAATAGGGACCATACTCGACGCTAGAAAACAGAGGAGGGGCAATGCTAACTGTTAACAGGGGACTATACTAGACGCTAGAAGACAGAGGAGGTGCAATGCTAACAGAAAATAGGGGACCATACTAGACGCTAGAAGACAGAGGAGGGGCAATGCTAACTGATAATAGGGGACTATACTAGACGCTAGAGGAGGTGCAATGATAACTGATAATAGGGACCATACTAGACGCTAGAGGAGGTGCAATGCTAACTGATAATAGGGGACATACTAGACGCTAGAAGACAGAGGAGGTGCAATGGTAACTGATAATAGGGGACTATACTAGACGCTAGAAGACAGAGGAGGGGCAATGCTAACTGATAATAGGGGACCATAGTAGACGCTAGAAGACAGAGGAGGGGCAATGCTAACTGATAATAGAAGACTCTACTAGACGCTAGAAGACAGAGGAGGGGCAATGCTAACTGATAATAGGGACCATACTAGACGCTAGAAGACAGAGGAGGGGCAATGCTAACTGATAATAGGGGACCATACTAGACACTAGAAGACAGAGGAGGGGCAATGCTAACTGATAATAGGGGACTATACTAGACGCTAGAAGACACGAGGAGGTGCAATGCTAACTGATAATAGGGACCGTACTAGACGCTAGAAGACAGAGCAGGGGCAATGCTAACTGATAATAGGGGACCATACTAGACGCTAGAGGAGGGGCAATGCTAACTGATAATAGGGGACCATACTAGGCGCTAAAAGACAGAGGAGGTGCAATGCTAACTGATAATAGGGGACCATACTAGACGCTAGAAGACAGAGGAGGGGCAATGCTTACTGATAATAGGGATCATACTAGACGCTAGAAGACAGAGGAGGGACAATGCTAACTGATAATAGGAGACATACTAGACTCTAGAAGACAGAGGAGGTGCAATGCTAACTGATAATAGGGGACTATACTAGACGCTAGAAGACAGAGGAGGGGCAATGATAACTGATAATAGGGACCATACTAGACGCTAGAAGACAGAGGAGGTGCAATGCTAACTGATAATAGGGGACTATACTAGACGCTAGAAGACAGAGGAGGTGCAATGCTAACTGATAATCGGGGACAATACTAGACGCTAGAAGACAGAGCAGGGGCAATGCTAACTGATAATAGGGGACTATACTAGACGCTAGAAGACTGGGGAGGTGCAATGCTAACTAATAATAGGGACCATACTAGACGCTAGGAGACAGAGGAGGGGCAATGATAACTGATAATAGGGACCATACTAGACGCTAGAAGACAGAGGAGGTGCAATGCTAACTGATAATAGGGGACTATACTAGACGCTAGAAGACAGAGGAGGTGCAATGCTAACTGATAATCGGGGACAATACTAGACGCTAGAAGACAGACCAGGGGCAATGCTAACTGTTAATAGGGGACTATACTAGACGCTAGAAGACAGGGGAGGTGCAATGCTAACTAATAATAGGGACCATACTAGACGCTAGGAGACAGAGGAGGGGCAATGATAACTGATAATAGGGACCATACTAGACGCTAGAAGACAGAGGAGGTGCAATGCTAACTGATAATAGGGGACTATACTAGACGCTAGAAGACAGAGGAGGTGCAATGCTAACTGATAATAGGGACCATACTAGACGCTAGAAGACAGAGGAGGGGCAATGATAACTGATAATAGGGGACATACTAGACGCTAGAAGACAGAGGAGGTGCAATGCTAACTGATAATAGGGGACTATACTAGACGCTAGAAGACAGAGGAGGTGCAATGCTAACTGATAATAGGGACCATACTAGACGCTAGAAGACAGAGGAGGTGCAATGATAACTGATAATAGGGACTACACTAGACGCTAGAAGACAGAGGAGGTTCAATGATAACTGATAATAGGGACCATACTAGACGCTAGAAGACGGAGGAGGTGCAATACTAACTGATAATAGGGACTATACTAGACGCTAGAAGACAGAGGAGGTGCAATGCTAACTGATAATAGGGGACCATACTATACGCTAGAAGACAGAGGAGGGGCAATGCTAACTGATAATAGGGGACTATACTAGACGCTAGAAGACAGAGGATGTGCAATGCTAAATGATAGTAGGGGACTATACTAGACGTTAGAAGACACAGGAGGTGCAATGCTAACTGATAATAGGGGACCATACTAGACGCTAGAAGACAGAGGAGGTGCTATGCTAACTGATAATAGGGGACATACTAGACGCTAGAAGACAGAGGAGGTGCAATGCTAACTGATAATAGGGGACCATACTAGACGCTAGAAGACAGAGGAGGTGCAATGCTAACTGATAATAGGGGCCATACTAGACGCTAGAAGACAGAGGAGGTGCTATGCTAACGGATAAAAGGGGACCATACTAGACGCTAGAAGACAGAGGAGGTGCAATGCTAACTGATAATAGGGGACCATACTATACGCTAGAAGACAGAGGAGGGGCAATGCTAACTGATAATAGGGGACTATACTAGACGCTAGAAGACAGAGGATGTGCAATGCTAACTAATAATAGAGGACTATACTAGACGCTAGAAGACAGAGGATGTGCAATACTAACTGATAATAGGGGACTATACTAGACGCTAGAAAACAGACGAGGGGCAATGCTAACTGATAATAGGGGACTATACTAGACGCTAGAAGACAGAGGATGTGCAATGCTATCTGATAATAGGGGACTATACTAGACGCTAGAAGACAGAGGAGGGGCAATGCTAACTGATAATAGGGGACTATACTAGACGCTAGAAGACAGAGGAGGTGCAATGCTAACTCATAATAGGGGACTATACTAGACGCTAGAAGACAGAGGAGGTGAAATGCTAACTGATAATAGGGGACTATACTCGACGCTAGAAGACAGAGGAGGTGCAATGCTAACTGATAATAGGGGACCATACTAGACCCTGGAACACAGAGGAGGTGCAATGCTAACTGATAATAGGGGACTATACTAGACGCTAGAAGACAGAGGAGTTGCAATACTAACTGGTAATAGGGGACATACTAGACGCTAGAAGACAGAGGAGGTGCAATGCTAACTGATAATAGGGACCATACTAGACGCTAGAAGACAGAGGAGGTGCAATGCTAACTGATAATAGGGGACTATACTAGACGCTAGAAGACAGATGAGGTGCAATGCTAACTGATAATAGGGGACATACTAGACGCTAGAAGACAGAGGAGGTGCAATGCTAACTGATAATAGGGGACATACTAGACGCTAGAAGACAGAGGAGGTGCAATGCTAACTGATAATAGGGACCATACTCGACGCTAGAAGAAAGAGGACGTGCAATGCTAACTGATAATAGGGGACATACTAGAAGCTAGAAGACAGAGGAGGTGCAATGCTAACTGATAATAGGGGACATACTAGACGCGAGAAGACAGAGGAGGTGCAATGCTAACTGATAATAGGGGACTATACTAGACGATAGAAGACAGAGGAGGTGCAATGCTAACTGATAATAGGGGACTATATTAGACGCTAGACGACAGAGGAGGTGCAATGCTAATTGATAATAGGGACCATACTAGACGCTAGAACACAGAGGACGTGCAATGCTAACTTATAATAGGGGACATACTAGACGCTAGAAGACAGAGGAGGTGCAATGCTAACTGATAATAGGGGACATACTAGACGCTAGAAGACATAGGAGGGGCAATGCTAACTGATAAAAGGGGACATACTAGACGCTAGAAGACAGAGGAGGTGCAATGCTAACTGATAATAGGGGACATACTAGACGCTAGAAGACAGAGGAGGTGCAATGCTAACTGATAATAGGGACCATACTAGACGCTAGAACACAGAGGAGGTGCAATGCTAACTCATAATAGGGGACTATACTAGACGCTAGAATACAGAGGAGGTGCAATGCTAACTGATAATAGGGGATTATACTAGACGCTAGAAGACAGGGGAGGTGCAATGCTAACTGATAATAGGGGACATACTAGACGCTAGAACACAGAGGACGTGCAATGCTAACTGATAATAGGGGACTATACTAGACGCTAGAATACAGAGGAGGTGCAATGCTAACTCATAATAGGGGACTATACTAGACGCTAGAATACAGAGGAGGTGCAATGCTAACTGATAATAGGGGACTATACTAGACGCTAGAAGACAGAGGAGGTGCAATGCTAACTGATAATAGGGGACTATACTAGACGCTAGAAGACAGAGGAGGTGCAATGCTAACTGATAATAGGGGACATACTAGACGCTAGAACACAGAGGACGTGCAATGCTAACTGATAATAGGGACCATACTAGACGATAGAAGACAGAGGATGTGCAATGCTAACTGATAATAGGGGACTATACTAGACGCTAGAAGACAGAGGAGGGGCAATGCTAACTGATAATAGGGGACTATACTAGACGCTAGAAGACATAGGAGGTGCAATACTAACTGATAATAGGGGACATACTAGACGCTAGAAGACAGAGGACGTGCAATGCTAACTGATAATAGGGGACTATACTAGACGCTAGAAGACAGAGGACGTGCAATGCTAACTGATAATAGGGGACATACTAGACGCCAGAACACAGAGGAGGTGCAATGATAACTGATAATAGGGGACCATACTAGACGCTAGAAGACAGAGGAGGTGCAATGCTAACCGATAATAGGGGACTATACTAGACGCTAGAAGACAGAGGAGGTGCAATGCTAACTGATAATAGGGGACCATATTAGACGCTAGAAGACAGAGGAGGTGCAATGCTAACTGATAATAGGGGACTATACTAGACGTTAGAAGACACAGGAGGTGCAATGCTAACTGATAATAGGGGACTATACTAGACGCTAGAAGACAGAGGAGGGGCAATGATAACTGATAATAGGGACCATACTAGACGCTAGAAGACAGAGGACGTGCAATGCTAACTGATAATAGGGGACATACTAGACGCCAGAACACAGAGGAGGTGCAATGATAACTGATAATAGGGGACCATACTAGACGCTAGAAGACAGAGGAGGTGCAATGTTAACTGATAATAGGGACTATACTAGACGCTAGAAGACAGAGGAGGGGCAATGATAACTGATAATAGAGACCATACTAGACGCTAGAAGACAGAGGAGGTGCAATACTAACTGATAATAGGGGCCATACTAGACGCTAGAAGACAGAGGAGGTGCAATGCTAACTGATAATAGGGGACTATACTAGACGCTAGAAGACAGAGGAGGGGCAATGATAACTGATAATAGGGACCATACTAGACGCTAGAAGACAGAGGAGGTGCAATGCTAACTGATAATAGGGGACTATACTAGACGCTAGAAGACAGAGGAGGTGCAATGCTAACTGATAATAGGGACCATACTAGACGCTAGAAGACAGAGGAGGGGCAATGATAACTGATAATAGGGGACATACTAGACGCTAGAAGACAGAGGAGGTGCAATGCTAACTGATAATAGGGGACTATACCTGACGCTAGAAGACAGAGGATGTGCAATGCTAACTGATAATAGGGACTATACTAGACGCTAGAAGACAGAGGAGTTGCAATGCTAACTGATAATAGGGGCCATACTAGACGCTAGAAGACAGAGGAGGTGCAATGCTAACTGATAATAGGGTACTATACTAGACGCTGGAAGACAGAGGAAGTGCAATGTTAACTGATAATAGGGACCATATTAGACGCTAGAAGACAGAGGAGGTGCAATGCTAACTGATAATAGGGGACTATACTAGACGCTAGAAGACAGAGGAGGGGCAATGATAACTGATAATAGGGACCATACTAGACGCTAGAAGACAGAGGAGGTGCAATGCTAACTGATAATAGGGGACTATTCTAGACGCTAGAAGACAGAGGAGGTGCAATGCTAACTGATAATCGGGGACAATACTAGACGCTAGAAGACAGACCAGGGGCAATGCTAACTGATAATAGGGGACTATACTAGACGCTAGAAGACAGGGGAGGTGCAATGCTAACTAATAATAGGCACCATACTAGACGCTAGGAGACAGAGGAGGGGCAATGATAACTGATAATAGGGACCATACTAGACGCTAGAAGACAGAGGAGGTGCAATGCTAACTGATAATAGGGGACTATACTAGACGCTAGAAGACAGAGGAGGTGCAATGCTAACTGATAATAGGGACCATACTAGACGCTAGAAGACAGAGGAGGGGCAATGATAACTGATAATAGGGGACATACTAGACGCTAGAAGACAGAGGAGGTGCAATGCTAACTGATAATAGGGGACTATACTAGACGCTAGAAGACAGAGGAGGTGCAATGCTAACAGGTAATAGGGACCATACTAGACGCTAGAAGACAGAGGAGGTGCAATGATAACTGATAATAGGGACTATACTAGACGCTAGAAGACAGAGGAGGTGCAATACTAACTGAAAATAGGGACCATACTAGACGCTAGAAGACAGAGGAGGTGCAATACTAACTGATAATAGGGACTATACTAGACGCTAGAAGACAGAGGAGGTGCAATCCTAACTGATAATAGGGGACTATACTAAACGCTAGAACACAGAGGAGGGGCATTGCTAACTGATAATAGGGGACTATACTAGACGCTAGAAGACAGAGAAGGTGCAATGCTAACTGCTAATAGGAGACATACTAGACGCTAGAAGACAGAGGAGGTGCAATGCTAACTGATAATAGGGGACTATACTAGACGCTAAAGGAGGGGCAATGATAACTGATAATAGGGGACTATACTAGACGCTAGAAGACAGAGGAGGTGCAATGCTAACTGATAATAGGGGACATACTAGACGCTAGAAGACAGAGGAGGTGCAATGCTAACTGATAATAGGGGACTATACTAGACGCTAGAAGACAGAGGAGGGGCAATGATAACTGATAATAGGGACCATACTCGACGCTAGAAAACAGAGGAGGGGCAATGCTAACTGTTAACAGGGGACTATACTAGACGCTAGAAGACAGAGGAGGTGCAATGCTAACAGAAAATAGGGGACCATACTAGACGCTAGAAGACAGAGGAGGGGCAATGCTAACTGATAATAGGGGACTATACTAGACGCTAGAGGAGGTGCAATGATAACTGATAATAGGGACCATACTAGACGCTAGAGGAGGTGCAATGCTAACTGATAATAGGGGACATACTAGACGCTAGAAGACAGAGGAGGTGCAATGGTAACTGATAATAGGGGACTATACTAGACGCTAGAAGACAGAGGAGGGGCAATGCTAACTGATAATAGGGGACCATAGTAGACGCTAGAAGCCAGAGGAGGGGCAATGCTAACTGATAATAGAAGACTCTACTAGACGCTAGAAGACAGAGGAGGGGCAATGCTAACTGATAATAGGGACCATACTAGACGCTAGAAGACAGAGGAGGGGCAATGCTAACTGATAATAGGGGACCATACTAGACACTAGAAGACAGAGGAGGGGCAATGCTAACTGATAATAGGGGACTATACTAGACGCTAGAAGACACGAGGAGGTGCAATGCTAACTGATAATAGGGACCGTACTAGACGCTAGAAGACAGAGCAGGGGCAATGCTAACTGATAATAGGGGACCATACTAGACGCTAGAGGAGGGGCAATGCTAACTGATAATAGGGGACCATACTAGGCGCTAAAAGACAGAGGAGGTGCAATGCTAACTGATAATAGGGGACCATACTAGACGCTAGAAGACAGAGGAGGGGCAATGCTTACTGATAATAGGGACCATACTAGACGCTAGAAGACAGAGGAGGGACAATGCTAACTGATAATAGGAGACATACTAGACTCTAGAAGACAGAGGAGGTGCAATGCTAACTGATAATAGGGGACTATACTAGACGCTAGAAGACAGAGGAGGGGCAATGATAACTGATAATAGGGACCATACTAGACGCTAGAAGACAGAGGAGGTGCAATGCTAACTGATAATAGGGGACTATACTAGACGCTAGAAGACAGAGGAGGTGCAATGCTAACTGATAATCGGGGACAATACTAGACGCTAGAAGACAGAGCAGGGGCAATGCTAACTGATAATAGGGGACTATACTAGACGCTAGAAGACAGGGGAGGTGCAATGCTAACTAATAATAGGGACCATACTAGACGCTAGGAGACAGAGGAGGGGCAATGATAACTGATAATAGGGACCATACTAGACGCTAGAAGACAGAGGAGGTGCAATGCTAACTGATAATAGGGGACTATACTAGACGCTAGAAGACAGAGGAGGTGCAATGCTAACTGATAATCGGGGACAATACTAGACGCTAGAAGACAGACCAGGGGCAATGCTAACTGTTAATAGGGGACTATACTAGACGCTAGAAGACAGGGGAGGTGCAATGCTAACTAATAATAGGGACCATACTAGACGCTAGGAGACAGAGGAGGGGCAATGATAACTGATAATAGGGACCATACTAGACGCTAGAAGACAGAGGAGGTGCAATGCTAACTGATAATAGGGGACTATACTAGACGCTAGAAGACAGAGGAGGTGCAATGCTAACTGATAATAGGGACCATACTAGACGCTAGAAGACAGAGGAGGGGCAATGATAACTGATAATAGGGGACATACTAGACGCTAGAAGACAGAGGAGGTGCAATGCTAACTGATAATAGGGGACTATACTAGACGCTAGAAGACAGAGGAGGTGCAATGCTAACTGATAATAGGGACCATACTAGACGCTAGAAGACAGAGGAGGTGCAATGATAACTGATAATAGGGACTACACTAGACGCTAGAAGACAGAGGAGCATCAATGATAACTGATAATAGGGACCATACTAGACGCTAGAAGACGGAGGAGGTGCAATACTAACTGATAATAGGGACTATACTAGACGCTAGAAGACAGAGGAGGTGGAATGATAACTGATAATAGGGACTATACTAGACGCTAGAAGACAGAGGAGGTGCAATACTAACTGAAAATAGGGACCATACTAGACGCTAGAAGACAGAGGAGTTGCAATACTAACTGATAATAGGGACTATACTAGACGCTAGAAGACAGAGGAGGTGCAATCCTAACTGATAATAGGGGACTATACTAAACGCTAGAACACAGAGGAGGGGCATTGCTAACTGATAATAGGGGACTATACTAGACGCTAGAAGACAGAGAAGGTGCAATGCTAACTGCTAATAGGAGACATACTAGACGCTAGAAGACAGAGGAGGTGCAATGCTAACTGATAATAGGGGACTATACGAGACGCTAAAGGAGTGGCAATGATAACTGATAATAGGGGACTATACTAGACGCTAGAAGACAGAGGAGGTGCAATGCTAACTGATAATAGGGGACATACTAGACGCTAGAAGACAGAGGAGGTGCAATGCTAACTGATAATAGGGGACTATACTAGACGCTAGAAGACAGAGGAGGGGCAGTGATAACTGATAATAGGGACCATACTCGACGCTAGAAAACAGAGGAGGGGCAATGCTAAATGTTAACAGGGGACTATACTAGACGCTAGAAGACAGAGGAGGTGCAATGCTAACAGAAAATAGGGGACCATACTAGACGCTAGAAGACAGAGGAGGGGCAATGCTAACTGATAATAGGGGACTATACTAGACGCTAGAGGAGGTGCAATGATAACTGATAATAGGGACCATACTAGACGCTAGAGGAGGTGCAATGCTAACTGATAATAGGGGACATACTAGACGCTAGAAGACAGAGGAGGTGCAATGGTAACTGATAATAGGGGACTATACTAGACGCTAGAAGACAGAGGAGGGGCAATGCTAACTGATAATAGGGGACCATAGTAGACGCTAGAAGACAGAGGAGGGGCAATGCTAACTGATAATA
Organism: Meconema thalassinum; assembly: GCA_946902985.2. NCBI lineage: Eukaryota > Metazoa > Arthropoda > Insecta > Orthoptera > Tettigoniidae > Meconema > Meconema thalassinum. The sequence continues at coordinate 828,051 of CAMPQE020000024.1, forward strand.
GAAGACTCTACTAGACGCTAGAAGACAGAGGAGGGGCAATGCTAACTGATAATAGGGACCATACTAGACGCTAGAAGACAGAGGAGGGGCAATGCTAACTGATAATAGGGGACCATACTAGACACTAGAAGACAGAGGAGGGGCAATGCTAACTGATAATAGGGGACTATACTAGACGCTAGAAGACACGAGGAGGTGCAATGCTAACTGATAATAGGGACCGTACTAGACGCTAGAAGACAGAGCAGGGGCAATGCTAACTGATAATAGGGGACCATACTAGACGCTAGAGGAGGGGCAATGCTAACTGATAATAGGGGACCATACTAGGCGCTAAAAGACAGAGGAGGTGCAATGCTAACTGATAATAGGGGACCATACTAGACGCTAGAAGACAGAGGAGGGGCAATGCTAACTGATAATAGGGACCATACTAGACGCTAGAAGACAGAGGAGGGACAATGCTAACTGATAATAGGGGACATACTAGACGCTAGAAGACAGAGGAGGTGCAATGCTAACTGATAATAGGGGATTATACTAGACGCTAGAAGACAGAGGAGGGGCAATGATAACTGATAATAGGGACCATACTAGACGCTAGAAGACAGAGGAGGTGCAATGCTAACTGATAATAGGGGACTATACTAGACGCTAGAAGACAGAGGAGGTGCAATGCTAACTGATAATCGGGGACAATACTAGACGCTAGAAGACAGAGCAGGGGCAATGCTAACTGATAATAGGGGACTATACTAGACGCTAGAAGACAGGGGAGGTGCAATGCTAACTAATAATAGGGACCATACTAGACGCTAGGAGACAGAGGAGGGGCAATGATAACTGATAATAGGGACCATACTAGACGCTAGAAGACAGAGGAGGTGCAATGCTAACTGATAATAGGGGACTATACTAGACGCTAGAAGACAGAGGAGGTGCAATGCTAACTGATAATAGGGACCATACTAGACGCTAGAAGACAGAGGAGGGGCAATGATAACTGATAATAGGGGACATACTAGACGCTAGAAGACAGAGGAGGTGCAATGCTAACTGATAATAGGGGACTATACTAGACGCTAGAAGACAGAGGAGGTGCAATGCTAACTGATAATAGGGACCATACTAGACGCTAGAAGACAGAGGAGGTGCAATGATAACTGATAATAGGGACTACACTAGACGCTAGAAGACAGAGGAGGTTCAATGATAACTGATAATAGGGACCATACTAGACGCTAGAAGACAGAGGAGGTGCAATACTAACTGATAATAGGGACTATACTAGACGCTAGAAGACAGAGGAGGTGCAATGATAACTGATAATAGGGACTATACTAGACGCTAGAAGACAGAGGAGGTGCAATACTAACTGATAATAGGGACCATACTAGACGCTAGAAGACAGAGGAGGTGCAATACTAACTGATAATAGGGACTATCCTAGACGCTAGAAGACATAGGAGGTGCAATGCTAACTGATAATAGGGGACTATACTAAACGCTAGAACACAGAGGAGGGGCATTGCTAACTGATAATAGGGGACTATACTAGACGCTAGAAGACAGAGAAGGTGCAATGCTAACTGCTAATAGGAGACACACTAGACGCTAGAAGACAGAGGAGGTGCAATGCTAACTGATAATAGGGGACTATACTAGACGCTAAAGGAGGGGCAATGATAACTGATAATAGGGGACTATACTAGACGCTAGAAGACAGAGGAGGTGCAATGCTAACTGATAATAGGGGACATACTAGACGCTAGAAGACAGAGGAGGTGCAATGCTAACTGATAATAGGGGACTATACTAGACGCTAGAAGAAAGAGCAGGGGCAATGCTAACTGATAATAGGGGACTATACTAGATGCTAGAAGACAGAGGAGGTGCAATGCTAACTGATAATAGGGACCATACTAGACGCTAGAAGACAGAGGAGGGGCAATGATAACTGATAATAGGGACCATACTCGACGCTAGAAAACAGAGGAGGGGCAATGCTAACTGTTAACAGGGGACTATACTAGACGCTAGAAGACAGAGGAGGTGCAATGCTAACAGAAAATAGGGGACCATACTAGACGCTAGAAGACAGAGGAGGGGCAATGCTAACTGATAATAGGGGACTATACTAGACGCTAGAGGAGGTGCAATGATAACTGATAATAGGGACCATACTAGACGCTAGAGGAGGTGCAATGCTAACTGATAATAGGGGACATACTAGACGCTAGAAGACAGAGGAGGTGCAATGGTAACTGATAATAGGGGACTATACTAGACGCTAGAAGACAGAGGAGGGGCAATGCTAACTGATAATAGGGGACCATAGTAGACGCTAGAAGACAGAGGAGGGGCAATGCTAACTGATAATAGAAGACTCTACTAGACGCTAGAAGACAGAGGAGGGGCAATGCTAACTGATAATAGGGACCATACTAGACGCTAGAAGACAGAGGAGGAGCAATGCTAACTGATAATAGGGGACCATACTAGACACTAGAAGACAGAGGAGGGGCAATGCTAACTGATAATAGGGGACTATACTAGACGCTAGAAGACACGAGGAGGTGCAATGCTAACTGATAATAGGGGACATACTAGACGCTAGAAGACAGAGGAGGGGCAATGCTAACTGATAATTGGGGACCATACTAGACGCTAGAAGACAGAGGAGGGGCAATGCTAACTGATAATAGGGACCGTACTAGACGCTAGAAGACAGAGGAGGGGCAATGCTAACTGATAATAGGGGAATATACTAGACGCTAGAGGAGGGGCAATGCTAACTGATAATAGGGGACCATACTAGGCGCTAGAAGACAGAGGAGGTGCAATGCTAACTGATAATAGGGGACCATACTAGACGCTAGAAGACAGAGGAGGGGCAATGCTAACTGATAATAGGGACCATACTAGACGCTAGAAGACAGAGGAGGGACAATGCTAACTGATAATAGGGGACATACTAGACGCTAGAAGACAGAGGAGGTGCAATGCTAACTGATAATAGGGGACTATACTAGACGCTAGAAGACAGAGGAGGTGCAATGCTAACTGATAATTGGGGACCATACTAGACGCTAGAAGACAGAGGAGGGGCAATGCTAACTGATAATAGGGACCATACTAGACGCTAGAAGACAGAAAAGGGACAATGCTAACTGATAATAGGGGACATACTAGATGCTAGAAGACGGAGGAGGTGCAATGCTAACTGATAATAGGGGACTATACTAGACGCTAGAAGACAGAGGAGGTGCTATGCTAACTGATAATAGGGGACCATACTAGACGCTAGAAGACAGAGGAGGTGCTATGCTAACTGATAATAGGGGACCATACTAGACGCTAGAAAACAGACGAGGGGCAATGCTAACTGATAATAGGGGACTATACTAGACGCTAGAAGACAGAGGAGTTGCAATGCTAACTGATAATAGGGGACCATAATAGACGCTAGAAGACAGAGGAGGTGCAATGCTAACTGATAATAGGAGACTATACTAGACGCTAGAAGACAGAGGAGGTGCAATGCTAACTGATAATAGGGGAAGATCCTAGACGCTAGAAGACAGAGGAGGTGCAATGCTAACCGATAATAGGGGACTATACTAGACGCTAGAAGACAGAGGAGGTGCAATGCTAACTGATAATAGGGGACCATATTAGACGCTAGAAGACAGAGGAGGTGCAATGCTAACTGATAGTAGGGGACTATACTAGACGTTAGAAGACACAGGAGGTGCAATGCTAACTGATAATAGGGGACCATACTAGACGCTAGAAGACAGAGGAGGTGCTATGCTAACTGATAATAGGGGACATACTAGACGCTAGAAGACAGATGAGGTGCAATGCTAACTGATAATAGGGGACCATACTAGACGCTAGAAGACAGAGGAGGTGCGATGCTAACTGATAATAGGGGCCATACTAGACGCTAGAAGACAGAGGAGGTGCTATGCTAACAGATAATAGGGGACCATACTAGACGCTAGAAGACAGAGGAGGTGCAATGCTAACTGATAATAGGGGACCATACTATACGCTAGAAGACAGAGGAGGGGCAATGCTAACTGATAATAGGGGACTATACTAGACGCTAGAAGACAGAGGATGTGCAATGCTATCTGATAATAGGGGACTATACTAGACGCTAGAAGACAGAGGAGGGGCAATGCTAACTGATAATAGGGGACTATACTAGACGCTAGAAGACAGAGGAGGTGCAACGCTAACTCATAATAGGGGACTATACTAGACGCTAGAAGACCGAGGAGGTGCAATGCTAACTGATAATAGGGGACTATACTAGACGCTAGAAGACAGAGGAGGTGCAATGCTAACTGATAATAGGGGACCATACTAGACCCTGGAAGACAGAGGAGGTGCAATGCTAACTGATAATAGGGGACTATACTAGACGCTAGAAGACAGAGGAGTTGCAATACTAACTGGTAATAGGGGACATACTAGACGCTAGAAGACAGAGGAGGTGCAATGCTAACTGATAATAGGGACCATACTAGACGCTAGAAGACAGAGGAGGTGCAATGCTAACTGATAATAGGGGACTATACTAGACGCTAGAAGACAGAGGAGGTGCAATGCTAACTGAAAATAGGGGACATACTAGACGCTAGAAGACAGAGGAGGTGCAATGCTAACTGATAATAGGGGACATACTAGACGCTAGAAGACAGAGGAGGTGCAATACTAACTGATTATAGGGGCCATACTAGACGCTAGAAAACATAGGAGGGGCAATTCTTACTGATAATTTGGACTATACTAGCGGCTAGAAGACAGAGGAGGTGCAATGCTAACTGATAATAGGGGACTATACCTGACGCTAGAAGACAGAGGATGTGCAATGCTAACTGATAATAGGGACTATACTAGACGCTAGAAGACAGAGGAGTTGCAATGCTAACTGATAATAGGGGCCATACTAGACGCTAGAAGACAGAGGAAGTGCAATGCTAACTGATAATAGGGTACTATACTAGACGCTAGAAGACAGAGGAAGTGCAATGTTAACTGATAATAGGGACCATACTAGACGCTAGAAGACAGAGGAGGTGCAATGCTAACTGATAATATGGGACTATACTAGACGCTAGAAGACAGAGGAGGGGCAATGATAACTGATAATAGGGACCATACTAGACGCTAGAAGACAGAGGAGGTGCAATGCTAACTGATAATAGGGGACTATACTAGACGCTAGAAGACAGAGGAGGTGCAATGCTAACTGATAATCGGGGACAATACTAGACGCTAGAAGACAGAGCAGGGGCAATGCTAACTGATAATAGGGGACTATACTAGACGCTAGAAGACAGGGGAGGTGCAATGCTAACTAATAATAGGGACCATACTAGACGCTAGGAGACAGAGGAGGGGCAATGATAACTGATAATAGGGACCATACTAGACGCTAGAAGACAGAGGAGGTGCAATGCTAACTGATAATAGGGGACTATACTAGACGCTAGAAGACAGAGGAGGTGCAATGCTAACTGATAATAGGGACCATACTAGACGCTAGAATACAGAGGAGGGGCAATGATAACTGATAATAGGGACTACACTAGACGCTAGAAGACAGAGGAGGTTCAATGATAACTGATAATAGGGACCATACTAGACGCTAGAAGACAGAGGAGGTGCAATACTAACTGATAATAGGGACTATACTAGACGCTAGAAGACAGAGGAGGTGCAATGATAACTGATAATAGGGACTATACTAGACGCTAGAAGACAGAGGAGGTGCAATACTAACTGATAATAGGGACCATACTAGACGCTAGAAGACAGAGGAGGTGCAATACTAACTGATAATAGGGACTATCCTAGACGCTAGAAGACAGAGGAGGTGCAATGCTAACAGAAAATAGGGGACCATACTAGACGCTAGAAGACAGAGGAGGGGCAATGCTAACTGATAATAGGGGACTATACTAGACGCTAGAAGACAGAGGAGGTGCAATGCTAACTGATAATAGGGGACTATACTAAACGCTAGAACACAGAGGAGGGGCATTGCTAACTGATAATAGGGGACTATACTAGACGCTAGAAGACAGAGAAGGTGCAATGCTAACTGCTAATAGGAGACACACTAGACGCTAGAAGACAGAGGAGGTGCAATGCTAACTGATAATAGGGGATTATACTAGACGCTAAAGGAGGGGCAATGATAACTGATAATAGGGGACTATACTAGACGCTAGAAGACAGAGGAGGTGCAATGCTAGCTGATAATAGGGGACATACTAGACGCTAGAAGACAGAGGAGGTGCAATGCTAACTGATAATAGGGGACTATACTAGACGCTAGAAGAAAGAGCAGGGGCAATGCTAATTGATAATAGGGGACTATACTAGATACTAGAAGACAGAGGAGGTGCAATGCTAACTGATAATAGGGACCATACTAGACGCTAGAAGACAGAGGAGGGGCAATGATAACTGATAATAGGGACCATACTCGACGCTAGAAAACAGAGGAGGGGCAATGCTAGCTGTTAACAGGGGACTATACTAGACGCTAGAAGACAGAGGAGGTGCAATGCTTACAGAAAATAGGGGACCATACTAGACGCTAGAAGACAGAGGAGGGGCAATGCTAACTGATAATAGGGACCATACTAGACGCTAGACGCTAGAGGAGGTGCAATGATAACTGATAATAGGGACCATACTAGACGCTAGAGGAGGTGCAATGCTAACTGATAATAGGGGACATACTAGACGCTAGAAGACGGAGGATGTGCAATGGTAACTGATAATAGGGGACTATACTAGACGCTAGAAGACAGAGGAGGGGCAATGCTAACTGATAATAGGGGACCATAGTAGACGCTAGAAGACAGAGGAGGGGAAATGCTAACTGATAATAGAAGACTCTACTAGACGCTAGAAGACAGAGGAGGGGCAATGCTAACTGATAATAGGGGACCATATTAGACACTAGAAGACAGAGGAGGTGCAATGCTAACTGAAAATAGGGACTATACTAGACGCTAGAAGACACGAGGAGGTGCAATGCTAACTGATAATAGGGACCGTACTAGACGCTAGAAGACAGAGGAGGTGCAATGCTAACTGATAATAGGGGACCATACTAGACGCTAGAAGACAGAGGAGGGGCAATGCTAACTGATAATAGGGACCCTACTAGACGCTAGAAGACAGAGGAGGGACAATGCTAACTGATAATAGGGGACATACTAGACGCTAGAAGACAGAGGAGTTGCAATGCTAACTGATAATAGGGGACTATACTAGACGCTAGAAGACAGAGGAGGTGCAATGCTAACTGATAATAGGGGACCATACTAGACGCTAGAAGACAGAGGAGGGGCAATGCTAACTGATAATAGGGACCATACTAGACGCTAGAAGACAGAGGAGGGACAATGCTAACTGATAATAGGGGACATACTAGACGCTAGAAGACAGAGGAGTTGCAATGCTAACTGATAATAGGGGACCATACTAGACGCTAGAAGACAGAGGAGGGGCAATGCTAACTGATAATAGGGACCATACTAGACGCTAGAAGACAGAGGAGGGACAATGCTAACTGATAATAGGGGACATACTAGACGCTAGAAGACAGAAGAGGGACAATGCTAACTGATAATAGGGGACATACTAGATGCTAGAAGACAGAGGAGGTGCAATGCTAACTGATAATAGGGGACTATACTAGACGCTAGACGACAGAGGAGGTGCTATGCTAACTGATAATAGGGGACCATTCTAGACGCTAGAAGACAGAGGAGGTGCTATGCTAACTGATAATAGGGGACCATACTAGACGCTAGAAAACAGACGAGGGGCAATGCTAACTGACAATAGGGGACTATACTAGAGGCTAGAAGACAGAGGAGTTGCAATGCTAACTGATAATAGGGGACCATACTAGACGCTAGAAGACAGAGGAGGTGCAATGCTAACTGATAATAGGAGACTATACTAGACGCTAGAAGACAGAGGAGGTGCAATGCTAACTGACAATAGGGGACCATACTAGACGCTAGAAGACAGAGGAGGTGCAATTCTAACCGATAATAGGGGACTATACTAGACGCTAGAAGATAGAGGAGGTGCAATGCTAACTGATAATAGGGGACCATATTAGACGCTAGAAGACAGAGGAGGTGCAATGCTAACTGATAGTAGGGGACTATACTAGACGTTAGAAGACACAGGAGGTGCAATGCTAACTGATAATAGGGGACCATACTAGACGCTAGTAGACAGAGGAGGTGCTATGCTAACTGATAATAGGGGACATACTAGACGCTAGAAGACAGAGGAGGTGCAATACTAACTGATAATAGGGGACCATACTAGACGCTAGAAGACAGAGGAGGTGCTATGCTAACGGATAAAAGGGGACCATACTAGACGCTAGAAGACAGAGGAGGTGCAATGCTAACTGATAATAGGGGACCATACTATACGCTAGAAGACAGAGGAGGGGCAATGCTAACTGATAATAGGGGACTATACTAGACGCTAGAAGACAGAGGATGTGCAATGCTAACTAATAATAGAGGACTATACTAGACGCTAGAAGACAGAGGATGTGCAATACTAACTGATAATAGGGGACTATACTAGACGCTAGAAGACAGAGGAGGGGCAATGCTAACTGATAATAGGGGACTATACTAGACGCTAGAAAACAGAGGATGTGCAATGCTATCTGATAATAGGGGACTATACTAGACGCTAGAAGACAGAGGAGGGGCAATGCTAACTGATAATAGGGGACTATACTAGACGCTAGAAGACAGAGGAAGTGCAATGCTAACTCATAATAGGGGACTATACTAGACGCTAGAAGACAGAGGAGGTGCAATGCTAACTGATAATAGGGGACTATACTAGACGCTAGAAGACAGAGGGGGTGCAATGCTAACTGATAATAGGGGACCATACTAGACCCTGGAAGACAGAGGAGGTGCAATGCTAACTGATAATAGGGGACTATACTAGACGCTAGAAGACAGAGGAGTTGCAATACTAACTGGTAATAGGGGACATACTAGACGCTAGAAGACAGAGGAGGTGCAATGCTAACTGATAATAGGGACCATACTAGACGCTAGAAGACAGAGGAGGTGCAATGCTAACTGATAATAGGGGACTATACTAGACGCTAGAAGACAGATGAGGTGCAATGCTAACTGATTATAGGGGACATACTAGACGCTAGAAGACAGAGGAGGTGCAATGCTAACTGATAATAGGGGACATACTAGACGCTAGAAGACAGAGGAGGTGCAATGCTAACTGATAATAGGGACCATACTCGACGCTAGAAGAAAGAGGACGTGCAATGCTAACTGATAATAGGGGACATACTAGAAGCTAGAAGACAGAGGAGGTGCAATGCTAACTGATAATAGGGAACATACTAGACGCGAGAAGACAGAGGAGGTGCAATGCTAACTGATAATATGGGACTATACTAGACGCTAGAAGACAGAGGAGGTGCAATGCTAACTGATAATAGGGGACTATACTAGACGCTAGACGACAGAGGAGGTGCAATGCTAATTGATAATAGGGACCATACTAGACGCTAGAACACAGAGGAGGTGCAATGCTAACTTATAATAGGGGACATACTAGACTCTAGAAGACAGAGGAGGTGCAATGCTAACTGATAATAGGGGACATACTAGACGCTAGAAGACATAGGAGGGGCAATGCTAACTGATAAAAGGGGACATACAAGACGCTAGAAGACAGAGGAGGTGCAATGCTAACTGATAATAGGGGACATACTAGACGCTAGAAGACAGAGGAGGTGCAATGCTAACTGATAATAGGGACCATACTAGACGCTAGAACACAGAGGAGGTGCAATGCTAACTCATAATAGGGGACTATACTAGACGCTAGAATACAGAGGAGGTGCAATGCTAACTGATAATAGGGGACTATACTAGACGCTAGAAGACAGGGGAGGTGCAATGCTAACTGATAATAGGGGACATACTAGACGCTAGAACACAGAGGACGTGCAATGCTAACTGATAATAGGGGACTATACTAGACGCTAGAATACAGAGGAAGTGCAATGCTAACTCATAATAGGGGACTATACTAGACGCTAGAATACAGAGGAGGTGCAATGCTAACTGATAATAGGGGACTATACTAGACGCTAGAAGACAGAGGAGGTGCAATGCTAACTGATAATAGGGGACTATACTAGACGCTAGAAGACAGAGGAGGTGCAATGCTAACTGATAATAGGGGACATACTAGACGCTAGAACACAGAGGAAGTGCAATGCTAACTGATAATAGGGACCATACTAGACGCTAGAAGACAGAGGATGTGCAATGCTAACTGATAATAGGGGACTATACTAGACGCTAGAAGACAGAGGAGGGGCAATGCTAACTGATAATAGGGGACTATACTAGACGCTAGAAGACATGTTAGGTGCAATACTAACTGATAATAGGGGACATACTAGACGCTAGAAGACAGAGGACGTGCATTGCTAACTGATAATAGGGGACTATACTAGACGCTAGAAGACAGAGGACGTGCAATGCTAACTGATAATAGGGGACATACTAGACGCTAGAACACAGAGGAGGTGCAATGATAACTGATAATAGGGGACCATACTAGACGCTAGAAGACAGAGGAGGTGCAATGCTAACCGATAATAGGGGACTATACTAGACGCTAGAAGACAGAGGAGGTGCAATGCTAACTGATAATAGGGGACCATATTAGACGCTAGAAGACAGAGGAGGTGCAATGCTAACTGATAGTAGGGGACTATACTGACGTTAGAAGACACAGGAGGTGCAATGCTAACTGATAATAGGGACTATACTAGACGCTAGAAGACAGAGGAGGTGCAATGTTAACTGATAATAGGGACTATACTAGACGCTAGAAGACAGAGGAGGGGCAATGATAACTGATAATAGAGACCATACTAGACGCTAGAAGACAGAGGAGGTGCAATACTACTGATAATAGGGGCCATACTAGACGCTAGAAGACAGAGGAGGTGCAATGCTAACTGATAATAGGGGACTATACTAGACGCTAGAAGACAGAGGAGGGGCAATGATAACTGATAATAGGGACCATACTAGACGCTAGAAGACAGAGGAGGTGCAATGCTAACTGATAATAGGGGACTATACTAGACGCTAGAAGACAGAGGAGGTGCAATGCTAACTGATAATAGGGGCCATACTAGACGCTAGAAGACAGAGGAGGGGCAATGATAACTGATAATAGGGGACATACTAGACGCTAGAAGACAGAGGAGGTGCAATGCTAACTGATAATAGGGGACTATACCTGACGCTAGAAGACAGAGGATGTGCAATGCTAACTGATAATAGGGACTATACTAGACGCTAGAAGACAGAGGAGTTGCAATGCTAACTGATAATAGGGGCCATACTAGACGCTAGAAGACAGAGGAGGTGCAATGCTAACTGATAATAGGGGACTATACTAGACGCTAGAAGACAGAGGAGGGGCAATGATAACTGATAATAGGGACCATACTAGACGCTAGAAGACAGAGGAGGTGCAATGCTAACTGATAATAGGGGACTATACTAGACGCTAGAAGACAGAGGAGGTGCAATGCTAACTGATAATCGGGGACAATACTAGACGCTAGAAGACAGAGGAGGTGCAATGCTAACTGATAATAGGGACCATACTAGACGCTAGAAGACAGAGGAGGTGCAATGCTAACTGATAATAGGGGACTATACTAGACGCTAGAAGACAGAGGAGGTGCAATGCTAACTGATAATAGGGGACTATACTAGACGCTAGAAGACAGAGGAGGTGCAATGCTAACTGATAATCGGGGACAATACTAGACGCTAGAAGACAGAGCAGGGGCAATGCTAACTGATAATAGGGGACTATACTAGACGCTAGAAGGACAGGGGAGGTGCAATGCTAACTAATAATAGGGACCATACTAGACGCTAGGAGACAGAGGAGGGGCAATGATAACTGATAATAGGGACCATACTAGACGCTAGAAGACAGAGGAGGTGCAATGATAACTGATAATAGGGACTACACTAGACGCTAGAAGACAGAGGAGGTTCAATGATAACTGATAATAGGGACCATACTAGACGCTAGAAGACAGAGGAGGTGCAATACTAACTGATAATAGGGACTATACTAGACGCTAGAAGACAGAGGAGGTGCAATGATAACTGATAATAGGGACTATACTAGACGCTAGAAGACAGAGGAGGTGCAATACTAACTGAAAATAGGGACCATACTAGACGCTAGAAGACAGAGGAGGTGCAATACTAACTGATAATAGGGACTATACTAGACGCTAGAAGACAGAGGAGGTGCAATGCTAACTGATAATAGGGGACTATACTAAACGCTAGAACACAGAAGAGGGGCATTGCTAACTGATAATAGGGGACTATACTAGACGCTAGAAGACAGAGAAGGTGCAATGCTAACTGCTAATAGGAGACATACTAGACGCTAGAAGACAGAGGAGGTGCAATGCTAACTGATAATAGGGGACTATACTAGACGCTAAAGGAGGGGCAATGATAACTGATAATAGGGGACTATACTAGACGCTAGAAGACAGAGGAGGTGCAATGCTAACTGATAATAGGGGACATACTAGACGCTAGAAGACAGAGGAGGTGCAATGCTAACTGATAACAGGGGACTATACTAGACGCTAGAAGAATGAGCAGGGGCAATGCTAACTGATAATAGGGGACTATACTAGATGCTAGAAGACAGAGGAGGTGCAATGCTAACTGATAATAGGGACCATACTAGACGCTAGAAGACAGAGGAGGGGCAATGATAACTGATAATAGGGACCATACTCGACGCTAGAAAACAGAGGAGGGGCAATGCTAACTGTTAACAGGGGACTATACTAGACGCTAGAAGACAGAGGAGGTGCAATGCTAACAGAAAATAGGGGACCATACTAGACGCTAGAAGACAGAGGAGGGGCAATGCTAACTGATAATAGGGGACTATACTAGACGCTAGAGGAGGTGCAATGATAACTGATAATAGGGACCATACTAGACGCTAGAGGAGGTGCAATGCTAACTGATAATATGGGACATACTAGACGCTAGAACACAGAGGAGGTGCAATGGTAACTGATAATAGGGGACTATACTAGACGCTAGAAGACAGAGGAGGGGCAATGCTAACTGATAATAGGGGACTATACTAGACGCTAGAAGACAGAGGAGGGGCAATGCTAATTGATAATAGAAGACTCTACTAGACGCTAGAAGACAGAGGAGGGGCAATGCTAACTGATAATAGGGACCATACTAGACGCTAGAAGACAGAGGAGGGGCAATGCTAACTGATAATAGGGGACCATACTAGACACTAGAAGACAGAGGAGGGGCAATGCTAACTGATAATAGGGGACTATACTAGACGCTAGAAGACACGAGGAGGTGCAATGCTAACTGATAATAGGGAACGTACTAGACGCTAGAAGACAGAGCAGGTGCAATGCTAACTGATAATAGGGGACCATACTAGACGCTAGAGGAGGGGCAATGCTAACTGATAATAGGGGACCATACTAGGCGCTAGAAGACAGAGGAGGTGCAATGCTAACTGATAATAGGGGACCATACTAGACGCTAGAAGACAGAGGAGGGGCAATGCTAACTGATAATAGGGACCATACTAGACGCTAGAAGACAGAGGATGTGCAATGCTAACTGATAATAGGGGACATACTAGACGCTAGAAGACAGAGGAGGTCCAATGCTAACTGATAATAGGGGACTATACTAGACGCTAGAAGACAGAGGAGGTGCAATGCTAACTGATAATTGGGGACCATACTAGACGCAAGAAGACAGAGGAGGGGCAATGCTAACTGATAATAGGGACCATACTAGACGCTAGAAGACAGAAGAGGGACAATGCTAACTGATAATAGGGGACATACTAGATGCTAGAAGACAGAGGAGGTGCAATGCTAACTGATAATAGGGGACTATACTAGACGCTAGAAGACAGAGGAGGTGCTATGCTAACTGATAATAGGGGACCATACTAGACGCTAGAAGACAGAGGAGGTGCTATGCTAACTGATAATAGGGGACCATACTAGACGCTAGAAAACAGACGAGGGGCAATGCTAACTGATAATAGGGGACTATACTAGACGCTAGAAGACAGAGGAGTTGCAATGCTAACTGATAATAGGGGACCATACTAGACGCTAGAAGACAGAGGAGGTGCAATGCTAACTGATAATAGGAGACTATACTAGACGCTAGAAGACAGAGGAGGTGCAATGCTAACTGATAATAGGGGACCATACTAGACGCTAGAAGACAGAGGAGGTGCAATGCTAACCGATAATAGGGGACTATACTAGACGCTAGAAGACAGAGGAGGTGCAATGCTAACTGATAATAGGGGACCATATTAGACGCTAGAAGACAGAGGAGGTGCAATGCTAACTGATAGTAGGGGACTATACTAGACGTTAGAAGACACAGGAAGTGCAATGCTAACTGATAATAGGGTACCATACTAGACGCTAGAAGACAGAGGAGGTGCTATGCTAACTGATAATAGGGGACATACTAGACGCTAGAAGACAGAGGAGGTGCAATGCTAACTGATAATAGGGGACCATGCTAGACGCTAGAAGACAGAGGAGGTGCAATGCTAACTGATAATAGGGGCCATACTAGACGCTAGAAGACAGAGGAGGTGCTATGCTAACGGATAATAGGGGACCATACTAGACGCTAGAAGACAGAGGAGGTGCAATGCTAACTGATAATAGGGGACCATACTATACGCTAGAAGACAGAGGAGGGGCAATGCTAACTGATAATAGGGGACTATACTAGACGCTAGAAGACAGAGGATGTGCAATGCTAACTAATAATAGAGGACTATACTAGACGCTAGAAGACAGAGGATGTGCAATACTAACTGATAATAGGGGACTATACTAGACGCTAGAAGACAGAGGAGGGGCAATGCTAACTGATAATAGGGGACTATACTAGACGCTAGAAGACAGAGGATGTGCAATGCTATCTGATAATAGGGGACTATACTAGACGCTAAAAGACAGAGGAGGGGCAATGCTAACTGATAATAAGGGACTATACTAGACGGTAGAAGACAGAGGAGGTGCAATGCTAACTCATAATAGGGGACTATACTAGACGCTAGAAGACAGAGGAGGTGCAATGCTAACTGATAATAGGGGACTATACTAGACGCTAGAAGACAGAGGAGGTGCAATGCTAACTGATAATAGGGGACCATACTAGACCCTGGAAGACAGAGGAGGTGCAATGCTAACTGATAATAGGGGACTATACTAGACGCTAGAAGACAGAGGAGTTGCAACACTAACTGGTAATAGGGGACATACTAGACGCTAGAAGACAGAGGAGGTGCAATGCTAACTGATAATAGGGACCATACTAGACGCTAGAAGACAGAGGAGGTGCAATGCTAACTGATAATAGGGGACTATACTAGACGCTAGAAGACAGAGGAGGTGCAATGCTAAATGATAATAGGGGACATACTAGACGCTAGAAGACAGAGGAGGTGCAATGCTAACTGATAATAGGGGACATACTAGACGCTAGAAGACAGAGGAGGTGCAATGCTAACTGCTAATCGGGACCATACACGACGCTAGAAGAAAGAGGACGTGCAATGCTAACTGATAATAGGGGACATACTAGAAGCTAGAAGACAGAGGAGGTGCAATGCTAACTGATAATAGGGGACATACTAGACGCGAGAAGACAGAGGAGGTGCAATGCTAACGGATAATAGGGGACTATACTAGACGCTAGAAGACCGAGGAGGTGCAATGCTAACTGATAATAGGGGACTATACTAGACGCTAGACGACAGAGGAGGTGCAATGCTAATTGATAATAGGGACCATACTAGGCGCTAGAACACAGAGGTCGTGCAATGCTAACTTATAATAGGGGACATACTAGACGCTAGAAGACAGAGGAGGTGCAATGCTAACTGATAATAGGGGACATACTAGACGCTAGAAGACATAGGAGGGGCAATGCTAACTGATAAAAGGGGACATACTAGACGCTAGAAGACAGAGGAGGTGCAATGCTAACTGATAATAGGGGACATACTAGACGCTAGAAGACAGAGGAGGTGCAATGTTAACTGATAATAGGGACCATACTAGACGCTAGAACACAGAGGAGGTGCAATGCTAACTCATAATAGGGGACTATACTAGACGCTAGAATACAGAGGAGGTGCAATGCTAACTGATAATAGGGGACTATACTAGACGCTAGAAGACAGGGGAGGTGCAATGCTAACTGATAATAGGGGACATACTAGACGCTAGAACACAGAGGACGTGCAATGCTAACTGATAATAGGGGACTATACTAGACGCTAAAATACAGAGGAGGTGCAATGCTAACTCATAATAGGGGACTATACTAGACGCTAGAATACAGAGGAGGTGCAATGCTAACTGATAATAGGGGACTATACTAGACGCTAGAAGACAGAGGAGGTGCAATGCTAACTGATAAAAGGGGACTATACTAGACGCTAGAAGACAGAGGAGGTGCAATGCTAACTGATAATAGGGGACATACTAGACGCTAGAACACAGAGGACGTGCAATGCTAACTGATAATAGGGAACATACTAGACGCTAGAAGACAGAGGATGTGCAATGCTAACTGATAATAGGGGACTATACTAGACGCTAGAAGACAGAGGAGGGGCAATGCTAACTGATAATAGGGGACTATACTAGACGCTAGAAGACATAGGAGGTGCAATACTAACTGATAATAGGGGACATACTAGACGCTAGAATACAGAGGACGTGCAATGCTAACTGATAATAGGGGACTATACTAGACGCTAGAAGACAGAGGACGTGCAATGCTAACTGATAATAGGGGACATACTAGACGCTAGAACACAGAGGAGGTGCAATGATAACTGATAATAGGGGACCATACTAGACGCTAGAAGACAGAGGAGGTGCAATGCTAACCGATAATAGGGGACTATACTAGACGCTAGAAGACAGAGGAGGTGCAATGCTAACTGATAATAGGGGACCATATTAGACGCTAGAAGACAGAGGAGGTGCAATGCTAACTGATAGTAGGGGACTATACTAGACGTTAGAAGACACAGGAGGTGCAATGCTAACTGATAATAGGGGACCATACTAGACGCTAGAAGACAGAGGAGGTGCTATGCTAACTGATAATAGGGGACATACTAGACGCTAGAGGACAGAGGAGGTGCAATGCTAACTGATAATAGGGGACCATACTAGACGCTAGAAGACAGAGGAGGTGCAATGCTAACTGATAATAGGGGCCATACTAGACGCTAGAAGACAGAGGAGGTGCTATGCTAACGGATAATAGGGGACCATACTAGACGCTAGAAGACAGAGGAGGTGCAATGCTAACTGATAATAGGAGACTATACTAGACGCTAGAAGACAGAGGAGGTGCAATGCTAACTGATAATAGGGGACCATACTAGACGCTAGAAGACAGAGGAGGTGCAATGCTAACCGATAATAGGGGACTATACTAGACGCTAGAAGACAGAGGAGGTGCAATGCTAACTGATAATAGGGGACCATATTAGACGCTAGAAAACAGACGAGGGGCAATGCTAACTGATAATAGGGGACTATACTAGACGCTAGATGACAGAGGAGTTGCAATGCTAACTGATAATAGGGGACCATACTAGACGCTAGAAGACAGAGGAGGTGCAATGCTAACTGATAATAGGAGACTATACTAGACGCTAGAAAACAGAGGAGGTGCAATGCTAACTGATAATAGGGGACCATACTAGACGCTAGAAGACAGAGGAGGTGCAATGCTAACCGATAATAGGGGACTATACTAGACGCTAGAAGACAGAGGAGGTGCTATGCTAACGGATAATAGGGGACCATACTAGACGCAAGAAGACAGAGGAGGTGCAATGCTAACTGATAATAGGGGACCATACTATACGCTAGAAGACAGAGGAGGGGCAATGCTAACTGATAATAGGGGACTATACTAGACGCTAGAAGACAGAGGATGTGCAATGCTAACTAATAATAGAGGACTATACTAGACGCTAGAAGACAGAGGATGTGCAATACTAACTGATAATAGGGGACTATACTAGACGCTAGAAGACAGAGGAGGGGCAATGCTAACTGATAATAGGGGACTATACTAGACGCTAGAAGACAGAGGATGTGCAATGCTATCTGATAATAGGGGACTATACTAGACGCTAGAAGACAGAGGAGGGGCAATGCTAACTGATAATAGGGGACCATACTAGACCCTGGAAGACAGAGGAGGTGCAATGCTAACTGATAATAGGGGACTATACTAGACGCTAGAAGACAGAGGAGTTGCAATACTAACTGGTAATAGGGGACATACTAGACGCTAGAAGACAGAGGAGGTGCAATGCTAACTGATAATAGGGACCATACTAGACGCTAGAAGACAGAGGAGGTGCAATGCTAACTGATAATAGGAGACTATACTAGACGCTAGAAGACAGAGGAGGTGCAATATAATAGGGGACATACTAGACGCTAGAAGACAGAGGAGGTGCAATGCTAACTGATAATAGGGGACATACTAGACGCTAGAAGACAGAGGAGGTGCAATGCTAACTGATAATAGGGACCATACTCGACGCTAGAAGAAAGAGGACGTGCAATGCTAACTGATAATAGGGGACATACTAGAAGCTAGAAGACAGAGGAGGTGCAATGCTAACTGATAATAGGGGACATACTAGACGCGAGAAGACAGAGGAGGTGCAATGCTAACTGATAATAGGGGACTATACTAGACGCTAGAAGACAGAGGAGGTGCAATGCTAACTGATAATAGGGGACTATACTAGACGCTAGACGACAGAGGAGGTGCAATGCTAATTGATAATAGGGACCATACTAGACGCTAGAACACAGAGGACGTGCAATGCTAACTTATAATAGGGGACATACTAGACGCTAGAAGACAGAGGTTGTGCAATGCTAACTGATAATAGGGGACATACTAGACGCTAGAAGACATAGGAGGGGCAATGCTAACTGATAAAAGGGGACATACTAGACGCTAGAAGACAGAGGAGGTGCAAAGCTAACAGATAATAGGGGACATACTAGACACTAGAAGACAGAGGAGGTTCAATGCTAACTGATAATAGGGGCCATACTAGACGCTAGAACACAGAGGAGGTGCAATGCTAACTCATAATAGGGGACTATACTAGACGCTAGAATACAGAGGAGGTGCAATGCTAACTGATAATACGGGACTATACTAGACGCTAGAAGACAGGGGAGGTGCAATGCTAACTGATAATAGGGGACATACTAGACGCTAGAACACAGAGGACGTGCAATGCTAACTGATAATAGGGGACTATACTAGACGCTAGAATACAGAGGAGGTGCAATGCTAACCCATAATAGGGGACTATACTAGACGCTAGAATACAGAGGAGGTGCAATGCTAACTGATAATAGGGGACTATACTAGACGCTAGAAGACAGAGGAGGTGCAATGCTAACTGATAATAGGGGACATACTAGACGCTAGAACACAGAGGACGTGCAATGCTAACTGATAATAGGGACCATACTAGACGCTAGAAGACAGAGGATGTGCAATGCTAACTGATAATAGGGGACTATACTAGACGCTAGAAGACAGAGGAGGGGCAATGCTAACTGATAATAGGGGACTATACTAGACGCTAGAAGACATAGGAGGTGCAATACTAACTGATAATAGGGGACATACTAGACGCTAGAAGACAGAGGACGTGCAATGCTAACTGATAATAGGGGACTATACTAGACGCTAGAAGACAGAGGACGTGCAATGCTAACTGATAATAGGGGACATACTAGACGCTAGAACACAGAGGAGGTGCAATGATAACTGATAATAGGGGACTATACTAGACGCTAGAAGACAGAGGAGGTGCAATGCTAACTGATAATAGGGACTATACTAGACGCTAGACTACAGAGGAGGTGCAATGCTAACTGATAATAGGGGACTATACTAGCCGCTAGAAGACAGAGGAGGTGCAATGCTAACTGATAATAGGGACTATACTAGACGCTAGAATACAGAGGAGGTGCAATGCTAACTGATAATAGGGGACTATACTAGACGCTAGAAGACAGAGGAGGTGCAATGCTAACTGATAATAGGGGACTATACTAGACGCTAGAAGACAGAGGAAGTGCAATGCTAACTGATAATAGGGACTATACTAGACGCTAGAATACAGAGGAGGTGCAATGCTAACTGATAATAGGGGACTATACTAGACGCTAGAAGACAGAGGAGGTGCAATGCTAACTGATAATAGGGGACTATACTAGACGCTAGAAGACAGAGGAGGTGCAATGTTAACTGATAATAGGGACTATACTAGACGCTAGAATACAGAGGAGGTGCAATGCTAACTGATAATAGGGGACTATACTAGACGCTAGAAGACAGAGGAGGTGCAATGCTAACTGATAATAGGGGACATACTAGACGCTAGAACACAGAGGACGTGCAATGCTAACTGATAATAGGGGACTATACTAGACGCTAGAACACAGAGGAGGTGCAATTATAACTGATAATAGGGGACTATACTAGACGCTAGAAGACAGAGGAGGTGCAATGCTAACTGATAATAGGGGACATACTAGACGCTAGAACACAGAGGACGTGCAATGCTAACTGATAATAGGGACCATACTAGACGCTAGAAGACAGAGGATGTGCAATGCTAACTGATAATAGGGGACTATACTAGACGCTAGAAGACAGAGGAGGGGCAATGCTAACTGATAATAGGGGACTATACTAGACGCTAGAAGACAGAGGAGGTGCAATACTAACTGATAATAGGGGACATACTAGACGCTAGAAGACAGAGGAGGTGCAATGCTAACTGATAATAGGGACCATACTAGACGCTAGAAGACAGAGGATGTGCAATGCTAACTGATAATAGGGGACTATACTAGACGCTAGAAGACAGAGGAGGGGCAATGCTAACTGATAATAGGTGACTATACTAGACGCTAGAAGACATAGGAGGTGCAATGCTAGCTGATAATAGGGACTATACTAGACGCTAGAAGACAGTGGAGGTGCAATGCTAACTGATAATAGGCACCATACTAGACGCTAGAACACAGAGGAGATGCAATGCTAACTGATAATAGGGACTATACTAGACGCTAGAAGACAGAGGAGGTGCAATACTAACTGATAATATGGGACATACTAGACGCTAGAAGACAGAGGAGGTGCAATGCTAACTGATAATAGGGGACTATACTAGACGCTAGAACACAGAGGAGGTGCAATGATAACTGATAATAGGGGACATACTAGACGCTAGAACACAGAGGAGGTGCAATGCTAACTGATAATAGGGACCATACTAGACGCTAGAACACAGAGGAGGTGCAATGCTAACTGATAATAGGGACTATACTAGACGCTAGAAGACAGAGGAGGTGCAATACTAACTGATAATAGGGGACATACGACTCTAGAACACAGAGGAGGTGCAATGATGACTGATAATAGGGACCATACTATACGCTAGAAGACAGAGGAGGTGCAATGCTAACTGATAATAGGGACCATACTAGACGCTAGAACACAGAGGAGGTGCAATGCTAACTGATAATAGGGGACTATACTAGACGCTAGAACACAGAGTAGGTGCAATGATAACTGATAATAGGGGACATACTAGACGCTAGAACACAGAGGAGGTGCAATGCTAACTGATAATAGGGACCATACTAGACGCTAGAACACAGAGGAGGTGCAATGCTAACTGATAATAGGGACTATACTAGACGCTAGAAGACAGAGAAGGTGCAATACTAACTGATAATAGGGGACCTACTAGACGCTAGAAGACAGAGGAGGTGCAATGCTAACTGATAATAGGGACTATACTAGACGCTAGAAGACAGAGGAGTTGCTATGCTAACTGATAATAGGGACTATACTAGACGCTAGAAGACAGAGGAGGTTCAATGCTAACTGATAATAGGGACCATACTAGACGCTAGAACACAGAGGAGGTGCAATGCTAACTGATAATAGGGACCATACTAGACGCTAGAAGACAGAGGAGGTACTATGCTAACTGATAATAGGGACTATACTAGACGCTAGAAGACAGAGGAGGTGCAATGCTAACTGATAATAGGGACCATACTAGACGCTAGAAGACAGAGGAGGTGCAATGCTAACTGATAATAGGGGACTATACTAGACGCTAGAAGACAGAGGAGGTGCAATGCTAACTGATAATAGGGGACCGTATTAGACGCTAGAAGACAGAGGAGGTGCAAAGCTAACTGATAGTAGGGGACTATACTAGACGTTAGAAGACACAAAAAGTGCAATGCTAACTGATAATAGGGGACCATACTAGACGCTAGAAGACAGAGGAGGTGCTATGCTAACTGATAATAGGGGACATACTAGACGCTAGAAGACAGAGGAGGTGCAATGCTAACTGATAATAGGGGACCATACTAGACGCTAGAAGACAGAGGAGGTGCAATGCTAACTGATAATAGGGGCCATACTAGACGCTAGAAGACAGAGGAGGTGCTATGCTAACGGATAATAGGGGACCATACTAGACGCTAGAAGACAGAGGAGGTGCAATGCTAACTGATAATAGGGGACCATACTATACGCTAGAAGACAGAGGATGGGCAATGCTAACTGATAATAGGGGACTATACTAGACGCTAGAAGACAGAGGATGTGCAATGCTAACTAATAATAGAGGAATATACTAGACGCTAGAAGACAGAGGATGTGCAATACTAACTGATAATAGGGGACTATACTAGACGCTAGAAGACAGAGGAGGGGCAATGCTAACTGATAATAGGGGACTATACTAGACGCTAGAAGACAGAGGATGTGCAATGCTATCTGATAATAGGGGACTATACTAGACGCTAAAAGACAGAGGAGGGGCAATGCTAACTGATAATAAGGGACTATACTAGACGCTAGAAGACAGAGGAGGTGCAATGCTAACTCATAATAGGGGACTATACTAGACGCTAGAAGACAGAGGAGGTGCAATGCTAACTGATAATAGGGGACCATACTAGACGCTAGAAGACAGAGGAGGTGCAATGCTAACTGATAATAGGGGACCATACTAGACCCTGGAAGACAGAGGAGGTGCAATGCTAACTGATAATAGGGGACTATACTAGACGCTAGAAGACAGAGGAGTTGCAATACTAACCGGTAATAGGGGACATACTAGACGCTAGAAGACAGAGGAGGTGCAATGCTAACTGATAATAGGGACCATACTAGACGCTAGAAGACAGAGGAGGTGCAATGCTAACTGATAATAGGGGACTATACTAGACGCTAGAAGACAGAGGAGGTGCAATGCTAACTGATAATAGGGGACATACTAGACGCTAGAAGACAGAGGAGGTGCAATGCTAACTGATAATAGGGGACATACTAGATGCTAGAAGACAGAGGAGGTGCAATGCTAACTGATAATCGGGACCATACTCGACGCTAGAAGAAAGAGGACGTGCAATGCTAACTGATAATAGGGGACATACTAGAAGCTAGAAGACAGAGGAGGTGCAATGCTAACTGATAATAGGGGACATACTAGACGCGAGAAGACAGAGGAGGTGCAATGCTAACTGATAATAGGGGACTATACTAGACGCTAGAAGACAGAGGAGGTGCAATGCTAACTGATAATAGGGGACTATACTAGACGCTAGACGACAGAGGAGGTGCAATGCTAATTGATAATAGGGACCATACTAGACGCTAGAACACAGAGGACGTGCAATGCTAACTTATAATAGGGGACATACTAGACGCTAGAAGACAGAGGAGGTGCAATGCTAACTGATAATAGAGGACATACTAGACGCTAGAAGACATAGGAGGGGCAATGCTAACTGATAAAAGGGGACATACAAGACGCTAGAAGACCGAGGAGGTGCAATGCTAACTGATAATAGGGGACATACTAGACGCTAGAAGACAGAGGAGGTGCAATGCTAACTGATAATAGGGACCATACTAGACGCTAGAACACAGAGGAGGTGCAATGCTAACTCATAATAGGGGACTATACTAGACGCTAGAATACAGAGGAGGTGCAATGCTAACTGATAATAGGGGACTATACTAGACGCTAGAAGACAGGGGAGGTGCAATGCTAACTGATAATAGGGGACATACTAGACGCTAGAACACAGAGGACGTGCAATGCTAACTGATAATAGGGGACTATACTAGACGCTAAAATACAGAGGAGGTGCAATGCTAACTCATAATAGGGGACTATACTAGACGCTAGAATACAGAGGAGGTGCAATGCTAACTGATAATAGGGGACTATACTAGACGCTAGAAGACAGAGGAGGTGCAATGCTAACTGATAATAGGGGACTATACTAGACGCTAGAAGACAGAGGAGGTGCAATGCTAACTGATAATAGGGGACATACTAGACGCTAGAACACAGAGGACGTGCAATGCTAACTGATAATAGGGACCATACTAGACGCTAGAAAACAGAGGATGTGCAATGCTAACTGATAATAGGGGACTATACTAGACGCTAGAAGACAGAGGAGGGGCAATGCTAACTGATAATAGGGGACTATACTAGACGCTAGAAGACATAGGAGGTGCAATACTAACTGATAATAGGGGACATACTAGACGCTAGAATACAGAGGACGTGCAATGCTAACTGATAATAGGGGACTATACTAGACGCTAGAAGACAGAGGACGTGCAATGCTAACTGATAATAGGGGACATACTAGACGCTAGAACACAGAGGAGGTGCAATGATAACTGATAATAGGGGACCATACTAGACGCTAGAAGACAGAGGAGGTGCAATGCTAACCGATAATAGGGGACTATACTAGACGCTAGAAGACAGAGGAGGTGCAATACTAACTGATAATAGGGGACCAACTTAGACGCTAGAAGACAGAGGAGGTGCAATGCTAACTGATAGTAGGGGACTATACTAGACGTTAGAAGACACAGGAGGTGCAATGCTAACTGATAATAGGGGACCATACTAGACGATAGAAGACAGAGGAGGTGCTATGCTAACTGATAATAGGGGACATACTAGACGCTAGAAGACAGAGGAGGTGCAATGCTAACTGATAATAGGGACCATACTAGACGCTAGAACACAGAGGAGGTGCAATGCTAACTCATAATAGGGGACTATACTAGACGCTAGAATACAGAGGAGGTGAAATGCTAATTGATAATAGGGACCATACTAGACGCTAGAACACAGAGGACGTGCAATGCTAACTTATAATAGGGGACATACTAGACGCTAGAAGACAGAGGAGGTGCAATGCTAACTGATAATAGAGGACATACTAGACGCTAGAAGACATAGGAGGGGCAATGCTAACTGATAAAAGGGGACATACTAGACGCTAGAAGACAGAGGAGGTGCAATGCTAACTGATAATAGGGGACATACTAGACGCTAGAAGACAGAGGAGGTGCAATGCTAACTGATAATAGGGACCATACTAGACGCTAGAACACAGAGGAGGTGCAATGCTAACTCATAATAGGGGACTATACTAGACGCTAGAATACAGAGGAGGTGCAATGCTAACTGATAATAGGGGACTATACTAGACGCTAGAAGACAGGGGAGGTGCAATGCTAACTGATAATAGGGGACATACTAGACGCTAGAACACAGAGGACGTGCAATGCTAACTGATAATAGGGGACTATACTAGACGCTAAAATACAGAGGAGGTGCAATGCTAACTCATAATAGGGGACTATACTAGACGCTAGAATACAGAGGAGGTGCAATGCTAACTGATAATAGGGGACTATACTAGACGCTAGAAGACAGAGGAGGTGCAATGCTAACTGATAATAGGGGACTATACTAGACGCTAGAAGACAGAGGAGGTGCAATGCTAACTGATAATAGGGGACATACTAGACGCTAGAACACAGAGGACGTGCAATGCTAACTGATAATAGGGACCATACTAGACGCTAGAAAACAGAGGATGTGCAATGCTAACTGATAATAGGGGACTATACTAGACGCTAGAAGACAGAGGAGGGGCAATGCTAACTGATAATAGGGGACTATACTAGACGCTAGAAGACATAGGAGGTGCAATACTAACTGATAATAGGGGACATACTAGACGCTAGAATACAGAGGACGTGCAATGCTAACTGATAATAGGGGACTATACTAGACGCTAGAAGACAGAGGACGTGCAATGCTAACTGATAATAGGGGACATACTAGACGCTAGAACACAGAGGAGGTGCAATGATAACTGATAATAGGGGACCATACTAGACGCTAGAAGACAGAGGAGGTGCAATGCTAACCGATAATAGGGGACTATACTAGACGCTAGAAGACAGAGGAGGTGCAATACTAACTGATAATAGGGGACCATCTTAGACGCTAGAAGACAGAGGAGGTGCAATGCTAACTGATAGTAGGGGACTATACTAGACGTTAGAAGACACAGGAGGTGCAATGCTAACTGATAATAGGAGACCATACTAGACGATAGAAGACAGAGGAGGTGCTATGCTAACTGATAATAGGGGACATACTAGACGCTAGAAGACAGAGGAGGTGCAATGCTAACTGATAATAGGGGACCATACTAGACGCTAGAAGACAGAGGAGGTGCAATGCTAACTGATAATAGGGGCCATACTAGACGCTAGAAGACAGAGGAGGTGCTATGCTAACGGATAATAGGGGACCATACTAGACGCTAGAAGACAGAGGAGGTGCAATGCTAACTGATAATAGGAGACTATACTAGACGCTAGAAGACAGAGGAGGTGCAATGCTAACTGATAATAGGGGACCATACTAGACGCTAGAAGACAGAGGAGGTGCAATGCTAACCGATAATAGGGGACTATACTAGACGCTAGAAGACAGAGGAGGTGCAATGCTAACTGATAATAGGGGACCATCTTAAACGCTAGAATACAGACGAGGGGCAATGCTAACTGATAATAGGGGACTATACTAGACGCTAGATGACAGAGGAGTTGCAATGCTAACTGATAATAGGGGACCATACTAGACGCTAGAAGACAGAGGAGGTGCAATGCTAACTGATAATAGGAGACTATACTAGACGCTAGAAGACAGAGGAGGTGCAATGCTAACTGATAATAGGGGACCATACTAGACGCTAGAAGACAGAGGAGGTGCAATGCTAACCGATAATAGGGGACTATACTAGACGCTAGAAGACAGAGGAGGTGCTATGCTAACGGATAATAGGGGACCATACTAGACGCTAGAAGACAGAGGAGGTGCAATGCTAACTGATAATAGGGGACCATACTATACGCTAGAAGACAGAGGAGGGGCAATGCTAACTGATAATAGGGGACTATACTAGACGCTAGAAGACAGAGGATGTGCAATGCTAACTAATAATAGAGGACTATACTAGACGCTAGAAGACAGAGGATGTGCAATACTAACTGATAATAGGGGACTATACTAGACGCTAGAAGACAGAGGAGGGGCAATGCTAACTGATAATAGGGGACTATACTAGACGCTAGAAGACAGAGGATGTGCAATGCTATCTGATAATAGGGGACTATACTAGACGCTAGAAGACAGAGGAGGGGCAATGCTAACTGATAATAGGGGACCATACTAGACCCTGGAAGACAGAGGAGGTGCAATGCTAACTGATAATAGGGGACTATACTAGACGCTAGAAGACAGAGGAGTTGCAATACTAACTGGTAATAGGGGACATACTAGACGCTAGAAGACAGAGGAGGTGCAATGCTAACTGATAATAGGGACCATACTAGACGCTAGAAGACAGAGGAGGTGCAATGCTAACTGATAATAGGAGACTATACTAGACGCTAGAAGACAGAGGAGGTGCAATGCTAACTGATAATAGGGGACATACTAGACGCTTGAAGACAGAGGAGGTGCAATGCTAACTGATAATAGGGGACATACTAGACGCTAGAAGACAGAGGAGGTGCAATGCTAACTGATAATAGGGACCATACTCGACGCTAGAAGAAAGAGGACGTGCAATGCTAACTGATAATAGGGGACATACTAGAAGCTAGAAGACAGAGGAGGTGCAATGCTAACTGATAATAGGGGACATACTAGACGCGAGAAGACAGAGGAGGTGCAATGCTAACTGATAATAGGGGACTATACTAGACGCTAGAAGACAGAGGAGGTGCAATGCTAACTGATAATAGGGGACTATACTAGACGCTAGAAGACAGGGGAGGTGCAATGCTAACTGATAATAGGGGACATACTAGACGCTAGAACACAGAGGACGTGCAATGCTAACTGATAATAGGGGACTATACTAGACGCTAGAATACAGAGGAGGTGCAATGCTAACTCATAATAGGGGACTATACTAGACGCTAGAATACAGAGGAGGTGCAATGCTAACTGATAATAGGGGACTATACTAGACGCTAGAAGACAGAGGAGGTGCAATGCTAACTGATAATAGGGGACATACTAGACGCTAGAACACAGAGGACGTGCAATGCTAACTGATAATAGGGACCATACTAGACGCTAGAAGACAGAGGATGTGCAATGCTAACTGATAATAGGGGACTATACTAGACGCTAGAAGACAGAGGAGGGGCAATGCTAACTGATAATAGGGGACTATACTAGACGCTAGAAGACATAGGAGGTGCAATACTAACTGATAATAGGGGACATACTAGACGCTAGAAGACAGAGGACGTGCAATGCTAACTGATAATAGGGGACTATACTAGACGCTAGAAGACAGAGGACGTGCAATGCTAACTGATAATAGGGGACATACTAGACGCTAGAACACAGAGGAGGTGCAATGATAACTGATAATAGGGGACTATACTAGACGCTAGAAGACAGAGGAGGTGCAATGCTAACTGATAATAGGGACTATACTAGACGCTAGACTACAGAGGAGGTGCAATGCTAACTGATAATAGGGGACTATACTAGCCGCTAGAAGACAGAGGAGGTGCAATGCTAACTGATAATAGGGACTATACTAGACGCTAGAATACAGAGGAGGTGCAATGCTAACTGATAATAGGGGACTATACTAGACGCTAGAAGACAGAGGAGGTGCAATGCTAACTGATAATAGGGGACTATACTAGACGCTAGAAGACAGAGGAAGTGCAATGCTAACTGATAATAGGGACTATACTAGACGCTAGAATACAGAGGAGGTGCAATGCTAACTGATAATAGGGGACTATACTAGACGCTAGAAGACAGAGGAGGTGCAATGCTAACTGATAATAGGGGACTATACTAGACGCTAGAAGACAGAGGAGGTGCAATGATAACTGATAATAGGGACTATACTAGACGCTAGAATACAGAGGAGGTGCAATGCTAACTGATAATAGGGGACTATACTAGACGCTAGAAGACAGAGGAGGTGCAATGCTAACTGATAATAGGGGACATACTAGACGCTAGAACACAGAGGACGTGCAATGCTAACTGATAATAGGGGACTATACTAGACGCTAGAACACAGAGGAGGTGCAATGCTAACTGATAATAGGGGACTATACTAGACGCTAGAAGACAGAAGAGGTGCAATGCTAACTGATAATAGGGGACATACTAGACGCTAGAACACAGAGGACGTGCAATGCTAACTGATAATAGGGACCATACTAGACGCTAGAAGACAGAGGATGTGCAATGCTAACTGATAATAGGGGACTATACTAGACGCTAGAAGACAGAGGAGGTGCAATGCTAAATGATAATAGGGAACATACTAGACGCTAGAAGACAGAGGAGGTGCAATGCTAACTGATAATAGGGGACCATACTATACGCTAGAAGACAGAGGAGGGGCAATGCTAACTGATAATAGGGGACTATACTAGACGCTAGAAGACAGAGGATGTGCAATGCTAACTAATAATAGAGGACTATACTAGACGCTAGAAGACAGAGGATGTGCAATACTAACTGATAATAGGGGACTATACTAGACGCTAGAAGACAGAGGAGGGGCAATGCTAACTGATAATAGGGGACTATACTAGACGCTAGAAGACAGAGGATGTGCAATGCTATCTGATAATAGGGGACTATACTAGACGCTAAAAGACAGAGGAGGGGCAATGCTAACTGATAATAAGGGACTATACTAGACGGTAGAAGACAGAGGAGGTGCAATGCTAACTCATAATAGGGGACTATACTAGACGCTAGAAGACAGAGGAGGTGCAATGCTAACTGATAATAGGGGACTATACTAGACGCTAGAAGACAGAGGAGGTGCAATGCTAACTGATAATAGGGGACCATACTAGACCCTGGAAGACAGAGGAGATGCAATGCTAACTGATAATAGGGGACTATACTAGACGCTGGAAGACAGAGGAGTTGCAACACTAACTGGTAATAGGGGACATACTAGACGCTAGAAGACAGAGGAGGTGCAATGCTAACTGATAATAGGGACCATACTAGACGCTAGAAGACAGAGGAGGTGCAATGCTAACTGATAATAGGGGACTATACTAGACGCTAGAAGACAGAGGAGGTGCAATGCTAAATGATAATAGGGGACATACTAGACGCTAGAAGACAGAGGAGGTGCAATGCTAACTGATAATAGGGGACATACTAGACGCTAGAAGACAGAGGAGGTGCAATGCTAACTGATAATCGGGACCATACACGACGCTAGAAGAAAGAGGACGTGCAATGCTAACTGATAATAGGGGACATACTAGAAGCTAGAAGACAGAGGAGGTGCAATGCTAACTGATAATAGGGGACATACTAGACGCGAGAAGACAGAGGAGGTGCAATGCTAACGGATAATAGGGGACTATACTAGACGCTAGAAGACCGAGGAGGTGCAATGCTAACTGATAATAGGGGACTATACTAGACGCTAGACGACAGAGGAGGTGCAATGCTAATTGATAATAGGGACCATACTAGGCGCTAGAACACAGAGGTCGTGCAATGCTAACTTATAATAGGGGACATACTAGACGCTAGAAGACAGAGGAGGTGCAATGCTAACTGATAATAGGGGACATACTAGACGCTAGAAGACATAGGAGGGGCAATGCTAACTGATAAAAGGGGACATACTAGACGCTAGAAGACAGAGGAGGTGCAATGCTAACTGATAATAGGGGACATACTAGACGCTAGAAGACAGAGGAGGTGCAATGTTAACTGATAATAGGGACCATACTAGACGCTAGAACACAGAGGAGGTGCAATGCTAACTCATAATAGGGGACTATACTAGACGCTAGAATACAGAGGAGGTGCAATGCTAACTGATAATAGGGGACTATACTAGACGCTAGAAGACAGGGGAGGTGCAATGCTAACTGATAATAGGGGACATACTAGACGCTAGAACACAGAGGACGTGCAATGCTAACTGATAATAGGGGACTATACTAGACGCTAAAATACAGAGGAGGTGCAATGCTAACTCATAATAGGGGACTATACTAGACGCTAGAATACAGAGGAGGTGCAATGCTAACTGATAATAGGGGACTATACTAGACGCTAGAAGACAGAGGAGGTGCAATGCTAACTGATAAAAGGGGACTATACTAGACGCTAGAAGACAGAGGAGGTGCAATGCTAACTGATAATAGGGGACATACTAGACGCTAGAACACAGAGGACGTGCAATGCTAACTGATAATAGGGAACATACTAGACGCTAGAAGACAGAGGATGTGCAATGCTAACTGATAATAGGGGACTATACTAGACGCTAGAAGACAGAGGAGGGGCAATGCTAACTGATAATAGGGGACTATACTAGACGCTAGAAGACATAGGAGGTGCAATACTAACTGATAATAGGGGACATACTAGACGCTAGAATACAGAGGACGTGCAATGCTAACTGATAATAGGGGACTATACTAGACGCTAGAAGACAGAGGACGTGCAATGCTAACTGATAATAGGGGACATACTAGACGCTAGAACACAGAGGAGGTGCAATGATAACTGATAATAGGGGACCATACTAGACGCTAGAAGACAGAGGAGGTGCAATGCTAACCGATAATAGGGGACTATACTAGACGCTAGAAGACAGAGGAGGTGCAATGCTAACTGATAATAGGGGACCATATTAGACGCTAGAAGACAGAGGAGGTGCAATGCTAACTGATAGTAGGGGACTATACTAGACGTTAGAAGACACAGGAGGTGCAATGCTAACTGATAATAGGGGACCATACTAGACGCTAGAAGACAGAGGAGGTGCTATGCTAACTGATAATAGGGGACATACTAGACGCTAGAGGACAGAGGAGGTGCAATGCTAACTGATAATAGGGGACCATACTAGACGCTAGAAGACAGAGGAGGTGCAATGCTAACTGATAATAGGGGCCATACTAGACGCTAGAAGACAGAGGAGGTGCTATGCTAACGGATAATAGGGGACCATACTAGACGCTAGAAGACAGAGGAGGTGCAATGCTAACTGATAATAGGAGACTATACTAGACGCTAGAAGACAGAGGAGGTGCAATGCTAACTGATAATAGGGGACCATACTAGACGCTAGAAGACAGAGGAGGTGCAATGCTAACCGATAATAGGGGACTATACTAGACGCTAGAAGACAGAGGAGGTGCAATGCTAACTGATAATAGGGGACCATATTAGACGCTAGAAAACAGACGAGGGGCAATGCTAACTGATAATAGGGGACTATACTAGACGCTAGATGACAGAGGAGTTGCAATGCTAACTGATAATAGGGGACCATACTAGACGCTAGAAGACAGAGGAGGTGCAATGCTAACTGATAATAGGAGACTATACTAGACGCTAGAAAACAGAGGAGGTGCAATGCTAACTGATAATAGGGGACCATACTAGACGCTAGAAGACAGAGGAGGTGCAATGCTAACCGATAATAGGGGACTATACTAGACGCTAGAAGACAGAGGAGGTGCTATGCTAACGGATAATAGGGGACCATACTAGACGCAAGAAGACAGAGGAGGTGCAATGCTAACTGATAATAGGGGACCATACTATACGCTAGAAGACAGAGGAGGGGCAATGCTAACTGATAATAGGGGACTATACTAGACGCTAGAAGACAGAGGATGTGCAATGCTAACTAATAATAGAGGACTATACTAGACGCTAGAAGACAGAGGATGTGCAATACTAACTGATAATAGGGGACTATACTAGACGCTAGAAGACAGAGGAGGGGCAATGCTAACTGATAATAGGGGACTATACTAGACGCTAGAAGACAGAGGATGTGCAATGCTATCTGATAATAGGGGACTATACTAGACGCTAGAAGACAGAGGAGGGGCAATGCTAACTGATAATAGGGGACCATACTAGACCCTGGAAGACAGAGGAGGTGCAATGCTAACTGATAATAGGGGACTATACTAGACGCTAGAAGACAGAGGAGTTGCAATACTAACTGGTAATAGGGGACATACTAGACGCTAGAAGACAGAGGAGGTGCAATGCTAACTGATAATAGGGACCATACTAGACGCTAGAAGACAGAGGAGGTGCAATGCTAACTGATAATAGGAGACTATACTAGACGCTAGAAGACAGAGGAGGTGCAATATAATAGGGGACATACTAGACGCTAGAAGACAGAGGAGGTGCAATGCTAACTGATAATAGGGGACATACTAGACGCTAGAAGACAGAGGAGGTGCAATGCTAACTGATAATAGGGACCATACTCGACGCTAGAAGAAAGAGGACGTGCAATGCTAACTGATAATAGGGGACATACTAGAAGCTAGAAGACAGAGGAGGTGCAATGCTAACTGATAATAGGGGACATACTAGACGCGAGAAGACAGAGGAGGTGCAATGCTAACTGATAATAGGGGACTATACTAGACGCTAGAAGACAGAGGAGGTGCAATGCTAACTGATAATAGGGGACTATACTAGACGCTAGACGACAGAGGAGGTGCAATGCTAATTGATAATAGGGACCATACTAGACGCTAGAACACAGAGGACGTGCAATGCTAACTTATAATAGGGGACATACTAGACGCTAGAAGACAGAGGTTGTGCAATGCTAACTGATAATAGGGGACATACTAGACGCTAGAAGACATAGGAGGGGCAATGCTAACTGATAAAAGGGGACATACTAGACGCTAGAAGACAGAGGAGGTGCAAAGCTAACAGATAATAGGGGACATACTAGACACTAGAAGACAGAGGAGGTTCAATGCTAACTGATAATAGGGGCCATACTAGACGCTAGAACACAGAGGAGGTGCAATGCTAACTCATAATAGGGGACTATACTAGACGCTAGAATACAGAGGAGGTGCAATGCTAACTGATAATACGGGACTATACTAGACGCTAGAAGACAGGGGAGGTGCAATGCTAACTGATAATAGGGGACATACTAGACGCTAGAACACAGAGGACGTGCAATGCTAACTGATAATAGGGGACTATACTAGACGCTAGAATACAGAGGGGGTGCAATGCTAACCCATAATAGGGGACTATACTAGACGCTAGAATACAGAGGAGGTGCAATGCTAACTGATAATAGGGGACTATACTAGACGCTAGAAGACAGAGGAGGTGCAATGCTAACTGATAATAGGGGACATACTAGACGCTAGAACACAGAGGACGTGCAATGCTAACTGATAATAGGGACCATACTAGACGCTAGAAGACAGAGGATGTGCAATGCTAACTGATAATAGGGGACTATACTAGACGCTAGAAGACAGAGGAGGGGCAATGCTAACTGATAATAGGGGACTATACTAGACGCTAGAAGACATAGGAGGTGCAATACTAACTGATAATAGGGGACATACTAGACGCTAGAAGACAGAGGACGTGCAATGCTAACTGATAATAGGGGACTATACTAGACGCTAGAAGACAGAGGACGTGCAATGCTAACTGATAATAGGGGACATACTAGACGCTAGAACACAGAGGAGGTGCAATGATAACTGATAATAGGGGACTATACTAGACGCTAGAAGACAGAGGAGGTGCAATGCTAACTGATAATAGGGACTATACTAGACGCTAGACTACAGAGGAGGTGCAATGCTAACTGATAATAGGGGACTATACTAGCCGCTAGAAGACAGAGGAGGTGCAATGCTAACTGATAATAGGGACTATACTAGACGCTAGAATACAGAGGAGGTGCAATGCTAACTGATAATAGGGGACTATACTAGACGCTAGAAGACAGAGGAGGTGCAATGCTAACTGATAATAGGGGACTATACTAGACGCTAGAAGACAGAGGAAGTGCAATGCTAACTGATAATAGGGACTATACTAGACGCTAGAATACAGAGGAGGTGCAATGCTAACTGATAATAGGGGACTATACTAGACGCTAGAAGACAGAGGAGGTGCAATGCTAACTGATAATAGGGGACTATACTAGACGCTAGAAGACAGAGGAGGTGCAATGTTAACTGATAATAGGGACTATACTAGACGCTAGAATACAGAGGAGGTGCAATGCTAACTGATAATAGGGGACTATACTAGACGCTAGAAGACAGAGGAGGTGCAATGCTAACTGATAATAGGGGACATACTAGACGCTAGAACACAGAGGACGTGCAATGCTAACTGATAATAGGGGACTATACTAGACGCTAGAACACAGAGGAGGTGCAATTATAACTGATAATAGGGGACTATACTAGACGCTAGAAGACAGAGGAGGTGCAATGCTAACTGATAATAGGGGACATACTAGACGCTAGAACACAGAGGACGTGCAATGCTAACTGATAATAGGGACCATACTAGACGCTAGAAGACAGAGGATGTGCAATGCTAACTGATAATAGGGGACTATACTAGACGCTAGAAGACAGAGGAGGGGCAATGCTAACTGATAATAGGGGACTATACTAGACGCTAGAAGACAGAGGAGGTGCAATACTAACTGATAATAGGGGACATACTAGACGCTAGAAGACAGAGGAGGTGCAATGCTAACTGATAATAGGGACCATACTAGACGCTAGAAGACAGAGGATGTGCAATGCTAACTGATAATAGGGGACTATACTAGACGCTAGAAGACAGAGGAGGGGCAATGCTAACTGATAATAGGTGACTATACTAGACGCTAGAAGACATAGGAGGTGCAATGCTAGCTGATAATAGGGACTATACTAGACGCTAGAAGACAGTGGAGGTGCAATGCTAACTGATAATAGGCACCATACTAGACGCTAGAACACAGAGGAGATGCAATGCTAACTGATAATAGGGACTATACTAGACGCTAGAAGACAGAGGAGGTGCAATACTAACTGATAATATGGGACATACTAGACGCTAGAAGACAGAGGAGGTGCAATGCTAACTGATAATAGGGGACTATACTAGACGCTAGAACACAGAGGAGGTGCAATGATAACTGATAATAGGGGACATACTAGACGCTAGAACACAGAGGAGGTGCAATGCTAACTGATAATAGGGACCATACTAGACGCTAGAACACAGAGGAGGTGCAATGCTAACTGATAATAGGGACTATACTAGACGCTAGAAGACAGAGGAGGTGCAATACTAACTGATAATAGGGGACATACGACTCTAGAACACAGAGGAGGTGCAATGATGACTGATAATAGGGACCATACTATACGCTAGAAGACAGAGGAGGTGCAATGCTAACTGATAATAGGGACCATACTAGACGCTAGAACACAGAGGAGGTGCAATGCTAACTGATAATAGGGGACTATACTAGACGCTAGAACACAGAGTAGGTGCAATGATAACTGATAATAGGGGACATACTAGACGCTAGAACACAGAGGAGGTGCAATGCTAACTGATAATAGGGACCATACTAGACGCTAGAACACAGAGGAGGTGCAATGCTAACTGATAATAGGGACTATACTAGACGCTAGAAGACAGAGAAGGTGCAATACTAACTGATAATAGGGGACCTACTAGACGCTAGAAGACAGAGGAGGTGCAATGCTAACTGATAATAGGGACTATACTAGACGCTAGAAGACAGAGGAGTTGCTATGCTAACTGATAATAGGGACTATACTAGACGCTAGAAGACAGAGGAGGTTCAATGCTAACTGATAATAGGGACCATACTAGACGCTAGAACACAGAGGAGGTGCAATGCTAACTGATAATAGGGACCATACTAGACGCTAGAAGACAGAGGAGGTACTATGCTAACTGATAATAGGGACTATACTAGACGCTAGAAGACAGAGGAGGTGCAATGCTAACTGATAATAGGGACCATACTAGACGCTAGAAGACAGAGGAGGTGCAATGCTAACTGATAATAGGGGACTATACTAGACGCTAGAAGACAGAGGAGGTGCAATGCTAACTGATAATAGGGGACCGTATTAGACGCTAGAAGACAGAGGAGGTGCAAAGCTAACTGATAGTAGGGGACTATACTAGACGTTAGAAGACACAAAAAGTGCAATGCTAACTGATAATAGGGGACCATACTAGACGCTAGAAGACAGAGGAGGTGCTATGCTAACTGATAATAGGGGACATACTAGACGCTAGAAGACAGAGGAGGTGCAATGCTAACTGATAATAGGGGACCATACTAGACGCTAGAAGACAGAGGAGGTGCAATGCTAACTGATAATAGGGGCCATACTAGACGCTAGAAGACAGAGGAGGTGCTATGCTAACGGATAATAGGGGACCATACTAGACGCTAGAAGACAGAGGAGGTGCAATGCTAACTGATAATAGGGGACCATACTATACGCTAGAAGACAGAGGATGGGCAATGCTAACTGATAATAGGGGACTATACTAGACGCTAGAAGACAGAGGATGTGCAATGCTAACTAATAATAGAGGAATATACTAGACGCTAGAAGACAGAGGATGTGCAATACTAACTGATAATAGGAGACTATACTAGACGCTAGAAGACAGAGGAGGTGCAATGCTAACTGATAATAGGGGACCATACTAGACGCTAGAAGACAGAGGAGGTGCAATGCTAACCGATAATAGGGGACTATACTAGACGCTAGAAGACAGAGGAGGTGCTATGCTAACGGATAATAGGGGACCATACTAGACGCTAGAAGACAGAGGAGGTGCAATGCTAACTGATAATAGGGGACCATACTATACGCTAGAAGACAGAGGAGGGGCAATGCTAACTGATAATAGGGGACTATACTAGACGCTAGAAGACAGAGGATGTGCAATGCTAACTAATAATAGAGGACTATACTAGACGCTAGAAGACAGAGGATGTGCAATACTAACTGATAATAGGGGACTATACTAGACGCTAGAAGACAGAGGAGGGGCAATGCTAACTGATAATAGGGGACTATACTAGACGCTAGAAGACAGAGGATGTGCAATGCTATCTGATAATAGGGGACTATACTAGACGCTAGAAGACAGAGGAGGGGCAATGCTAACTGATAATAGGGGACCATACTAGACCCTGGAAGACAGAGGAGGTGCAATGCTAACTGATAATAGGGGACTATACTAGACGCTAGAAGACAGAGGAGTTGCAATACTAACTGGTAATAGGGGACATACTAGACGCTAGAAGACAGAGGAGGTGCAATGCTAACTGATAATAGGGACCATACTAGACGCTAGAAGACAGAGGAGGTGCAATGCTAACTGATAATAGGAGACTATACTAGACGCTAGAAGACAGAGGAGGTGCAATGCTAACTGATAATAGGGGACATACTAGACGCTTGAAGACAGAGGAGGTGCAATGCTAACTGATAATAGGGGACATACTAGACGCTAGAAGACAGAGGAGGTGCAATGCTAACTGATAATAGGGACCATACTCGACGCTAGAAGAAAGAGGACGTGCAATGCTAACTGATAATAGGGGACATACTAGAAGCTAGAAGACAGAGGAGGTGCAATGCTAACTGATAATAGGGGACATACTAGACGCGAGAAGACAGAGGAGGTGCAATGCTAACTGATAATAGGGGACTATACTAGACGCTAGAAGACAGAGGAGGTGCAATGCTAACTGATAATAGGGGACTATACTAGACGCTAGAAGACAGGGGAGGTGCAATGCTAACTGATAATAGGGGACATACTAGACGCTAGAACACAGAGGACGTGCAATGCTAACTGATAATAGGGGACTATACTAGACGCTAGAATACAGAGGAGGTGCAATGCTAACTCATAATAGGGGACTATACTAGACGCTAGAATACAGAGGAGGTGCAATGCTAACTGATAATAGGGGACTATACTAGACGCTAGAAGACAGAGGAGGTGCAATGCTAACTGATAATAGGGGACATACTAGACGCTAGAACACAGAGGACGTGCAATGCTAACTGATAATAGGGACCATACTAGACGCTAGAAGACAGAGGATGTGCAATGCTAACTGATAATAGGGGACTATACTAGACGCTAGAAGACAGAGGAGGGGCAATGCTAACTGATAATAGGGGACTATACTAGACGCTAGAAGACATAGGAGGTGCAATACTAACTGATAATAGGGGACATACTAGACGCTAGAAGACAGAGGACGTGCAATGCTAACTGATAATAGGGGACTATACTAGACGCTAGAAGACAGAGGACGTGCAATGCTAACTGATAATAGGGGACATACTAGACGCTAGAACACAGAGGAGGTGCAATGATAACTGATAATAGGGGACTATACTAGACGCTAGAAGACAGAGGAGGTGCAATGCTAACTGATAATAGGGACTATACTAGACGCTAGACTACAGAGGAGGTGCAATGCTAACTGATAATAGGGGACTATACTAGCCGCTAGAAGACAGAGGAGGTGCAATGCTAACTGATAATAGGGACTATACTAGACGCTAGAATACAGAGGAGGTGCAATGCTAACTGATAATAGGGGACTATACTAGACGCTAGAAGACAGAGGAGGTGCAATGCTAACTGATAATAGGGGACTATACTAGACGCTAGAAGACAGAGGAAGTGCAATGCTAACTGATAATAGGGACTATACTAGACGCTAGAATACAGAGGAGGTGCAATGCTAACTGATAATAGGGGACTATACTAGACGCTAGAAGACAGAGGAGGTGCAATGCTAACTGATAATAGGGGACTATACTAGACGCTAGAAGACAGAGGAGGTGCAATGATAACTGATAATAGGGACTATACTAGACATTAGAATACAGAGGAGGTGCAATGCTAACTGATAATAGGGGACTATACTAGACGCTAGAAGACAGAGGAGGTGCAATGCTAACTGATAATAGGGGACATACTAGACGCTAGAACACAGAGGACGTGCAATGCTAACTGATAATAGGGGACTATACTAGACGCTAGAACACAGAGGAGGTGCAATGCTAACTGATAATAGGGGACTATACTAGACGCTAGAAGACAGAAGAGGTGCAATGCTAACTGATAATAGGGGACATACTAGACGCTAGAACACAGAGGACGTGCAATGCTAACTGATAATAGGGACCATACTAGACGCTAGAAGACAGAGGATGTGCAATGCTAACTGATAATAGGGGACTATACTAGACGCTAGAAGACAGAGGAGGTGCAATGCTAAATGATAATAGGGGACATACTAGACGCTAGAAGACAGAGGAGGTGCAATGCTAACTGATAATAGGGGACCATACTATACGCTAGAAGACAGAGGAGGGGCAATGCTAACTGATAATAGGGGACTATACTAGACGCTAGAAGACAGAGGATGTGCAATGCTAACTAATAATAGAGGACTATACTAGACGCTAGAAGACAGAGGATGTGCAATACTAACTGATAATAGGGGACTATACTAGACGCTAGAAGACAGAGGAGGGGCAATGCTAACTGATAATAGGGGACTATACTAGACGCTAGAAGACAGAGGATGTGCAATGCTATCTGATAATAGGGGACTATACTAGACGCTAAAAGACAGAGGAGGGGCAATGCTAACTGATAATAAGGGACTATACTAGACGGTAGAAGACAGAGGAGGTGCAATGCTAACTCATAATAGGGGACTATACTAGACGCTAGAAGACAGAGGAGGTGCAATGCTAACTGATAATAGGGGACTATACTAGACGCTAGAAGACAGAGGAGGTGCAATGCTAACTGATAATAGGGGACCATACTAGACCCTGGAAGACAGAGGAGGTGCAATGCTAACTGATAATAGGGGACTATACTAGACGCTAGAAGACAGAGGAGTTGCAACACTAACTGGTAATAGGGGACATACTAGACGCTAGAAGACAGAGGAGGTGCAATGCTAACTGATAATAGGGACCATACTAGACGCTAGAAGACAGAGGAGGTGCAATGCTAACTGATAATAGGGGACTATACTAGACGCTAGAAGACAGAGGAGGTGCAATGCTAAATGATAATAGGGGACATACTAGACGCTAGAAGACAGAGGAGGTGCAATGCTAACTGATAATAGGGGACATACTAGACGCTAGAAGACAGAGGAGGTGCAATGCTAACTGATAATCGGGACCATACACGACGCTAGAAGAAAGAGGACGTGCAATGCTAACTGATAATAGGGGACATACTAGAAGCTAGAAGACAGAGGAGGTGCAATGCTAACTGATAATAGGGGACATACTAGACGCGAGAAGACAGAGGAGGTGCAATGCTAACGGATAATAGGGGACTATACTAGACGCTAGAAGACCGAGGAGGTGCAATGCTAACTGATAATAGGGGACTATACTAGACGCTAGACGACAGAGGAGGTGCAATGCTAATTGATAATAGGGACCATACTAGGCGCTAGAACACAGAGGTCGTGCAATGCTAACTTATAATAGGGGACATACTAGACGCTAGAAGACAGAGGAGGTGCAATGCTAACTGATAATAGGGGACATACTAGACGCTAGAAGACATAGGAGGGGCAATGCTAACTGATAAAAGGGGACATACTAGACGCTAGAAGACAGAGGAGGTGCAATGCTAACTGATAATAGGGGACATACTAGACGCTAGAAGACAGAGGAGGTGCAATGTTAACTGATAATAGGGACCATACTAGACGCTAGAACACAGAGGAGGTGCAATGCTAACTCATAATAGGGGACTATACTAGACGCTAGAATACAGAGGAGGTGCAATGCTAACTGATAATAGGGGACTATACTAGACGCTAGAAGACAGGGGAGGTGCAATGCTAACTGATAATAGGGGACATACTAGACGCTAGAACACAGAGGACGTGCAATGCTAACTGATAATAGGGGACTATACTAGACGCTAAAATACAGAGGAGGTGCAATGCTAACTCATAATAGGGGACTATACTAGACGCTAGAATACAGAGGAGGTGCAATGCTAACTGATAATAGGGGACTATACTAGACGCTAGAAGACAGAGGAGGTGCAATGCTAACTGATAAAAGGGGACTATACTAGACGCTAGAAGACAGAGGAGGTGCAATGCTAACTGATAATAGGGGACATACTAGACGCTAGAACACAGAGGACGTGCAATGCTAACTGATAATAGGGAACATACTAGACGCTAGAAGACAGAGGATGTGCAATGCTAACTGATAATAGGGGACTATACTAGACGCTAGAAGACAGAGGAGGGGCAATGCTAACTGATAATAGGGGACTATACTAGACGCTAGAAGACATAGGAGGTGCAATACTAACTGATAATAGGGGACATACTAGACGCTAGAATACAGAGGACGTGCAATGCTAACTGATAATAGGGGACTATACTAGACGCTAGAAGACAGAGGACGTGCAATGCTAACTGATAATAGGGGACATACTAGACGCTAGAACACAGAGGAGGTGCAATGATAACTGATAATAGGGGACCATACTAGACGCTAGAAGACAGAGGAGGTGCAATGCTAACCGATAATAGGGGACTATACTAGACGCTAGAAGACAGAGGAGGTGCAA
This sequence comes from Meconema thalassinum, assembly GCA_946902985.2. Lineage (NCBI taxonomy): Eukaryota > Metazoa > Arthropoda > Insecta > Orthoptera > Tettigoniidae > Meconema > Meconema thalassinum. The sequence goes on from CAMPQE020000024.1 coordinate 871,281, forward strand.
TGCTAACTGATAATAGGGGACCATATTAGACGCTAGAAGACAGAGGAGGTGCAATGCTAACTGATAGTAGGGGACTATACTAGACGTTAGAAGACACAGGAGGTGCAATGCTAACTGATAATAGGGGACCATACTAGACGCTAGAAGACAGAGGAGGTGCTATGCTAACTGATAATAGGGGACATACTAGACGCTAGAAGACAGAGGAGGTGCTATGCTAACGGATAATAGGGGACCATACTAGACGCTAGAAGACAGAGGAGGTGCAATGCTAACTGATAATAGGAGACTATACTAGACGCTAGAAGACAGAGGAGGTGCAATGCTAACTGATAATAGGGGACCATACTAGACGCTAGAAGACAGAGGAGGTGCAATGCTAACCGATAATAGGAGACTATACTAGACGCTAGAAAACAGAGGAGGTGCAATGCTAACTGATAATAGGGGACCATACTAGACGCTAGAAGACAGAGGAGGTGCAATGCTAACCGATAATAGGGGACTATACTAGACGCTAGAAGACAGAGGAGGTGCTATGCTAACGGATAATAGGGGACCATACTAGACGCAAGAAGACAGAGGAGGTGCAATGCTAACTGATAATAGGGGACCATACTAGACGCTAGAAGACAGAGGAGGTGCAATGCTAACTGATAATAGGGGCCATACTAGACGCTAGAAGACAGAGGAGGTGCTATGCTAACGGATAATAGGGGACCATACTAGACGCTTGAAGACAGAGGAGGTGCAATGCTAACTGATAATAGGAGACTATACTAGACGCTAGAAGACAGAGGAGGTGCAATGCTAACTGATAATAGGGGACCATACTAGACGCTAGAAGACAGAGGAGGTGCAATGCTAACCGATAATAGGGGACTATACTAGACGCTAGAAGACAGAGGAGGTGCAATGCTAACTGATAATAGGGGACCATATTAGACGCTAGAAAACAGACGAGGGGCAATGCTAACTGATAATAGGGGACTATACTAGACGCTAGATGACAGAGGAGTTGCAATGCTAACTGATAATAGGGGACCATACTAGACGCTAGAAGACAGAGGAGGTGCAATGCTAACTGATAATAGGAGACTATACTAGACGCTAGAAAACAGAGGAGGTGCAATGCTAACTGATAATAGGGGACCATACTAGACGCTAGAAGACAGAGGAGGTGCAATGCTAACCGATAATAGGGGACTATACTAGACGCTAGAAGACAGAGGAGGTGCTATGCTAACGGATAATAGGGGACCATACTAGACGCAAGAAGACAGAGGAGGTGCAATGCTAACTGATAATAGGGGACCATACTATACGCTAGAAGACAGAGGAGGGGCAATGCTAACTGATAATAGGGGACTATACTAGACGCTAGAAGACAGAGGATGTGCAATGCTAACTAATAATAGAGGACTATACTAGACGCTAGAAGACAGAGGATGTGCAATACTAACTGATAATAGGGGACTATACTAGACGCTAGAAGACAGAGGAGGGGCAATGCTAACTGATAATAGGGGACTATACTAGACGCTAGAAGACAGAGGATGTGCAATGCTATCTGATAATAGGGGACTATACTAGACGCTAGAAGACAGAGGAGGGGCAATGCTAACTGATAATAGGGGACCATACTAGACCCTGGAAGACAGAGGAGGTGCAATGCTAACTGATAATAGGGGACTATACTAGACGCTAGAAGACAGAGGAGTTGCAATACTAACTGGTAATAGGGGACATACTAGACGCTAGAAGACAGAGGAGGTGCAATGCTAACTGATAATAGGGACCATACTAGACGCTAGAAGACAGAGGAGGTGCAATGCTAACTGATAATAGGAGACTATACTAGACGCTAGAAGACAGAGGAGGTGCAATATAATAGGGGACATACTAGACGCTAGAAGACAGAGGAGGTGCAATGCTAACTGATAATAGGGGACATACTAGACGCTAGAAGACAGAGGAGGTGCAATGCTAACTGATAATAGGGACCATACTCGACGCTAGAAGAAAGAGGACGTGCAATGCTAACTGATAATAGGGGACATACTAGAAGCTAGAAGACAGAGGAGGTGCAATGCTAACTGATAATAGGGGACATACTAGACGCGAGAAGACAGAGGAGGTGCAATGCTAACTGATAATAGGGGACTATACTAGACGCTAGAAGACAGAGGAGGTGCAATGCTAACTGATAATAGGGGACTATACTAGACGCTAGACGACAGAGGAGGTGCAATGCTAATTGATAATAGGGACCATACTAGACGCTAGAACACAGAGGACGTGCAATGCTAACTTATAATAGGGGACATACTAGACGCTAGAAGACAGAGGTTGTGCAATGCTAACTGATAATAGGGGACATACTAGACGCTAGAAGACATAGGAGGGGCAATGCTAACTGATAAAAGGGGACATACTAGACGCTAGAAGACAGAGGAGGTGCAAAGCTAACAGATAATAGGGGACATACTAGACACTAGAAGACAGAGGAGGTTCAATGCTAACTGATAATAGGGGCCATACTAGACGCTAGAACACAGAGGAGGTGCAATGCTAACTCATAATAGGGGACTATACTAGACGCTAGAATACAGAGGAGGTGCAATGCTAACTGATAATACGGGACTATACTAGACGCTAGAAGACAGGGGAGGTGCAATGCTAACTGATAATAGGGGACATACTAGACGCTAGAACACAGAGGACGTGCAATGCTAACTGATAATAGGGGACTATACTAGACGCTAGAATACAGAGGGGGTGCAATGCTAACCCATAATAGGGGACTATACTAGACGCTAGAATACAGAGGAGGTGCAATGCTAACTGATAATAGGGGACTATACTAGACGCTAGAAGACAGAGGAGGTGCAATGCTAACTGATAATAGGGGACATACTAGACGCTAGAACACAGAGGACGTGCAATGCTAACTGATAATAGGGACCATACTAGACGCTAGAAGACAGAGGATGTGCAATGCTAACTGATAATAGGGGACTATACTAGACGCTAGAAGACAGAGGAGGGGCAATGCTAACTGATAATAGGGGACTATACTAGACGCTAGAAGACATAGGAGGTGCAATACTAACTGATAATAGGGGACATACTAGACGCTAGAAGACAGAGGACGTGCAATGCTAACTGATAATAGGGGACTATACTAGACGCTAGAAGACAGAGGACGTGCAATGCTAACTGATAATAGGGGACATACTAGACGCTAGAACACAGAGGAGGTGCAATGATAACTGATAATAGGGGACTATACTAGACGCTAGAAGACAGAGGAGGTGCAATGCTAACTGATAATAGGGACTATACTAGACGCTAGACTACAGAGGAGGTGCAATGCTAACTGATAATAGGGGACTATACTAGCCGCTAGAAGACAGAGGAGGTGCAATGCTAACTGATAATAGGGACTATACTAGACGCTAGAATACAGAGGAGGTGCAATGCTAACTGATAATAGGGGACTATACTAGACGCTAGAAGACAGAGGAGGTGCAATGCTAACTGATAATAGGGGACTATACTAGACGCTAGAAGACAGAGGAAGTGCAATGCTAACTGATAATAGGGACTATACTAGACGCTAGAATACAGAGGAGGTGCAATGCTAACTGATAATAGGGGACTATACTAGACGCTAGAAGACAGAGGAGGTGCAATGCTAACTGATAATAGGGGACTATACTAGACGCTAGAAGACAGAGGAGGTGCAATGTTAACTGATAATAGGGACTATACTAGACGCTAGAATACAGAGGAGGTGCAATGCTAACTGATAATAGGGGACTATACTAGACGCTAGAAGACAGAGGAGGTGCAATGCTAACTGATAATAGGGGACATACTAGACGCTAGAACACAGAGGACGTGCAATGCTAACTGATAATAGGGGACTATACTAGACGCTAGAACACAGAGGAGGTGCAATTATAACTGATAATAGGGGACTATACTAGACGCTAGAAGACAGAGGAGGTGCAATGCTAACTGATAATAGGGGACATACTAGACGCTAGAACACAGAGGACGTGCAATGCTAACTGATAATAGGGACCATACTAGACGCTAGAAGACAGAGGATGTGCAATGCTAACTGATAATAGGGGACTATACTAGACGCTAGAAGACAGAGGAGGGGCAATGCTAACTGATAATAGGGGACTATACTAGACGCTAGAAGACAGAGGAGGTGCAATACTAACTGATAATAGGGGACATACTAGACGCTAGAAGACAGAGGAGGTGCAATGCTAACTGATAATAGGGACCATACTAGACGCTAGAAGACAGAGGATGTGCAATGCTAACTGATAATAGGGGACTATACTAGACGCTAGAAGACAGAGGAGGGGCAATGCTAACTGATAATAGGTGACTATACTAGACGCTAGAAGACATAGGAGGTGCAATGCTAGCTGATAATAGGGACTATACTAGACGCTAGAAGACAGTGGAGGTGCAATGCTAACTGATAATAGGCACCATACTAGACGCTAGAACACAGAGGAGATGCAATGCTAACTGATAATAGGGACTATACTAGACGCTAGAAGACAGAGGAGGTGCAATACTAACTGATAATATGGGACATACTAGACGCTAGAAGACAGAGGAGGTGCAATGCTAACTGATAATAGGGGACTATACTAGACGCTAGAACACAGAGGAGGTGCAATGATAACTGATAATAGGGGACATACTAGACGCTAGAACACAGAGGAGGTGCAATGCTAACTGATAATAGGGACCATACTAGACGCTAGAACACAGAGGAGGTGCAATGCTAACTGATAATAGGGACTATACTAGACGCTAGAAGACAGAGGAGGTGCAATACTAACTGATAATAGGGGACATACGACTCTAGAACACAGAGGAGGTGCAATGATGACTGATAATAGGGACCATACTATACGCTAGAAGACAGAGGAGGTGCAATGCTAACTGATAATAGGGACCATACTAGACGCTAGAACACAGAGGAGGTGCAATGCTAACTGATAATAGGGGACTATACTAGACGCTAGAACACAGAGTAGGTGCAATGATAACTGATAATAGGGGACATACTAGACGCTAGAACACAGAGGAGGTGCAATGCTAACTGATAATAGGGACCATACTAGACGCTAGAACACAGAGGAGGTGCAATGCTAACTGATAATAGGGACTATACTAGACGCTAGAAGACAGAGATGGTGCAATACTAACTGATAATAGGGGACCTACTAGACGCTAGAAGACAGAGGAGGTGCAATGCTAACTGATAATAGGGACTATACTAGACGCTAGAAGACAGAGGAGTTGCTATGCTAACTGATAATAGGGACTATACTAGACGCTAGAAGACAGAGGAGGTTCAATGCTAACTGATAATAGGGACCATACTAGACGCTAGAACACAGAGGAGGTGCAATGCTAACTGATAATAGGGACCATACTAGACGCTAGAAGACAGAGGAGGTACTATGCTAACTGATAATAGGGACTATACTAGACGCTAGAAGACAGAGGAGGTGCAATGCTAACTGATAATAGGGACCATACTAGACGCTAGAAGACAGAGGAGGTGCAATGCTAACTGATAATAGGGGACTATACTAGACGCTAGAAGACAGAGGAGGTGCAATGCTAACTGATAATAGGGGACCGTATTAGACGCTAGAAGACAGAGGAGGTGCAAAGCTAACTGATAGTAGGGGACTATACTAGACGTTAGAAGACACAAAAAGTGCAATGCTAACTGATAATAGGGGACCATACTAGACGCTAGAAGACAGAGGAGGTGCTATGCTAACTGATAATAGGGGACATACTAGACGCTAGAAGACAGAGGAGGTGCAATGCTAACTGATAATAGGGGACCATACTAGACGCTAGAAGACAGAGGAGGTGCAATGCTAACTGATAATAGGGGCCATACTAGACGCTAGAAGACAGAGGAGGTGCTATGCTAACGGATAATAGGGGACCATACTAGACGCTAGAAGACAGAGGAGGTGCAATGCTAACTGATAATAGGGGACCATACTATACGCTAGAAGACAGAGGATGGGCAATGCTAACTGATAATAGGGGACTATACTAGACGCTAGAAGACAGAGGATGTGCAATGCTAACTAATAATAGAGGAATATACTAGACGCTAGAAGACAGAGGATGTGCAATACTAACTGATAATAGGGGACTATACTAGACGCTAGAAGACAGAGGAGGGGCAATGCTAACTGATAATAGGGGACTATACTAGACGCTAGAAGACAGAGGATGTGCAATGCTATCTGATAATAGGGGACTATACTAGACGCTAAAAGACAGAGGAGGGGCAATGCTAACTGATAATAAGGGACTATACTAGACGCTAGAAGACAGAGGAGGTGCAATGCTAACTCATAATAGGGGACTATACTAGACGCTAGAAGACAGAGGAGGTGCAATGCTAACTGATAATAGGGGACCATACTAGACGCTAGAAGACAGAGGAGGTGCAATGCTAACTGATAATAGGGGACCATACTAGACCCTGGAAGACAGAGGAGGTGCAATGCTAACTGATAATAGGGGACTATACTAGACGCTAGAAGACAGAGGAGTTGCAATACTAACCGGTAATAGGGGACATACTAGACGCTAGAAGACAGAGGAGGTGCAATGCTAACTGATAATAGGGACCATACTAGACGCTAGAAGACAGAGGAGGTGCAATGCTAACTGATAATAGGGGACTATACTAGACGCTAGAAGACAGAGGAGGTGCAATGCTAACTGATAATAGGGGACATACTAGACGCTAGAAGACAGAGGAGGTGCAATGCTAACTGATAATAGGGGACATACTAGATGCTAGAAGACAGAGGAGGTGCAATGCTAACTGATAATCGGGACCATACTCGACGCTAGAAGAAAGAGGACGTGCAATGCTAACTGATAATAGGGGACATACTAGAAGCTAGAAGACAGAGGAGGTGCAATGCTAACTGATAATAGGGGACATACTAGACGCGAGAAGACAGAGGAGGTGCAATGCTAACTGATAATAGGGGACTATACTAGACGCTAGAAGACAGAGGAGGTGCAATGCTAACTGATAATAGGGGACTATACTAGACGCTAGACGACAGAGGAGGTGCAATGCTAATTGATAATAGGGACCATACTAGACGCTAGAACACAGAGGACGTGCAATGCTAACTTATAATAGGGGACATACTAGACGCTAGAAGACAGAGGAGGTGCAATGCTAACTGATAATAGAGGACATACTAGACGCTAGAAGACATAGGAGGGGCAATGCTAACTGATAAAAGGGGACATACAAGACGCTAGAAGACAGAGGAGGTGCAATGCTAACTGATAATAGGGGACATACTAGACGCTAGAAGACAGAGGAGGTGCAATGCTAACTGATAATAGGGACCATACTAGACGCTAGAACACAGAGGAGGTGCAATGCTAACTCATAATAGGGGACTATACTAGACGCTAGAATACAGAGGAGGTGCAATGCTAACTGATAATAGGGGACTATACTAGACGCTAGAAGACAGGGGAGGTGCAATGCTAACTGATAATAGGGGACATACTAGACGCTAGAACACAGAGGACGTGCAATGCTAACTGATAATAGGGGACTATACTAGACGCTAAAATACAGAGGAGGTGCAATGCTAACTCATAATAGGGGACTATACTAGACGCTAGAATACAGAGGAGGTGCAATGCTAACTGATAATAGGGGACTATACTAGACGCTAGAAGACAGAGGAGGTGCAATGCTAACTGATAATAGGGGACTATACTAGACGCTAGAAGACAGAGGAGGTGCAATGCTAACTGATAATAGGGGACATACTAGACGCTAGAACACAGAGGACGTGCAATGCTAACTGATAATAGGGACCATACTAGACGCTAGAAAACAGAGGATGTGCAATGCTAACTGATAATAGGGGACTATACTAGACGCTAGAAGACAGAGGAGGGGCAATGCTAACTGATAATAGGGGACTATACTAGACGCTAGAAGACATAGGAGGTGCAATACTAACTGATAATAGGGGACATACTAGACGCTAGAATACAGAGGACGTGCAATGCTAACTGATAATAGGGGACTATACTAGACGCTAGAAGACAGAGGACGTGCAATGCTAACTGATAATAGGGGACATACTAGACGCTAGAACACAGAGGAGGTGCAATGATAACTGATAATAGGGGACCATACTAGACGCTAGAAGACAGAGGAGGTGCAATGCTAACCGATAATAGGGGACTATACTAGACGCTAGAAGACAGAGGAGGTGCAATACTAACTGATAATAGGGGACCAACTTAGACGCTAGAAGACAGAGGAGGTGCAATGCTAACTGATAGTAGGGGACTATACTAGACGTTAGAAGACACAGGAGGTGCAATGCTAACTGATAATAGGGGACCATACTAGACGATAGAAGACAGAGGAGGTGCTATGCTAACTGATAATAGGGGACATACTAGACGCTAGAAGACAGAGGAGGTGCAATGCTAACTGATAATAGGGACCATACTAGACGCTAGAACACAGAGGAGGTGCAATGCTAACTCATAATAGGGGACTATACTAGACGCTAGAATACAGAGGAGGTGCAATGCTAATTGATAATAGGGACCATACTAGACGCTAGAACACAGAGGACGTGCAATGCTGACTTATAATAGGGGACATACTAGACGCTAGAAGACAGAGGAGGTGCAATGCTAACTGATAATAGAGGACATACTAGACGCTAGAAGACATAGGAGGGGCAATGCTAACTGATAAAAGGGGACATACTAGACGCTAGAAGACAGAGGAGGTGCAATGCTAACTGATAATAGGGGACATACTAGACGCTAGAAGACAGAGGAGGTGCAATGCTAACTGATAATAGGGACCATACTAGACGCTAGAACACAGAGGAGGTGCAATGCTAACTCATAATAGGGGACTATACTAGACGCTAGAATACAGAGGAGGTGCAATGCTAACTGATAATAGGGGACTATACTAGACGCTAGAAGACAGGGGAGGTGCAATGCTAACTGATAATAGGGGACATACTAGACGCTAGAACACAGAGGACGTGCAATGCTAACTGATAATAGGGGACTATACTAGACGCTAAAATACAGAGGAGGTGCAATGCTAACTCATAATAGGGGACTATACTAGACGCTAGAATACAGAGGAGGTGCAATGCTAACTGATAATAGGGGACTATACTAGACGCTAGAAGACAGAGGAGGTGCAATGCTAACTGATAATAGGGGACTATACTAGACGCTAGAAGACAGAGGAGGTGCAATGCTAACTGATAATAGGGGACATACTAGACGCTAGAACACAGAGGACGTGCAATGCTAACTGATAATAGGGACCATACTAGACGCTAGAAAACAGAGGATGTGCAATGCTAACTGATAATAGGGGACTATACTAGACGCTAGAAGACAGAGGAGGGGCAATGCTAACTGATAATAGGGGACTATACTAGACGCTAGAAGACATAGGAGGTGCAATACTAACTGATAATAGGGGACATACTAGACGCTAGAATACAGAGGACGTGCAATGCTAACTGATAATAGGGGACTATACTAGACGCTAGAAGACAGAGGACGTGCAATGCTAACTGATAATAGGGGACATACTAGACGCTAGAACACAGAGGAGGTGCAATGATAACTGATAATAGGGGACCATACTAGACGCTAGAAGACAGAGGAGGTGCAATGCTAACCGATAATAGGGGACTATACTAGACGCTAGAAGACAGAGGAGGTGCAATACTAACTGATAATAGGGGACCATCTTAGACGCTAGAAGACAGAGGAGGTGCAATGCTAACTGATAGTAGGGGACTATACTAGACGTTAGAAGACACAGGAGGTGCAATGCTAACTGATAATAGGGGACCATACTAGACGATAGAAGACAGAGGAGGTGCTATGCTAACTGATAATAGGGGACATACTAGACGCTAGAAGACAGAGGAGGTGCAATGCTAACTGATAATAGGGGACCATACTAGACGCTAGAAGACAGAGGAGGTGCAATGCTAACTGATAATAGGGGCCATACTAGACGCTAGAAGACAGAGGAGGTGCTATGCTAACGGATAATAGGGGACCATACTAGACGCTAGAAGACAGAGGAGGTGCAATGCTAACTGATAATAGGAGACTATACTAGACGCTAGAAGACAGAGGAGGTGCAATGCTAACTGATAATAGGGGACCATACTAGACGCTAGAAGACAGAGGAGGTGCAATGCTAACCGATAATAGGGGACTATACTAGACGCTAGAAGACAGAGGAGGTGCAATGCTAACTGATAATAGGGGACCATCTTAAACGCTAGAATACAGACGAGGGGCAATGCTAACTGATAATAGGGGACTATACTAGACGCTAGATGACAGAGGAGTTGCAATGCTAACTGATAATAGGGGACCATACTAGACGCTAGAAGACAGAGGAGGTGCAATGCTAACTGATAATAGGAGACTATACTAGACGCTAGAAGACAGAGGAGGTGCAATGCTAACTGATAATAGGGGACCATACTAGACGCTAGAAGACAGAGGAGGTGCAATGCTAACCGATAATAGGGGACTATACTAGACGCTAGAAGACAGAGGAGGTGCTATGCTAACGGATAATAGGGGACCATACTAGACGCTAGAAGACAGAGGAGGTGCAATGCTAACTGATAATAGGGGACCATACTATACGCTAGAAGACAGAGGAGGGGCAATGCTAACTGATAATAGGGGACTATACTAGACGCTAGAAGACAGAGGATGTGCAATGCTAACTAATAATAGAGGACTATACTAGACGCTAGAAGACAGAGGATGTGCAATACTAACTGATAATAGGGGACTATACTAGACGCTAGAAGACAGAGGAGGGGCAATGCTAACTGATAATAGGGGACTATACTAGACGCTAGAAGACAGAGGATGTGCAATGCTATCTGATAATAGGGGACTATACTAGACGCTAGAAGACAGAGGAGGGGCAATGCTAACTGATAATAGGGGACCATACTAGACCCTGGAAGACAGAGGAGGTGCAAAGCTAACTGATAATAGGGGACTATACTAGACGCTAGAAGACAGAGGAGTTGCAATACTAACTGGTAATAGGGGACATACTAGACGCTAGAAGACAGAGGAGGTGCAATGCTAACTGATAATAGGGACCATACTAGACGCTAGAAGACAGAGGAGGTGCAATGCTAACTGATAATAGGAGACTATACTAGACGCTAGAAGACAGAGGAGGTGCAATGCTAACTGATAATAGGGGACATACTAGACGCTAGAAGACAGAGGAGGTGCAATGCTAACTGATAATAGGGGACATACTAGACGCTAGAAGACAGAGGAGGTGCAATGCTAACTGATAATAGGGACCATACTCGACGCTAGAAGAAAGAGGACGTGCAATGCTAACTGATAATAGGGGACATACTAGAAGCTAGAAGACAGAGGAGGTGCAATGCTAACTGATAATAGGGGACATACTAGACGCGAGAAGACAGAGGAGGTGCAATGCTAACTGATAATAGGGGACTATACTAGACGCTAGAAGACAGAGGAGGTGCAATGCTAACTGATAATAGGGGACTATACTAGACGCTAGAAGACAGGGGAGGTGCAATGCTAACTGATAATAGGGGACATACTAGACGCTAGAACACAGAGGACGTGCAATGCTAACTGATAATAGGGGACTATACTAGACGCTAGAATACAGAGGAGGTGCAATGCTAACTCATAATAGGGGACTATACTAGACGCTAGAATACAGAGGAGGTGCAATGCTAACTGATAATAGGGGACTATACTAGACGCTAGAAGACAGAGGAGGTGCAATGCTAACTGATAATAGGGGACATACTAGACGCTAGAACACAGAGGACGTGCAATGCTAACTGATAATAGGGACCATACTAGACGCTAGAAGACAGAGGATGTGCAATGCTAACTGATAATAGGGGACTATACTAGACGCTAGAAGACAGAGGAGGGGCAATGCTAACTGATAATAGGGGACTATACTAGACGCTAGAAGACATAGGAGGTGCAATACTAACTGATAATAGGGGACATACTAGACGCTAGAAGACAGAGGACGTGCAATGCTAACTGATAATAGGGGACTATACTAGACGCTAGAAGACAGAGGACGTGCAATGCTAACTGATAATAGGGGACATACTAGACGCTAGAACACAGAGGAGGTGCAATGATAACTGATAATAGGGGACTATACTAGACGCTAGAAGACAGAGGAGGTGCAATGCTAACTGATAATAGGGACTATACTAGACGCTAGACTACAGAGGAGGTGCAATGCTAACTGATAATAGGGGACTATACTAGCCGCTAGAAGACAGAGGAGGTGCAATGCTAACTGATAATAGGGACTATACTAGACGCTAGAATACAGAGGAGGTGCAATGCTAACTGATAATAGGGGACTATACTAGACGCTAGAAGACAGAGGAGGTGCAATGCTAACTGATAATAGGGGACTATACTAGACGCTAGAAGACAGAGGAAGTGCAATGCTAACTGATAATAGGGACTATACTAGACGCTAGAATACAGAGGAGGTGCAATGCTAACTGATAATAGGGGACTATACTAGACGCTAGAAGACAGAGGAGGTGCAATGCTAACTGATAATAGGGGACTATACTAGACGCTAGAAGACAGAGGAGGTGCAATGATAACTGATAATAGGGACTATACTAGACGCTAGAATACAGAGGAGGTGCAATGCTAACTGATAATAGGGGACTATACTAGACGCTAGAAGACAGAGGAGGTGCAATGCTAACTGATAATAGGGGACATACTAGACGCTAGAACACAGAGGACGTGCAATGCTAACTGATAATAGGGGACTATACTAGACGCTAGAACACAGAGGAGGTGCAATGCTAACTGATAATAGGGGACTATACTAGACGCTAGAAGACAGAAGAGGTGCAATGCTAACTGATAATAGGGGACATACTAGACGCTAGAACACAGAGGACGTGCAATGCTAACTGATAATAGGGACCATACTAGACGCTAGAAGACAGAGGATGTGCAATGCTAACTGATAATAGGGGACTATACTAGACGCTAGAAGACAGAGGAGGGGCAATGCTAACTGATAATAGGGGACTATACTAGACGCTAGAAGACAGAGGATGTGCAATACTAACTGATAATAGGGGACATACTAGACGCTAGAAGACAGAGGAGGTGCAATGCTAACTGATAATAGGGACCATACTAGACGCTAGAAGACAGAGGATGTGCAATGCTAACTGATAATAGGGGACTATACTAGACGCTAGAAGACAGAGGAGGGGCAATGCTAACTGATAATAGGGGACTATACTAGACGCTAGAAGACATAGGAGGTGCAATGCTAGCTGATAATAGGGACTATACTAGACGCTAGAAGACAGTGGAGGTGCAAAGCTAACTGATAATAGGCACCATACTAGACGCTAGAACACAGAGGAGATGCAATGCTAACTGATAATAGGGACTATACTAGACGCTAGAAGACAGAGGAGGTGCAATACTAACTGATAATAGGGGACATACTAGACGCTAGAAGACAGAGGAGGTGCAATGCTAACTGATAATAGGGGACTATACTAGACGCTAGAACACAGAGGAGGTGCAATGATAACTGATAATAGGGGACATACTAGACGCTAGAACACAGAGGTGGTGCAATGCTAACTGATAATAGGGACCATACTAGACGCTAGAACACAGAGGAGGTGCAATGCTAACTGATAATAGGGACTATACTAGACGCTAGAAGACAGAGGAGGTGCAATACTAACTGATAATAGGGGACATACTAGACGCTAGAACACAGAGGAGGTGCAATGATAACTGATAATAGGGACCATACTAGACGCTAGAAGACAGAGGAGGTGCAATGCTAACTGATAATAGGGACCATACTAGACGCTAGAACACAGAGGAGGTGCAATGCTAACTGATAATAGGGGACTATACTAGACGCTAGAACACAGAGTAGTTGCAATGATAACTGATAATAGGGGACATACTAGACGCTAGAACACAGAGGAGGTGCAATGCTAACTGATAATGGGGACCATACTAGACGCTAGAACACAGAGGAGGTGCAATGCTAACTGATAATAGGGACTATACTAGACGCTAGAAGACAGAGGAGGTGCAATACTAACTGATAATAGGGGACATACTAGACGCTAGAAGACAGAGGAGGTGCAATGCTAACTGATAATAGGGACTATACTAGACGCTAGAAGACAGAGGAGGTGCTATGCTAACTGATAATAGGGACTATACTAGACGCTAGAAGACAGAGGAGGTTCAATGCTAACTGATAATAGGGACCATACTAGACGCTAGAACACAGAGGAGGTGCAATGCTAACTGATAATAGGGACCATACTAGACGCTAGAAGACAGAGGAGGTACTATGCTAACTGATAATAGGGACTATACTAGACGCTAGAAGACAGAGGAGGTGCAATGCTAACTGATAATAGGGACCATACTAGACGCTAGAAGACAGAGGAGGTGCAATGCTAACTGATAATAGGGGACCATACTAGACGCTAGAAGACAGAGGAGGGGCAATGCTAACTGATAATAGGGACCATACTAGACGCTAGAAGACAGAGGAGGGACAATGCTAACTGATAATAGGGGACATACTAGACGCTAGAAGACAGAGGAGGTGCAATGCTAACTGATAATAGGGGACTATACTAGACGCTAGAAGACAGAGGAGGTGCAATGCTAACTGATAATTGGGGACCATACTAGACGCTAGAAGACAGAGGAGGGGCAATGCTAACTGATAATAGGGACCACACTAGACGCTAGAAGACAGAGGAGGGACAATGCTAACTGATAATAGGGGACATACTAGACGCTAGAAGACAGAGGAGGTGCAATGCTAACTGATAATAGGGGACTATACTAGACGCTAGAAGACAGAGGAGGTGCTATGCTAACTGATAATTGGGACCATACTAGACGCTAGAAGACAGAGGAGGTGCTATGCTAACTGATAATAGGGGACCATACTAGACGCTAGAAAACAGACGAGGGGCAATGCTAACTGATAATAGGGGACTATACTAGACGCTAGAAGACAGAGGAGGTGCAATGCTAACTGATCATAGGGGACCATACTAGACGCTAGAAGACAGAAGAGGTGCAATGCTAACTGATAATAGGAGACTATACTAGACGCTAGAAGACAGAGGAGGTGCAATGCTAACTGATAATAGGGGACCATACTAGACGCTAGAAGACAGAGGAGGTGCAATGCTAACCGATAATAGGGGACTATACTAGACGCTAGAAGACAGAGGAGGTGCAATGCTAACTGATAATAGGGGACCATATTAGACGCTAGAAGACAGAGGAGGTGCAATGCTAACTGATAGTAGGGGACTATACTAGACGTTAGAAGACACAGGAGGTGCAATGCTAACTGTTAATAGGGGACCATACTAGACGCTAGAAGACAGAGGAGGTGCTATGCTAACTGATGATAGGGGACATACTAGACGCTAGAAGAAAGAGGAGGTGCAATGCTAACTGATAAAAGGGGACCATACTAGACGCTAGTAGACAGAGGAGGTGCAATGCTAACTGATAATAGGGGCCATACTAGACGCTAGAAGACAGAGGAGGTGCTATGCTAACGGATAATAGGGGACCATACTAGACGCTAGAAGACAGAGGAGGTGCAATGCTAACTGATAATAGGGGACCATACTATACGCTAGAAGACAGAGGAGGGGCAATGCTAACTGATAATAGGGGACTATACTAGACGCTAGAAGACAGAGGATGTGCAATGCTAACTAATAATAGAGGACTATACTAGACGCTAGAAGACAGAGGATGTGCAATACTAACTGATAATAGGGGACTATACTAGACGCTAGAAGACAGAGGAGGGGCAATGCTAACTGATAATAGGGGACTATACTAGACGCTAGAAGACAGGGGATGTGAAATGCTATCTGATAATAGGGGACTATACTAGACGCTAGAAGACAGAGGAGGGGCAATGCTAACTGATAATAGGGGACTATACTAGACGCTAGAAGACAGAGGAGGTGCAATGCTAACTCATAATAGGGTACTATACTAGACGCTAGAAGACAGAGGCGGTGCAATGCTAACTGATAATAGGGGACTATACTAGACGCTAGAAGACAGAGGAGGTGCAATGCTAACTGATAATAGGGGACCATACTAGACCCTGGAAGACAGAGGAGGTGCAATGCTAACTGATAATAGGGGACTATACTAGACGCTGGAAGACAGAGGAGTTGCAATACTAACTGATAATAGGGGACATACTAGACGCTAGAAGACAGAGGAGGTGCAATGCTAACTGATAATAGGGACCATACTAGACGCTAGAAGACAGAGGAGGTGCAATGCTAACTGATAATAGGGGACTATACTAGACGCTAGAATACAGAGGAGGTGCAATGCTAACTCATAATAGGGGACTATACTAGACGCTAGAATACAGAGGAGGTGCAATGCTAACTGATAATAGGGGACTATACTAGACGCTAGAAGACAGAGGAGGTGCAATGCTAACTGATAATAGGGGACATACTAGACGCTAGAACACAGAGGACGTGCAATGCTAACTGATAATAGGGACCATACTAGACGCTAGAAGACAGAGGATGTGCAATGCTAACTGATAATAGGGGACTATACTAGACGCTAGAAGACAGAGGAGGGGCAATGCTAACTGATAATAGGGGACTATACTAGACGCTAGAAGACATAGGAGGTGCAATACTAACTGATAATAGGGGACATACTAGACGCTAGAAGACAGAGGACGTGCAATGCTAACTGATAATAGGGGACTATACTAGACGCTAGAAGACAGAGGACGTGCAATGCTAACTGATAATAGGGGACATACTAGACGCTAGAACACAGAGGAGGTGCAATGATAACTGATAATAGGGGACTATACTAGACGCTAGAAGACAGAGGAGGTGCAATGCTAACTGATAATAGGGACTATACTAGACGCTAGACTACAGAGGAGGTGCAATGCTAACTGATAATAGGGGACTATACTAGCCGCTAGAAGACAGAGGAGGTGCAATGCTAACTGATAATAGGGACTATACTAGACGCTAGAATACAGAGGAGGTGCAATGCTAACTGATAATAGGGGACTATACTAGACGCTAGAAGACAGAGGAGGTGCAATGCTAACTGATAATAGGGGACTATACTAGACGCTAGAAGACAGAGGAAGTGCAATGCTAACTGATAATAGGGACTATACTAGACGCTAGAATACAGAGGAGGTGCAATGCTAACTGATAATAGGGGACTATACTAGACGCTAGAAGACAGAGGAGGTGCAATGCTAACTGATAATAGGGGACTATACTAGACGCTAGAAGACAGAGGAGGTGCAATGATAACTGATAATAGGGACTATACTAGACGCTAGAATACAGAGGAGGTGCAATGCTAACTGATAATAGGGGACTATACTAGACGCTAGAAGACAGAGGAGGTGCAATGCTAACTGATAATAGGGGACATACTAGACGCTAGAACACAGAGGACGTGCAATGCTAACTGATAATAGGGGACTATACTAGACGCTAGAACACAGAGGAGGTGCAATGCTAACTGATAATAGGGGACTATACTAGACGCTAGAAGACAGAAGAGGTGCAATGCTAACTGATAATAGGGGACATACTAGACGCTAGAACACAGAGGACGTGCAATGCTAACTGATAATAGGGACCATACTAGACGCTAGAAGACAGAGGATGTGCAATGCTAACTGATAATAGGGGACTATACTAGACGCTAGAAGACAGAGGAGGGGCAATGCTAACTGATAATAGGGGACTATACTAGACGCTAGAAGACAGAGGATGTGCAATACTAACTGATAATAGGGGACATACTAGACGCTAGAAGACAGAGGAGGTGCAATGCTAACTGATAATAGGGACCATACTAGACGCTAGAAGACAGAGGATGTGCAATGCTAACTGATAATAGGGGACTATACTAGACGCTAGAAGACAGAGGAGGGGCAATGCTAACTGATAATAGGGGACTATACTAGACGCTAGAAGACATAGGAGGTGCAATGCTAGCTGATAATAGGGACTATACTAGACGCTAGAAGACAGTGGAGGTGCAAAGCTAACTGATAATAGGCACCATACTAGACGCTAGAACACAGAGGAGATGCAATGCTAACTGATAATAGGGACTATACTAGACGCTAGAAGACAGAGGAGGTGCAATACTAACTGATAATAGGGGACATACTAGACGCTAGAAGACAGAGGAGGTGCAATGCTAACTGATAATAGGGGACTATACTAGACGCTAGAACACAGAGGAGGTGCAATGATAACTGATAATAGGGGACATACTAGACGCTAGAACACAGAGGTGGTGCAATGCTAACTGATAATAGGGACCATACTAGACGCTAGAACACAGAGGAGGTGCAATGCTAACTGATAATAGGGACTATACTAGACGCTAGAAGACAGAGGAGGTGCAATACTAACTGATAATAGGGGACATACTAGACGCTAGAACACAGAGGAGTTGCAATGATAACTGATAATAGGGACCATACTAGACGCTAGAAGACAGAGGAGGTGCAATGCTAACTGATAATAGGGACCATACTAGACGCTAGAACACAGAGGAGGTGCAATGCTAACTGATAATAGGGGACTATACTAGACGCTAGAACACAGAGTAGTTGCAATGATAACTGATAATAGGGGACATACTAGACGCTAGAACACAGAGGAGGTGCAATGCTAACTGATAATGGGGACCATACTAGACGCTAGAACACAGAGGAGGTGCAATGCTAACTGATAATAGGGACTATACTAGACGCTAGAAGACAGAGGAGGTGCAATACTAACTGATAATAGGGGACATACTAGACGCTAGAAGACAGAGGAGGTGCAATGCTAACTGATAATAGGGACTATACTAGACGCTAGAAGACAGAGGAGGTGCTATGCTAACTGATAATAGGGACTATACTAGACGCTAGAAGACAGAGGAGGTTCAATGCTAACTGATAATAGGGACCATACTAGACGCTAGAACACAGAGGAGGTGCAATGCTAACTGATAATAGGGACCATACTAGACGCTAGAAGACAGAGGAGGTACTATGCTAACTGATAATAGGGACTATACTAGACGCTAGAAGACAGAGGAGGTGCAATGCTAACTGATAATAGGGACCATACTAGACGCTAGAAGACAGAGGAGGTGCAATGCTAACTGATAATAGGGGACCATACTAGACGCTAGAAGACAGAGGAGGGGCAATGCTAACTGATAATAGGGACCATACTAGACGCTAGAAGACAGAGGAGGGACAATGCTAACTGATAATAAGGGACATACTAGACGCTAGAAGACAGAGGAGGTGCAATGCTAACTGATAATAGGGGACTATACTAGACGCTAGAAGACAGAGGCGGTGCAATGCTAACTGATAATTGGGGACCATACTAGACGCTAGAAGACAGAGGAGGGGCAATGCTAACTGATAATAGGGACCACACTAGACGCTAGAAGACAGAGGAGGGACAATGCTAACTGATAATAGGGGACATACTAGACGCTAGAAGACAGAGGAGGTGCAATGCTAACTGATAATAGGGGACTATACTAGACGCTAGAAGACAGAGGAGGTGCTATGCTAACTGATAATTGGGACCATACTAGACGCTAGAAGACAGAGGAGGTGCTATGCTAACTGATAATAGGGGACCATACTAGACGCTAGAAAACAGACGAGGGGCAATGCTAACTGATAATAGGGGACTATACTAGACGCTAGAAGACAGAGGAGGTGCAATGCTAACTGATCATAGGGGACCATACTAGACGCTAGAAGACAGAAGAGGTGCAATGCTAACTGATAATAGGAGACTATACTAGACGCTAGAAGACAGAGGAGGTGCAATGCTAACTGATAATAGGGGACCATACTAGACGCTAGAAGACAGAGGAGGTGCAATGCTAACCGATAATAGGGGACTATACTAGACGCTAGAAGACAGAGGAGGTGCAATGCTAACTGATAATAGGGGACCATATTAGACGCTAGAAGACAGAGGAGGTGCAATGCTAACTGATAGTAGGGGACTATACTAGACGTTAGAAGACACAGGAGGTGCAATGCTAACTGTTAATAGGGGACCATACTAGACGCTAGAAGACAGAGGAGGTGCTATGCTAACTGATGATAGGGGACATACTAGACGCTAGAAGAAAGAGGAGGTGCAATGCTAACTGATAAAAGGGGACCATACTAGACGCTAGTAGACAGAGGAGGTGCAATGCTAACTGATAATAGGGGCCATACTAGACGCTAGAAGACAGAGGAGGTGCTATGCTAACGGATAATAGGGGACCATACTAGACGCTAGAAGACAGAGGAGGTGCAATGCTAACTGATAATAGGGGACCATACTATACGCTAGAAGACAGAGGAGGGGCAATGCTAACTGATAATAGGGGACTATACTAGACGCTAGAAGACAGAGGATGTGCAATGCTAACTAATAATAGAGGACTATACTAGACGCTAGAAGACAGAGGATGTGCAATACTAACTGATAATAGGGGACTATACTAGACGCTAGAAGACAGAGGAGGGGCAATGCTAACTGATAATAGGGGACTATACTAGACGCTAGAAGACAGGGGATGTGAAATGCTATCTGATAATAGGGGACTATACTAGACGCTAGAAGACAGAGGAGGGGCAATGCTAACTGATAATAGGGGACTATACTAGACGCTAGAAGACAGAGGAGGTGCAATGCTAACTCATAATAGGGTACTATACTAGACGCTAGAAGACAGAGGCGGTGCAATGCTAACTGATAATAGGGGACTATACTAGACGCTAGAAGACAGAGGAGGTGCAATGCTAACTGATAATAGGGGACCATACTAGACCCTGGAAGACAGAGGAGGTGCAATGCTAACTGATAATAGGGGACTATACTAGACGCTGGAAGACAGAGGAGTTGCAATACTAACTGATAATAGGGGACATACTAGACGCTAGAAGACAGAGGAGGTGCAATGCTAACTGATAATAGGGACCATACTAGACGCTAGAAGACAGAGGAGGTGCAATGCTAACTGATAATAGGGGACTATACTAGACGCTAGAAGACAGAGGAGGTGCAATGCTAACTGATAAAGGGGACATACTAGACGCTAGAAGACAGAGGAGGTGCAATGCTAACTGATAATAGGGGACATACTAGACGCTAGAAGACAGAGGAGGTGCAATGCTAACTGATAATAGGGACCATACTCGACGCTAGAAGAAAGAGGACGTGCAATGCTAACTGATAATAGGGGACATACTAGAAGCTAGAAGACAGAGGAGGTGCAATGCTAACTGATAATAGGGGACATACTAGACGCGAGAAGACAGAGGAGGTGCAATGCTAACTGATAATAGGGGACTATACTACATGCTAGAAGACAGAGGAGGTGCAATGCTAACTGATAATAGGGGACTATACTAGACGCTAGACGACAGAGGAGGTGCAATGCTAACTGATAATAGGGACTATACTAGACGCTATAAGACAGAGGAGGTGCAATGCTAACTGATAATAGGGACTATACTAGACGCTAGAACACAGAGGGCGTGCAATGCTAACTTATAATAGGGGACATACTAGACGCTAGACGACAGAGGAGGTGCAATGCTAACTGATAATAGGGGACATACTAGACTCTAGAAGACATAGGAGGGGTAATGCTAACTGATAAATGGTACATACTAGACGCTAGAAGACAGAGGAGGTGCAATGCTAACTGATAATAGGGGACATACTAGACGCTAGAAGACGAGGTGCAATGCTAACTGATAATA
Source organism: Meconema thalassinum (assembly GCA_946902985.2). Classification (NCBI taxonomy): domain Eukaryota; kingdom Metazoa; phylum Arthropoda; class Insecta; order Orthoptera; family Tettigoniidae; genus Meconema; species Meconema thalassinum. The sequence continues at coordinate 893,341 of CAMPQE020000024.1, forward strand.
GGGACCATACTAGACGCTAGAACACAGAGGAGGTGCAATGCTAACTCATAATAGGGGACTATACTAGACGCTAGAACACAGAGGAGGTGCAATGCTAACTGATAATAGGGGACTATACTAGACGCTAGAAGACAGGGGAGGTGCAATGCTAACTGATAATAGGGGACATACTAGACGCTAGAACACAGAGGACGTGCAATGCTAACTGATAATAGGGGACTATACTAGACGCTAGAATACAGAGGAGGTGCAATGCTAACTCATAATAGGGGACTATACTAGACGCTAGAATACAGAGGAGGTGCAATGCTAACTGATAATAGGGGACTATACTAGACGCTAGAAGACAGAGGAGGTGCAATGCTATCTGATAATAGGGGACTATACTAGACGCTAGAAGACAGAGGAGGTGCAATGCTAACTGATAATAGGGGACTATACTAGACGCTAGAAGACAGAGGAGGTGCAATGCTAACTGATAATAGGGACCATACTAGACGCTAGAAGACAGAGGATGTGCAATGCTAACTGATAATAGGGGACTATACTAGACGCTAGAAGACAGAGGAGGTGCAATGCTAACTGATAATAGGGGACTATACTAGACGCTAGAAGACAGAGGATGTGCAATGCTAACTGATAATAGGGGACTATACTAGACGCTAGAAGACAGAGGATTTGCAATGCTAACTGATAATAGGGGACTATACTAGGCGCTAGAAGACAGAGGAGGTGCAATGCTAACTGATAATAGGGGACTATACTAGACGCTAGAAGACAGAGGAGGTGCAATGCTAACTGATAATAGGGGACTATACTAGACGCTAGAAGACAGAGGAGGTGCAATGCTAACTGATAATAGGGGACTATACTAGACGCTAGAAGACAGAGGATGTGCAATGCTAACTGATAATAGGGGACCATACTAGACGCTAGAACACAGAAGATGTGCAATGCTAACTGATAATAGGGGACTATACTAGACGCTAGAAGACAGAGGATGTGCAATGCTAACTGATAATAGGGGACTATACTAGACGCTAGAAGACAGAGGAGGTGCAATGCTAACTGATAATAGGGGACTATACTAGACGCTAGAAGACAAAGGAGGTGCAATGCTAACTGATAATAGGGGACTATACTAGACGCTAGAAGACAGAGGATGTGCAATGCTAACTGATAATAGGGGACTATACTAGACGCTAGAAGACAGAGGAGGTGCAATGCTAACTGATAATAGGGGACTATACTAGACGCTAGAAGACAAAGGAGGTGCAATGCTAACTGATAATAGGGGACTATACTAGACGCTAGAAGACAGAGGAGGTGCAATACTAACTGATAATAGGGGACTATACTAGACGCTAGAAGACAGAGGAGGTGCAATGCTAACTGATAATAGGGGACTATACTAGACGCTAGAAGACAGAGGAGGTGCAATGCTAACTGATAATAGGGGACTATACTAGACGCTAGAAGACAGAGGAGGTGCAATGCTAACTGATAATAGGGGACTATACTAGACGCTAGAAGACAGAGGAGGTGCAATGCTAACTGATAATAGGGGACTATACTAGACGCTAGAAGACAGAGGATGTGCAATGCTAACTGATAATAGGGGACCATACTAGACGCTAGAAGACAGAGGATGTGCAATGCTAACTGATAATAGGGGACATACTAGACGCTAGAACACAGAGGACGTGCAATGCTAACTGATAATAGGGGACTATACTAGACGCTAGAATACAGAGGAGGTGCAATGCTAACTCATAATAGGGGACTATACTAGACGCTAGAATACAGAGAAGGTGCAATGCTAACTGATAATAGGGGACAATACTAGACGCTAGAAGACAGAGGAGGTGCAATGCTAACTGATAATAGGGGACTATACTAGACGCTAGAAGACAGAGGGGGTGCAATGATAACTGATAATACGGGACTATACTAGACGCTAGAAGACAGAGGAGGTGCAATGATAACTGATAATAGGGGACATACTAGACGCTAGAAGACAGAGGAGGTGCAATGTTAACTGATAATAGGGGACTATACTAGACGCTAGAAGACAGAGGACGTGCAATGCTAACTGATAATAGGGGACTATACTAGACGCTAGAAGACAGAGGAGGTGCAATGATAACTGATAATAGGGGACATACTAGACGCTAGAAGACAGAGGAGCTGCAATGCTAACTGATAATAGGGGACTATACTAGACGCTAGAAGACAGAGGAGGTGCAATGTTAACTGATAATAGGGGACTATACTAGACGCTAGAAGACAGAGGACGTGCAATGCTAACTGATAATAGGGGACTATACTAGACGCTAGAAGACAGAGGATGTGCAATGCTAACTGATAATAGGGGACTATACTAGACGCTAGAAGACAGAGGAGGTGCAATGATAACTGATAATAGGGGACATACTAGACGCTAGAAGACAGAGGACGTGCAATGCTAACTGATAATAGGGACCATACTAGACGCTAGAAGACAGAGGATGTGCAATGCTAACTGATAATAGGGGACTATACTAGACGCTAGAAGACAGAGGAGGGGCAATGCTAACTGATAATAGGGGACTATACTAGACGCTAGAAGACATAGGAGGTGCAATACTAACTGATAATAGGGGACTTACTAGACGCTAGAAGACAGAGGACGTGCAATGCTAACTGATAATAGGGGAATATACTAGACGCTAGAAGACAGAGGACGTGCAATGCTAACTGATAATAGGGGACATACTAGACGCTAGAACACAGAGGAGGTGCAATGATAACTGATAATAGGGGACTATACTACACGCTAGAAGACAGAGGAGGTGCAATGCTAACTGATAATAGGGACTATTCTAGACGCTAGACTACAGAGGAGGTGCAATGCTAACTGATAATAGGGGACTATACTAGACGCTAGAAGACAGAGGAGGTGCAATGCTAACTGATAATAGGGGACTATACTAGACGCTAGAAGACAGAGGATGTGCAATGCTAACTGATAATAGGGGACTATACTAGACGCTAGAAGACAGAGGATGTGCAATGCTAACTGATAATAGGGGACTATACTAGACGCTAGAAGACAGAGGAGGTGCAATGCTAACTGATAATAGGGGACTATACTAGACGCTAGAAGACAGAGGAGGTGCAATGCTAACTGATAATAGGGGACTATACTAGACGCTAGAAGACAGAGGAGGTGCAATGCTAACTGATAATAGGGGACTATACTAGACGCTAGAAGACAGAGGATGTGCAATGCTAACTGATAATAGGGGTCCATACTAGACGCTAGAACACAGAGGATGTGCAATGCTAACTGATAATAGGGGACTATACTAGACGCTAGAAGACAGAGGATGTGCAATGCTAACTGATAATAGGGGACTATACTAGACGCTAGAAGACAGAGGAGGTGCAATGCTAACTGATAATAGGGGACTATACTAGACGCTAGAAGACAGAGGAGGTGCAATGCTAACTGATAATAGGGAACTATACTAGACGCTACAAGACAGAGGAGGTGCAATGCTAACTGATAATAGGGGACTATACTAGACGCTAGAAGACAGAGGATGTGCAATGCTAACTGATAATAGGGGACTATACTAGACGCTAGAAGACAGAGGATGTGCAATTCTAACTGATAATAGGGGACTATACTAGACGCTAGAAGACAGAGGAGGTGCAATGCTAACTGATAATAGGGGACTATACTAGACGCTAGAAGACAGAGGAAGTGCAATGCTAACTGATAATAGGGGACTATACTAGACGCTAGAAGACAGAGGAGGTGCAATGCTAACTGATAATAGGGGACTATACTAGACGCTAGAAGACAGAGGAGGTGCAATGCTAACTGATAATAGGGGACTATACTAGACGCTAGAAGACAGAGGATGTGCAATGCTAACTGATAATAGGGGACCATACTAGACGCTAGAAGACAGAGGATGTGCAATGCTAACTGATAATAGGGGACATACTTGACGCTAGAACACAGAGGACGTGCAATGCTAACTGATAAAAGGGGACTATACTAGACGCTAGAATACAGAGGAGGTGTAATGCTAACTCATAATAGGGGACTATACTAGACGCTAGAATACAGAGGAGGTGCAATGCTAACTGATAATAGGGGACTATACTAGACGCTAGAAGACAGAGGAGGTGCAATGCTAACTGATAATAGGGGACTATACTAGACGCTAGAAGACAGAGGGGGTGCAATGCTAACTGATAATAGGGGACTATACTAGACGCTAGAAGACAGAGGAGGTGCAATGATAACTGATAATAGGGGACATACTAGACGCTAGAAGACAAAGGAGGTGCAATGTTAACTGATAATAGGGGACTATACTAGACGCTAGAAGACAGAGGACGTGCAATGCTAACTGATAATAGGGGACTATACTAGACGCTAGAAGACAGAGGAGGTGCAATGATAACTGATAATAGGGGACATACTAGACGCTAGAAGACAGAGGAGCTGCAATGCAAACTGATAATAGGGGACTATACTAGACGCTAGAAGACAGAGGACGTGCAATGCTAACTGATAATAGGGGACTATACTAGACGCTAGAAGACAGAGGATGTGCAATGCTAACTGATAATAGGGGACTATACTAGACGCTAGAAGACAGAGGAGGTGCAATGATAACTGATAATAGGGGACATACTAGACGCTAGAAGACAGAGGACGTGCAATGCTAACTGATAATAGGGACCATACTAGACGCTAGAAGACAGAGGATGTGCAATGCTAACTGATAATAGGGGACTATACTAGAAGCTAGAAGACAGAGGAGGGGCAATGCTAACTGATAATAGGGGACTATACTAGACGCTAGAAGACATAGGAGGTGCAATACTAACTGATAATAGGGGACTTACTAGACGCTAGAAGACAGAGGACGTGCAATGCTAACTGATAATAGGGGACTATACTAGACGCTAGAAGACAGAGGACGTGCAATGCTAACTGATAATAGGGGACATACTAGACGCTAGAACACAGAGGAGGTGCAATGATAACTGATAATAGGGGACTATACTAGACGCTAGAAGACAGAGGAGGTGCAATGCTAACTGATAATAGGGACTATTCTAGACGCTAGACTACAGAGGAGGTGCTATGCTAACTGATAATAGGGGACTATACTAGACGCAAGAAGACAGAGGAGGTGCAATGCTAACTGATAATAGGGACTATACTAGACGCTAGAATATAGAGGAGGTGCAATGCTAACTGATAATAGGGGACTATACTAGACGCTAGAAGACAGAGGAGGTGCAATGCTAACTGATAATAGGGGACTATACTAGACGCTAGAAGACAGAGGAGGTGCAATGCTAACTGATAATAGGGACTATACTAGACGCTATAATACAGAGGAGGTGCAATGCTAACTGATAATAGGGGACTATACTAGACGCTAGAAGACAGAGGAGGTGCAATGCTAACTGAAAATAGGGGACTATACTAGACGCTAGAAGACAGAGGAGGTGCAATGCTAACTGATAATAGGGACCATACTAGACGCTAGAACACAGAGGAGGTGCAATGCTAACTGATAATAGGGGACTATACTAGACGCTAGAAGACAGAGGAGGTGCAATGCTAACTGATAATAGGGGACATACTAGACGCTAGAACACAGAGGACGTGCAATGCTAACTGATAATAGGGGACTATACTAGACGCTAGAACACAGAGGAAGTGCAATGCTAACTGATAATAGGGGACTATACTAGACGCTAGAAGACAGAGGAGGTGCAATGCTAACTGATAATAGGGGACATACTAGACGCTAGAACACAGAGGACGTGCAATGCTAACTGATAATAGGGACCATACTAGACGCTAGAAGACAGAGGATGTGCAATGCTAACTGATAATAGGGGACTATACTAGACGCTAGAAGACAGAGGAGGGGCAAAGCTAACTGATAATAGGGGACTATACTAGACGCTAGAAGACAGAGGAGGTGCAATACTAACTGATAATAGGGGACATACTAGACGCTAGAAGACAGAGGAGGTGCAATGCTAACTGATAATTGGGACCATACTAGACGCTAGAACACAGAGGAGGTGCAATGCTAACTGATATTAGGGACTATACTAGACGCTAAAAGACAGAGGAGGTGCAATACTAACTGATAATAGGGGACATACTAGACGCTAGAAGACAGAGGAGGTGCAATGCTAACTGATAATAGGCACCATACTAGACGCTAGAACACAGAGGAGATGCAATGCTAACTGATAATAGGGACTATACTAGACGCTAGAAGACAGAGGAGGTGCAATACTAACTGATAATAGGGGACATACTAGACGCTAGAAGACAGAGGAGGTGCAATGCTAACTGATAATAGGGGACTATACTAGACGCTAAAACACAGAGGAGGTGCAATGATAACTGATAATAGGGGACATACTAGACGCTAGAACACAGAGGTGGTGCAATGCTAACTGATAATAGGGACCATACTAGACGCTAGAACACAGAGGAGGTGCAATGCTAACTGATAATAGGGACTATACTAGACGCTAGAAGACAGAGGAGGTGCAATACTAACTGATAATAGGGGACATACTAGACTCTAGAACACAGAGGAGGTGCAATGATAACTGATAATGGGGACCATACTAGACGCTAGAAGACAGAGGAGGTGCAATGCTAACTGATAATAGGGACCATACTAGACGCTAGAACACAGAGGAGGTGCAATGCTAACTGATAATAGGGGACTATACTAGACGCTAGAACACAGAGGAGGTGCAATGATAACTGATAATAGGGGACATACTAGACGCTAGAACTCAGAGGAGGTGCAATGCTAACTGATAATAGGGACCATACTAGATGCTAGAACACAGAGGAGGTGCAATGCTAACTGATAATAGGGATTATACTAGACGCTAGAAGACAGAGGAGGTGCAATACTAACTGATAATAGGGGACATACTAGACGCTAGAAGACAGAGGAGGTGCAATGCTAACTGATAATATTGACTATACTAGACGCTAGAACACAGAGGAGGTGCAATGCTAACTGATAATAGGGACCATACTAGACGCTAGAAGACAGAGGAGGTGCTATGCTAACTGATAATAGGGACTATACTAGACGCTAGAAGACAGAGGAGGTTCAATGCTAACTGATAATAGGGACCATACTAGACGCTAGAACACAGAGGAGGTGCAATGCTAACTGATAATAGGGACCATACTAGACGCTAGTAGACAGAGGAGGTGCTATGCTAACTGATAATAGGGACTATACTAGACGCTAGAAGACAGAGGAGGTGCAATGCTAACTGATAGTAGGGACCCTACTAGACGCTAGAAGACAGAGGAGGTGCAATGCTAACTGATAATAGGGACCATACTAGACGCTAGAAGACAGAGGAGGTGCAATGCTAACTGATAATAGGGGACATACTAGACGCTAGAAGACAGAGGAGGTGCAATGCTAACTGATAATAGGGGACATACTAGACGCTAGAAAACAGAGGAGGTGCAATACTAACTGATAATAGGGGACTATACTAGACGCTAGAAGACAGAGGAGGTGCAATACTAACTGATAATAGGGGACATACTAGACGCTAGAAGACAGAGGAGGGGCAATGATAACTGATAATAGGGGACTATACTAGACGCTAGAAGACAGAGGAGGTGCAATGCTAACTGATAATAGGGGACTATACTAGACGCTAGAAGACAGAGGAGGTGCAATGCTAACTGATAATAGGGACTATACTAGACGCTAGAATACAGAGGAGGTGCAATGCTAACTGATAATAGGGGACATACTAGACGCTAGAAGACAGAGGAGGTGCAATGCTAACTGATAATAGGGACCATACTAGACGCTAGAAGACAGAGGAGGTGCAATGCTAACTGATAATAGGGACCATACTAGACGCTAGAAGACAGAGGATGGGATATGCTAACTGATAATAGGGACTATACTAGACGATAGAAGACAGAGGAGGTGCAATGCTAACTGATAATAGGGGACATACTAGACGCTAGAAGACAGAGGAGGTGCAATACTAACTGATAATAGGGGCCATACTAGACGCTAGAAGACAGAGGAGGGGCAATGATAACTGATAATAGGGGACTATACTAGACGCTAGAATACAGAGGAGGGGCAATACTAACTGATAATAGGGGACTATACTAGACGCTAGAAGACAGAAGAGGTGCAATGCTAACTGATAATAGGGGCCATACTAGACGCTAGAAGACAGAGGAGGGGAAATGCTAACTGATAATAGGGGCCATACTAGACGCTAGAAGACAGAGGAGGTGCAATACTAACTGATAATAGGGGCCATACTAGACGCTAGAAGACAGAGGAGGGGCAATGATAACTGATAATAGGGGACTATACTAGACGCTAGAAGACAGAGGAGGGGCAATACTAACTGATAATAGGGGACTATACTAGACGCTAGAAGACAGAAGAGGTGCAATGCTAACTGATAATAGGGGCCATACTAGACGCTAGAAGACAGAGGAGGGGAAATGCTAACTGATAATAGGGACTATACTAGACGCTAGAAGACAGAGGAGGTGCAATACTAACTGATAATAGGGGCCATACTAGACGCTAGAAGACTGAGCAGTCTCAAAGGAAAATGCATTAACATCACAAAAATTATCTTCCCATAGTTTATGGGCACAAAACATTAAGCACGATGTGGCCGATGACCTCGCGGTGCCTCCCCTTAAAGCAACAATAACATAACATCCAGCCAGTGCTTTCTGTACTAACAAATGAATTAATATTACAATGATTACCATCCGAGATAAAGCAGCAAGATATCATGAATATGTAGTCTACATTCTCCTTAATGTATAGTGGTATAGTTGTTACTCTTTTTCCACATTGTAATTGAATGTTCTTTTAATCGTTGAGAGTTGTACGCTATATAAAACCCTTTGTTTAATAAGTCTCGTTTAATTCAGCTTTTTCCACAACATTAAAAGAATGCCCTTGCACCATCTTGAATTAATGAAATCCTTTATTTTTCAACTTGTGCAGAGAAGGACTTTTATGTGAGCCTACATATATGCTGCGTTTAGTCATTGTAATTGTAGTGAATAGTTGACTATCGATATGAATGTCAACTGCGTGCTCTATACAGTGCGATAATCGTACGTCTAATTGAAGCGCGATATCTCATCTGTTTCGCCCCTCCTACAAGGTTTCGTGGCAATTGGATCATTAGCTATTGATTTTAAGTCTTAACATTATGCTCAGCCTCCATCTGAATTATATGGCGTAGGTGTTCTTTTGTCTTTGGCATGAAAAGCCCATATATGGTTCTACTAATTCGAGATACTGAATCTCTTAAATATATAGTTCTTTGTGGTTTTAATTAATGATAAACCACTTACCCAGCAATTTCTCTAGTTTTGTGCCAGGTCTTGTGTGGTGTTTCGCCTCGGACTCCAATCTAGCTCATCAATGGGCGATTGGTTACCCCGCCCGGACCTCCACAGGAGTAGCTAACTGCGTGCTACCTCCCTTTTTATGAAGCGAACCTGCGCCTCTTTACTACGAGAACGAAGAGCCCAAGCAGCCATAACCTCCCTATGAATGCTTCCAAAAAGATGGTATTTTGGCTTTCACGCCCAGTGAATTAGAACTCAGCAATTGTGCTAGGTTTGTGCCGTGTCTTGCGTGGGGTTTGGCCTAGGACACCAAGCTGGCTCATAATTATGCTCTTGGTGACCCCGCCCGGACCTCCACAGGAGTAGCGAACTGCGCGCTTCTTCCCTTTTTATGCAGCGCGCCTGCGCCTCTTTACTGCGAGAACTAAGAGCTCAAGCAGTCATAACCTCCCCATGAAGGATTCCAAAAAGATGGCATTTTGACTTTCACGGCCAGTGAATTAGAACTCAGCAATTGTGATAGGTTTGTGCCGTGTCTTGCGTGGGGTTTGGCCCACATCACAATGTGCCGTGTCTTGCGTGGGGTTTGGCCCACATCACAATGTGTCGTGTCTTGCGAGGGGTTTGGCCCACATCACAATGTGCCGTGTCTTGCGTGGGGTTTGGCCCACATCACAATGTGCCGTGTCTTGCGTGGGGTTTGGCCCACATCACAATATGCCCTGTCTTGCGTGGGGTTTGGCCCACATCAGAATGTGACGTGTCTTGCGTGGGCTTTGGCCCACATCACAATATGCCCTGTCTTGCGTGGGGTTTGGCCCACATCACAATGTGCCGCTTCTAGCGTGGGGTTTGGCCCACATCACAATATGCCGTGTCTTGCGTGGGGTTTGGCCCACATCACAATGTGCCGTGTCTTTCGTGGGGTTTGGCCTACATCACAATGTGCCGTGTCTTGCGTGGGGTTTGGCCCACATCACAATGTGCCGTGTCTTGCGTGGGGTTTGGCCCACATCACAATGTGCCGTGTCTTGCGTGGGGTTTGGCCCACATCACAATGTGACGTATTTTGCGTGGGGTTTGGCCCACATCACAATGTCCCGCTTCTAGCGTGGGGTTTGGCCCACATCACAATGTGTCGTGTCTTGCTTGGGGTTTGGCCCACATCACAATGTCCCGCTTCTAGCGTGGGGTTTGGCCCACATCACAATGTGCCGCTTCTAGCGTGGGGTTTGGCCCACATCACAATGTGCCGTGTCTTGCGTGGGGTTTGGCCCACATCACAATGTGCCGTGTCTTGCGTGGGGTTTGGCCCACATCACAATGTGTCGTGGCTTGCGAGGGGTTTGGCCCACATCACAATGTGCCGTGTCTTGCGTGGGGTTTGGCCCACATCACAATGTGCCGTGTCTTGCGTGGGGTTTGGCCCACATCACAATATGCCCTGTCTTGCGTGGGGTTTGGCCCACATCAGAATGTGACGTGTCTTGCGTGGGCTTTGACCCACATCACAATATGCCCTGTCTTGCGTGGGGTTTGGCCCACATCACAATGTGCCGCTTCTAGCGTGGGGTTTGGCCCACATCACAATATGCCGTGTCTTGCGTGGGGTTTGGCCCACATCACAATGTGCCGTGTCTTTCGTGGGGTTTGGCCCACATCACAATGTGCCGTGTCTTGCGTGGGGTTTGGCCCACATCACAATGTGCCGTGTCTTGCGTGGGGTTTGGCCCACATCACAATGTGCCGTGTCTTGCGTGGGGTTTGGCCCACATCACAATGTGACGTATTTTGCGTGGGGTTTGGCCCACATCACAATGTCCCGCTTCTAGCGTGGGGTTTGGCCCACATCACAATGTGTCGTGTCTTGCTTGGGGTTTGGCCCACATCACAATGTCCCGCTTCTAGCGTGGGGTTTGGCCCACATCACAATGTGCCGCTTCTAGCGTGGGGTTTGGCCCACATCACAATGTGCCGTGTCTTGCGTGGGGTTTGGCCCACATCACAATGTGCCGTGTCTTGCGTGGGGTTTGGCCCACATCACAATGTGCCGCTTCTAGCGTGGGGTTTGGCCCACATCACAATGTGCCACTTCTAGCGTGGGGTTTGGCCCACACCACAATGTGCCGCTTCTAGCGTGGGGTTTGGCCCACACCACAATGTGCCTCTTCTAGCGTGGGGACTGAGCATGTCCCGAATTAGCGGAAGAATTGGCAATATAGGAACACGTTGAATGACATTAGCTTGCTGTCTTACCAAATAAAATGATATCAGCATAAAGTACCACCTGATAGATATTGACGATAAGGTGATCTAGGTCTAGATCGAGATCTCGATCATAGCGGGTTGTATTTGGATTGGAAATCACACTGTTTATAGATAGCGTAAGTTGCTCCAATTGTGACTCTATGCGGAAAATCCGACCCATCTGCTGGGTAGAAGGGTCTACGACGGGTTGATGAGATAGAATTACTATACAAATTGCAAGGGATTTGAAATATCAGAATTTCTATCAGCTAATGTGTCCAGATTAAGTGGACAAACAAACAAGGAATAAGCATTTCTGGCAATCGGCTAACAAACTTAAGATTCGCGGATGACGTAGTACTCTTCGCAAAGTCACCAGGAGAACTTCAGAAGATGCTACATCAACTCAACACCCTAAGCAAAGCAGAAGGCCTGTCAATGAATAACACAAAGACACAGGTGATGACAAACAGTGCAGAAACCCCAGTCTCTGTGGAAGGAAGAACACTACCATACGTACAGGAATATTATATATTTGGGGCAACTTATCTCATTCAAGGACAAGACCGGAAAATAGATAAAAAGAAGAATTGCCTTAGCGTGGAAACAATTCTGGTCACTACAATTCATACTCATGGACAGGAAGCTGAGCAGAAGATTGAAGTTTGAGACACTAGAATCATTCGTCTTCCCAACACTCTTATATGGAAGCAACGTGCAGACAGATAAACACACTTCAAGTAAAGTATGATACGTAAGATACTTGCAGTAACAAGGTCAGACAGGATATCAAATGAGAAACTGGCACAAATGTCATCAACGACGGATATCACAGAAAAAGCCATGAGACAAAAGTGGAAATGCGGAGGTCACATTGCGAGGATACGAGACGACAGGTGGACATACAAAGCTACAATGTGGGACACATGGATAGGTAAACGACAGTGAGGAAGACCGAGGCGACGGTGGTTACAGAGCGCAGGCAGGCCCACTGAGGACGAGAGAAGCAACAAGTAGAACTGAGTGGAGGACAGACTATAGGGCAAGTGCATCGCTAGGAAAACTGGGAGAGAAAGTCAAAGTGTAACAGTACAAAAAAAGACAATTACCATGCACAATCCTAAAGTGACTAGATCACCACATTAGTGAAAAAGAGCTCCCCTTTTATAGGAGGCCTTTGCCCTTTTAGGTACATTCAAGGCTGTTCTTTACTCTTTATTCTTCTTTAATGTGTCCAGGTTGTCCAGAGTATTGTTACAGGATGCTAATATCAATTTTAAATTAACTGGGAGTCGTTGAAGAAAGATTGTGTGTAGAGAATCATCCTTGACCAGCAAGGGCGTACATTTCCCGTAAGAGCTGGATTGCCATTTTGTCCCCTAGTTCAAGCCCTGTGAGTAATTTCGTCACTTTCCGTCCTTCTGAGTCTTCAAATTCGGCTAATAACTGGGCCTTCAGGTCTACGAATGGTGTATTCGAAAGAGGTCTTATTAATAAATCACTTAAAGTTCTGCAACGTCTGGCTTCAATGAGCCGATAACATAGTTGAACTTCGTAAGCTTTGTTGTGATGTTAGCTGTAGCAAACTAGCCCTGAATCTGCACTAGCCAAACATTAACATATTTACGATAAATTGGTGGGATTCTAATAGACACTTTCAGGTTCATTATTTGATGTAGGCATACCCGATGTTTGCTGTTCTGTGTTGGACATGATGTAATGCATTCTATCCGCACGATTTATTGCTACCGGAAGTAACACAAATCACGTGGTGGTCACCAATGTGTTTTTCTTATTAATGATAAATCACTTATCGTTGTTTAGCGTACATTATTTTATACATTCAGGAACAAACTCCATGAAGGAGAAAGGAGAGCTGAGAGACAATATTATTCGAACTTCTAAGAATAAAATAGCACGTAAGATGGAAAGTCCCTCATGGAACAACCATTCCGTTCCTCGTCCAGACGGCAGAGTCATCACAGTCGCCACATTTATCATCATACTAATATATAAAAATGAGATGGTGTGTGTCTGTCTTTCTGTCTGTCTGTCTGTCTGTTACTCAATAACTCAAGAACCACTGGTCCGATTTAAATGAAATTTTGCATGGATGTAGCTGGTTTACCAGGGTTACATATAGGATACTTTTAATTTCGATATTTTGCACTATTAAGAAATGGCGACCATTTTAGTGACGTCACTACACCCTTTGATTTCAAAATTTCATATTTCCATATCAAATAAAAAGAGAACGGTAGGAAATAGCAAACTTTTGATGGCACATACGAGCTTTGAAATTTAATTTCCTATCCGAAAGGTCCTTATCACTTTTCGTGTATCTCCAACAGTTAGCGAGTAAAACCGACATTTGTGACGTCACTACACCCTTTGGTTTCAAAATTTCATATTTCCTTTTCAAATAAAAAGAGAACGCTAAGAAATAGCAAACTTTTGATGGTATACATGAGCTTTAACATTTAATTTTCTATCCGAAAGGTCCTTATCACTTTTCGTATATCTCCAACGGTTAGCGAGTAAAACTAGAATCTGTGCAATAAAACACGGTCAACACCGAGCGGTGCAGTATATCTCTCTATATATAAAAATGAAAATTTGTGTGTTTATCTCTGAATTTCTACGGAAATTTGAGATGTTTACACGTTTCAGACTGTTTTATGATGGATGCGCGATAAAATAACTTTTTTGTTTGTCTGTCTGTTTGTTTGTTTGTCTGTGGACAAATTTGTTCCCTTATAACTCGAGAACGGCTGGGTGTATCAACGTAAAATTTGGTACAGATATACATCAGAGGCACGACACCAATCATTGATGTAACTCTTCTCCGTACCTCTCATAAAAGGGGGCCTACCCCCTTAAAATACATGCTGAAATAGGCGTAGAAGGACGAAACAAAACTCATTTTCAGCCCCTCAATGTGAGAGACAAAACTCGGGTCCCCGAAAACCACATTTTAAGGACCGAAGACCAACCGTTTTTTAGATATTCCCAGAAAACTAATTTAATTTAATAAACTAATGAACGAATGCAAGCCAGTAACCATGCCAACGGATTCTTAGAGGTCCCATCTATTGCTGTAAGACGCAATGCAATTCCATTAATTACATTAGTGTGAAAGTTTGCAAACGGCTAGAAGGTTATCACGGAACCAAATTAAGCCGTAAAATTCATCAATACGTTTAACGCGCTTAAGGGGATCAAGGGGTACTCTAGAATTTTTTCACGCGATTTACACCTGCGGGTGTGGTACGGCAGGTCTATTATATTCCTATCCCCATATAATTCATTCATTCATTCATTTCGTATAGGCCATCTATGGACTGCGACATTCCAACCGTCTCCTACTGGCTTTGATGTTTGCCCTGTACGCCCGCATTCGTTCTCGGTGGACTTCCTTCCGTTCCTGGGTCCAAATCTTTCCCGTTTTCAGCTTCGGTTTTTCTTGGAAACCTTTACAAGCTTGAAGTTTCCCTTTGAGTGGGACGCACTCCTGAATGTCTGTTGGTGTAATCCCCACTTCTTTCAGATCTTTATCCAGTTCAATGAACCAGGCCCATTTTGTTTTCCTCTCCTGAAAGTAAGTTATGTTGCGGTTGGTCAGTCTCGCTGGGCTCATTCGTTTCACATGCCCAACAAATGGTAACCTTCTCTTCCGGATGACGTTGCTTATCTTCTCCACATGAGTATATAGGTCATGGTTATGCAGTTTTCTGTATTCCCCATTATCGTTGATGGAACCCAATATCTTTCTCAAAATTTTTCTTTCTTTGGCCTCCAGTTTCTCGACCAAGCCTTTTTTGTTCATCGTGAGGCATTCAGAAGCATGCAAGACTTCCGGACGGATGACACTGCAGTAATGTTTTAGTTTTGCGTTGAAGGATATTGACCTTTTCATATAGATGTCCTTAGTTAAATGGTAGGCCCTTTCCATTTTGCTCAAGCGCGATGTGAATGCTTCTTTCTCTGATAATATCCCTTCACTGCCCCGTCCTGAAAAGAAAAGTACATGGCCATTGGCTGAATAAAAAATAATAAAAAATAGGTGTTATAATTTCTCCCTATATTAGGCTATATTATTATTAGTATTATATTATGGCGTACAACGACGAGACAAAGCCCCTCGGTGCCAGCAACAAAACTCGGGGGCCCTAAAGGGTCATCGAAAACTACATTATAAGGCTCTAAATCCAACAGTTTGTGAAATATTCCCAGAAAACTAATTTAATTTAATTTAACAAACTAATGAAGGAATGCAAATCGGTAACCATGAGAACATTATCTCATGGGGTGGCATACAACTTTCCATCTATTTCTGCAAGAAGCAATGACACTCCATTTATTACATTTCTGTGAAAGTTTTCAAATGGCTATAAGGTTATCACGGAACTAACGTAGACCGTATAATTCATCAATGCAATTAAGTGGGTGAAGGGGTAACCTAGAATTTTTTCATGCAATTTTCACGTTCGACATATAGTACAGAAGGTCTATTATATCTCCAAACAGCAACATTATTTTCAAAAATTCCTGAATTGAACTAGCATTTTTTGCGGCTTTTAGGAATTTGGGCAATTTGAGTCTAGAGAACCTGAATTTTCATGCACCACAACAAGCCTTTATAATTTATGAAAGGGGTCTTCCTGCGTATGGGCACCTAGCACAACATAGAGGGTCAGTTTTTATGTGACGTGTATTGCGTTTCGTCTACAAGACTTTCAATTGTATTTCACGTCAGGAAGTACACGTTAGGTGAATTTAGTCTGAGAGCACATTTTAACTATTTTTTTTTTTTGTCGACACACGGGTTCATCATAAGGATGATTTTATTTGATACTGTGTGGTAGATATACCCATATTTGGATATCTGGGTAATATGTTGTAGACAATAGAATTGTCTGTCTGTCTTTCTGTGTATCTTTATGTACGCCTATACCTCGTGTTCGGATGCTTGGTGCATCTTAAAATTAGGTATGGTAACCATGAGAGTCAATACACCAATCATTTATAAAACTCTTCACCGTACTTTTCATACAGTAGAAGGGTGGATATAGAGAAAAACTTCTCAATATATGCTAAAATATGCGAAATATAAAAATTATCCTACAAGGACGACCAAAGCATATGTTGCGCTTCTCAATGTGAGACAGATAATTCGGGAATCTATAAAGGGTCTCCGAAAACTACATTTTAAGGGCCTTAAATTAACAGTGTGTGTGATATTCCCAATAAACTAACTTCGTTCTGATAAACTTGATGGAATGACAAACCGCTAACCATTGCACAGTAGCTCAATTGATAATGTCTGGTATTAACTACGAACACCGTTCGAAGAACGGGTACTTCTGCTAGTACTAATATATACAAATGAGATGGTGTGTGTCTGTCTGTCTGTCTGTCTGTCTGTCTGTCTGTCTGTCTGTTACTCAATAACGCAAGAACCACTGGTCCGATTTAAATGAAATTTTGCATGGATGTAGCTGATTTATCTGGTTTACATATAGGATACTTTTGATTTCGAAATGTTGCACTATTAAAAAATGGCGACCATTTTAGTGACGTCACTAGACCCTTTGGTTTCAAAATTTCATATTTCCATATCAAATAAAAAGAGAACGGTAGGAAATAGCAAACTTTTGATGGCACATATGAGCTTTGAAATTTAATTTCCTATCCGAAAGGTCCTTATCACTTTTCGTGTATCTCCAACAGTTAGCGAGTAAAACCGACATTTGTGACGTCACTACACCCTTTGGTTTCACAATTTCATATTTCCTTTAAAATAAAAAGAGAACGCTAAGAAATAGCAAACTTTTGATGGTATACATGAGCTTTAACATTTAATTTTCTATCCGAAAGGTCCTTATCACTTTTCGTATATCTCCAACGGTTAGCGAGTAAAACCAAAATCTGTGCAATAAAACACGGTCAACACCGAGCGGTGCTGTAGATCTCTTTATATAGAAAAATGAAAATGTGTGTGTTTTTCTCTGAATTTCTACGGAAATTTGAGTTGTTTACGCGTTTCTGACTTTTTTATGATGGATGCGCGCGAAAATAAATGTTTTGTCTGTCTGTCTGTTTGTCTGTGGACAAATTTGTTCCCTTATAACTCGAGAACGGCTGGGTGTATCAACGTAAAATTTGGTACAGATATCCATCAGAGGCACGACACTAATCATTGATGTAACTCTTCTCCATAATTCTCATAAAAGGGGGCCTACCCCCTTAAAATACATGCTGAAATAGGCGTAGAAGGACGAGACAAAACTCATTTTCAGCCCCTCAATGTGAGAGACAAAACTCGGGTCCCCGAAAACCACATTTTAAGGACCGAAGACCAACCGTTTTTGAGATATTCCCAGAAAACTAATTTAATTTAATAAACTAATGAACGCATACAAGCCAGTAACCATGCCAACGGATTCTCATTGCTGTAAGACGCAATGCAATTCCATTAATTAGATTAGTGTGAAAGTTTGCAAACGGCTAGAAGGTTATCACGGAACCAAATTAAGCCGTAAAATTCATCAATACGTATAATGCGCTTAATGGGATCAAGGGGTACTCGAGAATATATTCTCGCGATTTACACCTGCGGGTGTGGTACGGCAGGTCTATTATATTCCTATCCCCATATTATTCATTCATTCATTCATTCATTCATTTCGTATAGGCCATCTATGGACCGCGTCATTCCAACCGTCTCCTACTGGCTTTGATGTTTGCCCTGTACGCCCGCATTCGTTCTCGGTGAATTTCCTTCCGTTCCTGGGTCCAAATCTTTCCCGTTTACAGCTTCGGTTTTTCTTGTAAACCTTTACAAGCTTGAAGTTTCCTATTGAGTGGGGCGCGCTCCTGAATGTCTGTTGGTGTAATCCCCACTTCTTTCAGATCTTTATCCAGTTCAATGAACCAGGCCCATTTTGTTTTCCTCTCCTGAAAGTAAGTTATGTTGCGGTTGGTCAGTCTCGCTGGGCTCATTCGTTTCACATGCCCAAAAAATGGTAACCTTCTCTTCCGGATATCGTTGCTTATCTTCTCCACATGAGTATATAGGTCATGGATATGCCGTCTTCTGTATTCCCCATTTTCTTTGATGGAACCCAATATCTTTCTCAAAATTTTCCTTTCTTTGGCCTCCAGTTTCTCGACCAAGCCTTTTTTGTTCATCGTGAGGCATTCAGAAGCATGCAAGACCTCCGGACGGATGACACTGCAGTCATGTTTTAGTTTTGCGTTGAAGGATATTGACCTTTTCTTATAGATGTCCTTAGTTAAATGGTAGGCCATTTCCATTTTGCTCATGCGTGATGTGAATGCTTCTTTCTCTTATAATATCCCTTCTCTGACCCGTCCTGAAAAGAAAAGTACATGGCCATTGGCTGAATTAAAAATATAAAAAATAGGTGTTATAATTTCTCCCTATATTATATTATTATTAGTATTATATTATGGCGTACAACGACGAGATAAATCCCCTCAGTGCCAGCAACAAAACTCGGGGGCCCTAAAGGGTCCTCGAAAACTATATTATAAGGCTCTAAATCCAACAGTTTGTGAAATATTCCCAGAAAACTAATTTAATTTAATTTAACAAACTAATGAAGGAATGCAAAGCGGTAACCATGAGAACATTATCTCATGGGGTGGCATACAACTTTCCTTCTATTTCTGTAAGAAGCAATGTCACTCCATTTATTACATTTCTGTGAAAGTTTGCAAATGGCTATAAGGTTATCACGGAACCAACGTACAGTAGACTGTATAATTCGTCAATGCAATTAAGGGGGTCAAGGGGTAACCCCAGAATTTTTTCATGCAATTTCACGTGCGACATATAGTACAGAAAGTCTATTATATCTACAAACAGCAACATTATTTTCAAAAATTCCTGAATTGAACCAGCATTTTTTGCGGCTTTTAGGAATTTGGGCAATTTGAGGTTAAAGAACCTGAATTTTCATGCACCACAAGCCTTTATAATTTATGAAAGGGGTCTTCCTGTGTATGGGCACCTAGCACAACGTAGAGGGTCAGTTTTTATGTGACGTGTATTGCGTTTCGTCTACAAGGCTTTCAAATGGATTTCACGTCAGGAAGTACACGTTAGGTGAATTTAGTCTGAGAGCACATTTTAACTTTTTTTTGTCGACATACGCGTACATCGTAAGGATGATTTTATTTGATACTGTGTGGTAGATATACCCATATTTGGATATCTGGGTAATATGTTGTAGACAATAGAATTGTCTGTCTGTCTTTCTATGTATCTTTATGTACGCCTATACCTCGTGTTCGGATGCTTGGTGCATCGTAAAATAAGGTATCAGAGTCAATACACCAATTATTTATAAAACTCTTCACCGTACTTTTCATACAGTAGAAGGGTGGATATAGAGAAAAACTTCTCAATATATGCTAAAATAGGCGAAATATAAAAATTATCCTAGAAGGACGACCAAAGCATATGTTGCGCTTCTCAATGTGAGACAGATAATTCGGGAATCTATAAAGGGTCTCCGAAAACTACATTTTAAGGGCCTTAAATAAACAGTGTGCGTGTGATATTCCCAGTAAACTAACTTCGTTCTGATAAACTTGAAGGAATGACAAACCGCTAACCATTGCAACAGTAGCTCAATTGATAATGTCTGGTGTTAACAACGGGTACTTCTGCTAGTTTTATATAAATTCAAGATGGCCCCTGCACGCTATGTCCAGTGTAATATTTGCACGGTACTCCTGTCTCACTAAACTTCAATTTGTTATTATATTGTGCGTAAAATATATTTAAATGCTAGGAATACGCCCAGCCGCCATCGTGAACTTATGGAGTCCTTGTCCTGTGACTCAGTCATATTATGTAGCCTCCTACATACATCTAAATTACTTATTTTTGTTGTTATTGTATATTAAATATACATATAGGTATTCATTATCATATTCTGAACTTTCAAGATGGCCGCTGCGCGTTGCTTTAGGTGTGTTATACCTAAGGCTAATTTAAGCAACGTCCCATAGACGGTACTTCTTTGCTGCTAAGTTAAATTCTAATTGCGCATTTACTTTCTGAATCATTCACTATTACGTTTTAATTTTATGCACAGCTGCCATTATCATACTAATATATAACAAGTAGTTCCGTGAAGAACTATACAGCCTATTTTCATATATCCTGCTCATGTTAATTGCCTCTATCAACATACAAAATTTCAGTTTAATTGCTATAACAGATTCGTAGATATTGAGAACCGTCTAAATATTTCAGATGGTCGCCAGGTTGGATTATTAATTTTGTACTATTACATTAAGATTATTGTGTACGTGTGGTATTCAAACTTCAATCGCATGATTAGAACACAAGAAGTAAAAACGAGATTTTAAAATTACGCACAGCAGCCATCTTGTGATTATGCAAACAATTGAAATAAATTAGATGCCAATGGATCAACATTTGTATAAGCATTTAACGTGCAACGTTTCACGGCACTCGGATAGTTAATTCGCGAGAAACGTCCATTTAAATATTGATACTTCGCGTCACCATGTTGGATTTGTGCTCACCAGGTTACTGAAAGTCCTATAGGTGGACATATGTTCATAGTCTCTATGAACATGAAAAAAAGACAGATTGGTTGCTGTAAAAGATTCATAGATATTGAGAACCGTTACATATTTCGGAAGCTCGCCATTTAGGATTGTTAAATATATAGGCCATAGAGTTATCTACCAATCAAGGACAATTATTTCCTAGGTTCATTATTCAAACCTTCACTTCGATCGCATGATTACGACACAAGAAATAAAAACTGAGTTTTAAAATTTCGCACAGCCGCCATCTTGAGGTTATGAAAACAATTGAATTAAATTAGATGGCAGTGCATTACAATCTGCAAGATCACTTACTGTACCACATTTCACTGCGCTCAGAGAGTTAAATCACGAGAAAAGTCTATTAAAATATTTCAAATTCGCTTGGTCGCCATGTTCGTTTTGTACTTGACAGGTTTATGAAATATACATAGGTAAACTTGTATCAGTACCCTTTATCACCGTACAAAATTTCAGGGTGATATCTGTAATAGTTTCGGAGATATAGAATGTCAGTGAAATATTTCGCACAGCCGCCATTTGGAAGTTATGTAAACAATTGAACTAAATTAGACTCCAGTGCATTACAATGTGTATAAACATTTTCTGTACCAAGTTTCATTACGTTTGGATAGTTAAATCGCGAGAAAAGTCTATTTAAAAGTCTCAACTTCGCTTGACCGCCATGTTGGCTTTGTAGTCACCAGGTTTTTGAAAGGCTCATAGGTGAACTTCCAGTAGTGCCCTTTATCACCGTACACAATTTCGGGGCGATATCGGTAATAGTTTCGGAGATATTGAGTGCTAGTGAAATATTTCGCACAGCCGCCATGTTGGATTGGTGAGACGTAACAAAATTTTAAGGGCACGGTCGAGGTCGCCGGGAATAGTGCTATGAACTTACCGAGTTTCAACGAAATCTCTCTAGCCGTTTAGATTTTATTAGGGGGGGACACACACACACCCCACACACACACACACACGCACACACACACGGACAAAAGGTGATCTCATAAGCCTATTTTTTCAAAATTGAAAATAGGCTAAAAATGAGATGGTGTGTGTCTGTCTTTCTGTCTGTGTGTGACTCAATAACGCAAGAACCACTGGTCCGATTTAAATGAAATTTTGCATGGATGTAGCTGATTTACCATGTTTACATATAGGATACTTTAAATTTCGATATTTTGCACTATTAAAAATGGCGACCATTTTAGTGACGTCACTACACCCTTTGGTTTCAAAATTTCATATTTCCATATCAAATAAAAAGAGAACGCTAAGAAATAGCAAACTTTTAATGCATACACGAGATTTAACATTTAATTTTCTATCCAAAAGGTCCTTATCACTTTTCGTGTATCTCCAACGGTTAGCGAGTAAAACTTAAATCTGTGCAATAAAACACGGTCAACACCGAGCGGTGCAGTATATCTCTACATATATAAAAATTAAAGTTTGTATGTTTTTTTCGCAATTTATACGGAAATTTGAGTTATTTACGCGTTTCAGACTATTTTATTATGGATGCGCGCGAAAATAATTTTTTGGTCCGTCTGTCTGTTTGTTTGTTTTTCTAAGGACAAATTTGTTCCCTTATAACTCGAGAACGGCTGGGTGTATCAACGTAAAATTTGGTACAGATATCCATCAGAGGCACGACACTAATCATTGATGTAACCCATCTCCGTACCTCCCATAAAAGAGGGCCTACCCCCTTAAAATACATGCTGAAATAGGAGTAGAAGGACGAGACAAAGATCATTTTCAGCCCCTCAATGTGAGAGACAAAACTCGAAATCCACATTTTAAGGCCCTAAAACCAACCATTTTTGAGATATTCCCAGAAAACTAATTTCATTTAATAAACGAATGAACGAATACAAGCCGGTAACCATGGCAACAGATTCTCAGAGGTCCATCTATTGCTGTAAGACGCAATGCAATTCCATTAATTACATTGGTGTGAAAGTTTGCAAACGGCTAGAAGGTTATCACGGAACCAAATTAAGCTGTAAAATTCATCAATACGTATAATGCGCTTAAGGGGGTCAAGGGGTACAGTAGAATTTTTTCACGCGATTTACACCTGCGGGTGTGGTACGGCAGGTCTATTATATTCATATCCCTATATTATATTATTATTATTAGTATTATATTATGGCGTACAACGAGGAGACAAAGCCCCTCGGTGCCAGAAACAAAACTTGGGGGCCTCGAAAACTACATTATAAGGCTCTAAAACCAACAGTATCTGAAATATTCCCAGAAAACTAATTTAATTTAATTTAAGAAATTAATGAAGGAATGGAAATCAGTAACCATGACAACATTATCTCAAGGGGTGGCATCCAACTTTCCATCTATTTCTGTAAGAAGCAATGTCACTCCATTTATACCTTGCCACGGTGGGTGAGTGTATAGCGTGTCGGTCTACTAACCCCAAGATTGCAGGTTCACTCCTGGCCGTGGTACAGGCCGGACGTTTGTTTTAGACGAGTGAAAAATCTTAATGGAAGCCTGGAGGCGAGTTACTGCAGTACCTGTGTTGTCATCAGCTGCCCCAAGCGCTCCGATGATTGATAAAGCTGTTTCACACTATTGCTGAAGTATAGTCACTGGCAAATATAATGACGTTCTGTTCGTAACTACGTATCGTGTACTTCCGTGTCACACAATACTTCGACCTGGACTGTACTGTCTGCTCAAGTCTGGAATTTCATTACATCAGATCGGTGGTGACAAATGTGAAGTGATAGGGTGAGAGAGTGACTGTGTACAGGCTCACCCGCAGGCTTCAAGGACAAGGGCAATCGTCTAAAACAAACGTCCGGCCTGTACGTGATTTTTGATAGGCGGCAAAAATACGACTCGCATGTCATACGATGTTGGCATGTCAAAGAACCCATTTGAATTCAGTAGGCCGTGTTCATAATGGCAAAATTAACCTCAGGAGTTTCCGCCAACACAAAGTTCCTCATTTCTCTACTAGAAAGCGCTATAGTGTTCAAGGAGCTTAGATATCTACCCACCTTGACTTTCATAGTGATTCAAGGAACAACGAAATTTCGAAATGCAAGCTAACCTCTGGATGTCAAATTACGAAGCTTGCACCCGGCACCCGAGGCCATACGATATTATTATTGGGCTACTCCATTTATTACATTTCTGTGAAAGTTTGTAAATGGCTATAAGGTTATCACGGAACCAACGTACAGTAGACTGTATAATTCGTCAATGCAATTAAGGGGGTCAAGGGGTAACCTAGAATTTTTTCATGCAATTTCACGTGCGACATATAGTACAGAAAGTCTATTATATCTACAAACAGCAACATTATTTTCACAAATTCCTGAATTGAATCAGTATTTTTTGCAGCTTTTAGGAATTTGGGCAATTTGAGGCTAAATAACCTGAATTTTCATGCACCACAAGCCTTTTTAATTTATGAAAGAGGTCTTCCTGTGTATGGGGACCTAACACAACGTAGAGGGTCATTTTTTATGTGAGGTGTATTGCGTTTCGTCTACAAGGCTTTCAAATCTATTTCACGTCAGGAAGTACACGTTAGGTGAATTTAGTTTGAGAGCACATTTTAACTAATCTTTCTTTTTTGTCGACATACGGGTTCATCGTAGGGATGATTTTGTTTGATACGTTTGGTAGATATACCCATATTTGGATATCTGGGTGATATGTTGTAGACAATAGAATTATCTGTCTGTCTTTCTGTGTATCTTTATGTACGCCTATAAATCGTGTTCGGATGCTTGGTGCATCGTAAAATTAGGTATGGTAAACATGAGTCAATACACCAATCATTTATAAAATTCCTCACCGTACTTCTCATACAGTAGAAGGGTGGATTTGGGAAAAACTTCTCAAAATACATGCTAAATTAGGCGAAATATAAAAATTATCCTAGAAGGACGATCAAAGCATATGTTGCGCCTCTCATTGTGAGACACAAAATTCGCGAGTCTATAAGGGGTCTCCGAAAACCACATTTTAAGGCCCTTAAATTGACAGTGTGTGTGATATTCCCAGAAAACTAACTTCGTTCTGATAAACTTATGAAGGAATGACAAACCGCTAACCATTGCAACAGTAGCTCAATTGATAATGTTTGGTGTTAATATATAACACCGTTCGAAGAACGGGTACTTCTGCTAGTAAATAATAAATATCGCAGTTATTCTGATTTCAGCACTTGAAACTACACTTAGGTTTCTACTTTATCACAAATTTTCGTTATCTAAGTTCAAAAATAAAAATAAAGTTTTTTTATTTTCAAAATGCGATTTCAGGATGACCACAACGTTCCATATTCACTGTGATAATTTCACCACTAACTCAACTGGCACATCTAATATATTACTCGTCTTTTACTAAGTTTCAACTTAACTGTGCAATAACACCTTGAGTAAACCTTTAGACTAATGCAAGTAAGAGGTCTTATTATGATATTCACCTCTTGACAAGAGTTTTCTTAATAACGCAATTTCCTTCAGAGTTGTCAATTTATTTGTTCTAATAATTCACGCTGCCACCATCTTTAAAGTATGGAGAGTCTGTTCTTTTACCTTTGTCATAGTAGGCTACACATACGCTCATAACTTGTCAATAATTATATTTCCTGTAGCTCTTAAGAACGGTATTGATAATTATATATTGTAATGTGTTATAATTTCCAGAAAGTGCCGGCGCGTAATATTTGGGATCATATAGTCCCAACGTTGGTAACAGTGGGTCCTTAATTATTAGACTAGCGCGTGGAGACAGACCAGCGGGGCTAACGAAGCGACCCGAATACTCACGACCTCAACCGACCATCCAAATCAGCGGGGCAGTCAGCTGTTCCTCGTTGAGACAGACCAGCGCAGCGGGACTAACGAGGCGACCCGAATACTCACGACCGCAACCGACCATTCAAACCAGCGGGGCAGTCAGCTGTTCCTCGTTGAGACAGACCAGCGGGGCTAACGAAGCGACCCGAATACTCACGACCGCAACCGACCATTCAAACCAGCGGGGCAAGACAGCTGTTCCTCGTTGAGACAGACCAGCGGGGATAACGAAGCGACCCGAATACTCACGACCGCAACCGACCATTCAAACCAGCGGGGCAAGTCAGCTGTTCCTCGTTGAGACAGACCAGCGCAGCGGGGCAATAAGAGCGTGCCCGAAACTTCACGAACTAGACCGATCATTAGGGCTAGGATTAGTATGTAAATACAAATTCTTTCCCTTTGCTTATACACAACTAAAAATGATAAATGTCCATGAATTAGAACCTTAGCTGTCATATAATTACATTTTACTGTTACATATCTCATCATTATGACATCTGTTTTACATATTTTTAATTCTTAATGTAAAATTACATATTCAGTGTTTTTATTTTACATATTTGATCAAAATAACATTTTTAAAACATAACTTTAATTTATTTATTTATAACGAACATATTCCGTCTCTTACTGCGAAAACAAAAGTATACTTTCGGAAGTGAAATATATGGAATTTAAAAACAGACTCTGTGACAATGTGTGTTCTCAAGAAACTCAGGAACATGAAACGAATTTTCCAAGCAATTCATAAGCTGTTGAGAAAGGGCCAGGGAAGATATTAGTGGAGATAAGGGGCCGTCCTGGACATTGTTCTCGAGGTTTCCCATTTTCACCACCAGGCATATAAACATAAAACATATAGCCCACTTTGTCCTAAACGCATAGGCACAGTTATAACCCCCTATCAGGGAGTATAATTTTAGTAGCTTGTTGTGTATCATACGTTGATTGATTGTTCTTTTAAGGGACGGAACAGTGAGGTTATCAGCCCATGTATTAGGCGTTATAGTATTTTTCCTCATTTCCAATCATTACGGTGCTTCCTTGTTGTTGTTTCATTTGAGGGGCTTGGACAAAGCGGTCATATAGCCTCGTGTACTTGGTTGTGTGTGTGTAATTTTGTCTGATAACCTGTGGTAGTGTAATGGCTGTACTACGACGTGTAATTAAGGTGAGGATTACGTGGGAGGCGGCCTTGGCCTTAAGTTAGGAACCTTCCCGACAATTTCCTGGAGTAGAGGTGGGGAACCACGGAAAAACACTTCCAGGATGGCTTAGCTGGTAATCGAACAAGAACCTCAGGGATGAATGCTAGCCACTGCGTCACGAAAAATAAGTATAGCAGTTGCTATTGGTCAATCTTGATCATATATTTGTTGTCTGATAATCTGTGTTTGTGTGGTGTCTGTAGTAGTTTGCCTGGCTGTATTTATTATGGTCTAGAAAAGAGCACATGTCCCGGGACTTGAAGTATATTATTTTCGTTTCTATGGGGTAGGGGATAAGATAAAATGATATTTTACTTCCCTGTGGAGGTTGACTTAACGGCCAGATGCCCTCACTGACCCAACCTCATGACAGGGGTTCATCAGAGATGGAATGAGTGGAGGAAAATGAAACTAGGCAAGGCATTTGAAGGAAGCGGCCCTGATATGTTAAAATGTTCCGTCCTGGCATTTGCTTGTAGTTGAAAATGGGAGACCATGGGGACTATTTCTATGGCACATCTCTCAAAGACCCCCGCCCAATCTTTCTAGGTCTGAATAACCAGAGACCTGAGGGGGTTCAATTTATGTGTAGGCAATTGGTCGATGTGTTCCTTGGTACAGAGCTCTTTCATCAGCACTGAAGGATCTCAGAGGGCGGTCCTGAATGATGTGCTGCAATTCTTGCCTGTCAGCGCTACAACTGCAGCATGAAGGTATTCCTTTAGAGAAGATGTCACATACTCCATGTTCTGACCCGATTTAATTTGGTCCAGATCCTTCGAGGTTGGGCAATCATGGGTGGCCTTCCTTTGATGTATGACATTTCACAACAATCTAGGAACATTCACCTGACTATGTCTCAACAAGGTAGAAGTTAGTCGCTACTAAATTCTCCGTCGGTCAGTTGGGTGAATGTTTTAATGAAGCCTACTGATATGTAGATTACTGGGAGTGGGGTAGACATCAGTACAGGAACAGCCGCACATCAGCTAAGTCAACAAGACCGCAGTGTTAACTCAGTTACATTTCATTGTTTGTTTACGTGTTCAACCCAACAAACCAACTACAAAATCTCACCAGGTAAGTAATACATTTGAAAAGTTTTGGTTAATAACAAAACTGTCGCAATCACTTCAGAAGCTCACAACGATAGAAGTTAACTATTCAAATAGGTTTCAAACTTATAGAGGATGACGTGGTGGTCTAGTGGTCAAGCAGCTCTGACACCCACACACAAAGACTAACGGTTCCAGGCGTCGTTGGCCTTCCTTCAGCTTTACGCTGTTGAAGACAATGAATTCCTAAGCCACATCATTACAGGTGATGAGACATGCGAGAATCATTTCACACCGGAAACAAAGACGGCGTCTATGGAAAGGAGAAACACATCCTCGCCGTTGCGGAAGAAATTCAAGGTTACGCCATCGGCCGGGAAGGTCATGGCCACTGTGTTCCTAGATAGCGAAGGCGTTGTGTACACCGAGCTTATGAGGAAGAGCACGACCATTACAGCTGATGCTTACTTTCAAACATTGAAGTCACTGCGCATCGTTGTAAAAAACAGGAGACGTGGAAAGTTAAGCCAAGGCATTGTTCCTCTGCACGACAATGCAACACCGCACACAGCGCGCGCAACACAGGCTTTGCTGCAACGTTTTCAATGAGAGGTTTGGGAGCAACCACTATGCAGTCTGGACCTGGCACCATGCGATTTCCACCTGTTCAGCAAGCTGAAGGACCATCTGGGTGTACAGCGATTTGACAATGATGAACAGGTCCAAACAGCGGTTCTCCGATGACTCCGTGACCAAGGAGTGATCCTCTATCGTCGAGGTATTGAACGATTATTTGACCGTTGTTGATACAGACTTGATGACTATGTCGAAAAATAGTGTGATTTATCTGAGTCCGTTTGCATTATAGTGTGTCATTCAATAAACGGTATTTGCTCTGCCATACTCATGTTTAACTAACTTTTTGTACACCCCTCGTTCCACAAAGATTGCGTGTTTTGAGTATGCAGCAGTCCTTCTTAGATGATAGCGTTCTGTCAAGAGTTACACCCAGTGGAATCAGTACGTATTGCTATAGCTCGGCGGATCAGTGGTAGTTTGATCTACAACAGGTAGCTTCGGCTATACGAAAATAACAATAATAATAATAATGATCTCTACATATTATTCCCCATTTTACGGGATCGTGGACGAGCTGAGGAGAACCATTTCAAGGGTGGTGCTGGTGGGATGTGAACCATTGCCTTTGCACGATAACGCGCGTCTCCGTTCAGCTCAATCTTGACAGCAATATCTATAATAGTAATATATTATTGTTATTGTGAACAGTCTGAGCGGGGGAATGGATTTTGTATTTGGAATTGTATTTTAAATACTTTTTTGAAGTATTTAGTATCTAAAATAAATTTTACCCAACTCTGATTGTGAAGCCTGAACTAGTGAGTGTATTTGTAAATGCGGCAGGATTTGGGCAGGAAGCGGCCGTGGCCTTCAGTAAGGTACTATCCCAGCAGTGGGAGTGGGAAGCACGGAAAACCACTTCCAGGATGGCTGAGTTGTGCCTAACGAGCCCTCAGACCAGAATTTAATATCTTGGGTGAGCCGGGAATCGATCCCGGTCCTCCGCGGTAACAACCAAGTTATTATAGCCATTACGCAACGAGGCGGACTGGTGCGGTGTCTATTATTCCGGGCTTCTCATATTCCATGGTCCAAATCCAAGTTCCCTAAGGAGAAACAAAAAAACGGGTTAGGTAATTAGTGCATAAGGGTTTAAATGGCGGAATCCGGGACAGAAGATGCCAATTAAGGGATAAAGGTTGATGTGGCTCTAAGGGAGTTGAAAGTTACAACAGTGCACGACATTTTCGTAGCTGTTTAGTGAGAATAAATGGCTCCAAGCGCAATGATGGGTTTTATCTGACTTGGCAGCAGGATTACTTGTCACGTGGTGTAAAATACTTGCGACGGGAGACGCAGTGGCGGATTTAAGGCTTGATTATGGGAGGAGCGGACACACCGGGAGTCTCGAATACCCCCAAACCAATAGGGGGTGCAAGGAAACTCCCCCAGAAAATATTGCAAAATTTAGGCCCAAATTAGTGATTCTTTTTGTGATATTTTTGGGTAAAAATAAATGTTAACAATTTAAAATAAAGAAACAATCAAAAATTGTATGAAACTGTTTTGTGAATTTTGAAATATTTGAAAAAAAAATGTAAGTGAAATATTTATTGTATTCTAAATTGTCTCAGTTTTGTAACTCCTACTATTTACTGCAATAGCTCTAATACGAATGGTTTAGAACTATTTTTAGAGAGGTTATAAAATTTGTAGTATTCTTTCAAACACAATGTTCGCAATATTAGGCTATTGTAACCATTATATTTTGGTATTATACAGTATTTAATTGTGAAAGAAATTGTGTGAAGCTAATGTTTTCCTCAGGAGCTTAAGTATGTTTTAATGTATGACAGCAAGATGAATCAAAGTATTTAAAAGTATATAGCTTTGATGTTTTGAAATCTGAGGATTTACAATAGCAAAAACACGAATTTTCTTGACATACATCATTTAATCAAAATCATTTAATTTATATTTAGCATAAATACAGACTGCTCACTTATTGAAGTTCACCTTACAATAAGCTTGTGTATTCTTTTTTTGCTCTCTTGTCCAAACCTACCAAGGATTTTATTGTGATCAATAGGAATGTCTCTATGGATGAATTTTAGAGCCAATCTGTTGAGACTGGTTTTTGTAGTCTTCGATCTCAAGTATGTTTTCAGGAGACGGAGACGGCACACGCGATGCTTACAGGATGAGTCAGTATTACTTTGAGCATCGTCTTCACCAATGGAAATAAAACTGGGTGGCAAGCCTCAAACAGTTGATGGGATGATGCTCCCATTGTCCATTTCCATATTGTTGACCAATGGAGATATTCAGCTTTTAGTTTCGTATACCGGCCCCGTGGTGTTGCGGTAGTGCACCTACCTCACACACGGAGGCCCCGGGTTCGATTCCCGGCTCCATTAGGGATTTTATAAACTGACGTGAGGGCTGGAACGAGGTGCACTCAGCCTCGTGAAGACAATTGAGTAGCTGCCTAACCGTGATGCAGGGCCCCGGCCACGAAAACCAAGATTAATGGCCGAGGGGACCCGATGAGCTGACCACATGCCACCCCAATATCTCCAGGGCAAATGGCTGGGCAGATGTCGCTCGGTAGGCCTAGGCCCTTCATGGGCTGTAGTGCCAAGGGTTATTATTATTATACAACACTTATTCTTATATTTGAAACAAAGTGGCATATTTGTCAGTAACCGTCTTCAGGACTTCATTTTGGTCTGGAGTATCAAGATTGGTAATACAGTTTTAACAACATTTTGAGGTAGAAACATATTTAACTTGAAGATGTCAAGGACTTCATCAGAAAATCTTGATCATCCAGTCCAGCAAGGGGATATAGATATTCCTCCAAAAATATTCTTCAGTAGTAGTGAATGGTGCATTTTGTCGGTTTCATTGTCTCTACGAATCTCGGAAGCCTGATCTTTACAGCCAAACACAGTTGCAATTATATCACACTTTTCATACTCTTCTTCTATATTATTCCTTTTTCTGGCAAAGATGGATATCACGCTGAATACTGCATCAGATGCTGACTTGACATCTAGGTTTTCTGTTTGAAAAAGTAGAGTCAAGTGATGAGTTATGGCTAGAACTTCGTTAAGAAAGCACAAAGATACAATACATTCCTCATCGGTTATGCTGGACAACAAACATTGTGTCTTAGGTGATGACACATCCCCTTGAACGTCTGGCCATCTGGAGACAATTTCGTGTGCAGCACTGACTCTTTCAATGTTGGCTGACAATTTCAAAATAGCGTCGTGCCATTCCACTCATCGTGTCTCTCAAAGGTCAATCAGTTGGCAACGAAGGATATTTTTCAGAACCATATTATTTTCGTTTTGAAGAAGCATTAAAGAATGATGTAATTTCTGTGAAAATACCGAATGTATTTCTTACAGGCAGGACTTTCGTTGTTTTGGATATAACCAAGTTTAGTTGGTGGTTGTAGCAAGGACATCTTACTGCATTAACAACAACTTTCTGAATCTCTACCCAACCGTTTCGGAAATATTCACGAAAACTCCATCGGTTCTTATGCCAACACAGTTATTAAGGTTCAAACCATGAGCCCTTAACTCTCTAATCACTACCTCACCAAGTATCAAACCTGTTACCATCGGTCCAGTTTCATTGCTCGAATGGTTTTCATAATTCCCATCTTCTATTTCTGAGCCTGATGAATCTCTTTCAAGGTCCAAAACAGCTTTTCTAATGTCGAGAAATCCCACAAAATCTTCTCTAACCTTGACGTTGCCTGTTTCATTGCATACGTATCTCAGAATAAGTGACATTTGAGAAATATGGGACAGATCCACTGTTTCATCAAACTTACAGCTGAATTCCTTGGCTTTGTTTACACGAGCCAATTTAGCCTACTCCTCAAAATCTCCTCACCACAGCATTGTATGAGATAATTTTGAATTGTTTTAGGCCTACTGGTAAAGAGGCTTCTTGGACCAGCCGTTCTTAGATGCTCTTGAAGAGCATAAACTTAAATCAATATGCAAATGGATCTACTTGTCATTATGAAAGGTAGTTGCACTTTTAAAGGTCTGTAAATATTAATATTTCAAGAACTTCGAGTTCCATGTTTAGGCTTTCAATACAAGTAACCAAAAAATGTTTAAATATCATTCGAAGATATAAGTAAAAATTTTCCAGGGGGGGGGGGGAGGGGGCGGTCAGCCCCTCCGCCCCCCCCCCCCCTCTTTATATCCGCCCCTGGGGAGACGAGGCGACTTCTCTATGAGATGAAAACACGCTGGCAGGGAGGGACCCGGTTAGCTGAGTGAAACAGTTTGTCAAAGTCCATGCAGTTGAAATAAGGAAGGGAAGTGAGTGTGTGTTGGATAATTTTACGATAGCCTGGTGATATTTGATTTTTAAGGTAACTTTACTTTTGGTGGAATATGTACGGTATTTATTAAGTTTTGTAATGCATAAGAATGACAAATAATAACTGATATTTTCCCCATTGTATTTTTAATAATAACCTTTAATTTGCAATATCGTCACCGTGTCTTTGATGTAACTTACCTCACGGCTAAGTAATGGAATCTAAAAATTTTTAGTTCCGTGTAGCGATATTTGAAATACTCTCTGCAGACGCGACTAACTTTAATAATTAAGATAAATCTTACAGCCGGAGTTCTGCTAAGACATGTTTGTGCCCTGTGTTGATTAATTTACAATATTTAAGTGTCTAGGATACACAGGTTTAAAACTGTAAGTAGGGACTTCTTTATGACAGCAATACAAGTTACCCCCCGAAAATATTTGTTAGTTTGTAAGGATATATATATATTTTAATCCCTTCCGTTCAGTGTTGGCTCAATGAAAGAGAAGTGGTGTATTTCATTTGAAGTGGGTTCCTTGTAACACGAGTCGTAAGTATTGTCTTGTATTTTCTGAGAATCACTGTATGCAGTAACTTCAGTTTACTTTCATTTTGATAGGTTTGTAATGAATGTAACGTCTGATATCCCGTCTGCCCGTCAAATTGTGTTCAGTTACTGCCAATTGTGTGAATTTATTAAAATATTACGTGTTCAGTAATTTGAGTTAACTTTCACGTTGCTAACACCAGTTTACTCGATATTATATCGTAACTCATATATTTTCCAAGCCGAGCATCACAGTGAAAAAGTTTTATCATTAAAATTCTCCTGATCACTGCACCAGGCGGATTATATTCGGGTTACTAGTATTAATTTCCATTTCAAGGTACCGTATTATATAACCTGATTTGATTTGTAATGTTGCATTGGAGAAAGTAGGCCTACGGCTTCTGATTAATTCTAATGTGCAATTTCTGTGTTCTAGTTCCCTTAACATGATGGAGGAAGAACCATTTATCAAATGTGAGGCTGATTGGTCGTCTAATAAGGATGAATTCCCTGCCATAGTAAGTTGTATTTTAATTCGAATTTCGTGTAACATTGCAATGTTGGTGGTGTCCATGCCAAGCAAGGTCTAGTGACTTATTAGTTAATTCCAAATATTAGGCTGATCATTTTTCTGTCACAGATAACTTAGTAACCTAATTCTCTTTGTACCGGTATATTTTACATTGGGTCATACGTTACTTGTATAACACTTTCTAGGAGTTAGATCTGCAGATACCCGCTGATGATCTGGATGAGGCCGATGGAGATGAGAGGATGGTTGTTATGGAAGAACATAATGTACAGGTGATGATAGGTTCTTTTCTCTCATAATGAAGCAAATGCATGTTAATTCTGAATCAGACGTCATCGTGGCTTTTACATACCTTGTTTCATCTTCTGGGGGACATTACCAATTGAAGTTACTAACCCTGGTCACGACAGCACCGAGAATAAGTGCTAAATTACGTGCATATGTGTTTTTATTTATTGCTCTTTCCACGACGGCAGCCATTTTCGTACCAGTTGCTAACATGTGGGATACGAAATACTCCGCACTGGTCTGGTCTGGATAAGAATTAATGATGTGTGTGTAGGCCTACCTCAATGTGCATGACAAAAACCAGGGGTGTATATATGACAAACACGGCCATTAGGGTCGCACTACCTCAATGTGCATGACAAAAACCAAGGGTGTACATATGACAAACACGGCCATTAGGGCCGCACTACCTAATAATTATTGGTCTGGATTTTACACATTTTTAGCCTATTTTCATTTCTAAAAAAAAAAAAAAAGGCTTATGAGATCACCTTTTGTCCGTGTGTTTGTGTCGCCCCCTAATAACTTCTAAACGGCTGGAGCGATTTCAATGAAACTCGGTAAGGTCTAACTAATATTTTGTCCGACCCCGACCGTGTCCTTCAAAATATATTACGTCTCACCAATCCAACATGGCGGCTGTGCTAAATATTTCACCGGTATTCTATATCTCCTAAAATATCACCCTGCACGTTTTGTACGCTGATTAATGACACTACTAGTCGTTCACCTATGTGACTATCAAAAACCTGTTTACTACAAAACGAACATGGCGGCCAAGCGAATTTGAAACCTTTAAATGGATGCGATTTATCCATCCGAACGCAGTGAAACTTGGTACAGCAAATGACTATAAAAATCGCAATGCACTGACATATAATTTAGTTAAATTGTGTACATAACCTCATGCTGGCGGCTGTGCGAAACTTTAGAATTAAGTTTGTATTTCTTGTGTTCGACTCATGCCATCGAAACCAACGTTTAAATAATGAACGTACACATTAATACTCATCTAATAGGAGACAACTCTATGGCCTACATATATTACAATCCAACATGGCGACTATCAGAAATATTTAGATGGTTCTCAATATCTATTAATATATGACAGCTATCAAACTTAAGTTTTTGTATGTGTGTAGAGGCTATAAAAATAAGTTCACCCATGGGACGTTCAATAACCTTGTGAGCACAAATCCAAAATGGCGGCGACGCGAAATTTAATTATTCGGATGGACGTTTCTCGCGATTTAACCACCCGAGCGCAGTCCAAGTTGTTACGGTATATGCTTGTATATATTTTAATCCACTGACATCTAATTAATTTAAATTATTTTCATAACCACAAGATGGCGGCTGATAGAAATTTTTAAATCTCGTTTTTATTTCTTGTGTCCTAATCATGCGATTTAAGTTTGAATAAAACACCTACACAATAATCTTCATTAAATGGTACATAACTTTAAGGCCTATATATAAAAATCCAACATGGTGACCACCCGAAATATTTAGATGGTCCTCTATATCTACGAATCTACTACAGCAATCAGAATGAAAATTAGTTTGTTGATGGACGCAATTAATATAAGTAGGATACCGTATATGAAAATAGGCTATTTTGTTCTTCACGGAACTACTTGTTAAATTATACCATAAGTGCTGGTTGGCAATACTGTATTTGACAATAATTCACGAGCATATTGGCGGACACAGGTGGAATTTTACAATACACGTTGTGATCTCACTGTTCACTTGTTGGCAACCTTTGCTGCTGACTGTGGCTGTCAATATGGTAACCCTGACAACAGTCTTCACTGCTAGCTGTGGCTGTCAATATGGTAACCCTGACAACAGTCTTCACTGCTAGCTGTGGCTGTAAATATGGTAACCCTGACAACAGTCTTGACTGCTACCTGAGGATTTAGGTATGATGATGTCTCACTCTTCACTTGTTGGCAACCTTCACTGCTGGCTGTGGCTGTAAATATGGTAAGCCTGACAACAGTCTTCACTGCTGACTGTGGCTGGCCGTATGGGGTTGTCTCACCCTTGACAGCTGCCTCCACTGCTGTCGGTGTGTCATTCTGCACCTCGAATGCAGTCTCTACCGCTAGGAGTTTTTCTTTTTGGGAGTAAGGTTTTGGCTCACCTTTCACGTTGATGCAAGGTGTTGCTGTCAATATGTTTTTGGCTCATCCTTCACTTTGCCTTCAATGGTGGAAACCAGGGGCGTATATAAAGGGGGGGGGGGGATGAAAACAGTACGGCAATCAGTTTGCTCAGATCTTATGTGTAACAACATAACCTCTTATTACTCTCCAGTGCCTTCGCTCTTATGAACGAACCAAGAACAACAACTAGTGCCCTTGAAGCGTGTGACAAAAGTTTTTCCCCTAACTTTTATACCCTTATCAAACTTTTGGCAAATTTGCCTCTCTCTGTAGCTACTGCTACTGCCGAACGGAGTTGGGGTTGGTTAAAAACATACTTAAGAAATTCTGCTTCTGAAAACAGACTCAACGGTCTAGTATTGTCATCTATTCACAGAGATATACATCTCACTGACGATGAACTTATGAACCGATTTGGCAATGCTTCAAGATACCTTGACTTTATATTACAGTGTGACTTGTAAATCAAAACAGTAACATTAATTCTTCCCAGGTAAACACTATCAAGTGAGCAAGATGATTGTATTCATAGAAAGTATCATAAAATGATCTTAGTGGTGTTTGACATTAACCAAACTTAAAACATCACAACAAATTGGTTGATAAAGTGATGCCACGTAGCCTTAAAACTCATAATTTTGCACCAATTTATACAAAAGTTTCCCGGGTAGAACCCCGGACCTCCTATTCTTTGGGCCTATACCATGCCCCCTAGCCCCCGGTTGGGCACCCCCGAAGAAAACTCTATATACGCCCCTGGTGGAAACATACTGTCAGTTTGATGGTTAAGGTTTCTCGGTTGTTCTCGGAGCGTCGAATATGGCTGGAAATAAATGTGGGTCGTGTTGATCTGGCATGAAATCACCGAGTGAAGACACACCTGAGATGTTCTATGGCAGTTTGTCTCAGCCTTTGTTAGAGCACGTCGGCTAATACGCTTAGAAAAGTTCTGCAGCCGGTGTCTGTAAAAATACTTATATTTAGTTCTCCATTTTTTTACAGATATTAATCACCTCCCTAAAGTCAATGGCTCATGTATTATAAGTGAGAAAATATGATGGGAATTTCAGAAAGTGACACGAATATAGTTGGATTTTGTTTCCTTTCCATTAGAAATCTTCCTACCTTGAGCAACCTTGAGATCATTATTGCTTTAATCTGGGCTCAAAAGAGTTCAACAGACAACGCTCAGTACGTTATTTCTGTACAGAAAATATACCAACGTTATTTGGTAACTTCATGTACAGTTCACGCCATGGTTCTTGTCCGGTCAGTCCCGGTTTCTCAGCCGTACAGAGGAGAGCCTGCAAGTGTTAGTTTTAAGTGGTGCAGAAAGCAACTCCCATATCAATTACACATGCCGGAGGTTCACCACCTGTCCACTGTACTACTGCGCAATCGCGGCTCGCCGGCCAAAAACCGTGACGTGAACTCTAACTGTGCCCAAGCTACCAAGTCTCAACACGCACTCTCCCCAAGTTAGTGACAAACCGCTGAGCCTACATTTGGCGAGTGTTAATGATCATGAATGCTTTCAGATTTTTAACTCCAGTTTACTCTTATGTACAGTGGAAATATTTCTACGAATGAGAGGTTGAATTAGTAAGTTATTAAATTCTAGATTCCTTCAGTGCAAATTTTCTAAGCATGTCACCTATGCAAAGGAACATATTTGTATTTGTGAAACAAATCATTTCTCTGCAGGACGATACGGAACTTGATGAGGATATTAAGATAGAAGAATGTGCATTTCCAGAGATCATTGCATGCATTAAAACTGAAACACCATCTTCTGATTTGATAGAGGTAAGTATCCCCTTGCTACTTAACAAGACATGCCATTTCCCTACACTTCATAACATTACTGGTTTAAGAGTTGCATTTTTACAACAGTATTGGTGACAAGCAGAAGTGATTGACTGTTGGATTGTGTATTATTCAGAAGAACTGATAATTAAAATAAAATATCTGGTCCACTTGAGACTTGAACTCGTGACTGCCGGTTTTGATGTTCTGATCTCTGAGGTAATGGGGATGCATTTTAATTCTCATTGGCAAAAGGTTGTGAACTTGAGGTCGAGGTATTCGAATTCATTTAGGATTGTGTATTCTGGTCAGATATCGTTCCATGAGGGCTATGGAGAGGAGGAGGGATTGACTACCTCAGATATCGTTCCATGAGGGCTATAGAGAGGAGGAGGGATTGACTACCTCAGATATTGTTCCATGAGGGCTATGGAGAGGAGGAGGGATTGACTACCTCAGATATCGTTCCATGAGGGCTATGGAGAGGAAGAGGGATTGACTACCTCAGTTATCGTTCCATGAGGGCTATAGAGAGCAGGAGGGATTGGCTACCTCAGATATCGTTCCATGAGGGCTATGGAGAGGAGGAGGGATTGGCTACCTCAGATATCGTTCCATGAGGGCTATGGAGAGGAGGAGGCAATGACTACCTCAGTTAACGTTCCATGATTGCTATGGAGAGGAGGAGGGATTGACTACCTCAGATATCGTTCCATGAGGGCTATAGAGAGCAGGAGTGATTGGCTATCTCAGATATCGTTCCATGAGGGTGATGGAGGGGAGGAGGGATTGGCTACCTCAGTTATCGTTCCATGAGGGCTATGGAGAGGAGGAGGGATTGCCTACCTCAGATATCGTTCCATGAGGGCTATAGAGAGCAGGAGGGATTGGCTACCTCAGATATCATTCCATGAGGGCTATGGAGATGAGGAGGGATTGGCTACCTCAGATATCGTTCCATGAGGGCTATGGAGAGGAGGAGGGATTGACTACCTCAGATATCGTTCGCTGAGGACTATGGAGAGGAGGAGGCATTGGCTACCTCTGATATAGTTCCATGAGGGCTATGGAGAGGAGTGATTGGCTACCTCAGATATCGTTCCATGTGGGCTATGGAGGGGAGGAGGGATTGACTACCTCAGATATCGTTCCATGAGGGCTATGGAGAGGAGGAGGGATTGATTACCTCAGATATCGTTCCTTGAGGGCTATGGAGAGGAGGAGGGATTGACTACTTCAGATATTGTTCCATGAGGGCTATGGAGGGGAGGAGGGATTGACCACCTCAGATATCATTCCATGAGGGCTGTGGAGAGGAGGAGGGATTGACTACCTCAGATATCGTTCCATGAGGGCTATGGAGAGGAGGAAGGATTGGCTACCTCAGATATCGTTCCATGAGGGCTATGGAGAGCAAGAGGAATTGACTACCTCAGATATCCTTCCACGGGGACTATGGAGAGGAGGAGGGATTGGCTACCACAGATATTGTTCCATGAGGGCTATGGAGAGGAGGGATTGACTACCTCCAATATCGTTCCATGAGGGCTATGGAGAGGAGGGATTGGCCACCTCAGATATAGTTTCATGAGGGCTATGGAGAGGAGGAGGGATTGACTACCTCAGATATCGTTCCATGAGGGCTGTGGTGAGGAGGAGGGATTGACTTCCTCAGATATCGTTCCATGAGGGCTATGGAGAGGAGGAGGGATTGGCTACCGCAGATATCGTTCCATGAGGGCTATGGAGAGCAGGTGGGATTGACTACCTCAGATATCCTTCCACGAGGACTATGGAGAGGAGGAGCGATTGGCTACCTCAGATATAGTTCCATGAGGGCTATGGAGAGGAGGAGGGATTGACTTCCTCAGATATCCTTCCACGAGGACTATGGAGAGGAGGAGGGATTGCCTACCTCAGATATAGTTCCATGAGGGCTATGGAGAGGAGGGATTGCCTACCTCAGATATCGTTCCATGAGGTCTATGGAGAGGAGGAGGGATTGACTACCTCAGATATCGTTCCATTAGGGCTATAGAGAGCAGGAGGGATTGACTACTTCAGATATCGTTCCATGAGGGCTATGGAGAGGAGGAGGGATTGGCTACCTCAGATATCGTTCCATGAGGGCTATGGAGAGGGGGAGGGATTGACTACCTCAGATATCGTTCCACGAGGACTATGGAGAGGAGGAGGGATTGGCTACCTCAGATATAGTTCCATGAGGGCTATGGAGAGGAGGGATTGACTACCTCCGATATCGTTCCACGAGGACTATGGAGAGGAGGAGGGATTGGTTACCTCAGATATCGTTCCATGAGGGCTATAGAGAGGAGGAGGGATTGGCTACTTCAGATATCGTTCCATGAGGGCTATGGAGAGGAGGAGGGATTGACTACCTCAGATATCCTCCCACGAGGACTATGGAGAGGAGGAGGGATTGGCTTCCTCAAATATAGTTCCATGAGGGCTATAGAGAGGAGGGATTGACTACCTCAGATATCGTTCCATGAGGTCTATGGAGAGGAGGAGGGATTGACTACCTCAGATATCGTTCCATGAGGACCATGGAGAGGAGGAGGGATTGACTACCTCAGATATCGTTCCATGAGAGCTATCGACAGGAGGAGGGATTGACTACCTCAGATATCGTTCCATGAGGGCTATGGTGAGGGGGAGGGATTGACTAATTCAGATATCGTTCCATGAGGGCTATGGAGAGGAGGAGGGATTGAATACCTCAGGTATCGTTCCATGAGTGCTATGGAGCGGAGGAGGGAATGGCTACCTCAGATATCGTTCCATGAGGGCTATGGAGAGGAGGAGGGATTGGCTACCTCAGATATCGTTTCATGAGGGCTCTGGAGAGGAGGGATTGACTACTTCTGATATCGTTCCATGAGGGCTATGGAGAGGAGGAGGGATTGGCTACCTCAGATATTGTTCCATGAGGGCTATGGAGAGGAGGAGGGATTGGCTACCTCAGATATCTCTCCATGAGGGCTATGGAGAGGAGGAGGGATTGGCTACCTCAGATATCGTTCCATGAGGGCTATGGAGGGGAGGGATTGACTACCTCAGTTATCGTTCCATGAGGGCTATGGAGAGAAGGAGGGAGACTACCTCAGATATCGTTCCATGAGGGCTATGCAAAGGGGGAGAGATTGGCTACCTCAGATATCGTTTCATGAGGGCTATCGAGACGAGGAGGGATTGACTACCTCAGATATCGTTCCATGAGGGCTATGGTGAGGAGGAGGGATTGAATACCTCAGGTATTGTTCCATGAGGGCTATGGAGGAGGGATTGACTACCTCAGATATCGTTCCATGAGGGCTATGGAGAGGAGGGATTGGCTACCTCAGATATCGTTTCATGAGGGGTATTGAGAGGAGGTGGGATTGACTACCTCAGATATCGCTCCATGAGGACTATGGAGAGGAGGGATTGGCTACCTCAGATATCGTTTCATGAGGGCTATGGAGAGGAGGTGGGATTGACTACCTCAGATATCGTTCCATGAGGGCTATGGAGAGGAGGGATTGGCTACCTCAGATATCGTTTCATGAGGGCTATGGAGAGGATGTGGGATTGACTACTTCAGATATCGTTCCATGAGGGCTATGGAGGGGAGGGATTGACTACCTCAGATATCGTTCCATGAGGGCTATGGAGAGGAGGAGGGATTGACTACCTCAGATATCGTTCCATGAGGTCTACGGAGAGGAGGAGGGTGACTACCTCAGATATCGTTCCATTAGGGCTATGGAGAGGAGGAGGGATTGGCTACCTCAGATATCGTTCCATGAGTGCTCTGGAGAGGAGGGATTCACTACTTCTGATATCGTTCCATGAGGGCTATAGAGAGGAGGAGGGATTGGCTACCTCAGATATTGTTCCATGAGGGCTATAGAGAGAAGGAGGGATTGGCTACCTCAGATATCGCTCCATGAGGGCTATGGAGAGGAGGAGGGATTGACTACCTCAGATATCGTTCCATGAGGGCTATGGAGAGGAGAAGGGATTGGCTACCTCAGATATCGTTCCATGAGGGCTATGGAGAGCAAGAGGAATTGACTACCTCAGATATCCTTCCACGAGGACTATGGAGAGGAGGAGGGATTGGCTACCTCAGATATAGTTCCATGAGGGCTATGGAGGGGAGGGATTGACTACCTCAGATATCGTTCCATTAGGGCTATGGAGAGGAGGAGGGATTGGCTACCTCAGATATCGTTCCATGAGTGCTCTGGAGAGGAGGGATTCACTACTTCTGATATCGTTCCATGAGGGCTATAGAGAGGAGGAGGGATTGGCTACCTCAGATATTGT
This sequence comes from Meconema thalassinum, assembly GCA_946902985.2. Taxonomy (NCBI): domain Eukaryota; kingdom Metazoa; phylum Arthropoda; class Insecta; order Orthoptera; family Tettigoniidae; genus Meconema; species Meconema thalassinum. The sequence continues at coordinate 936,358 of CAMPQE020000024.1, forward strand.
TCCATGAGGGCTATAGAGAGAAGGAGGGATTGGCTACCTCAGATATCGCTCCATGAGGGCTATGGAGAGGAGGAGGGATTGACTACCTCAGATATCGTTCCATGAGGGCTATGGAGAGGAGAAGGGATTGGCTACCTCAGATATCGTTCCATGAGGGCTATGGAGAGCAAGAGGAATTGACTACCTCAGATATCCTTCCACGAGGACTATGGAGAGGAGGAGGGATTGGCTACCTCAGATATAGTTCCATGAGGGCTATGGAGAGGATGGATTGACTACATCCGATATCGTTCCATGAAGGCTATGGAGAGGAGGAGGGATTGAATACCTCAGGTATCGTTCCATGAGTGCTATGGAGCGGAGGAGGGATTGGCTACCTCAGATATCGTTCCATGAGGGCTATGGAGAGGAGGAGGGATTGGCTACCTCAGATATCGTTCTATGAGGGCTCTGGAGAGGAGGGATTGACTACTTCTGATATCGTTCCATGAGGGCTATGGAGAGGAGGAGGGATTGGCTACCTCAGATATTGTTCCATGAGGGCTATGGAGAGGAGGAGGGATTGGCTACCTCAGATATCTCTCCATGAGGGCTATGGAGAGGAGGAGGGATTGGCTACCTCAGATATCGTTCCATGAGGGCTATGGAGGGGAGGGATTGACTACCTCAGTTATCGTTCCATGAGGGCTATGGAGAGAAGGAGGGAGACTACCTCAGATATCGTTCCATGAGGGCTATGCAAAGGCGGAGAGATTGGCTACCTCACATATCGTTTCATGAGGGCTATCGAGAGGAGGAGGGATTGACTACCTCAGATATCGTTCCATGAGGGCTATGGTGAGGAGGAGGGATTGAATACCTCAGGTATCGTTCCATGAGGGCTATGGAGAGGAGGAGGGATTGACTACCTCAGATATCGTTCCATGAGGGCTATGGAGAGGAGGGATTGGCTACCTCAGATATCGTTTCATGAGGGGTATGGAGAGGAGGTGGGATTGACTACCTCAGATATCGTTCCATGAGGACTATGGAGAGGAGGGATTGGCTACCTCAGATATCGTTTCATGAGGGCTATGGAGAGGAGGTGGGATTGACTACCTCAGATATCGTTCCATGAGGGCTATGGAGAGGAGGGATTGGCTACCTCAGATATCGTTTCATGAGGGCTATGGAGAGGATGTGGGATTGACTACTTCAGATATCGTTCCATGAGGGCTATGGAGGGGAGGGATTGACTACCTCAGATATCGTTCCATGAGGGCTACGGAGAGGAGGAGGGATTGACTACCTCAGATATCGTTCCATGAGGTCTATGGAGAGGAGGAGGGTGACTACCTCAGATATCGTTCCATGAGGGCTATGGAGAGGAGGAGGGATTGGCTACCTCAGATATCGTTCCATGAGTGCTCTGGAGAGGAGGGATTCACTACTTCTGATATCGTTCCATGAGGGCTATAGAGAGGAGGAGGGATTGGCTACCTCAGATATTGTTCCATGAGGGCTATAGAGAGAAGGAGGGATTGGCTACCTCAGATATCGCTCCATGAGGGCTATGGAGAGGAGGAGGGATTGACTACCTCAGATATCGTTCCATGAGGGCTATGGAGAGGAGAAGGGATTGGCTACCTCAGATATCGTTCCATGAGGGCTATGGAGAGCAAGAGGAATTGACTACCTCAGATATCCTTCCACGAGGACTATGGAGAGGAGGAGGGATTGGCTACCTCAGATATAGTTCCATGAGGGCTATGGAGAGGATGGATTGACTACATCCGATATCGTTCCATGAGGGCTATGGAGAGGAGGGATTGGCTTCCTCAGATATCGTTCCATGAGGGCTATGGAGAGGAGGAGGGATTGACTACCTCAGATATCGTTCCATGAGGGCTATCGAGAGGAGGAGGGATTGACTACCTCAGATATCGTTCCATGAGGGCTATGGAGGGGAGGAGCGATTGGCTACCTCAGATATCGTTCCATGAGGGATATGGAGAGGAGGGATTGGCTACCTCAGATATCGTTGCATGAGGCATATGGGGAGGAGGAAGGATTGACTACCTCAGATATCGTTCCATGAGGGCTATGGAGAGGAGGAGGGAGACTACCTCAGATATCGTTCCATGAGGGCTATGGAGAGGAGGAGGGATTGGCTACCTCAGATATCGTTCCATGAGGGCTCTGGAGAGGAGGGATTGACTACTTCTGATATCGTTCCATGAGGGCAATGGTGAGGAGGAGGGATTGGCTACCTCATATATTGTTCCATGAGGGCTATGGAGAGGAGGAGGGATTGGCTACCTCAGATATCGCTCCATGAGGGCTATGGAGATGAGGAGGGATTGACTACCTCAGATATCGTTCCATGAGGCTATAGAGAGGAGGAGGGATTGACTACCTCAGATATTGTTCCATGAGGGCTATGGAGAGGAGGAGGGATTGACTACCTCAGATATCGTTCCATGAGGGCTATGGAGAGGAAGAGGGATTGACTACCACAGTTATCGTTCCATGAGGGCTATAGAGAGCAGGAGGGATTGGCTACCTCTGATATCGTTCCATGAGGGCTATGGAGAGGAGGAGGGATTGGCTACCTCAGATATCGTTCCATGAGGGCTATGGAGAGGAGGAAGGAATGACTACCTCAGATATCGTTCCATGAGGGCTATGGAGAGGAGGAGGGATTGACTACCTCAGATATCGTTCGATGAGGACTATGGAGAGGAGGAGGCATTGGCTACCTCTGATATAGTTCCATGAGGGCTAGGGAGAGGAGTGATTGGCTACCTCAGATATCGTTCCATGTGGGCTATGGACAGGAGGAGGGATTGACTACCTCAGATATCGTTCCATGAGGGCTATGGAGAGGAGGAGGGATTGATTACCTCAGATATCGTTCCTTGAGGACTATGGAGAGGAGGAGGGATTGACTACTTCAGATATTGTTCCATGAGGGCTATGGAGGGGAGGAGGGATTGACCACCTCAGATATCGTTCCATGTGGGCTATGGAGAGGAGGAGGTATTGACTACCTCAGATATCGTTCCATGAGGGCTATGGAGGGGAGGAGGGATTGGCTACCTCAGATATTGTTCCATGAGGGCTATGGAGAGGAGGAGGGATTGACTACCTCAGATATCGTTCCATGAGGGCTGTGGAGAGGAGGAGGGATTGACTACCTCAGATATCATTCCATGAGGGCTATGGAGAGCAAGAGGAATTGACTACCTCAGATATCCTTCCACGGGGACTATGGAGAGGAGGAGGGATTGGCTACCACAGATATTTTTCCATGAGGGCTATGGAGAGGAGGGATTGACTACCTCCAATATCGTTCCATGAGGGCTATGGAGAGGAGGGATTGGCCATCTCAGATATAGTTTCATGAGGGCTATGGAGAGGAGGAGGGATTGACTACCTCATATATCGTTCCATGAGGGCTGTGGTGAGGAGGAGGGATTGACTTCCTCAGATATCGTTCCATGAGGGCTATGGAGAGGAGGAGGGATTGGCTACCGCAGATATCGTTCCATGAGGGCTATGGAGAGCAGGTGGGATTGACTACCTCAGATATCCTTCCACGAGGACTATGGAGAGGAGGAGGGATTGGCTACCTCAGATATAGTTCCATGAGGGCTATGGAGAGGAGGAGGGATTGACTTCCTCAGATATCCTTCCACGAGGACTATGGAGAGGAGGAGGGATTGCCTACCTCAGATATAGTTCCATGAGGGCTATGGAGAGGAGGGATTGCCTACCTCAGATATCGTTCCATGAGGTCTATGGAGAGGAGGAGGGATTGACTACCTCAGATATCGTTCCATTAGGGCTATAGAGAGCAGGAGGGATTGACTACCTCAGATATCGTTCCATGAGGGCTATGGAGAAGAGGAGGGATTGGCTACCTCAGATATCGTTCCATGAGGGCTATGGAGAGGGGGAGGGATTGACTACCTCAGATATCGTTCCACGAGGACTATGGAGAGGAGGAGGGATTGGCTACCTCAGATATAGTTCCATGAGGGCTATGGAGAGGAGGGATTGACTACCTCCGATATCGTTCCACGAGGACTATGGAGAGGAGGAGGGATTCGTTACCTCAGATATCGTTCCATGAGGGCTATAGAGAGGAGGAGGGATTGGCTACTTCAGATATCGTTCCATGAGGGCTATGGAGAGGAGGAGGGATTGCCTACCTCAGATATCGTTCTATGAGGGCTATAGAGAGCAGGAGGGTTTGGCTACCTCAGATATCGTTCCATGAGGGCTATGGAGAGGAGGAGGGATTGACTACCTCAGATATCGTTCGATGAGGACTATGGAGAGGAGGAGGCATTGGCTACCTCTGATATAGTTCCATGAGGGCTATGGAGAGGAGTGATTGGCTACCTCAGATATCGTTCCATGTGGGCTATGGAGAGGAGGAGGGATTGACTACCTCAGATATCGTTCCATGAGGGCTATGGAGAGGAGGAGGGATTGATTACCTCAGATATCGTTCCTTGAGGGCTATGGAGAGGAGGAGGGATTGACTACTTCAGATATTATTCCATGAGGGCTATGGAGGGGAGGAGGGATTGACCACCTCAGATATCATTCCATGTGTGCTATGGAGAGGAGGAGGTATTGACTACCTCAGATATCGTTCCATGAGGGCTATGGAGGGGAGGAGGGATTGGCTACCTCAGATATTGTTCCATGAGGGCTATGGAGAGGAGGAGGGATTGACTACCTCAGATATCGTTCCATGAGGGCTGTGGAGAGGAGGAGGGATTGACTACCTCAGATATCATTCCATGAGGGCTATGGAGAGCAAGAGGAATTGACTACCTCAGATATCCTTCCACGGGGACTATGGAGAGGAGGAGGGATTGGCTACCACAGATATTGTTCCATGAGGGCTATGGAGAGGAGGGATTGACTACCTCCAATATCGTTCCATGAGGGCTATGGAGAGGAGGGATTGGCCACCTCAGATATAGTTTCATGAGGGCTATGGAGAGGAGGAGGGATTGACTACCTCAGATATCGTTCTATGAGGGCTGTGGTGAGGAGGAGGGATTGACTTCCTCAGATATCGTTCCATGAGGGCTATGGAGAGGAGGAGGGATTGGCTACCGCAGATATCGTTCCATGAGGGCTATGGAGAGCAGGTGGGATTGACTACCTCAGATATCCTTCCACGAGGACTATGGAGAGGAGGAGGGATTGGCTACCTCAGATATAGTTCCATGAGGGCTATGGAGAGGAGGAGGGATTGACTTCCTCAGATATCCTTCCACGAGGACTATGGCGAGGAGGAGGGATTGCCTACCTCAGATATAGTTCCATGAGGGCTATGGAGAGGAGGGATTGCCTACCTCAGATATCGTTCCATGAGGTCTATGGAGAGGAGGAGGGATTGACTACCTCAGATATCGTTCCATTAGGGCTATAGAGAGCAGGAGGGATTGACTACCTCAGATATCGTTCCATGAGGGCTATGGAGAAGAGGAGGGATTGGCTACCTCAGATATCGTTCCATGAGGGCTATGGAGAGGGGGAGGGATTGACTACCTCAGATATCGTTCCACGAGGACTATGGAGAGGAGGAGGGATTGGCTACCTCAGATATAGTTCCATGAGGGCTATGGAGAGGAGGGATTGACTACCTCCGATATCGTTCCACGAGGACTATAGAGAGGAGGAGGGATTCGTTACCTCAGATATCGTTCCATGAGGGCTATAGAGAGGAGGAGGGATTGGCTACTTCAGATATCGTTCCATGAGGGCTATGGAGAGGAGGAGGGATTGACTACCTCAGATATCCTTCCACGAGGACTATGGAGAGGAGGAGGGATTGGCTACCTCAGATATAGTTCCATGAGGGCTATAGAGAGGAGGGATTGACTACCTCAGATATCGTTTCATGAGGGCTATGGAGAGGAGGTGGGATTGACTACCTCAGATATCGTTCCATGAGGGCTATGGAGAGGAGGGATTGGCTACCTCAGATATCGTTTCATGAGGGCTATGGAGAGGATGTGGGATTGACTACTTCAGATATCGTTCCATGAGGGCTATGGAGGGGAGGGATTGACTACCTCAGATATCGTTCCATGAGGGCTATGGAGAGGAGGAGGGATTGACTACCTCAGATATCGTTCCATGAGGGCTATGGAGGGGAGGGATTGACTACCTCAGATATCGTTCCATGAGGGCTATGGAGAGGAGGAGGGATTGACTACCTCAGATATCGTTCCATGAGGTCTACGGAGAGCCGGTGACTACCTCAGATATCGTTCCATTAGGGCTATGGAGAGGAGGAGGGATTGGCTACCTCAGATATTGTTCCATGAGTGCTCTGGAGAGGAGGGATTCACTACTTCTGATATCGTTCCATGAGGGCTATAGAGAGGAGGAGGGATTGGCTACCTCAGATATTGTTCCATGAGGTCTATAGAGAGAAGGAGGGATTGGCTACCTCAGATATCGCTCCATGAGGGCTATGGAGAGGAGGAGGGATTGACTACCTCAGATATCGTTCCATGAGGGCTATGGAGAGGAGAAGGGATTGGCTACCTCAGATATCGTTCCATGAGGGCTATGGAGAGCAAGAGGAATTGACTACCTCAGATATCCTTCCACGAGGACTATGGGGAGGAGGAGGGTTTGGCTACCTCAGATATAGTTCCATGAGGGCTATGGAGAGGATGGATTGACTACATCCGATATCGTTCCATGAAGGCTATGGAGAGGAGGAGGGATTGAATACCTCAGGTATCGTTCCATGAGTGTTATGGAGCGGAGGAGGGATTGGCTACCTCAGATATCGTTCCATGAGGGCTATGGAGAGGAGGGATTGACTACTTCTGATATCGTTCCATGAGGGCTATGGAGAGGAGGAGGGATTGGCTACCTCAGATATTGTTCCATGAGGGCTATGGAGAGGAGGAGGGATTGGCTACCTCAGATATCTCTCCATGAGGGCTATGGAGAGGAGGAGGGATTGGCTACCTCAGATATCGTTCCGTGAGGGCTATGGAGGGGAGGGATTGACTACCTCAGTTATCGTTCCATGAGGGCTATGGAGAAAAGGAGGGAGACTACCTCAGATATCGTTCCATGAGGGCTATGCAAAGGCGGAGAGATTGGCTACCTCAGATATCGTTTCATGAGGGCTATCGAGAGGAGGAGGGATTGACTACCTCAGATATCGTTCCATGAGGGCTATGGTGAGGAGGAGGGATTGAATACCTCAGGTATCGTTCCATGAGGGCTATGGAGAGGAGGAGGGATTGACTACCTCAGATATCGTTCCATGAGGGCTATGGAGAGGAGGGATTGGCTACCTCAGATATCGTTTCATGAGGGGTATGGAGAGGAGGTGGGATTGACTACCTCAGATATCGTTCCATGAGGACTATGGAGAGGAGGGATTGGCTACCTCAGATATCGTTTCATGAGGGCTATGGAGAGGAGGTGGGATTGACTACCTCAGATATCGTTCCATGAGGGCTATGGAGATGAGGGATTGGCTACCTCAGATATCGTTTCATGAGGGCTATGGAGAGGATGTGGGATTGACTACTTCAGATATCGTTCCATGAGGGCTATGGAGGGGAGGGATTGACTACCTCAGATATCGTTCCATGAGAGCTACGGAGAGGAGGAGGGATTGACTACCTCAGATATCGTTCCATGAGGTCTATGGAGAGGAGGAGGGTGACTACCTCAGATATCGTTCCATGAGGGCTATGGAGAGGAGGAGGGATTGGCTACCTCAGATATCGTTCCATGAGTGCTCTGGAGAGGAGGGATTCACTACTTCTGATATCGTTCCATGAGGGCTATAGAGAGGAGGAGGGATTGGCTACCTCAGATATTGTTCCATGAGGGCTATAGAGAGAAGGAGGGATTGGCTACCTCAGATATCGCTCCATGAGGGCTATGGAGAGGAGGAGGGATTGACTACCTCAGATATCGTTCCATGAGGGCTATGGAGAGGAGAAGGGATTGGCTACCTCAGATATCGTTCCATGAGGGCTATGGAGAGCAAGAGGAATTGACTACCTCAGATATCCTTCCACGAGGACTATGGAGAGGAGGAGGGATTGGCTACCTCAGATATAGTTCCTTGAGGGCTATGGAGAGGATGGATTGACTACATCCGATATCGTTCCATGAGGGCTATGGAGAGGAGGGATTGGCCTCCTCAGATATCGTTCCATGAGGGCTATGGAGAGGAGGAGGGATTGACTACCTCAGATATCGTTCCATGAGGGCTATCGAGAGGAGGAGGGATTGACTACCTCAGATATCGTTCCATGAGGGCTATGGAGAGGAGGAGCGATTGGCTACCTCAGATATCGTTCCATGAGGGATATGGAGAGGAGGGATTGGCTACCTCAGATATCGTTGCATGAGGCATATGGGGAGGAGGAGGGATTGACTACCTCAGATATCGTTCCATGAGGGCTATGGAGAGGAGGAGGGAGACTACCTCAGATATCGTTCCATGAGGGCTATGGAGAGGAGGAGGGATTGGCTACCTCAGATATCGTTCCATGAGGGCTCTGGAGAGGAGGGATTGACTACTTCTGATATCGTTCCATGAGGGCAATGGTGAGGAGGAGGGATTGGCTACCTCATATATTGTTCCATGAGGGCTATGGAGAGAAGGAGGGATTGGCTACCTCAGATATCGCTCCATGAGGGCTATGGAGATGAGGAGGGATTGACTACCTCAGATATCGTTCCATGAGGCTATAGAGAGGAGGAGGGATTGACTACCTCAGATATTGTTCCATGAGGGCTATGGAGAGGAGGAGGGATTGACTACCTCAGATATCGTTCTATGAGGGCTCTGGAGAGGAGGGATTGACTACTTCTGATATCGTTCCATGAGGGCTATGGAGAGGAGGAGGGATTGGCTACCTCAGATATTGTTCCATGAGAGCTATGGAGAGGAGGAGGGATTGGCTACCTCAGATATCTCTCCATGAGGGCTATGGAGAGGAGGAGGGATTGGCTACCTCAGATATCGTTCCATGAGGGCTATGGAGGGGAGGGATTGACTACCTCAGTTATCGTTCCATGAGGGCTATGGAGAGAAGGAGGGAGACTACCTCAGATATCGTTCCATGAGGGCTATGCAAAGGCGGAGAGATTGGCTACCTCACATATCGTTTCATGAGGGCTATCGAGAGGAGGAGGGATTGACTACCTCAGATATCGTTCCATGAGGGCTATGGTGAGGAGGAGGGATTGAATACCTCAGGTATCGTTCCATGAGGGCTATGGAGAGGAGGAGGGATTGACTACCTCAGATATCGTTCCATGAGGGCTATGGAGAGGAGGGATTGGCTACCTCAGATATCGTTTCATGAGGGGTATGGAGAGGAGGTGGGATTGACTACCTCAGATATCGTTCCATGAGGACCTTGGAGAGGAGGGATTGGCTACCTCAGATATCGTTTCATGAGGGCTATGGAGAGGAGGTGGGATTGACTACCTCAGATATCGTTCCATGAGGGCTATGGAGAGGAGGGATTGGCTACCTCAGATATCGTTTCATGAGGGCTATGGAGAGGATGTGGGATTGACTACTTCAGATATCGTTCCATGAGGGCTATGGAGGGGAGGGATTGACTACCTCAGATATCGTTCCATGAGGGCTACGGAGAGGAGGAGGGATTGACTACCTCAGATATCGTTCCATGAGGTCTATGGAGAGGAGGAGGGTGACTACCTCAGATATCGTTCCATGAGGGCTATGGAGAGGAGGAGGGATTGGCTACCTCAGATATCGTTCCATGAGTGCTCTGGAGAGGAGGGATTCACTACTTCTGATATCGTTCCATGAGGGCTATAGAGAGGAGGAGGGATTGGCTACCTCAGATATTGTTCCATGAGGGCTATAGAGAGAAGGAGGGATTGGCTACCTCCGATATCGCTCCATGAGGGCTATGGAGAGGAGGAGGGATTGACTACCTCAGATATCGTTCCATGAGGGCTATGGAGAGGAGAAGGGATTGGCTACCTCAGATATCGTTCCATGAGGGCTATGGAGAGCAAGAGGAATTGACTACCTCAGATATCCTTCCACGAGGACTATGGAGAGGAGGAGGGATTGGCTACCTCAGATATAGTTCCATGAGGGCTATGGAGAGGATGGATTGACTACATCCGATATCGTTCCATGAGGGCTATGGAGAGGAGGGATTGGCTTCCTCAGATATCGTTCCATGAGGGCTATGGAGAGGAGGAGGGATTGACTACCTCAGATATCGTTCCATGAGGGCTATCGAGAGGAGGAGGGATTGACTACCTCAGATATCGTTCCATGAGGGCTATGGAGAGGAGGAGCGATTGGCTACCTCAGATATCGTTCCATGAGGGATATGGAGAGGAGGGATTGGCTACCTCAGATATCGTTGCATGAGGCATATGGGGAGGAGGAAGGATTGACTACCTCAGATATCGTTCCATGAGGGCTATGGAGAGGAGGAGGGAGACTACCTCAGATATCGTTCCATGAGGGCTATGGAGAGGAGGAGGGATTGGCTACCTCAGATATCGTTCCATGAGGGCTCTGGAGAGGAGGGATTGACTACTTCTGATATCGTTCCATGAGGGCAATGGTGAGGAGGAGGGATTGGCTACCTCATATATTGTTCCATGAGGGCTATGGAGAGGAGGAGGGATTGGCTACCTCAGATATCGCTCCATGAGGGCTATGGAGATGAGGAGGGATTGACTACCTCAGATATCGTTCCATGAGGCTATAGAGAGGAGGAGGGATTGACTACCTCAGATATTGTTCCATGAAGGCTATGGAGAGGAGGAGGGATTGACTACCTCAGATATCGTTCCATGAGGGCTATGGAGAGGAAGAGGGATTGACTACCTCAGTTATCGTTCCATGAGGGCTATAGAGAGCAGGAGGGATTGGCTACCTCTGATATCGTTCCATGAGGGCTATGGAGAGGAGGAGGGATTGGCTACCTCAGATATCGTTCCATGAGGGCTATGGAGAGGAGGAAGGAATGACTACCTCAGATATCGTTCCATGAGGGCTATGGAGAGGAGGAGGGATTGACTACCTCAGATATCGTTCGATGAGGACTATGGAGAGGAGGAGGCATTGGCTACCTCTGATATAGTTCCATGAGGGCTATGGAGAGGAGTGATTGGCTACCTCAGATATCGTTCCATGTGGGCTATGGACAGGAGGAGGGATTGACTACCTCAGATATCGTTCCATGTGGGCTATGGAGAGGAGGAGGGATTGATTACCTCAGATATCGTTCCTTGAGGACTATGGAGAGGAGGAGGGATTGACTACTTCAGATATTGTTCCATGAGGGCTATGGAGGGGAGGAGGGATTGACCACCTCAGATATCGTTCCATGTGGGCTATGGAGAGGAGGAGGTATTGACTACCTCAGATATCGTTCCATGAGGGCTATGGAGGGGAGGAGGGATTGGCTACCTCAGATATTGTTCCATGAGGGCTATGGAGAGGAGGAGGGATTGACTACCTCAGATATCGTTCCATGAGGGCTGTGGAGAGGAGGAGGGATTGACTACCTCAGATATCATTCCATGAGGGCTATGGAGAGCAAGAGGAATTGACTACCTCAGATATCCTTCCACGGGGACTATGGAGAGGAGGAGGGATTGGCTACCACAGATATTTTTCCATGAGGGCTATGGAGAGGAGGGATTGACTACCTCCAATATCGTTCCATGAGGGCTATGGAGAGGAGGGATTGGCCACCTCAGATATAGTTTCATGAGGGCTATGGAGAGGAGGAGGGATTGACTACCTCAGATATCGTTCCATGAGGGCTGTGGTGAGGAGGAGGGATTGACTTCCTCAGATATCGTTCCATGAGGGCTATGGAGAGGAGGAGGGATTGGCTACCGCAGATATCGTTCCATGAGGGCTATGGAGAGCAGGTGGGATTGACTACCTCAGATATCCTTCCACGAGGACTATGGAGAGGAGGAGGGATTGGCTACCTCAGATATAGTTCCATGAGGGCTATGGAGAGGAGGAGGGATTGACTTCCTCAGATATCCTTCCACGAGGACTATGGAGAGGAGGAGGGATTGCCTACCTCAGATATAGTTCCATGAGGGCTATGGAGAGGAGGGATTGCCTACCTCAGATATCGTTCCATGAGGTCTATGGAGAGGAGGAGGGATTGACTACCTCAGATATCGTTCCATTAGGGCTATAGAGAGCAGGAGGGATTGACTACCTCAGATATCGTTCCATGAGGGCTATGGAGAAGAGGAGGGATTGGCTACCTCAGATATCGTTCCATGAGGGCTATGGAGAGGGGGAGGGAGACTACCTCAGATATCGTTCCACGAGGACTATGGAGAGGAGGAGGGATTGGCTACCTCAGATATAGTTCCATGAGGGCTATGGAGAGGAGGGATTGACTACCTCCGATATCGTTCCACGAGGACTATGGAGAGGAGGAGGGATTCGTTACCTCAGATATCGTTCCATGAGGGCTATAGAGAGGAGGAGGGATTGGCTACTTCAGATATCGTTCCATGAGGGCTATGGAGAGGAGGAGGGATTGCCTACCTCAGATATCGTTCTATGAGGGCTATAGAGAGCAGGAGGGATTGGCTACCTCAGATATCGTTCCATGAGGGCTATGGAGAGGAGGAGGGATTGACTACCTCAGATATCGTTCGATGAGGACTATGGAGAGGAGGAGGCATTGGCTACCTCTGATATAGTTCCATGAGGGCTATGGAGAGGAGTGATTGGCTACCTCAGATATCGTTCCATGTGGGCTATGGAGAGGAGGAGGGATTGACTACCTCAGATATCGTTCCATGAGGGCTATGGAGAGGAGGAGGGATTGATTACCTCAGATATCGTTCCTTGAGGGCTATGGAGAGGAGGAGGGATTGACTACTTCAGATATTGTTCCATGAGGGCTATGGAGGGGAGGAGGGATTGACCACCTCAGATATCATTCCATGTGTGCTATGGAGAGGAGGAGGTATTGACTACCTCAGATATCGTTCCATGAGGGCTATGGAGGGGAGGAGGGATTGGCTACCTCAGATATTGTTCCATGAGGGCTATGGAGAGGAGGAGGGATTGACTACCTCAGATATCGTTCCATGAGGGCTGTGGAGAGGAGGAGGGATTGACTACCTCAGATATCATTCCATGAGGGCTATGGAGAGCAAGAGGAATTGACTACCTCAGATATCCTTCCACGGGGACTATGGAGAGGAGGAGGGATTGGCTACCACAGATATTGTTCCATGAGGGCTATGGAGAGGAGGGATTGACTACCTCCAATATCGTTCCATGAGGGCTATGGAGAGGAGGGATTGGCCACCTCAGATATAGTTTCATGAGGGCTATGGAGAGGAGGAGGGATTGACTACCTCAGATATCGTTCTATGAGGGCTGTGGTGAGGAGGAGGGATTGACTTCCTCAGATATCGTTCCATGAGGGCTATGGAGAGGAGGAGGGATTGGCTACCGCAGATATCGTTCCATGAGGGCTATGGAGAGCAGGTGGGATTGACTACCTCAGATATCCTTCCACGAGGACTATGGAGAGGAGGAGGGATTGGCTACCTCAGATATAGTTCCATGAGGGCTATGGAGAGGAGGAGGGATTGACTTCCTCAGATATCCTTCCACGAGGACTATGGCGAGGAGGAGGGATTGCCTACCTCAGATATAGTTCCATGAGGGCTATGGAGAGGAGGGATTGCCTACCTCAGATATCGTTCCATGAGGTCTATGGAGAGGAGGAGGGATTGACTACCTCAGATATCGTTCCATTAGGGCTATAGAGAGCAGGAGGGATTGACTACCTCAGATATCGTTCCATGAGGGCTATGGAGAAGAGGAGGGATTGGCTACCTCAGATATCGTTCCATGAGGGCTATGGAGAGGGGGAGGGATTGACTACCTCAGATATCGTTCCACGAGGACTATGGAGAGGAGGAGGGATTGGCTACCTCAGATATAGTTCCATGAGGGCTATGGAGAGGAGGGATTGACTACCTCCGATATCGTTCCACGAGGACTATAGAGAGGAGGAGGGATTCGTTACCTCAGATATCGTTCCATGAGGGCTATAGAGAGGAGGAGGGATTGGCTACTTCAGATATCGTTCCATGAGGGCTATGGAGAGGAGGAGGGATTGACTACCTCAGATATCCTTCCACGAGGACTATGGAGAGGAGGAGGGATTGGCTACCTCAGATATAGTTCCATGAGGGCTATAGAGAGGAGGGATTGACTACCTCAGATATCGTTTCATGAGGGCTATGGAGAGGAGGTGGGATTGACTACCTCAGATATCGTTCCATGAGGGCTATGGAGAGCAGGGATTGGCTACCTCAGATATCGTTTCATGAGGGCTATGGAGAGGATGTGGGATTGACTACTTCAGATATCGTTCCATGAGGGCTATGGAGGGGAGGGATTGACTACCTCAGATATCGTTCCATGAGGGCTATGGAGAGGAGGAGGGATTGACTACCTCAGATATCGTTCCATGAGGTCTACGGAGAGGAGGAGGGTGACTACCTCAGATATCGTTCCATTAGGGCTATGGAGAGGAGGAGGGATTGGCTACCTCAGATATTGTTCCATGAGTGCTCTGGAGAGGAGGGATTCACTACTTCTGATATCGTTCCATGAGGGCTATAGAGAGGAGGAGGGATTGGCTACCTCAGATATTGTTCCATGAGGTCTATAGAGAGAAGGAGGGATTGGCTACCTCAGATATCGCTCCATGAGGGCTATGGAGAGGAGGAGGGATTGACTACCTCAGATATCGTTCCATGAGGGATATGGAGAGGAGAAGGGATTGGCTACCTCAGATATCGTTCCATGAGGGCTATGGAGAGCAAGAGGAATTGACTACCTCAGATATCCTTCCACGAGGACTATGGGGAGGAGGAGGGATTGGCTACCTCAGATATAGTTCCATGAGGGCTATGGAGAGGATGGATTGACTACATCCGATATCGTTCCATGAAGGCTATGGAGAGGAGGAGGGATTGAATACCTCAGGTATCGTTCCATGAGTGCTATGGAGCGGAGGAGGGATTGGCTACCTCAGATATCGTTCCATGAGGGCTATGGAGAGGAGGAGGGATTGGCTACCTCAGATATCGTTCCATGAGGGCTCTGGAGAGGAGGGATTGACTACTTCTGATATCGTTCCATGAGGGCTATGGAGAGGAGGAGGGATTGGCTACCTCAGATATTGTTCCATGAGGGCTATGGAGAGGAGGAGGGATTGGCTACCTCAGATATCTCTCCATGAGGGCTATGGAGAGGAGGAGGGATTGGCTACCTCAGATATCGTTCCATGAGGGCTATGGAGGGGAGGGATTGACTACCTCAGTTATCGTTCCATGAGGGCTATGGAGAAAAGGAGGGAGACTACCTCAGATATCGTTCCATGAGGGCTATGCAAAGGCGGAGAGATTGGCTACCTCAGATATCGTTTCATGAGGGCTATCGAGAGGAGGAGGGATTGACTACCTCAGATATCGTTCCATGAGGGCTATGGTGAGGAGGAGGGATTGAATACCTCAGGTATCGTTCCATGAGGGCTATGGAGAGGAGGAGGGATTGACTACCTCAGATATCGTTCCATGAGGGCTATGGAGAGGAGGGATTGGCTACCTCAGATATCGTTTCATGAGGGGTTTGGAGAGGAGGTGGGATTGACTACCTCAGATATCGTTCCATGAGGACTATGGAGAGGAGGGATTGGCTACCTCAGATATCGTTTCATGAGGGCTATGGAGAGGAGGTGGGATTGACTACCTCAGATATCGTTCCATGAGGGCTATGGAGAGGAGGGATTGGCTACCTCAGATATCGTTTCATGAGGGCTATGGAGAGGATGTGGGATTGACTACTTCAGATATCGTTCCATGAGGGCTATGGAGGGGAGGGATTGACTACCTCAGATATCGTTCCATGAGAGCTACGGAGAGGAGGAGGGATTGACTACCTCAGATATCGTTCCATGAGGTCTATGGAGAGGAGGAGGGTGACTACCTCAGATATCGTTCCATGAGGGCTATGGAGAGGAGGAGGGATTGGCTACCTCAGATATCGTTCCATGAGTGCTCTGGAGAGGAGGGATTCACTACTTCTGATATCGTTCCATGAGGGCTATAGAGAGGAGGAGGGATTGGCTACCTCAGATATTGTTCCATGAGGGCTATAGAGAGAAGGAGGGATTGGCTACCTCAGATATCGCTCCATGAGGGCTATGGAGAGGAGGAGGGATTGACTACCTCAGATATCGTTCCATGAGGGCTATGGAGAGGAGAAGGGATTGGCTACCTCAGATATCGTTCCATGAGGGCTATGGAGAGCAAGAGGAATTGACTACCTCAGATATCCTTCCACGAGGACTATGGAGAGGAGGAGGGATTGGCTACCTCAGATATAGTTCCTTGAGGGCTATGGAGAGGATGGATTGACTACATCCGATATCGTTCCATGAGGGCTATGGAGAGGAGGGATTGGCCTCCTCAGATATCGTTCCATGAGGGCTATGGAGAGGAGGAGGGATTGACTACCTCAGATATCGTTCCATGAGGGCTATCGAGAGGAGGAGGGATTGACTACCTCAGATATCGTTCCATGAGGGCTATGGAGAGGAGGAGCGATTGGCTACCTCAGATATCGTTCCATGAGGGATATGGAGAGGAGGGATTGGCAACCTCAGATATCGTTGCATGAGGCATATGGGGAGGAGGAGGGATTGACTACCTCAGATATCGTTCCATGAGGGCTATGGAGAGGAGGAGGGAGACTACCTCAGATATCGTTCCATGAGGGCTATGGAGAGGAGGAGGGATTGGCTACCTCAGATATCGTTCCATGAGGGCTCTGGAGAGGAGGGATTGACTACTTCTGATATCGTTCCATGAGGGCAATGGTGAGGAGGAGGGATTGGCTACCTCATATATTGTTCCATGAGGGCTATGGAGAGGAGGAGGGATTGGCTACCTCAGATATCGCTCCATGAGGGCTATGGAGATGAGGAGGGATTGACTACCTCAGATATCGTTCCATGAGGCTATAGAGAGGAGGAGGGATTGACTACCTCAGATATTGTTCCATGAGGGCTATGGAGAGGAGGAGGGATTGACTACCTCAGATATCGTTCCATGAGGGCTATGGAGAGGAAGAGGGATTGACTACCTCAGTTATCGTTCCATGAGGGCTATAGAGAGCAGGAGGGATTGGCTACCTCTGATATCGTTCCATGAGGGCTATGGAGAGGAGGAGGGATTGGCTACCTCAGATATCGTTCCATGAGGGCTATGGAGAGGAGGAAGGAATGACTACCTCAGTTAACGTTCCATGATTGCTATGGAGAGGAGGAGGGATTGACTACCTCAGATATCGTTCCATGAGGGCTATAGAGAGCAGGAGTGATTGGCTATCTCAGATATCGTTCCATGAGGGCGATGGAGCGGAGGAGGGATTGGCTACCTCAGATATCGTTCCATGAGGGCTATGGAGAGGAGGAGGGATTGCCTACCTCAGATATCGTTCTATGAGGGCTATAGAGAGCAGGAGGGATTGGCTACCTCAGATATCGTTCCATGAGGGTTATGGAGAGGAGGAGGGATTGACTACCTCAGATATCGTTCGATGAGGACTATGGAGAGGAGGAGGCATTGGCTACCTCTGATATAGTTCCATGAGGGCTATGGAGAGGAGTGATTGGCTACCTCAGATATCGTTCCATGTGGGCTATGGAGAGGAGGAGGGATTGACTACCTCAGATATCGTTCCATGAGGGCTATGGAGAGGAGGAGGGATTGATTACCTCAGATATCGTTCCTTGAGGGCTATGGAGAGGAGGAGGGATTGATTACTTCAGATATTGTTCCATGAGGGCTATGGAGGGGAGGAGGGATTGACCACCTCAGATATCGTTCCAAGTGGGCTATGGAGAGGAGGAGGTATTGACTACCTCAGATATCGTTCCATGAGGGCTATGGTGGGGAGGAGGGATTGGCTACCTCAGATATTGTTCCATGAGGGCTATGGAGAGGAGGAGGGATTGACTACCTGAGATATCGTTCCATGAGGGCTGTGGAGAGGAGGAGGGATTGACTACCTCAGATATCATTCCATGAGGGCTATGGAGAGCAAGAGGAATTGACTACCTCAGATATCCTTCCACGGGGACTATGGAGAGGAGGAGGGATTGGCTACCACAGATATTGTTCCATGAGGGCTATGGAGAGGAGGGATTGACTACCTCCAATATCGTTCCATGAGGGCTATGGAGAGGAGGGATTGGCCACCTCAGATATAGTTTCATGAGGGCTATGGAGAGGAGGAGGGATTGACTACCTCAGATATCGTTCCATGAGGGCTGTGGTGAGGAGGAGGGATTGACTTCCTCAGATATCGTTCCATGAGGGCTATGGAGAGGAGGAGGGATTGGCTACCGCAGATATCGTTCCATGAGGGCTATGGAGAGCAGGTGGGATTGACTACCTCAGATATCCTTCCACGAGGACTATGGAGAGGAGGAGGGATTGGCTACCTCAGATATAGTTCCATGAGGGCTATGGAGAGGAGGAGGGATTGACTTCCTCAGATATCCTTCCACGAGGACTATGGAGAGGAGGAGGGATTGCCTACCTCAGATATAGTTCCATGAGGGCTATGGAGAGGAGGGATTGCCTACCTCAGATATCGTTCCATGAGGTCTATGGAGAGGAGGAGGGATTGACTACCTCAGATATCGTTCCATTAGGGCTATAGAGAGCAGGAGGGATTGACTACCTCAGATATCGTTCCATGAGGGCTATGGAGAAGAGGAGGGATTGGCTACCTCAGATATCGTTCCATGAGGGCTATGGAGAGGGGGAGGGATTGACTACCTCAGATATTGTTCCACGAGGACTATGGAGAGGAGGAGGGATTGGCTACCTCAGATATAGTTCCATGAGGGCTATGGAGAGGAGGGATTGACTACCTCCAATATCGTTCCACGAGGACTATGGAGAGGAGGAGGGATTCGTTACCTCAGATATCGTTCCATGAGGGCTATAGAGAGGAGGAGGGATTGGCTACTTCGGATATCGTTCCATGAGGGCTATGGAGAGGAGGAGGGATTGACTACCTCAGATATCCTTCCACGAGGACTATGGAGAGGAGGAGGGATTGGCTACCTCAGATATAGTTCCATGAGGGCTATAGAGAGGAGGGATTGACTACCTCAGATATCGTTCCATGAGGTCTATGGAGAGGAGGAGGGATTGACTACCTCAGATATCGTTCCATGAGGACCATGGAGAGGAGGAGGGATTGACTACCTCAGATATCGTTCCATGAGGGCTATCGACAGGAGGAGGGATTGACTACCTCAGATATCGTTCCATGAGGGCTATGGTGAGGGGGAGGGATTGACTAATTCAGATATCGTTCCATGAGGGCTATGGAGAGGAGGAGGGATTGAATACCTCAGGTATCGTTCCATGAGTGCTATGGAGCGGAGGAGGGATTGGCTACTTCAGATATCGTTCCATGAGGGCTCTGGAGAGGAGGAGGGATTGGCTACCTCAGATATCGTTCCATGAGGGCTATGGAGAGGAGGGATTGACTACTTCTGATATCGTTCCATGAGGGCTATGGAGAGGAGGAGGGATTGGCTACCTCAGATATTGTTCCATGAAGGCTATGGAGAGGAGGAGGGATTGGCTACCTCAGATATCTCTCCATGAGGGCTATGGAGAGGAGGAGGGATTGGCTACCTCAGATATCGTTCCATGAGGGCTATGGAGGGGAGGGATTGACTACCTCAGTTATCGTTCCATGAGGGCTATGGAGAGAAGGAGGGAGACTACCTCAGATATCGTTCCATGAGGGCTATGCAAAGGGGGAGAGATTGGCTACCTCAGATATCGTTTCATGAGGGCTATCGAGAGGAGGAGGGATTGACTACCTCAGATATCGTTCCATGAGGGCTATGATGAGGAGGAGGGATTGAATACCTCAGGTATCGATCCATGAGGGCTATGGAGAGGAGGAGGGATTGACTACCTCAGATATCGTTCCATGAGGACTATGGAGAGGAGGGATTGGCTACCTCAGATATCGTTTCATGAGGGGTATGGAGAGGAGGTGGGATTGACTACCTCAGATATCGTTCCATGAGGACTATGGAGAGGAGGGATTGGCTACCTCAGATATAGTTTCATGAGGGCTATGGAGAGGGGGTGGGATTGACTACCTCAGATATCGTTCCATGAGGGCTATGGAGAGGAGGGATTGGCTACCTCAGATATCGCTCCATGAGGGCTATGGAGAGGAGGAGGGATTGACTACCTCAGATATCGTTCCATGAGGGCTATGGAGAGGAGAAGGGATTGGCTACCTCAGATATCGTTCCATGAGGGCTATGGAGAGCAAGAGGAATTGCCTACCTCAGATATCCTTCCACGAGGACTATGGAGAGGAGGAGGGATTGGCTACCTCAGATATAGTTCCATGAGGGCTATGGAGAGGATGGATTGACTACATCCGATATCGTTCCATGAGGGCTATGGAGAGGAGGAGGGATTGAATACCTCAGGTATCGTTCCATGAGTGCTATGGAGCGGAGGAGGGATTGGCTACTTCAGATATCGTTCCATGAGGGCTATGGAGAGGAGGAGGGATTGGCTACCTCAGATATCGTTCCATGAGGGCTCTGGAGAGGAGGGATTGACTACTTCTGATATCGTTCCATGAGGGCTATGGAGAGGAGGAGGGATTGGCTACCTCAGATATTGTTCCATGAGGGCTATGGAGAGGAGGAGGGATTGGCTACCTCAGATATCTCTCCATGAGGGCTATGGAGAGGAGGAGGGATTGGCTACCTCAGATATCGTTCCATGAGGGCTATGGAGGGGAGGGATTGACTACCTCAGTTATCGTTCCATGAGGCCTATGGAGAGAAGGAGGGAGACTACCTCAGATATCGTTCCATGAGGGCTATGCAAAGGGGGAGAGATTGGCTACCTCAGATATCGTTTCATGAGGGCTATCGAGAGGAGGAGGGATTGACTACCTCAGATATCGTTCCATGAGAGCTATGGTGAGGAGGAGGGATTGAATACCTCAGGTATCGTTCCATGAGGGCTATGGAGAGGAGGAGGGATTGACTACCTCAGATATCGTTCCATGAGGGCTATGGAGAGGAGGGATTGGCCACCTCAGATATCGTTTCATGAGGGGTATGGAGAGGAGGTGGGATTGACTACCTCAGATATCGTTCCATGAGGACTATGGAGAGGAGGGATTGGCTACCTCAGATATCGTTTCATGAGGGCTATGGAGAGGAGGTGGGATTGACTACCTCAGATATCGTTCCATGAGGGCTATGGAGAGGAGGGATTGGCTACCTCAGATATCGTTTCATGAGGGCTATGGAGAGGATGTGGGATTGACTACTTCAGATATCGTTCCATGAGGGCTATGGAGGGGAGGGATTGACTACCTCAGATATCGTTCCATGAGGGCTATGGAGAGGAGGAGGGATTGACTACCTCAGATATCGTTCCATGAGGTCTATGGAGAGGAGGAGGGTGACTACCTCAGATATCGTTCCATGAGGGCTATGGAGAGGAGGAGGGATTGGCTACCTCAGATATCGTTCCATGAGTGCTCTGGAGAGGAGGGATTCACTACTTCTGATATCGTTCCATGAGGGCTATAGAGAGGAGGAGGGATTGGCTACCTCAGATATTGTTCCATGAGGGCTATAGAGAGAAGGAGGGATTGGCTACCTCAGATATCGCTCCATGAGGGCTATGGAGAGGAGGAGGGAGACTACCTCAGATATCGTTCCATGAGGGCTATGGAGAGGAGGAGGGATTGGCTACCTCAGATATCGTTCCATGAGGGCTCTGGAGAGGAGGGATTGACTACTTCTGATATCGTTCCATGAGGGCAATGGTGAGGAGGAGGGATTGGCTACCTCATATATTGTTCCATGAGGGCTATGGAGAGGAGGAGGGATTGGCTACCTCAGATATCGCTCCATGAGGGCTATGGAGATGAGGAGGGATTGACTACCTCAGATATCGTTCCATGAGGCTATAGAGAGGAGGAGGGATTGACTACCTCAGATATTGTTCCATGAGGGCTATGGCGAGGAGGAGGGATTGACTACCTCAGATATCGTTCCATGAGGGCTATGGAGAGGAAGAGGGATTGACTACCTCAGTTATCGTTCCATGAGGGCTATAGAGATCAGGAGGGATTGGCTACCTCTGATATCGTTCCATGAGGGCTATGGAGAGGAGGAGGGATTGGCTACCTCAGATATCGTTCCATGAGGGCTATGGAGAGGAGGAAGGAATGACTACCTCAGTTAACGTTCCATGATTGCTATGGAGAGGAGGAGGGATTGACTACCTCAGATATCGTTCCATGAGGGCTATAGAGAGCAGGAGTGATTGGCTATCTCAGATATCGTTCCATGAGGGCGATGGAGCGGAGGAGGGATTGGCTACCTCAGATATCGTTCCATGAGGGCTATGGAGAGGAGGAGGGATTGCCTACCTCAGATATCGTTCTATGAGGGCTATAGAGAGCAGGAGGGATTGGCTACCTCAGATATCGTTCCATGAGGGTTATGGAGAGGAGGAGGGATTGACTACCTCAGATATCGTTCGATGAGGACTATGGAGAGGAGGAGGCATTGGCTACCTCTGATATAGTTCCATGAGGGCTATGGAGAGGAGTGATTGGCTACCTCAGATATCGTTCCATGTGGGCTATGGAGAGGAGGAGGGATTGACTACCTCAGATATCGTTCCATGAGGGCTATGGAGAGGAGGAGGGATTGATTACCTCAGATATCGTTCCTTGAGGGCTATGGAGAGGAGGAGGGATTGATTACTTCAGATATTGTTCCATGAGGGCTATGGAGGGGAGGAGGGATTGACCACCTCAGATATCGTTCCAAGTGGGCTATGGAGAGGAGGAGGTATTGACTACCTCAGATATCGTTCCATGAGGGCTATGGTGGGGAGGAGGGATTGGCTACCTCAGATATTGTTCCATGAGGGCTATGGAGAGGAGGAGGGATTGACTACCTCAGATATCGTTCCATGAGGGCTGTGGAGAGGAGGAGGGATTGACTACCTCAGATATCATTCCATGAGGGCTATGGAGAGCAAGAGGAATTGACTACCTCAGATATCCTTCCACGGGGACTATGGAGAGGAGGAGGGATTGGCTACCACAGATATTGTTCCATGAGGGCTATGGAGAGGAGGGATTGACTACCTCCAATATCGTTCCATGAGGGCTATGGAGAGGAGGGATTGGCCACCTCAGATATAGTTTCATGAGGGCTATGGAGAGGAGGAGGGATTGACTACCTCAGATATCGTTCCATGAGGGCTGTGGTGAGGAGGAGGGATTGACTTCCTCAGATATCGTTCCATGAGGGCTATGGAGAGGAGGAGGGATTGGCTACCGCAGATATCGTTCCATGAGGGCTATGGAGAGCAGGTGGGATTGACTACCTCAGATATCCTTCCACGAGGACTATGGAGAGGAGGAGGGATTGGCTACCTCAGATATAGTTCCATGAGGGCTATGGAGAGGAGGAGGGATTGACTTCCTCAGATATCCTTCCACGAGGACTATGGAGAGGAGGAGGGATTGCCTACCTCAGATATAGTTCCATGAGGGCTATGGAGAGGAGGGATTGCCTACCTCAGATATCGTTCCATGAGGTCTATGGAGAGGAGGAGGGATTGACTACCTCAGATATCGTTCCATTAGGGCTATAGAGAGCAGGAGGGATTGACTACCTCAGATATCGTTCCATGAGGGCTATGGAGAAGAGGAGGGATTGGCTACCTCAGATATCGTTCCATGAGGGCTATGGAGAGGGGGAGGGATTGACTACCTCAGATATTGTTCCACGAGGACTATGGAGAGGAGGAGGGATTGGCTACCTCAGATATAGTTCCATGAGGGCTATGGAGAGGAGGGATTGACTACCTCCAATATCGTTCCACGAGGACTATGGAGAGGAGGAGGGATTCGTTACCTCAGATATCGTTCCATGAGGGCTATAGAGAGGAGGAGGGATTGGCTACTTCAGATATCGTTCCATGAGGGCTATGGAGAGGAGGAGGGATTGACTACCTCAGATATCCTTCCACGAGGACTATGGAGAGGAGGAGGGATTGGCTACCTCAGATATAGTTCCATGAGGGCTATAGAGAGGAGGGATTGACTACCTCAGATATCGTTCCATGAGGTCTATGGAGAGGAGGAGGGATTGACTACCTCAGATATCGTTCCATGAGGACCATGGAGAGGAGGAGGGATTGACTACCTCAGATATCGTTCCATGAGGGCTATCGACAGGAGGAGGGATTGACTACCTCAGATATCGTTCCATGAGGGCTATGGTGAGGGGGAGGGATTGACTAATTCAGATATCGTTCCATGAGGGCTATGGAGAGGAGGAGGGATTGAATACCTCAGGTATCGTTCCATGAGTGCTATGGAGCGGAGGAGGGATTGGCTACTTCAGATATCGTTCCATGAGGGCTCTGGAGAGGAGGAGGGATTGGCTACCTCAGATATCGTTCCATGAGGGCTATGGAGAGGAGGGATTGACTACTTCTGATATCGTTCCATGAGGGCTATGGAGAGGAGGAGGGATTGGCTACCTCAGATATTGTTCCATGAAGGCTATGGAGAGGAGGAGGGATTGGCTACCTCAGATATCTCTCCATGAGGGCTATGGAGAGGAGGAGGGATTGGCTACCTCAGATATCGTTCCATGAGGGCTATGGAGGGGAGGGATTGACTACCTCAGTTATCGTTCCATGAGGGCTATGGAGAGAAGGAGGGAGACTACCTCAGATATCGTTCCATGAGGGCTATGCAAAGGGGGAGAGATTGGCTACCTCAGATATCGTTTCATGAGGGCTATCGAGAGGAGGAGGGATTGACTACCTCAGATACCGTTCCATGAGGGCTATGATGAGGAGGAGGGATTGAATACCTCAGGTATCGTTCCATGAGGGCTATGGAGAGGAGGAGGGATTGACTACCTCAGATATCGTTCCATGAGGACTATGGAGAGGAGGGATTGGCTACCTCAGATATCGTTTCATGAGGGGTATGGAGAGGAGGTGGGATTGACTACCTCAGATATCGTTCCATGAGGACTATGGAGAGGAGGGATTGGCTACCTCAGATATAGTTTCATGAGGGCTATGGAGAGGGGGTGGGATTGACTACCTCAGATATCGTTCCATGAGGGCTATGGAGAGGAGGGATTGGCTACCTCAGATATCGCTCCATGAGGGCTATGGAGAGGAGGAGGGATTGACTACCTCAGATATCGTTCCATGAGGGCTATGGAGAGGAGAAGGGATTGGCTACCTCAGATATCGTTCCATGAGGGCTATGGAGAGCAAGAGGAATTGCCTACCTCAGATATCCTTCCACGAGGACTATGGAGAGGAGGAGGGATTGGCTACCTCAGATATAGTTCCATGAGGGCTATGGAGAGGATGGATTGACTACATCCGATATCGTTCCATGAGGGCTATGGAGAGGAGGAGGGATTGAATACCTCAGGTATCGTTCCATGAGTGCTATGGAGCGGAGGAGGGATTGGCTACTTCAGATATCGTTCCATGAGGGCTATGGAGAGGAGGAGGGATTGGCTACCTCAGATATCGTTCCATGAGGGCTCTGGAGAGGAGGGATTGACTACTTCTGATATCGTTCCATGAGGGCTATGGAGAGGAGGAGGGATTGGCTACCTCAGATATTGTTCCATGAGGGCTATGGAGAGGAGGAGGGATTGGCTACCTCAGATATCTCTCCATGAGGGCTATGGAGAGGAGGAGGGATTGGCTACCTCAGATATCGTTCCATGAGGGCTATGGAGGGGAGGGATTGACTACCTCAGTTATCGTTCCATGAGGCCTATGGAGAGAAGGAGGGAGACTACCTCAGATATCGTTCCATGAGGGCTATGCAAAGGGGGAGAGATTGGCTACCTCAGATATCGTTTCATGAGGGCTATCGAGAGGAGGAGGGATTGACTACCTCAGATATCGTTCCATGAGAGCTATGGTGAGGAGGAGGGATTGAATACCTCAGGTATCGTTCCATGAGGGCTATGGAGAGGAGGAGGGATTGACTACCTCAGATATCGTTCCATGAGGGCTATGGAGAGGAGGGATTGGCTACCTCAGATATCGTTTCATGAGGGGTATGGAGAGGAGGTGGGATTGACTACCTCAGATATCGTTCCATGAGGACTATGGAGAGGAGGGATTGGCTACCTCAGATATCGTTTCATGAGGGCTATGGAGAGGAGGTGGGATTGACTACCTCAGATATCGTTCCATGAGGGCTATGGAGAGGAGGGATTGGCTACCTCAGATATCGTTTCATGAGGGCTATGGAGAGGATGTGGGATTGACTACTTCAGATATCGTTCCATGAGGGCTATGGAGGGGAGGGATTGACTACCTCAGATATCGTTCCATGAGGGCTATGGAGAGGAGGAGGGATTGACTACCTCAGATATCGTTCCATGAGGTCTATGGAGAGGAGGAGGGTGACTACCTCAGATATCGTTCCATGAGGGCTATGGAGAGGAGGAGGGATTGGCTACCTCAGATATCGTTCCATGAGTGCTCTGGAGAGGAGGGATTCACTACTTCTGATATCGTTCCATGAGGGCTATAGAGAGGAGGAGGGATTGGCTACCTCAGATATTGTTCCATGAGGGCTATAGAGAGAAGGAGGGATTGGCTACCTCAGATATCGCTCCATGAGGGCTATGGAGAGGAGGAGGGATTGACTACCTCAGATATCGTTCCATGAGGGCTATGGAGAGGAGAAGGGATTGGCTACCTCAGATATCGTTCCATGAGGGCTATGGAGAGAAAGAGGAATTGACTACCTCAGATATCCTTCCACGAGGACTATGGAGAGGAGGAGGGATTGGCTACCTCAGATATCGTTCCATGAGGGCTATGGAGGGGAGGGATTGACTACCTCAGTTATCGTTCCATGAGGGCTATGGTGAGAAGGAGGGAGACTACCTCAGATATCGTTCCATGAGGGCTATGCAAAGGGGGAGAGATTGGCTACCTCAGTTATCGTTTCATGAGGGCTATCGAGAGGAGGAGGGATTGACTACCTCAGATATCGTTCCATGAGGGCTATGATGAGGAGGAGGGATTCAATACCTCAGGTATCGTTCCATGAGGGCTATGGAGAGGAGGAGGGATTGACTACCTCAGATATCGTTCCATGAGGGCTATGGAGAGGAGGGATTGGCTACCTCAGATATCGTTTCATGAGGGGTATGGAGAGGAGGTGGGATTGACTACCTCAGATATCGTTCCATGAGGACTATGGAGAGGAGGGATTGGCTACCTCAGATATCGTTTCATGAGGGCTATGGAGTGGAGGTGGGATTGACTACCTCAGATATCGTTCCATGAGGGCTATGGAGAGGAGGGATTGGCTACCTCAGATATCGTTTCATGAGGGCTATGGAGAGGATGTGGATTGCCTACTTCAGATATCGTTCCATGAGGGCTATGGAGGGGAGGGATTGACTACCTCAGATATCGTTCCATGAGGGCTATGGAGAGGAGGAGGGATTGACTACCTCAGATATCGTTCCATGAGGTCTATGGAGAGGAGGAGGGTGACTACCTCAGATATCGTTCCATGAGGGCTATGGAGAGGAGGAGGGATTGGCTACCTCAGATATCGTTCCATGAGTAATCTGGAGAGGAGGGATTCACTACTTCTGATATCGTTCCATGAGGGCTATAGAGAGGAGGAGGGATTGGCTACCTCAGATATTGTTCCATGAGGGCTATAGAGAGAAGGAGGGATTGGCTACCTCAGATATCGCTCCATGAGGGCTATGGAGAGGAGGAGGGATAGACTACCTCAGATATCGTTCCATGAGGGCTATGGAGAGGAGAAGGGATTGGCTACCTCAGATATCGTTCCATGAGGGCTATGGACAGCAAGAGGAATTGCCTACCTCAGATATCCTTCCACGAGGACTATGGAGAGGAGGAGGGATTGGCTACCTCAGATATAGTTCCATGAGGGCTATGGAGAGGATGGATTGACTACATCCGATATCGTTCCATGAGGGCTATGGACAGGAGGAGGGATTGAATACCTCAGGTATCGTTCCATGAGTGCTATGGAGCGGAGGAGGGATTGGCTACTTCAGATATCGTTCCATGAGGGCTATGGAGAGGAGGAGGGATTGGCTACCTCAGATATCGATCCATGAGGGCTCTGGAGAGGAGGGATTGACTACTTCTGATATCGTTCCATGAGGGCTATGGAGAGGAGGAGGGATTGGCTACCTCAGATATTGTTCCATGAGGGCTATGGAGAGGAGGAGGGATTGGCTACCTCAGATATCTCTCCATGAGGGCTATGGAGAGGAGGAGGGATTGGCTACCTCAGATATCGTTCCATGAGGGCTATGGAGGGGAGGGATTGACTACCTCAGTTATCGTTCCATGAGGGCTATGGAGAGAAGGAGGGAGACTACCTCAGATATCGTTCCATGAGGGCTATGCAAAGGGGGAGAGATTGGCTACCTCAGATATCGTTTCATGAGGGCTATCGAGAGGAGGAGGGATTGACTACCTCAGATATCGTTCCATGAGGGCTATGGTGAGGAGGAGGGATTGAATACCTCAGGTATCGTTCCATGAGGGCTATGGAGAGGAGGAGGGATTGACTACCTCAGATATCGTTCCATGAGGGCTATGGAGAGGAGGGATTGGCTACCTCAGATATCGTTTCATGAGGGGTATGGAGAGGAGGTGGGATTGACTACCTCAGATTTCGTTCCATGAGGACTATGGAGAGGAGGGATTGGCTACCTCAGATATCGTTTCATGAGGGCTATGGAGAGGAGGTGGGATTGGCTACCTCAGATATCGTTCCATGAGGGCTATGGAGAGGAGGGATTGGCTACCTCAGATATCGTTTCATGAGGGCTATGGAGAGGATGTGGGATTGACTACTTCAGATATCGTTCCATAAGGGCTATGGAGGGGAGGGATTGACTACCTCAGATATCGTTCCATGAGGGCTATGGAGAGGAGGAGGGATTGACTACCTCAGATATCGTTCCATGAGGTCTATGGAGAGGAGGAAGGTGACTACCTCAGATATCGTTCCATGAGGGCTATGGAGAGGAGGAGGGATTGGCTACCTCAGATATCGTTCCATGAGTGCTCTGGAGAGGAGGGATTCACTACTTCTGATATCGTTCCATGAGGGCTATAGAGAGGAGGAGGGATTGGCTACCTCAGATATTGTTCCATGAGGGCTATAGAGAGAAGGAGGGATTGGCTACCTCAGATATCGCTCCATGAGGGCTATGAGGAGGGATTGACTACCTCAGATATCGTTCCATGAGGGCTATGGAGAGGAGAAGGGATTGGCTACCTCAGATATCGTTTCATGAGGGCTATGGAGAGGAGGTGGGATTGGCTACCTCAGATATCGTTCCATGAGGGCTATGGAGAGGAGGGATTGGCTACCTCAGATATAGTTCCATGAGGGCTATGGAGAGGATGGATTGACTACATCCGATATCGTTCCATGAGGGCTATGGAGAGGAGGGATTGGCCTCCTCAGATATCGTTCCATGAGGGCTATGGAGAGGAGGAGGGATTGGCTTCCTCAGATATCGTTCCATGAGGGATATGGAGAGGAGGGATTGGCTACCTCAGATATCGTTGCATGAGGCATATGGAGAGGAGGAGGGATTGACTACCTCAGATATCGTTCCATGAGGGCTATCGAGAGGAGGAGGGATTGACTACCTCAGATATCGTTCCATGAGGGCTATGGAGAGGAGGAGGGATTGGCTACCTCAGATATCGTTCCATGAGTGCTCTGGAGAGGAGGGATTCACTACTTCTGATATCGTTCCATGAGGGCTATAGAGAGGAGGAGGGATTGGCTACCTCAGATATTGTTCCATGAGGGCTATAGAGAGAAGGAGGGATTGGCTACCTCAGATATCGCTCCATGAGGGCTATGGAGAGGAGGAGGGATTGATTACCTCAGATATCGTACCATGAGGGCTATGGAGAGGAGAAGGGATTGGCTACCTCAGATATCGTTCCATGAGGGCTATGGAGAGCAAGAGGAATTGACTACCTCAGATATCCTTCCACGAGGACTATGGAGAGGAGGAGGGATTGGCTATCTCAGATATAGTTCCATGAGGGCTATGGAGAGGATGGATTGACTACATCCGATATCGTTCCATGAGGGCTATGGAGAGGAGGGATTGGCCTCCTCAGATATCGTTCCATGAGGGCTATGGAGAGGAGGAGGGATTGACTACCTCAGATATCGTTCCATGAGGGCTATCGAGAGGAGGAGGGATTGACTACCTCAGATATCGTTCCATGAGGGCTATGGAGAGGAGGAGGGATTGGCTTCCTCAGATATCGTTCCATGAGGGATATGGAGAGGAGGGATTGGCTACCTCAGATATCGTTGCATGAGGCATATGGAGAGGAGGAGGGATTGACTACCTCAGATATCTTTCCATGAGGGCTATGGAGAGGAGGAGGGAGACTACCTCAGATATCGTTCCATGAGGGCTATGGAGAGGAGGAGGGATTGGCTACCTCAGATATCGTTCCATGAGGGCTCTGGAGAGGAGGGATTGACTACTTCTGATATTGTTCCATGAGGGCAATGGTGAGGAGGAGGGATTGGCTACCTCAGATATTGTTCCATGAGGGCTATGGAGAGGAGGAGGGATTGGCTACCTCAGATATCGCTCCATGAGGGCTATGGAGATGAGGAGGGATTGACTACCTCAGATATCGTTCCATGAGGCTATAGAGAGGAGGAGGAATTGAATACCTCAGATATCGTTCAATGAGGACTATGGAGAGGAGGAGGGATTGACTACCTCAGATATCGTTCCATGAGGGCTATAGAGAGGAGGAGGGATTGACTTCCTCAGATATTGTTCCATGAGGGCTATGGAGAGGAGGAGGGATTGACTACCTCAGATATCGTTCCATGAGGGCTATTGAGATGAGGAGGGATTAACTACTTCAGATATCTTTCCGTGAGGGCTATAGAGAGGAGGAGGGATTGGCTACCTCAAATATCGTTCCGTGAGGGCTATGGAGAGGAGGAGGGATTGACTACCGCAGATATCGTTCCATGAGGGCTATGGAGAGGGGGAGGGATTGACTAACTCAGATATCATTCCATGAGTACTATGGAGAGGAGGGATTGGCTACCTCAGATATCGTTCCATGAGGGCTATGGAAAGGGGGAGGGATTGACTACCTCAGATATCGTTCCATGAGGACAATGGAGAGGAGGAGGGTTTGACTACCTCAGATATCGTTCCATGAGGAATATATAGAGGAGGAGGGATTGACTACCTCAGATATCGTTCCATGAGGGCTGTGGAGGGGAGGGATTGACTACCTCAGATATCGTTCCATGAGGGCTATGGAGAGGAGGAGGGATTGGCTACCTCAGATATCGTTCCATGAGGTCTATGGAGAGGGGGAGGGAATGACTAACTCAGATATCGTTCCATGAGGGCTATGGAGAGGAGGGGGATTGACTACCTCAGATATCGTTCCATGAGGGCTATGGAGAGGAGGGTTTGCATACCTCAGATATCGTTCCATGAGGGCTATGGAGAGGGGGAGGGATTGACTATCTCAGATATCGTTCCATGAGGGCTATGGAGAGGAGGAGGGATTGACTATCTCAGATATCGTTCCATGAGGGCTATGGAGAGGAGGGGGGATTGGCGACCTCAGATATCGTTCCATGAGGTCTATGGAGAGGAGGAGGGATTGACTACCTCAGATTTCGTTCCATGAGGGCTATGTAGAGGAGGGGGGATTGACTACCTCAGATATCGTTCCATGAGGGCTATGGAGAGGAGGGGGGATTGACTACCTCAGCAATTTTCTAGGAGGTCTTCTGAAGGTTTTCACTTTAACTCCGTCTCAGTTTTGTGATCTCCTTCTTCCCAATCCGGATCATTACAAGAACATTTTTGATTGGCCTTATGCATAAAGATGTTTAACAATTGAAGTCACGAGATAAGATTGAGATGATTTCTTCGAAGGATACCGAGGAAATAATTGTTATTACTTAATTCCACCTACTTCAACTTTTAACTTCGTACTCAAAAAAAATCTTTTGTACCATATTTGCTATTGTTTTTAAGTTCTGTGTACGCATGATCTTTTACCCGTAGACATTCCCATCTCAGCGGTGTCAGGGGAAGGAACACTCTTTTGTCCAACCAATAAGAGAGTTGAATTAAATAAATAAGGGAGTTGGAAGAATTGGACCATGGCTCCTTAGGAGTTACCGCCCAGCATTTTCCTGTAGTTGATCATGGTGAATCAATAAAAACCATTTCAGTGTTAGTTGATGATAGGCTGTTCATCTGAAGCAAATCACATGGCCTGGCACATTTAAACCGTGTTATATTTTAAGTGTTCTCAGCCCATAATCTGTTCTAGGGCAGGAACTATAAAGTTTGGACCCTACATACACATTTCATGCCTGGATTTATATATAGTTGAATATCAATTAATATTAATGATGGCAGGAATACCATCCTACAGGCATAATGTGACGTGTGAAATGTACTTCCCTACTTGTAGACGAATCTGTATCTCCATTCCCATCTATGTGCTCCCATACTTCATGAGACGTATAGCGCTTTTAGCTGCTAGCATTATGTAGCAGCAATATTGTTTTCTAATACTCTACAATAGACTTCCTCTAGAGGGATTACTTGACTTACACATCTATTGAAAAACGAATAACTTTAATTCCAGTGTTTTGTGAAAAATGTCTAGTATAATATTTAAAAGGTGGTATACCTGATTGTTTTATTCATTTATTCTGAACATATATAAAAATACACAATCATATTAGGGAACTTGCCACTTGTTGCTGTAAAAAACCTCTTACTCTCATCCCATATCTTCAAATCAATAATAAGGCCAAGAGCTTGTTCTTGCAATTCCCTCGGCTGGGATGGAGGAGATCACTGTCACTTGTTACTCAATGATACACAGCGCTATGACCTCATCACTGTTACTTGTTACTCAATGATACACAGCGCTATGACCTCATCACTGTTATTTGTTACTCAATGATACACAGCGCTATGACCTCATCACTGTTACTTGTTACTCAATGATACACAGTGCTATGACCACATCACTGTTACTTGTTACTCAGTGATACACAGCGCTATGACCTCATCACTGTTACTGTTACTCAATGATACACAGTGCTATGACCTCATCACTGTTACTTGTTACTCAATGATGCACAGTGCTATGACCTCATCACTGTTATTTGTTACTCAATGATACACAGCGCTATGACCTCATCACTGTTACTTGTTACTCAATGATACACAGTGCTATGACCTCATCACTGTTACTTGTTACTCAATGATACACAGTGCTATGACCTCATCACTGTTACTTGTTACTCAATGATACACAGTGCTATGACCACATCACTGTTACTTGTTACTCAGTGATACACAGCGCTATGACCTCATCACTGTTACTGTTACTCAATGATACACAGTGCTATGACCTCATCACTGTTACTTGTTACTCAGTGATACACAGTGCTATGACCTCATCACTGTTACTGTTACTCAATGATACACAGTGCTATGACCTCATCACTGTTACTTGTTACTCAATGATACACAGTGCTATGACCACATCACTGTTACTTGTTCCTCAATGATACACAGTGCTATGACCTCATCACTGTTACTGTTACTCAATGATACACAGTGCTATGACCTCATCACTGTTACTTGTTACTCAATGATACACAGTGCTATGACCACATCACTGTTACTTGTTCCTCAATGATACACAGCGCTATGACCTCATCACTGTTACATGTTACTCAGTGATACACAGCGCTATGACCTCATCACTGTTACTGTTACTCAATGATACACAGCGCTATGACCTCATCACTGTTACTTGTTACTCAATGATACACAGTGATGTGACCTCATCACTGTTACTTGTTACTCAATGATACACAGCGCTATGACCTCATCACTGTTACTTGTTACTCAATGATACACAGTGCTATGACCTCATCACTGTTACTTGTTACTCAATGATACACAGTGCTATGACCTCATCACTGTTACTTGTTACTCAATGATACACAGCGCTATGACCTCATCACTGTCACTTGTTACTCAATGATACACAGTGCTATGACCTCATCACTGTCACTTGTTACTCTATGATACACAGTGCTATGACCTCACCACTGTTACTTGTTACTCAATGATACACAGCGCTATGACCTCATCACTGTTACTTGTTACTCAATGATACACAGTGCTATGACCTCATCACTGTTACTTGTTACTCAATGATACACAGCGCTAAGACCTCATCACTGTTACTTGTTACTCAATGATGCACAGTGCTATGACCTCATCACTGTTACTTGTTACTCAATGATACACAGCGCTAAGACCTCATCACTGTTACTTGTTACTCAATGATACACAGTGCTATGACCTCATCACTGTTACTTGTTACTCAATGATACACAGTGCTATGACCTCATCACTGTTACTTGTTACTCAATGATACACAGCGCTAAGACCTCATCACTGTTACTTGTTACTCAATGATGCACAGTGCTATGACCTCATCACTGTTACTTGTTACTCAATGATACACAGCGCTATGACCTCATCACTGTTACTTGTTACTCAATGATACACAGTGCTATGACCTCATCACTGTCACTTGTTACTCAATGATACACAGTGCTATGACCTCATCACTGTTACTTGTTACTCAATGATACACAGCGCTAAGACCTCATCACTGTTACTTGTTACTCAATGATGCACAGTGCTATGACCTCATCACTGTTACTTGTTACTCAATGATACACAGCGCTATGACCTCATCACTGTCACTTGTTACTCAATGATACACAGTGCTATGACCTCATCACTGTCACTTGTTACTCTATGATACACAGTGCTATGACCTCACCACTGTTACTTGTTACTCAATGATACACAGCGCTATGACCTCATCACTGTTACTTGTTACTCAATGATACACAGCGCTATGACCTCATCACTGTTACTTGTTACTCAATGATACACAGCGCTATGACCTCATCACTGTTACTTGTTACTCAATGATACACAGTGCTATGACCTCATCACTGTTACTTGTTACCCAATGATACACAGCGCTATGACCACATCACTGTTACTTGTTACTCAATGATACACAGTGCTATGACCTCATCACTGTTACTTGTTACTCAATGATACACAGCGCTGTGACCTCATCACTGTTACTTGTTACTCAATGATACACAGCGCTATGACCTCATCACTGTTACTTGTTACTCAATGATACACAGTGCTATGACCTCATCACTGTTACTTGTTTCTCAATGATACACAGTGCTATGACCTCACCACTGTTACTTGTTACTCAATGATACACAGTGCTATGACCTCATCACTGTTACTTGTTACTCTATGATACACAGTGCTATGACCTCATCACTGTTACTTGTTACTCAATGATACACAGCGCTATGACCTCACCACTGTTACTTGTTACTCAATGATACACAGAGCTATGACCTCACCACTGTTACTTGTTTCTCAATGATACACAGCGTTATGACCTCATCACTGTTACTGTTACTCAATGATACACAGTGCTATGACCTCATCACTGTTACTTGTTACTCAATGATACACAGTGCTATGACCTCACCACTGTTACTTGTTTCTCAATGATACACAGCGCTATGACCTCATCACTGTTACTTGTTACTCAATGATACACAGCGCTATGACCTCATCACTGTTACTGTTACTCAATGATACACAGTGCTATGACCTCATCACTGTTACTTGTTACTCAATGATACACAGCGCTATGACCTCACCACTGTTACTTGTTACTCAATGATACACAGAGCTATGACCTCACCACTGTTACTTGTTTCTCAATGATACACAGCGTTATGACCTCATCACTGTTACTGTTACTCAATGATACACAGTGCTATGACCTCATCACTGTTACTTGTTACTCAATGATACACAGTGCTATGACCTCACCACTGTTACTTGTTTCTCAATGATACACAGCGCTATGACCTCATCACTGTTACTTGTTACTCAATGATACACAGCGTTATGACCTCATCACTGTTACTGTTACTCAATGATACACAGTGCTATGACCTCATCACTGTTACTTGTTACTCTATGATACACAGTGCTATGACCTCATCACTGTTACTTGTTACTCAATGATACACAGTGCTATGACCTCACCACTGTTACTTGTTTCTCAATGATACACAGCGCTATGACCTCATCACTGTTACTTGTTACTCAATGATACACAGCGCTATGACCTCATCACTGTTACTTGTTACTCAATGATACACAGCGCTATGACCTCATCACTGTTACTTGTTACTCAATGATACACAGCGCTATGACCTCATCACTGTTACTTGTTACTCAATGATACACAGCGCTATGACCACATCACTGTTACTCGTTACTCAATGATACACAGTGCTATGACCTCATCACTGTTACTTGTTACTCAATGATACACAGCGCTATGACCTCATCACTGTTACTTGTTACTCAATGATACACAGTGCTATGACCTCATCACTGTTACTTGTTACTCAATGATACACAGCGCTATGACCTCATCACTGTTACTTGTTACTCAATGATACACAGCGCTATGACCACATCACTGTTACTTGTTACTCAATGATACACAGTGCTATGACCTCATCACTGTTACTTGTTACTCAATGATACACAGTGCTATGACCTCATCACTGTTACTTGTTACTCAATGATACACAGCGCTATGACCTCATCACTGTCACTTGTTACTCAATGATACGCAGCGCTATGACCTCATCACTGTCACTTGTTACTCAATGATACGCAGCGCTATGACCTCATCACTGTTACTTGTTACTCAATGATACACAGCGCTATGACCTCATCACTGTTACTTGTTACTCAATGATACACAGTGCTATGACCACATCACTGTTACTTGTTACTCAATGATACACAGCGCTATGACCTCATCACTGTTACTTGTTACTCAATGATACACAGCGCTATGACCTCATCACTGTTACTTGTTACTCAATGATACACAGTGCTATGACCTCATCACTGTTACTCAATGATACGCAGCGCTATGACCTCATCACTGTCACTTGTTACTCAATGATACGCAGCGCTATGACCTCATCACTGTTACTTGTTACTCAATGATACACAGCGCTATGACCTCATCACTGTTACTTGTTACTCAATGATACACAGTGCTATGACCACATCACTGTTACTCGTTACTCAATGATACACAGTGCTATGACCTCATCACTGTTAGTTGTTACTCAATGATACACAGCGCTATGACCTCATCACTGTTACTTGTTACTCAATGATACTCAGTGCTATGACCACATCACTGTTACTTGTTACTCAATGATACACAGTGCTATGACCACATCACTGTTACTTGTTACTCAATGATACTCAGCGCTATGACCTCATCACTGTTACTTGTTACTCAATGATACTCAGTGCTATGACCACATCACTGTTACTCGTTACTCAATGATACACAGTGCTATGACCTCATCACTGTTAGTTGTTACTCAATGATACACAGCGCTATGACCTCATCACTGTTAGTTGTTACTCTATGATACTCAGTGCTATGACCACATCACTGTTACTCGTTACTCAATGATACACAGCGCTATGACCACATCACTGTTACTTGTTACTCAATGATACACAGTGCTATGACCACATCACTGTTACTTGTTACTCAATGATACTCAGCGCTATGACCTCATCACTGTTACTTGTTACTCAATGATACTCAGTGCTATGACCACATCACTGTTACTCGTTACTCAATGATACACAGTGCTATGACCTCATCACTGTTAGTTGTTACTCAATGATACACAGCGCTATGACCTCATCACTGTTAGTTGTTACTCAATGATACTCAGTGCTATGACCACATCACTGTTACTCGTTACTCAATGATACTCAGCGCTATGACCTCATCACTGTTACTTGTTACTCAATGATACTCAGTGCTATGACCACATCACTGTTACTCGTTACTCAATGATACACAGCGCTATGACCACATCACTGTTACTTGTTACTCAATGATACTCAGTGCTAAGACCACATCACTGTTACTTGTTACTCAATGATACACAGTGCTATGACCACATCACTGTTACTCGTTACTCAATGATACACAGCGCTATGACCTCATCACTGTTACTTGTTACTCAATGATACACAGTGCTATGACCTCATCACTGTTAGTTGTTACTCAATGATACACAGCGCTATGACCTCATCACTGTTACTGTTACTCAATGATACTCAGTGCTATGACCACATCACTGTTACTCGTTACTCAATGATACACAGCGCTATGACCTCATCACTGTTACTCGTTACTCAATGATACACAGCGCTATGACCTCATCACTGTTACTTGTTACTCAATGATACACAGTGCTATGACCTCATCACTGTTAGTTGTTACTCAATGATACTCAGTGCTAAGACCACATCACTGTTACTTGTTACTCAATGATACTCAGTGCTATGACCACATCACTGTTACTCGTTACTCAATGATACGCAGCGCTATGACCTCATCACTGTCACTTGTTACTCAATGATACACAGCGCTATGACCTCATCACTGTTAGTTGTTACTCAATGATACACAGCGCTATGACCTCATCACTGTTACTGTTACTCAATGATACACAGCGCTATGACCTCATCACTGTTACTTGTTACTCAATGATACACAGCGCTATGACCTCATCACTGTCACTTGTTACTCAATGATACACAGCGCTATGACCTCATCACTGCCACTTGATCCTCAATGATACACAGCGCTATGACCTCATCACTGTCACTTGTTACTCAATGATACACAGCGCTATGACCTCATCACTGCCACTTGATCCTCAATGATACACAGTGCTATGACCACATCACTGTTACTTGTTACTCAATGATACACAGCGCTATGACCTCATCACTGTTACTTGTTACTCAATGATACACAGCGCTATGACCTCATCACTGTCACTTGTTACTCAATGATACACAGCGCTATGACCTCATCACTGCCACTTGATCCTCAATGATACACAGCGCTATGACCTCATCACTGTCACTTGTTACTCAATGATACACAGTGATGTGACCTCATCACTGTTACTTGTTACTCAATGATACACAGCGCTATGACCTCATCACTGTTAGTTGTTACTCAATGATACACAGCGCTATGACCTCATCACTGTTAGTTGTTACTCAATGATACACAGCGCTATGACCTCATCACTGTTAGTTGTTACTCAATGATACACAGCGCTATGACCTCATCACTGTTACTGTTACTCAATGATACACAGCGCTATGACCTCATCACTGTTAGTTGTTACTCAATGATACACAGCGCTATGACCTCATCACTGTTACTGTTACTCAATGATGCACAGTGCTATGACCTCATCACTGTTACTTGTTACTCAATGATACACAACGCTATGACCTCATCACTGTCACTTGTTACTCAATGATACACAGTGCTATGACCTCATCACTTGTTACTCAATGATACACAGTGCTATGACCTCATCACTGTTACTTGTTACTCAATGATACACAGTGCTATGACCTCATCACTGTTACTTGTTACTCAATGATACACAGCGCTATGACCTCATCACTTGTTACTCAATGATACACAGCGCTATGACCTCATCACTGTTACTTGTTACTCAATGATACACAGTGCTATGACCTCATCACTGTTACTTGTTACTCAATGATACACAGCGCTATGACCTCATCACTTGTTACTCAATGATACACAGCGCTATGACCACATCACTGTCACTTGTTATTCAATGATACACAGCGCTATGACCTCATCACTTGTTACTCAATGATACACAGTGCTATGACCTCATCACTGTTACTTGTTACTCAATGATACACAGTGCTATGACCTCATCACTGTTACTTGTTACTCAATGATACACAGTGCTATGACCTCATCACTGTTACTTGTTACTCAATGATACACAGCGCTATGACCTCATCACTTGTTACTCAATGATACACAGCGCTATGACCTCATCACTGTTACTTGTTACTCAATGATACACAGTGCTATGACCTCATCACTGTTACTTGTTACTCAATGATACACAGTGCTATGACCACATCACTGTTACTTGTTACTCAATGATACACAGTGCTATGACCACATCACTGTTACTTGTTACTCAATGATACACAGTGATGTGACCACATCACTGTTACTTGTTACTCAATGATACACAGCGCTATGACCTCATCACTGTTACTTGTTACTCAATGATACACAGTGATGTGACCACATCACTGTTACTTGTTACTCAATGATACACAGCGCTAAGACCTCATCACTGTTACTTGTTACTCAATGATACACAGTGCTATGACCTCATCACTGTTACTTGTTATTCAATGATACACAGTGCTATGACCTCATCACTGTTACTTGTTACTCAATGATACACAGTGCTATGACCACATCACTGTTACTTGTTACTCAATGATACACAGTGCTATGACCTCATCACTGTCACTTGTTACTCAATGATACACAGCGCTATGACCTCATCACTTGTTACTCAATGATACACAGCGCTATGACCTCATCACTGTTACTTGTTACTCAATGATACACAGCGCTATGACCTCATCACTGTTACTTGTTACTCAATGATACACAGTGCTATGACCACATCACTGTTACTTGTTACTCAATGATACACAGTGCTATGACCTCATCACTGTCACTTGTTACTCAATGATACACAGCGCTATGACCTCATCACTTGTTACTCAATGATACACAGCGCTATGACCTCATCACTAGTTACTTGCTACTCAATGATACACAGCGCTATGACCTCATCACTTGTTACTCAATGATACACAGCGCTATGACCACATCACTGTTACTTGTTACTCAATGATACACAGCGCTATGACCTCATCACTTGTTACTCAATGATACACAGCGCTATGACCTCATCACTGTTACTTGTTACTCAATGATACACAGTGCTATGACCACATCACTGTTACTTGTTACTCAATGATACACAGTGGTGTGACCTCATCACTGTTACTTGTTACTCAATGATACACAGCGCTATGACCTCATCACTTGTTACTCAATGATACACAGCGCTATGACCACATCACTGTTACTTGTTACTCAATGATACACAGCGCTATGACCTCATCACTTGTTACTCAATGATACACAGCGCTATGACCTCATCACTGTTACTTGTTACTCAATGATACACAGCGCTATGACCTCATCACTTGTTACTCAATGATACACAGCGCTATGACCACATCACTGTTACTTGTTACTCAATGATACACAGCGCTATGACCTCATCACTTGTTACTCAATGATACACAGCGCTATGACCTCATCACTGTTACTTGTTACTCAATGATACACAGTGCTATGACCACATCACTGTTACTTGTTACTCAATGATACACAGTGGTGTGACCTCATCACTGTTACTTGTTACTCAATGATACACAGTGCTATGACCTCATCACTGTCACTTGTTACTCAATGATACACAGCGCTATGACCTCATCACTTGTTACTCAATGATACACAGTGCTATGACCACATCACTGTTACTTGTTACTCAATGATACACAGTGGTGTGACCTCATCACTGTTACTTGTTACTCAATGATACACAGTGCTATGACCTCATCACTGTTACTTGTTACTCAATGATACACAGTGCTATGACCACATCACTGTTACTTGTTACTCAATGATACACAGTGCTATGACCTCATCACTGTTACTTGTTACTCAATGATACACAGTGCTATGACCACATCACTGTTACTTGTTACTCAATGATACACAGCGCTATGACACCATCACTGTTACTTGTTACTCAATGATACACAGTGCTATGACCTCATCACTGTTACTTGTTACTCAATGATACACAGTGCTATGACCTCATCACTGTTACTTGTTACTCAATGATACACAGTGCTATGACCTCATCACTGTTACTTGTTACTCAATGATACACAGCGCTATGACCTCATCACTGTTACTTGTTACTCAATGATACACAGTGCTATGACCACATCACTGCTACTTGTTACTCAATGATACACAGTGCTATGACCTCATCACTGTCACTTGTTACTCAATGATACACAGCGCTATGACCACATCACTGTCACTTGTTACTCAATGATACACAGCGCTATGACCTCATCACTGTTACTTGTTACTCAATGATACACAGTGCTATGACCTCATCACTGTTTCTTGTTACTCAATGATACACAGTGCTATGACCTCGTCACTGTTACTTGTTACTCAATGATACACAGTGATGTGACCTCATCACTGTTACTTGTTACTCAATGATACACAGTGATGTGACCTCATCACTGTTACTTGTTACTCAATGATACACAGCGCTATGACACCATCACTGTTACTTGTTACTCAATGATACACAGTGCTACGACCTCATCACTGTTACTTGTTACTCAATGATACACAGTGCTATGACCTCATCACTGTTACTTGTTACTCAATGATGCGCAGTGCTATGAC
This sequence comes from Meconema thalassinum, assembly GCA_946902985.2. Taxonomy (NCBI): domain Eukaryota; kingdom Metazoa; phylum Arthropoda; class Insecta; order Orthoptera; family Tettigoniidae; genus Meconema; species Meconema thalassinum. The sequence continues at coordinate 979,288 of CAMPQE020000024.1, forward strand.
CTCATCACTGTTACTTGTTACTCAATGATACACAGCGCTATGACCTCATCACTGTTACTGTTACTCAATGATGCACAGTGCTGTGACCTCATCACTGTTACTTGTTACTCAATGATACACAGTGCTATGACCTCATCACTGTTACTTGTTACTCAATGATACACAGCGCTATGACACCATCACTGTTACTTGTTACTCAATGATACACAGTGCTACGACCTCATCACTGTTACTTGTTACTCAATGATACACAGTGCTATGACCTCATCACTGTTACTTGTTACTCAATGATGCACAGTGCTATGACCTCATCACTGTTACTTGTTACTCAATGATACACAGCGCTATGACACCATCACTGTTACTTGTTACTCAATGATACACAGTGCTACGACCTCATCACTGTTACTTGTTACTCAATGATACACAGTGCTATGACCTCATCACTGTTACTTGTTACTCAATGATACACAGCGCTATGACCTCATCACTGTTACTTGTTACTCAATGATACACAGTGCTATGACCTCATCACTGTTACTTGTTACTCAATGATACACAGCGCTATGACACCATCACTGTTACTTGTTACTCAATGATACACAGTGCTACGACCTCATCACTGTTACTTGTTACTCAATGATACACAGTGCTATGACCTCATCACTGTTACTTGTTACTCAATGATACACAGCGCTATGACCTCATCACTGTTACTTGTTACTCAATGATACACAGCGCTATGACCTCATCACTGTCACTGTTACTCAATGATACACAGCGCTATGACCTCATCACTGTTACGTGTTACTCAATGATACACAGCGCTATGACCTCATCACTGTTACTTGTTACTCAATGATACACAGTGCTATGACCTCATCACTGTTACTTGTTACTCAATGATACACAGCGCTATGACCTCATCACTGTTACTTGTTACTCAATGATACACAGCGCTATGACCTCATCACTGTTACTTGTTACTCAATGATACACAGCGCTATGACACCATCACTGTTACTTGTTACTCAATGATACACAGTGCTACGACCTCATCACTGTTACTTGTTACTCAATGATACACAGTGCTATGACCTCATCACTGTTACTTGTTACTCAATGATACACAGCGCTATGACCTCATCACTGTTACTTGTTACTCAATGATACACAGCGCTATGACCTCATCACTTGTTACTCAATGATACACAGTGCTGTGACCTCATCACTGTTACTGTTACTCAATGATACACAGTGCTATGACCTCGTCACTTGTTACTCAATGATACGCAGCGCTATGACCTCATCACTGTTACTTGTTACTCAATGATACACAGTGCTGTGACCTCATCACTGTTACTTGTTACTCATGATATACAGCGCTATGACCTCATCACTGTTACTTGTTACTCAATGATACACAGCGCTGTGACCTCATCACTGTTACTGTTACTAATGATACACAGCGCTATGACCTCATCACTTGTTACTCAATGATACACAGTGCTGTGACCTCATCACTGTTACTGTTACTCAATGATACACAGTGCTATGACCTCGTCACTTGTTACTCAATGATACACAGCGCTATGACCTCATCACTAGTTACTTGCTACTCAATGATACACAGCGCTATGACCTCATCGCTAGTTACTTGTTACTCAATGATACACAGTGCTGTGACCTCATCACTGTTACTTGTTACTCAATGATATACAGCGCTATGACCTCATCACTGTTACTTGTTACTCAATGATATACAGCGCTATGACCTCATCACTGTTACTTGTTACTCAATGATACACAGCGCTATGACCTCATCACTGTTACTTGTTACTCATTGATACACAGCGCTATGACCTCATCACTAGTTACTTGTTACTCAATGATACACAGTGCTGTGACCTCATCACTGTTACTTGTTACTCAATGATACACAGCGCTATGACCTCGTCACTTGTTACTCAATGATACACAGCGCTATGTCCTCATCACTAGTTACTTGCTACTCAATGATACACAGCCCTATGACCTCATTACTGTTACTCAATGATACACAGCGCTATGACCTCATCACTAGTTACTTGTTACTCAATGATACACAGCCCTATGACCTCTTCACTGTTACTCATTGATACACAGCCCTATGACCTCATCACAAGTTACTTGTTACTCAATGATACACAGTGATGTGACCTCATCACTGTTACTTGTTACTCAATGATACACAGTGCTATGACCTCATCACTGTTACTTGTTACTCAATGATACACAGTGCTATGACCTCATCACTGTTAGTTGTTACTCAATGATACACAGTGATGTGACCTCATCATTGTTACTTGTTACTCAATGATACACAGTGCTATGACCTCATCACTGTTACTTGTTACTCAATGATGCACAGTGCTATGACCTCATCACTGTTACTCAATGATACACAGCGCTATGACCTCATCACTTGTTACTCTATGATACACAGTGATGTGACCTCATCACTGTTAGTTGTTACTCAATGATACACAGTGATGTGACCTCATCATTGTTACTTGTTACTCAATGATACACAGTGATGTGACCTCATCATTGTTACTTGTTACTCAATGATACACAGTGCTATGACCTCATCACTGTTAGTTGTTACTCAATGATACACAGCGCTATGACCTCATCACTGTTACTTGTTACTCAATGATACACAGCGCTATGACCTCATCACTGTTAGTTGTTACTCAATGATACACAGTGATGTGACCTCATCATTGTTACTTGTTACTCAATGATACACAGTGATGTGACCTCATCATTGTTACTTGTTACTCAATGATACACAGTGCTATGACCTCATCACTGTTAGTTGTTACTCAATGATACACAGCGCTATGACCTCATCACTGTTACTTGTTACTCAATGATACACAGCGCTATGACACCATCACTGTTACTCAATGATACACAGTGATGTGACCTCATCATTGTTACTTGTTACTCAATGATACACAGTGATGTGACCTCATCATTGTTACTTGTTACTCTATGATACACAGTGATGTGACCTCATCACTGTTAGTTGTTACTCAATGATACACAGTGATGTGACCTCATCATTGTTACTTGTTACTCAATGATACTCAGTGCTATGACCTCATCACTGTTACTTGTTACTCAATGATACACAGTGCTATGACCTCATCACTGTTAGTTGTTACTCAATGATACACAGTGATGTGACCTCATCATTGTTACTTGTTACTCAATGATACACAGTGCTATGACCTCATCACTGTTACTTGTTACTCAATGATACACAGCGCTATGACCTCATCACTGTTACTCAATGATACACAGCGCTATGACCTCATCATTGTAACTTGTTACTCAATGATACACAGTGCTATGACCTCATCATTGTTACTTGTTACTCAATGATACACAGCGCTATGACCTCATCACTGTTACTCAATGATACACAGCGCTATGACCTCATCACTGTTATTTGTTACTCAATGATACCCAGCGCTATGACCTCATCACTTGTTACTCTATGATACACAGCGCTATGACCTCATCACTGTCATTTGTTACTCAATGATACCCAGCGCTATGACCTCATCACTTGCTACTCCATGATGCACAGCGCTATGACCTCATCACTGTTACTTGTTACTCAAAGATACACAGCGCTATGACCTCATCACTGTTACTTGTTACTCAATGATACACAGTGCTATGACCTCATCACTGTTACTTGTTACTCAATGATACACAGCGCTATGACCTCATCACTGTTACCTGTTACTCAATGATACACAGTGCTATGACCTCATCACTGTTACTTGTTACTCAATGATACTCAGCGCTATGACCTCATCACTGTTACTTGTTACTCAATGATACACAGTGCTATGACCTCATCACTGTAACTTGTTACTCAATGATACACAGCGCTATGACCTCATCACTGTTACTTGTTACTCAATGATACACAGCGCTATGACCTCATCACTGTTACTTGTTACTCAATGATACACAGCGCTTTGACCTCATCACTGTTACTTGTTACTCAATGATACACAGCGCTATGACCTCATCACTTGTTACTCAATGATACACAGCGCTATGACCTCATCACTTGCTACTCAATGATACACAGTGCTATGACCTCATCACTTGCTACTCAATGATACACAGCGCTATGACCTCATCACTGTTACTTGTTACTCAATGATACACAGCGCTATGACCTCATCACTGTTACTTGTAACTCAATGATACACAGCGCTATGACCTCATCACTGTTACTTGTTACTCAATGATACACAGCGCTATGACCTCATCACTGTTACTTGTTACTCAATGATACACAGCGCTATGACCTCATCACTGTTACTTGTTACTCAATGATACACAGCGCTATGACCTCATCACTGTTACTTGTTACTCAATGATACTCAGTGCTATGACCTCATCACTGTTACTTGTTACTCTATGATACACAGTGCTATGACCTCACCACTGTTACTTGTTACTCAATGATACACAGCGCTATGACCTCATCACTGTTACTTGTTACTCAATGATACACAGCGCTATGACCTCATCACTGTTACTTGTAACTCAATGATACACAGCGCTATGACCTCATCACTGTTACTTGTTACTCAATGATACACAGTGCTATGACCTCACCACTGTTACTTGTTACTCAATGATACACAGCGCTATGACCTCATCACTGTTACTTGTAACTCAATGATACACAGCGCTATGACCTCATCACTGTTACTTGTTACTCAATGATACTCAGCGCTATGACCTCATCACTGTTACTTGTTACTCAATGATACACAGTGCTATGACCTCATCACTGTTACTTGTTACTCAATGATACACAGCGCTATGACCTCATCACTGTTACTTGTTACTCAATGATACACAGCGCTATGACCTCATCACTGTTACTTGTTACTCAATGATACACAGCGCTATGACCTCATCACTGTTACTTGTTACTCAATGATACACAGCGCTATGACCTCATCACTGTTACTTGTTACTCAATGATACACAGCGCTATGACCTCATCACTGTTACTTGTTACTCAAAGATACTCAGTGCTATGACCTCATCACTGTTACTTGTTACTCAATGATACTCAGCGCTATGACCTCATCACTGTTACTTGTTACTCAATGATACACAGTGCTATGACCTCATCACTGTTACTTGTTACTCAATGATACACAGCGCTATGACCTCATCACTGTTACTTGTTACTCAATGATACACAGCGCTATGACCTCATCACTGTTACTTGTTACTCAATGATACACAGCGCTATGACCTCATCACTGTTACTTGTTACTCAATGATACACAGCGCTATGACCTCATCACTTGTTACTCAATGATACGCAGCGCTATGACCTCATCACTTGTTACTCTATGATACACAGTGCTATGACCTCATCACTTGTTACTCAATGATACACAGTGCTATGACCTCATCACTGTCACTTGTTACTCAATGATACACAGTGCTGTGACCTCATCACTGTCACTCGTTACTCAATGATACACAGCGCTATGACCTCATCACTGTTACTTGTTACTCAATGATACACAGCGCTATGACCTCATCGCTTGTTACTCAATGATACACAGACCTATGACCTCATCACTGTTACTTGTTACTCAATGATACACAGTGCTATGACCTCATCACTGTTACTTGTTACTCAATGATACACAGTGCTATGACCTCACCACTGTTACTTGTTTCTCAATGATACACAGCGTTATGACTTCATCACTGTTACTTGTTACTCAATGATACACAGTGCTATGACCTCATCACTGTTACTTGTTACTCAATGATACACATCGCTATGACCTCATCATTGTTACTTGTTACTCAATGATACACACCACTATGACCTCATCACTGTTACTTGTTACTCAATGATACACAGCGCTATGACCTCATCACTGTTACTTGTTACTCAATGATACACAGCGCTATGACCTCATCACTGTTACTTGTTACTCAATGATACACAGCGCTATGACCTCATCACTTGTTACTCAATGATACACAGCGCTATGACCTCATCACTGTTACTTGTTACTCAATGATACACAGCGCTATGACCTCATCACTGTTACTTGTTACTCTATGATACACAGCTCTATGACCTCATCACTGTCACTTGTTACTCAATGATACACAGTGCTATGACCTCATCACTGTTACTTGTTACTCAATGATACACAGCGCTATGACCTCATCACTTGTTACTCAATGATACACAGCGCTATGACCTCATCACTTGTTACTCAATGATACACAGCGCTATGACCTCATCACTTGTTACTCAATGATATACAGCGCTATGACCTCATCACTTGTTACTCAATGATACACAGCGCTATGACCTCATCACTTGTTACTCTATGATACACAGCGCTATGACCTCATCACTTGTTACTCAATGATACACAGCGCTATGACCTCATCACTTGTTACTCAATGATACACAGCGCTATGACCTCATCACTTGTTACTCAATGATATACAGCGCTATGACCTCATCACTTGTTACTCAATGATACGCAGCGCTATGACCTCATCACTGTCATTTGTTACTCAATGATACACAGTGCTATGACCTCATCACGGTCACTTGTTACTCAATGATACACAGCGCTATGACCTCATCACTTGTTACTCAATGATACACAGCGCTATGGCCTCATCACTTGTTACTCAATGATACAGAGCGCTATGACCTCATCACTTGTTACTCAATGATACACAGCGCTATGACCTCATCACTGTCACTTGTTACTCAATGATACACAGCGCTATGACCTCATCACTTGTTACTCAATGATACACAGCGCTATGACCTCATTACTTGTTACTCAATGATATACAGCGCTATGACCTCATCACTTGTTACTCAATGATACACAGCGCTATGACCTCATTACTTGTTACTCAATGATATACAGCGCTATGATCTCATCACTTGTTACTCAATGATACACAGCGCTATGACCTCATCACTGTCATTTGTTACTCAATGATACACAGCGCTATGACCTCATCACGGTCACTTGTTACTCAATGATACACAGCGCTATGACCTCATCACTTGTTACTCAATGATACACAGCCCTATGACCTCATCACTGTTACTTGTTACTCAATGGTACACACCACTATGACCTCATCACTGTTACTTGTTACTCAATGATACACACCACTATGACCTCATCACTGTTACTTGTTACTCAATGATACACACCACTATGACTTCATCACAGTCACTTGTTACTCAATGATACACAGTGCTAAGACCTCATCACTGTCACTTGCTACTCAATGATACACAGCGCTATGACCTCATCACTTGTTACTCAATGATACACAGCCCTATGACCTCATCACTGTTACTTGTTACTCAATGATACACACCACTATGACCTCATCACTGTTACTTGTTACTCAATGATACACACCACTATGACTTCATCACAGTCACTTGTTACTCAATGATACACAGTGCTATGACCTCATCACTGTTACTTGTTTCTCAATGATACACAGCGCTATGACCTCATTACTTGTTACTCAATGATATACAGCGCTATGACCTCATCACTTGTTACTCAATGATACACAGCGCTATGACCTCATCACTGTCATTTGTTACTCAATGATACACAGCGCTATGACCTCATCACGGTCACTTGTTACTCAATGATACACAGCGCTATGACCTCATCACTTGTTACTCAATGATACACAGCCCTATGACCTCATCACTGTTACTTGTTACTCAATGATACACACCACTATGACCTCATCACTGTTACTTGTTACTCAATGATACACACCACTATGACCTCATCACTGTTACTTGTTACTCAATGATACACACCACTATGACTTCATCACAGTCACTTGTTACTCAATGATACACAGTGCTATGACCTCATCACTGTCACTTGCTACTCAATGATACACAGCGCTATGACCTCATCACTTGTTACTCAATGATACACAGCCCTATGACCTCATCACTGTTACTTGTTACTCAATGATACACACCACTATGAGCTCATCACTGTTACTTGTTACTCAATGATACACACCACTATGACTTCATCACAGTCACTTGTTACTCAATGATACACAGTGCTATGACCTCATCACTGTTACTTGTTACTCAATGATACACAGCGCTATGACCTCATCATTGTTACTTGTTACTCAATGATACACAGCGCTATGACCTCATCACTGTTACTTGTTACTCAGTGATACACAGTGCTATGACCTCATCACTGTTACTTGTTACTCAATGATACACACCACTATGACCTCATCACTGTTACTTGTTACTCAATGATACACACCACTATGACTTCATCACAGTCACTTGTTACTCAATGATACACAGTGCTATGACCTCATCACTTGTTACTCAATGATACACAGTGCTATGACCTCATCACTGTCACTCGTTACTCAATGATACACAGCGCTATGACCTCATCATTGTTACTTGTTACTCAATGATACACAGCGCTATGACCTCATCATTGTTACTTGTTACTCAATGATACACACCACTATGACCTCATCACTGTCACTTTTTACTCAATGATACACAGTGCTATGACCTCATCACTGTTACTTGTTACTCAATGATACACAGCGCTATGACCTCATCACTGTTACTGTTACTCAATGATACACAGCGCTATGACCTCATCACTATTACTTGTTACTCAATGATACACAGTGCTATGACCTCATCACTATTACTTGTTACTCAATGATACACAGCGCTATGACCTCATCACTGTTACTGTTACTCAATGATACACAGCGCTATGACCTCATCACTATTACTTGTTACTCAATGATACACAGCGCTATGACCTCATCACTGTTACTGTTACTCAATGATACACAGTGCTATGACCTCATCACTTGTTACTCAATGATACACAGTGCTATGACCTCATCACTGTCACTCGTTACTCAATGATACACAGCGCTATGACCTCATCATTGTTACTTGTTACTCAATGATACACACCACTATGACCTCATCACTGTTACTTGTTACTCAATGATACACAGCGCTATGACCTCATCACTGTTACTTGTTACTCAATGATACACACCACTATGACATCATCATTGTCACTTGTTACTCAATGATACACAGCGCTATGACCTCATCACTTTATACTCAATGATACACAGCGCTATGACCTCATCACTGTCACTTGTTACTCAATGATATACAGCGCTATGACCTCATCATTGTTACTTGTTACTCAATGATACACACCACTATGACCTCAGCACTGTCACTTGTTACTCTATGATACACAGTGCTATGACCTCATCACTGTTACTTGTTACTCAATGATATACTGCGCTATGACCTCATCATTGTTACTTGTTACTCAATGATACACAGCGCTATGACCTCATCACTGTTACTTGTTACTCAGTGATACACAGTGCCATGACCTCATCACTGTCACTTGTTACTCAATGATACACAGCGCTATGACCTCATCATTGTTACTTGTTACTCAATGATACACAGCGCTATGACCTCATCATTGTTACTTGTTACTCAATGATATACTGCGCTATGACCTCATCATTGTTACTTGTTACTCAATGATACACACCACTATGACCTCATCACTGTTACTTGTTACTCAATGATACACAGCGCTATGACCTCATCACTGTTACTTGTTACTCAATGATATACTGCGCTATGACCTCATCATTGTTACTTGTTACTCAATGATACACAGCGCTATGACCTCATCACTGTTACTTGTTACTCAATGATATACTGCGCTATGACCTCATCATTGTTACTTGTTACTCAATGATACACACCACTATGACCTCATCATTGTTACTTGTTACTCAATGATACACAGTGCTATGACCTCATCACTGTCACTCGTTACTCAATGATACACAGCGCTATGACCTCATCATTGTTACTTGTTACTCAATGATACACAGCGCTATGACCTCATCACTGTTACTTGTTACTCAATGATACACAGTGCTATGACCTCATCACTGTCACTCGTTACTCAATGATACACAGCGCTATGACCTCATCATTGTTACTTGTTACTCAATGATACACAGCGCTATGACCTCATCACTGTCACTTGTTACTCAATGATACACAGTGCTATGACCTCATCACTGTTACTCGTTACTCAATGATACACAGCGCTATGACCTCATCATTGTTACTTGTTACTCAATGATACACACCACTATGACCTCAGCACTGTCACTTGTTACTCAATGATACACAGTGCTATGACCTCATCACTGTTACTTGTTACTCAATGATACACAGTGCTATGACCTCATCACTTGTTACTCAATGATACACAGCGCTATGACCTCATCACTGTCACTTGTTACTCAATGATACACAGCGCTATGACCTCATCACTGTCACTTGTTACTCTATGATTCACAGACCTATGACCTCATCACTGTCACTTGTTACTCAATGATACACAGCGCCATGACCTCATCACCGTCACTTGTTAATGATACACAGCGCTATGACCTCACCACAGTCACTTGTTACTCATTGATACACAGTGCTTTGACCTCATCACTGTCACTTGTTACTCAATGATACACAGAGCTATGAACTCATCACTGTCACTTGTTACTCAATGATACCCAGCGCTATGACCTCATCACTGTCACTTGTTACTCAATGATACACAGCGCTATGACCTCATCACTGTTACTTGTTACTCAATGATACACAGCGCTATGACCTCTTCACTTGTTACTCAATGATACACAGAGCTATGACCTCATCACTGTCACTTGTTACTCAATGATACACAGCGCTATGACTTCATCACAGTCACTTGTTACTCATTGATACACAGTGCTATGACCTCATCACCGTCACTTGTTATTCAATGATACACAGCGCTATGACCTCATCACTGTCACTTGTTACTCAATGATACACAGCGCTATGACTTCATCACAGTCACTTGTTACTCAATGATACACACCACTATGACCTCATCACTGTCACTTGTTACTCAATGATACACAGAGCTATGACCTCATCACCGTCACTTGTTACTCTATGATACACAGCGCTGTGACCTCATCACTCCATGACTGAAAATATAAATGTTCATTTGTCCTCAATAGTTAAAGCTATTATATGTCTCAACAAGAAGGCATTGATCTCAGCTTTTTCTTTTGCAGTGAGGATCTCTTGGTCATTAAGGGAGTTGCTGTAGTGTAAATTTTTGAACTGGTTGTTCGGTTCCTTAATTTAGGGGCTGCGGCAACGCGGTCATGTTGCCCCGTGTACTTTGGGTGTATGTAGAATCTGTCTGATAACCTGTGTTAATTGTGACAACTGTATTAATGTGTGTCATCTGTTTTTAATTCAAGTAACGATTGCAGACGATAATTTCAAGTAGTTCCTACTTTCGCTACCAAATGCTACCGTTCACGACACCTAGCTGTGAAATCGGCTACTACTTCATGCCATCGCAACCAGCACCCGGTGACGAACGTTGGAACTTAAGATCATTATTCAAACCTAACCTACAAATTTTGCTTCACGCATGTTTATTTAGTGGAAGGTATTTTTACATGCCTTAAATCTATGACATGGGCTTTCTTCCCCTCCTAAGGAAGGCATACTGAGGGATTTTTAACGCTCTTAATAATCCGACAACTTCGGCAGTAAGATGTGCTGGACACTATGAAAGTCGTTCTGCGAACATATCTTCACATGAACTTATCTGTGCTGTACAATTATGTGGTTCGTTATTTGTGTGAAAAGTATGAGTTGATAGCAAGGAAATAATGTATTGCTTCTCATCCCTAGGATATGAGAGAGGAGTCCCTGGATGAAGGAAGTGTTGCAAGTGGAAATGCGTAAGTGTACATATTACTAGAAAACGTCATCTCTTTGTATAACTGCAAGTTTGGAATATGAATATGTTTTGTTTGGGTCATCAAATATGACTCTTATTGTACATTATAATTGAGGTAGGAATTGATATAAACTCTCTGATGGCGTTTAAGAAACATTTGTAGTCTATTTGCTTGGAGCGTTTTGTGCCACTAAAGCAGAGGAGAGTGAACAGCCGTGATCTTCCAAAGTAAATAAAACATATTGTTATTATACATTAAATCAAAGGGGCAAACCCTGCTTCATGAAAAACAATTGGTTTCATGACAACACAACCAACATTCTGAATTCTATTCAATGAACCATTAGAATTACTAAAATCTTCCCGTAACGTAATTTTGCACTTCAGGTCAAAATGTAATTTTACAATATTTGCTCAAGTCACTAAATAGGACATGGCATTTATTATTAATGCCATTGTAATGGTATGCCACTTAAAAATATTGCTAGGAAAAGTAGTCTATTTTCATTTCTACTCTGCAAAATAGGAGACTCAACGGTCGTCTTTTTAAAGATACTTCACACTGAGGAATCGTTAAATATACTCTAGTATATCTGCTGATAAGTTTGGGATCTTTCCTAGTCTTAGGAATCAGTATCATGACCCCTCGCACCATTGAAATGTAAACCCACCCTCAATCAATATACGATTGTCTGATACTGGAACCGAAAGTTTGTTTCAGCAATTGATTATGAATATTAACCGGTTCAGATGATGTACCCCTGCACAGTGCAAGTGCACTGCACAGTATTATCCGGCTCAGATGATGTATCCCTGCACTGTGCAAGTGCACTGCACAGTATTATCCGGCTCAGATGATGTATCCCTGCACAGTGCAAGTGCTCTGCACAGTATTATCCGGTTCAGATGTTGTATCCCTGTACAGTGCAAGTGCACTGCACAATATTATCCGGTTCAGATGATGTATCCCTGCACAGTGCAAGTGCACTGCACAATATTATCCGGTTCAGATGATGTATCCCTGCACAGTGCAAGTGCTCTGCACAATATTATCCGGTTCAGATGATGTATCCCTGCACTGCACAATATTATCCCGTTCAGATGATGTATCCCTACACAGTGCAAGTGCACTGCACAATATTATCCGGTTCAGATGATGTATCCCTGCACAGTGCAAGTGCTCTGCACAGTATTATCCGGTTCAGATGTTGTATCCCTGTACAGTGCAAGTGCACTGCACAATATTATCCGGTTCAGATGATGTATCCCTGCACAGTGCAAGTGCACTGCACAATGTTATCCGGTTCAGATAATGTATCCCTGCTCAGTGCAAGTGCACTGCCCAATATTATCCGGTTCAGATGATGTATCCCTGCACAGTGCAAGTGCTCTGCACAATATTATCCGGTTCAAATGATGTATCCCTGCACAGTGCAAGTGCATTGCACAATATTATCCGGTTCAGATGATGTATCCATGCTCAGTGCAAGCGCACTGCACAATATTATCCGGTTCAGATGATGTATCCCTGCACAGTGCAAGTGCTCTGCACAATATTATCCGGTTCAAATGATGTATCCCTGCACAGTGCAAGTGCATTGCACAATATTATCCGGTTCAGATGATGTATCCATGCACAGTGCATGTGCACTGCACAATATTATCCGGTTCAGATGATGTATCCATGCACAGTGCATGTGCACTGCACAATATTATCCGGTTCAGATGTTGTATCCCCGCACAGTGCAAGTGCATTGCACAATATTATCCGGTTCAGATGATGTATCCATGCACAGTGCAAGTGCACTGCACAATATTATCCGGTTCAAATGATGTATCCCTGCACAGTGCAAGTGCACTGCACAATATTATCCGGTTCAAATGATGTATCCCCGCACAGTGCAAGTGCACTGCACAATATTATCCGGTTCAGATGATGTATCCCTGCACAGTGCAAGTGCTCTGCACAGTATTATCCGGTTCAGATGTTGTATCCCTGTACAGTGCAAGTGCACTGCACAATATTATCCGGTTCAGATGATGTATCCATGCACAGTGCAAGTGCACTGCACAATATTATCCGGTTCAGATGATGTATCCATGCACAGTGCAAGTGCTCTGCACAATATTATCCGGTTCAAATGATGTATCCCTGCACAGTGCAAGTGCACTGCACAATATTATCCGGTTCAAATGATGTATCCCCGCACAGTGCAAGTGCATTGCACAATATTATCCGGTTCAGATGATGTATCCATGCACAGTGCATGTGCACTGCACAATATTATCCGGTTCAGATGATGTATCCCTGCACAGTGCAAGTGCTCTGCACAATATTATCCGGTTCAGATGATGTATCCCTGCACAGTGCAAGTGCTCTGCACAATATTATCCGGTTCAGATGATGTATCCCTGCACAGTGCAAGTGCTCTGCACAATATTATCCGGTTCAGATGATGTATCCCTGCACAGTGCAAGTGCTCTGCACAATATTATCCGGTTCAGATGATGTATCCCTGCACAGTGCAAGTGCACTGCACAATTCCCTTACTGAGATTAATACAGCTGCGGCAACGGACAAGTGCTGAGCCGCCTCCAGCATCAGTCACAAATGTTGGATCATAACTCCCGGAGCAGGATACATCAGAGAATTGCGATCCTATACTGTGTGCAATGGCAAGATGGTCTGTGATGATGTCTTGGTGATGGAGACTCCTGAAACTCGTAGCTATTAGAGTGCTAACGTAATAGTGCCAAGGCGTCTTCTACTTACAATTGACCGTTTTCCAACCGTCCCCGTCTATAAGTGGAGAGGAAGGGGAGTAGAGCATTACTCCGTCCGAAGACGAAGATGCCTGAGGGGGTGCTATCTTGGATAGCGCACTGTTCACGTCAGTCCTCCTGTCTTACGCTTGTACTTTTGTCCATCTGTACCTACATCAATCGAAAACTACTCTACAGATTTCTTTGAAAAATTGAAAATGGCTATAAAGTCATCCTGGGATCGAAAATTATAAGGTGCAAAAGGGGACCACGGGGTGCCCTAAATGTGTTTAACCCTATTTTCTTTTGTGATGTGCCATACGAACTTTATTATACGGTACCTCTAAGCAGCAAGATTACTTTCAAATGTTCCTGCATCGAATAAGTATTTTTTCTAATTTTATAAAAATTGTTTTCATTGGAGGCTAAAATACTGAAATTTGATGTCCCACAGGCCTAAGGGGTCTTCCTGGGGATGGGGAATTTGTGATCAGTGGGGTTTATATTTCACAATATGAGGTTAGATATCTTAGTTTCTTCATGCTTTTACGCATACTTTTATTTAATATCCTTGTTTTGTGGGAACTGATACCATTTAGTGTCTTTTTTATACAGTTGGTGGCACACTTGGTATGAATCGTTTCGACACTGAAGTCTGTCTAGCTAACAGTCTGTTACTCCTTCACGCAAAATTTATCTTCTACATGTTGTTGTTTGAGTCTTCAATCTTTTGACTGGTTTGATGCAGCTTTCCAGGCCTCCCTGTCCTTAGCTAATCATTTCATCTCTACATAGCTACCACACCCTACATCTGAGGCAATCTGTTTAACATATTCTAACCTTGGTCTACCCCTACAGTTCTTGCCCTCCACCCTTCCTTCCAAAACTAAGCTTGCTATTCCTGGGTGTCTTAGTACGTGTCCTACCAACCTACCTCTACCCTTCATTAGAAGTCGCCAGAAACATATCTCCTCTCCCACTAGTCTTAATACCTCTTCGTTTGTAACCCTATCTACCCATCTGAGCATCATTCTCCTGTAACACCACATTTCAAACGCTTCATTTCTTCTCTTTTCTGCTGCACCCTTAGTCAAGATTTCACTTCCATAGAGCGCCGCGCTCCAGACAAAGGCCTTCAAAAATGACTTCCTAATACCTAAATCTATATTCGATGTTAACAGATTCATTTTCTGTAGAAATGCTTTCCTTCCGTGAGGTAACCTACTTTTGATATCCTCTTTGCTTCGTCCAGCACTGGTTATTTTGTTCCCTAAGTAGCAGAAGTCTCCAACTTCCATTCGCATTTCACCTGCCAATTTGATGTCCATAGAGGTTTCTGATTTATTTCGGCTTCATTCCAATATTTTTGATTTACATTTATTAATTTTCATCATGAATTCTTTCCTCAAGACGGAGTCCATACCATTCAAAAGCTCATTCAAATCCTCAGGCGTGTCGCCTTGATCACGATGTCATCAGCAAATCTCAGAGTTGAAATTAGTTTTCCTTGAATCTTCACTCCAACTTGAATTTTTTCTCCAATTTCCTTCTTTGCTTGCTCAATGTATCGATTGAAAAGTATGGGTGATAAGTTGCAGCCTAGGCTTACACCTTTCTGAATACCAGCTTCTCGCTTATGTACTTCAGCTCGAATAACTGCTGTCTGGTTTCTGTATAGATTGTAGATCACCCTCCTATCCATGAACTTTATTCCAATTGTTTTGAAAATGTCAAACTATTTAGCCCAATCATCGTTATCAAAAGCCTTTTCTAAGTTTATGAATGTCATGAATGTTCTCTTATCTTTCCTTATTCTACCTTCCAAAATGAGCCTAAGACTTAGTACAGCTTCTCTTGTTCCTACATTTCTCCTGAAACCTAACTAGTCATCACCCAACTCCGTTTCTATCCGCCTTTCCATCCTCTTGTAAATTATTTTAGACAGGATCTTTGAAGCATGAGTAATCAGGCTGAATGTACGGTTATCTCCACATCTGTCAGCTCCTACTTTCTTCGGTATAGGAATGATAATATTCTTCTTGAAATCAGAGGGTACCTCACCTGTCTCATAAATCCTGCACACCAAGTGAAACAACTTGATCAGACCATCATCACCAGGCAGCGTAGCAACTCAATCGGTATATCATCCTGAGTTAGTTCTTTTCTAATGTCTACATTTCTAATTATGTCCAATCTTTTTTTCCCTTTAACTTCTCTGAGAAACCTCATTTCACCTGCTTGCCGTCTCCTCCAGTCCCTTTCCGTCATTGTCCATGTTTCTGCTCCATACGTGACAATGGGTGAGTAATACGTCTTATACATGAGGAGTTTTGCTTTTAATGGAACTTCTTTATTCCAAACCAGATGTTTTATTGTTTTATAAAAATGTCCTCCTTTTAACAGGCTCTTCGTAATCTCATCTGTTATCCTACCATCACTAGATATTTCACTACCTTAATAAGTGAAACTGTCCTCCTTTTAACCTGCTCTAGGTAATCTCATCTGTTATCCTACCATCACTAGATATTTCACTACCTAAATAAGTGAAACTCTCTACCACTCTGAGGGGTTCACTTTTAACAGGCTCTTCGTAATCTCATCTGTTATCCTACCATCACTAGATATTTCACTACCTTAATAAGTGAAACTGTCCTCCTTTTAACCTGCTCTAGGTAATCTCATCTGTTATCCTACCATCACTAGATATTTCACTACCTAAATAAGTGAAACTCTCTACCACTCTGAGGGGTTCACTTTTAACCGGCTCTAGATAATCTCATCTGTTATCCTACCATCACTAGATATTTCACTACCTAAATAAGTGAAACTGTCCTCCTATTAACATGCTCTAGGTAATCTCATCTGTTATCCTACCATCACTAGATATTTCACTACCTAAATAAGTGAATCTGTCCTCCTATTAACAGGCTCTAGGTAATCTCATCTGTTATCCTACCATCACTAGATATTTCACTACCTAAATAAGTGAAACTGTCTACCACTCTGTGGGGTTCACTTTTAACAGGCTCTTAGTAATCTCATCTGTTATCCTACCATCACTAGATATTTGACTACCTAAATAAGTGAAACTGTCCTCCTTTTAACATGCTCTAGGTAATCTCATCTGTTATCCTACCATCACTAGATATTTCACTACCTAAATAAGTGAACCTGTCTACCACTCTGTGGGGTTCACTATCCAACTCAATATTCCCATTGATCTTTCTATCTATTCCGAATATCATAACTTCACTCTTATCTTTATTTATGTCTAATCCATACCTTTCCATAACTTCCTTCCATGCTTCGAGATGTCACTGTACATCTTCTTCTTTACTACCCCATATTACCATATCGTCTGCAAATATCATCTTTTTGTCCTTTCTTCTACCATCTATTTTACTAATCTATTCATTCCCTCCATTACAACATTAAATAGTGCAGGAGATAGGATAGTCCTTGTTTTAGTCCTTGTCCTATATCAATCCATTTACAGTTACCTGGTGGTGTTCTAACTATACAATTGTGCCCTCTATACATTGTCTTGATGACATTTATATATCCATTATCTATACCTATCTTCTTCATTTCTTCCCACAGTCTTTCTCTGTTTACTGAGTCATAGGCCTTTTCTATGTCTATGAATACCATTACCACCTTTTGGTTATACTCCCAACTCTTTGCCATCAATTGACATATAGAGAATATTCGGTCAATCGTACTTCTTCCATTTCCCATGTTGTTCTTCGCTTTGCTGCTTTTCTAACCTTTCACTTACGCGATTTATTATGATTCTTTCAAAAATTCAGAGATAAATACAAATACTTTTTCTGTCGGTTGTTGGCAAGGCTCTGATTACATGTGATGTGAAAATAATTTAATATTTCAGTAATTGCAGAAAAAAAAGATATATAGAAAATATGATGTTTGTAGCTCAGGTAGTATAATGATTGACGTGGGGCTTTGCTGACATAGATTGCATAATGTCCCTGCCGGAAGCCGTTTGCTGCTTGCACATAGAATCGTTCTGTACAATGTATGCATATATACAACAGGAAGCTGTAGTGCAGACGTTGTGAACTGTGGGTTTGGATATAAGTATAAATACTCTTACTGAAGGTACTACGATTTTTAGCCTACTTTTCACATTTTGCAAAAATGAGGAAAAAGTAGACTTACGAGATGGGGCAAATGTGTGTCTAACTGTCTGTCTGTCCTTCTGTCTGTCTGGCTGTGTGTGTGTTCCCCCCTATCAACTCCTAAACGGCTGCAGCAATCGAAACAAAATTTGGTAGGAGTAAAGGTCTATACCTGAATATCTCACGGCCATATTTGAAAATGATGTCAGTGCTACCAACTGCTGAAAAATCGCAATTGATATTTGAGCTCCATGTTGGATACCTTGGAAGGTATGAATGGGAGCTATTTCAAAATTGGCACACGAATAGATAATAATATTTCAGTTTAATTCTAAGGAGGCCATACAGGGCAGTGTTGCAAAAATTATTATAAGCCTGCTGATAGGTCCAAATTTTAAATGCATATAACTTCTACACTATCAATTGGAATTCAACCAAATTTCGTATGTGCTATGTGTACATGAACAGATATGACTGAGCGTATTCTTAAGAGCCATCAGGGCTGCCAACTGTTAATAAATGCTCTCAATTTCTTTTATCCAAATATCAATATGTCAGAAAGTATGCAAGCCGACATCTTCAAACTATGCACACGAATAGCACCTGACATTCTAAATTAATTTGGAGTAACTTATATACGTCAGTGCTACCAACATGATTCTAAGCCTGCTGATAGGTCCAACTTTAAATACATATAACTTCCATACTATCATTTGGATTTCAACCAAAGAGATATGACTATGCGTATTATTAAGAGCAACCAGGGCTTCCAACTGTTAATAAATGCTGTCCCTATTTTTGTTATCCTAATATCAATATATCTGAAAGTATGCAAGCCTATAGCACTAAACTTTGCACACGTATAGTACCTGGCATTCTAGACTAATTTGGAGTAACTAATATACGTCAGTACTGCCAACATGATTCTAAGCCTGCTGATAGGTCCAATTTAAAAATGCATGTAACTTCTATACCAACTAATGGATTTCATTCAAAATTGGCACAACAATAGATCATATTATTTCAGATTATTTCTGACCAATACATGCATGGCATTGTTGCCAACATGATTGTACGCGCTGTTAGATCCAATGTTTAACTGCATGTAACGTCCATGCTATCCAACCAAATGTTGTATTCTGTACCTTAAGAGATGGAACTAAGAATATATTCAGTCATCAGGGTTGCCAACTGTAGTGCTCTATTAGGCTACATTATGCCAGGTATTCAGTATTACGAACTAATTAGAAATGTCTCTATTACCAACTTAATTTCGTAATTATTCTCGATAGATCCATATAGATTAATCATTGGCATGAATCTTAAATTTCATGAAAAGTAGGATCTTTAGTTCCTCACAGAACTTCTTGTTTTAATTAGCGAATGGTTTGGCTGAGAGAGGAGCATGAATTATTTTTTGTGCGACACATTTTGTAAAGGCATTGCTTCATTACAGTTAATGTTAGTTTGCATGCATGAATTGTATATAAACTTTGTACCTACAGTCAGCGAACGGTTTTACAGGGGCACATATTGTGGTGTATGTCGGCAAAGCCCTGAGTCATTGATCATTAAATACTTACTGAGATACAAACATCATATTTTCAACATAATGTTTTTATGTTTTATATAGGGTTCTCAAAAAGTGCCATAGCTCCCTGGAACATGTAGGCATTGTGTCAAAGGCAGACAAGAACAAGGCATTGCAGCAATTGACTGCCTCGACTACCGTTGATGTGCAGAGACTACCTGACGATATGACAATGTGGCCAGCATTCAGGTGAGATCACATTGCCCTGCTCTTCATTTATATTTGACAAGGTAATAGTAGTGCATCAATTAGAACGCCAAGAATAAGTACATTAACTGCTAAGACGTTTACAGTTGCAATATCTGAATGAGCTTCATATCTGCAAGTCATAAATGCCTCGCCAAGGTTCAAACATAGGCCGCCGGTCTCGACGCACGATCACAGAACATCAAAGGAGATCAATGCGCACAGATCAAGAACGTTTAGACGATTATGAACGTGTAAGTGTCAGAACTTCTCAAAGTGAGACATATTTCAATTTGAAGGGCACGGTCATGGTCGGATAAATACTATAATTTACTTACCTATTTCATATCAGACTGAGCCACAGCGAAGCGTTCGGGATTCAGCTAGTTACATGTAAATAGAAAAATAAATTTCGAACGAACAGAGACGATCTATATAATGTATTTTTATGGAAATATGTCACTACATGCTGGCCCATATCAGCCGAAAACTATCGCATAATCACATATGCGTAGTCTAATTATGTTATTACTATCACATCAGCAATCTGATGCCTTAGCAACGGATGGATCAAGTACCTCATTTACACTAAGACATGGGTGGCTTCGGTGGCGTAGTCGGTAGCATGCTGAGTTTCTATGCCCATGATAGCGGGTTCAAACCCGGCCGAAGCCGTCGGATTCTTTAAGAGTATGACTTCCTTCGGAGGGGAAGTAAAGCCGGCGGTCCCATGTCATAGATTTATGGCATGTTAAAGAACCTTCCACTAATTGCACCTTTGTGAAGCTAATTTGGATAGGTTAAGAATGTAAAGAACGCTCTTAGGTTTCTACGTTCGTTGCCAAGAGCCGACTGCGGTGGCGTCTAGTAGCTAAGTTCTGAACTTGGCCTAGTAGTTGTTGACGGTGGCGCTTGGCGGCAAAAGTAGGAACTATTTGAAAAATTCTAAGTTGCAGTACTTAAATTAAAAAACAGATAACACACACTATTACAGTCATCACAATTAACACCGGTTATCAGACAGATTCTACACACACCCAAAGTACACGGGGCTACATGACCGCGTTGTCGCAGCCCCTAAACTTAAGAACCAACCAACACTGAAACATGGCCAGCAAGAAGGCAAAAAAGTGGCTGTGGTAAGTATTCTGTTACTATTAATATTTCTAATATGATATAGGGTATGGATGTATCATAAGTAGAGAAACTGGAAAATCGCAACAGCGATAAATGCATATTTTACTCTTTTCTCATTTATTCTGAAGGGGAGTAGCAGCCTTCCAGAATAAATCAATTCTTTACTTGTCTTATAGACTGTAAAGGTATTGATAATATTAGCCAACTAGTGGCTACACTGCTTTCTGTTGCACGGCTGAAAGCAACGGGAAACTACGCCCGTAATGATATTTCCGAGTATATGCACCTCTCAATGCTTAATTACATGTGGTGATGGACTCCTCTCTTGTAAAATTCCAATCCGGACGTAAACTAGTCCCCCGACCGGATCCCCGGGTGGGAACTACTCGAGAGGGGGTTAACATCACAGAAGAGACAAAGAGGAAATCTGATATTCTACAGATCGGAGTATGGAATGTTAGAAGTCTGCTATGCAATGGAAGGTTAGAAAACTTAGAAATGGAAATTGATAGGTAGAGGTTCATTAGCACTAAATCAAACAACGGCTATGCGGGGGCAGGAAACTTGTACAGCAGGTGGAATATTATAAGCAATATAATGAACGGATTATTGTAGCTGAAATCAATACAAAACCTACGTGCACCACAGTGGTACAAGTCTATATGCCTACCAGTCAGGCTGATGATGAAGATGTTGAAAAGGTCTACGAAGAAATAGATGAAATTCTGAGGTATGTCTGGGTGTGATGTGTTTTTCGAGGGTATTTTACGCCACTGACATAAGTCCGTAGGAAGCCATTCAATGTTTATTTACGCGGCAACTTGTTAAGCCAAGATATGTTTCATGCAACTTATTATTATTATTATTATTAAGGTATTTTTTGGAGCGTTTTTTATAAGATTATAAGGATACAGATAGGTTTTCGATGTTATGGAAAACACTATCAAGCGAATTATTACGAACAACATTATCGCGGAAAATTATATGATTACAGAATTTTAACGGATTTTAGTCAGTTAGGGTATTGTGAGAGAGATGAGTCATTGGGAATTCAGCTACAGGTATATTCTTGTCGAGTAGCGTGACGTAAGCCGTGGGGCACTTTCAGCTGGCTTCATCAAGAAAAGGCGAAGTGGACTGGACCGGAAATCGACATCGTCTCTCTGAGCATATTGACCCTTATGTCGGGAGTATCGCGTGGTGTCTCGGCCAATGACAGGAGACCGGGCGACTAGGAGACTGCTCCAGAGAGGGGATTCGAGGAGTGCATATATTGTTTGCGCGCCGAGAAGGAAGGACGATTATCATTGTAAAACTTGACCGATGTGGTTGCTAGTTTGGTTGGTTCCGGTGTGATCGGACCATAACTTTACATTTCTACATCAATCTCCACAACTGACGAAGAAGATGGCGACGTCCAGAAGGCTGTGGGAAGCTCTCTTCAGCATCAAGTACGACGGAAATGCCACGGAAATTTCCAATGGTAAGCGCGAATGACTCAGAACTACATAATCTCTCGCTTCATTGTTTCATATTCAGTATTTCAGTAACTTCTTAGCTTGGGAATAATAGTAAAATCAGTAATTCATCCTACTCCGTTTTCACGTAATTCTCTTGTGGTAAATTCAAATCGTTACGCTCCAATTTAATTTTTTATTATTACTATTTTTAAAATTGCCACTACTTGTTTTTATATAATAAATTCATTTCTTATACTATGCAATCTTTGCTTTCAGTAGGTAGCATTAGATATATACCAAATACCTTCTCCTGATACAATTGTTAGTTGGGTTAATGATCAAATCATACCACGATCTGAGTGTGAAAATTCTTAAAGGTGTTCTGTCTGAGCTAGGTGTTGTTAAATATAAATTTAGATTTCAACATAGCGTTGAGGTCTTGGCGCCCATTTATACAACGTATCTTAGTCACAGTAAACATTACATTTATCACTTCAAACGTGGGACTTGTTGTGGTTTTTACACACTCTCACCAGGAAACATTTTCACTTGTCACCCAACAGTGGGGACACTAGTAAAAGCGTTAACCTTGTACGCTCAACGTGGAGCAAAAGAAACCATTACACTTGCCGCCCAACGGTGGAGCTTCGTATATATGTATTTTAAAGTGCAAGGCAGGGCTAACGAAACCATTACACTTGTCGCTACCAACGTGAGGCCGAAAACCTAATAACATTTGTGGAAGGAGAAGGGTATATATTTCTGTGCCTGTATTTTGGGTTTTTTCATTTATCGGTGTGTATCAGCATGGGTAGTGTTGAGGAAGCGATTAAGTTGCGTAGTGGTCACCAGTTGGATAGTGAAGATACGAGCAGTATGGCTAGTCTTGGAAATGAAAGCAGTACAGGGATGTCGGAGGTAAATCCCGATACTGAGGGGGGTAATCAAAACAGTCAAGCAGGCTTAGAGAGTTTGCTTTTTCAGTTTATGCAACAAAATAAAATAAGTACACACGCTTTAATTGCTAAACTCGAACAAAATAATGCCAAACTAGAACAAAACAGTAGGGAAAATAAAGAGAGTACTGAAACTTTAAAAGCTAAACTTGAACAATACAGTAGGGAAATTAGTGATAAATTTGAGCTGATTAGAGGTGAGATCAGAGGGGGGTGATTGAAGAGAAGGCTAAAGAGATTATTGCAGATGTAGACAGAAAATTAGGAAAAGTACAGGAGGAGTTAGAAATTTGAATCAGTACACAGGCTGAAAATTTAAAAGAACTAGTGCAACTTGAAACACAGCAGGTCAAAAGGCAATTGGGGGGAGAAATTGACAACATTCAGGTAGCAACTAAAGAGGTTAAAGGACAGCTGGGGGGAAGAATTGATAAAGTTCATGCAGAAATAATCACTGAAGATAATGATTTAAGGGAGAGGAATAAGGAAAGCATTAAGAGATTAATGAGAAACAAGCTAAGTTAAGTGGTAAAGTTGAAGCATCGGAAGGGAGCATTAGGCTAACTGTAACTAATATTGAAAGAAAAGCTCAGGAGAAAATTGCTGAATTAGAAGAGAAGTTGACAGCTAGAATTAGGCAGGAAAATAGTCAGAGAAGGCCAGTTTATGTGAATAGCACACACAGGGAAATGGAACTAGGCATATTCAGTAATCGGCAGGGTTGTCCAATGGAGTTCATGAATGCAATAGAAAACAAGTAGTTCCGTGAAGAACTATACAGCCTATTTTCATATATCCTACTTATGTTAACTGCCACAATCAACATACAAAATTTCAGTTTAATTGCTGTAACAGATTCGTAGATATTGAGAACCGACTAAATATTTCAGATGGTCGCCAGGTTGGATTTTTATTTTTGTACTATTACATTAAGATTATTGTGTACGTGTGGTATTCAAACTTCAATCGCATGATTAGACAACAAGAAGTAAAAACGAGATTTTAAAATTACGCACAGCAGCCATCTTGTGATAATGCAAACCATTGAAATAAATTAGATGCCAGTGGATCAACATTTGTATAAGCATTTAACGTGCAACGTTTCACGGCACTCGGATAGTTAATTCGCGAGAAACGTCCATTTAAATATTAATACTTCGCGTCGCCGCCATGTTGGATTTGTGCTCACCAGGTTCCTGAAAGTCCTATAGGTGAACATATGTTCATAGTCTCTATGAACATTAAAAAATTCAGTTTGGTTGCTGTAAAAGATTCATAGATATTGAGAACCGTCTAAATATTTCGGGAGCTCACCATTTAGGAGTGTTATGTGTATAGGCCATAGAGTTGTGTACCATTCAAGGACAATTATTGCCTAGGTTCATTATTCAAACTTTCACTTCGATCGCATGATTTCGACACAAGAAATTAAAACTTAATTTTAAAATTTCGCACAGCCGCCATCTTGAGGTTATGTAAGCAATTGAATTAAATTAGATGGCAGTGCATTACAATCTGCAAAATCAATTACTGTACCACATTTCACTGCGCTCAGAGAGTTAAATCACGAGAAAAGTCTATTAAAATATTTTAAATTCGCTTGGTCGCCATGTTCGTTTTGTACTTTACAGGTTTATGAAATATACATAGGTATACCTGTATCAGTACCCTTTATCACCGTACAAAATTGCAGGATGGTATCTGTAATAGTTTCGGAGATATAGAATGTCAGTGAAATATTTCGCACAGCCGCCATTTTGAGGTTATGTAAACAATTGAACTAAATTAGACTCCAGTACATTACAATGTGTATAAACATTTGCTGTACCAAGTTTCATTACATTTAGATAGTTAAATCGCGAGAAAAGTCTATTTAAATATCTCAACTTCGCTTGGCCGCCATGTTGGTTTTGTAGTCACCAGGTGTTTGAAAGTCTCATAGGTGAACTTCTAGTAGTGCCCTTTATCACCGTACACAATTTCAGGGCGATATCGGTAATAGTTTCGGAGATATTGAATGCTAGTGAAATATTTCGCACAGCCGCCATGTTGGATTGGAGAGACGTAACAAAATTTGAAGGGCACGGTCGAGGTCGCCGGGAATAGTGCTATGAACTTCCCGAGTTTCATTGAAATCGCTCTAGCCGTTTCGATTTTATTAGGGGGGACACACACACGAATCACACACACACACGCACACACACACACACACACGCGCGCGCGCACACACACACGGACAAAAGGTGATCTCATAAGCCTATTTTTTCAAAATTGAAAATAGGCTAATAAATTCAGGGAGAGGTTGGAAGATGGTAGTATTGAGTGGTGCCAGGTAGTTGAGGTTTTAGAGCAAGCGTTTGTAGGGGAGACAAGAAACTGGTTTGCTGTCTACAGAGACAATTTCGAGAACATTTCAGATTTTAAAGTCAAATTTTGTGAGAAATTTTGGAATGAGGTAATTCAGTCTCAGCATCGTGAGGGAATTGTGTGTGGGAAATATAACCCGAGAGGAAACTACACTATGACCGAGTACTTTTTAGGACAGGTATTGACGTGTAAATATCTGGATGGTTTGAGGGAGGAGAGTGATGTAGTCAGGCTATTACTAAGACATTTTCCATACAGAATCAAAGAAGCTGCCTGTATCCAAAATGTTAAATCTATTTCACAAGTGGAAAATGTATTAAGTACATTCGATGCTCTGGGAAGAGATGGTTACGAGGAGAATTTCGGTAGGAACCAGGGTAACCATAATAACAGGCCTAATGAGAATAGAAATCAGCAAGTTCAAGGGAACATTCGCGAAGGGGCCAACGTCCAAAATAGGGGGAACCAGAATAATAATAATAATAATAATCAGCAAAACCAGTACAGAGGAAATGGGTATGGTACGAACAACCAAGGTAAAAATAATGATTTCAGGGGAAATCAAGGCCGAAATAATGATTTTAGGGGTAACCAAGGGAGGAATAATAATAATAATTATTATAACCAGAACAGGGGTCAAGGAGGGGATCAGCCCAATGGTAATAACGTACAGAGAAATACCGTTAACACAGCGCCGAACAACCAGACCAGTGCAGTAGTGAGTAGTATTACACCAAGCGGTAGCGGTACTTTAAACACGAACCAGGCTGCGATGTAAGGTCAGAATCTCAGTCTGTAACATGCCCTGTCCATACACTTATACAGGAACCCTATGACCTAAATGTAAGAAATGAATTATTACGTGAACTAAATGATGAAGGTATTATTAAGGAGGTGACTAGTAAGAGCCCCATAGTTAAATTTAACGTGTCCGAGGCGTACACAGATGTTTTAATTGATAGTGGTTGTATGAAGAGTTGCATAAGTAGTGCATTTTATGATAAAATGAAAGGAACTGGAGTACATTTTGAGGAGATGCCAATTACAAGCACTTTTGTTATCACAGCTGTTGGGAAGAGGTCTAAAGTAATTTCTAAGCAAGTTTTAGTAGACATTAAAATGAATAATCATGTAGACAAGCAGATTTGTCTTGTAATTCCAAATTTAGTATTCAGTGTTATTTTGGGTTCAGAGTGGCTAAGTAGAGTGTCTGGTAACTTATGTTATGATGTAGGAAGTTTGAAATTTAAATGGGGTAATTCTGAAGTAGAGGTAGCGTTCAATGACCGTATTCAGAAAAGTAGTGTTGTAGGTGTGATTTGTACTTTAAATGTGATATCGCCAGCCGTAGAGCGGGATTCTCCATGTTTTGTGGGCAATGTGATTACGAACGGTAGTCTAGAGGACTCGTTACGTGATGCTGCATTTCAGGGAAATATAGAGGAAGAACAGTGTGTTCGGCTCTATGATGTGTTATTGTGTAATAGGAGAGTTTTTGAGGATCGCATTGGTATGGCCAATTGCTATACACATTCATTGAACGTTATTGATAGGTCAGTATTCACAGGACATAGATATCCTGTACCTGTCGCTTATCACAGTGCAGTTGAGGCACAAATTAACCAGATGCTTGATGATGGGATTATTGAGCACTCTAACAGTCCATATGTTAATTCTTTGATCATCGTGCCCAAGGCCGATGGCACAGTTCGTTCTTGTTTAGACGCTCGTTTGGTTAACAGTAGAATTAGTTCAGATCAGCTGAAATCCATGTCAGCAGAGGAATTAATGCAATCATTTGAGGGGAAGAAGTATTTCACTTGTGTAGATTTGAGTTCCAGTTTTTGGCAAGTGCCACTTATGTACGAAGATAAACCATTTACAGCTTTTAATCATAAATATAACGTTTATCAATTTTGTAGAACACCTTATGGGTTAAAGAGTAGTTCAGCGGCTTTAATTAGTGCTTTAAACATCGCATTAGGGGATGACACAGGAGAGTTTGTAACCATTTACATTGATGATATGGTAATTAGTTCACGCAGTTTTGAGGAGCATCTACGTCATTTAGATATAGTTTTTCAGAAATTAGATCAGGCAGGGTTCACTTTGAAGCTGTCTAAGTCGTCATTCTGTCAGTCAGAAGTGACATTTTTAGGTCATAGAGTGTCGAGTAGATGTGTAACACCAGAAGAAAGTAGGGTTAATAAGATACTTAACGCAGAGGTGCCACAGAATGTTAAACAGTTAAAAACATACCTGGGAATTTGCAACTTTTTCAGGAGGTTCGTTCTTAAATACTCAGGGTTGGTAGAACCATTCAGGGAATTGCTTAAAAGTGGGACTCGGTGGAGATGGGAGTCCAAGCATGATCAGGCTTTTAGAGCGCTGAAGGAAGGTTTTGAGAAAGCTGTAGTGCTGAAATATCCTTTGAAAGATAAGGAATATGTGGTTATGACAGATGCTTCGCATATAGGCATTTCTGGAGTATTGTGTCAGAAAGATGATGAGGGTAATCTGTGCATTGTATCTTTAGCCTCGCGAGGACAGACAGCAGCTGAGGAAAGATACACGATTACTGAGTTAGAGCTTTTAGGTATCGTTTTCAGTTTGGGGAAATTTTGAATGTATTTAGTAGGAGGCAATTTGAGATCCATACAGATCACCATGCATTACTGTATATGATTACTTGTAAACTCAGTTCTAACAGAGTTAGTAGGTGGATTCTTGTTCTGCAGGAATACGAATACACAGTAAAATATATTAATGGTAAAGATAACATTTTTGCAGATATGCTATCAAGGGACACAAATTTATGTAGGGATTATCCTGTGGTTAAAGCAGAGGACGGTATTTTATTATGTGCATGTGTGGACAGTAGCAACAGGGCATCGTTACAGACACTGAGAAATATGCTATTGGAGCAACGTGATGACATTAAGTATGTGTCATAATGTGAGTGTGTTTAGCTGGCGAGCCAGCCTATCAAATGAGTAAGTATGGTATTTGGTGCGTGGGAGATCTGGTCTTCCAGGTAGGCGTATCAGAAGTCACAAAGGGGGGGGGGGGGTAGTATGTAAGTAATTAAGAGTTTTTAAGGTACAGGAAAATATGACGGGATTGTAGGAAGCTCTTTAGCGCTAAAATGTCTCGATACACCAAGGCCAGAATTTGGTAGCGCTGGTGAATTCCCATTTGTCTCCTAAAGATGGGAGAGCGCTTGTACAGGGTATTTTTGCTTAAGGCGTCCACGAGACAAAAGATGGGCCACCAGAAGGCGAGACAGTCCTTCATGAAACTCATACATAACAGCACACGTGATTTCTATTTACGGCCTCGCCATGTAAGAGCTGTAGGTGTGTAATTTAAGGTATTTAGTACAAAGGTATTATTTGAGTGAGGAGAACTGGTCTGGGTTGTGAACTAGTATTAAGTAGAATATGGTTTACGGGAACTTAGTAAGACAGGGCGATTACGGCACAGAAATATTTGGTGTTATATGTAAAGCGCACTTACTGGTTTTTTTATGAAATCAATATTAATTTTATCTAATACACAGAGAGATTAAGTATTATGGTCACGATGCGCAGCCACAATAGTGTGATCGCGTGCTCGTGTGATCAGCGAGATTAAGTTTCACCAGAAGGAAGCGACCTCCAGTGATATTAGGAAGTTCTGTGGTGATATATATATATATATATGAACACCTTTGATGCGTGTGATATGACATCATATATACACAGTGCTCACACATTATTTATGTATATCTTTCCCAACATAGAGATATTTGAGAGGCGGAAATATCCGTGGAACATTAATCAAAATGAAAAACATTGGACTGATTGCATAGGGCAATCCAATATAACAACAGACTTTGACGCAAAGTGCGTAAAGAAAATTATGAGTGTATATAAATGTAATTTAGGGTGATTTAATTTGTGTAATATGTATTTTGGATGGGGATTTTATTAACGTGTCTGGGATAATCGCATGATGTACCGTCGTCACGGTAAATCATCCGATGATCCGAGACGAATATGTAACGTGATTTTCGAGGGTATTTTACGCCACTGACATAAGTCAGTAGGAAGCCATTCAATGTTTATTTACGCGGCAACTTGTTAAGCCAAGATATGTTTCATGTAACTTATTATTATTATTAAGGTATTTTTGGAGTTTTTTTTTTATAAGATTATAAGGATACACATAGGTTTTCGATGTTATGGAAAACACTATCAAGCGAATTATTACGAACAACATTATCGCGGAAAATTATATGATTACGGAATTTTAACGGATTTTAGTCAGTTAGGGTATTGTGAGAGAGATGAGTCATTGGGAATTCAGCTACAGGTATATTCTTGTCGAGTAGCGTGACGTAAGCCGTGGGGCACTTCCAGCTGGCTGCATCAGGAAAAGGCGAAATGGCCTGGACCGGAAATCGACATCGTCGCTCTGAGCATATTGACCCTTATGTCGGGAGTATCGCGTGGTGTCTCGGCCAATCACAGGAGACCGGGCGACTAGGAGACGGCTCCATAGAGGGGATTCGAGGAGTGCATATATTGTTTGCGCGCCGAGAAGGAAGGACGATTATCATTGTAAAAAGTCCTCTCGGCACGCCGGAAGGCGGAGGTAGATTTCACCGGACAATCTTGTGGATAGGCGAAAATAGGCAGAATATGCAGGTTTTCGTAGAAGGATCAGACCTCATTTATCGCGAGAAGGTATTTTATAATTGGAGCTTAATTAACTTTGTTTTTCGTCATTTTATGCTTATTTTAAACATTTTATTGTCTTATGGGAACGGTAACCTTCTTGTCATTTGGGGTCCATTTTTAGCCTATTTTCAATTTTGAAAAAATAGGCTTATGAGATCACCTTTTGTCCGTGTGTGTGTGCGTGTGTGTGTGTGTGTGTGATTCGTGTGTGTGTCCCCCCCTAATAAAATCTAAACGGCTGGAGCGATTTCAATGAAACTCGGTAAGTTCATAGCACTATTCCGGGCGACCTCGACCGTGCCCTTCAAATTTTGTTACGACTCACCAATCCATCATGGCGGCTGTGCGAAATATTTCACCAGCATTCAATATCTCCGAAACGATTACCGATATTAACCTGACATCATGTATGGTGATAAAGGGAACTACTATAAGTTCACTTATGTGATCTTTGAAAACCTGGTAACTACAAAACCAACATGGCGGGCAAGCGAAGTTGCGACTTTTAAATAGGCGTTTCTCGCGATTTATCCAACCAAACGCAATGAAACTTGGTACAGTATATGTTTATATACATTGTAATGCACCGACAGCTAACTTCGTTCTTTCGTTTACATAACCACAAGATGGCGGATGTGCGAAATATTTCACCGGCATTCTGTATCTCTGAAACTATTGGCGGTATCTCCCTGAAGATTTGTACGGAGATAAAGGGCACTACTGGAAGTCCATTTATACGACTTTAAAAAACCGGTTATATACAAAACAAACATTGCGGCCAAGCGAATTAGAAAATTTGAAATAGACCTTTCTCGCGATTTAATGCTCCAAACGCACTGAAATCTGGTACAGGAAATATTTATACACATTGTAATGCACTGGTATCTAATTTAGTTCAATTGTTTACATAACCTCAAGATGGCGGCTGTGCGAATTTTAAAATTAAGTTTTTATTTCTTGTGATGTAGTCATGCGATCGAAGTGAAAGTTTGAATAATGAACCTACCCAATAATTTTCCTATAATGGTACATGACTCTATGGCCTATACATTTAACAATCCAACATGGCGACCATCCGAAATATTTAGACAGCTCTCAATATCTACGAATCTATTGTAGCAATCAATCTGAATTTTTTATTGTTCATAGGAGCTATGAACTCAAGTTCACTTATAGGACTTTAAATAACCTGGTGATCACAAATCCAACATGGCGGCGACGCGAAGTATAAATAATCACATGGACGTTTATCGCAATTTAACCATCCGAGAGCAGTGAAACTTGGTACAGTAAATCCTTATACGAATGGTAATCCACTAGCATCTAATTTATTTCAATTTTTTCCATAACCTAAAGATGGCAGCTGTGCGAAATTTTAAAATCTCCTTGTAACTTCTAGTGTCCTAATTATGCGATTGAAGTTTTAATACTACACGTACACAATAATCTGCATGTAACAGTAACTTACATAACTCTAGGACCTACATATATAAAATCCAACATGGCGACCATTCGAATTATTTAGTCGGCTCTCAATATCTACGAATCTATTACAGCAATCAAACTGAAATTGTGTATGTTGATAGTTGCAATAAGTGGGCTATATGAAAATAGGCTGTATAGTTCTTCACGGAACTACTTGTTATACTTGTGGTCACACTGTCCTTATGCAAGGTTTCGACACTGATGTGTAACTATGTAACGGTCTGTTACTTCTTCACGCAAAATTATATCTCCCGCTGAGATTTTGGTTGGTTCCTCAGTTTAGGGGCTGCGACAACGCGGTCATCTAACCCCGTGTACTTAGGGATGGCTGAATTAGTCTGTAATTCAGGTAAGGACTGCAGACGGTCAATTTCAAGCAGTAGTTCCTAATGTTGGTACCAGGTACTACTATCAACGACACCTGGCTGTGAACTTGGCTACTAGATGCCACCGGAACCAGCAACTCGCAACGAACGTTGGAACTTCCCCTCCAAAGGAAAGCATACTGAGGGATTTTTGGCGCTCTTAAAAAATCCGACGATTTCGGCCGGCTTTGAAACTGCGACCTTGGGCATAGACATTCAGCATGCTACCAGTTACGTCACCGAAGCCGCTTCCCACTTAGTCAGATGGAAATCTGAATCTGATCTCGTGCAAGTGCGTTATCTTGGCAACGTCTGATAGCTCATCCCTCATCAATTTAGTAGTGTTGCCATGGCAACCACTGATAGCTCTTGGCATTTTCTTATAATTCCGAAATCATTTTTCTCATCCCTTGGCATAATGGTGGGTCATATAAAAAATTCTTTCTGACAAACGTTAGGTAATTATTAGGGGGATATTGTCCATTTTGTACGGTTTTGATATTGCGCCTATTAAGACAGATATGATTAAGGTTTCCCGAAAAACCCACTTTTTCCCACCCCTTTGGTCAATGGTTGGTGCTATAAAAAAACTCTTCAAACATAAATTTTTGGGCTTTAACCGACACATAGTATGAACGTTGAACGGACTCGATATTTCACATATTAAGAGAGTTATAGCAATATTTCACTTTTTCGAAAAATGCCCCCCATTTTCACCCCCTTCGACCGATTTAGCCCATTAACGAACTCGACCGAGATTTTATAGGTATACATATTCGGTAAAAAATTCAAAGTGATTGGTGCAAAATTACGGCAGTTATCGTGTCCACAAGAAACTGATATATATACATACATAAATTATATGTAAACTTTTGAACTGACGGTGGTTTTGGGGTCTGGTGAATGTGAAACGCGAAGATATGTGGAAATTTTCCGGAAGTCGAAACATGGTACCCATTGCAATAGTTAGCTTTCTAATGAAATCTACCTCTGGTTGGTTCCTCAGTTTAGGGGCTGCGACAACGCAGTCATCTGACCCCGTGTACTTTGGGTGAGTGTAGAATCTGTCTGATAAACGGTGTGAATTGTAATGGCTGTATTAGTCTTCATTCAGGTAAGGACTGCAGACGGTCAATTTCAAGCAGTAGTTCCTAATGTTGCTACCAGGTACTACCGTCAACGACACCTAGCTGTGAACTTGGCTACTAGATGCTACCCCAACCAGCAACTTGCAACGAACGTTGGAACTTCCCCTCCAAAGGAAAGCATACTGAGGGATTTTAGCGCTCTTAGAAAATCCGATGACTTCGGCCGGCTTTGAAACCGCGACCTTGGGCATAGACATTCAGCATGCTACCAGTTACGTCACCGAAGCCGCTTCCCACTTAGTCAGATGGAAATACTGAATCTGATCTCGTGCAAGTGCGTTGTCATGGCAACGTCTGATGGCTCATCCCTCATCAATTTAGTAGTGTTGCCATGGCAACCTCTGATAGCCCTTGGCATTTTCTTATAATTCCGAAATCATTTTTCTCATCCCTTGGCGTAATGGTGGGTCATATCAAAAATTCTTTCAGACAAAAGTTTTAGGTAATTATTAGGGGAATATTGTCCATTTCGTACGGTTTTGATATTGTGCCTATTAAGAGAGATATGATTAATGTTTCCCGAAAAACCCACGTTTTCCCACCCCTTTGGTCAATGGTTGGTGCTATAAAAAAACTCTTCAATCATACATTTTTGGGCTTTAACCGACACATAGTATGAACGTTGAACGGATTCGATATTTCACATATTAAGAGAGTTATAGCAATATTTCACTTTTTCGAAAAAAGTCCCCCATTTTCACCCCCTTCGTCCGATTTAGCCCAGTAACGAACTCGACCGAGATTTTATAGGTATACATATTCGGTAAAAAATTCAAAGGGATTGGTGCAAAATTACGGCAGTTATCGTGTCCACAAGAAACTGATTATATATATATATATATATATATAACTGTTGAACTGACGGTGGTTTTAAGGTGTGGGGGATGTGAAACGCGAAGATATGTCGAAATTTTCCGGAAGTCGAAACATGGGCCCCAT
The DNA here is from genome assembly GCA_946902985.2 of Meconema thalassinum. Taxonomy (NCBI): domain Eukaryota; kingdom Metazoa; phylum Arthropoda; class Insecta; order Orthoptera; family Tettigoniidae; genus Meconema; species Meconema thalassinum. The sequence continues at coordinate 1,014,547 of CAMPQE020000024.1, forward strand.
TGCAATAGTTAGCTTTCTAATGAAATCTACCTAAAACTTGACCGATGTGGTTGCTAGTTTGGTTGGTTCCGGTGTGATCGGACCATAACTTTACATTTCTACATCAATCTCCACAACTGACGAAGAAGATGGCGACGTCCAGAAGGCTGTGGGAAGCTCTCTTCAGCATCAAGTACGAGGGAAATGCCACGGCAATTTCCAATGGTAAGCGCGAATGACTCAGAACTACATAATCTCTCGCTTCATTGTTTCATATTCAGTATTTCAGTAACTTCTTAGCTTGGGAATAATAGTAAAATCAGTAATTCATCCTACTCCGTTTTCACGTAATTCTCTTGTGGTAAATTCAAATCGTTACGCTCCAATTTAATTTTTTATTATTACTATTTTTAAAATTGCCACTACTTGTTTTTATATAATAAATTCATTTCTTATACTATGCAATCTTTGCTTTCAGTAGGTAGCATTAGATATATACCAAATACCTTCTCCTGATACAATTGTTAGTTGGGTTAATGATCAAATCATACCACGATCTGAGTGTGAAAATTCTTAAAGGTGTTCTGTCTGAGCTAGGTGTTGTTAAATATAAATTTAGATTTCAACATAGCGTTGAGGTCTTGGTGCCCATTAATACAACGTATCTTAGTCAGAGTAAACATTACATTTATCACTTCAAACGTGGGACTTGTTGTGGTTTTTACACACTCTCACCAGGAAACATTTTCACTTGTCACCCAACAGTGGGGACACTAGTAAAAGCGTTAACCTTGTACGCTCAACGTGGAGCAAAAGAAACCATTACACTTGCCGCCCAACGGTGGAGCTTCGTATATATGTATTTTAAAGTGCAAGGCAGGGCTAACGAAACCATTACACTTGTCGCTACCAACGTGAGGCCGAAAACCTAATAACATTTGTGGAAGGAGAAGGGTATATATTTCTGTGCCTGTATTTTGGGTTTTTTCATTTATCGGTGTGTATCAGCATGGGTAGTGTTGAGGAAGCGATTAAGTTGCGTAGTGGTCACCAGTTGGATAGTGAAGATACGAGCAGTATGGCTAGTCTTGAAAATGAAAGCAGTACAGGGATGTCGGAGGTAAATCCCGATACTGAGGGGGGTAATCAAAACAGTCAAGCAGGCTTAGAGAGTTTGCTTTTTCAGTTTATGCAACAAAATAAAATAAGTACACACGCTTTAATTGCTAAACTCGAACAAAATAATGCCAAACTAGAACAAAACAGTAGGGAAAATAAAGAGAGTAATAGGGAGCTGAGCGATAGTTTAAATGCTAAATTAGAACAAAACAGTAGGGAAAATAAAGAGAGTACTGAAACTTTAAAAGCTAAACTTGAACAAAACAGTAGGGAAATTAGTGATAAATTTGAGCTGATTAGAGGTGAGATCAGAGGGGTGATGGAAGAGAAGGCTAAAGAGATTATTGCAGATGTAGACAGAAAATTAGGAGAAGTGCAGGAGGAGTTAGAAATTAGAATCAGTACACAGGCTGAAAATTTAAAAGAACTAATGCAACTTGAAACACAGCAGGTCAAAAAGCAATTGGGGGGAGAAATTGACAAAATTCAGGTAGCAACTAAAGAGATTAGAGAACTGCTGGGGGGAAGAATTGATAAAGTTCATGCTGAAATAATCACTGAAGTTAATGATTTAAGGGAGAGGAATAAGGAAAGCATTAATGAGATTAATGAGAAACAAGCTAAGTTAAGTGGTAAAGTTGAAGCATCGGAAGGGAGCTTTAGGTTAACTGTAACTAATATTGAAAGAAAAGCTGAGGAGAAAATTGCTGAATTAGAACAGAAGTTGAAAGCTAGAATTAGGCAGGAAAATAGTCAGAGAAGGCCAGTTTATGTGAATAGCACACACAGGGAAATAGAACTAGGCAAATTCAGTAATCGGCAGGGTTGTCCAATGGAGTTCATGAATGCAATAGAAAATCAACTCAGGGAGAGTTTGGAAGATGGTAGTATTGAGTGGTGCCAGGTAGTTGAGATTTTAGAGCAAGCGTTTGTCGGGGAGACAAGAAACTGGTTTGCTGTCTACAGAGACAATTTCGAGAACATTTCAGATTTTAAAGTCAAATTTTGTGAGAAATTTTGGAATGAGGTAATTCAGTCTCTGCATCGTTGGGGAATTGTGTGTGGGAAATATAACCCGAGAGGAAACTACTCTATGACCGAGTACTTTTTAGGTCAGGTATTGACGTGTAAATATCTCGATGGTTTAATGGAGGAAAGTGATGTAGTCAGGCTATTACTAAGACATTTTCCATATCGAATCAAAGAAGCTGCCTGTATCCAAAATGTTAAATCTATTTCACAATTGGAAACTTTATTAAGCACATTCGATGCTCTGGGAAGAGGTGGTTACGAGGAGAATTTCGGTAGGAACCAGGGTAACCATAATAACAGGCCTAATGAGAATAGGAATCATCAAGTTCAAGGGAACAGTGGCGAAGGGGCCAACGTCCAAAATAGAGGGATCCAGAATAATAATAATAATAACAATCAGCAAAACCAGTACAGAGGAAATGGGTATGGTACGAACTACCAAGGTAAAAATAATGATTTCAGGGGAAATCAAGGCCGAAATAATGATTTTAGGGGTAACCAAGGGAGGAATAATAACAATAATAATTATAACCAGAACGGGGGTCAAGGAGGGAATCAGCCCAATGGTAATAACGGAACAGCCCCGAACAACCAGACCAGTGTAGTAGTGAGTAGTACTACACCAAGCGGTAGCGGTACTTTAAATACGAACCAGGCTGCGATGTAAGGTCAGAATCTCAGTCTGTAACATGCCCTGTCCATACACTTATACAGGAACCCAATGACCTAAATGTAAGAAATGAATTATTACGTGAACTAAATGATGAAGGTATTATTCAGGAGGTGGGTAGTAAAAGCCCCATAGTTAAATTTAACGTGTCCGAGGCGTACACAGATGTTTTAATTGATAGTGGTTGTATGAAGAGTTGCATAAGTAGTGCATTTTATGATAAAATGAAAGGAACTGGAGTAAATTTTGAGGAGATGCCAATTACAAGCACTTTTGTTATCTCAGCTGTTGGGAAGAGGTCTAAAGTAATTTCTAAGCAAGTTTTAGTAGACATTAAAATTAATAATCATGTAGAAAAGCAGATTTGTCTTGTATTCCAAATTTAGTATTCAGTGTTATTTTGGGTTCAGAGTGGCTAAGTAGAGTGTCTGGTAACTTAGGTTATGATGTAGGAAGTTTGAAATTTAAATGGGGTGATTCTGAAGTAGAGGTAGCGTTCAATGACCATATTCAGAGAAGTAGTGTTGTAGGTGTGATTTGTACTTTAAATGAGATATCGCCAGCCGTAGAGCGGGATTCTCCATGTTTTGTGGGCAGTGTGATTACGAACGGTAGTCTAGAGGACTCGTTACGTGATGCTGCATTTCAGGGAAATATAAGGAAGAACAGTGTGTTCGGCTCTATGGTGTGTTATTGTGTAATAGGAGAGTTTTTGTGGATCACATTGGTATGGCCAATTGCTATACTCATTCATTGAACGTTATTGATAGGTCAGTTTTCACAGGACATAGATATCCTGTACCTTTCGCTTATCAGAGTTCAGTTGAAGCACAAATTAACCAGATGCTTGATGATGGGATTATTGAGCACTCTAACAGTCCATATGTTAATTCTTTGATCATCGTGCCCAAGGCCGATGGCACAGTTCGTATTTGTTTAGACGCTCGTTTGGTTAACAGTAGAATTTGTTCAGATCAGCTGAAATCCATGTCAGTAGAGGAATTAATGCAATCATTTGAGGGGAAGAAGTATTTCACTTGTGTAGATTTGAGTTCCAGTTTTTGGCAAGTGCCACTTATGTACGAAGATAGACCATTTACAGCTTTTAGTCATAAATATAACCTTTATCAATTTTGTAGAACACCTTATGGGTTAAAGAGTAGTTCAGCAGCTTTAATTAGTGCTTTAAACATCGCATTAGGGGATGACACAGGAGAGTTTGTAACCATTTACATTGATGATATGGTAATTAGTTTACGCAGTTTTGAGGAGCATCTACGTCATTTAGATATAGTTTTTCAGAAATTAGATCAGGCAGGGTTCACTTTGAAGCTGTCTAATTCGTCATTCTGTCAGTCAGAAGTGACATTTTTAGGTCATAGAGTGTCGAGTAGAGGTGTAACAACAGAAGAAAGTAGGGTTAATAAGATACTTAACGCAGAGGTGCCACAGAATGTTAAACAGTTAAAAACATACCTGGGAATTTGCAACTTTTTCAGGAGGTTCGATCTTAAATACTCAGGGTTGGTAGAACCATTCAGGGAATTGCTTAAAAGTGGTACTCGGTGGAGATGGGAGTCCAAGCATGATCAGGCTTTTAGAGCGCTGAAGGAAGGTTTTGAGAAAGCTGTAGTGCTGAAATATCCTTTGAAAGATAAGGAATATGTGGTTATGACAGATGCTTCGCATATAGGCATTTCTGGAGTATTGTGTCAGAAAGATGATGGAGGTAATCTGTGCATTGTATCTTTAGCCTCGCGAGGACTGACAGCAGCCGAGAAAAGATACACGATTACTGAGTTAGAGCTTTTAGGTATTGTTTTCAGTTTCGGGAAATTTTGAATTACCAAATCGACTTCATTATGGTCAAGCAGAGGTTTCAAAACCAGATTTTGGATTGTAAAACATATCCTGGTGCTGACATAAACTCTGACCACAATCTGGTTGTAATGAAATGCAGATTCAAGTTGAAGAAACTGAAGAAAAGTCAAAAGCCAAAAAGGTGGGAAATAGACAGACTGAATATAAAGGATGTTAACGAAAGATTCAAGAAGAGTATAAAAGAAGGACTAATGAAAAACCCTAAACAAACTTCAATTGCAGACGAATGGGCACTTTTGAAGAATGAAATAACAAAATCCGCAGAAGAAAACATTGGTAGGAAAGAAAGAATAGGTAGAAAACCGTGGATCACTCAGGATATACTAGAAGTGATGGATGAAAGGCGGAAACACAAGAATGTAAGAGATGAAAAGGGGAAAGCAGAATACAGACGTATGAGAAATGAGGTTAACAAGAAGTGCAAGGTAGCGAAAGAAAAACGGTTGAAAGAGAAATGTGCAGGTATAGAAAATTGTCTGAAATTTGGAAAAGTAGACAAAGCTTATCGAGAGATTAAGAATACCTTTGGGGAAAAGACGACTAAGTGCTGTAATATTATGGACACAGATGAAAACCCTGTAACAGATAGGGAAGAAAAGGTTGAGAGATGGAAAGCTTACATAGAGTGTTTGTATAAGGGAAGGGAGATTGAGAATCATGTAATGGAAAGGAAGAGTAAATTGATGAGGATGCAAAAGGAGATTTAATATTGAGATCAGAATTTAACAGAGCATTGGAAGACTTAAGGAGGGACAAAAAACCAGGAATAGATGATATACTGATTGGGCTGCTATGCTGCATAGGTGTTTGTTGGTCTGATCCGGTTATTTCATTTGGTGTGTAGGATTTATGAGACAGGTGAGGTTCCCCTCTGATTTCAAGAAGAATGTTATCATCGCTATACCGACGATTGTAGGAGCTGAGAGATGTGAAGATTACCGTATAGTCAGCTTGATTGCCCATGCTCCAAAGATCCTGTCTAGAGTAATTTACAAGAGAATGGAAAGTCACATAGAAACGGAGTTGGGTGAAGACCAGTTTGATTTCAGGAGAAATGTTGGAACTAGGGATGCTGTACTATGTCGTTGGCAGATGTTGGAAGGTAGAATAAGGAATGCTAAGAGAACGTTGATGGCATTTGCATACTTAGAAAAGTCTTTTGATAACGTTGATTGGGCTAAATTGTGTGACATTTTGAAAACAATTGGAATAAAGTACATGGATAGGAGGGTGATCTCCAATCTATACAGAAACCAGACAGCAGTCATTCGAGCTGAAGGACATGAGAGAGAAGCTGGTATTCAGAAAGGTGTAAGGCAAGGCTGCAACTTATCACCCATACTTTTCATTCTTTACAATGAAGGAAATTGGTGAAAAATTTAAAGTGGGAGTGAAGATTCAAGGAGAAATAATTTCAACTCTGAGATTTGCTGATGACATCGTCATCTTGGCCGACACGCCTGAGGATAGGAATGAGTTTTGAATGGTATGGACTCTGTTTTGTGGAAAGAATTGGCCGACACGCCTGAGGATAGGAATGAGTTTTGAATGGTATGGACTCTGTTTTGTGGAAAGAATTGGCCGACACGCCAGAGGATAGGAATGAGTTTTGAATGGTATGGACTCTGTTTTGTGGAAAGAATTGGCCAACACGCCTGAGGATAGGAATGAGTTTTGAATGGTATGGACTCTGTTTTGTGGAAAGAATTGGCCGACACGCCTGAGGATAGGAATGAGTTTTGAATGGTATGGACTCTGTTTTGTGGAAAGAATTGGCCGACACGCCTGAGGATAGGAATGAGTTTTGAATGGTATGGACTCTGTTTTGTGGAAAGAATTGGCCGACACGCCTGAGGATAGGAATGAGTTTTGAATGGTATGGACTCTGTTTTGTGGAAAGAATTGGCCGACACGCCTGAGGATAGGAATGAGTTTTGAATGGTATGGACTCTGTTTTGTGGAAAGAATTGGCCGACACGCCTTGGGATAGGAACGAGTTTTGAATGGTATGGACTCTGTTTTGTGGAAAGAATTGGCCGACACGCCTGAGGATAGGAATGAGTTTTGAATGGTATGGACTCTGTTTTGTGGAAAGAATTCTTGTTGAAGATTAATACATTTGAAACTAAAATATTGAATGCAGCCGAAACCCCTCTGGACACCAAATTGGCAGGTGTAGGAGACTTCAGTTAATTAGGAAGCAAAATAACCAGTGATTGACGAAGCAAAGAAGATATAAAAAGTAGGTTAGCACTAGCAAGGAAAGCATTTCTGCAGAAAATAAATCTGTTGACATCGAATATAGATGTAGGTATTAGGAACTCGTTTTTGAAAGTCTTTGTCTGGAGCGTGGCGCTTTATGGCAGTGAATCTTGAACTATTTTTGAGCAGAAAAGAGGAGACACCAAGAGCCCGCTGATGAGCCTAGGCGAATCCCCACACAAGACACGGCAAAAACCTGAAAGAATTACTGAGTTTTAATTCACTGGCCTATATACTATAATAATAATGTTATTTAATTATGTCGCTTTCAACATCTGCAGCATTTAAGACAGGCCGCGGTGCCGGAATTTTGCCCATAAGAGGTTCTTAAACGTAAATGAACTGACACGGCTCCCTCCCATTTGCCTGCGACAGGATTTGAGCAACGCAGTGGACTTGTAGAGAAGTACACATTGGGTACACAGGACATGTAGCGAGGTACATATTGGGTAGGCAGGACTTGTAGAGAAGTACACATTGGGTAGGCACGACTTGTAGAGAAGTACACATTGGGTAGACAAGACTTGTAGAGAAGTACACATTGGGTAGACAAGACTTGTAGAGAAGTACACATTGGGTAGACAAGACTTGTAGAGAAGTACACATTGGGTAGGCAGGACTTGTAGAGAAGTACACATTGGGTAGGCAGGACTTGAAGAGAAGTACACACTGGGTAGGCAGGACTTGTAGAGAAGTACACATTGGGTAGACAAGACTTGTAGAGAAGTACACATTGGGTAGACAGGACTTGTAGAGAAGTACACGTTCGGTAGACAGTACTTGTAGAGAAGTACACATTGGGTAGACAAGACTTGTAGAGAAGTACACATTGGGTAGACAAGACTTGTAGAGAAGTACACATTGGGTAGACAGTACTTGTAGAGAAGTACACATTGGGTACACAAGACTTGTAGAGAAGTACACATTGGGTAGGCAGGACTTGTAGAGAAGTACACATTGGGTAGGCAGGACTTGTAGAGAAGTACACATTGGGTAGACAAGACTTGTAGAGAAGTACACATTGGGTAGACAAGACTTGTAGAGAAGTGCACATTGGGTAGACAGTACTTGTAGAGAAGTACACATTGGGTAGACAAGACTTGTAGAGAAGTACACATTGGGTAGACAAGACTTGTAGAGAAGTACACATTGGGTAGACAGTACTTGTAGAGAAGTACACATTGGGTAGACAAGACTTGTAGAGAAGTACACATTGGGTAGGCAGGACTTGTAGAGAAGTACACATTGGGTAGGCAGGACTTGTAGAGAAGTACACGTTAGGTAGACAGTACTTGTAGAGAAGTACACATTGGGTAGACAAGACTTGTAGAGAAGTACACATTGGGTAGACAAGACTTGTAGAGAAGTACACATTGGGTAGACAGTACTTGTAGAGAAGTACACATTGGGTAGACAAGACTTGTAGAGAAGTACACATTGGGTAGGCAGGACTTGTAGAGAAGTACACATTGGGTAGGCAGGACTTGTAGAGAAGTACACATTGGGTAGGCAGGACTTGTAGTGAAGTACACACTGGGTAGGCAGGACTTGTAGAGAAGTGCACATTGGGTAGACAGGACTTGTAGAGAAGTACATATTGGGTAGGCAGGACTTGTAGAGAAGTACACTTTGTGTAGACAGGACTTGTAGAGAAGTACACATAGGGTAGACAGGTCTTGTAGAGAAGTACACATTGGGTAGGCAGGACTTGTAGCGAAGTACACATTGGGTAGGCAGGACTTGTAGTGAAGTACACACTGGGTAGGCAGGACTTGTAGCGAAGTACACATTGGGTAGACAGGACTTTTAGAGAAGTACATATTGGCTGGGCAGGTCTTGTAGAGAAGTACACATTGGGTAGACAGGACTTGTAGAGTAGTACACATTGGGTAGACAGGACTTGTAGCGAAGTACACATTGGGTAGGCAGGACTTGTAGCGAAGTACACTTTGGGTAGGCAAGACCTGTAGCGAAGTACACATTGGGTAGGCAGGACTTGTAGAGAAGTACACATTGGGTAGGCAGGACTTGTAGCGAAGTACACTTTGGGTAGGCAAGACCTGTAGCGAAGTACACATTGGGTAGGCAGGACTTGTAGAGAAGTACACATTGGGTAGGGAGGACTTGTAGCGAAGTACACTTTGGGTAGACAGGACTTGTAGAGAAGTACATATTGGGTAGGCAGGACTTGTAGAGAAGTACACATTGGGTAGGCAGGACTTGTAGCGAAGTACACATTGGGTAGACAGGACTTGTAGAGAAGTACATATTGGCTTGGCAGGTCTTGTACAGAAGTACACATTGGGTAGACAGGACTTGTAGAGAAGTACACATTAGGTAGGCAGGACTTGTAGCGAAGTACACTTTGGGTAGGCAAGACCTGTAGCGAAGTACACATTGGGTAGGCAGGACTTGTAGAGAAGTACACATTGGGTAGGCAGGACTTGTAGCGAAGTACACATTGGGTAGACAGGACTTGTAGAGAAGTACATATTGGCTTGGCAGGTCTTGTACAGAAGTACACATTGGGTAGACAGGACTTGTAGAGAAGTACACTTTGGGTAGACAGGACTTGTAGCGAAGTACACATTGGGTAGGCAGGACTTGTAGCGAAGTACACTTTGGGTAGGCAAGACCTGTAGCGAAGTACACATTGGGTAGGCAGGACTTGTAGAGAAGTACACATTGGGTAGGCAGGACTTGTAGCGAAGTACACATTGGGTAGGCAGGACCTGTAGAGAAGTACACATTGGGTAGGCAGGACTTGTAGCGAAGTACACATTGGGTAGACAGGACTTGTAGAGAAGTACACATTGGGTAGACAGGACTTGTAGAGAAGTACATATTGGCTAGGCAGGACTTGTAGAGAAGTACACATTGGGTAGACAGGACTTGTAGAGAAGTACACTTTGGGTAGACAGGACTTGTAGAGAAGTACACATTGGGTAGACAGGACTTGTAGAGAAGTACACTTTGGGTAGGCAGGACTTGTAGTGAAGTACACACTGGGTAGACAGGACTTGTAGAGAAGTACATATTGGGTAGACAGGTCTTGTAGTGAAGTACACATTGGGTAGGCAGGACTTGTAGTGAAGTACACACTGGGTAGACAGGACTTGTAGAGAAGTGCACATTGGGTAGACAGGACTTGTAGAGAAGTACATATTGGGTAGGCAGGACTTGTAGAGAAGTCCACTTTGGGTAGACAGGACTTGTAGAGAAGTACACATTGGGTAGACAGGTCTTGTAGAGAAGTACACATTGGGTAGACAGTACTTGTAGAGAAGTACACATTGGGTAGGCAGGACTTGTAGAGAAGTACACATTGGGTAGGCAGGACTTGTAGTGAAGTACACACTGGGTAGGCAGGACTTGTAGAGAAGTACACATTGGGTAGGCAGGACTTGTAGCGAAGTACACATTGGGTAGACAGGACATGTAGAGAAGTACATATTGGCTGGGCAGGTCTTCAAGAGAAGTACACTATATTTAAATGCATATAACTTCTAATCTATCAATTGGAATTCAACCAAACTTCCTATATACTATGTGTATATAAACAGATATGACTGAGCGTATTCTTAAGAGCCACCAGGGCTGCCAACTGTTAATGAATAATCTCAATTTCTTTTATCGAAATACCAATAAATCAGAAAGTATGCATGGCGACAGCTCTAAACTATGGAAACGTATAGTATCTGGCATTCTATATTAATTTGGAGTAACTTATATATGTCAGTGCTACCAACATGATTCTAAGCCTGCTGATGGGTCCAATTTTAAATACATGTAACTTCTATACTATCATTTGGATTTCAACCAAATTTCGTATGTGTACCTTAACAGATATGACTATGCGGCTTCTTAAGAGCAAATAGAGCTGCCAACTGTTAATAAATGCTGTCTCTATTTTTGTTGTCCTAATATTAATATATCAGAAAGTATGCAAGCCAATAGCTCTAAAGTTTGCACACGTATAGTACTGCGCCCGAAGAAACCCATCAGTACTTATATCCAATGCCCGAAAAAGGATTGCAGACATTTAAGCTACCCAGCTCACAAGCTTATCATGCCTACTAAGTAAAATTGGGAATTCCAGGAACATACAGGATAGATATTATTCGTAAAGAAAATAGTACTACTAGACAAGGTACAAATTTCTACTATTATTTACATTTAGAACAACCGAGAAACTCCAATCTCGAGGGGTGATAAGGTCTAATCTATAGTGAGCGCCTGTATCTATACCTCGTAGTACTAATTTCGACGATGACGACAATGAAAACGTAATCAAAAAAGATGGTGTATTGGCTTTCACGGCCGGTGAATTAAAACTCAGCAATTCTTCTAGGTTTGTGCCGTGTCTTGTGTGGGGTTTCGCCTAGGACACCAAGCTAGGCTCATCGGCGGGCTCTTGGTGTCCCTGCCCGGACCCCCACAGGAGTATCGAACTGCGCGATACCTCCCTTTATATAGAGTGCAACTGCACTCCTTGACTGCGAGAACCAAAAGCTCAAGCAGCCGTAACCTCCCTATGAAGGCTTCCAAAAAAGATGGTGTATTGGCTTTCACGGCCGGTGAATTAAAACTCAGCAATTCTTCTAGGTTTGTGCCGTGTCTTGTGTGGGGTTTCGCCTAGGACACCAAGCTAGGCTCATCGGCGGGCTCTTGGTGTCCCTGCCCGGACCCCCACAGGAGTATCGAACTGCGCGATACCTCCCTTTATATAGAGTGCAACTGCACTCCTTGACTGCGAGAAACAAAAGCTCAAGCAGCCGTAACCTCCCTATGAAGGCTTCCAAAAAAGATGGCGTATTGGCTTTCACGGCCGGTGAATTAAAACTCAGCAATTCTTCTAGGTTTGTGCCGTGTCTTGTGTGGGGTTTCGCCTAGGACACCAAGCTAGGCTCATCGGCGGGCTCTTGGTGTCCCTGCCCGGACCCCCACAGGAGTATCGAACTGCGCGATACCTCCCTTTATATAGAGTGCAACTGCACTCCTTGACTGCGAGAACCAAAAGCTCAAGCAGCCGTAACCTCCCTATGAAGGCTTCCAAAAAAGATGGTGTATTGGCTTTCACGGCCGGTGAATTAAAACTCAGCAATTCTTCTAGGTTTGTGCCGTGTCTTGTGTGGGGTTTCGCCTAGGACACCAAGCTAGGCTCATCGGCGGGCTCTTGGTGTCCCTGCCCGGACCCCCACAGGAGTATCGAACTGCGCGATACCTCCCTTTATATAGAGTGCAACTGCACTCCTTGACTGCGAGAACCAAAAGCTCAAGCAGCCGTAACCTCCCTATGAAGGCTTCCAAAAAAGATGGTGTATTGGCTTTCACGGCAAGAAAATGTGAAACGGCGTAACATTAAGTATTGCCCTATTTTATACAGGTCCGCTTCAACTATGAACCGTAGTTCCATATCTACTCAAATTATTCATGAACTATGTGCATATATACATCTTTTTATGAAATTCAAATCTTACACTTCATAACGTCGAAGATTACATTTTCTTCCTCCCTTAAGTCTTTCATCTACTCCATTTCTCTTAAATATCAAATTCAAATTCAAACATACACCGCAACTATCGTGTTGAAAGTAATAAATACTCGTCATAATCAATTAAACATAAGTGACGAACATTCAAGTTAAGCACTGTTCCTTTTTACCTTTATCTATATATCATGAAATTCTGAAATAAGTGCTGAAATTCTTTACTGAGTTAACAATCTTCTGAAAAACGTGAATACTGTAAGTGCACGGCATAAACCTTCGTTACCACACTTCTCCTCCATAATTATACAACAATTACTTTCTCTCTTAAACACCCTGTACAGAATCTTCCTTTACTACCCTCTCATAACTTCACAATTATTGCATTCAATACTACAAATTTTAAGAGAATCCCCTGCGTCCCTTCGTAAACTTACGTAACTCCATTACGTTCATAACTCCTTAATCTGCACGGTAATTCAACTATAAACTTCTACTTCAATACATATACTTCCTTTACTTAACATTTCTCCTCTATAATTGATACAACATCGCCTCGTGCTCGTAATTTCATTTCTGTAATAAATCTCTGTACTTTCACCTTTTTAATCACCCTGTGATTTAATTTCGTTAACTTTCCTCTTCACGTGTTTAATTCAGCTTTACATTTTATTACAACTTTTCAAGAAATATCAGTAAATATTCATATTCTTAACAAAAGATATAAGTTTGACTTCATTCCAGTAATATTTGTTTAACAATTTCATTTATGTTTTTAACGCTCTAAATTTCATTAGACATCTGTGTTAAAGCTTTTCGTAATACTTTCGTTCATAGTAAATTTCTGACACTCGAATCAACATCATGAGTTGTCGAAATATTCTTTACACTTCGTGACGTTACTTCTTAAGTATACTGTACTTAAATTTGCTCCAATACATATCATTTTACTTCAATTATAATCTTACTCCTTCTTTACTTCGTTCAACGTTCTATTCCTTTTAAATAGTTTACTCTACATTCCTTTTCAATTTTAACGCTCTAAATCTCCTTAATACAATTCTTTTATATTCCTTTTTTAACGCTCTGAATTTCATTTAATACAATTGGTTCTAATTTACACTGAACAATTCCTTTCTATATTCCTCTCAATTCCTTTATATTCCTCTCAATTCCTTTATATTCCATCGCTGCGATAAAACAGATTTAATTAAATTAAATCTAACGCAAGTGTGAAAATATTTACACGATTTTACTTTACTTTAATCTTAGTGTTAATAGCATAATCATCATGCCAAAATTTCGTCCAAGTGACTGAAATTTTCCAAGAAATACGGCAAATAATTCCGTAGAAAAATATGAACAATCACAATAACAAGATCTACACAAATGTAATTACTTTGACAAAATTACACGTTTCAAATAATGCAGTTAAGAAAAATGCTGTTGAAAATATGCTGCAAAAATTATGCGGTTGAAAATTATGCGGTTGGTCAATTGGATAATCACAAAGCTAAACTACAATTCTACATTATAAAAGACAATTTTCTCACTACCTTGTGTTGACTTCTGAACTGTTGAAAATACTTGCATCGCTCCTTCCAGACCAAACTTGACGTGTTCATAGCAACGTCCACATCTATGAAGACCGGTTCTGTGACAACACCAGCTGGGCTCGCGGTGACTGACCTCGCCGAGAACAGCTCTGCCAACTCCCGTCTCTCCTTCGCTCCAAGTAGGCCGGCTTCGATTCTCCATCTCTTCAGAATAGACATCATGGTTTCTTCAGAATAGACATCGGTTTTCTTCAGAATAGACATCGGTTTTCTTCAGAATAGACATCACGTTATAATACTGTCGTTTATACAAGCTTTTTCGTCTCTCAAGATGAGTTAAAACTCTCGTAGAATAGTATGAGTTTTGCTCGGTGATGTTGCGCTTTGCGTAGATATTTGTAGCGTCTTTCATGCTAGTGAATCTGGAATTCAACTGACATTCTTGTAGTCTTCAACTTCCCAATGCTTAACTTAGTACATGTCAAAATTCATATTCTTGACAATATACTTGAGACCTCCCCGCTGCTGCCTTGCAACTAGTATTTTCAATACAACGTTGAAATAAGCTTTATACGTAGAAATATTGTGTAGCTTCTTGTCGAAAATGTTTTTAATTATGTGGAATACTTTGTATAAGCACTGCTATATATGTGGTTGTAGCTTGCTCCCAAGTTACTGAAATTTCACTCTTCCTTTCTTCTAACCTTTGTGAACTGTAGCACTATTTTAAATATACTCGCTTATGCTCGAGGTCTTCTCTCGTTCAAATCTCAATTGGAAAGAACTCTCTCGTCCTGCTCTCCGCATTCCTCAAATTCTCGTCTCACTCCCTCTCCTCCCGTGGTGTGACGTAACTTCTACCACCTCTCCTGACTTCCGTCCGCAGTTCGACCTTCGCCTCTTCCCCTCTCTCATGACGTAACTCTCGCTTCAAGTGGCGTGATCTTTCTCGTAAAGTGAACCTCCTACTTTCGTGTAATGGAATATATGTCCATCTTTAAATCATTCCTACTTCCTTGTCTTTTATAAATGCATAAGATCTATAGTATTTCACTCATTTCCATACAGTTTTTCTCATATTACTCAAATTTTTAATAAATAAAAATTTTTATTCACTCATTTATTTTCTGGGGTCTTGGTTCATCTCCCGATCAGTTCTTGAGTAATGACCTTCAATAAATTCTGGCGCATTTCCCCGTTGCTAATTTCAAGTAAAGTATAGCCTGTACTTTCTTTAATACCAGTGATTTCTCTGCTCTTGAGACTGAATTTATTGATCTTTACTGTATCTGTGGGTAAAATCTTTTCAACTTGGAATGGTTGAATTTTCCAATGGATCTATCATCTTCCACTCTCACAATTTTGTAGCAATTATTTCCATAGACTGTATCTACTTTGAATGGTCCTTTGAACAGGTTACTGAATTTGATATACACTTTCTTCAGTACGTCAGCTTTCACAGGAATTCTGACTAATACAAGGTCTCCTTCTCGTAACGGTCCACTGAATCTCTTCCCTTCTAAACGTTTCAATCTCTTCTCAGCCGCTTTGTTCAACTGGATCCTTGCTTCTTCTATTCTCTGGTCCATCGGTGGTTCGTTATCTTCCGGAATATTGAAGATTCCGTCCCATGGTCGTACCGGTTTCTCTTCAAAATGTAACATGACTGGAATGTCATTGGTGCTCTCATGTCTCGTATTATTGATACAAAATTCCACTAGAGGTACAATCTTTACCCAATTCGCATGGTTATCTGCACTATACAAGCGAATGTACTTTGAAAATTCCAGCATCGTTCTTTCAATAGGATTCGTCTCTGGACTTCTAACTGATGAAAATAGGTGAACAATATCCAACCTATCCATCGCTCCCTGAAATTCTGCAGAAGTGAATTGTGTTCCATGGTCTGTTAATAGCCTCTCTGGTTTTCCTAACTTCGGAATAATGTTCCTCTCCAGGTGATATAAAACATTCCTCGTTGTTGCTTTCTGCATGGGATTGAGCATTACAATTTTGGAAAATACGTCCATTGTAACTAACACATACTGGTTTCCTCTGTCTCCTTTAGGTGCAGGTCCAAAAATATCCTGACTAAACAATTCCAATGGTTTCGTCGGAATAATCGCTTTAGGTTTCTCCTTCAATAGTTCAGAATTATATTTATTCTTCTGACAAAGTTCACAAGATCTGATTACTATGGTTATGGATTCTCTCATATTTATCCAGTAGAATTTTTCTAACATGGTATAGTATGTTTTATCAGTTCCTCCATGGCCTATACTTTTGTGTACTAACCAAATTAGTGGCACAATAAGTTCTGGTGGAATAGCAATTTGTACTTTCGTATGTCTGGCATCAATGTATTTACATACAGTTTCTCCCACGAGAATATAGTGTCTAGCTTTCCTTCTCGTTTCGAAGTATGAGGCGTGCCTCCTCGTCATTCTCCCTGATAAAAATCGATAAATGTTCCTGAATGGTGCATGCTTCTCTTGAAAAAGAGGAATTCTTTTCAACTTATCCAGCGTTTCTTGATCTTCAGCATCTGTCTGGATAACATTAACTCTCACATCTCTCTCAGGAATCGGATGTCTGGAAAGAATATCTGCTAGAAGGTTGTCTTTTCCAGGTACATGAACTATCGTGGCATCAAATTGTTGCAAAAACATGGTCCATCTTGTCATCCTATCGCTTGATAAATCTGACTTCAACATGAATTCTAGTGCTTTATGATCCGTTCTTATTATGATCTTGTGTCCCAGCAATAATTTCTTCCAACTTTGTAGAGCATTTATGACGGCTAAAGCTTCAAGCTCCGTCGTGAAGTAATTCAGCTCGTGCGTGCGTAACTTCCTGCTGCTGAATGAAATATAGTGAGGATTTCCATCTTGATCTTTCTGATATAAGACTGCACTAATACCGACTCGTGAAGCATCTGTTTCTATGATGAACGTTCTTTCAAAATCTGGGTACTCCAACTTGATGTTATCTCTTAGCATTTCCTTTGCTTGAATAAAGGCATTCTCAGCAGCTGCATCCCATTTCCATCTATTGTTCTTCTTTAGAAGCTCATGTAGAGGTGCCATGATTTCTGAATATCGTGGACAATGACTACTGAAAAATTGGCATAGACCCGCAAAAGCTCTGATGTCTTTGATTTTCTTGGGTGTTGGAAATTTCAAAATTGCTTCAATCTTGTCTTCTTTCGGATGGTAACCAAATCTGTCTATAGTATGCCCAAGAAAGTTGATCTTTTCTTGAAAGAAATGACATTTATCCAACTTCACCTTGATGTTTGCACTTCTAAGGTTATCAAATAGCTTCGTCAAATGCATGAAATGTTGCTCTGGTGTCTCTGAAGATATGATGATATCGTCCACGTAACAAATAGCAAATTGTTTCACTTCTTCACTCAACTTGTCATCCAAGGCTCTGATAAGTGCTGGACTTGAATTTACCAATCCATATGGTACTCTTTGGTATACATAACAGGTTTGATTGAACATGAACCCTGTATAACATTTGCTGTCTTCTGTAAGCTCTATTTGATGAAATGCCGCAGTTAAATCAATCACTGAGAAACAGGTTTTATTCTTGAATCTCCTCAGTAGTTCTCTAATTTTCGGTGGCCTGTCGAACTCTTTCAGCAGAAGAGTATTTATGCCCCTGGCATCTAAACATAGTCTAAGACTACCATCTGCTTTCTTCACAACAGTGAGTGGATTTAAATAAGGAGTGGTTTGCTTTCTGATAATTCCTTCCTTTTCCATGCCTTTTATGAGCTCTGTCACTTCAGCTTGATACTTCTCCGGAATTGGATATAATTTCTTCTGATAAGGTGTGTCGTCAGTTAGCTTAATCTGATATTTATATCCTCTTATAATACCTGGCTTGTTATCAAAAATGTCTGCATAAGTCGTGACTAATTCTTCCAACTTCTCCCTCTGATCTTCAAAATTCTCAATCTTTCTGCCATAGTGAGGTATTCCTTCTGCTTCGATTTCCATAACAATCTTCACAAGATTTTCCTCTGTAGTTTCGTCAAACAAACTACACTCATTCTCTTCCTTCGTCTTATCCTCTGATTGATGTAGGCCTTCATTAAATCTTATGACTCCATTTCGTAAATCGATTACAGCTCCAGTCTTGGTTATAAAATCAATGCCTAAAATAGCATAAAAATTAATCTGGCTCAAGACTATGAATATCTGCTCATATCTGTGCTTATTTATAGAGAATTCCATTAGTGCTTGGACTTTACATTTCATGGTCTTGTCGTTAAATACGCCTCTGACTTTAATGGTTGAAACTGGCATTGCTATAAGTGAATTTCCATTCTTCAATCTGTGAAAACAGTTCTCTGATAAAATTGATGCTGTTGCTCCCGTATCTAGTAATGTTCTCAGGCATTCTCCTTCTGATATGATCTCTATAATCGGTAACCTTGCTACTCTATCTGTCTTCGTCTCTTCTCTCTCATATAGAAGATCTTCATTCGTGGCTTCATACAATTCATTAATTTGGATCTCATGTCTGGTTACGGTGCTGTTTTCTTCTCCTTTCACTTTTTGGAATTTGACGTTTTTTTTTGTGCCCCTCTTGGGTCTTCATTCCTTCTATCTCTGCTTGTTCCAGGTTGAGGTTCTTGATTCCGGTTATGCTGTCCCTGATCTTGGTCTTTCGCATTTCTTTCTCTGAGATTCCTTAGGTACTCCTGACTTTCTCTTACCCTGTCATCATAATACCTTCTTACATTGTTATTATTCCTCCAACCTTGTTGCTGTTGTTGCTGTCTTGAATAATTACCCGTGTTTCTCCAGTTCTGATATCCCCGATATCCATGATTATTCGTAGGGTTATTTCGATTATAATATCCCTCTCTACGATAGTCATTGTTCCTGGTGTAATAGTTATTCCTCCATCTTTGATGTTCATATGGCCTTCCTTCTCTAGGTCTCTGATAATCTGGTCGAAATCGATTCTGCCCATATACCCTGGATCTAGTTGGACCTACTCCATTTTTGTTCTCTGTTTGCTGCATTTGATCGATGTGAATGGTGTGTATTTCTCTCGGTTCCTGGTTTCAATTTCTCTGGTTTTGATTTCCAGTTGAGTTGGTGGATACATTCGACGTGTGATCCAATCTTCTCAAAATTTCCGCCATTCCTTCTAGAGTTTTCACGTTTGCTGAGATGAGGTGTCTCCTAACTTCTGTTGGTAGCTGACATGAAATAGCGTGAACCAAGTCTTCTTCCGCCAAAGGGGGTTGTAAATACTGCAAGCGTGCTAATTGTTTCGTGAAGAAACTTGCGTATTTCGTAGGACTGGAATATGCATACTTCTTAGAATAAATTTCCGCTCGTATATCCTGTTGAAGTTCCTTGCTCCAAAATCATTTTTGCAGAGCTATCGCGAATTCATCAATCGTCTGATATGTGTATCTGAAAGCTCTGTACCATACTAATGCTTCTGAATCTAAGTATTTTTCCACGACTCTCATATGTCTTTCACGAGGTATCCTATTGTCTTCTAAATACGACCTCATGTCTCTCAGAAATTCGACTGCTGTAATATTGCCTACTCCGCTGAATTTGTTTGGTTTCTCATCGTTATTCTTTATTACGACGATGCTGGCATTTGATCTAGTTTGGTAAGGTTCAAAATTTCGTCCAAATTCCCCTATTTCAGTGTGAAATGGCTCTTGACTGAAGTTAAAATTAGACTTCGGATTTTGCTGTTGACTACTCTCGCTTTCCTTATCCTCTTCTATCCTGTCTGTCCTAGCTTCTAATCTTCTTATTTCTTCTTTTAATTTTTCATCTCTTGCTTGAAAAAGTCTCGCCAAGTCCTTTCTGATGTCCTCCCTGACTTCGGTTCTTAACGTTGATGAAAATGGAGCATCTCCTATCATGAGTGACCTTAATTGCTGTTCAATTTCTCTGATATCCTCATCCTGTTTTGATTGAATTTTCGCTAGTTCTATGCTTATCCCATCGACCGTACATTTAATTTTGTCAAATTCATTAGAGTTAGTTAAATCTGTTTTATTAACAATCTCTGTCAGCGTGGCTACGTTATCAATTTGTAATGTATCTATCCGCTTAGATAGATCTTCCCGTACTTTGCTAACATTAATATTGGAACATAATTCTATAGCTTTAATGTCATTTGCTAATTTGTGATGTATCTCTGATATGATTTGAGTTGTGACTGTTACGACCTCCTCCTTCATGTCCGTAACTTCCTTTACAATAGAAGCATTTATGTCTACATTTATACCCTCTTCAATCAGTTTACATTGACCTTCCAATTTGACCTGCAATTCACCAACAGTGCCATTTAGATTGTCAAGTTGCTCCTTGAGTTTCTTCTGGGCCTCTGAAATGTGTACATGATGAGTGTTATTGTCTTCCTTAATTGAGCTCATGCTAGCCTGTAGTTTCTGTTCTAGTTTTAACATGTGATTACTGTTAGCTAATTGGATTTCTATCACTTTTCCTGCCATGTCCTGTTTGACTTGATCAACTGAAGCTTTGAATTCTTCCTGTGCTTTACCTGCCCTTTCAAAAATTATCTGAGCTTTTTCCTGATTTTTCCTAGCTTCCTCCTGTGCTTTCTCCTGATTTTTCCTGACCTCCTCCTGTGTTTTCCTAGCTTCCTCCTGTGCTTTTCTTATTTCTGCTTGGATCTTTCTATCTTCCAATCTAGCCTGCTCCTGACTTAACCTGTCCTCCTCACGAGCTTTTTCCTGAGCTAAACTTATCTCTGCTCTTATCCTATTTGCCTCTTCCAAAGCTAACTTGGCTTCTTCTCTTTCCTTCTCTCTAGCTAGTCTATCTTCTTTTCTAGCCTTCTCTAAAGCTAACTTAACTTCTTCCTGTGCTTTTTCCTGATTTCTCCGAACCTCTTCCTGTGCTAATGTTATACTAGCCGTAGTAAGTGTTTGAGCAACTGCTAACTCTGCTTTGACTTCTGATTTTACAGTAGCTACTGATTTCTGTATCTCGGTTTTCAATTGTTTAATGTTGTTATGTGTTAACTGGTGGAGGGCTTCAAGGTCTTTGGTCAACATACTTTGACCTTCCTTCATGGTCTCCAGCATGGTTCGAATGAACGTCATATCATTCGTTGACATCTTTCTTCTTTTCTTGAGAATAAGGGAAGTATCGACTACAAAAATTACCAGTGAATATCCAGATTGACCAACGCATACATTTTATACCAGTAATGGAATATATAGAACATCTTAATCCTACTTACATCTATATCAATCGCGACTTGTCTCGTATACTTGTTGTCCCATTTTACCGAACTGACATCGCTTCATTCTATCATCTCACTTAACCTATGTTTAACAACATGAATTTACTTCTAAATTTACTATTACATGACAAATGTCGTTAGCTGGTTTACAAATTATGCCTCACAACTATAGTGTACTCCACTAATCTTCTGATGTTGTGTTCATCTCAACAATCATTAAATTCGGGATCGGCATTTTTCTTTTCAAAACTAATATGGCCTCACTCTCGAGTACTTCCAAACTTCTTCTCTCAAGTGCTTTTTCGAATGCATTCCGAATGCTTTTCGAACGCCCCACGGATGGGTATGCCATTTAAATAAATATACTATCTATATGCGCCCGAAGAAACCCATCAGTACTTATATCCAATGCCCGAAAAAGGATTGCAGACATGTAAGCTACCCAGCTCACAAGCTTATCATGCCTACTAAGTAAAATTGGGAATTCCAGGAACATACAGGATAGATATTATTCGTAAAGAAAATAGTACTACTAGACAAGGTACACATTTCTACTATTATTTACATTTAGAACAACCGAGAAACTCCAATCTCGAGGGGTGATAAGGTCTAATCTATAGTGAGCGCCTGTATCTATACCTCGTAGTACTATTTTCGACGATGACGACAATGAAAACGTAATCAGTTTAGATAAAATTTGACTAAGTTGCTAAAAAGCACTAGCCGTTTATTAAGCTAATAAAATATGTAACAACTGACTTCCTCCCTTAATGCTGTGTCTCCCTGACACTTCAACAAAAATAATTGCAAAGATAAATTTGCACGTGGCATTACTATCGTAAGAAAATGTGAAACGGCGTAACATTAAGTATTGCCCTATTTTATACAGGTCCGCTTCAACTATGAACCGTAGTTCCATATCTACTCAAATTATTCATGAACTATGCGCATATATACATCTTTTTATGAAATTCAAATCTTACACTTCATTACGTCGAAGATTACATTTTCTTCCTCCCTTAAGTCTTTCATCTACTCCATTTCTCTTAAATATCAAATTCAAATTCAAACATACACCGCAACTATCGTGTTGAAAGTAATAAATACTCGTCATAATCAATTAAACATAAGTGACGAACATTCAAGTTAAGCACTGTTCCTTTTTACCTTTATCTATATATCATGAAATTCTGAAATAAGTGCTGAAATTCTTTACTGAGTTAACAATCTTCTGAAAAACGTGAATACTGTAAGTACACGGCATAAACCTTCGTTACCACACTTCTCCTCCATAATTATACAACAATTACTTTCTCTCTTAAACACCCTGTACAGAATCTTCCTTTACTACACTCTCATAACTTCACAATTATTGCATTCAATACTACAAATTTTAAGAGACTCCCCTGCATCCCTTCGTAAACTTACGTAACTCCTTTACGTTCATAACTCCTTAATCTGCACGGTAATTCAACTATAAACTACTACTTCAATACATATACTTCCTTTACTTAACATTTCTCCTCTATAATTGATACAACATCGCCTCGTGCTCGTAATTTCATTTCTGTAATAAATCTCTGTACTTTCACCTTTTTAATCACCCTGTGATTTAATTTCGTTAACTTTCCTCTTCACGTGTTTAATTCAGCTTTACATTTTATTACAACTTTTCAAGAAATATCAGTAAATATTCATATTCTTAACAAAAGATATAAGTTTGACTTCATTCCATTAATATTTGTTTAACAATTTCATTTATGTTCTTAACGCTCTAAATTTCATTAGACATCTGTGTTAAAGCTTTTCGTAATACTTTCGTTCATAGTAAATTTCTGACACTCGAATCAACATCATGAGTTGTCGAAATATTCTTTACACTTCGTGACGTTACTTCTTAAGTATACTGTACTTAAATTTGCTCCAATACATATCATTTTACTTCAATTATAATCTTACTCCTTCTTTACTTCGTTCAACGTTCTATTCCTTTTAAATAGTTTACTCTACATTCCTTTTCAATTTTAACGCTCTAAATCTCCTTAATCTAATTCTTTTATATTCCTTTTTTAACGCTCTGAATTTCATTTAATACAATTGGTTCTAATTTACACTGAACAATTCCTTTCTATATTCCTCTCAATTCCTTTATATTCCTCTCAATTCCTTTATATTCCATCGCTGCGATAAAACAGATTTAATTAAATTAAATCTAACGCAAGTGTGAAAATATTTACACGATTTTACTTTACTTTAATCTTAGTGTTAATAGCATAATCATCATGCCAAAATTTCGTCCAAGTGACTGAAATTTTCCAAGAAATACGGCAAATAATTCCGTAGAAAAATATGAACAATCACAATAACAAGATCTACACAAATGTAATTACTTTGACAAAATTACACGTTTCAAATAATGCAGTTAAGAAAAATGCTGTTGAAAATATGCTGCAAAAATTATGCGGTTGAAAATTATGCGGTTGGTCAATTGGATAATCACAAAGCTAAACTACAATTCTACATTATAAAAGACAATTTTCTCACTACCTTGTGTTGACTTCTGAACTGTTGAAAATACTTGCATCGCTCCTTCCAGACCAAACTTGACGTGTTCATAGCAACGTCCACAGCTATGAAGACCGGTTCTGTGACAACACCAGCTGGGCTCGCGGTGACTGACCTCGCCGAGAACAGCTCTGCCAACTCCCGTCTCTCCTTCGCTCCAAGTAGGCCGGCTTCGATTCTCCATCTCTTCAGAATAGACATCATGGTTTCTTCAGAATAGACATCGGTTTTCTTCAGAATAGACATCGGTTTTCTTCAGAATAGACATCACGTTATAATACTGTCGTTTATACAAGCTTTTTCGTCTCTCAAGATGAGTTAAAACTCTCGTAGAATAGTATGAGTTTTGCTCGGTGATGTTGCGCTTTGCGTAGATATTTGTAGCGTCTTTCATGCTAGTGAATCTGGAATTCAACTGACATTCTTGTAGTCTTCAACTTCCCAATGCTTAACTTAGTACATGTCAAAATTCATATTCTTGACAATATACTTGAGACCTCCCCGCTGCTGCCTTGTAACTAGCATTTTCAATACAACGTTGAAATAAGCTTTATACGTAGAAATATTGAGTAGCTTCTTGTCGAAAATGTTTTTAATTATGTGGAATACTTTGTATAAGCACTGCTATATATGTGGTTGTAGCTTGCTCCCAAGTTACTGAAATTTCACTCTTCCTTTCTTCCAACCTTTGTGAACTGTAGCACTATTTTAAATATACTCGCTTATGCTCGAGGTCTTCTCTCGTTCAAATCTCAATTGGAAAGAACTCTCTCGTCCTGCTCTCCGCATTCCTCAAATTCTCGTCTCACTTCCTCTCCTCCCGTGGTGTGACGTAACTTCTACCACCTCTCCTGACTTCCGTCCGCAGTTCGACCTTCGCCTCTTCCCCTCTCTCATGACGTAACTCTCGCTTCAAGTGGCGTGATCTTTCTCGTAAAGTGAACCTCCTACTTTCGTGTAATGGAATATATGTCCATCTTTAAATCATTCCTACTTCCTTGTCTTTT
Source organism: Meconema thalassinum (assembly GCA_946902985.2). Classification (NCBI taxonomy): domain Eukaryota; kingdom Metazoa; phylum Arthropoda; class Insecta; order Orthoptera; family Tettigoniidae; genus Meconema; species Meconema thalassinum. The sequence continues at coordinate 1,039,369 of CAMPQE020000024.1, forward strand.
ATAAATGCATAAGATCTATAGTATTTCACTCATTTCCATACAGTTTTTCTCATATTACTCAAATTTTTAATAAATAAAAATTTTTATTCACTCATTTATTTTCTGGGGTCTTGGTTCATCTCCCGATCAGTTCTTGAGTAATGACCTTCAATAAATTCTGGCGCATTTCCCCGTTGCTAATTTCAAGTAAAGTATAGCCTGTACTTTCTTTAATACCAGTGATTTCTCTGCTCTTGAGACTGAATTTATTGATCTTTACTGTATCTGTGGGTAAAATCTTTTCAACTTGGAATGGTTGAATTTTCCAATGGATCTATCATCTTCCACTCTCACAATTTTGTAGCAATTATTTCCATAGACTGTATCTACTTTGAATGGTCCTTTGAACAGGTTACTGAATTTGATATACACTTTCTTCAGTACGTCAGCTTTCACAGGAATTCTGACTAATACAAGGTCTCCTTCTCGTAACGGTCCACTGAATCTCTTCCCTTCTAAACGTTTCAATCTCTTCTCAGCCGCTTTGTTCAACTGGATCCTTGCTTCTTCTATTCTCTGGTCCATCGGTGGTTCGTTATCTTCCGGAATATTGAAGATTCCGTCCCATGGTCGTACCGGTTTCTCTTCAAAATGTAACATGACTGGAATGTCATTGGTGCTCTCATGTCTCGTATTATTGATACAAAATTCCACTAGAGGTACAATCTTTACCCAATTCGCATGGTTATCTGCACTATACAAGCGAATGTACTTTGAAAATTCCAGCATCGTTCTTTCAATAGGATTCGTCTCTGGACTTCTAACTGATGAAAATAGGTGAACAATATCCAACCTATCCATCGCTCCCTGAAATTCTGCAGAAGTGAATTGTGTTCCATGGTCTGTTAATAGCCTCTCTGGTTTTCCTAACTTCGGAATAATGTTCCTCTCCAGGTGATATAAAACATTCCTCGTTGTTGCTTTCTGCATGGGATTGAGCATTACAATTTTGGAAAATACGTCCATTGTAACTAACACATACTGGTTTCCTCTGTCTCCTTTAGGTGCAGGTCCAAAAATATCCTGACTAAACAATTCCAATGGTTTCGTCGGAATAATCGCTTTAGGTTTCTCCTTCAATAGTTCAGAATTATATTTATTCTTCTGACAAAGTTCACAAGATCTGATTACTATGGTTATGGATTCTCTCATATTTATCCAGTAGAATTTTTCTAACATGGTATAGTATGTTTTATCAGTTCCTCCATGGCCTATACTTTTGTGTACTAACCAAATTAGTGGCACAATAAGTTCTGGTGGAATAGCAATTTGTACTTTCGTATGTCTGGCATCAATGTATTTACATACAGTTTCTCCCACGAGAATATAGTGTCTAGCTTTCCTTCTCGTTTCGAAGTATGAGGCGTGCCTCCTCGTCATTCTCCCTGATAAAAATCGATAAATGTTCCTGAATGGTGCATGCTTCTCTTGAAAAAGAGGAATTCTTTTCAACTTATCCAGCGTTTCTTGATCTTCAGCATCTGTCTGGATAACATTAACTCTCACATCTCTCTCAGGAATCGGATGTCTGGAAAGAATATCTGCTAGAAGGTTGTCTTTTCCAGGTACATGAACTATCGTGGCATCAAATTGTTGCAAAAACATGGTCCATCTTGTCATCCTATCGCTTGATAAATCTGACTTCAACATGAATTCTAGTGCTTTATGATCCGTTCTTATTATGATCTTGTGTCCCAGCAATAATTTCTTCCAACTTTGTAGAGCATTTATGACGGCTAAAGCTTCAAGCTCCGTCGTGAAGTAATTCAGCTCGTGCGTGCGTAACTTCCTGCTGCTGAATGAAATATAGTGAGGATTTCCATCTTGATCTTTCTGATATAAGACTGCACTAATACCGACTCGTGAAGCATCTGTTTCTATGATGAACGTTCTTTCAAAATCTGGGTACTCCAACTTGATGTTATCTCTTAGCATTTCCTTTGCTTGAATAAAGGCATTCTCAGCAGCTGCATCCCATTTCCATCTATTGTTCTTCTTTAGAAGCTCATGTAGAGGTGCCATGATTTCTGAATATCGTGGACAATGACTACTGAAAAATTGGCATAGACCCGCAAAAGCTCTGATGTCTTTGATTTTCTTGGGTGTTGGAAATTTCAAAATTGCTTCAATCTTGTCTTCTTTCGGATGGTAACCAAATCTGTCTATAGTATGCCCAAGAAAGTTGATCTTTTCTTGAAAGAAATGACATTTATCCAACTTCACCTTGATGTTTGCACTTCTAAGGTTATCAAATAGCTTCGTCAAATGCATGAAATGTTGCTCTGGTGTCTCTGAAGATATGATGATATCGTCCACGTAACAAATAGCAAATTGTTTCACTTCTTCACTCAACTTGTCATCCAAGGCTCTGATAAGTGCTGGACTTGAATTTACCAATCCATATGGTACTCTTTGGTATACATAACAGGTTTGATTGAACATGAACCCTGTATAACATTTGCTGTCTTCTGTAAGCTCTATTTGATGAAATGCCGCAGTTAAATCAATCACTGAGAAACAGGTTTTATTCTTGAATCTCCTCAGTAGTTCTCTAATTTTCGGTGGCCTGTCGAATTCTTTCAGCAGAAGAGTATTTATGCCCCTGGCATCTAAACATAGTCTAAGACTACCATCTGCTTTCTTCACAACAGTGAGTGGATTTAAATAAGGAGTGGTTTGCTTTCTGATAATTCCTTCCTTTTCCATGCCTTTTATGAGCTCTGTCACTTCAGCTAGATACTTCTCCGGAATTGGATAAAATTTCTTCTGATAAGGTGTGTCGTCAGTTAGCTTAATCTGATATTTATATCCTCTTATAATACCTGGCTTGTTATCAAAAATGTCTGCATAAGTCGTGACTAATTCTTCCAACTTCTCCCTCTGATCTTCAAAATTCTCAATCTTTCTGCCATAGTGAGGTATTCCTTCTGCTTCGATTTCCATAACAATCTTCACAAGATTTTCCTCTGTAGTTTCGTCAAACAAACTACACTCATTCTCTTCCTTCGTCTTATCCTCTGATTGATGTAGGCCTTCATTAAATCTTATGACTCCATTTCGTAAATCGATTACAGCTCCAGTCTTGGTTATAAAATCAATGCCTAAAATAGCATAAAAATTAATCTGGCTCAAGACTATGAATATCTGCTCATATCTGTGCTTATTTATAGAGAATTCCATTAGTGCTTGGACTTTACATTTCATGGTCTTGTCGTTAAATACGCCTCTGACTTTAATGGTTGAAACTGGCATTGCTATAAGTGAATTTCCATTCTTCAATCTGTGAAAACAGTTCTCTGATAAAATTGATGCTGTTGCTCCCGTATCTAGTAATGTTCTCAGGCATTCTCCTTCTGATATGATCTCTATAATCGGTAACCTTGCTACTCTATCTGTCTTCGTCTCTTCTCTCTCATATAGAAGATCTTCATTCGTGGCTTCATACAATTCATTAATTTGGATCTCATGTCTGGTTACGGTGCTGTTTTCTTCTCCTTTCACTTTTTGGAATTTGACGTTTTTTTTGTGCCCCTCCTGGGTCTTCATTCCTTCTATCTCTGCTTGTTCCAGGTTGAGGTTCTTGATTCCGGTTATGCTGTCCCTGATCTTGGTCTTTCGCATTTCTTTCTCTGAGATTCCTTAGGTACTCCTGACTTTCTCTTACCCTGTCATCATAATACCTTCTTACATTGTTATTATTCCTCCAACCTTGTTGCTGTTGTTGCTGTCTTGAATAATTACCCGTGTTTCTCCAGTTCTGATATCCCCGATATCCATGATTATTCGTAGGGTTATTTCGATTATAATATCCCTCTCTACGATAGTCATTGTTCCTGGTGTAATAGTTATTCCTCCATCTTTGATGTTCATATGGCCTTCCTTCTCTAGGTCTCTGATAATCTGGTCGAAATCGATTCTGCCCATATACCCTGGATCTAGTTGGACCTACTCCATTTTTGTTCTCCTCTGTTTGCTGCATTTGATCGATGTGAATGGTGTGTATTTCTCTCGGTTCCTGGTTTCTATTTCTCTGGTTTTGATTTCCAGTTGAGTTGGTGGATACATTCGACGTGTGATCCAATCTTCTCAAAATTTCCGCCATTCCTTCTAGAGTTTTCACGTTTGCTGAGATGAGGTGTCTCCTAACTTCTGTTGGTAGCTGACATGAAATAGCGTGAACCAAGTCTTCTTCCGCCAAAGGGGGTTGTAAATACTGCAAGCGTGCTAATTGTTTCGTGAAGAAACTTGCGTATTTCGTAGGACTGGAATATGCATACTTCTTAGAATAAATTTCCGCTCGTATATCCTGTTGAAGTTCCTTGCTCCAAAATCGTTTTTGCAGAGCTATCGCGAATTCATCAATCGTCTGATATGTGTATCTGAAAGCTCTGTACCATACTAATGCTTCTGAATCTAAGTATTTTTCCACGACTCTCATATGTCTTTCACGAGGTATCCTATTGTCTTCTAAATACGACCTCATGTCTCTCAGAAATTCGACTGCTGTAATATTGCCTACTCCGCTGAATTTGTTTGGTTTCTCATCGTTATTCTTTATTACGACGATGCTGGCATTTGATCTAGTTTGGTAAGGTTCAAAATTTCGTCCAAATTCCCCTATTTCAGTGTGAAATGGCTCTTGACTGAAGTTAAAATTAGACTTCGGAATTTGCTGTTGACTACTCTCGCTTTCCTTATCCTCTTCTATCCTGTCTGTCCTAGCTTCTAATCTTCTTATTTCTTCTTTTAATTTTTCATCTCTTGCTTGAAAAAGTCTCGCCAAGTCCTTTCTGATGTCCTCCCTGACTTCGGTTCTTAACGTTGATGAAAATGGAGCATCTCCTATCATGAGTGACCTTAATTGCTGTTCAATTTCTCTGATATCCTCATCCTGTTTTGATTGAATTTTCGCTAGTTCTATGCTTATCCCATCGACCGTACATTTAATTTTGTCAAATTCATTAGAGTTAGTTAAATCTGTTTTATTAACAATCTCTGTCAGCGTGGCTACGTTATCAATTTGTAATGTATCTATCCGCTTAGATAGATCTTCCCGTACTTTGCTAACATTAATATTGAAACATAATTCTATAGCTTTAATGTCATTTCCTAATTTGTGATGTATCTCTGATATGATTTGAGTTGTGACTGTTACGACCTCCTCCTTCATGTCCGTAACTTCCTTTACAATAGAAGCATTTATGTCTACATTTATACCCTCTTCAATCAGTTTACATTGACCTTCCAATTTGACCTGCAATTCACCAACAGTGCCATTTAGATTGTCAAGTTGCTCCTTGAGTTTCTTCTGGGCCTCTGAAATGTGTACATGATGAGTGTTATTGTCTTCCTTAATTGAGCTCATACTAGCCTGTAGTTTCTGTTCTAGTTTTAACATGTGATTACTGTTAGCTAATTGGATTTCTATCACTTTTCCTGCCATGTCCTGTTTGACTTGATCAACTGAAGCTTTGAATTCTTCCTGTGCTTTACCTGCCCTTTCAAAAATTATCTGAGCTTTTTCCTGATTTTTCCTAGCTTCCTCCTGTGCTTTCTCCTGATTTTTCCTGACCTCCTCCTGTGTTTTCCTAGCTTCCTCCTGTGCTTTTCTTATTTCTGCTTGGATCTTTCTATCTTCCAATCTAGCCTGCTCCTGACTTAACCTGTCCTCCTCACGAGCTTTTTCCTGAGCTAAACTTATCTCTGCTCTTATCCTATTTGCCTCTTCCAAAGCTAACTTGGCTTCTTCTCTTTCCTTCTCTCTAGCTAGTCTATCTTCTTTTCTAGCCTTCTCTAAAGCTAACTTAACTTCTTCCTGTGCTTTTTCCTGATTTCTCCGAACCTCTTCCTGTGCTAATGTTATACTAGCCGTAGTAAGTGTTTGAGCAACTGCTAACTCTGCTTTGACTTCTGATTTTACAGTAGCTACTGATTTCTGTATCTCGGTTTTCAATTGTTTAATGTTGTTATGTGTTAACTGGTGGAGGGCTTCAAGGTCTTTGGTCAACATACTTTGACCTTCCTTCATGGTCTCCAGCATGGTTCGAATGAACGTCGTATCATTCGTTGACATCTTTCTTCTTTTCTTGAGAATAAGGGAAGTATCGACTACAAAAATTACCAGTGAATATCCAGATTGACCAACGCATACATTTTATACCAGTAATGGAATATATAGAACATCTTAATCCTACTTACATCTATATCAATCGCGACTTGTCTCGTATACTTGTTGTCCCATTTTACCGAACTGACATCGCTTCATTCTATCATCTCACTTAACCTATGTTTAACAACATGAATTTACTTCTAAATTTACTATTACATGACAAATGTCGTTAGCTGGTTTACAAATTATGCCTCACAACTATAGTGTACTCCACTAATCTTCTGATGTTGTGTTCATCTCAACAATCATTAAATTCGGGATCGGCATTTTTCTTTTCAAAACTAATATGGCCTCACTCTCGAGTACTTCCAAACTTCTTCTCTCAAGTGCTTTTTCGAATGCATTCCGAATGCTTTTCGAACGCCCCACGGATGGGTATGCCATTTAAATAAATATACTATCTATATGCGCCCGAAGAAACCCATCAGTACTTATATCCAATGCCCGAAAAAGGATTGCAGACATGTAAGCTACCCAGCTCACAAGCTTATCATGCCTACTAAGTAAAATTGGGAATTCCAGGAACATACAGGATAGATATTATTCGTAAAGAAAATAGTACTACTAGACAAGGTACAAATTTCTACTATTATTTACATTTAGAACAACCGAGAAACTCCAATCTCGAGGGGTGATAAGGTCTAATCTATAGTGAGCGCCTGTATCTATACCTCGTAGTACTATTTTCGACGATGACGACAATGAAAACGTAATCAGTTTAGATAAAATTTGACTAAGTTGCTAAAAAGCACTAGCCGTTTATTAAGCTAATAAAATATGTAACAACTGACTTCCTCCCTTAATGCTGTGTCTCCCTGACACTTCAACAAAAATAATTGCAAAGATAAATTTGCACGTGGCATTACTATCGTAAGAAAATGTGAAACGGCGTAACATTAAGTATTGCCCTATTTTATACAGGTCCGCTTCAACTATGAACCGTAGTTCCATATCTACTCAAATTATTCATGAACTATGCGCATATATACATCTTTTTATGAAATTCAAATCTTACACTTCATTACGTCGAAGATTACATTTTCTTCCTCCCTTAAGTCTTTCATCTACTCCATTTCTCTTAAATATCAAATTCAAATTCAAACATACACCGCAACTATCGTGTTGAAAGTAATAAATACTCGTCATAATCAATTAAACATAAGTGACGAACATTCAAGTTAAGCACTGTTCCTTTTTACCTTTATCTATATATCATGAAATTCTGAAATAAGTGCTGAAATTCTTTACTGAGTTAACAATCTTCTGAAAAACGTGAATACTGTAAGTACACGGCATAAACCTTCGTTACCACACTTCTCCTCCATAATTATACAACAATTACTTTCTCTCTTAAACACCCTGTACAGAATCTTCCTTTACTACACTCTCATAACTTCACAATTATTGCATTCAATACTACAAATTTTAAGAGACTCCCCTGCATCCCTTCGTAAACTTACGTAACTCCTTTACGTTCATAACTCCTTAATCTGCACGGTAATTCAACTATAAACTACTACTTCAATACATATACTTCCTTTACTTAACATTTCTCCTCTATAATTGATACAACATCGCCTCGTGCTCGTAATTTCATTTCTGTAATAAATCTCTGTACTTTCACCTTTTTAATCACCCTGTGATTTAATTTCGTTAACTTTCCTCTTCACGTGTTTAATTCAGCTTTACATTTTATTACAACTTTTCAAGAAATATCAGTAAATATTCATATTCTTAACAAAAGATATAAGTTTGACTTCATTCCATTAATATTTGTTTAACAATTTCATTTATGTTCTTAACGCTCTAAATTTCATTAGACATCTGTGTTAAAGCTTTTCGTAATACTTTCGTTCATAGTAAATTTCTGACACTCGAATCAACATCATGAGTTGTCGAAATATTCTTTACACTTCGTGACGTTACTTCTTAAGTATACTGTACTTAAATTTGCTCCAATACATATCATTTTACTTCAATTATAATCTTACTCCTTCTTTACTTCGTTCAACGTTCTATTCCTTTTAAATAGTTTACTCTACATTCCTTTTCAATTTTAACGCTCTAAATCTCCTTAATACAATTCTTTTATATTCCTTTTTTAACGCTCTGAATTTCATTTAATACAATTGGTTCTAATTTACACTGAACAATTCCTTTCTATATTCCTCTCAATTCCTTTATATTCCTCTCAATTCCTTTATATTCCATCGCTGCGATAAAACAGATTTAATTAAATTAAATCTAACGCAAGTGTGAAAATATTTACACGATTTTACTTTACTTTAATCTTAGTGTTAATAGCATAATCATCATGCCAAAATTTCGTCCAAGTGACTGAAATTTTCCAAGAAATACGGCAAATAATTCCGTAGAAAAATATGAACAATCACAATAACAAGATCTACACAAATGTAATTACTTTGACAAAATTACACGTTTCAAATAATGCAGTTAAGAAAAATGCTGTTGAAAATATGCTGCAAAAATTATGCGGTTGCAAATTATGCGGTTGGTCAATTGGATAATCACAAAGCTAAACTACAATTCTACATTATAGAAGACAATTTTCTCACTACCTTGTGTTGACTTCTGAACTGTTGAAAATACTTGCATCGCTCCTTCCAGACCAAACTTGACGTGTTCATAGCAACGTCCACAGCTATGAAGACCGGTTCTGTGACAACACCAGCTGGGCTCGCGGTGACTGACCTCGCCGAGAACAGCTCTGCCAACTCCCGTCTCTCCTTCGCTCCAAGTAGGCCGGCTTCGATTCTCCATCTCTTCAGAATAGACATCATGGTTTCTTCAGAATAGACATCGGTTTTCTTCAGAATAGACATCGGTTTTCTTCAGAATAGACATCACGTTATAATACTGTCGTTTATACAAGCTTTTTCGTCTCTCAAGATGAGTTAAAACTCTCGTAGAATAGTATGAGTTTTGCTCGGTGATGTTGCGCTTTGCGTAGATATTTGTAGCGTCTTTCATGCTAGTGAATCTGGAATTCAACTGACATTCTTGTAGTCTTCAACTTCCCAATGCTTAACTTAGTACATGTCAAAATTCATATTCTTGACAATATACTTGAGACCTCCCCGCTGCTGCCTTGTAACTAGCATTTTCAATACAACGTTGAAATAAGCTTTATACGTAGAAATATTGAGTAGCTTCTTGTCGAAAATGTTTTTAATTATGTGGAATACTTTGTATAAGCACTGCTATATATGTGGTTGTAGCTTGCTCCCAAGTTACTGAAATTTCACTCTTCCTTTCTTCCAACCTTTGTGAACTGTAGCACTATTTTAAATATACTCGCTTATGCTCGAGGTCTTCTCTCGTTCAAATCTCAATTGGAAAGAACTCTCTCGTCCTGCTCTCCGCATTCCTCAAATTCTCGTCTCACTTCCTCTCCTCCCGTGGTGTGACGTAACTTCTACCACCTCTCCTGACTTCCGTCCGCAGTTCGACCTTCGCCTCTTCCCCTCTCTCATGACGTAACTCTCGCTTCAAGTGGCGTGATCTTTCTCGTAAAGTGAACCTCCTACTTTCGTGTAATGGAATATATGTCCATCTTTAAATCATTCCTACTTCCTTGTCTTTTATAAATGCATAAGATCTATAGTATTTCACTCATTTCCATACAGTTTTTCTCATATTACTCAAATTTTTAATAAATAAAAATTTTTATTCACTCATTTATTTTCTGGGGTCTTGGTTCATCTCCCGATCAGTTCTTGAGTAATGACCTTCAATAAATTCTGGCGCATTTCCCCGTTGCTAATTTCAAGTAAAGTATAGCCTGTACTTTCTTTAATACCAGTGATTTCTCTGCTCTTGAGACTGAATTTATTGATCTTTACTGTATCTGTGGGTAAAATCTTTTCAACTTGGAATGGTTGAATTTTCCAATGGATCTATCATCTTCCACTCTCACAATTTTGTAGCAATTATTTCCATAGACTGTATCTACTTTGAATGGTCCTTTGAACAGGTTACTGAATTTGATATACACTTTCTTCAGTACGTCAGCTTTCACAGGAATTCTGACTAATACAAGGTCTCCTTCTCGTAACGGTCCACTGAATCTCTTCCCTTCTAAACGTTTCAATCTCTTCTCAGCCGCTTTGTTCAACTGGATCCTTGCTTCTTCTATTCTCTGGTCCATCGGTGGTTCGTTATCTTCCGGAATATTGAAGATTCCGTCCCATGGTCGTACCGGTTTCTCTTCAAAATGTAACATGACTGGAATGTCATTGGTGCTCTCATGTCTCGTATTATTGATACAAAATTCCACTAGAGGTACAATCTTTACCCAATTCGCATGGTTATCTGCACTATACAAGCGAATGTACTTTGAAAATTCCAGCATCGTTCTTTCAATAGGATTCGTCTCTGGACTTCTAACTGATGAAAATAGGTGAACAATATCCAACCTATCCATCGCTCCCTGAAATTCTGCAGAAGTGAATTGTGTTCCATGGTCTGTTAATAGCCTCTCTGGTTTTCCTAACTTCGGAATAATGTTCCTCTCCAGGTGATATAAAACATTCCTCGTTGTTGCTTTCTGCATGGGATTGAGCATTACAATTTTGGAAAATACGTCCATTGTAACTAACACATACTAGTTTCCTCTGTCTCCTTTAGGTGCAGGTCCAAAAATATCCTGACTAAACAATTCCAATGGTTTCGTCGGAATAATCGCTTTAGGTTTCTCCTTCAATAGTTCAGAATTATATTTATTCTTCTGACAAAGTTCACAAGATCTGATTACTATGGTTATGGATTCTCTCATATTTATCCAGTAGAATTTTTCTAACATGGTATAGTATGTTTTATCAGTTCCTCCATGGCCTATACTTTTGTGTACTAACCAAATTAGTGGCACAATAAGTTCTGGTGGAATAGCAATTCGTACTTTCGTATGTCTGGCATCAATGTATTTACATACAGTTTCTCCCACGAGAATATAGTGTCTAGCTTTCCTTCTCGTTTCGAAGTATGAGGCGTGCCTCCTCGTCATTCTCCCTGATAAAAATCTATACATGTTTTTGAATGGTGCATGCTTCTCTTGAAAAAGAGGAATTCCTTTCAACTTATCCAGCGTTTCTTGATCTTCAGCATCTGTCTGGATAACATTAACTCTCACATCTCTCTCAGGAATCGGATGTCTGGAAAGAATATCTGCTAGAAGGTTGTCTTTTCCAGGTACATGAACTATCGTGGCATCAAATTGTTGCAAAAACATGGTCCATCTTGTCATCCTATCGCTTGATAAATCTGACTTCAACATGAATTCTAGTGCTTTATGATCCGTTCTTATTATGATCTTGTGTCCCAGCAATAATTTCTTCCAACTTTGTAGAGCATTTATGACGGCTAAAGCTTCACGCTCATTCGTGAAGTAATTCAGCTCGTGCGTGCGTAACTTCCTGCTGCTGAATGAAATATAGTGAGGATTTCCATCTTGATCTTTCTGATATAAGACTGCACTAATACCGACTCGTGAAGCATCTGTTTCTATGATGAACGTTCTTTCAAAATCTGGGTACTCCAACTTGATGTTATCTCTTAGCATTTCCTTTGCTTGAATAAAGGCATTCTCAGCAGCTGCATCCCATTTCCATCTATTGTTCTTCTTTAGAAGCTCATGTAGAGGTCCATGATTTCTGAATATCGTGGACAATGACTACTGAAAAATTGGCATAGACCCGCAAAAGCTCTGATGTCTTTGATTTTCTTGGGTGTTGGAAATTTCAAAATTGCTTCAATCTTGTCTTCTTTCGGATGGTAACCAAATCTGTCTATAGTATGCCCAAGAAAGTTGATCTTTTCTTGAAAGAAATGACATTTATCCAACTTCACCTTGATGTTTGCACTTCTAAGGTTATCAAATAGCTTCGTCAAATGCATGAAATGTTGCTCTGGTGTCTCTGAAGATATGATGATATCGTCCACGTAACAAATAGCAAATTGTTTCACTTCTTCACTCAACTTGTCATCCAAGGCTCTGATAAGTGCTGGACTTGAATTTACCAATCCATATGGTACTCTTTGGTATAAATAACAGGTTTGATTGAACATGAACCCTGTATAACATTTGCTGTCTTCTGTAAGCTCTATTTGATGAAATGCCGCAGTTAAATCAATCACTGAGAAACAGGTTTTATTCTTGAATCTCCTCAGTAGTTCTCTAATTTTCGGTGGCCTGTCGAATTCTTTCAGCAGAAGAGTATTTATGCCCCTGGCATCTAAACATAGTCTAAGACTACCATCTGCTTTCTTCACAACAGTGAGTGGATTTAAATAAGGAGTTGTTTGCTTTCTGATAATTCCTTCCTTTTCCATGCCTTTTATGAGCTCTGTCACTTCAGCTTGATACTTCTCCGGAATTGGATATAATTTCTTCTGATAAGGTGTGTCGTCAGTTAGCTTAATCTGATATTTATATCCTCTTATAATACCTGGCTTGTTATCAAAAATGTCTGCATAAGTCGTGACTAATTCTTCAACTTCTCCCTCTGATCTTCAAAATTCTCAATCTTTCTGCCATAGTGAGGTATTCCTTCTGCTTCGATTTCCATAACAATCTTCACAAGATTTTCCTCTGTAGTTTCGTCAAACAAACTACACTCATTCTCTTCCTTCGTCTTATCCTCTGATTGATGTAGGCCTTCATTAAATCTTATGACTCCATTTCGTAAATCGATTACAGCTCCAGTCTTGGTTATAAAATCAATGCCTAAAATAGCATAAAAATTAATCTGGCTCAAGACTATGAATATCTGCTCATATCTGTGCTTATTTATAGAGAATTCCATTAGTGCTTGGACTTTACATTTCATGGTCTTGTCGTTAAATACGCCTCTGACTTTAATGGTTGAAACTGGCATTGCTATAAGTGAATTTCCATTCTTCAATCTGTGAAAACAGTTCTCTGATAAAATTGATGCTGTTGCTCCCGTATCTAGTAATGTTCTCAGGCATTCTCCTTCTGATATGATCTCTATAATCGGTAACCTTGCTACTCTATCTGTCTTCGTCTCTTCTCTCTCATATAGAAGATCTTCATTCGTGGCTTCATACAATTCATTAATTTGGATCTCATGTCTGGTTACGGTGCTGTTTTCTTCTCCTTTCACTTTTTGGAATTTGACGTTTTTTTTGTGCCCCTCCTGGGTCTTCATTCCTTCTATCTCTGCTTGTTCCAGGTTGAGGTTCTTGATTCCGGTTATGCTGTCCCTGATCTTGGTCTTTCGCATTTCTTTCTCTGAGATTCCTTAGGTACTCCTGACTTTCTCTTTCCCTGTCATCATAATACCTTCTTACATTGTTATTATTCCTCCAACCTTGTTGCTGTTGTTGCTGTCTTGAATAATTACCCGTGTTTCTCCAGTTCTGATATCCCCGATATCCATGATTATTCGTAGGGTTATTTCGATTATAATATCCCTCTCTACGATAATCATTGTTCCTGGTGTAATAGTTATTCCTCCATCTTTGATGTTCATATGGCCTTCCTTCTCTAGGTCTCTGATAATCTGGTCGAAATCGATTCTGCCCATATACCCTGGATCTAGTTGGACCTACTCCATTTTTGTTCTCTGTTTGCTGCATTTGATCGATGTGAATGGTGTGTATTTCTCTCGGTTCCTGGTTTCTATTTCTCTGGTTTTGATTTCCAGTTGAGTTGGTGGATACATTCGACGTGTGATCCAATCTTCTCAAAATTTCCGCCATTCCTCTAGAGTTTTCACGTTTGCTGAGATGAGGTGTCTCCTAACTTCTGTTGGTAGCTGACATGAAATAGCGTGAACCAAGTCTTCTTCCGCCAAAGGGGGTTGTAAATACTGCAAGCGTGCTAATTGTTTCGTGAAGAAACTTGCGTATTTCGTAGGACTGGAATATGCATACTTCTTAGAATAAATTTCCGCTCGTATATCCTGTTGAAGTTCCTTGCTCCAAAATCGTTTTTGCAGAGCTATCGCGAATTCATCAAACGTCTGATATGTGTATCTGAAAGCTCTGTGCCATACTAATGCTTCTGAATCTAAGTATTTTTCCACGACTCTCATATGTCTTTCACGAGGTATCCTATTGTCTTCTAAATACGACCTCATGTCTCTCAGAAATTCGACTGCTGTAATATTGCCTACTCCGCTGAATTTGTTCGGTTTCTCATCGTTATTCTTTATTACGACGATGTTGGCATTTGATCTAGTTTGGTAAGGTTCAAAATTTCCTCCAAATTCCCCTATTTCAGTGTGAAATGGCTCTTGACTGAAGTTAAAATTAGACTTCGGAATTTGCTGTTGACTACTCTCGCTTTCCTTATCCTCTTCTATCCTGTCTGTCCTAGCTTCTAATCTTCTTATTTCTTCTTTTAATTTTTCTTCTCTTGCTTGAAAAAGTCTCGCCAAGTCCTTTCTGATGTCCTCCCTGACTTCGGTTCTTAACGTTGATGAAAATGGAGCATCTCCTATCATGAGTGACCTTAATTGCTGTTCAATTTCTCTGATATCCTCATCCTGTTTTGATTGAATTTTCGCTAGTTCTCTGCTTATCCCATCGACCGTACATTTAATTTTGTCAAATTCATTAGAGTTAGTTAAATCTGTTTTATTAACAATCTCTGTCAGCGTGGCTACGTTATCAATTTGTAATGTATCTATCCGCTTAGATAGATCTTCCCGTACTTTGCTAACATTAATATTGGAACATAATTCCATAGCTTTAATGTCATTTGCTAATTTGTGATGTATCTCTGATATGATTTGAGTTGTGACTGTTACGACCTCCTCCTTCATGTCCTAACTGCCTTTACAATAGAAGCATTTATGTCTACATTTATACCCTCTTCAATCAGTTTACATTGACCTTCCAATTTGACCTGCAATTCACCAACAGTGCCATTTAGATTGTCAAGTTGCTCCTTGAGTTTCTTCTGGGCCTCTGAAATGTGTACATGATGAGTGTTATTGTCTTCTTTAATTGAGCTCATGCTAGCCTGTAGTTTCTGTTCTAGTTTTAACATGTGATTACTGTTAGCTAATTGGATTTCTATCACTTTTCCTGCCATGTCCTGTTTGACTTGATCAACTGAAGCTTTGAATTCTTCCTGTGCTTTACCTGCCCTTTCAAAAATTATCTGAGCTTTTTCCTGATTTTTCCTAGCTTCCTCCTGTGCTTTCTCCTGATTTTTCCTGACCTCCTCCTGTGTTTTCCTAGCTTCCTCCTGTGCTTTTCTTATTTCTGCTTGGATCTTTCTATCTTCCAATCTAGCCTGCTCCTGACTTAACCTGTCCTCCTCACGAGCTTTTTCCTGAGCTAAACTTATCTCTGCTCTTATCCTATTTGCCTCTTCCAAAGCTAACTTGGCTTCTTCTCTTTCCTTCTCTCTAGCTAGTCTATCTTCTTTTCTAGCCTTCTCTAAAGCTAACTTAACTTCTTCCTGTGCTTTTTCCTGATTTCTCCGAACCTCTTCCTGTGCTAATGTTATACTAGCCGTAGTAAGTGTTTGAGCAACTGCTAACTCTGCTTTGACTTCTGATTTTACAGTAGCTACTGATTTCTGTATCTCGGTTTTCAATTGATTAATGTTGTTATGTGTTAACTGGTGGAGGGCTTCAAGGTCTTTGGTCAACATACTTTGACCTTCCTTCATGGTCTCAAGCATGGTTCGAATGAACGTCATATCATTCGTTGACATCTTTCTTCTTTTCTTGAGAATAAGGGAAGTATCGACTACAAAAATTACCAGTGAATATCCAGATGGACCAACGCATACATTTTATACCAGTAATGGAATATATAGAACATCTTAATCCTACTTACATCTATATCAATCGCGACTTGTCTCGTATACTTGTTGTCCCATTTTACCGAACTGACATCGCTTCATTCTATCATCTCACTTAACCTATGTTTAACAACATGAATTTACTTCTAAATTTACTATTACATGACAAATGTCGTTAGCTGGTTTACAAATTATGCCTCACAACTATAGTGTACTCCACTAATCTTCTGATGTTGTGTTCATCTCAACAATCATTAAATTCGGGATCGGCATTTTTCTTTTCAAAACTAATATGGCCTCACTCTCGAGTACTTCCAAACTTCTTCTCTCAAGTGCTTTTTCGAATGCATTCCGAATGCTTTTCGAACGCCCCACGGATGGGTATGCCATTTAAATAAATATACTATCTATATGCGCCCGAAGAAACCCATCAGTACTTATATCCAATGCCCGAAAAAGGATTGCAGACATGTAAGCTACCCAGCTCACAAGCTTATCATGCCTACTAAGTAAAATTGGGAATTCTAGGAACATACAGGATAGATATTATTCGTAAAGAAAATAGTACTACTAGACAAGGTACAAATTTCTACTATTATTTACATTTAGAACAACCGAGAAACTCCAATCTCGAGGGGTGATAAGGTCTAATCTATAGTGAGCGCCTGTATCTATACCTCGTAGTACTATTTTCGACGATGACGACAATGAAAACGTAATCAGTTTAGATAAAATTTGACTAAGTTGCTAAAAAGCACTAGCCGTTTATTAGGCTAATAAAACATGTAACAACTGACTTCCTCCCTTAATGCTGTGTCTCCCTGACACTTCAACAAAAATAATTGCAAAGATAAATTTGCACGTGGCATTACTATCGTAAGAAAATGTGAAACGGCGTAACATTAAGTATTGCCCTATTTTATACAGGTCCGCTTCAACTATGAACCGTAGTTCCATATCTACTCAAATTATTTATGAACTATGTGCATATATACATCTTTTTATGAAATTCAAATCTTACACTTCATAACGTCGAAGATTACATTTTCTTCCTCCCTTAAGTCTTTCATCTACTCCATTTCTCTTAAATATCAAATTCAAATTCAAACATACACCGCAACTATCGTGTTGAAAGTAATAAATACTCGTCATAATCAATTAAACATAAGTGACGAACATTCAAGTTAAGCACTGTTCCTTTTTACCTTTATCTATATATCATGAAATTCTGAAATAAGTGCTGAAATTCTTTACTGAGTTAACAATCTTCTGAAAAACGTGAATACTGTAAGTGCACGGCATAAACCTTCGTTACCACACTTCTCCTCCATAATTATACAACAATTACTTTCTCTCTTAAACACCCTGTACAGAATCTTCCTTTACTACACTCTCATAACTTCACAATTATTGCATTCAATACTACAAATTTTAAGAGACTCCCCTGCGTCCCTTCGTAAACTTACGTAACTCCTTTACGTTCATAACTCCTTAATCTGCACGGTAATTCAACTATAAACTTCTACTTCAATACATATACTTCCTTTACTTAACATTTCTCCTCTATAATTGATACAACATCGCCTCGTGCTCGTAATTTCATTTCTGTAATAAATCTCTGTACTTTCACCTTTTTAATCACCCTGTGATTTAATTTCGTTAACTTTCCTCTTCACGTGTTTAATTCAGCTTTACATTTTATTACAACTTTTCAAGAAATATCAGTAAATATTCATATTCTTAACAAAATATATATGTTTGACTTCATTCCATTAATATTTGTTTAACAATTTCATTTATGTTTTTAACGCTCTAAATTTCATTAGACATCTGTGTTAAAGCTTTTCGTAATACTTTCGTTCATAGTAAATTTCTGACACTCGAATCAACATCATGAGTTGTCGAAATATTCTTTACACTTCGTGACGTTACTTCTTAAGTATACTGTACTTAAATTTGCTCCAATACATATCATTTTACTTCAATTATAATCTTACTCCTTCTTTACTTCGTTCAACGTTCTATTCCTTTTTAAATAGTTTACTCTACATTCCTTTTCAATTTTAACGCTCTAAATCTCCTTAATACAATTCCTTTCAATAATTCCTTTATATTCCTTTTTTAACGCTCTGAATTTCATTTAATACAATTGGTTCCAATTTACACTGAACAATTCCTTTCTATATTCCTCTCAATTCCTTTATATTCCTCTCAATTCCTTTATATTCCATCGCTGCGATAAAACAGATTTAATTAAATTAAATCTAACGCAAGTGTGAAAATATTTACACGATTTTACTTTACTTTAATCTTAGTGTTAATAGCATAATCATCATGCCAAAATTTCGTCCAAGTGACTGAAATTTTCCAAGAAATACGGCAAATAATTCCGTAGAAAAATATGAACAATCACAATAACAAGATCTACACAAATGTAATTACTTTGACAAAATTACACGTTTCAAATAATGCAGTTAAGAAAAATGCTGTTGAAAATATGCTGCAAAAATTATGCGGTTGAAAATTATGCGGTTGGTCAATTGGATAATCACAAAGCTAAACTACAATTCTACATTATAAAAGACAATTTTCTCACTACCTTGTGTTGACTTCTGAACTGTTGAAAATACTTGCATCGCTCCTTCCAGACCAAACTTGACGTGTTCATAGCAACGTTCACAGCTATGAAGACCGGTTCTGTGACAACACCAGCTGGGCTCGCGGAGACTGACCTCGCCGAGAACAGCTCTGCCAACTCCCGTCTCTCCTTCGCTCCAAGTAGGCCGGCTTCGATTCTCCATCTCTTCAGAATAGACATTATGGTTTCTTCAGAATAGACATCGGTTTTCTTCAGAATAGACATCACGTTATAATACTGTCGTTTATACAAGCTTTTTCGTCTCTCAAGATGAGTTAAAACTCTCGTAGAATAGTATGAGTTTTGCTCGGTGATGTTGCGCTTTGCGTAGATATTTGTAGCGTCTTTCATGCTAGTGAATCTGGAATTCAACTGACATTCTTGTAGTCTTCAACTTCCCAATGCTTAACTTAGTACATGTCAAAATTCATATTCTTGACAATATACTTGAGACCTCCCCGCTGCTGCCTTGTAACTAGCATTTTCAATACAACGTTGAAATAAGCTTTATACGTAGAAATATTGAGTAGCTTCTTGTCGAAAATGTTTTTAATTATGTGGAATACTTTGTATAAGCACTGCTATATATGTGGTTGTAGCTTGCTCCCAAGTTACTGAAATTTCACTCTTCCTTTCTTCCAACCTTTGTGAACTGTAGCACTATTTTAAATATACTCGCTTATGCTCGAGGTCTTCTCTCGTTCAAATCTCAATTGGAAAGAACTCTCTCGTCCTGCTCTCCGCATTCCTCAAATTCTCGTCTCACTTCCTCTCCTCCCGTGGTGTGACGTAACTTCTACCACCTCTCCTGACTTCCGTCCGCAGTTCGACCTTCGCCTCTTCCCCTCTCTCATGACGTAACTCTCGCTTCAAGTGGCGTGATCTTTCTCGTAAAGTGAACCTCCTACTTTCGTGTAATGGAATATATGTCCATCTTTAAATCATTCCTACTTCCTTGTCTTTATAAATGCATAAGATCTATAGTATTTCACTCATTTCCATACAGTTTTTCTCATATTACTCAAATTTTTAATAAATAAAAATTTTTATTCACTCATTTATTTTCTGGGGTCTTGGTTCATCTCCCGATCAGTTCTTGAGTAATGACCTTCAATAAATTCTGGCGCATTTCCCCGTTGCTAATTTCAAGTAAAGTATAGCCTGTACTTTCTTTAATACCAGTGATTTCTCTGCTCTTGAGACTGAATTTATTGATCTTTACTGTATCTGTGGGTAAAATCTTTCCAACTTGGAATGGTTGAATTTTCCAATGGATCTATCATCTTCCACTCTCACAATTTTGTAGCAATTATTTCCATAGACTGTATCTACTTTGAATGGTCCTTTGAACAGGTTACTGAATTTGATATACACTTTCTTCAGTACGTCAGCTTTCACAGGAATTCTGACTAATACAAGGTCTCCTTCTCGTAACGGTCCACTGAATCTCTTCCCTTCTAAACGTTTCAATCTCTTCTCAGCCGCTTTGTTCAACTGGATCCTTGCTTCTTCTATTCTCTGGTCCATCGGTGGTTCGTTATCTTCCGGAATATTGAAGATTCCGTCCCATGGTCGTACCGGTTTCTCTTCAAAATGTAACATGACTGGAATGTCAATGGTGCTCTCATGTCTCGTATTATTGATACAAAATTCCACTAGAGGTACAATCTTTACCCAATTCGCATGGTTATCTGCACTATACAAGCGAATGTACTTTGAAAATTCCAGCATCGTTCTTTCAATAGGATTCGTCTCTGGACTTCTAACTGATGAAAATAGGTGAACAATATCCAACCTATCCATCGCTCCCTGAAATTCTGCAGAAGTGAATTGTGTTCCATGGTCTGTTAATAGCCTCTCTGGTTTTCCTAACTTCGGAATAATGTTCCTCTCCAGGTGATATAAAACATTCCTCGTTGTTGCTTTCTGCATGGGATTGAGCATTACAATTTTGGAAAATACGTCCATTGTAACTAACACATACTGGTTTCCTCTGTCTCCTTTAGGTGCAGGTCCAAAAATATCCTGACTAAACAATTCCAATGGTTTCGTCGGAATAATCGCTTTAGGTTTCTCCTTCAATAGTTCAGAATTATATTTATTCTTCTGACAAAGTTCACAAGATCTGATTACTATGGTTATGGATTCTCTCATATTTATCCAGTAGAATTTTTCTAACATGGTATAGTATGTTTTATCAGTTCCTCCATGGCCTATACTTTTGTGTACTAACCAAATTAGTGGCACAATAAGTTCTGGTGGAATAGCAATTCGTACTTTCGTATGTCTGGCATCAATGTATTTACATACAGTTTCTCCCACGAGAATATAGTGTCTAGCTTTCCTTCTCGTTTCGAAGTATGAGGCGTGCCTCCTCGTCATTCTCCCTGATGAAAATCGATAAATGTTCCTGAATGGTGCATGCTTCTCTTGAAAAAGAGGAATTCTTTTCAACTTATCCAGCGTTTCTTGATCTTCAGCATCTGTCTGGATAACATTAACTCTCACATCTCTCTCAGGAATCGGATGTCTGGAAAGAATATCTGCTAGAAGGTTGTCTTTTCCAGGTACATGAACTATCGTGGCATCAAATTGTTGCAAAAACATGGTCCATCTTGTCATCCTATCGCTTGATAAATCTGACTTCAACATGAATTCTAGTGCTTTATGATCCGTTCTTATTATGATCTTGTGTCCCAGCAATAATTTCTTCCAACTTTGTAGAGCATTTATGACGGCTAAAGCTTCAAGCTCCGTCGTGAAGTAATTCAGCTCGTGCGTGCGTAACTTCCTGCTGCTGAATGAAATATAGTGAGGATTTCCATCTTGATCTTTCTGATATAAGACTGCACTAATACCGACTCGTGAAGCATCTGTTTCTATGATGAACGTTCTTTCAAAATCTGGGTACTCCAACTTGATGTTATCTCTTAGCATTTCCTTTGCTTGAATAAAGGCATTCTCAGCAGCTGCATCCCATTTCCATCTATTGTTCTTCTTTAGAAGCTCATGTAGAGGTGCCATGATTTCTGAATATCGTGGACAATGACTACTGAAAAATTGGCATAGACCCGCAAAAGCTCTGATGTCTTTGATTTTCTTGGGTGTTGGAAATTTCAAAATTGCTTCAATCTTGTCTTCTTTCGGATGGTAACCAAATCTGTCTATAGTATGCCCAAGAAAGTTGATCTTTTCTTGAAAGAAATGACATTTATCCAACTTCACCTTGATGTTTGCACTTCTAAGGTTATCAAATAGCTTCGTCAAATGCATGAAATGTTGCTCTGGTGTCTCTGAAGATATGATGATATCGTCCACGTAACAAATAGCAAATTGTTTCACTTCTTCACTCAACTTGTCATCCAAGGCTCTGATAAGTGCTGGACTTGAATTTACCATTCCATATGGTACTCTTTGGTATAAATAACAGGTTTGATTGAACATGAACCCTGTATAACATTTGCTGTCTTCTGTAAGCTCTATTTGATGAAATGCCGCAGTTAAATCAATCACTGAGAAACAGGTTTTATTCTTGAATCTCCTCAGTAGTTCTCTAATTTTCGGTGGCCTGTCGAATTCTTTCAGCAGAAGAGTATTTATGCCCCTGGCATCTAAACATAGTCTAAGACTACCATCTGCTTTCTTCACAACAGTGAGTGGATTTAAATAAGGAGTTGTTTGCTTTCTGATAATTCCTTCCTTTTCCATGCCTTTTATGAGCTCTGTCACTTCAGCTTGATACTTCTCCGGAATTGGATATAATTTCTTCTGATAAGGTGTGTCGTCAGTTAGCTTAATCTGATATTTATAACCTCTTATAATACCTGGCTTGTTATCAAAAATGTCTGCATAAGTCGTGACTAATTCTTCAACTTCTCCCTCTGATCTTCAAAATTCTCAATCTTTCTGCCATAGTGAGGTATTCCTTCTGCTTCGATTTCCATAACAATCTTCACAAGATTTTCCTCTGTAGTTTCGTCAAACAAACTACACTCATTCTCTTCCTTCGTCTTATCCTCTGATTGATGTAGGCCTTCATTAAATCTTATGACTCCATTTCGTAAATCGATTACAGCTCCAGTCTTGGTTATAAAATCAATGCCTAAAATAGCATAAAAATTAATCTGGCTCAAGACTATGAATATCTGCTCATATCTGTGCTTATTTATAGAGAATTCCATTAGTGCTTGGACTTTACATTTCATGGTCTTGTCGTTAAATACGCCTCTGACTTTAATGGTTGAAACTGGCATTGCTATAAGTGAATTTCCATTCTTCAATCTGTGAAAACAGTTCTCTGATAAAATTGATGCTGTTGCTCCCGTATCTAGTAATGTTCTCAGGCATTCTCCTTCTGATATGATCTCTATAATCGGTAACCTTGCTACTCTATCTGTCTTCGTCTCTTCTCTCTCATATAGAAGATCTTCATTCGTGGCT
Source organism: Meconema thalassinum (assembly GCA_946902985.2). Taxonomy (NCBI): domain Eukaryota; kingdom Metazoa; phylum Arthropoda; class Insecta; order Orthoptera; family Tettigoniidae; genus Meconema; species Meconema thalassinum. The sequence continues at coordinate 1,062,454 of CAMPQE020000024.1, forward strand.
TCATACAATTCATTAATTTGGATCTCATGTCTGGTTACGGTGCTGTTTTCTTCTCCTTTCACTTTTTGGAATTTGACGTTTTTTTTGTGCCCCTCCTGGGTCTTCATTCCTTCTATCTCTGCTTGTTCCAGGTTGAGGTTCTTGATTCCGGTTATGCTGTCCCTGATCTTGGTCTTTCGCATTTCTTTCTCTGAGATTCCTTAGGTACTCCTGACTTTCTCTTTCCCTGTCATCATAATACCTTCTTACATTGTTATTATTCCTCCAACCTTGTTGCTGTTGTTGCTGTCTTACCCGTGTTTCTCCAGTTCTGATATCCCCGATATCCATGATTATTCGTAGGGTTATTTCGATTATAATATCCCTCTCTACGATAATCATTGTTCCTGGTGTAATAGTTATTCCTCCATCTTTGATGTTCATATGGCCTTCCTTCTCTAGGTCTCTGATAATCTGGTCGAAATCGATTCTGCCCATATACCCTGGATCTAGTTGGACCTACTCCATTTTTGTTCTCCTCTGTTTGCTGCATTTGATCGATGTGAATGGTGTGTATTTCTCTCGGTTCCTGGTTTCTATTTCTCTGGTTTTGATTTCCAGTTGAGTTGGTGGATACATTCGACGTGTGATCCAATCTTCTCAAAATTTCCGCCATTCCTTCTAGAGTTTTCACGTTTGCTGAGATGAGGTGTCTCCTAACTTCTGTTGGTAGCTGACATGAAATAGCGTGAACCAAGTCTTCTTCCGCCAAAGGGGGTTGTAAATACTGCAAGCGTGCTAATTGTTTCGTGAAGAAACTTGCGTATTTCGTAGGACTGGAATATGCATACTTCTTAGAATAAATTTCCGCTCGTATATCCTGTTGAAGTTCCTTGCTCCAAAATCGTTTTTGCAGAGCTATCGCGAATTCTTCAAACGTCTGATATGTGTATCTGAAAGCTCTGTGCCATACTAATGCTTCTGAATCTAAGTATTTTTCCACGACTCTCATATGTCTTTCACGAGGTATCCTATTGTCTTCTAAATACGACCTCATGTCTCTCAGAAATTCGACTGCTGTAATATTGCCTACTCCGCTGAATTTGTTCGGTTTCTCATCGTTATTCTTTATTACGACGATGTTGGCATTTGATCTAGTTTGGTAAGGTTCAAAATTTCCTCCAAATTCCCCTATTTCAGTGTGAAATGGCTCTTGACTGAAGTTAAAATTAGACTTCGGAATTTGCTGTTGACTACTCTCGCTTTCCTTATCCTCTTCTATCCTGTCTGTCCTAGCTTCTAATCTTCTTATTTCTTCTTTTAATTTTTCATCTCTTGCTTGAAAAAGTCTCGCCAAGTCCTTTCTGATGTCCTCCCTGACTTCGGTTCTTAACGTTGATGAAAATGGAGCATCTCCTATCATGAGTGACCTTAATTGCTGTTCAATTTCTCTGATATCCTCATCCTGTTTTGATTGAATTTTCGCTAGTTCTGTGCTTATCCCATCGACCGTACATTTAATTTTGTCAAATTCATTAGAGTTAGTTAAATCTGTTTTATTAACAATCTCTGTCAGCGTGGCTACGTTATCAATTTGTAATGTATCTATCCGCTTAGATAGATCTTCCCGTACTTTGCTAACATTAATATTGGAACATAATTCTATAGCTTTAATGTCATTTGCTAATTTGTGATGTATCTCTGATATGATTTGAGTTGTGACTGTTACGACCTCCTCCTTCATGTCCGTAACTTCCTTTACAATAGAAGCATTTATGTCTACATTTATACCCTCTTCAATCAGTTTACATTGACCTTCCAATTTGACCTGCAATTCACCAACAGTGCCATTTAGATTGTCAAGTTGCTCCTTGAGTTTCTTCTGGGCCTCTGAAATGTGTACATGATGAGTGTTATTGTCTTCCTTAATTGAGCTCATGCTAGCCTGTAGTTTCTGTTCTAGTTTTAACATGTGATTACTGTTAGCTAATTGGATTTCTATCACTTTTCCTGCCATGTCCTGTTTGACTTGATCAACTGAAGCTTTGAATTCTTCCTGTGCTTTACCTGCCCTTTCAAAAATTATCTGAGCTTTTTCCTGATTTTTCCTAGCTTCCTCCTGTGCTTTCTCCTGATTTTTCCTGACCTCCTCCTGTGTTTTCCTAGCTTCCTCCTGTGCTTTTCTTATTTCTGCTTGGATCTTTCTATCTTCCAATCTAGCCTGCTCCTGACTTAACCTGTCCTCCTCACGAGCTTTTTCCTGAGCTAAACTTATCTCTGCTCTTATCCTATTTGCCTCTTCCAAAGCTAACTTGGCTTCTTCTCTTTCCTTCTCTCTAGCTAGTCTATCTTCTTTTCTAGCCTTCTCTAAAGCTAACTTAACTTCTTCCTGTGCTTTTTCCTGATTTCTCTGAACCTCTTCCTGTGCTAATGTTATACTAGCCGTAGTAAGTGTTTGAGCAACTGCTAACTCTGCTTTGACTTCTGATTTTACAGTAGCTACTGATTTCTGTATCTCGGTTTTCAATTGTTTAATGTTGTTATGTGTTAACTGGTGGAGGGCTTCAAGGTCTTTGGTCAACATACTTTGACCTTCCTTCATGGTCTCCAGCATGGTTCGAATGAACGTCATATCATTCGTTGACATCTTTCTTCTTTTCTTGAGAATAAGGGAAGTATCGACTACAAAAATTACCAGTGAATATCCAGATTGACCAACGCATACATTTTATACCAGTAATGGAATATATAGAACATCTTAATCCTACTTACATCTATATCAATCGCGACTTGTCTCGTATACTTGTTGTCCCATTTTACCGAACTGACATCGCTTCATTCTATCATCTCACTTAACCTATGTTTAACAACATGAATTTACTTCTAAATTTACTATTACATGACAAATGTCGTTAGCTGGTTTACAAATTATGCCTCACAACTATAGTGTACTCCACTAATCTTCTGATGTTGTGTTCATCTCAACAATCATTAAATTCGGGATCGGCATTTTTCTTTTCAAAACTAATATGGCCTCACTCTCGAGTACTTCCAAACTTCTTCTCTCAAGTGCTTTTTCGAATGCATTCCGAATGCTTTTCGAACGCCCCACGGATGGGTATGCCATTTAAATAAATATACTATCTATATGCGCTAGAAGAAACCCATCAGTACTTATATCCAATGCCCGAAAAAGGATTGCAGACATGTAAGCTACCCAGCTCACAAGCTTATCATGCCTACTAAGTAAAATTGGGAATTCCAGGAACATACAGGATAGATATTATTCGTAAAGAAAATAGTACTACTAGACAAGGTACAAATTTCTACTATTATTTACATTTAGAACAACCGAGAAACTCCAATCTCGAGGGGTGATAAGGTCTAATCTATAGTGAGCGCCTGTATCTATACCTCGTAGTACTATTTTCGACGATGACGACAATGAAAACGTAATCAGTTTAGATAAAATTTGACTAAGTTGCTAAAAAGCACTAGCCGTTTATTAAGCTAATAAAACCTGTAACAACTGACTTCCTCCCTTAATGCTGTGTCTCCCTGACACTTCAAAAAAATTATTGCAAAGATAAATTTGCACGTGGCATTACTATCGTAAGAAAATGTGAAACGGCGTAACATTAAGTATTGCCCTATTTTATACAGGTCCGCTTCAACTATGAACCGTAGTTCCATATCTACTCAAATTATTCATGAACTATGTGCAAATATACATCTTTTTATGAAATTCAAATCTTACACTTCATAACGTCGAAGATTACATTTTCTTCCTCCCTTAAGTCTTTCATCTACTCCATTTCTCTTAAATATCAAATTCAAATTCAAACATACACCGCAACTATCGTGTTGAAAGTAATAAATACTCGTCATAATCAATTAAACATAAGTGACGAACATTCAAGTTAAGCACTGTTCCTTTTTACCTTTATCTATATATCATGAAATTCTGAAATAAGTGCTGAAATTCTTTACTGAGTTAACAATCTTCTGAAAAACGTGAATACTGTAAGTGCACGGCATAAACCTTCGTTACCACACTTCTCCTCCATAATTATACAACAATTACTTTCTCTCTTAAACACCCTGTACAGAATCTTCCTTTACTACACTCTCATAACTTCACAATTATTGCATTCAATACTACAAATTTTAAGAGACTCCCCTGCGTCCCTTCGTAAACTTACGTAACTCCTTTACGTTCATAACTCCTTAATCTGCACGGTAATTCAACTATAAACTTCTACTTCAATACATATACTTCCTTTACTTAACATTTCTCCTCTATAATTGATACAACATCGCCTCGTGCTCGTAATTTCATTTCTGTAATAAATCTCTGTACTTTCACCTTTTTAATCACCCTGTGATTTAATTTCGTTAACTTTCCTCTTCACGTGTTTAATTCAGCTTTACATTTTATTACAACTTTTCAAGAAATATCAGTAAATATTCATATTCTAGACAAAAGATATAAGTTTGACTTCATTCCATTAATATTTGTTTAACAATTTCATTTATGTTTTTAACGCTCCAAATTTCATTAGACATCTGTGTTAAAGCTTTTCGTAATACTTTCGTTCATAGTAAATTTCTGACACTCGAATCAACATCATGAGTTGTCGAAATATTCTTTACACTTCGTGACGTTACTTCTTAAGTATACTGTACTTAAATTTGCTCCAATACATATAATTTTATTTCAATTATAATCTTACTCCTTCTTTACTTCGTTCAACGTTCTATTCCTTTTTAAATAGTTTACTCTACATTCCTTTTCAATTTTAACGCTCTAAATCTCCTTAATACAATTCCTTTCAATAATTCCTTTATATTCCTTTTTTAACGCTCTGAATTTCATTTAATACAATTGGTTCCAATTTACACTGAACAATTCCTTTCTATATTCCTCTCAATTCCTTTATATTCCTCTCAATTCCTTTATATTCCATCGCTGCGATAAAACAGATTTAATTAAATTAAATCTAACGCAAGTGTGAAAATATTTACACGATTTTACTTTACTTTAATCTTAGTGTTAATAGCATAATCATCATGCCAAAATTTCGTCCAAGTGACTGAAATTTTCCAAGAAATACGGCAAATAATTTCGTAGAAAAATATGAACAATCACAATAACAAGATCTACACAAATGTAATTACTTTGACAAAATTACACGTTTCAAATAATGCAGTTAAGAAAAATGCTGTTGAAAATATGCTGCAAAAATTATGCGGTTGAAAATTATGCGGTTGGTCAATTGGATAATCACAAAGCTAAACTACAATTCTACATTATAAAAGACAATTTTCTCACTACCTTGTGTTGACTTCTGAACTGTTGAAAATACTTGCATCGCTCCTTCCAGACCAAACTTGACGTGTTCATAGCAACGTTCACAGCTATGAAGACCGGTTCTGTGACAACACCAGCTGGGCACGCGGAGACTGACCTCGCCGAGAACAGCTCTGCCAACTCCCGTCTCTCCTTCGCTCCAAGTAGGCCGGCTTCGATTCTCCATCTCTTCAGAATAGACATTATGGTTTCTTCAGAATAGACATCGGTTTTCTTCAGAATAGACATCACGTTATAATACTGTCGTTTATACAAGCTTTTTCGTCTCTCAAGATGAGTTAAAACTCTCGTAGAATAGTATGAGTTTTGCTCGGTGATGTTGCGCTTTGCGTAGATATTTGTAGCGTCTTTCATGCTAGTGAATCTGGAATTCAACTGACATTCTTGTAGTCTTCAACTTCCCAATGCTTAACTTAGTACATGTCAAAATTCATATTCTTGACAATATACTTGAGACCTCCCCGCTGCTGCCTTGTAACTAGCATTTTCAATACAACGTTGAAATAAGCTTTATACGTAGAAATATTGAGTAGCTTCTTGTCGAAAATGTTTTTAATTATGTGGAATACTTTGTATAAGCACTGCTATATATGTGGTTGTAGCTTGCTCCCAAGTTACTGAAATTTCACTCTTCCTTTCTTCCAACCTTTGTGAACTGTAGCACTATTTTAAATATACTCGCTTGTGCTCGAGGTCTTCTCTCGTTCAAATCTCAATTGGAAAGAACTCTCTCGTCCTGCTCTCCGCATTCCTCAAATTCTCGTCTCACTTCCTCTCCTCCCGTGGTGTGACGTAACTTCTACCACCTCTCCTGACTTCCGTCCGCAGTTCGACCTTCGCCTCTTCCCCTCTCTCATGACGTAACTCTCGCTTCAAGTGGCGTGATCTTTCTCGTAAAGTGAACCTCCTACTTTCGTGTAATGGAATATATGTCCATCTTTAAATCATTCCTACTTCCTTGTCTTTTATAAATGCATAAGATCAATAGTATTTCACTCATTTCCATACAGTTTTTCTCATATTACTCAAATTTTTAATAAATAAAAATTTTTATTCACTCATTTATTTTCTGGGGTCTTGGTTCATCTCCCGATCAGTTCTTGAGTAATGACCTTCAATAAATTCTGGCGCATTTCCCCGTTGCTAATTTCAAGTAAAGTATAGCCTGTACTTTCTTTAATACCAGTGATTTCTCTGCTCTTGAGACTGAATTTATTGATCTTTACTGTATCTGTGGGTAAAATCTTTTCAACTTGGAATGGTTGAATTTTCCAATGGATCTATCATCTTCCACTCTCACAATTTTGTAGCAATTATTTCCATAGACTGTATCTACTTTGAATGGTCCTTTGAACAGGTTACTGAATTTGATATACACTTTCTTCAGTACGTCAGCTTTCACAGGAATTCTGACTAATACAAGGTCTCCTTCTCGTAACGGTCCACTGAATCTCTTCCCTTCTAAACGTTTCAATCTCTTCTCAGCCGCTTTGTTCAACTGGATCCTTGCTTCTTCTATTCTCTGGTCCATCGGTGGTTCGTTATCTTCCGGAATATTGAAGATTCCGTCCCATGGTCGTACCGGTTTCTCTTCAAAATGTAACATGACTGGAATGTCAATGGTGCTCTCATGTCTCGTATTATTGATACAAAATTCCACTAGAGGTACAATCTTTACCCAATTCGCATGGTTATCTGCACTATACAAGCGTATGTACTTTGAAAATTCCAGCATCGTTCTTTCAATAGGATTCGTCTCTGGACTTCTAACTGATGAAAATAGGTGAACAATATCCAACCTATCCATCGCTCCCTGAAATTCTGCAGAAGTGAATTGTGTTCCATGGTCTGTTAATAGCCTCTCTGGTTTTCCTAACTTCGGAATAATGTTCCTCTCCAGGTGATATAAAACATTCCTCGTTGTTGCTTTCTGCATGGGATTGAGCATTACAATTTTGGAAAATACGTCCATTGTAACTAACACATACATGACAATATAACACATACTGGTTTCCTCTGTCTCCTTTAGGTGCAGGTCCAAAAATATCCTGACTAAACAATTCCAATGGTTTCGTCGGAATAATCGCTTTAGGTTTCTCCTTCAATAGTTCAGAATTATATTTATTCTTCTGACAAAGTTCACAAGATCTGATTACTATGGTTATGGATTCTCTCATATTTATCCAGTAGAATTTTTCTAACATGGTATAGTATGTTTTATCAGTTCCTCCATGGCCTATACTTTTGTGTACTAACCAAATTAGTGGCACAATAAGTTCTGGTGGAATAGCAATTCGTACTTTCGTATGTCTGGCATCAATGTATTTACATACAGTTTCTCCCACGAGAATATAGTGTCTAGCTTTCCTTCTCGTTTCGAAGTATGAGGCGTGCCTCCTCGTCATTCTCCCTGATAAAAATCGATAAATGTTCCTGAATGGTGCATGCTTCTCTTGAAAAAGAGGAATTCTTTTCAACTTATCCAGCGTTTCTTGATCTTCAGCATCTGTCTGGATAACATTAACTCTCACATCTCTCTCAGGAATCGGATGTCTGGAAAGAATATCTGCTAGAAGGTTGTCTTTTCCAGGTACATGAACTATCGTGGCATCAAATTGTTGCAAAAACATGGTCCATCTTGTCATCCTATCGCTTGATAAATCTGACTTCAACATGAATTCTAGTGCTTTATGATCCGTTCTTATTATGATCTTGTGTCCCAGCAATAATTTCTTCCAACTTTGTAGAGCATTTATGACGGCTAAAGCTTCAAGCTCCGTCGTGAAGTAATTCAGCTCGTGCGTGCGTAACTTCCTGCTGCTGAATGAAATATAGTGAGGATTTCCATCTTGATCTTTCTGATATAAGACTGCACTAATACCGACTCGTGAAGCATCTGTTTCTATGATGAACGTTCTTTCAAAATCTGGGTACTCCAACTTGATGTTATCTCTTAGCATTTCCTTTGCTTGAATAAAGGCATTCTCAGCAGCTGCATCCCATTTCCATCTATTGTTCTTCTTTAGAAGCTCATGTAGAGGTGCCATGATTTCTGAATATCGTGGACAATGACTACTGAAAATTGGCATAGACCCGCAAAAGCTCTGATGTCTTTGATTTTCTTGGGTGTTGGAAATTTCAAAATTGCTTCAATCTTGTCTTCTTTCGGATGGTAACCAAATCTGTCTATAGTATGCCCAAGAAAGTTGATCTTTTCTTGAAAGAAATGACATTTATCCAACTTCACCTTGATGTTTGCACTTCTAAGGTTATCAAATAGCTTCGTCAAATGCATGAAATGTTGCTCTGGTGTCTCTGAAGATATGATGATATCGTCCACGTAACAAATAGCAAATTGTTTCACTTCTTCACTCAACTTGTCATCCAAGGCTCTGATAAGTGCTGGACTTGAATTTACCAATCCATATGGTACTCTTTGGTATACATAACAGGTTTGATTGAACATGAACCCTGTATAACATTTGCTGTCTTCTGTAAGCTCTATTTGATGAAATGCCGCAGTTAAATCAATCACTGAGAAACAGGTTTTATTCTTGAATCTCCTCAGTAGTTCTCTAATTTTCGGTGGCCTGTCGAATTCTTTCAGCAGAAGAGTATTTATGCCCCTGGCATCTAAACATAGTCTAAGACTACCATCTGCTTTCTTCACAACAGTGAGTGGATTTAAATAAGGAGTGGTTTGCTTTCTGATAATTCCTTCCTTTTCCATGCCTTTTATGAGCTCTGTCACTTCAGCTTGATACTTCTCCGGAATTGGATATAATTTCTTCTGATAAGGTGTGTCGTCAGTTAGCTTAATCTGATATTTATATCCTCTTATAATACCTGGCTTGTTATCAAAAATGTCTGCATAAGTCGTGACTAATTCTTCCAACTTCTCCCTCTGATCTTCAAAATTCTCAATCTTTCTGCCATAGTGAGGTATTCCTTCTGCTTCGATTTCCATAACAATCTTCACAAGATTTTCCTCTGTAGTTTCGTCAAACAAACTACACTCATTCTCTTCCTTCGTCTTATCCTCTGATTGATGTAGGCCTTCATTAAATCTTATGACTCCATTTCGTAAATCGATTACAGCTCCAGTCTTGGTTATAAAATCAATGCCTAAAATAGCATAAAAATTAATCTGGCTCAAGACTATGAATATCTGCTCATATCTGTGCTTATTTATAGAGAATTCCATTAGTGCTTGGACTTTACATTTCATGGTCTTGTCGTTAAATACGCCTCTGACTTTAATGGTTGAAACTGGCATTGCTATAAGTGAATTTCCATTCTTCAATCTGTGAAAACAGTTCTCTGATAAAATTGATGCTGTTGCTCCCGTATCTAGTAATGTTCTCAGGCATTCTCCTTCTGATATGATCTCTATAATCGGTAACCTTGCTACTCTATCTGTCTTCGTCTCTTCTCTCTCATATAGAAGATCTTCATTCGTGGCTTCATACAATTCATTAATTTGGATCTCATGTCTGGTTACGGTGCTGTTTTCTTCTCCTTTCACTTTTTGGAATTTGACGTTTTTTTTGTGCCCCTCCTGGGTCTTCATTCCTTCTATCTCTGCTTGTTCCAGGTTGAGGTTCTTGATTCCGGTTATGCTGTCCCTGATCTTGGTCTTTCGCATTTCTTTCTCTGAGATTCCTTAGGTACTCCTGACTTTCTCTTTCCCTGTCATCATAATACCTTCTTACATTGTTATTATTCCTCCAACCTTGTTGCTGTTGTTGCTGTCTTACCCGTGTTTCTCCAGTTCTGATATCCCCGATATCCATGATTATTCGTAGGGTTATTTCGATTATAATATCCCTCTCTACGATAATCATTGTTCCTGGTGTAATAGTTATTCCTCCATCTTTGATGTTCATATGGCCTTCCTTCTCTAGGTCTCTGATAATCTGGTCGAAATCGATTCTGCCCATATACCCTGGATCTAGTTGGACCTACTCCATTTTTGTTCTCCTCTGTTTGCTGCATTTGATCGATGTGAATGGTGTGTATTTCTCTCGGTTCCTGGTTTCTATTTCTCTGGTTTTGATTTCCAGTTGAGTTGGTGGATACATTCGACGTGTGATCCAATCTTCTCAAAATTTCCGCCATTCCTTCTAGAGTTTTCACGTTTGCTGAGATGAGGTGTCTCCTAACTTCTGTTGGTAGCTGACATGAAATAGCGTGAACCAAGTCTTCTTCCGCCAAAGGGGGTTGTAAATACTGCAAGCGTGCTAATTGTTTCGTGAAGAAACTTGCGTATTTCGTAGGACTGGAATATGCATACTTCTTAGAATAAATTTCCGCTCGTATATCCTGTTGAAGTTCCTTGCTCCAAAATCGTTTTTGCAGAGCTATCGCGAATTCTTCAAACGTCTGATATGTGTATCTGAAAGCTCTGTGCCATACTAATGCTTCTGAATCTAAGTATTTTTCCACGACTCTCATATGTCTTTCACGAGGTATCCTATTGTCTTCTAAATACGACCTCATGTCTCTCAGAAATTCGACTGCTGTAATATTGCCTACTCCGCTGAATTTGTTCGGTTTCTCATCGTTATTCTTTATTACGACGATGTTGGCATTTGATCTAGTTTGGTAAGGTTCAAAATTTCCTCCAAATTCCCCTATTTCAGTGTGAAATGGCTCTTGACTGAAGTTAAAATTAGACTTCGGAATTTGCTGTTGACTACTCTCGCTTTCCTTATCCTCTTCTATCCTGTCTGTCCTAGCTTCTAATCTTCTTATTTCTTCTTTTAATTTTTCATCTCTTGCTTGAAATAGTCTCGCCAAGTCCTTTCTGATGTCCTCCCTGACTTCGGTTCTTAACGTTGATGAAAATGGAGCATCTCCTATCATGAGTGACCTTAATTGCTGTTCAATTTCTCTGATATCCTCATCCTGTTTTGATTGAATTTTCGCTAGTTCTGTGCTTATCCCATCGACCGTACATTTAATTTTGTCAAATTCATTAGAGTTAGTTAAATCTGTTTTATTAACAATCTCTGTCAGCGTGGCTACGTTATCAATTTGTAATGTATCTATCCGCTTAGATAGATCTTCCCGTACTTTGCTAACATTAATATTGGAACATAATTCTATAGCTTTAATGTCATTTGCTAATTTGTGATGTATCTCTGATATGATTTGAGTTGTGACTGTTACGACCTCCTCCTTCATGTCCGTAACTTCCTTTACAATAGAAGCATTTATGTCTACATTTATACCCTCTTCAATCAGTTTACATTGACCTTCCAATTTGACCTGCAATTCACCAACAGTGCCATTTAGATTGTCAAGTTGCTCCTTGAGTTTCTTCTGGGCCTCTGAAATGTGTACATGATGAGTGTTATTGTCTTCCTTAATTGAGCTCATGCTAGCCTGTAGTTTCTGTTCTAGTTTTAACATGTGATTACTGTTAGCTAATTGGATTTCTATCACTTTTCCTGCCATGTCCTGTTTGACTTGATCAACTGAAGCTTTGAATTCTTCCTGTGCTTTACCTGCCCTTTCAAAAATTATCTGAGCTTTTTCCTGATTTTTCCTAGCTTCCTCCTGTGCTTTCTCCTGATTTTTCCTGACCTCCTCCTGTGTTTTCCTAGCTTCCTCCTGTGCTTTTCTTATTTCTGCTTGGATCTTTCTATCTTCCAATCTAGCCTGCTCCTGACTTAACCTGTCCTCCTCACGAGCTTTTTCCTGAGCTAAACTTATCTCTGCTCTTATCCTATTTGCCTCTTCCAAAGCTAACTTGGCTTCTTCTCTTTCCTTCTCTCTAGCTAGTCTATCTTCTTTTCTAGCCTTCTCTAAAGCTAACTTAACTTCTTCCTGTGCTTTTTCCTGATTTCTCCGAACCTCTTCCTGTGCTAATGTTATACTAGCCGTAGTAAGTGTTTGAGCAACTGCTAACTCTGCTTTGACTTCTGATTTTACAGTAGCTACTGATTTCTGTATCTCGGTTTTCAATTGTTTAATGTTGTTATGTGTTAACTGGTGGAGGGCTTCAAGGTCTTTGGTCAACATACTTTGACCTTCCTTCATGGTCTCCAGCATGGTTCGAATGAACGTCATATCATTCGTTGACATCTTTCTTCTTTTCTTGAGAATAAGGGAAGTATCGACTACAAAAATTACCAGTGAATATCCAGATTGACCAACGCATACATTTTATACCAGTAATGGAATATATAGAACATCTTAATCCTACTTACATCTATATCAATCGCGACTTGTCTCGTATACTTGTTGTCCCATTTTACCGAACTGACATCGCTTCATTCTATCATCTCACTTAACCTATGTTTAACAACATGAATTTACTTCTAAATTTACTATTACATGACAAATGTCGTTAGCTGGTTTACAAATTATGCCTCACAACTATAGTGTACTCCACTAATCTTCTGATGTTGTGTTCATCTCAACAATCATTAAATTCGGGATCGGCATTTTTCTTTTCAAAACTAATATGGCCTCACTCTCGAGTACTTCCAAACTTCTTCTCTCAAGTGCTTTTTCGAATGCATTCCGAATGCTTTTCGAACGCCCCACGGATGGGTATGCCATTTAAATAAATATACTATCTATATGCGCCCGAAGAAACCCATCAGTACTTATATCCAATGCCCGAAAAAGGATTGCAGACATGTAAGCTACCCAGCTCACAAGCTTATCATGCCTACTGAGTAAAATTGGGAATTCCAGGAACATACAGGATAGATATTATTCGTAAAGAAAATAGTACTACTAGACAAGGTACAAATTTCTACTATTATTTACATTTAGAACAACCGAGAAACTCCAATCTCGAGGGGTGATAAGGTCTAATCTATAGTGAGCGCCTGTATCTATACCTCGTAGTACTATTTTCGACGATGACGACAATGAAAACGTAATCAGTTTAGATAAAATTTGACTAAGTTGCTAAAAAGCACTAGCCGTTTATTAAGCTAATAAAACCTGTAACAACTGACTTCCTCCCTTAATGCTGTGTCTCCCTGACACTTCAAAAAAATTATTGCAAAGATAAATTTGCACGTGGCATTACTATCGTAAGAAAATGTGAAACGGCGTAACATTAAGTATTGCCCTATTTTATACAGGTCCGCTTCAACTATGAACCGTAGTTCCATATCTACTCAAATTATTCATGAACTATGTGCATATATACATCTTTTTATGAAATTCAAATCATACACTTCATAACGTCGAAGATTACATTTTCTTCCTCCCTTAAGTCTTTCATCTACTCCATTTCTCTTAAATATCAAATTCAAATTCAAACATACACCGCAACTATCGTGTTGAAAGTAATAAATACTCGTCATAATCAATTAAACATAAGTGACGAACATTCAAGTTAAGCACTGTTCCTTTTTACCTTTATCTATATATCATGAAATTCTGAAATAAGTGCTGAAATTCTTTACTGAGTTAACAATCTTCTGAAAAACGTGAATACTGTAAGTACACGGCATAAACCTTCGTTACCACACTTCTCCTCCATAATTATACAACAATTACTTTCTCTCCTAAACACCCTGTACAGAATCTTCCTTTACTATACTCTCATAACTTCACAATTATTGCATTCAATACTACAAATTTTAAGAGACTCCCCTGCATCCCTTCGTAAACTTATGTAACTCCTTTACGTTCATAACTCCTTAATCTGCACGGTAATTCAACTATAAACTTCTACTTCAATACATATACTTCCTTTACTTAACATTTCTCCTCTATAATTGATACAACATCGCCTCGTGCTCGTAATTTCATTTCTGTAATAAATCTCTGTACTTTCACCTTTTTAATCACCCTGTGATTTAATTTCGTTAACTTTCCTCCTCACGTGTTTAATTCAGCTTTACATTTTATTACAACTTTTCAAGAAATATCAGTAAATATTCATATTCTTAACAAAAGATATAAGTTTGACTTCATTCCATTAATATTTGTTTAACAATTTCATTTATGTTTTTAACGCTCTAAATTTCATTAGACATCTGTGTTAAAGCTTTTCGTAATACTTTCGTTCATAGTAAATTTCTGACACTCGAATCAACATCATGAGTTGTCGAAATATTCTTTACACTTCGTGACGTTACTTCTTAAGTATACTGTACTTAAATTTGCTCCAATACATATCATTTTACTTCAATTTTAATCTTACTCCTTCTTTACTTCGTTCAACGTTCTATTCCTTTTTAAATAGTTTACTCTACATTCCTTTTCAATTTTAACGCTCTAAATCTCCTTAATACAATTCCTTTCAATAATTCCTTTATATTCCTTTTTAACGCTCTGAATTTCATTTAATACAATTGGTTCTAATTTACACTGAACAATTCCTTTCTATATTCCTCTCAATTCCTTTATATTCCTCTCAATTCCTTTATATTCCATCGCTGCGATAAAACAGATTTAATTAAATTAAATCTAACGCAAGTGTGAAAATATTTACACGATTTTACTTTACTTTAATCTTAGTGTTAATAGCATAATCATCATGCCAAAATTTCGTCCAAGTGACTGAAATTTTCCAAGAAATACGGCAAATAATTCCGTAGAAAAATATGAACAATCACAATAACAAGATCTACACAAATGTAATTACTTTGACAAAATTACACGTTTCAAATAATGCAGTTAAGAAAAATGCTGTTGAAAATATGCTGCAAAAATTATGCGGTTGAAAATTATGCGGTTGGTCAATTGGATAATCACAAAGCTAAACTACAATTCTACATTATAAAAGACAATTTTCTCACTACCTTGTGTTGACTTCTGAACTGTTGAAAATACTTGCATCGCTCCTTCCAGACCAAACTTGACGTGTTCATAGCAACGTTCACAGCTATGAAGACCGGTTCTGTGACAACACCAGCTGGGCTCGCGGTGACTGACCTCGCCGAGAACAGCTCTGCCAACTCCCGTGTCTCCTTCGCTCCAAGTAGGCCGGCTTCGATTCTCCATCTCTTCAGAATAGACATCATGGTTTCTTCAGAATAGACATCGGTTTTCTTCAGAATAGACATCGGTTTTCTTCAGAATATACATCACGTTATAATACTGTCGTTTATACAAGCTTTTTCGTCTCTCAAGATGAGTTTAAACTCTCGTAGAATAGTATGAGTTTTGCTCGGTGATGTTGCGCTTTGCGTAGATATTTGTAGCGTCTTTCATGCTAGTGAATCTGGAATTCAACTGACATTCTTGTAGTCTTCAACTTCCCAATGCTTAACTTAGTACATGTCAAAATTCATATTCTTGACAATATACTTGAGACCTCCCCGCAGCTGCCTTGTAACTAGCATTTTCAATACAACGTTGACATAAGCTTTATACGTAGAAATATTGAGTAGCTTCTTGTCGAAAATGTTTTTAATTATGTGGAATACTTTGTATAAGCACTGCTATATATGTGGTTGTAGCTTGCTCCCAAGTTACTGAAATTTCACTCTTCCTTTCTTCCAACCTTTGTGAACTGTAGCACTATTTTAAATATACTCGCTTATGCTCGAGGTCTTCTCTCGTTCAAATCTCAATTGGAAAGAACTCTCTCGTCCTGCTCTCCGCATTCCTCAAATTCTCGTCTCACTTCCTCTCCTCCCGTGGTGTGACGTAACTTCTACCACCTCTCCTGACTTCCGTCCGCAGTTCGACCTTCGCCTCTTCCCCTCTCTCATGACGTAACTCTCGCTTCAAGTGGCGTGATCTTTCTCGTAAAGTGAACCTCCTACTTTCGTGTAATGGAATATATGTCCATCTTTAAATCATTCCTACTTCCTTGTCTTTTATAAATGCATAAGATCTATAGTATTTCACTCATTTCCATACAGTTTTTCTCATATTACTCAAATTTTTAATAAATAAAAATTTTTATTCACTCATTTATTTTCTGGGGTCTTGGTTCATCTCCCGATCAGTTCTTGAGTAATGACCTTCAATAAATTCTGGCGCAGTACCTGGCATTCTAGATTAATATGTGGTAAAGACTATACGTCAATGCTGCCAACATGATTCTAAGCCTGCTGATAATTCCAATTTTAAAATTCATGTAACTTCTATACTAACCAATGGATTTCATTAAAAATTGGCACAACAATAGATCATGTTATTTCAGATGGCATGAATCTTAAATTTTAAGAAAAGTAGGCTCTTTAGTTCGTCACGGAAAGTCTTGTTAGTTTTGGAAATATGATCTAATTTCAAAAACAACATTTTTCAATAAAATAAAATATATATATATATATTATATATATATATATATATATATATATCGAGTCGTCTATAGAACAGGGTGCATCACCCCGAGTCCTACGACACGTCACATGTTCAAATCTGACCATTGGTTCGAGGGATATTGGGGGAAAACCAAACGCAAGATATAGTCAGGTGCGCGCGGCGTGGTGTCTCTATATACCCTACTTCCATGGTGGCTTAACGCTCGGAGCATCAGTCCAGAATTTTTTTTATATAAAAGGTGTCAAATAAGTATTACGACGGTCTTGTGAGGTGCTATTGGATCTCTGAAGTGAAGGTGATCTGTGGAAGTGTTAGTGAAGTGAGCGTGAGTCATATTGGAATTTGTAAATCGTCACTTTGAGGTTAGTCATGGCGGGAAACAAAGACAAAAGAAACGCAACTCGCTCTTCAAATGTCAGTGTACAAGGAAAGATTCCAGCGAAGCGCGCAGCTAGCTCGTCAGCTGTTTCCGGTGAGGTCTCATCCCCTCAACAGGGAATTAGCAGCCAGCGCTCTCCCTTAGCGACCAACGGTACTACATACAGCCCCTCTGACAAAGCAGCTAATGACATCTTATCACATGATAACATCGGACACTTGGTGCAAGGTATCGTAAAGAACATATTTCAAAACAATGACTTCCTTCAGCCCCTTGTGACAGTTCTCGCTCAAAAGGTATGCGAGAAACTAAGGAAATCACTGGCTTTCAGCAATGAGCTGATTGCAGAATTAAAACATGAACTCAAAGCTCGCGAAAATGAAATTCTAGAACTGAAGTCCTCACTTCACAACAAAATTGAAGAAACAGAACAATATTTAAGGAGGAACAATCTAAGAATCTTTGGTGTGCCTGAAGAGAGAAGTGAAACTACAGACCAATTAGTGCTCAATGTTGCTGCAAAGCTTAACGTCCCGTTGACCGTGGATGACATTGACTGTTCGCATAGAGTTGGAGCCCCGGGGGGTGGAAAGCCTAGAGCTATCCTGTGCAAGTTTGTTTCGTATGGGAAACGGTCGGCGATTTTTCGCGCAAAGAGGGCGTTGCGTGGAACTAAGGTGACAATTCGAGAGGATCTCACCTCCACCAGACACCATCTACTGAAGCAAGCGGTCTCCATCTTCACGGAGAAGCAAGTGTGGACGTCAGATGGTACGTTAATTGTACTGCGAGGTGACATCAAACACCGTGTGAGAAACGCAGCCGAGCTTAAAAAGCTCACCCCCTGCTAAGTTCCAGGTACAATGAAGATAACTAGCGTACTCACTCTTTTTCCTCCTTTTAGTTTTTAAAATTTTATTTACTTCACATATTTAAATAATTATGCAACATTTCTTTTTAGGACCATCTTTTAATATTTAATATTTCTGGAAACTCTGTGTCTGTAGTTAGTAGGCATACAGCTGAATTCCACTCCCCTCCTTCCAGACATACTTTCCGCTATCAGCCTGAAAAACACCAACTGCCTAAAAATTGCTCATATCAATGCTCAATCATTAGTTGACTCCTCTCACTATTCTGAATTTTGTCACATCTTTGGTGGTTCGTCTTTTGACATAATTGCAGTACGTGAGTCCTTTTGCAAGCCCTCAATTCCAGATGCTGCTGTCTCTCTCACTGGCTATAAAGTCATTAGAAATGGCAGATTAACCGTCGGTGGAGGTGGTGTTGCAGTTTACCTTAGGGATAACATAAAGTAGTCTCCTGGTGAATATAATAAGAGGCCTGAATACATTATACTTGCCATCTCTCTTACCGAAACTAAAATTCTCTTTGCTTGTGTGTATCGTCCACCGAAAGCTGGCTACCTAGATATTTTTCTGAATGACATGTACAGGTTCATTCTTGATTATAAATATGTTTTTATTGTTGGGGACGTTAATGCTCGGTTTGGTAGTGGAGCTTTTGAAACTGAACAGGTATGTGATGTGCTCTGTTCCTGTAATGTTGAATGTTTACCATTCGATACTACATTTCACACAGCTACTTGTGACAGCTCTCTCGATATTATCTCTTCAAACTGTAATGACCTCGTTGTTGACTACGGACAAGAACCAGCTGCTGGATTCTCAGCCCATGATCTTCGGTACGTAGTGTTTTCTCTATCTTCCCTGAAACTTCGACCAAAATCAATCTTTGTACGTGACTTCAGTAAATTTAATTTAAATGATTTTAAAACGGATGCAGAATTACTCCCTTGGCAGAATTTCTACCAATCCACTGACATAGATGAGAAAGTGACTCTATTTAATGATTGTGTACATAAACTCTATGATATGCATGTACCGCAAAAGAAAGTGGATATAAAACATAACTCTGCTCCGTGGATCAGTAAAGAAATCAAAACGCTTTTAAAGAAACGTGATAAAGCACGTAGAACATTTATTAAATCTAAACTTACCATTGACTATGAAGAGTACAGAATTCTGCGTAATAAGACAAAACAAACAATCAGGAACACAAAAGTGAAATATATGTACAACCTCTGCAGTGACTGTAAAACCACCTCCGCCAGATGGCGTGCTGCAAAATCATTGGGAGTTGGTGCCAGTTCAGTCACTGATGTTGAGATGCCTGTCTCTGCATCACAATTAAATGAACATTACTCAAATGTTGCCTCAATTGGTGATGTATTAAGAGTATCAGAGACCGTCACGAAATACACATCCATCCCTCCCTCTGCCCATGAAAATTTTTTCTTTATGTATGTTTACCCACACCAGATTGTGAAAGCCATCAAATCAATTCGTACAAAAGCAAGAGGCCCTGATAGCATCCCAATTTCTCTTATTTCTAACTGTCTTGAAGTATTTCTACCCCCAATTATCCATCTATTTAATTTCTCTCTACAAAGTGGAGTATACCCGTCTCTTTGGAAGTGTGCTAACATACGTCCAGTGCCAAAAAATGAAAACCCCACTAGCTGTAGTGACTTTAGACCAATAAATATCCTTTGTGCCCTTAGTAAAGCGCTTGAGAAAATAGTTCATGAACAAGTATGTGAATACCTAACTAAATTTAATATCTTCAATCCTTACCAATCTGGGTTTAAAAAGGGTCATAGTACCACCACTGCATTGTTAAAGGTCAGCGATGATATGCGCTCAGCTATGGACAAGCGTCAGCTTACAATCCTATGTCTTTTCGATTTCAGTAAGGCTTTTGACTGTGTGAACCACAATATACTTCTTGCAAAGCTGAAATCTTTTGGCTTCTCTCAGAGTCCTCTTTCCTGGTTCAAATCCTAGCTTTCCATGCGTACACAGAGAGTGGTCCTCGCGGATGGCTCCTCCTCAGACTGGAAATCGGTAGAAAGTGGAGTACCTCAGGGATCTATCTTAGGTCCACTATGCTTCTCGCTATATATAAACGATGTTTCTAATGAATTCCGAAATAGTTCTGTTCATATATACGCTGATGACCTCCAAGCCTATTTTCACCTCACGCCTAACACTGCATGTGATCGTATAAATTGACAGGCTTTGTGAATGGGCCCAAAATCATAATCTTAACTTGAACATATCTAAAACACAACTTATATCCATTGGATATACAAAACTTCTAAATTCAGTAGATTTTAATTCACTACCACCCATCAAGATACTAGATAATAATATTAAATATAAAAACACTGTCAATAATCTCGGAGTGATATTTGATAGAACACTGTCGTGGGCAGAGAATACGTCTAATGTGGTAAGGAAGGTTGTATCAACTATGCATCTCCTGAAAAGA
Organism: Meconema thalassinum; assembly: GCA_946902985.2. NCBI lineage: Eukaryota > Metazoa > Arthropoda > Insecta > Orthoptera > Tettigoniidae > Meconema > Meconema thalassinum. Next base: position 1,082,787 of record CAMPQE020000024.1, read on the forward strand.
ACTGTTTCTTACACCCCACCTAACATACGTAAGCTCTTCGTCCAAACTCTCATCTTTCCAATCATTGATTATGGCTCTGCTGTATACAATGATTTACCAGAAACACAGAACATCAAATTACAAAGAGTCCAGAATGCATGTGTTCGGTACATTCTGGATGTAAGGCGAGATGAACATATCACACCTTACTACGTGCAGCTGAAATGGCTGAAACTCCACGAGCGCAGGCAGTTATCAGTTGCCATTCTGACACATAAAATATTACATACCAAGACCCCGTTATATCTCTACAATGCCTTTACACCAATGCATTCTGTTCATAATCGAGAAAATAGATAAACAAAATTAACACTCCAGATTCCTATACACCGAACCATGAATGTCAATACATCTTTTGTTTGCACCGCCTCACGCCTCTTCAACACCTTCGATTTATATAAGTTCGTCAACATTGCAAGCACTGCAGCTTTCAAAAGACATCTTTCATCCTGCTTCTTGGAGCAGTATACCTCTCACATTTGATTACTGTATTATGTTAAAATACTTTTTCAAAGTTCAATTAGAACACAAGGACAATAGCTGACTACCTGTCTACTTCAATAGCTCTTTTTGTACAGTATATGGTGTTTGTTTTTCGGGCTGATAGTCTGTATGCACTCTCACTCTTTTGTATATAATTTTTCCATTATCATTAGTAATATAATTATTATTGTATTGTTACTATATTTTTGTTACTATAATTGTTAGACTATGATTATTTAAAATGTGAATGTAGGTGATATGTTTTATTTTTATAAGCTCTAACCTTATTTTATGTAGGGCGCTACTGTAAAGGAGCTCTTAAGCTCTAAGTGTAGCAGTGAAAATAAATCAAATCAAATCAAAAAAATCAAATCTCTCTCTACTCGTTTAGTCGATTCCGACTCTCCGTGACCCCATTTACTAGACTACGCCAATTTCTTCTGTCCTGCACTGCCTCTCGAAGATTTTCCAAGCTGGAATTTATTGCTTCTGTGATGCCATCCATCCATCTCATTCTTTGCCTCCCTCTTCTTCTTGTGCCTTCTATCTTCCCCAGCATTAAGGTCTTCTCTAATGAATTATGTCTTCTCATGATGTGTCCAAAGTAGCTCAGTTTTTGATTCAGGATTAAGCCCTCCAAGGAACACACTCGTTTAATTTGCTGTAAAACTGACTTATTGGTTCTCTTCGCCGTCCATGGAACTCTAAGAACTTTTCTCCAACACCATAATTCGAAGGAATCTATTCTACGGCGTTCAGCTTTTCTTATGGTCCCGGTCTCACATCCGTACATCACAACTGGAAAAACCATAGCCCTTACTATACGGATCTTTGTTGTTAAGGTTAGGTCTCTACTCCTTAAGATATATGCCTGTCTACCAAGTAGCAATCGTCTTTTGATCTCATGACTGCAGTCGCCATCGGCAGAAATCTGTGAGCCAAGATAGTTAAAAACAGAGACTATCTCCATTTTTTTCACCTCCTACTTGCCATGAATTGACAGTTGTAGTTGTCATAATTTTTGTTTTCTTGACATTCAACATTAGTCCAGCCTTTGAACTTTCCTATTTCACTTTCAGTAAGAGATTTTTTAAATTTTCTTCAGTTTCAGCCATCAGGATTGTATCATCTGCATATCTCAGGTTGTTTATATTTAACCCAGCTATATTGATTCCTGTCCTTCTTCATCTAACCCCACATTCCTCATAATGTGTTCTGCATACAGATTGAAAAGGTAAGGTGACAATATACAGCCTTGCCGTACTCCTTTTTGAATCTTAACCCATTTAGTTGTTCCATATATGGTTCTCACTGTAGCTTCTTGATCAGAGTATAAGTTCCGGATGAGGCTAATGATATGTTCTGGTACTCCCATGTATTTTAGTACTTTCCATAACTCATTATGATCAACACAGTCAAAAGCTTTAGCATAAACAATAAAACAAAAATATACATCTTTCTGGAATTCTCTTGCCTTCTCCATTATCCATCGTACGTTGGCGATTTGATCTCTGGTCCCTCTTCCTTTACGAAATCCAGCTTGTTCTTCAGGTAACTCTCGGTCTACATACTGGCGTAGTCTATTTTGTAGGATTTTAAGCATGACTTTGGTAGCGTGTGAGATAAGTGCTATTGTTCGGTGATTCGTGCATTCTTTAGAATTTCCCTTCTTAGGAATTGGGATGAATACTGAACTTTTCCAGTCTTTTGGCCATTGTTGGGTTTTCCATATTTGCTGACATATGGAATGCAAAATTTTCACTGCACTATCTCCAACTTCTTTGAACATTTCTATTGGAATTCCATCATGTCCACTTGCTTTGTTTTTTAGCAATATTCTCTAGCGCCCATTTGACTTCAGTTTGCAAAATATCTGGTTCTGGTTCGAAGGGCACATGAACTTCATTATCCATAATACATGGTTCTTTCTAATACAGATCTTCTACATATTCCATCCATCTTTCCTTAATGTCCTCCGCTTCTGTTAGATCTTTGCCATTTTTATCTTTTACCATCCCAAATTTTGCCTGAAATTTTCCTTTAATATCCCTAATTTTCTTGTAAAGTTCCCTCGTCTTTCCCATTCTGTTATTTTCCTCAACTTCCTTACATTGATCAGTTATAAAAATATTCTTATCTCTTCTAGCTAATCTTCTAAACTCTGCATTAAACTCAAACATTGCTGATCTATCCCCTTTAATTTTTGCATTCCTTCGTTCTTCTGCAATTTGCAGTGCCTCACCCGATAACCATTTGGCCTTCTTATTATTATTTTCCTTGGGAATGTATTTTTCTGCTTCCTGCTTAACAGCAGCAGATACTTCTGTCCACAACTCTTCAGGGGTTTTGTCACCAATCTGCAATGTATTAAATCTGTTCCTGACTTCTACTGTATAATCACAAGGAATTCTTCCCAGGTCAAATCTGTATGATGCGGCAGTTCTAGCCGTTTTCCTCAACTTCAACCGGAATTTTGCAATTAATAATTCATGATCTGATCCGCAGTCAGCGCCTGGTCTTGTTGTAGTAGATTGAATAGCACTTTTCCACCTACTATTACAAATTATGTAATCAATTTGATTCCGGTATTGGCCATCTGGTGAAGTCCAAGTGTATAGACGTCTTTTGGGTAACTGGAATAGTGTGTTGGTAATAATCACTGAATTATCTAGGCAGAATTCTAGGAGTCTCTGTCCTGCTTCATTTGTTGTACCAAGTCCAAATTGTCCTGTTACACCATCTACTATTTGATTTCCCACTTTAGCATTCCAATCTCCAACTATGAATACGATATCCTTGTTTGGTGTCGACCGTAGTAGTTCTTGCAAATCTTCATAAAATTGGTCAACTACGTCCCCTTCAGCATCAATGGTTGGTGCATAAACTTGAATGACTGTAACATTGAGAGGTTGACCTTGAAATCTGATGGATATCAATCTTTTTATAGTTGCAACCCATCCCAGTTTTACCTAATCTGTTACTAACTATGAAGGCTACTCCATTACTTTTGTTGTTGTCTTGTCCAGAAAAGTATACTGTGTAGTCATCTGAAATAAACTCTCCCATTCCAGACCACCTCATTTCACTTATTCCCAATATTTCGTTGCCGATTCTCTCCATCTCTCTTTTGACTACATCTAGTTTTCCTTGATGCATGGATCTCACATTCCATGTTCCTAAACAGTACTGTTCCTTGCAGCATTGCACTCTTCTTAAAGCCCCTCTCAACCTAGTTCCCGCCCCCCCCCCCCCCCCCCCCCGGAGATCCGAACGGGGAACTTGAAACTCCGGAACATTTTAAATTGAGCAAAGCCATGGGGTTTTCTTGGGATATTTAATGTGATGGTTTCCCGTTGCCTTCCACATTCTGATGCCGTTGACCAATCATGATTCCTCCGCCTTCAGGGATAATTTCTCATCCCTAGGACAACAGAGTGCCCTAAACCTCTACCCGCTTATCCGCCTTCCAAGGAAACCGTTGGCACTTGGTAGAGGAGGACCTCTTATACCGGAGGTCACTCGGTCGTCAGAGCCTCGTCAGTCTTAAGCAGGGTGCACCACGTGCAGGTGAGGTTGACATTTGAGTAAGAGTTCTGTCAACATCCTACCCCTTACACCCCGCGGCGTGGTATAGTCGGGTTTAAAAAGAGTGTACTCGTTTAAACCGGCATCATCTCTCTACTGGAGAGAATTGAAGCGTTCGAAATGTGGTGTCACAGGAGAATGGTGAAGATCAGTAGAGTAGACAGGGTTATAAATGAAGAGGTATTAAGACGAGTGGTAAATGAGAGATATTTCTGGCGACTGCTTATGAAGAAAACAGATAGGTTGGTAGGACACATACTAAGACACCCAGGAATAGCAAGCTTAGTCGTGGAAAGAAGGGTTGAGGACAAGAATTGTAGGGGTAGACCAAGGTTAGAATATGTTAAACAGATTGGCTCGGATGTAGGGTGTGGTAACTATGTAGAGATGAAACGATTACCTCAGGACAGGGAGGCATGGAGGGCTGCATCACACCAGTCAAAAGACTGAAGACTCAAACAACATCAACATGACCGATATCCTTACTCGTGTCAAAATCGTCAGTGGAGTTATGGGACTGCAGATAAATTATCATTGGCAGAGCTGGGAAAATAACCAATCCAAATACCTTCAGGAATTCGCTGTTGTCACAGAAATGATGTTCCTATGTTCAGTTATTTTTGATTCAGGCAGCTGTGATACCGAAATTAAGAAGAGAACTGCAGTGGCCAAAAATATAATGAAAAATTGTCCCAGTTATGGAAAGATCACTTTATCTCGTTGTGGCTAGCTAGTACACAGTTTTGTATTTCTGTATGGAACTGAGGCATGAACACCCTACAGCACCCGACGGAAAAAGGTTGATTCTTTTGAAATGCAGTGCTGGCGAAAGATGTTGCTCATACCTGGGATGTAATTTCGCACCAATGAGTCCATTATTATAGAACTCTCCTGAGATGCACGTCATCAACAAAAAGTGTACAAAGAGTTACCATATTCTTTGGACACATAGTGCGTCATATGAGGGACAGTTTAGAGAAATTGATAATCTTTGGAAATGTCCCAGGAAAGAGAGTTAGTGGATGAGTTCCCACTCGAAGATCCAACACCCTTCTGGGTGCGGCATGTTTGTCCGATGACCTTGAGAGATGCAAAAGAATAATCAAGAGCCTCTTCGGAGAACACGATACTCAGATTTGAGGGATCGGTATAATGATGATGATCTATGGTACTTAACTTTCTAATCTAAACTGCCTTTTATATATTGATTGCAATAATAATTACGATTGGCATGATTATTTAAGTTTGCCATTTACTCTTTTCTCTTTTGTCCGGCAACAGCATTTAATATTTCTATAGACTTTTCGACTAATATTTAAGCCATCCTCCTTTCTAACTTCCTGTTATTCTTTGTGTCGCAAGCAGGAGGTGTCGTGGTTATCATAACTCAGCATTTTAGAATTTAAAAGGTTCTTTCTGGTTCCATATCGATAAACTAATATTGAGTAATAAGTAGGTTAAATGTTCCGATTGATCAATACCATTTATTAAATGTGATCACTCTCTGGTCATTGGTGGGACATGTTTCGAGGTGGCCCCTTCATCAGCCGATATGAATAAATCAGACACAAGATAGTTATAAAGTGCAACACTAAAAAGCCCCTCTCCATTTAACCTTATATGGAGCACCATAAAGAAAGATTGAAAATTGAACGCCTAAAGCAATACAATGTATGAGAATATGAACAAAATAATCATTTGAAACTCATTTTAAAAATCTAAAAGATGTCTGATTATCTTGCATATCACTGCTAGTGGAAAGAAACTTCATTAGTAAAAAGTCTTATAAACTAGGAACACTTTCAATAGGGTGAAACTGTGTAGTTCAAATCTTCAGAAGTGTCTGTCATTTATTGATTCATTCATATTGGCTGATGCAGGGGCCAAAAGATAATAATCAGGCCCCGAACATGTCCCACCAATGACCACGCAGTGATCATATTTAATCAAAAGTATTCATCAGGCGGATCCATTAAACTATTTATTACTCAATAACCCAGCATGTCGCGATGCTTCTCTAATATGGTGACTCGGAGGGAGCTTTGCATTATATCGGTGACCATAGCAATTCATCATATAGGCTCGTGGTCGTCTGAGCCTGTTATTTGTAGTGTACAGGAACTTAAATCTTCCGATAGTGATCTGGCATTATTTTTCTTCCGTTTTATATTAACTCCTGATTTTTGGAGAGACGTCTCTTCCCTACTAGTTGAAGTGTTGAGTCAGTGATGTAATGGTTTCTTTGGTTTGGCTATCGATATTCTAATAACCATATTGGTTTACAGATTGAGGCCCAGTATTGACTTACAAATATCAAAATATTTATTTAAAACTCCTCGTCTATACTATTAAACATTTAAACCTCCTAGTGAACATTATTACACCTGTAACCCTCCCAGTCAATACTATTACACATTTTAAACCTCCTAGTCAATACTATTACACATTTAAACCTCCTAGTCAATACTATTACACATTTAAACCTCCTAGTGAACACTATTACACCTGTAACCCTCCCAGTCAATACTGTTACACATTTAAACCTCCTAGTCAATACTATTACACATTTAAACCTCCTAGTGAACACTATTACACCTGTAACCCTCCCAGTCAATACTGTTACACATTTAAACCTCCTAGTCAATACTATTACACATTTAAAAAGGTAGCAGGTAGGGACCGTCTTCGGAGGTAGCCCTGCCCAGGGATTGGCGCCCCTGCCTATGTGAGTCCCAGAGCATACTGGCCCGGTGTGTACCATCTGGTAAGGGTCCCAGCTCAGGGTTACGAGTGAAGACCTCAACGGAATCTACAGCGGAGAAGATGGACTTTGGAACGGTGGAGATTGCGGACGAGGCAGCTCAGTACTCAGGGAATAATGTGAGTGCACTAAGCATTAGCAGCGTCTGTTCTCCATGTAAGGGGCTGCTGCAAGGGCGTCTGTTCTCCATGTTAGGGGCGGCTGCAAGGGCGTCTGTTCTCCATGTAAGGGGCGGCCTGAATACTTGCTGGCAGTAGCTCTAAAATGCCTCTGGGAGTGGCGACCCCATTGTAATTAACGCTCCTGAATAAGATTCGGAGTGGCCAACCTTGAAGGCGTTCAGTCTTCACCCCTAGTAAATCTCTTTACTAGTTCACATACGATGATAAACGACGACGCATATGTCACTACCCCAGGGAGTATCCAATCTCCCGTCACCAATGGTGGCGCATTCAGGCCTTCGGACTCGGGGGAGCCTGACCTCATCGTGCGGGTAAAGTCGGAGTTCCCCAATACTGTCAACCGATTGAGACCCAAAACTATCACCCACATTGGAACTATCAATATTCAAACTCTTTGTAAGACCGGAAAACTCAAGCAATTGACCGATATCCTGAATAAACGCAAAATTTCAATAACAGCAGTCCAAGAAACCAGATTTACTGATGATGTGGCTTTTGAGTCAGAAGGTTATAGAGTAATTAAGGGGAAGCCGGCGTCTAAGAATAAACAAGGCTCTAGCGTTTTTGGAACAGCCTTTTTAATAAGACGTGATGTGATGGATTCTGTCATCGGATTCACATCAGCTAGCGAACGTATCTCCGTATTATCTCTCAGATGCGGCAACAAGGGATACTCTATTGTAAATGCACACGCTCCAGTTAATGATGACAACAAGAAGAACCCTGAAAAGGTCCAACGTTTCTGGCAGTTGCTAGAAGACGAGATCAGTAAGATCCCCGATCACCACGTCAAGTTCCTGGTAGGTGACTTCAATGCTCAACTGGGCAAAGAACGACAGTACCAAGACATACTGGGGCCATATACAGCACATAGACGAACCAATACCAACGGCAAACGCTTAATTGAACTGTGTAGGTTGTACCAATTAAAGATCATGTCCACAGTTTTTCCTAGAAAGGCAAGATACCAGACCACCTGGCAGTCACCGAACACTGCTATGGGATCATTTCAAATCGATCACGTTGCAATCAGTGTAAAGAGTAGGAAAGAGATCATGAATGTCAGAGTTCGAAAAGGTTGGAATGTTGACTCTGACCATTTCTTCACACAAATTAAGACCAGATTATTACCTAAACGAAAGATACCTCCTACCCTAATTCCACCACGGATTGATCCTCAATTCCTTATGGAGAATAGAGAACGCTTTAAATCTGACATCATGCAAAATGAAATGAAAGACAACGATCTCGGACAACCTCAAAGGAAGCGACGCCATAGATGGTGGAATTCTGAATGTGACCTTGCAGTTGATGAGCGTGCTGCTGCTTGGATGAAGTGGAACTCGACAAAACGACAAGAAGATTGGGAGAATTTCACAGTGGTGCGGAAACTGTCGAGCAAAACCATAAGGCGTGTGAAGAGATCTTACGATAGGTCAAGACTGGAAAAGTTGGATGAAGAATTTAAAATGTATAACACCAGAAACTTTTATCAGGTCTTCAAAGAGGAACTCTCTGGGTATAGACCACAATGCCTTCACTTCAAGGATACAGCCGGGGAGCTGGTCACCAGCAACCGCGAGAACGTGGAACTTTTGGCAAACTACTTTGAACAATTGCTTAATTGCGAAGAGCCCACGGACAGATTGCCTGTTGAAGATCCTCCAGAGATACACCTGGCATCTAACCCACCAACTTTGCAGCAAGTTGCTAATGCCATCAACCATCTTAAGAACTACAAGGCACCCGGGGAAGATGGAATCATTGCAGAAGCCCTGAAAGCAGGTGGAAATACGATCGCAGAGGCCCTACACCAGATCTTAATCGAATGTTGGGAGACTGGCAGGATCCCTGATGACTGGAAATCAGCTGTCATACACCCTTTACATAAGAAAGGCGATCACAGTAATGTAAACAACTACCGAGGGATATCTCTGCTGTCGACAGCATACAAAGTGCTCTCCAGGATTTTACTGGATAATGTAGAAAGTCAATGTGACCAAACAATTGGTGAATATCAAGGAGGATTTCGGCGTGGAAGGTCCTGTACCGAGCAGATCTTCAATCTGAAAACCATTCTCCAGCTAAAACAAGTAAGGAGTACGAACATTACTGTGGTTTTCGTCGACTTCTCAAAAGCTTATGATTCCATCGACCGCCAGACACTGTTCTCAATACTCCAAGAACGAGGTGTGGATTATAACACACGCACCCTCATCAAACAGACTCTCACGGATACAACCTCTAAGGTGAAGTTCAGAGGAGAACTATCTCGGAGTTTCAAGATCAAAACCGGAGTACGACAGGGTGATGGTCTCTCGCCCATTCTGTTTAATCTGGTGCTTGATAAAGTCATCAAGACCTGGGAATGCACATTGAGGAATTTAGGAATCAAACCAGTTGCCATTGGAGCTGGAACCCGAAGAATCGAGATCAGGTGCCTTGCCTTCGCAGATGACATTGCAATCTTGGCCAACAACTCTAAGGATGCTGGCATAGCTGTCCAAGCCTTGCACGAGATAGCGGTGAAATCTGGATTACAGATATCTTCCGATAAGACCAAGTACTTTGAAAATCGGCACTACGGAAACACCCCTTTGACGACCATACATGGAACGATTGGAAGAGTCAATCGCTTTCGTTATCTTGGTGAATGGGTCCACCCCAATGGTAGAGATGGCACCTCCATCTTAGCAAGGCGTACCAAACTCAACACAGCATACCAACTATCCCACAATTTGTACAACAAGAAATGCATTTCGAGGAATGCTAAGATCTGTCACTACAGAACTGCTGTCAGACCACAGTTTCTGTATGCCGCAGAGACCCTCTTGATGAACAGAAAAGGCACCATGGATGACCTGGAGAAAGCCGAAAGACGTATCCTCAGGAAAATCCATGGCCCGAGATTGCTCCCAGATGGAACCTACCGTTTGAAATCCAATTCTGACCTGTATCGACAGTTAGAATCAGCCAATACCAGTATGCGACGTAGGAGGCTCAAGTTCTATGGGCACCTACAACGAATGAACAGCAACAGGCTTACCAAGAAGATCTTCTCCTTGGTTAAAAGCTACAAGACTGGAAGCCTGTGGCTTAATGAAGTACTAAAGGACTTGGATTCGGCTGGAATTGCTGACCTTGATGTAGAAGATCGTTCCAAATTTTGTGCTATGGTAGAATCTTGGATCCCACCACCTAGAGTCTCTAAATGTCGGAAGCCCCTTTCGCAGGAGAGAAAGGAGAAATTATCAGCAGGGCTCAAGAGATATTGGGAACGGAAAAGAGCATCGAAGAACTAGTCATAAGCGCTCCGTAGTGGGCTTAAATCAATAATAATAATTACACATTTAAACCTCCTAGTGAACACTATTACACCTGTAACCCTCCCAGTCAATACTATTACACATTTAAACCTCCTAGTCAATACTATTAAACATTTAAACCTCCTAGTCAATACTATTACACATTTAAACCTCCTAGTCAATACTGTTACACATTTAAACCTCCTAGTGAATACTATTACACATTTTAAACCTCCTAGTCAATACTGTTACACATTTTAAACCTCCCAGTCAATACTGTTACACATTTAAACCTCCTAGTCAATACTATTAAACATTTAAACCTCCTAGTCAATACTATTAAACATTTAAACCTCCTAGTCAATACTATTACACATTTTAAACCTCCCAGTCAATACTGTTACACATTTAAACCTCCTAGTCAATACTATTAAACATTTAAACCTCCTAGTCAATACTATTACTCATTTAAACCTCCTAGACAATACTATTACACATTTAAAACTTCTAATCATTGCTATCAATGCCAGAAATTCGGGCGTGTTTCTGCCAGGCGCACTGCCAAGGCCGTGTGTAGAGAGTTTGGCAAGGGGACTCATGAGGGTGAGATGTCCACACCTCTCCCGATGTGTTCTAATTGCCAAGGAAGCCACTCTCCACGATCGAAACAGTGCCCTAAGTTCTGTAAAGAAGTTAATATTCAAGAAATAAGGACTCTTGATAGGCTTTTCATATCAAGAGGTACCATGATATAAATGCCTTCGAATTTGGGATATCGTTTTCAACTACAATGGCGCCCTCTATCACCTCTGCCTCTCCAGTTCCGAGCGTGGTGCACTCTACGTCGGTACTTTCGGCAGTTCTAAAGTCACCCCTCTCTGTACCAGCAAAGTGTGTCAGCTCGAAGAAGATCTCACAAGCTTCTTCGGCCCCGGAAAAGAAGGTGCCGGTTATAGCAACTAAACCACCTCAATCGGATAAGAGGTCCCCTTCTTTTCCCAACGGTCGGTGAAGAAGTCTTCCTCAGCTATTGGAAAAAAAAACCATTGCCGACATCCAGCCCACCTGATATTATAAAGATAGTGGAGAAGTGCGCCGCCGTCACACTCGCCCTCCAGCTGATTGGATGGAAGCTGTATCTGCTGGCCCTTCGGCTCCCTTGACTCTCAAGGTATTGAAGACGGCAGAAGCCAAGTCCGTTAGTGTAGAGGAACTCCCCTATAGGAAGGAACATTTACCGGCGGAGAAGAGAGAAACGGTTCAGCGCTGTCTCTCTACCTCTCTTGCAGACAAAGCTGTTCACCCATCCGCTGGCCATCCCGCTCCCACTACCATCAGTGGAGCGGTGTTAGCAGAAACGGCCATGATTAGCAAAGAACTGGCGTGTGTAGGGAAGGGACCACCTACTTCCCTGAATAAACGTAGGCGCCGGTCATGAAAGTAAGAACAGTCCCGACATGTCGGGAATGGACACTCAGATTTCTGACAGGAAGAAAGTCCCTCACACCTATCTCGCACTTCTTCATGGGCGAGACAGGTTAAGATTGTCGAGAACCGCTCACCACATAATAGAGCGGTATGCAACATGTACATCCCACCGAATTCTCAAATGCATAACTACCAGCTGGTGGTTCTAGCCTATCAGCTTCCCCCTACTTTTTGCCTCCTGGGAGACTTTAATGCACACAACACCATCTGGTGCTTGACTACCACTACCAGAAGAGGGAGAGATTTTGAGAGACTGATCAGGCGGCTGGACCTGTGTTTGTTGAACATAGGGGAACTTACACACTTCTTCAGAATCGAAGATTTTTCGTAGACTTCCAAGGACGTAGTAGCAGATGTAAGAACGTGAAGAATGGCCTTCCCCAAGGAAGCGTGTTGGCTCCAATACTCTTCAATATTTATACCAACGATCAGCCCCTACCAGAAGCAACGAAGAGTTTTATATATGCAGATGTTCGCGCCATTACTCTCCAGGGTGAAGGCTTTGAAAACGTGGAACAAAAGCTGTGTGCCGCCTTACAAGTCATAAGCAAATATTACAAGGAAAACCAGCTAAACCCGAACCCTACGAAAACGCAAACTTGCGGATTTTTTCTCATGAATAAACAGGCAACTAGACAACTAAATGTATTGTGGGAAGGAATTCAACTTGAGCACTCCCCCACCCCTAAATATCTAGGGGTCACTCTAGACCGAACTCTTACCTATAGAGCCCACTGCCTGAAAACGAAACAGAAAGTATCGGCAAGAAACAATATCCTACGTAAACTCTCTGGTACCGGATGGGGGACAAAACCTAGCACGCTTAGAACAACTGCCTTGGCTCTATGCTACTCCACTGCAGAATATGCATGCCCTGTATGGTATACATCTAGTCACTCGAAGCAAGTAGACATCGCTCTGAACGACACCTGCCGACTTATCACCGGTTGCCTAAGACACACGCAACAGAAAAAATTTACTGCTTAGCCGGAATCTCCCCACCAGATATCAGACGTGAAGTGGCAGTCAGAGGAGAAAGAACAAAGGCAGACAACTCAGAAAACCAACCTCTATATGGGTACAGACCATCAAATCAAAGGCTCAAGTCAAGGAAAAGCTTCCTCCATTCAGCAAAAGCCTCACGGAACCGCCCGAAAAATTAGATTAACATCATGGAAAAGGAGAGTTAAAACTTTGAAGACTGGATTATCCCTCATGAAAGTTTACCTCCGGGACATGACAATGGATGGGTTTCATGGAGAACACTGAACAGGTTGCGAAGTGGGGTAGGTAGGTCCAAGGTGAATTTGAAGAAATGGGGATACACTTCCGACACCACCATGTGTGAGTGCGGGGAAGAACAAACCATGGATCACCTTCTTGTATGCAGATTATCTCCTGCTAAGTGCACGTTGAAGGACTTGATGGAGGCAAAACCTGAAGCACGTGATGTGGCAAACTACTGGTCACATTGTAACATATAGTAGTATATAGTTAAACTGACTGTTTTGATGAGATTGTATATAGTACCAGCTAAATACCATGTATGATGTACTTTTTCTTGAGACTTATGTTGCTTCTGACACGATTAAATAAATATTGCACACGGCCCTTTTTTGAGTGTCGACATCACCTTGTGCGCTGCTTCCCCTGCTACAGTGGGGTGTGCACGACAACCTCTGTAATAGTGACTTTTCCCGATTATCGTTACTCGTCCGAACTAGAGAGCCATCGAGTTACCAAGTCGAGGGCTTCTCCGTCGGACTGATTGGCCAATATTCGAGGCACGTGTGGTCTCTGCCGGTGATATCTTTGAGAGTGTCGATGATCATACCATTCACATCCACCTAACGAATTGTATTTTGGCTGCGGCAACTCGACGACCTGTTTCCAAATGCTATTGGAGCCAATACACCATGGCCAACCTTACCACCTTCAATAGGATGCGTGCTAGAGCCCGATATCTGATTCGGGAGAGTTTGAAAATGACGTGGGAAAGTTTGCGTCGTCCACGACATACAAGTGTGGAGTAAGCATCGTCGGATCTCTGGACTCCCCGATATCTTTGACGTTACCCGGAGACTCCATCAACAGAGTTAACATCACGGACCTTCTCGCCATTGCCAACAGTATTGGATCGCACTCTTCTAATGTATCCTTCTCTGGGAGTTACGATCCTACATTTGTGACTCTGAAGCGGGGGGGGCAGAGGCTCACCCCTTGTCGTTTGCCACTGCTGCTAAGGAGTCCTACAATGTGCTCTGTGCAGGGAGATAACATGCATAATGAAATGTTGAAACATCTGTGCGATGCCAGTATAAAGCAATTGTTGATCCGCTTCAATCATATATGGATTGAAGGAGAGTTTCCATCTCAATGGCGAGAGGGGAACTTGATACCGATTCCCAAAGCTGGAAAGGATCCTAAGCTTGTCAGCAGCTATATGACAATTTGCTTGACAAATGGCCTCCATAAGCTGCTGGAGAACATGGATAACCGTCGGCTGGTAAGTCTCTTGGAGTCCTCTTGTCTGAGTGCCAGTGTGCATTTCGCTCTCATAGGTGCACTACTGACCATCTGGTGTGACATGAGAGCGCCATACAGGAGGAATTTCTCCGAAAGTCATTTGCACCTTTCACGAGTGCGGACTCCGTGAAAATCTACCAATCTTTATTGCGAATTTTCTGTCCGCCCAACTCACTCGTGTAAGAGTCAGTAGTACATTATCGCAAATTTTCTCCCAGGAAAATGGGGGTACCTTACGGTTCTGTGCTGAGTATCACCTTGTTCTTGGTTGCCGTAAATGGCATTGGTGCCATCGCTGGCCCATGGTAGTTCCATCGCTCTATGTTGACGATTTGGCTCTATATTACAGATCTTGAAGTATAGCAATCGTGGAACGGCAATTTCAGCTAACTATTAACCGGACCACCCGGTGGGCTCACGACCGAGGTTTTCGTTTTTCAACTGCGAAAGCTTCCGACATCCATTCTTGTCGGCTCTGGAGGCTGCGTTTGCAACCAGAACCATATCTCAGGGATGCTGCATTGCCGGTGGTTGACATCACTTCCTAGGGACCCATTTTACAGCTAATTAACGTGGCAGCACCATATACGGCAAATAAGAACGATGTGACTCAGGAAACTGAACATGATCAAGTTTCTTATTCGCACTACGTGTGGTCCTCCTACGCCCCCGTCCTGTCCCGTATAGGCTATTATTCTGTGGCATACGGTTCAGCAAGCCCGGGGAACTTGAGAATGCTGTGCAGTATCTACCATAGTGCTGTTTGGATGGCTACCGGTGTTTTCCCGACCAGGTCGATTCCCTGCCGACTCGCAGAATCTGGTGTACCTCCTCACAATTATAGATGCGAGCATATGCTTTTAGAATATGCTGCCAATGTGCATCAAATGCCGTAACATCCGAGCTATCGAGCTCTCTTCAGTACCCAATACCATCAGAGAGGCACGCACACCATCCTCGCGCCACCCGGTCGGTTGCTATTAGGCTCAATAGCTCGTGAAGTAATTGGGAGTGGTTGTAGGTCCCAGTATAATCCGGACACCTAGCGATGTGCTCAGAAGCAAGTCCCGCGTCCGGAAATTCGGTTAGATATACACCGAGATCCTAAGGTGTACACGGGTGCCTCCGTGTATAGGAGGCTGTTCTACAGCATAGTTCACCTATATCCGGACGCTGACTTTCTGTACAAGTATGTTTCGACGTTGGACGAGAAGGTGGGTGGTGCTTACGTTATTGATGGTGCGAATTCTAAAATCTTGTTGCCTGAGGCCTGTTGCGAATTTACTACGGAGCTCGTTGCCATCTATGAATCTCTGCAGGTTGCACTAAAGGATGCACGAATCCAGTTTATCGTGTGTACCAACTCTTTCAGTTCGTTGCAGTCAATTGCTTCACGGTTCACGCAACACTCCTTAGAGCAGCGAATCCAAGACCTACTAGCCGGGTAGTGTCACGCTGACACTCGATTAACATTTCTGCGGCTTCCAAGTCGCATGGGAATTGCGGGAACTGAGTTAGCGGATCAAGATGCTACAGAGCTCGCAGCACTACTACCTTGACCAGTGGAGGTACCCGCTAGAGATATTCGCTCTCCGTTACGCCGACAAGTACTGGCATTCTGGGAGAGTGAGTGGATAGCTGATCCAATGCCCAATGAACTGAGAGCATCAAGGGAACTACTCGCGTGTGGCGGAGCTCTTTCCAATTGCGGAGGGAGTCCATCATTTTGTGCAGGCTCCGGAGAACCCATGCAAGAACTACCCACTCGTGCCTCATGAGGAGGGAAGACCCACCACTGTGTACCTGTGGAGCCGTATTCACTGTGGCCCACATTTTAACCAAGTGAGTGAATCCTGCTGACTTACGAAAAACCTTGGTTTGCGGATGTCAATCAAAGTTATATTAGCCGATGACGTGGTGGCTGGTGATCTCGGCATCCACTTCATAAGTGAGAGTGCGTTAGGGCACATTTACTCAAATACATGTTCTTGTTGGAATATCTGTTTTTCGGTAAAATTTGTTTATTATTTTAATCGTGAGTTCCTTTATTATTTTTTTAAATTTTAATTTTCATATTTAAGTGACCTCTTAATTTCATTTCGAGAGGCAGATGACCTCTTAGTTTCACCCCCAATAACTATCTAATTTATGTTATTTATCCTATTTTTGTCCATGTGTCTGGCAGTGTGTGTGTGCGTATGTGTGTGATTCGTGTGTGTGTGTCCCGACCTAATAAAATCTTAATGGCTGGAGCTATTTCAATGAAATTCGGTCAGTTCTTAGCACTGTTTCAAATTTTGTTACGTCTCACCAATCCAACATGGCGGCTGTGCGAAATATTTCACCAGCATTCACTATCTCCGACACTATTACTGATAAACGAAACTACTAGTAGTTGACCTATGTGACTTTTGAAAACCTGGTAACTACAAAACCAACATGGCGAAGTTGCGACTTTTAACTAGACGTGTCTCGCGATTTAACCAACCAAACGCGATGAAACGTGGTACAGTATATGTTTATACACATTGTAATGAACTGACATGTAACTTCGTTCAATTGTTAACATAACCTCAAGATAGCGGCTGCGCAAAACATTTCATCGGCATTCTATATCTCTGAAACTATTACCTGTATCACCCTGAAATTTTGTACTGAGATAAAGGGCACTACTGGAAGTTCATCTATGGGACTTTCAAAAACCGATTAACATCAAAACGAATATGGCGGGCAAGCGAAGTTGAAAGTTTTAAATATCCTTTTCTCATGATTTAATGATCCAAACGCAATGAAACATGGCACAGCAAATTTTTATACACATTGTCATGCACGGGTATCTAATTTAATTCACTTGTTTACATATCCTCAAGATGGCGGCTGTGCGTACTAAAAAATTAAGTTTTTATTTCTTGTGTCGTAATCATGTTTTCGAAGTGAAAGTTTGAATAATGAACCTACGCAATAATTTTCCTTTAATAGTACAAGACTGTATGGCCTATACATATAACAATCCAACACGGCGACCATCCGAAATATTTTGAGGCTTCTCAATATCTACGAGTCTATTACTGCATTGAAACTGTTTTTTTACGTTCATAGGGGCTATGAACATATATGACTTTCAATAACCTGGTGATCACAAATCCCACATGGTGGCGACGCGAAGTATAAATATTCACATGGACGTTTCTCGCGATTTAACCGTCCAAGTGCAGTGAAACTTGGTACAGTAAATCCTTATACAAATGTTCATCCACTGGCATGTAATTTATTTATTGCAATTGTTTCCATAACCGCAACATGGCTGCCTGTGTCTTGATCATGCGATTGAAATTGGATTACTACATATACCCAATAATCTTCATATAACTGTACATAACTCTAAGACCTAAATATATATATTAATTCAACATGGCAACCATCCGCAATATTTAGTCGCTTCTCAATATCCGCGAATCTATTACAGCAAACAACAACAAAAAGTCAACCCCTGGGACTACACAGTCCATGACGGGCTATGGCCGACCTAGCGACCGCTGCCCAGCCATTTGGCCTGCAGATATTTGGGTGACGCGTGATCAGCGCGCCGGGTCCCCTCGGCCGTTAATCTTTGTATTCATGATCGGGGCGCTGTCTCACTGTCAGACAGCTACTCAATTGTCCTCACGAGGCTAAGTGCACCCCGTTCCAACCCTTACATCAGTTTTAAAATCCCTGACAGAGCCGGCGATCGAACCCGGGGCCTCCGGGAGAGGGGCAGGTGCGCTACCCCAACACCACGGGGCCGGTATCTATTACAGCAATGTAATTGAAATTTTGTATGTTGATAGTGGCAATTAACATAAGTAGGATATATGGAAATAGGCTTTTGTTCTTCACGGAACTACTTGTTGATATATTGATAGTAGCTATTTACTTAGTACTAGCATGAGAAATTCTCCACAGATCGGTGAACATCCTAACAAGAGATACATTTCGAGCCACCCGCAATGAACATAGTAACAAGAAGAGACAAAAGTCAACTTATAGTGGAAAGATGCCAAACATATGCAAAACATGCGGAGCACACCTTAGAAAAAAAGGCGATTTAAAGGAACACATGATGTTCCACTGTGGTCAAACGAGTGGTTCGACGCCATACTCCTGTAGAACATGCGGAGCAAACTTTGTCGAAAAGGGGACTTTGAAAAAACATATTTTAATCCATAGTGGTCTAAAGCCATACTCCTGTGAAATCTGCGACGCAAACTTTACTTACAAAGCCAATTTGAAAACCCACATGCTTATCCATAGTGGTCTGAAGCCTCACGCTTGTGCTACGTGCGGAGCTAACTTTACACAGAAGGGCAATTTGATAAGACACATGTTAGTCCATAATGGTGTAAAGCCGTACTCCTGTGGATCATGCGCAGCAAACTTTAGAGAGAAGGGTAATTTGATGAAACACGTGTTAATCCATAGTGGTCTGAAGCCACACTCCTGTGGTACTTGCGGAAAAAACTTTGCTCTAAAAAGTACTTTGAAAACACACATGTTTATCCATGGTGGTCTGAAGCCACACTCCTGTGGTAATTGTGGAGCAAACTTCGCCCTAAAAAGCGCTTTGAAAACACACATGTTAATCCATAGTAATCTGAAGCCATTTTCCTGTCGTACTTGCGGAGTAAACTTTACTCTGAAGTGCAATTTGAATAAACACATGTTAATCCATAGTGGACTTAGGCCGTACTCCTGTGATACGTGTGGAGAAAACTTTGCTTTAAAAAGCACTTTGAGAATACACATGTTAATCCATGGTGGTGTGAAGCCACACTGCTGTGGATCATGCGGAGCAAAATTTATTGAAGAGTGCAATTTGAAGACACACATGCTAATTCATAGTGGTCTGAAGCCTTACTCCTGTGGAACGTGCAGTGCAAACTTTGCAGGGAAAGGTCATTTGAAAGCACACATGTTAATCCATAGTGGTCTAAAGCCGCACACCTGTGGAAAATGTGGAGCAAGTTTTCGGCTGAAGGGCGATATGAAAAACCACATGTTAACCCATGGCGGTCTCAAGCCATATTCTTGTGGTACATGCGGTGCTAACTTTACTCACAAGGGTTATCTGAAAGCACACATGTTTATCCATGGTGGTCTGAAGCCACACTCCTGTGGAACGTGCGGAGCTAAGTTTACTCGGAAGAGCAATTTGAACACACACATGCTAATCCATAGTGGTCTGAAGCCACACTCCTGTGGTACGTGCGGAGCAAACTTTACTCGAAAAGGCTATTTGAAAACACACTTGTTAATCCACAGTGATCTGAAGCCATACTCCTGTGGAACATGCGGAGCACACTTTGCTCGGAAGGGGAGTTTGAGAAGGCACATGTTAATCCATAAGTTCTGAAGCCACTTCCATGTGTTACATGCGAAGCAACTTTACTGGGGAAAGGCACTTCGAAAGAACACATGTATAGACTATCCTTAGTTGTTAAAGCCATATTCGTGGGGTGCATGCGGAGCAAACTTTACTGAGAAGGGCAGCTTGAAATGGCACATGTTAATCAATAATGTCTGAAGACACATTCATGTGGTACAAGCGGAGAAATCTGAACTGGGAATGGCACATCGAAAGAACACATGTATATCCATAGTGGTTAAAGCCTTATTCGTATGGTGCATGAGGAGCAAACTTCACTGAGAAGGGCAGTTTGAAAAGACACTTGTTAATTCATGGTGGTCTAAGGCCACATTCATGTGGTACATGCGGAGCAAATATTACTGGGAAAGGCTCTTTAAAAGCAGACATGTATATCCATAGTGGTCTAAGGACATATTCGTGTGATGCATGCGGAGCAAAAACTACTGACGTTGGGGTCATAATATTGTACAATGAAAATCCACAGCCTACTTCCAGTCTCCGACCGGGTCAGGAATGGAATGAATGAAGCCCCCATCTAGCGGCGAGGATATGAACTGTGCCGGCTGCCGAGGCCTGACGCACTCCTCTGGGGCAATGATTAAATGAATGACAGATGGAATTAAATGATAGTGGAGAGTGTTGCTGGAATGAAATTTTGACAGGGAAAACCGGAGAAAAACCTGTCTGCCTCCGTTTTGTCCAGCACAGATCTCACATGGAGTGACCGGGATTTGAACCACGGACCCAGCGGTGAGAGGCCGGCGCGCTGCCGCCTAAGCCACGGAGGCTTCATAATATTGTACATGTAATGAAAATTTTGTAATAAACATTCTTTTATAAAACACATCGTAATTCATAGTGGTTTCAAGTCCTGAAGTCCGATTCGTGTTGTACATGCGGAAGCTACTTTTGAAAAGAATTTTAATACACTTTTGCGGAGAGGATTTCTCTACGAATTAAAAATTTACGCCACACAGCATGACCCATCGTGGTTATTTACCGCCCACATATTCTTCATGTGTCGTAGACATTAATGAAAAATGATTATTACACACTAATTCATATACTCGCGTGGTATATGCTCAGCTACATGTACCCAGAAAGTGTCTTTTGAGAGACGTAAGTTACTTCAAAATTGCCAGAAGGCATATTTGAGTAATATGTGCAGAGCAGTTTTCACCTAGAAGAGGTATTTGAATACACATGTAAGTCATGATAGATGTTAGGCCCCTTAAAACAACAATTATCATCATCATCAAGTCATGATGGTCAAAATCAGTATTCATATAGTAAGTAAGAAGCAAAATTAGCTAAATGAGGTTCTTTGAAAAATCGTCGCTTCATCTATTTTGGCACAATTAATATTTATTATGTAAATCCCGGGAAAAGTACGCAGAAAGGTTGTGGCTGACACATTTAAGTTGATAGTGGCCAGAAATCCAATTTATGTATAATCTGCCATCCTGAAATTAAACCCAAGAGACACATATATGAGTAAGTTTTTAGATCCATAGCCCATAGTATCTATCAGTCACATTTAGTTCAGGAGTAGGCAAATTTACTCTTTGTACTTGTGAAAATATGTAACTGAATTAATTTTCGATATTTTCATGGCAATGAAGGGAGACAGTTCATGTATTGCTTAAAAATAAATATTTCCTCATTGTGCCCAGCATTCATTGACAGAGAAGATTCTAAAGACAACCTGAATATCCGTAGCCGCTGGAAGGCACTTTCACATCATATTGTTAGCTTCCGAGATCTAGTGAGAGTTGATGCTTTGTTACAGAGTACGTTACTCAGGACGCTCAAGTGCAATGGGCCTCTCCGAGTATTCCGGAAAGTCAGTTACTCAAGTTTGACGCCTAGTCAACTTTCACTTTTTATGCTGTAATGTGATTTCGACCCATCATAGGGCTCAACTTCATCTTAAATGTGTGGAAATATCCAATTGTTACAAGGCATATAAATGAATGCTTATAAATTGTTCATCATTACTTTATATCATACCCCTGAAGAGAATATATGGATGTCTTGCAGACTTTGAATATTAATGAAAATTAAATAGCCTTGAATTTATTGTTGAAGGATAGCCTTGAAGAAATTACTAAGATAATGTAATTAAGACATGTATTATGAACTTACGAAAATAATTTTATTTCGTAATTACAAATATACATACATATGGGAATGGCATCAGAAAAACAGGGGATGTATTGTGACCATTTCAACAATGAAATATGAAAATCACAGTCAGCCAGCAATGCTCTATCGGGAGCATCGGGGTTCATGGTATGTTCTCCCACTCTGTGACTTACACACTTTGGATTAAGCATAGGATACACTTCCAAAAATAAACAAAATCAAAAACCTACTATCAAAACATATAATTATTCAAAATATGGCGCTACAAGAATAAACATAAAAATACTGACATTACACTTCACACTTGTCCAAAGATGAACAAGGAATTCAGATTAAATATTCACAAAAGAATACTTACTGGTTATCCAAAAACCAAACAAAAACTTCAACTGAGTTTCACTCCCATATAGCATCAATACTAATTCTTTAAAAAACGAGCTCTAAATGGCTCGGTAAAGTTAACATGCATTGTGTTAACAATTAAACCCACACCATTTAATTTTTACATAAGTATATCTGGCTTAATAACAATATCCTAGTATGGCTATTCATTAATTAATTTTGTGCTCCCACAATGTTCATCTGTTACCATCTCTCTTCTCAAGCTACCAACTCACTACCGTGATTGGAAAAAATTGCGTATCCCCGAGTTTTAGAAAACTACTGACCAAGTCAACTTAAGATTACTCCCAAAATCTTAACATTTTCATAATAACTCGTGAAATAACTCAATCATTTAATAATAACGTTAGGGATTTTATTATATTGTCTTCAAAGACAATTATATCTTACGGAAGCAACGATCTGAACTCTGCAAGCGATAACAATGAACCTAAAACGACCTCAGTTCAAATACTGGGTCGTTAAAACAATCTTAAACACTTCCGTCTACCGTGAATCAGACAGCTCGTTCTTGACCTTTCTCTATAAGGGACTGTGTAAGGGTCTGTCTCACTACTTTGATGATTTATGGCTATGGAGGCAGGGGTACCCACAGTCTCGCTTCCTCAAGAGACGGCTATACAGCGCTAATATCAGCTGCTTCAAATGCGTTTCTTTGAAAGACCAGGCTTATAATACAAATTAACAACAAGACATATTATGTTCTACAGACCTATTCTTTAGCTTCGGTAAAGTATAATTATGAAGTGTCCTCATTAGCGGGTAAGAAAATCCATAAAACAACAAATATATAAGGGGCTTCAACGCAGACGACTCTGAGTTCAATCCTTTAAAACTGCCTCGGGAATCAGTATCCCAACTTTGAGGACTTACAACATAAGCGAATTAAGGAAGGCATAGCACGCAACCAGCGCTCATAATACAACATAAATTGCACCCTTTTCAGTATTGCAATACCACAATTCAACATAACTCATTACCGTTACTAACTGTCCCTCACAATTATTATTACCGAGCATTTCAACGCGTTCCTAGCGTGACAATTTTTTTCAATTGCGCGTCATGGCGCTTACACATAAAATAGCCAAGTTGCCTTTCAAAGAAAGATATAAATGAATTCAAATCAAAATTTGATCTTCGTCTCAAAAATAATATATTCAGCCTTAGCCTCTATCAAATATAATTATTTATAACATTAAGAACATATTGATTCACAACAATTTAACAATTCATCTAAAGGGGCTCTTGCAGCTACCACTTATTCAATATAAAATTCATCACATAAATAATGTATTTAATTATTATTATTATTATCGCGCTTGCTTACCATAGTTATATTATTTACCATTATACTGATATTCCACTGAATATTTTCCACAAGGGATTCATTAATACTTCACATTATTTATATTTCAATCAAATTAATCGTTCAGATTGCGCAACCTATATTTCACATGTTTTCAAACATCCCTACTTCCACTCCTGAGGATTATACGCAATTATTCCCAAAAACACATAATAATGAAATTAGTACTCACATGATATTTCGGTCAGCGACCGAGTTCTCCATCGATGGAACATTTCTACCACTAATTGCTTCTTAAGCCATATTCATGATCATATCTACACTTGATAACACTTTTTCAACATCACATAAAACATATACACTGATCACTTTTAATCTAAAGAATACCATTTTTGGATTCATTTTCACTTAAACACAAATACAATTTCACTAAAAATATATTACACTCAAAAGTTTGACTTAACTTGAATTACATAAAATTTTATCTCTCTGGCATTAATTATTTGCCTTAACACACGTGATTTCCTTATTCTTTCCGGTTTCCAAGGGTTGCACTTTATGTACGTCGGCTTCCTAATCTGATGAGATGATTGAAAGTCTCGATCGAACTACCCTCACCGGAACGGTTGATCCTCTTATTCTGGGTTTGACTATCGGCTTAATAATTTTAATGCACGATATCGTATTTTGCTAGACGCTAACTTGTTCGTCTAATAGAAGTCCGTCACTGACGTTTTACTTTTATGATCGCTCGAACTAGTATAACGGCGACCTAGTAATTTCCTTGTTTAATAATCCACACTTGGATTTTACTTTCTTTTACTGCGATTCTTGACTTATTGGAGTAATCCCCAATGTCTGACTGTTCATTTATCTACACCTAGACAAAGCCTGGAATCTCGATTCCTAAATTCTATCGTACTCCGCTCTAGTCCCCTCAGTTCAGGAACACTTGGCGTTACTATCACGTTCTACCCTGATCTGGTTATTTAACGTAGATAGAATTGTATAGTTCACTGCCCTTGGATACTTCCCAATCCTATGATGCGTCGGTTCTTTAACTGAAACTATTTAGATTCGAGTACCTATCGCCGGTAATTTCTTAAGTCCACAGTCTAAAACGTTGACTGTACTGCTGAAATTTATAAAGTCCGAAGCTTGGTGATATATTTCCTATAACAAGGATTTTGATGTGTCTTCGCACGGCGATACTATTGACGATACTAGACGGCGACTCCCATAAGGGTTGCTCGTCTGCGATATAGAGTAACACGACCTAGCACGGTCTAGTGAGTACTGAATACTGCATACTCTTCCTGGCCCGTCCAGGGTTTATATTCAAATCTGCCACAAAAAGATCAGATCTGCTTCTTCTCCAACACTAACTTCTAAAATAATTGTCGTGTAATATTGAAAAATATGTCTCCTGAAAGCTCTCGTTTTAAACGTAAAAGGGTTCCTTTGATCACGAAAATCGATCACATAATTCCAAGATATTAAATAACTGGGCTCCTCAGATGTGTGGGTAGTGAGGTTTTATTTTCCCTCTCTCCTAGCTTTGGGCTCGGGGAAAACTATCGACGTAATGCCGCGTATGCACTTCTTTCCTGTGCAATTATTATAAACTTTTTCCACACACAAAAATCTCTTTTCCAGAATGAACAACAGTGACGGGTTCATTTCATTAATTAAATGCTTGCAAATGGCTTAATTTTAATTATTTCTCTTCTTGCGTCAATGCGATGTTGCCGTTTTATCGCTGAGTAAAACCTATTTCCGAAACTCCTTCTCCGTCACTCGCAGTGGAAAACTACCAGCTCTATTAATAATCATGCGCTAGCCTCTTATCGCTGAGTCCGCCATGATCTCACGCCCGCGTGACTAGTGGTCACCCGCGCTTGCATCACCTTATAACAGCCCATCTTCTTATTAACCCTTAAAATTCTTACAAATCCATTCTAAAGACTGCATTATTTCCTCTCTTTTTTACATATAAAATATGGATTCGACGCTTGAACCAATCCGCATGGGTTCAAATCTCCCCTTCTTAGATAAATAAATTTTCGAAATTTGAGGAAATTTATTTAAATATTTTTCATAGAAAATCTCATTCTTTCAGTGTCGAAGCCATCATAACATCTCGCAGTAGCCCTCATTTTATTTTCTCCTAGAAACCCACGATGATTCGGGTTTTCCATTTTTAAAGTAATCTCCGGTAATGGTGTAGGTCGGGCACGCTCTGTTCCTACCCGTTCTTCCTTCCTTATTTTTCTGGACTAAAACTCTACAGAACTTCATCTTTCGCTACGGGTGTGGTCTATCCCTACCCGTTTCTTTGTCTCCTCATTTTCTCTCCTTAAATTGAAATTTTCGTCTTCAATTAATTCAATTATCTCTTTTAGCTCAAAATAAGTTTGTTCCAGTTCACATCCACAATTTGCTGCTTGCTTTTCACGTTTCCTCTCTGGGGCGTGTCTCAACATACTCCCATTTCTTCTTAAAGTGTATTCATCGTCTTTAATTTGTTCCATAACCAGGGCTTGTTCATTTGCTTCATCGAAGTCTTCGGGAGGATAATATACTTTCAAATTTGCCGAATTCATGGTTACTTCGTGATTCGTTTCACAATGCTGAATCCTATATGCATTGTTTCTTAGATCCCTTATTACTCTATATGGGCCTTGGTACATTTTCTGAAACTTCTTGTACCCGCGGTTCCCAGGATCAGAAATGGCTGCTCTTTTCACTAACACCATTTCCCCTACCAATAATGTTCGATGATATATTTTATGTCTATTTCTTCGTTGCCTTCTATCAGCTTGGGCTTGCAAATGCTCAAAAGCTCTTCTGATACGTGCTTCTCTTCCAGGCTGAGCGTCCGTTGGCATGGGTATGACCTAACTCCAAGGTCTCTTTGGTTGCTCATTCTTATGCAACGTTACAGGTATCTCTCCAGTATCGTGTTGTTGATGCAAAACTCAATTATATCCAAAATATCTATCCACTTCCAATTTTCCTCTGCACAGTATATCCTGCAATACTTTGCCGTCTCTCTCATCACTCTTTCAACAGGGTTTGCCTCATGATGGCGAATACTTGACAGTATTTGGCGTATTCCAAGTCTCTCTAATTCCTGTCTAAATTCCATGCTGGTAAAGTAACTACCATGATCTGATAACAGATTCTCTCGGTTTACCCAGAATAGGTATCACCTTTTCTTTTAGCCGCTTTAGTACTTGTTTGGTACTAGTCTTCTGTATGGGAGAAAGAACAACCATCTTTGTAAAGACTTCCATAGCCACCATGATATGTTGATTTCTTCTCCTAGCCTTAGGCACTGGTCCAAAGTTGTCAATCGAGATGATCTGACATGGCCTCTCAGGTATCATTGGTATCGGCTTTTGTCTCATCAAAAACGCATTTGGTTTAATTCTTTGACAAGTATCACATGTCTTCAACGTATCCCGTACAGTATCCCTCAATCTCGGCCAAATAAATGTTCCTTTCAACATCGAGACTGTCTTATCGACTCCCATGTGTCCAAAGGATCTATGGTCTAACCATACCGTTTTCCTCTGCAAACATGCAGGTACAACGATTCTTAATCGAGTATGGTCAGAGTCCTCAAATTTATGTAACATCCCATTATAAAATCTATAATCTCTAGCTATCTTACTGGCTTCAATATATACTGTTGTTCCTCTAGTTAACTTTTCTTCAAAGAAAGATATGAGCATGTTTATCCATGGATCATCGCGTTGTAGTTGGCTAATGTTTCCTAGTCCATTCAAAGTGCGTTGATCTCTATTTTCCAAATCTATAGCCATTACTTCCTCTTCTGTGGACTCTGGCTGTCTACTTAGGTAGTCTGGAACGACGTTCTCCTTCCCTGGGCAATATTCTATAATGACATCGAACTGCTGAATATATAATGCCCAGCTCATCAGCCTTTGACTGGACAAGTCTGTCTTCATCAAAAAGGTTAAGGCTTTACGATCCGTTCGTAGCGTGACTGGAAACCCATATACAATATTACGCCAAAATTGCAGAGCATGCAATATTGCTAACGGCTCGATCTCGCTGATTGTATAATTTTTCTCGTGTGGTTTCAGTCTTCTACTAGAGAAAGCTAAATAATTCTTTCTTTCAGGATTTTCCGGGTCTTCCTGATATAGCATCGCTCCAATGCCTACTTGGGATGCATCTGTCTGGATGATAAATCTCTGATTAAAATCAGGATATCCCAACTTCACGTAATTTAAGAGCATTTCTTTGGCCTCAACAAACCCTTTCTCAGTTTCCTCCGTCCATTTCCATTTACCGTTCTTCTTCAGAAGATCTTGCAACGATGTAACTGTTCTAGTATATGACGGGCAATGTCCTGAGAAGAAACCTATTAATCCCAAAAATTGGCGAACATTCTTCACATTCATCGGCCTTGGAAAGTTTCTTATAGATTCAAGTTTACATGGGTTCGGTTTAACACCATCTTTGTCAATTACGTGTCCCAAAAACGTAACTTGCCGTTGACAAAAGTTCGATTCTCTTAAGTTAATCTTGAAGTTAGCTTTCCGTAAATCTTCAAGTAATTTCATTAAATTTTGCATATGTTCCCCAACATTCTCCGAGGTGAGCAGTATGTCATCAACATAACGAATAGTACAATCCTTTACCTCGTCTGACAAATTGCGATCAAGTGCTCTTATAAGTGCTGACCTTGCTGTCTTTAATCCAAATGGACATCTCTTAAAGCAATATGTCTGCTGATCGAACTGAAATCCAGTTAACAGGCTGGGTTTCTCTTCAAGTTCGAGATGATGGTATGAAGACGTCATGTCTATATTTGTAAACATTTTCATGCCCTTAAATTTTCTCAGTATTTCTTTTATGGGTGGTGCCGAATCATTTTCGGGGATGATTTTGGCATTCAAGTTCCTGGCATCTAAACACACCCTCACTGAGCCATCCGGTTTACTCACAATCACTAATGGACTAACGTAAGGCGTTGTCATTTTTTCTATAACACCTGCATCTTTCATTTCCTGCAGTGTTTTCTTAGTTTGTGTGTAATGTTTTTCTGCAACCGGGTATGGTTTTTGTCTAAACGGTGCCCAATTCTTTACTTGAAAAGCGTATTTAAAATTTTGGATCTTTCCTGGTTTGGAATCAAATACATCCCTATATTCCAATAATAGTTCCTTTAATATCTCTTTATCTTCCAACTTGATTTTGGCTTCTTCGATTTTTCCTAACAGGGTGGTGTAGAAACCATCTAGTTCTATATTAAAGACTTCCAATGCCTCTTCTGTGGCCTTATAACCTTCTTCGGTTACTTCTCCTACATGCCATACCTGTTCATCATATCTTGTATTTTGTTCCTGTACATTTATATTTTGCTCATCCAAGTCCTCTTTTTGAATTCTTATGCAATTTTGCGCTGGTCTATTATGACCCTGTTCTCACGGATAAAGTCAATACCCAATATATTATTGTATGGTAACTGACTCAGCAGCAAAAAGCATTGTGAAATTTCAGTACCTCCGATGATCATATCAATGTACACTTGAAATTTGCATATCAACGATTTCTCAGGGATAATTCCTTTAATCTTTACACTTGATGTGGGAATTTTCAACACACGACCTCTTGATTCCAATTCGTTAATTAGGCTCTGTGTGATAAGACTTACAGTTGATCCTGTGTCAATTAACGCTCTGAACAGTAACCCTTCTACCCGTAACATTATAATAGGCAGTTCCCTTCTTATGGGTGTTATCCCTTCAATTTCTTCACTTATTTATTCATCTGGTCTAGCTATCCAATTTACAATTTCAATTTCCTACCAGCTCCTGGTATGTTTCTACTTTTGCCAATCTAAATTTGGAGTTTTTTTTATCCTTCATTCCTTAATTGTGACTGTAACTCTAAACTCTGAGCTCCCTCAAGTTGGTCGGGTGGTTTATAATTTTTCATTGCTTTACTCCACCTTCCCTTTTGTCCTTCAGGTTCGTCCATCCGCTCATCCATATAGCGTCGACTTTCCTGGTATCTTTCTTCGATTTCGGCTTGTTATTCCTCACTTCTATCTTCCGGTCTTACATTCCTTCTAGGATAATTTTCCCAGTTCCTTCTATTATCCTCTCTGTAGTTATTGTAATACGGTTTGTTTTCTTGCCTTCTATAACCCGTATATCTATTATTCCTTCCTCTATAACCTCCCCTAGTATGAGATTGGATTCCCCTAGGTTCATTTTGTCCGTACTCGCGACCAAGTCCATGAGTATCAGCACTGGTTGACTTGTTCTTGTTAGAGGGCTTCTCCCTGTCATCATGGCTGCTAGCCATATGTACTTGCTCCGCTTGCCTCTGTTGCCTTGGAGTCACATGTGCGGTGGTCATATCCAATTGACGCAACACACTCTCCACTTCCACAGCAGATTTCGCATTAGATGATATCAATAACCTTTGTATCTCATATGGAAGTTGTCTTGCAATGGCAGCACATAGATCATTTTCGTCTGGAGCGATATCCAGCTCCCTGAATTTACACAGCTGAGCAGTGAAAAATTCCGAGTACTTAGTAGGTGCATTAGTACTGTATTTTCTGGAGTACAGATCCAGTCTTAGATTTTCTTGCACGTCTGCCGCCCAGTATCGCTTCAGGAATGCTTCCTTAAAACCTTCTACTGTGTCAAAAGTGTATCTAAAACTTCTGAACCAAGTGAGAGAATCACCTGCCAGCAATTTTTCGATTGCTCTCAGTCTCCGATCCTGAGGAACTTTCATTTCATTGAGGTATTCTGCTACTTCTTTCAGCCAGTATTTAGGAGTAATTGACATATTATTACCCGTAAATTTAACCGGTCTTTCCTCATTTGATTTTATAATATTTATGATCTGTCCATTTGTTTGGTTACCATATGGAGTTGACATGGCCATAGGATATCCTAAGTTCTTATAAGGGCTCTCCCCTCCTAAGTTCCTATCTTGATTTGTGCCTTGGGTATCAGAATCCACCCATATGGTTTTCTGGAAATCATTTTGACCTTCAAACTCTAATTTCCTTTCTCTTCGGGCACTTTCTTCTTGTGACATGAGCTGAACCTCCATTTGACTGTTCTTGTGTTCAGTCCTCTCCAGCCGTGAACCAAATTCGTTCTCAAATATTTCCTGTTTCTTCTTACTGCTTTCAACTTCTTTTTTGATTTGAAATTTCTCTTCCCTGAAACTATCCCTTATTTCAGCTAATTGTTCCTCTACCTCTTTCTTGGTGATCAGGACCTGTTTTTCTATAATTTCTGGCTTGACATCACCCCTGGTATCTAAGTCTTCCCGAATCTCGCTTATCTTTTTCTCCATTTCTTTTTGTCCCTTGACAATATCTCCCTTAATTTCCTTAAGCTTTTCCTCTGTTTTCCCTTGATTGTTATACAATACCTTTAAGTCGACTTGAACCTGGTCTACTTCAGTATTGGTTTTTGCTACTTGTAACTTTAATGTTTCTATGGTTTTCTGAATTCCAGTAGCCCCTTTATCTATTTTCTCTATTTTTAAGAATTGTTCGTCACTATTAGTTTTCCGTTGCTTGCTTTCTGCTTCAAGATTCCCTTCGTAGTTACCTAACTTCGTGGTTATTTCCTCCTCATGCTTTCTCAACCAGTCATCTACCTGCCCCGTGAATGCATTAAATTGCAATTTCCTTTTATTTGCTTCGGATTGATTTTGCTTTTTCATTCTTTCAACTTCGTCTTTAACGGTATCGAATTCCTTTTCGAGATTTCCTACCTTTTCCTCGACCCCTACGAATCTGTCTCCTAGCGCTTCGAGACTACTTTTTATCTCATCCCGGGATGCCTGACAAAATTCCATATTTGACCCTATCTGATCTTTTAACTCTTTCTTGGATCTGGGTTACAAGTTTCTTTTTACATTCATCTACATTCTCTGTACAATTTCCTTCCATTTTACTTAATTTAGTTTCCATAGAACTAAAATTATTATTCAAAATTTCAAAATTTTCTTGACACTCCTTTTTAGATTCTACACTATTTTTTTCTATAGTATATCTTTGGATTTGCAATCCTGCATTAAATTCATGATTATCACTTTGATATGTTTTCAAGCTTTTTTCCAATTCAGTATCCGGGGGCGTGGTGGCTCAGCGGTCTAGCTGAATGCCTCTCACCAAGGCGGTCCGGGTTCGATTCCCGGTCAATGCATGTGAGATTTTCGAAGTGAAATGCCATGTCCTGTGGTTCGGATTCCACGTAAAAAGGAGGTCCCGTGGCTCATAATCACAAGATTCACAGTCACGTAAAACTACAATCTTCCTTCCTTCCAATTCAGTATCAACATTTTGAAATCTGGAATCCATTGTCTTTTCTATTTCAGCCTTCAGTGCCTTATTATTTTCTTTACTGTCGGCCTTAAGTTGATTTTTTTACAGCTACCAACTGTTTTTCAATGTTTTCACAAATTTCCGTTTTCATAATGTCTACCTCAGCCTTCAGTTCACTGTTCATTTTATTACTGTCGGCTTTGATAGATTCTAATTTCTCATTCATCTTAACACTGTCAGTTTTAAGAGATTCTAATTTACTCCCCATATTAACACTGTCAGTTTTAAG
Organism: Meconema thalassinum; assembly: GCA_946902985.2. Classification (NCBI taxonomy): domain Eukaryota; kingdom Metazoa; phylum Arthropoda; class Insecta; order Orthoptera; family Tettigoniidae; genus Meconema; species Meconema thalassinum. The sequence goes on from CAMPQE020000024.1 coordinate 1,115,043, forward strand.
AGATTCTAAATTCTCATTTATGGATTCCAAATCTTTCTTATTTTCATCCTGTTGGAGGTTCAATTTAGTGTCTATAGATTTGAATCTATCTTTACTCTCTGCCTTAATGGCCTCCAAAAGCCTCTGTATCTCCTCACTCAATGACATTTTTAATGTCTTTAGAGAATACAGTGGGCTACTCTGTTCCATCATTTGTTCATGCATGAGAGATGGTACTCTGAACTCTTGTGTCCCAATTTCCAAAATTCAACCTCAGTACGGGTGTTTACTAAAACGTACCCGTATGGTATAATACTCATTACAATATCAACTCTATTATGGAAGTGATTCTCTTAAAATTCAAAAATTTTGAAAAACCACATTTTTCAAAAAATGAAAATTTTGATTTTTCAAGTAAAACTCGTGTTTTCCCTCGGAAAACTCATCCCTACCTACTGGGCGCCATGGTTTTTATTATCAGGGGGTTATCTAGGGCTGCTCGGTATGAGTTTCCAAGGTCCCATTGTGGTCAGTGAAATTTACACTTTGTAGCTAATCCTATCACTATTTTACCTTTACGTGATATGACCGTCTGTAGTGTTCCTAAAAGCATTAATCCAATCACATTACTTCTATTCTCCCATGTGCCCATTTCAACAATGAAATATGCAAATCACAGTTCACCAGCAATGCTCAATCGGGAGTATCGGGGTTCATGGTATGTTCTCCCACTCTGTGACTTACACACTTTGGATTAAGCATAGGATACACTTCCAAAAATAAACAAAATCAAAGTCCTACTATCAAAACATATAATTATTCAAAATATGGCGCTACAAGAATAAACATAAAAATACTGACACTACACTTCACATTTGTCCAAAGATGAACAAGGAATTCAGATTAAATATTCACAAAAGAATAATTACTGGTTATCCAAAAACCAAACAAAAACTTCAACTGAGTTTCACTCCCATATAGCATCAATCCTAATTCTTAAAAAAACGAGCTCTAAATGGCTCGGTAAAGTTTACATGTATTGTGTTAACAATTAAACACACACCATTTAATTTTCACATGAGTATATCTGGCTTTAATCACAATATCCTAGTATGGCTACTCATTATTTAATTTTGGGCTCCCACAATGTTCATCTGTTACCATCTCTCTTCTCAAGCTACCAACTCACTACCGTGATTGGAAAAATTTGCGTATCCCCGAGGTTTAGAAAACTACTGTCCAAGTCAACTTAAGGTTACTCCCAAAATCTTAACATTTTCATAATAACTCGTGAATCAACTCAATCATTTAATAATAACGTTAGGGATTTTATTATATTGTCTTCAAAGAGAATTATATAATACGGAAGCAACGATTTGAACTCTGCTAGCAATAATAATGAACGTAAAAGACCTCAGTTCAAATACTGGGTCGTTAAAACAATCTTAAACACTTCCGTGTACCGTGAAGCAGACAGCTCGTTCTTGACCTTTCTCTATAAGAGAGTGCGTAAGGATCTGCTTCACTACTTGGCCGATTTATGGCTATGGAGGGAGGGGGACCCACAGTCTCGCTTCCTCAAGAGACGGCTATACAGCGCTACTACCAGCTGCTTCAAATGCGTTTCTTTGAAAGACCAGGCTTATAATACAAATTAACAACAAGACATATTAGGTTCTACAGACCCATTCTTTTAGCTTCGGTAAAGTATAATTAGGAAGTGTCCTCGTTAGCGGGTAAGAAAATCCATAAAACAACAAATATATAAGGGCCTTCGACGCGGACGACTCTGAGTTCAATCCTTTAAAACTGCCTCGGGAACTAGTATCCCAACTTTGAGGACTTACAACATTAGCGACTTAAGGAAGGCATAGCACGCAACCAGCGTTCATAATACAACATAAATTTCACCCTTTTCAGTATTGCAATACCACAATTCAACATAACTCATTACCGCTACTAACTGTCCCTCACAATTATTATTACCGAGCATTACAACGCGTTCCTAGCGTGACAAATTATTTCAACTGCGCGACATGGCGCTTATACATAAAATAGCCAAGTTGCCTTTCAAAGAAAGATATAAATGAATTCAAATCAAAATTTGATCTTCGTCTCAAAAATAATATATTCAGCCTTAGCCTCTATCAAACATAATTATTTATAACATTAAGAACATATTGATTCACAACAATTTAACAATTCATCTAAAGGGGCTCTTGCAGCTACCACTTATTCAATATAAAATTCATCACATAAATAATTTTTTAATTATTATTATTATTATCGCGCTTGCTTCACCATAGTTGTATTATTTACAATTATACTGATATTCAACTGAATATTTTCCACAAGGGATTCATTAATACTTCATATTATTTATATTTCAATCAAATTAATCGTTCAGATCGCGTAACCTATATTTCACATGTTTTCAAACATCCCTACTTCCACTCCTGAGGATTATACGCAATTATTCCCAAAAACACATAATAATGAAATTAGTACTCACATGATATTTCGGTCAGCGACCGAGTTCTCCGTCGATGGAACATTTCACCCACTAATTGCTTCTTAAGCCACATTCATGATCATATCTACACTTGATAACCCTTTTTCAACATCACATAAAACATATACACTGATCACTTTTAATCTAAAGAATACCATTTTTGGATTCATTTTCACTTAAACACAAATACAATTTCACTAAAAATATATTACACTCAAAAGTTTCACTAAACTTGAATTACATAAAATTTTATCACTCTGGCATTAATTATTTGCCTTAACACACGTGATTTCCTTATTCTTTCCGGTTTCCAAGGGTTGCACTTTATGTACGTCGGCTTCCTAATCTGATGAGATGATTGAAAGTCTCGATCGAACTACCCTCACCGGAACGGTTGTTCCTCTTATTCTGGGTTTGACTATTGGCTTAATAATTTTACTGCACGATATCGTATCTTGCTAGACGCTAACTTGTTCGTCTAATAGAAGTCTGTCACTGACGTTTTACTTTTATTATCGCTCGAACTAGTATAACGGCGACCTAGTAATTTCCTTGTTTAATAATCCACACGTGGATTTTACTTTCTGTTACTGCGATTCTTGACTTATTGGAGTATTCCCCAATGTCTGACTGTTCATTTGTCTACACCTAGACAAAGCCTGGAATCTCGATTCCTAAATTCTATCGTACTCCGCTCTAGTCCCCTCAGTTCAGGAACACTAGGCGTTACTATCACGTTCTACCCTGATCTGGTTATTTAACGTAGATAGAATTGTATAGTTCACTGTCCTTGGGTACTTCGAAATCCTATGATGCGTCGGTTCATTAACTGAAACTATTTAGATTCGAGTACCTATCGCCGGTAATTTCTTAAGTCCACAGTCTAAAACTTTGACTGTACTGATGAAATTCATAAAGGCCGAAGCTTGATGATATATTTCCTATAACAAGGATTTTGATGTGTCTTCGCACGGCGATACTATTGACAATACTAGATGGCGACTCCCATACGGGGTGCTTGTCTGCGATACAGAGTAACACGACCTAGCACGGTCTAGTGAGTACTGAATACTGCATACTCTCCCTGGCACGTCCAGGGTTTATATTTAAATCTGCCACAAAAAGATTAGATCTGCTTCTTCTCCAACACTAACTTCTAAAAAAATTGTCGTATAATTTTGAAAAATATGTCTCCTGAAAGCTCTCGTTTTAAACGTAAAAGGGTTCCTTTGATCACGAAAATCGATTACATAATTCCAAGATATTAAATAATTGGGCTCCTCAGATGCATGGGTAGTGGGGTTTTATTTTCCCTCTCTCCTAGCTTTGGGCTCGGGGAATAACTATCGACGTAATGCCGCGTATGCACTTCTTTCCTGAGCAATTATTATAAACTTTTTCCACACACAAAAATCTCTTTTCCAGAATGATCAACAGTGACGGGTTCATTACATTAATTAAATGCTTGCAATTGGCTTAATTTTAATTATTTCTCTTCTTGCGTCATAGCGACGTTGCCATTTTATCGCTGAGTAAGACCTATTTCCGAAACTCCTTCTCCGTCAATCGCAGTGGAAAACTACCAGCTCTATTAATAATCATGCGCTAGCCTCTTACCGCCGAGTCAGCCATGATCTCACGCTCGCGTGACTAGTGGTCACCCGCGCTTGCATCACCTTGTAACAGCATAACCTCTTGTTAACCCCTAAAATTCTTACGAATCCATTCTAAAAACTGCATTATTTCCTCTCTTTTTACATATAAAATATGGATTCCACGCTTGAACCAATCCACATGGTTCAGTATATGCTCATTAAAAACTATAGAAGACAGTTCTTCCGCGTTAATAAAGGATAAATTTTGATTCATTTGTTTTTTTTTTTTTAAAGAAAAAAAAACTGTCCTAAAATTGTTATTGAATTATCCATTAAAAGTTGTCCATGGCCTTTCATCTAAATAAATGGGCAGATGACCACATGAGAACAGTGTGAGCACGAGGTCAGGTCTCAGGGGTTATATACTACACTCTGTCCCCATGTTCCACGTAATGGATTTTGGAAAGGTGCAGTTGACAACAAAGAGCGCAAAGCGAAACATACATATTAAAAGAAAAATAATTTCACGCTTATCAACTAAGATAAAAGTTTGTAAAAAAGTAATATCACACGCACTTCCTGCTAAGGGAAAATATCTAAACGAGGGATCAGTGTATCGCAAAACAAAGGAAAGTGCTGTCTAAAGTCTTGTTGAGATTCTTTGTTCTCTTTGACTGTGGATAAATAAATACAATTAAGAATTCTACCCTATCTATGCACTATCAACTATATCAAGATAAATTAATCGTTCGATTGAGTGTTCAGTCTTTTGACTGGTTTGATGCAGCTCTCCATGCCTCCCTGTCCTGAGCTAATCGTTTCATCTCTAGATAGCTACCACACCCTACATCCGAGGCAATCTGTTTAACATATTCTAACCTTGGTCTACCCCTACAGTTCTTGTCCTCCACCCTTCCTTCCATAACTAAGCTTGCTATTCCTGGGTGTCTTAGTATGTGTCCTACTAACCTATCTCTTCTCTTCATTAGCAGTCGCCAGAAACATCTCTCCTCTCCCACTCGTCTTAATACCTCTTCGTTTGTAACCCTATCTACCCATCTGATCTTCATCATTCTCCTGTAACACCACATTTCAAATGCTTCAATTCCCCTCTTTTCTGCTGCACCAGTAGTCCAAGTTTCACTTCCATAGAGCGCCACGCTCCAGACAAAGGCATTCAAAAATGACATCTTAATACCTAAATCTATATTCGATGTCAACAGATTCCTTTTTTGTAGAAATGCATTCCTTGCCTGAGCCAACCTAATTTTTATATCGTCTTTTCTTCGTCCATCACTGGTTATTTTGCTTCCTAAGTAACAGAAGTCTCCTACTTCCTTCAGCTTTTCCCCTGCCAATTTGATGTCCATAGAGGTTTCTGATTTATTTCGGCTGCATTCTAGTATTTTTGTTTTACAATTAATAATTTTCATCATGTATTCTTTCCGTAAGACGGAGTCCATACCATTCAAAAACTCATTCAAATCCTCAGGCTTGTTGGCCAAGATGACGATGTCATCAGCAAATCGCAGAGTTGAAATTATTTCTCCTTGAATCTTCACTCCCACTTTAAATTTTTCTCTAATTTCCTTCATTGCTTGTTCAATGTAAAGATTGAAAAGTATGGGTGATAAGTTGCAGCCTTGCCTTACACCTTTCTGAATACCAGCTTCTCTCTCATGTCCTTCAACTCGAATGACTGCTGTCTGTTTTCTGTATAGATTGTATATCACCCTCCTATCCCTGTACTTTATTCCAATCGATTTCAAAATGTCAAACAATTTAGTCCAATCAACGTTATCAAAAGCCTTTTCTAAGTCAACAAATGCCATGAACGTTCTCTTATCTTTCCTTATTCTACCTTCCAAAATCAGCCTAAGACTTAGTGCAGCTTCCCTTGTTCCAACATTTCTCCTGAAACCAAACTGGTCTTCACCCAACTCCCTTTCTATCTGGCTTTCAATCCTCTTGTAAATTATTCTAGACAGGATCTTTGAAGCATGAGTAATCAAGCTGATTGTACGGTAATCTTCACATCTGTCAGCTCCCACTTTCTTTGGTATAGGGATGATTACATTCTTCTTGAAATCAGGGGGTACCTCACCTGTCTCACAAATCCTACACACCAAGTGAAATAACATGATCAGACCTTCATGTCCTATGCAGCGTAGCAACTCAATCGGTATATCATCTATGCCTGGTGCTTTGTTCCTGCTTAAGTCTTCCAAAGCTCTATCAAATTCTGATCTCAATATTAAATCTCCTTTCGCATCCTCAACAATTTCCTCCTCCCTTTCCATTACATGATTCTCAATCTCCTTTCACTTATACAAACTCTCTATGTAAGCTTTCCATCTCTCAACCTTTTCTTCCCTATCTATTAGAGGCTTTCCATTTGTGTCCTTAATATTACAGCACTTAGTCTTCTTTTCCCCAAATGTATTCTTAATCCTTCGATAAGCTGTGTCTACTTTTCCTAATTTCAGACAATTTTCTATACCTGCACATTTCTCTTTTAACCATTCTTCTTTCGCTTCCTTGCACTTCTTGTTAACCTCATTTCTCAGACGTCTGTATTCTGCTTTCCCCTTTTCATCTCTTACATTCTTGTGTTTCCGCCTTTCATCCATCAATTCTAGTATATCCTGAGTGATCCACGGTTTTCTACCTATTCTTTCTTTGCTACCAATGTTTTCTTCTGCGGATTTTGTTATTTCATTCTTCAAAAGTGCCCATTCGTCTGCAATTGAAGTTTGTTTAGGGTTTTTCATTAGTCCTTCTTTTATACTCTTCTTGAATCTTTCGTTTACATCCTTTATATTCAGTCTGTCTATTGCCCACCTTTTTGGCTTTTGACTTTTCTTCAGTTTCTTCAACTTTAATCTGCATTTCATTACAACCAGATTGTGGTCAGAGTTTATGTCAGCACCAGGATATGTTTTACAATCCAAAATCTGGGTTCGAAACCTCTGCTTGACCATAATGAAGTCGATTTGGTAACGCCCTGTATCTCCTGGTCTCATCCATGTGTATATTCTTCTATTGTGGTTATTGAATAAGGTGTTAGCTATGACCAACTCATGCTCGGTGCAGAATTCCATCAGCCTGCTTCCTCGATCATTCATTTCACCTAATCCGAAATCTCCTACTATCTTCCCTTCTCTCCCTTTTCCTACCACAGCATTCCAATCTCCCATTACTATAACATTTTCATCAACCTTGATATACCTCAGAATTTCGTCTATTTCTTCGTAGACCTTTTCAACATCCTTATCATCAGCTTGACTGGTAGGCATATAGACTTGTACCACTGTAGTACAGGTAGGTTTAGTATTGATTTTTGCTACAATAATCCGTTCACTATATTGCTCATAATATTCCACCCGCTGTCCAAGTTTCCTACTCAATATGAGACCAACCCCTGCTTGGCCATTGTTTGATTTAGTGCTAATGACCCTATAGTCTCCTGACCAAAAGTCCTGTTCTTCCTGCCAGCACATTTCACTAATCCCAACGAAATACAACCTTAACCTATCCATTTCCCTTTCTAAGTTTTCTAACCTTCCACTTCCTAGCAGACGTCTAACATTCCACGCTCCGATCCGTAGAATGTCAGATTTCCTCTTTGTCACTTTTGTGATGTTAACCCCCTCTCGAGTAGCCCCCACCCGGAGATCCGAACGGGGGACTAGTTTACCTCCGGATTGAAATTTTACAAGGGAGGAGGCCATCATCACATGTAATTATGCATAGACAGGTGCATATCCTCGGAAATAGCATTACGGCTGTAGTTTCCCGTTGCTTTAATACATTATTTAAATTAAATTTGCTGTATTTCATTGGTCTTTCATAGATTATAAACTTTAATTACATTTTCGGATTATGTTTCGCACACTTATCATCCTCGGGAACATTATTTTTAAGTCACGATGAGGTTCAATTTAAGTGGCCGGTAACCTAGATGTTAGGCCCTTTCAAAAACGAATTATCAGCAATAAATTAATTAAATATTTCAGTGTTATTACAGTGTATGCTCCAGAGTGTCAGTTAATCCTGCTGCCTCGAAAATGAATAGGGAAAGACTTCCTATATTATTAAATCAATAAATGGCGTAAAATTCAAGCAACGTTGATGACTGTAACTCATAGTATTCATCGAAGTGCGAGATGATGAAAAGGAAATCGCAGATTCGGAAATTCATGGCTAGAATTTCACCACAATATACTTCCTTTATAAGGCAGGTCGTCTCGAGGTCCATCATTTAGAATATGTCCAGGCACCACGAATCTTCGGGAAACTCCGTCTCCGGAAAGTCCTGTCCAAGCATTCGCTTGACGCTGGATCCACAGGCATTGCAGTGCGCCGGGGATGGCGTCACTCCCATTCTTCCACCGTGGTCCGGTCTCGTCCGTCTTCACCATCGGCCTCTAGCCTCTCATCGTCTTCTTACAGTTCCTCATCGACATAATGATCCATTTCACTGGTCCCATCATTGTCCAATATTATTATGTTCACTCGGCAATGAATGGTGTTTCAGGTGAACGATTGACTTTAAATATGATTTCATGGTCCACTATAGCAACTGGTTGTTACGATCGTGATCATAAAGTTCACATAAAGTTCAAATCTTGTATTCGATCAGAATAAATATGTCTATTTGCTTTCAAGTCCCAATTTCTCAAGTCGAACACAGACCTCTTCTTAAAGTGCGCAATAATTAATGTCAGATTTAAATATCCTTGATATTACGTGCAATGTCCATATTTTCAGAATTTGTTAGCTTATTTGCGAATAACTTTAAGTCTGTTTATTCTGATAACCTCTCATGTTATGGTGTCCCTATTGACCAGAAGCAGGTTATTCCATTCAGTTGATTCACCAAACAAGTAGACGAGGAAGAATATAATAATGCCATTAATAAACGTAAATCGAAGAGATCGAGTGGACCAGATGACATCCCAGCTTACTTATTAAAGGGCTGTTCAGATGTGCTGAAAGTCCCATTATGTTTCATTTACAACTTATTATTATCGAGTCAAATATTCGCAAGCCTATGGAAAGTGTGTCCTATCTTTAAATCAGGCAACATAGCTCAAATTGAAAATTATAATCCTACTTCTCTAATTTGTGTAGCAGGTAAAATCTTTGAGCAAATACCCTACAGCCGTATTATTTCCCACATTAAAAATTGCAGAGGTGAATAACAACATGTATTTTACCCTCGATGGTCAACAACAAAAAATTTAATTAACTTTGTAGAGTATATTTTCATAAAACTTGGAAACTCTAAAAATATAGATAGGATTTATACGTATTTTCAAAAGCATTTGATAATGTTGATCATGACATACTCTTAAGGAAACTGTCACTGTATGGACTTTACCCACAGCTGTAAGATTGACATCATCTCACCTTTAAGGTAGAAAGCAATTAGTAATGTGTCGTCTCACCAAATCATACTCGTATGTCGTGAATTCAGGAGTGCCACAAGGGCCAAACCTAGGACCATTATACTTTCTTTTGTTTATTAATGATTAACCGCAAGTTTAAGGAACTCAGAATGTTTGCTCTATGCAGACGATGTTAAACTGTACAAAACATTTTTCTAATCTAGACCATCTGCACAATAGTTCAAGTGATAATCACCAGGTTAATACATTTAATCATTTGTTGATTCCTTCCTTTACTATTCACAGAGTACTTATTTATTTAACGTTCTAAATTTAATTTAAGTTTACTTGAACTTTATCAAGTTAACAATCACCAGATATTTATGTATCTTCCTTTTGATTTTGATTTAACTTTTAAGAATAGTCTAACATTATCTACTTATTATCTTGAGTATTGCACATTGTGAACAGGTGTATTATTATGGTTTGTATTTCTTTAATATTTAAACAAGTAATTTTGATCATGCTGCGTAAAATTGGCCAGTCTTCAGTAATTGGAGTTTTATTCTGCTGGAGGCAATAAGTAAATAAATAACAGTTTATGGCTTTTGTGACTTAACACTTTTTGAATGCCACTTCTTCAAGTATCGCTTGACATTCTTCAACGAGTGGAAACTAAGTGCGCTTGTTGCAACTAGGCATGGGAATTATGTGCGCGCTAATTTCAGATAGAACCCTAGTCCCAAAACATATCCATGTTACAAGTCCACGTCTATCTTGAGTACATTTATCGCATATCACTTGCTGATATCGTGTGTGTTCTTTGCTACTTGTTGTGTCGCAGACGGCAGTCATCTTGCCTAACAGAGTCCGTGTTCAACGATTTGAAAATAGAGGTGTATGTGCAGAGGAGGTGTAATGCTAACTGATAATAGGGGACTATACTAGACGCTAGAAGACAGAGGAAGTGCGATGCTAACTGAAAATAGGGGACTATACTAGACGCTAGAAGACAGAGGAGGTGCAATGCTAACTGATAATAGGGACAATACTAGACGCTAGAAGTCAGAGGAGGTGCAATGCTAACTGATAATAGGGACTATACTAGACGCTAGAAGACAGAGGAGGTGCAATGCTAGCTGATAATAGGGACCATACTAGACGCTAGAAGACAGAGGAGGTGCAATGCTAACTGATAATAGGGACGATACTAGACGCTAGACGACAGAGGAGGTGCAATGCTAGCTGATAATAGGGACCATACTAGACGCTAGAAGACAGAGGAGGTGCAATGCTAACTGATAATAGGGACTATACTAGACGCTAGAAGACAGAGGAGGTGCAATGCTAACTGATAATAGGGACCATACTAGACGCTAGAAGACAGAGGAGGTGCAATGCTAGCTGATAATAGGGACCATACTAGACGCTAGAAGACAGAGGAGGTGCAATGCTAACTGATAATAGGGACTATACTAGACGCTGGAAGACAGAGGAGGTGCAATGCTAACTGATAATAGGGACTATACTAGACGCTAGAAGACAGAGGAGGTGCAACGCTAACTGATAATAGGGACTATACTAGACGCTAGAAGACAGAGGAGGTGCAATGCTAGCTGATATTAGGGACTATACTAGACGCTAGGAGACAGAGGAGGTGCAATGCTAACTGTTAATAGGGACTATACTAGACGCTAGAAGACAGAGGAGGTGCAATGCTAGCTGATAATGGGGACCATACTAGACGCTAGAAGACAGAGGAGGTGCAATGCTAACTGATAATAGGGGACAATACTAGACGCTAGAAGACAGAGGAGGTGCAATGCTAACTGATAATAGGGACTATACTAGACGCTAGAAGACAGAGGAGGTGCAATACTAACTGATAATAGGGACTATACTAGACGCTAGAAGACAGAGGAGGTGCAACGCTAACTGATAAAGGGACTATACTTGACGCTAGAAGACAGAGGAGGTGCAATGCTAACTGAAAATAGGGACCATACTAGACGCTAGAAGACAGAGGAGGTGCAATGCTAGCTGATATTAGGGACTATACTAGACGCTAAAAGACAGAGGAGGTGCAATGCTAACTGATAATAGGGACTATACTAGACGCTAGAAGACAGAGGAGGTGCAATGCTAACTGATAATAGGGACTATACTAGACGCTAGAAGACAGAGGAGGTGCAATGCTAGCTGATAATAGGGACTATACTAGACGCTAGAAGACAGAGGCGGTGCAATGCTAGCTGATATTAGGGACTATACTAGACGCTAGAAGACAGAGGAGGTGCAATGCTAACTGATAATAGGGACTATACTAGACGCTAGAAGACAGAGGAGGTGCAATGCTAGCTGATAATAGGGACCATACTAGACGCTAGAAGACAGAGGAGGTGCAATGCTAGCTGATAATAGGGACCATACTATACGCTAGAAGACAGAGGAGGTGCAATGCTAACTGATAATAGGGACTGTACTAGACGCTAGAAGACAGAGGAGGTGCAACGCTAACTGATAATAGGGACTATACTAGACGCTAGAAGACAGAGGATGTGCAATGCTAGCTGATATTAGGGACTATACTAGACGCTAGAAGACAGAGGAGGTGCAATGCTAGCTGATATTAGGGACTATACTAGACGCTAGAAGACAGAGGAGGTGCAACGCTAACCGATAATAGGGCATATACTAGACGCTAGAAGACAGAGGAGGTGCAATGCTAGCTGATAATAGGGGACTGTACTAGACGCTAGAAGACAGAGGAGGTGCAATGCTAACCGATAATAGGGACTATACTAGACGCTAGAAGACAGAGGAGGTGCAATGCTAGCTGATAATAGGGGACTGTACTAGACGCTAGAAGACAGAGGAGGTGCAATGCTAACTGATAATAGGGACTATACTAGACGCTAGAAGACAGAGCAGTCTCAAACGAAAATGCATTAACTTCGCACAAATTATCATCCCAAAGTTTATGCGCACAAAACATTAAGCACGATGTAGCCGATGACCTCGCTGTGCCTCCCCTTAAAACAACAATAACATAACATCCAGCCAGTGCTCTCTGTACTAACAAATGGATTAATATTACAATGATTACCATCCGAAATAAAACAGCTAGTTTTCATGAACATGTAGGTACATTATCCTGAATATATAGGGGTATAGTTGTTACTCTTTTATCACATTATAATTAAATGTTCTTGTAATCGTTGAGAGTTCTACGCTATATAAAACTCTCTGTTTAATAAGTCTCGTTTAATTCAGCTTTTTCCACCAGTGGTCGGATAACAACATTAAAAGAATGCCCTTGCACCATCTTGAATAAATGAAATCTTTTATTTTTCACCTTCTACAGAGAAAGACTTTTATGTGAGCCAACACATTTTCTGCGTTTAGTCATTGTAATTATAACGTATAGTGGATATGAATGGCTTAAGTATTCATCTGCGTGCTCTATGCAGTGCGATAATCGTACGACTAATTGAAGCGCAATATCTTATCTGTTTCGCCCCTCCTACAAGGTTTCGTGGTAATTGGATCATCAGCAATTGATTTTTAAGTCTAAAGAGTAGTCTCAGCCCCCATCTGAAATATATGGCGTAGGTGTTCTTTTGTCTTTGGCATGAAAAGCCCATATATCGTTCTACATTAAAGCTAATTCGAGATACAGATTCTCTTAAATATATATTTCTTTGTGGTCTTAATTATTGATATACCACTTACCCAGCATTTTTTCTAGGTTTGTGCCAGGTCTTGTGTGGCGTATCGCCTAGGACACCAAACTGGCCGCCCGGACAGGAGTAGCGAACTGTGCGCTCCCTCCCTTTTTATGAAGCGAACCTGTGCCTCTTTACTGCGAGAACTTAGAGCTCAAGCAGCCATAACCTCCCTATGAAGGCTTCCAAAGAGATGGCATTTTGACTTTCACTGCTGTGAATTAAAACTCAGCAATTGTGCTAAGTTTGTGCCGTGTCTTGCGTTGGGTTTGGCCCACAACACAATGTGCCGCTTCTAGCGTGGGGTTTGGCCCACATCACAATGTGCCGTGTCTTGCGTGGGGTTTGGCCCACATCACAATGTGCCGTGTCTAGCGTGGGGTTTGGCCCACATCACAATGTGCCGTATCTTGCGTGGGGTTTGGCCCACATCACAATGTGCCGTATCTTGCGTGGGGTTTGGCCCACATCACAATGTGCCGTGTCTTGCGAGGGGTTTGGCCCACACCACAATGTGCCGTATCTCTCGTGGGGTTTGGCCCACATCACAATGTGCCGTGTCTTGCGTGGGGTTTGGCCCACATCACAATGTGCCGTGTCTAGCGTGGGGTTTGGCCCACATCACAATGTGCCGTATCTTGCGTGGGGTTTGGCCCACATCACAATGTGCCGTATCTTGCGTGGGGTTTGGCCCACATCACAATGTGCCGTGTCTTGCGAGGGGTTTGGCCCACTCCACAATGTGCCGTATCTCTCGTGGGGTTTGGCCCACATCACAATGTGCCGTGTCTTGCGTGGGGTTTGGCCCACATCACAATGTGCCGTGTCTAGCGTGGGGTTTGGCCCACATCACAATGTGCCGTATCTTGCGTGGGGTTTGGCCCACATCACAATGTGCCGTATCTTGCGTGGGGTTTGGCCCACACCACAATGTTCCGTATCTTGCGTGGGGTTTGGCCCACATCACAATGTGCCGTGTCTTGCGAGGGGTTTGGCCCACATCACAATGTGCCGTGTCTAGCGTGGGGTTTGGCCCACATCACAATATGCCGCTTCTAGCGTGGGGTTTGGCCCACATCACAATGTGCCGCTTCTAGCGTGGGGTTTGGCCCACATCACAATGTGCCGTGTCTTGTGTGGGGTTTGGCCCACATCACAATGTGCCGCTTCTAGCGTGGGGTTTGGCCCACATCACAATGTGCCGCTTCTAGCGTGGGGTTTGGCCCACATCACAATGTGCCGTGTCTTGCGTGGGGTTTGGCCCACATCACAATGTGCCGCTTCTAGCGTGGGGTTTGGCCCACATCATAATGTGCCGCTTCTAGCGTGGGGTTTGGCCCACATCTCAATGTGCCGTGTCTAGCGTGGGGTTTGGCCCACATCACAATGTGCCGTGTCTTTTGTGGGGTTTGACCCACATCACAATTTGCCGTGTCTTGCGAGGGGTTTGGCCCACATCACAATGTGCCGCTTCTAGCGTGGGGTTTGGCCCACATCACAATGTGCCGTGTCTTGTGTGTGGTTTGGCCCACATCACAATGTGCCGCTTCTAGCGTGGGGTTTGGCCCACATCACAATGTGCCGCTTCTAGTGTGGGGTTTGGCCCACATCACAATGTGCCGCTTCTAGCGTGGGGTTTGGCCCACATCACAATGTGCCGCTTCTAGCGTGGGGTTTGGCCCACATCACAATGTGCCGCTTCTAGCGTGGGGACTAAGCATGTCCCGATTTAGTGGAAGGATTGGCAATATAGGAATTCAAATACCTTGGGTCATGCATCACCTCAGACTGCAGCACGATTCCTGATGTCAAAACAAGAGTCACTGCCGCATGGATGAAATGGCGCCAAGTTACTGGAGTCCTATGCGATAAGAAAATTCCATTACATTTAAAATCTAAGGTATATCGCACAGTGATTAGACCGGTGGCCCTTCATGGATCTGAATGCTGGCCTACAACATCGAAGCACGAACAGGCACTTCATGTAATGGAAATGAAGATGTTGCGGTGGTCCAATGGTTTGACTCGACTGGACCATATTAGGAATGATGCCGTGCGGAAGGATTTCAAGGTTGCCCCAATCACAGACAAAATGCGTGAATCACGTCTGCGGTGGTATGGACATGTGCTCCGTAGCAGTGAAACCTCAGTTGCTAAGACTGCCCTTCAACTAAATGTGGAGGGTCGTCGACCTCGAGGGAGACCTCAAACACGCTGGTTGGATAGGCTGAGAGATGACATGCGGCTCACTAAGCTCCGCCCCCGAGACGCTATGGATCGATTGAAGTGGAGGAAACATTGCAGGAAGGCAGACCCCACATAAGTGGGAAAATGCAAAGAAGATGATGATTGGCAATATAGGAACATGGTGAATGACATTTTCTTGCTGTCTCACCAAATGAAATTATATCAGCATAAATTACCACCTGATATATATTGACGATAAGGTGATCTAGGTCTAGATCGAGATCTCGATCATAGCGGATTGTATTTGGATTGGAAATCACACTGTTTATAGATAGCGTAAGTTGCTACAATTGTGACTCCATGCGGAAAATACGACCCATCTGCTGGGTAGAAGGGTCTACGATGGGTTGATGAGGTTGAATTACTATACAAATTGCAAGGGATTTGTAATATCAGAATTTCTGTCAGCTAATGTGTCCAGATTAAGTGGACAGACAAACAAGGAATAAGCATATCTGGCAATTGGCTATCAAACTTAAGATTCGCGGATGACGTAGTACTCTTCGCAAAGTCACCAGGAGAACTTCAGAAGATGCTACATCAACTCAACACCCAAAGCAAAGCAGCAGGCCTGTCAATGAATAAACAAAGACACAGGTGATGACAAACAGTGCAGTAACCCCAGTCTCTGTGGAAGGAAGAACACTACCATACGTAAAGGAATATTATATATTTGGGGCAACTTATCTCATTCAAGGACAAGACCGAAAAAAAGATAAAAAGAAGAATTGCCTTAGCGTGGAAAGAATTCTTGTCACTACAATTCATAATCATGGACAGGAAGCTGAACAGAAGATTGAAGTTTGAGACACTAGAATCATTCTTCTTCCCAATACTCTTATATGGAAGCCAAACGTGGTCAGCTACGTGCAGACAGATAAACACACTTCAAGTTAGTCAAAGAAATTATGATACATAAAATAGTTGGAGTAACAAGGTCAGACAAGATATCAATTGAGAAACTGGCACAAATGCCATCTACGACTGATATCGCAGAAAAAGCCATGAGACAAAAGTGGAAATGGGGAGGTCACATTGCGAGGATACGAGACGACAGGTGGACATACAAAGCTACAATATGGGACACATGGATAGGTAAACGACAGTGAGGAAGACCGAGTCGAAGGTGGTTACAGAGCGCAGGCAGGCCCACAGTGGACGAGAGAAGCAACAAGTAGAACCGAGTGGAGGACAGACTATAGGGCAAGTGTATCGCTCGGAAAACTGGGAGAGAAAGTCAAAGTGTAACAGTACAAAATAAGACAATTACCATGCACAATCCTAAAGTGACTAGCCCACCACATTAGTGAAAAAGAGCTACCCTTTTACAGGAGGCCTTTGCCCTTTAAGGTACATTCGAGGCTGTTCTTTACTCTTTATTCTTCTTTAATGTGTCCAGATTGTCCAGAGTATTGTTACAGGATGCTAGTATCAATTTTAAATTAACTGGGAGTCGTTGAAGAAAGATTGTGTGTAGAGATTCATCCTTGACATGTGTTCCAGCAAGGGCGCGCATTTCCCGTAAGAGCTAAAACTAACCCCGTGGCACTACAGCCCTTGAAGGGCCTAGGCCTACCAAGCGACCGCTGCCCAGCCAATTGGCCTGCAGATATTGGGGTGACGCGTGGTCAGCGCGTCGGGTCCCCTCGGCCGTTAATCTTGGTTTTCGTGACCGGGGCACTGTCTCACTGACAGACAGCTACTCAATTGTCCTCACGAGGCTGAGTGCACCCCGTTACAACCCTCACGTCAGTTTTAAAATCCCTGACGGAGCCGGGGATCGAACCTGGGGCCTCCGGGTGAGAGGCAGGCGCGCTACCCCAACACCACGGGCCGGCTCCCGTAAGAGCTGGCTTGGCATTTTGTCACCTAGTTCAAGCCCTGTGAGTAATTTCGTCACTTTCCGTCCTTCTGAGTCTTCAAATTCGGCTATTAACTGGGCCTTCAGGTCTACGAATGGTGTATTCGAAAGAGGTCTTATTAATAAATCACTTAAAGTTCGGCAACGTCTGGCTCCAATGAGCCAATAACCTAGTTGAACTTCGTAAGCTTTCTTGTAATGTTAGCAGTAGCAAACTAGCCTTGAATCTGCACTAGCACAACATTATCATATTTACGATAAATTGGTGGGATTCTAATAGACACCATCAGGTTAATTATTTGATGTAGGCATACCCGAAGTTTGATGTCCTGTGTTGGACATGATGTAATGCACTGTATCCGCACGATTTATTGCTACAGGAAGTAATACAAATAACGTCGGGGTCACCAATGTGGTTTTCTATTAACAATACATCACTTATCGTTGTTTAGCGCACATTATTTTATACATTCAGGAACAAACTCCATGAAGGAGAAAGAAGACTTCAGAGACAATATTATTAGAACTTCTAAGAATAAAAAAGCAAGCCGGCTGGCAAGTCCCTCATGGAACAACCATTCCGTTCCTCGTCCAGACGGCAGAGTCACCACAGTCGCCACATTTATTTTATATAAATTCAAGATGGCCCCTGCGCGCTATGTCCAGTGTAATATTTGCACGGTTCTCCTGTCTCACTAAATTTCAATTTGTTATTATATTGTGCGTCAAATATATTTAAATGCTAAGAATACGCCCAGCCGCCATCGTGAACTTATGGAGTCCTTGTCCTGTTGACTCAGTCATATTGTAATGGCCCCAACCCTATACTCGGGTTGCGCCCACACGTATACATACAAGGATGGATCAGTGACATAGCAACGGAAGCATGGCAGGTCATGGCCCCAAGATCGCCAGCCTAGCAAGGCAAGGAGGACGTAGAGGACATTACACTTCACATTCCGCTGATCCAGGGTGACTCCACGCATTTAACCTATAAATAAGAGGTACAAGCACGCGCCGCTCTCTTACTTGCTTACTTGTTCTGGGTCTCCGACAGTGTTACGCTCTTTTGGAGCAGTGCTACGAATGATCGGTCAGGGCGCTGCACTTTACCGGGTCCCAAAGCCACCAACATAATGGCAGACCGGCTCCATCGGTAGGGTGAGTGGATACGTGTGTACTAGATTCCTTTTTCCCTCTAACAAGTAATTCCCCCCCCCCCCTTTTTATCTAAACTGCATTGCCACTATTAAGTAATAAACCCCTTTTACACAGTCTAATGCTACATCTCGTTATTTCACTTAAGTTTAAGAAGCCTTTACCTTTAGATTAAAACCTAGCTTATGATCTTCACCGAATGCTGGCAAGCAGGAGGCGTGGTACAGCAAGCGCTTGGCTTACTAAGGCTCATCCAGGTAAGCATGGTGAGTATTCCTCACAGTAATTTCCCCCTTGACGTGTCCGCAGCACTTCTTAAAACAATCTCAACACCAAGTCCTACACCACAGGAGGCAGCGGGTAGTTGCTTACGTCCGATTCACCCAAACGTAAGTTTTACAGACAAAAGTAAAACAAAATGGTGGAGACGCGAGGGTAGTTGCAAGCCAGGACTTATACAACAAGTCTAGCAACAACGACCCTGTACTACTTCTACTAGCCAAGCGAGTGAGAAAGTTAAAATCCCCCCGAGTAGAATTTTTTTTGAGTAGGAGAATTAAGAGGAGATTTTTTTCCTACACAGTAATCATATTCCCTCCACCCACCCCTCTAAGTAATTCACAAGAGAAACCTAGCAATGCCAAGCATTTTAAATATTAACATCTACAATTGAATAAGTAAATAGGAATATTAACGGAAACCTAGTATGAAGAAGTATAGATAACTACCCTACTCTATTAAGAAAATTGCTCATTATTTAAGATTAAACCCCCATAAATGAAGCTCTATTAAGATACCTATGATATGATTTGATATCCCATAGGATAAGTTGGAACAAATAACTAATTATGTATTTTATTACAGCAGTGCAATTATACCTTGTATATGGTTGTAGGCTACAAAATTTTCTTTTGAATAACTATTTGCATGGCTTAGTGAAAGATAGTATTGACAGAGTGCATACATAGAATTAGGAGACCTTGCAATCCACATTTCACACTTACACATGCACTTCTGCAAGGTGCCACAGTAATTAGTTTGTATACGCATTTAGTCAAGACACACTACAGTTTCTCTTTTGTTATGCAATCCGACCTCAGACGATATGCTTATTTGTCCCTTTCAACACAATCAGCTGTGACACATGGAGAAAGCGTGCTGGACAAGCCGACCGCCTAGCGAGGAGGTTGAACTCGACACCATGTAGCAACTCAGCGAAACGACGCACGCGAACGGAAGTGCGCTATCATAGATATTACTCCTGGCACTATCCACTAACACGCCAGATGACTTTGCATAGCCTTGCCTTTTATATTTTTGTTTAACATACATCCCTTAATGCATTGCGAAGCGTGCGATAGCGAAAAACGCACTAATAATTTTAAGGATGTCATCATAGAGTACACTCATAATTTAGAATTCTTTTTCCAGCAGTGCATTTGAAAAAGGAGATTCAGTTAGCAATTTAGAAACCGTTCTCTCACGAAGCAGAAAGGATAGGAAAGTAATCAAATAGGAATTGATGAAGTAGCCGACAAATGACCGGCATTGAACATAGGGCATACAAGCGTAATCACGGGATTGGGCACAGCAGGGCAACACGACGATGTAAATCAGGTGTTATCAAGTGTATCAGCGTTATTATATTATTAATGAGTAAGGACGTCGAAGAAGTATATTGTTGTAATATATCAAACAACTCACAGCAGCTACAAGGGTTCACCTAGCTTTGAGATAAGGAATAAATAGCATATTTTTAAGGGAGTTGACGAAGCATATGATTGCAAAGTATTAAACGACTCACGGCGGGTACAAAGGTTCACCTGGCCTTGAGATAGGGAAGAAAGGACGAGATATAGGAGATATTATTCATATTACCACGTTGATAACAAATGCCATTTACGAATAGGATTATTGCCCACACCATGCCCAACAGCCTACGCTTTACGCAAGCCAGATGATTGTAACGTCCGTTGGGATGCATGTGTAGCGGAGTACGCTCAGTCTACCAACAGGCGATACTTTCACAGTGTTTTAACAATATAACAGGCGATATTTTCACGGTATGATAAGATATATTTTTAGGGTATTATATATAATACGAGGCACGTCCAGAAAGTAAGTTCCGTTTGGTAATAAAATTGAATTGTGTACAGATACAGAAAAATTATTCATTGCACAACATTCTACACCTCTTAAACTACTTTTCCACATAACTGCCAAACTTTTGCAGGCATTTGTCATAGCGTGGCACAAGTTTTTGGATACCTTCTTCATAGAAGTTTGCCGCCGACCGTAAACGAGAGTGAAGACTCCCCTGTAAGATATCCTACCGTTTGGCCACCACTGTTAGGCTAATTGCGTATGTGGTCAGGAGAACTCCTAAACATACGCAGTTCTCCTGGTAAGCACGCAATTTGCCTAACAGTGGTGGTCAAACGGTAGGGTATCTTACTGGGGAGTCTTCACTCTCGTTTACGGTCGGCGGCAGACTTCTATGAAGAAGGTATCCAAAAACTTGTGCCACGCTGTGACAAATGCCTGCAAAAGTTCGGCAGTTATGTGGAAAAATAGTTTAAGAGGTGTAGAATGTTGTGCAATAAATAATTGTTCTGTGTCTGTACACAATTTAATTTTATTACCAAACGGAACCTACATTCTGGACGTGCATCGTATATACTTGGACCTAACGTCCGTCAGCACTCATTTGTATCGAAGTACAATTAGACTATTGGCAGACGGTAGTTTGACAATATTATAATAGAATACTGTTAGCATACATAATATATACTTAGACCTAACGTCCGTCAGCACCCATCTGTATCGGTGTACACTCAGGCTATTGGCAGACGATAGTTTTATAATTCGGCAGACGATGTTTTCATAGTATTCTGCGATAGGAAGATAAAATTCACAGTCGACGAAACTAGCCAAATTCAGAGAACAGATTACGATAGGAGATACATTTTACAGTAATATATAAAGAAGTGCAACTATTCGGTGTAGAAATACGCATACGCTAAAACTAACAAGTGAATTTATAAATTAATAATATTTCAATGCATTAAGGTTATTTGCGACGGAAGAGGATGCAATTTATATATGTATCAAATGCCAAGGGTACCGATGCGCGTGGGAGGTCACTCGGTACGGGGGTAACTCCTTAAAGGCAGTGTAAAGTAGACCAAACCACTATACGTATGGGTCAACTGGGTAAGCCCTTTTAGGCAGAGAACTCGCAGTTTTCCCAAACCACAATCTGCATTCGTTGATCATTCAGTCCCCAAGCCCTCTAGGGGACAGGTCGTTCCGATACCACATTGCAAATTGGACGAAGGTCACTGGGATTACTGTACGTATTTTAAGGCCCCATACCATGTTACGTATTTCATCGGTCCAAGGGTTAAAGTAAGTCCTTATAGGCACTCTTAGTCCCGATACCACCCTACGCATTGCACACCATTTGGTTAACGTACATCCTTGTACGCACCCGTACTTTCCACGACACGAAGGAAACATAATACATTAAATGAATAAAACTATGCAACTACGGTGTTTTATGAGCGATTCCATACAGAGCAACTAAATAATTATATTACACAGTAAGGGTAGTAACTTCATTACAGGTACATATAGGGGATTCCAGTATTGCGGATGCACGCTAGGGAGCGTCTAATCATTTCAGATATAATTTTAATATATACCCCATCTCCCCCCCCCCTTTTTTTTCTTTTCGAGAGATTTCTTCATAAACCTCCCATCTAGACACACGAATCACCCCCTACCCCATGTATATAGTGTACTTAATTAAGGGAAGGCATTAATTTTAGATTTAGCAATAAGAATTCAATAATTAGATACTAAGGAAACCCCATTTCATCCCCCCCTACCTAACGTGGCAAGGGTAGCTAGTACCATTTACCTAACAAATGTTATTTTTTCACAGGAAATTTTAACATGTCAGTAACAAATTTAATTTTTTTCAGATAATATTATCGTGCTAATCAATATTTCCTGAAGGTCTATACAGTGCACACAATAAAGATAGGTATCATGGATCAGAACACCATGTCAGCCACGTCAGAATTACCAAGTTAGCCCGTAGAGGCAATACATAATTTCCTGTTTCCATAACTTCCCGACGAAACGGTCGCCAATTTAACGAAAATCCATTTAAACTTAACGATAAACTATACACGTAGTGCGAGTATCCTTACATAACGTCTGCATATCAATAGGTTAAGAAGCGAATACGTCGCTTAAGTAAAGCTGAGAAAGTGCAACAGTAATGATTAAAGATTAATTTTTAGCTATAGTGAAGTTCTACGACGATGTATGAGAGAGTTTGTTCAAGTTCTACGAAGTATTAAGGAGTATCTACGAATCTAAATGCTTAAGGAGGCATGTTGAAGTTTTATTACGGTGCATATAGGAAGCGGTATAGTGAAATACCACAATGGCGAACATGTCAAGGAGTACATATTACACGTTAGTTTATAAAAATATTAGAACATATGTCATAATGCAGACGTTAAGTAACGAGACTACATCGCAATACGTAACGAACTTCAGAGAAAGATTAACAGTACCAGGGTAAAATAATCCCACTGTACACGAACATTAAGAGTGATTTCTGATTTCAGACTTGTATTACGCTGTACAATCCTGTAATCCTCACAGTAGGACATAAATGCAGGATGCCACCCAGGCGAACGTGAAACAAGACCGAAGTTCCAACCCACGTGGAAACAACGACAGCCAACACCAGCAAAACATAGTAGCCACTAAGCCGATTTAGGCAGGAGCCTTCAGCTATTTCTTTCAAACACTTCAATGTTAATTTTTTCTTATAACCATAACTACATTTCTTTTTCAAGCAAATGCTAAAGCAATTTTGAAGGAATTTCACGTTTTATAGGACACTTTCTACAATTTTCATTTTCTTTTATCATCCCCACGTTTTAAGGAGGTTAATCCTATTATCGCACCCCCGCGGCTACACTTAGCCTGGTGTAGCACATACAGTACACTATTTTTCTCTCTCCTTTAGAGGTTACGTGCTAGCTCGAGAGGGCTAACTCTTACTTAAGCTCCTTACAGCATCATTTTACATCGTAGGAAAATTACAGATGTGCATGCACCCTCCCGGCAGGGCTCGGCTTGACGACGTCGTACGCAAATCACGCACTGGTCCGAGAGCGGTGTTCACACCTTAAATTTCCTATGCGATTTCTTCTTCTTCTTCTTATGGTTCCTATCCGTTCCGGATGTTGGCTACCATCTTGACTGTGCTGTTCCTATCACTTGCAGCTCGGAATAATTCAGTAGATGTTTTTGAGGTCCAGGCTGTGAGATTTTTTAACCAGGATATTCTTCTTCGTCCAACACTTCTCTTCCCTGGTATTTTTCCTTGAAGAATAGACTGTAGGAGATGGTACTTGGTGGTATTCCTCATGATGTGTCCTAGGTATTGGATTTTCCTGATTTTCACGGTGGTTAATACCTCCTTAGTTTTTTTCATTTTTTGGAGAACCTCAACATTTGTGACATGGTCTGTCCATGGTATCCGCAATATCCTTCTGTACAGCCACATTTCAAAGGCCTCTAACCGTTTACATAAAGACTCTGTCAGAGTCCATGTCTCAGCACCGTAAAAAAGAGTAGAGAACACATAACAACGCAAAAGCCTGATTTTCGTAGTCATTGTCAGCCCATGATGTCTGAACAAATTCCGCATCTTATTGAAAGTTGTCCGGGCTTTCCCAATTCGAGACTTCACCTCATCAGAAGGGTCCCATTGGTCATTTATGGTAGTGCCAAGGTATATATACTTATGCACTTGTGCAATGGGTTTCTGGTCTATATTTAGTTTGCATGCAGAGACTTTGTTTTTACTAATGACCATCAATTTTGTCTTCTGAGGGTTTATATCTAAACCATAATCATGGCTTTTTTGGATAACTTTATCAATGATATGTTGCAGGCTTTCTTGACTATCCGCAAAAATCACAGTGTCATCGGCATATCGAATGTTATTTATCCAGTTACCATTTAAGAGCACTCCCATCTCAACATCCTCTAGAGCTTCTTTAAAGATATATTCCGAATAGATGTTAAATAACAATGGAGACAATATACAGCCTTGTCTTACACCTCTTAGAATATCTATATCTTCCGTATTCTCGTTACCCAACCTCACATAAGCAGATTGATTCCAGTACAAGTTCACAATTATTCGTAAATCTTTATCATCTAAGCCAATCATTTGTAAAATTTCTATCATCTTATGATGTCTTACTCTATCGAAAGCCTTTTGATAGTCAATAAAGCAGGCATATATATCGCAGTTCACATCACGGCACCTTTGAAACAATACTTGAATGCTAAATAGGGCTTCACGTGTGCCAAATGCGTTTCTAAAACCAAATTGTGTAGAAGAAACTTGTTCTTCACATATTTTGTATATTCTGCGATGAATGATCTTCAGAAATACCTTCAAGATGTGATTCATGAGACTGATTGTTCGGTACTCACTACAAAACTTAGCTCCGGTTTTTTTGGTAGTGTGATGAATTCCGATTTAAGCCATTCCTGAGGAATGTTCCCAGAATTGTAAATGTCGTTTGAATATTTTAGTCAACCATTTCACATTATCTTCATTCAAAAGCTTTAAAAATTCAGCATTCACATTGTCAGGGCCAGTGGCTTTACCATCCTTCATGGCTTTTATCGCGGTTTGTACTTCATCTACCAGAATTTGGGGTCCTGTTTCACCATTTATTCGAGGTGGCTCCTGTCGAGTATCATAAAACAAGTGTTCTATATATCTTTGCCACGTATCTTTAAACTCTTCTTTTCCAACAATTAGTTTTCCTTCAATATTGACCAATCTATTTCCTTGTCTAGTTCTATAATTCCCTGTCACATCTTTAACTTTTCGATGAACATTGAAGCTGTCATGTTTTAATTGTAACATCTCTATTTCATTACATTTTTCTTGGATGTCCCTTTCCTTAGCTAATCTTATTTCTTTCCTGATTTCCCTGTTGATGTTCTTATATTCATCAGGATTACCCTTTGCTTTCCTTCTCTTATCCATCATTTTAAGAATCTCTTCAGTCATCCATGGTTTCTTTTTAGTGATATCTGTTACTAAGTGATCATTCTTCATAGATTCAACGGTATTAGTTAATGTTTTAATTTTCTCATCGGTACATAAGGCATCAGATAGGGATCCAAGTTCATCATTGAGCTTCTCTTCTACATTTTGTCTTACTGAAGGTTCAATTAATTTACGCATATTATACTTTATGGCTCTTCTATTTTGAATCTTTTTCATTTTGATTTTAAAAACTCCAACTAGAGGGATATGATCGGAATGAATGTCCGCACCGGGATATGTTTTCATTGAGACACAGCTGTTCCTATATCTTTGATTTATCAAAATATAGTCAATTTGGTTCCTTATAATTCTTTCACCTGAATCCCTAGGAGACTTCCAAGTATACAAACGTCGTGGTGGTAATGTGAAGAATGTGTTGGTTACTACAAATCCCCATTCTCCTGCAGACGCGCAAAGTTGATCTCCTCTCTCATTCCTTTCACCAAGCCCATATTGACCTACAATACTGCCTTCAGATCCATGTCCTACTTTTGCATTGAAATCTCCCATAATTATTGTTACATCTTTCTTTGGTAACTGGTGCAAAACACCTGTGATTTGGGAGTAAAACTCTGCAACTTCTTCATCACTATGGTCTGTCGTAGGGGCGTACACCTGGATGATGTTAAGATGCGCAGGCTCAGTATTTATTTGGAGCAACAATGCTCTCTCTGAGATAGGTATAAAATTGGTGACACACTTTGCGACCAATTTAGATACTATAATTCCTACTCCGTGTTGATATAATCCATTGGATGTCCCTGAATAGTAAACTACATGTCCATTGATGTCACAAGAACCTGATCCTGGCCAACGCATTTCACTTACGCCCATAATTTCTATCTTCATTCTGTCCATTTCTTGAATCGCATTATGGGTTTTCCCAGCTTGCGCCATTGTTTGCACATTCCACGTGCTAATCTTTATACCATCTTTCACTGACAACTTTCCCGAAGCCGGAGATCCGATTGGGATTTCATTAAAGCTATATATTTCAACTTCATTTCTTTCACTTCATATCTCAGCTGAAATTCAATTTTCTTATTATTAAATGTTAGCAACACAATGTCAATATTGTAATAAAACTTTCAAGTCTGCAAAATAGGCAGTAAATATTATGTCAAAAATGCAATATGGAATGTAGACAGATACAGAGAACTATCTGTTATAATATGACTGACTAGTAAACTACCCCACCCTCTTGTCAAACCTACCACCCCCTAGTACAGCACGCTTTCACTCACTACCACCATCTACGTGGAAGAACAGAAGAAAAGAAGAACGCTTAGAAGAATAAAAGGCGATATACAGCTAGAAGAAATAAAAGAAGAAGAGACATAAGAAAAGTCTAGTTTTACACCCCCACGTCTACTCCAATAAGCGACGTCGCTTATTAAAACAGGAAGGCGTCTTGTAATGACCCCAACCCTATACAAGGGTAGCGCCCACACGTATACCTAAAAGGATGGATCACTGACATAGCAACGGAAGCATGGCAGGTCATGGCCCCAAGATCGCCAGCCTAGCAAGGCAAGGAGGACGTAGAGGACATTACACTTCACATTCCGCTGATCCAGGGTGACTCCACGCTTTTAACCTATAAATAAGAGTTACAAGCACGCGCCGCTCTCTTACTTGCTTACTTGCTCTGGGTCTCCGACAGTCTTACGCTCTTTTGCAGCAGTGCTACGAAGGATCAGTCAGGGCGCTGCCCTTTACCGGGTCCCAAAGCCACCAACATAATGGCAGACCGGCTCCATCGGTAGGGTGAGTGGAAACGTGTGTACTAGATTCCTTTTTCCCCCTGACAAGTAATTCCCCCCTTTTTTATATCTAAACTGCATTGCCACTATTAAGTAATAAACCCCTTTTACACAGTCTAATGCTACATCTCGTTATTTCACTTAAGTTTAAGAAGCCTTTACCTTTAGATTAGAACCTAGCTTAAGATCTTCACTGAATGCTGGCAAGCATGAGGCGCGGTACAGCAAGCGCTTGGCTTACTAAGGCTCATCCAGGTAAGCATGGTGAGTATTCCTCCCGCCAGGTCCCTCACAGTAATTGCCCCCTCGACGTGTCCGCAGCACTTCTTAAACCACATTCAACACCAAGTCCTACACCGCAGGAGGCAGCGGGTAGTTGCTTACGCCCAATTCACACAAACACAAGTTTTACAAACAAAAGTAAAACTAAACGGTGGAGACGCGAGGGTAGTTGCAAGCCAGGGCTTATACAACAAGTCTAGCAACAACGACCCTGTACTACTTTTACTAGCCAAGCGATTGAGAAAGTTAAAATCCCCCCGAGTAGAATTTTTTTTTAGTAGGAGAATTTAGAGATTTTTTTCCTACACAGTAATCATAATCCCCCCACCCACCCCTATAAGTAATTCACAAGAGAAACCTAGCAATGCCAAGCATTTTAAATATTAACATCTACAATTATTATAGAAATGTCCACTGATCTGCTCGGTCATCCTGGCCAGTAATAACCAAGAAGAAAAGAGAACATTTCCGATGATTGGCACGCAGAAGGAAAGAAAAAAAGGGGAAGACTACAGGTGGAAGAAAAACAGTTCAGATTCCCTCACACTCCGCAAACACAAGGAAGGAAGAAGGGGGGGGATACAGGATACGTCACGAATGGTGACGGGAAGGAGCCTAGGAGAGGGAGGAAGATGGGAGGACTCAAAAGGAGTGTAATTAATTGAAGAAAAATATAAAAACCAAAGACCGAAAATTTCACAATAAGAGTATAAGTTAAATAAGACAAATAATATAATAAAATACAAAACCCTACCTTCTCGCCAAAATAATTACATAAGTTACAAAGTCACAATATATAATAATAATAGTTATATCAAAAGTAGTCTTCCTTAGTCTCCCAAGGTAGGATGTCAGAGAGCAGATCATCATCATCATCTTGAGCAGATTCCAACCGCTAACTAAAACGATTAATTGAGAACGATATTAATGTATTCTAATAATGGGATAAAGTTGAGTGGTGACCACCACGGTACTCCGACAGAGATTAATCAGGGACGAGGAAAAAGGACTAGACGTCAACTATTTAAATATTATTCGAAGGCATAACCTGAAAAAGAAGTAGATAATTATAATTGATAGCAACGCCATCTTGCGCCATCGCACGTAAACTCGAAGCAAATAGAGCTGGGAAACATGACATGAGAACAAATAAACAGTTAAGAGAAAGAGAAGAAATGTGACAAAGATAGATGGACTTAACTTAAAAAACGCTACAGTTGGGTAATATGAGCGGTAGACATTTGTTGCAGGTTTTCGTCACTTACAAGTTCCATGGTACGCCCCTGCAATGCTCACAGGGTGGAGCTCTCCAATACCTAGTCGTTTACCTGAAAAGCAAAGACATGCCTTCCTACGTTGAACCTATTTTTGATGGGAGGAAAATCAGCAATCGCCGAAACATAGACCTTGCCTAAAATAATTCTTCATAGCCACATTAGTTTTCCTGGCGGGATTACACCGTGGACACACAGTTCTAATTACATCGTGTAATCGACAACCGTAACAGTAAACCTTAAGACGGTCTGTGCACATACGGAAGTGATGCTTTTTACCACAATTCCAACATGTATGTAAACTGTAAATCTCACCAGTACGAAAAGAATCACGATGAGGACGTACATTAATAGGCGAGGTATCTGTTGCAACATTGGATAGGACATGATTAACAGATGAGGGCCGAGTTCTGTTGACTTGCGGATAGATGGAGCGATTGAACTTCACAGGCCCACTAGCAGTGGAATGAGTAATTAACGGCTGTGGTAGGCGACAATAATGTCTAGCATTATTGACAGTAGGCGAAACAACACTTGGAGTGAAAGAATCGTATCCTTCAGTGCTATTAAAAGCTAGTTCAGGAAACATAGTATCAGAGGGAGGAGGTGGTGGAACATACTCCTTACACAGGCGATTATCACCTTCCAATTCCCTTCCCAAGTAAAGGATGTCATCAATAACGAATACAGAAGATATACGTACATAGAACTTATATTCTGGATGTAGGTTATGATATATAATATCGATAGTTGCATGACCAGTTATAGGAATGGGAAAGCGAGACATTAAAATTCAAATAGCCGTGACATAATCACCCACACTTTCATTCGGACCCTGAATACGAGCATAAATCTTTCTTTTCAACGAGAAGTCTAAATCACGAGGAGTAAAGCGTTCTTTAATTGAACTAGTAAATGCAGACCAAGAGCAGAACGGAAATTCTGCCAGACGGTGCCAGTTAAGGGCATTACCGGTTAGGAGTATTGGTAAACAGTGGATAATACTGTCCGGCGTTAACTGGTGACATTGGCATAATTCTTCAACCCTGACAATAAATTCGAAAACAGACGAGGTAGCATATTCTTCAGAAAAATTCACGTCCCACTTACTGACAATACTGGCTACGGTATCGTGATAACTAGAATAATTACGTGCAGAGAGAGAATTGTACTTGCAGTTCAAAGGGTCAAACATCGATAAATCATTATTTAACGCCATCCTAGGAATTCACACGGATTACAAGACATACACGGGGTGACAGGGAGCAAACTAACCTTCTTGGGTGTCATACACGTTTCCAGTTTCATACTTGTGTTTGCGTTACAATCCATGACGTAAGAAATAAAGACACTTATACACAAACACAAATACCAGTAAGTTCCTCTACCAACTCACAAACAAATGGAAAGTTACAATACCTTGAAAGGCAGTCATAAAGATGTAGAGAAATGTTACTCCCTTATTCTTAAAAATACTGCTTCAACAGTACGGTAGTGGGATGGGGTATCCAATTATTTTTATTAGCGATGATATATATTGGCCTAGTAGTCAAAATACTACAACGAATATCTTACAGTTAGAATAGTCAAGTCGAGAGACAGGAAGAAAAAATCCAACAACAGTTTTTTTGTACCTTTTCACAATAACAATTCGCAGCCATCTTTCATTCTCGACACATGAGAAACAACAAACAAACGATATAGTAGCTTATTGCCAACTTACACATACAGGCGGACGTATTTATGGGGCAAAGCGGTTCTCCTATGTCATTTTGTGAATAGAAACTAGGTGTAGTTACATGTAGAGCGATAAATTCGAATAGAAACCGAGCTCTGCTGACCATTTGTACCGTCCGATGTTATGACCAGCGATGCTACCATTTTGTAACGTATCTGGTTTGATGACCAGCTTTGTAGTCATTTTATGAATGTTACCGTTTATATCGCATGATGATCCATTCGCAGATGTTGTCGCAGTGCAAGTGTGTACCTATTTGTCTTGAGCTGGGCCCATATTACATGACTAGGTTAAGTAAGGCGAATAGCATCAGAGGCGGTGAACTGAACGTACACTCACATTGCTGTGAATGTAAGTTCAATTCGAATGTCGCAACTACAAAGAACCATGGGCCTAGCCTAGCTTAAGGAAATAAAGACTAAATAACGGACTAATAAGTTACACATACTCAACACTAAAGTAAAGGAACGGTAATGTATTCTCCAAGGAAATATTCCTAAGGTATGACGAGGAAGCTTAACACGCTAATGTAAGGTTAAGTGGTTGACAAGATAATCTGACAGTTCAAGGGACCGTGACATTAAGGTTATGGGAGGTAGGAGGTAAAGGTAAAAGGGAGGGACATATATGGGGAAGGAATACTCGTACAGAGTAAAGTTACATTGTGAAATAAGATAGATTAAACGACTAGACAATGTGTCAAGAAAAGAGAGTCTACCGCCAATGAGTGAACGGTAACTCTAATAGTCCAGAAGAAATGGAGTAGGTGAGGGACTACAAGACAGGAGAGAGTTTAATAAAAACGCGGGTAGATATGACGTAGATAAATAAACCATTAAAATGAGGGGCAAGAAACCGAAATAAAATAAACACAAGGGACGTTACGTTACACTAAATAAAAGATATCCATCAAAATACGTTACGTTAAAAAGGGATAAAGCCATACTCAAAAACTTGCGTAGGGAGACGCAATCTTAAGATAAGAGGCAAACAAAAGATAAGAGGTTTGGCATAGGTCTTACTGAGTGAACGCATTATACAGTAAACCAAACCAAATACCCACACAAAAAGATACGACGATAGGGGGACAAAGATGACGGGAACGAAACAGATACTCCATGGACATACTAGAAAAGGCCAAACGCCCTAGTATTCCATACGATGAGCAAAGACAAAAAGACGTAACCTACCTTGATGGTATCAGCATTAATCCAGTATCACGGAACTACATTAAATAAACTAAAAACACGCCTCTACGCACACCTTTATAATAAACACACGAAAAGGGAGTAAGAACCGAAAGAAAGAAAGAAAGAAAGAAAGAAAGAAAGAAAGAAAGGCATCTCAAAAACAAGAGCGGGAGCCGAAAATATAAAACCTACATGGGAGATTTAAAAAAACAGAAGACTGCCCGGGAGGGTAACAAAGGGTTGTCACAGATGACGGAAAACAAAAGGGAAGAGGTGTCACTAATCACGATTCGGCATAGCAAGAAATCACTATAAAGAACCTTGATCAGCAATTATAGAAATGTCCACTGATCTGCTCGGTCATCCTGGCCAGTAATAACCAAGAAGAAAAGAGAACAATTCCGATAATTGGCACGCAGGAGGAAAGAAAAAAAGGGGAACACTACAGGTGGAAGAAAGTTCATGGAATGACTTAATCAAATTCAGTCTTATGAATTAGTTAAGCTCACAGTGTTGAATAAGTGAAAAATCCATTCAAGTAAATGTTTCCTTTGTTTTGCGATAAACTGATCCCTCATTTAGATATTTTCCCTTTGCAGCAAGTGCGTGTGATATTACATTTTTACAAACTCTTTTCTTAGTTGATAAGCGTGAAATTAGTTTTCTTATAGTTTGAACTTTTCGCTTTGTGTTCTGTGTTGCCAACTGTATCTTTCCCAAATCCATTACGTGGGACATGGAGACAGAGTGTAGTTTATTTTTGGTCAAATAACCCCTAAGACCTGAACTCGTGCTCACACTGTTCTCATGCTGCTTCTCATGTGGTCATCTGTCCATTTATTTAGATGAAAGGCCATGGACAACTTGAAGTGGATAATTCAATAACAATTTTAGGACAATTTATTTACCAAAAAACAAATGAATCAAAATTGATCCTTTATTAACGCGGAAGAACTGTCTTCTATAGTTTTTAATGAGCATATATATCCCCTGTTTTTCTGAAGGAAGCAAGGAAGCTTGTAGTTTAACGTGACCGTTAATCTTGAGATCATGAGCCACGGGACCTCCTTTTTACGTGGAATCCGAACCACAGGACATGGCATTTCACTTCGAAAATCTCACATGCATTGACCGGGAATCGAACCCGGACCGCCTTGGTGAGAGGCATACAGCTAGGTGTTTTTCTGATGCCATTCCCATGTATATGTATATTTGTAATTAAGAATTTTTTTTTCTAAGTTCATAATACATGTCTTAATTTCATTATCGTAGTAATCATTTCAAGGCTATCCTTTAACAATAAATTCAAAGCTATTTAATTTTCATTAATATTCAAAGTCTGCAAGACTTCTATATTTTCTTTTCAGGGATATGATATAAACTAATGATGAACAATTTATAAGCATTCATTTATATGCCTTGTAAATATTGAGCATTTCCACAGATTTAAACTGACGTTGACCCCAATGATGGTTCGAAAGCACATTACAATACATAAAAAGTGAAAGTATGACTAGGCGTCTAACATGAGTAACTGATATTCCGGAATACTCGGAGAGGCCCATTGCGCTTGAGCGCCCTGAGTTAGGTACTCTGTAACACAGCATCAACTCTCACAAGATCTCGGAAGCTAACAATATGATGTGAAAGTGCCTTCCAGCGGCTACGGATATTCAGGTTGTCTTTAGAATCTTCTCTGTCAAAGAATGCTGGACACAATGAGGGAGCATTCATTATTAAGCAATACATGAAATGTCTCCATTCATTGCCATGAAAATATCGTAAATTAATTTAGTTACATATCTTCACAAGTGCCTCAGTGGCTTAGGCGGCAGCACGCCGGCCTCTCACCGCTGGGTCCGTGGTTCAAATCCCGGTCACTCCATGTGAGGTCTGTGTTGGACAAAACGGAGGCAGACAGGTTTTTCTCCGGGTACTCCGGGTTTCCCTGTCAACATTTCATTCCAGCAACACTCTCCTCTATCATTTCATTTCATCTGTCATTCATTTAATCATTGCCCCAGAGGAGTGCGTCAAGCCTCGGCAGCCGGCACAGTTCATATCCTCGCCGCTAGATGGGGGCTTCATTCATTCCAATCCTGACCCGGTCGGAGACTGGAAGCAGGCTGTGGATTTTTTCATCTTCACAAGTACAAAGAGTAAATTTGCTTACTCCTGAATTAAATGTGACTGATGGCTAATATGGGCTATGCATCCTAAAACTTACTCATATAAGTGTTCCTTGGGTTTAATTTCTGGATGGCAGATTACACATTAATTTGATTTCCGGCCACTATCAACTAAAATGTGTAGCACACAGCCTTTCTGCGTACTTTTGCCCGGAAGTACATAATAAATATTAATTGTGCCAAAATAAAAGAAGCGACGATTTTTCAATGAACCTCATTTAGCTAATTTTGCTTCTTACTTACTATATGAAAACTGCTTTTGACCCGTCTAAGTTAAATGTGTCTTCTAACACCTCTTTTAAGCGAAAACTGCTCTGCACATATTACTCAAATATGCCTTCTGGCAACTTTGAAGTAACATGCGTCTATCAAAAGACACTTTCTGTGTTCATGTAGCTGAGCATATGCCACGGAAGTCTGGGGCTAAAACGATAAGGATTAGTGGGTAATGATCATTTTTCAGTAATGTTTACAGCACATGTAGAATATATGGGCGGTAAATACCCACGATGGGTCATGCTGTGTGGCGTTAAATTTTAATTCGTAGAGAAATCCTCTCCGCAAGAGTTTATTAAAAAGATATTTTCAAAAGTATATTCTGCATGTACAACACGAATCGGATTTCAGGACTTGAATCCATTTTGAATTACGAGGTGTTTTTTCAAAGATTGCTTATTACAAACTTTTTTATTACATGTACGATATTATATGACCCCACGGCCACTATGGATTAATATGTGTTTTGTCGAATTGCCATCTTTAGTAGAATTCACTCCACATGTACCACATGAATGTGGCATTAGACCTCTATGGATTAACTTGTCTGTCTTCGCATAACTTATTCAGTAACCCTTGCTCCGCATGTACCACATGAATGTGGCTTTAGACCACCATGGATTAACATGTGTCTTTTCAAACTGCCCTTCTCAGTGAAGTTTGGTCCTCATGCACCATACGAATGTCTTTAACCACTATGGATATACATGTGTTCTATCGAAGTACTTTTCCCGGTAAAGCTTGCTCCGCATGTACCACAGGAGTGTGGCTTCAGACATTATGGATTAACATGAGGTTTTTCAGACTGCCCGTCCAAGTAAAGATCGCTCCACATTTTCCACAGGTTTTCGACATCAGACCACGATGGATTATCATGTGTTTTCAAATGGCCTTTTCGAACAAAGTTTGCTTCGCACGTTCCACAGGAGAATGGCGTACGTCCATTATGGATTAACATGTGTTTTTTCAGACTCCCCGACAATGTAATGTTCGCTCCATATTTTTCCACAGGGGTGCGGCTTCAGACCGCTATGGATTGTCATGTGTGTTTAAAAATGGTGTTTTAGAGCAAAGTTTGCTCCGCACGTTCCACAGGGGTGTGGCTTCAGGACAGCATGGATTAACATGTGTGTTTTCAACTTGGTTTTTAGAGCAAAGTTTGATCCGCACGTACTACTGGAGTATGGCTTCAGACCACTATGGCTTACCATGTGTTTATTCAAATTGCACCGCAGAGGAAGGTTTGCTCTGCAAGTACCACAGGAGTGTGGCTTGAGACCACTATGGATTAACATGTGTGATTTCAAAGTGCCTTTTTGGGCAAAGTTTGCTCCGCATGTACCACAAGAGTACGGCTTCAGACCACTATGGATTATCATGAGATTTTTCATGTAGCAGTTTTTTATAAATTTTCCTCCGCACGTAACACAGACATGTGTCGTTAGACCACAATGAAAAAACGTATGTTCCTTTAAATCGCCTTTTCGTTAAGGTGTGCTCCGCACGTTTTGCAAAGGATTGGCATCTTTCCACTATAAGTTGACGTTTGTCTCTTCTTGTTACTATGTCGATTGAGGGTGGCTGGTAATTTATCTCTTGTTAGGATGTTCACCAATCTGTGGAGAATTTTTTTATGCTAGTAGTAAGTCAATAGTAACTTACAATATATCAACAATATATCAAGTTCCGTGAAGAACTAGAGCCTATTTTCATATTTCCTACTTATGTTAATTGCCACTATCACCATACAAAATTTCAATTAGATTGCTGTAATAGATTCGTTGATATTGAGAACCAACTAAATATTGCGGATGGTTGCCATCTTGAATTTATAGGTCTTAGAGTTATGTACTGTTACATGAAGATTATTGTGTAAATGTAGTATTCCAATTTCGATCGCATGATTAAGACACAAGAAGTAAAACGAGATTTTAAAATTTCGCACAGCTGCCATGTTGCGGTTATGGAAACAATTGCATTAAATTAACTACATGCCAGTGGATGAACATTTGCATAAGAATTTACTGTACCGAGTTTCACTGCTCTCAGATGGTTAAATTGCGAGAAACGTCCATGTGAATATTTAAACTTCGCGTCGCCGCCATGTTGGATTTGTGATCACCAGGTTATTGAAGCCAAAGTGCGTAGCCCTTATGAACATAAAAAAAATCAGTTTGATTGCTGTAATAGACTCGTAGATATTGAGAACCGTCTAAATATTTCGGATGGTCGCCATGTTGGATTGTTATATGTATAGGCCATAGAGTCTTGTACTATTAAAGGAAAATTATTGCTTAGGTTCATTATTCAAACTTTCACTTCAAACGCATGATTACGACACAAGAAATAAAAACTTAATTTTATAGTACGCACAGCCACCATCTTGTGGATATGTACACAAGTGAACTAAATTAGATACCAGTGCATAACAATGTGTAGAAAAATTTGCTGTGCCATGTTTCATTTCGTTTGGATCATTAAATCACGAAAAAGGATATTTAAAACTTTCAATTTCAAAAGCCACCATATTCGTTCTGATGTTAATCGATTTTCGAAAGTCTCATAGATGAAGTTCCAATAGTGCCCTTTATCTGCGTACAAAATTTCAGGGTGATACTGGAAATAGTTTCAGATATATAGAATGTCGGTGAAATGTTTTGCACCGCCGCTATCTTGAGGTTATGTAAACAATTGAACGAAGTTACATATCGGTGCTGGTGTATTCTTTGGAATATACGGTAAGATAGAGTAAGCTTTTGCTTCTCTTTGCTTTAGTTCATCCCTTCCTTTTTTCTCAAACACCAACAGTGATCTCCTGATTTCTCTTCGTTGGTATATGTCTCTCATACAACCTGTAAGTCTGTTCTAGATATATATCTTCCATGACCCACCTAGCGTCATCTAGCAGCGATTCTCTGAAGTTCCTCAATTCTTCCCTGTACAAGAGGACTTCCTTATCAATCTTGCCACCAGATCTCGTCGCCATCGTCAGCTATCATCTCCGTGATCAAGAGAACTTCGTCTAATTTTTCACACTCCAGGCTGCGCTAGTGACTCCTACTATCAACTCTTTGAAGACCATTTAATCAAGAAGATTTTTATAACTGTAAAGTTGGCTATTCTAATATGTATTCCTTTTGTCTAGTACCCCCACTCTTTTTCCTTTCCCTGGTCCCTCCGCGCTCCGTTAAGCGTGACTCACTTGTACGTCGGAAGTCAAACCAGTCAGTTAGAGCTAAACTAACGCTCGCCTCCTCCACTCAAGAGGCAAATTTTTAATTCGACGCCATGTTCGAATTTTAGAACCAAACTTCAACAGCAACATCGCCTTCTTCATGAAGCAAAGATAAGTACCGACTTCATGTTTTAACCTCATTCTCATCGCTTTTAAAAGGCTCA
This sequence comes from Meconema thalassinum, assembly GCA_946902985.2. Classification (NCBI taxonomy): domain Eukaryota; kingdom Metazoa; phylum Arthropoda; class Insecta; order Orthoptera; family Tettigoniidae; genus Meconema; species Meconema thalassinum. The sequence continues at coordinate 1,152,783 of CAMPQE020000024.1, forward strand.
ATGATTTTAATTGGATTTTATAGACAGTGAAAGTTGCTATGTGAAAATAACTGCTTTCTAGAGATCTTCTTGATCAAACTCAAACTATCAAGTCTAACTTTCAAAATGAAAGATTTTCTGAGATGCTATCTCACATCGAGGGATATTTCCAAAATACCCACTGTCTATATAATCTAGTTTTCCGCCGAGGGATTCTCTACCCAATTTAAACAAGTCATCATTGCTCTGGAACCTTCCAGAACCTACCAGTTATACTGTCATGTATTTTCCACTCACATATGGGAATACTTTTTCAAACTAAGGAATCTTCCTTATGAACTGCTAATCAATATCTAATTTTTCTTCCTCCGTTGGGATTTTTCTGGTGCATTCAACTATAACCTACACGTTTTTCAAGCAATAGACTCTCGCAAATCTAGTGTAACTAGTTTTTTTTCCACCATTGCAATAACTTTCTTTGCCATCAACGTTTTGTGCTACTACAGTGAACTTTTCAACTGTATCAACTGACTATAGTGAAAACTGTGCCTGTTCAACTTTTCATCCGCGTCGCGCTCGTCCGAGTACAATAAATACGGCCATGAACACTTTTCCACAATCCCATTTGATCTTTCCCAAACCCTTTACTAACAAACCAAAATAATAAAAGTGTTACTTTAGGACTTTTTTCAATGAGGTGTCACTCTACATAAGTGCCCTCCCTTATTTGCTCCATGTATAACGAATTAATGTCTGTAAAACTTCGTGTCTAGTATACGCCTTAAATTATATTGTTTCTCCCTTTTAATGAGGGAATCCAATTCTTTCAACTCGTAAGTGAGTTATATCTAGGTTTCACGAAAGGGAAACTTGCCCCATTTTTCTCGTGATCCCTACTTAAACATAGGAGTTCTAGAAACTTCCTTTCAATTGTTCTCTTCAGGTTTCACAATAAGTGACCTGCCCTATTTGTATAATCTCCTATGTATAATCTACCCACGTAGTTCAGTATTAATACAAGAAGTTATAGACACTTCTATTTCATTTCTTCCTGTTTTTGTTGTTACTTTCGAAGTTGTTATTATTTCTAAGATACTTATCTAGAAATCCTTAATGTACACACCTTGTACTTGACTTATTGTTTAACTTTAATTACGTCAATTATCTTAAAATTTTTCATTCATCCCTCTTAGCCATTTCAAAATCTTACGAAGATTTTAAAGCATATAAAAGGTTTAAAACCAAAAGAATTATCAATTGCCTGGCGCAAGCTTTAGATGTTTTCGGAGGTCTGCGACTCCAATTGTTTATAAAAATCTAAATTATATACTTGTTACAAAAACTACTTCCTCTTACATTGTTAAATAAATTAAAGATTTGTTCTTTGCTTTATCATTTCTCTAACATAACGGTTAGGCAAGATCCTGTCTTCCTTGACTCTTCCTATTTAATAAAAATAAATCTATTGATAGAGTTTTCGCCACTTGTTGCATTTGAGCAAGAACTCTTAGTTATTAACTTAGTAAAGTCTCCCTTAGCTTTAATAGCTAATTCTAACTGGCCAGTAAAGCAAGCATAGCTCGCTACGCCAGCTTCCTGCTTGTGGAGATTCTCTCTAACACTTATGGTTGGTTTTCCAAATATAAGTGTTTCTCATTGTCTAAACTTTTAGTCGGCGCCTCGCTGGGTAAAAGCTTAGTCATTCCTAAATGCCACTATTGGTACACTTACCAAAATTATTCCCAAAAGTATAATTGCTTTATCCCTATCCTTCTTGGAAGCATTTGGTCGCTCTTTAGAAATTCTACAATTTCAAAAACTAAAATATTGAAGCTGATTCAAATTATTTGCACTCTTCAAATTACTTGTTTAGAAACAAACTCCTTTGAACAGATACACGATAAATCTGTTACTCTTTGTCTTGCCAGACCGCCACCCGTCCCCATAGTAGGCATATGTATGCTTGAGAGGGAATACACTACAGCACCTTTCTTGCGAACAGCCTAAGTTCCAGCTGCGTTTCCTGTTAGTTTCGCCCAGATCCCTACCCACTTTAGGTATCGGAGAGCGGATTTGCAGTGGCAGCTGCCTTTGAGTATACTTAAAGTTAAAATTACAACTTCTGTTGGACTCTCGTCCTATTTTTCCATCCTTTTTCTCCAGTCCGAAGCCCACTTCTTTTTCTTCATCATCTTCCCTTGGGGGTTGGGTTATTCCCAAACTAATAATCTACCCAGGTGCATTACAATGTGTATAAACATATACTGTACCATGTTTCATCGTGTTTGGTTGGTTAAATCGCGAGAAACGTCTATTTAAAAGTCGCAAGTTCGCTTGGCCGCCATGTTGATTTCGTAGTTACCAGGTTTTCAAAAGCCACATAGGTGAACTTCTAGTTGTTTCCTTTATCGGTAATAGTGTCGGAGATATTGAATGCTGGTGAAATAATTCGCACTGCCGCCATTTTGGATTGGTGAGACGTAAGAAAATTTGAAATAGTGCTATGAACTGACCGAGTTTCATTAAAATAGCTCCAGCCATTACGATTTTATTAGGGACACACACACACACACACACACACACAGCCAGACACACGGACAAAAGGTGATCTCATAAATTAAAATAGGTTAAATAACACAAATTAGATAGTTATTGAGGTTTTAAGGAGTGAAATTACGAGGTAATCTGCCTGTCTAAACACAGATTTAGAATGAAATTAAGAGGTCATTTAATTATGAAAATTAAAATAATAATAATAATAAATAAATAAAAGAAATCATGACTAACTACACTGGACAAGGATGCTAACCACATTAGGAGCATGAGATCCTTACCTAAATCTCGGGTCGGAATGGGTTCAAGGCGCCACAATCCATGAGTACCCCCTTTCCATAACACATCCTTGCTATAATTGAAATAAATCACGCAAGACCCACTTGTAAAAAGGAATGAAGCTACTTCATTGCCGAAAACACCAGACAATAAATAACAATGAAATAAAAACAAACACATAAAAGTAAATAAAAACTCCCACTCATCCGCAACAAATGTAACACGCTAAAACAGCTGAGCTTAACACGCCCATAATCTCATGTTTACATTGCCTCCCTCAATTGGAGTTTAAATATTGAAATTAAAAATTAAATGTTTAAGAATAATTTCAAAACCTTTTCCAGTAGTTTCGTTCAAAAGCGAATTTAAATTTTAACAATACTATGTTTTACTCTATACACCAAAAACTCCCTTTCTAATTTAAAAAGATCAGCTGGACTACATAAAATGTCCAGCAGCTGTTTTCAGATAGCTGCCATTGCTATACACAATCAGCTGTTTCCTTCTCATCCGGGATTCATACATACACATGACTAATCTCTCAGTCATCACGCATTCTCGTACAAATACAAATTGGCAATGTTCCTGAAAGAACACTATTCCTTCCTTAATGTTTTATAAAATAATTCGGAGAACAACACACCTCTCCATCACATCGAAAAATCCCCCAAAATATCACATACATAAATCATATAATGCAATATCTCACTCACTTTGTGTTGCATACAAGTGTTTCTCCAATCAAAAATAAAGAACACGTATCATGGATGCTTAATATTATTATATTAACTTCGCAAAATAATTTATTATTATCAGGGACAACAACAAAGTCGAAGAAAAGAAACGAACAACAGCAATAAAAAGATTTAATATTTACAACGGACTAGTTATGCAAGTTTAATGTTGAGCTGTCCTTCCATGTCGAAATAATATAGAGATATTATTATTATACTTCTTTATGAGAAGTAAACACGTAAAAGTGTAGATTAAAACTACCTTCCTTCATATCAATAATAAATGGCCATCGCAATTACTTCAAGTAATTTAAAAAGTTTAAAGTTCACTCAATACTAACACAGACTATTAATATCGTAGATTATGTTTCTGTTTAATCCGGGTTTAATATAATCATTCATTTAAGGAAACCTCATATGATTATTAGTTTAAGAATATAATAAGGGTGTAATAGAAAACTTCAGAAACATAAATTATTTCAGGAGATCACCTAGCTGTTCCGCATGCCTCCTTAAAATCTTCTAATCCAATCAACACATTCTTAGAATAACACTGAGTTACACCCAACTCAACTTCATTTCACTCAAATGCTAGAAATAGCATGATATAACATTACAGCAACAAGTTAATAAGTTTCATAATTAAATACGGTATACCTTCTTTGTATGTGCACACTCAAAATATTTCATCGCAGCTTCTCACCTCAACGAAGTTATACGGAATGACATGGTCGTATACTAATTTACCATTACATCACAATGCGAAATTAACCTTCGCAGTGGTTACAACAAATACCTTAATGCGGAATTACCCATCGCATTCCCCAACAATAGATTCAAATGTGTGTCCAATATTAACTTAATTAACTGTCACAATGTTGCTCTGTATATTTATACATCATAACAACTTCAAATGTTGTTTACAAGATGGTTCAGATTATTAATAATCTTAGAAATGTGTGTAGGATTGACTCCCTCTGCAAGTTTAATAAGCATAGTGAACCTGGAAGCAATTAAATGTTCCATAAATCTATATATATAAAAATGAATTGCTGTTCGTTAGTCTCGCTAAAACTCGAGAACGGCTGGACCGATTTAGCTTATTTGGTCTTGAATTATTTGTGGAAGTCCAGAGAAGGTTTAAAAGGTGAATAAATATGAAAGTTGTAGCGCACGAGTAGATTCAACAAATGAGTGATGGAACGCGAATAGCTTAAACAAAGTCCCGTATGCGTTCATATAACACTCATCCGATTGCTATGAAACTTTGGTTGTATTATTGTGCAACCTCCTGGAAAGGTTTCTGACTTAGTAAATCCTTTTCACAATAGGTAGCGCACGAGTAAATTCAACACATGAGCGACGACGGGCGAAGCGTTTCAACAAAGTCCTGTATGCGTTCACATACCATTTGTCCGATAGCGATGAAACTTGGGTGAGGGGTTGTGTACACTTCACGGAAGGTTTCTGGCTTAGTAAATCCACTTAACAATCGTTGAAGACGCAAACCAGAATATAATTCCACTATTTAAATCATGGAAATGATTAAAATAAAAGTCAAAGAACATTCCAAACAGGGAAATAAATTCCATATGACTATCTTGTAGCTTAAATTAATGCCAAAATAAAATAAAGTTGGAATCGCAGACGAAAATATCCAACGCTAAAGTTTACTGAAAAATACCACAACTAATCGATGACGAAAGACAATACTACAATAGAAAATTGGTGCTCAAACATGTATCAATCTACTCCAAACTACATAAAAGAGTGTGTTCGCTGTACCTTAATAGAAGTTCCCGATGAATTGTAGCGAAGAGGAATTACCCAGGTGAATTAGTAATTCTGTTCCAGCCCAGGATCGAAATGTAGTTCCCCACGATCCACAAACAGACATCTCGGACATCGAACTCGCGTTCCTCCAAGAGCACCACCTGTTGTAGATTGGAATCGAACTGCAGCTCCCCCCGTTCGCTTGAACTGCCATCGTCTTCCGTTAGAAAGCGTATTCTAGAATTTTTTTCCGACAACTCTTGTAAACTTCCACGGAGAACGAGCAAAACTGTTGAATAATGTTCGTAATTGTAGACCATGCATTGCTTCGAAGATGGAATGAAGTCAGTTGGTCACCCATATAGTTGGACATAATTTTACATTGTTCTAATTTCATATCGAAGGTTGCTCGGTAAAGCCACTATGCTTCCATCTCGTGTATCCCAGACGCATAATGTACTCAAACATCACAGCCAACATTAAAATGGTGAACTGTGTTATTATTAAGTATAGAATAAATATCATCGTGTATATCTCTGGAATTGATATCTCACTCTAGTAGAAATGCAGCCTCACTCGTCTTATACTGCACGGAGCGTTGTGAATGTCTATGCACTGTTACTTCAAATGTTCGGTCAGCCCAGGCACGGACTTGCCTTGTGTATACTGCACAGCGCACACATTGTTCCGGTCACGAGATAAACAGTTTTGTCCAAGCGCTAGATTAACGTGTCTAAAACTGTCGAATCTCGAAGTTGGGATACCGTAGATCCCTTATCGATGCTTGCCTATCACACTCGCACTATAAGCTTGCTTATTCAAGCTTTATATTAAAGCTGGCTTCTTAATACCGCACACACAAGTAATATAAGTGAAATACTGTGGTTAAAACTGACTTCCTCTATGAACGAGAAGTGCGAGCCTTCCATTCTATTGGAACATCGGTCGCTGGCTCGGTTGACGCGCGGTCTCACTTAGCCTTAAATCAGCTCACTCTCTACTCCGCGATCCAGCCTCGTCAAATCTCGGAACAGTAATGAACCCTGTTCCCACTCCTCGGTCGTCCATCTGACTGAAATTTCCGCCATTTTTCAAGAGAGGGAATGAGATTGCGCAGACTCCTTACAATGCTTATTACTTCATTCTGGAGTCTTTAATCACTGTAATACCATTTTTCCACGGTTAATATTTAAATTTAGCATATTTTCATGAGAGAATATCCTCTTCAATCGGTCAAGTATAGAATAGATAACTAGCTTAGTTATGGTCCCAGGGTCTTCTATCAAAGAAGTCTTCTCTGATTGGCTATCAAAGCTCAGACATTTAGCTGGTGGATACCGTATTTATCCCAATATAGGCGCAGATTCGCGTCTTCCCCAAGGTACAAAAACCTTGTCAGAGCGACCCATAATGCAACATAGACTTGCAACTTAGCTAAAATATAGTTTTATGTCACGAATTCAGCCCTTCCAATCTCATGCATTTTCACCACCACAGACATGATTCTGGCCTCAAAATCACCGTAAAATAAGCCGAATTCAGGCTCAATACGTGTACAGAACGTCAGCGTCGGGAAATAGGTGAACTATGCTGTAGAACTGCCTCCCATACATGGAGGCACCCGTGTACACCTTAGGACCTCGGTGTATATCTAACCGAATTTCCGGACGCGGGACTTGCCACGGAGGCACCTCACTAGGTGTCCGGATCATAGAGGGACCTACAGCCACACGAGCTATCGAGTCTAATAGCAACCGACCGGTGGCGCGAGGTTGGTGTGCGTACCTCTGGTGGTATTGGGTACTGAAGAGAGCTCGATAGCTCGGATGTTATGGCATTTGACGCCCATTGGCAGCATATTCTAAAAGCATATGCTGCAATCTATAATTGTGAGGAGGTACACCAGATTCGGCGAGTATGCTGGAATCGATTTGGTACGGAAAGCATCGGTAGCCACCCTTATAACATTATGATAGATACTGTACAGTTTGCCGGGCTTGCTGAACCGTATGCCACAGAATAATAGCCTATCCGGGACAGGACGAGGGCTTGGTAAAACCGTAGGAGGACCACACTTAGTGCGAATAAGATACTTGATCATGTTCAGTTTCCTGAGGCACATCGTTTTTAGTTGCCGTATTTGGTGCTTCCACGTTAATTTGCTATAAAATGGAGCCCCAGGAAGCGATGTCAACCACCGCGATGCTGCATCCCTGAGATATTTTTCATGTTGCAAATGTAGCCTCCGGAGCCGAAAAGAATGGATGACGGAGGCTTTCACAGCTGAAAAACGAAAACCTCGGTCGTGAGCCCACCTGACGGTCCGGTTAATAGCTAGCTGAAACTATCGTTTCACGATTGCCATACTTCAAGATCTGTAATAAAGAGCCAAATCGTCAACATACAGCGATGGAACTACCATTGGCCAGCGATGGCACCAATGCCATTTATGGCAACCACGAACAAGGTGATACTCAGCACAGAACCCTAAGGTACTCCATTTTCCCGGGTGAAAATTTGCGATACTGTTCTACTGACTCTTACACGAGTGAGTTGGACGGACAGAAAATTCGGAATAAAGATTGGTAGATTTCCACGGAGTCCGCACTCGTTAAAGGTGAAAAAGACTTTCGGAGGATTATCTCCTGTATAGCGCTCTCAGGTCGCACCAGATGGTCAGTAGTGGACCTATGAGAGCGAACTGCACACTAGCACTCAGACAAGAGGGCTCTAAGAGACTTACCAGTCGACGGTTATCCAAGTTCTCCAGCAGCTTACGGAGGTCATTTGTCAAGCAAATTCTCATATAGCTGCTGGCAAGCTTGGGATCCTTTTCAACTTTGGGAATCGGTATCAAGGTCCCCTCTCGCCATTGAGATGGAAACTCCCCTTCAATCCATATATGATTGAAGCGGATCAACAGATGATTTATACTGGCATCGCACAGATGTTTCAACATTTCATTATGCATGATATCTCCCTGCACAGAGCACATTGTAGCACTCCTTAGCAGCAGTGGCAAACGACAAGGGGTGAGCCTCTGCCTCCCGCTTCACAGTCACAAATGTAGGATCATAACTCCCAGAGAAGGATACATCAGAAGAGTGCGATCCAATACTGTTGGCAATGGCGAGAAGGCCCGTGATGTTAACTCTGTTGATGGAGACTCTGGGTAACTTCAAAGATGTTGGGAGTCCGGAAATCCGACGATGCTTACTCCACACTTGTATGTCGTGGACAACGCATGCTTTCCCACGTCATTTTCAAACTCTCCCGAAACAGATATCGGGCTCTAGCACGCATCCAATTGAAGGTGATAAGGTTGGCCATGGTGTATTGGCTCCAATAGCATTTGGAAGCACGTCGGCGAGTTGCCGCAAACAAAATACAATTCGTTAGGTGGATTTGAATGTTAACTCGATGGCTCTCTATTTCGGACGAGTAACTATAATCGGTAAAAGGTCACTATTACAGAAGTTGTCGTGCACGCCCCACTGTAGCTGCGGAAGAAGCACACAAGGTGATGACGGCACTCAAAAAAGGACCGTGTGCAATAGAGTAGTGTGTAAGTTCCCCTATGTTCGACAAACACAGGTCCAGCCGCCTGATCAGTCTCCCAAAATCTCTCCCTCTACTGCTAGTGGTAGCCGAGCTCCAGGTGGTGTTGTGTGCATTGAAGTCTCAAAGAATGAGGGGGAAGCTGAAAGACTAGAACCACCACCTGGTAGTAATGTAGTGGGATGTACACGTTGCATACCGTTGCCATAACTGCAAGGAAGTATGAACTGCAACTGCTTCTGGCTAGTTACGCAGCGGCACTTCTTCACTAAAGGCGCTAGAGTGGACGAGAGTGCAGACGCCAACAGTAGATACAGTTCCACCCACCCGGTCTTCAGAGAAGAGTTTGAAATGAAACATCGTTGTCTCATGTCCAAGATGAAACCTGGATTCATGAAGACAGACAATACTTGCCTAAAACGAAGATATTAGTTGACGTAACTCAACGTATGTCGAGAATAGCTAATACAGTTCCATTGTATTAGTGCTATAGTGTAGAATTCAGTGAAAGTAATATTTCTGCTTACGCTCCACCATTTGCCTCCCATCCCCATCTCTATTTGCAGATGATATGACGAGTCCTTATATCTTGAATTTTAACTTCTTTACAGAACTCAGGCCACTGTTTCGATCGTGGTGCGTGGCTTCCTTGGCAGTTAGAAACAAGATGTTCAGTAAAGAACATATAGCCTACTTTCTCCTAAATGTATGAGTATAGTTATAACTCGTTGTTATTATCAAAGAGTATAATAGAATCATTTCTTGGTTGAAGACCTTAGAAACTATTTACATCCACCAAACGCCACAACCTAGAAAAAACTACTACCATCATTGAAGAAAGATAGATAAGAAGTATCTCAAGAATGTTATGGATCTGGAGACATAATCGACCGGACTGGCTGCGTGGCTCAGCGGTAACGTTCTCGCTTGCTGGGCCCTAGGTTGCAGGTTCGTATCCTGGCGCAGTCAGCTGGCATTTGAGGGTGCACAAATGCGAGGGAGCCGTGTCAGTAGATTTACTGGCACGTTAAAGATCCCCTTCGGGCCAAAATTCCGGCACCCCGGCGTATCTAAAAGCAGCAGTAGTTAAAAGGGACGTAAAACAAATAACATTATTATTATTATTATTATTATTATTATTATTACATATACGACCTGCCGTGGGCAACATCCAACTTGAGTTGAGGCATGTCTTTACACGTCTGGTGTGCATGGCTTTCACAACCCTAATTGAATTAACAAATATTTCCATGACCCTACAGAGACGTGTGTATATAAACTATGTGGATATTTTCGATTGCTATTTGCCTGAAATAAAATTATTAATTAATAACCTGAACTAGCACCAACGGCTAGAATTCAGTTACTATGTGAAATCGTTTTGTTCTTTACTTCAAATAACATTTTCAAATAACGCACAATAGGCTGTTACAAACCCTTTAAAATAAAAAGTAAAAATGTATCGTAGTATCATCTTGCCATTCTTCAAGTTCGATGCGCATAGAATGCCAATGGTATACGATACTAACCAATGGAGTCCCACGTAGTCCAGTCGTGACATCTAGTGGAGAAGTATCGAACAATATAACCCTAACAGGGCGAGTGCATTCTAGTGGCCATAAGAACAAACTTTTCAATAAAATCTTGAAGTTAATAAGTAGGCCGGCGTGCAGTTACCTTTTTGGCTGCTAGATGTCTCGAGCAAATCTGCTGGTGAATTATGTTTTAATTAAATATATATTTTCCACCGTAATATGCAAAATATAACGCTTAATTTTAAAACGTCTGAATCATTACCAAACAATAAATATATAAAATTTCAAGCAAAAAAAAAAAACTCTGATGGGGTTTGAACCATAGGCATATGAGTGATAGGCCAACGCTTTACCACGGAGCCATTTGTCCCAACGAACATCGTTCTATATAAAATGACTTACATATAACTTGATAGCAAATAATGATTTAGACTAAACGATTTCATCAGTGGAGTACCGACAGTTGTGGCTACGCGGGCTAAAGCGCAGCGTTAGGTCAAGGGGCCAAGCTCTCTGCTGACTCGGTAGACGCGTGGGTTCGAGCCCCACCGTCGACTGTCCTTGAAATGGTTTTCCGTGGTTTCCCATTTTCAACACCAGGCAAATGCTGGGACAGTACCTTCTGACAGGCCACGGCCGCTTCCTTCCACATCCTTGCCCAATTTCATTCATCTTCATCCATTCCATCTTTCATCCCAACGCGCAGGTCGCCCACGGGCGTCGACAAGAAAGACCTGCACTCGGCCTCTCAGGAGGCTACACGACAACAACAAAAACAGTGGAGTATATTATTTATTTATAAAGCATTTCATACAAAGTTTATTTATTTTGTATCAGTACGCTATATTGCATGCAATACTCAAATTAGTGAAATATAAGTCAGGCACAAGATATCCGCTGCCATCTTGTCTTCTTACCGAGACGGCTCAGCTTTTTAAAATCACTTCTGCACTATAGTATTACAAAATGAATGAAAATCCACAGCCTGTTTCCAGTCTCCGACCGGGTCAGGAATGGAATGAATGAAGCCCCTATATAGCGGCGAGGATATGAACTGTGCCGGCTGCCAAGGCCTGACGCACTCCTCTGGGGCAATGATTAAATGAATGACAGATGAAATGAAATGATAGTGGAGAATGTTGCTGGAATGAAATTTTGACAGGGAAAACCGTAGTACCCGGAGAAAAACCTACCTGCCTCCGTTTTGTCCAGCACAGATCTCACATGGAGTGACCGGGATTTGACCACGGACCCAGCAGTGAGAGGCCGGCGTGCTGCCGCCTAAGCCACGGAGGCTTGTAGTATTACAAAATAAACTTTTAATTTCGAACGTGCCTCTTCCTTTAGAACAGTTAAATCGATTCTCGGCTCGATAATCGGAACTGGTGAGTCCCATGATATGGATTATAAAGTTTGCATAATTCGCACGGCCGCCATCCTGAAATGGTACGGCGGATGACCTTGTAGTTTGGTCACAAAACGCGTCCTATGTGAAGGTATGCTATTACCAAATTTGGTAGAGATCGGATAATTTGGTTAGTCGCTATTTGATTTTACGTTTTGAACGTTTGAGTGGCCGCCATTCAGTTTTGGTAAAGAGGGCGGCGATATAAAACATGACATTGAGGTGCCCTTTGCTTGTTCTACCTCTGAACCAAATTTCGTTCAATTCGGTTTCACCGTGTTCGAATTGATAGTGGGGACAGACATTCAGAGTACACACACTCACACACACACACACAGACTCTCACACACACACACACATATACACACACACAGACAGACACACAATTTTTGGCCCTGTAGTGATCTCATAAGTCTACTTTCATTTTTTGCAAAAATCGAAAGTAGGCTAAAAATATGGAGAAATGTGCACCTCTCACCCTCATGTGTCCTCTTGCCAAACTCTCAACACACGGCCTTGGCAGTGCACCTGGCAGAAACACGCCCGAACTTCTGGCATTGATAGCAATGCATAGGTGGAGGGATGTACGGTCAAACTTCGCAGTGGTGACCTTCACCAGCTTCGGAACAACATCACCCTCAAAACGGAGCAGAAAAGCACCGGTATCGACATTGTCCTCTCCAATATTTCGGGGGATGTGCCTAATCTTGGTGACGCCTCTCTCCCCCAGATCCCGCAACAATTCCGCATCGCTATTTAAAATGAGGTCACTATGGAAAAGAACTCCGCGGATCTCATTCAGCGTTCCGTGTTTTGAAACCTAACCGGGAATTTGGCTGATTGGCGTGCAATTCAGCAACGCTTTGGTTTGCCTCCAGTCAATAGTGTACAGCAAGAGCTGCCCGTTTAGGAGCTTGGAAATCCCTTTAATATCTCCGTATTTTATTTTTCATTTTTAGCCTATTTTTCACATTTTTCAATAATGAGGAAAAGTAGACTTATGAGATCGATCCGGGCAAATGTTCCGTTAAGGCGAGTTGAGACTGTAAATTACCGCATGGACTGGGTATGTGCACAACTGGGATTAGTGTACGTAGAAGGTGACTGCTGGATTGGTGGCCGTGACTTCGCCCGAGACGGGCTGCATCTAAATCGACGGGGCGCTTTCAACCTAGGGAGCCTACATGACAGGGTCATCGGTTCGTGCTGGCTTTTGTGAGGAGGAGCAGGTCCAGAGGTTGCCAGCCGATGGGAACAGAAGGAGCTATTTCGAGATAGTTGCTGCGGAGTTAAGACTCTAAGATTACTGCAGGTTAATTGTCAGAGGTTAGGAAATAAATTAATTGAATTTTGGAATCTTGTAGAGACGTATTCTCCGGAAATTGTCATTGCAACTGCATCTTGGTTATATGAGGACATAAATAGTAGCGAAATAATTCAAGGGACCTACGAAATATACAGAAGGGATCGGGGGAAGCGAGGTGGTGGGCTATTTATTTGTGTGCGCAAAAATATAGCTAGTTTCTTAAAGTGGGCTGATATGGATCATGAAATGTTATGTGTACAAATTTCGGATAAAGGAAATAAATTCCCTCTTCAGGTGATAGGGGCGTATAGAGCACCGAAAGATAACTTTTCTCTCCTCGAAACACTGTATGATAAAACTTGTACGGGTAATGCTATGAAAAAGAGCATAATAATTGCTGGAGATTTAAACCTCCCCAAAGTAGACTGGTCTGGTGAGTCAACTAGCTGTGGTCAAGCTCAGAGCGCTGCAAATAAATTCTTAAGGGAGGGGGGATTTTCCCAAGTAGTTGACTTCCCAACTAGAGACAATAATACCTTAGATGTTTATCTCGTAAGGCATGTAGAGCTGTATATTAACTGTCTGAAAGTACCAGGAATTAGTGACCATTCTGCGGTTGAATTAAATATTAGATATGGTGACATTACAAAATTAGACTCTGATGTAGCAAAAAAGATCATATTCCAGTATCTCAGGGCGGATCAGGGCAAGTTTCAGGGGTATTTGAATGAGCTATTTGTAGGATGGGCATCGGAAGGAAATCACATTAATATCCTGTGGACTAACTTTTTGAAAATTTTAAATAGCGCTGTTGATAAATTTGTCCCATTTAAATTGCTGAAACAAAACCCAGATCCTGAGTATTACACACGAGAAATTAGGAGTCTAAAACGAAAAATTAGGAAATTATACAATAAAAGACATGATAGTGACAAGTATAAGTTGAAATTTAAGTCCTTATCAAGAGAGCTCGTCTTAAAAAAGAGGGCTGCTCATGAGAGTTATATGCAAGGTTTACTTGGTTCGGGAGGTGATGGGTGGAAAACATTTTACAGTTATGTTAGGAGAAGAAAGGGAAATTCAAATAATTTGTGGATGATAATGTCCGGTGACGGTAAATTAATTACTGAGAAACAGGCCATTGATAATGAATTAAATGTATTTTACGGTAGTGTGCTCAATAAATCCAATAGCTGTGTGTTGGACCTTAACGTCGAATCAGGGGCTCCCCTGTTCCAAATAAACCAGTCAGCAATTGTAAAGTTAATACAAAAACTACGTTTCAATGTATCAAAGGGTCCTGATAATATTGATAGTGAAGTACTTAAACTAGCAGGTAGGGCCGTGGCACGATACTTGGAGGTGATGTTTAAGTGTCCATAAACAATGCGCAATTCCCAGATGACTGGAAAAGAGCTACGGTAGTCCCAATATTTAAGGGAGGGAGCAGACTTGAATTGGGCAACTACAGGCCGGTTAGCCTTACGTCCATCGTTTGTAAGCAGAAGGAGCATCTCATTTGCGACTACTTGAGGGAACAGTGGGAAACATTATCATGGTTTAATGATAGGCAACATGGATTTCGGAAAGGTTACTCATGCGAGAGTCAGATGCTATCACTTTTTCAAGACATTAGCGAATCGTTAGACCATAGAGTTGCAGTCGACGCCGTGGTTATAGATTTTGCGAAGGCATTTGATGTCGTGCCGCATGACATGCTACTCCTTAAATTAGCTTCGACGAAGATTGATAGAAGAGTAATTTTATGGATCCAAGAATTTTTGACGGGTCGTTCCCAGAAAGTGAAAGTCGAAGGCATATTCTCGGATGAAATTACCGTAACGTCGGGTATCCCTCAGGGCAGCGTAATCGGAACTTTGTTATTTTTGGCGTTTATAAATGACTTACCAAATGGGATTCGCAGTGACTGTCGATTGTTTGCGGATGATTGTGTAATATATCGAAAGATACATGACTCAAAAGACAATGCAGTGCTTCAAGAGGACCTGAACCTGGTCTATAAGTGGGCGATTGTCAATAAAATGAAAATAAACACAAGAAAATGTAGTCTCTTAAAAATAGGGTAAGTTCGAAGGCAGGATTTTCAATATAACATTGGCTCGGAAATACTTGTAGAAGAAGATTCTTGCAAATATTTGGGCGTTCACTTAAGGAATGACATGAAATGGAGTAGTCATGTAGGATGTGTAGTATCAAAAGCTTACAAATCCCTGCACTTTGTAATGAGGGTATTAAAAGGAAGTAGTACCGCTGCTAAAGAATTAGGCTGTTTGTCACTTGTAAGACCTATTCTGGAATATGCCTCGGCGGTTTGGGATCCATATCAAGTAGGGCTCATCAATGAGTTGGAAATGGTACAAAGAAAGGCCGCTAGATTTGTGCTCAGTGACTTTAATCCCAGGAGCAGTGTGAGCCGTATGTTAAAGAAATTTGGGTGGGAATCACTGGAGGCTAGGAGGATGAAATCTAGACTCTGCGCTATGTACAACACGTATACAAATCAACCAGCATGGGGTGAGCTTAGCAAACGATTGGGAAAGCCCACTTACGTGGGTAGGAGCGATCATTCTTTCAAAGTTAAGGGCCGACCACAGCGAACAAATTATGGTGAATATTCTTTTGTAAACCGTGCCATTGATAACTGGAACTCTCTACCTGCCGCAGTCTTAGAGCCTTTTCCCAAACATATAGGTGTGTTTAAGAAAAGACTGACTATTTGTGTAAATACTCCAGTTTAATTGTTGTATAATTGTTATTTAATTGTTATGTATAATTATTTATTTGTTATGTATATACAATTTGCCACCGGGGGACACCCCCCCCCCCCCCCCCATTGCAAATGAATGAATGAATGAATGAAAAAAAATCTGTCTGTGTATCTGTTCTTCCGTCTGTCTGTCTGTCTGTGTGTGTGTGTGTTCAAGTTACACGAGGCCATACATGACAGTGTTGCCAAAATTATTCAAAGCCTCCTGATGGATCCAAATTTCGAATGCATATAACTTCTACACTATCAAATGGACTTACACCAAATTTCGTATGTACTAAGTGTACACAACCAGATATGAATAAGCGTATTCTTAAGAGCCACCAGGGCTACCAACAGTTAATGAATGCTCTCTCTATTTTTTTAAAATCCAAATACCAATATATCAGAAAGAATGCAAGCCGACAGCTTTAAAAGTATGCACACGTGTAGTATCTGACATTTTAGAATTATTTGGTGTAACTAATTCACGTCAGTGCTACGAACATGATTCTAAGCCTGCTGATAGGACCAAGTTTAAATACATGTAACTTCCATACTATCAATTGGATTTCAAACAAATTTCGTATGTGCTATCTGTACCATAACAGATATGACTATGCGTATTCTTACGAGCAACCAGGGCTGCCAAATGTTAATAAATGCTGTCTCTATTTTGTTTACCCTAATATCAATATATCAGAAAGTATGCAAGCCAACAGCTCTAAACTTTGCACACGTATAGTACCCGACATCCTACATTAATTTAGAGTAACTTATATACGCCAGTGCTGCCAACATGATTCCTAGGCTGCTGATAGGTCCAATTTTTAAATACATGTAACTTCAATACTAACAAATGGATTTCATCCAAAATTGGCACAACAATAGACCAAAATATTACAGATTATTTCTGACCAACACATGAATGACATTGTTGCCAGCATGAATTTACGCGCACTGATCGATCCCATGTCTAACTGCATGTAACGTCCATGCTATCCATTGGACTTCAACCAAATTTTGTATGTCCATTTTGTACCTTAAGAGATAGAACTAAGAATGTATTCAGACACCAGGGCTACCATCTGTAGTGCACTATTAGGCTACATTATGCCAGGTATAATTCGAACTAATTTGAAATTTCGATACTGTCAACTTAATTTCGTCATTATTCAACATAGGTGCATAGAGATTAATCATTGGCATGAATCACAAATTTTAAGAAATGTAAGCTCTTTATTTCGTCACGGAACTTCTCGTTCCATTTTGTAACATACTTACAATACCTCATCACAAAAAAATAGGTGGACTAGGAGGTTTAAAAGTGTAATAGCATTGACTAGGAGGTTTATATGTGTAACAGTATTGACTACGAGGTTTATATGTGTAACAGTATTGACTACGAGGTTTATATGTGTAACAGTATTGACTAGGAGGTTTAAATGTGTAATAGTAATGACTAGGAGGTATAAATGTGTAATAGTATTGACTACGAGGTTTAAATGTGTAATAGTAATGACTAGGAGGTTTAAATGTGTAATAGTAATGACTAGGAGGTTCAAATGTGTAATAGTATTGACTACGAGGTTTAAAAGTGTAACAGTATTGACTAGGAGGTTCAAATGTGTAATAGTATTGACTAGGAGGTTTAAATGTGTAATAGTATTGACTACGAGGTTTAAATGTGTAATAGTAATGACTAGGAGGTTTATATGTGTAACAGTATTGACTAAGAGGTTAAAATATGTAACAGTATTGACTAGGAGGTTTAAATGTGTAATAGCATTGACTAGGAGGTTTAAATGTGTAACAGTATTGACTAGGAGGTTTAAAAGGGTAATAGTATTGACTAGAAGGTTCAAATGTGTAATAGTATTGACTACGAGGTTTAAATGTGTAATAGTAATGACTAGGAGGTTTATATGTGTAACAGTATTGACTAAGAGGTTTAAATATGTAATAGTATTGACTAGGAGGTTCAAATGTGTAATAGTATTGACTAAGAGGTTTAAATGTGTAATAGTATTGACTAGGAGGTTTAAATGTGTAATAGTATTGACTAGGAGGTTTAAATGTGTAATAGTAATGACTAGGAGGTTTAAATGTGTAATAGCATTGACTAGGAAGTTTAAATGTGTAACAGTATTGACTAGGAGGTTTAAAAGTGTATTAGTATTGACTAGGAGGTTCAAATGTGTAATAGTATTGACTAGGAGGTTTAAATGTGTAATAGTAATGACTAGGAGGTTTATATGTGTAACAGTATTGACTACGAGGTTTAAATATGTAACAGTATTGACTAGGAGGTTCAAATGTGTAATAGTAATGACTAGGAGGTTCAAATGTGTAATAGTATTGACTACGAGGTTCAAATGTGTAACAGTATTGACTAGGAGGTTTAAATGTGTAATAGTAATGACTAGGAGGTTTAAAAGTGTAATAGTATTGACTAGGAGGTTCAAATGTGTAATAGTATTGACTACGAGGTTTAAATATGTAACAGTATTGACTAGGAGGTTTAAATGTGTAATAGTATTGACTAGGAGGTTTAAATGTGTAATAGTAATGACTAGGAGGTTTAAATGTGTAATAGTATAGACTAGGAGGTTTAAATGTGTAATAGTATTGACTAGGAGGTTTAAATGTGTAATAGTAATGACTAGGAGGTTTAAATATGTAATAGTAATGACTAGGAGGTTTAAATGTGTAATAGTATTGACTAGGAGGTTTAAATGTGTAATAGTAATGACTAGGAGGTTCAAATGTGTAATAGTAATGACTACGAGGTTTAAATGTGTAATAGTAATGACTAGGAGGTTTAAATGTGTAATAGTAATGACTACGAGGTTTAAATGTGTAATAGTAATGACTAGGAGGTTTAAATGTGTAATAGTATTGACTAGGAGGTTTAAATGTGTAATAGTAATGACTAGGAGGTTTAAATATGTAACAGTATTGACTAGGAGGTTTAAATGTGTAACAGTATAGACTAAGAGGTTTAAATGTGTAATAGTATTGACTAGGAGGTTTAAATGTGTAATAGTATTGACTAGGAGGTTTAAATGTGTAACAGTATTGACTAGGAGCTTTAAATGTGTAATAGTAATGACTAGGAGGTTTAAATGTGTAACAGTATTGACTAGGAGGTTTAAATGTGTAATAGTAATGACTAGGAGGTTTAAATATGTAACAGTATTGACTAGGAGGTTTAAATGTGTAATAGTAATGACTACGAGGTTTAAATGTGTAACAGTATTGACTAGGAGGTTTAAATGTGTAATAGTAATGACTAGGAGGTTTAAATGTGTAACAGTATTGACTAGGAGGTTCAAACGTGTAATAGTATTGACTAGGAGGTTTAAATGTGTAACATTATGGACTAGGAGGTTCAAATGTGTAATAGTATTGAATAGGAGGTTTAAATGTGTAACAGTATTGACTAGGAGGCTTAAATGTGTAACAGTATTGACTAGGAGGTTCAAATGTGTAATAGTATAGACTAGGAGGTTTAAATGTGTAATAGTATTGACTAGGTGGGTTAAATGTGTAATAGTATTGACTAGGTGGGTTAAATTGTGTAACAGTATTGACTAGGAGGTTTAAAAGTGTAACAGTATTGACTAGGAGGTTCAAATGTGTAATAGTAACGACTAGGAGGTTCAAATGTGTAATAGTATTGACTAGGAGGTTTACATGTGTAACAGTATTGACTAGGATTTTTAGCCTACTTTTCACATTTTGCAAAAATGAGGAAAAGGTAGACTTATGAGATCGATCCGGGAAAATGTCTGTCTGTCCTTCTGTCTGTCTGTCCTTCTGTCTGTCTGGCTATGTGTGTGTGTGTCCCCCTATCAACCCCTAAAAGGCTGCAGGAATCGAAACCAAATTTAGTATGAGTAAGGATGTATACCGGAATATCTCAAGACCATATTTGAAAATGATGTCAGTGCTACCATCTGCTGAAAAAACGCACTAGAAATTTGAGCTCCATGTTGGATATCTCGGAAGGTATGCATGGGAGCTATTCCAACATTGGCACACATGTAGATAATACTATTTCAGTTTAATTTCCAGGAGGCCATATATGACAGTGTTGCCAAAATAAGGTTAAGCCTTCTGATAGGTCCAATTTTAAATGCATATAACTTCTACACTATTAATTGGATTTCAACCAAATTTTGTATGTAATATGTGTACATAAACAGATATGACTGAGTGTATTCTTAAGAGCCACTAGGGCTGCCAACTGTTAATAATTGCTCTGTCTATTTTCCTCAATACCAATATATCTCAAAGTATGCAAGCCGACAGCTTTAAACTACGCACACGTATAGTACCTGAAATTTTAGATTAATTTAGAATAACTTATATACTTCAGTTGTACCAACATGACTCTAAGCCTGCTGATAGGACCAATTTTAAAATACATGTAACTTCTATATTATCAGTTGAATTTCAACCGAATTTCGTATGTGCAATGTGTAACATAACAGATATGACTATAAGTATTCTTAAGAGCAATCAGGGCTGCCAACTGTCAATACATGCTGTCTATTTTTTTACCCTAATATTAATATATCAGAAAGTACGCAAGCCAACAGCTCTATACTTTGCACACGTATAGCACCTGACACTCTAGATTAATTTGGAGTAAATAATATATGTCAGTGTTGCCAACATGATTCTATGCTTGCCTTTAGGTCCAATTTTAAAATACATGTAACTTCTATACTAAAATGGATTTCATCCAAAATTGGCACAAGATATCATAATATTTCCGATTATTTCTAACCAGCACGCGCATGACGTTGTTGCCAACATGCTTTTACGCGTGCTGATAGATCCAATGTCTAACTGAATGTAACGTCCATTGGATTTAAACCAAATTTTGTATTCTGTACATTAAGAGATGGTACTGCCCCCGTAAATTGAATTATTTAGGGACAAAATGATAGTATTTTCCGTCCCCATGATAAAATTTAACTAGCAAATATAATTTCTGGAAGTGTGACTCAAGAGTGTAGTGTTACTAGCTCGAGACTGTGGGAGAGCCCCATCAAGTGATATATTGCACAATGGACGCTTCTAGAAGGCTATATTTAGCATAGCAACAACGAGTTTGTAAATTAATATTAAAAATATTGTTATAAATTAAGCTATTGGATCTCAGCCCAGAGTCAATGAGAACAGGTCTTATTGAAGACGGGATCAACTTTAATTACACAATATGATGAAATTAAGCATTTAGGCCCTTAGAAGAAGATTTTCGTATTTGGTAATGAAGAGAATATTAAAAGAAATTATGTCTGATACTTTAAAAACCACAGATCGGTTAATCTACGCAGTGATAAGCATTGGTAATCTACGCGCTAAAATTTTGGTGGGAGATTGATATGGCCGCCAAAAATACGACTTGGAGAGAGAGATCCAAGGATCGAGGTTCTTATTCCAGCAGACTTTGAAGAGTGAGGAAGTGTTTTTACTGGGTTAACGGAGATCCCAAGGCTTAGTCCGAGTGCGACGACTGTCGACTTGTGGAGACGCGAGGATAGCTAGGTGGAACGGTAGAGATCACCGCACTTCCATTCTACGTGAAGTTGCGAGGAACATTGTATTGATTATATCTCTTATATAATTGAGGTTTGAAGTTAAATAAGTGAACATTTATCAAGAACATGTCGCCTACTATATATTGTGAAAAGTCGAGTGCTTAAATATTCACCGTTTCGACAATATAAGCCTGTCAAGTTAGATTTCCAAATGTGTTGGAAATAGAGCTGAATATCATTATAAATTGCAAAGTGAAGTTGGCGAACGCAGTTCAAGTGAACAGTGGCGGAGGACTTTTAATATTGGCGCAAAAAATAAGCACTAACAGTATGACTATAATTATTCTTCAAACATTATCATTCAGCATAATTAACATTGTTGATATGATGAACTAAACAGTCATGCGCCAGAGACATATTCAATAACAGGAGTTAAGATACAACGATGGAGCTTCGTTAGACAACGTATTCTTGAATACAGACGGAGTGTACGGTCCATCTTGTGCATTTTCGTCAGTCTACGGAACTAATATAACATCAATTGGCAATGGAAATACACACATCAAAAAAAGTTTTGCATCACCTCGGTTCCAAGAGTTCCGGAACCTTTAAATACAAAGGGAATAGAGATCAACACAAACAACATTTCAGCTCGTTTTATTGCTCATGAGACCCACACATTGCATGTTGTACCATCATACAGCTAGACTTTCAGCATTTGTGGTCCAGATTGCAGTACACACCACTACCTCTAATACCCAGTAGCACGTCCTCTTGCATTGATGCATGCCTGTATTCGTCGTGGCATACTATCCACAAGTTCATCAAGACACTGTTGGTCCAAATTGTCCCACTCCTCAACGACAATTCGGCGTAAATCTCTCAGAGTGGTTGGTGGGTCAAGACGTCCATAAACAGCCCTTTTCAACATATCCCAGGCATGTTCGATAGGGTTCATGTCTGGCGAACATGCTGGCCACTGTAGTCGAGCGATGTCGTTATCTTGAAGGAACGCATTCACAAGATGTGCACGATGAGGTCGAGAATTGTCGTCCATGAAGACAAATGCCTCTCCAATATTCTGCCGATATGGTTGCACTATGGGTCGGAGGATGTCATTCAGGTATCGTAAAGCCGTTTCGGAGCCTTCCATGACCACCAGTGGCGTACGTCGGCCCCACATAATGCCACCCCAAAACATCAGGGAACCACCACCTTGCTGCACTCGCTGGACAGTGTGTCTAAGACGTTCAGCCTGACCAGGGTGCCTCCAAACACGTCTCCGACGATTGTCTGGTTGAAGGCATATGCGACACTCATCGGTGAAGAGAACGTGATGCCAATTCCGTGGGGTCCATTCAGCATGTTGTTGGGCCCATCTGTACCGCGCTGCATGGTGTCGGGGTTGCAAAGCTGGACCTCGCCATGGACGTCGGGAGTGAAGTTGCGCATCATGCAGCCTATTGCGCACAGTTTGAGTTGAAACACGACGTCCTGTGGCTGAACGAAACGCATTATTCAACATGGTGGCATTGCTGTCAGGGTTCCTCTGAGCGGCAATCCGTAAGTAGCGGTCATCCACTACAGTAGTAGCCCTTGGGCGGCCTGAGCGAGGCCTGTCATCGACAGTTCCTGTATCTCTGTACCTCCTCCATGTCCGAACAACATCGCTTTGGTTCACTCTGAGACGCCTGGAAACTTCCCTTGTTGAGAGCCCTTCTTGACACAAAGTAACAATGCGGACGCGATCGAACTGCGGTATTGACCTTCCAGGCATGGTAGAACTACAGACAACATGAGCAGCGTACCTTCGTCCTGGTGGAATGACTGGAACTGATCGGCTGTCGTACCCCCTCCGTCTAATAGGCCCTGCTCATGCATGGTTGTTTACATCTTTGAGCAGTTTTAGTGACATCTATGAACAGTCAAAGGGACTGTATCTTGGATACAATATACACAGTCAACGTCTATATGCCGGAGATCTGGGAACTGAGGTGATGCAAAACTTTTTTTTGATGTGTGTATTTCATTCAGCATTTATATGAATATTTCCATAATTATATTCCAATGATGAAGCTGATACATATTTACGACGGAGAAAGAAGACTTTACAGAAGAGATTTGTCAAGATGCTAGGGTAGCCCAGCAACACAGAAGAATTTGCCAGAAGGATGTCGTTCGAGCCCAGGCGAATGTTGGTGAATTCCAGAGAGAGGCGTTTCTTATCTCTGAGGTCGCAGATTCGAGGTTCGAATGCAGATCCATCTCAGTGTCTTGTACTGAGGAAACATCTATAGTATTGTGGCATTACTTACATAGATCTTCAAGTTTTCGTCCAAATAAGGTATTAGTGTATCTCAATTGTTTTATAGAGCTTGATTAGTGACATTCTGAGCCAGCGATCTTATTCCATATTTTCAGCGATCTTATTCCATATTTCTATATTTCCACATTTCATGTGTTTCAGTGCTTTTATGTATTTTACACTTCAGATGTGTGTTGAGTTTTTATGCTGCAAGATTATTTAGAAGATGATTGCATTTCATCTATTTTTCAATTTTATTCTAGGGATCAGTTGTGGAACTGACATTAAAAATTTTGTTTGAGGAATCATATTGCCTCATAGGAGACTAGTCGTTTCGACTCTCGAATTTTTAATAATTTCATTTAAACCAAGTATTCTGACATTGTGTCATAGCTTCAAATTAAATTCTTATTAAATTTAATTTGAGCACTTTAATGTAACGACATATAACTTCAAGAACAGAAGAAACATCGAATGATATTGTTATATCATTATTGTACATAAACTATCGACGATCTAAGAAATAATAGTCGTTTGATAAGACCGAATCCTTTATTCCTATGAACATTCTTTGTGTAGAGTGGAAAAACATTACAACATTGACAAACCTTTCTTATTGTCTGCAAAGCTAAGAGCTTTGTTCATTTAATATGTTAGAGGAAATACCTTTTGATAGAAGATTATACAAATCTTTGGCTAGGAATTCAAACCTAGTTTATCCCGGCCAAGATTGAATTCAATCTGACACTATAAATAACATGTGTGTTATTTTATGCCATTTGTGTAACATCACGTCATTTTGTCGACATGATATTACAACGATTAACAATTTATAGATTGACAAGTGAGATGAGACAGGAGTATTATTTTTATTACATGTATTTGCGACAGACGAGTTAACAGTTAATTATCTTGTTGTGGAGTAATCTTTAGGAGGTAAATCATTAGGCCTACAATAGGAAGTTTCGTTTGAAGAACTCACGCATGTATAATTGTAGTCCAGTAGTCATGTGCAATGATACTGAGGGTCATGCCAGTATTTGAGAGAAGTTCCCACATAAGATATGTTAATAACAATTGATCCCTTTTGGTTATTGTTTAACATAGTAGATGATAATTGTTTATGCCATATATACTGATATATGAGGTTTTGTAGAGCTATGGAGTGCTCGTGTGAGGGAATTCCTCATTTTAAGGAAGTCAAATTATTGTTGTTCTTTGATTTAAAAAAAGGCATGTATCATGATAAGAGCCGTTGTATACAAGTAGTCCAGTCTTTGTGAATTAACGATTTAGCTGTGTTAACAGGAGGGTTTCAGCGGAAATGCAACATGAGAAAGATTGTCTACTCACGTCTATAATACAATTATTACATTTTATTAAACCCGAATTTATGTAATTACGTACAGTTTACCTTATTTAGTCGACTGTATTATACCGATAATGTAATGAAACCTATATAAGACGATGTGTAAGCAGTATATTAAAACTACAGATCGTTAGAGAAGGATGGTTATGTGAATAACCAGTGTATATATTTAGTTAAGAATTATATTGTAACCGAGAAGTTAGAATCTCGAAAGTGTCGCTGTAGCAACACTAGACTATGGATATTATTATAAACATATTACATGTAAATAATTTTTGTGGAAATGATTTAATTAGTTCAATAATTTAGTAGGATTTATTAATCAATTGTTGGAATAGTGTGTGATTATGAGCGGATGTTTTTGGTGTGAATGATTAATCATTGTTAAGAGAAGATGTGGAATCGTATTGGTCTAGAACAATAATGGAGTGCGAATGAAAGAGTGTATAAAAATTTTAGAATGATTATTTAAGAAACAAAGTAGTTATATGAACTTTTGTAAGAACTAAATGTTAATTTTTACGTGTTTTATAAATGCACACACAAGTAGTCTCTCTGTGGACTAGCGAGCATGATTCACCGTTAGCATTGGAGAGCGATGACATAATATAACAGGTGTAGACTCACAGCCTTGTATTTATTGTATAAACCAGTTTCGAGTTCGGCGTGGTGCCGATATTTCATTGATGAAACCATGTTTCTTCACTTGCGTTCTACAACGCAGGCTTGTGAATGAAACCATGTGTCTGGAATACCATTAAGAGTCTTCATTAAACTTTTTTATTTTTACGCTGTGTAGACCTAAACCAAGCCAAGTTTTATGCTCATAATTTTTAATACAGCATTGTAGTAAGATGTAGAATTGAAAGGAGGTGTGAATGATTGCGTGTTTTTAATTTTAATGTCTATTATTAAATTCGTTTATTGTTATTTGTTTATAGTAGATTAGTTTACCTTATTGTTAATAAATTTTGTTCAGAATGTTTTCCATTGTAGTTGGAGTGTGATTCATTTTAAATATAAGGAGCAGGGTATTGTGGATGTAGTGTAGGCGAAGCTGAAGTCCCAGTCCCCGAGGTAAGTAAAGGTGGGTGCCCCGTGTAGTTGGTTGTTGTTCCACAATATTCTGGTAACTGCTGTCTGTAAATCCCTAAAGACCACGTTGGAAGCGATTTCTAATGTTATATTTGCCGGTGCAGTTAGAAATAGGCAATCCAGCGGGGGCAATGGATATTCCAACAGGATCCTTTCCGGATTATCGGGTACAGTACTAAGAATATATTCAGTCACCAGGACTGCCAACTGAAGTGCTCTATTAGACTACATTATACCAGGAATATTTCGAACTAATTAGACATTGCAATATTACCAACTTAATTTCGCTATTAATCTAGATAGGTTCATATACTGGAGAACACTCATTAGCATGAAAAGTAGGCTCTTTAGTTCGTCACGGAACTGCTTGTTTAATGTGTACCAGTATTGACTAGGAGGTTTAAATGTGTAACAGTATTGACTAGGAGGTTTAAATGTCTGAAAGTATTGATTAGAAGGTTTAAATGTGTAACAGTATTGACTAGGAGGTTTAAATGTGTAACAGTATTGACTAGGAGGTTTAAATGTGTAATAGTATTGACTAGGAGGTTTAAATGTGTAGTAGTATTGACTAGGAGGTTTAAATGTGTAACAGTATTGACCAGGAGGTTTAAATGTGTAGTAGTATTGACTAGGAGGTTTAAATGTGTAACAGTATTGACTAGGAGGTTTAAATGTGTAACAGTATTGACCAGGAGGTTTAAATGTGTAGTAGTATTGACTAGGAGGTTTAAATGTGTAACAGTATTGACTAGGAGGTTTAAATGTGTAAGAGTATTGACCAGGAGGTTTAAATGTGTAACAGTATTGACCAGGAGGTTTAAATGTGTAGTAGTATTGACTAGGAGGTTTAAATGTGTAACAGTATTGCCTAGGAGGTTTAAATGTGTAAGAGTATTGACTAGGAGGTTTAAATGTGTAACAGTATTGACTAGGAGGTTTAAATGTGTAAGAGTATTGACCAGGAGGTTTAAATGTGTAATAGTATTGACTAGGAGGTTTAAATGTGTAACAGTATTGACTAGGAGGTTTAAATGTGTAACAGTATTGACTAGGAGGTTTAAATGTGTAAGAGTATTGACCAGGAGGTTTAAATGTTTGAAAGTATTGACTAGGAGGTTTAAATGTGTAATAGAATTGACTAGGAGATTTAAATATGTAATAGTATTGACTAGGAGGTTTAAATGTGTAATAGTATTGACTAGGAGGTTTAAATGTGTAATAGTATTGACTAGGAGTTTTAAATGTGTAACAGTATTGACTAGGAGGTTTACATGTGTAATAGAATTGACTAGGAGGTTTAAATGTGTAACAGTATTGACTAGGAGGTTTAAATGTGTAAGAGTAATGACCAGGAGGTTTAAATGTTTGACAGTATTGACTACGAGGTTTAAATGTGATATAGTATTGACTAGGAGGTTTAAATGTTTGACAGTATTGACTACGAGGTTTAAATGTGTAAAAGTATTGACCAGGAGGTTTAAATGTGTAACAGAATTGACTAGGAGGTTTAAATGAGTAATAGTATTGACTAGGAGGTTTAAATGTGTAATAGTATTGACCAGGAGGTTTAAATGTGTAACAGAATTGACTAGGAGGTTTAAATGAGTAATAGTATTGACTAGGAGGATGAAATGAGTAATAGTATTGACCAGGATGTTTAAATGAGTAATAGTATTGACTAGGAGGTTTAAATGTGTAACAGAATTGACAAGCAGGATTAAATGAGTAATACTATTGACTAGGAGGTTTAAATGTGTAAGAGTATTGACTAGGAGGTTTAAATGTGTAACAGAATTGACTAGGAGGTTTAAATGAGTAATAGTATTGACTAGGAGGATGAAATGAGTAATAGTATTGACCAGGATGTTTAAATGAGTAATAGTATTGACTAGGAGGCTTAAATGAGTAATAGTATTGACTAGGAGGCTTAAATGAGTAATAGTATTGACTAGGAGGTTTAAATGTGTAATAGTATTGACTAGGAGGCTTAAATGAGTAATAGTATTGACTAGGAGGCTTAAATGAGTAATAGTATTGACTAGGAGGTTTAAATGAGTAATAGTATTGACTAGGAGGTTTATGTGAGTAATAGTATAGACTAGGAGGCTTAAATGTGTAATAGTTAGGGGCCGTATTTTTTGGTAATAGCGAAACGCGCGAAATTTTTTCATACCTCCTTTCTTGCCTATTAATGACCTTGTAGGTAGTTAAAGTAGCGTATTTTAGCAAAATGAACTCGCGAAAATCACAAAATATGATTGATTGCACGAATTGCACACAAAATCACGAAATATACTCCACGTGGTACGAAAATGCTAAATATTATCGAAAAAGCTCTCCAATACACGTTTAAATGCTTTTGAGGAATTGACCGTCAGGGTTTCCTTCTCATTTGTTTGATAGTGCTGCATATTCTCTACACAAAAGCCCACAACGCCGGAAGTATGTGTATTCAGTTCCGCGATCTCTATGGCTATCAATGAAAATCGATATCCGCTATCGATTACATCAAATGGCGTTGTGGTCGTAGATACATCAGAGCGAGTTTGCGACAGATAAAACTTCGGCAAACATCCAGCATTTAAGTATAAAAATGCCGAAAATTAAAGTCACAACAGTTTTCTCGAGGGCCGAATAATACAACAGTGAGGGGTTCTATGTATTTGACGCTGCAGGAAAGATTCTGATGTGTAAATACTCCTATGTTCGTATTCAGTGGGAGCGAAAAGACACATGCTATAAACATTGCAGAGATACAGCTCCGCATAAAGAGCGGAAGAAAGAAGGAAATGAACATAATTCTAAGCGGCAAATAACATTCGGCGATACTCTACACATCCCAAAGAAGCTTAAAAATCCCCTAATCACATAATCTGTTAGATTTATCCCATACTATACTGAAGATTTCAGAAGAAACATTGATCATTATGACAATTTATTTCGCGAAATACCCACCGAAATAGCGTCAGTTTTAACACCGAAATCAATGGTTTTATTTCACCAAAAATAAGGCCCTTAGTAATAGTATTGACTAGGAGGCTTAAATGTGTAATAGTATGGACTAGGAGGCTTAAATGTGTAATAGTATTGCCTAGGAGGTTTAAATGTGTCATAGTATTGCCTAGGAGGCTTAAATGTGTAATAGTATGGACTAGGAGGTTTAAATGTGTAATAGTATTGACTAGGAGGTTTAAATGTGTCATAGTATTGCCTAGGAGGCTTAAATGTGTAATAGTATTGACTAGGAGGTTTAAATGTGTAACAGTATTGACTGAGGTTTAAATGTGTAAGAGTATTGACTAGGTGGTTTAAATGTGTCATAGTATTGACTAGGAGGTTTAAATGTGTAATAGTATGGACTAGGAGGTTTAAATGTGTAACAGTATTGACTGAGGTTTAAATGTGTAACAGTATTGACTAGGTGGTTTAAATGTGTAACAGTATTGACTGAGGTTTAAATGTGTAATAGTATTGACTAGGAGGTTTAAATGTGTAACAGTATTGACTGAGGTTTAAATGTGTAAGAGTATTGACTAGGTGGTTTAAATGTGTCATAGTATTGACTAGGAGGTTTAAATGAGTAACAGTATTGAGTAGGAGGTTTAAATGTGTCATAGTATTGCCTAGGAGGCTTAAATGTGTTATAGTATGGACTAGGAGGTTTAAATGTGTCATAGTATTGCCTAGGAGGCTTAAATGTGTAATAGTATGGACTAGGAGGTTTAAATGAGTAATAGTATTGAGTAGGAGGTTTAAATGCGTGACAGTATTGACTAAGAGGTTAAATGTGTAACAGTATTGACTGAGGTTTAAATGTGTAAGAGTATTGACTAGGTGGTTTAAATGTTTAATAGTATTGACTGGGAGGTTTAAATAAATATTTCTACAAGTCCTACCTACCCAATGTGTACTTCCCTACAAGTCTTGCCTACCTAATGTGTACTTCTCTACAAGTCCTACCTACCCAATGTGTACTTCTCTACAAGTCCTGCCTACCCAATGTGTACTTCTCTACAAGTCCTACCTACCCAATGGGTACTTCCCTACAAGTCCTGCCTACCCAATGTGAACTTCTCTACAAGTCCTACCTACCCAATGTGTACTTCTCTACAAGTCCTGCCTACCCAATGTGTACTTCTCTACGAGTCCTACCTACCCAATGTGTACTTCCCTACAAGTCTTGCCTACCTAATGTGTACTTCTCTACAAGTACCACCTACCCAATGTGTACTTCTCTACAAGTCCTACCTACCCAATGTGAACTTCTCTACAAGTCCTACCTACCCAATGTGTACTTCTCTACAAGTCCTGCCTACCCAATGTGTACTTCTCTACAAGTCCTGCCTACCCAATGTGTACTTCTCTACGAGTCCTACCTACCCAATGGGTACTTCCCTACAAGTCCTGCCTACCCAATGTGTACTTCTCTACAAGTCCTGTCTACTCAGAGTGAACACTCCTACCAAAACATGACACCCAATAACCACCACTGGGAAATTTGAAAGTGCCGGGATATCATTGCTAGTTCTCTCGAGCTATGAAGTGTTATCCTACAAAAATCCAGTATGTGGTATTATGTTCATACTAGGCAAATATCTAAAATCTTCCTTGGTTTTATCACTAATTGTATTCGTTTTCACTTGGTAGTAACATAGAGTAAGGGGGAATCTGATTACCCTTTTTGTTTCGGGTTGCAGAACAAACATATGGGGATGAGGACACAGTGGGGAAGTTTGAACAATGGATGTTTCTTACAAAACTCATTCACATTCTTATCACTGCGTCATGTGTATGTCTTCCAGGTAAATTTACAGAAGACAGAAAAAGCTCCCATCAACAGACTGACATACGCTTCTTAAATATATCTTTCATCTTTTTCCATACCAAAAATAAAGAGTGGTCATTCACATTTCCTTCTCACACACCAGTAGTCGCCCGGAAACATCCAAGTTTTTCTTTCTCAATATATTCTTCAATAAATTCTAATCCTGCTCGTTTCTCCTCGGGTGTTCTAGAACTTTGATAACATGTAACGGAGGGTGAAAGATAATCACTCACTGATGGAATTTTTGAGTAGTCCACAGCCTCTGGATTCCATGGAACAAGTCATGTTTTCCTAAATCCATTCTGCAAGTTGGAAGGTGTAATAGATTCTGCCAGTGCTTTTTCCAGCAAGAGTGCAAAGTGGATTTTCTTCAGCACTGGTTGTTCCAAATGATTCAACCTCCATTGATGAAATTTCTTCTTCCAATACTCCTTTAACACACGGAAGATAGCAACGTCCATGGGCTGAATGAGATGGGTGGAATTTGGAAGAAGTGCAATGAGAATAATTCCATGATCACTGCAAAATTTGCTAGTATGCAAGGTGAGGTGCGATGCATGTCCATCAATAAACACAATAACTGGCAACTCTATTTCCTTTTCTACATGGAAAGGATAAAGTATATTTGACATGAATTCAAAGAATAAGGGGCCAGTCATCCAACCTGTTTCAGATTTACCTATACCCTAGTGCTTTGGCACACTCACAGTTAATTCATGGGGAATTCTAACATTTTTGAACACTATCAGTGGAGGTGCTAAATCACCATTAGCATTTCCAGTTACCAACACCGTCAAACACTCCTTTTCATCGGCATTCACTTGTTGATAGACATTTTTCTCCCCTCTCAGGGCCAACACTTTGTTTCCTTTGGGGTTCAGAAAGAATGCCGTTTCATCGAGATTAAAAACCCTTGTAGGCTGTTCGAGTATTGTCTTTAGATTGTTTTCTGTTAGATACTCATCTACCTCTGTTTAGAGATTCCTCTTTTACTGCTGCTCTACTTGCTGTAAAGTTCTGTGCCATTCTGATGCCAATATTGGGATGGCGCTTCAGAAAAGCATTGTACCAAGTATTTCCTGGACGATTACCTAAAATAGGATTTTTGCTTTTCAGTTCTTCAATCAGATGTTGCACACTGTCCAAAAGCTCAGCTTTTGTTATGGGAAATCCAGCGTGAGCCATTGGAAGGATCCATTGGACTAATATGTTTTCCTCTTCAATTGTAAGGAATGGATCCGGACCCATCCGACGATGTTGGGGCGTCTTCCCTTTCGCTTTGTACATTAATGTAATTTATTTATTTAATCGTATTGTGAATTACATAAAAACAAATCACAAATCCAAGTTCAAGTTTTGGAGCCATTCCACAGTACATTCTCGAAGATGAAACAGATCACTAGGGCTCCCGGAGTAGGCGTGTAGAGGGCAGCGCTGGATGATATGGTCCATGGTCTGTTCCTCCTCATTGCATTAATACAATGGGGAATCTATCCAAGCCCACTTATGGCATAGGTAATTGCAACGGCCGTGCCTGGTTCTCAGTCTATTGAGGCGACACCATAATTTTCTAGGAAGGTCAAATCCTTGTATTTTCACCGTTGGGTTGATCTCCTGGGCACTAGTTCCAGACGTTGAGTTTGACCATTCGTCCTGCCAGCATTGGTTTAGGTTGAATCTATTTGCCAGAAGTTGGTCGGCCAATAAACTGGTTGGGCTCCTCGAATGAAGTCGCTTCGGTGGTGGGTGGCAGAATTCCTGGTGTATTGGTAATGAGGGAGAAGCATAGATCTTCTTTGCTTCTCTGATCAGAGCTTCCTTCCTCCTCAGGTGAGGTGGTGGAATGTGGCTGAGTACTGGTAGCCAGTGGCGAGGGGTTGATTTTATGGTGCCGGTTATGCAACGCATAGTGTCATTCAGCTTGGTATCCACTTTATGCACATGTGCACTTTCCAACCATACTGGAGCACTGTATTCCGCTGCAGAATAGACTAGACTGATACCCGTTAATCTTAAGCAGTCCGCCGTGGCTCCCCATGAACTACCGCAAAGCTTGTGCAGGATGTTATTTCTGGTGGAAATTTTGTGAGAGAGCTTGGTGAGGTGTTCTTTGTAGCTCAGGGTTCGGTCCAGCGTGACACCTAGGTATTTCGGGAATGGGTTGTATTTCAGTTTTTCACCAGGAAATACAACATTTGGCTTGTAGTTTGCTAGTCGGTTGGCAAGATGGAAGCATGAAACCTCTGTCTTAGACATACTTGGGATCAGTCGCCAGGACTTGAAGAACGTTGACATTTTCTCCAGATCGGTTGTAAGAGTGCCTTCTGCATCTTCAAAAGTTCTGCTTT
Organism: Meconema thalassinum; assembly: GCA_946902985.2. NCBI lineage: Eukaryota > Metazoa > Arthropoda > Insecta > Orthoptera > Tettigoniidae > Meconema > Meconema thalassinum. Next base: position 1,186,169 of record CAMPQE020000024.1, read on the forward strand.
GAGCTACCAGTGCAATGTCATCTGCGTAAATAAACTTTGTAGCTGTTGTTGGTGGCAAGTCATGAATGTACAGATTGAATAGAACTGGGGCCAAAACTGATCCTTGGGGTAGACCATTATTTAGTTTCCTTTTGCGACTTTTAGCATCATCTAGAAATCCTACGAACTCTCTTTCACAAAGCATGTTAGAGATAAGATTTGCAATTTACAAACAGGGGATAGCTTCCAGCACTTTGAGGATCAGTCCATGTCGCCAGACAGTATCATATGCGCTAGTCAGGTCGATAAAACAGCTGTTGATTTTAGCTTCTTTTGAAACCCTGCTTCAATGTGAGTGGTGAGGGCCAAGACTTGATCAGTACAGCTTCGGTTTTTCCTGAATCCAGCTTGTTCTGGTGGGGTTACAGCTTCAATGAGTGGTGCTATCCTGGCAAGAAGGACTCGTTCTAAAAGTTTATAAATGCAGCTAAGAAGTGCTATTGGACGGTAGTTTTCAGGTCTCTGCTCCGACTTGCCAGGTTTAAGAAGAGCGATCACCTTTGACCGTTTAAACTGCTTTGGTAGGTTGTTAGTCTGAAGGATGAAAGTAAAAAGTGAAGTATGCCAGCTGATGCTGTGTGGACCCATGTTTCGCAGGAATTCATAATAGATGCCATCTGGACCAGCAGCTTTACCAGTTTTCAACATCTTGATAGCGGTTTCAACTTCCTGAACAGAAAATGGCCTAGACAGTTTCTCATTCTTCTGAGTTCTACGTTTGAGTTCGGTGAGCTTTTGTTTCACTGTTTTCGTGTGACATTTATTTATTTTGGATCGTGTAATGTCCACCATTCTATTTGCAATGGCATCTGGGCTCAAGTTAGTATACTGCTTTTTGGAGACATGTTTTCCAGTAAGACGATTTAAGACTCTCCAAGCCTTTCTGCTCGATTTCGCGAAGTCCATGTTTTTCACTGTTTCTTCCCACTTTTGTTTCCTATTCTTCTCTAGTGATTGTAGCAGCTTCGAACCAACTTCATGATTGCCTGTTGTTAGATATTCTTCGTATAGCGCCTCGCTTTCAGGGTTCCAGCCTGGCACATAGTCTTTTCTGAAACCTCTAGGGATGTTTAATTTAGCAGCTGAAATTACTAGGTTAACGAAGTCATCATAGTTATTGGCAATTGGCTCTAGTTTTGAATCAAATAGCTTCCGATCAAGATCTTCAGAGAATTTGTCCCAATTTGCACGGTTGAAATTCCACCTGGGTAGAGGTACTGAGTTCACCAGGGGTATCTTCGTGCCAGTTTCCAGAAGAACTGGTCGGTGTTGGCTGTTTGGGAAGTTAGACAGTATTTCACGTGCAGTGTTAAGAGGCTGATCAAGACAATCCTTGGACACAAATGTTAGGTCGGGATTGTAGTCTCTTCCCCAACGAGCAGAATGGAAGGAGCCTTTGTCTTTCGCGTCAAAAACTAGATGCAGATCGGATATTTCTGCCCATTGAGTTAGTAACTCGCCATCATCATCTACTGTGTCATACCGCCAGTTTGTGTGGTGGCTATTAAAATCCCCAGTATAGATGCAGGGATGGTTGAAGGTGGGCAAAACTTTCGAAGTCCATCTGATGCAAGGAGGCTTGTACACATTAACGACGATTAGGTCATTAATTTTTACTACTATAGAGAAGATAAGATCTTTGTCACTCGATTCAACAACTTGTACTCCAGTCAGGCCAGATTTGGCGTAAGTGGCAATTCCATACTGTTGGTGATGGATGGCTTCAACTAATGTATAGCCCGGTATTTGTCCTCTTCTAGCAAGGTCCTGTTCATCTTTTGTGTGTGTCTCCTGAATGTTGACTATATCAATGTTGAGGCTATTAAGCTGTTTGTGGAGGTAGTCACACTTGGCAGAACTTATGCCTTCAATATTTAGTTGGAGAATGCGGACGGAAGGTCCAATGTCTATGGCTTGGTGGTTCTGAAAAGAACCGTTATAACGAAGAGTTTGAGACATTGTAATTTGTTCAGTTTCACTGTATGTCGTTGTTGCTCGCTTAGCACCACCCAGGGGACACGTGCAGGGCAATTTATAGGTAACTCCTGCGGACGTGAGCAACGGTCATCCCCCATTAATGTGATGCGAGGAGCTGAGAAACGTTTCGCTGCTGTAGCTATAGGCATCCCCCTACGAACAGCATCTACGGCCCGATTCATTTCTTCCTCTGGATAATTAAGCATCTTCCCCTTAACTGGAGGCATTATGAACTAGATAATACAAGAAAAACACACTTTCGTTGGCCAAGCTCCTATAGTTGACATGGTGCGTATCAGTGGTTGACATGGGGTGTCAATTACCAGATCGATGCATTTTACAGTGATATGGATACAACACCAACAAAGCTGTGCTTATGGAGAGTTAGAGAATATAAACGGTTTGCGAAACAATCGGTATTAGTAGTTGACATTCCCTGTCAACTACTAAAATTAAAATAATAAATTGGCATCAGTACTTGACACCCCCATGTTTGACGACAACAACCTAAAATGACTGTTACACTATATTGTTATTGACTATTTATAAATTATATCCATATTAAACATTATACTTCAAAAATATTTATGTTAAATGTGTAAGTTTGCATTAGCAAGAAACATACCTCCTTAAACATTTGAACAACAAAAGCAGCAGAGAAGCACAGAACACAACACGGGGTTACAATCCCAAACATACAAATCAAAATGGCAGCCAGAATGAAATGATGGTTACTGGTTTACCCTGCAGATAGCACCACCTTACAGTAATCACCAAGAATTATACTTACAAATAAGTTATTTTCTTATTTGAAGGAATTTTAATAGAAAGTGTCAACCACCGGTGCCTTTACCTTAACTGTAGTTTGTGTACATAAGGAAGTGTTGCATGTAGTTCCGTCAAGGCCACGAGACTCATTAGGACGGATTAACTTCTGTGGTCTGTTGACAAGTGAAAGGGGGCAAGAGCGCTCCACAAGGAAGAGCCTTGAGGAAACTGGAGTAAGGTTCTAATTGCTTGTATTTGCTAATGAGTAGTGTATCTTTCTGGCCACAATAAAGTTAATTATTTCTTTAAAAGAACAATCTGTGTTGTGCTTCAACCCACCGTAATCCAGTTAACAAAAATGTCACTAGGGGGGTGGCACGTAACAACTGGTGTCAGAAGCCGGATTACGAACACGAGCACAAGCTCAACACCTGACGGTCCTGGTTTCAAAACCCGAGCAGGTCATTTTTTTAATTTTCCTGTAAGTGCATGCCCTTAACAAGACAAACAACCAAAATGGAAGCGCAATTGGCAGCATTGCTAGAAAAGTTAAGTGGCATGGAAACCGAATTAGATGACGGACAGAAGAAGCTAGAAGACGGCCAGAAGAAGATGGAAGGCGGTCAAAATATGTTAGCGGAGGACCTGAAGAAGATGGAAGACAGCCAGAAAAGTTTAGCCGAGGACCTAACTTCCAAATTAGAAGACGGTCAGAATAAGCTACAGAGGACCTAACCGCCAAATTTCTGGATGGCCAGAAAAATCTGGAAGAGTGTCAGCTGACGAAATTACAGGAAAGTCAAAAGAAATTGGAACAGGGTCTGCGTCAGGAAGTCAACACCGTCTGCCAGGGCCTACGTGAGGAAGTCACAGCAGTAGAAAAGAAGTTCGACGACTTACAAGAGGAAGTTGCCGAACTGCGCTAACGCCCACTGATGGGGGTGGAAGAAAAATTCAACGCTCTACAAAAGGAAATTGCTGAGCTGAACCAACGCCCGTCGACGGGGATGGAAGCGAGATTCAACGCTCTTCAAGAGGAAGTTGCCGAGCTGCGCCGACGCGCGCCCACTGGTACACCGGGAATATCAGAAACGGGACAGAGCAGAGTGACGCCCCCAACTTTCGACGGAAAGGTCCCGTGGATCACCTATTTACGTCAGTTCGAGGCAGCCTGTTCCAGAAACAACCGGAACAGCACGGAAAAGGCTACAGCTCTCATTGTAGCGCTGAGAGGGGACGCCCTTAACGTCCTTCAGGCCATCCCGACTCGATCCCAGGACTACGCTTCACTGATCGCCCATATGGAGTCCCGATATGGAGATAGCCATCTTCAGCAGGCCTACCAGATGCAGCTCCGGACCCGGGTACAGAAGAACGCGGAAACCCTGCAGGAGTTCGAGATGGATATCGCACGCCTCGTAAGGCTCGCCTATCCAACAGTGCCGGCCGACTTTCTGGAACAGATTGCGACGCAGACCTTCACCGACGGACTACGAGACCCGGACACTCAACAGGCGCTGCGACTCACGCGCAAAAAGACCCTGGCAGATGCGCTGAGCCACGCACTTTTCGAGACGGCAAAGCAGGTATCTAGAATGCGCGCGCGGGTGCGTCAGGTGGACGTCGACGAACCAGCCAAAGCCGACAAGACCAAGCCCCTGGCCGATGATTTGATGGAGGCGCTAGGCCGGTTCTTCAAGAGTCGCAGTACCAGCAACAAAAACGTAGCCGAAGGACATCCGGAGAGGCGGCCCGGAAGAGGACTACCGATTTGCTGGACCTGCCGTAAGAGAGGCCACCTGAGCAAGGATTGCGGTGATCGCCGCCGCCAAGGATTTCCGTCGGGACAGTCAGTCGTAGGGAAACCGCGCGGCCCAGGAAAGCAAGTATCAGCCAGCCTTGGGGGGCAAAGGTTGGCTTGTGACAGTCGTCAAGCCCCGGCTGTCCAAGTTCGTGTGACGCAGTTACGGAGGGATAATAGCAGCCTGATGGTCGACGGAGTCATCGACGGAGAGAGCTGGCCCATGCTAATCGACACGGGAGCATCGAGGACCATCGTCAGTCCCACTGTGATCCCGAAGTGGAGAGTGCAACCCACACAAAGGAACCTCCAGCTAATAACCGCGACCGGAGAGTCCGCACCGGTACATGGCGAAGCATCACTGGACTTAGTCATTGGTCAACGGGCGATAAAGCATCCAGTGCTTGTGGTTGACGTATCAAATGAAGTGATCATCGGACTGGACTTCCTGGACCAGAACAACATCATCTTGGACCTCAGTACCAACACTCTGCACTTCGGAAGTGAGGAACTTCCTTTGCAACCAGCACACGAGGCCGTCGCCGCACGACGAGTAAGGCTGAGAGAGGACGTCATCGTTCCCGTCAGGACGGAAGTCAGCTCTGCCGTAATTGCCGACGGAACATCTGAGGGAGTGGCGGCTGTCATCGAGCCAAATATGAGGAGATCCAGACAAAAGGATTGCTAATTGCCAAGACTCTCATCAACACGACGTCTCGGCCGTACGTCCGCCTGTCCAACCTGAACGACTACGACATTACGGTTCACCGGGACACCAACCTAGGAGTCTGCGAGCCCGTTACCTGGATTGCCCACATCACAGATACGACGGACGGACACCTGCGGACGGACAACCGAAGAAGACGCGCACTGCCAGAAGAACTACAGAAGCTGTATCAAGGATCCCAGGACCATTTAGACGAGGAACAATCACGCCAACTTCAGGACCTGCAACGCGAATTCCAGGACGTCTTCTCCGTGGGGAGCAATGACTTCAGCAGGACAAGCTTGGTCCAGCACAGAATCGACGTTGGGGACAGCGCACCGATTAGGGCCCCATTCCGCCAAGCAAGCCGAAGTCGACCGGATGGTAGAAGAGATGAAGGAGCTAGGGGTGATCGAGCCATCACATAGTCCTTGGAGTCCTCCGGTCGTGCTAGTGAAGAAGAAGGACGGTTCCACCAGGTTCTGCGTGGACTACAGGCGGGTGAACGACGTCACGAAGAAGGACAGCTACCCTCTACTCCCGGATTGACGACACGCTGGACACCATATCAGGATCAAGATGGTTCTCCACCTTGGATTTGAAGAGTGGCTACTGGCAGGTGGAGGTCCACCCTAAGGACCGCGAGAAAACGGCGTTCTCTGTGGGCAGCGGGCTCTGGCAGTTCACCGTCATGCCATTCGATCTGTGCAACGCCCCTGGGACCTTCGAAATGTTAATGGAGTCCATTCTGAGGGGACTACACTGGAAGACCTGCCTGGTCTACCTAGACGACGTCATCGTTCTGGGAAGAAGCTTCGAGGAGCACTACAGCAACCTGAAGGAGATCTTGATGAAGCTACGGGCTGCCCAGCTGAAGTTGAGCCCCAAGAAGTGTCAGCTCTTCCAGAGGCAGGTCCAGTACCTTGAGCATATCGTCTCCGAGGAAGGGGTGCGCACCGACCCAGAGAAGACCGCAGCTGTGAGGGAGTGGCCAGTTCCGAAGGACAAGTCCCAACTGCGAAGCTTCCTGGGACTCTGCACTTATTACCGTCACTACGTGAAAGGATTCGCCGACATCGCCAAACCAATGCATCGACTGACTGAGAAGGACCAACTCTTCACGTGGACAGCAGAATGCCACAGTGCCTTCGAACAACTCAAGCAGGCTCTGTGCACCGCACCTATTCTGGCCTACCCCAGACCTGGAACAACGTTCATCGTCGACACCGATGCCAGCGACTTTGATACAGGGGGAATCCTGTCGCAAATAGTGGACGGTGAGGAGAGAGTAGTGGCCTACTTCAGCAAAGCCTTGTCAAAGCCAGAGAGGAACTACTGCGTCACCAGGGAGGAGCTGCTCGCCATCGTGAAGACCATTGAACACTTCCACAAGTACCTATACGGGCAAGAATTTCTTATCAGGACCGACCATGCATCCCTGCGGTGTATCTTAACTTCAAGCAGCCCGAGGGCCAACTCGCGCGGTAGATAGAGAGGCTTCAACAGTACAACTTTGAGATCCAGCACTGGAAAGGCCAACTGCATTCTAACGCCGACGCCCTGTCACGAAGACCGTGCCCCGAAGACTGCACCTTCTGTACCAGAAGAGAGGAGAACACCGGGATACAGTGCCGAAGGACTACCGTGGAACTTCATGGGAGCTGGAGCCGCGAATCTTTCACGCGGGCACAAGCAGAAGATGATGACCTGGGACTGATAGCCGAATGGAAGAGGGCCTGTGTTCCCAGACCCGGGTGGAACATTGTGAGCGACTAAAGTCCAAAGTTCAAGTCCTACTGGGCGCAGTGGGACTCGCTGATTGTAAGGGATGGCCTCATCTGCCGTACCTGGGAGAGCACCGACGGGAAGACATCTCGGGAACAAGTCGTCGTTCCAAAGGCTATGACGGAGGAAGTCCTGAAGGAAGTCCAAGGAGGATCATCTGGTGGACACCTAGGGATAAAGAAGACCATGGAGAAGCTGAGAGAGCGGTTCTACTGCATCGTATGCCGAACTGACGTGGAGAACCACTGCGCGAGGTGCCACGATTGCGCAGACAACAAGAGGCCAGGACGAAGACGACGGGGTCCACTGAAGACCTACAGCGTGGGCGGCCCCATGGAGAGAGTGGCCATCGATGTTGCCGGGCCATTCCCGTTAAGCGAGGCAGGCAACCGCTACATATTGGTCGTCAGCGACTACTTCACCAAATGGCCGGAGGCGTATGCGCTCCCTAACCAAGAAGCCGCGACGATCGCAGAGACCCTGGTGAAGGAATTCGTCAGCCGGTACGGAGTACCCCTGGAGCTGCACTCCGACCAAGGGAGGAACTTCGAGTCGCAGGTGTTCCAGAACCTATGCCAGCTGCTGGGAATCCGGAAGACAAGGACGCCGCCGCTACACCCTCAGTCCGATGGGATGGTAGAGCGATTCAATCGCACCATCGAGAACCATCTCCGAATAGTCGTCAGCGAGCACCAGAGGGATTGGGACATACATCTTCCACTATATATCCTGGCCTACCGCGCCGCCGTGCATGAAGCCACCGGGTGCACACCAGCCCGGGCCATGTTTGGGAGGGAGCTCCGTCTACCTGTCGATCTTGCCTTCGGCCGACCTGGGAATGATCCGGTCCCGGTAAGCCAGTATTGTCAAGAACTGGTCGACCAACTAGAAGACGTGCACGCGTTCGCGAGGAGGAAACTGCGGATCGAGACCGACCGAATGAAGACCCGATACGACCAACAGACGGATGCCGGCAGATTCCATGAGGACGACCTGGTCTGGCTCTTCAACCCATTACGGATGAAAGGCCTGTCACCCAAACTGCAGAAGTCCTGGGAGGGCCCGTACCGAGTCGTGAAATGGACCAACGATGTCGTCTACAGGATCCAGCGGAGCCCGAGGGCGAAGATGAAGATCGTGCATCGAGATCGCCTGGCAGCCTACGGAGGGATCAATGATTGATCGGGACGATCAGCCTTTTAGGAAGGGAGTGGTGTTACGGCTGTGAGTTTGTTTCATCGCTCGCCGCATGAGTCACAACTGCCCCTGGGATGTGCTGTGCTCTGCCTCAGTGTATTGCGTGCGCCTTATGCAACAGGACTACTAGGACAAAGGGGATGGTCCAGAATATTCGTGACTAAGCTAGTGAAGGAAACCTCGAGAAGCCGTGAACCCTGGATGGGTCTAGAAGCATTTATTGAGTCACCGGCCTGCTATATAAGAGCGACCTGTCAAGCAGTCTGTTGTTGTGTTTTACGAGCTAGTGCGAGCGTTTATCCTGAGCGACAGAAGTGTGGTGACTTGCGACACCCCTAGTGAAGCCGATTCTTTTGACAGCGAGGGAGTGAGAAGCATACAGGGGACTGCCTGTGTTTTGAGCGAGTGTGATTTCACTGAGTGACAGTGGTATCGTGGGGAAGTGCCATGCGAGGTACGAAATCCAGTGACATTGTTTCCCAGCTTGTGAGCAGCGAAGCAGCGTGTAGCAGGTTATCGTAAGTAACTATAGTTTGTGTACATAAGGAAGTGTTGCATGTAGTTCTGTCAAGGCCACCAGACTCATTAGGACGGATAAACTTCAGTGGTCTGTTGACAAGTGAAAGGGGGCAAGAGCGCTCCATAAGGAAGAGAATTGAGGAAACTGGAGTAAGGTTCTAATTGCTTGTATTTGCTGATGAGTAGTGTATCTTTCTGGCCGCAATAAAGTTAATTATTTCTTTAAAAGAACAATCTGTGTTGTGATTCAACCCACCGTAGTCCAGTTAACAAAAGTGTCACTAGGGGGGTGGCACGTAACAGTACATATTCCAGCAATAACCAAAAGTGAAGTTAACTTAAAAACTAAATATCACTATCGTAAAATTATCCAACACACACTCACTTCCCTTTCTTATAATAAACTGAATAGACTTCGACAAACTGTTTCACTCAGCTAACCAGGTTCCTCCGCGCGAGTGTGTTTTCATCTCATAGAGAAGCCGCGTCTCCCGTCGCATGTATTTTATAACACGTGGCAAGTGATTCTGTAGCCAAGTCGAATATAAACTATCATTGCCATTTATTCTCACTAAGCAGCTATGAAAATGCCGTGCGCTCTTGATGATCTTTCAACTCCCTAATTGCCACATAAATACCACCGTAAAATCTTATCCCTTAATTGGCATCTTCTTTCCCGGATTCTGCCACTTAAACCGTTATGCGCAAATTACCTGGCAAGATTTATGTTCGGGAAGCTAGAGATGGTACAAGCACGCTCATCTGCGGTGAAGCGAAGATCGCACACATGATGATGATGATCTTCCTTCCAAGTATTGGGCCAAATGTCCCGTTACGGTCTTGCACTTTCCCTCCATCTGTTCATCGGACGTCCTATCGATCTATTTCCCCGTGGCTGGTAGCGAAGGATCTCCTTTGGTTATCCCCCAGGTTCCATCCTTTGGACATGACGCTTCCAGTTCTCTTGGTAGTCACAAATGTATGTAGTTATTGGTTTCACTTTTAGTTCCTTCAGCACATCCTCGTTTCTCTTATGATCCCATTTAGTATAGCCTGCTGTTCGGCGCATAAAGGTCATTTCGCGTGTTGTGAGTCTGGAGATGTCCTGAGATCTTATTGTCCATGCCTCGCTGCCATAGCACAGGGTTGGTCTGGTTAATGTGTTATACAAACGCAAGAGTGTATGTCTTTGGACTAGAGATGGCTTCATGACGTGATTGATGATTCCTGTTGTTCTGGCATAATTAGTTACTTTTGCAGTTATATCTCGATCTTCTTGAACAGATAAATTATATCCTAAATACTTGAATTCGTTAACTCTTTCTAAAATTTTACCATCCAGACAAATTTTACTGGGGATAGGGTCCTTACCTTTAAAGGCCATTACTTTAGTCTTTTCAGTAGAAATGCACATGCTGAATTTTGATGCCACTTTCTGGAGGTTGAATACTGACCACTGCAGATCATCTTCAGATGCTGCTACCAATGCAACATCATCAGCAAATAGTATAGCGTCTAAATTTCTTAGTTGCCTGCTGATAGGTATTGAACCATGCCTTTCACACCTCCATTCCTTTATTATAGCATCCATGTAGATTATGAATAGCAATGGAGAGAGTCCACAGCCTTGTCTTACCCCTCTGCTGATTGGCTTCCACTCGGATTTATGATTACTTAACCTTACTGCAATAGGAGTACCACTATACATGTTGTAAATGTTATCAATTAACTGTTGGGGGACACAATCCCTGGCCAATATGTCAATAAGTCTGTTTCTGTCAACAAAATCAAAAGCTTTCTTAAAATCAACAAATGATATGCGTGTTTCCAAATTGAACTCCCTGCGTTTTTCGATCAACATTTTTAAGGTAAAGTAGGCATCTGCACATGTGCGACCTTTTCTAAACCCATGTTGTTCATTCCCTATCACGTCAGAGTAATGTTTCAGTAATTTTTCTTTAAAAATATTTGCAAAAATTTTGTATCCAGAGTTAAGTATACTTATTCCTCTATAATTTTCCCAATCTTTAATATTTCCCTTCTTATGAAGAGGAACTACTATTGCCTTTTGCCAATCTTCTGGAGGCCTGTTACCCGTCCAGATTAAATTCAATAATCTGAGAAATCTTTTCTCGAAGGCATCGCCTGAATATTTCAACATTTCTGCATTTATTGAATCTTCTCCAGGTGTTTTCCCATTTCGAAGTTTACTCAAGACCTATTCTAATTCTTCGAGTGTAATATTTTCCGAAGACTTGTTGTTAGATGCTGGTAAAACAAGTTGTTCAATATTTGGACTCAACCAAGGGCTCTGAAAATACTCAAGCCATTCTTTGTGAGATATTGCATTAATTTTTACATCTTCTTTCACTTCCCTATTTAGTTTTTTCAAAATTTTATAGGTTTGTGGTTGTGGTATTGTTATGTCAGTTTCCAGGTACGAGACAAAGTTTTTCCAATTTTCCCTGTGTTTCTTTCGAACTTCCCTTTTTGCTATTGCTCTCTTATGAAGGTATTCAATTTTATCTTCTAATTTACCAGTTGATAGAAACCTTTTATATGAATTTCTTTTTACGGAGATTACTTTTGCAATTTCTTCGTCCCAAATTCTTAAACCCTTTTTCTTTTGCCATCTTCTTTTTTCTCCCAAACTTTCAAATGCTGACTGTTTTAGAGCTGAACTCAAATTGGACCACTCGTCTTCCACATCGTCAGAAAGTGGAATCATCTGAATGTGATTATCAAGCCTGTTTTGGTATAGCCATTTTATACTGGGATAATTTAAAAAGTTAACCGTATATAATGTTTCGTTTTCCTGTGTTCTTTGTTTCTTTTTCTTGAACCACCGTGGTTTTAAACGAATAGGAGCAACTAATAAATAGTGGTCTGTTTCCAATTCAGATCCTCGATAAACTCTTGTATCCAAAACTAAATCTGCCAATTTTCCATTACAAATGATATAATCAATAATTGGTTTCTGATTTCTTGCGGACCACGTGTATTTATGACTGTCCTTGTGAGGAAACAGTGTGTTCGTAATCCGAAACTGATTGAAGATAGTGAAATCTATTAATTTTGTTCCATTATTATTGAGGGTTACCTCTCCATGAATTCCAATGTTATTCTGAATTTTCTCATTACCAACTCTGCCATGAAAGTCTCCCATTAACAGTGTCATATCTTGTGTATTAGTAATATTGATTATCTTCTGTAGATCATTATACAAAATATCACTTTCTTTCGAGTATCCTTCAACCTGTGCATATACCCCTATAACTGTCAAATATCCTCTGGATAGTTTTATTCTTACTTGAATGATCCTTTCATTCCAAAAAGTATAGAAATCAATTTTTGATCGTAATCTCTTGTGAACCATAAACATCACCCCTGCCTGTGCTCTAACATTTCGTTGAACACCAATATAAAACTGTAAATAATTTCTTGTCTCCTTGGATCCCTGAAGCTTTTTCATTGTTTCAGAAATAACTGCAATTGAAATATATTTTTAGATAGGATATCGTCTAATTGATCATCTTTGTGTCCAATACCCTGAACATTCCAGGTAGCACATCTAATAATATCCTTTCTTTTCCAATTCGTATCCTTTCCTTTTCCACATTCGTCAACTGTAGAATCCGTCCGGTTTTTTCCTTTACAAGACTTGAATGCAATGAAAATGTCATTCCAACGGGTTGCTAGCCTGAAGAAAGTAAGTCCATTAATGGGAATGCCATCTCTCAGCCCATGGACAGGCTGTAATACAGCATTTCCTCTGTACTTGATGTAACGGTTATCCCGCCGTGACTCGGTCGCCAGAGCCTTGTCTGTGGAAACGGCCAAGTTCGCCACGTGAAGGAGAGGATGACATTTGGGTAGGAGAGGTTATAGATTGCACATCACTACCCCTTGAACGCACACCTCAACACAAAATACGGACATTTAGTGCTGCAGGTATCACACACCCAAAGTTGCATATAGATTAAATGGACGGAGACGATCATAAATAACATGAAACATTAAGCTCTGTTGAAATTCATTGTGGTTCTATAGAAAACTATGATTTACAATTAAGGATATCCTGTCTGGACCACGGCCTACAAGCCTAAGCTGTACATACATACATGGTTTATTTGCAAATGTGGACACTGTCCATGGTGGCATATTACAATAAATACACAAAACAATTCACAACCACAAAAATTTTAGAAAATTAGGACTAATTAGAAAATAAGTATTAGTTGCTAAGAGAAGAAACCGGTAATCGCAAAAATAATTATTCTAATGATAGAAATAAACATAAAATACTACACATTTACACTTTCTTTCATTGATTCAACTTATGCACCGTTCATCACTGCCTCTTGATCTGGTGCTTTTTCACCAACTCCTTGAATTTACCAACATCAGAAGGCAAAGGGCTGAAAATGCCCCCTGGTAAACTGTTCCATTCTACTTCCCCCCTCCCAATGAACGAATATTTGCCCCAGTTACTTTTCCACTGACTTAATTTACAACAATGACTGTATCTGCCCATGTATGAACCTTCCTTTCCCAATCTCTCATGAATGCCTTCCCATGCAATTTCCCCCTTGTAAGCTAAGAAAATACCCCCTAGTCTTGCTCTTGAACCTCTATCAGCCAGACTTTCCCATCCCAAATCCTGTATCATCCTACTCACATTACTCGTCGATCTGTGGTCCTCCATTACATACCTGGCGGCCTTCCTTTGCACTCCTTCCAATTCCTTTATTAAATACATTTGGTATGGATCCCACACTCCCCCAGCATATTCCAGCAGAGGACGGACTAGGGACATGTATGCCCTTTCCCTAATCTCTCTGCCAGCGCCTTTAAACAATCGCATAACCATATGTAGTGACTTGTATGCTTTCTTTACTATTTCCCCTATGTGCTTACCCCAGTGAAAATCCCCCCCCCCCCCCCACAGTTACACCTAAATACCTACATTAGTCCCCAAATACAACTTTATTTTCCCCCACTGAATATTCAAAAACAATATGATTCCTTTTGTTAACAAATCTCACGGCCTGACATTTCTTTGAATTTATCATCATATCACTTTTATCCGCCCAGCTTTGTATGTCCGTCAAGTCCCTCTGTAATATGCCGCAGTCACCTGGGTGATTTATCTTCCTGTATACTACTATATCATCAGCAAATAAAAGTCAGGTTTTGAATCAAAATTTTAATGTATCTACATCAATGCACGAAATATTCACAATACGTTCGAGGATATTGTGCTCCTTATTGACGAGATTTTAGAAATTGATATATAGTCATAACAGAAAATAATTTTCTGTGAGCCAAAGAAACAGCTTTGACTCACACCATGTAACACGACACGGTACTGGAGGTGGTCTGTTAATTTATGTACGGTATCTAGAAATTGGGCAACCAAAGTTATTGACACCATTAACAGTTAACTTATCACAGTATACTTCAAATCGAAATATTTCAGAAACACTGAAGATATAGTGTAATTTTTTACTATAACCCAAGGGAGAGTAATGCAAACGAATTTATGCTTGACCTTGATCGCATACTTAGCAATACTAACAAACCAAACACACTACTTATCGGAGACGATAATGAAGATTTTCTAAAAGACAGCATTATTTACAGGGCATATACGTCATTACTGAATTGCTTTGTATTTTATCCATGCAATACAAGACTGTCAACAAGAATAACGCCTACTTTTTCATCTTTAACACTAGAATGCTAACCTTCCTTTGACATACGTTAAGGTTAACCATTCGTAAATCTTACGACCTCTGATTTTATTAGAGATTAATAGGCTGAATAGTTAAAGAACGTTATTTATCTGTTGCGAACTATTAAATATGCTGTATATTGGCTCTATATAATCTTGATGATCAAAAAACTATTTTACAAAGTTATTTACAATTTATCTACAACATGTTCATGTAAGATTTTTGACACATGAAATGTTTGGAAAAATGTTACTTGTATTCAATGAATATGGAAAATATGAAATATGAAAACGTATACACTCAACAGCATGCCTAAACTCACGTTAAATCTAACCGGTCGTAAAACTTACGATCGCTACTGAGTAACGTTGCACACATACTGAGAAGTGGGGAGTGAGCGAGCAAAGAGGATAATATAGAAACGCCAACCTATTGCTGGGCACAAGTAGTTCCAACGGAAAATATGAGATGGCGCAGCGATGTACTTTCGTGCGTGATCCATCCATGACATGCCCTACTGGACCCCTCCCCTCCCCATCCCCCCTACCCCCTGCCTACCCCACCCTTTCTTATATTCATCCCCCTCTACTTTCCTTTATTCCTTGTGTTCTTTCTTTCCCCTGCCTTATTACCGTCATGTATATTAATTGGTGATTTCCCCCCCTGTGATATCATTAATTTGATAGCATGTTGCAATTAAAGGCATAATACCTCGTTAGGGTATTGAAATATATATAGGATATAGATAACCACAGAGTCCTACTTCAAATAAAGCAACAACATTGATCCTATCAGGCACCGGTACCAATATTACATCATTAGCAACTAAGGGGTAAAACACAGGCTATACACGTAGAGAATAAAACACTCATAACATAGGCTCTACCAGAATGGTTGTGGATGTTTCAAGGGTCTACACATCAAGGTTATCAGCCCAGGTTTCCACAAAGCACATAGCATGACATAGGCCTACCCCATAGATACCGTATGTACAAATAGAAACAGTACTACTATACCACAATATTAACAAGTAGTTCCGTGAAGAACTGTACAGCCTATTTTCATATATCCTACTTATGTTAATTGCCTCTATCAACATTAAATATTTCAGTTTGATTGCTGTCATAGAATCGTAGATATTGAGAACCGACTAAATATTGCAGATGGTCGCCATGTTGGATTTTACATATGTAGGTCTTAGAGTTATGATAGATAGATTTTATTAATTCCATTTGATCAACTACATGTATACAATTCATTTTTGATATAGGACACGTCAGAATTTACATCTATAAAATAAAAGTAGCAATAGGTATATAATACTAATACTAATACTATAACTATTTATAAGGTTCTATTCAGATCTGGATACCGTCCTATCAAACATCAACCGTGAAGATAGGATCATCTTACTCGGAGATTTTAACGCTAGAGTGGGCAAGGACTGCAATGTTTGGAATGGTGACATTGGTAAGGAGGGAGTTGGGAGCGAAAACTCCAATGATATCAGACTGCTCTCCAAATGCACTGAACATGAATTGGTTATCACCAATACCCTCTTTCGCCAAAAGAATCGCTTTAAAACATCATGGCAGCACACTAGATCGAAGCACTGGCATCTTATTGACTATGTGATTGTACGCAAGAAAGATTTACGAGATGTTCTTATCACCAAAGCTATGACAGGAGCCGATCACTATTGGACAGATCACCGGCTTATCAGATCAGTTATGCGTATACCATTATCCACACAGAGGAGGAAGCAACAGAAGAGCTGTAGGCATATTTTTGATACCGAGAAGTTTGGTAAGTCAGAGTATATCTCCCAATATAAAGCGTTGCTTAGCCAGACACTGCCACAGGAATACCATCCAGATGTAACACTGTACTGGGAGAGTCTGAAGACCACTATTCAGAATGCTTGCAAGGAAACGCTGGGATATAAGACCAGGAAACTTCAAGACTGGCTTGATGAAAATGATGAAGAAATTGAAGCATTAATCTCAGAAAAGAGAAAAGCCTTGAAAACTTGGAGAAAAGATATGAACTCGCGTACTAAGGAAGAAGCTTTTTGTCTTGCGAAGGCAATTGTCCAAAGAGGAACTCGTGCGCTCAAAAATGCATGGTGGACATCCTAAGCTAAAGAGCTGCAATATCTTGCAGACAAAGATTCGCGACAGTTCTTCCAAGCCACAAAAGCGATTTATGGCCCCTCCACGTTTGGTAGAAATCCACTTTGGTCCAGTGACAAAACTACACTTCTTAAAGATCAATACTCCATCATGAATAGGTGGACGGAGCATTTTGAAGACCTCTTGAACCAGGACTCGGTTATTGATGAGAAGGTGTATGATATATTAGAACAAGCACCCATCAAGGAAGAACTCGGTACCCTGCCAACACTAGATGATGTTCAGTCAAGCAAAGCGACACAAAGCCACTGGATGTGATGGAATACCAGCGGAAGCTCTCAAAGAAGGAGGTGAGGAATCTCATAAGCCACTTACATGATCTTATCATTAAAATTTGGAAAACTGAAGAAATGCCTGCTGATTTCAGAGATAGTCTGATAGTTCCCATATTTAAGAAAGGTGATCGTGCAGACTGCGACAACTATCGTGGTATATCATTGTTATCATGCCTTTGAAAGCTTATTGCTCGTATTTGGCGAATCGTATTCTATCCTTGGTGGAGAAAATACTCCCAGAGAGCCAATGTGGTTTCAGGCCTTCTAGAGGAACTGCAGATATGATATTCACTGTTCTTCAGCTTCAGGAGAAATGTAGAGAGCAAAATAGACCTCTTTATATTGCCTTTATAGATCTCAGTAAGGCATTTGACTCGGTAAACCGTGAAGCCTTGTGGAAGATTTTAGCATTGTATGGTTTTCCACTGAAATTTATTACCATCTTAAGACTACTCTACACGGATATGAAGGCAAATGTCATTGGTAACGACTCTATTGGAGAACCATTTCATATAAATACCGGCGTTAAACAAGGCTGTGTGATTGCCCCTATATTGATTTCTCTGAACGTTGCCACTGTCATGCAGTTAGTCAAAGATGATCTTCCTACAGGCATACAGATAACATACAGGGTGGATGGGAAGATCTTTAATTTGAGCCGTCTAAAGGGAAGGACTCGAACATCTCCTGCTGCATTGGTTGAGTTACAGTACGCTGATGATAACGCAGTAGTAGCTCAATCAGAGGACGTGCTTAGGAAAATCCTGAATGCTTTTTCTTCAGCATACAAAATGATTGGGCTGAAACTTAACACCAGTAAAACCCAAGTCCTCTACCAACCAGCCCCTGGACAAGGACAAAGACACATCAATGTCACCATCGATGGAGCGAAGCTTCAAGAAGTTAACACCTTTCCTTACCTTGGCAGCACCCTGTCATCAAGTGCAAATATAGATTCCGAAATCCAACACAGGATTAACCGTGCTGGGGCATCCTTTGCAAGATTAAGGTCTAGAGTTTTTGACAACCATGATATCAATGCTGCAACGAAGATCCTTGTGTACAACTCAGTTGTAGTTCCCACCTTACTTTACGGATCTGAATCCTGGACATGCTACAGACGTCATTTTAAAAAGCTGGAGCAATATCACCAGCGATGTTGGAGGAGAATTCTTCGTGTGACATGGCAGGACAAACGCACAAACACCAGCATGCTCGAAGAAGCACAGACTACCAGTGTTGAAGCCATGCTTTTAAAACGTCAGCTGCGATGGACAGGACACGTAATCCGCATGCCCAATAATCGCATTCCCAAGCAAGTGTTTTGCTCTGAACTAACTGAGGGCAAGCGCTGTGTGGGAGGTCCGAGAAAGCGATTCAATGACGTACTAAAGGCTAATATGCAAATGTGCCATATTGATATCAACAACTGGGAGACCTTAGCTCTTGATCACTCATCCTGGAGATCAATTGTTCATCGTGGTGCGATACTTTTTGAAGAAAATCGCCGACGTATGATAGAAGATCGGAGGCAGCGCAGAAAGAAAAGTGTGTTCATTAGAAGACAGGGAATGAATGCGGATGTCTCACCTGGACCTGATACTACCTGTCATCACTGCGGAAAACAGTGTGTCTCTCGTATTGGGCATTTTAGTCACCTCCGGACTCATCGATGAAGAGTCATTCGGCATTGGAAGGCCAACCTACTCGAAACGAGTGTTTGCTATCATCATCACTATATTGACTGTGTAGCCTGTCAAATTTATATTAAAATTTCAAATTTTTTTACAGAAATACATTTTAAGATTATTTTATTACACAAATGAAGCAAAATATTATTTATTTATCATCTAGAACGTCAACAATAAGTTTACCTGCTAGACAAGAAGGATGTACACACTATCTTGACACATACAGGTGGGGAAATGTCACTAAATTTGGCTTGGCAATTTTCGCATAATCACTCAATAATTGCTTGGCATCAAAAAAAATTAACCTTATTGATGCAAAGCAATTAACTAATGCCGCTTCTGAATATATTTTGCTGTGCGCATACACATGAAGAATTTCACCACTAAGGGGTGACATGTGTGCTTTGAAAAACCATTTGATAGCAAATTGGGCTTCACATAAGCTACATTCGTATGGTTCCTCATCGCTATGAGCTCTGACGTGTGCCTTAAAAGGCTTCCTCTTATCAAATTTGGCATTCGCTGCTACGCGATATCTCAAGTGCTTTCAAATACCTCCCTCCTAATATCCCTTTTATGCATATTTGGCTGAGTATATGTGTCTCACCGCTATGGGTTAACATGTGTAACTTCAAATGCCCCAGCAAAATAAGCTTCGTATGACTTCCTGCCATCATGGTTACATGCGTTTCTTCAAATAGTCTCTACGAGCAATTATGCTTCGCAAATGCTGCACGAATATGGCTTCTCGCCACTCACGGTTAAGAAGTGTGTCTTCAAGCCCACTTTCGGTGGTTTCACATGTGCTACGTGAGTACGGCCTCTCTAAGCTATGTTTTCATACAGTTCAAATCCTTCGAAGCTAAATAGACTGTGCATATGCTACTTGACATAAAGTCATTGCCACTATGGATTAACCTGCGTCTCCTTTAAACCTCTTTACGTACAAAATTGTCCGTGTATGCTTTAAACGAGAATGGCATTTTACCACTATGAATTATTATTTGTGATTTCAAAACCTCTTTGGCTTCCCATGTGCTGCACGAGTGAGCCTTCCTACTAGTGACGTGCGCGACGGAAGAGTAGAGTGGAGAATGTCGACGCTTTAGACCCCGAGCACTGGAACTGTTTCGAATGAAGCATCTTGACTCCCCACTGTTATGTGGCAGGAATATCAATATGCGATGTATAAGAATCACGCAAGTTCAAACATTGGTCGGCCTATGTATTTGAAATACAAAGTTAATAATCAGTGTGTATAATTAACATAACTCCGAGCAGTAACTGTGTGCTCGATAAATTGCGAATGACACATGAGGAACATACATGAAGTTATTTATTCATTGACGTTGGCTATTTATTTTGTACATTTATTTCCGAACAATGGAGCAGTAGAGTACGACTCTTCAACAGTACGGGTTAATACAGGAGTATTAAAATGCTCTAGATAATAATTGGCTTCGCAACTACTATATGACTATGGCACCACCCCACTATGGGTAAAAATGTGTCTCTTCAAATGGCTTTTCAGGGAAAACTTGGCTTAACATGTGCTCCATGACTGTGCCCGCCTGCCACTATGGGTAAACAAGTGTCGCTTTAAAGAGCTCCTCAGTAAGAATCCGGTTTGCATGTGGTACATGAGCGTGGCCGCTCGCCACTATGGGTTAACAAGTGTGTTTTTAAAGTGCTTTTCAGTAAAATATAGGTTTCGCATGTGCTACATCAGGACGGCCTTTCACCACTATGGGTTATCGTGTGCCTCTTCAAGGTACTCTTCAGGGAAAACGTGGCTTCGCACCTTCTACATGAGTGTGGCCCCGTCTTACTAAGGGTTAACAAGTGACTGTTCAAATTGCTCTTATGGGAAAACTTGGCTTCGCACATGCTACACGAGTATGGCCTCACCCCGCTATGGATTAGCAGGTGCGACTTCAAATAGCTCTTAAGGGAAAACTTGGCGTCACATGTGCTACATCAGTATTATTATTATTATTAAGGATAAGTGCGCACAATGTGCATTACAATAATTATTTACAAAATTCTGTAAGCGATGACAACCTTTTACTACACACGAGAGCGTGGTAAGTATCGCATGACTTTTGACACAATTTACAAATGCACTTTGGTCTGGGCACATGGAACACCTCAGTCTCACAAATCTTGTGGTGAAAACCGTGCACCGCGAATCGGGTCACTGTGTGTCTCAAATCATAGGCAGTGCCCTTCCATTCTGTTGACGTCATGGCCGTAGTGGAGTAGAAATCAATTGGGATATCCTTCTTTTTTGCAAGTAGTTCTTGTAGCAAATCGTTGTATTGTCTTGTGGATGGTAGTTGGTGAACCAGTCGGAGTTCTTCTATAAAGAAAGGTTCCCCCGCTAGTTCATACGCCAGTCTCGATGGGGTGAATTTTGACAAACAAAGCAGTCTTTTTAAGAATAAGGTTTTCACTTTCTCTAAGTCTTTCAGGTTATTTTTGCTTAAATTAACCCATATTATATCCAATCCATACGTTGCAATTGGTGTAACTTTTGCTTTAAAGAGTCTCAGTGCCGATTGCAGGGACATATCCCTGAGATGACTAATGTCGTTCATTGATCTGACAGCACAGATCATTTTATCTTTGATGTGACGTGTAAATAATTTCCCTTGTATTTGCAAAGTAATTCCTAGATATTTGTAATGACTGGTTTGAAGCAAAGGTTCATCTCTGAGGTAAAGAATGTCATCTTTGGCAGTTCTTCCGCCCTTTCTGAATATCATTGCTACCGTTTTCTGAAGGTTTATTTCAAGATCGTTGATTTGGGCCCATATTGCAAGTTGATTCAAGCTGTCTTGTAGCTCTTCTCTTGACGACGAGGTCAGAACCATATCATCGGCATATACGATGATTTTGACTTTCTGGGAACGTAAGAGACATACCACATCAGCAGTCGCGACATTAAATAGAAGAGGGCTTAGAGGGTCACCCTGAAGTACTCCCATTGTTTGATCGATTGGATTAGATATAGTTATTCCGTTATCTATTTCTACCTGGTTGTTATGTAGAATATCCTTAATCAATCTGGTGATGTAGTGGTGCTCCAGACCAATCATTTCGGTGAGTTTCTTTACTAGTATGCTTCTATTAATGCGGTCGAAGGCCTTAGAGAAGTCTATGAAGACTGCATATACTTTCTGTTTTGGAAGCCTTAAAGTGTCCTGTATTATGTCGAGCAAGTAATTGACAGCTTGCAGTGACGATCTCTGCTTGCGGAAGCCAAACTGCTCTTCCGGAATTTTATCGTCTATCAGTTGTGTCAGTCTTGTTGTGAGTAATTTCATCATAAGTTTGAAGAGAGTATCTTCCAATGCAATGCCTCTATATGCATTAGGATCACTGGAGTCACCTTTCCCTTTATACAGCATTTTTATTCTGGATCGTCTCCATGAGTCTGGGATCCTTCCCTGACGTAAGCATTCGTTCATAAGATCGGTCCACGTTCCTATGAGCATCGGTGCGGCTTCTTTAAGATGTTCATTATAAATCGAGTCTGGCCCACAGGCCTTTCTATCTTTACTGCTTTTTATTGCAAGTGAAAGTTCCTCTACTGTGATGGGATCGAAAGCACTTGTGTGAGGGTCAGTATCTGGTCTGGTGTCTTTTTCTTGCAAAACGTGACCAAGGTGTTGTTCCCATGTTTCAATTGGTATGTCCTTAGGAAATTTCGGTTGTATAGGTTTCAGTGCTCTGAAGGGATCCTGTTCAATTTCTTCAATTAGTATTTTCTCCTTCTTTTCTAAAAATACTTTCTTAGCCTTTTTGATGATGATCTTATAGTGTTTCCGTAGATCTGCATATGTCTTCAGTGTTGTTTCCGTTTCCTGCTTTCTCACAGCGTGAAGAGCATTGATTGTTCGTTTCCTTATTTGAAAGCATTCTTCATTAAACCATGGCTTGGCTTTCCTTGGTCTTTCTTTAACTGAAAGCACAGAATTCCGCATGGAATTCTCTAAATTCCATAGTGCTTCATCAATGTTTCCTGCAATTATGTTATCATGTATGTCTGAGACCCTAATTGTTTGCAATTTGGTGAGATCCAATTTCCTCGATACTTTGCTTTTGCTTCTTAGCGAAGGAGTTATCTGTATTCCCTGGTAGAGAACTGTGGCAATGGGTAGGTGTTTTCTTACGGTGACATTGTCAATTGCACGCTGTTGGAGAACGGTGAAACCCTTATTAATGAATACGAGGTCAATTGTACTTGACCCATTTTGACATATGTATGTTTTTGTTTCTTTATTGTTAGTCAGTGTTAGGCCTTCTTGTTCCATGTAATGCAGAAGTGTGGACGTCTTTCGAGAAGGTACATCAATGCGACAGTTGAAGTCACCAGCTACTATTAGCGCATCATTCCTCGCTACATGACTTAACGCTACAGTTAGATCGTCTATTAAATCTTCTTCTCGAAAATCTGGTTGAAAGTACGCACAAATTATGTATAAAATTGGTGTCTTCACGATTAGTATGTTGTTAGTCCGGTGCTTCACTGTAAAAGGAGATAGGCTGGGTTTCAGCAGACAAGAGATACCTCCTTTAGGCCTTCCAATGTTACTTTTGATGGCGGTATTATGGATGCAGTAAAAATCTTTTGCTCCCCAGTCTTCTGTAAGAAAAGTCTCTGTTAACAGTACTATGTCATAATCATCAAAAATATTATTTGGAGCTAGTTGTAACGCGTTCTTTATACCTTCAATGTTCCATAGAATAATCCTTAATTTATGTTGCCTTTCTGCTATATTATTACTAGAAGTTCTAATTTCTTGTTCTGGGCACTCATTTTTTCGCACTTCATTATGCGAGACGTGCTCCCTCGAAAAAGGGGCGACGAAAGGAAAAACGTTTAACCAGTATGCGTTCTGGCCAGATTTCTGGCGTCATTGCTCTTTCCTTGTCCTCAAATGGGATGCCTATTTTGAATGCTTTACTTTTTCCTCTTGTTTCTATTTGCTCACATTCTATTTCCCCCTGTATGCCTATGTTTTTGAGGTGTGAAATAAGTGTCTTTGCTTCAGTTGTTGGATGAACTCTGCCTATGAAAAGCCATGCTTTACGTTCCGCTGGTCTTAGGTTACAAGTTATATCAAAAGGTTTAGTCCCCTGAATTCCTAGGTGTCTTGGTGAGGGAGTTCTCTCCACTTCTGCCATAGTATATTCTTCATTATCCTTCCTTAGTGTGGAGTGACGTTCATTTTTACTACCTGGATCCCTCTCATCCTGAGTCTGGAGTTTGTCAGAGTTTCCGTGGCTGTTGTTGGGATTTTGAAGACTTTGCTGTGCTGTCGGTGGGTTTGGAGCTTTCCCTTTTATTAACGGAGGTCTCTGATTGACCGCTGTCAAGATTTCTGTTTGTTGCAGTTGCGTTTCAAGCAGCAGTGACATTTTCTGCATCATAGTTTCTGAGACTTGGTCCATTTTAGTTTTCAGCTCCTCATAGTTTTCCTTGTTTAGATTTGTAGATTTCATATTCTGATCACATGCACCAACCATGGCTTCGGTAGTTGCTTGTGTTGCCATTTCGCATACCTGTTTTGTGGAGGAAGCGTTTTTCTTTCGTTGATTATCTTCCTGTTTGGTAGAATCCGATGATCGATTGTCCCTTGAAAGACATTGGCTTGTAAGTTTAGATATATTTTTTGCCATTTCATCCATTTTCTTGCACATTTCTGCACGCATCTCTTCTAGTTCTTTTTGCATGCTTCTTCCCGATTTATATAGAGTGAAGTCCTGTTCACAATTAAAACATAACCATAAAAGTTTTGATTTTTTCTTACTGGTTGACTTTAGTGCGTTAAATTGTCCTTGCTGCAATTCCGCACACGATAGATGATGCCATCTCTGACATGGCCCGTCACAGGTCACAGCTGTTTCGTTTTCCTCTACCCTCTTACCGCACACAGAGCAGAAATCAAGTGTTTTGTCATCCACTCTAGTTGTCGAAGCCAGCTGACTGTTTTCGTCCGGCATGTTAAATATAGAAATGTTCCACCAACAACCAATAAGATTGCCTCTCACTACTATGGGTTAGCATGTGCGATTGCAAATAGCGCTTGTGAGAGAACATGGCATCGCAAGTGCTACATGAATATCGCCTCACACCACTATGGGTTAGCATGTGCGATTTCAAATTGGTTATCAATGAAAACTTAGCTTCGCATGTGCTACATGTTGTCCTTCTATGGGTTAACATGTGTGTCTTTAAATTGCTCTTTTTAGAAAAGTTGGCTTCGCATATGCTACATGAGTGTGGCCTCACCCCACTATGGGTTAACATGTGGTTTTTCAAATTTGCCGTTCAAGGAGAGCTTGGCATCGCATGTGCTACATGCGTACGGTTTTTTACCACTATGGGTTAAAGGTGTGCCTTCAAATACGCTTTCCGATAATATTTGGCTTCGCATGTCCTACACGAGTATGGCTCTTTGCCACTATGGGTTATCATGTGTGTCTTTGATGCTAGACCGAAGTAACTTGGAGTCACATATTCCGCATTTATAAGGCTTCTCACCACTATCGATTGGCAGGTTCGTCTTCAAATTTTGTTGCATTGTACATTTTCCTCATGATACAGCGCTAGGATTATGTCCTCCAGTATTATAGAATACGCTTATCTTCCTTACAGCAGGATTCGAAGTATCAGGACATATCAGCCTAAAATCATTGGTATTCATATATTACAGTGCGCTCTTAATTATGTCGAATTATCTGAGAATGCTGAAAGAAACTTTCGAGATCCAGAGATCTAACTTTAGAAATGATAACTGGAACAACTTTCGTTAATATCACTACAATGAAAACAGTCCTTATCGAGTACATGGAACTGATTTCGTTTCTAATCTTCAATACTACGGTTTTCATTCAGTCTGAATATTTCAAAATTGCTTATTTATTATGCAAACAAGATGGTGTGTCTTGTCGGAGTATTTGGAGTCACAGATTTTCTTGATAAATATGAAATCCGTATCAATTTCAAAAGAAATAATTCTACATGGAAAGGGGTAAATATTTCCACAGACACATGTTGTTTGGCAAAGAATCAACTTGGCCCTTGATCTCTTTTTGCTGTCAAGTATAGAGAATTTCAGATCTCAAATGCCACCATTAACACCACAACAGTACAGCCATTAAAGGATCTATTGGAATTTTGAGAGGTGACTTATATTCGAAAATAAAGTTTACTTTAAGGCTGAATAGCTATTTCAATTATTTCTTTTTAAATGCAGTTTGCCCACTCTTCAGGTGTTTTATTCTAACTAACTGTATATGCGTGAGATACATTTCTTAGTTTATTGCTCGTATTTTGTTAACCTTCTAATATGTCTCCTTTCACCTTATAACGACTGATAAGCTTTGTATATTAGCAGCATTGTAAGATGAGGAAGCATAACCAACAAATAGTATTGAAATTAATTAATGGATTCGGAAATTGTGACCTGATTCATACTGCCAGTGCGAATGTTCAACTTATTTTTTCACCACATAGTATCGCTTTACAACATGGCTGTACGAGGATGTAAAGACTATATGATAGCATCCAGGTAACAGAAATCCAACTGACTTAGAAAGTGCGTGCTCGTACAGGTGACAGAATAATCCACAGTATATTCACTACAGAATAATCTTTCTGTCTTATAGATTATGGAGGGAATTTACGGATATGCAAAAAATGTGATTTCTAAACCGTATGGGCTATTATGCTTCACTGTTGAATACTTCGTGGATGAATGGTTACCACTATTTACGGCATCATAAATTGTGTGGAGATGAGTGATTAGATTTAAACACAAGATAATATCAGATACTATATATATAGGTGGTATGTTATAATGTACAGACATTGGTAACTCTTCAAGATTAACCACACCATATAGCGCACAATTATACAACTTTCGGCTTACAACTATGTGACTCCCGTCTAACCTCGTAATATAGCTGGGAGCATTAACCAATTTTCCACCCAGCGACCTAATATCTCGACCTGTACTTAGACGTGAACAAATTCACAGTTTGTACACTGCTATTCTAGATAAATAATCGATATATCACAGTCAATGTTTCAGATTAACTCATCTAAGAATCTCAGATGTTTGTCAAACCTGGCACAATATCCTGCAAGTAATGAAATACAGTAAGAGATTTCACTTCATGCACAAAGGAATGGACTTGCTTAAGTGAATGCGTATATGATCGTGAAAAATCGAGGTGAGCTTTCGCACAGGCAGTGTGAGTGACATGATTACATTGTTGCTTTCGCTTGAATCATCAGTATTTGGACTATTTTATGCTGCTATTTACGTCACTCATTCTTGAGGTAATCATTCCATGTCCACAGAACATCCACACCCTACATCCAAAGCAATCCGTTCAAAATACTCAGATCTTGATTATTCCCTAGAGTTCTTGTCCTCGACCGTCCTTCCATAGCAACTGTAAGTGTGCAATTCCTGTTGCCTTATTATGTGCCATGCCAAGCTATCTCTTCTATTTATAACTACTCGCGAGATTCATGAACCCTTCATTAGGTACTATATATAATCTTTCACTATTTTCCTACGACACCACGATCAAATATTTCTATTTTCCTATTTTGTGCAGCGCAATTAGTCTAAGTTTCATCACCATATAGCACCACGCTCCCAGACAATGGCTTCAAAAATGACTTTTAAATACCTAGATCTATATCTCATTTGAACAGATGTCAACCTAATCTTTATATCTTACTAGCTGATTTACCCGGCGTTGCCCGGGAGGTGTATTTACTTGTTATAGAAAGATACATGCCAATATATTTCGCAAAGTATATTCACTTTGCCTCTAAGTGAGTTTAAAACATAGTTATCCAGGGCTCTGAAGTCAATCAAGTGCAATATTAACTCACTGTAAATCTAGGCGAAAAGTACTGTGGAGTACAATAACGTAGTAGAGAATGCATCAATAACAAAAAAGGGCTGTATATGAACATTTCTCAAGGATCTAGTCTGACAATTACAGTACTTTCCTGATAGTCTTTATTTTTGTTTTAATGGGTGTAACTTAGACGTTTTGTTCACATAGAGCTCTTTAATTTTTAAATTATTGCATCCACTTTTTTGAAAGGAAACAATATTTAAATTATTCAATGTTTGGAATATAAAGTCATCATTCTGGAGTCAAATATACTTACGATTTTTAACCCCGCACAAATGGTGTGATTAATGAGAAATGGCTTATTCATGTACATAAGTCAGTGTGTAGGCTACTATATCTGCATATTAGGGAAGAGTATTGCTGTATTTCCATGCCTATTATCTCATATTGGGCGGCTTTGGTGGCGTATTTGGTAGCATGCTGAGTTTCTATACCTAAGGTCGCGGGTTAAAACCCGGCCAAAGTCATCGGATTTTTGAAGAGCGTTAAAATCCCTCAGTATGCCTTCCTTCGGAGGGGAAGTAAAGCCAGTGGGCCCATGTCATAGACTTATGTGGTGTAAAAGAACCTTCCATTAACTACACTCGTGGGGCAGATGACCTCGTAGTTCCAGCCCTTAAAACAACAATAAGTAACTAACTACACTCGTGTGAAGGTAACATTTGTAGTTTAAATTTGATTAACGCTATTAAGTTCCAACGCTCACCGTCAGGTTGTGGTAGCGGTGGTACCTTTTAAACAAGTTTGCAGCTAGGTGTCGTTGACGGTAGCATTTGGTAGCAAAAGTAGGAACTACTTAAAACTGACTATCTGTAGTCCTTACCTGAATTACATATAACACACAATAATACAGCGATCACAATTAACACTGGTTATCAAGCAGATTCTACACACATCCAAAGTACACGGGGCTGCATGACCGCGTTGTCTCAGCCCCTAAACAAACAGAGGAGCCATCCAACCTATCTCACCTAGTTAAAGTAAATGCAACAACGTATAATCCCAGTTTAATGTTAAATACGATGCATTCATTGAGAACACATTGGGCTTCTTTAGCCCCTAAAATATTTCGTAAGATAAGAAATATATTCTCTAAATCCATACCGTAATGATCACTAAAATGCTATAGCGGAGTTCAGGGAATTCGTGATAACTACAACATTACACAATATCATTCGTCAGTAAGCACTAAAATGGCTAAGACATAGGAAATCAGCAAAATGTGGGATGAACACCCATTTTATTTGAAGAAATAATAGATCAGATATATGTACAAAGAACAGCACTCGTTTGTCAATAATCCAAGTGTTGTCATGGCTACCGCTAGCCTTAGTCGACACTTAATTTATATCCTCTTTGGTCAACACTAATATCTTTGGATTGTCTCTGTCCATTGCGGTACCTGGTGTCATTCTGTGTTACCACTGCCTCATCGGTTCTGGTGGCAAATTGTGTTACTACCGCCGTAGCTACTGTTTGGTCCTTATCATCCAAAATCTAATCACAAAGAAAATAATGCTACTTTAAGAATAATCTGCAATAGTATGTCGAATGCAGGGTTTGCCAATGTATTTCTTTTTTAATTTCATTTCCCTATTACGACCCTTGTTAATAAAAGAGATACGGTTTCAGATTTGTATTGCGTTCAGATTTCTACTGTTTTTTTTTATCGTACTTTAGATAATAAATGGTGTGGCCACTGCCTGCTGGATTGCATCCCTCCTGGCTGCTTTAAACTGACTGCCCATTAAAAAATATTACAGTATTGGTTTATGCGTACAACCTCGTTTCCAAATATAGGGGCTGTGTTCGCAGCTTTTTCAAGTCACTGTTACAGACATTTGTTTTGTATTGATGTTAATGGTGAAGTTGTGTTTTGTATTTTTTGATGGCGTATTGATGTGTGTGCTTTTGTAAATCAGAACAGGTCAAGTTTGAATGCCGAGGAATCTCATTTCATGAGTTACCATCGGACAATTCACTGGACTTATAAATACACACTAATACAGCCATCACAATAAGACGGGTTATCAGACAAATTCAACACACAGCCAAGTACACGGGGCTACATAAGCACGATGTTCCAAAGCCCCTAAATAAATCAACATCCCTTTCTTCGGCGGCCGGAGGCATTTCTTTTTCCTGTCTTTTATTTCCCTTATTCCTTTCTTTTCATCTCGTCTAGTATGTAAGTTCAATTTAAATTATTTGGAAGTTTTTGTATTTTTTAATCATCCCTACCGTATAATTACGGGAAAATGAGCTAGACATTTCGCTCCTTGAAAACAATCACCTCCACCACCATGTATGTTTCGCTTCCCTTTAAATTGAAAATTTGCCCCTAAGTATGTGTCTAAATTAATATCATGTTTGCAACCGCATTGCCCACCAACAGCTGAAAGTGACCTTCTGCCAGCAAAGAGTTAAGCACAATTTCAGCCCTAGTGTCTGGCATCACCTTGGACCGTTCCTTAACCTTCAAGAAACACTTGGAATACACAGGCCAAAAACTCAAAACGCGGAACAATGAACAAGAGAAGAAATGTGAACTGTGTTTTTTTGTTATTTAGTGAGGTTATCGACGTTTTATGATGTTTAATACCAATAAGTGGGCTGAGGAACAAAACATTGTGTGTTTTCGAAACATGTACCTATAGAATTTTTAAGTAAGTAAAAAGTATTGATTTGGCGAGAAATTTATGTTATACTTCATGTTAACATGGTCAATACGGAACCTGGAATGAGTGCAATTACGCGGAACAATATCATGAAGAAATTGGCTGGCACATCATGGGGTGCTGATGCAACTTCACTACGCACGACTGCCCTCTCCATGGTTTATCCTGTAGCAGAGTATTGTGCCCCAGTGTGGCACGGTAGTGCTCATACTAAAAAGATCGATGCTCATCTGAATGAAAGTATGAGGGTCATAACAGGTACACTGAGATCCACCCCCAACTCCCTGGCTAAACACTATCAGTATCATATCACTCCAGACCTAAGACGACAGGAAGCAACAGTACGTGAGTGGAGAAAGGTACATAAACAAAATCACCTACAGGATCTCACAATTCATGAAGTGCTTAATGATCTTTCCTCCAGTCGTCTTAGGTCAAGGAACCCAATATGGCATAACATACCTGATATTAATTGCACGGAACAATGGCGCCAAAACTGGAAGTCTGCTCCTGTGAGACATCAAGGTATTCTAGATCCTACTATAAGACTTCCGGGATTTAACCTGAAGAGAAACCAGTGGGTAAAGTTAAATCGCCTAAGAACAGGTCACGCCAGATGTAACGACATGCTACATAAATGGGAACTTCATGATTCTCCTGCCTGTGACTGCGGAGCTCCTCTTCAAACCGTAGAGCATATTATTCAATAATGTCCGATGAAGTATGCTGGCTCACCTCAAGATGTTATTTCTGCTGCATCTCCCTTTCTGGACTGGCGTCAACAACTGGACATCTCGTTGTGAATACGAACGCAACCTATGTTCTTGTGATTTATATATTGTACATATGATTTACTTATTTATATATACATTTATTATATTGTAATTCATCTAGTTGCTAGCCATAGGTTAAATAATAAATAATTATCATATTATCCATAATGTACAATTTTGAGCTTAAGCCGTGTTTTATTTAATCAAACTCAACGCGTTTCAAAAGCAACCATTGCTTTCTTCGTCGGGAATAAACGGAAATACGACTAAATTGTTGCTAAGGGAAAGCAACAAAGAAACTAAAAAAGGTGCCCTAAGATGGACGCCATTATAGCCCCATGTTAGGGACAACGAAAAGCTTGTGAATGCGAACGCAACCAATGTTCTTGTGATTTATATACTGTACATATGATTTACTTATTTATATATACATTTGTTATATTGTAATTCAACTAGTTGCTAGCCACACGATAAATAATAAATAAATATCATATTGTCCATAATGTAGAATTTTGAGCTTATGCCGTGTTTTATTTAATCAAACTCGACTCGTTTCGAAAGAAACCATGTCTTTCTTCATCAGGAATAAACGGAAATACGACTAAATTGTTGCTAAAAGAAAGCAAAAAAGAAACTAATAAAGGTGCCCTAAGATGGACTCCATTTTAGCCCCATGTTAGGGACAACAAAAAGCAGCAGTGTATTACTTTCTGAGGGATCTGATAATAGTTCGCCAGGACACACTGAGAATGTAGCCGGTGTCGCGGTTGAAATTATCTGGGTGTTTACGTATTACAACCACCTCCCTGATGATTCTGGGACGATATTGCTTTATACGGGCAAGAACATCCACTCCTTGGAACATGACATCATGGCCAGGTGTTAAAGCATGATCAGCAACAGCTGATTTATCAGGTTGAATGAGCCTGATACATCTATTATGTTCCTTAATGCGAGTACATATCGTTCTCGAAGTCTGCCCGATATAAGCCTTGCCACAAGTACAGGGACCTCTGTAGATACCCACTGCTGCTTTTCGTTGTCCCTAACATGGGGCTATAATGGCGTCCATCTTAAGGCACCATTTTAGTTTCTTTGTTGCTTTCTCTTAGCAACAATTTAATCGTATTTCCATTTATTCCTGATAAAGACAAACATGGTTTCTTTCAAAACTCGTCGAGTTAGATTAAATAAAACACGGCATAAGCCCAAAATTCTACATTATCGATAGTGTCACGGGCCGTGAACGTCTAAATGATAAATATCATATTCTTTATGCTGATTGAATAACAAAAGAACTAACATAGTGCCATGTTTTCACGTTTTTTCAATCTCGATATTAAGCCTCAAAACTTAAAAACCCCTCGTATTTTATTATTATTCCCTTCATACTGAAAATTTGCTTGTAAGTATGTGTCTGAATTAATAGCATATACTTTATGCTGATTGAATAACAAAAGAACTAACTTAGTGCCATGTTTTCGCGTTTTTTCGATCTCGATATTACGCCTCCAAACTTAAAAACCCTTCGTTTCAGGTATCGTCCCCTTAAAAAGCCGCGGAAGTTTGGCGCTGCAACCTAGTGGTGAATTAATATACAGTATATCCAGTACGCGTCTGAGTGTTGAATGGGCAGGCAGTTTAAAGCAGCCAGGAGGGATGCGATCCAGCTGGCAGTGAAAATACCGCGGCGATCACAGTGGGTTGATGCTTCAACCTATCTTGTGCTAAATGGACAGACAGTTTAAAGCAGCTTGGAGGGATGCGATCTAGCTGGCAGTGGGTGTAGCATGGCCTCTCACCGAAATAGATAGAAACTTGGTGGCCCCGTCTTGAGCTAGTGTAGCCATGGAGATGGCCAGCCTTGCCATTATTTTATCAGTATATTTTCTGACTTTATTTGCCTTTGCTCGAGTGCATAAAGGCCGAAATCAGAAGAAAGAGAAAGACTATCGAAAATTCATGTAGCCAGCGGTTCCTTCTGGGTCCTAAACTATGTGTATGCAAAATATGGTTGAGATTGGTGGAACGGTGTAGATTTGTATACGGAACCAACCCACATACATACATACATACATTCAAACATACATACAGACTTTCACTTTATTATATTAGATTTGCTTTGACCATTTTGTGCCCAAGTTGGAGTCACCACCGTCCCTTAGCGTCTCAACAGCCAATCGATGTCAATATTTGTTTAATATCTTCCTGCTGCATTCCATTTATTCTGTTTCAAATACAATGATTTTATTATGAATTATTCCCACAACACATGGCACACACCGTTTAGAAACATGTTCAAACGAGGCTAAGATGGCAATGTCGTTAGTAAATCACCGAGTCGAAATTACTTTATCTTCACCCTGTAATTATTGTTTAAATGTCTTTGTCGTTGCCCTTGTTACTTGCCAAATGAATAGTTTGAAAGGACTAATGATAAAATACAGTCCTGCGTTATACTGTTCTAAATACCAATCTCTCTCACATGTCTATCAAATCTAATAAATACCAGCTGGTTGTAGAGACACTCCAATCTCTGAATTGTATTCCCATACTTTTCAAACTGTCAAAAAAATCCAATCAACTTCATCACCAGCTTTATTTATACAAAATATGCCACGAACGTTTTCTTCTCGTTCTTTATTCTATCTTCTAAGATCAGTCTAATACTTAATACAACTACCATTGTTCGTAAGATTTTGGTTAACCGAACTTGTCTCTTCCTAACTCGACTGCCATCCCATCTATTGTTTATTATTCTAATAAAAAATTCAAGCGTGGGTCATCACTTTCAATGTAGGAGAACCTTCCCATCGGCCTGTTCCTGCTTTCTTGAGTATAGAGGTAATGACATGCTGTTTGATAGCAAGCTTTTATAACCTTGGAGAGGCTACTAGTCAATGATCCAAAGTATTAATAAGCGAAATAAACTGACCAGATCTTCATTCTCTATGCATCGTAGCAACTCAGTCGGTACACAGCCCATGTCGGCTGGTTTCTATCTACTCAGGCCTTGTAGTGGCCAATTCTGATTCAAAGAATAAATCTCCTTTCTTATGCTCATAAATTTCCTCTCCTCCTTTACTTCATTATCCTTGATATCCTTAGCTCGATACGAATGCTGGATGTGTTTTTCCATCAATCCACCTTGTATTTTATATCGATTACAGGTTTGCACCTCAGTCACTAATATTAGGGCACTAGGACATCTTTACCTTAATCTTTCGAAAAGCTGGATAAAAGATTACTACTTAAAAACAATTTTGCACATTTTGACATTTCTGTAGTGTTCTTTTAGGAGCGTATACTTCGTTATCACTTAGCCCCTTGTACTTGAGTTGCTTCTTGTATTTTTCTGATAATCTGCGTATTGTGATGGCTGTATTAAATTGTGCGTTAGGAATCAAGTCTAGTGTTCGGAATGAGACGGCCGTGGCCTTAAGTTAGAAACCATCCTCGTGTCTGCCTGGAGTGTAGAAAACCCTGAAAAATCAGTTCTAGGATGGCTAGTAAGGAAATCGAGCCTACCTCATCTCAATTTTGTCTCATGAGGTTAAGTGTACCCTGACCTAGCCCTCAGACAAGAGTTAAAATCCTTGACAGGGCCAACAAACAAATCCGCACCTCCGGGTCGATAGCCAACTATGCTATCCACTACACTAAGATGTAGTTATTGCTCATTCTTCTTTGAACGATTTTCTTTAGCTTTCTTGCTCTTCATCATTGCCTCTGTTTGTCTAAATCATGTCTTGCGCTCTTGATCTTCCATCTTTCAATCATATTGTAGAATATCCTGAGTGTGATCCAAAGTCTTTACCTTCCACTAATTCTGTATCTTAT
Organism: Meconema thalassinum; assembly: GCA_946902985.2. Classification (NCBI taxonomy): domain Eukaryota; kingdom Metazoa; phylum Arthropoda; class Insecta; order Orthoptera; family Tettigoniidae; genus Meconema; species Meconema thalassinum. The sequence goes on from CAMPQE020000024.1 coordinate 1,221,094, forward strand.
TTTCCCTCTGACAATATTTTCTTCTAAGGACTTTATTCTTCAAAAATTCCCATTCGATGCATCCCATCTACTTCATAACTATCAGATTGTAGTTAGAATTAATGTTGGCTCCGGAGTATGTTTTTTAATCCCAATTCAGATTTTGAAATCTCTACTTGATCATAATGAAGGCAATTTACATACGTCCAATACCTCCTGGTTTCATTCAAGTGTTAATAGTTGTGTTGTGGATGCCAAAAACGTGTTAGCTATGCCCAATTAGTGATCGGTGCCAAATTCTAACAGCCTGCTCAATACATTCTACATTCTACTCTTCCGTTTCTAAACACAGCATTTCAATCTCACTTTACAATCATAGAATTACACCTACTGTATTTGTTAGCCGTACTTTTCAACTTCTTTATTATCTGTTTGATTCGTAGCATTCTAGACTTATACTACTCTAATGCACGTAGGTTTCGTTGTAATTTAAACTACAGTAAATCGTTAACAATAATGCTCATAATATTCTATCCACTGTCCAGGTTCCCCTGTCAATATGAGACTTATTCCGCATAACCGGTATTTGATTTAGTGCTATTGATACCTTAGTCTTCAGGCCAGAAACCCATTCTTCCCGCCTGCATACTTCACGAATCCAACCCAAATTCAACTTCAAGCTATATATTCCCCATTCCATTTTCCTACACCTGCCTTCGGATAATCATACTACTAATATCCATGGTTTGACCAGTAGAATGCCAGAGATTCCGTTTGTCACCTTTGTGATGTCAACCCCCCTCTAGAGTAGCCCTCAGCTTGAGATCAGATAGTGGGACATGTTTACCGCACGATTGGAATTTCACAAAAGAGAAGGGTATCATTACATAGACAGGTCCATTACTTCAGGGAGAACATTATGGCAGTAGTTTCCCGTTGAAGTGGGGGACAATGTGTGGCACAGGTAAGCAGAGGGACATTGGGGGCATTGGTTAATTATGTTATAGATATCCACACGATCTATGGGACCAGTAAAGCATGACGAATTCTATACGGCTACACCCCTTCATAATAATGTAATATAAGCTAATCAATTAGGCATCATATCAAATTTCTACTAATAGTACACACACACCACAATGTCAGTGAAACGTTTTTACGAAAAGATTTACAAGGACCCTGCCGCACCGCTGAATGAACAATGGACCATTTAACATTAAACTACGTATCTCTAATGCTTCTGTATAAATTTTTGAGATACTGTCAGTCTTCCGAATAATTTAGTTAAAATAATTTACTACGTTTACATGGCGAACTAAAATCGATTTGAATACGGTAAACAATTTATGGTGGCCAACCAGCAGTTATGTTGGCTAACCAGTATTAAACAGCAAAAACATAAAACACCCCTAATTATCATCAAACACTTCTTTGACAGGAAAAAAGGACGTGCGAAAGATTTTGATGTTGTTTGCTCTAAACAAGTATATGTTGAGTTTAATAATGACCGAATATTATTGGTTTTACGTCCCATTTAACTACAGATGTCCGAATGTTGGCCCGAATGGGATATGCGACGTGTCAGTGCTAGGGTTCGATCCTGCAACTTTGGGTAAAGCAGGCGAGAAAGTTACGGCTGCGCCACTAAGCCAGTCTACAGTACAATCAAATAATTATTTGTGGACAAATGGGAAAAGGAACGAATTAAGCGACCAAGTGAGACGGTGTATTTTCACTTTCTCTGTTGACCATATTTTACGTACGGATATACCAGACATTAAAGGGAAAATAGACAAAAATTCTCTAACGCTAAAAACACGTGCAAACAGACTACGCTTATCAACCACGACAGGAACACAGACAGAAACGAAGAACATGGGCAGAAAGTAAACAGGCAATTCGAGAGTCGGGTACAGGTGAGAGCAGATAAGTTCAAAAATGTAACACGAGAGCGCGCACAATCGCTTTCAAGATGATACGCGTTTTCATGTTCCTGAACACCAGTTTCGATACGATCCGATCACACAATTTTTCTGTATCGACCTTTAATCTCAAAACTGAGTCCCGTTTACTTGACAGTATTCAATACATCAAGTGCACTAAAATCGATCTGAGTTCGTCATGTAAAAGTACTAACTATATGGTTGCAAATCCACCATTTCGTCTTACTTCCGTCCCCTAAACTCTTGAATCCGTCAGTTCGCCTCAACAGCTGACGGACCGTGGTGGGCAAATGGCCTGTGGGTGGACGGCATTTGTAGGTGGTACACATATTTGTGTGTGAGAAGACAAATGATTCAGCTTTGTGCAGGAATATTCCGTGAAGTTGAGACGGCCGAGGGCCTACTTTCGGCGTGGGTAGGACACGAGAGGCTACCACAGTGGCTCTAGTAAATCATTATGCGACAGGGCGGTAGGCTAAGTTGTTGCTCTGCAAGCCTGCACCGAACCCAGCTGCCGCTCGGTCCAGAGCCGGGGGCGGCGGTCTCCTCCCAAAGCAAACCTGCGCGTTACCAGGCCTATCATCGTGCAGTCTCAATAGCCTCTATATGTCACTAATGATCTCCCCAGGGCAATCAACTGGTGGGGCACAGTATGGAAAACGAAAATGGAGCCACATCTGAATTGGGCAGTACGTCTTCTAACTTGTGCCAGGCTCCTCTTTCATCTTCCTGTCAATCTCCCTCGGTCAAAGGGGCAGATAACTTCGCTGTTCCATTCGTTTAAACAAGAAATATAACTCACTTGGTCAACTCTTGTTCTCTTCAGACTTTCGAAGCCTAGCGTGTCTTTCGTGGCCTTTTCATTTACTCACTACCCTAATTTTTGGGGGAGTCGAAACTCTTTCTTCTGTAGCATAACTGTATGTCAACAGGTGCAGGTGACCTCACTCCTTAAAACATTCATCTCCTCCACCACCTGTCCAAATGATGCAAAGTGTTATTAGAATTTTGCCACTCGCAACCCGTGAGACATGGGTGATGGCCAAGGGACTCTTGTTGAGCCTAATTGTGCCAGAATTCAATATTCATATTCCTTATTCAATTTTCCTTCATACACACACATTCATTTGCGGCAGTTTTGCCTTTCATTCTAGTCTGCAAGCCTCTAATTACAAACAAGTCACCTCCGTGTTGCACTATTAACAGTTAGCACAGAGGCCTCCTCAGCTTCTACTCTTTTCAATTCGAAATCATTAAACACTGAATCTAACCATCGCCTCTGCTTCTCTCTACAGCAAAACTCTTAGGTAATCTCTCCTCCCCCTTTCTCTTCACATGACCCCACCATCTGAGTCGGCTATACGATAAACTTCATGTGAATGTTATTTCTAACATAACCTTTATCTCTTCAATACGAGTACCCTCCTGCCATTGCTCCCATCTATTTGTCCCAGAAATCATTCTTGCTACACTCATATCAGTTAACTCTAGCTTATGTATCAGATATCCTGAAACAACCACGCTCTCACTTCCATACAGCAAGGTCGGTCAAAATACAGAGCGATGTAGGGAGAGATTCGACGCTATATTAAATTCTGTCTTACAGAATGCTGTACATCGCAATTGAGAACTCACTGCATTGGCTTCTCTACACTTCGACCCCATTTCCATCACCATACCGCTGTCCAGCCATTTAGCCTGCAGATTATGGGGTAACGCGTCGTAAGACTCTGATTATCTCCCGGGATAAGGAGATACCTTTTACCAAGTGCCAACAGCCTTCGGGGTGGACGAGCGGGTAAAAGAAGGGCACTCTCTTGCCCTTGGAGTAAGAAATTACTTCTAAAGGCGGATGAGCCTACCGGTAAGGCCAACGACATAGGATGGAAAAGGCAAGAGGAAAACATTTCATTAAAGATCCTATGGATATCCTTTGTTACGCAGCAAATATGACAAGCTTCGTGACTAAATTCAATTCCGGAGGTAAAATTGTCCTCCATTCGGATCTCCGGCGGAGGACAGTATCGAAGCTAAGAATTCCCATACGACCACTCAGAATAGGAACTTGGAACGTACGATCGCTCATGATCTGCGGAAAACTAGAGAATATAAAGTATGAAATGACTGAGCTCGAGATTGACATCTTAGGAGTGAGTGAATTACGATGGCCAGAAATTGGGGATTTTTGGATTGGTGATATGAGAGTTATACATTCTGGAGAAAAGGGAAGCTATGCAGGTGTAAGCATCATCCTCCAACGACATGTGGCTAATAAGGTAAAAAGCTATGTGCAATATAGCGACATAATAATAATGGTCAGGTTAGAAAATGACCCAGTAGATATAGTGTTACTTCAGGTACACATGCCAACTTCACGACATACTGATGAGGAAGTGGATCAGGTGTATCAACAAATAGAAGAGCTATTGGATCAACTGAAAGATAATGAGAACCTCATTTTATTAGGTGATTTGAACGCTGTTGTGGGCGAAGGAGACGATGGGAAAACAGTTGGTAAATATGGACTTGGCAATAGAAATGATACAGGTCAACACTTAGTAGACATCTGTAAACAAAATGATCTCATAGTTGCTAATACATTGTTTGAACATCCTGCGAGGCGACGGTATACGTGGACTGCCCCTGGCGATACAGCACGTTACCAATTAGATTATATAATAACAAGAAGAAGATACTGCAACCAAGTCAAACAATGTAAAAGCTATCCTGGGGCGGATGTTGAGAGTGACCACAACCTTGTTTTAATGAAGTCTAAGTTGATCCTCAAAAAGAAGAGACCGATTATTCAAGGCCGTAAAATGTTCGATGTCGGCTAGTTTAAACATGCCAGCATTAAGTTGCAATTCCAAGACCAGATACAGGAAAGAATAAAGGATATATCCGCTAGTACAGTGAATGAAAAATGGATTGGCTTCAAACAAACAATTCTTGAAGTGGCTGATAAAACAGTTGGGAGCATCACCTCAGAAACCCTGGATCACTGATCAACTACTTGAGCTTATAGAGGAGAGAAGAAAGTATAAAAACGCTAGAAGTGATGAAGGAATTCGTCGTTACAATAGCCTTCGAAATATCGTAAACAGGGAAGCTAAGAAGGCAAAGGAGAATTATATAATGAGACAATGCTTAGAAATTGAAGATAGTTAGAACAAGTAGTTCCGTGAAGAACTATACAGCCTATTTTCATATATCCTACTTATGTTAATTGCCACTATCAACATACAAAATTTCAGTTTGATTGCTGTAATAGATTCGTAGATATTGAGAACCGACTAAATATTTCGGATGGTCGCCATGTTCGATTTTATATATGTAGGTCCTAGAGTTATGTACTGTTACATGAAGATTATTGTGTACGTGTAGCATTCAGACATCAATCGCATGATTAGGACACAAAAAGTAACAAGGAGATTTTAAAATTTCGCACAGCTGCCATCTTGTGGTTATGGAAACAATTGAAATAAATTAGATGCCAGTGGATTAACATTCATATAAGGATTTACTGTACCAAGTTTCACTGCACCCGGATGGTTAAATTGCGAGAAACCTCCATGTGAATATTTATACGATGCCGCCATGTTCGATTTGTGATCACCAGGTTATTTGAAGTCATATACGTGAACTTAAGTTCATAGCCCCTATGAACATAAAAAATTCAGTTTGATTGCAATAATAGATTCGTAGATATTCAGAACCGTCTAAATATTTCGGATGGTCGCCATGTTGGATTGTTAAATGTATAGGCCATAGAGTCATGTACCATTAAAGGAAAATTATTGCATAGGTTCATTATTCAAACTTTCACTTCTATCGCATGAATACGACACAAGAAATAAAAAACTTAATTTTAAAATTTGCACAGCCGCCATCTTGAGGTTATGTAAACAATTGAACTAAATTAAATACCATTGCATTACAATGTGTATAAACATTTCCTGTACCAGATTTCAGTGCGTTTGGAACATTAAATCGCGAGAAAGGTCAATTTAAAATTTTCAAATTCACTTCGCCACCATGTTCGTTTTGTAGTTAACCGGTTTTTGAAAGTCTTATAGATGAACTTCCAGTAGTGCCCTTTATCACCCTAAAATATTTCAGGGTGATATCGCTAATAGTTTCAGAGATATAGAATGCCGGTGAAATATTTTGCACATCCGCCATCTTGTGGTTATGCAAACAATTGAACGAAGTTAGACGTCGGTGCATTACAATGTGTATAAACATATACTGTACCATGTTTTATTGCGTTTGGTTGGTTAAATCGCGAGAAACGTCTATTTAAAGGTCGCAAATTAGCGTGGCCGCCATGTTGGTTTTGTAGTTACCAGATTTTCAAAAGTCACATAGGTGAACTTCTAGTAGTTCCCTTTATCACCGTAAAAAAATCCATAGTGATATCGGGAATAGTTTCGGAGATATTGAATGCTGGTGAAATATTTCGCACAGCCGCCATGTTGAATTGGTGAGACGTAACAAAATTTCAAGGGCTCGGTCGGGGTCGCCCGGAATAGTGCTATGAACTTACCGAGTTTCATTTAAATCGCTCCAGCCGTTTAAAAGTTATTAGGGGGGACACACACACACCTCACACACACACGCACACGCACACACACACGGACAAAAGGTGATCTCATAAGCCTATTTTTTCAAAATTGAAAATAGGCTAAATATGGACAAGTAGAAAAAGCTTACGACTTGATTAATAAACAATTTAAAAGGAGAAAGGGGCGTAGTGTTAGCATAGTGGATGAATATGGGAAGCTAATGATTGAGAGCAAGGACGTAGTGATGAGGTGGAAGAATTATTTGGAAAATCAGTATGCAGACCCCACACAATTGACTGAGCAGGAAAATGGAGATACTAATTCGCATGATAACTTACGATCATCCATCCTTGAATCAGAATATTTTCATGCTGAGAATGAACTGAAATCACATAAAGCCCCAGGATATGATAAAATAACAGCAGAAATGTTACAAGCATTGAATTCTAAGACACACAAATATCTGTTTGGGTTGACCAATGAAATATATAAAAATGGAGAAGTCCCAGACGACTTTACAAAGAGTCTCATGATACCAATACCAAAGAAACAGGGAACACTGAAATGTGAGGAACATCGTACCATTAGCATCTTATCGCATGCATCTAAAATATTGACTAAAATAATTCACAGACGAATAAAAAGCAAAATAGAACAGAATCTAAATGAAGATCATTTTGGCTTTATGCAGAACAGAGGAACAAGGGAAGCCATATTATTAATTAAAGAAATAATTGATAAAATGAAGGATAAAAGGAAACCACTTTACATTGCCTTTGTGGACCTTGAAAAAGCATTCGATAACGTGAATTGGAATATTCACATGGAAATTATGACTAATGTTGGCTTGGATTACAGAGATAGACGGATAATCTATGAACTTTATAAAAACCAAAAAACCATTGTGGACATATGTGGAGTAGTGCAAGAAGCTTGTATTCACAAAGGAGTTAGACAGGGATGCAGCTTATCGCCTGCACTTTTCAACTAAAATATTGAGAAAGGCATTGAGGAATGTAAGACAGTTATGAGAGGAGTTAAGATCAACGGAGTATCTGTCAAGACAATAAGGTGTGCAGACGACATAGCAGTCCTGGAAACCAGTGAAGAGAAACTGCAACATGCACTCACGGAAATGAACATGATTCTACATGAAAAATATAATATGAAAATCAATATTAAAAAGACGGAAATAATGGTATGCACTAGAGAACAACTCAATGCAGCTATTCACATAGCTGGTGCTCTACTTAAGCAAGTTAACACTTTCACCTATCTAGGGAGTAAAATTACTTCCACTGGAAAAAGTTCAACTGATATTCAAGCTAGAATTGCCCAAGCCAAAATTGCATTTAACAGCAAAAAATCCCTTCTGACTTCAATGAATATATCTATTGACCCCAAGACTAAACTTTTTAAAATGTTATGTGTGGAGTGTAGCCTTGTATGGCTCAGAAGCTTGGACAATGGGATGTACTGATAAATGAGGACTTGCAGCTTTTGAAATGTGGTGTTGGCGGCGGATGGGAAAAATTCCATGGACCGCAAGAGTGAAGAATGACGAAGTTCTCAAAAACATTAATGAAAAGAGAGCATTTCTCAAAACAATACGGAAACGACGAGACCAACTGATAGGACATCTCTATCGCCACAATGACTTTATGGCAACTGTCTTAGATGGCAAAATTCGGGGAAGAGGGGAAGAGGGCGACCGAGACTGCAATACATCAAGCGGATCATAACAGATGTTATGTCCATTCATACAGAGACATGAAGAGACTGACTGGCGACAGGGAAGGATTGCTGCCGACCAATCTACGGATTGAGAACATGAACGGAATTACCAACATGAGAGAATACGCAGCCCCAGTAGTTGAAATGTTCGGTAGCTTTGAATGAGATACGAACGAATGATATGATTATCTATAGGACATAAATTAGACAAAACACCTTATCAAATGATGAAAAATAAATCAGGAAACGATCTAGTAATAATGATTATTTTTTCACTAACCATAAGCACCTATATCACGAATTATATAGGTAAAAGTCCTGCTCTGTCCACCACTATGCGCGTGAAGACAGCATTGCCAACCCCGCGCATTCGGTACTATTACGTATACGGTATCGTAAATCAAAAGAGCGCCATCAAGTTAATGTGAAAATGCACCAAGTTCCAGTCTTAAGTTAGAAATGGATTGTGCGAGTTAACAATCTCCAATTTCAATCAAGAATATTATAACGCATCAATAATTTTCATCCAAACCAATGGACCTTGCCGAGACTAATAAATGTTAGGTAGCGCGGTGCGCATCCAATATAAACACCCCTGTTTTTGGCACACAGAGTGGGTGTAGACTCGCATCAATAATTTTCATCCAAACCAATGGTTTCTGCGTAGCCCAGTATTTAAAGTGAGACCAATGGTTTTTGCCTACACCAATAATTGTTAGGTCCAATCGAATCCAAACTTAAGTCTTGCCCAATCTAATAGGTTTTGACAATGGATTTAGTCTGCGGGCCGCGTTAGCTACATATACGTCCTTGGTTTCTGTCACACCATTAATCTTTAATTAATGAGTTGTATTTTGTATCCCTCATGTTGGCAACAATGTGTGCGACTCAGTGTTAGCCGTTGAGTGCACCGTGTTGACAGTTGAACGAGATTCAAGGGCAATCGGAACATGACTGCCGTTGTTAATAGAGCAATAAATAGAAATAATTATTTACGTAATATAGCACATACTTGAGGTACAGTAGCGACCATGGTTACTAATTTGAATAGGTCATGTCCCCCAGAATGTTAAACAGATTATGTTAAAGCTACGATGACATCTGATGCGGGTGAAAAAGCCACGTTCTGGTCTCATTCAGAATTGAAAAATGTTCAACCTGCTCCTATTTTGTTCTTTCCACCTGGCATTCTAGTTTCTTGCATTTCTTCTCAAACGACAAAACATACGCACTCCCTACATTTCTGTTCAAGTTCAAACATATTGGCTTGCAAAATTTAAACGGAGTCCGTCATTACAACCAGGTCATCCGAATAGGCCAGACTACTGAAATTCACCGAGCCAGTTTATGCCCTTCAACAAATGGTCCATATATAAGACACAGTAGTGGTTAGAGCCTTTCCATAATACTGTAAGAACCTTGAACCAAGAACTCATCCTACCATCAGTTCTCACTGCAGCCTGATTATTAACATAGCAGCCTTCTCTCGATAACATAATTCCTCAGGATGCTAAGTACCTTCTCCCTGGGTACTCCATCGCACGCCTACTCTAGATACAAAACTGTCTACTCCTCTCGTAGCAATAACTTGGCGCATTTTGATCTCTAGCGTATATCCACAATGGTTTTCATCCATCTTACTCTCGGCCAGTGATCGAACTATCCTGTCTACAATGCCTGAGTATACTTTGCCCAAGACACTTATCAAAGAAATCCCTCTATACACCATATGTCCTGTTTCCTTGCTTATAAATTGGTGCGATTACTGCTTTTGTCCAATCAGAGGGTACATTTCCTAAACCCCATGCCAATTCGACTAACCTATGCAACCATTTCAGACTTGCTTTCCCACTATACTTTACAATTCCTGGCTGAAATTGAACTACTCCTGCCGCTTTGCAACATTGAACTCCTTCAACCGTGATCCGGTTCCCGTCCTCATTCTCTTCCTGCATAATCTCAAAAACTGCCACATTGTCTCCATTAAGGGGAGGAATGACTGAATTCTTAATCTTTCATAGTTTTCTTTATAACATTACCAGATTTAATCACTTACAAAGAGAGTTGCTGGCTTCTACTGTTCTAGCTTATATTTGAATTACTTCAATAGTTTTTCAGGAATTGAATTTTTTTTCTATTAAGAAAATGGTCCCGTAGAAAAGTCCCTTTCATCAAAAGTTTTGTATGACGAAGCTGTTTTCTTTCTGTATGTAGTTAAAATGTATAGAAACTGTCATTTTAAATATTTTTGAAAATTCAGCATTATTAATTTAAATCTACATATAGAAATTATATTAAAGCTCAAAGCAGTTCAAAACCACAACAAATTTACATCACTGTTCCTGTATCAACTATTCCACCAAGTTACAACACCTGATAAGAATTGCACCATAAGGAGCATTTTGTACACAGCAAAACATTGATAAAGATCTTTGCGAGAAATAGGCAAATTAATATTAACACACTCAAAACTGCCCTCCTCCATACGTTTCCCCTTCATATCTCCTAGCTTTTTCTGCCATTTTACACGTCTCCTAGTCTCTCCTGATCACGGCATCTCTTCAGTCTTATTATTATTACAAAAACATCCTTAATGTTTCAATATTATGTGGGCTCATATAAAATGGCCTCTACAAGCTTCATAATAGCCGGAATGACTAAACAAAAGTCATTTTGTGAAAGAGGAAGAATTAGGCTATATTTGTATGAATAAAACAAAAAAACAAGTTTTTGCTTCAAAACCCACAAAATTCAGTCATACCTCGCCTTCAGTTAGCAAGTTTTCCAAGTATTCCTGCCATCTTCCCAGTGCTATCTTGTTATTGTGCCCATGTGGGATTGGCACAAGATCGAGCCCCTGATCCTTTATAGAGAAATATTCTAAGACTTTATAAAGATTACAGAGAATACAAGAGTAAGCCCACTGGTAGAGCGACCGTAGTGGCAGCTCAAGTGGAGGCAGCTTGTCAGGTCAGGCACATAAACACCATTAAAGGTGACAGTTAAAAAGCAAAGAAACATTAAGGAAACTATTAAAACTTTAGCGAGAGTCAAAGTCGAGAGGCCATAAATACCACTCGAAATTCCGATGTGCCAGCGACTTCACCAAAATTATGACTTTTCAAGAGGACAGCTGAAGGGGAACTATTTCTCGAGAGGCTCTTAAAAGACTTAATCCAGGAATTTGTAAGTCAGCAGTTTTCACACGCAAAGAGAGAGGGGCTTTACCACATTAAACTTTACAAAATAAACCCACCAAAATTGTTAAATCTAAAGTGAGACAAGAAATGGGAACGAGAAAAATCAGTAAGTTGGCAGGCCTGAAGAAGGCACTTGAAAGACTGCAAGCTAAGAAAAATGTCATCATAAGCCAAGTGGAAGACTATCTGCAGACGAAAAGAGTATTTAGGCTGGCCCTGCAGAGGGGATAATAACTAATTAAATTAATTAAAAATAAACTAGCGAAGGATTTTCATTCCGTCAGCCGGTGATCAAAATATATTTATTAATCACACTTTAGATTAAATTATGAAGAAGATTAGACCATGGAATAAGAAATTCATCTCCCAAGTTTTTTAGAGAACTAATTTCTAGACAGAATCGAATAAATAGGGAGCAGTCGAGGGAAGAAGTATTCAGTCTTCATTTCAGTCAGTCGAACGAAGTATCATCAGTCAGCGAGAAGCCATGCCGGAGGGCTTGTCGTAATCATCAGTCGAGAGAGAAACTTTGCTAGAGGCAGGTTATACGAAAATTGTCAGAGACCAGAGTTCGAGTGCGCTACGCAAGTTAGCCAGTTTTTTTAACAGCCTCTGTATAGGCATGTTATTTAAAATTAATCAGTACGAACAAGTTAGGTCTAGAATCGGGAACGAAGCGCGCAAGTCCGCAAGAAAATCATAAGCACTGCAATCAGAAACACTATAGTTCGAGTCTCGCAAGAGACAAGACCAGTATAATGTGCGATAGATAGCGAAATAGTATTGGTTCGAAACCAAACCGCGCACTAACATAAGAAAGGCAGAATATGCGAAAGTATCTTAAGAACATTTACGGACGAAGTGCGGAAAAGTAAGGACAATATAGGGGTTAGGAACTCCGAACACTGACAGTAGAAAGATAAACCATAGCGCGTAGAAAGAGACAATCAAATTAAAGAACAATTATCCAAGTAAAACGTCGGAGGACGTAGGTTCAACAGTCAGAACATTTAATACGATCTTCAGGGAAGATCACGGTAGAAGGAAGAGGAACAATAAAATTGCGATGGGCAATTGTGAAGCAAACGTAAAGAGCGATAGCAGAAGGACGGATAGAGCATTAAGAAGTACAGAGAAAGCTATCATAGAAGGAGGTCCGAAAAGAGACAATTACGAGATCGGGAGTACTAGGAAGAGACTCACCGAAGGGGAGGAAGATAGGATCACACTTTCAAAGCGGTACAGGGAGAAACCACCCATGCCGTTTTCCACCAGATTGTACGCTGAGAATTGGTCCGTGTTCAATTGGAAATAGTAATTAAGTGAATTTTTATTGTGTTTTTATAAGTGTTAAAAAGTGAAATTGAGAAAATGTATCAAGATATTGTCGTGTGTAAATATAATGACCAAGTGTTTAAAAGGGTCTATTATAATAGAACAAGTAGTTCCGTGAAGAACTATACAGCCTATTTTCATATATCCTACATATGTTAATTGCCACTATCAACATACACAATTTCTGTTTGATTGCTGTAATAGATTCGTAGATATTAAGAGCCGACTAAATATTTCGGATGGTCGCCATGTTGGATTTTATATATGTAGGTCCTAGAGTTATGTACTGTTACATGCAGATTATTGTGAACGTGTAGTATTCAAACTTCAATCGCATAATTAGGACACAAGAAAAAACAAGGAGATTTTAAAATTCTTCACAGCTGCCATCTTGAGGTTATGGAAACAATTGAAGTAAATTAGATGCCAGTGGATTAACATTCGAATAAGGATTAACTGTACCAAGTTTCACTGCACGCGGATGGTTAAATTGCGAGAAACGTCCATGAGAATATTTATAATTCGCGTCACCGCCATGTTGGATTTGTGATCACCAGGTTATTTAAAGTCCTATAGGTGAACTTAAATTCATAGTCCCTATGAACATTAAAAAATGCAGTTTGATTGCTAAAATAGATTCGTAGATATTCAGTATCGTCTAAATATTTCGGATGGTCGCCATGTTGGATTGTTAAATGTATAGGCCATAGAGTCATGTACCATTAAAGGAAAATTATTGCGTAGGTTCATTATTCAAACTTTCACTTAAATCGCATGACTACATCACAAGAAATAAAAACTTAATTTTAAAATTCGCACTGCCGCCATCTTGAGGTTATGTAAACAATTGAACTAAATTAGATACCAGTGGATTACAATGCGTAAAAATATTTCCTGTACCAGGTTTCTAGGCGCTTGGAACATTAAATCGCGAGAAAGGTCTATTTAAAATTTTCAAATTCGCGTGGCCGCCATGTTCGTTTTGTAGTTAACCGGTTTTTGAAAGTCTTATAGGTGGACTTCCAGTAGTGCCCTTTATCTCCGTACAAAACTTTAGGGAGATACCGCTAATAGTTTCAGAGATATAGAATGCCGGTGAAATATTTCGCACATCCGCCATCTTGTGATTATGTAAACAATTGAACGAAGTTAGATGTCTGTGCATTACAATGTATATAAATATATACTGTACCAAGTTTCATTGCGTTTGGTTGGTCAAATCGCGAGAAACGTCTATTTAAAAGTCGCAAATTCGCTTGGCCGCCATGTTGGTTTTGTAGTTACCAGGTTTTCAAAAGTCACATAAGTGAACTTATAGTAGTTCCCTCTATCACCATAGAAAATGTCAGGGTAATATCGGTAATAGTTCCGGAGATATTGAATGCTGGTGAAATATTTCGCACAGCCGCCATGTTGGATTGGTGAGTCGTAACAAAATTTGAAGGGCACGGTCGAGGTCGCCGGGAATAGTGCTATGAACTTTCCGAGTTTCATTGAAATCGCTACTGCCGTTTAGATTTTATTAGGGGGGGACACACACACGAATCACACACACACACACGGACAAAAGGTGATCTCATAAGCCTATTTTTTCAAAATTGAAAATAGGCTAAAAATGAAGTGCTGAAGAATTATGTGGGTGAAATCATCCAGAAGTCACGTCATGAGCTGAAATATGAGTGAGTCAAAAATATTTATAATATCAAAGCGATTGTATCATATGCTATTTCAGTGAATTTAGGTATGAAATGTTTGCACGATGAGTGTCAGAAGGCAACCGCCAAGACGGTTTGCAAAAATGTTAAAAATAAGGATAAAAGTGCAAAAATGATAATAATAATAATGTTGAAAGCCCGTAAAAATGGTTAAATAGCGATGATGTAATGATCTAAAAGGAGGAATCGAATGTAATAACGCAAATGGCAAATAAAATACATGCCAGATAAATGACAGTAACGTAAATGAAACAAGCACCGTCAAAGTAATAATAATAATAAATATTGAGTTTTTACACTCCAAAATAAGAAATGTTGAGTTTTATACTCCGAAATGTTAATGTTGAAATAAATAACTGCATTCCGCAAAGTAATAATGAATTAATGAATGTTGATCAAAAATAATAATAATAATAAACTCGAGTTGAACGAAGTAAATAAATAAAATAAATGAAATAACTTCCTTCGCCATCTTGCTCAGTGTCCGTGTCTTCAGTAAACTCCTCTGCAATATCCTCTTCCTCTGAGCTGGACTCATCATTATTCAAAAACTCATCATCATTGTCACTGTCGAAACTTTCATCGAGAAGCAGTCTAATTCGTTCACAATCTTCTCGACTAGCCATTGCAATCCATATATTTCAACAATGTTAACGATGTTACAATACTAACAAAACCAGTAAACTTAATTGTCACTGTTACACTTCACCTTTAAAAGACTGAATACAAATACATTTCACAAAACTAGTCACTTCCCATTTGTATACCTCGAGGACTGGCGCCAAGTCTGTCAGACCCAAACCAACTTTCCCATCCAATACAATAGCGCTTACTGAGCGACGAATTGCGGTAACGAACTGGGGAGGGGAGACAGGAAAATACACGGAATCGCGTTCTTCTAAGCCCCGCCCACCAGCCATAGATAAGAAAAGGATGTGGCCTGGGTCTGTGAGACTTGGCGCCAGTGCCGCGGGGTTAAATAAGTTTTGAGTATCTCAGAGATACTAGAGTCGCACCCGAACGGCAGTTGAGATCCATCGAAAAGCTCATGGAAGGTGACTGCCTTCTATGGTTTAGAAGCTTCCGATATACTTTTGATACCATAGAGGAATTTAGAGAAGCCTTTCTCAAGAGATATTGGGCAGCTGACGTTCAGCAGAATCTAAGATTAGATCTCTATTCAAAGAAATATAATACTAATGCACCAACCCGTTATTCGGAGAATTTTACGGCTCAACTCTGCAAGTTTCGAGAGCAAGAAGGCAATTTGTTAGTGCCGGGTGTTTTGGGGGTTTGCGAGCTCAAATGATCTGCAGAGCTATGCCAGCGGGAGCTTAAGCATCTGGTAGGGTCACCCAAGCTGGACAGGTCTAAAGTGATGAGCCAGACTAAGAGCGGTACCCTGGTCCTCCAGGTTGGGGGTTGGGCGTGGGGCTAACAATCTCACACTGTAAAACCTCAAAAGTTACGAAACTCTCAACGAAGCCTCGGAATTTGGACGGAATTAACGATGATGAACCTGGAAAATGTTTAAGGACAAGGGAAAAGGATATGACTTTGACAATGGCAACATGGAACGTACGAACGATGTTGCAGATAGGAAAAATGGCAGAAGTAGCTGAGGAAGTTTTGAAGTATGGAATGGATATAGTAGCGATACAGGAAGTGAGATGGAGGGGAAACGGTAGAATTGACAAGAAGGACTATACAATGTTATATACAGTGGTCCTGAAGTAAGAACTGGTCAGTGTGGAACAGGCTTTATCATTAGTTCAAAGATAAAAAAGAAGTCTTCTTGGATTTGAGCCTCTAGGAGATAGAATGTGTAAACGAGACTAAAGGGACGATTCAGGAATCTGACACTTATATCAGCGTATGCACCTGCAGAAGACGATAGTGTAGAGAAGAAAAATGCATTCTATGACCAGTTGGAAAAGGAATGTAGTATGATACCAAAATATGATGTGTTAATACTTCTTGGGGACTTCAATGCCAAAATAGGTAAAGAGGACTTCTTGCAGTATGTAGCAGGGAAACATTCTTTACATACTACTACTAGTGAAAATGGGAAGCTTCTATGCCAATTTGCAGAAAGTAATAGAATGGTAATCAAAAGTACTTGTTTTAAACATAAGGACATACACAAAGGAACCTGGAAAATGCCAGGCACCGGAGTGGTAAACCAAATTGACCATGTCTTGATTTCAAGAAGACATGCATCTTCAATGATTGACGTCAGATCTGCAAGGGGCCCCAACTGTGATTCGGATCATTTTTTGGTGAAAGCTCTGTTTAGAGAACGAATTGCGAATGTAGAATGTGACAGAGGAATTAAGAGGATACAGTGGGACGTGGAAAAGTTTCAGCAAACACAAATTGTTAAGCAATATGAGGACACACTGAACAAGAAGTTGGAAGAGAGATTAAAGAATATGAATGAGGATGACTCTGTAGAGAGGTGATGGACTGGAATAAAGAAAGCATGGAAGAGTGTGAAAGAAACTATTGGGGAGAAGAAGAGGAACAGGAATGAAGAATGGTTTGATGATGAATGTAGGAAATATATAGAGCAGAAGAATGCAGACAGATTGATTATGATTCAAAGAGAGACAAGATGTAATTGTGAAAGATATAAAGAAAGTAGAAGAACAGCAAATAGAGTTCTGAAAAGGAAGAAGAGAATGTATCTAAGAAGACAAATGGAAAGAATTGAAGAATTGAACAGCCAGAATGAAAGTAAGAAATTGTACCAAGCAACGAAACGAATGACAAAGGAATTTCAACCACGGGAGAACTCGTGTAAGGATAAAGATGGAAAAGTGATTGGAGAGGAAGAGAGAGTTCTTGAAAGATGGGCGGAGCACTTTAAAGATACGTTAAATATAGAACGTAAGGACGAGATGAATGAGAGAAAGGTCTACATGAATGTAGAGCCACAGGTCACTAAACCATCCATAGATGAAGTTATGGAGGCAGTGAAGCGTCAACGAAATGGAAGAGCACCAGGAGAGGATCAGATCATAGCGGAGGTAATAAAGAATGGAGGACAAGGGATAGTTAGGAACCTACATGAACTGATTGGGGAGATATGGGAAGAGAGATAATGCCTCAGGATTGGAAGGTTGGCCTTATCTGTCCCATCTTCAAGAAAGGTGATAAGTTACAATGTGGAAATTATAGAGGGATAACATTACTAAGTGTTGTATATAAGATATTCTCAAGTATATTGCAAAGGAGACTGAGCGACTACGCTGAAGAAATACTGGATGACAACCAGTGTGGATTCCGGCCAGGAAGGGGAACTACTGACCAAATATTTGTTATGAGACAATCTATGGAGAAATGCTATGAATATGGTGTTGATCTGCATTTGCTATTCATTGATTTCCAACAGGCGTTTGATAGCATTGATAGAACGAAGATGTTGAACGCCCTAGAAGCATGTGGAGTGCCAAAGAAGTTGATCAGTCTAGTAGCAATGACAATGGCAGCATCGTAGGCCAAGGTTTATGTAGGAGGCAAAACTAGCAGGAATTTTGAGGTGAATACCGAAGTGAGGCAAGGAGATTCATTGTCTGCAGTGTTATTCAACTTGACAC
This sequence comes from Meconema thalassinum, assembly GCA_946902985.2. NCBI lineage: Eukaryota > Metazoa > Arthropoda > Insecta > Orthoptera > Tettigoniidae > Meconema > Meconema thalassinum. The sequence continues at coordinate 1,239,164 of CAMPQE020000024.1, forward strand.
TGAATGAAGTTATGAAAGAACTGGGATTGGGAGGGACGATAATAAGCAAGCCCAAGCAGGCGTATGCATATGCGGATGACATTGTGTTGATGGCACGGAACTGGGAATCTCTTAAAGAAATGTTCAAGATTCTGGAGGAGAAGAGTGGAAAGATGAGAATGAGAATTAATGAAAGGAAAACGAAGTATATGAAAATGTCAGCGGGAAAAGATAGAAGAGCAAGAGAAAATGTAGAAATTGGTCAGTATAAGGTTGAGAATGTTAAATGATTCAGTTACCTTGGTACTATACTAAATTGTGAGAATTCTGTATCAGAGGAGATTCATAAACGGATCATGAATGGAAACAGGGCTTACTATGCTAACACTAAGCTCTTAAAATCAAAACTGTTAAGTAGGAACTTGAAAGTTAAACTCTACAAGACCCTTATTAGACCAGTGGTGACCTATGGATCTGAGACGTGGACAATGTCAACAAATGATGAGAATGATCTCAAAATTTTTGAAAGGAAAGTTTTAAGAAGGATATATGGCCCGGTAAAGGAGGATGAAGGGTGGCGAATCAGGACAAACAAAGAAATTGAAGAGATAATCAAAGGTGAAGATATTGTGAAATTTATTAAGTCCCGACATCTGGATTGGCTTGGTCATGTAGAGAGGATGAGTGAAGAAAGAACACCAAGGAAGATATTACATGGAACTATGGAAGGGAAGAGGAGACGTGGACGACCGCGCAAAAGATGGCTACAAGACTTAGGAGAAGACCTGAGAACTATGAGGGTTGGAAGATGGTGGGAGAAAACTCATAGAAGGGACGAATGGCGAGGAATCGTGAGAGAGGCCAAAGCCTAGGAAGTAAGTAGTAATTCACAGACGAATAAAAAGCAAAATAGAACAAAATCTGAATGAAGATCATTTTGGCTTTATGCAGAACAGAGGAACAAGGGAAGCCATATTATTAATTCAAGAAATAATTGATAAAATGAAGGATATAAGGAAACCACTTTACATTGCCTTTGTGGACCTTGAAAAAGCATTCGATAACGTGAATTGGAATATTCTCATGGAAATTATGACTAATGTTGGCTTGGATAACAGAGATAGACGGATAATCTATGAACTTTATAAAAACCAAAAAAGCATTGTGGACATATGCGGAGTAGTGCAATAAGCTGGTATTCACAAAGGAGTTAGACAGGGATGCAGCTTATCGCCTGCACTTTTCAACTAAAATATTGAGAAAGGCATTGAGGAATGTAAGACAGTTATGAGAGGAGTTAAGATCAACGGAGTAGCAGTCAAGACAATAAGGTGTGCAGACGACATAGCAGTCCTGGAAACCAGTGAAGAGAAACTGCAACATGCACTCACAGAAATGAACATGATTCTACATGTAAAATATAATATGAAAATCAATATTAAAAAGACGGAAATAATGGTATGCACTAGAGAACAACTTAATGCAGCTATTCACATAGCTGGTGCTCTACTTAAGCAAGTTAACACTTTCACCTATCTAGGGAGTAAAATTACTTCCACTGGAAAAAGTTCAACTGATATTCAAGCTAGAATTGCCCAAGCCAAAATTGCATTTAAAAGCAAAACATCCCTTCTGACTTCAATGAATATATCTATTGAGACCAGGACTAAACTTTTTAAAATATTATGTGTGGGGTGTAGCCTTGTATGGCTCAGAAGCTTGGACAATGGGATGTGCTGATAAAAGAAGACTTGCAGATTTTGAAATGTGGTGTTGGCGGCGGATGGGAAAAATTCCATGGACCGCAAGAGTGACGAATGACGAAGTGCTCAAAAACATTAATGAAAAGAGAGTATTTCTCAAAACAATACGGAAACGACGAGACCAACTGATAGGACATCTCTATCGCCACAATGACTTTATGGCAACTGTCTTAGATGGCAAAATTCGGGGAAGAGGGGAAGAGGGCGACCGAGACTGCAATACATCAAGCGGATCATAACAGATGTTAATTTCCATTCATACAGAGACATGAAGAGACTGACTGGCGACAGGGAAGGATTGCTGCCGACCAATCTACGGATTGAGAACAAGAATGGAATTACCAACATGAGAGAATACGCAGCCCCAGTAGTTGAAATGTTCGGTAGCTTTGAATGAGATACGAACGAATGATATGATTATCTATAGGACATAAATTAGACAAAACACCTTATCAAATGATGAAAAATAAATCAGGAAACGATCTAGTAATAATGATTATTTTTTCACTAACCATAAGCACCTATATCACGAATTATATAGGTAAAAGTCCTGCTCTGTCCACCACTATGCGCGTGAAGAAAGCATTGCCAACCCCGCGCATTCGGTACTATTACGTATACGGTATCGTAAATCAAAAGAGCGCCATCAGGTTAATGTGAAAATGCACCAAGTTCCAGTCTTAAGTTAGAAAAGGATTGTGCGAGTTAACAATCTCCAATTTCAATCAAGAATATTATAACGCATCAATAATTTTCATCCAAACCAATGGACCTTGCCGAGACTAATAAATGTTAGGTAGCGCGGTGCGCATCCAATATAAACACCCCTGTTTTTGGCACACAGAGTGGGTGTAGACTCGCATCAATAATTTTCATCCAAACCAATGGTTTCTGCGTAGCCCAGTATTTAAAGTGAGACCAATGGTTTTTGCCTACACCAATAATTGTTAGGTCCAATCGAATCCAAACTTAAGTCTTGCCCAATCTAATAGGTTTTGACAATGGATTTAGTCTGCGGGCCGCGTTAGCTACATATACGTCCTTGGTTTCTGTCACACCAATAAACTTTAATTAATGTGTTGTATTTTGTATCCCTCATGTCGGCAACAATGTGTGCGCCTCAGTGTTAGCCGTTGAGTGCACCGTGTTGACAGTTGAACGAGATTCAAGGGCAATCGGAATATGACTGCCGTTGTTAATAGAGCAATAAATAGAAATAATTATTTACGTAATATAGCACATACTTCAGGTGCAGTAGCGACCATGGTTACTAATTTGAATAGGTCATGTCCCCAAGAATGTTAAACAGAGTTTGTTAAAGCTACGATGACATCTGATGCGGGTGTAAAAGCCACGTTCTGGTCTCATTCAGAATTGAAAAATGTTCAACCTGCTCCTATTTTGTTCTTTCCACCTGGCATTCTAGTTTCTTGCATTTCTTCTCAAACGACAAAACATACGCACTCCCTACATTTCTGTTCAAGTTCAAACATATTGGCTTGCAAAATTTAAACGGAGTCCGTCATTACAACCAGGTCATCCGAATAGGCCAGACTACTGAAATTCACCGAGCCAGTTTATGCCCTTCAACAAATGGTCCATATATAAAACACAGTAGTGGTTAGAGCCTTTCCATAATACTGTAAGAACCTTGAACCAAGAACTCATCCTACCATCAGTTCTCACTGCAGCCTGATTATTAACATAGCAGCCTTCTCTCGATAACATAATTCCTCAGGATGCTAAGTAACTTCTCCCTGGGTACTCCATCGCACGCCTACTCTAGATACACAACTGTCTACTCCTCTCGTAGCAATAACTTGGCGCATTTTGATCTCTACCGTATATCCACAAAGGTTTTCATCCATCTTACTCTCGGCCAGTGATCGAACTATCCTGTCTACAATGCCTGAGTATACTTTGCCCAAGACACTTATCAAAGAAATCCCTCTATACACCATATGTCCTGTTTCCTTGCTTATAAATTGGTGCGATTACTGCTTTTGTCCAATCAGAGGGTACATTTCCTAAACCCCATGCCAATTCGACTAACCTATGCAACCATTTCAGACTTGCTTTCCCACTATACTTTACAATTCCTGGCTGAAATTGAACTACTCATGCCGCTTTGCAACATTGTACTCCTTCAACCGTGATCCTGTTCCCGTCCTCATTCTCTTCCTGCATAATCTCAAAAACTGCCACATTGTCTCCATTAAGGGGAGGAATGACTGAATTCTTGATCTTTCATAGTTTTCATCATAACATTACCAGATTTAATCACTTACAAAGAAAGTTGCTGGCTTCTACTGTTCTAATTTATATTTGAATTACTTCAATAGTTTTTCAGGAATTGAACTTTTTTGTATTAAGAAAATGGTCCCGTAGAAAAGTCCCTTGCATCAAAAGTTTTGTATGACGAAGCTGATTTCTTTCTGTATGTAGTTAAAATGTATAGAAACTGTCATTTTAAATATTTTTGAAAATTCAGCATTATTAATTTAAATCTACATATAGAAATTACATTAAAGCTCAAAGCAGTTCAAAACCACAACAAATTTACATCACTGTTTCTGTATCAACTATTCCACCACGTTACAACATCTGATAAGAATTGCACCATAAGGAGCATTTTGTACACAGCAAAACATTGATAAAGATCTTTGCGAGAAATAGGCAAATTAATATTAACACACTCAAAACTGCCCTCCTCCATACGTTTCCCCTTCATATCTCCTAGCTTTTTCTGCCATTTTACACGTCTCCTAGTCTCTCCTGATCACGGCATCTCTTCAGTCTTATTATTATTACAAAAACATCCTTAATGTTTCAATATTATGTGGGCTCATATAAAATGGCCTCTACAAGCTTCACAATAGCCGGAATGACTAAACAAAAGTCATTTTGTGAAAGAGGAAGAATTGGGCTATATTTGTATGAATAAAACAAAAAAACAAGTTTTTGCTTCAAAACCCACAAAATTCAGTCATACCTCGCCTTCAGTTAGCAAGTTTTCCAAGTATTCCTGCCATCTTCCCAGTGCTACCTTGGTATTGTGCCCATGTGGGATTGGCACAAGATCGAGCCCCTGATCCTTTATAGAGAAATATTCTAAGACTTTATAAAGATTACAGAGAATACAAGAGTAAGCCCACTGGTAGAGCGACCGTAGGGGCAGCTCAAGTGGAGACAGCTTGTCAGGTCAGGCACATAAACACCATTAAAGGTGACAGTTTAAAAGCAAAGAAACATTAAGGAAACTATTAAAACTTTAGCGAGAGTCAAAGTCGAGAGGCCATAAATACCACTCGAAATTCCGATGTACCAGCGACTTCACCAAAATTATGACTTTTCAAGTGGACAGCTGAAGGGGAACTATTTCTCAAGAGGCTCTTAAAAGACTTAATCCAGGAATTTGTAAGTCAGCAGTTTTCACACGCAAAGAGAGAGGGGCTTTACCACATTAAACATAACAAAATAAACCCACCAGAATTGTTAAATCTAAAGTGAGACAAGAAATGGGAACGAGAAAAATCGGTAAAATGGCAAGCCTGAAGAAGGCAATTGAAAGACTGCAAGCTAAGAAAAATGTCATCATAAGTCAAGCGGAAGACTATCTGCAGACGAAAAGAGTATTTAGGCTGGCCCTGCAGAGGGGGTAATAACTAATTAAATTAATTAAAAATAAACTAGCGAAGGGTTTTCATTCCGCCAGCCGGAAATCAAAATATATTTATAAAACACACTTAAGATTAAATTATGAAGAAGATTAGACCAGGGAATCAGAAATTTATCTCCCAAATTTTTAGAGAACTAATTTCTAGACAGAAACTAATAAATAGGGAGCAGTCGAGGGAAGAAGTATTCAGTCTTCATTTCAGTCAGTCGAACGAAGTATAATCAGTCGGCGAGAAGCCATGCCGGAGGGCATGTCGTAATCATCAGTCGAGAGAGAAACTTTGCTAGAGGCAGGTTATACGAAAATTGTCAGAGACCAGAGTTCAAGTGCGCTACGCAAGTAAGCCAGTTTTTCTAACAGCCTCTGTATAGGCATGCTATTTAAAAATAATAAGTACGAACAAGTTAGGTCTAGCCTCGGGAACGAAGCGCGCAAGTCCGCAAGAAAATCATAAGCACTGCAATCAGAAACACTATAGCTCGAGTCTCGCAAGAGACAACACCAGTATAAAGTGCAATAGACAGCGAAATAGTATTGGTTCGAAACCAAACCGCGCACTAACATAAGAAAGGCAGAAGATGCGAAAGTATCTTAAGAACATTTACGGACGAAGTGCGGAAAAGTAAGGACAATAGAAGAGTAGAAAGAGAAACCGTAGCGCGTAGAAAGAGACAATCAAATTAAAGAACAATTATCCAAGTAAAACGTCGGAGGACGTAGGTTAACAGTCAGAATATTCAATACGATCTTCAGGGAAGATCACGGTAGAAGGAAGAGGAACTATAAAATTGCGATAGGCAATTGTGAAGCAAACGTAAAGAGCGATAGCAGGACGGATAGAGCATTAAGAGGTACAGAGAAAGCTATCATAGAAGGAGGTCCGAAAAGAGACAATTACGAGATCGGGAGTACTAGGAAGAGACTTACCGAAGGGGAGGAAGATAGGATCACACGTTCAAAGCGGTACAGGGAGAAACCACCCATGATGTTTTCCACCAGATTGTACGCTGAGAATTGGTGCGTGTTCGATTGGAAATAGTAATTAAGTGAATTTATTGTGTTTTTATAAGTGTTAAAAAGTGAAATTGAGAAAATGTATCAAGTTATTGTCGAGTGTAAATATAATGACCAAGTGTTTAAAAGGGTCTATTATAATAGAAAAATGAAGAGCTGAAGAATTATGTGGGTGAAATCATCCAGAAGTCACGTCATGAGCTGAAATATGGGTGAGTCAAAAATATTTATAATGTTACGTGCCACCCCCTAGTGGCACTTTCGTTAACTGGATTACGGTGGGGGTACAAAGCACAACACCAATTACTGCTTAAGGAAATAATTAACTTTATTGTGGCCAGAAAATTACACTAGTCAGCAAATACAAGCAATTAGGAGCCTTCTCCAGTTTCCTCAAGTCTCTTCCTTATGCGCTCTTGGCCCCTTTCACTTGCAACAGACCACAGAAGTTAATCCGTCCTAATGAGTCCGGTGGCCTTGGCAGAAGCTACCTGCCCCTCTTCCTCAGGTACAACAAATACAGTTACTTACGAGCACTTGATGTACGCTGTTCACAAGCTGGGAGAAACAATGTCACAGGATTTCGTAACTCGCACAGCACTTCGTCACCACACTTCTGTCGCACAAGATAATCGCTCGCACTAGCTCGAAAAACACAACAACAACAACTGCTTCACGGGTCACTCTTATATAGCAGGCCGGTGACTCAATAAATGGTTCTAGATCCATCAAGGGTCCACGGCTTCTCGAGGTTTCCATCGCTGGTCCAGTCACGAATCTTCTGGACTATCCCTTTGTCTTAGTAGCCCAGTTGCATAAGGCACACGCAATACAGGAGGCATGCCACAGCCCAGCCCCTGGGGCAGTTGTGACTCAAGCGGCGAGCGATGACACAAACTCACAGCCGTAACAATAATATCAAATCGATTGTATCATATGCTATTTCAGTGAATGTATGTATGAAATGTATGCACGATGAGTAATCAAATAATAATAAGGTGTCAGAAGGCAACCGCCAAGACAGTTTGTAAAAATGTTAAAAATAAGGACAAAAGTGCAAAAAATGACGATAATAATAATAATGTCAAAAGCCCGTAAAAATGGTTAAATAACGATGAAATGATGATCTAAAAGGAGGAATCGAATGTAATAACGCAAATGGCAAATAAAATATATGTCAAATAAATGAAAGTAACGTAAATGAAACTAGCACCGTCAAAGTAATAATAATAATAATAATAAATATTAAATTTTTACACTCCAAAATAAGAAATGTTGAGTTGTATACTCCGAAATGTTAATGTTGAAATAAATAATTGCATTCCGCAAAGTAATAATGAATTAAAGAATGTTGATCAAAAATAATAATAATAATAAACTCGAGTTGAACGAAGTAAATAAATAAATAAAATAAATGAAATAATTGAAATAATTGAAGGATCATTGGGATACCTTAATATGATGATGAAAAAATAACGCTACCCAGCAAGTAATAAGAATAATGCGCTAAAATAATCGGTGTTATCGAACACCAGAAAAATGAATTGTGAAGTTATGAGCTATTGAGCTACGATAAAGTAAAATGCTAATGCGAGCCAAGTTGTGGAAGACGCTATGACGATCCAAGATATATAAAAGTTGTGTTGCCGAAAAAGGCCTATAATGAATAAATGAGTTAAGTGCTAGCAAGTGAAATGAATATATCCCGTGACGTGCGTAAGTTTGGAGATAAAAGGTATAATTGTCGGAAAGTCGTCGATTTTGTTGAGCGAGGGTTCGACCCACTTAACCGAACAAGGATTCGAGTTAAGGGTATTGTTGTTGCAATCTAAGTCCCGCCGGGCAATTGCTAAATATGTATATGGAAAGTACAAGAGCTCCTTCGATATGTGATTCAACCGGAGGTCCACAGAGGTGTACCTGAGCCCAGATTCACATGGCCTGTACTATGCCAACGACGCTATGTACACCGACTAAATAAAGTATGTGAAATGAAAGGTAATGAGTTATGATCTCAAACTATGGCACGTGTCACAAGGAAAATGGAATAAATATGAATAAATAAAGTATAGTTAATGAAGTAATGTGGTAGCTTGGATACTCATAAGCTTTTGTTTTAAAGGGAAATGAAACAGTTGAAAGTTAAAGTCTATGAATGAGGCGCGGAGAAAGTAATAAATCACGTTAAACGAGGGGTTCGAGCCGCTGGCCGACCGCTCCTAAACAAGAGGGAAGAATACAATAGAGCTTTGTATACAAAGGGTTAGGGTACTGAATGGATACTAGGCGTTATCGCGGAACATGCAAATTTTTAAATATTAGGTGCTATGTAATTATGAATGAAATAATTGAATTAGTGGGTTTTTGAAAATCATCCCCACATTAAATTTGTAAAAATCGGATAATATTTGACCATAGTAGTCAAAGATAAGTTGATCATTAAATATTCGATTCCTACCTTAAGGTACATGTGAAATATAAAACGGGTTAACTCAAATTTGAGTTTATAAGGTAACTGAAAAGTGTAAAATAATAGCATATGATACATCACTAATAAACCACCCTACTGCATGGAAATAAATTGTGACGGGACGTGAATTCAAGGATGGGCATGTATTTATTTTCAAAGTGTTAAATTGTTGTGAAGACTAAGGCTTACTAATTAAAGTAACAGAACTTAAATGAATGTTTATGAAGAGATTTAAAGTAAATTAAGTATGAATAAAGCCCAGAAGGGATATTGATAATACAGTTAATTGTCTGCAGAGCCTTAGATCAAAACGATATAAAGTGATAGGCATGCTTTATGTCTCAATAAATAAAATGTTGCGGAGAGAAATGTAAATGAATACTCAATGATAAAGAGATACCTAAGCAAGGTAACGCGATAATATAAATTTATATGAATTTATTATGTATTTGATAATTTGATAATTAGAATTTTCCAAAAATGTAAATGTTTGTAAAGTATTTGTAATATTCCTGGGAGTTTTAATAAAATAAACTCATGTCTTTTATAACATGTTTGTTTTCAATGTAGTCTTGCAGATCCTAATATAAGTGCTATCATATCCAATGTGAAATCACGTTGTGAGTGGACGTAACATGCCCCGAACCGCACAGCTAGCCAGCACGTGATTGAGCATTTCCTTATGAGATGGGTACAGTATCTACAGTGAGTTTCCCTAAATTATTCAGGGTACTGCTGATTTCTCTTTTTCCTCAATTTCTAAGATTCTTATAGCACTCCAGAAATGTTCCCTGTCGCTTGACCTAACATTTACAATTTATCTACAAATTCCTCCCATGATTTCCTATGTTTCTGCCTAAGCTAATCTTCCTTTGAGACTTTTGACCCTAATCAGTCGGCAAACAGCACTCTCTTTCTGCACTTTAAGTATAACAAAACTTAATTCACAGCAAGGCAGTTGGTGGTCTGTTTCATCAAGAAACCCCTGAATACCCTAGAAGTCATTATCAATTGACTAAATTCAAAGTCAGTAATGCTATAGTTAATTTGTTGATGAGGTTCCTCTACCGTCCCATGAGTATCTGTGAATCTCCTTATGCTTCAGGAACAAATTTGCTACAGATAATACCAGGTTAGCACAGAAATCCAATAAAGATTTCACTTCCCGTTCCTCACCACACTTACCCATTACCTTCTCATACCCCACAGTTCTATTTCCTAGGGGCCGATAACCTAGATGTTAGGCCCCTTAAAACAACAATTATCATCATCATCATCAGTTCTATTTCCTATCCTAGCATTGAAATTCCCCATCACTACTACACTTTCATTGAAATTTAATATCTTTCAGTCGGTCAACACTATTGTACAAAATTGAAATGGGTATCCATTATTTATTAATCTCATGTAATATTTTTCAATCGTAATGACCATCTGAAAAAAAGTTCGATTACTAAGGCAACACTGAAAATGGCTTCAATTAACATAACTACACAATCCTTATTGTTAACTCTCACTACCATATCACTCAATGGCTCATAAAATCTGTCTACTTCATTCGATCAACCCCTTCACATGGAGCATACACTGAAACAATCCTGATTCTATTTCCTAACATTTCCAAATCTATCCACATTGATCGTTCATTTTAGTACCGCATATAAACTATACCACGGTCCAAGGCCGTCTTACTCCACACATTGCCCTGCCTCGTTTCACACCTGACAAGTATACCTTGTAAACTCCTTCTTCCTCCTCTCTATCTCACATTATCTGAACTTAACTAATGCCTAAAATATCCAATCTCATCTTATTTGCTGACTCGGCAAGTCTACTTTCTTTCTTAAATAACCACCCTCCATATTAATTGCACCTCATCGAATTCAGTTGTTTTCCACGGAGTCCCTGATCTGCCAGACGGAAGTGGACTCTATCACTCCCAAAGGTCCGAGGCTTGGTCCTTACATTTTCAGCATGTTTAGGACGTCCATATGAAGCAGCTTGCTAGCCTTACTTACACAGGGCCCCATGACTTTCACCCCAGGGAACAAAGAAGGGAGTCGCGTAGTCCAATCTGCTTGAGCTCAAGGATGGCCACGACTCAGAATTTGTCTAGAATGCCCAATCCTATTCCATAGTTACTGGTCTCTCGACTGTCGGGACCGCTTACTAGGTCACTCTGCTTTTGTCCATGGTTCACAAACCAGGAGGTGACTGCGCCATGAGCCATGAATTTTCCTTCATTTGAAGATTATTCGAACGATTATTTCGCTCACATTAAATGCATAATTATTGATTTTCTAGTGGTGGGTAGATTATTGGCTGAGGAATAACCTAACCACCAAGGGAAGATGATAAAGAAAAGGAGGTGGGTTTCGAACTGGAGAAAAAGGATGGAGAAATAGGAGGAGAGTCCCACAAAAGTTATAAATTTAACTTTAAATGCACTCAGAGGCGGTTGCCAACGCAAATCCGCTCTCTGATACCTAAAGTGGGTAAGGACCTGGTCGAAGCTGACGGGAACCGCAGCTAGGACTTGTGCGGTTTGCCAGAGAAAGGCTTTAGCGTATTCCCTCTCAAGCATGCATATGCCTACTATGGGAAAGGGTGATGAACTGACACGACAAATAGTAACAGATTTATTGCGTATTAACGAGGGCATGAACCTAGGAAGAGTTAGGAAAGCCAGGATCTTGCATAACCGTTGTATTTGCGAAATGATAAATCCAAAAACAAATATTTAATTTCTTTAACAATTCAAAGGAAGTTGATAACTTTAACAAATATATATTTTCAATTTGGTTAACAATTTTGGGGTCACAGACCTCAGAAAACATTAAACGTTTGCGCCAGGCAATTAACAATTTATTAGGTTTCAAACCTTTATAAAATCTTAGCAAGGATTTAAAATAGCGAAGATAAAAATTCAAAATTTAAAGACAATTAAGGTGATTAAAGTTTAACAATAAGTAGAGTACAAGGTGTGTACTATAAGAAATTTCTCAGTACCTGTCTTAGAAAAAGTTACAACTTCAAAAATAACAAAAAAAAAAGAGAACAGGTAGAATGAAAAAGAAGTTCCTATAACTTCTTATATTTATACAGAATTACTTTTATGATAGCTATGCAAAATACAGCAGGTCACTTACTGTGAAACCTGAAGAGAAAGTCAAAAGGAAGGTTCTAGACTTCCTATGTTCAAGTAGGAATCACGAGACAAATGGGGCAGTTTCCCTTTCGTTAGACCTAGAAATAACTCACTCATGAGTTGAAAGAATTGTTTTTCCTGATTATAAGGGAGAAACAATGTAAGCTTGAACCGTGTATAAAACACGTGGTTATGCAGAAATTAATTGATGATAAACAAGCAAGATGGAAGGGCACTTCGTTAGAGTGACACCTCATTGAAAATGATCTAGAGTAACAATTTTATTAATATGGTTTGTTAGTAGAAGGTTTAGGAAAGATCAATTGGGATTTAGGATCAATGTTCATGGCCTTATTTAAGGTAAACGGACGATCGCGACGCGGTAGAAAAGTTGAACAAGCACTAGTTATCACTATAGTCTGTTAAATGGCTGAAAAGTTCACTGTAGTAACACGAAAGTTTATGGCAAAGAAAGTTATTGCAATGATGAAAAAGGACTGGTAGCACTAGATAGGCGAAAGTCTATAGCTTGAGAAAGTTGTGGATTACAATTAAATGCGCCATAGAACATTCCAATGGTGGAAGAAAATTAGCTATTGAGCTTTAATTCAGAAGGAAGATTCTTCAATTTTCAATAGTATTCTCACAAGTGAGTGAAAAATACATGACGGCAAGACTTGTAGATAAAGTACAGGATCTGGAAGGTTCCAGAACGATCCTAATAGAAGAATGGAGCCAAAGTTAATCCAGCGGAGGAACTAGCGTGGTATTTTATAGACAGCGGGTATTAGATAATAACCCACGTGGTGAGAAGATTTCTCATTTAAATAGCTTAAGAAAAGCTACTTTTTATTAAGGTTGGCTTGGACAGACAAAGGCACAACATAGCAAATCCCGCGAAGGATGATTTTTGCCCCAAATAAGTAATCTCACACTGCCTATAAAATGATTATTGAAGTATGTAGAATTAAAACCGATGAAGATGAGGTTAAAACCTTAAGTCTGTACTTATCTTTGTTGCATGGCGAAGATGAAGTTCCCTTTGACGGATACCTAATGTGCCAACATGGCGTAGAAAGTAGAGAGTGCCTCTTGGTTTGAGGAGACTGGCTCTGGTTGAGCCTTCACTGACCAAGTCAACTGCCGACTTGCAAGTGAGACCCACTCAGCGAAGCGCGGAGGGTCCAAGGAAGGGAAAAGAGTGGGGGTAGGAGACAAAAGGAATACATATAAGCATGACCAATATTGTAAACTTAAATTCTCTTGAGGAAATGGTCTTCAAAGAGTTGATAGCAGGCGATACTAGCACAGCCTGGTGGGTGAAAGAGTAGACGAAGTTCTCTTGATCACGGAGATAATAGCTGGCGATGGCAACGAGAACTGGTGGCCAGATGGATAAGGAAGTCCTCTTGCACCACGAAGAATTGAGGAGCTTCTGAGATTCGCTGCTAGATGACGCTAGGTGGGTCATCGAAGATATATATCTAGAACAAACTCACAAAGAACATAAGAAACATGACCAACAAAGAGAAAATAGAAGATCACTGTTGGTGTTTGATAAAAAAGGAAGAAATGAACAAGAAAAGTGCATTAAAATTTATATTCTCTCGTACCGTGTATTCCAAGAATACACCAAGTGGCGGAAGAAACATAACAATATAATTTATTATTGGACATTATTTAGACCTATTTTTTCGTTTATTGTGGTAGACTTAAACACTGAGTCAATTTAAGAAGTTGGGCTAGAAGAACCAAATCACTGGTAAAGCAATATTATTTAGGTCATAATCAACCAGTTCTCGCTAACAACATTCCTTAGCCTAATACAGTGAGAACATTCCCTAATGAACGGAACTTTGCCCGGCTGTCTGGCGTGCGAAGGGTGATTAGTCACCGCCAGTTGATTAGCATCTACCGTTACACAACAGCGGTATGAGAATTGCAGCATGCGGTCATAGAATTGGTTACATTCCCAGCTGGCAAGATTCCTTAGTTGAGAGAGTTGAGAGGGTAACAGTTTTGGAGTGATGAACCAAGTACAAAACTACTTAAATCAGCCTATATACCTTGTGTAATGATCAATAATGATTGTGGAGAGGGTGCCCTCCTCCGCTGTCTACAAACCACCCGCCACTCCGTCTTTTGAACACGACTTGTAATAAAATATCAGTTGCGTCGGCCTTTGTAGGCGACATTTTTAGGATAAATAAACTGTTGCCAACCCCACGCATACGGTACCGTGTGGTGTTTTTTTTTTTTTGCTGCTCTCGCTCCACTCAATTCGTTCGCTTCGTTGTGTTAAAACGCTTTACATGCTAAATCAAACGTAACCTGAGGCAAAAGCCCCAGACCCCCTTGTTTGTAGTACAAGCAGAAACTACCAGCCAGACATACGCCAATAGTTTCTCGCTCTGCTGTGGCCTGTGTCATATATTTTGTGTACCATGCAGTGAAATGACGTCTCAGTAACGGATGAACACGCCTAATGCGCCTCTTTCAGTAGCAGTTGAGCAATAAGCCATGACAGTTACCCTCATTGAATGAACAATACATAACAACGTTAGTCACATATTTCGTATGCAGTAGTGACAATGGACAGTAACATCAAATGGTAATGACTCACAGAGTATCAATTAAGGTAAGAAAATGACATATATTAGGTAAGTGCAAGTGTACGATCCTGGTTCATCATTACCGAAAAATTACTGTTAACTCGTGGTGAAGAAATGTAGCCTATGAAGTACCCCGTGAACACGGTTAGGTATTGACCGAAACATGGAATTATCGTATTAAGAGGAAGTCTTCCAGTAGATGTGTTCGTACATTTCAGCACCGTGCGATCTTTACTTGTGGGGAACCTAAAGCTAAAGGTATAAAGAAACAATCCACGCATTCTGGAGAACGAAATAACTGCACCGATACGAAATATGAGGATGAATTACAGCGAGTGTACCAAAACTCTTTAAGTCAGTGCAATGTGTGCTTAGAAAATGAAAGACAGCATTTCCAGCAACAACTCTTGAATGCATGTAAGTAGTTATGATTAGTAAATACGTTACAAAGTGTTAATGTGTTTGCTTACACACAGTGCCCCGGCCGTCACACGGCGACTGCGATGCCCTGTTATAAAGACAA
This sequence comes from Meconema thalassinum, assembly GCA_946902985.2. Lineage (NCBI taxonomy): Eukaryota > Metazoa > Arthropoda > Insecta > Orthoptera > Tettigoniidae > Meconema > Meconema thalassinum. The sequence continues at coordinate 1,254,352 of CAMPQE020000024.1, forward strand.
GGATCTCACAGTAGTTCATGTACAGTACATTTTAGTGGACCAAGGTTCGCAGTGAGTTTTGAGATATTCTTGCTATTCTCTGAGATATTATTGACTATATTGTTGTGCTCCAAATGATCTATGTGGATGTTGGCTCGGATTCCAGAGGCTGGGGAATCCATCGCTAAACATTCCTTTTGTACTGTATATCTTATTACTGAATTTAAAATGAATGAAAATAAGTAGCCTATGTTGATGAATTCTTCGATTTCGACGTTTGACAGTCTACTATTTTCTTTTAGGTTGTTTTCTATGATCTTGTTTGTGGATTTAATGGGTATGTTGGTCTGCAACGTGTGTGAGTAGAGGTTTCTAGTGATATCGCAAAAATGTAAGGTATTTTGAAGGAAATGTTGGCTTTGAAAACATAATGTTAATTCAAGAATTGCTGTACGAATTCAGCTGTTTTGTAACCTTAAAAATGACAATTGGCCTAATAGGTATATTATTTTTATGAATCATGGATAGAGATCTTAACGTAGGAATGTTGGGGTCAATGCTTAAGAGTTTGCTTGATTGCTTATCATCTATTATAAAATTGGTGTTATTAAGTAGTTTTAGCTTCCTTTGTGAACTTAAAGTGGGATCTTTATTCATAAGGGGAGTATGAATGGCCTATCTCGATAATGTTATATTTGCTAATTTCATGACTCATTTTCTCAAGAACTACTTCTTGCAAGGTAATGAAACTTTTGCAGGTTATTTATTTATCATATGGCTAGCAACTGGGTGAATTAAAATATATGTATATATATGTACAATATATACTTCACAAGAACATTGGTTGCGTTAGCATTCATAACGAGATATCCCGTTGTTGAAGCCAGTCTAGAAAAGGAGGAGCAGCAGAATCTTGTGGTGATCCAGCATACTTCCTCAGTGGACATTGTTGAAGAGGAGCTCCGCAGTCAGAGGCAGGAGAATCATGAAGTCCCCAATTATGTAGCATGGCGTTACATCTGGCGTCACCTGCTCTTAGGCGATTTAACTTTACCCACCGGTTTCTCTTCAAGGTTAAATCCCGGAAGTCTAATAGTAGAATCTAGAATATCTAGTTTTTTATATGTTTTTATATTTTTTATCGCATGGCCTCGGGTGCCGGGTGAAAGCTTTGTTATTTGACACCCAGAGGGTAGCTTGCATGTCGAACTTCGTTGTTCCTTGAAGCACTATGAAAGTCAAGGAGGTTAGATATCTAAGCTCCTTGAAAACTAGCGCATTCTAGTAGAGAAATGGGGAACTTTGTGATGGCGGAAACTCCCGAGATTAATTTTGTAATTATGAACACGGCCTACTGAATTCAAATGGGTTCTTTGACATGTCAACATCGTATGACATGGTGTCGTAATTTTTGACACCTTTCAAAAACCACTTACCACGGCCAGGAGCGAACCTGCAAGCTTGGGGTTAGGAGACCAACACGTTGACCACTCACCCACCGTGACAAGCAGAATATCTAGATGCTTCACAGGAGCAGACTTCCCGTTTTGACGTCATTGTTCTGTGGAAATATTGTTAGGTATATTATGCCTTATTGGGTTCCTTGATCTATGACGAGTGGAGGGGATATCGTTAAGAACTTCATGAATTGGGAGATTCTGTGGGTGATTTTCTTGATGTAGCTTTTCCACTCACGTACTGTTGCTTCCTGTCGTCTTAGTTCTGGAGGTGATATGTTACTGATAGTGTGTAACCAGGGAGTTGAGGTGGATCTCAGTGTACCTGTTATGACCCTCATACTTTCATTCAGATGAGCATCGATCTTTTTAGTATGAGCAATACGGTGCCACACTGGGCCACAATACTCAGCTACAGGATGGACCAAGGGGAGGACGGTCGTGCGTAGTGAAGTTGCTTCAGCACCCCACGATGTGCCAGCCAATTTCTTCATGATATTGTTCCACGATTTGAGTTTTGGTCTGCGTTTTTCTAGTGTTTCTTGGAGGTTAAGGAACGGTCCAAGGCGATGCCAAGATACTTAGGGCTGAAATGGTGCTTAACTCATTGCTGGCAGAAGTTTACTTTCAGCTGTTGGTGGGCAATGCGGTTGCACAGATGAAATGCACACACTTCTGTCTTATTGGGATTCGGACTAAGTCTCCATTTTGTATAGTAAGCATGCATTAATTGCAAATCACTGGAGCGAATGCTTTCTCCTTCCTCAAGCATGAAGATTTGTACAGCAATTGATGCTGATGGTGTCAGGCATGTCACTGGTGCATAAGTTCAAAAGCAATGGATCTAATACTGAACCTTGAGGCAGATTTTTTTAAACTGAAAATGACTTGCTTGTCCCTTGTCCTATGGTGACCTTGAAATACCAATTTGTCAGCATATTCTTCAGGAGTTATACATGTTGTATGTAGTTACTCCTCTAGTTTGATTGAAGTACATATGCTAGGAGTTGTGATAGAATTTCTTTCTCTGTTTTATTTTTACACCTTCTTTTTGGTCAAATGTTTGTGCATTTTTCTTCAAATATACAAGCTATCACTACCATTCTAGAGGTGTGGTATTACAAGTGTATTATACGTGAAAAGTGAAAATATCAAGAGTTTATCATATATATACCAGGAGATAATGGTTCATTTGTCTGAAAAATAAAAGGTTTTCCGAAATTGCAATAAAAAATTTATTTAGATTGTAACTCCTTTTTCAGTGGAAACAAGAGCTAAAATGCGCCAGCATTGTCCGAGTGCATCCTCTTCTTCCTCCTCTTGCCTCCTTGGACACTTTGTGGGTCTTGTCGACTCGCTCCTTGTCCAGTTCCTTCAGTATGGCTCGTGTATTCCAACCAGTCTTCACTCCCAGCTCCTCCAAGACTTTCAATCTACCAGTTTTGCCATCAGCATCATACACACCAAGCTTCAATGTATGGTACCCCAAAAATACATTTCTAGGCACTCCTGTCAACACCACGTTGTTGAGTGACGCATTCACGTTTTGTGTTTTCCCTGTCAGACATTTCTTTAGTAGATCTGGATTTGCCAAATCTCCATAAACTGACATTTATAGTCAACATGACAGCCTCAGGTATAGAGTTCTTGTGGGTAAACTTATTTTAAGTTTCAGCAGCTACAGCTATTTTGTATTTACACCACTCGCCGGAAGAACGTTTCTATTCACAATTACTACTGTAAATGCTGAAGAAGAGGGATTTGCTAATCCCCCGAAACATATCCCTTAATTAAATTAACTATTTTCAACACAAGTTGATTAGGAGGAAACATAATGAAGAATGTTTCTATCAAATGCCATGCAGAGCTATTATACTTACTTACTTACTCCTTGGCGCCACAGCCTAACTCCTGTTACCAGCTGCAATCCTGGTATATATTTCTTCTCTTATGTTGTTATTATCTGTTACTATTGACCCAAGATATTTGAATTCCTTGCATTGATCATATGCATTGCCATTTAAAAGCACTTTTGTCGTTTCACTGTATTTTCTCCTGGATGCCAGCATGTACTTGGTCTTTGACTGGTTTATCTTTAGCCCCATCTCAGCGCCATACTTTTCTAACTTTCTCAGATTTCCTTCAAGATCCCGCTTCCTCCTAGCCAATATGTCAATATTATCTGCATATGTGAGATCTTGTGTCACTCGGTCCAATAATGTTCCTCCTGGGTTGCAATCTTGTGTCATTCGCATGACTTTCTCCAAGGCAATATTGAATAGGAGCGTAGAGATTACATCACCCTGGCGTAATCCCTGATTAACCTCAAAGGTCTTTGATAATATACCTTCCACCTTTACTTTACACCTGGTTTTGGTTAATGTCATTTGTACCAGTCTTATAGGTTTAGCAGGTACTCCTGCCTCTTGCATTGCCTCCCATAACTGATCTCTCCTGATGTTGTCATATGCATGTTTGAAATCTATGAACAGCTGATGTACATCAATATTGTACTCATAGCATTTCTCCAGAATCTGCCTGATAGTCAAGATCTGGTCAGTAGTGGACCTGTTATTTCTGAAACCACACTGGTAATCCCCTAAATATGCTTCCACGTAGGTTCTCAGCCTTCCTGCTATGATCTTTGCTAATACCTTATAGACAATATTAAGCAGTGCTATTCCACTGTAATTTCCACAATCTGCTTTGTCATGTTTCTTGTGAATGGGACAGAGTATTGCCGTATTCCATTCCTCTGGCATGTCTTCTTTGTTCCATATTTCCACAATAAGTTCATGTAAATTCCTTCCTAGTTTTTCGCCGCCTTGCTTGATCATCTCAGCTGTGATGTTATCTTCCCCTGGAGCTTTGTTGTTTCTGAGTGTTTTAACAGAATGTTTAACTTCCTCCAGTGTGGGTTCAGCGATTGACTCCAGGTTCGCATTTTCTCCATCTTGTTCTTGTCCTGCCCCTTCTACATCTCTATCCTCAGCAATATTTTCACTTTCCCCATCTGAATTCAGTAGTTCACTGAAGTACTCCCCCCATCTATCTAGGATCTCATTTCTACTACCAATGAGATTTCCTTTCTTATCTTTACAAAAGCTCGCCTTAGGTTGAAATCCTTTCTTGATGTCTTTAACCTAATGTAGAATGATCTTGTGTCTTGCACAGTATTCCTCTCTTCTAAGTCTTTGATCCACTGCTTTTCATAATTCCTCTTTTTCCCTCTGCATTCTTTGTTTGCTTCCTTTCTCTTCTGTTGACATACCTCCACATTTCTTCTTGCTCTTCTCTCTAACATTCTTTTCCTTGCCTCGTTTCTTTCTTCAATCTTCTTCATGCATTCATCATCGAACCATCCCTGTGTCTTTGTTTGCTTCCTTTTACCCAATACATATTCAGCTGTCTCGTGTATTATTCCTTTCACAACTGACTTCAATACTATTCTCTGTCCAATCATCAACCGTATTGAGTCTATCGGTCATAACTTTTTGATATAACTCTTTTGTGCTTTCCTCATTTCTTAGCTTCACATCATCAAATCGAGGTGTAATAGCTTTCTTGGTCTCTCTGTAGCTAGCTATCCTTTGTCTATATTTAATTCTTACCAGGTAGTGGTCACTGTCTCCATCAGCTCCTCGACAGCTATTCACTTCCAGAATATCCGAAGCATGCCGTCTGTCTATGAGGACATGGTCGATCTGGTTTTTGGGGACCCCATTGGGTGAGCACCAGGTAACTTTCCTTATATCTTTCCTTTTCATCCAGGTACTTTTGATGATCATGTTATTGCTCATTGCAAAATCGATCATCCTGATACCATTATCGTTAGAAACCTTATGTAGGCTCTCTCTTCCCGCTGTTCTCCTGGAAGCACTTTCTCTTCCGACTTGAGCATTGAAGTCCCCCATAATCACCTTCACATCATGCTTTGCCATCTCTGTTAATTCCAGTTCCAACTGTTCATAAAAGGTATCCTTTTCTGCCTGCTCTGCCTCTTCTGTTGGTGCATAAGTACATATAAGGGATATGTTGAAGAAGCGAGCTCTCATTCGCAGTACACACAATCTTTCATTAACAGGTTTAAAATTCAATATAGCAGCCTTATGCACTCTATCAATAATGAATCCCGTGCCTCCATATCCTCTATCTCCACAGCTGTAAAACAGGCTGTGGTTCCCAGTTGTCAATATTCCACTTCCTTTCCACTCTTGGATCGCAGCTACTGTTACCTTATATTTCTTCAGTTCCTGTTTCAATTTCTGTAATGCTCCAGGCTTCCCCAGTGTTCTCACATTCCAAGTAGCTAGATACATGTACCGTTTCCGTTGCCAAGGTCGTTTCTCCATCGAATCCGTCCGGCTTTGTTTGTCCTTTGGTTCCGTAACAATTGATTTTTTACGGGGTAGGGTTGTTAACCTCACACCCAACCCCCAACCTGGAGGACCAGGGTACTGCTCTTAGTCTGGCTCATCACTTTAGACCTGTCCAGCTTGGGTGGCCCTACCAGGAGCTTAAGCTCCCGCTGGCATAGCTCTGAAGATCATTTGAGCTCGAAAGCCCCCAAAACACCCGACAACCCAGATTGCCTTCTTCAAGGTGGCAGTACCGGCGGGGGGAGAGCTATTATAAGTTAACTCTAAACATGCTCAATGTTGGTAACAGTGGTAACACTGAATATTCTTAAAAATTATCTTATTGGAGAATATAGAAGCCATTAGTTAAGTGTTACTTGTTAGATGTAATGAAAATGTGTTCTTCAGTTATTTAACCAGTATCAGTGAGTCCAACACACAATCAAGGATACCCTTACTAATTTCACACTTCAATATAAAACAATAAAGTAGATGGCAAGTTTTGCTCTCCACCTGATCATCTTCTGATCCAAGATTAAATGCTGGTTCATACTACATAACAAGCTAGATTTATATAAACCCATCGGTGCACATTTCATTCAATTTACTCTTAGCATATACGAATAACAAGAAGGGCTGGTTCAGTCTGATATGCTAATTGTGTCCTTCAACAGAACATTAACGCCATGGCCCATCTATCTAATGAACAATTCATCTCATGAAATAGACGCGTGTTAAACATCATAGAAAGAAGAAGGTCGATCCGAAGTTGAACTGAGAAGATCGTGAATTTAACCTTCCGCCGGGCGCAGATGATCAGATTGATACAAGTTGACATTCTCTGTGGATTGTTTGACGACAATCGGGAGTAAAAGTTCCTTCTCGAAAATAGCTACCTGTCTCTCACACCTTTCAATTGTCATTGAATTTGACTAACTGATTTAATTGATACACTGTGCCTCTTCCTGTTTCACTGCAAAAATATGTTTGATTCTTTATGTTAGTTGTTGAGGTTTTAAGGGGCAGCATAGCGAGGTCATCTGCCCATTTTATTTGGTTATCTACATCACACAGTCAGTAACACAATACTTTAGAATGTAGAATGCGTTTATTTTAGTTTATTTTGGGGTCATTTCAACATTCTCTTACATCAAATTGATGTATTGTTTATTTAACTGTAAAAGTCCAACCCCTCCTTAACGTGGTGGGAGACGGGCAACGGCATGAAGTAGGGGATTGCCTGTAGGGGTGAAGTACAGTGGGGACTTCTGTGCCCCGGGACCGCTACGGTAGCTCTGAAGGCTGTATGGGAACCCTGAAAAGTGACGGCTTACGGGGCTCTGGTGAAGCTACGATAGGCCTAGCAAACCAGTAGTGGATATTATATTTGCTTTCAAAACAGGAACAGGCCTCGGAAAGGACGGATGCAAACTACGACGACCAGGATATGCTAATGGACTACAAGTTGGGACATTAAACATTCAGACACTGACAGGAAAGGTGGATGAGATTGTAGATGTGATGGAGAGAAGGAAACTGGATGTACTGGGCTTGGCAGAAACAAGATGGAAAGGAGAAGGTCTCAGAGAACTGAGGAAAGGGTACCGGTTGTACTGGAGTGGGAACAGTGAAGGAAGGAGCAGCGGAGTAGGAGTAGTTGTGAGAGATGGAGAGAAGGAAGAGGTAAAGGGAATAAGTGACAGGATCATGAAGATCAGAGTAACTGTGAAGAGAAGAAGCCTGGAGATAGCCCAGGTATATGCCGCTCAAGTTGGATGTACAGCTCAAGAGAAGGAAGACTTTGAGGAGGAGCTACAACAGCAGTTGAATGGTCAGAGCATCATTGTCATGGGAGATTTGAATGCAAATGAAGGAAGTGAAAGGCAAGGATATGAAAATGTAATGGGAGCAGAAGGATGGGGCAGCAGGAATGAAGAAGGGAGAAAGTTGCTGGATTTTTGCAAGAGAAACGGTTTAGTGGTAGGCAACTCCTGGTTCCGGAATAAAAGAAGAAAGCCACAAGGTAACGTGGTAGAGCAGTGATTTAACAAAGAAATCTTTGGTAGATTGCATGCTGTACAACTGGGAAATGAAGAGAAATGTCAGAGATGTAATACCATCAGAGGCCTTAGATAGCGACCACAGAATACTTGTAATGAACCTGGGAGTTGTTAAGGACAGCAAGAGGACAGAGTACCAGGAAAGGCGAATCAAAGTATGGAAACTGAAGGAAAAGGAAGTCAAGGAAGAATTCCAGTAGATAATAAGGGAAAGGATGTCAACAGACAATCCTAAAACAGGGGAAGAGGAATGGAAGGAATTCAAAAATACAATGGTGGAAGCTGCAGTGGCAGTATGTAGAAGAACAAGCAACAGAAAGCGGTGTAAAGTGACACCACGGTGGAATGAGAGAGTAAAAGAAGCTGTGGGAAGGAAGAACAAGGCTTTCAGAGTGTAGTTCCAGGAAAGAACTGATCTGGCAAGGGAAGATTATAAGATAAAGAAGAAAGTAGCAAACAAGATTGTCGCAGAGGAGAGGAAGAAGTGGATGGTAAAGTGAACAGAGATGATGGAGGAAGACAGCAGAGGAAATAAGAAAGTACTTTATGGGCTGGTCAAAAGTAAGAGAAGATGTCTGCGAGAGGATGTGATAATGGTGGACACAAACGGAAATGAGGTACACAACAAAGAGACAATCAAGACAGTGTGGAAAGAGTACTTTGAGGATTTGCTGAATCCAAATGGTCATCGGGAGGAAGACAACGTATTGGAAGATGGAGAAGACAACACAGGAATGGAAAAGGACCTGACATGGGGAGAACTGGAAATGGCTATAGACAAGATGAAAGGTGGAAGGGCACCGGGTGTGGACGAAGTGAGTGCTGAAAAGGTGAAGGTAGCAGGGGAGGTTGAGAAACAGTGGCTGTACCGTGTGATGAGGGTGGTATGGAAGGAGAAAAAGACCCCAGAAGATTGGAAGAAAGGATTAATTGTCCCAATATTTATGAAAGGAAGCAGAAAGGAGTGCAGAAATTACAGGGGAGTCACACTCATACCACACTGTGCCAAGATATATGAAAAGATATTAGAAAGTAGAATACGAGCCAAAGTGGAGAGAGAATTGAGAGAGGAGCAGTATGGATTCAGACCTGGGAGATCAACAGTGGATCTCATATTTTCCGTGAGACAGCTCCAGGAACACTACTAGGAATTTGGAGAGGATCTGTTCATGGCCTTCCTGGACATCGAAAAGGCCTATGATAGTGTGTGTAGGGAGAAGGTTTGGGAAGCAATGGAAAACATGGGAGTGGAAAAAGGGACTGTAGGGAGAGTGAAGGAGATGTATTGTGGAAGTGTGAGTTGTGTGAAAGTTGGAGGGGAAAGAACAGACTGGTTCAGAAAAATGAGTGGCCTGAAACAGGGTAGTGCACTGTCACCCTTTCTCTTTATTGCGGTTATTGACGAGGTAATGACACGGATAGCAGGAAAGATAGGAGAAGATAAGATGAAAGCAATGGCGTTTGCAGATGATCTCATGGTCTGGGGAAACAAGGAGGAGGAAATTCAGGAGCAACTGAAGGCTTGGGAAGGAATAGTGGAAGAGTACGGATGGAAGTTCAACATCAGTAATGTGAGATCCTGTTAACGACCAGAAAAAAGGACAGACCAATGAGAGGGATAACACTTGGAGGTGGACAGCTGAAGAAGGTGGAAAGTCTCAAGTACTTAGGAAGTATAGTGGAGGAAAATGGGAGAAATGACAAAGAGATTACGGAACGTGGCAGACAAGCAGAAGCATTTCTGAGAAGCATTAGGAGCTTAGTGTGGAATGAAGATGTCCCACAAAAAAGGAAGTGTTATACAGAAGCTACTATATCCCGATACTGACCTACGCTTCAGAAACGTGGATAATGAAGAAAAGAGACATAAGCAGAATACAGGCAAGTGAAATAAAGTTCCTGCGAAGTAGGATCGGAGTAACAAGAAGAGACAGGGTGAGGAATGAAAAGGTCAGGGAGATAGTGAAAGAGGAGCCCTTGCAAGGTAGGATTGAGACATCAAGACTGAGGTGGTATGGGCACTTAACGAGAATGAAAGAGAAGAAGATTCCCAAGAGGATACATGAGATGCAGATGCAGAAGAAACGACCAAGGGGAAATCCAAGAGATAGATGGCTGAAAGGAGTGGAGGAATGTGTCAAGAAGAGAGGCGAGGACTGGACCAGAGTGACAGCGGAGAGGTGGTGGGAAGAAAGGAATACGTGGCGAGGCTTAAGCCCCGAACAGACCCAGCCTGGGGCTGGAAACTGTACAAGATGATGATGAGATGATGATGATGATGACTATATAACTTTGTGATAAATAAAAACATAATTAATTTGAGATATTCTGAGTTCGAAGAACAAATCGCCGTACTATGAGATGTAACTGGTAAACTATTTCAGGCATCTGCACGTAAATGCTTAATAAATATTTCCAAACACAATTCAAGTCGTGTAATCATGTTGCTCTGCGCATACCGCGCTCAATGGAATGTTAATGATGCATACACAACGCCATCGTATGATTGTTTTTGCAGAAAACACTCTCACAACATCAACTTGAAAACAGAAACTCTGAACTGGCAAATTGCAAATCATCCGTGGAGCTTTAAATCAGATATAATTATTGCCTCGCAAAACACATAAATCCTACCTGAATCAAAGATATGTTTACTACATGTAGCACCATCGGGTAAAGGAGAAGCTATTGACATTCAGAGTTTTGGGTTAGTCTACAAAGGACAGCTCTAGGACTGACAGCAAATACCCAGGATACAGGAACGCAATAGGGGAGCTTCCGAGTAGTGGACTTCCTTTAAAAACTCATATCACAGATAATTTCTGATCTGTGCTACAAGTAAGAGGGCTTTCTACACAACAGAAACAGTTACCATCACAAATTGATTATAAGTGCAAACGTCATCTCCTTATTAACATTCATATTCGATATCATTAACAGAGTACCACACTGTTCTTATATACTTCTAACAGAGGTAACTCTGATTTCGAATGGATAGTTTTTGGCCTGCCAAATAAAAAGTGAGTATCAATATCAATGAATCCATAAAATGAAATAAAGCCTTTTCTTATTATGCTATCCACTTACTCATTTAGATGATGTCTACTTGCATCACTCGCTTCATCTTGGGTTTCTTCTTTTACATCCTAGCGACAAGAATGAATCATTAATTCCTTTACTATCGTCTGATGCTTGAACTCGATAAATAACTATTAATCTAACAGCTCACTGAAAGTAAGGTAATATCATCAGTAAAACTGACTGAGGATACATTCTTATTCTCCATTCTATTTTACTGGATTATACCAGTCATCCCTTCTTCTGAAACTTATGAATGGCATCAGTCTTCATAAGTCAAGTAAACCTAAGTGGGAGAGAAAATGTGGAGAACAGTGCTCTAAAGGATATAGTAGGCTTAAGGACTGAAGAAAGAACATTTAATTCGAAATATTCCAGCAGTTAGACTGTACGGGGATTTTACCTATCTGTTCCATTTCAATCACATATCACTAACAAGTGACTTTGCCCCCCAAGATCAATGAATATATGAATTACTCTTACAACTGCCTATATCCTACAAGACCTTTTCAATAAAACTCTGCACATTTTTGTAGAAGACTATTAAATTTTCAACTATTAAATCCCCCCGGGGGGCTCATATCTACTCCTCACCAACCATGCAGGAACGGGAAATAATAAGGGTAGAAATACATGCACACACACAGCTTAATTACTATGTAATAAGGATTTCCCAATGATTATATACAAATTAAAGTAAAGCTGATACATATCAACGGCGAGCATGAATTACTTCAAAAGTCATAAGTGTGCTCCTATCCCTTCCGGCACACAACTCCCAGCTTGAAGTGGATATAAACTCCCACTGAACCTTACATCTAAAGCTCAATGTCCTCGGCTTGGCCATAGCTACTTCAACTTAAAATAAAACATTTGGCGAGAACTTATTTCTGTGGACATCTAGGCGATCACAACTTGCTATAAGGAAGAGAATAGCTTACGAGGTATTGCATTCCTACCGTTGATATAGATTCATGTACTTACCATTAGTTTCTCAATGTGGTTATAGAATAATCTCTTACTTTTTTTTCATATCTGCAAGTATTTTATACTTGTCATAGGTGAAGTGTACATCATGTAAAGCCAGCATATTTTAATATTATTAAGATCCAGTTTCGAACGCCGGCTGTGAAAGCCTAAGCTGATATATATGATGTATTATACTTTAACTCAGTGAATAGAGTAATGGTTAATATAGAGGGAGGTCCTATGTTTGAGTCTAGCACTACTCGAAAAATGTAATGATTTACCATCCCCCTAGACGTTTTCTGCTTTCCGTTCCATACACAACATTACAGCAGACAGCTTATATTTATCATCAGTATGGTCTGAATACACAATTTTGTAATGCCTAAATACCATTAGTGAGATGTCATCCACCCGGAATTTATTACTCATTGTGGAGACAGAGCTAAAGTATGGTTGTCTAACTTCTTCACGAACATATTACAGAGTGGGCAATTGCCAAAGTTATTCAAACAAACGAAGATCATAGCCATCTTGAAGAAAGGCAAAGCAAGTGATACACCAGAGAGCTATCGCCCCATTGCCCTGCTTAGTGTGACATATAAATTACTAGAATGGCTCCTTCTCAATAGAATTGGCCCAGAGATAATCAAGAAAATCCCAGTGGAGCAGGCAGGATTCAGACCGCACAGAAGCACTACAGATCAAGTACTGTCCCTTACAACTTTCATAGAAGCAGGCTACCAGAAAAAACTTAAGACATCGGTGGCTTTTATCGATCTGACAGCAGCATACGACACAGTCTGGAAGGATGGCCTACTCTTCAAGTTCCTGAAAGTGATACCATGTAAGACGACTGCCCGACTCCTGAATAATATGCTAAGACTTTTCCAAGTACATATGGGGAATAATGTGAGCACCAAAAGATCACTAAATAATGGACTTCCTCAGGGCTCTGTTCTTGCTCCAATCTTATTTAGCCTATATATCGCAGATATGCCTGCCACAACTTCAAGAAAATTTGGTTATGCAGATGATTGGGCACTTGCTACTAGAGATACAACTTTTGAGAAAACAGAGATGAACCTAACAGACGATCTTGAAGAACTGACTCAATACTTTAAGATGTGGAGACTTACACTTAATACTAACAAGACAGAAGTGTGCTGCTTTCATTTGAACAACAAGATGGCTAATAAAGAATTGCAGGTGTATATTGGAAATCAATTATTGAGACATAATAGATTCCCTAAATACCTGGGGGTCACAATGGATAGAACACTCTCCTTGAAACAACACCTCCGCAATACTCAATCCAAAGTGAGAACCCGTAACAATATAGTCCAAAAATTATGTGGCACAACTCGGGGTTCATCGGCAACTTCACTTCGATGTACAGCTTTGGGACTTGTGTTTTCAGCTGCAGAGTATTGTGCCCCGGTGTGGTTGAATAGTCCTCACACTAACCTCATAGATACCCAGCTCAACACCACCATGCGCCTAATCACTGGCACAATAATGTCTACACCCACACATTGTCTACCTATCCTCAGCCACATCCCTCCACCAGATCTTCGACGTATAAACGCTCTCCTCAAGGAGTTCAAGAAAATAATGGATAACCCACAGCTACCAATACACTGTGACATTGCTGACATTTGCCAGAATCGCCTACGATCCCGAAATCCACCAACAAGGACTGCAATAGACTTGGAGAATACCAAATACAACATCACTAAAGAATGGCAGGGAAGACAAGATAATAGGCCTGGATCAACCTTACCACGCATTGGATCATCGTTCCCACCTGGATTTGAGCTTCCTCGGAAAACATGGTCAACTCTCAACAGGATTCGTACGGGTCACGGCAACTGTGCAGACTTCCACTACAAATGGAAAATAATGTCTTCACCTAACTGTGATTGTGGTGCCCCCAAGCAGACCATCCAGCATATCATCACCGAATGTCCTAAACGAAAGTACAGTGACAACGTGACTGACTTCGCTCATGGATCATCAGAGACAATTAACTATATAAACAATTTAGACATGAACATATAGTTTGTCTTCATAAACTAATTATCTTTTATGTGCATATTGTATCTGTAAAGCCATACTCTAAATAAGTAAATAAATAAACCATTTGTGAGAAGACAATGGCGACCAGGTCATGTCCTTTATAAGATGCAACAAATAGTAACCAAATAAGATACTTACCTCTTTCAAATCTCCATCACTCATTGAAGTTGGCATTTCTGTTTTGAAAGGAACAATCTCTGGTATGGAGTATTCTTCTATCTTGATATCCTCAGTGAGATAAGTATCATCCTGCAGACAATTACTTGTTTTACAAACACGTTCCTTTGCATAGGTGGAATGAAATCTTACACATGTTTCCATTACTTTTAATACCTTCCAAATACAACGCATAATAGAAGACTTAGGTAAGACATTTTGTAGCATATAAATTATTTAAATGTTGGAAATGGCCAGAACTTATATTTTTTTGTTGTTGTTTATGTGTCTGATATGAGCAATGTCATTAATAATATGAAGAAATATCTTGAAGGGGCATAATTTTGTGCCATTCCTTGGCTTGCAACTTGTATGACTTTGTATGATAGGAATTCTTGAGTGGACATTACGACAATAGTGTAGGGTAACATTTCTTTTAGAAGTGTAATTTTTAGATAGTTCGCAGATTTACTACCATTTTCCTGTCACTTGTATTAGTGCACCAGCAAAGTAAATTCTGAAATTTAATGGCTCTTGAATTATTATCAGGATCAGGATCTACTATTATATGAAAAAAATACAAGTCAAGTTTGTAGGGTAATGGTACAAAAAACTGTTATCGAAACTGGACGATGGTATCAATCTGTTATATAAGAGTATTACAGTCTTTGTGTTTATTAATCTCATGTAAATTTCTTTCGGGATTAGGGAAACACCTGTTACGAGTTGTCTGACTGAGAAACACTAAATTTCAATGAGCATCACCCTTCAAACTGAACAGGGAATGGAGAAAGCCAGGTAATGTAACAGACAATTATTTGTTTTGAGGGGAATTAGGGATAGGAAAGCGAAAGAGGAGAACAAATACCAAGATGGCTCGTCACTGGAAGTGAGTTGAAACTACGGACCACGTTATAGGATTTGATTAGAGTCCAGACACTTTCTGTGGACATTGAAAGGAGCCATTATCCGCCAATAACGATTTTACTGCCATCTAGGTAGGCTCTAAATTTGTTGAAAGCACATCCACTGTTCCCTTTTCTGTTGTATCCATCCTGTGGACTAGAGATGGCTTCCTGCTAGCACACTCAGCTATATCTCTAACACTCCTTCATCTGGAACAGAATTACTCCAATTCACATCTGTTAGAAAGCAGATGATTCGCGGGGTCTTGATATCACTGTCTTTCTGCCAGGCAGATCAGAAATCTATGATTCATTAGCGATCAACATCGGTCCTCGTGAAGGTGATGAAATAGAAGGGCTTCTCTTCTCGAGTTAAAGCAATATAGATCAGACAATTGAATAAAATAAACCTTTATCTTTCACACGGTACTAAAGGCATTATCAACATTTGACTCCTGTGCTTTCTGCTCCAATATTTCCTAATAGGCTGAACTACTCCTGCTATCATTTAAAAAACTATTTAATCATGGCCGCCGGTTTGTTAATCTGATCTTGATAATCACTAGCTTGTGTATCCTAGTTGAAGATACATGGAAACAATAATAGAGCGGTTAATACTTACATCAGAAAAATATTTAACCCAACTTATGTGCACTGGTTCTAAAATGTAAGAACCAAGTTAACACTGAGACAGATTTAGGGAGAGAACAAGCAAATTAATCACTCTGATTTCACAAAGATTACATTGCGCACATTAATATCATGAAATGTAGATCAAAAAGGGAAAGAGGAGTGACGCCACCTTAAAGTCACTAGCCATAAGCTCATAAAGGTGTACAGTCCTTGCAAGGGAACATCATCAATGTGAATCTTCAGGTTTTGATGAAAGTATGCACACATGTTGGTCATGCCACAAAGAAGAGATGGTATTTTATCCCCCAAGTCACAAAAACCATCCATAGAGAGGATGAAGGAACACTGGCCAGACATGGAGCAGCCCATGTGAAAGGGATTACCACGTTCTCATCTCCTCTCCAATCCATTTCACTACTATAACCAGCCTATGTACAAACTTAGAGGGCTACAAAACATTCTGGGGAAAGTGACTGTAGCAGTGCACTAGGTATGTGAGGATATGAGAACTTGCCGACCCTTCTCTTTCTTACGTGCCCAGTTAAGCATGCCGTATGTTGTCTTCTACAGAGATCACACAAGTGCACTTAGAAACTAACACCATAGATGTATTTAAGATCTAATCAATATTAGTGCAATGCTGCAACGGGATGGGGAACTGTACATTAGTGATATCCTCTTGTTGGTGTCACCCAGTGAGCACCAATGAATGTGGGCTACACACAACTTATGAATGGTATAGGATATCATCAAGTGAAGGAGGAGGTCTGACTCCTAAAGTAAATTAGGGTAAGTGACCAGCTAGTAAATATAATAGTCAAGGTAAGAAATTGAAGATGCATACAAGTTAATACTGACAGGTTCTACATTGTGCCACAGAGTGGCTCAGAAAAAAGATGGAGATGAAGATCCCAACACAAGTAGGCAGACGAAATGGCAGACCTGTGAGGGCCGATAACCAAGATGATAGACCCCTTAAAACAACAATTATCATCATGGCCATTTTGTCAAGAAGAAGGAGAAGAACTAGAAGAAGAAATAGGTGAAGATGATTACTCATTTGAAATATGATTGTATGGCCAAGTTAGAATCTAAACATTGCTTTTAGCAGGTACGAAGCTTTCCCATGGCAATCTTCCCTTTTCACCACTCGCCTATAACAAATAGGATACATAAACAGCAACACATTCACTTAAGGGCAATCATATCTCAGATGCTACATATAATTTAGTTTTAACATGGCACGTGATGTAGACTCCAAATGGACCCAGGGAGCCAGAAGAGTGAGGCTGCAGTATCAATATCTCATCAGCTACTGTTAGGTGTTCTTACAGAAAACTAGATTGAGTTATAGAAACTTCCAAATAATATTAAATCAAAAATAAAATCATTTGCATTGTTATCAGAGAGGTAATGCATTTAGTGTTCCTCTTTTTAACAGCTACTGTGTAGGCTATATTTATCTTCAAGTATAACACCAGCCTGGTCCTGTAGATTATTGGAAGCCAACCGCTAATTTGTTTCCTGGGAAGTATGAACCATTGGAAAATATAAAGATACAATAGGCTATGAGTATTAAGGTACCGGTATGTGAAATAGTAGTAGTAACATTTAACAGATCCTGGTTTACTAGTAAGTCACTGTCATTCACGTCCCATATAGCCTACGGATAGAATTGCAACTTACAATGTTCGGGAATTCACCAGAATGAGACGACCATTCTGGCTCACTCTTGATCGATGATTGTTCGTCCATTATGTCCAGGAAACTAGAACAGAGAAAGGGCACTCAACAATAAGCCCGTACGCCAAATAATTATCATTATTAATACGGTACATCAAATGATCAAATGATGTACCGGTAACTTCAAACCTCTTAATGCATAATGATACCGTACTCATTGTCCAAATATAACACTCGAGATGCACAGTAATAAGGACAGGTTGTACTGTATTTGTCAACAACAGTAAACTTATGAATATAACGCTCAATTGGCGACCATTTACTCAAAGTATTGTAATTGAAGCTGAACGTGATGATAGTATTATTCTTTTAATATTTATCGTAGCGATTGCATAGATAAATGTGGAATTGACGAAGAATGCTTGTAGAGCAGTGAAATATAACATCCTGAATTCCATTTTACCAATCCTCTGTACATACTAACCTGATTCAGGTCCAGGCGGAGTAAATGATAATAATTGTCAGACGATAAAGTACATTACAAATCTAGTTTACTGCAAGATTACCAAATAAGATTTCACTAGCCAATAAAATACACCCTCCTTGTGCTACAAAGCGCACAGCTCAAACTAGAAACATTGTCACCTTCTAAATCTATCGCCGTCTGCTGTGCGCTAACGCCTCCATACAGCGAAAATGCAGGAGTGCTATAATTCCCCACCCCTAGCCTCGCAGCGCTAGTAGGTTGATATTCCAGTCGCTCGTATCTGTTGTCATCTAAACTCGAAGAATCTTCCGACTTGCTGGCTTTGTGTTCAGGTTCGAATCTCTCTGTCATTTCACACGTGATCTTATCAAGAAACAAGGAGGAATTTTACAAATCAACTTACTTAGCACTTCGTTGTGACCGTTGTCAGACGATGATTCGCACATCATCGAGGGGGGCTAACTCAAAGCAGGCAGAACAATTGCAGTCACGTACTCACATATTCGGGTGGACATAAACTTTGCAACTGAACACAAGAATTGTTGTCATACTCCACACTAGTTGTTCACTCGGATAATGCAGCTTATCAGAAGTGTCCCTCTTGTAAATTACATCCGTCAGTGGGGAGCTAAATTTCCTTCCCCCAACCAGCTGAAAACATAATTCAGACTGAATTTCCTTTTGGACTCCGCGTTGTACGTCATCGATGCTTGTTCCATTGGGACAAATCCAAGACCTGAAAGTTTATGTACTTAATAAATGCTTTCAAATTATGTTTTAATATAATAAATTATTTATAATAAATACCATCAAATTTCGACTTACAATGTGGTTCACCGAGGTTGTTTAATATACTCTTGACTGAATCAGAAATAGAAGGCTGCTCTATCTCAGATCTCTGCAGGTCCTTAGGCTACTAGATATGACCATGTTCGTTAGAACTTCTTTGTTTTTTCGTGTAGCCTATGGGATGAGCCTGTTTTCAATATTCGGTTCAAGCTGAATATTATAGCCCTACAATCTAGCTTGTCATTGATTCCCGGGATGTGTCTCAATTTGCTAAAGAAGTACTCTATGGAGTCACTATTGAATGCCCTTGTCAGTGCGAAATTAAATCCAGAAGACGGAAGATATCTTATTCACGGAACGGTCGAAGAAGTAGTCAGCAGAATAGCTCTATAAGTTTCCTTGCTCATAAATCCAGTGCCGGATTTCTGCCTAGGCCTACAAGGCCCCGGCCTAGGGGCCCAGCCATCCTAGGGGCCCCGGTGGCAGAATCTTTACATAAGCTCAAAAGCCTGGCTTTATCGAAAATAATATTGTAATAAATATGTTTACTACATTTTGCCAAAACTGCGCGCAACAAAGCTAGAATTAGACCTCTTCGTTCCCCCTATCTCACGCCTGCAGTATCCACGCTTAGCATTGCCAATCGCAGGCAGTCCATTCTATAGGCTCCGTGTGTTGGGGCGAGAAATGCACCGTCACGCTATGAGTGGCCAAATTTAAAAGCACGATTATGCTACCATGGCCGAGGTGGAGCGATGATGCAGATAAATTTTGATTTTAAGATCGCACCGTGTGTGATATCAAATATCGCTTTCTTGCAATACCTGCTATATACATATAAAATTATTATTGGTTAAATAAGTGTTAATATATAGGCTATTATAATTATAATGATTAAATAAAAATTAAAGAAGAAAGGATGAGTTATTGGTAGCCTAAATGCTACCGGTATGGCGGATAGCCTATAACTCGTAGCTTTCATCTCATTTTAGCATTTTAACGGGTCAAGTTAATGCATAATATACCGGTAACAACCGGATAGCAACTGATTATAATATTCTCACATATAACATATTTAATTGGCACCTACTTAAAGCAATAAGTTTTAGTCCAAGATATGTTAGACTACCGTACTGCCGTTTGTAATGTGCAAATCACAAGCTGTTTTTTAGGGTCCTTTCTGTTGCGAGGTTTTACTAACTTCTCTAGGAGGCACTTCTGTTTGGAATATTCAAGAAAGGCCAACCCTCTAGATCTTATTTCATAAGTTGAACACCTAAAAAAAAAACGAAAATCCTAGTTCCAATTGTTTAATGACCCTCTCCTTTTATATTTGTTACAGAAACTACCAATGTCGCGATGTCTGACTTCAAAAAAAAAATTTAAGCGGGTTCCAGAAAAGAAAACGGAATAAAGAAAAATTCGAAAAAGAAAAAGTGCTTCTTCGTAATGTTCCTAAGTTAAACACATTCTCTTTGTCTCGTCTACGTCTAGTTTTAATTCTGGCTCTAGTCCTAGTACTAGTAGTACTAGTGCATTAGCCAGTGGCAGTTGCCGTGATGCTGCTGATGACAGTCAACAGGCAACTCCAACAAACGTGTCTGACTGCAACGAGCTACCTGAAAAAGTTATTTCTGAAAACTCCGTAATAGCAACAAAAGACGATTCTTTAGAAAATCCTGAATCTAATTCTTCTTTAAGTGTTGATCCTGCTGAGTGGATGCTAGAC
The DNA here is from genome assembly GCA_946902985.2 of Meconema thalassinum. Classification (NCBI taxonomy): domain Eukaryota; kingdom Metazoa; phylum Arthropoda; class Insecta; order Orthoptera; family Tettigoniidae; genus Meconema; species Meconema thalassinum. The sequence goes on from CAMPQE020000024.1 coordinate 1,274,711, forward strand.
GAAGTTACATTGGAGTACCTTGTTCAAAATGGCGTGAAACAAAATATTGAAGCCGAATTTTCTTCATCAAGGCGTCAGTACGCAGAAAAAAACAGGTATCTCTCGCTGTCACTTTTTAGCCGAACATTAAGCAATGGTGAAACACGACATTGACCTTGACTCATATTTTCGAAGAGCAAGGGTGCAGTGGTTTGCGCCCCTTGTAAGATGTTTGCAAAATTAGGGTCACTAGCAAATGAAGGGTACAACGACTGGAGAAACGCAGTTCAAAGAATGAAGGAACATGAGAATTCGGACGAACACAGGTCAACAATTGCGACACTATTAGCTAGGAAGAATGCTGGTGGTAGAGTTGACAAAAGTCTTTTTCTCAAACGGAAGAAGGAATAAAGTACTGGCATGAGGTTTTGAGGCGCATTGTGACTGTTGTGAGGTCACTTTCTGCACGCGGATTGCCGTTTAGAGGTTCCCATGAGATATTTGGATTTAAAAAAACAGTGGGAATTATGTTATGACCCTAGAACCTTTGGCTGAGTACGAGCCTTTTCTGGACTTACACATAAAACGACACGGTAACAAAGGAAGTGGCTCAATATCTAATCTTTCGTAAAGATATGCGATGAAATTATCAATATCATGGCAGAAGGGTTGGCGGTAATAAATACAATCGTGACTGAGATAAAACATGCCACATATTTATCAATCTCTGTGGACTCTACTTCGGATATTTCTCATGTAGATCAACTTACTTTAATAGTGAAATATGTCTCTGAAGACGAATGTCCTGTCGAACGGTTTTGTTATTCATTCAAAATTGTGGCCATAATGCGGAAAACCTGGCTGAAGTCGTCCTAAAGACATTGAAAAATCACGATTTGGATATCGCCGATTGCCGGGGGCAGTCTTACGAAAATGCTAGCAATATGTCGTGTGTATATAAAACAAGTGAACGCTCGTCCCCTGTTCGGCTCACTCACTGAATCGTGTTGGATCCTGTGCGGCAGAGTCTTGTCAAGCTACTGTATCTTTCTTCGGTATTTTGCAGTATTGTATTTATTTTTCGGCATCAACACACAGATGGAAAATTTTGATGTCGAACCTGAAGTCAAATTCAACAGTCATGAAGAGTCTTTCTCAAACAAGATGGTCTGCTCAAGCCGACGCCTGCCGAAGTCTATGTTGCTCCTGAGCTGAGATCATGGCAGCTCTTCAGATAATTGCCAATGATACAAATGAAAAACCATCTATGCGCTCTGAGGCTTCAGGTCTTCTGAATTCATTAGACTCGATGGAAACTTGCTTTTAGTAACTTCTGTGGAATGACATCTTGGAAAGGTTCAACAAAGCAAGCAAATCTCTCCAATGTGTTAACATCGACCTGGGTACGATCCTTGAACTGTATCAGTCTTTGGTAACATACCTAGAACACTTAAGGAAACCCAGTACCTTGGATCATTATGAGTCGAAAGTTATTGAAAAATCCGGTGAAAATAGCTATGCATATGACATGCAGAGGAAACGTAAGCATAAAGTCCAGTTCGACGAAGTAAAAGGAAACGAGACCGAACACTCTGGCAGGGACAAATTCAGACTTACCATTTTTAACGTCATTATTGATAGACTAATTACACAACTACGGAGACGCGGATTTGCTTATGAAGAGTTAAGTAAAAAGTTTGAATTTCTTACGAAACTACATCGTTTGGAATCTAGAGACATCTAGAGACATCTAGAGCCAGAAACCTTATAACTATTTATCCGGGGGGCTTGGATAGGACTTAGGAAAACGAGTGTCTGCACCTGCAAGCTCATTTGTCGTCGAACGCTGAAGTTATGGAGTTATCGTCACTGAAGCAATAAAAATACTTATCGGTAAAAGGCTTTTTGGACATTTATCCAAACGTAGGAATTGCGCTCCGAATGCTGTTGTGTACACCAGCGTCAAACTGCTCAGCAGAACGGTCGTTTTCAGAGCTAAAGAGAGTAGAGAATTACTTAAGATCTAGCGTAGGAGAGAACAGGTTCAATTCACTCTCTGTAATGTACATAGAGTCAGAAATAATGCAGTCAATTGACTATGATGACGTCATTCATTCTTTTTACCAGAAGAAAGTTCGTCGTATGATTCTATAAATTTTATAGAATAACGTAACTATAGATACATAGACTGTATTATTCTGATTTTTATTAAAGTTACTAGCAGAAGTACCCGTTCTTCGAATGGTGTTCGGTGTTAACACCAGACATTATAATAATAATTATAATGTTATTGGTGTTACATCCCTTTTAAGTACTGTTGCTTTTAGAGACGCACCAGACATTATCAATTGAGCTACTGTTACAATGGTTAGCGGCTTGTAATTCCTTCATAAGTTTATCAGAACGAAGTTAATTTTCTGGGAATATCGCACACACTGTTAATTTAAGGGCCTTATGATGTGGTTTTCGGAGACCCTTTATAGACTCGCGAATTTTTTGTCTCATATTGAGAAGTGCAACATATGCTTTGGTCGTCCTTCTAGGATAATTTTTATATTTCGCCTATTTTAGCATGTATTATGAGAAGTTTTTCCCTATATCCACCCTTCTACTGTATGAAAAGTACGGTGAAGAGTTTTATAAATGATTAGTGTATTGACTCATGTTTACCACACCTAATTTTACGATGCACCAAGCATCCGAACATGAGTTATAGGCTTACATATGGATACACAGAAAGACAGACAGACAATTCTATTGTCTACAACATATCACCCAGAAATCCAAATATGGGTATATCTACCACACAGTATCAAAGAAAATCATACTTACGATGAACCCGTATGTCGACAAAAAAAAAGATTAGTTGAAATGTACTCTCAAACTAAATTCACCTTACGTGTACTCCCTGACATGAAATAGAATTGAAAGTCTTGTAGATGAAACGCAATACACGTCACATAAAAACTGACCCTCTACGTTGTGTTGGGTCCCCATACACAGGAAGACCTCTATCATAAATTATAAAAGCTTGTGGTGCATGAAAATTCAGGTTCTTTAGTCTCAAATGGCCCAAATTCCTAAAAGCCGCAAAAAATGCTGATTCAATTCAGGAATTTTTGAAAATAATGTTGTGGTTTGGAGATATAATAGACCTTCTGTACTATATGTCGCACGTGAAAATTGCATGAAAAAATCCTAGATTACCCCTTGACCCCCTTAATTGCATTGGTGAATTATACAGTCTACGTTGGTTCCGTGATAACCTTATATTTGCAAACTTTCACAGAAATGTAATAAATGTAATAAATTGCTTCTTACTGAAATAGATGGAAAGTTGGATGCCACCCCTTGAGATAATGTCGTCATGGTTACCGATTTGCATTCCTTCATTAGTTTGTTAAATTAAATTTAATTAGTTTTCTGGGAATGTTTCAGAAACTGTTGGTTTTAGAGCCTTATAATGTAGTTTTCGAGGACCCTCGAGTTTTATTTCTGGCACCGAGGGGCTTTGTCTCGTCGTTGTACGCCATAATATAATACTACTAACAATAATATAATATAGGGATAGGAATATAATAGAACTGCCATACCACACCCGCAGGTGTAAATCGCGTGAAAAAATTCTAGACTACCCCTTGACCCCTTATGAGCAATTTACATATTGATGAAATTTACAGCTTAATTTGGTTCCATAATAACCATCTAGCCGTTTGCAAACTTTCACACTAATGTAATTAATGGAATTGCATTGCTTCTTACAGCAATAGATGGACTTCTGAGAATCTGTTGCCATGGTTATCGGCTTGCATTCGTCCAGTAGTTTATTAAATTAAATTAGTTTTCTGGGAATATCTCAAAAACGGATGGACGTAGGACCATAAAATGTGTTTTAGGGCCCCCAAATGTTATCTCTCACATTGAGGGGCTGAAAAGGAGCTTTGTCTCGTCCTTCTACTCCTATTTCAGCATGTATTTTAAGGAGGTATGCCCCCTTTTATGATAGGTACAGAGAAAAGATACATCAATGATTAGTGTCGTGCCTCTGATGGATATCTGTACCAAATTTTGCGTTGATACACCCAGCCGTTCTCGATTTATAAGGGAACAAAGTTGTCCACAGACAATCAAACAAACAGACAGACAGACCAAAACATTATTTTCGCGCGCATCTATCATAAAACAGTCTGAAACGTGTAAATAACTCAAATTTCCGTAGAAATTCAGAAAAAAAACAGACAAATTTTCTATTTATATATGTAGAGATATACTGCACCGCTCGGTGTTGACCGTGTTTTATTGCACAAATTTAGGTTTTACTCGCTAACCGCTGGGGATACACGAAAAGTGTTAAGGAACTTTTGGATAGAAAATTGAATGTTAAAGCTCATGTATGCCATCAAAAGGTTGCTATTTCTTAGCGTTCTCTTTTTATTTGAAATGGAAATATCAAATTTTGAAACCAAAGGGTGTAGTGACGTCATAAATGTGGGTTTTACTCGCTAACCGTTGGAGATGAACGAAAAGTGAAGCTCGTAAGTACCGTCAATAGTTTGCTATTTCTTAGCGTTCTCTTTTTATTTGATAAGGAAATATGAAGTTTTGATTTAAGTGTGTAGTGACGTCACTAAAATGGTCGCCATTTTTCAATAGTGCAAATTATCGAAATAAAATGCATCCTATATGTAAACCTGGTAAATCAGCTATATCCATGCAAAATTTCATTTAAATCGGACCAGTGGTTCTTCCGTTATTGAGTAGCACACAGACAGACAGAAAGACAGACACACACCATCTCATTTTTGTATATTAGTATAGCAGAAGTACCCGTCCTTCGAACGGTGTTATATATTAACACCAGACATTATCAATTGAGCTACTGTTGCAATGGTTAGCGGTTTTTCATTCCTTCATAAGTTTATCAGAACGAAGTTATTTTTCTGGGAATACCACACTGTTAATTTAAGGGCCTTAAAATGTGGTTTTCGGAGACCCCTTATAGACTCGCGAATTTTGTGTCTCACATTGAGAAGCGCAACATATGCTTTGATCGTCCTTCTAGGATAATTTTTATATTTTTTGCCTATTTTAGCATGTATTTTGAGAAGTTTTCCCTATATCCACCCTTCTACTGTTTGAAAAGTACGGTGAGGAGCTTTATAAATGATTGGTGTATTGACTCATGTTTACCATACCTAATTTTACGTTGCACCAAGCATCCGAACATGAGTTATAGGCTTACATATGGATACACAGAAAGACAGACAGACAATCCTATTGTCTACAACATATCACCCAGATATCCAAATATGGGTATATCTACCACACAGTATCAAAGAAAATCATACTTACGATGAACCCGTATGTCGACAAGAAAAAAGATTAGTTAAAATTTGCTCTCAAACTAAATTCACCTAACTTGTACTTCTTGACGTGAAATAGAATTGAAAGACTTGTAGACGAAACGCAATACACCTCACATAAAAACTGACCCTCTACGTTGTGTTAGGTCCCCAAACACAGGAAGACCTCTTTCATAAATTATAAAGGCTTGTGGTGCATGAAAATTCAGGTTCTTTAGTCTCAAATGTCCCAAATTCCTAAAAGCCGCAAAAAATGCTGATTCAATTCAGGAATTTTTGAAAATAATGTTGCTGTTTGGAGATATAAAGGAAGATTGTAGTTTTACGTGACCATTAATCGCGAGATCATAAGCCACGGGACCTCCATTTTACGTGGAATCTGAACCACAGGGCATGTCATTTCACTTTGAAAATGTTTGGAGATATAATAGACCTTCTGTACTATATGTCGCACGTGAAAATTGCATGAAAAAAATCTAGATTACCCCTTGACCCCCTTATTTGCATTGATGAATTATACAGTCTACGTTGGTTCCGTGATAACCGTATAGCCATTTGCAAACTTTCTCAGAAATGTAATAAATGGAGTGACATTACTTCTTACAGAAATAGATGGAATAGATGGAAAGTTGGATGCCACCCCTTGAGATAATGCTGTCATGGTTAGCGATTTCCATTCCTTCATTAGTTTGTTAAATTAAATTAAATTAGTTTTCTGCGAATATTTCAGATACTTTTGGTTTTAGGGCCTTATAATGTAGTTTTCGAGGACCCTTTAGGGCCCCCAAGTTTTGTTTCTGGCACCGAGGGGGCTTTGTCTCCTCGTTGTACGCCATAATATAATAATAATAATAATATAATATAGGGATAGGAATATAATAGACCTGCCGTACCACACCCGGAGGTGTAAATCGCGTGAAAAAATTCTAGTGTACCCCTTGACCCCCTTAAGCGCATTATACGTATTGATGAATTTTACAGCTTAATTTGGTTCCGTGATAACCTTCTGGCCGTTTGCAACCTTTCACACCAATGTAATTAATGGAATTGCATTGCGTCTTACAGCAATAGATGGACCTCTGAGAATCTGTTGCCATGGTTACCGGCTTGTATTCGTTCATTAGTTTATTAAATGAAATTAGTTTTCTGGGAATATCTCAAAAACGGTTGGTTTTAGGGCCTTAAAATGTGGATTTCGGGGACCCTTCAGGGCCCCCGAGTTTTGTCTCTCACATCGAGGGGATGAAATGATCTTTGTCTCGTCCTTCTACTCCTATTTCAGCATGCATTTTAAGGGGGTAGGCCCCCTTTTATGAGAGGTACGGAGAAGGGTTACATCAATGATTAGTGTCGAGCCTCTGATGGATATCTGTACCAAATTTTACGTTGATACACCCAGCCGTTCTCGAGTTATGAGGGAACAAATTTGTCCACAGACAATCAAACAAACAGACAAACAGACAGACCAAAACATTATTTTCGCGCGCATCTATCATAAAACAGTTTTAAACGTGTAAATAACTCAAATTTTCGTAGAAATTAAAAAAAACAGACAAATTTTCTGTTTATATATGTAGAGATATACTGCACCGCTCGGTGTTGACCGTGTTTTATTGCACAAATTTAGGTTATACTCGCTAACCGTCGGAGATACACGAAAAGTGATAAGAACCTTTTGGATAGAAAATTAAATGCTAAAGCTCGAGTATACCATCAAAAGTTTGCTATTTCTTAGCGTTCTCTTTTTATTTGAAATGGAAATATGAAATTTTGAAACCAAAGGGTGTAGTGACGTCACAAAAGTAGGTTTTACTCGCTAACCGTTGGAGATACACGAAAAGTGATAAGGACCTTTCCGATAGGAAAATAAATTTCAAAGCTCGTGTGTGCCATCAAATGTTTGCTATTTCCTACCGTTTTCTTTTTATTTGATATGGAAATATGGAATTTTGAAACCAAAGGGTGTAGTGACGTCACTAAAATGGTCGCCATTTCATAATAGTGCAAAATATCGAAATTAAAAGTATCCTATATGTAAACCTGGTATTTCAGCTACATCCATGCAAAATTTCATTTAAATCGGACCAGTGGTTCTTGCGTTATTAAGTAACAGACAGACAGAAAGACAGACACACACCATCTCATTTTTATATATTAGTATGATTCAAGTCGATTAAAATTTATATGTTCCGTACCAGTGCATTTAAATTGTTAAATTTCCAAAATAGCTTCGAGATTGTGGGGGGCCCAAATGTCAAGTACCTAGGGGCCCTGGATCTCTAAGTCCGGGCCTCCATAAATCCCATGGCCTTTTCATGACTCGATTCATTGATCTTTGCTAGATACGACGGAAATTCCTCTTCTAACCATGAAAAAGTCTCTCGTCGCTCATGTCGAAGAAATGCATTTTATCGCGATACTGACTAAGGTTTGTACTTCTTAAATCGTGAATTCCAAACCATTTCTTAATTATTTTCCAAAAAGTCATAGTTGTGCTTCAGTTCTCAAAGGCTTGTGCTTTAAAATGAGAAGAATGGTTCTTCAGGCATTCCAAAGTAGTTATGACTACCGTAGAGAATACTTCTTTCGCCCTTTTTACGTTCATTTTCTCAAAGTTGGTCGGTGAAACATGCTTTCTTGTAAGGAAGGGGACGGGTTTGCTTATTTCCTTCGACAGCAGTTTATACCGTATAAATTTTCTACATACTCTCCAGTTATTTCTTCATGTCCTTCTGCCATGGTCATTTCTATGAGACTGTTTCTTACATTCATTAAAATGTGAAACTGATCGAAAGCCAGAAATAAAGGGGTATTTTGATTTTCAGGATGGCATAACGGTGGCTTTAATACTTTTCCACTCGACAGACCTCTCATCAAATTTACATTAGATTTATGATTGTCAGTAACTAATCTTACAGTAAACTCACGAAGCCACAAGTTTCCACCTCTTTCATTACTGACAGAGTTGAGTGTTAAGTTCCAATCCCAAAAGTATTTTAGAGAAGAAATATGCCCCTGGATTATTCTGTAACTGGTAGATAAGCCACAAATCAGGAAGCACAGTAAGTTGTTTGCAAGAACCGTTCGAGTTTCTTTTGCATCTGACGGGTATGAACTGTTTTCACACCTGAGAGCGTCGGCATGAGTAGAGGTGTCCTGGCCACCGAAAAGTGTGTCGAGCTTCTTGTTATACTGCAATTGCTGCTTGATGTCAATCTCGTTAACAATTAGAGAGCACATTTTTTCAATTTCGTTCAGCCTTTTAGAATCTAGCAGAAGCCTGTTTCTCACTAAATCTCCTACTCCTGTTTCACATGAAGTGTCCCCTATGTAACGGCTCAGCGTGTTATTCGATGGTAATTTAAATAAATTACTTCTGGCGAAAATGTATCATTTACATGAAATGGATTCCCATATTACACATTGCTTTACTGAATCTTCTGACCATCTGGGTGATTTCTTGTTTTGGATTGCAATTTGCTCTAAAGTGCATGAACATTTGGAATTGGAAGGGTCACGCTCGTTAATAATTAGTATATATTTTAAAGATGCATGGTATTGGTTATCATACTGGTGTAGTTATCCCTTTTGGGATTCTAGTTCCATTTCCATTTTTTAGCCTACTTTCGATTTTTGCAAAAAATGAAAGTAGACTTATGAGATCAACACAGGGCGAAAAAAGTGTGTCTGTCTGTGTGTGTGTATGTGTGTGTGTGAGTCTGTGTGTGTGTCTGTATGTGTGTGTGTCTGTGTGTGTGTGAGTGTGTGTACTCTGAATGTCTGTCCCCCCCTATCAATTCGAACACGGTGAATGCGAATTGAACGAAATTTGGTACAAAGGTAGCACTAGCAAAGGACACCTCAGTGTCATGTTTTATATCGCCGCCATCTTTACTAAAACTGAATGGCGGCCACTCAAACGTTCAAAACGTAAAATCAAATAACGACTAACCAAATCATCCGATCTCTACCAAATTTGGTAACAACATACCTTCGTATAGGATGCGTCTTGTGACCAAACTACAAGGTCGTCCGCCATACCATTTCAGGATGGCGGCCGTGCGAATTATGCAAACTTTATAATCCATATCATGGGACCCACCAGTTCCGATTATCGAGCCGAGAATCGTTTTAACTGTTCTAAAGGAAGAGGCACGTTCGAAATTAAAAGTTTATTTTGTAATACTATAGTGCAGACGTGATTTTAAAAAGCTGAGCTGATTCACTAATAAGACAAGATGGCAGCGGATATCTTGTGCCTGACTTATATTTCACTAATTTGAGTATTGCATGCAATATAGCGTACTGTACAAAATAAATAAACTTTGTATGAAATGCTTTATATATAAATAATATACTCCAGTGATGAAATCGTTTAGTATAAATCATTATTTGCTAACAAGTTCTATGTAAGTCATTTTATATAGAACGATATTCGTTGACACAATTAGCTCAGTGGTAGAGCGTCAGCCTATCGCTCAAATGCCTATGGTTCAAACCCCATCAGAGCTAGGTTTTTTGCTTGAAATGTTATATGTTTATTGTTTTGTAATGACTCAGATGTTTTAAAATTAAGCGTTATATTGTGCATATTATGGTGTAAAATATATATTTAATTAAAACATAATTCGCCAGCAGATTTACTCGAGACATCTAGCTGCCAAAAAGGTAACTAGATTAACTTCCAGATTTTATTGAAAAGTTTCTTCTTCTGGCCGCTAGAATGCACTCGCTCTGTTAGGACACGGCCGACTGAATACGAACTGCGCATTCAGTCGGCCGTGGTTAGGATTATATTGTTCGATATTTCACCACTAGATGGTACGACTAGTCTACGAGGGGCTCCATTGATTACTACACCATTGGCATTCTATGCGCATCGAATTTGAAGAATGACAAGATGATACTACGATACATTTTTACTTTTTATTTTAAAGGGTTTGTAACAGCCTATTTTGCGTTACTTGAAAATGTTATTTGAAGTAAAGAACAAAACGATTTCACATAGTAGGTGTTAGTTCAGGTTATTAATTACTACTTTTATTTGAGGCAAATAGCAATCGAAAATATCCACATAGTTTGTATACACACGTGTCTGTAGGGTCATGGAAAGATTTGTTAATTCAATTAGGGTTGTGAAAGCCATGCACAACCAGACGTGTAAAGACATGCCTCAACTCAAAGTTGGATGTTGCCCACGGCAGGTCGTATATGTAATAATAATAATAATAATAATAATAATAATAATAATAATGTTATCGGTTTTACATCCCTTTTAACTACTGCTGCTTTTAGAGACACCGGGGTGCCGGAATTTTGGCCCGAAGGGGATCTTTAAGGTGCCAGTAAATGTACTGACACGGCTCCCTCGCATTTGTGCACCCTCAAATGCCAGCTGACTGCGCCAGGATACGAACCTGCAACCTAGGGCCCAGCAAGCGAGAACGTTACCGCTGAGCCACGCAGCCAGTCCGGTCGATTATGTCTCCAGATCCATAACATTCTTGATATACTTCTTATCTTTCTTTCTTCAATGATGGTAGCAGTTTTTATCTAGGTTGTGGCGTTTGGTAGAGGTAAATCGTTTCTAAGGTCTTCAACAAAGAATAGTTCTATTATACTCTTTGATAATAACGAGTTATAACTATACTCATACATTTAGGAGAAAGTAGGCTATATGTTCTTTACTGAACATCTTGTTTAATTTTGTTATCGACACGCCACAGTTTTGATATAAGTGAATATAACTGTCTTCCAGCGTCAGATAATTTATTACGTGCTTGACTGTCTGAACTTCAACAGACTTGTTACCATGACCTCGGAAACCAGAAACTTGGTCATCGTTAGGATTATCAACTGATTCAACTCCCTCCGTCAGGTAGGCCGCGTTGGCTAAGGGCATAACGTCATTACTATCGTGAAAATTTCCAACGGAATCGTCATCTCGCTATCTTTTCTTGCCATGTTTTCCGTCATGTTTCATGATATTTCTTCTCTCTAATGTTGATTTCGGTACTTTATGTGCAGGATAATCTTCGAATACCGGTGGGAAGACACTGTCCTTCAATTTCTTTATTTTCAGCCATGGGCGATAATCAGACTCAAGAAAATACCGCCCACATACGTGAGAAGCTCTTGACTCAAAATTCGGTCAAAATTCTTCTCAAGAAATATTTTTAAACCAATTCTGTCTTGATTCTGCATCACTCGGGAATTCATGAAACGAAATGCGTTTTACTTTCCCGCTCTTACTCTTGCAGTATGGAACACAGCAGTATACGATCGTGGCTAACAATCACCCACGACAATTAAAATGATTACTTCTCTTCGACATGATTATCAGCTATTACTATACAAAATACCTATTCATGCTGTAGAGACTATCCATAACAAGATATTACGTCGGCACAACATAAGATTGGTATTTAAATTATCTTAATTAAACATACCTGTCTGTATAATCCATAGGCATGACAAAATTATGGATTCGCAGTGAAAATGCTGTAACTACTGTAAGTAATACAAAATATAAACACTTGGTGATCACCACTGCACTTCTCACATTATACAACTCATCTGACAAATAACAAAGGTGTCAGATATTAAAATTAGAGACGTAAGCGGAATATTGCGTACTTGGACAGGCTCACACTCGGCTCAACTTAGCAGCACTACTGTCAGGAAGATCGTCAAGTAGGGGACGTTCGTTGCTTAGCACACAACTCGCGCTGAATGGGAAAGGGTAGCAGACGGCGATGTCTATAACTAAAATGAGGGTAACATAATGTCGTCATAAGGCTCAAGGCTGCTCCTAGTCGAAAGGACATACCAGGACCGACTACAATATCTCAGGAAAAAATGGCGGTAATCCTAGGGGAGCAGTTCTTGGCGCCGGCAGACATAGCACAATCGCGATAATGGTAAATCCAAAGTCACACTTTCGAATAATTTATTAAACTACACCGTAATTGATAGGTTTCACCTAATAAATCAAACATTTCGTATGTAAGACCATCAAAGTCCCCAACGATCAACGATAATAGAGTTGTTCCGTTTGAGGGGATGGACATGGTGGTCATTTGGCCCCCTGTACTTGGTTGAGTGTGAATGTTAGTCTCATAACCTGCGTTAGTGTATGCATTTGTAATTCTGGTGAGGATTGACAAGACGGTGGCCGTGGCCTTCAGTTAGGAACCATCCAAACATTCGCCTGGAGTACAAGTGGGGGAAACTGGAAACAACTTCCAAGATGGCTGAGGAGGGAATCGATCCCGCCTAGTCTCAGGTTTGCCTCACGAGTCTGAGTATACCCCGTTCCAGCCCCCAGACCAGAATTAGATATCTTGGCAGAGCCGGGACTCAAACCCGGACCTCCGGGCGACTGCCAAGAATGCTAGCCAACGCAAATAGATAAGTATCTAAAAATACAGACATTACATAACGATAAGGCAATTATGTCTAGCTTATATAAAATACTTTTAAACGGTGATACAAGAATGCAAAATAGGATTACTAAAGTATAAATAAACCTTACATTACGTGATTTACTTGCTGCTGAATAATGACTGAGAATACATACATGCCAAACTATCGTACACAGCTGGACGAATCGAAGGCATGGATGAAAATACATCAGAGTTGACAGCAACTAGTATGTAGGTTTTTACCCTTTCATATTTATAATCAAAACGTAAGGTTATAGGGCTCTCTCCAAGTCTGCAGTGAAAAATATAAATGCTGAAACACTTCTGAATCAAATGTCCTTAATCGTATGAGAGGACTCCACTTTGACGTAGTCTGTTTGACTTCAGATATCTACCGAACGAATATAAAAATGTTTGAACTTAGAGTGTTCATCATCATCATCATCATCATCATCATCATCATAATCATCATCACCATCATGATCACCATCATCATGATCATCATCGTATACCAACTCCAGTTTCCCGGATGCAGTATATGAGCCCCTCCATCTCCGTCGATCCACGAATCATTCTTCGTTCACAATCCTCTCCCAATCCTGGCCTCTCTCCTGTACATCCTTCTTCACCAGATCTGTCCATTGTTTTCTAGGTCTGCCAACTGTATCCTCCCTCCTAGGTCTCTCTCATACTCCCTTCTTGCAGTTTTGTTGGCAGTCATTCTCTGTTAAGTGTTATGACCTGTCTCAAACCCAGCCGATCATTCTAAGCCCCTGTCTCTTCTCTTCGATAATGAGCATTTGTTTAAGTGTAGTAGAAATTAAACAGGTCTGATGAAGTGCTTGTCATACCTGACACTAAACAGATATTCACTGGCATTGAGAACATGCTAAACGTTCCTGAAGTTCAAATAACATGCTAATACACTATCGTTGGGGTTAAATTATGAGAAGCGAGAGTTATTTCATTCTATAAACATATTAAAACCAGCTCCAACTCTGTTCAGGAAATTTTATGTATCCCTCAAGCATTGATAAAACAGGATGTTCGTCCTCCTATTATTATTTTTGATTATAAGAACATTGTGGCTATAAATACATTGTTTAAACAGGGAATGATTCTGTCTGAGAATAGAAATTAAGTTCCAAATGGTGGACAATTGTCAGTTCTCAGCATTCCATGAAGGGAACATACATTAGGAATGTGTATGTCAGTCCAATCTACGGCCCGAATGACACCAATCTTCCATTTCTGGAGATCATAAGGAGTTTATGTCATACGTCATAGACTGTTGCATGGATGTTGATTCATTCATGGGCTTTGCGACATCGAGGTCATGTTGTCCCTTGTACCAGGGAGTGTGTGCGTGGACTCTTTTTAATTCCTACTGTAGACTAATATGTCTCCAAAATGTAATACAAAGGTACAAATTTCACTGACGGAATCGCTATATAGTACGCGCCAATTACTCGTACCGATGATACATGACCGTTAAGAAAAATTATAAGACTAGAAGCAGTTTACGCTAAACGCTCAAGAGGACAAGCGTCGTAATATTCACAGTTATCATTTGTAATACTTTGAATAGACTGTTGTACCTGGTGATCACCAAGAGGTGTCTTTCAAAACAAACGTGCCAATCGAAGCCTAGTTCTATTTGCGTCCGATATTACTCAAGCGCTATATTTACTCACGGTAAATCTAATTGAAACGAATTGTATAGAGCACTAACATCGCAGGGAAACAATAATTATAGTTAACAGGTTTGTACATACACAATTCCTCATGGGGGGCTGTTTCCCAAATGATGAACACTCGCTCTCCACACTCTCATGTACACTTACACTCGAACTCACTTACTCTGTCCACACTCGGTCTCGTACACTCGCTGTTTTGGAACATATAGTGCCTGCACTCGCTCTATCTGGGCCCGGCACGCGAAGTATGATTACAGTTGAACGTTTCATGTTTACATACGTTGTGATCTGATTATCACAAATAAGAAGGGGTACTTCGTGAATTTGGCTCTGGCAACTTAAGTGTGAGAATTGCAGGGAAATGTGTAGCCGTGTGATGTAAAGGCTCCTAAGTCTGATGAAAGATAATATAATTAGTAGAATTTTTACCCTGCTACTGTTTCTGCTCTGCCCCATGAAACAATTATAATACATACTACAGTAGTGTATATTGAAGAATAAATCCTACATGTATTCTTATGCATTTTACCGCCATTTAGTCCAATGGGATAGTTCTCAATCAATCGATAACGACGTAAAATTTTAAATTAGATTAAGACCGTTTTACTGTTCCTGTTTCATAGAATGGTCAACTTTGCAACTCCTTAGACTTCCTTCCTAAGAATATCTTACCTTTAATTGGTCGGGGATTTGCTACATTGGTAGACAGAATTCTGTTCCTCCACGAGGCAGGCTGCGTAATGGTTATTTAAAACTTGCCCACCAGTTTTACGGAACCAATGCAAGGTCATAGAAGATTTATGAACAAAGCTTAGCATGTGAGCTTACGCGTTTTTTACATCTTAGAGCCTACGTCTCTTGTTGCCAATTCTACCAACAGAACGGCTTGAGCATTATAGACGGTGATGGAAACAGGTTATAGTCTATATTAGTGATGCCCTGAGTTAACTTTTGTTGCACGTGGGAATGAAATAAACTCGTCAACAGAATGCGTAATTTTATTTTTCATGATTACGCCTTCCTGCTGTGACCTTAGGTCTATTTGTTGATTGTCACGAAATGTATATTATTGAATTTGGAGTACCCCAGGGATCGGTTTTGGGCCCACTACTCTTTCTTCTATATATCAATGATATAACACAGAACGTTCATTCACATAAGGAAATTTTGTTTGCGGACGATACAACACTCGTAATAAAAGATGAAACTAAACAGGTCATACAGCAGTCTGCTGACTCCGTTACAGGAGAGTTAACCAAATGGTGGGTAGATTATTGGATAAGGAATAACCCACCCACCAAGGGAAGATGATTAAAAAAAGGGAAGTAGGTTTTGGATTGGAGAAAAAGGATAGAAAAATAGGAGGAGAGTCCCCCAAAAGTTGTAAATATAACTTTAAATACCTTTAGAGGCAGTTGCCACTGAAAATTAACTCTCTGATACCTAAAGTAGGTACGAGCTTGGTCGAAGCTAACGGGAACCACAGCTAGGACTTGGGCGATTTGCAAGAGAGAGGCTTTAGTGTATTTCCTCCCAAGCATGTATAAAACTACTATAGGGAAGGGTGATGGTCTGGCAAGACTGATAGTAACAAATTTGTTGTATGGTTTTTCAAAGCAATTCGTTTTTTCAAAATAATTCGAAGAATGCCAATAATTTAAATCAGATTTGTTATTTCCAATTTTCAAAGTTGTGGAATTCTTGAAAAGGCAACCAAGTGCTTCCAAGAAGGAGAATGATAAAAGATTACACCTGGGGAAGTAATTTTGTTGAATGAACCAATGGTTGCAATTAGAAATGGCTAAACTTTTACTCAGCGAGGAGCCGACTAAAAGTTTAGACAAAAAGAAACACTTATCTTTTGGAAAACTGACCATAAGTTTTCGGAGAGGATCTCCACAAGCAGGTAGCTGGCTTAGCGAGCTTTACTTGCCTTACTGGCCAATTAGAATTAGCTATTAAAGCTAAAAGAAACTTTAGTGAGGTGGAAACTAAGATTTCTTGCTCAAATGCAAAAAGTGGTGAAAGCCCTATTAATGGATTTAATAACATTGAGTAGGAAGAGTCAAGGAAGACAAATCTTGCCTAATCGTTGTACTTGCGAAATGATAAATGTTTAATTTATTAAACAATTCAAAGAAGGTTAATGAATTTAATAAGTATGTAATATATTTTTGACAAACATAGTTCATTTGAATTTTTTAACAAATGGGGTCACAGATCTCTCAACATTAAACGTTTGCTCCAGGCAATTGACAATTTACAAGGTTTAAAACCTTACATGTTTCTAAAATCTTTATAAGATTTAAACAAATAACCAATGAAGTAATTAAAGTTTGAACGTTAATTGGGGTACAAAGAGTGTACCTTAAGAAATTCCGGAGAGAATATTCTAGGAAGAGTGAAAACTTCTAAAATAACAATAAGAAAACATGAAAAATAAGATAGAAGTTCCTACAACTTCCTATATTTAAGCTGCATTACTTTTATGACCATTATACAAGAGGGCAGGTCATTTACTATGAAACCTGAAGAAAGTCAAAAGGAAGGTTCTAGACTTCCCACGTTGAAGTAGGAATCACGAGCTAAATGGGGCAGTTTCCATTTCGTGAAACCTAGAAATATCTCACTCAAGAGTGTAAAAAAATTGTTTTCCCTGATTATAGGGGAGAAACAATGTAAATTTAAATCGTGTTTGAAACACGTAGTTATACAGTAATTAATTAATGTTAAACAAGAAAAAATGGAAGGGCACTTCGTGAGTGACACCTTATAGAAAAGTTACAATTTTATTAATATGGGTTGTTAGTAGAAGGTTGAGGAAAGTTCATTGGGATATAGGATCAATGTTCATGGCCGTATTTAATATAAACGGACGATCGCGACGCGGTAGAAAAGTGGAGCAAGCACTGGTTATCACTATAGTCTGTAAAGATTGATGCAAAGTTCACTGTAGAAACACGAAAGTTCATGAGAAAGAAAGTTATTACAATGCTGAAAAGAACCGGTTGCACTAGGTAGGCGAGAGTCTATTTCTTGAAAATATTGGGAATTATAATTAGATGCGCCATAGATCATTCCAACGGTGGACGAAAGTTAGCTATTGCAGTAATTTGTAAGGAAAATTCCTCATTTCAAATATTATTTTCACAAGTGAGTGAAAAATACCTGATGACAAGACTCGCAGATAGAGTACAAGATCTGGAAGGTTCCAGAACGATCTTAGTAGAAAAATGGGGTTAAGAAAATCCAACGGAGGAACTTGCTTTGTAAATTATAAACAGCGGGTATTAGATAATATCCCACGTAGTGAGAAGATTTCTCATTTGGCAAGCATAAGAAATGCTGCTTTTCACTAAGATTTGCTTGATTAAACAAAAGCTCAACATGGAAAATCCCGCGGAGGATGATTTTGCCCCAAAATAAGTAATTTCACACTGCCTATAAAAGATAGTTAAAAGCATGTGGTCGGTAAAATCATGAAGATGAGGTTAAAACTTGAAGCAGGTACTTATCTTTGTTGCATGGCGAAGGTGAGGTTCCCTTAACCGATACTTAATGCGCCAACATGGCGTAGAACGTAGAGAATGTCTCTTGGTTAGAGGAGACTGGCCCTAGTTGAGCCCTGACTGATCGAGTCAACTGCCGACTGAGAAGTGAGACTTGCTCAACGGAGCACGGAGGGTCCAAGGAAGGGGAAAAGAGTGGGGGATAGGAGACAAAAGGAGAACATATAAACATTGCCAACTTTATAACAAAAAATTATGTTCTCTTGATGAGCTGGTCTTCAAAGAGTTGATAACAGGCGATAATAGCGCAGCATGGTGAGTAAAAAAGTAGACAGAGTCCTCTTGCTCAAGGAGAAAATAGCTGGCGATGGTAACAGGATCTGGTGGCCAAATGGATAAGTAAGTCCTCTTGCACCAGGAAGAGTTGAAGAGCTTCAGAGATTCGCTGCTAGATGACGCTAGGTGAGTCACAGAGAATATATATCTAGAACAGACTCATAAAAGATATAAGCGACCTGAACACCTAAGAGAAAACAGAATATCACTGTTGGTGTTTGACAAAGAGGAAGGAAAGAACATGCAAAAGCATTGAAAATTATAATCTCTCGTACCGTGTATTCCATGAATACACCATACTGGAAGGGGAAAACACCAACAGAGAACAAATAAGCAGTTAGACATTTAAGGGAAGAGGAGCGATCAAAGACAAGGGTCTTGTAATCGGACCGTTAGTGGTCAAGACTCTGACCACCCTGACTCTCCCATCTCCTCCAGGATAACACTCGGTCACTCTACCAGAGATCCAAACTAGAGGGGGAGAAACATCCTTAACCAAGACCAAGTCTCCCACTTTAATGTCGGGACTGGAAAGAAACCACTTCTGTCTCCGTTGCAAGGAAGTTAAATATTCCAAGTTCCACCTCTTCCAAAAAGAATTACGGAGGGCTTCAAGTTTACGCCAAGCGATAGGTAGATTAGAATCCCTGTAAGAATTGGGAAGAGGAGGAGGGGCAGAAAGAGAAGTGCCGATAAGGAAGTGACCAGGGGTGAGTGGAAGTAGGTCATCAGGGTCATTGGAAAGCGGAGTTAAAGGGCGAGAATTAACAACACCTTCAATCAGAACAGACAGTGAATTGAATTCTTCATAAGTCAGAATTCGATTACCTAAGACTTTTCTTAAATGACGTTTAGTGAGCTTTACGCAAGATTCCCACCTACCACCGTGGTGAGGAGCGTAGGGAGGTATAAAGCGCCATTTGAAACCTTTTGAATAAGAAAAATTAGAAATTTGTTCCATGGCAGGAGAGGAAGTGAGAGCTTTCTTCCAAAGGGAAGCTGCGCCCTGAAATGTGGAAGCGTTATCAGAGAACATCTCTGAAGGAACACCACGCCTAGCGGTGAAGCGAGAGACAGCTGATAAAAATTAAGAAGTAGAAGCATTCGTTACTAGTTCCAAGTGGATTGCGCCAGTAACCATGCAAACAAAGAGAGAAACATAAAGCTTACAAAACAATTTGCGTTTAGCTTCAGGAGAATTTCGTTGATATTGGAACGGACCCATATAGTCCACACCAGTTAAAGTTAATGGGCGTATAGGAGAAGAGCGAAAAGAGGGCAGATCGCTCATTAATTGAGTTTTGATTTTAGGTTTCGCTTTGAAACAAGGAATGCACTTGTGAATTACAGAAGAAACTTCATGAATTCCATTTATAATCCAGTACTTTTCCCTTAAGAGGCAAAGCAGAGTGCGTGTACCAACATGAAGATTACGATAATGAAAGTCACGTATAATTAAGGAAGTTACGTGATGTTTGGAAGGCAAAATAACGGGATGCTTTTTGACCTCAGAGAGTAAAGATTGCGAGAGCCTCCCACCTACCCTGAGTAACCCATGGTCAACAAGGAACGAGGCTAAAGCACGAAGACGGCTGGATTTGGGAAGATCCCTTTTAGAAGAAAGCAAAGATAATTCAGAAGAAAAGGCTTCTTGCTGTGTTAGTTGTAAAACCTTAATGGTAGCGAGATTCAATTCATGATTGGTAAGGTGTGGTTTGGGGAGGAGAGGTTGGTCAACCACTAAATATTTCCATCTAAGGAGATAGGCGATAATTCGTATTAATTTATGAAAAGAAGAATAGCGGGACAACAGGGGATGAGAAGCGTTGGAAACAAGACACGAAGCAATAGATAGAGGTACTTTAGCGTCGGGTACGTTGGAGTTTGTAACTGGAGGTTTAGAAGGCCATGAAGAAGAGTCTTCGATTAGCCACGAGGGGCCATGCCAGTACAATTGGGAAGTTGCCAATTGAGAGGGTAAACAACCACGAGAGATAATATCGGCTTGATTATCCGCACTGGGCACATGCCTCCATTGACATCCAGAAGAAAAAGTTCGAATTTTAGAAACCCTGTTTGCAACAAAATTTGCCAGTTTGAGGGGTTTTTGTCGATCCAAGAAAGGGTGATCATGGAATCGCTCCAGAGATAGATTTGCAAGAATTCGACTTTTAATACTGCCCGTAGTTTTTTAACAAATTCTGCAGCCATGAGTGCAGCGCACATTTCGAGCCTAGGCAAAGTGATAGTTTTAAGAGGAGCGACCTTTGATTTGGCACAAACAAGGTTGGAAACTGGAGATCCATAGAGTGAATCGTGATGAACTAAATATGCACAGCAACCATAAGCTTTTTCGGAACTGTCCGCGAACACATGAAGGAAAAAGGATAAATTAGAATGAGAGCTGATTAAATTCCTAGGAATTTCAATAAGGGAAAGATCCAGCAAATTGCTGCGAAACGAGAGCCAACGATTAAGAAAAGAAAGAGGGACAGTATCATCCCATTCACATTTAAGCGACCACAGCTCTTGCATGAAGAGTTTGGCTATAACGATAACTGGGGCAAGGAATTGAAGCGGATCAAAAATTTTTGCAATTTCAGATAGGATTTGTCTTTTTGTATTAGGAAGCTCTTCTGCGAGCGAAACTTTATAGATAAGAGTGTCAGTGCTAGTGCACCAGTGAACTCCTAGAGTTTTTATAGATTCGGAGTTTCCACAAATTTCGACAGAAGAAGGATCTACGTCTTCGATGGGAAACTGAGCAAGAAACTCAGGGGAGTTGGAGTTCCACTTATGAAGTGGGAAACCTCCATTCCTTAACAATGCCTGAAGTTCTAAAGACACAAAAGAAGCTTCCTCCAAAGAGGGGAAGGACTGCAAATAATCGTCAACATAGAATGACGTAGTTAGTGCTTCAGAGGCTTTGGAATTAAATAAATGACCATCTTGTGAGGCTAGCAAGTGTAGGGATCGGATAGCAAGGAAAGCAGAGGGTTTTAAGCCATAAGTAACCGATTTCAAGCGAAATACCTTAATGGGCTTACTGATTTCATCACGCCACAAGATTCATTGAAGATCTCGTTGTTCTGGTTGAATTAACACTTGACGGTACATCTGTTTTATGTCGGCTATAACAGCTATGGGAAATAACCGAAAGTTTAAAAGTATAGCGGATAGATCTGACTGAATAGCAGGACCAGAATAAAGAGTGTCGTTAAGGCTGTTGCCATTAACGTCGGGCGATGAACCATTGAAAACAACTCGGATTTTATCTTTTACAAGAGGGTTCTTCCACACGGGATGATGATTTAAATAAACCGTTTCAATTGGGGGGTGCGATTCATCATCAGATTTGTTAACAACTTCCATATGATCCAAGCTTTCATACTCATCCATGAAATCAGTGTACTGCTGTTTGACAAGGGGTTCTTCTTTGAATTTGCTCTCGATAGCAAAGAGAGCTTTGCGAGCTTTAGGCTGAGAGTTGATAAGTTTGGGAGGATTGTGTAATCTTGGCATTTGAACAACGAACCGGCCATCAGAAGAACGAGTGGTGGTGTTCAAAAAAAGTTGCTCACATAATTCATTTTCTGAAGAGGTGACATTAGGAGAATCAACGCTTTCAAGCCTCCAAAACTGTTCTACGTCAGTGTTGGAGAAATAACATTGCGATGCAGGTTGGAGAGAATAATGGGGAAGTTGCCCTGTGACGATCCATCCAAAATTAGTGTCTCTGGCGACCACGTTTGAGGATAACTTACGAACCTGTTTACGTAGGCAATTCCAGAAAACATTGGCACTAAAGAGTATGTCAATAGGGTTCTGCATATAGAACGAAGGATCGGCTAGCCTTAAATGCGAGGGAATGTTTAACCCTGAAATATCCACAGAGTGACTTGGAGTGTCTTCTCCAATGCTATTGAGAATTAGACAATTAAGTTTAAAGAAATTGTTTCTATGACAAATATCTCTTATGGTTAGTTTTGAGAATTGTAAAGCTTGCGATTTTGAGCTGTTGATGCCCGACACATTGATAGAAGTGGGGTTTACTGGCAGGCCTAGTTTTCTAATCAAGGAATTAGACACAAAATCATGAGTTGCCGCTGAATCTAGAAGACCGCGTGCACGGACCCAGTTGCCAAAGTTATCCTGAACTTCAATTTGGACAGTAGACAACAATACTTGAGCACTGCGAATGGACTTGGCATTCTGAATATACGATGACGCATTAGAACTGTTAGCACTATCATTATTCGGAGAAGTAGATGCCGTCGATGATCTTGCCTGATCATGACGATGTAGCAAAGTATGGTGAGCCTTTTCACAATGGTAGCAAAGTCTTGTGGACTTGCAATTAGAAGCAGAATGCGTGGGCGCTAGGCAGTTGAAACAATGTTTGTTTTGAGCGACTAATTTTCGTCTGTCGTCGACTGACATTTCTTTAAAAGATTTGCAGAGGTATTGGGCATGGGGATCTTTACAAAGTATGCACTTTACAGGTTCGTTTAAACTTTTGCGAGGTTCGCTTTGCGTGTTTAAAACAATAGAGCTAGCAACACGACGTTCACTAGACCTAGTTGGGTAACCAGTAGTGTTTGATTTAAACTTGGATGAGCTGAACCCGGGTTTTTGGGTATTGGACGCTGAGCGTTCACTTTTGGGTTTGACGGACATTAATTCGAATTTGGAACTAGGAGATGAAGGTTCACTTTGATTAGCTAGAGCGGTTAAAAGTTGGCATCTAGCGTTTATGAAAGTAACTAAATGCTCGTAAGTGTAGTCGTCTTCTTTAGAAAGTTCAATTTCCCAAGCTTTGAGGGTAGCAGCATCAACTTTAGAAACCACTAAATGTATTAGGAAAGTATCCCAATAATTAGTAGGTTGATCTAGTTGGGACAAAGCCTTAACGTGAAGTTGTGTAGTGTCAACTAGAGTACGTAAACTAGTGACGTAATTGTGCTGTGACGCAGGTAGATTGAATAGAGCCTTTATATGGCGCTGAATACGTAACCGTAAATTTCCATATCTTTCCTTTAATAAGTTAAAGGCAATGGGGTAATTTTCGGCACGCAGAGGAATTGCTTCGACCAACTGCAAAGCTTGACCTCGGAGAATAGATCTCAAATAATGAAACTTGTAAATGACTTGAATGTCTTCATTGTCATGAACAAGGGAGCAAAATAATTCATAGAAAGAATCCCAAGCAGATTCATCTCCAGAAAAATGGGGTAAATCAATTTTCGGTAAAGTTGGTTTGGGCTTGTGAGTACCCTCACAGAAAGAAGTTTGTGATTCGTGAAGGGAACCAAGAACAGAAGCGTCCTTTTTCTGCTCCTCTTCGAGTTGGCGTATTATTTTGAAAGCAGAACCTATGCCTTCGTAATATTGGTTTTCTACTTCGACTCGATCTTCTGTTTGATTGAGCATGCAAGTTTCTATTTCAGTTTGAATGTTGCAGTAGTTTTCATAAGAACGTTCAAAATCCCTTACACGATGTTTCAACAAGTCTAATTGATCTTCTGAGGGATCCAATTCTTTTATGTACTTTTTGAATCGGGTAATTTGCCCTTTATAGGATGCTCGTTTAGAAGTAAGTTTTTCATCCTTATCCTTATCAGTAGGAGCCATGTTAAAGAAGGTAGATTGAAATGTAACTCACGAAACTGTGGAACCTTGGAAATGCTGTCAAGCTGGCAGCAGCAAATAAGTAGAAAGAACGGGACACACCAAAGGAGACAGGAGCAGCCTCTTTCCCCTTCACAGACTTTGCATGATGTAGTTATAGCTGAAAAATTCAAAGCAGATATTAATAATTTGCAAAGTATTGTCAAATGACACTTTTTTAGAAAGAAAAAATGGAAAATGGACTCTCCCGGGTTTCGGCACCAATTTTTGGGTAGATTATTGGATAAGGAATAACCCACCCACCAAGGGAAGATGATTAAAAAAAGGGAAGTAGGTTTTGGATTGGAGAAAAAGGTTAGAAAAATAGGAGGAGAGTCCCCCAAAAGTTGTAAATTTAACTTTAAATACCTTTAGAGGCAGTTGCCACTGAAAATTAACTCTCTGATACCTAAAGTAGGTACGAGCTTGGTCGAAGCTAACGGGAACCGCAGCTAGGACTTGGGCGATTTGCAAGAGAGAGGCTTTAGTGTATTTCCTCCCAAGCAGGTATAAAACTACTATAGGGAAGGGTGATGGTCTGGCAAGTCTGATAGTAACAAATTTGTTGTATGGTTTTTCAAAGCAATTCGTTTTTTCAAAATAATTCGAAGAATGCCAATAATTTAAATCAGATTTGTTATTTCCAATTTTCAAAGTTGTGGAATTCTTGAAAAGGCAACCAAGTGCTTCCAAGAAGGAGAATGATAAAAGATTACACCTGGGGATGTAATTTTGTTGAATGAACCAATGGTTGCATTTAGAAATGGCTAAACCTTTACTCAGCGAGGAGCCGGCTAAAAGTTTAGACAAAAAGAAACACGTATCTTTTGGAAAACTGACCATAAGTTTTCGGAGAGGATCTCCACAAGCAGGTAGCTGGCTTAGCGAGCTTTACTTGCCTTACTGGCCAATTAGAATTAGCTATTAAAGCTAAAAGAAACTTTAGTGAGGTGGAAACTAAGATTTCTTGCTCAAATGCAAAAAGTGGTGAAAGCCCTATTAATGGATTTAATAACATTGAGTAGGAAGAGTCAAGGAAGACAAATCTTGCCTAATCGTTGTACTTGCGAAATGATAAATGTTTAATTTATTAAACAATTCAAAGAAGGTTAATGAATTTAATAAGTATGTAATATATTTTTGACAAACATAGTTCATTTGAATTTTTTAACAAATGGGGTCACAGATCTCTCAACATTAAACGTTTGCTCCAGGCAATTGACAATTTACAAGGTTTAAAACCTTACATGTTTCTAAAATCTTTATAAGATTTAAACAAATAACCAATGAAGTAATTAAAGTTTGAACGTTAATTGGGGTACAAAGAGTGTACCTTAAGAAATTCCGGAGAGAATATTCTAGAAAGAGTGAAAACTTCTAAAATAACAATAAGAAAACATGAAAAATAAGATAGAAGTTCCTACAACTTCCTATATTTAAGCTGCATTACTTTTATGACCATTATACAAGAGGGCAGGTCATTTACTATGAAACCTGAAGAAAGTCAAAAGGAAGGTTCTAGACTTCCCACGTTGAAGTAGGAATCACGAGCTAAATGGGGCAGTTTCCATTTCGTGAAACCTAGAAATAACTCACTCAAGAGTGGAAAAAAATTGTTTTCCCTGATTATAGGGGAGAAACAATGTAAATTTAAATCGTGTTTGAAACACGTAGTTATACAGTAATTAATTAATGTTAAACAAGAAAAAATGGAAGGGCACTTCGTGAGTGACACCTTATAGAAAAGTTACAATTTTATTAATATGGGTTGTTAGTAGAAGGTTGAGGAAAGTTCATTGGGATATAGGATCAATGTTCATGGCCGTATTTAATATAAACGGACGATCGCGACGCGGTAGAAAAGTGGAGCAAGCACTGGTTATCACTATAGTCTGTAAAGATTGATGCAAAGTTCACTGTAGAAACACGAAAGTTCATGAGAAAGAAAGTTATTACAATGCTGAAAAGAACCGGTTGCACTAGGTAGGCGAGAGTCTATTTCTTGAAAATATTGGGAATTATAATTAGATGCGCCATAGATCATTCCAACGGTGGACGAAAGTTAGCTATTGCAGTAATTTGTAAGGAAAATTCCTCATTTTAAATATTATTTTCACAAGTGAGTGAAAAATACCTGATGACAAGACTCGCAGATAGAGTACAAGATCTGGAAGGTTCCAGAACGATCTTAGTAGAAAAATGGGGTTAAGAAAATCCAACGGAGGAACTTGCTTTGTAAATTATAAACAGCGGGTATTAGATAATATCCCACGTAGTGAGAAGATTTCTCATTTGGCAAGCA
This sequence comes from Meconema thalassinum, assembly GCA_946902985.2. Lineage (NCBI taxonomy): Eukaryota > Metazoa > Arthropoda > Insecta > Orthoptera > Tettigoniidae > Meconema > Meconema thalassinum. The sequence continues at coordinate 1,300,988 of CAMPQE020000024.1, forward strand.
TAAGAAATGCTGCTTTTCACTAAGATTTGCTTGATTAAACAAAAGCTCAACATGGAAAATCCCGCGGAGGATGATTTTGCCCCAAAATAAGTAATTTCACACTGCCTATAAAAGATAGTTAAAAGCATGTGGTCGGTAAAATCATGAAGATGAGGTTAAAACTTGAAGCAGGTACTTATCTTTGTTGCATGGCGAAGGTGAGGTTCCCTTAACCGATACTTAATGCGCCAACATGGCGTAGAACGTAGAGAATGTCTCTTGGTTAGAGGAGACTGGCCCTAGTTGAGCCCTGACTGATCGAGTCAACTGCCGACTGAGAAGTGAGACTTGCTCAACGGAGCACGGAGGGTCCAAGGAAGGGGAAAAGAGTGGGGGATAGGAGACAAAAGGAGAACATATAAACATTGCCAACTTTATAACAAAAAATTATTTTCTCTTGATGAGCTGGTCTTCAAAGAGTTGATAACAGGCGATACTAGCGCAGCATGGTGAGTAAAAAAGTAGACAGAGTCCTCTTGCTCAAGGAGAAAATAGCTGGCGATGGTAACAGGATCTGGTGGCCAAATGGATAAGTAAGTCCTCTTGCACCAGGAAGAGTTGAAGAGCTTCAGAGATTCGCTGCTAGATGACGCTAGGTGAGTCACAGAGAATATATATCTAGAACAGACTCATAAAAGATATAAGCGACCTGCACACCTAAGAGAAAACAGAATATCACTGTTGGTGTTTGACAAAGAGGAAGGAAAGAACATGCAAAAGCATTGAAAATTATAATCTCTCGTACCGTGTATTCCAAGAATACACCATACTGGGAGGGGCAAACACCAACAGAGAACAAATAAGCAGTTAGACATTTAAGGGAAGAGGAGCGATCAAAGACAAGGGTCTTGTAATCGGACCGTTAGTGGTCAAGACTCTGACCACCCTGACTCTCCCATCTCTTCCAGGATAACACTCGGTCACTCTACCAGAGATCCAAACTAGAGGGGGAGAAACATCCTTAACCAAGACCAAGTCTCCCACTTTAATGTCGGGACTGGAAAGAAACCACTTCTGTCTCCGTTGCAAGGAAGTTAAATATTCCAAGTTCCACCTCTTCCAAAAAGAATTACGGAGGGCTTCAAGTTTACGCCAAGCGATAGGTAGATTAGAATCCCTGTAAGAATTGGGAAGAGGAGGAGGGGCAGAAAGAGAAGTGCCGATAAGGAAGTGACCAGGGGTGAGTGGAAGTAGGTCATCAGGGTCATTGGAAAGCGGAGTTAAAGGGCGAGAATTAACAACACCTTCAATCAGAACAGACAGTGAATTGAATTCTTCATAAGTCAGAATTCGATTACCTAAGACTTTTCTTAAATGACGTTTAGTGAGCTTTACGCAAGATTCCCACCTACCACCGTGATGAGGAGCGTAGGGAGGTATAAAGCGCCATTTGAAACCTTTTGAATAAGAAAAATTAGAAATTTGTTCCATGGCAGGAGAGGAAGTGAGAGCTTTCTTCCAAAGGGAAGCTGCGCCCTGAAATGTGGAAGCGTTATCAGAGAACATCTCTGAAGGAACACCAAGCCTAGCGGTGAAGCGAGAGACAGCTGATAAAAAATAAGAAGTAGAAGCATTCGTTACTAGTTCCAAGTGGATTGCGCCAGTAACCATGCAAACAAAGAGAGAAACATAAAGCTTACCAAACAATTTGCGTTTAGCTTCAGGAGAATTTCGTTGATATTGGAACTGTAACGATTCGATCCCATAGCTGTTATATTTAAAGGGTTATTCATTTATTATCATGTTATTATTATTATTATTAACTAGTACATCCATGAGATGATTTTTATATCAGATAATTGTAAGCGGTTTTGATTATTATATTCAATTAGATTTTTATTAACAATTACTTGTAAAGAGACGAAGTATTATATATTGCAACAAGACTGGCGATATGGACTAACCCTGTGCGTCACAAACTGAACGACGTAGTAAGAATTTCACCACGGCAAACTGCGTCATTTTCCTGAGATGTTAAGAAACACACTATGGTGTAACCAACACGCCATTTTCTACGGTATATACGCGTCAATATATATATTGCAAGTTATGAGTCAAGAATGGAGAAGGCTAATAGAGAGGGAAGCTGTGACACCACGTGACAAGGAAGTCATTAGTATTTGTACCTGCAACATCGGACAAGAATGGCATTGATCTACAGCTCTTAATGAAGGAAGGAAGTTGTAACCTTGTTTTCTGGGTCCTAATGGACTGAGCACCGAGAGTCGACACTGAACGATGTCTTGCCGACATCTATATCAATACATAAGGGGTTATATCCCTGATCAAGAGTCTTTCTACAGATGGCAACGTACTTAATGAGGATATTTCATAGTAATTGAGGTATCACATCATTTTTTTAAACATAAGCGACGTAACAACGAGATCATCGATCATTTCTTAAATATGACGAGTCTTCGACTGGGTGAGCCAACAATTCAATAAAACTATCGTCTCTATTATAATTTAACTTCATTTAACTTTCAATTCATTTTAATATTCATTTTCTTTTAAATAATTAATTGCCGCATTGAGTAATTTTAAATTCAATTGTGTGACTATCACTATTCTGTTTTATTAATATTTTGTTTTTGCATTTAATAAATTCATTCTCTTCAACGTAATGCCTATTTCTTTCATTGTAGTTGGTACTTTAAGGCAATCATACTCCTTGATTAAATACGGATTGGTTAGATGACTTTGTCTCACTACGGCCCGGGTAAGTGGTTCTCGACTCTACTGCTGATAGCCGAGGTTAAATCAATAAATTTCGATTCACTATCTTAAATAGGAATCTGGCGCTCAACAACTTATTATATTACACTATCACAGGTAAGGTCACACCACAGTGTATATTATTTATTCATATCATGTTTGTTTTATTGAACCACAATAGTCATCACCACGTTTAGTTAACTCATTAAAAATGTTACATTTGGCGCCACAAAGTAGGGCACGAAAACCATTCGGTATTTAGTCAGAGGAGTGTATAATTTCAGTGCAAATTGTCAGTGCTTTTGGGGGACAGTGAAGTGAAGTGAAATTTTGGACGGGCAATTGTTATACGGTGTACTTCAAGATGTCGGAGGAGGAACAGAGGCAGTTGAGAAGTAGGGATGCAGTCAAGAAAGTTAATTATAAGGAGGTTGATAGCGGTAGCGATGTTGAGAGCGTAGAGAATAATACCAAGATGTCGGAGGTAAATCTTGAGAATAATCCTGAGAGTAATCCTGAAAATAATCCTGAGGTTAACCCTGACATGAATTCAGAGGAAAATCTCGAGACGAATACAGAGGTACATCCTGAGACTAGTGGTAGTCAGGAGAAACAGAAGTCCTTAGAGGTCCATGAAATTTCATTAGCTGATATCTTGAGGGAGATGAATAAAAATAGTCAGGAGATGAATAAAAATAGTAGGGAGATGAAAGAAAATATTGGTAGGCTAAATCAAAATATGGAAGAGAATAAGAAAGATAATTTAGAAAGTAGGAAGGAATTCAATGATAAATTTGAGAAATTAGATAAAGATATGAATAAAAATAGTAAGGAGATGAGAGAAGAGATGGGTAGGCTAAATCAAGATATGAGTAAAATAAATCAGAAGCTGGAAGAGAATAAGGTAAAACTAGACAGTGTGGTTAAAGTCAATGAAGAATTAAGTATGAAGTATGATATGCTACAGGAGAGTATTCAGGGGGTGAAACAGGAAATCAGAGGTGAAATTAAGGAGGAGGTAGAGATGAAGGCTAAAGATATTATTAAGACAGTAGATAAGAAATTAGAAGCAGCAGAAAGTAGGATTCAGGAAAGAATAGTAACTGTGATTGAAGAGAAAATAGCAACTCAAGGTGAAAGTTTTAGCAAATTGGTAGAAGTGGAAACTAGGCAGGTGGTAGAGACTTTAGGGGAAACTGCAGTAGAATCAGTAAAGACAGCCTGTAAGGAGACTATAATTGAAAGTAGAATGGAGTCAGACGAGATTTTAGGTGAAAGCAAATTGGAATTAGCGGAGATTTTAGGTGAAATCAGATTAGAGTCAGACGAGATTTTAGGTGAAAGCAAATTGGAATTAGTGGAGACTGTAATTGAAAGTAGATTAGAGTCATTGGAGATTGTAGGTGAAAGCAGATTGGAATCGGAGGAGATCTTAGGTGAGGAACGGCAAATAGCGGAGATTTTAGGTGAAATCAGATTAGAGTCGGACGAGATTTTAGGTGAAAATAGATTAGCGTCAGAGGAGATAGTAGGAGAAAGCATAGTAGAGTTGAAGGAGATTTTAGATGAACGCAGGATAGCTGTAGAAGAGACTATAGAATGTAGCGAAAAAGAAGTGAAGAAGATGAGAGAAAAGATAGGGATACAAGTAGGTAAGATAAAGAAAGTACTAAGCACCCATGAGATTAAGATGCAGACAATCATAGATAAATTAGATAGGCAAACTAGGGAAGAATTTAGTCCTGTGATAGAGGAAGTTAATATGAAATTATTAGTGGCAGAGAAGCGTGCGTTAAGTCATAGTCAGAAGAACATAATTAGTAAACAGGTTAAGAGGAGGAGAGAGATAGATAAGAGGAGAAGCAATGGGCAACGGCTAAAGAGAAAATTAAATATTAGTAGTGGAGAAGTGAAGGGAAGACATGTAGGTAGATATTTTAGAAGTAAAATGAAAGAGAAGAGAATTAAGTTGTTAGTGGAAAAAGAAATCAGAATGAAAGAGAGAAAGAAAGCATATGATGTGCAGTGGCGTAATGAATTAGCCAGACTTGGGGAAATGATAGGAGGAAAGCCGAAGTATAATGTTACTGTTGATGAGTGTAGTCCGAAAGAGGTAGAAAGTAATGTTATAAGAAAAGAGGAAAATGGAACCCTAGAAAGAGATAGAATTGAAGATGAAGATGGTAAGAACGGTGAAATGCCAGAGAAAGTAGTGATGTAAATTTATATTACCGATAGTTACTCTTCCGTATGACTTAAATATTAAGTAATGAAGTTTTATATGATTTAACAGAGGTAGATAAGGAACCTGCTGTGTGTAATTTTAATTCAGTCGTGAAGTTAGGATGGTAAGGGGCGCGTAGTGCCTACGCTTATTGATTTAGATTGACTAAAATTATTTAATTTGGAAGACAAAGGTTGTCGTGCTATTGAGCAATGCAGGTAAGTTGAATGTAGGTCCTTAAACTGCAGGTAAGTTGGATGAAGTGAGAATTAAATTTTAAAAGTAGGAAGGTTATTACATAGGTAAGTAATCGAAAGAAAGTAGTAATAATTATTATGGCAGCCATAATTATGAATATAATGGTAATAAAGATTTAATTCAAAAGTGAGTTGAAGAATTAGGTATTGATTTAATAAAGAAGTTTCATTTTGAGGACAGCGAGATTATCAGTGGATATATTTTGAGAAATTTATAAGTGGTTTAGAATTGTTAATGGTAATGCGTTGTATGAATTAACCAACATCGGGTTGAAATGAGGAAGTAGTAACTAATTAGGACATCTGGTACTTGTTGACAGATATGTGTGTGTGTATGTGTGTATTTTCACGTAAATGGACGTGAGTTTGAAGAGGTAGGCCAACGAAGGTAATGCCGTTGAGCAATGTGGTTTTAAAGTTTTGGTAAGATACCAAATGAAGTTTTTTAAGGAGGAAGTTTTGGTAAGATGCCAAATGAAGTTGTTTTTTGAGGAAGTTTTTGGTAAGATGCCAAATGAAGTAGGTTGGAGGAAGTTTTTGGTAAGATGAAGTAGGTCAGCGAGGTATATTCCGTTGAGCAATAATTATTTTTTATGGTATCTACGGGACTACGTGAAGTTAATAAGGGAGTTTTTTTTTAAGTATATATGGATGTATGCACACAAGGTAATAAGAGATTACAAAGGTAAGATTGTCCAAGTTTTAGTTACAGTTACGCACGTTTTAAAGATATTACAAGGCTTGTTATTGAGCTAAACCACTTTGTAGTAAAAAGTTACTGATGATTAATAACGAATTAATGATGTGGTAGATTGTTGTCCTACACACAGGTTAAAGTAAAGATAATAATTATAATTAAAAGGTTGACATAATATTTACTAATATTGAAAGGAATTTGTTATAATTCGACGTTTTGAGGATTTTAAAAGTAAATCATTTTTTTTAGTAGACAGGAAATTAAAGTTTTATTTATGTCATACGGAGTTAGTAAAGAGAAGTTTAATATTTTTGAAGACAAGAATAAGTTAGTAATGTAAGGTGAGTATACCTAAGGGGTAATAATGAAGTTACAATTAAAGGCAGGTGTAATTTACGCAGTTAATTTGGTAGAGCAGAGAGTGTCTGAACTGTGTTATAACTCAGGACTTGCTTTATGAAGTGATTATGGGAGAATATTTGCTAATTAAGAGTGTCGGTGTTATTGACTATCAACAGGAACACTGTCATTATTTTAGGAAGACAATAATTAGGAAAGCTAAGTGTGATGTTATTATTCCAAGGAGTTAGTCGAAGCATGTAAGATTTTTTTTAGCTGAAATTTAATGTGTTATTGGTCAGTAAGAGGTGACCTGTAACAGTAAGAAGAAGTGGGATTATACCACGAATAGGGGAGGTTTTTGTATGTGACGTGTGATGTCACGATGAGTTTTGAGAGATTCTGGTATAGCAAGAGTGAGCTATAGTCCAGGCGGTCAGAACAAGTAGGAAGTGGTGTTTGGAGGACACGGTACTTAATTAAGAGTTTTGAGAGAAAACTAAGGGGGGTTTTTAGGCATTCAGCAAAAAGTCAAATCATGAATAGACTAAGTTCAAAGTATAAAAGCATTAATATTTTGTGGAACGAAATATTTATTCCGAGGAGTTTGTCATGTGTTTTTGTGAAATAGTTTAGTGATATACGTAATTCAGGTATTGAGTAGTATTTTGTCCAAGTCTTAATCATTTTGTTATGGTAAGTAAGGAATGACGTTACGGTAAAGTTATATCTTGACGCTAAGTTAAATTTTATAAAGTGAACGAGAAGTCAGATTTTATGTTTATTGGTGATTTTGAAAATCCAAGTTATTGTTTTCGAGAAGTAGTAAAGAGGAATTATGGTTTTATGAGAAGTTAAGAAGTCGTGGAGACTTAGGAAGTATTAATTTGGAAGGAGGCGGCCGTGGCCTAAGAATGAATTAAGCCACGAAGGCAGGTGAGTAGTAACTTGGATATTTAAATGAACTGTTTAATAACTGCTTTGAGGTATTTCGATGTCATTATGTATTTGGGGAAATATTTACATGTATGACATATGCACTGAAATAGGAATTGCCTTAGGTATTTTGCTAAGTTATTTTTTTCTTCAATTATTGAAATTTTACTGCATTTGAGTAATCCCTTTATAAAGACGAAAGGAATATTGTATTGTTTGCATCCTATTATCGTGTGCTGTAATAGTTATTATGGGTTAATCAGCTGGTATTACAACAATGTACTTCTACGCCAGACTGATATACAAAAACTACGTTCAAAAGAGATGAAGCCAAAATTGTATGTCATGCATACGATCACCGAAATATAAACGAGTGCAGCGTTGACATATATGTCAAAAATAAAAGTGAAGGGCATTTTATATGTATATTTTTTACAGCTCGTTTAATACATAAAGAAGAATGAACATTAGGAACATTTGGAAGAATGAGATGAATGAAAGTTAAAATATGATTTTTTTGTGAAGAATACATTTATGTATATTTTTTTTACAACATATATAAAGAAGAATGAACATTATGAACATTTGGAAGAATGAGAAATGATAGTACAAATATGTAAAGTGAAAAGAGTATGTTCTTGTATATCTTTATGTATTGTTGAAGGGTATTATTTGTATGTTGTCGTTATGGGGGTATTAATATTTAAATTTGTATTCATTTATGTAGGATGTGTAGTGATATAAATAATGTTACATTTTATTTTAAATTATTTATATCAGGGGCGATTGTAACGATTCGATCCCATAGCTGTTATATTTAAAGGGTTATTCATTTATTATCATGTTATTATTATTATTATTAACTAGTACATCCATGAGATGATTTTTATATCAGATAATTGTAAGCGGTTTTGATTATTATATTCAATTAGATTTTTATTAACAATTACTTGTAAAGAGACGAAGTATTATATATTGCAACAAGACTGGCGATATGGACTAACCCTGTGCGTCACAAACTGAACGACGTAGTAAGAATTTCACCACGGCAAACTGCGTCATTTTCCTGAGATGTTAAGAAACACACTATGGTGTAACCAACACGCCATTTTCTACGGTATATACGCGTCAATATATATTGCAAGTTATGAGTCAAGAATGGAGAAGGCTAATAGAGAGGGAAGCTGTGACACCACGTGACAAGGAAGTCATTAGTATTTGTACCTGCAACATCGGACAAGAATGGCATTGATCTACAGCTCTTAATGAAGGAAGGAAGTTGTAACCTTGTTTTCTGGGTCCTAATGGACTGAGCACCGAGAGTCGACACTGAACGATGTCTTGCCGACATCTATATCAATACATAAGGGGTTATATCCCTGATCAAGAGTCTTTCTACAGATGGCAACGTACTTAATGAGGATATTTCATAGTAATTGAGGTATCACATCATTTTTTTAAACATAAGCGACGTAACAACGAGATCATCGATCATTTCTTAAATATGACGAGTCTTCGACTGGGTGAGCCAACAATTCAATAAAACTATCGTCTCTATTATAATTTAACTTCATTTAACTTTCAATTCATTTTAATATTCATTTTCTTTTAAATAATTAATTGCCGCATTGAGTAATTTTAAATTCAATTGTGTGACTATCACTATTCTGTTTTATTAATATTTTGTTTTTGCATTTAATAAATTCATTCTCTTCAACGTAATGCCTATTTCTTTCATTGTAGTTGGTACTTTAAGGCAATCATACTCCTTGATTAAATACGGATTGGTTAGATGACTTTGTCTCACTACGGCCCGGGTAAGTGGTTCTCGACTCTACTGCTGATAGCCGAGGTTAAATCAATAAATTTCGATTCACTATCTTAAATAGGAATCTGGCGCTCAACAACTTATTATATTACACTATCACAGGTAAGGTCACACCACAGTGTATATTATTTATTCATATCATGTTTGTTTTATTGAACCACAATAGTCATCACCACGTTTAGTTAACTCATTAAAAATGTTACAGAACGGACCCATATAGTCCACACCAGTTAAAGCAAATGGGCGTATAGGAGAAGAGCGAAAAGAGGGCAGATCGCTCATTAATTGAGTTTTGATTTTAGGTTTCGCTTTGAAACAAGGAATGCACTTGTGAATTACAGAAGAAACTTCATGAATTCCATTTATAATCCAGTACTTTTCCCTTAAGAGGCAAAGCAGAGTGCGTGTACCAACATGAAGATTACGATAATGAAAGTCACGTATAATTAAGGAAGTTACGTGATGTTTGGAAGGCAAAATAACGGGATGCTTTTTGTCCTCAGAGAGTAAAGATTGCGAGAGCCTCCCACCTACCCTCAGTAACCCATGGTCATCAAGGAACGGGGCTAAAGCACGAAGACGGCTGGATTTGGGAAGATCCCTTTTAGAAGAAAGCAAAGATAATTCAGAAGAAAAGGCTTCTTGCTGTGTTAGTTGTAAAACCTTCATGGTAGCGAGATTCAATTCATGATTGGTAAGGTGTGGTTTGGGGAGGAGAGGTTGGTCAACCACTAAATATTTCCATCTAAGGAGATAGGCGATAATTCGTATTAATTTATGAAAAGAAGAATAGCGGGACAACAAGAGATGAGAAGCGTTGGAAACAAGACACGAAGCAATAGATAGAGGTACTTTAGCGTCGGGCACGTTGGAGTTTGTAACTGGAGGTTTAGAAGGCCATGAAGAAGAGTCTTCGATTAGCCACGAGGGCCCATGCCAGTACAATTGGGAAGCTGCCAATTGAGAGGGTAAACAACCACGAGAGATAATATCGGCTGCATTATCCGCACTGGGCACATGCCTCCATTGACATCCAGAAGAAAGAGTTTGAATTTTAGAAACCCTGTTTGCAACAAAAGTTTGCCAGTGAGAGGGGTTTTTGGCGATCCAAGAAAGGGTGATCATGGAATCGCTCCAGAGATAGATTTGCAAGAATTCTACTTTTAATACTGCCCGTAGTTTTTCAACAAGTTCTGCAGCCATGAGTGCAGCGAACAGTTCGATCCTATGCAAAGTGATAGTTTTAAGAGGAGCGACCTTCGATTTGGCACAAACAAGGTTGGAAACTGGAGATCCATAGAGTGAATCGTGATGAACTAAATATGCACAGCAACCATAAGCTTTTTCGGAACTGTCCGCGAACCCATGAAGGAAAAATGATGCATTAGAATGAGAGCTGATTAAATTCCTAGGAATTTCAATAAGGGAAAGATCCAGCAAATTGCTGCGAAACGAGAGCCAACGATTAAGAAAAGAAAGAGGGACAGTATCATCCCATTCACATTTAAGCGACCACAGCTCTTGCATGAAGAGTTTGGCTATAACGATAACTGGGGCAAGGAATTGAAGCGGATCAAAAATTTTTGCAATTTCAAATAGGATTTTTTTTTTGTATTAGGAAGCTCTTCTGCGAGCGGAACTTTATAGATAAGAGTGTCAGTGCTAGTGCACCAGTGAACTCCTAGAGTTTTTATAGATTCGGAGTTTCCACAAATTTCGACAGAAGAAGGATCTACGTCTTCGATGGGAAACTGAGCAAGAAACTCAGGGGAGTTGGAGTTCCACTTATGAAGTGGGAAACCTCCATTCCTTAACAATGCCTGAAGTTCTAAAGACACAAAAGAAGCTTCCTCCAAAGAGGGGAAGGACTGCAAATAATCGTCAACATAGAATGACGTAGTTAGTGCTTCAGAAGCTTTGGAATTAAATAAATGACCATCTTGTGAGGCTAGCAATTGTAGGGATCGGATAGCAAGGAAAGCAGAGGGTTTTAAGCCATAAGTAACCGTTTTCAAGCGAAATACCTTAATGGGCTTACTGATTTCATCACGCCACAAGATTCTTTGAAGATCTCGTTGTTCTGGTTGAATTAACACTTGACGGTACATCTGTTTTATGTCGGCTATAACAGGTAGGGAAATAACCGAAAGTTTAAAAGTATAGCGGATAGATCTGACTGAATAGCAGGACCAGAATAAAGAGTGTCGTTAAGGCTGTTGCCATTAACGTCGGGCGATGAACCATTGAAAACAACTCGGATTTTATCTTTTACAAGAGGGTTCTTCCACACGGGATGATGATTTAAATAAACCGTTTCAATTGGGGGGTGCGATTCATCATCAGATTTGGTAACAACTTCCATATGATTCAAGCTTTCATACTCATCCATGAAATCAGTGTACTGCTGTTTGACAAGGGGTTCTTTTTTGAATTTGCTCTCGATAGCAAAGAGAGCTTTGCGAGCTTTAGGCTGAGAGTTGATAAGTTTGGGAGGATTGTGTAATCTTGGCATTTGAACAACGAACCGGCCATCAGAAGAACGAGTGGTGGTGTTCAAAAGAAGTTGCTCACATAATTCATTTTCTGAAGAGGTCACATTAGGAGAATCAACGCTTTCAAGCCTCCAAAACTGTTCCAGGTCAGTGTTGGAGAAATAACATTGCAATGCAGGTTGGAGAGAATAATGGGGAAGTTGCCCTGTGACGATCCATCCAAAATTAGTGTCTCTGGCGACCACGTTTGAGGATAACTTACGAACCTGTTTACGTAGGCAATTCCAGAAAACATTGGCACTAAAGAGTATGTCAATAGGGTTCTGCATATTGAACGAAGGATCGGCTAGCCTTAAATGCGAGGGAATGTTTAACCCTGAAATATCCACAGAGTGACTTGGAGTGTCTTCTCCAATGCTATTGAGAATTAGACAATTAAGTTTAAAGAAATTGTTTCTATGACAAATATCTCTTATGGTTAGTTTTGAGAATTGTAAAGCTTGCGATTTTGAGCTGTTGATGCCCGACACATTGATAGAAGTGGGGTTTTCTGGCAGGCCTAGTTTTCTAATCAAGGAATTAGACACAAAATCATGAGTTGCCGCTGAATCTAGAAGACCGCGTGCACGGACCCAGTTGCCAAAGTTATCCTGAACTTCAATTTGGACAGTAGACAACAATAATTGAGCACTGCGAATGGACTTGGCATTCTGAATATACGATGACGCATTAGAACTGTTAGCACTATCATTTTTCTGAGAAGTAGATGCCGTCGATGATCTTGCCTGATCATGACGATGTAGCAAAGTATGGTGAGCCTTTTCACAATGGTAGCAAAGTCTTGTGGACTTGCAATTAGAAGCAGAATGCGTGGGCGCTAGGCAGTTGAAACAATGTTTGTTTTGAGCGACTAATTTTCGTCTGTCGTCGACTGACATTTCTTTAAAAGATTTGCAGAGGTATAGGGCATGGGGATCTTTACAATGTATGCACTTTACAGGTTCGTTTAAACTTTTGCGAGGTTCGCTTTGCGTGTTTAAAACAATAGAGCTAGCAACACGACGTTCACTAGACCTAGTTGGGTAACCAGTAGTGTTTGATTTAAACTTGGATGAGCTGAACCCGGGTTTTTGGGTATTGGACGCTGAGCGTTCACTTTTGGGTTTGATGGACATTAATTCGAATTTGGAACTAGGAGATGAAGGTTCACTTTGATTAGCTAGAGCGGTTAAAAGTTGGCATCTAGCGTTTATGAAAGTAACTAAATGCTCGTAAGTGTAGTCGTCTTCTTTAGAAAGTTCAATTTCCCAAGCTTTGAGGGTAGCAGCATCAACTTTAGAAACCACTAAATGTATTAGGAAAGTATCCCAATAATTAGTAGATTGATCTAGTTGGGACAAAGCCTTAACGTGAAGTTGTGTAGTGTCAACTAGAGTACGTAAACTAGTGCCGTCATTGTGCTGTGACGCAGGTAGATTGAATAGAGCCTTCATATGGCGCTGAATACGTAACCTTAAATTTCCATATCTTTCCTTTAATAAGTTAAAGGCAATGGGGTAATTTTCGGGACGCAGAGGAAGTGCTTCGACCAACTGCAAAGCTTGACCTCGGAGAATAGATCTCAAATAATGAAACTTGTAAATGACTTGAATGTCTTCATTGTCATGAACAAGGGAGCAAAATAATTCATAGAATGAATCCCAAGCAGATTCATCTCCAGAAAAATGGGGTAAATCAATTTTCGGTAAAGTTGGTTTGGGCTTGTGAGTACCCTCACGGAAAGAAGTTTGTGGTTCGTGAAGGGAACCAAGAACAGAAGCGTCCTTTTTCTGCTCCTCTTCGAGTTGGCGTATTATTTTGAAAGCAGAACCTATGCCTTCGTAATATTGGTTTTCTACTTCGACTCGATCTTCTGTTTGATTGAGCATGAAAGTTTCTATTTCAGTTTGAATGTTGCAGTAGTTTTCATAAGAACGTTCAAAATCCCTTACACGATGTTTCACAAGTCTAATTGAGCTTCTGAGGGATCCAATTCATTTATGTACTTTCTGAATCGGGTAATTTGCCCTTTATAGGATGCTCGTTTAGAAGTAAGTTTTTCATCCTTATCCTTATCAGTAGGAGCCATGTTAAAGAAGGTAGATTGAAATGTAACTCACGAAACTGTGGAACCTTGGAAATGCTGTCAAGCTGGCAGCAGCAAATAAGTAGAAAGAATGGGACACACCAAAGGAGACAGGAGCAGCCTCTTTCCCCTTCACAGGCTTTGCATGATGTAGTTATAGCTGAAAAATTCAAAGCAGATATTAATAATTTGCAAAGTATTGTCAAATGACACTTTTTTAAAAAGAAAAAATGGAAAATGGACTCTCCCGGGTTTCGGCACCAATTTTTGGGTAGATTATTGGATAAGGAATAACCCACCCACCAAGGGAAGATGATTAAAAAAAAGGGAAGTAGGTTTTGGATTGGAGAAAAGGGATAGAAAAATAGGAGGAGAGTCCCCCAAAAGTTGTAAATTTAACTTTAAATACCTTTAGAGGCAGTTGCCACTGAAAATTAACTCTCTGATACCTTAAGTAGGTACGAGCTTGGTCGAAGCTAACGGGAACCGCAGCTAGGACTTGGGCGATTTGCAAGAGAGAGGCTTTAGTGTATTTTCTCCCAAGCATGTATAAAACTACTATAGGGAAGGGTGATGGTCTGGCAAGTCTGATAGTAACAAATTTGTTGTATGGTTTTTCAAAGCAATTCGTTTTTTTTTTCAAAATAATTCGAAGAATGCCAATAATTTAAATCAGATTTGGTATTTCCAATTTTCAAAGTTGTGGAATTCTTGAAAAGGCAACCAAGTGCTTCCAAGAAGGAGAATGATAAAAGATTACACCTGGGGAAGTAATTTTGTTGAATGAACCAATGGTTGCATTTAGAAATGGCTAAACTTTTACTCAGCGAGGAGCCGGCTAAAAGTTTAGACAAAAAGAAACACTTATCTTTTGGAAAACTGACCTTAAGTTTTCGGAGAGGATCTCCACAAGCAGGTAGCTGGCTTAGCGAGCTTTACTTGCCTTACTGGCCAATCAGAATTAGCTACTAAAGCTAAAAGAAACTTTAGTGAGGTGGAAACTAAGATTTCTTGCTCAAATGCAAAAAGTGGTGAAAGCCCTATTAATGGATTTAATAACATTGAGTAGGAAGAGTCAAGGAAGACAAATCTTGCCTAATCGTTGTACTTGCGAAATGATAAATCCAAAAACAAATATTTAATTTATTAAACAATTCAAAGAAGTATTCATAATGTTGACTTTTGGGCTTATGCCGTGTTTTATTATACTAAAATTCGACGCGTTTCGAAAGAAACCATGTCTTTCATCGTCAGGAATAATCTGGAATACGACAATGTTGCTAAGAGAAAGCAACGAAGAACATATAGAAGGTGCCCAAAGATGGACGCCATTATAGCCCCATGTTAGGGACAAGCGAAAGCAGCAGGGAATTACTTTCTCAGGGTTCTGATAATAGGTAGCCAGGATTCACTGAGATTGTAGCCGGTGTCGCGGTTGAAATTATCTGGGTGTTTACGTATTTCAACCGCCTCCCTGATGATTCTGGGACGATATTGCTTTATACGGGCAAGAACATCCACTCCTTGGAACATGACATCATGGCCAGGTGTTAAAGCATGATCGGCAGCAGCTGATTTATCAGGTTGAATGAGCCTGATACATCTATTATGTTCCTTAATGCGAGTGCATATTGTTCTCGAAGTCTGCCCGATGTAAACCTTGCCACAAGTACAGGGAACTCTGTAGATACCCGGTTGTTGCAATTTAGGCAAACTGTCCTTAGTTGGTCGCAGGAGTTGCCTAATCTTAACGGAAGTTCCAAATACAGTCCGTATGTTGTACCGACGTAGGATTTTAGCAATACGATCCGTTGTGTTATGTATGTACGGAAGGTAAGCAGTTCCTCTTACATCTCTTTTCTCAACTGACGTCCTATTATCATTTGTTGGTTTCAGAACCGTAGAAATAAAAGACTTGCTATAACCGTTGCTCTCAAAGGTGGTTCACAGGGTGTTAATTTCTTCTTGTAAAGAAGACACTTCACAAATCCTCCTAGCCCTGGTAGTTAGAGTTGTAAGGATACCATGTTTCTGGGCAGGGTGATGGTGAGAACTTGCGTGGAGATATCTATTGGTGTGTGTTGGCTTACGAAAAACGCTCTGTCCTAAAGATCCATCCTCTTTGTTGGTGACGAGAACATCTAAAAAGGTATTTTGCCGTCAGATTCCTTTTCCATGGTGAAACAAATAGAAGGGTGCTGGAGATTAAGGTGATCCAGGAAATGGCTAAGATTTTCCTCACCTTCCGTCCAAACAACGAACGTGTCATCCACATAACGCCACCAGATCTTCGGTTTGAAAGGAGCCAACGACAAAGCTTTCTCTTCAAAGTTCTCCATGAAGAAATTAGCCACAACAGGAGAGAGAGGACTACCCATGGCCACACCATCAGTCTGCTCATAAAAATTCCCATTCCATAGAAAGTAGGAGGAGGTCATGCAGTGATAAAAAAAGTCTTGTGATGTCTTCAGGAAAAAGGCCATTAATGAGAGACATAACACCATCAATAGGTACTCTCGTAAACAGAGACACCACGTCGAGACTCACTAGAATATCACCCGGCTGAAGTGTTATAGCTTTTAACTTTTCCACGAAGTGTGTGGAATCCTTAATGTACGAAGGCGTGTTACCCAGAAGCGGCTGAAGTAGTCTACCTAAGTATTTGGAAAGGGCATATGTAGGAGAACCAATCGTACTAACAATAGGTCTAAGAGGATTATCTTCCGTATGTATTTTAGGAAGACCATAGAGACTCGGAGGAATAGCATCCCCTGGAAGGAGAGTCTTCGCAGCATCCGCTGGAATAGATGATTGCTTGATCAATTTGACGGTGACATTTAGGTAGCGAGTAGTAGGATCACGACTATTAATCCTATATACAGGATCTGATAACAAAGACGAGATCTTGGAATCATTATCAACCTTATCCAATACCACTGTCGCGTTACCCTTGTCAGCGGGGAGAACGATAATATCAGAATTGTCCCTTAGATCTTTAAGTGCCCGGCTTCCGCCTTGTTTTAAGTTGGTGTAAGGTGGCTTAGCGGTCTTGAGAACTCGGGAACATTCTTGCCTGGCTTCCTCGGCCTCTTCAGGTGTGAGATGATGTACCGAGGATTCAACGGATGTTATAAGTTCTTCAATAGGAATTCTTCTAGGCGCTACCGCAAAATTGAGACCTTTAGTGAGAACTGCCTGTTGGGAATCACTTAGGGGCGTGCTGGACAAATTTACGACAACCTTGTTAGCATCAAGTCTAATGGCTTGAGATTTCTGCAACTGACATAACCTATCATATTTGGAAATATGTCTGTCCCTCACCTGATCTAGAACGCTGTTAGCTTGCACTGAAGAAATACGATCAAAGATCTTCCATAATTCCTCACTTACGAAGTTTGAGAGGCGTAGATGTAGCTGTAGTAACTCCCTCGAAATAAAATCCAACTGCTTACGAGTATGCTGTATCCTCTCTATCAATAACGCCTTGCTTGCACGACGATAGATTCTAGTTGCCTTAGGTGTTCTGAAGGAATGCTTCAACATAACAAAACTCGGTAGAATATCATGATCCCGGCATCTTAGGAGAAAAGCGAGTGAAGAGATTAGACACACCTTCTTGCGTCGTAACCTACTAAATCTAGACATCAGTCGGAAAATATCCTCCCCATAGAGGTTTCTAATATTGTCATAGACTTTCACGGCCCGTGTTATTATTCATAATGTTGAATTTTGGGCTTATGTCGTGTTTTATTATACTAAAATTCGACGCGTTTCGAAAGAAACCATGTCTTTCATCGTCAGGAATAATCCGGAATACGACAATGTTGCTAAGAGAAAGCAACGAAGAACATATTGAAGGTGCCCAAAGATGGACGCCATTATAGCCACATGTTAGGGACAACGGAAAGCAGCAGTGAATTACATTCTCAGGGTTCTGATAATAGGTAGCCAGGATTCACTGAGATTGTAGCCGGTGTCGAGGTTGAAATTATCTGGGTGTTTACGTATTTCAACCGCCTCCCTGATGATTCTGGGACGATATTGCTTTATATGGGCAAGAACGTCCACTCCTTGGAACATGACATCATGGCCAGGTGTTAAAGCATGATCGGCAACAGCTGATTTATCAGGTTGAATGAGCCTGATACATCTATTATGTTCCTTAATGCGAGTGCATATTGTTCTCGAAGTCTGCCCGATGTAAACCTTGCCACAAGTACAGGGAACTCTGTAGATACCCGGTTGTTGCAATTTAGGCAAACTGTCCTTAGTTGGTCGCAGGAGTTGCCTAATCTTAACGGAAGTTCCAAATACAGTCCGTATGTTGTACCGACGTAGGATTTTAGCAATACGATCCGTTGTGTTATGTATGTACGGAAGGTAAGCAGTTCCTCTTACATCTCTTTTCTCAACTGACGTCCTGTTATCATTTGTTGGTTTCAGAACCGTAGAAATAAAAGACTTGCTATAACCGTTGCTCTCAAAGGTGGTTCGCAGGGTGTTAATTTTTTCTTGTAAAGAAGACACTTCACAAATCCTCCCAGCCCTGGTAGTTAGAGTTGTAAAGATACCATGTTTCTGGGCAGGGTGATGGTGAGAACTTGCGTGGAGATATCTATTGGTGTGTGTTGGCTTACGAAAAACGCTGTGTCCTAAAGATCCATCCTCTTTCTTGGTGACGAGAACATCTAAAAAAGGTATTTTGCCGTCAGATTCCTTTTCCATGGTGAAACAAATAGCAGGGTGCTGGAGATTAAGGTGATCCAGGAAATGGCTAAGATTTTCCTCACCTTCCGTCCAAACAACGAACGTGTCATCCACATAACGCCACCAGATCTTCAGTTTGAAAGGAGCCGACGACAAAGCTTTCTCTTCAAAGTTCTCCATGAAGAAATTAGCCACAACAGGAGAGAGAGGACTACCCATGGCCACACCATCAGTCTGCTCATAAAAATTCCCATTCCATAGAAAGTAGGAGGAGGTCATGCAGTGATAAAAAGTCTTGTGATGTCTTCAGGAAAAAGGCCATTAATGAGAGACATAACACCATCAATAGGTACTCTCGTAAACAGAGACACCACGTCGAGACTCACTAGAATATCACCCGGCTGACGTGTTATAGATTTTAACTTTTCCACGAAGTGTGTGGAATCCTTAATGTACGAAGGCGTGTTACCCAGAAGCGGCTGAAGTAGTCTACCTAAGTATTTGGAAAGGGCATATGTAGGAGAACCAATCGTACTAACAATAGGTCTAAGAGGAACATCTTCCTTATGTATTTTAGGAAGACCATAGAGTCTCGGAGGAATAGCATCCCCTGGAAGGAGAGTCTTCGCTGCATCCGCTGGAATAGATGATTGCTTGATCAATTTGACGGTGACATTTGAGTAGCGAGTAGTAGGATCACGACTATTAATCCTATATACAGGATCTGATAACAAAGACGAGATCTTGGAATCATTATCAACCTTATCCAATACCACTGTCGCGTTACCCTTGTCAGCGGGGAGAACGATAATATCAGAATTGTCCCTTAGATCTTTAAGTGCCCGGCTTTCGCCTTGTTTTAAGTTGGTGTAAGGTGGCTTAGCGGTCTTGAGAACTCGGGAACATTCTTGCCTGGCTTCCTCGGCCTCTTCAGGTGTGAGGTGATGTACCGAGGATTCTACGGATGTTATAAGTTCTTCAATAGGAATTCTTCTAGGCGCTACCGCAAAATTGAGACCTTTAGCGAGAACTGCCTGTTGGGTATCACTTAGGGGCTTGCTGGACAAATTTACGACAACCTTGTTAGCATCAAGTCTAATGGCTTGAGATTTCTGCAACTGACATAACCTATCATATTTGGAAATATGTCTGTCCCTCACCTGATCTAGAACGCTGTTAGCTTGCACTGAAGAAATACGATCAAAGATCTTCCATAATTCCTCACTTACGAAGTTTTAGAGGCGTAGATGTAGCTGTAGTAACTCCCTCGAAATAAAATCCAACTGCTTACGAGTATGCTGTATCCTCTCTATAAATAACGCCTTGCTTGCACGACGATAGATTCTAGTTGCCTTAGGTGTTCTGAAGGAATGCTTCAACATAACAAAACTCGGTAGAATATCATGATCCCGGCATCTTAGGAGAAAAGCGAGTGAAGAGATTAGACACACCTTCTTGCGTCGTAACCTACTAAATCTAGACATCAGTCGGAAAATATCCTCCCCATAGAGGTTTCTAATATTGTCATTTAGACTTTCACGGCCCGTGTTATTATTCATAAAGTTGAATTTTGGGCTTATGCCGTGTTTTATTATACTAAAATTCGACACTGTTGGTGTTTGACAAAGAGGAAGGAAAGAACATGCAAAAGCATTGAAAATTATAATCTCTCGTGCCGTGTATTCCAAGAATACACCAAATGGTCACAAGATAATCGCCTCATAATAATCCATAAAAAGACAGTATGTCTGAATTTCCACACTATACAGAATAGTAATCCTGCGATGCCCAATATAACATTAAATGGTCATCAAATAGAAAATAAATCAGAAACAAAGTTTTTAGGACTATGGATACAACAAGCCTTGATATGGAATAAACATATACAATATCTGAATACTAAAGTGAACACGATGTGCTTTGCGTTACGTATTTTGAAAACCTGCACTAGCATGCACACATTAAGAAATACTTATTTTGATTATTTCCATTCATACTTAAGATATGGGATCATATTTTGGGGTATGTCGCCAGATGTACTAAGCACGTTTAGGATACAAAAGAGGGCGATTAGAATTATGGCTAATGTAAATTCTAGAGAATCATGTAGACCTCTGTTTAAAGATTTAAACATTCTCCCACTGCCCTGCATATATATCTTCGAAAGTATTATGTTTTTTAAAAATAATTTAATGAATAAAGATGTTTTTCTTAAAACAAACAATGATGTTCATAGGCATAACACAAGACAAAATCAAAACATTCATATTTCACACACACACACAAGCATATATCAAAAAGGAACTTTTCACACTGGAGTTAAATTATACAATAAACTACCCCAGTATATAAAACTGGCCCCAAAAATAAAAACCTTTGATAGAATGTTGAAAGCTTATCTGCAGTGCCATTGTTTTTACTCAGTAGTTGAATATTTTAGCGTATAGGAGTGATGGAATCCATAACTATATTTTACTTCTTTAATTTAATTTTAATACCTAGCTGTATATTGTTGTATTTATAGAATTAAGTTTTCATATTATGATAATAGAGTGAGGTGTAAATAGTTGTGCAATAAGATTGTATCTATTAAGATTTGCTATTATAATAAGTTATAAATAGTTATAATCTTAGTAATATATACCTGTTAGTTCTTTTATTTTATGCATGTAAATTCTGACGTGTCCTATATCAAAAATGTATTGAATGCATGTATTTGATCAAATGGAATTAATAAAAATCTATCTATCTATACTTAGACTTGAAGTTCTTCATATGCGACATCTTAACCCTGGTCGCGTGCCCTGAAGGAACATTTCCAGTCGCACTGAGTCTGAGAGGCTCACTTCTTTATTTTGTAAAAGATCTTCTAAATTTATCACCAAATATGTACGTATCTTTATTATTTTGATATTTGATCCCTTTTTAAAATAATTGTTTGTATTTTATGTTTTATTTACGTCATTTATGCTTTATAGTCGGTCAACACGATTGTACCCAATTATATTGGGTGTTGTGCCCTATCTCTGACAAAGAATTTACATTAGATTAATAGATTCATGTAATTTGTTACATATTTAGGGCATAACCCCCAATATAATTGTGTACAATCGTGTAGACCGACTGAAAAGCATAAATTTCGCATAATAAGGCAACACTCACGATTTTGGTTTTATTCACATCTTATTACGATCAGCAAACATTGTTTATTAAATACTCTCCTTTTCATGAGATAATGAAAATAGATAGAATTAATGTATTTATAGGAAAATAGAAAATATATATTTTCGCTTCTTAGATGCTATAACTGAACATAAGTCATAGAGATGCAGTAAATGTATGACACATTTCTACAAAGTTGTGAAGAGGCTTATTGAAGTTACAATATTGATAACTGAGGCAAGAATAATTATTAAATAAAACAATAATGAAACCTAGCCTAGTTACAAAATAGGTCACGCCGAGTCTCACAGTAAATTCAACTCGACACAACAACGACCAGAACGGAACTGAGTGTTGCAATTCGCTTGTTAATGTGATTGGGAAGGGGGATGGGAAGATCCTGGCACCCTGTGAGTGCATGAAAAATCCATTACCTTGTAAACAAAAGAAAAAGAAAGTAGTGAGCTTGGTAGGCTCACCACGACCGTTCCAGAAACAACAACGATTACAGTTAATTATGTAATAGCAAAACACCCGTAAATTCAGGCATAAACTTATTACAAACATTTCAGATCGCGGGAAGGATCCCAACACACATTTATGGCAATATCACAATTTGACATTTTAGGTAATACTTTGACCTCCGTAAACATGTTCAATATTTCAGCGTGAATGTTCCATGATGTACCAAAGATTAATAGGAAGGATAGGAGTACATTCGCTTGTGAAATATTTAGGAAATAATTTTCCCATTGATCATGTATGCAGTGGCGGCGCTAGCCATTGTGGGGCCCTGTGCGGTACAAGATTTGCGAGGCCCTTACTTCAGGGGGGACTTACAGTAACAAAGTGGTGGCGCTAGCCATTGCGGGGCCCTGTGCGGTACAAGATTTGCGAGGCCCTTACTTCAGGGGGGACTTACAGTAACAAAGTGGTGGCGCTAGCCATTGCGGGGCTCTGTGCGGTACAAGATTTGCGAGGCCCTTACTTCCGGGGGGACATACAGTAACAAAGTAGTGGCGCTAGCCATTGCGGGGCCCTGTGCGGTAAAAGGTTTGCGAGGCCCTTACTTCCGGGGGGACTTACAGTAAGAAAGTGGCGCCGCTAGCCTTTGCGGGGCCCTGTGCGGTACACGTTTTGCGAGGCCCTTATTTTCGGGGGGACTTACAGTAACAAAGTGGCGGTGCTAGCCATTGCGGGGCCGTGTGCGGAACAAGATTTGCGAGCACCTTAAGTAGGGGAGAGTGACGGGTTCAATTACACTCTAGAACCCTCCTTGCCCCACTACCAAGCCTCAGCCATGTTAAATAAGTGGATATCTCGCGAACCCATGGTCGGATTTGGGCATATGAGGTGTCGTTGGACTCGAGCTGACGTCCTCTTCCCAGTAGATCACTCGTTATATTTTTCAAAAAAAAATAAAAATTGAAAAAAATTGTTTTTGAAAATAGGCAATAGTTTAAAAACCAAACATGATAGAACGTTGTGCCATGCTTGAAACGAATGGTCTTTATGTCCTTTATATTTTATAATACAACTTTTTATTTTTTACATTTTTTTGAAAAAAGTGTAATTTTAAAATTTTTATATTTTGGAAACTAAAGAGAAAACAAAAAAAATTGTTTGACATAAATGAATGGCCCTGACCCCTCTACCTGCAAAATAAATTTCAAGCCTGTAGGACTAAAACTGTGCAGTAGTGTGGTGCAGACAGTTCTGCTCCACAGCCTACTTTCCTACGAACTTTGCCGATATCTCCCGAACGCCTGGTTGGATTTTAACGAACGAGGTATTGTTGTCGTTGGGATGACGTACTCTTGGCTAAAAATGTGTGGTGGTAATTTTTTTTGAAAATTCTTGTTTTTTGGCTTGGCGCTATTTTGGAAACGGTGAATTTTGGAAAAAAGTTTGTTTGACGTTAATGAAAGGTGGGTATGCCCTCTAGGTGGGCAGCAAGTTTCAAGGGTGTAGGAGGAAAAACAAAATGATAGCCTACTTCCTCTCGAACATTGGTGATAATTGGCGAACAGATGGTCGGATTTTAACAAATGAGATATCGTTGTACTCGGACTGACGTCCTCTTTCCTATAGATAGCTCGTTATATTTTAAAGGAAATTTTGGAAAAGTTTGTTTTTGAAAGTAGGCGATAGGTTGAAAACCAAACATGATAGTACGTAGTGCCATAGTTGAAACGAATGGTCTCTATGACCTTTATTTTTATAATACTTTTTTTTATTTTTTGAGATTTTTTGAAAACACTTAAATTTTGAATGTGTACTATTGTGGAAACTAACACGTTGACACATATGTTTGTTTGACATAAATGAAAGATACCTACCCCCTCTACCAAGGAAATAAATGTCAAGTCTCTAGGACAAGAACTGTATATTTTTATTTTTATTTTTATGAAATAAAAGAGTGTTTGTAGACAGAGAGCCGGTACTGCTTGACGTATGTTCCAACGAGGCTATGACTGGCCATGGTGAATACAGGAAATGGCTATTTCGACGGGGCAGCAGGGTGAGAGAGCGCTTTTTGATATTTTCCTATATGACGAACGAATGAAGGTGAATATTTTCAAAAAATCCCTCATGGTGAACTTTGAAACATGTTGGTAAACGGGTCGTGGGTAACATGACAAATGATAATAATGCTATGAGACGAATAAAAAGCGGGAAACGTTTGATAGTTGTCATTAAGAACTTGCTCTAAGCCTCAACGACAAACAGAAAAAAAATTGAGGCTGGCTGGCTGGCCGGTTGACTGAGAGAGCCGGGCTAGCAGAATGTATCCTCTTATCATGTTTCAGAAATGTGAGCCAGAGCTGACTACAGGCCAATGGAAAATTACAGTGACGTAGAGGTCACTTGGAGCTCGAACAATATCGCAACGACGTCAGAGAAATAATGCAGTAAGCGAGTATAAATCCTCCCCCTACCATTGCCATAGCCAATTGCAGGGCAAGAGAGATGTTAATAGCTGAGGTAAGAGGGACACAGGGCGAGGGGCTGGGCGAGGAGAGGAGGGCAGGGGGTTTTAGAGTGTTGATCATGATATGACACCCAGTCAGTCATTACTGTTTTAAGCTTTGCAGTGTAAACATAGGCTGTGTCGTATGTGTATAAAAGTGATTGCATTCGTGTGCTCAACCCCAGTTGGTTACTATATTGGATAGCCTACATTATATATCTGAGGTAAGTGTTGGAATAACACTGTTTAGTTTATTTTAACGCTAATCAATGTTTAAATGATTATTGGTTTACCATTTCATTGATGAATTGTTTTTATTTGGTTTGTTTTAGATAATTGGCATACCTGTTGTTGGAAGACAGAAACCCCATTCCACTTGAACCTACAAAAAGCCAAACGCAGGGCTTTTTACAAAGCAAGGTATGATTTTTTTAAATGATATATATATAAAACCTGTTTTGTTATATTTTATTTTATTTATTTATTTTTGTTTATGAAATGTGCTATTTGGAATGGATATACTCATAGTGGTTTATTTTATTTCTTTTTTAGTGTGTCTTGGACAAGGCTTGTCAACTACAGCCACTGCTGTGTGTTTGGGGCTATTGCTTACCAGGCAGTCTACGGCTGAAAACTCTGGTGAGATTGTTCTTTTTATAAAAATCATGTCTTTTTCCACTGCTACTGATACATTAACTTGGGAGCCTCTCGAGTCCTGCTTCAAGTCACGTGCTCTGGCCGCATAGTGAATGTTAGAGAGAGTTTGATCCCAAAAGACTTTATGGAATCATGTTTTGAAATTTTTAAAGAACAAATTTGCACAGCGCAAAGTTTGCATACGGCTTTAAAGGTTAATACACAACTCGTGTGCGATTTCATATATAAAAACAAGGACGGTGAGCATAAAAAAACATTTTATATCGGCAAATGCAAGAGCTTTTGATAGTTGATAATCTGAACGAGTGGTATCAATGCCATGTGGTGAATGCCTTGCTAACAAAATTTGATAAACTGCAACAAGGACCCAGTGGTTTAGCGTTAAACAAAATTCATCATTTGCAAATCATCATTTGTCATTTTAACCCATTGAATGCTGGGTCTAGCTTTATTAAAACACCACCAGCAATAGCTTCGAAAAATGCTGTGGTGAACATTGAGAACCGTGACAATGATTGATTTCTGTGGGCTGTGGCCGCCTATTTGCAACCAGCATTACGCGCCTGTCACAGGCCGGGAATGTACAAGGCCAAGTTTGTTGAATTAAAACAAACTTTAAATTTAACTAGAGTGTCGTTCCCTACGGACTTAACCGAGATCCATAGGTTTGAACAAGATAACCAGGACTTTTCATTCATGGTATATGGCCTTGATGGTAATGAGATTGTGGGACCTTTTTATGCCGCAAAAGAACCGAAACGACATCACATTCATCTTTTATATTTATCTGTGGGGGAGGTGAATCACTATTGCCTTATTAAAAGCCTGAGTCGATTGCTAAGCTGCCAAATGTCTAAGGACAAGCGTGCAAAATATATCTGTGACCGTTGCCTCCAATATTTCATAAACCCTACATCTTTGGAACGCCATAGGGTAGATTGCGTTTCTCAGGAAGCTGAGAGACTGATATTGCCACACAAGGACAAGGCTGTGTTAAAGTTTAAGGACATTCATAAGCGTGACACTGTACCCTATGTGGTACATGCAGATTTTGAAGCACTTACCACACCCATGGCGGGATGTGAACCAGATCCCACCATGAGCTCAACCACACCCATTCAAAAACATGAACCCTTTGCCATAGGATTTAATGTGGTGTGTGCCTATGACCCCACACAATCCCTTTACAAATATCGTGAGGGGTCAGATTGTGCCAGATGGTTTTTGGATGAACTTGTAAAGTTGGCCGACCATGTAGAGGGATTACTAGACCACCCAGTACCCATGAGCCTATCTCCAGAACAGCAGCAGTGGTATGAGCATGCCACGACATGCCATATTTGCGAAAAGCCACAGATCAGTGCTGAAGACACCGTTCGTGATCACTCGCACTTTACGGGAGAGTTTCGTGGAGCTGTGCACAGTAAATGCAATTTGAACTTTTCAGCTCCTCGTTTCATCAGTGTCTTTTTCCACAATCTGGCAAATTATGACATTCAGTTTTTGATTCGTGAATTGGGTCGTGTCAAAACGGGCTCGTTTACCATTAACCCCCAAAACCATGAGCGTTTTACAGTCCTGACATGGCGGTTGAGCAACTTTAGCATTCGATTTTTGGATTCCTTTAAGTTCATGGTATCCTCGCTAGACAGTCTTGTGAATGGCTTGGATGAAGAGGAATTAAACAATACCAGAATGCATTTTAATGATCCTAAGCAATTTCAATTGTGCATTCGGAAAGGTATATTCCCGTATGATTTCTGCAACAGCTGGGACGTGTTAAAGCAAAGAGAACTCCCACCACAAGAGAAATTTTACTCGAAACTAACACGCAGTACCGTTTCCGATGAAGACTATGCACATGCATGTCAAGTTTGGCGAGTGTTTGACATCAAGACGCTAAGTGAATATGCTATGCATTACCTAAAACTGGATGTATTGCTGCTCACTTATGTGTTTGAAAAATTTCGTGAGTTGTGTCAGCACATTTATGGTCTTGACCCGGCTCACTATTATACGAGTCCTGGGCTCTCGTTTGATGCCGCTTAAAAATACACTCAAGTGGAATTGGATTTACTCACTGATGCAGACATGGTTCTATTCTTTGAAATGGGCATTCGCGGTGGCTTTGTGTCGCTTAACCAGCGCCATGTCGAAGCGAACAAAGTCTACATGCCTGATTATTCACCAGACAAACCAGAATCGTACTTAAGGGACACTGGGACTGAAATTTTCAAATTCTATATAAACTGAGGTACAGCTTTGAAATTTTATATGGTTATGAATAGTCATACTATTAACCACTGTGGGAAACGTGAGCATTGTAAGTTGATTAGTTCTCCAGATATTAATTATTTTGTACATTTATTGTGCTAATTATTCAAGTTTTATAAAGGTCAGCCGCGTTAAAAAAAACAAGATAGTGTAACTTTTAGGTAATATTCTGTTGCACTATAACAATTGGAAGAAACCTACGGATCCGATTTTGAATTGCATTAATGAGGGCCAAGAAATTAATTTTTTTCCATATCCAAGTTTTTTTCTACAAAAAAATCGTATTTTTTCCAGTTTGAATTTTTTTTGCAGCCATACCAAAAGTGCAATCTAAAAAACGATCCGCAGGTTTATAGTCATTGCAATGAAGATAATAAATTCCCATTTTGAAAGCAATATCATAAGATTTATGACGCGAGTAACATTTTGAATGCCTGAAAAAGTGAATCAGAGAAAACAGCAATTTTCTAAAATGATGCACAATTTACAAGGTTTCAGCTTACCAATGACATTAGGATTGTCCTACAGCATAGGTGACACCCTCCTTCTTCTGTTTTGCAGCCTCCTCCTTCATTTCCGTCAGTTTCACCTTCCGTCGACATGCCTTTCACTTCTCCAATTATGACCGCGGACTTACATACTTCCTGCGACTGACACATCTTTCAAGTGTTTGTGCTGTGACATGAGATACTGAAGTTAGTCTTATTCCTGATTTCAACTATGTTGTTGCACTACACCCCATGTTGAATTCTGCTACAGAATTACTAACAGCAATTTCAAGTATCTTCCGTGAAATAAAAATCTCCTTTGGTCACTTCCTCCAGATAACAGAACGCAGTGACTCATTCTGATTTTCAGTAGCACCACGGATGCATCTGGATAGTAGCTCATCTGATGCCAGCCTTTGATAAACAGGCATAATCTTGACAACTAAGGGTTCATAAAGTTCTACAGCCATTTTGTCATGACTCTGTGGTGTTTTACCAGCTGCGATACTTCGATTGTAGAAACACCAAGACTCAGAACCTTCAGGACACTTACTGTGCTGGGGCGTTTAAAGGACACACCGTGCATTTTAAAGCTACGCCAGGGCTTTAAAAATGGCGGAATTTGGATAAAAACACTGCTATATGATCCGCAGGGGATAGGGGTGTATTAATATGGAAAAAACCGAAAATCGACATTTTCCACAAATTTCACTAAAATTTCAGTCCCAGTGTCCCTTAATGTACTATGACGTGAATTATTTGTACGGCTACGCCATGAGTCAGCCTTTGCCCTATGGGAAGTTTGCTTGGCTGACAGAGAAACAAGTGCCAGAATTTAATGTAAATATGGCTAGCCAAAAAACAGGCCGTGGATATGTGTTAGAAGTGGATATTGAATATCCCTCAACCTTGTATGATCAACATGCTGATTTCCCATTCTGCCTTGAGCAAATGGTCCTCCCCCCCCCCCCCGACAGTAAAGTGAAAATTAAAAAACTCATGGGCACACTTTAAAATAAAAATCGGTATGTGCTACATATCCAAATGTTGGTGCAATGCCTCGCCCAAAGCTTGGTGTTAAAGAAAATCCATAGGGATATTTCCTTTGCCCAAAAACCATGGCTCAAGCCATACATGCAACTCAACACAGAGCACCGACAAATGGCAAAACAGCAGTTTGAAATTAATTTTTTCAAATTAATGAACAACTGCATCTATGACAAGTCCATGAATAATGTCCGCAAATACCGTGACATTAAATTGGTGAATGTCTGCGAGGGGCAGTGGGGTGCCCGGCGGTACATTGCAAGCCAAATTTCAAATCGATCAACATTATCGATGAGGATTTGGCCACCATTGAATTGAGTAGGACCAGCGTGACCATGGATAAGCCCATTTACTTGGGCCAAGTCATTTTAGACTTTTCTAAATCGGTCATGTATCATTCCACTATGAGTTTGCCAAACGCCATTTTGAGGACGTCTCTCTTTTGTATATGGATACGGACTCATTTATTTACCACATTCGCCACTGCAACCTCTATGACGTCATGAGGCAGAATAGTGACTGGTTCGACACCTCTTCGTATAGTGCTAACAACATGTTTCAGCTGCCCATCAAAAACAAGAAGGAAATGGGTGTTTTAAAGATGAATGCGGTGATTCCATTATGAGGGAATACGTAGGCTTGGCCTCGAAAATGTATGCTTATCGCACACAAGACTGTAAGGAAGCCAAAAGAGCAAAATGTGAAGGTAGGGCAGTGGTAAAATCGCTACGTGTAGACGATTACTTAGCGGTTTTACGCACTGGCAAAGCTATGTCCCATACACAGTGTAGGATAAAATCCAGCAACCATTATGTGTATCTTGTGGAACAGAGAAATCGCACCCTCGCCTCCATGGATAACAATCGTCTGCTTACCAGACTGCCCTGGAGTTACGACCGCAAGGAGGAGGAGGTGTGATTTTTCTGTTTGTTCGTTTAGGGACATGGCTTTTTTCTGTAACTTGTAGATATCGTATTTTGTAAATATTGGTTTTTGTCATTGTAAATAGTAGATTTTGTAAATAGTGGCAACCCACTTGGACCTTTTGCTCTTTAAAAAAGTTATATGCAACCTTATTTTTATTTTTATTTTAAATTTAACCGAGTTGGGAATTGGAAAATGGTATATAGTTTGATTCTTTTAAAGCTGTACAAAGTTGTAGTGTTTGTAAATATGAAATGAGTAATAGTATTTTTTTGTAACTTTAATGACTATATTTATATTTTTTGTGATGGTAAAATTTTAACTAAAAAAAGTTCTTTTGGGATCAGCGTGCATGTCGAGAATGTGCTTTTGGGAATAAATAAAGTGGTTGTGTTTGTTCCCAAAATGACAGGTATGGTTGTGTGAGTAGAGAGAAAGCTGGTGTGTATGTATGACCAGAGCAAACACGGTGAGGTAGGGTGGGTGGGGAGGGGGAAATTTTCACTTATATACTCATTCTTTTGTTTTGTCGATAGTTTTTTCTTTGAAATGTAGCGGTGAATAGACATTATTTTTGTAAAAACAGTCTTACCTGCAGTAGTCGTAGACCTCGACGTTTCTCAAAACACACATAAACACATTGCAGCATTATCATGGTCAAGCACTCCTATCAACATCATTGGCAAATCTCATCTTTCAACATACACAAAATGGAAAAATGTGTAAACAGCAAAATGGAAAATCCATGTTTCGATATCACCGAAATTCAAAAACGCAAAACTTGAAACGGACAATTTAAAAAACTGGATATGGCCATGTGTGAAATATAAAAATTCAAAAACTTCAAACGGACATTTTAAAAAAGTGTCATCAACAAAATGGAAAATCCATATCATCAAAAACACAAAACTTGAAACAGACATTTTTAGCCTACTTTCGATTTTTGCAAAAAATGAAAGTAGACTTATGAGATAACTACAGGGCGAAAAAGTGTGTCTGTCTGTGTGTGTGTATGTGTGTGTGTGTGAGTCTGTGTGTGTGTGTGTGAGTGTGTGTACTCTGAATGTCTGTCCTCCCTATCAATTCGAACACGGTGAGCGCAAATTGAACGAAATTTGGTACAAAGGTAGCACTAGCAAAGGACACCTCAGTGTCATGTTTTATATCACTGCCATCTTGACGGAAACGTAATGGCGGCCACACAAATGTTCAAAACTTAAATCAAATTACGACTAACGTAATCATCCGATCTTTACCAAATTTTGCTACAGCATACCTATATGGGGGCAGCATCCTTTGACCAAACTAATAGGTCATCAGCCTAATAGTTTGCGGATGGCGGCCATCTTTGTGTGAAAATGGATTGCCCCTATTAATTCGAACACGGTGAAATCGAATGGAGCGAAATTTGGCACAGAGGTAGTACTAGCAAAGGGCACCCCAGTGTCATGTTTTATATTGCCGCTATCTTGACGGAAACGTAATGGCGGCCACACAAATGTTCAAAGCTTAAATCAAATTACGACTAACCTAATCATCCGATCTCTACCAAATTTTGCAAGAACATACCTTTATGGAGGAAGCATCCTTTGACAAATCTAATAGGTCATTAGCCTAAGAGTTTGCGGATGGCGGCCATCTTTGTGTCAAAATCGATTACCCCTATTAATTCGAACACGGTGAAACCGAATGGAATGAAATTTGGTACAGAGGTAGCACTAGCAAAGGGCACCTCAGTGTCATGTTTTATATCGCCGCCATCTTGACGGAAACGTAATGGCGGCCACACAAATATTCAAAGCTAAAATGAAATTACGATTAACCTAATCATCCGATCTCTACCAAATTTTGCATCAACATACCATTATGGAGGGAGCATCCTTTGACCTAACTAATAGGTCATTAGCCTATTATTTTGCGGATGGCGGCCATCTTTGTGTGAAAATCGATTCCCCTATTAATTCGAACACGGTAAAACCGAATGGAACGAAATGTGGTACAGAGGTAGCACAAGAAAAGGCCACCTCATTGTCATGTTTTATATCACCGCCATCTTGACGGAAACGTAATCGCGGCCACCCAAATGTTAAAGGCTAAAATTTAATTACGACCAACCTAATAATCTAGTCTCTACCAAATTTTGCAACAACAAATCTTTATGTGGGAAGCATATTCTGACCAAACTGCTAGAACATCAGCCCAATAGTTTGCAGATGGTGGCCAAGTATGTGTACAAATCGATTCCCCGTATCAATTCAAACACGGTGAAACCGAATTGAACGAAATTAGGTACAGAGGTAGCACTAGCAAAAGGCCCCTCAGTGTCATGTTTTACATCGCCACCATCTTGACGGAAACGGAATGATGGCCACCCAAATGTTAAAAACTTAAATCAAATTTCGACCATCCTAATAATTTGATCTCTACCGGATTTTGCAACAACATGCCTTTTTGTGGAAAGCATCTTATGACTGACTACAAGGTCATCAGCCCAATAGTTTGCAAATAGCGGCCATGTATGTGTGCAAATCCATTCCCCAGATCAATTCAAACACGGTGAAACCGAATTGAATGATTTTTTTTACAGAGGTAGCACTAGCAAAGGGCACCTCATATTCATGTTTAATATCCCTATAGCACGTTGTATTTAAACAAGCTACTACAACCAACATTCAATTATACTCCTTGAAAAGGACAAGGGTTATAACAATACCCATGCATTTAGGTGAAAGTAGGCTATATGTTCTTTACTGAACATCTTGTTTTAAACTGTAAATTGCAAATTGGCAAGTGACAATGTGTGAAAATGAAAAATCAGCATCAACATCATGATTTTTTTTTAAATTAAAAAGAAACATTGTGTTCTGGTAAACCTTTGTTTTTATTTCATAACCATAGGGATTGACAGAAGAAAAAATAGAATACAAAAAACATCCTCATTCCTCACTCCTCAATTCCTTAATGTTCGTGTCTATGCATCATCAACTTTCCTTTCATAGCACTCATCACCATCAGAGCTGCCATCCTCTCTCCCACTGAGGCATCACAGGATGTGAAACGTTGTTTAGCTTTTTTCAATAACAATTTATCTGCCACATGTCTTAAACCAGGATGACTATGGCGAAAAGATAGGTCATGTTCTTTGCAAGCTTGATCCAAAAGATTAATGGGTATATCACCACGTTGCAAACGTTTTTCAAGATGAGTTCCAGGGCCACAAAAACGATAACCTGGAAGATGGATTTCGAAAGGTAATTATTGATTCACTTTGTCAATGACGCCATTTCCAGTACAGGTCTGGCATACCCTTTTCCATTGATGGTGAAAAGGTTTGGTCTTCCTCCTCTTCTGTGGACGATGTGTGTGTTCGTTGTTGTTGTTGCTTTTTCTAGCCATGACTCCCGTGGAATGATTCAACAAAGTGTTTGCAGGGAATTTTATGACCGTGATACAGTTTCACTAGCTGACAAGTCGCGCACTGACGCATAAAGGGTATTTTTGCCATAGCCACTTGATTATGGTGATCGTTATTCGTACAGGGTTGCAATTCACTCAACACAGGGTCTTGAGTCCATGATTTTGGTGCATGTGCCAGATTTCTTTCACCGCGTTGGTGGCCACATAATAAATGAAAGACTTGGGCAGCGCTAAGAGTTCCTCTTTGGTAAAACTGTCTAGTTTATTTTTGCACACAAAGAACTTTCCGATTGCTTTGTCCGTAGCATTGCTTTTCTCCATGGTATCACGTGTTGTAGATGTTTACACGTCGCTTGTAGAAATCTCACTGGCGTCATTCAAAGGTAAATCTTGATTTATAATTTTATTTAACAACTCCCAGCAGGCATGGGTGGTTAACCAATGAAAGAGATGCCACGCATGTGCTAGGGCTGTATGGGTAATTTTGCCACAGGACAAGTATCCATCAGCGTTTGCAGGGATGGGCAGCCCAACTCCATGAGGTCGATACATTGACAATAAGACGCCAAAAATGGTTGCAACCATTCACGTTTTTCATTACCTTTCACAAATACCACATTGGCCGAGGACAAGTGTGCTTTCATGACCACATCCAAATATTTATAGGAAATGGTTCCTTGATTCCAGTCTAGTTGCCTATGATTTTCAATCCACTGGGTTTATTTACGGTCTTTTTCACACAACAAATCAAAAGCATGGGGCGGTTTAAATAGCAAATGCGTAGCTTGTGATATCCAAAACGTGGTACAATCGATAACGGCCACTTCTTTAAATATAAATTTGTTGTCACCAATTTTAAAACCTTGGCAATCCACAATGAGTGTGCGCAACATGTTGCCGCTTGCCTGGACCAAGTTCAACTGACGACTGACTGACAATCAATGACCAAGGTGTGGTCATGACATGGACTTACCTGCCATGCTAGTTTGAAAAAAAATTGAGGTTAGGGTAGGACAGGGGGACATGAAAAAAGTAAGAATTTATGAACTACATCATTTTATTATCACAACACGTCTTATAGGCTTTTGTCATCTTGGGATAAGGACGATACCAACTGATACAATAATATAGTCTCTTGTGTTTGTAACGTCCATAACACCGATGATGTCCCAATGTCTCTAAACTAGGCGTTTTTGACGGTGAGCTGCTCGACGACGCACCATGGACCCCATACAGTCCACACGTATCGTAACTTGTTTTTTTTTCATCACTCAGAGGCACGAGTGAAGGATAGCTTGAATGACAGGGTATATTTCCCACCTCCATTCTGCACAGGTAGGGGCAGGCAGGTGACCAGCGCTGATGTTCCTGCATGGGTTCATCGCTCTCTTGCCATTGGTCTATGATGATGGGACAAAAGGCACATTTCACTACATCTCTTGTTTTTAAATAGTAGAATCCAGCGGCCGCCAAGGCTTGAGGGTTTATGAAAGGCACTGGCCATGTTTCAAAAGTCTTGAAACGTTGTTCCTCATAGTTTAAATTCATGGATGTGACTTCTCTTGATGCTTTAAAGCAAGACATGACTGAGCGGCTTGACGTGGGTTGACCTGTTATTTATACACTCGTCACTTGGTTGGACAGTGGATAATAGTTGACTTGTTTGTGATGGATAATCAAACAGTAGGCTGTCGTATTGGTTGGTACATTGTCATGCGTTTCAAAATCTAGTCGAATGTCAATATTGGATGGCTTGACAGACTCTTCCAGGTAAGAACAATCAAAGACAATCAGTGGCGCCCTTGCCTTAAACGCTTGGGGGTAGCAGCATGGGGCCGTTCTCTTTTTGATTATACGACCATCGAAATTTAGAAAACAAGTCGTACAGGGGGCCAAACTTATTTTTTGAAAAATCCTAATCCAGTCCTTCATAGGGAAACACAGCTCCGTTGAGGAAAATATGTGCATTTCTCAATTGCTGTTGATCAAATTGCGTGGCATCTTTGGTTTTTTGATACTTGCGGTTCGTTTGAAAACCCACGATCATGTAGAGAGGTCTCTCTGTATAGCGAGCTATTTTGACAGACCAACTGTGTGTGTTGGTGGTGAGCAATAGCGGGTACTCATAGAGTGCCCAGCTTCTAAATTCCATGGGTAGAGACATATCTCTCTTTACCATCTTGAGTATGTCCAGTTTTTTGCTATCGTCAAGGGTCACATGGGGCACCTTCCATAGCAAGCGTTGTAGTTGAATTTTTGAATCTATGGGGGCATTGTCAGCTCCCTTGAGTGCATTATTATTCCTCCTGTCTCTCACCAGATAAAGCACTTGCCTTGCGTTGACCACAATGCGCTGGTCGTCTTCGGCAAAGCCTAAAATCAGTTTATGAGGTAAATATCCAGCAAAGATCCCATCGGTGTGTACCATCCAGTCATTGGACGAGTCAGGGCACCAACCTGCCATGCAAAGTGTTTTACCTTCTTCCTCACTATAAGAGGGGTATAGTTTCCTGACACTGGAAATGCCTACATTTCGAGTGCTATCCACCACGATATCGTACTTCAGAAAACAGAAAGGCCAAACCATAGTTGGCCTTTGGTGAGCCGACCTTCGATCTGAATGATACTTTCATGCGGTAGGGTGTGCATATCTTGGTTGTTGATAACAAATTGTATTTTATCATTGTTATTGAGTCCAGGTGTTTGAGCTTGATAGGAATGGAGATCAATTCTTACCACTCCTGGTTGCTCCTCGATGCGGTTCGCTATCTCTAGGATAGAATTCATTATGGGGGTTGACGTGGTAACCCAAATGCTGTAAAATCTGCTTGTCTTGAGATGTTAACGTGCATTCACGTGGCAAACAACTAACACCATTCCTAGACGGTGTTGTTGCTTTATACACAAACTTCATAGTGGCTTTAGCACCAACTTGTAAGTCACTGGTGTGGTAGAATCTAGATCAATGAGTTGTTGATCTCTATTGATCAGTCTTAATGTTATATTACTAATACCATCGACAGCCACAGAATGAAAAAAGCACCACTGGAGGGTTTTCACGAATAATATAGCCATTGGTCGATGTTGCAATAAAGTCATAAAGCGAATGCGATGGTTCTTGATTAGTGTACACTTGGCTAATAATATTACACGTTACCGACACATGATGGTCCTCAATGAATTTCACTTCATGATCCGATTCATGTTTCTTGTTGGGCTCCAACACGCGTGGTTTAAATACTAGTAATGGACCAATGGAATCGGGGCGTGTTTTAAAGTCAATTTTCAATTTGGAGAAAATACTGCAGCGATGAGTGTTGGTATTTCCTACAAGTTCAAACTTGCGCGTTCCATCGATGACTATAAACCATATTCATTGATCAACACCACATAAATGTGTTCATAAATGTCATCGATCGTGTATCCACCAGAGTTCAGGGTGAGCACAGAATCATCATAGTAAAACATCTTGTTCACATTTTCACATATGTTGTATATTCGATTGTACGTTTCGAGAGAAACATGTCCCAAACCATAAGGTCTATCACTCAATTCGATATGTGGGTCTAGGCTGACTTCAGGTCCACGTCCATGCAGTGTAAACGTTTTACGTGCGGTACAAGATTTGCGAGGCCCTTACTTCCGGAGGGACTTACAGTAACAAAGTGGCGGTGTTAGCCATTGCGGGGCCCTGCGCGGTACAAGATTTGTGAGGCCCTTACTTCCGGAGGGACTTTCAATAACAAAGTGGTGGCGCTAGCCATTGCGGGTCCTGTGCGGTACAAGATTTGTGAGGCCCTTACTTCCGGAGGGACTTACAGTAACAAAGTGGTGGCGCTAGCCATTGCGGGATCCTGTGGGGTACAAGATTTGCGAGGCCCTTATTTCCGGGGGGACTTACAGTAACAAAGTGGTGGCGCTAGCCATTGCGAGGACATGTACGGTACAAGATTTGCGAGGCCCTTACTTCCGGAGGGACTTACAGTAACAAAGGGGCGGAGCTAGCCATTGCGGGGCACTGTGCGGTACAAGATTTGCGAGGCCCTTACTTCCGGAGGGACTTACAGTAACAAAGTGGTGGTGCTAACAATTGCGGGGTCCTGTGCGTTACAAGATTTGCGAGGCCCTTACTTCCGGGGGGACTAACAGTAACAAAGTGGTGGCACTAACCATTGCGGGGCCCTGTGCGGTACAAGATTTGTGAGGCCCTTACTTCCGGAGGGACTTACAGTAACAAAGTGGTGGGGCTAGCCATTGCGGGCCCTGTGCGGTACAAGATTTGTGAGGCCCTTACTTCCGGAGGGACTTATAGTAACAAAGTGGCGGCGCTAGACAATGCGGGGCCCTCTGCGGTACAAGATTTGTGAGGCCCTTCTTCCGGGGGGACTTACAGTAAAAAAAGTGGTGGCGCTAACCATTGAGGGGCCCTGTGCGGTACAAGATTTGCGAGGCCCTTACTTCCGGAGGGACATACAGTAACAAAGTGGTGGCGCTAGCCATTGCGGGGCCCTGTGCGGTACAAGATTTGCGAGGCCCTTACTTCCGGAGGGACTTACAGTAACAAAGTTGCGGCGCTAGCCATTGTGGGGCCTTGTGCGGTACAAGATTTGCGAGGCCCTTACTTCCGGGGGACTTACAGTAACAAAGTGGTGGCGCTACCCATTGTGGGGCCCTGTGCGGTACAAGATTTACGAGGCCCTTACTTCCGGGGGGAATTACAGTAACAAAGTGGTGGCGCTACCCATTGCGGGGCCCTGTGCGGTACAAGATTTGCGAGGCTCTTAATTCCGGGGGGACTTACAGTAACAAAGTGGTGGCGCTAACCATTGAGGGGCCCTGTGCGGTACAAGATTTGCGAGGCCCTTACTTCCGGGGGGACTTACAGTAACAAAGTGGCGGCGCTAGTCATTGCGGGGCCCAGTGCAGTACAAGATTTGTGAGGCCTTTACTTCCGGAGGGACTTATAGTAACAAAGTGGCGGCGCTAGACAATGCGGGGCCCTCTGCGGTACAAGATTTTTGAGGCCCTTCTTCCGGGGGGACTTACAGTAAAAAAAAGTGGTGGCGCTAACCATTGAGGGGCCCTGTGCGGTACAAGATTTGTGAGGCCCTTACTTCCGGAGGGACTTTCAGTAACAAAGTGGTGGGGCTAGCCATTGCGGGCCCTGTGCGGTGCAAGATTTGTGAGGCCCTTACTTCCGGAGGGACTTATAGTAACAAAGTGGCGGCGCTAGACAATGCGGGGCCCTCTGCGGTACAAGATTTGTGAGGCCCTTCTTCCGGGGGGACTAACAGTAAAAAAAGTGGTGGCGCTAACCATTGATTTGCCCTGTGCGGTACAAGATTTGCGAGGCCCTTACTTCCGGGGGGACTTACAGTAACAAAGTGGTGGCGCTAGCCATTGCGAGGCCCTGTACGGTACAAGATTTGCGAGGCCCTTACTTCCGGGGGACTTACAGTAACAAAGTGGTGGCGCTACCCATTGTGGGGCCCTGTGCGGTACAAGATTTGCGAGGCCCTTACTTCCGGGGGGACTTACAATAACAAAGTGGTGGCGCTACCCATTACGGGGCCCTGTGCGGTACAAGATTTGCGAGGCCCTTACTTCCGGGGGGACTTACAGTAACAAAGTGGTGGCGCTATCCATTGAGGGGCCCTGTGCGGTACAAGATTTGCGAGGCCCTTATTTCCGGGGGGACTTACAGTAACAAATAGGTGGCGCTAACCATTGAGGGGCCCTGTGCGGTACAAGATTTGCGAGGCCCTTACTTCCGGGGGGACTTACAGTAACAAAGTGGCGGTGCTAGTCATTGCGGGGCCCTGTGCAGTACAAGATTTGTGAGGCCCTTACTTCCGGGGGGACTTACAGTAACAAAGTAATGGCGCTTCCCATTGCGGGGCCCTGTGCGGTACAAGATTTGCGAGGCCCTTACTTCCGGGGGGACTTACAGTAACAAAGTGGTGGCGCTACCCATTGCGGGGCCCTGTGCGGTACAGGATTTGCGAGGCCCTTACTTCCGGGGTACTTACAGTAACAAAGTGGTGGCGCTACCCATTGCGGGGCCCTGTGCGGTACAAGATTTGCGAGGCCCTTACTTCCGGGGGGACTTACAGTAACAAATTGGTGGCGCTAACCATTGAGGGGCCCTGTGCGGTACAAGATTTGTGAGGCCCATACTTCCGAGGGGACTTACAGTAATAAAGAATGCTAAAAATGATCTCTGTTCTTTTTTTTTGGCTGAAGTATTTTATTAAGTTTCTATAGTCCAAACTCGACGTCAATTCCATCTTTATAGACATGATTGCGAGTGCTGAGAGTGTGCCTAGGTCTTAATTAATTTTAATTTTGAAGGACATCTCTCGGCAGCCGCTACTGTGCAATACCCTTACTTGTCTTTGGATAATTTCACTCATATTTTTCTCCACATTGTACTTCAAAGCCGTTACAATTCCACTTTCTTCCATCACCATGATTACCGTCTCGCGGCTCTCAGGCCTACATCCTCATCGTGCCTCCCTGCAAGGTGCTATATTGCCGCACACCTTGCACACCCCTGGCACCGCCACTGAATATATGATTTAATACTCAAAATGAGTTTATTCAACTCACATTTACTGATTCCTTC
The DNA here is from genome assembly GCA_946902985.2 of Meconema thalassinum. Lineage (NCBI taxonomy): Eukaryota > Metazoa > Arthropoda > Insecta > Orthoptera > Tettigoniidae > Meconema > Meconema thalassinum. The sequence continues at coordinate 1,340,912 of CAMPQE020000024.1, forward strand.
ATTACTTGAAACATTTCTTATAATGTTGTGAAATATAGTTTGGTTTGCCAAGTTTATCAGGGTTTGCTGCAAGCGTAGATTTATTTTGTTGCTGCGTATTTTAGGGACTGCGACATCGTGGTCATATAGCCTCGTGTATTTCTGTGTGTATGGAGTTTTGTGTGTTAATCTGAGATATTGTGCACAGTAGCTGTAATGGTGTGTGTATTTGTAAACTTGTAAGAGGCGGCCGTGGACAAACGTTAGGGACTATCCCACCATGCCTGGAGTAGAAAATACTCGGTAAATCACTTCCAGGATAGCTGAGGTGGGAATTGAACCCCACTCTTCTCGGTTTTGTCTCACGAGGCAGAATTAATATTTCTTGGCAGAGCCGGCAATATAACCCAGTCCTGTGGCGCAACAGTCAAAAATGCTAGCCGCTAAGACACGAGGTGTTCTGCTACAAGGATTTCCGTGCTAAGCCAGTCTCTAATTTAATCCGAAACTTCTGCACTCCAAGGGTTGGCAACATATTCGGGTTAAACCTTTCAGAAACCCTCTGTAGCTACATTCCCTGCCAGGGTCGAAGTGAAAGTTTTTTCTTGTAACTTAGTTTTTTGTTTCAGCACGTCTATTTTAATTCTAATGTATGAACCTGGCAATGAAATGAACGCAATCTGATATATTAATGACTTCTAGTTTTAGTTTGCTTAGCAACATAGTAGCGGTATGAACTGGCAACGTGGTGATTGGTTGACACACCCGCCAATAGCAATCGGTAAGCGACCATTGTAAATCTCACTCGCCGAATCGTTCACGAGCAATCTTTAGTGGGTTTACTAATTTTCATAACAATACCATTTCGGTGGGCCGCTTCCTACGCCCCCTCTGGATACGCCTCTGATCTCAGAATTTCTATTTTGGTAATTATAATTGAATATCATGGATTCGAAACAGGTCTTCCCGTTATTCTTTACACGTTACGCTTTGTCCCAAGCTGTATGGCAGTCTCCGGGTTATTGCTTCGTTATGTACATTATGGTAATGGTGAACTTGAGATGAGAACGTGAATCGTATAGGTTTTGGGCCTATGTTTTATTACATTTTGGAATGCTTAAAACAAGAAACATACCAAGTCTAGGTATGTTTCATTATATACACAGTAACAATGTCTAAGGTGTGTCAAGATCAAGGAACATGCAGGCATCATAATGGTTTGATAACTGACGTACATCGACACAATTTCGCACCGTCACGAGGAATACATTATGGCGAATCAATTATCTGAATAAGGTATTTTTAGCCTACTTTTCACATTTTGCAAAAATGAGGAAAAAGTAGACTTATGAGATCGGGCAAATGTGTGTCTGTCTGTCTGTCTGTCTGTCCTTCTGTCTGTCTGTCTGGCTGTGTGTCCCCCCTATCAACTCCTAAACGACTGCAGCAATCGAAACAAAATTTGGTAGGAGTAAAGATCTACACCTGAATATCTCACGGCCATATTTGAAAATGATGTCAGTGCTACCAACTGCTAAAAAATCGCAATTGAACTTTGAGCTCCATGTTGGATATCTTGGAAAGTATGAATGGGAGCTATTTCAAAATTGGCACACGTACAGATCATAATATTTCAGTTTAATTTCCAGGAGGCCAAACATGGCAGTGTTGCCAAAATGATTATAAGCCTCCTGATAGGTCCAATTTTTAAATGCATATAACTTCTACTCTATCAATTGGAATTCAACCAAATTTTGTATGTTGTATGTGTACATAACCAGATATGACTGAGCGTATTCTTAAGACCTACCAGGGCTGCCAACTGTTAATAAATGCTCCTAATTTATTCTATCCAAATACCAATATATCAGAAAGTATGCAAGCCGACAGCTTTAAACTATGCACACGTATAGTACCTGACATTCTATATTAATTTGGAGTAACTTATATACGTCAGTGCTACCAACATGATTCTAAGCCTGCTGACAGGTTCAACTTTAAATACATGCAACTTCCATACTATCTTTTGGATTTCAACCAAATTTCGTATGTGTTATGTGTACCATAACAGATATGACTATACGTATTCCAAGGAGCAACCAGGGCTGGCAACTGTTAATATGTGCTGTCCCTATTTTTGTTACCCTAATATCAATATATCAGAAAGTATGCAAGCCAATAGCTCTAAAATTTGCACACGTATAGTACCTGGCATTCTAGACGAATTTGGAGTAACTAATATACGTCAGTGCTGCCAACATGATTCTAAGCCTGCTGATAGGTCCAATTTTAAAATGCATGTAACTTCTATACTAACTAATGGATTTCATTCAAAATTGGCTCAACAATAGATCATATTATTTCGGATTATTTCTGACCAATACATGCATGACATTGTTGCCAACATGATTTTACGCGCGCTGTTAGATCCAATGTTTAACTGCATGTAACGTCCATGCGATTCATTGGACTTCAACCAAATTTTGTATTTTGTACCTTAAGAGATGGAACTAAGAATATATTCAGTCATCAGGGCTGCCAACTGTAGTGCTCTATTAGGATACATTACGCCAGGTATACAGTATTTCGAACTAATTGGAAATTTCGATATTAGCAACTTAATTTCGTCATTATTCTAGATAGGTTCATATTCTGTAGAATAATCATTGCCATGAAAAGTAGGCTGTATAGTTCTTAACGGAACTTCTTGTTTCTCATGCAAACAAAAAAGGTGTATTTTGACCCAGGAACTATCAACTTAGAGTATAACTACATTTCACTGTAGATCAGTGTGACAACACTTTGGGCTATGAAGCCTGGTATCCAGACACAGAAGAAGATTTTGTTTGAATGCTACCTTAGGAAGTCGTATGAATACTATTCTGTGGTTTCTATACAAATCCACGGACGATACGTTCTAACAGGTTACTGATTGCAAACATTTGTCAATGCGGACCACTTGCTTAGCTACACCAAAAAGCCTTCCCACCAAGTACCAGATATTTGTCCAGACATTTTGAATAGCCAATACTAAAAGAACGGCTTTAAAAATTAAGATGCGTGTCTAACTAACCTCTGTTGGGATATCAGCATGAGCAGTAGTTTGTCCAAATGAACTCTTTTTTTTAATCTAATGAGCAGGCGTTGGGATAGGGACCCAGCCGTCCTTTTGCCTTTTCTCCGAACCTATAGAAATATGAATGTGGGTTTAACACGTCATCACACGCCCCAACGGCAGTTTGCCGCGTTTGAACAATAATGCTAATATTTTCCCTATTTGTTTCCAGGAAGTAGAGGGCAGTCAGGTATTCCTCACCCCACATCTAAGTATAACGACCGTGGACAAAACCGGGTTGTCACTGAGTGCTGTCGATGTCAGTTCACACCTATGTTGGTGGTGTCACATTGTGTCAGCAATTTGCTAACGCGAGTGCAATCACGTACAATAATTTTCCAACCTATGTGAGCATATTGCTAACGGGCGTGTTGTCGAGTATATTTAATATGAAAGAGTTGTAATATTTGCGTTTTCTTGTTTGTGCTATAACTGGAAATGGATCCGTACGAAGTATAACAAGCTACAGAGAGAGATTTAGTGGACAGTGTTCCAGAATGTCATTGAAGTGAATTAGGTGAAGACAATTATTCTGATTACAGTGACGTTGATGAAAGAGACATTTAAGAGCACGTTGATAGTGACTCAGAGGAGAATGTTTCAGAAGTAATATTGCACCCGTGTGAAGATGGTGTCGATCAACACCCCCCACCATACAAGGATGAGGCACTGAACCACTCAGTAGGCCCTCAGCAAGAACCTCACCATCAGTACCGTTTGCTTGAATTTGCATTCCATTACTCTATATCCTGCAGTAAGTCATTTGTTGCTTGTAATACTGGTACTTATCGTGTAATGGCAAAGGTCTTGTCTTAAAATAATAGCATTTATTTGAAAATGACCAATTATATACTTTGCGGCAATTTGCTAATGGGGCGTGCTTTGATGTCACATCACAACCTTGGAATTGCGGCAGTTTGCTAACGGGGCGTGCTTTGATGTCACATCACAACCTTGGAATTGCGGCAGTTTGCTAACGGGGCGTGCTTTGATGTCACATCACAACCTTGGAATTGCGGCAGTTTGCTAACGGGGCGTGCTTTGATGTCACATCACAACCTTGGAATTGCGGCAGTTTGCTAACGGGGCGTGCTTTGATGTCACATCACAACCTTGGAATTGCGGCAGTTTGCTAACGGGGCGTGCTTTGATGTCACATCACAACCTTGGAATTGCGGCAGTTTGCTAACGGGGCGTGCTTTGATGTCACATAACAACCTTGGAATTGCGGCAGTTTGCTAACGGGGCGTGCTTTGATGTCACATCACAACCTTGGAATTGCGGCAAGTTGCTAACGGGGCGTGCTTTGATGTCACATCACAACCTTGGAATTGCGGCAGTTTGCTAATGGGGCGTGCTTTGATGTCACATCACAACCTTGGAATTGCGGCAGTTTGCTAATGGGGCGTGCTTTGATGTCACATCACAACCTTGGAATTGCGGCAGTTTGCTAACGGGGCGTGCTTTGATGTCACATCACAACCTTGGAATTGCGGCAGTTTGCTAACGGGGCGTGCTTTGATGTCACATCACAACCTTGGAATTGCGGCAGTTTGCTAACGGGGCGTGCTTTGATGTCACATCACAACCTTGGAATTGCGGCAGTTTGCTAACGGGGCGTGCTTTGATGTCACATCACAACCTTGGAATTGCGGCAGTTTGCTAACGGGGCGTGCTTTGATGTCACATCACAACCTTGGAATTGCGGCAGTTTGCTAACGGGGCGTGCTTTGATGTCACATCACAACCTTGGAATTGCGGCAGTTTGCTAACGGGGCGTGCTTTGATGTCACATCACAACCTGGGAATTGCGGCAGTTTGCTAACGGGGCGTGCTTTGATGTCACATCACAACCTTGGAATTGCGGCAGTTTGCTAACGGGGCGTGCTTTGATGTCACATCACAGCCTTGGAATTGCGGCAGTTTGCTAACGGGGCGTGCTTTGATGTCACATCACAACCTTGGAATTGCGGCAGTTTGCTAACATAGCGTGCTTTGATGTCACATCACAACCTTGGAATTGCGGCAGTTTGCTAACGGGGCGTGCTTTGATGTCACATCACAACCTTGGAATTGCGGCAGTTTGCTAACGGGGCGTGCTTTGATGTCACATCACAACCTTGGAATTGCGGCAGTTTGCTAACGGGGCGTGCTTTGATGTCACATCACAACCTTGGAATTGCGGCAGTTTGCTAATGGGGCGTGCTTTGATGTCACATCACAACCTTGGAATTGCGGCAGTTTGCTAACGGGGCGTGCTTTGATGTCACATCACAACCTTGGAATTGCGGCAGTTTGCTAACATAGCGTGTTTGATGTCACATCACAACCTTGGAATTGCGGCAGTTTGCTAACGGGGCGTGCTTTGATGTCACATCACAACCTTGGAATTGCGGCAGTTTGCTAACGGGGCGTGCTTTGATGTCACATCACAACCTTGGAATTGCGGCAGTTTGCTAACGGGGCGTGCTTTGATGTCACATCACAACCTTGGAATTGCGGCAGTTTGCTAACGGGGCGTGCTTTGATGTTACATCACAACCTTGGAATTGCGGCAGTTTGCTAACGGGGCGTGCTTTGATGTCACATCACAACCTTGGAATTGCGGCAGTTTGCTAACGGGGCGTGCATTGATGTCACATCACAACCTTGGAATTGCGGCAGTTTGCTAACGGGGCGTGCTTTGATGTCACATCACAACCTTGGAATTGCGGCAATTTGCTAACGGGGCGTGCTTTGATGTCACATCACAACCTTGGAATTGCGGCAGTTTGCTAACGGGGCGTGCTTTGATGTCACATCACAACCTTGGAATTGCGGCAGTTTGCTAACATAGCGTGCTTTGATATCACATCACAACCTTGGAATTGCGGCAGTTTGCTAACGGGGCGTGCTTTGATGTCACATCACAACCTTGGAATTGCGGCAGTTTGCTAATGGGGCGTGCTTTGATGTCACATCACAACCTTGGAATTGCGGCAGTTTGCTAATGGGGCGTGCTTTGATGTCACATCACAACCTTGGAATTGCGGCAGTTTGCTAATGGGGCGTGCTTTGATGTCACATCACAACCTTGGAATTGCGGCAGTTTGCTAACGGGGCGTGCTTTGATGTCACATCACAACCTTGGAATTGCGGCAGTTTGCTAACGGGGCGTGCTTTGATGTCACATCACAACCTTGGAATTGCGGCAGTTTGCTAACGGGGCGTGCTTTGATGTCACATCACAACCTTGGAATTGCGGCAGTTTGCTAACGGGGCGTGCTTTGATGTCACATCACAACCTTGGAATTGCGGCAGTTTGCTAACGGGGCGTGCTTTGATGTCACATCACAACCTTGGAATTGCGGCAGTTTGCTAACGGGGCGTGCTTTGATGTCACATCACAACCTTGGAATTGCGGCAGTTTGCTGACGGGGCGTGCTTTGATGTCACATCACAACCTTGGAATTGCGGCAGTTTGCTAACATAGCGTGCTTTGATGTCACATCACAACCTTGGAATTGCGGCAGTTTGCTAACGGGGCGTGCTTTGATGACACATCACAACCTTGGAATTGCGGCAGTTTGCTGACGGGGGGTGCTTTGATGTCACATCACAACCTTGGAATTGCGGCAGTTTGCTAACATAGCGTGCTTTGATGTCACATCACAACCTTGGAATTGCGGCAGTTTGCTAACGGGGCGTGCTTTGATGTCACATCACAACCTTGGAATTGCGGCAGTTTGCTAACGGGGCGTGCTTTGATGTCACATCACAACCTTGGAATTGCGGCAGTTTGCTAACGGGGCGTGCTTTGATGTCACATCACAACCTTGGAATTGCGGCAGTTTGCTAACGGGGCGTGCTTTGATGTCACATCACAACCTTGGAATTGCGGTAGTTTGCTAACGGGGCGTGCTTTGATGTCACATCACAACCTTGGAATTGCGGCAGTTTGCTAACGGGGCGTGCTTTGATGACACATCACAACCTTGGAATTGCGGCAGTTTGCTAATGGGGCGTGCTTTGATGTCACATCACAACCTTGGAATTTCGGCAGTTTGCTAACGGGGCGTGCTTTGATGTCACATCACAACCTTGGAATTGCGGCAGTTTGCTAACGGGGCGTGCTTTGATATCACATCACAACCTTGGAATTGCGGCAGTTTGCTAACGGGGCGTGCTTTGATGTCACATCACAACCTTGGAATTGCGGCAGTTTGCTAACGGGGCGTGCTTTGATGTCACATCACAACCTTGGAATTGCGGCAGTTTGCTAACGGGGCGTGCTTTGATGTCACATCACAACCTTGGAATTGCGGCAATTTGCTAACGGGGCGTGCTTTGATGTCACATCACAACCTTGGAATTGCGGCAGTTTGCTAACGGGGCGTGCTTTGATGTCACATCACAACCTTGGAATTGCGGCAGTTTGCTAATGGGGCGTGCTTTGATGTCACATCACAACCTTGGAATTGCGGCAGTTTGCTAACGGGGCGTGCTTTGATGACACATCACAACCTTGGAATTGCGGCAGTTTGCTAACGGGGCGTGCTTTGATGTCACATCACAACCTTGGAATTGCGGCAGTTTGCTAACGGGGCGTTCTTTGATGTCACATCACAACCTTGGAATTGCGGCAGTTTGCTAACGGGGCGTGCTTTGATGACACATCACAACCTTGGAATTGCGGCAGTTTGCTAACGGGGCGTGCTTTGATGTCACATCACAACCTTGGAATTGCGGCAGTTTGCTAACGGGGCGTGCTTTGATGTCACATCACAACCTTGGAATTGCGGCAGTTTGCTAATGGGGCGTGCTTTGATGTCACATCACAACCTTGGAATTGCGGCAGTTTGCTAACGGGGCGTGCTTTGATGTCACATCACAACCTTGGAATTGCGGCAGTTTGCTAACGGGGCGTGCTTTGATGTCACATCACAACCTTGGAATTGCGGCAGTTTGCTAACGGGGCGTGCTTTGATGTCACATCACAACCTTGGAATTGCGGCAGAGTGCTAACGGGGCGTGCTTTGATGACACATCACAACCTTGGAATTGCGGCAGTTTGTTAACGGGGCGTGCTTTGATGTCACATCACAACCTTGGAATTGCGGCAGTTTGCTAACGGGGCGTGCTTTGATGTCACATCACAACCTTGGAATTGCGGCAGTTTGCTAATGGGGCGTGCTTTGATGTAACATCACAACCTTGGAATTGCGGCAGTTTGCTAACGGGGCGTGCTTTGATGTCACATCACAACCTTGGAATTGCGGCAGTTTGCTAACGGGGCGTGCTTTGATGTCACATCACAACCTTGGAATTGCGGCAGTTTGCTAACGGGGCGTGCTTTGATGTCACATCACAACCTTGGAATTGCGGCAGTTTGCTAACGGGGCGTGCTTTGATGTCACATCACAACCTTGGAATTGCGGCAGTTTGCTAACGGGGCGTGCTTTGATGTCACATCACAACCTTGGAATTGCGGCAGTTTGCTGACGGGGCGTGCTTTGATATCACATCACAACCTTGGAATTGCGGCAGTTTGCTAACGGGGCGTGCTTTGATGTCACATCACAACCTTGGAATTGCGGCAGTTTGCTAACGGGGCGTGCTTTGATGTCACATCACAACCTTGGAATTGCGGCAGTTTTCTAACGGGGCGTGCTTTGATGTCACATCACAACCTTGGAATTGCGGCAGTTTGCTAACGGGGCGTGCTTTGATGTCACATCACAACCTTGGAATTGCGGCAGTTTGCTAACGGGGCGTGCTTTGATGTCACATCACAACCTTGGAATTGCGGCAGTTTGCTAACGGGGCGTGCTTTGATGTCACATCACAACCTTGGAATTGCGGCAATTTGCTAACGGGGCGTGCTTTGATGTCACATCACAACCTTGGAATTGCGGCAATTTGCTAACGGGGCGTGCTTTGATGTCACATCACAACCTTGGAATTGCGGCAGTTTGCTAACGGGGCGTGCTTTGATGTCACATCACAACCTTGGAATTGCGGGAATTTGCAAATGGGGCGTGCTTTGATGTCACATCACAACCTTGGAATTGCGGCAGTTTGCTAACGGGGCGTGCTTTGATGTCACATCACAACCTTGGAATTGCGGCAATTTGCTAACGGGGCGTGCTTTGATGTCACATCACAACCTTGGAATTGCGGCAGTTTGCTAACGGGGCGTGCTTTGATGTCACATCACAACCTTGGAATTGCGGCAGTTTGCTACCGGGGCGTGCTTTGATGTCACATCACAACCTTGGAATTGCGGCAGTTTGCTAACGGGGCGTGCTTTGATGTCACATCACAACCTTGGAATTGCGGCAGTTTGCTAACGGGGCGTGCTTTGATGTCACATCACAACCTTGGAATTGCGGCAGTTTGCTAATGGGGCGTGCTTTGATGTCACATCACAACCTTGGAATTGCGGCAGTTTGCTAACGGGGCGTGCTTTGATGTCACATCACAACCTTGGAATTGCGGCAGTTTGCTAATGGGGCGTGCTTTGATGTCACATCACAACCTTGGAATTGCGGCAGTTTGCTAATGGGACGTGCTTTGATGTCACATCACAACCTTGGAATTGCGGCAGTTTGCTAACGGGGCGTGCTTTGATGTCACATCACAACCTTGGAATTGCGGCAGTTTGCTAACATAGCGTGCTTTGATGTCACATCACAACCTTGGAATTGCGGCAGTTTGCTAACGGGGCGTGCTTTGATGTCACATCACAACCTTGGAATTGCGGCAGTTTGCTAACGGGGCGTGCTTTGATATCACATCACAACCTTGGAATTGCGGCAATTTGCTAACGGGGCGTGCTTTGATGTCACATCACAACCTTGGAATTGCGGCAGTTTGCTAACGGGGCGTGCTTTGATGTCACATCACAACCTTGGAATTGCGGCAGTTTGCTAACGGGGCTTGCTTTGATGTCACATCACAACCTTGGAATTGCGGCAGTTTGCTAACGGGGCGTGCTTTGATGTCACATCACAACCTTGGAATTGCGGCAGTTTGCTAACGGGGCGTGCTTTGATGTCACATCACAACCTTGGAATTGCGCCAGTTTGCTAACGGGGCGTGCTTTGATGTCGCATCACAACCTTGGAATTGCGGCAGTTTGCTAATGGGGCGTGCTTTGATGTCACATCACAACCTTGGAATTGCGGCAGTTTGCTGACGGGGCGTGCTTTGATGTCACATCACAACCTTGGAATTGCGGCAATTTGCTAACGGGGCGTGCTTTGATGTCACATCACAACCTTGGAATTGCGGCAGTTTGCTAATGGGGCGTGCTTTGATGTCACATCACAGCCTTGGAATTGCGGCAGTTTGCTAACGGGGCGTGCTTTGATGTCACATCACAACCTTGGAATTGCGGCAGTTTGCTAACATAGCGTGCTTTGATGTCACATCACAACCTTGGAATTGCGGCAGTTTGCTAACGGGGCGTGCTTTGATGTCACATCACAACCTTGGAATTGCGGCAGTTTGCTAACGGGGCGTGCTTTGATGTCACATCACAACCTTGGAATTGCGGCAGTTTGCTAACGGGGCGTGCTTTGATGTCACATCACAACCTTGGAATTGCGGCAGTTTGCTAACATAGCGTGCTTTGATGTCACATCACAACCTTGGAATTGCGGCAGTTTGCTGACGGGGCGTGCTTTGATGTCACATCACAACCTTGGAATTGCGGCAGTTTGCTGACGGGGCGTGCTTTGATGTCACATCACAACCTTGGAATTGCGGCAGTTTGCTAACGGGGCGTGCTTTGATGTCACATCACAACCTTGGAATTGCGGCAGTTTGCTAACGGGGCGTGCTTTGATGTCACATCACAGCCTTGGAATTGCGGCAGTTTGCTAACGGGGCGTGCTTTGATGTCACATCACAACCTTGGAATTGCGGCAGTTTGCTAACGGGGCGTGCTTTGATGTCACATCACAGCCTTGGAATTGCGGCAGTTTGCTAACGGGGGGTGCATTGATGTCACATCACAACCTTGGAATTGCGGCAGTTTGCTAACGGGGCGTGCTTTGATGTCACATCACAGCCTTGGAATTGCGGCAGTTTGCTAACGGGGCGTGCTTTGATGTCACATCACAACCTTGGAATTGCGGCAGTTTGCTAACGGGGCGTGCTTTGATGTCACATCACAACCTTGGAATTGCGGCAGTTTGCTAACGGGGCGTGCTTTGATGTCACATCACAACCTTGGAATTGCGGCAGTTTGCTAATGGGGCGTGCTTTGATGTCACATCACAACCTTGGAATTGCGGCAGTTTGCTAACGGGGCGTGCTTTGATGACACATCACAACCTTGGAATTGCGGCAGTTTGCTAACGGGGCGTGCTTTGATGTCACATCACAACCTTGGAATTGCGGCAATTTGCTAACGGGGCGTGCTTTGATGTCACATCACAACCTTGGAATTGCGGCAGTTTGCTAACATAGCGTGCTTTGATGTCACATCACAACCTTGGAATTGCGGCAGTTTGCTAACGGGGCGTGCTTTGATGACACATCACAACCTTGGAATTGCGGCAATTTGCTAACGGGGCGTGCTTTGATGTCACATCACAACCTTGGAATTGCGGCAATTTGCTAACGGGGCGTGCTTTGATGTCACATCACAACCTTGGAATTGCGGCAATTTGCTAACAGGGCGTGCTTTGATGTCACATCACAACCTTGGAATTGCGGCAGTTTGCTAACGGGGCGTGCTTTGATGTCACATCACAACCTTGGAATTGCGGCAGTTTGCTAACGGGGCGTGCTTTGTTGTCACATCACAACCTTGGAATTGCGGCAGTTTGCTAATGGGGCGTGCTTTGATGTCACATCACAACCTTGGAATTGCGGCAGTTTGCTAACGGGGCGTGCTTTGATGTCACATCACAACCTTGGAATTGCGGCAGTTTGCTAACGGGGCGTGCTTTGTTGTCACATCACAACCTTGGAATTGCGGCAGTTTGCTAACGGGGCGTGCTTTGATGACACATCACAACCTTGGAATTGCGGCAGTTTGCTAACGGGGCGTGCTTTGATGTCACATCACAACCTTGGAATTGCGGCAGTTTGCTAACGGGGCGTGCTTTGATGTCACATCACAACCTTGGAATTGCGGCAATTTGCTAACGGGGCGTGCTTTGATGTCACATCACAACCTTGGAATTGCGGCAGTTTGCTAACGGGGCGTGCTTTGATGTCACATCACAACCTTGGAATTGCGGCAGTTTGCTAACGGGGCGTGCTTTGATGTCACATCACAACCTTGGAATTGCGGCAGTTTGCTGACGGGGCGTGCTTTGATGTCACATCACAACCTTGGAATTGCGGCAGTTTGCTAATGGGGCGTGCTTTGATGTCACATCACAACCTTGGAATTGCGGCAGTTTGCTAATGGGGCGTGCTTTGATGTCACATCACAACCTTGGAATTGCGGCAGTTTGCTAATGGGGCGTGCTTTGATGTCACATCACAACCTTGGAATTGCGGCAGTTTGCTAATGGGGCGTGTTTTGATGTCACATCACAACCTTGGAATTGCGGCAGTTTGCTAACGGGGCGTGCTTTGATGTCACATCACAACCTTGGAATTGCGGCAGTTTGCTAACGGGGCGTGCTTTGATGTCACATCACAACCTTGGAATTGCGGCAGTTTGCTAACGGGGCGTGCTTTGATGTCACATCACAACCTTGGAATTGCGGCAGTTTGCTAACGGGGCGTGCTTTGATGTCACATCACAACCTTGGAATTGCGGCAGTGTGCTAACGGGGCGTGCTTTGATGACACATCACAACCTTGGAATTGCGGCAGTTTGCTAATGGGGCGTGCTTTGATGACACATCACAACCTTGGAATTGCGGCAGTTTGCTAACGGGGCGTGCTTTGATGTCACATCACAACCTTGGAATTGCGGCAATTTGCTAACGGGGCGTGCTTTGATGTCACATCACAACCTTGAAATTGCGGCAGTTTGCTAACGGGGCGTGCTTTGATGTCACATCACAACCTTGGAATTGCGGCAGTTTGCTAACGGGGCGTGCTTTGATGTCACATCACAACCTTGGAATTGCGGAAGTTTGCTAACGGGGCGTGCTTTGATGTCACATCACAACCTTGGAATTGCGGCAGTTTGCTAACGGGGCGTGCTTTGATGTCACATCACAACCTTGGAATTGAGGCAATTTGCTAACGGGGCGTGCTTTGATGTCACATCACAACCTTGGAATTGCGGCAGTTTGCTAACGGGGCGTGCTTTGATGTCACATCACAACCTTGGAATTGCGGCAGTTTGCTAACGGGGCGTGCTTTGATGTCACATCACAACCTTGGAATTGCGGCAGTTTGCTAACGGGGCGTGCTTTGATGTCACATCACAACCTTGGAATTGCGGCAGTTTGCTAACGGGGCGTGCTTTGATGTCACATCACAACCTTGGAATTGCGGCAGTTTGCTAACGGGGCGTGCTTTGATGTCACATCACAACCTTGGAATTGCGGCAGTTTGCTAACGGGGCGTGATTTGATGTCACATCACAACCTTGGAATTGCGGCAGTTTGCTAACGGGGCGTGCTTTGATGTCACATCACAACCTTGGAATTGCGGCAGTTTGCTAACGGGGCGTGCTTTGATGTCACATCACAACCTTGGAATTGCGGCAGTTTGCTAATGGGGCGTGCTTTGATGTCACATCACAACCTTGGAATTGCGGCAGTTTGCTAACGGGGCGTGCTTTGATGTCACATCACAACCTTGGAATTGCGGCAATTTGCTAACGGGGCGTGCTTTGATGTCACATCACAACCTTGGAATTGCGGCAGTTTGCTAACGGGGCGTGCTTTGATGTCACATCACAACCTTGGAATTGCGGCAATTTGCTAACGGGGCGTGCTTTGATGTCACATCACAACCTTGGAATTGCGGCAGTTTGCTAACGGGGCGTGCTTTGATGTCACATCACAACCTTGGAATTGCGGCAGTTTGCTAACATAGCGTGCTTTGATGTCACATCACAACCTTGGAATTGCGGCAGTTTGCTAACGGGGCGTGCTTTGATGTCACATCACAACCTTGGAATTGCGGCAGTTTGCTAACGGGTCGTGCTTTGATGTCACATCACAACCTTGGAATTGCGGCAGTTTGCTAACATAGCGTGCTTTGATGTCACATCACAAACTTGGAATTGCGGCAATTTGCTAACGGGGCGTGCTTTGATGTCACATCACAACCTTGGAATTGCGGCAGTTTGCTAACGGGGCGTACTTTGATGTCACATCACAACCTTGGAATTGCGGCAGTTTGCTGACGGGGCGTGCTTTGATGTCACATCACAACCTTGGAATTGCGGCAGTTTGCTAACGGGGCGTCCTTTGATGTCACATCACAACCTTGGAATTGCGGCAGTTTGCTAACGGGGCGTGCTTTGATGTCACATCACAACCTTGGAATTGCGGCAGTTTGCTAACGGGGCGTGCTTTGATGTCACATCACAACCTTGGAATTGCGGCAGTTTGCTAACGGGGCGTGCTTTGATGTCACATCACAACCTTGGAATTGCGGCAGATTGCTAACGGGGCGTGCTTTGATGTCACATCACAACCTTGGAATTGCGGCAATTTGCTAACGGGGCGTGCTTTGATGTCACATCACAACCTTGGAATTGCAGCAATTTGCTAACGGGGCGTGCTTTGATGTCACATCACAACCTTGGAATTGCGGCAATTTGCTAACGGGGCGTGCTTTGATGTCACATCACAACCTTGGAATTGCGGCAGTTTGCTAACGGGGCGTTCTTTGATGTCACATCACAACCTTGGAATTGCGGCAGTTTGCTAACGGGGCGTGCTTTGATGTCACATCACAACCTTGGAATTGCGGCAGTTTGCTAACGGGGCGTGCTTTGATGTCACATCACAACCTTGGAATTGCGGCAGTTTGCTAACGGGGCGTGCTTTGATGTCACATCACAACCTTGGAATTGCGGCAGTTTGCTAACATAGCGTGCTTTGATGTCACATCACAACCTTGGAATTGCGGCAGTTTGCTAACGGGGCGTGCTTTGATGTCACATCACAACCTTGGAATTGCGGCAATTTGCTAACGGGGCGTGCTTTGATGTCACATCACAACCTTGGAATTGCGGCAGTTTGCTAACGGGGCGTGCTTTGATGTCACATCACAACCTTGGAATTGCGGCAGTTTGCTAACGGGGCGTGCTTTGATGTCACATCACAACCTTGGAATTGCGGCAGTTTGCTAACGGGGCGTGCTTTGATGTCACATCACAACCTTGGAATTGCGGCAGTTTGCTAACGGGGCGTGCTTTGATGTCACATCACAACCTTGGAATTGCGGCAGTTTGCTAACGGGGCGTGCTTTGATGTCACATCACAACCTTGGAATTGCGGCAGTTTGCTAACGGGGCGTGCTTTGATGTCACATCACAACCTTGGAATTGCGGCAGTTTGCTAACGGGGCGTGCTTTGATGTCACATCACAACCTTGGAATTGCGGCAGTTTGCTAATGGGGCGTGCTTTGATGTCACATCACAACCTTGGAATTGCGGCAGTTTGCTAACGGGGCGTGCTTTGATGTCACATCACAACCTTGGAATTGCGGCAGTTTGCTAATGGGGCGTGCTTTGATGTCACATCACAACCTTGGAATTGCGGCAGTTTGCTAATGGGACGTGCTTTGATGTCACATCACAACCTTGGAATTGCGGCAGTTTGCTAACGGGGCGTGCTTTGATGTCACATCACAACCTTGGAATTGCGGCAGTTTGCTAATGGGGCGTGCTTTGATGACACATCACAACCTTGGAATTGCGGCAGTTTGCTAACGGGGCGTGCTTTGATGTCACATCACAACCTTGGAATTGCGGCAGTTTGCTAACGGGGCGTGCTTTGATGTCACATCACAACCTTGGAATTGCGGCAGTTTGCTAACGGGGCGTGCTTTGATGTCACATCACAACCTTAGAATTGCGGCAGTTTGCTAATGGGGCGTGCTTTGATGTCACATCACAACCTTGGAATTGCGGCAATTTGCTAACGGGGCGTGCTTTGATGTCACATCACAACCTTGGAATTGCGGCAGTTTGCTAACGGGGCGTGCTTTGATGTCACATCACAACCTTGGAATTGCGGCAGTTTGCTAACGGGGCGTGCTTTGATGTCACATCACAACCTTGGAATTGCGGCAGTTTGCTAATGGGGCGTGCTTTGATGTCACATCACAACCTTGGAATTGCGGCAGTTTGCTAACGGGGCGTGCTTTGATGTCACATCACAACCTTGGAATTGCGGCAGTTTGCTGACGGGGCGTGCTTTGATGTCACATCACAACCTTGGAATTGCGGCATTTTGCTAACGGGGCGTGCTTTGATGTCACATCACAACCTTGGAATTGCGGCAGTTTGCTAACGGGGCGTGCTTTGATGTCACATCACAACCTTGGAATTGCGGCAGTTTGCTAACATAGCGTGCTTTGATGTCACATCACAACCTTGGAATTGCGGCAGTTTGCTAACATAGCGTGCTTTGATGTCACATCACAACCTTGGAATTGCGGCAGTTTGCTAACGGGGCGTGCTTTGATGTCACATCACAACCTTGGAATTGCGGCAGTTTGCTGACGGGGCGTGCTTTGATGTCACATCACAACCTTGGAATTGCGGCAGTTTGCTAATGGGGCGTGCTTTGATGTCACATCACAACCTTGGAATTGCGGCAGTTTGCTAATGGGGCGTGCTTTGATGTCACATCACAACCTTGGAATTGCGGCAGTTTGCTGACGGGGCGTGCTTTGATGTCACATCACAACCTTGGAATTGCAGCAGTTTGCTGACGGGGCGTGCTTTGATGTCACATCACAACCTTGGAATTGCGGCAGTTTGCTAACGGGGCGTGCTTTGATGTCACATCACAACCTTGGAATTGCGGCAGTTTGCTAATGGGGCGTGTTTTGATGTCACATCGCAACCTTGGAATTGCGGAAGTTTGCTAACGGGGCGTGCTTTGATGTCACATCACAACCTTGGAATTGCGGCAGTTTGCTAACGGGGCGTGCTTTGATGTCACATCACAACCTTGGAATTGCGGCAGTTTGCTAACGGGGCGTGCTTTGATGTCACATCACAACCTTGGAATTGCGGCAGTTTGCTGACGGGGCGTGCTTTGATGTCACATCACAACCTTGGAATTGCGGCAGTTTGCTAACGGGGCGTGCTTTGATGTCACATCACAACCTTGGAATTGCGGCAGTTTGCTAACGGGGCGTGCTTTGATGTCACATCACAACCTTGGAATTGCGGCAGTTTGCTAATGGGGCGTGCTTTGATGTCACATCACAACCTTGGAATTGCGGCAGTTTGCTGACGGGGCGTGCTTTGATGTCACATCACAACCTTGGAATTGCGGCAGTTTGCTAACATAGCGTGCTTTGATGTCACATCACAACCTTGGAATTGCGGCAGTTTGCTAACGGGGCGTGCTTTGATGTCGCATCACAACCTTGGATTTGCGGCAATTTGCTAACGGGGCGTGCTTTGATGTCACATCACAACCTTGGAATTGCGGCAGTTTGCTGACGGGGCGTGCTTTGATGACACATCACAACCTTGGAATTGCGGCAGTTTGCTAACGGGGCGTGCTTTGATGTCACATCACAAACTTGGAATTGCGGCAGTTTGCTAACGGGGCGTGCTTTGATGTCACATCACAACCTTGGAATTGCGGCAGTTTGCTAACGGGGCGTGCTTTGATGTCACATCACAACCTTGGAATTGCGGCAGTTTGCTAATGGGGCGTGCTTTGATGTCACATCACAACCTTGGAATTGCGGCAGTTTGCTAACGGGGCGTGCTTTGATGTCACATCACAACCTTGGAATTGCGGCAGTTTGCTAATGGGGCGTGCTTTGATGTCACATCACAACCTTGGAATTGCGGCAGTTTGCTAATGGGGCGTGCTTTGATGTCACATCACAACCTTGGAATTGCGGCAGTTTGCTAACGGGGCGTGCTTTGATGTCACATCACAACCTTGGAATTGCGGCAGTTTGCTAACATAGCGTGCTTTGATGTCACATCACAACCTTGGAATTGCGGCAGTTTGCTAACGGGGCGTGCTTTGATGTCACATCACAACCTTGGAATTGCGGCAGTTTGCTAACGGGGCTTGCTTTGATGTCACATCACAACCTTGGAATTGCGGCAGTTTGCTAACGGGGCGTGCTTTGATGTCACATCACAACCTTGGAATTGCGGCAGTTTGCTAACGGGGCGTGCTTTGATGTCACATCACAACCTTGGAATTGCGGCAGTTTGCTAACGGGGCGTGCTTTGATGTCACATCACAACCTTGGAATTGCGGCAGTTTGCTAACGGGGCGTGCTTTGATGTCACATCACAACCTTGGAATTGCGGCAGTTTGCTAACGGGGCGTGCTTTGATGTCACATCACAACCTTGGAATTGCGGCAGTTTGCTAACGGGGCGTGCTTTGATGTCACATCACAACCTTGGAATTGCGGCAGTTTGCTAACGGGGCGTGCTTTGATGTCACATCACAACCTTGGAATTGCGGCAGTTTGCTAACGGGGCGTGCTTTGATGTCACATCACAACCTTGGAATTGCGGCAGTTTGCTAACGGGGCGTGCTTTGATGTCACATCACAACCTTGGAATTGCGGCAGTTTGCTAACGGGGCGTGCTTTGATGTCACATCACAACCTTGGAATTGCGGCAGTTTGCTAACGGGGCGTGCTTTGATGTCACATCACAACCTTGGAATTGCGGCAGTTTGCTAACATAGCGTGCTTTGATGTCACATCACAACCTTGGAATTGCGGCAGTTTGCTAACGGGGCGTGCTTTGATGTCACATCACAACCTTGGAATTGCGGCAGTTTGCTAACGGGGCGTGCTTTGATGTCACATCACAACCTTGGAATTGCGGCAGTTTGCTAACGGGGCGTGCTTTGATGTCACATCACAACCTTGGAATTGCGGCAGTTTGCTGACGGGGCGTGCTTTGATGTCACATCACAACCTTGGAATTGCGGCAGTTTGCTGACGGGGCGTGCTTTGATGTCACATCACAACCTTGGAATTGCGGCAGTTTGCTAACGGGGCGTGCTTTGATGTCACATCACAACCTTGGAATTGCGGCAGTTTGCTAACGGGGCGTGCTTTGATGTCACATCACAACCTTCGAATTGCGGCAGTTTGCTAACGGGGCGTGCTTTGATGTCACATCACAACCTTGGAATTGCGGCAGTTTGCTAACGGGGCGTGCTTTGATGTCACATCACAACCTTGGAATTGCGGCAGTTTGCTAACGGGGCGTGCTTTGATGTCACATCACAACCTTGGAATTGCGGCAGTTTGCTAACGGGGCGTGCTTTGATGTCACATCACAACCTTGGAATTGCGGCAGTTTGCTAACGGGGCGTGCTTTGATGTCACATCACAACCTTGGAATTGCGGCAGTTTGCTAACGGGGCGTGCTTTGATGTCACATCACAACCTTGGAATTGCGGCAGTTTGCTAACGGGGCGTGCTTTGATGTCACATCACAACCTTGGAATTGCGGCAGTTTGCTGACGGGGCGTGCTTTGATGTCACATCACAACCTTGGAATTGCGGCAGTTTGCTAACGGGGCGTGCTTTGATGTCACATCACAACCTTGGAATTGCGGCAGTTTGCTAACATAGCGTGCTTTGATGTCACATCACAACCTTGGAATTGCGGCAGTTTGCTAACGGGGCGTGCTTTGATGTCACATCACAACCTTGGAATTGCGGCAGTTTGCTAACGGGGCGTGCTTTGATGTCACATCACAACCTTGGAATTGCGGCAGTTTGCTAACGGGGCGTGCTTTGATGTCACATCACAACCTTGGAATTGCGGCAGTTTGCTAACGGGGCGTGCTTTGATGTCACATCACAACCTTGGAATTGCGGCAGTTTGCTAACGGGGCGTGCTTTGATGTCACATCACAACCTTGGAATTGCGGCAGTTTGCTAACGGGGCGTGCTTTGATGTCACATCACAACCTTGGAATTGCGGCAGTTTGCTAACGGGGCGTGCTTTGATGTCACATCACAACCTTGGAATTGCGGCAGTTTGCTAACGGGGCGTGCTTTGATGTCACATCACAACCTTGGAATTGCGGCAGTTTGCTAACGGGGCGTGCTTTGATGTCACATCACAACCTTGGGATTGCGGCAATTTGCTAACGGGGCGTGCTTTGATGTCACATCACAACCTTGGAATTGCGGCAGTTTGCTAATGGGGCGTGCTTTGATGTCACATCACAACCTTGGAATTGCGGCAGTTTGCTAACGGGGCGAGCTTTGATGTCACATCACAACCTTGGAATTGCGGCAGTTTGCTAACGGGGCGTGCTTTGATGTCACATCACAACCTTGGAATTGCGGCAGTTTGCTGACGGGGCGTGCTTTGATGTCACATCACAACCTTGGAATTGCGGCAGTTTGCTAACATAGCGTGCTTTGATGTCACATCACAACCTTGGAATTGCGGCAGTTTGCTAACGGGGCGTGCTTTGATGTCACATCACAACCTTGGAATTGCGGCAGTTTGCTAACGGGGCGTGCTTTGATGTCACATCACAACCTTGGAATTGCGGCAGTTTGCTAACGGGGCGTGCTTTGATGTCACATCACAACCTTGGAATTGCGGCAGTTTGCTAATGGGGCGTGCTTTGATGTCACATCACAACCTTGGAATTGCGGCAGTTTGCTAACGGGGCGTACTTTGATGTCACATCACAACCTTGGAATTGCGGCAGTTTGCTAACGGGGCGTGCTTTGATGTCACATCACAACCTTGGAATTGCGGCAGTTTGCTAACGGGGCGTGCTTTGATGTCACATCACAACCTTGGAATTGCGGCAGTTTGCTAATGGGGCGTGCTTTGATGTCACATCACAACCTTGGAATTGCGGCAGTTTGCTAACGGGGCGTGCTTTGATGTCACATCACAACCTTGGAATTGCGGCAGTTTGCTAACGGGGCGTGCTTTGATGTCACATCACAACCTTGGAATTGCGACAGTTTGCTAACGGGGCGTGCTTTGATGTCACATCACAACCTTGGAATTGCGGCAGTTTGCTAACGGGGCGTGCTTTGATGACACATCACAACCTTGGAATTGCGGCAATTTGCTAACGGGGCGTGCTTTGATGTCACATCACAACCTTGGAATTGCGGCAATTTGCTAACGGGGCGTGCTTTGATGTCACTTCACAACCTTGGAATTGCGGCAGTTTGCTAATGGGGCGTGCTTTGATGTCACATCACAACCTTGGAATTGCGGCAGTTTGCTAACGGGGCGTGCTTTGATGTCACATCACAACCTTGGAATTGCGGCAATTTGCTAACGGGGCGTGCTTTGATGTCACATCACAACCTTGGAATTGCGGCAGTTTGCTAATGGGGCGTGCTTTGATGTCACATCACAACCTTGGAATTGCGGCAGTTTGCTAACGGGGCGTGCTTTGATGTCACATCACAACCTTGGAATTGCGTCAGTTTGCTGACGGGGCGTGCTTTGATGTCACATCACAACCTTGGAATTGCGGCAGTTTGCTAACATAGCGTGCTTTGATGTCACATCACAACCTTGGAATTGCGGCAGTTTGCTAACGGGGCGTGCTTTGATGTCTCATCACAACCTTGGAATTGCGGCAGTTTGCTAACGGGGCGTGCTTTGATGTCACATCACAACCTTGGAATTGCGGCAGTTTGCTAACGGGGCGTGCTTTGATGACACATCACAACCTTGGAATTGCGGCAGTTTGCTAATGGGGCGTGCTTTGATGTCACATCACAACCTTGGAATTGCGGCAGTTTGCTAACGGGGCGTGCTTTGATGTCACATCACAACCTTGGAATTGCGGCAGTTTGCTAACGGGGCGTGCTTTGATGTCACATCACAACCTTGGAATTGCGGCAGTTTGCTAATGGGGCGTGCTTTGATGTCACATCACAACCTTGGAATTGCGGCAGTTTGCTAACGGGGCGTGCTTTGATGTCACATCACAACCTTGGAATTGCGGCAGTTTGCTAACGGGGCGTGCTTTGATGTCACATCACAACCTTGGAATTGCGGCAGTTTGCTAACGGGGCGTGCTTTGATGTCACATCACAACCTTGGAATTGCGGCAGTTTGCTAATGGGGCGTGCTTTGATGTCACATCACAACCTTGGAATTGCGGCAGTTTGCTAACGGGGCGTGCTTTGATGTCACATCACAACCTTGGAATTGCGGCAGTTTGCTAACAGGGCGTGCTTTGATGTCACATCACAACCTTGGAATTGCGGCAGTTTGCTAACGGGGCGTGCTTTGATGTCACATCACAACCTTGGAATTGCGGCAGTTTGCTAACGGGGCGTGCTTTGATGTCACATCACAACCTTGGAATTGCGGCAGTTTGCTAATCGGGGCGTGCTTTGATGTCACATCACAACCTTGGAATTGCGGCAGTTTGCTAACGGGGCGTGCTTTGATGTCACATCACAACCTTGGAATTGCGGCAGTTTGCTAACGGGGCGTGCTTTGATGTCACATCACAACCTTGGAATTGCGGCAGTTTGCTAACATAGCGTGCTTTGATGTCACATCACAACCTTGGAATTGCGGCAGTTTGCTAACGGGGCGTGCTTTGATGTCACATCACAACCTTGGAATTGCGGCAGTTTGCTAATGGGGCGTGCTTTGATGTCACATCACAACCTTGGAATTGCGGCAGTTTGCTAACGGGGCGTGCTTTGATGTCACATCACAACCTTGGAATTGCGGCAGTTTGCTAACTGGGCGTGCTTTGATGTCACATCACAACCTTGGAATTGCGGCAGTTTGCTAACGGGGCATGCTTTGATGTCACATCACAACCTTGGAATTGCGGCAGTTTGCTAATGGGGCGTGCTTTGATGTCACATCACAACCTTGGAATTGCGGCAGTTTGCTAACGGGGCGTGCTTTGATGTCACATCACAACCTTGGAATTGCGGCAGTTTGCTAACGGGGCGTGCTTTGATGACACATCACAACCTTGGAATTGCGGCAATTTGCTAACGGGGCGTGCTTTGATGTCACATCACAACCTTGGAATTGCGGCAGTTTGCTAACGGGGCGTGCTTTGATGTCACATCACAACCTTGGAATTGCGGCAGTTTGCTAACATAGCGTGCTTTGATGTCACATCACAACCTTGGAATTGCGGCAGTTTACTACCGGGGCGTGCTTTGATGTCACATCACAACCTTGGGATTGCGGCAGTTTGCTAACGGGGCGTGCTTTGATGTCACATCACAACCTTGGAATTGCGGCAGTTTGCTAATGGGGCGTGCTTTGATGTCACATCTCAACCTTGGAATTGCGGCAGTTTGCTAATGGGGCGTGCTTTGATGTCACATCACAACCTTGGAATTGCGGCAGTTTGCTAACGGGGCGTGCTTTGATGTCACATCACAACCTTGGAATTGCGGCAGTTTGCTAACGGGGCGTGCTTTGATGTCACATCACAACCTTGGAATTGCGGCAGTTTGCTAACGGGGCGTGCTTTGATGTCACATCACAACCTTGGAATTGCGGCAGTTTGCTAACGGGGCGTGCTTTGATGTCACATCACAACCTTGGAATTGCGGCAGTTTGCTAACGGGGCGTGCTTTGATGTCACATCACAACCTTGGAATTGCGGCAGTTTGCTAACGGGGCGTGCTTTGATGTCACATCACAACCTTGGAATTGCGGCAGTTTGCTAACGGGGCGTGCTTTGATGTCACATCACAACCTTGGAATTGCGGCAGTTTGCTAACGGGGCGTGCATTGATGTTACATCACAACCTTGGAATTGCGGAAGTTTGCTAATGGGGCGTGCTTTGATATCACATCACAACCTTGGAATTGCGGCAGTTTGCTAACGGGGCGTGCTTTGATGTCACATCACAACCTTGGAATTGCGGCAGTTTGCTAACGGGGCGTGCTTTGATGTCACATCACAACCTTGGAATTGCGGCAGTTTGCTAACGGGGCGTGCTTTGATGTCACATCACAACCTTGGAATTGCGGCAGTTTGCTAACGGGGCGTGCTTTGATGTCACATCACAACCTTGGAATTGCGGCAGTTTGCTAACGGGGCGTGCTTTGATGTCACATCACAACCTTGGAATTGCGGCAGTTTGCTAACGGGGCGTGCTTTGATGTCACATCACAAACTTGGAATTGCGGCAGTTTGCTAACGGGGCGTGCTTTGATGTCACATCACAACCTTGGAATTGCGGCAGTTTGCTAACGGGGCGTGCTTTGATGTCACATCACAACCTTGGGATTGCGGCAATTTGCTAACGGGGCGTGCTTTGATGTCACATCACAACCTTGGAATTGCGGCAGTTTGCTAATGGGGCGTGCTTTGATGTCACATCACAACCTTGGAATTGCGGCAGTTTGCTAACGGGGCGTGCTTTGATGTCACATCACAACCTTGGAATTGCGGCAGTTTGCTAACGGGGCGTGCTTTGATGTCACATCACAACCTTGGAATTGCGGCAGTTTGCTGACGGGGCGTGCTTTGATGTCACATCACAACCTTGGAATTGCGGCAGTTTGCTAACATAGCGTGCTTTGATGTCACATCACAACCTTGGAATTGCGGCAGTTTGCTAACGGGGCGTGCTTTGATGTCACATCACAACCTTGGAATTGCGGCAGTTTGCTAACGGGGCGTGCTTTGATGTCACATCACAACCTTGGAATTGCGGCAGTTTGCTAACGGGGCGTGCTTTGATGTCACATCACAACCTTGGAATTGCGGCAGTTTGCTAATGGGGCGTGCTTTGATGTCACATCACAACCTTGGAATTGCGGCAGTTTGCTAACGGGGCGTACTTTGATGTCACATCACAACCTTGGAATTGCGGCAGTTTGCTAACGGGGCGTGCTTTGATGTCACATCACAACCTTGGAATTGCGGCAGTTTGCTAACGGGGCGTGCTTTGATGTCACATCACAACCTTGGAATTGCGGCAGTTTGCTAATGGGGCGTGCTTTGATGTCACATCACAACCTTGGAATTGCGGCAGTTTGCTAACGGGGCGTGCTTTGATGTCACATCACAACCTTGGAATTGCGGCAGTTTGCTAACGGGGCGTGCTTTGATGTCACATCACAACCTTGGAATTGCGACAGTTTGCTAACGGGGCGTGCTTTGATGTCACATCACAACCTTGGAATTGCGGCAGTTTGCTAACGGGGCGTGCTTTGATGACACATCACAACCTTGGAATTGCGGCAATTTGCTAACGGGGCGTGCTTTGATGTCACATCACAACCTTGGAATTGCGGCAATTTGCTAACGGGGCGTGCTTTGATGTCACTTCACAACCGTGGAATTGCGGCAGTTTGCTAATGGGGCGTGCTTTGATGTCACATCACAACCTTGGAATTGCGGCAGTTTGCTAACGGGGCGTGCTTTGATGTCACATCACAACCTTGGAATTGCGGCAATTTGCTAACGGGGCGTGCTTTGATGTCACATCAC
The DNA here is from genome assembly GCA_946902985.2 of Meconema thalassinum. Lineage (NCBI taxonomy): Eukaryota > Metazoa > Arthropoda > Insecta > Orthoptera > Tettigoniidae > Meconema > Meconema thalassinum. The sequence continues at coordinate 1,366,580 of CAMPQE020000024.1, forward strand.
AACCTTGGAATTGCGGCAGTTTGCTAATGGGGCGTGCTTTGATGTCACATCACAACCTTGGAATTGCGGCAGTTTGCTAACGGGGCGTGCTTTGATGTCACATCACAACCTTGGAATTGCGGCAGTTTGCTGACGGGGCGTGCTTTGATATCACATCACAACCTTGGAATTGCGGCAGTTTGCTAACATAGCGTGCTTTGATGTCACATCACAACCTTGGAATTGCGGCAGTTTGCTAACGGGGCGTGCTTTGAAGTCTCATCACAACCTTGGAATTGCGGCAGTTTGCTAACGGGGCGTGCTTCGATGTCACATCACAACCTTGGAATTGCGGCAGTTTGCTAACGGGGCGTGCTTTGATGACACATCACAACCTTGGAATTGCGGCAGTTTGCTAATGGGGCGTGCTTTGATGTCACATCACAACCTTGGAATTGCGGCAGTTTGCTAACGGGGCGTGCTTTGATGTCACATCACAACCTTGGAATTGCGGCAGTTTGCTAACGGGGCGTGCTTTGATGTCACATCACAACCTTGGAATTGCGGCAGTTTGCTAATGGGGCGTGCTTTGATGTCACATCACAACCTTGGAATTGCGGCAGTTTGCTAACGGGGCGTGCTTTGATGTCACATCACAACCTTGGAATTGCGGCAGTTTGCTAACGGGGCGTGCTTTGATGTCACATCACAACCTTGGAATTGCGGCAGTTTGCTAACGGGGCGTGCTTTGATGTCACATCACAACCTTGGAATTGCGGCAGTTTGCTAACGGGGCGTGCTTTGATGTCACATCACAACCTTGGAATTGCGGCAGTTTGCTAACGGGGCGTGCTTTGATGTCACATCACAACCTTAGAATTGCGGCAGTTTGCTAATGGGGCGTGCTTTGATGTCACATCACAACCTTGGAATTGCGGCAATTTGCTAACGGGGCGTGCTTTGATGTCACATCACAACCTTGGAATTGCGGCAGTTTGCTAACGGGGCGTGCTTTGATGTCACATCACAACCTTGGAATTGCGGCAGTTTGTTAACGGGGCGTGCTTTGATGTCACATCACAACCTTGGAATTGCGGCAGTTTGCTAATGGGGCGTGCTTTGATGTCACATCACAACCTTGGAATTGCGGCAGTTTGCTAACGGGGCGTGCTTTGATGTCACATCACAACCTTGGAATTGCGGCAGTTTGCTGACGGGGCGTGCTTTGATGTCACATCACAACCTTGGAATTGCGGCAGTTTGCTAACGGGGCGTGCTTTGATGTCACATCACAACCTTGGAATTGCGGCAGTTTGCTAACGGGGCGTGCTTTGATGTCACATCACAACCTTGGAATTGCGGCAGTTTGCTAACATAGCGTGCTTTGATGTCACATCACAACCTTGGAATTGCGGCAGTTTGCTAACATAGCGTGCTTTGATGTCACATCACAACCTTGGAATTGCGGCAGTTTGCTAACGGGGCGTGCTTTGATGTCACATCACAACCTTGGAATTGCGGCAGTTTGCTGACGGGGCGTGCTTTGATGTCACATCACAACCTTGGAATTGCGGCAGTTTGCTAATGGGGCGTGCTTTGATGTCACATCACAACCTTGGAATTGCGGCAGTTTGCTAATGGGGCGTGCTTTGATGTCACATCACAACCTTGGAATTGCGGCAGTTTGCTGACGGGGCGTGCTTTGATGTCACATCACAACCTTGGAATTGCAGCAGTTTGCTGACGGGGCGTGCTTTGATGTCACATCACAACCTTGGAATTGCGGCAGTTTGCTAACGGGGCGTGCTTTGATGTCACATCACAACCTTGGAATTGCGGCAGTTTGCTAATGGGGCGTGTTTTGATGTCACATCGCAACCTTGGAATTGCGGAAGTTTGCTAACGGGGCGTGCTTTGATGTCACATCACAACCTTGGAATTGCGGCAGTTTGCTAACGGGGCGTGCTTTGATGTCACATCACAACCTTGGAATTGCGGCAGTTTGCTAACGGGGCGTGCTTTGATGTCACATCACAACCTTGGAATTGCGGCAGTTTGCTGACGGGGCGTGCTTTGATGTCACATCACAACCTTGGAATTGCGGCAGTTTGCTAACGGGGCGTGCTTTGATGTCACATCACAACCTTGGAATTGCGGCAGTTTGCTAACGGGGCGTGCTTTGATGTCACATCACAACCTTGGAATTGCGGCAGTTTGCTAATGGGGCGTGCTTTGATGTCACATCACAACCTTGGAATTGCGGCAGTTTGCTGACGGGGCGTGCTTTGATGTCACATCACAACCTTGGAATTGCGGCAGTTTGCTAACATAGCGTGCTTTGATGTCACATCACAACCTTGGAATTGCGGCAGTTTGCTAACGGGGCGTGCTTTGATGTCACATCACAACCTTGGATTTGCGGCAATTTGCTAACGGGGCGTGCTTTGATGTCACATCACAACCTTGGAATTGCGGCAGTTTGCTGACGGGGCGTGCTTTGATGACACATCACAACCTTGGAATTGCGGCAGTTTGCTAACGGGGCGTGCTTTGATGTCACATCACAAACTTGGAATTGCGGCAGTTTGCTAACGGGGCGTGCTTTGATGTCACATCACAACCTTGGAATTGCGGCAGTTTGCTAACGGGGCGTGCTTTGATGTCACATCACAACCTTGGAATTGCGGCAGTTTGCTAATGGGGCGTGCTTTGATGTCACATCACAACCTTGGAATTGCGGCAGTTTGCTAACGGGGCGTGCTTTGATGTCACATCACAACCTTGGAATTGCGGCAGTTTGCTAATGGGGCGTGCTTTGATGTCACATCACAACCTTGGAATTGCGGCAGTTTGCTAATGGGGCGTGCTTTGATGTCACATCACAACCTTGGAATTGCGGCAGTTTGCTAACGGGGCGTGCTTTGATGTCACATCACAACCTTGGAATTGCGGCAGTTTGCTAACATAGCGTGCTTTGATGTCACATCACAACCTTGGAATTGCGGCAGTTTGCTAACGGGGCGTGCTTTGATGTCACATCACAACCTTGGAATTGCGGCAGTTTGCTAACGGGGCTTGCTTTGATGTCACATCACAACCTTGGAATTGCGGCAGTTTGCTAACGGGGCGTGCTTTGATGTCACATCACAACCTTGGAATTGCGGCAGTTTGCTAACGGGGCGTGCTTTGATGTCACATCACAACCTTGGAATTGCGGCAGTTTGCTAACGGGGCGTGCTTTGATGTCACATCACAACCTTGGAATTGCGGCAGTTTGCTAACGGGGCGTGCTTTGATGTCACATCACAACCTTGGAATTGCGGCAGTTTGCTAACGGGGCGTGCTTTGATGTCACATCACAACCTTGGAATTGCGGCAGTTTGCTAACGGGGCGTGCTTTGATGTCACATCACAACCTTGGAATTGCGGCAGTTTGCTAACTGGGCGTGCTTTGATGTCACATCACAACCTTGGAATTGCGGCAGTTTGCTAACGGGGCGTGCTTTGATGTCACATCACAACCTTGGAATTGCGGCAGTTTGCTAACGGGGCGTGCTTTGATGTCACATCACAACCTTGGAATTGCGGCAGTTTGCTAACGGGGCGTGCTTTGATGTCACATCACAACCTTGGAATTGCGGCAGTTTGCTAACGGGGCGTGCTTTGATGTCACATCACAACCTTGGAATTGCGGCAGTTTGCTAACATAGCGTGCTTTGATGTCACATCACAACCTTGGAATTGCGGCAGTTTGCTAACGGGGCGTGCTTTGATGTCACATCACAACCTTGGAATTGCGGCAGTTTGCTAACGGGGCGTGCTTTGATGTCACATCACAACCTTGGAATTGCGGCAGTTTGCTAACGGGGCGTGCTTTGATGTCACATCACAACCTTGGAATTGCGGCAGTTTGCTGACGGGGCGTGCTTTGATGTCACATCACAACCTTGGAATTGCGGCAGTTTGCTGACGGGGCGTGCTTTGATGTCACATCACAACCTTGGAATTGCGGCAGTTTGCTAACGGGGCGTGCTTTGATGTCACATCACAACCTTGGAATTGCGGCAGTTTGCTAACGGGGCGTGCTTTGATGTCACATCACAACCTTCGAATTGCGGCAGTTTGCTAACGGGGCGTGCTTTGATGTCACATCACAACCTTGGAATTGCGGCAGTTTGCTAACGGGGCGTGCTTTGATGTCACATCACAACCTTGGAATTGCGGCAGTTTGCTAACGGGGCGTGCTTTGATGTCACATCACAACCTTGGAATTGCGGCAGTTTGCTAACGGGGCGTGCTTTGATGTCACATCACAACCTTGGAATTGCGGCAGTTTGCTAACGGGGCGTGCTTTGATGTCACATCACAACCTTGGAATTGCGGCAGTTTGCTAACGGGGCGTGCTTTGATGTCACATCACAACCTTGGAATTGCGGCAGTTTGCTAACGGGGCGTGCTTTGATGTCACATCACAACCTTGGAATTGCGGCAGTTTGCTGACGGGGCGTGCTTTGATGTCACATCACAACCTTGGAATTGCGGCAGTTTGCTAACGGGGCGTGCTTTGATGTCACATCACAACCTTGGAATTGCGGCAGTTTGCTAACATAGCGTGCTTTGATGTCACATCACAACCTTGGAATTGCGGCAGTTTGCTAACGGGGCGTGCTTTGATGTCACATCACAACCTTGGAATTGCGGCAGTTTGCTAACGGGGCGTGCTTTGATGTCACATCACAACCTTGGAATTGCGGCAGTTTGCTAACGGGGCGTGCTTTGATGTCACATCACAACCTTGGAATTGCGGCAGTTTGCTAACGGGGCGTGCTTTGATGTCACATCACAACCTTGGAATTGCGGCAGTTTGCTAACGGGGCGTGCTTTGATGTCACATCACAACCTTGGAATTGCGGCAGTTTGCTAACGGGGCGTGCTTTGATGTCACATCACAACCTTGGAATTGCGGCAGTTTGCTAACGGGGCGTGCTTTGATGTCACATCACAACCTTGGAATTGCGGCAGTTTGCTAACGGGGCGTGCTTTGATGTCACATCACAACCTTGGAATTGCGGCAGTTTGCTAACGGGGCGTGCTTTGATGTCACATCACAACCTTGGGATTGCGGCAATTTGCTAACGGGGCGTGCTTTGATGTCACATCACAACCTTGGAATTGCGGCAGTTTGCTAATGGGGCGTGCTTTGATGTCACATCACAACCTTGGAATTGCGGCAGTTTGCTAACGGGGCGAGCTTTGATGTCACATCACAACCTTGGAATTGCGGCAGTTTGCTAACGGGGCGTGCTTTGATGTCACATCACAACCTTGGAATTGCGGCAGTTTGCTGACGGGGCGTGCTTTGATGTCACATCACAACCTTGGAATTGCGGCAGTTTGCTAACATAGCGTGCTTTGATGTCACATCACAACCTTGGAATTGCGGCAGTTTGCTAACGGGGCGTGCTTTGATGTCACATCACAACCTTGGAATTGCGGCAGTTTGCTAACGGGGCGTGCTTTGATGTCACATCACAACCTTGGAATTGCGGCAGTTTGCTAACGGGGCGTGCTTTGATGTCACATCACAACCTTGGAATTGCGGCAGTTTGCTAATGGGGCGTGCTTTGATGTCACATCACAACCTTGGAATTGCGGCAGTTTGCTAACGGGGCGTACTTTGATGTCACATCACAACCTTGGAATTGCGGCAGTTTGCTAACGGGGCGTGCTTTGATGTCACATCACAACCTTGGAATTGCGGCAGTTTGCTAACGGGGCGTGCTTTGATGTCACATCACAACCTTGGAATTGCGGCAGTTTGCTAATGGGGCGTGCTTTGATGTCACATCACAACCTTGGAATTGCGGCAGTTTGCTAACGGGGCGTGCTTTGATGTCACATCACAACCTTGGAATTGCGGCAGTTTGCTAACGGGGCGTGCTTTGATGTCACATCACAACCTTGGAATTGCGACAGTTTGCTAACGGGGCGTGCTTTGATGTCACATCACAACCTTGGAATTGCGGCAGTTTGCTAACGGGGCGTGCTTTGATGACACATCACAACCTTGGAATTGCGGCAATTTGCTAACGGGGCGTGCTTTGATGTCACATCACAACCTTGGAATTGCGGCAATTTGCTAACGGGGCGTGCTTTGATGTCACTTCACAACCTTGGAATTGCGGCAGTTTGCTAATGGGGCGTGCTTTGATGTCACATCACAACCTTGGAATTGCGGCAGTTTGCTAACGGGGCGTGCTTTGATGTCACATCACAACCTTGGAATTGCGGCAATTTGCTAACGGGGCGTGCTTTGATGTCACATCACAACCTTGGAATTGCGGCAGTTTGCTAATGGGGCGTGCTTTGATGTCACATCACAACCTTGGAATTGCGGCAGTTTGCTAACGGGGCGTGCTTTGATGTCACATCACAACCTTGGAATTGCGTCAGTTTGCTGACGGGGCGTGCTTTGATGTCACATCACAACCTTGGAATTGCGGCAGTTTGCTAACATAGCGTGCTTTGATGTCACATCACAACCTTGGAATTGCGGCAGTTTGCTAACGGGGCGTGCTTTGATGTCTCATCACAACCTTGGAATTGCGGCAGTTTGCTAACGGGGCGTGCTTTGATGTCACATCACAACCTTGGAATTGCGGCAGTTTGCTAACGGGGCGTGCTTTGATGACACATCACAACCTTGGAATTGCGGCAGTTTGCTAATGGGGCGTGCTTTGATGTCACATCACAACCTTGGAATTGCGGCAGTTTGCTAACGGGGCGTGCTTTGATGTCACATCACAACCTTGGAATTGCGGCAGTTTGCTAACGGGGCGTGCTTTGATGTCACATCACAACCTTGGAATTGCGGCAGTTTGCTAATGGGGCGTGCTTTGATGTCACATCACAACCTTGGAATTGCGGCAGTTTGCTAACGGGGCGTGCTTTGATGTCACATCACAACCTTGGAATTGCGGCAGTTTGCTAACGGGGCGTGCTTTGATGTCACATCACAACCTTGGAATTGCGGCAGTTTGCTAACGGGGCGTGCTTTGATGTCACATCACAACCTTGGAATTGCGGCAGTTTGCTAATGGGGCGTGCTTTGATGTCACATCACAACCTTGGAATTGCGGCAGTTTGCTAACGGGGCGTGCTTTGATGTCACATCACAACCTTGGAATTGCGGCAGTTTGCTAACAGGGCGTGCTTTGATGTCACATCACAACCTTGGAATTGCGGCAGTTTGCTAACGGGGCGTGCTTTGATGTCACATCACAACCTTGGAATTGCGGCAGTTTGCTAACGGGGCGTGCTTTGATGTCACATCACAACCTTGGAATTGCGGCAGTTTGCTAATCGGGGCGTGCTTTGATGTCACATCACAACCTTGGAATTGCGGCAGTTTGCTAACGGGGCGTGCTTTGATGTCACATCACAACCTTGGAATTGCGGCAGTTTGCTAACGGGGCGTGCTTTGATGTCACATCACAACCTTGGAATTGCAGCAGTTTGCTAACATAGCGTGCTTTGATGTCACATCACAACCTTGGAATTGCGGCAGTTTGCTAACGGGGCGTGCTTTGATGTCACATCACAACCTTGGAATTGCGGCAGTTTGCTAATGGGGCGTGCTTTGATGTCACATCACAACCTTGGAATTGCGGCAGTTTGCTAACGGGGCGTGCTTTGATGTCACATCACAACCTTGGAATTGCGGCAGTTTGCTAACTGGGCGTGCTTTGATGTCACATCACAACCTTGGAATTGCGGCAGTTTGCTAACGGGGCATGCTTTGATGTCACATCACAACCTTGGAATTGCGGCAGTTTGCTAATGGGGCGTGCTTTGATGTCACATCACAACCTTGGAATTGCGGCAGTTTGCTAACGGGGCGTGCTTTGATGTCACATCACAACCTTGGAATTGCGGCAGTTTGCTAACGGGGCGTGCTTTGATGACACATCACAACCTTGGAATTGCGGCAATTTGCTAACGGGGCGTGCTTTGATGTCACATCACAACCTTGGAATTGCGGCAGTTTGCTAACGGGGCGTGCTTTGATGTCACATCACAACCTTGGAATTGCGGCAGTTTGCTAACATAGCGTGCTTTGATGTCACATCACAACCTTGGAATTGCGGCAGTTTACTACCGGGGCGTGCTTTGATGTCACATCACAACCTTGGGATTGCGGCAGTTTGCTAACGGGGCGTGCTTTGATGTCACATCACAACCTTGGAATTGCGGCAGTTTGCTAATGGGGCGTGCTTTGATGTCACATCTCAACCTTGGAATTGCGGCAGTTTGCTAATGGGGCGTGCTTTGATGTCACATCACAACCTTGGAATTGCGGCAGTTTGCTAACGGGGCGTGCTTTGATGTCACATCACAACCTTGGAATTGCGGCAGTTTGCTAACGGGGCGTGCTTTGATGTCACATCACAACCTTGGAATTGCGGCAGTTTGCTAACGGGGCGTGCTTTGATGTCACATCACAACCTTGGAATTGCGGCAGTTTGCTAACGGGGCGTGCTTTGATGTCACATCACAACCTTGGAATTGCGGCAGTTTGCTAACGGGGCGTGCTTTGATGTCACATCACAACCTTGGAATTGCGGCAGTTTGCTAACGGGGCGTGCTTTGATGTCACATCACAACCTTGGAATTGCGGCAGTTTGCTAACGGGGCGTGCTTTGATGTCACATCACAACCTTGGAATTGCGGCAGTTTGCTAACGGGGCGTGCATTGATGTTACATCACAACCTTGGAATTGCGGAAGTTTGCTAATGGGGCGTGCTTTGATATCACATCACAACCTTGGAATTGCGGCAGTTTGCTAACGGGGCGTGCTTTGATGTCACATCACAACCTTGGAATTGCGGCAGTTTGCTAACGGGGCGTGCTTTGATGTCACATCACAACCTTGGAATTGCGGCAGTTTGCTAACGGGGCGTGCTTTGATGTCACATCACAACCTTGGAATTGCGGCAGTTTGCTAACGGGGCGTGCTTTGATGTCACATCACAACCTTGGAATTGCGGCAGTTTGCTAACGGGGCGTGCTTTGATGTCACATCACAACCTTGGAATTGCGGCAGTTTGCTAACGGGGCGTGCTTTGATGTCACATCACAAACTTGGAATTGCGGCAGTTTGCTAACGGGGCGTGCTTTGATGTCACATCACAACCTTGGAATTGCGGCAGTTTGCTAACGGGGCGTGCTTTGATGTCACATCACAACCTTGGGATTGCGGCAATTTGCTAACGGGGCGTGCTTTGATGTCACATCACAACCTTGGAATTGCGGCAGTTTGCTAATGGGGCGTGCTTTGATGTCACATCACAACCTTGGAATTGCGGCAGTTTGCTAACGGGGCGTGCTTTGATGTCACATCACAACCTTGGAATTGCGGCAGTTTGCTAACGGGGCGTGCTTTGATGTCACATCACAACCTTGGAATTGCGGCAGTTTGCTGACGGGGCGTGCTTTGATGTCACATCACAACCTTGGAATTGCGGCAGTTTGCTAACATAGCGTGCTTTGATGTCACATCACAACCTTGGAATTGCGGCAGTTTGCTAACGGGGCGTGCTTTGATGTCACATCACAACCTTGGAATTGCGGCAGTTTGCTAACGGGGCGTGCTTTGATGTCACATCACAACCTTGGAATTGCGGCAGTTTGCTAACGGGGCGTGCTTTGATGTCACATCACAACCTTGGAATTGCGGCAGTTTGCTAATGGGGCGTGCTTTGATGTCACATCACAACCTTGGAATTGCGGCAGTTTGCTAACGGGGCGTACTTTGATGTCACATCACAACCTTGGAATTGCGGCAGTTTGCTAACGGGGCGTGCTTTGATGTCACATCACAACCTTGGAATTGCGGCAGTTTGCTAACGGGGCGTGCTTTGATGTCACATCACAACCTTGGAATTGCGGCAGTTTGCTAATGGGGCGTGCTTTGATGTCACATCACAACCTTGGAATTGCGGCAGTTTGCTAACGGGGCGTGCTTTGATGTCACATCACAACCTTGGAATTGCGGCAGTTTGCTAACGGGGCGTGCTTTGATGTCACATCACAACCTTGGAATTGCGACAGTTTGCTAACGGGGCGTGCTTTGATGTCACATCACAACCTTGGAATTGCGGCAGTTTGCTAACGGGGCGTGCTTTGATGACACATCACAACCTTGGAATTGCGGCAATTTGCTAACGGGGCGTGCTTTGATGTCACATCACAACCTTGGAATTGCGGCAATTTGCTAACGGGGCGTGCTTTGATGTCACTTCACAACCGTGGAATTGCGGCAGTTTGCTAATGGGGCGTGCTTTGATGTCACATCACAACCTTGGAATTGCGGCAGTTTGCTAACGGGGCGTGCTTTGATGTCACATCACAACCTTGGAATTGCGGCAATTTGCTAACGGGGCGTGCTTTGATGTCACATCACAACCTTGGAATTGCGGCAGTTTGCTAATGGGGCGTGCTTTGATGTCACATCACAACCTTGGAATTGCGGCAGTTTGCTAACGGGGCGTGCTTTGATGTCACATCACAACCTTGGAATTGCGGCAGTTTGCTGACGGGGCGTGCTTTGATATCACATCACAACCTTGGAATTGCGGCAGTTTGCTAACATAGCGTGCTTTGATGTCACATCACAACCTTGGAATTGCGGCAGTTTGCTAACGGGGCGTGCTTTGAAGTCTCATCACAACCTTGGAATTGCGGCAGTTTGCTAACGGGGCGTGCTTCGATGTCACATCACAACCTTGGAATTGCGGCAGTTTGCTAACGGGGCGTGCTTTGATGACACATCACAACCTTGGAATTGCGGCAGTTTGCTAATGGGGCGTGCTTTGATGTCACATCACAACCTTGGAATTGCGGCAGTTTGCTAACGGGGCGTGCTTTGATGTCACATCACAACCTTGGAATTGCGGCAGTTTGCTAACGGGGCGTGCTTTGATGTCACATCACAACCTTGGAATTGCGGCAGTTTGCTAATGGGGCGTGCTTTGATGTCACATCACAACCTTGGAATTGCGGCAGTTTGCTAACGGGGCGTGCTTTGATGTCACATCACAACCTTGGAATTGCGGCAGTTTGCTAACGGGGCGTGCTTTGATGTCACATCACAACCTTGGAATTGCGGCAGTTTGCTAACGGGGCGTGCTTTGATGTCACATCACAACCTTGGAATTGCGGCAGTTTGCTAACGGGGCGTGCTTTGATGTCACATCACAACCTTGGAATTGCGGCAGTTTGCTAACGGGGCGTGCTTTGATGTCACATCACAACCTTGGAATTGCGGCAGTTTGCTAACGGGGCGTGCTTTGATGTCACATCACAACCTTGGAATTGCGGCAGTTTGCTAATGGGGCGTGCTTTGATGTCACATCACAACCTTGGAATTCCGGCAGTTTGCTAACGGGGCGTGCTTTGATGTCACATCACAACCTTGGAATTGCGGCAGTTTGCTAACGGGGCGTGCTTTGATGTCACATCACAACCTTGGAATTGCGGCAGTTTGCTAACGGGGCGTGCTTTGATGTCACATCACAACCTTGGAATTGCGGCAGTTTGCTAACGGGGCGTGCTTTGATGTCACATCACAACCTTGGAATTGCGGCAGTTTGCTAACGGGGCGTGCTTTGATGTCACATCACAACCTTGGAATTGCGGCAGTTTGCTAACGGGGCGTGCTTTGATGTCACATCACAACCTTGGAATTGCGGCAGTTTGCTAACGGGGCGTGCTTTGATGTCACATCACAACCTTGGAATTGCGGCAGTTTGCTGACGGGGCGTGCTTTGATGTCACATCACAACCTTGGAATTGCGGCAGTTTGCTAACGGGGCGTGCTTTGATGTCACATCACAACCTTGGAATTGCGGCAGTTTGCTAACATAGCGTGCTTTGATGTCACATCACAACCTTGGAATTGCGGCAGTTTGCTAACGGGGCGTGCTTTGATGTCACATCACAACCTTGGAATTGCGGCAGTTTGCTAACGGGGCGTGCTTTGATGTCACATCACAACCTTGGAATTGCGGCAGTTTGCTAACGGGGCGTGCTTTGATGTCACATCACAACCTTGGAATTGCGGCAGTTTGCTAACGGGGCGTGCTTTGATGTCACATCACAACCTTGGAATTGCGGCAGTTTGCTAACGGGGCGTGCTTTGATGTCACATCACAACCTTGGAATTGCGGCAGTTTGCTAACGGGGCGTGCTTTGATGTCACATCACAACCTTGGAATTGCGGCAGTTTGCTAACGGGGCGTGCTTTGATGTCACATCACAACCTTGGAATTGCGGCAGTTTGCTAACGGGGCGTGCTTTGATGTCACATCACAACCTTGGAATTGCGGCAGTTTGCTAACGGGGCGTGCTTTGATGTCACATCACAACCTTGGGATTGCGGCAATTTGCTAACGGGGCGTGCTTTGATGTCACATCACAACCTTGGAATTGCGGCAGTTTGCTAATGGGGCGTGCTTTGATGTCACATCACAACCTTGGAATTGCGGCAGTTTGCTAACGGGGCGAGCTTTGATGTCACATCACAACCTTGGAATTGCGGCAGTTTGCTAACGGGGCGTGCTTTGATGTCACATCACAACCTTGGAATTGCGGCAGTTTGCTGACGGGGCGTGCTTTGATGTCACATCACAACCTTGGAATTGCGGCAGTTTGCTAACATAGCGTGCTTTGATGTCACATCACAACCTTGGAATTGCGGCAGTTTGCTAACGGGGCGTGCTTTGATGTCACATCACAACCTTGGAATTGCGGCAGTTTGCTAACGGGGCGTGCTTTGATGTCACATCACAACCTTGGAATTGCGGCAGTTTGCTAACGGGGCGTGCTTTGATGTCACATCACAACCTTGGAATTGCGGCAGTTTGCTAATGGGGCGTGCTTTGATGTCACATCACAACCTTGGAATTGCGGCAGTTTGCTAACGGGGCGTACTTTGATGTCACATCACAACCTTGGAATTGCGGCAGTTTGCTAACGGGGCGTGCTTTGATGTCACATCACAACCTTGGAATTGCGGCAGTTTGCTAACGGGGCGTGCTTTGATGTCACATCACAACCTTGGAATTGCGGCAGTTTGCTAATGGGGCGTGCTTTGATGTCACATCACAACCTTGGAATTGCGGCAGTTTGCTAACGGGGCGTGCTTTGATGTCACATCACAACCTTGGAATTGCGGCAGTTTGCTAACGGGGCGTGCTTTGATGTCACATCACAACCTTGGAATTGCGACAGTTTGCTAACGGGGCGTGCTTTGATGTCACATCACAACCTTGGAATTGCGGCAGTTTGCTAACGGGGCGTGCTTTGATGACACATCACAACCTTGGAATTGCGGCAATTTGCTAACGGGGCGTGCTTTGATGTCACATCACAACCTTGGAATTGCGGCAATTTGCTAACGGGGCGTGCTTTGATGTCACTTCACAACCTTGGAATTGCGGCAGTTTGCTAATGGGGCGTGCTTTGATGTCACATCACAACCTTGGAATTGCGGCAGTTTGCTAACGGGGCGTGCTTTGATGTCACATCACAACCTTGGAATTGCGGCAATTTGCTAACGGGGCGTGCTTTGATGTCACATCACAACCTTGGAATTGCGGCAGTTTGCTAATGGGGCGTGCTTTGATGTCACATCACAACCTTGGAATTGCGGCAGTTTGCTAACGGGGCGTGCTTTGATGTCACATCACAACCTTGGAATTGCGGCAGTTTGCTGACGGGGCGTGCTTTGATGTCACATCACAACCTTGGAATTGCGGCAGTTTGCTAACATAGCGTGCTTTGATGTCACATCACAACCTTGGAATTGCGGCAGTTTGCTAACGGGGCGTGCTTTGATGTCTCATCACAACCTTGGAATTGCGGCAGTTTGCTAACGGGGCGTGCTTTGATGTCACATCACAACCTTGGAATTGCGGCAGTTTGCTAACGGGGCGTGCTTTGATGACACATCACAACCTTGGAATTGCGGCAGTTTGCTAATGGGGCGTGCTTTGATGTCACATCACAACCTTGGAATTGCGGCAGTTTGCTAACGGGGCGTGCTTTGATGTCACATCACAACCTTGGAATTGCGGCAGTTTGCTAACGGGGCGTGCTTTGATGTCACATCACAACCTTGGAATTGCGGCAGTTTGCTAATGGGGCGTGCTTTGATGTCACATCACAACCTTGGAATTGCGGCAGTTTGCTAACGGGGCGTGCTTTGATGTCACATCACAACCTTGGAATTGCGGCAGTTTGCTAACGGGGCGTGCTTTGATGTCACATCACAACCTTGGAATTGCGGCAGTTTGCTAATGGGGCGTGCTTTGATGTCACATCACAACCTTGGAATTGCGGCAGTTTGCTAACGGGGCGTGCTTTGATGTCACATCACAACCTTGGAATTGCGGCAGTTTGCTAACAGGGCGTGCTTTGATGTCACATCACAACCTTGGAATTGCGGCAGTTTGCTAACGGGGCGTGCTTTGATGTCACATCACAACCTTGGAATTGCGGCAGTTTGCTAACGGGGCGTGCTTTGATGTCACATCACAACCTTGGAATTGCGGCAGTTTGCTAATCGGGGCGTGCTTTGATGTCACATCACAACCTTGGAATTGCGGCAGTTTGCTAACGGGGCGTGCTTTGATGTCACATCACAACCTTGGAATTGCGGCAGTTTGCTAACGGGGCGTGCTTTGATGTCACATCACAACCTTGGAATTGCGGCAGTTTGCTAACATAGCGTGCTTTGATGTCACATCACAACCTTGGAATTGCGGCAGTTTGCTAACGGGGCGTGCTTTGATGTCACATCACAACCTTGGAATTGCGGCAGTTTGCTAATGGGGCGTGCTTTGATGTCACATCACAACCTTGGAATTGCGGCAGTTTGCTAACGGGGCGTGCTTTGATGTCACATCACAACCTTGGAATTGCGGCAGTTTGCTAACTGGGCGTGCTTTGATGTCACATCACAACCTTGGAATTGCGGCAGTTTGCTAACGGGGCATGCTTTGATGTCACATCACAACCTTGGAATTGCGGCAGTTTGCTAATGGGGCGTGCTTTGATGTCACATCACAACCTTGGAATTGCGGCAGTTTGCTAACGGGGCGTGCTTTGATGTCACATCACAACCTTGGAATTGCGGCAGTTTGCTAACGGGGCGTGCTTTGATGACACATCACAACCTTGGAATTGCGGCAATTTGCTAACGGGGCGTGCTTTGATGTCACATCACAACCTTGGAATTGCGGCAGTTTGCTAACGGGGCGTGCTTTGATGTCACATCACAACCTTGGAATTGCGGCAGTTTGCTAACATAGCGTGCTTTGATGTCACATCACAACCTTGGAATTGCGGCAGTTTACTACCGGGGCGTGCTTTGATGTCACATCACAACCTTGGGATTGCGGCAGTTTGCTAACGGGGCGTGCTTTGATGTCACATCACAACCTTGGAATTGCGGCAGTTTGCTAATGGGGCGTGCTTTGATGTCACATCTCAACCTTGGAATTGCGGCAGTTTGCTAATGGGGCGTGCTTTGATGTCACATCACAACCTTGGAATTGCGGCAGTTTGCTAACGGGGCGTGCTTTGATGTCACATCACAACCTTGGAATTGCGGCAGTTTGCTAACGGGGCGTGCTTTGATGTCACATCACAACCTTGGAATTGCGGCAGTTTGCTAACGGGGCGTGCTTTGATGTCACATCACAACCTTGGAATTGCGGCAGTTTGCTAACGGGGCGTGCTTTGATGTCACATCACAACCTTGGAATTGCGGCAGTTTGCTAACGGGGCGTGCTTTGATGTCACATCACAACCTTGGAATTGCGGCAGTTTGCTAACGGGGCGTGCTTTGATGTCACATCACAACCTTGGAATTGCGGCAGTTTGCTAACGGGGCGTGCTTTGATGTCACATCACAACCTTGGAATTGCGGCAGTTTGCTAACGGGGCGTGCATTGATGTTACATCACAACCTTGGAATTGCGGAAGTTTGCTAATGGGGCGTGCTTTGATATCACATCACAACCTTGGAATTGCGGCAGTTTGCTAACGGGGCGTGCTTTGATGTCACATCACAACCTTGGAATTGCGGCAGTTTGCTAACGGGGCGTGCTTTGATGTCACATCACAACCTTGGAATTGCGGCAGTTTGCTAACGGGGCGTGCTTTGATGTCACATCACAACCTTGGAATTGCGGCAGTTTGCTAACGGGGCGTGCTTTGATGTCACATCACAACCTTGGAATTGCGGCAGTTTGCTAACGGGGCGTGCTTTGATGTCACATCACAACCTTGGAATTGCGGCAGTTTGCTAACGGGGCGTGCTTTGATGTCACATCACAAACTTGGAATTGCGGCAGTTTGCTAACGGGGCGTGCTTTGATGTCACATCACAACCTTGGAATTGCGGCAGTTTGCTAACGGGGCGTGCTTTGATGTCACATCACAACCTTGGGATTGCGGCAATTTGCTAACGGGGCGTGCTTTGATGTCACATCACAACCTTGGAATTGCGGCAGTTTGCTAATGGGGCGTGCTTTGATGTCACATCACAACCTTGGAATTGCGGCAGTTTGCTAACGGGGCGTGCTTTGATGTCACATCACAACCTTGGAATTGCGGCAGTTTGCTAACGGGGCGTGCTTTGATGTCACATCACAACCTTGGAATTGCGGCAGTTTGCTGACGGGGCGTGCTTTGATGTCACATCACAACCTTGGAATTGCGGCAGTTTGCTAACATAGCGTGCTTTGATGTCACATCACAACCTTGGAATTGCGGCAGTTTGCTAACGGGGCGTGCTTTGATGTCACATCACAACCTTGGAATTGCGGCAGTTTGCTAACGGGGCGTGCTTTGATGTCACATCACAACCTTGGAATTGCGGCAGTTTGCTAACGGGGCGTGCTTTGATGTCACATCACAACCTTGGAATTGCGGCAGTTTGCTAATGGGGCGTGCTTTGATGTCACATCACAACCTTGGAATTGCGGCAGTTTGCTAACGGGGCGTACTTTGATGTCACATCACAACCTTGGAATTGCGGCAGTTTGCTAACGGGGCGTGCTTTGATGTCACATCACAACCTTGGAATTGCGGCAGTTTGCTAACGGGGCGTGCTTTGATGTCACATCACAACCTTGGAATTGCGGCAGTTTGCTAATGGGGCGTGCTTTGATGTCACATCACAACCTTGGAATTGCGGCAGTTTGCTAACGGGGCGTGCTTTGATGTCACATCACAACCTTGGAATTGCGGCAGTTTGCTAACGGGGCGTGCTTTGATGTCACATCACAACCTTGGAATTGCGACAGTTTGCTAACGGGGCGTGCTTTGATGTCACATCACAACCTTGGAATTGCGGCAGTTTGCTAACGGGGCGTGCTTTGATGACACATCACAACCTTGGAATTGCGGCAATTTGCTAACGGGGCGTGCTTTGATGTCACATCACAACCTTGGAATTGCGGCAATTTGCTAACGGGGCGTGCTTTGATGTCACTTCACAACCGTGGAATTGCGGCAGTTTGCTAATGGGGCGTGCTTTGATGTCACATCACAACCTTGGAATTGCGGCAGTTTGCTAACGGGGCGTGCTTTGATGTCACATCACAACCTTGGAATTGCGGCAATTTGCTAACGGGGCGTGCTTTGATGTCACATCACAACCTTGGAATTGCGGCAGTTTGCTAATGGGGCGTGCTTTGATGTCACATCACAACCTTGGAATTGCGGCAGTTTGCTAACGGGGCGTGCTTTGATGTCACATCACAACCTTGGAATTGCGGCAGTTTGCTGACGGGGCGTGCTTTGATATCACATCACAACCTTGGAATTGCGGCAGTTTGCTAACATAGCGTGCTTTGATGTCACATCACAACCTTGGAATTGCGGCAGTTTGCTAACGGGGCGTGCTTTGAAGTCTCATCACAACCTTGGAATTGCGGCAGTTTGCTAACGGGGCGTGCTTCGATGTCACATCACAACCTTGGAATTGCGGCAGTTTGCTAACGGGGCGTGCTTTGATGACACATCACAACCTTGGAATTGCGGCAGTTTGCTAATGGGGCGTGCTTTGATGTCACATCACAACCTTGGAATTGCGGCAGTTTGCTAACGGGGCGTGCTTTGATGTCACATCACAACCTTGGAATTGCGGCAGTTTGCTAACGGGGCGTGCTTTGATGTCACATCACAACCTTGGAATTGCGGCAGTTTGCTAATGGGGCGTGCTTTGATGTCACATCACAACCTTGGAATTGCGGCAGTTTGCTAACGGGGCGTGCTTTGATGTCACATCACAACCTTGGAATTGCGGCAGTTTGCTAACGGGGCGTGCTTTGATGTCACATCACAACCTTGGAATTGCGGCAGTTTGCTAACGGGGCGTGCTTTGATGTCACATCACAACCTTGGAATTGCGGCAGTTTGCTAACGGGGCGTGCTTTGATGTCACATCACAACCTTGGAATTGCGGCAGTTTGCTAACGGGGCGTGCTTTGATGTCACATCACAACCTTGGAATTGCGGCAGTTTGCTAACGGGGCGTGCTTTGATGTCACATCACAACCTTGGAATTGCGGCAGTTTGCTAATGGGGCGTGCTTTGATGTCACATCACAACCTTGGAATTCCGGCAGTTTGCTAACGGGGCGTGCTTTGATGTCACATCACAACCTTGGAATTGCGGCAGTTTGCTAACGGGGCGTGCTTTGATGTCACATCACAACCTTGGAATTGCGGCAGTTTGCTAATGGGGCGTGCTTTGATGTCACATCACAACCTTGGAATTGCGGCAGTTTGCTAACGGGGCGTGCTTTGATGTCACATCACAACCTTGGAATTGCGGCAGTTTGCTAACGGGGCGTGCTTTGATGTCACATCACAACCTTGGAATTGCGGCAGTTTGCTACCGGGGCGTGCTTTGATGACACATCACAACCTTGGAATTGCGGCAGTTTGCTGACGGGGCGTGCTTTGATGTCACATCACAACCTTGGAATTGCGGCAGTTTGCTAATGGGGCGTGCTTTGATGTCACATCTCAACCTTGGAATTGCGGCAGTTTGCTAATGGGGCGTGCTTTGATGTCACATCACAACCTTGGAATTGCGGCAGTTTGCTAACGGGGCGTGCTTTGATGTCACATCACAACCTTGGAATTGCGGCAGTTTGCTAACGGGGCGTGCTTTGATGTCACATCACAACCTTGGAATTGCGGCAGTTTGCTAACGGGGCGTGCTTTGATGTCACATCACAACCTTGGAATTGCGGCAGTTTGCTAACGGGGCGTGCTTTGATGTCACATCACAACCTTGGAATTGCGGCAGTTTGCTAACGGGGCGTGCTTTGATGTCACATCACAACCTTGGAATTGCGGCAGTTTGCTAACGGGGCGTGCTTTGATGTCACATCACAACCTTGGAATTGCGGCAGTTTGCTAACGGGGCGTGCTTTGATGTCACATCACAACCTTGGAATTGCGGCAGTTTGCTAACGGGGCGTGCTTTGATGTCACATCACAACCTTGGAATTGCGGCAGTTTGCTAACGGGGCGTGCTTTGATGTCACATCACAACCTTGGAATTGCGGCAGTTTGCTAACGGGGCGTGCTTTGATGTTACATCACAACCTTGGAATTGCGGCAGTTTGCTAATGGGGCGTGCTTTGATGTCACATCACAACCTTGGAATTGCGGCAGTTTGCTAACGGGGCGTGCTTTGATGTCACATCACAACCTTGGAATTGCGGCAGTTTGCTAACGGGGCGTGCTTTGATGTCACATCACAACCTTGGAATTGCGGCAGTTTGCTAACGGGGCGTGCTTTGATGTCACATCACAACCTTGGAATTGCGGCAGTTTGCTAACGGGGCGTGCTTTGATGTCACATCACAACCTTGGAATTGCGGCAGTTTGCTAACGGGGCGTGCTTTGATGTCACATCACAACCTTGGAATTGCGGCAGTTTGCTAACGGGGCGTGCTTTGATGTCACATCACAAACTTGGAATTGCGGCAGTTTGCTAACGGGGCGTGCTTTGATGTCACATCACAACCTTGGAATTGCGGCAGTTTGCTAACGGGGCGTGCTTTGATGTCACATCACAACCTTGGGATTGCGGCAATTTGCTAACGGGGCGTGCTTTGATGTCACATCACAACCTTGGAATTGCGGCAGTTTGCTAATGGGGCGTGCTTTGATGTCACATCACAACCTTGGAATTGCGGCAGTTTGCTAACGGGGCGTGCTTTGATGTCACATCACAACCTTGGAATTGCGGCAGTTTGCTAACGGGGCGTGCTTTGATGTCACATCACAACCTTGGAATTGCGGCAGTTTGCTGACGGGGCGTGCTTTGATGTCACATCACAACCTTGGAATTGCGGCAGTTTGCTAACATAGCGTGCTTTGATGTCACATCACAACCTTGGAATTGCGGCAGTTTGCTAACGGGGCGTGCTTTGATGTCACATCACAACCTTGGAATTGCGGCAGTTTGCTAACGGGGCGTGCTTTGATGTCACATCACAACCTTGGAATTGCGGCAGTTTGCTAACGGGGCGTGCTTTGATGTCACATCACAACCTTGGAATTGCGGCAGTTTGCTAATGGGGCGTGCTTTGATGTCACATCACAACCTTGGAATTGCGGCAGTTTGCTAACGGGGCGTACTTTGATGTCACATCACAACCTTGGAATTGCGGCAGTTTGCTAACGGGGCGTGCTTTGATGTCACATCACAACCTTGGAATTGCGGCAGTTTGCTAACGGGGCGTGCTTTGATGTCACATCACAACCTTGGAATTGCGGCAGTTTGCTAACGGGGCGTGCTTTGATGTCACATCACAACCTTGGAATTGCGGCAGTTTGCTAACGGGGCGTGCTTTGATGTCACATCACAACCTTGGAATTGCGGCAGTTTGCTAACGGGGCGTGCTTTGATGTCACATCACAACCTTGGAATTGCGGCAGTTTGCTAATGGGGCGTGCTTTGATGTCACATCACAACCTTGGAATTGCGGCAGTTTGCTAACGGGGCGTGCTTTGATGTCACATCACAACCTTGGAATTGCGGCAGTTTACTAACGGGGCGTGCTTTGATGTCACATCACAACCTTGGAATTGCGACAGTTTGCTAACGGGGCGTGCTTTGATGTCACATCACAACCTTGGAATTGCGGCAGTTTGCTAACGGGGCGTGCTTTGAGGACACATCACAACCTTGGAATTGCGGCAATTTGCTAACGGGGCGTGCTTTGATGTCACATCACAACCTTGGAATTGCGGCAATTTGCTAACGGGGCGTGCTTTGATGTCACTTCACAACCTTGGAATTGCGGCAGTTTGCTAATGGGGCGTGCTTTGATGTCACATCACAACCTTGGAATTGCGGCAGTTTGCTAACGGGGCGTGCTGTGATGTCACATCACAACCTTGGAATTGCGGCAATTTGCTAACGGGGCGTGCTTTGATGTCACATCACAACCTTGGAATTGCGGCAGTTTGCTAATGGGGCGTGCTTTGATGTCACATCACAACCTTGGAATTGCGGCAGTTTGCTAACGGGGCGTGCTTTGATGTCACATCACAACCTTGGAATTGCGGCAGTTTGCTGACGGGGCGTGCTTTGATGTCACATCACAACCTTGGAATTGCGGCAGTTTGCTAACATAGCGTGCTTTGATGTCACATCACAACCTTGGAATTGCGGCAGTTTGCTAACGGGGCGTGCTTTGATGTCTCATCACAACCTTGGAATTGCGGCAGTTTGCTAACGGGGCGTGCTTTGATGTCACATCACAACCTTGGAATTGCGGCAGTTTGCTAACGGGGCGTGCTTTGATGACACATCACAACCTTGGAATTGCGGCAGTTTGCTAATGGGGCGTGCTTTGATGTCACATCACAACCTTGGAATTGCGGCAGTTTGCTAACGGGGCGTGCTTTGATGTCACATCACAACCTTGGAATTGCGGCAGTTTGCTAACGGGGCGTGCTTTGATGTCACATCACAACCTTGGAATTGCGGCAGTTTGCTAATGGGGCGTGCTTTGATGTCACATCACAACCTTGGAATTGCGGCAGTTTGCTAACGGGGCGTGCTTTGATGTCACATCACAACCTTGGAATTGCGGCAGTTTGATAACGGGGCGTGCTTTGATGTCACATCACAACCTTGGAATTGCGGCAGTTTGCTAACGGGGCGTGCTTTGATGTCACATCACAACCTTGGAATTGCGGCAGTTTGCTAACGGGGCGTGCTTTGATGTCACATCACAACCTTGGAATTGCGGCAGTTTGCTAACGGGGCGTGCTTTGATGTCACATCACAACCTTGGAATTGCGGCAGTTTGCTAACGGGGCGTGCTTTGATGTCACATCACAACCTTGGAATTGCGGCAGTTTGCTAATGGGGCGTGCTTTGATGTCACATCACAACCTTGGAATTCCGGCAGTTTGCTAACGGGGCGTGCTTTGATGTCACATCACAACCTTGGAATTGCGGCAGTTTGCTAACGGGGCGTGCTTTGATGTCACATCACAACCTTGGAATTGCGGCAGTTTGCTAATGGGGCGTGCTTTGATGTCACATCACAACCTTGGAATTGCGGCAGTTTGCTAACGGGGCGTGCTTTGATGTCACATCACAACCTTGGAATTGCGGCAGTTTGCTAACGGGGCGTGCTTTGAAGTCACATCACAACCTTGGAATTGCGGCAGTTTGCTAACGGGGCGTGCTTTGATGTCACATCACAACCTTGGAATTGCGGCAGTTTGCTAACGGGGCGTCCTTTGATGTCACATCACAACCTTGGAATTGCGGCAGTTTGCTAATCGGGGCGTGCTTTGATGTCACATCACAACCTTGGAATTGCGGCAGTTTGCTAACGGGGCGTGCTTTGATGTCACATCACAACCTTGGAATTGCGGCAGTTTGCTAACGGGGCGTGCTTTGATGTCACATCACAACCTTGGAATTGCGGCAGTTTGCTAACATAGCGTGCTTTGATGTCACATCACAACCTTGGAATTGCGGCAGTTTGCTAACGGGGCGTGCTTTGATGTCACATCACAACCTTGGAATTGCGGCAGTTTGCTAATGGGGCGTGCTTTGATGTCACATCACAACCTTGGAATTGCGGCAGTTTGCTAACGGGGCGTGCTTTGATGTCACATCACAACCTTGGAATTGCGGCAGTTTGCTAACTGGGCGTGCTTTGATGTCACATCACAACCTTGGAATTGCGGCAGTTTGCTAACGGGGCGTGCTTTGATGTCACATCACAACCTTGGAATTGCGGCAGTTTGCTAATGGGGCGTGCTTTGATGTCACATCACAACCTTGGAATTGCGGCAGTTTGCTAACGGGGCGTGCTTTGATGTCACATCACAACCTTGAAATTGCGGCAGTTTGCTAACGGGGCGTGCTTTGATGACACATCACAACCTTGGAATTGCGGCAATTTGCTATCGGGGCGTGCTTTGATGTCACATCACAACCTTGGAATTGCGGCAGTTTGCTAACGGGGCGTGCTTTGATGTCACATCACAACCTTGGAATTGCGGCAGTTTGCTAACATAGCGTGCTTTGATGTCACATCACAACCTTGGAATTGCGGCAGTTTACTACCGGGGCGTGCTTTGATGTCACATCACAACCTTGGGATTGCGGCAGTTTGCTAACGGGGCGTGCTTTGATGTCACATCACAACCTTGGAATTGCGGCAGTTTGCTAATAGGGCGTGCTTTGATGTCACATCACAACCTTGGAATTGCGGCAGTTTGCTAATGGGGCGTGCTTTGATGTCACATCACAACCTTGGAATTGCGGCAGTTTGCTAACGGGGCGTGCTTTGATGTCACATCACAACCTTGGAATTGCGGCAGTTTGCTAACGGGGCGTGCTTTGATGTCACATCACAACCTTGGAATTGCGGCAGTTTGCTAACGGGGCGTGCTTTGATGTCACATCACAACCTTGGAATTGCGGCAGTTTGCTAACGGGGCGTGCTTTGATGTCACATCACAACCTTGGAATTGCGGCAGTTTGCTAACGGGGCGTGCTTTGATGTCACATCACAACCTTGGAATTGCGGCAGTTTGCTAACGGGGCGTGCTTTGATGTCACATCACAACCTTGGAATTGCGGCAGTTTGCTAACATAGCGTGCTTTGATGTCACATCACAACCTTGGAATTGCGGCAGTTTGCTAACGGGGCGTGCTTTGATGTCACATCACAACCTTGGAATTGCGGCAGTTTGCTAACGGGGCGTGCTTTGATGTCACATCACAACCTTGGAATTGCGGCAGTTTGCTAACGGGGCGTGCTTTGATGTCACATCACAACCTTGGAATTGCGGCAGTTTGCTAACGGGGCGTGCTTTGATGTCACATCACAACCTTGGAATTGCGGCAGTTTGCTAACGGGGCGTGCTTTGATGTCACATCACAACCTTGGAATTGCGGCAGTTTGCTAACGGGGCGTGCTTTGATGTCACATCACAACCTTGGAATTGCGGCAGTTTGCTGACGGGGCGTGCTTTGATGTCACATCACAACCTTGGAATTGCGGCAGTTTGCTAACATAGCGTGCTTTGATGTCACATCACAACTTTGGAATTGCGGCAGTTTGCTAACGGGGCGTGCTTTGATGTCACATCACAACCTTGGAATTGCGGCAGTTTGCTGACGGGGCGTGCTTTGATGTCACATCACAACCTTGGAATTGCGGCAGTTTGCTAACGGGGCGTGCTTTGATGTCACATCACAACCTTGGAATTGCGGCAGTTTGCTAACGGGGCGTGCTTTGATGTCACATCACAACCTTGGAATTGCGGCAGTTTGCTAACGGGGCGTGCTTTGATGTCACATCACAACCTTGGAATTGCGGCAGTTTGCTAACGGGGCGTGCTTTGATGTCACATCACAACCTTGGAATTGCGGCAGTTTGCTAACGGGGCGTGCTTTGATGTCACATCACAACCTTGGAATTGCGGCAGTTTGCTAACGGGGCGTGCTTTGATGTCACATCACAACCTTGAAATTGCGGCAGTTTGCTAACGGGGCGTGCTTTGATGTCACATCACAACCTTGAAATTGCGGCAGTTTGCTAACGGGGCGTGCTTTGATGTCACATCACAACCTTGAAATTGCGGCAGTTTGCTAATGGGGCGTGCTTTGATGTCACATCACAACCTTGGAATTGCGGCAATTTGCTAACGGGGCGTGCTTTGATGTCACATCACAACCTTGGAATTGCGGCAGTTTGCTAATGGGGCGTGCTTTGATGTCACATCACAACCTTGGAATTGCGGCAGTTTGCTAACGGGGCGTGCTTTGATGTCACATCACAACCTTGGAATTGCGGCAGTTTGCTAACTGGGCGTGCTTTGATGTCACATCACAACCTTGGAATTGCGGCAGTTTGCTAACGGGGCGTGCTTTGATGTCACATCACAACCTTGGAATTGCGGCAGTTTGCTAACGGGGCGTGCTTTGATGTCACATCACAACCTTGGAATTGCGGCAGTTTGCTAACGGGGCGTGCTTTGATGACACATCACAACCTTGGAATTGCGGCAGTTTGCTAACGGGGCGTGCTTTGATGTCACATCACAACCTTGGAATTGCGGCAGTTTGCTAACGGGGCGTGCTTTGATGACACATCACAACCTTGGAATTGCGGCAATTTGCTAACGGGGCGTGCTTTGATGTCACATCACAACCTTGGAATTGCGGCAGTTTGCTAACGGGGCGTGCTTTGATGTCACATCACAACCTTGGAATTGCGGCAGTTTGCTAACGGGGCGTGCTTTGATGTCACATCACAACCTTGGAATTGCGGCAGTTTGCTAACGGGGCGTGCTTTGATGTCACATCACAACCTTGGAATTGCGGCAGTTTGCTAACGGGGCGTGCTTTGATGTCACATCACAACCTTGGAATTGCGGCAGTTTGCTAATGGGGCGTGCTTTGATGTCACATCACAATCTTGGAATTGCGGCAGTTTGCTAACGGGGCGTGCTTTGATGTCACATCACAACCTTGGAATTGCGGCAGTTTGCTAACGGGGCGTGCTTTGATGTCACATCACAACCTTGGAATTGCGGCAGTTTGCTAACGGGGCGTGCTTTGATGTCACATCACAACCTTGGAATTGCGGCAATTTGCTAACATAGCGTGCTTTGATGTCACATCACAACCTTGGAATTGCGGCAGTTTGCTAACGGGGCGTGCTTTGATGTCACATCACAACCTTGGAATTGCGGCAGTTTGCTAATGGGGCGTGCTTTGATGTCACATCACAACCTTGGAATTGCGGCAGTTTGCTAACGGGGCGTGCTTTGATGTCACATCACAACCTTGGAATTGCGGCAGTTTGCTAACGGGGCGTGCTTTGATGTCACATCACAACCTTGGAATTGCGGCAATTTGCTAACGGGGCGTGCTTTGATGTCACATCACAACCTTGGAATTGCGGCAGTTTGCTAACGGGGCGTGCTTTGATGTCACATCACAACCTTGGAATTGCGGCAGTTTGCTAACGGGGCGTGCTTTGATGTCACATCACAACCTTGGAATTGCGGCAGTTTGCTAACGGGGCGTGCTTTGATGTCACATCACAACCTTGGAATTGCGGCAGTTTGCTAACGGGGCGTGCTTTGATGTCACATCACAACCTTGGAATTGCGGCAGTTTGCTAACGGGGCGTGCTTTGATGTCACATCACAACCTTGGAATTGCGGCAGTTTGCTAACGGGGCGTGCTTTGATGTCACATCACAACCTTGGAATTGCGGCAGTTTGCTAACGGGGCGTGCTTTGATGACACATCACAACCTTGGAATTGCGGCAGTTTGCTAACATAGCGTGCTTTGATGTCACATCACAACCTTGGAATTGCGGCAGTTTGCTAACGGGGCGTGCTTTGATGTCACATCACAACCTTGGAATTGCGGCAGTTTGCTAACGGGGCGTGCTTTGATGTCACATCACAACCTTGAAATTGCGGCAGTTTGCTAACGGGGCGTGCTTTGATGTCACATCACAACCTTGAAATTGCGGCAGTTTGCTAATGGGGCGTGCTTTGATGTCACATCACAACCTTGGAATTGCGGCAATTTGCTAACGGGGCGTGCTTTGATGTCACATCACAACCTTGGAATTGCGGCAGTTTGCTAACGGGGCGTGCTTTGATGTCACATCACAACCTTGGAATTGCGGCAGTTTGCTAACGGGGCGTGCTTTGATGTCACATCACAACCTTGGAATTGCGGCAGTTTGCTAATGGGGCGTGCTTTGATGTCACATCACAACCTTGGAATTGCGGCAATTTGCTAACGGGGCGTGCTTTGATGTCACATCACAACCTTGGAATTGCGGCAGTTTGCTAACGGAGCGTGCTTTGATGTCACATCACAACCTTGGAATTGCGGCAGTATGCTAACGGGGCGTGCTTTGATGACACATCACAACCTTGGAATTGCGGCAATTTGCTAACGGGGCGTGCTTTGATGTCACATCACAACCTTGGAATTGCGGCAGTTTGCTAACGGGGCGTGCTTTGATGTCACATCACAACCTTGGAATTGCGGCAGTTTGCTAACGGGGCGTGCTTTGATGTCACATCACAACCTTGGAATTGCGGCAGTTTGCTAACGGGGCGTGCTTTGATGTCACATCACAACCTTGGAATTGCGGCAATTTGCTAACATAGCGTGCTTTGATGTCACATCACAACCTTGGAATTGCGGCAGTTTGCTAACGGGGCGTGCTTTGATGTCACATCACAACCTTGGAATTGCGGCAGTTTGCTAACGGGGCGTACTTTGATGTCACATCACAACCTTGGAATTCCGGCAGTTTGCTAACGGGGCGTGCTTTGATGTCACATCACAACCTTGGAATTGCGGCAGTTTGCTAACGGGGCGTGCTTTGATGTCACATCACAACCTTGGAATTGCGGCAGTTTGCTAACATAGCGTGCTTTGATGTCACATCACAACCTCGGAATTGCGGCAGTTTGCTAACGGGGCGTGCTTTGATGTCACATCACAACCTTGGAATTGCGGCAGTTTGCTAACATAGCGTGCTTTGATGTCACATCACAACCTTGGAATTGCGGCAGTTTGCTAACGGGGCGTGCTTTGATGTCACATCACAACCTTGGAATTGCGGCAGTTTGCTAACGGGGCGTGCTTTGATGTCACATCACAACCTTGGAATTGCGGCAGTTTGCTAACGGGGCGTGCTTTGATGTCACATCACAACCTTGGAATTGCGGCAGTTTGCTAACGGGGCGTGCTTTGATGTCACATCACAACCTTGGAATTGCGGCAGTTTGCTAACATAGCGTGCTTTGATGTCACATCACAACCTTGGAATTGCGCCAGTTTGCTAACGGGGCGTGCTTTGATGTCACATCACAACCTTGGAATTGCGGCAGTTTGCTAACGGGGCGTGCTTTGATGTCACATCACAACCTTGGAATTGCGGCAGTTTGCTAACGGGGCGTGCTTTGATGTCACAACACAACCTTGGAATTGCGGCAGTTTGCTAACGGGGCGTGCTTTGATGTCACATCACAACCTTGGAATTGCGGCAGTTTGCTAATGGGGCGTGCTTTGATGTCACATCACAACCTTGGAATTGCGGCAGTTTGCTAATGGGGCGTGCTTTGATGTCACATCACAACCTTGGAATTGCGGCAGTTTGCTAACGGGGCGTGCTTTGATGTCACATCACAACCTTGGAATTGCGGCAGTTTGCTAATGGGGCGTGCTTTGATGTCACATCACAACCTTGGAATTGCGGCATTTTGCTAACGGGGCGTGCTTTGATGTCACATCACAATCTTGGAATTGCGGCAGTTTGCTGACGGGGCGTGCTTTGATGTCACATCACAACCTTGGAATTGCGGCAGTTTGCTAACGGGGCGTGCTTTGATGACACATCACAACCTTGGAATTGCGGCAGTTTGCTAACGGGGCGTGCTTTGATGTCACATCACAACCTTGGAATTGCGGCAGTTTGCTAACGGGGCGTGCTTTGATGTCACATCACAACCTTGGAATTGCGGCAGTTTGCTAATCGGGGCGTGCTTTGATGTCACATCACAACCTTGGAATTGCGGCAGTTTGCTAACGGGGCGTGCTTTGATGTCACATCACAACCTTGGAATTGCGGCAGTTTGCTAACGGGGCGTGCTTTGATGTCACATCACAACCTTGGAATTGCGGCAGTTTGCTAACGGGGCGTGCTTTGATGTCACATCACAACCTTGGAATTGCGGCAGTTTTCTAACGGGGCGTGCTTTGATGTCACATCACAACCTTGGAATTGCGGCAGTTTGCTAATGGGGCGTGCTTTGATGTCACATCACAACCTTGGAATTGCGGCAGTTTGCTAACGGGGCGTGCTTTGATGTCACATCACAACCTTGGAATTGCGGCAGTTTGCTAACGGGGCGTGCTTTGATGTCACATCACAACCTTGGAATTGCGGCAGTTTGCTAACATAGCGTGCTTTGATGTCACATCACAACCTTGGAATTGCGGCAGTTTGCTAACGGGGCGTGCTTTGATGTCACATCACAACCTTGGAATTGCGGCAATTTGCTAACGGGGCGAGCTTTGATGTCACATCACAACCTTGGAATTGCGGCAGTTTGCTAACGGGGCGTGCTTTGATGTCACATCACAACCTTGGAATTGCGGCAGTTTGCTAACGGGGCGTGCTTTGATGTCACATCACAACCTTGGAATTGCGGCAGTTTTCTAATGGGGCGTGCTTTGATGTCACATCACAACCTTGGAATTGCGGCAGTTTGCTAACGGGGCGTGCTTTGATGTCACATCACAACCTTGGAATTGCGGCAGTTTGCTAACGGGGCGTGCTTTGATGTCACATCACAACCTTGGAATTGCGGCAGTTTGCTAATGGGGCGTGCTTTGATGTCACATCACAACCTTGGAATTGCGGCAATTTGCTAACGGGGCGTGCTTTGATGTCACATCACAACCTTGGAATTGCGGCAGTTTGCTAACGGGGCGTGCTTTGATGTCACATCACAACCTTGGAATTGCGGCAGTTTGCTAACGGGGCGTGCTTTGATGTCACATCACAACCTTGGAATTGCGGCAGTTTGCTAACATAGCGTGCTTTGATGTCACATCACAACCTTGGAATTGCGGCAGTTTGCTAACGGGGCGTGCTTTGATGTCACATCACAACCTTGGAATTGCGGCAGTTTGCTAACGGGGCGTGCTTTGATGTCACATCACAACCTTGGAATTGCGGCAGTTTGCTAACGGGGCGTGCTTTGATGTCACATCACAACCTTGGAATTGCGGCAGTTTGCTAACGGGGCGTGCTTTGATGTCACATCACAACCTTGGAATTGCGGCAGTTTGCTAACGGGGCGTGCTTTGATGTCACATCACAACCTTGGAATTGCGGCAGTTTGCTAACGGGGCGTGCTTTGATGACACATCACAACCTTGGAATTGCGGCAATTTGCTAACGGGGCGTGCTTTGATGTCACATCACAACCTTGGAATTGCGGAAGTTTGCTACCGGGGCGTGCTTTGATGACACATCACAACCTTGGAATTGCGGCAGTTTGCTGACGGGGCGTGCTTTGATGTCACATCACAACCTTGGAATTGCGGCAGTTTGCTAACGGGGCGTGCTTTGATGTCACATCACAACCTTGGAATTGCGGCAGTTTGCTAACGGGGCGTGCTTTGATGTCACATCACAACCTTGGAATTGCGGCAGTTTGCTAACGGGGCGTGCTTTGATGACACATCACAACCTTGGAATTGCGGCAGTTTGCTAATGGGGCGTGCTTTGATGTCACATCACAACCTTGGAATTGCGGCAGTTTGCTAACGGGGCGTGCTTTGATGACACATCACAACCTTGGAATTGCGGCAGTTTGCTAACGGGGCTTGCTTTGATGTCACATCACAACCTTGGAATTGCGGCAGTTTGCTAACATAGCGTGCTTTGATGTCACATCACAACCTTGGAATTGCGGCAATTTGCTAACGGGGCGTGCTTTGATGTCACATCACAACCTTGGAATTGCGGCAGTTTGCTAACGGGGCGTGCTTTGATGTCACATCACAACCTTGGAATTGCGGCAGTTTGCTAATGGGGCGTGCTTTGATGTCACATCACAACCTTGGAATTGCGGCAGTTTGCTAACGGGGCGTGCTTTGATGACACATCACAACCTTGGAATTGCGGCAGTTTGCTAATGGGGCGTGCTTTGATGTCACATCACAACCTTGGAATTGCGGCAGTTTGCTAATGGGGCGTGCTTTGATGTCACATCACAACCTTGGAATTGCGGCAGTTTGCTAACGGGGCGTGCTTTGATGTCACATCACAACCTTGGAATTGCGGCAGTTTGCTAATGGGGCGTGCTTTGATGTCACATCACAACCTTGGAATTGCGGCAGTTTGCTAACGGGGCGTGCTTTGATGTCACATCACAACCTTGGAATTGCGGCAGTTTGCTAATGGGGCGTGCTTTGATGTCACATCACAACCTTGGAATTGCGGCAGTTTGCTAACGGGGCGTGCTTTGATGTCACATCACAACCTTGGAATTGCGGCAGTTTGCTAATGGGGCGTGCTTTGATGTCACATCACAACCTTGGAATTGCGGCAGTTTGCTAACGGGGCGTGCTTTGATGTCACATCACAACCTTGGAATTGCGGCAGTTTGCTAACGGGGCGTGCTTTGATGTCACATCACAACCTTGGAATTGCGGCAGTTTGCTAACGGGGCGTGCTTTGATGTCACATCACAACCTTGGAATTGCGGCAGTTTGATAACGGGGCGTGCTTTGATGTCACATCACAACCTTGGAATTGCGGCAGTTTGCTAACGGGGCGTGCTTTGATGTCACATCACAACCTTGGAATTGCGGCAGTTTGCTAACTGGGCGTGCTTTGATGTCACATCACAACCTTGGAATTGCGGCAATTTGCTAACGGGGCGTGCTTTGATGTCACATCACAACCTTGGAATTGCGGCAGTTTGCTGACGGGGCGTGCTTTGATGTCACATCACAACCTTGGAATTGCGGCAGTTTGCTAACGGGGCGTGCTTTGATGTCACATCACAACCTTGGAATTGCGGCAGTTTGCTAACGGGGCGTGCTTTGATGTCACATCACAACCTTGGAATTGCGGCAGTTTGCTAACGGGGCGTGCTTTGATGTCACATCACAACCTTGGAATTGCGGCAGTTTGCTAACGGGGCGTGCTTTGATGTCACATCACAACCTTGGAATTGCGGCAGGTTGCTAACGGGGCGTGCTTTGATGTCACATCACAACCTTGGAATTGCGGCAGTTTGCTAACGGGGCGTGCTTTGATGTCACATCACAACCTTGGAATTGCGGCAGTTTGCTAACGGGGCGTGCTTTGATGTCACATCACAACCTTGGAATTGCGGAAGTTTGCTAACGGGGCGTGCTTTGATGTCACATCACCACCTTGGAATTGCGGCAGTTTGCTAATGGGGCGTGCTTTGATGTCACATCACAACCTTGGAATTGCGGCAGTTTGCTAACGGGGCGTGCTTTGATGTCACATCACGACCTTGGAATTGCGGCAGTTTGCTAACGGGGCGTGCTTTTATGTCACATCACAACCTTGGAATTGCGGCAGTTTGCTAACGGGGCGTGCTTTGATGACACATCACAACCTTGGAATTGCGGCAGTTTGCTAATGGGGCGTGCTTTGATGTCACATCACAACCTTGGAATTGCGGCAGTTTGCTAACGGGGCGTGCTTTGATGTCACATCACAACCTTGGAATTGCGGCAGTTTGCTAACGGGGCGTGCTTTGATGTCACATCACAACCTTGGAATTGCGGCAGTTTGCTAACGGGGCGTGCTTTGATGACACATCACAACCTTGGAATTGCGGCAGTTTGCTAATGGGGCGTGCTTTGATGTCACATCACAACCTTGGAATTGCGGCAGTTTGCTAACGGGGCGTGCTTTGATGTCACATCACAACCTTGGAATTGCGGCAGTTTGCTAACATAGCGTGCTTTGATGTCACATCACAACCTTGGAATTGCGGCAGTTTGCTAATGGGGCGTGCTTTGATGTCACATCACAACCTTGGAATTATGGCAGTTTGAAAACGGGGCGTGCTTTGATGACACATCACAACCTTGGAATTGCGGCAGTTTGCTAACGGGGCGTGCTTTGATGTCACATCACAACCTTGGAATTGCGGCAGTTTGCTAACGGGGCGTGCTTTGATGTCACATCACAACCTTGGAATTGCGGCAGTTTGCTAATGGGGCGTGCTTTGATGTCACATCACAACCTTGGAATTGCGGCAATTTGCTAACGGGGCGTGCTTTGATGTCACATCACAACCTTGGAATTGCGGCAGTTTGCTAACATAGCGTGTTTTGATGTCACATCACAACCTTGGAATTGCGGCAGTTTGCTAACGGGGCGTGCTTTGATGTCACATCACAACCTTGGAATTGCGGCAGTTTGCTAATGGGGCGTGCTTTGATGACACATCACAACCTTGGAATTGCGGCAGTTTGCTAATGGGGCGTGCTTTGATGTCACATCACAACCTTGGAATTGCGGCAGTTTGCTGACGGGGCGTGCTTTGATGTCACATCACAACCTTGGAATTGCGGCAGTTTGCTAACGGGGCGTGCTTTGATGTCACATCACAACCTTGGAATTGCGGCAGTTTGCTAACGGGGCGTGCTTTGATGTCACATCACAACCTTGGAATTGCGGCAGTTTGCTAACGGGGCGTGCTTTGATGTCACATCACGACCTTGGAATTGCGGCAATTTGCTAACGGGGCGTGCTTTGATGTCACATCACAACCTTGGAATTGCGGCAGTTTGCTACCGGGGCGTGCTTTGATGTCACATCACAACCTTGGAATTGCGGCAGTTTGCTAACGGGGCGTGCTTTGATATCACATCACAACCTTGGAATTGCGGCAGTTTGCTAACGGGGCGTGCTTTGATGTCACATCACAACCTTGGAATTGCGGCAGTTTGCTAACGGGGCGTGCTTTGATGTCACATCACAACCTTGGAATTGCGGCAGTTTGCTAATGGGGCGTGCTTTGATGTCACATCACAACCTTGGAATTGCGGCAGTTTGCTAACGGGGCGTGCTTTGATGACACATCACAACCTTGGAATTGCGGCAGTTTGCTAACGGGGCGTGCTTTGATGTCACATCACAACCTTGGAATTGCGGCAGTTTGCTAACGGGGCGTGCTTTGATGTCACATCACAACCTTGAAATTGCGGCAGTTTGCTAATGGGGCGTGCTTTGATGTCACATCACAACCTTGGAATTGCGGCAGTTTGCTAACGGGGCGTGCTTTGATGTCACATCACAACCTTGGAATTGCGGCAGTTTGCTAACGGGGCGTGCTTTGATGTCACATCACAACCTTGGAATTGCGGCAGTTTGCTAACGGGGCGTGCTTTGATGTCACATCACAACCTTGGAATTGCGGCAGTTTGCTAACGGGGCGTGCTTTGATGTCACATCACAACCTTGGAATTGCGGCAGTTTGCTAACGGGGCGTGCTTTGATGTCACATCACAACCTTGGAATTGCGGCAGTTTGCTAACGGGGCGTGCTTTGATGTCACATCACAACCTTGGAATTGCGGCAGTTTGCTAATGGGGCGTGCTTTGATGTCACATCACAACCTTGGAATTGCGGCAGTTTGCTAACGGGGCGTGCTTTGATGTCACATCACAACCTTGGAATTGCGGCAGTTTGCTAACGGGGCGTGCTTTGATGTCACATCACAACCTTGGAATTGCGGCAGTTTGCTAATGGGGCGTGCTTTGATGTCACATCACAACCTTGGAATTGCGGCAGTTTGCTAACGGGGCGTGCTTTGATGTCACATCACAACCTTGGAATTGCGGCAGTTTGCTAACGGGGCGTGCTTTGATGTCACATCACAACCTTGGAATTGCGGCAGTTTGCTAATGGGGCGTGCTTTGATGTCACATCACAACCTTGGAATTGCGGCAGTTTGCTAACGGGGCGTGCTTTGATGTCACATCACAACCTTGGAATTGCGGCAGTTTGCTAACATAGCGTGCTTTGATGTCACATCACAACCTTGGAATTGCGGCAGTTTGCTAACGGGGCGTGCTTTGATGTCACATCACAACCTTGGAATTGCGGCAATTTCCTAACGGGGCGTGCTTTGATGTCACATCACAACCTTGGAATTGCGGCAGTTTGCTAATGGGGCGTGCTTTGATGTCACATCACAACCTTGGAATTGCGGCAGTTTGCTAACGGGGCGTGCTTTGATGTCACATCACAACCTTGGAATTGCGGCAGTTTGCTAACGGGGCGTGCTTTGATGTCACATCACAACCTTGGAATTGCGGCAGTTTGCTAATGGGGCGTGCTTTGATGTCACATCACAACCTTGGAATTGCGGCAGTTTGCTAACGGGGCGTGCTTTGATGTCACATCACAACCTTGGAATTGCGGCAGTTTGCTAACATAGCGTGCTTTGATGTCACATCACAACCTTGGAATTGCGGCAGTTTGCTAACGGGGCGTGCTTTGATGTCACATCACAACCTTGGAATTGCGGCAATTTCCTAACGGGGCGTGCTTTGATGTCACATCACAACCTTGGAATTGCGGCAGTTTGCTAACGGGGCGTGCTTTGATGTCACATCACAACCTTGGAATTGCGGCAGTTTGCTAACGGGGCGTGCTTTGATGTCACATCACAACCTTGGAATTGCGGCAGTTTGCTAACGGGGCGTGCTTTGATGTCACATCACAACCTTGGAATTGCGCAATTTGCTAACGGGGCGTGCTTTGATGTCACATCACAACCTTGGAATTGCGGCAGTTTGCTAACGGGGCGTGCTTTGATGACACATCACAACCTTGGAATTGCGGCAGTTTGCTAACGGGGCGTGCTTTGATGTCACATCACAACCTTGGAATTGCGGCAGTTTGCTAACGGGGCGTGCTTTGATATCACATCACAACCTTGGAATTGCGGCAGTTTGCTAACGGGGCGTGCTTTGATGTCACATCACAACCTTGGAATTGCGGCAGTTTGCTAACGGGGCGTGCTTTGATGTCACATCACAACCTTGGAATTGCGGCAGTTTGCTAACGGGGCGTGCTTTGATGTCACAACACAACCTTGGAATTGCGGCAGTTTGCTAACGGGGCGTGCTTTGATGTCACATCACAACCATGGAATTGCGGCAGTTTGCTAACGGGGCGTGCTTTGATGTCACATCACAACCTTGGAATTGCGGCAATTTGCTAACGGGGCGTGCTTTGATGTCACATCACAACCTTGGAATTGCGGCAATTTGCTAACGGGGCGTGCTTTGATGTCACATCACAACCTTGGAATTGCGGCAGTTTGCTAACGGGGCGTGCTTTGATGTCACATCACAACCTTGGAATTGCGGCAGTTTGCTAACGGGGCGTGCTTTGATGTCACATCACAACCTTGGAATTGCGGCAGTTTGCTAACATAGCGTGCTTTGATGACACATCACAACCTTGGAATTGCGGCAGTTTGCTAACGGGGCGTGCTTTGATGTCACATCACAACCTTGGAATTGCGGCAGTTTGCTAACGGGGCGTGTTTGATGTCACATCACAACCTTGGAATTGCGGCAGTTTGCTAACATAGCGTGCTTTGATGTCACATCACAACCTTGGAATTGCGGCAGTTTGCTAACGGGGCGTGCTTTGATGTCACATCACAAGCTTGGAATTGCGGCAGTTTGCTAATGGGGCGTGCTTTGATGTCACATCACAACCTTGGAATTGCGGCAGTTTGCTAATGGGGCGTGCTTTGATGTCACATCACAACCTTGGAATTGCGGCAGTTTGCTAACGGGGCGTGCTTTGATGACACATCACAACCTTGGAATTGCGGCAGTTTGCTAACGGGGCGTGCTTTGATGACACATCACAACCTTGGAATTGCGGCAGTTTGCTAACGGGGCGTGCTTTGATGTCACATCACAACCTTGGAATTGCGGCAGTTTGCTAACGGGGCGTGCTTTGATGTCACATCACAACCTTGGAATTGCGGCAGTTTGCTAATGGGGCGTGCTTTGATGTCACATCACAACCTTGGAATTGCGGCAGTTTGCTAACGGGGCGTGCTTTGATGTCACATCACAACCTTGGAATTGCGGCAGTTTGCTAACGGGGCGTGCTTTGATGACACATCACAACCTTGGAATTGCGGCAGTTTGCTAACGGGGCGTGCTTTGATGTCACATCACAACCTTGGAATTGCGGCAGTTTGCTAATGGGGCGTGCTTTGATGTCACATCACAACCTTGGAATTGCGGCAGTTTGCTAACGGGGCGTGCTTTGATGTCACATCACAACCTTGGAATTGCGGCAGTTTGTTAACGGGGCGTGCTTTGATGTCACATCACAACCTTGGAATTGCGGCAGTTTGCTAACGGGGCGTGCTTTGATGTCACATCACAACCTTGGAATTGCGGCAGTTTGCTAATGGGGCGTGCTTTGATGACACATCACAACCTTGGAATTGCGGCAGTTTGCTAACGGGGCGTGCTTTGATGACACATCACAACCTTGGAATTGCGGCAGTTTGCTAACGGGGCGTGCTTTGATGTCACATCACAACCTTGGAATTGCGGCAGTTTGCTAACGGAGCGTGCTTTGATGTCACATCACAACCTTGGAATTGCGGCAGTTTGCTAACGGGGCGTGCTTTGATGTCACATCACAACCTTGGAATTGCGGCAGTTTGCTAACGGGGCGTGCTTTGATGTCACATCACAACCTTGGAATTGCGGCAGTTTGCTAACGGGGCGTGCTTTGAATTCACATCACAACCTTGGAATTGCGGCAGTTTGCTAACGGGGCGTGCTTTGATGTCACATCACAACCTTGGAATTGCGGCAGTTTGCTAACGGGGCGTGCTTTGATGTCACATCACAACCTTGGAATTGCGGCAGTTTGCTAACGGGGCGTGCTTTGATGTCACATCACAACCTTGGAATTGCGGCAGTTTGCTAACGGGGCGTGCTTTGATGTCACATCACAACCTTGGAATTGCGGCAGTTTGCTAATGGGGCGTGCTTTGATGTCACATCACAACCTTGGAATTGCGGCAATTTGCTAATGGGGCGTGCTTTGATGTCACATCACAACCTTGGAATTGCGGCAGTTTGCTAACGGGGCGTGCTTTGATGTCACATCACAACCTTGGAATTGCGGCAGTTTGCTAACGGGGCGTGCTTTGATGTCACATCACAACCTTGGAATTGCGGCAGTTTGCTAACGGGGCGTGCTTTGATGTCACATCACAACCTTGGAATTGCGGCAGTTTGCTAACGGGGCGTGCTTTGATGTCACATCACAACCTTGGAATTGCGGCAGTTTGCTAACGGGGCGTGCTTTGATGTCACATCACAACCTTGGAATTGCGGCAGTTTGCTAACGGGGCGTGCTTTGATGTCACATCACAACCTTGGAATTGCGGCAGTTTGCTGACGGGGCGTGCTTTGATGTCACATCACAACCTTGGAATTGCGGCAGTTTGCTAACGGGGCGTGCTTTGATGTCACATCACAACCTTGGAATTGCGGCAGTTTGCTAACGGGGCGTGCTTTGATGTCACATCACAACCTTGGAATTGCGGCAGTTTGCTAATGGGGCGTGCTTTGATGTCACATCACAACCTTGGAATTGCGGCAGTTTGCTAACGGGGCGTGCTTTGATGTCACATCACAACCTTGGAATTGCGGCAGTTTGCTAACGGGGCGTGCTTTGATGTCACATCACAACCTTGGAATTGCGGCAGTTTGCTAACGGGGCGTGCTTTGATGTCACATCACAACCTTGGAATTGCGGCAGTTTGCTAACGGGGCGTGCTTTGATGTCACATCACAACCTTGGAATTGCGGCAGTTTGCTAACGGGGCGTGCTTTGATGTCACATCACAACCTTGGAATTGCGGCAGTTTGCTGACGGGGCGTGCTTTGATGTCACATCACAACCTTGGAATTGCGGCAGTTTGCTAACGGGGCGTGCTTTGATGTCACATCACAACCTTGGAATTGCGGCAGTTTGCTAACATAGCGTGCTTTGATGACACATCACAACCTTGGAATTGCGCCAGTTTGCTAACGGGGCGTGCTTTGATGTCACATCACAACCTTGGAATTGCGGCAGTTTGCTAACTGGGCGTGCTTTGATGTCACATCACAACCTTGGAATTGCGGCAGTTTGCTAACGGGGCGTGCTTTGATGTCACATCACAACCTTGGAATTGCGGCAGTTTGCTAACGGGGCGTGCTTTGATGTCACATCACAACCTTGGAATTGCGGCAGTTTGCTAACATAGCGTGTTTTGATGTCACATCACAACCTTGGAATTGCGGCAGTTTGCTAACGGGGCGTGCTTTGATGTCACATCACAACCTTGGAATTGCGGCAGTTTGCTAATGGGGCGTGCTTTGATGACACATCACAACCTTGGAATTGCGGCAGTTTGCTAATGGGGCGTGCTTTGATGTCACATCACAACCTTGGAATTGCGGCAGTTTGCTGACGGGGCGTGCTTTGATGTCACATCACAACCTTGGAATTGCGGCAGTTTGCTAACGGGGCGTGCTTTGATGTCACATCACAACCTTGGAATTGCGGCAGTTTGCTAACGGGGCGTGCTTTGATGTCACATCACAACCTTGGAATTGCGGCAGTTTGCTAACGGGGCGTGCTTTGATGTCACATCACGACCTTGGAATTGCGGCAATTTGCTAACGGGGCGTGCTTTGATGTCACATCACAACCTTGGAATTGCGGCAGTTTGCTACCGGGGCGTGCTTTGATGTCACATCACAACCTTGGAATTGCGGCAGTTTGCTAACGGGGCGTGCTTTGATATCACATCACAACCTTGGAATTGCGGCAGTTTGCTAACGGGGCGTGCTTTGATGTCACATCACAACCTTGGAATTGCGGCAGTTTGCTAACGGGGCGTGCTTTGATGTCACATCACAACCTTGGAATTGCGGCAGTTTGCTAATGGGGCGTGCTTTGATGTCACATCACAACCTTGGAATTGCGGCAGTTTGCTAACGGGGCGTGCTTTGATGACACATCACAACCTTGGAATTGCGGCAGTTTGCTAACGGGGCGTGCTTTGATGTCACATCACAACCTTGGAATTGCGGCAGTTTGCTAACGGGGCGTGCTTTGATGTCACATCACAACCTTGAAATTGCGGCAGTTTGCTAATGGGGCGTGCTTTGATGTCACATCACAACCTTGGAATTGCGGCAGTTTGCTAACGGGGCGTGCTTTGATGTCACATCACAACCTTGGAATTGCGGCAGTTTGCTAACGGGGCGTGCTTTGATGTCACATCACAACCTTGGAATTGCGGCAGTTTGCTAACGGGGCGTGCTTTGATGTCACATCACAACCTTGGAATTGCGGCAGTTTGCTAACGGGGCGTGCTTTGATGTCACATCACAACCTTGGAATTGCGGCAGTTTGCTAACGGGGCGTGCTTTGATGTCACATCACAACCTTGGAATTGCGGCAGTTTGCTAACGGGGCGTGCTTTGATGTCACATCACAACCTTGGAATTGCGGCAGTTTGCTAATGGGGCGTGCTTTGATGTCACATCACAACCTTGGAATTGCGGCAGTTTGCTAACGGGGCGTGCTTTGATGTCACATCACAACCTTGGAATTGCGGCAGTTTGCTAACGGGGCGTGCTTTGATGTCACATCACAACCTTGGAATTGCGGCAGTTTGCTAACGGGGCGTGCTTTGATGTCACATCACAACCTTGGAATTGCGGCAGTTTGCTAACGGGGCGTGCTTTGATGTCACATCACAACCTTGGAATTGCGGCAGTTTGCTAATGGGGCGTGCTTTGATGTCACATCACAACCTTGGAATTGCGGCAGTTTGCTAACGGGGCGTGCTTTGATGTCACATCACAACCTTGGAATTGCGGAGGTTTGCTAACATAGCGTGCTTTGATGTCACATCACAACCTTGGAATTGCGGCAGTTTGCTAACGGGGCGTGCTTTGATGTCACATCACAACCTTGGAATTGCGGCAATTTCCTAACGGGGCGTGCTTTGATGTCACATCACAACCTTGGAATTGCGGCAGTTTGCTAATGGGGCGTGCTTTGATGTCACATCACAACCTTGGAATTGCGGCAGTTTGCTAACGGGGCGTGCTTTGATGTCACATCACAACCTTGGAATTGCGGCAGTTTGCTAACGGGGCGTGCTTTGATGTCACATCACAACCTTGGAATTGCGGCAGTTTGCTAATGGGGCGTGCTTTGATGTCACATCACAACCTTGGAATTGCGGCAGTTTGCTAACGGGGCGTGCTTTGATGTCACATCACAACCTTGGAATTGCGGCAGTTTGCTAACATAGCGTGCTTTGATGTCACATCACAACCTTGGAATTGCGGCAGTTTGCTAACGGGGCGTGCTTTGATGTCACATCACAACCTTGGAATTGCGGCAATTTCCTAACGGGGCGTGCTTTGATGTCACATCACAACCTTGGAATTGCGGCAGTTTGCTAACGGGGCGTGCTTTGATGTCACATCACAACCTTGGAATTGCGGCAGTTTGCTAACGGGGCGTGCTTTGATGTCACATCACAACCTTGGAATTGCGGCAGTTTGCTAACGGGGCGTGCTTTGATGTCACATCACAACCTTGGAATTGCGGCAGTTTGCTAACGGGGCGTGCTTTGATGTCACATCACAACCTTGGAATTGCGGCAGTTTGCTAACGGGGCGTGCTTTGATGTCACATCACAACCTTGGAATTGCGCAATTTGCTAACGGGGCGTGCTTTGATGTCACATCACAACCTTGGAATTGCGGCAGTTTGCTAACGGGGCGTGCTTTGATGACACATC
This sequence comes from Meconema thalassinum, assembly GCA_946902985.2. Taxonomy (NCBI): domain Eukaryota; kingdom Metazoa; phylum Arthropoda; class Insecta; order Orthoptera; family Tettigoniidae; genus Meconema; species Meconema thalassinum. The sequence continues at coordinate 1,408,608 of CAMPQE020000024.1, forward strand.
ACAACCTTGGAATTGCGGCAGTTTGCTAACGGGGCGTGCTTTGATGTCACATCACAACCTTGGAATTGCGGCAGTTTGCTAACGGGGCGTGCTTTGATATCACATCACAACCTTGGAATTGCGGCAGTTTGCTAACGGGGCGTGCTTTGATGTCACATCACAACCTTGGAATTGCGGCAGTTTGCTAACGGGGCGTGCTTTGATGTCACATCACAACCTTGGAATTGCGGCAGTTTGCTAACGGGGCGTGCTTTGATGTCACAACACAACCTTGGAATTGCGGCAGTTTGCTAACGGGGCGTGCTTTGATGTCACATCACAACCATGGAATTGCGGCAGTTTGCTAACGGGGCGTGCTTTGATGTCACATCACAACCTTGGAATTGCGGCAATTTGCTAACGGGGCGTGCTTTGATGTCACATCACAACCTTGGAATTGCGGCAATTTGCTAACGGGGCGTGCTTTGATGTCACATCACAACCTTGGAATTGCGGCAGTTTGCTAACGGGGCGTGCTTTGATGTCACATCACAACCTTGGAATTGCGGCAGTTTGCTAACGGGGCGTGCTTTGATGTCACATCACAACCTTGGAATTGCGGCAGTTTGCTAACATAGCGTGCTTTGATGACACATCACAACCTTGGAATTGCGGCAGTTTGCTAACGGGGCGTGCTTTGATGTCACATCACAACCTTGGAATTGCGGCAGTTTGCTAACGGGGCGTGCTTTGATGTCACATCACAACCTTGGAATTGCGGCAGTTTGCTAACATAGCGTGCTTTGATGTCACATCACAACCTTGGAATTGCGGCAGTTTGCTAACGGGGCGTGCTTTGATGTCACATCACAACCTTGGAATTGCGGCAGTTTGCTAATGGGGCGTGCTTTGATGTCACATCACAACCTTGGAATTGCGGCAGTTTGCTAATGGGGCGTGCTTTGATGTCACATCACAACCTTGGAATTGCGGCAGTTTGCTAACGGGGCGTGCTTTGATGACACATCACAACCTTGGAATTGCGGCAGTTTGCTAACGGGGCGTGCTTTGATGACACATCACAACCTTGGAATTGCGGCAGTTTGCTAACGGGGCGTGCTTTGATGTCACATCACAACCTTGGAATTGCGGCAGTTTGCTAACGGGGCGTGCTTTGATGTCACATCACAACCTTGGAATTGCGGCAGTTTGCTAATGGGGCGTGCTTTGATGTCACATCACAACCTTGGAATTGCGGCAGTTTGCTAACGGGGCGTGCTTTGATGTCACATCACAACCTTGGAATTGCGGCAGTTTGCTAACGGGGCGTGCTTTGATGACACATCACAACCTTGGAATTGCGGCAGTTTGCTAACGGGGCGTGCTTTGATGTCACATCACAACCTTGGAATTGCGGCAGTTTGCTAATGGGGCGTGCTTTGATGTCACATCACAACCTTGGAATTGCGGCAGTTTGCTAACGGGGCGTGCTTTGATGTCACATCACAACCTTGGAATTGCGGCAGTTTGTTAACGGGGCGTGCTTTGATGTCACATCACAACCTTGGAATTGCGGCAGTTTGCTAACGGGGCGTGCTTTGATGTCACATCACAACCTTGGAATTGCGGCAGTTTGCTAATGGGGCGTGCTTTGATGACACATCACAACCTTGGAATTGCGGCAGTTTGCTAACGGGGCGTGCTTTGATGACACATCACAACCTTGGAATTGCGGCAGTTTGCTAACGGGGCGTGCTTTGATGTCACATCACAACCTTGGAATTGCGGCAGTTTGCTAACGGAGCGTGCTTTGATGTCACATCACAACCTTGGAATTGCGGCAGTTTGCTAACGGGGCGTGCTTTGATGTCACATCACAACCTTGGAATTGCGGCAGTTTGCTAACGGGGCGTGCTTTGATGTCACATCACAACCTTGGAATTGCGGCAGTTTGCTAACGGGGCGTGCTTTGAATTCACATCACAACCTTGGAATTGCGGCAGTTTGCTAACGGGGCGTGCTTTGATGTCACATCACAACCTTGGAATTGCGGCAGTTTGCTAACGGGGCGTGCTTTGATGTCACATCACAACCTTGGAATTGCGGCAGTTTGCTAACGGGGCGTGCTTTGATGTCACATCACAACCTTGGAATTGCGGCAGTTTGCTAACGGGGCGTGCTTTGATGTCACATCACAACCTTGGAATTGCGGCAGTTTGCTAATGGGGCGTGCTTTGATGTCACATCACAACCTTGGAATTGCGGCAATTTGCTAATGGGGCGTGCTTTGATGTCACATCACAACCTTGGAATTGCGGCAGTTTGCTAACGGGGCGTGCTTTGATGTCACATCACAACCTTGGAATTGCGGCAGTTTGCTAACGGGGCGTGCTTTGATGTCACATCACAACCTTGGAATTGCGGCAGTTTGCTAACGGGGCGTGCTTTGATGTCACATCACAACCTTGGAATTGCGGCAGTTTGCTAACGGGGCGTGCTTTGATGTCACATCACAACCTTGGAATTGCGGCAGTTTGCTAACGGGGCGTGCTTTGATGTCACATCACAACCTTGGAATTGCGGCAGTTTGCTAACGGGGCGTGCTTTGATGTCACATCACAACCTTGGAATTGCGGCAGTTTGCTGACGGGGCGTGCTTTGATGTCACATCACAACCTTGGAATTGCGGCAGTTTGCTAACGGGGCGTGCTTTGATGTCACATCACAACCTTGGAATTGCGGCAGTTTGCTAACGGGGCGTGCTTTGATGTCACATCACAACCTTGGAATTGCGGCAGTTTGCTAATGGGGCGTGCTTTGATGTCACATCACAACCTTGGAATTGCGGCAGTTTGCTAACGGGGCGTGCTTTGATGTCACATCACAACCTTGGAATTGCGGCAGTTTGCTAACGGGGCGTGCTTTGATGTCACATCACAACCTTGGAATTGCGGCAGTTTGCTAACGGGGCGTGCTTTGATGTCACATCACAACCTTGGAATTGCGGCAGTTTGCTAACGGGGCGTGCTTTGATGTCACATCACAACCTTGGAATTGCGGCAGTTTGCTAACGGGGCGTGCTTTGATGTCACATCACAACCTTGGAATTGCGGCAGTTTGCTGACGGGGCGTGCTTTGATGTCACATCACAACCTTGGAATTGCGGCAGTTTGCTAACGGGGCGTGCTTTGATGTCACATCACAACCTTGGAATTGCGGCAGTTTGCTAACATAGCGTGCTTTGATGACACATCACAACCTTGGAATTGCGCCAGTTTGCTAACGGGGCGTGCTTTGATGTCACATCACAACCTTGGAATTGCGGCAGTTTGCTAACTGGGCGTGCTTTGATGTCACATCACAACCTTGGAATTGCGGCAGTTTGCTAACGGGGCGTGCTTTGATGTCACATCACAACCTTGGAATTGCGGCAGTTTGCTAACGGGGCGTGCTTTGATGTCACATCACAACCTTGGAATTGCGGCAGTTTGCTAACGGGGCGTGCTTTGATGTCACATCACAACCTTGGAATTGCGGCAGTTTGCTAACATAGCGTGCTTTGATGTCACATCACAACCTTGGAATTGCGGCAGTTTCCTAACGTGGCGTGCTTTGATGTCACATCACAACCTTGGAATTGCGGCAGTTTGCTAACGGGGCGTGCTTTGATGACACATCACAACCTTGGAATTGCGGCAGTTTGCTAACGGGGCGTGCTTTGATGTCACATCACAACCTTGGAATTGCGGCAGTTTGCTAATGGGGCGTGCTTTGATGTCACATCACAACCTTGGAATTGCGGAAGTTTGCTAACGGGGCGTGCTTTGATGTCACATCACAACCTTGGAATTGCGGCAGTTTGCTAACGGGGCGTGCTTTGATGTTACATCACAACCTTGGAATTGCGGCAGTTTGCTAACGGGGCGTGCTTTGATGTCACATCACAACCTTGGAATTGCGGAAGTTTGCTAACGGGGCGTGCTTTGATGTCACATCACAACCTTGGAATTGCGGCAGTTTGCTGACGGGGCGTGCTTTGATGTCACATCACAACCTTGGAATTGCGGCAGTTTGCTAACGGGGCGTGCTTTGATGTCACATCACAACCTTGGAATTGCGGCAGTTTGCTAATGGGGCGTGCTTTGATGTCACATCACAACCTTGGAATTGCGGCAGTTTGCTAACGGGGCGTGCTTTGATGTCACATCACAACCTTGGAATTGCGGCAATTTGCTAACGGGGCGTGCTTTGATGTCACATCACAACCTTGGAATTGCGGCAGTTTGCTAACGGGGCGTGCTTTGATGTCACATCACAACCTTGGAATTGCGGCAGTTTGCTAACGGGGCGTGCTTTGATGTCACATCACAACCTTGGAATTGCGGCAGTTTGCTAACGGGGCGTGCTTTGATGTCACATCACAACCTTGGAATTGCGGCAGTTTGCTAACGGGGCGTGCTTTGATGTCACATCACAACCTTGGAATTGCGGCAGTTTGCTAACGGGGCGTGCTTTGATGTCACATCACAACCTTGGAATTGCGGCAATTTGCTAACGGGGCGTGCTTTGATGTCACATCACAGCCTTGGAATTGCGGCAGTTTGCTAACGGGGCGTGCTTTGATGTCACATCACAACCTTGGAATTGCGGCAGTTTGCTAACGGGGCGTGCTTTGATGTCACATCACAACCTTGGAATTGCGGCAGTTTGCTAACGGGGCGTGCTTTGATGTCACATCACAACCTTGGAATTGCGGCAGTTTGCTAACGGGGCGTGCTTTGATGTCACATCACAACCTTGGAATTGCGGCAGTTTGCTAATGGGGCGTGCTTTGATGTCACATCACAACCTTGGAATTGCGGCAGTTTGCTGACGGGGCGTGCTTTGATGTCACATCACAACCTTGGAATTGCGGCAGTTTGCTAACGGGGCGTGCTTTGATATCACATCACAACCTTGGAATTGCGGCAGTTTGCTAACGGGGCGTGCTTTGATGTCACATCACAACCTTGGAATTGCGGCAGTTTGCTAACGGGGCGTGCTTTGATGTCACATCACAACCTTGGAATTGCGGCAGTTTGCTAACGGGGCGTGCTTTGATGTCACATCACAACCTTGGAATTGCGGCAGTTTGCTAACGGGGCGTGCTTTGATGTCACATCACAACCTTGGAATTGCGGCAGTTTGCTAACGGGGCGTGCTTTGATGTCACATCACAACCTTGGAATTGCGGCAGTTTGCTAACGGGGCGTGCTTTGATGTCACATCACAACCTTGGAATTGCGGCAGTTTGCTAACGGGGCGTGCTTTGATGTCACATCACAACCTTGGAATTGCGGCAGTTTGCTAACGGGGCGTGCTTTGATGTCACATCACAACCTTGGAATTGCGGCAGTTTGCTAACGGGGCGTGCTTTGATGTCACATCACAACCTTGGAATTGCGGCAGTTTGCTAACGGGGCGTGCTTTGATGTCACATCACAACCTTGGAATTGCGGCAATTTGCTAACGGGGCGTGCTTTGATGTCACATCACAACCTTGGAATTGCGGCAGTTTGCTAACGGGGCGTGCTTTGATGTCACATCACAACCTTGGAATTGCGGCAGTTTGCTAACGGGGCGTGCTTTGATGTCACATCACAACCTTGGAATTGCGGCAGTTTGCTAACGGGGCGTGCTTTGATGTCACATCACAACCTTGGAATTGCGGCAGTTTGCTAATGGGGCGTGCTTTGATGTCACATCACAACCTTGGAATTGCGGCAGTTTGCTAACGGGGCGTGCTTTGATGTCACATCACAACCTTGGAATTGCGGCAGTTTGCTAACGGGGCGTGCTTTGATGTCACATCACAACCTTGGAATTGCGGCAATTTGCTAACGGGGCGTGCTTTGATGTCACATCACAACCTTGGAATTGCGGCAGTTTGCTAACGGGGCGTGCTTTGATGTCACATCACAACCTTGGAATTGCGGCAGTTTGCTAATGGGGCGTGCTTTGATGTCACATCACAACCTTGGAATTGCGGCAGTTTGCTAACGGGGCGTGCTTTGATGTCACATCACAACCTTGGAATTGCGGCAGTTTGCTAACGGGGCGTGCTTTGATGTCACATCACAACCTTGGAATTGCGGCAGTTTGCTAACGGGGCGTGCTTTGATATCACATCACAACATTGGAATTGCGGCAGTTTGCTAACGGGGCGTGCTTTGATGTCACATCACAACCTTGGAATTGCGGCAGTTTGCTAACGGGGCGTGCTTTGATGTCACATCACAACCTTGGAATTGCGGCAGTTTGCTAACGGGGCGTGCTTTGATGTCACATCACAACCTTGGAATTGCGGCAGTTTGCTAACGGGGCGTGCTTTGATGTCACATCACAACCTTGGAATTGCGGCAGTTTGCTAACGGGGCGTGCTTTGATGTCACATCACAACCTTGGAATTGCGGCAGTTTGCTAACATAGCGTGCTTTGATGTCACATCACAACCTTGGAATTGCGGCAATTTGCTAACGGGGCGTGCTTTGATGTCACATCACAACCTTGGAATTGCGGCAGTTTGCTAACATAGCGTGCTTTGATGTCACATCACAACCTTGGAATTGCGGCAGTTTGCTAACGGGGCGTGCTTTGATGTCACATCACAACCTTGGAATTGCGGCAGTTTGCTAACGGGGCGTGCTTTGATGTCACATCACAACCTTGGAATTGCGGCAGTTTGCTAACGGGGCGTGCTTTGATGTCACATCACAACCTTGGAATTGCGGCAGTTTGCTAACGGGGCGTGCTTTGATGTCACATCACAACCTTGGAATTGCGGCAGTTTGCTAACGGGGCGTGCTTTGATGTCACATCACAACCTTGGAATTGCGGCAGTTTGCTAACGGGGCGTGCTTTGATGTCACATCACAACCTTGGAATTGCGGCAGTTTGCTAACGGGGCGTGCTTTGATGTCACATCACAACCTTGGAATTGCGGCAGTTTGCTGACGGGGCGTGCTTTGATGTCACATCACAACCTTGGAATTGCGGCAGTTTGCTAACGGGGCGTGCTTTGATGTCACATCACAACCTTGGAATTGCGGCAGTTTGCTAACGGGGCGTGCTTTGATGTCACATCACAACCTTGGAATTGCGGCAGTTTGCTAATGGGGCGTGCTTTGATGTCACATCACAACCTTGGAATTGCGGCAGTTTGCTAACGGGGCGTGCTTTGATGTCACATCACAACCTTGGAATTGCGGCAGTTTGCTAACGGGGCGTGCTTTGATGTCACATCACAACCTTGGAATTGCGGCAGTTTGCTAACGGGGCGTGCTTTGATGTCACATCACAACCTTGGAATTGCGGCAGTTTGCTAACGGGGCGTGCTTTGATGTCACATCACAACCTTGGAATTGCGGCAGTTTGCTAACGGGGCGTGCTTTGATGTCACATCACAACCTTGGAATTGCGGCAGTTTGCTGACGGGGCGTGCTTTGATGTCACATCACAACCTTGGAATTGCGGCAGTTTGCTAACGGGGCGTGCTTTGATGTCACATCACAACCTTGGAATTGCGGCAGTTTGCTAACATAGCCTGCTTTGATGACACATCACAACCTTGGAATTGCGCCAGTTTGCTAACGGGGCGTGCTTTGATGTCACATCACAACCTTGGAATTGCGGCAGTTTGCTAACTGGGCGTGCTTTGATGTCACATCACAACCTTGGAATTGCGGCAGTTTGCTAACGGGGCGTGCTTTGATGTCACATCACAACCTTGGAATTGCGGCAGTTTGCTAACGGGGCGTGTTTGATGTCACATCACAACCTTGGAATTGCGGCAGTTTGCTAACGGGGCGTGCTTTGATGTCACATCACAACCTTGGAATTGCGGCAGTTTGCTAACATAGCGTGCTTTGATGTCACATCACAACCTTGGAATTGCGGCAGTTTGCTAACGGGGCGTGCTTTGATGTCACATCACAACCTTGGAATTGCGGCAGTTTGCTAACGGGGCGTGCTTTGATGACACATCACAACCTTGGAATTGCGGCAGTTTGCTAACGGGGCGTGCTTTGATGTCACATCACAACCTTGGAATTGCGGCAGTTTGCTAATGGGGCGTGCTTTGATGTCACATCACAACCTTGGAATTGCGGCAGTTTGCTAACGGGGCGTGCTTTGATGTCACATCACAACCTTGGAATTGCGGCAGTTTGCTAACGGGGCGTGCTTTGATGTTACATCACAACCTTGGAATTGCGGCAGTTTGCTAACGGGGCGTGCTTTGATGTCACATCACAACCTTGGAATTGCGGCAGTTTGCTAACGGGGCGTGCTTTGATGTCACATCACAACCTTGGAATTGCGGCAGTTTGCTGACGGGGCGTGCTTTGATGTCACATCACAACCTTGGAATTGCGGCAGTTTGCTAACGGGGCGTGCTTTGATGTCACATCACAACCTTGGAATTGCGGCAGTTTGCTAATGGGGCGTGCTTTGATGTCACATCACAACCTTGGAATTGCGGCAGTTTGCTAACGGGGCGTGCTTTGATGTCACATCACAACCTTGGAATTGCGGCAATTTGCTAACGGGGCGTGCTTTGATGTCACATCACAACCTTGGAATTGCGGCAGTTTGCTAACGGGGCGTGCTTTGATGTCACATCACAACCTTGGAATTGCGGCAGTTTGCTAACGGGGCGTGCTTTGATGTCACATCACAACCTTGGAATTGCGGCAGTTTGCTAACGGGGCGTGCTTTGATGTCACATCACAACCTTGGAATTGCGGCAGTTTGCTAACGGGGCGTGCTTTGATGTCACATCACAACCTTGGAATTGCGGCAGTTTGCTAACGGGGCGTGTTTGATGTCACATCACAACCTTGGAATTGCGGCAATTTGCTAACGGGGCGTGCTTTGATGTCACAACACAGCCTTGGAATTGCGGCAGTTTGCTAACGGGGCGTGCTTTGATGTCACATCACAACCTTGGAATTGCGGCAGTTTGCTAACGGGGCGTGCTTTGATGTCACATCACAACCTTGGAATTGCGGCAGTTTGCTAACGGGGCGTGCTTTGATGTCACATCACAACCTTGGAATTGCGGCAGTTTGCTAACGGGGCGTGCTTTGATGTCACATCACAACCTTGGAATTGCGGCAGTTTGCTAATGGGGCGTGCTTTGATGTCACATCACAACCTTGGAATTGCGGCAGTTTGCTGACGGGGCGTGCTTTGATGTCACATCACAACCTTGGAATTGCGGCAGTTTGCTAACGGGGCGTGCTTTGATATCACATCACAACCTTGGAATTGCGGCAGTTTGCTAACGGGGCGTGCTTTGATGTCACATCACAACCTTGGAATTGCGGCAGTTTGCTAACGGGGCGTGCTTTGATGTCACATCACAACCTTGGAATTGCGGCAGTTTGCTAACGGGGCGTGCTTTGATGTCACATCACAACCTTGGAATTGCGGCAGTTTGCTAACGGGGCGTGCTTTGATGTCACATCACAACCTTGGAATTGCGGCAGTTTGCTAACGGGGCGTGCTTTGATGTCACATCACAACCTTGGAATTGCGGCAGTTTGCTAACGGGGCGTGCTTTGATGTCACATCACAACCTTGGAATTGCGGCAGTTTGCTAACGGGGCGTGCTTTGATGTCACATCACAACCTTGGAATTGCGGCAGTTTGCTAACGGGGCGTGCTTTGATGTCACATCACAACCTTGGAATTGCGGCAGTTTGCTAACGGGGCGTGCTTTGATGTCACATCACAACCTTGGAATTGCGGCAGTTTGCTAACGGGGCGTGCTTTGATGTCACATCACAACCTTGGAATTGCGGCAGTTTGCTAACGGGGCGTGCTTTGATGTCACATCACAACCTTGGAATTGCGGCAGTTTGCTAACGGGGCGTGCTTTGATGTCACATCACAACCTTGGAATTGCGGCAGTTTGCTAACATAGCGTGCTTTGATGTCACATCACAACCTTGGAATTGCGGCAATTTGCTAACGGGGCGTGCTTTGATGTCACATCACAACCTTGGAATTGCGGCAGTTTGCTAACATAGCGTGCTTTGATGTCACATCACAACCTTGGAATTGCGGCAGTTTGCTAACGGGGCGTGCTTTGATGTCACATCACAACCTTGGAATTGCGGCAGTTTGCTAACGGGGCGTGCTTTGATGTCACATCACAACCTTGGAATTGCGGCAATTTGCTAACGGGGCGTGCTTTGATGTCACATCACAACCTTGGAATTGCGGCAGTTTGCTAACGGTGCGTGCTTTGATGTCACATCACAACCTTGGAATTGCGGCAGTTTGCTAATGGGGCGTGCTTTGATGTCACATCACAACCTTGGAATTGCGGCAGTTTGCTAACGGGGCGTGCTTTGATGTCACATCACAACCTTGGAATTGCGGCAGTTTGCTAACGGGGCGTGCTTTGATGTCACATCACAACCTTGGAATTGCGGCAGTTTGCTAACGGGGCGGGCTTTGATATCACATCACAACCTTGGAATTGCGGCAGTTTGCTAACGGGGCGTGCTTTGATGTCACATCACAACCTTGGAATTGCGGCAGTTTGCTAACGGGGCGTGCTTTGATGTCACATCACAACCTTGGAATTGCGGCAGTTTGCTAACGGGGCGTGCTTTGATGTCACATCACAACCTTGGAATTGCGGCAGTTTGCTAACGGGGCGTGCTTTGATGTCACATCACAACCTTGGAATTGCGGCAGTTTGCTAACGGGGCGTGCTTTGATGTCACATCACAACCTTGGAATTGCGGCAGTTTGCTAACATAGCGTGCTTTGATGTCACATCACAACCTTGGAATTGCGGCAATTTGCTAACGGGGCGTGCTTTGATGTCACATCACAACCTTGGAATTGCGGCAGTTTGCTAACATAGCGTGCTTTGATGTCACATCACAACCTTGGAATTGCGGCAGTTTGCTAACGGGGCGTGCTTTGATGTCACATCACAACCTTGGAATTGCGGCAGTTTGCTAACGGGGCGTGCTTTGATGTCACATCACAACCTTGGAATTGCGGCAGTTTGCTAACGGGGCGTGCTTTGATGTCACATCACAACCTTGGAATTGCGGCAGTTTGCTAACGGGGCGTGCTTTGATGTCACATCACAACCTTGGAATTGCGGCAGTTTGCTAACGGGGCGTGCTTTGATGTCACATCACAACCTTGGAATTGCGGCAATTTGCTAACGGGGCGTGCTTTGATGTCACATCACAGCCTTGGAATTGCGGCAGTTTGCTAACGGGGCGTGCTTTGATGTCACATCACAACCTTGGAATTGCGGCAGTTTGCTAACGGGGCGTGCTTTGATGTCACATCACAACCTTGGAATTGCGGCAGTTTGCTAACGGGGCGTGCTTTGATGTCACATCACAACCTTGGAATTGCGGCAGTTTGCTAACGGGGCGTGCTTTGATGTCACATCACAACCTTGGAATTGCGGCAGTTTGCTAATGGGGCGTGCTTTGATGTCACATCACAACCTTGGAATTGCGGCAGTTTGCTGACGGGGCGTGCTTTGATGTCACATCACAACCTTGGAATTGCGGCAGTTTGCTAACGGGGCGTGCTTTGATATCACATCACAACCTTGGAATTGCGGCAGTTTGCTAACGGGGCGTGCTTTGATGTCACATCACAACCTTGGAATTGCGGCAGTTTGCTAACGGGGCGTGCTTTGATGTCACATCACAACCTTGGAATTGCGGCAGTTTGCTAACGGGGCGTGCTTTGATGTCACATCACAACCTTGGAATTGCGGCAGTTTGCTAACGGGGCGTGTTTTGATGTCACATCACAACCTTGGAATTGCGGCAGTTTGCTAACGGGGCGTGCTTTGATGTCACATCACAACCTTGGAATTGCGGCAGTTTGCTAACGGGGCGTGCTTTGATGTCACATCACAACCTTGGAATTGCGGCAGTTTGCTAACGGGGCGTGCTTTGATGTCACATCACAACCTTGGAATTGCGGCAGTTTGCTAACGGGGCGTGCTTTGATGTCACATCACAACCTTGGAATTGCGGCAGTTTGCTAACATAGCGTGCTTTGATGTCACATCACAACCTTGGAATTGCGGCAGTTTGCTAACGGGGCGTGCTTTGATGTCACATCACAACCTTGGAATTGCGGCAATTTGCTAACGGGGCGTGCTTTGATGTCACATCACAACCTTGGAATTGCGGCAGTTTGCTAACGGGGCGTGCTTTGATGTCACATCACAACCTTGGAATTGCGGCAGTTTGCTAACGGGGCGTGCTTTGATGTCACATCACAACCTTGGAATTGCGGCAGTTTGCTAACGGGGCGTGCTTTGATGTCACATCACAACCTTGGAATTGCGGCAGTTTGCTTATGGGGCGTGCTTTGATGTCACATCACAACCTTGGAATTGCGGCAGTTTGCTAACGGGGCGTGCTTTGATGTCACATCACAACCTTGGAATTGCGGCAGTTTGCTAACGGGGCGTGCTTTGATGTCACATCACAACCTTGGAATTGCGGCAATTTGCTAACGGGGCGTGCTTTGATGTCACATCACAACCTTGGAATTGCGGCAGTTTGCTAACGGGGCGTGCTTTGATGACACATCACAACCTTGGAATTGCGGCAGTTTGCTAACGGGGCGTGCTTTGATGTCACATCACAACCTTGGAATTGCGGCAGTTTGCTAACGGGGCGTGCTTTGATGTCACATCACAACCTTGGAATTGCGGCAGTTTGCTAACATAGCGTGCTTTGATGTTACATCACAACCTTGGAATTGCGGCAGTTTGCTAACGGGGCGTGCTTTGATGTCACATCACAACCTTGGAATTGCGGCAGTTTGCTAACGGGGCGTGCTTTGATGTCACATCACAACCTTGGAATTGCGGCAGTTTGCTGACGGGGCGTGCTTTGATGTCACATCACAACCTTGGAATTGCGGCAGTTTGCTAACATAGCCTTTGTAAAATACTTCATAGTACTTATAATGATATAAAATTCTAAATAGCATTTTATGGTAAGTCAATTTTGTTTCAAAAGATGATTTTAAAGTTTTAGGATTGTATTTCTCACTTTAAATTTATTGCTACAATTTATTACGTATGTGAGCAATTTGCCGTAGGGCGTGCTCTCGTGTAAGAAAGAGGGGGCGTGTGATGACGTGTTAATACATTCTGCCCATCAGTTGGTGGATATTGGTCGAAAATATCCAGGCTAGTTCACCTTCCTTTTCGACATGTCTAACTCATCTTCATATATAGCCTAAGGGCATACAGTGGGCGGTCCTGGGGGCATTAAAGTCGTATCATGTGGCAACGTGATGAAGAGTTATAGTATACTCAAAATCACGAACATCTACTGTAAACCATAAAGATTCAAATTTTCATTTCCTTCACTCAAATGTATAAAATGCCTGTACTTTTGGAGTCAAAAAGTATTTGTTAATCATAATCTACATGCAAAGTGACGCTCCATTAATAGAAAGACATCCTACACTGATTGATCCGAAATCTGCTTTTCATATTTCAAAAAAAATCTATTTTTCATGCTACGAGTTGTCGGAGAATGTGCCAATGTGTTTGTCCTGATTTCCTTTATGAGCACGCAATTAAAGATAGCTTGGAAACCATTTATCAGTGTTGCCATATTAACAACTAATATTGTATCTTACATTCGGTCAACACAAACCGCATCCACATACCGGAATAAGTAGATAAAACTGAAATATATAACAAGGGATTAAGAATTATATATATTATTAGAGACTATTGAAGAAGAAACCTAAGGGATGATGTGTTTCACTCTTCAAGCGAGCATCGTCAGATTCCAAACGGTACGCAAGACAAATAGCTCTACAAAACGAAACCAAACCTGCAGTGATACCCTCACAGTCACCACCGTCTAAAACAAAATTCAAAAACGTTAGTAAGTGTGGTGATTATTTCTGAAAAATATCAAGGCATTAGGCTGAAGAAAGGACTATTTATTTTAATCTTGCAAAACATACATATGACTATCCCATCAACATAAATGGTATTTTTTCTAAAACTAATCTATCTTAATGGATTATAGATTATGGGTTACCCGTATGTTGCCACGGGGCCGTTATATCGACTGAGGGATCTTTCGCTTAAAAGGCCACCGGTCGATCCATCGGCCCAGTTTTTCAATTCTTATAGTGTTATCTCCAGACACGCAGCGCCTATACTGTAGAAACAAAGACAAGCCGGGAAACATTCTTTCAGAGAATATATCGGTAAGTATCCGTGAATAACTAGATTTATAATAGGTATTCCTTGAACATTCTGCGGTCAGCTGACTTCCCATGTGTATTATCGTTTGAGGTAGGTTATGATGACCCTGTATATGCACCTCAACAAAAGTTTGGAACACTGGCTGAGGGCGTAGTCATACCATATTGCTGCTTCATTGGAGGGGCTTGGACATTTAGCCCCGTGTACCTTTGTGTGATGGCTGTATTAGTGCGTGTATTTGTAATTCTGATAAGGATTGGGAAGGAATTGGCCGTGGCCTTAAATTAGGAACCATCCCAGAATTTGCATGGAGTCAAATTGAGGAACCAAGGAAAACCATTTCAACGATGTATGAGGTAAGAATCGAACCCACCTCTTCTCAGTTTTGCCACATGAGGCTGCGTGTACTGAACCCGACAGCCATATATGGCAATAATATAATTTGGAACATATATTTTGGACGAGGACATGACATTGGACATTTTAAGCAATCTCCGGAAGGATAGGAGACAAATCAGTGAATTCCAGCCAAAGGCATAAGGTTTTTGGAATTTTTGAGTACAGCAAACAATTATAGTCAGGATAAGGAATGCGGTAGCTATGTAGAGATGAAACGGTTAGCTCAGGACAGGGAAGCATGGAAGGCTGCATCAAACCAGTCGAAAGACTGAAGGATCAAACAACAACAACAACAAGGAATGCCTATTATGAGTTTCTAATTGATTGAGCCAATTAGCAGCTTTTAGACGTATTAGAATGGAGTCCGTGCAGCTACATTGGCAAACCCCATGACGTCAATGCCCCGCAAACGTATATAAGAGGAGGCAGGATCAAGGAAGAATTACTCGCAAATCAGCCTTCAAGGTGAGACATACAACACTCACGCTGTACGAGGTGAGATATCGCTCACTCTGTACATGTTACCTGAGGTAGAAAACGTAGCCACCGTTATATTACGTCAAAAACTTCGTGAAAGTAGCCTTTAAGATCTTCAGATAAGCACAGTCTACGAGATTTACAAATATTAAGATTTAATCATCACTACAATGATATAAGTGTGCATAACAGCAAATTCGATATATTGAGAACTATAAGTTCTACATTATTGATTTTCTTCATAAGCAATCACTAGCCACTACGGTGAAATGCTTATTATCAACACCACAACGATAACCACAGTTCTACAAAAAGTGATAATTTCAACACCTGGTAACATGTGCTTTACCATGGAAGAGTAAAATGGACGTCGATTGGCGGATGAGAGGATGAACTTAGCAACAGTAATCACATGAAGATAACCCTGGCAACCACCAAAGGGGATCTGTTTTGCCCAGCTGTTGATAGAAGACCATGAACGACGCTGACGAGGAATCATCATCCAGGACGATGGGACTGGAAATGGAAGCAGAGTCGAACCAGCCAGCCGGGGTGTGTTGGAGTAAACAACTTGGGAAGATGGTGATAGTTCTTGGTTCACTATGGGACCATATGCCACGAGATGCTCCTGCCGCAGCTGACAAAATAAAGGTCTGTCACAAAACTTGCATTGTGTGGTAGAAATAGTATTGGGAACAGTTCATGTAGTCTGTGTCGTTATGAATTGTTGTATTTCACTGCGTGTTTATATCTGGAAACACGTCACGCAATTCACCATGAGGAGATTACACTTCGCCGTAAGGAAGTTGGTAGGAGATGAATAGGCCATGATTGTCACTGCAGGAGTGTTGCATTTACCTGTTTACACAGACTTTAAGTCTGGCGCTTCGTCTGTAAAATCTCATTGATGGTTAGATTGAGCTATTTTTAGCCTTTTTTCAGTTTATGAAAAAAAAAAAGCTTATCAGATCATCTTTTGTCCGTGTGTGTGGCGGCTGTGCGAAATATTTCACCTGAATTCTATATCTCTGAAAGGATAACTGATATCACCCTGAAATTGTGTATGGTATGGGTACTACACATATGAGACTTACAAAAACCTGTTAACTACAAAACCAGCATGGCGGCCAAGTGAATTTGAAACATTTAAATAGACTTTCCATACGACTTAACCATCTAAATGCACTAAAACTGGGTACAGCAAATGTTTATACACAATGGAATGTACTGGCATCTAATAAAATTCAATGGTTTACATAACCTGAAGATGGTGGCTGCAAGAAAAATTTCACCGGTAATCTTTATCTCCAAAACTATTACTGATATAACCCTGATATTTTGTACGGTGATCCCTATTAGACTCTCAAAAACCTGTCAACTATAAAACGAACATGGCGGCCAAGCGAAGTTGAAAATTTGAATAGTCTTTTCTCGCTATTAACCATCCATACGCAATGAAACTTCGTACAGCAAAAGATTATACACATTGTAATGCACTGGCATCTAATTTAGTTCAATAGTTTATATAAACTCAACAGGGCGGCAGTGCAAAATATTTCACCGGCATTCTACATCTCCGAAACTATAACTGATATCACCCTGAAATTTTATACCGTGATAAACGGCACTACTACAAGTTCATCTATGTAACTTTCAAAATCCTGTAAAGTACAAAACGATACCGGACCACAATCAATGAACATTATTTTCTACCCTGTGTCATAAAAATTTTGGGTTTCCTCTCTTTGACCTTGCGAATTCCTTCTTTCTCTTCCTTGTGACAATCGAGAAATAATTTTTTGCTCAGTTCCTTTGTTACGTGATAAGTGTATTTTTTTCGATTTCAATGAACTACGACCTATATCTTTTTTCCGTCTCGGCATGATGGGTTAAAATCACTAACTGGACTATTAATTATATTATCATGGGGATTGCATGTGCAACGAATACTTATCCGACGTAAATAAGAATCGCGAGGTGCATGAGTCACACATACCCCTTCCATCCAATCATAACATGACTGTGCGTTGTGCGAGACGAAATGTTCACAGGCGAAATGAAGAAAAGCCGAGTCCCAACACAACCACTCTTCTTTGAAGTCCTGCCCCAACACGATACGACTCGACAGTTTGCTGCTGGATGTATCATGGGGAATAAGCTCACCCGCTAGCTAGGCTCGTCATCTGCCGCCGAAGGTACCGTAGTAATTGAATGGAGATTGTTGGAAGCAAATGTAAAAACATTTATAGTGTGCGATATATAGGTAGAGATATGCTGTCGCGGCCTTTTTTCTGTAGGACATCTCATGCTGAGCAATTCTTACACTCATTGCATATACGGTAGATAGATTTAACGATCGAACACCGATTTACTTACTTTGTCACTGAGTTTCAAATTTCTCGCCTATGTCGTTTAAGAGATAGGCCTACTCGCTCCGTTAGGAATCTTTCAACCCCTCACTTTTCACCCCTTTCACCTCATAATAATACACCACATCGAAAATCCCTTAGACACATGTCTGCTAATTTTTAATGATTAGTTTATATGCCGAGTATCACATCCACAAATGAAACCACTCGTGAGATATTATTCAATGAAAAGCAGGTTCATTCCCCTTAAGACCCCTTTAGAACCTGAATATCCAAAAATCCTCCCTTAGTGTACGGTTTTGACATACAACGAACATATCCCCAAAATGCCATGTTTCCAACTTCAATATCTTTGGCTGGGTTATGACGAGTGAGTGAATGAGTCAGGACATTTTCTATCAATTATTTTTCTTCAGAATTTCATCCCTCCGGATGATTCTCTTCAATTTGATTGATCAAAAAACTGGCGAAAAGCTATTTACTTACTTTAAAGTAGCTTTACCCCCTGAATTTGATGAGTGAGTCAGTCAGTCAATCAGTTAGGACACTTTCTTTCCTGTCCCCCCTCCAGAATTTCACCCCTCCCCATGGGCCGCTTAAATTGGATCTATGAAAAAACGGTCAAACACATATTTACTTCTTTTTATGCTGATTTTTTCCGCTGTGTTTCAAACTCGTCGCCTATGTTGTTTAAGAGATACAGGTTTCGTTAGGAATCTTTCAATCCCCACTTTTCACCCCTTTCATCTCATAATATACACCACATCGAAAAACCCTCAGACACGTGTCTTCTTACTTTTTAATGATGAGTTTATATGCCGAGTATCACATCCCCCAATGAAACTAATCGGGAGATATTGCTATTCAATGAAATGCAGGTCTACCCCCTTAACACCCCCTTTAGAACCTGAATATCCAAAAACCCTCTCTTAGTGGGCATTTGCGGCCCTTGAGGAAGCTGCATACCAAATTTCATTCTAATCCGTTCGGTGGTTTCTGAGATTTCGTGATGAATGGATGAGTGAGTGAGTGGTATTTGACAAATATGTAGTAGATAGTGTCAAGCTCAGATGGTCGCCAGGTTGGATTTTTATTTTTGTACTATTACATTAAGATTATTGTGTACGTGTGGTATTCAAACTTCAATTGCATGATTAGAACACAAGAAGTAAAAACTAGATTTTAAAATTTCTCACAGCTGCCATCTTGGGATTATGCAAACAATTGAAATTAATTAGTTGCCAGTGGATTAACATTAGTATAGGCATTTAACGTGCAACGTTTCACTGCACTCGGATAGTTAATTCGCGAGAAACGTCCATTTAAATATTTATATTTCGCGCCGCCATGTTGGAGTTGTGCTCACCAGGTTACTGAAAGTCCTATAGGTGAACATATATTCATAGCCTCTATGAACATAAAACAACTCAGTTTGATTGCTGTAAAAGATTCATAGATATTGAGAACCGACTAAATATTTCGGATGCTCGGCATTTTGGATTGTTATACTGTATGTATAGGCCATAGAGTTATATACCATTCAAGGACAATTATTGCCCAGGTTCATTATTCAAACTTTCACTTCGATCGCATGATTACGACAGAAGAAATAAAAACTTAATTTTAAAATTTCGCACAGCCGCCATCTTGAACTTATGTAAACAATTGAACTAAATTAGATGCCAGAGCATTACAATATGTAAAATCATTTACTGTAAAACATTTCACTGCGCTCAGAGAGTTAAAATACGAAAAAAGTGTATAAAAATGTTTTAACTTCGCTTGGCCGCCATGCTCGTTTTGTATTTTACAGGTTTATAATAGTTACACAAATAAACTTCTTTCAGTATCCTTTATCACCGTACAAAATTTCACGGTGATATCTGTAATACGAGTAGTTTCGGAGATATAGAATGCCAGTGAAATATTTTGTACAGCCGCCATTTCGAAGTTATGTACACAATTGAACTAAATTAGACTCCGTTGCATTACAATATGTATAAACATTTGCTGTACCAAGGTTCATTACCTTTGGATAGTTAAATCGCGAGTAAAGTCTATTTAAAAGTCTCAACTTTGCTTGACCGCAATGATAGTTTTGTAGTCACCAGGTTTTTGAAAATCTCATAGGTGAATTTCTAGTAGTGCCCTTTATCACCGTACACAATTTCAGGGCGGTATCGGTAACAGTTTCGGAGATACTGAATGCTGGTGAAATATTTCGCACAGCCGCCATGTTGGATTGGTGAGACACGATAAAATTTAGAGGGCACGGTTGGGGTCTGCCAGAATATTGCTATGATCTTACCGAGTTTCATTGTAATCGCTACAGCCGTTTAGAAGTTATTAGGGGACACACACACACACACACACACCATCACACACACGGACAAAAGATGATCTCATAAGCCTATTTTTTTTTGTCATCAAATGAAAATAGGCTAAAATGGTCTTTTTTTTCTCGCAAAGCTAATCTATCTTGATAGATCATGGATTCACGCCGCTATGGATTAGCCGTAAGGTGCGACGGGGCCGATATATCGAAGGAGGGAAATTTCGCTAAAAAGGCCACCGGTCGATCCATCGGCCCGATTTTCCCTTTTTCTTAGTGTTATCTCCAGTCACGCAGCACTAATACTGTTAAAACGAAGACAAGCCAGGAACCATTCATTCAGAGAATATATTGGTAAGTTTATGATCCGTGAATAACTTGATTTATAATAGGTATTCCTTGAACATACTGCAGTCAGCTGTGTTATCGTTGATGTAGTTTATGTTTATGATCTTGCTTGGAGCTAATATACATGGTGAAAAATATGGCTAGCATTTTCAAAGAGAAGATATAAAAGAAGATTTCAGGTTGAGTGAAGTGTGTGAGAGTGAATTTTCTACTGATGACGAATTTGATTGTACTGACGACAATCCACCTATTGCCGTACGACTATTTACGAATATTTTTTTTACAATTGATCGTACTGGAAAATTATTTGATAGAAAAACTCTACATTTGGGATATTTATACACAATTTAATAAGTATTAGCATATATATAATAAAAGATACTATTCAGATTGTGTAGGCTGTCAAATGTACATTAAGATCTCCTATTTGCATTAGTAAATATTTTTGAATATTATTTTATTATACAAATGAAGCAAAATATTGGTTATTTATAAAAAAAAAAAGGACATTAACAAAATGATTGACTGCTAGAAGTAATAATATCAACACTCTTTCTTGAGAAATATAGGTCGGAGATAATTTGGATCAAAGACTTGTAATTTCTCATAACATGGCTAAGCAATTTTAGAATAAACAGTCATTAATTGCTTGGCATGAAAAGGGATATGATGTATCCTGAAATCCCAACCTTTTTGATGCCAAATAATTAATTATTACCTCAACTGAATACATTTTGCTTCGTACATGGTACACGAAGAAGGCTTCTTACCCCTATGTGTAAGGCACAGCACACATGTGCCTTGAAAACACCTTTGATAGTAAATTAAGCTTCTAGCCACTATGGTTTAACATGTGTTTCTTCAAATTCTCTTCCCGTGTCACTTGGCTGTGCATAGGCTACACGAGTATGGCTTCTCACCACTATTTGTTTTGATGTGAGTTCTTCGAATTCGTTTTATGATAAAATATGGATTCGAATGTCCTGCACGAGTATGGTTTCTGGCCATAATGAGTTATAATCTGTGTTCAAAGCACCCTTCTGATAACAATTGAATACGCATGTGCTAGAGGAGTGATGCTTCCCACCTCTATGGGTAAACATTTTTTGTTTTCAAATGACCCTAGTCACACAACTTGGCTCCGCAGGTGCTGCACGAGTTATTTCCGACCTCTATGGATATACACGTGTGTCATCAAATGACCTTTGTGATAAAATTTGGTTTCGCATGTTTTATGAGTATGGTTTATTGGCACTGAGTCAACATATGTGTTTTGAAACAAGTCTTCAGAAAAAATTTGGCTTCGCAACTGCTTCATGCCTATGGGCTCTCAGCACCATGGGTGTGCATGTGTTTCTTCAAATGACCTATCTTAGCAAATTTGGCTCCACAGGTGCTACATGTGTGTCGCTTCTCACCAGTATGAGTAAGCATGTGAGTCTTCAAATTATCCTTTTAACCAAATTTCCCTTCGCAGGTGCTACATGAGTGCCGCTTCTAACCAGTATGGGTTAACATGTGTCTCTTCAAATGGCTTCTAATACAAAATTTCGCTTCACAACTGCTACATGAGTATGGCCACTTACCATTATGGATAAACAAGTGTGTCTTCAAACTGCTCTTTTGATTAAATTTGGCTTCGCAAGTTCCACATGGGTATGGCCTGTCACCTCTACGGGTCACCGTGTGTCTCTTCAAAGGACTCACGTTAGAATATTTGGCTTCGCAACTGCTACATGAGTGTCGCTTCTCACCAGTATGAGTAAGCATGTGTGCCGTCAAATGTTCTTTTTGGGCAAATTTTGCTTCGCACGTGCAACATAAGTGTCGCTTTTCACCATTATGGGTTAACATGTGTTTCTTCAAATGGCTTTTCAAATAAAATTTCGCTTCGCAACTGCTACATGAGTATGGCCTCTCACCACTATGGATAAACATGTGTGTCTTTAATCTGCCCTTTTGATTGAACTTCGCTTGGCAAGTTCCACATGGGTATGGCCTGACTGCACTATGGGTTACCATGTGTCTCTTCAAAAGGCTCACCTTAGAATATTTGGCTTCACAACTGCTACATGAATGTCGCTTCTCACCAGTATGGGTCAGCATGTGTGCGTTCAAATATCCTCTTTGGGCAAATTTTGCTTCGCACGTGCTACACGAATGTCGCTTCTCACCACTATGGGTTAACATGTGTTTCTTCAAATGGCTGTTTGCATAAAATTTTGATTCGCAACTGTTACATGAATATCGCCTCTCACGACTATGGATAAGCATGTGTGTCTTCAAATGGCTCTTTAGATTAAATTTGGCTGCGCAAGTTTTACAAGGGTATGGCCTGTCACCACTATGGGTTACCATGTGCGTCTTCAAATGGCTCTTCGAATAAAATTTGGCTTCGCATGTACTACATGAGTATGCCTTTTCATTATTATGGAAAACATATGTTGCTTCAAATGGCTGTTCCTAAAAATTATGGATTCGCAACTGCCACAGGAGTATGGCCTCTCACCACTGTGGACAAGCATGTGTCGATTCAAATGGCTCTTTCGATTAAATTTGGCTTCGCAAGTTTTACATGGGTATGTCCTATTACCACTATGGGTTGCCATGTCTGTCTTCAAATGGCACTTCCGATAAAATTTGGCTTCGCATGTGCTACATGAGAATGGTTTTTCATTATTATGGATTACCATGTGTCTCTCCAAAGATTTCGACGAAAGAAATTTGGAGTCACATATCCTACATATATAATGCTTCTCACCTCGATGGTTTAGCAGGTTCGTCTTCAAATTCTTTTCGATTGTACATTTTCTTAAAGATGCAGTACCGGATCTAATATTATGTCCTCCAGCATAACATAAAGCGGATATCTTACTTACATCAGGGTTCGAAGTATCACGATATACCAACCTGAAATCTTTGATATTAATATATTACAGTGCGCTCTTATTTAGGCTGAATTATCTGAGAATGCTGAATAAAAGTTTACATATCTAAAGGTCGAACTTACAAAATGATAACTTTCATTTAAATGACCACCAGGAAAACTGTAGTTATCAAGTACCTGGAACTCATTAAAATGTTATTGGTTTTTCGTCACTTTTAACAACTGCGGCTTTTGGAGACACTGGGTAAACAGAATTGTGCCCCGAAGTGGATCTTAACGTGGCAGTAAATCTACTGCTGCGTCTAAGGGGTTATTTAGATAAGACGTGTTTTCATCAGGAGCAAATTCAGAAGCTAATTCCGTGTGTATACAGTGCCAGTGCAAACTTTATTATAGTATATGCGAATTGAATAACGTGTCCACTCATCATATAAGTGACAGTGAAGGTTTCCTCGCACGATTTAATATTAAATAATAATATATTTTTTATGCTTTGACTTTGTGACAAGTGCCGCCATATTAGAAATTGTTGTAGAAAATTCAAGAGTTTACAAAGTACATATATAAACAACACATCATCGTGAACGCCCTATACAAAAAGAACATACGACCGTCATCTCTGGCACAAGACTGTGACACATACTCGTCAAATATCAGCCGTCTGTCACAAGTGTAATAAGGCGTTCGTGACTCATACTCGCTTAAGCCTTACCACAGAGTGATTAATTTCGAACAGAGACGAACTCCTTGTCGCAAGTGCAACAAAACCTTCCCAACAAACCCTATACATCAAAGTACCTGCAAAGAAGACGGGACCTATAAGTAGCAAACACACTCAATACCAAACACACCAACGCTGAAAAAGGCTCAAGATATTCTGAACCGTACGAACATAACTACAAACAATGCTAGCCACAATGGACTACAAAAGATGCCCCAAGTGTGATTCGGACACGCCAGTAGAAGACACAGCTGTGAGTTGCGACGGAGGTTGCAACCAATGGTACCACCTACAGTGCACCACTATGACTACAACGGAATATGACGCCCTCCACTCAAAAAAGAGATCTCTACTATAGATGTGCGAGACCTGTAGACTACGCCTGAAATCAAATGGTTTGGCCCCAGTGGCGACAAGCAACCAAGAAGTAAATAAAGAAGTAAGAGAGATAGCCTTGGAAAATAAAACTTCCTGTGAAAACATCATAGAAAAGTTCGAAGAACTGTCTGAAAACCTCATGAAAAAATGACGCTAATTCTCGAAATGCAACTGCAACAAGCAGATATACTAGTAAAACAACAAGACTTAGACTACACCAAATCCCCAGACATCACCGAAACAACAAAAACAGCAACGCTGCAGCTCCCAGAAACCACCCAACCACAACTGCGAATTAGGGATACAAACAAAAACAAGTATAGAGACAGACCTACAGCAAACAACGAGTCGCCAGATCTGCCTAGCAAACGTACAAACGAAGACACCTCAATAAACATAAACACAAGAAAACAAGACGACACGATGAGAGAACCTCCACAACATGGCACGGGAGGCTCCGAAATCGGCAGGCTGAGAGCAGCTCCACGAACCGCCTGGATATTCATAAGGAGACTGGACACAGACGCAACCGAATAAGACATAAAACCTTACTCAAAATGGCATCTCTAAGGTAACCAGCTGCGAACAGCTCCCATTCCGTGGTACCAGCAAAGCCTTTAAAATAGGGGTGCCCATGGAAGAAAGGGACTCCGTTATGCAAACAAGACTCTGGCCGAATAGGGTAATATATCGTACCTTTCGATTTCAAAGGCAATAACCCCAACAGATGTGCCAAACTGAAAAACGCCGAAAGAAATCTGAAAATAGTATTGTGGAATGTAGAGGGTCTGAGAGGCATAACCTGCACAGCACTTGAAGATATCTGGATAAAGAGCGACATCATGGTGGCCACTGAATCTTTCTTGACTGAACCTCTGAACCTCACGAGCCACTACGCAAGTCACTCTCTCGCCAAGTCAGAGACAGACGAGAGGGAGGTGGTCTCATAATTTTCAAACCATCCATAGGGAAAATTGCAGGTTCTATAAAGGAAGAGAACCTAGTAGTAATGAAAACCCCAAATCTAACAATAATAGGCATATATATCACATACGGATCTTTCCTATAAGAAACAAAAGAAATAATAGCAGGGGCGATTGCCCGAACAAAGACAGACAAAAAACGTCATCCTGACAGAAGAATTCTACTGCAGAATAGACAAGCCCAACAACAAAACAAGAGCTATGTTGTATATGCTACAAGAAGAAGGCTACTCTCTTAAAAGCAAAGCAAATGAAATAACGTACATAGCCCACAATGGCACAAGTATCATCGACCTAGTTTTTTTACAGGGGAAGCTACATCTCCATCAAAAACCCACAGGGACTCAGGAAGTCATCATGCACCCCACTGACAATACGTATACCTAACAGGACCAATATTATACTCGGATATACTGAAGAGGAAATACCGAACCTACTAACCCACAAGAGCTCCAGAAAGATAGACGCAAATGCCCTAAGCAACAACGCACAAGCAATGAAGGCAATAAAACAATTCCTTAACCAAAACAATCTGAACCAAGCCCTGACAACAATTCAAGAAGCCACACGAGCATCAACAATTCAAATCAACCAAAGAAGAGCAAAACCATGGTTTGATACAGAATGCTACACACTTAGAAACGAAGTCCTCCTGAAACTACACATGGCCAAACTCCACAACACAAAAAGTCTTCTAGAAGAATATGCAGCTCAAAGAAAGATTATAAAACGCTCCTAAAAAAGAAAAAGACTCAATACATAGACAATCAAGCCTTGATGGAAGCAGAAGAAGCACAATAAGACCCTTCATAGCCATCAGAAGAAAGACTGGTCAAATTCAGATGGATATATGGGAAAATCACTTCTCACAAGTACTGAACCTAACTCAGTCACAAGCTGCGTATAAGGCAACCTATCACACAATCGTAGAATTTAGCGCCCCCATCACAACAGAAGGAGTAATTGCGACAATCAGCAAGACAAAGAACAAGAAAGCGACAGGGCCAGACGGCATCTCCAATGAGATTCTGAAAGACTCGGCTGAAATTCTAAGTGAACTATGGTCAGATCTGTTTAACAGATAACTAGCAACAGGGGAAATACCCAACGAATGCAGAAAATCCATCATTAAGATTCTATATAAAGGCAAAGGAGAAGACAACGACCCAACACCATACCGAGGAATCGCTCTAGAGAACAACATATTCAAAGTATTTTCAAACATTCTCCTCAAAATGCTCACCCAGAAAGTAGATCAACTGATTCCCGATCAACAATCCGGGGTCAGGAAAGGATGATCCACCCTACAAGCCATCAACAATCTACTGAATGACATAGAACAAGCGCTTAGACACCCTAAAGGAATTTCCCATGCAATATTTGTCGACTCCTCGAAAGCCTTCGACCTACTAAACAGATCGAAGCTCATTATAAAACTGTAGCAAATGATGGATGAAAAATCCGAGATCACGTATATGATAAAAAAAACATCCTGGATTTTATCAAAGTAGAGATAAACGATGAGATATCATCCTCAAGAGAGATCACCCAAAACCAACGGAGCACCACAAGGCGACCCACTGAGTCCCACTCTGTTCAACGTCGCGGCAGCGGATGTTATAAAGACTATTGAAAAAACAAAATCAGTATCCCTTTACCTTTACACAGGTGACATGATCCTAGAGTCTACAAACAGGCAGGAGCTACAAAAAGTGCTCAACAACTTGCAGGACTTGGCGGAGGAAATTAAGCTCTGTATTAATGAAAAGAAGGCAGTGTATATGGCCTTCCGAAAAGGAGGAGAACTAACCGCCGAAAACAAAATTATCCTGGGAGACACTGAACTCGAGACAGTCAGTTCCTACAAATACCTCGGCCTCACCCTACAGACAACGTGCCAATCCTTTAGACTGCATATAGAGGAACGAGTAGCAGCAGTCATTAGAGAAATGAACGATTTGAACAACATTACAAAGAGCAATGATTCACTTCCAAGCGAAAATAACCCCCGTCATTACATAAGGTCTAGAACTGATAAGGGAAAGGCTAACCATGACAGACCTAATCACAATTGAAAAAGTAAAGAGGTTTCTTTCCTCAAAAGAGGGCTAGGAATCGCAAGAATGTCCCCGTCCAGGCTGGCATATGTCCTAACAAAAGAAACACACTACATCGAAGATCTCAGATTAAGACTACAACTGCCATCCACCAAGCATATGAAGAAACTCTCTGAGATAAGACATCAGAATCAGAACGAAATCCCACTCGAATTCTACGCAACAGAAGCAATGGTGGACAGAAAAAGGACAAACGAGAACCAGGAGATGAGACATGTGGTAACAAGACTCGCCATCCACGGTTTCCACCACAAGATCTCTAAAAATGTTAAATACCATGAACCGAATGAAGAATGCATATGTTCTCAGTGCAATAATCCCTGCGAAAAACACCACATAACATCATGCAGCAAACGGACAAAGAGCATAGTTGAATACAGTAAAGATTAATCTACCTGTAATAATTATTTGTAAGCACACCTTGTAACCGTCCATTGTGGCCACTTGGCTGCAATACATATTTATTAAATCTGCTGATCTCGTTTGCAATTTTCAATTCTATGTTTTTAATTCCGTCTGAATACTTTAAAATTAATTATATATTATACAAACAAAATAGTGTTTAATGTCGGAGTATTTGAAATCAGACCTTTCCTTGATAAATATGTAATTCATTATATTTGATTACAAAACTGAGTATACATGTGTGTCCATTTGAAAATATTTGCCAGTATCCAAGATGAGCAGGATCGCAGAATCTACATGGTCACCGGCTACAAAAACTACTGAAAGAAAAGCCTGACAAATATGGCGAAAAGAGACTAGTTCTACAATTGTGCTACAGACTACACTACTGGGTAAAATATCGAATTCTAATAGGAAAGTGAGAAACTTGCGCTTCTCGGGGTATGTAGGGTGGAAAAGGTGTTGTGCGCCTATAATTACCTCCATAGTACAACTAATTAACATAAATCAAAATCCTGCATTTATTAAAATATGTTGCAGACAAACAAAACCCTCGTGTCCAACGGTTTATTAGCTAGTGACGATACAACAATTTAAACAGAACTCTCCTATTCGTAAACGAAAACAAAATAAAATTCTAAAACTCGAAATAAAATAAAAAATTCTCCACTCTCAAAAATAAAATAAATACATCTCGAAAGCCATCAGCGTTTCCGAGGCCGCCTCGACTTATACTTCCTCTGCGGAGTTCATAACAATAATTAAAAAACCCTATATAAAATTCGTAAACCAGATTTGGTTTATCAAAACTAAACACTTTTATCTTTTAATCTATACAGTGTAGAAACTCAGTTCCCTCTCTAATAAAAAAAATATTTACACCTATCCTGATTGAACAATAGTCAGCCGATACTATTGTCGATTTACCTGAATTATTGACATTTATTTACAACACTCTTACGACATCCTCATCACTCGTATTGTCAATTTATCAAAAGAAACTACCAACCATTAACTACTGTTCTTGCTTATATCTCATTCGTGATTGTCGTGGCCGTTCAATAAAGCCTAGCTCATGCTTAACTTGTTAGCTTCAGGTTAAATAGAGCAATTATCCTAATAAAGATAATGATAAAACTTTGCTTCAAAACAATTACTTCATTCGTGCGTTTTCCGACGATACGTTACCTTTTATAGTAACTTCCGAACATAAATTAGCGAATCTTTCTTCTTATACAACTTTCCAATACGTAAAACAATCATGTGGTATGAAAATTCACATTTCATTTCATTTGATATTTATTTATCAGTGCCTCACACTATATTTACAGTACACTGAAGGGAGTCTCAGAAAAGAGCAAAGCCCCACTTCGCATTCGGGATACGTCAGAGCCCCCATAACATCGTAAAACATCGTAAAACAACTGATCCTTACAAGACTCAGTTCCAAAAGAGATCTCTCATATAAACCTTGCACGAATATCATCAAATAAACATCTTCCAACAATTTACTGCAGTTATTAATATTCCCAACGTCGACATGACCAATTGGAATACAATTCACTCATCAAGATACCATCTTTCGTTCTTCTTAGTTACAACAATGCGTTCCTCCAACATTTAACATATGCAGACTATCTCTCTCCCATATGTTTCACATACTTGCAGTACTTCAAATAATTAAAATCCACAACATTCATCATCACAAGTTAATGATAGTACATTGTCTGTACTCCTGCTTATCGTTCATGATTGTTGCATTCAACAATGCTTACATTCTCTCTTTAAAAGCCAATGCAATCTCATTGTTGCAGTCAACAATGCTTAAATTGTTTCTTTGGAAACCAATGCAATCTTTACCATTCATTTTATAATCGAGGTAACAAAACTTTGTCGAGTCACAACTCAATCCTGTGTAATATCTGGTGATCAACTGTTATCGTCTGATCTTCCTAGCGTTTATCCCAGTACGTGGTCCGCTGCTCTGCTACATCTTCTCCACTTTATCCTGTCGTTGACACCTGCAGGTTGTAAGCCAACATCGTGCATATCCGTCTTAATGTTGTCCATCCAACGCTTCGCAAGTCGTCCGCGTGGTCGCATTCCACCTGCGTCCAGGTTGAAAGCTACTTTGGCGACAGAGTCGCCCGGCATTCTCATAACATGACCATGCCAACGGAGAAGAGCATCCCTCACTTTCTCCGTAATTGATGTGACACCTAATTGTTGTCGAACATCTGTATTTCTGACATGGTCATATCTAGTCAGTCCAAGTGTCCAACGGAGCATCTTTATCTCCATCGTGTGCAGAGCCTGTTCATGTTTTCTTGGCATTGGGCAGGATTCTCCCCTTAAATTGCTGCCGGACGTACAACTGTCTTACAAACTTTTGCCTTTAGGTGTTTAAGCATCTTTTTGTCGCAGAGGACACCAGTGACCTGTTTCCAATTGAGCCAGGCCGCATTAACACTCGCCTGTGTATCTAAAGTGACATCACCATTTGACGTGATAACCGACCCAAGATATTTAAAGTTATTTGTCTTGGGCAGATCTTGATCGCTAATTTGGACAGTGCCGTCGGTTTGCGGGCCATATTCTGGATGTTAAGTCGCAGTCCATAGGCAGCCAGCCTCTCCATCCATATTTGCGCTTGATGCTGGAGTTCAAGGCGTGTCTCTTGTACAAATACAATATCGTCAGCGAAAAGAAGGCTCCAAGGGTCTGGTGTTTGTATGTCAGCCGTAACCGTATCCAAGCAGAGGATAAACAACAGTGGCGATAGTGCAGAGCCTTGATGAACACCGACGATGATATCGAAAGGCTGGGAGATTCCGGTTGGGCAGCGTATTACACTAGTTACATTGCAATAAAGAAGTTGCACCCATTTTATATAGGTTTGAGGAACCCCATGAGAACGAAGAGCACACCAGATAAGGTCATGTGGCACTCTGTCAAAGGCCTTTTCTAGATCTAGGAAGGCCATCTGTAAACTCTTCTGTCTCTCTCTGTGCTTTTCCAACAATTGGCGTGTGGCATAGATTGCATCAGTGGTTCTGCAACCTTGAACAAAACCGCATTGATTTGGTGTGACAGTGACAATATTTCTGAGCCTCCTATCCAGCACTCCTTCAAATATTTCCAATGTATGACAGAGGAGTGTAATAGGTCGATAAGTCGAACAATCACCTTGACGCTTCCAGATTGGGACTGTAATGCTTGTTGTCCACGCATGTGGGAGTTTATAATCTGCTGGAAAGCTTGCCACGGTGGATGAGTGGTTAACGTGTCGGTCTACTAAACCCATGCTTGCAGGTTCGCTCCTGTCCGTGGAATGTGATATTTCAAAGGCGGCAAAAATTACGACTCGCATGTCATACGATGTTAAAGAACCCATTTGAATTCAGTAGGCCGTGTTCATAGTGGCAAAATTGATCTCGGGAGTTTCCGCCAACACAAAGTTCTTCGTTTCTCTACAAGAAAGCGCTATAGTGTTCAAGGAGCTTAGATATCTAACCTCCTTGTCTTTCATAGTGCTTCAAAGAACAACGAAATTCGACATGCAAGTTGCCCTCTGGGTGTCAAATAACAAAGCTTGCACCAGGCAACCGAGGTCATACGATATTAATATTATTTTTATTATCTGCTGGAAGAGCGTGGAAAGGAATTCTGCAGCAGGCTTCCCAAGCATTTTCCAGATTTCCGCTGGGATGTCATCTGGTCCTGTGGCTTTCCCATTTTTCATTTTTGTTATAGCTGTTTGTACCTCGTCAGCTGTAATTTGGGGCACAGGTCCGAAGGTGGGATCAGGGCTTACAATAGAACGATGTGGAAAATCTTTATTGCTTATATTAGAAAAATATGCTGACCATCGTTGAAGGATAGCTGTTTGATCTCGCAATATTTTGTTGTCTGAGCCTTTAATGTGCACGACGTGTCCAATATCCTGAGTTGAGCGCTGACGAGATTTTGCAATGCGATATCTCTCCAGATGGCGTTTCAAGTTGGTCGTACATATTTTGGTAACAAAGGTCTTTTGCAGCAGCCACTGCTCGTTTTGCTGCTAAATTGTGCTCACGGTATCGCTGAAGGTCTATATCTAGACGGGAGTTCCACCAGGTTTTATATGCTACCTTTTTCTCCTTGCTTACCTGCTGGACGTGTTCATTCTACCACCAGGTCTGTCTATGTAGCGTCGATTAGGTATGGTCTTCCCCAGAGTCTCTGTTGCAGCTTGATATATATGTTGCACAGCATCATTCCATATGTCGTTCACCGAATGATTGGAGTTTACTGAGAAGTTGGTTGAAGCTGTTAGCAACCGGGCTTGTTGTGCTTGCAGTCTCCACCATCTAATTTGCGTTGATCCAGTCCTAGGCATTTTGGGTTGCTTGTTATATTTCCGAAAATTTAGAACAAGCAAACGGTGTTGGGGGGCGACACTGTTATATGGGATCACTTTGGTGTCTGTCACCAACTTCAGATCTCGTTGCCGGGTCTCCAGCAGTCAATCTGCGTAACATGTCCTCCACTCGTGAACGTAGCAAGGTGTGTTGGCGTTTCTTGAAGTAAGTGTTTGTGGACTCACCTGGTGGAATTGCTCGAAGAAGACCGTCAAGACGGTTACAGAATTCATCTTCTGTACATCCTGTTTGAGGTGCATTATGTGGGCAGTAATGGATGGCGAATCTGTCACGATAGACTGAGCCTCTCTGTACATTTGTGATATTGTTGCGGTAGTGCTACACCATTTCGAACAGAGCTGGTGCCATGATAAATGAGTTTATAGCCGTCTGTAATTATTTTGCATTTGAACCTCTCCACTTTGTCTTCTGGATGCATGCAATATTAAAACTAGCATTGCTGCTAGTTCACGATGTCAGGCAGTCAACTTTCCAATATTGAGTGTTGCAAATCTTGTTGGACTAGCTTCTTTAACCCACCCCGTCCATGGGAGGGTAACCCTCGCTCATTTCTCACGTTACTCCGGCGCAAGTGACGCGCGTCGCTTTGCGGGGACGCCCTAGCATTTTCCGAATTGTGAAGAGACGTAGCCATGTGATGCGACAAAAAGAAACCCAACCGACGAGTCGCACGGTCTGTCTTTGAAACTGTTATCGTCTGATATACAAGAAAAATCCTTTCTGTCTGAACGAATGATCAAAATCATTTCACAGCATAAAAATGGTTCAATCCTGGCTTATCACTTCCTAAACAACTTCCCAAAATTAAACCTACCAAGCCATAAAAATCTCCAGCATTAATAATAATATCGTTTGGCCTCGGCTGCCGGGTGCAAGCGTTGTTAATTGACACCCAGAGGGCAGCTTGCGTGTCGAATTTAATGCTCCTTGGAGCGCTATGAATGTCAAGCAAGTTAGATAGCCTATCTAAGCTCCTTGGCGCTATACCGCTTTCTAGTAGAGAAATGAGGAACTTCGTGTTGGCGGAAAATCCCGAGATTAATTTTGCCATTATGAACTCGGCCTACTGAATTCAAATGGGTTCTTTAACATGTCAACAACGTATGGCATGAGTATCGTGATTTTTGTCGCCTTTCAAAAAAAAACAATCACATACCATGGCCAGGAGCGAACCTGCAATCTTGGGGGTTGGTAGACCGACACTATAACCACACACCCACCGTGGCAAGCATCTCCAGCATTAAAACAATTGACCGAAAAATACGACAAAATCCGAATCCAAAAATCTTTGATCTAAATAAAACCCAAACCAAAACCAAAAAACCGAATTCCTAAAATTTAAAATTGACAAACAGTCGAAAGATAAAATATCGAAGAAATGGATTCTCACGGAAATTCAAAATTTTTATAGCAACATTATTTAACTTCACTTCTACCTTATGTTGATCTCTGCTGCTGTTGAAGTGAAAATATCAGATGATATACCGTTCGTTGCTCTGGTGTTAACAGCGATTGGTATTCCGTCTCCTCCTCTGCTCGAACTGCGTCTTCGGACCTCCAATTCCATTCTCGTTCGGGACTCCAATCGAACTGAGTTTGTCCTAGTTCTCATATCTTTTTCCTTGCTTCTTGGCGCTGACTTTGACTGATGTTCTAGAAGCTATTTTCTCTCGTAGCAAGTTTGTAGTGTGGCATTTATATTACTCTTGAACTTTTCATTAGATTGGCTTCATGTCAGCTGGTTCTTCTCAGGTTCTCCATGTTCCTCATGGTAGTTTTCTCCTCTGCATGTTTACTCAGCAATCTCAACTTCCATATTAATAACGATTGCCGTTCCTCGTGCTACGGTGATAATTTTTTTTTCAAAAATGAATTGCCAAAATCTTGGTGAAATTTCATCGTACTTCCGCTGAAATATTTACGTCGTAGA
The DNA here is from genome assembly GCA_946902985.2 of Meconema thalassinum. NCBI lineage: Eukaryota > Metazoa > Arthropoda > Insecta > Orthoptera > Tettigoniidae > Meconema > Meconema thalassinum. The sequence goes on from CAMPQE020000024.1 coordinate 1,442,635, forward strand.
ATATTTTCTTTGCAGAAGAGTATGCAAAATCGTAGAATAATAATAGTTCGAAAATGTTGGAACTATCGCCGCTCGAAAATTAGGGAATTTAATGATAATCCCTCTTTGACAATAATGCCGAAGTTCAATGAATGTTTTTCAATGTTCTAATAGTATACCACAAAAATACAGCTCGTAAATGTTCATAAACGTCGTTCACTTGATAATTATTCACTATCGTAAAAATGTTTCTTTGAGACCACTTCATAATTGTAGCTGATTTCCTTGTAGTTATTAAATACACAGGACCGCACTCTGCGTGATGGTAGTACGTCTCTGTATTGTGTTTAGCCGAAGATGCGGCTCCATTTGCCGTCAAAAATACTGACACCCGGACTTTGCTAGGGACTCAAACTGTGACAAAGCCGACCGCTTCAAATGTCAAGAAAATTATAACGCGCTGATAATCGTTCGTTGTCCCACCTCGAGATTTCGGTAGCATCGTTTTCCAAATGCGAGGGAAAAATGGCGCTCATACTTCGTAAAATAACTCCTCTCGATTTACTGGATCTCTAAAATTAATTTCAAAAACAATGACAATTAACCTCATAATATTCCGCCATTCTCAGTGTACTCAAGTAACTTCTGTTTCTTCTGTAGCAATCGTAATTACTGATTTACAGCTTCGTTGAATTTCCGAAATATTAATTGCAGATTCGGGTCACGTGGAATTTTACCCCTTCTTTATCAATTCAGGCGCGCCTTTGGCACCAGGCTGCGGGTGAATTTTACCAAAAAAAAGTTCTGTTCACTCGAATGTCTAGCTCCCTCGTATTCTTAGACTATTTTAATTTTATGACAAAATATGCTTATGAGATCACCTTTTGTCCGTGTGTCTTTTTGTGTGTGATTCGTGTGTGTGTTTCCCCCTAATAATTTCTAAACGACAAAAGCGATTTCAATGAAACTCGGTAAGGTCATAGCACCATTTTGGCCAACCCCGACCGTGACCTTCAAATTTAATACATCTCACCAATCCAACATGGCGGCTGTGGGAAATATTTAACCCGCATTCAGTATCTACGAAACTATTACCGATATCACCCTGGAATTGTATACGGTGTTAAAGGGAACTAGCAGAAAGTCACCCATGGAACTATCAAAAACATGGTAACTACTAACCAAACATGGCGGACATGTGAAGATGCGACTTTTAAAAAGACGTTTTTCGCGATTTAACTATTCAAACGCAATGAAACTTGGTACAGCAAATGTTTATACACATTGTAATGCACTGGCATTTAATTTAGTTAAATTATTTACAAAGCCTCAAGATGGCGGCTATGCGAAATATTTCACTGATATTCTATATCTCCGAAACTGTTGCTGATATCACCCTGAAACTGTGTACGATAATAAAGGGCACTACTGCACATTTATATATGTAACTTTCAAAAACCTGTAAAGTACAAAACGAACATGGCGGCCATTCGAAATTGAAACGTTTTAATAGAATTTTCTCGCAATTTAACCATCTGAGCGCAGTGAAATATGGTAGAGTATATGATTATACATATTGTAATGCACTGGCGTCTAATTTAGTTCAATTGTTTACATAAACTCAATATGGCGGCTGTGCGAAATTTTAAACGTTTTTATTTCTTGTGTCGTAATCATACGATCGAAGTGAAAGTTCGCATAATGAAGCTACGCAATAATTTTCTTTAATGGTAGATAACTCTATGGCGTATACATATAACAATAAAAAATGGCGACCATCCGAAATATTTAGACGGATCTCAATATCTACAAATCTTTTACAGCAATGAAACTGCACTTTTTTATGTTCATAGAGCTTATGAACATACGTTCACCTATAGAACTTTCAATAACCTGGTGGGCACAAATTCAACATGGCGGTGACGCAAAGTATATATATTTAAATGAACGTTTCTCGCGATTTAACCATCCGAGTACAATGAAACTTGGTACGGTAAATGCTTATACAAATGTTAATCCACTGGCTTGTAATTTATTTCAATTATTTTCATAACCAGAATATGGTAGCTGTGCGAAATTTTAAAATCTCTTTTTTACGTCTTGTGTCCTAATTATGCGATTGAAGATTGAATACTACAAATACACAATAATCTTCATGTAATAACACATAACTATAAGACCTACATATATAAAAATCCAACATCCAAAATATTAGACGGTTCTCAATATCTACGAATCTATTACAGCAATCAAACTGAAATTTTGTATGTTGGTAGAGGCAATTAACATATGAAAATAGGCTATATAATTCTTCACAGAGCTATTTGTTTTATATGACTGTCACATTGAGTTGGCACCTTTTTCTAACACTATGTCTCATTTCCAGCTCAATAAATCTCGACTGTTTCAATGCTATAAAATATTCAACTTCTTACGGAAAAAGGGGGCAATTGGAAAAGGTTAATCATTTCCACACACTCATGTTGTTTGCGAAACGACAGCATGGTCCTTCATATGATAAATTATTGACATTTTTGAATGCTTTGCGGAAATTTTTTGCCGAATCATACTGCCAGTGCGAGTGTTCAACTTATTCTTACACCATATTTTGTCGCTTTAACATCATGGCTGTATGAGTATATAACGACAATGCCAGTGCTTACCCCACATTGTGTCGCTTTAACATCATGGCTGTACGAGTATATAACGACAATGCCAGTGCTTACACCACATTGTGTCGCTTTAACATCATGGCTGTATGAGTATATAACGACAATGCCAGTGCTTACACCACATTGTGTCGCTTTAACATCATGGCTGTATGAGTATATAACGACAATGCCAGTGCTTACACCACATTGTGTCGCTTTAACATCATGGCTGTATGAGTATATAACGACAATGCCAGTGCTTACCCCACATTGTGTCGCTTTAACATCATGGCTGTACGAGTATATAACGACAATGCCAGTGCTTACACCACATTGTGTCGCTTTAACATCATGGCTGTATGAGTATATAACGACGATGCCAGTGCTTACACCACATTGTGTCGCTTTAACATCATGGCTGTATGAGTATATAACGACAATGCCAGTGCTTACACCACATAGTGTCGCTTTAACATCATGGCTGTATGAGTATATAACGACAATGCCAGTGCTTACACCACATAGTGTCGCTTTAACATCATGGCTGTATGAGTATATAACGACAATGCCAGTGCTTACACCACATTTTGTCGCTTTAACATCATGGCTGTATGAGTATATAACGACAATGCCAGTGCTTACACCACATTGTGTCGCTTTAACATCATGGCTGTATGAGTATATAACGACAATGCCAGTGCTTACACCACATTGTGTCGCATTAACATCATGGCTGTATGAGTATATAACGACAATGCCAGTGCTTACACCACATTGTGTCGCTTTAACATCATGGCTGTATGAGTATATAACGACAATGCCAGTGCTTACACCACATTGTGTCGCTTTAACATCATGGCTGTATGAGTATATAACGACAATGCCAGTGCTTACACCACATTGTGTCGCTTTAACATCATGGCTGTATGAGTATATAACGACAATGCCAGTGCTTACACCACATTGTGTCGCTTTAACATCATGGCTGTCTGAGTATATAACGACAATGCCAGTGCTTACACCACATTGTGTCGCTTTAACATCATGGCTGTCTGAGTATATAACGACAATGCCAGTGCTTACACCACATTGTGTCGCTTTAACATCATGGCTGTCTGAGTATATAACGACAATGCCAGTGCTTACACCACATTGTGTCGCTTTAACATCATGGCTGTATGAGTATATAACGACAATTTAACTAAAATCCAACTAAATTAGAAAGTGCGTGCTCGTACAGTTGGCAGAATAATCCATTTTATATTCCCAACAGAATAGCCATTCTGGCTTATGGATTACGATTTGAATTTTGGATATGCAGATCATGTGATTTCGAGACCATACGGTCTATGATGCTGACCTGTTGAATACATCGCAGTTGAATGGTTACCACTATTTAGGGCTACATAAATTGTAATGAGGTAGGTGATAAGCTTTAAATCCATGAACATATCAGATACTATATACAGGGTGTCATTTATGGACTTGAGTACCCTTAACAGGCGTGTAGGGGCTGGGTATATGATCAATTTGAGATAGGGAACCAGTGATGCTGAGTGACAGGAATACATTGTTGCAATTGTTTGAATTAACAGTCATAAGACTGGTTTAGTGCTGTCCTTTACGTCACTCATTCTTGAGGTAATTAATAAATCTCCATAGAACTACCACACCACACAAACCGAAGCTATCCGTTCAAAATATTCTAATCTTGGTTGACCCCTAGAGTTCTTGTCTCCAACCCGTCCTTCCACGACAACTCTAAGTTTGCAATTCCTGTTGCCTTAGTATGTGCCATACCAAGCTATCTCTTCTAATCCTTACCACTCGCCAGATTTATCTTCCCTACCCCACTCGTCGTAATATCCTGTATTAGGTATTCTATCTAATCATTCAATGTTCACTATTTTCCTGCACCACCATAATCTGATATTTTTATTTCACGATTTTCTGCAGCACAAACACTCCAAGTTTCACATCCATATTGGGCCACGCTCCAGACAATGGCTTCCGAAATGATTTTTAATACTTAGATCTATTACTTATTTGAACAGATGTCAAACCTATCTTTATATCTTATTTGCTTTGTCCATTTTGTGCGCAAGTTGGAGTCACCAACGTCCCTTAGCGTGGAAAGCCAATAATATGACCATGGCAGCCCTTGTCCTTATTGACAAAGTTTAAAGTATTCAGTAAATAGAACCTGAAGTCAATAACCAGTTGTCTCTTAACGTTGTCAATATTTTATTTATATTTTCCTGCTGCACCCCATTGAATCTGTTTCAAACACAATGATTATATGATGAATCCTCTCCTCACCACCTGGTACACACCGTTTAGAAATGAGGCTGAGATGGCAATGTCGTTAGTAAATCGTAGAGTCAAAATTGCTTTATCTTCATCCTTTAATTCTAGTTTACATATCTTTGTTGTTTCCTACGTTCCTTTCCATATGTATAGATTGAAAAGTACCAATAAGAAAATGCAGTGATACCTGACATCATACCAAATACCAGTCTCTCTCTCATGTCTATCGAATCTAATAAATACCAGCTGGTTGTAGACATACTCCGATTCATGGATTTATTGCCAATACTTTGCAACCGTCAAACAATAACTCCGATCAACATTATTACCAGCTTTATTTATACTAAATATGTCACGAACGTTTTCTTTTCTATCATTACTCTACCTTCTAAGATCTGTCAAAAACATAATACAGATACCCTTGTACCTAAGATTTTGGTTAACCAAACGTGTCTTTACCTAACTTGGCTGTCATCCCATCCACTTGGGTATCGTTCTAATAAAATCTTTGAAGCGTGTTTCATCACACTTATCGTAGGAGAACCTTCCCATCTGTCAGATCCTGATTTCTAGAGTATATAGAGAACGACATACTGTTTCATAACAAGCTTTTATAAACCTTGACATACCTGTCAAAGATCCAAAATATTAATGATCAAAATAAAATTACCAGATCTTCAGCCCCTTTGCATCGTAGCAACTCAGTTGGTACATAGCACATGTCTAGTGGTTCCTATCTACAAAGTCTAGGATTGGGAAGGAGGTGGACGTGGTCGTAAGTTAGAAACCATCCCCGCGTGCTCCCGGAGTAAATATAGCAAACCCTGAAAAATCAGTTCGATGATGGCTGTAGAAAAAGTCGACCCAACCTCTTCTCAATTTGGCCTCATGAAGCTGAACAAACTCTGTCCGAGTCCTCGGACTGGAATTAAAATCATTGGCAGGGCTAACAATCAAATCCGCACCTCCGGGTAGACGGCCAATTATGCTATCCACTACACCATGAGGGAGTCATTGCACATTTTTCATTAGCTTTCTTGAACTTCTTTCCTCTCTGACAATGTCTACATCTACGGACTTGTGTTTCAAAAATTCGTATTCTTTGCATTGGAGTTCTTGATCAGTCCTTCCCTTCGACTTTATAACAACCAGATTGTAGTCAGAATTTATGTTGACCCTGGAGTACATTTTGATATCCTAATTCAGATTTCTGAATCCCATCTTGACCAAAATTAAGTCAATTTATGAACGTCCTATACCTCCTGGTCTCATTCTAGTGGCTATAGCTCTGTTGGGTTTGTAAGAAACGTGTTAGTTATGTCCCATTACTGATCGGTGCAGAATTCTACCAGCCTTCTCATTCGTTCGTATCTTTCATCCATTCTACATTTCGATGCTATATTTTCTTCTCATCCTTTTCTTAACACAACATTTAAATCTTACTTTACAACATTGACAAGCCGCAGAATTACACCTACTATGTTTGTTAGTAGGACTTTTAAACTTCTTTATTATCTGTTTGATTGGTAACCTTCTAGACTTATACTACTCTAATGCACGTAGATTTCGTTCTAGTTTTGAATACAATAAGCCTTTAACTATAAAGTTCATAATATTCTACCCACTGTCCAAGTTGCCCAGACAATATGAGACTTATTCCCCATAACCGTTATATGATTTAGTGCTGGTGATCCCTTAGTCTCCTGGCCAGAAGCCCCATTCTTCCTGCCTGCATACTTCACTTATCCAAACCAACCTATCTACTGCATTCCCCATTTCATGTTCCAAAACCTGCCTCAAGATAATCACACTTCTAATATCTATGTTTTGACCAGTAGAATGCCAGACATCCCGTTAGTCACCTTTGTGATGTTAACCCCCTCTCGAGTAACCCTCGGCTGTATTTACTGCACGATTGGAATTTCACAAAAGAGAAAGGTAACATACATAAAATTGTGCATAGATGGGTGCAATGCCTCGGAGAGAACTTTATGGCAGTAGTTTACAGTTACAGTGGGGCCGTGAGCAGTAGCGTAGACGATGAGGGGGGGATTATAGATACTCGAAGCCAAATCCTACAAACATTTCGTCCTGCGGCGTAGCCGCGCTCGTCAAAAGTGCACCATGGCAGCGAGGGCAGCTGCAGTAAGTACGGATATCGTAGTTTCGCATTACGGTGCTGACAGCGGTTATCCTGTGTTTGTTTTTCAACCGTGTTTTGCCACACTCCCTAGAGGAAACGGCCGGGATTGTGTCTTACTTTAAGTCCCGGAGCGTCTACCTGGTAGACTCTACCCCATCCCTGTCCCTGATACATTTACGCACAATACTTGCAAATCGATTCCCCATATCAATTCAAACACGGTGAAAGCGAATTTAATGTTTTCTTTACCGAGGTAGCTCTAGCAAAGGGCACCTCATATTCATATCTAATATCCGTATAGCACGCTGTATTTCAAAAAGCTACTACACCCAACATTCAATTATACTCCTTGAAGAGGACAAAGAGTTATAACAATACCCATGCATTTGGGAAAAAGTAGGCCATATGTTCTTTACTGAACTTCTTGTTTTTTCTGTGATTTTGGAAACTTTCATTCCTGAATTTGAGAATATAATACAATGTCAATTTTACAAATAATTTCAGCAATAACAATATTGTGTACCGTACCTTCACAGCAGACATGTGGGAGACCAGGTATTTCATAAGAGAATTAACAAACAGTGTACCACATCTAAGTTTGTGAGCATTATCCTGACGACATAAATTGGCTTACTTCAAAACGATTTGAGAAAAAGTTTATATTAGTGTACAAAATAGTCTACATTCTATTTTTCAAAAAATGAAAGTAGAATTATCTGATATACAAAGGGCCAAAAATTGTGTGTCTGTCTGTGTGTGAGTGGGTGTGTGTTGTCGGAATGTCTGCCCCCCCCCCCTACCCTATCAATTCAAACAAGGTGAAACCGAATTAAACGAAATTTGGTACAGAGGTAGAACAAGCAAAGGGCACCTCAGTGTCATGTCTTATATTGCCGCCATCTTGACGAAAACGTAACGGCGGCCACCCAAATGTTAAAAGCTTAAGTCAAATTACGACCAACCTAATCATCTGATCTCGACCAAAATTTTGCAACATCATACCTTTATGTATGAAGAATCTTTTGACCAAACTACATTGTCGTCAGCCCACTACTTTGTGGATGGCGGCCATGTATGCGTGCAAATCGATTCCCCCTATCGATTCAAACACGGTTAAACCGAATTGAAAAAAATTGGTACATAGGTTGCACAAGCAAAGGGAACCTCAGTGTCATGTTTTATATAGCCACCATCTTTACGAAAACGTAATGGCGGCCACCCTAATGTTAAAATCATAAATCAAATTACGACCAACCAAATAATCTGATCTCTACCAAATTATGCAATAACATACTTTTATGTGGGAAGCATAAGTTGACCAAACTACAAGATCATCAGCTTAATAGTTTGCAGATGGCGACCGTGTAGGTGCGAAAATCGATTCCCCCTATCAATTCTAACACAGTGAAACAGAATTGAACGAAATTTGGTACAGAGGTAGCACTAGCAAAGGGCACCACAGTGCCATGCTTTATATTGCCGCCAACTTGACGGGAACGTAATGGTGGCCACCCAAATGTAAAAGGCTTAAATCAAATTACGACTAACCTAATCATCTGATCGTTACCCAATATTGCAACACCATACCTTTTTGTGAGAAGCGTTCTTTGTCCAAGCTACAAGGTCATCAGTACAATAGTTTGCATATGACGGCCATGTATGTGTGCAAATTGATTCCCCTATCAATTCAAACACGGTAAAACCGAATTGAACGAAATTTTGTACAGAGGTAGCACTAAGAAAGGGCACCTCAGTGTCATGTTTTAGATCACTGCCATCTTGCCGGAAACGGAATGGCGGCCATCCAAATGCTAAAAGCTTAAATCAAATTATGACCAACCTAATCATTTGATTTCTACCAAATTTTGCAACAACATACCCTTTTGCGGCTTTTGACTGAACTACAAGGTCATCAGGGCAATAGTTTGCAGATAGCGGCCTTGTAATGTATGTGAGCAAATCGATTCGAATTGAACGTTTTCTTTTACAGAGGTAGCACTAGAAAAGGGCACCTTTAAAATACTAAGGAGAGTTTTGTTAACACGAGATTGAGAGAACGACAGAACCGATTAACTTCGTAGAGCACGCTAACGAAAGCTCTTGGCCTGTTGATTTGCAGAGTGTCTCTAAAATAAACAAATATGTTACAGTATATTTTAAAATTAATATAGAAAATAGCAGAATTCTTGTCCCTCACGCATGCGCACAATCCGCCTTGGCTTCTGACAAAATGGCGGTGAGAACTCTATTAAAATGTAATATTATTTAATAACTCTACGCGCCCATGTATAAAGCTTCCATGTAATTGAAAACATACATTAACCAAGTTCTGACAATAAAATATAGTAACAGTATGAACGTATAAGAATGTGCAACATTGAGTTTTGTTAATGAAATGGATAATTTTCTTCAGACAGCGGGTTTTAAAGATAGTGAATGGTTGCGTCTGCTGCTGAACCAGAGTGCGCGAATAGCTATTTGGTTAAGGTAACTGATTGTGTATCCAAGGAGCACAGGTTCGATCCCACCTCTCGCCAGTTTTTTACCACTGAAACATTGTTAAATCAAGGATTATTAGTAACGTTTTATGTCAGTTAAACATACATACTTCTACATTCCCTCTCAATACGTTTTTTTTTCGTTTACCATTGCATTACAGCAGGTGATCAAAAAATTAACTGTTGTCCTCAATACGCCGTGTGAATATCTACAATCAGTTACAGTAACTGACCACAGATGGCAGTAGCTCGCCCATATAGTTCCAGTAACTGACAACAGATGGCAGCACCATTGCATCGATATATTTAAACACTAGACATGGAGCATTTTCACGTGATAGTTATTTATGAGAATTATAAAGGAGGGGAATATTTTCTATGATGTTTCCACGATATGTATATTGGAATAGAGTTATAATAATAACGTTTTATTGCGCACAACTTGTGCAAAATTACAAATAATAAGCAAGGTAAGATGCACTTCAGCCAATCCAGTAATCTATGGTGGTCTTCCCTCTATTCCTAAAATGAAGAACGTGAGAACGTTCACACAGCTCACGGACACAGGTCGGGTCCGGATCAAGGAATGTCTTTGTCTTGCACATTTTATGGTGGAAGCCGTGCACAGCCAAAGAGGTCACAAAGTGCCGCAAGTCCTGGTTCGGTTCCATCCATGCTCTGTTGATTATAGCCTCGGTCGAGTAGAACCTTCCTCTTCGTAGTTATACCTCAAGAGACTGAATGTGCCCCGTTTTTGCCCTCAGACAAGAATTAAATTTCTAGGCAGAGCAGGAAATGTAACCCGCGTCTCCGGTGCAATAGCCAAGAATGGGTGGGCTTCCATGTGCTAATACGATTTTTGACATGCACGGGACATAGAATTCTAAAACTGCCTCCATTAGGGTGACTGCCGAAGTGAGTATTGAGTAGAGGCCTATGCTCATTGCAGTAGTTGGCGAAGTGATTCTATGTTCCTCTGAAAAGTGTACTGCCATAACCTATAACTCCGAACGTTTGAGCCATAGTTATGCTCCTTAGAAATCTGAACGTTTCCCAAGGACGCCTATATGGAAACATATTAATTGTAAGAAATGTGTAAGAAATTGCTTAGATTCGGATATAATAGGTGCAGTAATATTAGGCAGAGAGCTCAAATTAACACCTTCCGATAAAATACTTGCAGGTACAGTACATTTCCTTTCAACAGGCAACAATTTCCTATTCGCTTGGCCTACTTTATCACAATCAATCAAGCTCAAGGAGAAACTCTGGAACGTAATGGGCTATTTACCTCATCACGTTTTCAGTCATGACCAGCATTGTGTTGCAATGTTGGGAATGCTATCTTTTGACGCCCTTTAAGTTGCAACAGTGCTAAAAAGTAATTGTGCAAAGAATGTAACTTATATAAGAAGCTTCTTCAGTAAATATTTTTTTCCATTGTCCGTCATGTTTTGACGGGTTTCAACTAGTTCATGTTTAATATCCGTACAGCACGTTGTATTTCAACAAGCTACTACAACATACATCCAATTATACTCCTTGAAAAGGACAAAGAGTTATAACAATACCCTTGCATTTAGGAGAAGTAGGCTATATGTTCTTTACTGAACATCTTGTTATTTATTAAATCAGATCTCTGACTATTTGAAAGCCATTTTTTACACCTGAAAATTAAGATATCGGCACGTGTTTGAGATGACATCATTTACGTTTAATTTTCGTAATTTTCAAAATGCATTTATATTATTTACATTTGAATTGCAGCCAATGGCCATAGCAGGACATTTCAATTGAACGCCCGTAGGCTCTCCGATTTCAATTAGTTCCAAATTTGGCTACAAGACGCCACTGTCACTAACACCCAGTGGCGAACGTTGGAACTTGATAGAGCGTTTCTAACCAAATAACCTACACATTTTGGGTACACACTACCATTGGTAGCGGTAGGTTCTTTTACTTGCCATAAATCTATGTGACATGGGCCCGCCGGCTTCACTTCTCCTCCAAAGGATGGCATAGGCTACTGAAGGACTATAACACTCTTAAAAATACGACGACTTCGGCGGGATTTGAACCCGCGATCTTGGGCATAGCAGTTCAGCATTCTACTGACTACGAAGCCATGCATATCCTACCAATCCATGCTTCTGATTTAAAACCGAATGGCTGCGTGGCTCAGGGGTAACGTTCTCGCCTGCTGCTTCCAAGGTTGCAAGATCTAATCCTGGCGCAGTAAGCTGGCATTTAAGGATGCGTAAATGCAAGGGAGCCGTGTCTGTAGATTTACTGGCACGTTAAAGATCCCCTTCGGGGCAACATTCTGGCACCCCGGCGTCTCTAAAAGCCGCAGTAGTTAAAAGGGACGTAAAACCAATAACATTATTATTGATTTATAACCAGTTAAAGTCCTAGTTCCGTTGTTTGTTTGAAAAGATTTAAAATACTAGCCTAAAATCCATAGCTCAAGTCTTACCTTTTAGGGTCCTATTGAAACCCGGGTGTCTTCTTATCGTTATTTGAACAGTCCATATTAATAGAATGACTCCCCAGTTGGTCAACACGAATACACCCAATTAGATTGGGCGAGGAGTAATAATTATTTTCCCTGTGTAATTCATAATACAATAATTGTGTATACACTTAATAAAACGTTTATCACACAATCCCCCCCAACTTTCATGCGAGAAATGTTTTAATAAGTGTATAAACAATTCATGCATTTTTATTTCAAGCACTATGAGATAAATTGTCACTCCCCACCTAATCTAATTGGGCACCGTACACTTGCGTTGACCGACTGAAAAGCAATCTTATAGGTTACTTAGAAACACTTTATTTTTATTTAGCGTATGGCTTTTAGAGCCGGGGCAGCCCGAGGACATGTTCGACTTGCCAGAGGCTGAAGCTGCTTCAAGCGGACACCCATGGGGTGAGCTACAAGTTCCATTCAATTTCAAGTAGTTCCTACTTTCGCTACCAAATGTCACTGACACCTAGTAGTGAACGTTGGAACTTTGATAGAGCGTTTCAACGAAATCTAACCTAGAAATTTAGCTCCACACAAGTTTAATTTGGCTGCAATAAAATTATTAATTAATATCCTGAACTAGCACCAACAAACAGAGCACAGTGAGATCGTTTTGTCTTCAGATCAAATAACAGACAATAGGCTGTTAGAAACGCTTTAAAATAAAAATGTATCGTATTATCAACTTTTCATTCTACAAATTCGATGCGTATAAAATGCCAACCGGTGGAGTCCTAGATAGAACAGTCACGACCTCTGGCAGATAATATAATCCTAATAGGTAGAGTGCATTCTAGCGGCCATAAAAAGAAACTTTTCAATCTAACCTGAAAGGTAATCTGTGGGCCGTTACGCAATAAGTTGGCCATATTAGTTCTTCTGGTTGCTGCTAGATGTCTCTTGGAGATCCGCTGGCGAGTTTTGTTTTAATTCAATATATATTTTCCATTGTAATATGCACAACATAACGCTTAATTTTAAAACATCCGAGTAATTACAAAACAATAAATATAAAAAATCAAGCAAAAAAACAACTCTGGTAGGATTAGAACTCCGGTCATTCGGGTTGAAAGGCTAACGCTTTACCACGCAGCCAATCAAGTCAACAAAAATTCGCCGATATCAGCTGAATTACATACAACGTTCTAGCGAATAATGATTTAGACAAAACGATTTCTTCAGTGGAGTATTTTTTATATATAAAGCATTTCATACAAAGATTATGTTATTCTCATCAGTAAACTATATTGCATGCAATACTCAAACTAGTGAAATATATGTCTGGTACAAGCTATTAGCTGCCATCTTGTCTTCTAACTGAGACGCCTCAGCTTTTTAAACTCACTTCTGCACTATAATATTACACGATAAACTTTTAATTTCGAACGTGCGACGTTCTTTAGAATAGTTAAAACTATTCTCAGTTCGATAATCGGAACTGGTGGGTCCCATGATATGGATTATAAAGTTTGCATAATTCACACGGCCGCCATACTGAAATGGTACGGCGGATGACCTTGTAATTTGGGCACAAGACGCATCCAATATGAAGGAATGTTGTTACCAAATTTGGTATAGAGATCGGATGATTTATTTAGCCGTTATTTGATTTTACGTTTTGAACGTTTGAGTGGCCGCCATTCAGTTTTGGTAAAGATGGCGCCGATATAATACATGACAGTGAAGCGCCCTTTGCTAGTGCTACCTCTGTGCGATATTTCGTTCAATTCGGTTTCACCGTGTTTGAATTGATAGGGGGAATCCATTTGCACACATACATGGCCGCCATCTGCAAACTTTTGAACTGATGACCTTGAAGCTTGGTCAAAGGACGCTTCTCACATAAAGGCATGTTGTTGAAAAGTTTTGGTCGAGATCAGATGCTTAGGTTGGTCGAAATTTTCTCTAAGCTTTTAACATTTGGGTGACCGCCATTACGATTCCGTGAACATGGCAGCGATATAAAGCATGACAGTGAGGTGCTCTTTGCTAGTGCTACCTTTCTACCAAATGTCGTTCAATTCGGTTTCACTGTGTTTGAACTGATAGGGGGAATCGATTTGCACACATATATCGCCACCATCGGCAAACAATTGGGCTGATAACCTTGTAGTTTAGTCAAAGGATGCTTCCCACAAAACGGTATGCTGTAGCAAAATTTGGTAGAAATCATATGATTAGGTTAGTCATAACTTGATTTAAGCTTTTAACATTTGGGTGGCCGCCATTACGTTTTCGTCAAGATGGCGGCAATATAAAACATGACAATGATGTGCCCTTTGCTAGTGCTACCTCTATACCAAATTACGTTCAATTCGGTATCACCGTGTTTGAAATGATAGGGGAATCGATTTGCACACATACATGGCCGCCATCTGCAAACTATTGGACTGATGTCCTTGCAGCTTGGGTAAAGGACGCTAATCACATAAAGGTATGTTGTTGCAAAATTTGGTAGAGATCAGATGATTAGGTTGGTCGTAATTTGCTCTAAGCTTTTAACATTTGGGTGGCAGCCATTAAGTTTTCGTCAAGATGGAGGCGATATAAAACATGACACTGAGGTGCCCTTTGCTAGTGCTACCTCTGTACCAAAGTTCGTTCAATTCGGTTTAACCGTGTTCGAATTGATAGGGGGGGGGGGGGGGGGGAACGAACGTTCAGAATACACTCACACACACACACACACACACAGAGATAGATACACAATTTTGACCCCGTGTTGATCTCGTAAGTCTACTTTCATTTTTTTTTTTTCAAAAATCGAAAGTAGGTTAAAAACTCGTTACTGGAATATTGCAAATCAACCCTGCAGCATTAAATAATATATAATTGCCTCACAAAACACAAAAAATCAGCCTGAATTCAGCTTTCCATAAGTTTGCTACATGCAGCATCAAGGGAAAGGAAGAAGCGGTTGGCATTCAGAGTTTTGGGTTAGTCAACAAACAACGCGCTAGGACTGAGAGCAAATACCCTCGATACAGGAACGCAATAGGGAAGGTTGTAAGTAGTGTCATTCCTCATATCACAGATAATTTCCGATTTGTGCTAAGGTAAGAGGGTTTTCTACTCATCAGAGACAGTAACCATTACAAATATTGATTTCGAGCCAGGAGGTGGGTTTGAACTGCAGATGTCTTTCCGCTCACTGCGTATCGCGCATACCAAAAACATTAAGTCGGTCACTACTTGCTTCACTCACTCAGTGCATACATTCTTTCACTGGCTGCGTGTCTTCTGCTGCGATAACAACCATTGGCATGCGGGAAGCTGATATACTTAGGTTAGGAATAGGCGGGCTGCGCATGCGTACACGTCGCAGCGTGTTGAACTGCTATCTCCTGGCGCGATGACAATAGATTATAAGTGCAATCGTCATCTCCTAATTAACATTCGTAAGAATATCATTAAACGAGTACAACACTTTTCTTATATACTCGTACATCCAACAGTGACAACTCTGAATGAGAATGATAGTTCTTGGGCTGCTAAATAAAATTTGAATATCAATATCAACTTTGGACATGCAATAACAAAATAAATAAGTTCAATGACAGATAAACAAAGAGGATATCAGATTTTGCCAACAAACCTTATTCACATACACTGAACAAAAGGATGCTTTTTCTTATTGTGTTGTCCACTTACTCATTTTGATGATGTCTACTTGCATCACTCTCTTCATCTTGGGTTCTTCATTTACATCCTAGCGACAAGAATGAATCATTAATTTCTTTGTTATCGTCTTATGCTTCTAATCAATAAATCACAAATAATGTAACTTATCAGAACAGCTCACTGAAAGTAAGGATATGTCATCTGTAAAACTGAGTGAGGATACATTCGTATTCTCCATTACATTTTACTGGATTATACAAGTCATCCATTCTTCTTAAACTTATGAAAGCCATCAGTCTTCATAGGATAATTAAACCTAACTGTGATAGAAAATGGGGAGAACAGTGCTTTAAAGGAAGTAACAGACTTCCGGATTGAAGAAAGAACATTTAATTCGACTTTTTCCAGCACATTTAAGTCGACTTTTTCCAGCAACTAGACCGTAAGGGCTTTTTACCGAACTGCTTAATTTCAATCACATATCATTAACAAGTGACTTTGCCCTCCAAGCTAAACGAACGTATAAATTATTCATACAGTATATGCCAAAATTCTACAATAACGTTTTCATAAAACACTGCACGTATTTGAAGAGCACAATTCTGATGCGGTTCATGAGGAGAATCCACACTATGGGATACGAAATGATCTGAGGTTATCCTTAAGGAATTAAATGTAAAACCAATTATCAACACAGTACAGAACTACACATTAGCTTGGAAGGACCATGTACTACGTATGAAGACCGGTCAGATCACCAGACGAATCCTCATATACCAACCTACAGGCAGAAGAGACTTAGGGCAACCTATGAAGAGATGGATCGAGACCGTAACAGGCCACCAGGCCTAACAATTGATAGGAAGAAGAAGAAGAAGAAGAAATACTATTAAAGTAAGCCACTTATGAGCCTCTGGAAAGAGTGTATGGTAGACTATGTCACATAAATATTGCCACAACATGTTCCTATTAACCGCAAGCAGTAAGTATACTGTATTCACATTATACATCAACAGTTTTTGAAGTGACTGGGATAGTGAAATACGATACTTTTCTGAAAATCAGCACCTTTCGATTTGTCAACGAAGGTGATATTTAATTCTACAAGGCAACCTGAATGAATGTGTTCTCTTCTTAAGGCTGGCGTGGGTGGTGATCGAACCTGCTGGTTGGAATTTATTGTTCCTATCGGCAATCATGTCCAGGCACCTGGAACTGCCATACATGATATACTTCCGACTCATTCAAGCAGGTTGTTAAAATTATTGTTCTGATAACAATGAAGGGCATAATTTTATGGTAGCGGGAGACGTAGTTACAAAACAGGAAAAAAATCACAGGACATGACACAGTTGTTCATTCTTTCAGCAGCATTGCCCGTAGAGGTTACAATACAAAACAGTGCTTGGAGCGTTGACTATTATTCTAATAGCTCCATCCCGCTCATTCCAAGAGACGCCTATCGAGTCTATTTCCAAAGCTCTTATGAATGTAATCATATACGGTATCTTAAACAAAGCCTCTATTATAATAGTTTTAACCCACTTACAGTGATTTAGACAGCCAAGTTGGAACTTGCACATCAAATCTTAGATTTATACCTAAGAGCTGAGCTCATTTTAAATATTAAAAAAACGTAAAGCTCCAGGTCATGTGGCCAGGCTACTTCTTCCATCTGATGACAAGTGTGTTTCAACCCCACCCCCATCCTCGGTCCCTGCAATAGATCACCATGGATTCTCATTTTAAATTCCAGGCAAATGCTGGGGGTGGTACTTCTTAATAGGCCGTGGGAGCTACTTTCCAACTCCACACTTCATTCTGATGAAACAGTAGATAGAAGTAACTTAGTGAGTTTAATCTTAAAGCATAAATAGAAACATCACACATACTGGATCACTGAGGGCAAACAGCATATACATCAAAGATATCAACACAATCTGAACATTTTAACGCTTGCTGTGAGCATCACTTCGACACATGCAAATCTAAATGGTATTAAATAAAACCACCAACAGTCGGTGTATTTTTATAAAATATTGTAGTTTCGACTTCCGTGTGGGCATCATTAGCAATGTTAACAAGTTGTTGGACGAAAAATATTAAAAAATAAAATTGCAAGTAATTGAATCTTTGTTGTAATTAGGAGATGGTCTCCAAAAAGATTCCAATACAATCAAAATCAGATCTATTAAAAATTATTTATACAACAACAAATATAACCAAAAAGTATAAATTATATTGTAAATAAATGTGCTGTGTTGCTCTCAAGATTTAAAAAAGTGAATTTGTAATTATTAAAACTAAAAGGAGCATTAATTATAAGTCAAAAACAAGAATAATGTTCTTCTAATATTTACAATTCTTGAGATCTTCTGTATGTTGAATATATTATTATAATTTTTTTGTTATATAACATTGTAAATTATCTGATTTCGTACCGGAACATTTTATGAGCATCTCAAAATTACAACATAATTCGTATGTTTCTTAGGAGATAATTTATATTTTGGGTTGATAAAAATAATCTTCCGAAAATAAAAAGAGCCAGGGTATATTTAAGGTTGTACATATACAGTTGCCATATGTCTTCCAAGTAAGTGTTTCAAGTGTACTCTGTGTAGTGCAGATTGGGTATTCAAGTGATATTACAATACAGTACATTTCAAGAAGCACAAACAATGCGTCAGTAGTAGAAGAACAATCATATTTGGTTTTATCTTGTAATTAATATCCATTTTAGTTTAAAAAATGGCTAATTTATTTTTAAACAAGAAGTTCCGTGACGAACTAAAGAGCCTACGTTTCCTAAAATATGAGATTCATGTCAATGATTAATCTATATGGATTTATCTAGAATAATGACGAAATTAAGTTGGTAATGTCGAAATTTCTAATTATTTCGAAATAATGTATACCTGTTATAATGTAGCCTAATAAAGCACTATAGTTGGCAGCCCTGGCGACTGAATATATTCTTAGTTCCATCTGTTAAGGTACTGAATACAAAATTTGGTTGAAGTCCAATGGATAGCATGGACGTTACATACAGTTAAACCTTGGAACAAACAGCGCGCGTAAAATCATGTTGGCAACAATGTCATGAACGTAATGGTCAGAAATAATCTGAAATAATATGATCTATTGTTGTGCCAATTTTGAATAAAATCCATTAGTTGGTATAAAAGGTACATGCATTTTAAAATTGGATCAGCAGGCTTAGGATACGTTGGCAGCACTGAAGTATATTAGTTAGTAAAATTAATCTAGAATGCCAGGTACGATACGTGTGCAAAGTTTAGAGCTATTGGTTCGCATACTTTCTGAAATATTAATATTAGGGTAACAAAATTAAAGACAGCATTGATTAACAGTTGGCAGCCCTGGTTGCTCTTTAGAACACGCATAGTCATATCTGTTATGGTACACATAGCACACACGAAATTTGGTTCAAATCCAAATGATAGTATAGAAGTTACATATATTTAAAATTGGACCAGTCAGCAGGCTTAGAATCACGTTGGTAGCACTGACGTATTTATATTACTCCAAATTAATATAGAAAGTCAGGTACTATACGTGTGCATAGTTTAAAGCTGTCGGCTTGCATACTTTCTGATATATGGGTATTTAGTAAAAGAAATTTAGAACATTTATTAACAGTTGGCAGCCCTGGTGGCTCTTAAGAATACGCTCAGTCATATCTGTTTATGTACACATACCACATATGAAATTTGGTTGAATTCCAATTGATAGTGTAGAAGTTATATGCATATAAAAATTGGACCTATCAGTAGGCTTATAATCATCTTGGCAACACTGCCATGTATGGCCTCCTAAAAATTAAACTGAAATATTAGTAGGGGGATACGACGGGTTCTAATGAGTGTCATGGCCGCCGCGTGAGTCCAAGCCGATATCTGGTGATCCCATGGTCGGATGTTGACAAATGAGGTGTCGTTGGACTCGAGCTGACGCCCCCTTTGCTATGGACCACTCGTTATATTTTGAAAGTAGGCGATAGTTTAAAACCCAAACATGATAGAACGTTGTGCCAAGGTTCAAACGAATGGTCTTTGTGTCCTTTATTTTTTATAAAAAACTTTTTTATTTTTGATGTTTTTTTGAAAACAGTCCAATTTTGAAATTCCTATATTCTGGAAACTAGGAAGTTTACAAAAAAGTTTGTTTGACGTAAATGAATGGACCTACCCCCTCTACTCCCAAAATAAATTTCAAGTCTCGAGGATAAAAACTGGTAGTAATGTGGGGGTGTTCGTTCTGCTTATCCCCCTACTTTCATATAAACTTTGCCGATATCTCCCGAAAGCATGATCGGATTTTAACGAACGAGGTATTGTTGGCGTTGGGATGACGTTCTCTTGGCTAAGAATGTGTGGTGGTATTTTTTTAAATTGAATATTCTTGATTTTGAAATTAAAATGTAAGGCGGCTGTGCCCTCTAGGCGGACAGCAAGTTTCAAGGGTGTAGGAGGGAAAAAAATGATAGCCTACTTTCTCGCGAACATTGGCGATAATTGGCGAACGGATGGTCGGATATAACGAATATAACGAATGAGGTATTGTTGGCGTAGGGGTGATGGGCGCTTTGCTCTGGACCACGTATTATATAATATTTTTTTGAAAATTTTTGTTTTTAAAAGTAGACTATAGTTTGAAAACCAAACTTGATAGAACGATGTTCAATAGTTCAAACAAATGGTCTTTATTATTTTTATAATAAAACTTTTTATTTTTTGAGATTTTTTGAAAACACTTAAATTTTGAATTTTTTATATTTTTGGAAACTAACAAGTTTACAAATAAGTTTGTTCGACATAATGAAAGGTCCCTACCCCCTCTACCATGAAAATAAATGTCAAGTCTCTAGGACAAGAACTATGCATTTAATTTAATATTTTTTTAAATAAAAGAGTGTTTGTAGACAGAGAGCCGGTAGCGCTTGACGTATGTTACAACGAGGCTATGACTGGCCATTGTGGATACAGGAAATGGCTATTTCAAGGGGCAGCAGGCCGAGGGAGCGCTTTTTAATATTTTGCTATATGACCAACGAATGAAGGTGAATATTTTCAAAAAATACATTTTTACAGATATTTCCTCTGACGAATATTTCAAAAATCCCTCATGGTGATTTCGATGACCGTGCCCGGAAGAAATGAATTGCTATTTTGTTGGGATGACGGTTGGGTTTGTGATATTTCCTATGACGGATGGAGGCGAATAATTGAAAAATGCGTTAAGCATGCTGAGAATTTTTTTTACCCCTGAAGGGGATCTTTAACGTGCTAGTAAACGGTAATAAGCGAGACCACTGTCTGGCAGAGCGAATGGTTGTAGAATATGGAAACCTATAACATTCGCTCGACCAAGCAATGTGCATGAATGCAAAGAGCCAAAACTGTAAGGTCATTCCCCAAAGATGTTATAAACTAGATATTGAACTGGGTGAAGTGACGTATTATAGGGTGAAAGTGTGTGGTTAACATGGTCATGTATTGAGGATGGCCGCTTGCTAATTATTATTATTATTACCGTAAAATGTTTAATAATAACAATAAGACACACATGTTTTTCAATGCTAACTCACACACAGGCCTGCGCACTGGAGACTGAATATTGTACCTAGCCGCCAGAGGCCTCGTGAGGGCTGTTGCTGCTGCTGACGAGGCAGGAATTTCTACGTCAGCAGGAAGTGCGATATCAGCTTACTTGCCTCGTGGTGGCTAGCAGGTGCGACGTTTAAGCAGCTGCCATGTTGGTTCTTATGCAGTAGTAATACCAATGTATAACAGGCAGCCATTTTGATTCCTTATTAAAAACATGAAACTAGTATAAGGTACGCAAATCTTATGGAGATTGAGGAATGTGGGGAGGCGTGGGAAAATGTGAGAGACAGACATGAGTTCAAGGTCAAAACGCTGAGAAAATGCAACTCTCTCTGTTGCTAAGCAGACTGATAAGGTTTGTGTTAGTAATACACTGACAGGACCAGCAAATAGACGTATACAATAGAGCTCTGAACTGAACTTTGGAAAAAAGCCTCTTTGTTAGCCTACTTTCGATTTTTGCAAAAAATGAAAGTAGACTTATGAGATCAACACAGGGCGAAAAAAGTGTGTCTGTCTGTGTGTGTGTATGTGTGTGTGAGTCTGTGTGTGTGTGTGTGTATGTGTGTGTGTGAGTCTGTGTGTGTGTGTGTCTGTGTGTGTGTGAGTGTGTGTACTCTGAATGTCTGTCCCCCCCTATCAATTCGAACACGGTGAATGCGAATTGAACGAAATTTGGTACAATGGTAGCACTAGCAAAGGACACCTCAGTGTCATGTTTTATATCGCCGCCATCTTGACGGAAACGTAATGGCGGCCACACAAATGTTCAAAGCTTAAATCAAATTACGACTAACCTAATCATCCGATCTCTACCAAATTTTGCAACAACATACCTTTATGGGGGGAGCATCCTTTGACCAAACCAATAGGCCACCAGCGTAATAGTTTGCGGATGGTGGCCATCTTTGTGTGAAAATCGATTCCCCCTATTAATTCGAACACGGTGCAACCGAATGGAACGAAATTTGGTACAGAGGTAGTACTAACAAAAGGCACCTCAGTGTCATGTTTTATATTGCCGCCATCTTGACGGAAACGTAATGGCGGCCATACAAATGTTCAAAGCTTAAATCAAATTACAACTAACCTCATCATCCGATCTCTACCAAATTTTGCAACAACATACCTTTATGGGGGGAGCATCCTTTGACCAAACTAATAGGTCATCAGCCTAATAGTTTAAGGATGGCGGCCATCTTTGTGTGAAAATTCGTTCCCCCTATTAATTCGAAAACGGTGCAACCGAATGGAACGAAATTTGGTACAGAGGTAGTACTAACAAAAGGCACCTCAGTGTCATGTTTTATATCGCCGCCATCTTGACGGAAACGTAATGGCGGCCACACATATGTTCAAATCTTAAATCAAATTACGATTTACCTAATCATCCGATCTCTACCAAATTTTGCAACAACATACCTTTGTAGAGGAAGCATCCTTTGACCAAATGACTAGGTCATTAGCCTAATAGTTTGTGGATGGTGGCCATCTTTGTGTGAAAATCAATTCCCCTTATTAATTCAAACACGGTGAAACCGAATGGAACGAAATTTGGTACAGAGGTAGCACTAGCAAAGGGCATCTCAGTGTCATGTTTTATATCGCCGCCATATTGACAGAAACGTAATGGCGGCCACACAAATGTTCAAAGCTTAAATTAAATTACGACTAACATAACCATCCGATCTCTACCAAACTTTGCAACAACATTCCTTTATGGAGGGAGCATCCTTTGACCAATCTAATAGGTTATTAGCCTAATAGTTTGCGGGTGGCGGCCATCTTTATGTCAAAATTGATTCCCCCTATTAATTCGAACACGGTGGAACCGAATGGAACGAAATTTGGTACAGAGGTAGCAATAGCAAAGGGCACCTCAGTGTCATGTTTTATATCGCCGCCATTTTGACTGAAACGTAATGGCGGCCACACGAATGTTCAAAGCTTAAATCAATTTACGATTAACCTAATCATCCGATCTCTACCAAATTTTGCAACTACATACCTTTATGGAGGGAGCATCCTTTGACCAATCTAATAGGCCATTCGCCTCATAGTTTGCGGATGGCGGCCATCTTTGTGTCAAAATCGATTCCCCCTATTAATTCAAACACGGTGAAACCGAATGGAACGAAATTTGGGACAGAGATAGCACTAGCAAAGGGAATCTCAGTGTCATGATTTATATCGCCGCCATATTGACAGAAACGTAATTGCGGCCACACAAATGTTTAAAGCTTAAATCAAATTACGACTAACATAACCATCCGATCTCTACCAAACTTTGCAACAACATACCTTTAAGGAGGGAGCATCCTTTGACCAATCTAATAGGCCATTAGCCTAATAGTTTGCGGATGGCGGCCATCTTTATGTCAAAATTGATTCCCCCTATTAATTCGATCACGGTGGAACCGAATGAATGAAATTTGGTACAGAGGTAGCACTAGCAAAGGGCACCTCAGTGTCATGTTTTATATCGCCGCCATCTTGACGAAAACGTAATGGCGGCCACACAAATGTTCAAAGCTTAAATCAAATTACGATTAGCCTAATCATCCGATCTCTGGCAAATTTAGCAACTACATACCTTTATGGAGGGAGCATCCTTTGACCAAACTAATAGGTCATCGGCTTAATATTTTGCGGATGGCGGCCATCTTTGTTTGAAAATCGATTCCCCTTATCAATTCGAACACGGTGAAACCGAATGGAACGAAATTTGGTACAGAGGTAGCACTAGCAAAGGGCACCTCAGTGTCATGTTTTATATCACCGCTATCTTGACGGAAACGTAATCGCGGCCACCCAAATGTTAAAAGCTAAAATGTAATTACGACCAACCTAATAATCTAGTCTCTACCAAATTTTGCAACACCATATCTTTATGTGGGAAACATATTCAGACCAAACTGCAAGAACATCAGCCCAATAGTTTGCAGATGGTGGCCAAGTATGTGTGCAAATCGATTCCCCTTATCAATTCAAACACGGTGAAACCGAATTGAACGAAATTTGGTACAGAGGTAGCACTAGCAAAGGGCACCTCATATTCATGTTTAATATCCCTATAGCACGTTGTATTTCAACAAGCTACTACAACCAACATTCAAACATACTCCTTGAAAAGGACAAAGAGTTATAACAATACCCATGCATTTAGGAGAAAGTAGGCTATATGTTCTTTACTGAACATCTTGTTTTTGGTACGTACCTATGAATGATTATTTTAATAATGTCATGCTAATGAACCTTAAATTGGTAGTTTTTGATTAGGTAATTAATGATTTTTATTTATTTATTTGTTTGCAGATAACCGGTCTACCTTACAAGTCTGAGATACAAGAAACCATTGCACTTTTGAGTCCACTAGAAGGAAACAGCAAGAAGCCAGTGCAAGTGAAGATGAGATTATTTTTTTAAACTAACTTGTTTCATTTTTTGCATGATATTATTTTATTTTATTTTATGAAATGCATGTATTAACCTGAATTTAGGTATTTATAGCGGTTTATTTTTTTATTTTTAGAAACTTGGAAAGAAAAGCCTTACCGCCGTAGCAGTTGCTGAAAACCCGAGACACAGTACAATACAATCATTGTTTCGAGGCAGTGAACCATTTAAAACTCAGTTAAGCCTAACTTAAAATGCTATTCCATTCTATCACTACTGAAAACTCGTAGACAAAAAAATCATTACCTGTACATGACTAGGACGATGATTGTTTTTTTGAATAATGGCCATGTATTGACAAACGGTACAAGACTATTTTGGTTGTTGACAGGGAAAATTACAAGGCTATGTTGGATTTTCTACACCCAACATTTCAATTTAATTTATGGGCGGTTCCCTACGGACTCAACAAATTTCGACAGGTTTGAACATGGTAATCTGGGCAAAACGACATGACATTCATTCAATTTTTGTTTATATATTGGTTAAATGGAAATGTAAATGACTGCAGCTTTATAAAAAGAAAATAAGTACATGGGTTCTGTTAGTGCAGACATACAGTTTATTATTTTTAAATATGTTTTCTGATGGTGTTTTCATTTAACTTTAAAGTTTAATTACAACTATTGATTGATTGATTGATTGATTGATTGAATGATGGGTTATTTTTTTTAGGTGTGGTCATACGCCATAAACATAGTGAACAGACAGTGAAAAAAGCATACATTGTGGTTAAAATACTCAGTGCAACGTTAATAACTTACAATAAGAAAAAGTTTTATTATAACACATGGCGTTAGTACCAAATACAACAAGTGAGCAAGATGGTTTACCACGTGGGTAAAATTTAAAATCAGAATATGATCGTTGGTTAACATTTGAATCCTGGCCTGTAGGCTTTTTGTCAACACATAAACTTGCAAAAGCCTTTTTTTAACTTAAACCGAGAAGATTTGGTGCGCTGTGTGTTTTGTCGTATTGAACTTTCACACTGGGAAGAAGGGGATGGTCCCTTAAGAGACCATTTGCGATGGTCTCCTTGTTGTCCTTATATACTTGGAAAACAAGTGGGTAACCTACCTGTGTATCCATTTTAACGAACCATAAGGCCATTGACTACTACTTACGTTGCTGAATCACAAAAAAATAATGATAATAATGATCTATTACCAGCCAACGGTAGTGTCGATATATGTGGTCCATATGCCATAGACAGTGTTGAATTGGCATGTGCTTTTAAAAAATTGGGAGTTTGCAAGACTAAAGCACTAGCTCTCCCAGAGTACAGCTCTGTTGAAAAACGTTTAGAATCTTATAAAAATGTTTGGCCATTAATATTAAAACACCTTACCAAACAACTAAGTGAAGCTGGATTTTTAATACTGGTGAAGGGGATAAAACAATATGTTTTTATTGTGGATTTGCTTTAAAGGATTGGCAAATGACTGATTACCCTTTTGTGCAACACGCTCGTTGGTTAACTGTAAATACATGTTGCGTAAAGGTCAGGAATGTATGAACACTATTCGTAAAAAACAACGTGATTGCAGCACAAGACATAAAAGTGCCTTTAGAGTTAGAACACGCGGAGCAAATACATGAGGCTGAAAAAGAAGACATGTCTCACGAACAGATACAAAGGTGTGACCAACAATTATGTAAAATTTGTTATCAAGATGAACTAGGTGTTGCATTTTTGCCTTGTGGACACATGATAGCATGTGTCAAGTGTGTATTAGAACTTAACACTTGTGCTATATGCAGAAAAGTAGTATCTGCTACAGTTAGGGCATTTCTTGCATAAATAGTACAATTTATTAGCAATGCATAGTGCAAAATCCCCAATTGCACAATATTATTAAAGCTGTTTTAGAGTGTAATAGATATGCTTTTGTTTTGTTTATAGACTACTACAATGAATGTTTTGAATGCTGTGGGACAATCATGTGGCTTAGAGACAAAGAAGCTCAGCGAATTGCCAACGCATATTCCATTCCGCATTACCAAGATACGGAAATTGAAATCAGCATATGGTGATCGTGTACTTTGTGTATGTGAACACTTTGGGACATTTCTGCCTACACGGTTTAATGATATGTCGGAGAGTGTATTTGATGAAGTCAATAATGCTGTGCAACCTGTACACTTAATTTATGAAGGTTTTAAAAACAATAGGTGCATGGTTCATTTTAATTAAATAAAAACAAATGTGAAATAATAATGGAAAATATAAGTGATGACAATTGACTGAAATAAACAAAAATATGTGTATAGAATAATAATATTTTAGTTTTTAGTATTGCCTTAAAAATATTATCATGAAACCATAAAAAATGTATATAAAGTTTGTAAATAAATGCAAATTGATGTTACAATGGTGTTGATTATGACAATAGATGCACACTTAATACTAGTCTTTGCCTTTACGATAGTGTGATATAGTTTTAAAAACAACGCTTTTTGTAGATCTTTTTCCACGACGAACAATATGTATAAAACGTCATTATCACTATCATAATCTCAGCATTATTATTATTATTATCCTCAACATTATCCTCAACATGGCTAAAACCAGTTAAATGTTCCTCTTCCTGCTCCTCCTCCTCTTCCTCTACAGTGTCCTCATGGAGAGTCTGCGTGGCTTTTGATAATGTTAAGGGTTTTTTGAACATTGTATTATTTTCAATAGTAGTATTGTTTTTAGCACTTGCTTTTTAACATTTTCATGATTTTCTGTTGACAGCAACAGCGTTTCATGCAGTACACTACATTGATGATCACTGACACTTAAAACCTCACAATTTTTAGTTTTTAGCTCACTGCGACATTGATTTGAACGTTGTTTTAAACAACGCCAAATAACCGTTCTATTTTATTGGTTCGTTTCACAATATATGAATATCCTTTATAGAATGCATGAGGCTTACCATACCTAGTCACAGATACTTCCATATCAACTGTCAGGCATAGACTAAGCTCTGGTATAGACAACTTGGTAATAAGAACAATAGTTTAATGTGCGAGCATATATGGATGCAAATGTGAGAGCAAAAAAGTGGGAGCAAAAAGTGGGAGCAATAAGTGGAATCAAAAGTGGGAGCAAATATGAGAGCAAAAAAATGAAGGAGCAAGTATGGGAGTAAAAAGTGGGAGCAAATGTGAAAGCAAAAGTGGGAGCAAATATGAGAGAAAAAAAAGTAGGAGCAAGTATGGGGGCAAAAAGTGGTAGTAAATGTGAAAGCAAATATGAGAGCAGAAAGTGAGAGAAAAAAAGTGGGAGCAAAAAGTGTAAGCAAAAGTGGTAGCAAATATGGGAGCAAAAAAGTGGGAGCAAATATGGGAGCAAATGTGGGAGCAAAAAAGTGGGAGCAAAAAAGTGTAAACAAAAGTGGGAGCAAATGTGAAAGCAAAAGTGGGAGCAAAAAGCGAGAGCAAAAAAAGAGCGAGCAAAAGTGGGTGCACAAAGTGGGAGCAAAATGTGTGAGTAAAAAGTGGGGGCAAATGTGGTGTTTTACTAAAACAATCTCACATAACCCTACCTAACATAACCTAACTTTTCCTAACCTAACTTTATCCAAATTAACCTCACCTATCCTAACTTCACCTAACCTAACCTAACCGAACTTCACCTAACCTAACTTGACCTAACTACACCTAAACTAACTTGACCTAACTTGACCTAACCTAACCTTCCAACTCTCAGATCAAGAATTACATTCTGGGCATAGTCGAGTTGGAACCCAAAACCTCTGGGATAACATCCAAATATACTAGCCACTAAACCGCGAGATGGGCAAATTTTCATGCAACACAACAACAAATGAAAGTTTTCTGTACTGTAACTCAATGGCTGACAACCATAGTTGAGAATTCAAACCCAAGACCTCAGGACTTTTGTTTTGAACATTATCAGAAATATGTTTCCATTTACATTTTGCTGCTGCTTATAGTTATAAGAGTTGGCAATAATAAGGGAGTAAAAGTGAGAGGAAAAAAAGTGTGAGCAAAAGTGAGAGCAAATGTGAAAGCAAAACGTGGGAGGAAATATGAGAACAAAAAGGTACGAGCATCCATGGCAGGTTGTTGAGACTTTAAAATCAACTAATACACATGAATTAAATTTTAGTAATGAACCCTGATTATCTCATATAATAATGATTCATATTTTATTTTATTATATTTGAAAGAGGGTGTTCAGACACGCAGCAGTGGATTCGTGTTGAGGAGAAATGTTGCAACTATTGGGAGTTGGACGACAAGGCAAGTATACTTAAACCAAGCTTTTGAGACAAGGAAAAGTGTGCCATAATTCCGGGAACTGAAGAGGTCAACGTCCAATATGCGTGGCTTCAGTTAGTAGGTCATGAGACGGTTGATACCGATTTACGCGGGCAAGAGTAGGGGGAGCAGGATCTGACAGGAAGAAGATGCTTTTTCGTCATAAATTGGGGAGGAGTCTCCAGGTCAAACTCTCCGAGACATATTTGAACCAACGAATGAAGCTAGGCACGCATAAGGCCCGCGAAAAAATGGGAGAACTTTGGATTTGGCGCAAAATTGAATATTAATAAAACCCATGATCATTTGTGTCTCCGCCGATCAGATTCTTAGCCTGCGCAATAAGAGAAGCTCAATGAAATTAGTCGCAAATCCGTAACTTAAAAACTCCGAATTATTTTTTAAAATTGTCCCCACTACTGTCAATTTGCTGTGTTCTCTATAAATGTAGCCAAGCTGGTGGTTGAACTAACTATATTTCGATGTGTCGTGGGCGACACTTGTGTGGACTTTATTTTGAGGTGTCGTGAGGGACACTTGACTTTATTTGGATGTGTCGTGGGTGACACTTGTGTTGACGAAATATTAACTTCTAAACTCTGACGAGTTCTTCAAGTATTTAAATGTGTATAATTTGCGTGTGAAGGGTAGAAGCTTCAGGCTTACAAATATTTAGGGAATGTTTTTCTTCGAATAAATTGCTCAGGACTTTGAGTGGATATTATCAGCTCATTTAGTAATTTAAGTAGTAATTGTAGTACTGTGATATAACTGAACATTTCTATCCTAAGAAAACCAAGATGTCTGGAACGAGGCCAACAGTTGGAAGGATGACCATGGACACACCAGCGACTATGTCCAAGTCCGGCTCAATAACTGCTGGGTTATGAGTGGCGACGTGAGCTGAGATGTTTTGGCGGAGGGATAAGTACCACATATTGATTATTCAATTAGTCGTAGTTAGATAAGCTGGGGAAATGTAAATAATTTTCTTGTATTTTTATTGTAGTTTGTTTTTTTATTCGGTTACCGACACTCGATTATAATGTCGTGCGTGACTATTTTTTGTTCTGATTTAATTGATTGTCATGTAACTGGTAAATGTACAATGCGTGTACAGTGTATTGTTCATATCGCTTGCGCGGAATTTTATGGTTTGAGCGATAAATGGCGCTTTTATAGAATAAAACTTAACGATAAACTTAGAATTTGGGGGGTTACATTTTAACCTTGTGTTTGATAAACAGGCGTTTTTATTGTGAATTGCCTAGAGAAATTTTATTTGCAGGGAACCATAGTTCTCTTTGTAATCTGTAAAACTAAGGAAGTAATGATTTTATGATCTTTGGGAAAGCAATTTAAGTCTTTCCGTGGAATCCTAAATCTGGACGTATTTCAGGTGGAGAGAGTGAGGTGAAGTCATTACCCAGGTGTGCGTTATTTGGTGATGTGTGATGATGTGTGTCTACATGCGCGGGGAACATCGTGGTAATCAGCCCACGATTCCTGTCTGCTGCAAAATATAATTAACGGCAGTATGAACTCCGAGGAGGCTACTGGCTGAGATGTCGTGTCTTATAATTCCTGAGAGAATTATTGGGACAAAATACGTATTTTATACACACATGTTTTCAGGAAATACAAGGTACTTCTAGGTTCGAGAGCTGCTGTGAGCAAGCTCCCGATATTATTACGCGACGCACTGGGTGAATGACATAATGGCTTCATATGTGACGGACAGATTTAAGATAACACTAATTAGGTTTGAGGCCGGGTTACCGTGTCCTCTTCTCTTAAAGTGAGATGAGCCTGTATTCTATATCTTGATTTAAAGGGCAGCTCGCCATGCTCAGACCATAATTTTCATGCATTAAGTTGAATTGATATTTATTTGTGTGTTATAATTAAATGCCATTGGGCATAGTGTTTTTCTTGTTTTTTTTATCCATTTGGATTGTTGTGGTCATTGTAATTATTAAAATGACGTTCGGTCATGTCCTCGTGTATTTTGTTGTAGTCACGTACGCTTGTGTTGATTTTACCAAGACTCGCA
This sequence comes from Meconema thalassinum, assembly GCA_946902985.2. Classification (NCBI taxonomy): domain Eukaryota; kingdom Metazoa; phylum Arthropoda; class Insecta; order Orthoptera; family Tettigoniidae; genus Meconema; species Meconema thalassinum. The sequence goes on from CAMPQE020000024.1 coordinate 1,473,781, forward strand.
GGGCAATTAGACGTGTTTTGGCACGTTGTCAAGATCTCGTGCGGAGATCAATTTGTATGATAAAGGGTAGTGGGTGTCGGATAACTGTTAAGTGTCTTGGTGTGTGTTCCCTAAGCTAATCTAATTTACGCAGAATTGCGGATTCGTTGCTTGACGGGAAACCATATGGTAACGAATCTCGTAATCGTACTTATTTCCTTCATTTAGTCAAAACATCGTCACGCGTGCACAAAGTATTGAGTTGAAGTCGACGTAGTGTTTCAAACGTCTTTTATTAATAATCTCTCCTGAGACATTTATTTTAAATGTTTAACTGTGGATATTTGAATGCCACTTGGTTGATGCCGACACAAATTAGGATTTGCAGTTGTGATCTATTTAGAAGTGTGGGAGTAAATTCGAGATGTTGTTTTTGTTGATTGTTATTTGCTTTGGTTATTAAACTTCTTATTTAGTATACTGGGTTACCTCCTTTCTTTAATTATTGTATTTGCCCTATGTATCCTTGTAATCTTGAGAAGCAAAATGTAACTGCACGGCTATCATGGACCGAAACATTACCCGAAATTGAGTCTCGATACGCTTCTTCTACAAGGGTTCATAGAGTAAACTTGTCTAGCCCAACGTGGGGTTTGCAGTTGTTTTATGGTAAACCGAGTCCTAGGGTGTACATTCGATACCAGTTTAGAGATAAACAAGGCTTGAATGTGGGACGTACGCCAACGGTGGCTAATTAATGAGTAGATTCAGTGAAGTGTGGCGAAGTTGTTCCGCCAAGTGCTAAAATATTTAAAATCAATGAGTTCATTTAAAATTAAAGTAATTTGAAACACAGTTATATTTGATATTTGCTATTTAATTGAGATGTGTTTCTGGCGCCCTGTTAGATTGAATTATGATTGTTTAAACAATGAACTCAGTATAATTAAAAGTCAGGAAGGTATAACCTTAAAAATTTTAATTAACAGTTGGTTAATTAAAATATGTTTCATGTAAAATCAGTAAGGTAAGGAAAGTTAATAACCAAAATTCAGGGGTTTTAAATTGAATGTCAAGATAGATAATACTCAATGATACATGTTTGTTGGGGTCTTATTAACTTAAAGATAAATGACTTGAGTATTGTAAAAACCATTTAAATGTCAAACTATACGTGTGAGCGTGTGCAGCTGATGTCGCCATATGCATGACCCTAGTTCTCTAATAGTGTATTGTGTATTTGCAATGGCGACGGTGGAAGAAATAAGTGCTTTGTTTGAACTTGCGATGGCAAAAAACCAGGAGAAGTTGAGTGTACAATTAGCGGAGATGAAAGACAGTAGTAGCATACAATTAAATGGAATGAAGGCGGAGATAAAAGACAGTAGTAGTGTACAATTAAATGAAATAAACAATAAAATTTCAGAACAGGCAATAACCCAAAATAATAAAATTGCGGAACAGATCACAGACTTAAAATCCGGTATAAACACACAAATACAGAACATTGAGGGAAAATTTGACAAAAAATTAATTCAGTTGGATGAGATGGTTGGTGGCCGCGAAACTTGAACAAATAGAACGGGCTTGCGTCACTAATACAGCTGAGATTAAAGTCCCACAAGAGAAATTGCAAAGCAGGTTAGAGGGGATGGAGAAGAAGAACAACAGTATGCAAGGACAAATCGAATCCATAGACAGCAACGTCATGGGTTTAGTTAAAGATATGGAGAAAATGGATCTTCAGTTGACCGATAGGTGGGAGACTTTAGAGGCAGACCAATACCATATCAAGCAAAACATGCGGGAGACGAAGAAAAAGATAGAAGAACGCCTGGATCGAATTGAATTAGGACAAATTGATAACAATGAACAAACAGAAGAAAAATATCAAGCCATTAAGGACAGAATCAGGAAAGATCGGAAACAGATGTCAGAACAAAGTAAAGGGGAAAAGGAGTCGATAATTAAGAAACTGGGAGATAACAATCAAAGGATTCAGGCTCTCGAAGAAAATATTAAAGCGAGATTCCAAGAGCACGAAGTGAAAATCGTAAAAAATGAACTTAGGTCATTAGAAAATATGACACTATTTACAACCGAGAGGCAAGCGGAAAAACCGGAAAGTGTTCACAGTCTAGGACTAACTCTCGAGACTGGGAGAATGAGTCAGGTCCAGAGTCCAAGGACTGACTGTAACACGGAAGCTTTCAATAAATATAGGGGCGAGGCCTCAACTCCACAACCGAATGTAAGTCAAGCTCAAGTCATTCAGATCATCAGGGGCAATGATTTTCGTCCTGGAAAATACAATGACGGGGTGGGGAGTACTCCCAAAGCCTTCCTGCGCGAATTAGACGACTATTTTCAGGATCAGCAGATTAGTCCTGTAAAACAGCTCAGGATGGTCGAGAGATTTTTACAAGGAGGAAGCCTTGTCTGGTTTCATAGTTTTAAATACACGTTTGAAACGATGGACAAATTCAAGGAGGCGTTTTTAAGGAAGTTTTGGAGTCCCTCGTACCAGTAAAGCTTAAGGACGGAATTATATTCACGTAAATACCATAGTACCAACCCCACGAAATACTCAGAATTCTTTGATCAACAAATGTTAAGGCTGAAGGATTTAGATGAACCGCCTAGTGAGGAAAATCTAGTTCTCACTATCGGGAAACAGCTTCCGGTGAATGTTCAACAGTTTCTCGTAGCAGCAAACATTAAAACCGCGATACAGGCATAAGAAATCTTAAGGCACTTAGACGAAACGTCTATGGTAACTCAACAATACAGACAGAGGCAAGTAGAACATGTGAACACGGCAGAAATCGTAAAGACTAGTCCAACAAATACTAGGTCACAAGCCACGAACACCCAAGTAACACCGAGAAGGCAAGAATTTTTCGATAACAGGGAACGCTACTATGATCGTAATAACCAGTACAACAATAATAATAACTACAGGAATAATTATTCAAACCAGAGGGGAGACCAGCGTGGATATTCCAATTGGAGGGATAACCGAAGACAAGATGCACCATACCAGCGAAATAATAATAATAATAACCCGCGGGGAAATCAAAACTGGAAAGACAGGAGGAACAACTGACAAGGCGATCCTAGGGATTACAGGAGAAACTGGGATGAACGATACGAGGAACCTCAGGAATACGTACAGGAGCATAACACTGGCGATGAGTCAGAACGCGAAAATGGGGAAGAGCGATGAAGAACCACAAAAATCCCGACACCTACAACACGGAAAGTGGAAAAAATCCAACCTTGCAGGCCATGCACATAGATACACAAAGGTATTTGGAGCAGCTGCATGGAGAAGAAACGAGATTAGCCGACAAGCAGAAACAGAAAAACAGCAGGAGAGATTCGCAGACCGGAGTCAATGAGGGTCTCGAAATATGGTGAAGTTATCGTACGGGAACCGGAGAAGAAGAGGAGGAAGAAGGTGGGAGAAGAAGACAGGAGCTGAAGAAGAAGACTGGAGAAGAAAAAGAAGGGAACCCTGGGAACTGTAAAGAAGACTGACATTGTTGTAAAATGTAAATTTTGAAGTATTTGAAAAATCACACTCAAAGATAAGTGGCTACTGGGAGGGTAGTGAGGAGTCAGCAGCTGAAGTTGTTTACAATCAAGAGGGAGCCGATATAGGTCAACCTTGTACGAGAGAGAGAGAGGAGATGGCTAAGTGATTAGCAGGGAGCGAGTTGAGAGCCGAGTCCAAAGTCCGAGATCTACGTGGAGAAGCAATTATCGAAAGGAGATGTTTACTACAGACAGCACAGAAGATGGGACACAATTATTGTTTTGGAAATGACCTTGAAAAATGTATGTTTTGAAAAACTTGAGAAGTGGGATTTGCAAATTCGACTCCAATTGCATTGTAGCTCGAATTTTCCTTGGAAAGAGGGTAATGAACCCTTATGATATCATCTGATATAATAATGATTCATATTTTATTCTATTATATTTGAAAGAGGGTGTTCAGACACGCAGCAGTGGATTCGTGTTGAGGAAAAATGTTGCAACTATTGGGAGTTGGACGACAAGGCAAGTATATTTAAACCAAGCTTTTGAGACAAGGAAAAGTGTGCCATAATACCGGGAACTGAAGAGGTCAACGTCCAATATGCGTGGCTTCAGTTAGTAGGCCATGAGACGGTTGATACCGATTTACGCGGGCAAGAGTAGGGGGAGCAGGATCTGACAGGAAGAAGATGCTTGTACGTCATAAATTGGGGAGGAGTCTCCAGGTCAAACTCTCCGAGATATATTTGAACCAACGAATGAAGCTAGGCACGCATAAGGCCCGCGAAAAAACGGGCGAACCTTTGATTGGGCGCAAAATTGAATATTATTAAACCCATGATCATTTGTGTGTCCGCGATCAGATTCTTAACCTGCGCAATAAGAGAAGCTCAATGAAATTAGTCGCAAGTCCGTAACTTTAAAACTCCGATTTTTTTTAAATTGTCCCCACTACTGTCAATTTGCTGTGTTCTCTATAAATGTAGCCAAGCTGGTGGTTGAACTGACTTTATTTCGATGTGTCGTGGGCGACACTTGTGTGGACTTTATTTTGAGGTGTCGTGAGGGACACTTGACTTTATTTCGATGTGTCGTGGGCGACACTTGTGTTGACGAAATATTAACTTCTAAACTCTGACGAGTTCTTCAAGTATTTAAATGTGTATAATTTGCGTGTGAAGGGTAGAAGCTTCAGGCTTACAAATATTTAGGGAATGTTTTTCTTCGAATAAATTGCTCAGGACTTTGAGTGGATATTATAAGCTCATTTAGCAATTTTAGTAGTAATTGTAGTACTGTGAAATAACTGAACATTTCTATCCTAAGAAAACCAAGATGTCTGGAACGAGGCCAGCAGTTGGAAGGATGACCATGGACACACCAGCGACTATGTACAAGTCCGGCTAAATAACTGCTGGGTTATGAGTGGCGACGTGAGCTGAGATGTTTTGGCGGAGGGATAAGTACCACATATTGATTATTCAATTAGTCGTAGATAGATAAGCTGGGGAAATGTAAATAATTTTCTTGTATTTTTTATTGTAGTTTGATTTTTTTATTCGGTTACCGACACTCGATTATAATGTCGTGCGTGACTATTTTTGTTCTGAATTAATTGATTGTCATGTAACTTGTAAATGTACAATGCGTGTACAGTGTATTGTTCATATTGCTTGCGCGGAATTTTATGGTTTGAGCGATAAATGACGATTTTATAGAATAAAACTTAACGATAAACTTAGAATTTCGGGGGTAACATTTTAACCTCTTGTTTGATAAATAGGCGTTTTTATTGTGAATTGCCTAGAGAAATTTTATTTGCAGGGAACCATAGTTCTCTTTGTAATCTGTAAAACTAAGGAAGTAATGATTTTATGATCTTTGGGAAAGCAATTTAAGTCTTTCCGTGGAATCCTAAATCTGGACGTATTTCAGGTGGAGAGAGTGAGGTGAAGTCATTACCCAGGTGTGCGTTATTTGGTGATGTGTGATGATGTGTGTCTACATGCGCGGGGAACATCGTGGTAATCAGCCCACGATTCCTGTCTGCTGCAAAATATAATTAACGGCAGTATGAACTCCGAGGAGGCTACTGGCTGAGATGTCGTGTCTTATAATTCCTGAGAGAATTATTGGGACAAAATACGTATTTTATACACACATGTTTTCAGGAAATACAAGGTACTTCTAGGTTCGAGAGCTGCTGTGAGCAAGCTCCCGATATTATTACGCGACGCACTGGGTGAATGACATAATGGCTTCATATGTGACGGACAGATTTAAGATAACACTAATTAGGTTTGAGGCCGGGTTACCGTGTCCTCTTCTCTTAAATTGAGATGAGCCTGAATTCTATATCTTGATTTAAAGGGCAGCTCGCCATGCTCAGACCATAATTTTCATGCATTAAGTTGAATTGATATTTATTTGTGTGTTATAATTAAATGCCATTGGGCATAGTGTTGTTCTTGTTTTTTAATCCATTTGGATTGTTGCGGTCATTGTAATTAGTAAAATGACGTTCGGTCATGTCCTCGTGTATTTTGTTGTAGTCACGTACGCTTGTGTTGATTTTACCAAGACCCGCAGGGCAATTAGACGTGTTTTGGCACGTTGTCAAGATCTCGTGCGGAGATCTATTTGTATGATAAAGGGTAGCGGGTGTCGGTTAATTATTAAGTGTCTTGGTGTGTATTCCCTAAGCTAATCTAATTTACGCAGAATTGCGGATTCGTTGCTTGACGGGAAACCATATGGTAACGAATCTCGTAATCGTACTTATTTCCTTCATTTAGTCAAAACATCGTCACGCGTGCACAAAGTATTGATTTGAAGTCGACGTAGTGTTTCAAACGTCTTTTATTAATAATCTATCCTGAGATATTTATTTTAAATGTTAAACTGTGGATATTTGAATGCCACTTGATTGATGCCGACACAAATTAGGATTTGCAGTTGTGATCTATTTAGAAGTGTTTGAGTAAATTCGAGATGTTGTTTCTGTTGATTGTTATTTGCTTTGGTTATTAAACTTGTTATTTAGTATACTGGGTTACCTCCTTTCTTTAATTATTGTATTTGCCCTATGTATCCTTGTAATCTTGAGAAGCAAAATGTAACTGCACGGCTATCATGGACCGAAACATTACCCGAAATTGAGTCTTGATACGCTTCTTTTACAAGGGTTCAGTAAAGAGACTTGGGTAATAATGATAATAATAATAATAATAATAACAGTTGAAAATATTCAAGTGGATTCATTTTTTTGAAGGTGGAATTTCCAAAGTACCGTTAACAATAATAATTACATGAACAGTGGGAAATCAAACCCAAGACCTCAGGACTTTTGTTTTCAACATTATCAGAAATATTATTCCATTTACATTTTGCTGCTGCTCATAGTTATAAGAGTTGGCATTAATATGGGAGCAAAAGTGAAAGCAAAAAGTAGGTGCAAGCATGGCTTGTTGTTGAGACTTTCATATCAACTAATACACATAAACTAAATTTTAGTAACGTGACTTGGCTAATAAAAATAATAGTCTAATAATAATCATAACAGTTTAAAAAAATTCAAGGGCAGTGATATTTTTCAAGGTGTAATTTCCAAAGTACTGTCAAGAATAATAATTACATGAACAGATTCCAAGAACTCAAGAGTGCTTTTAAGGTTAATGATTGGCTAGGAGTGAGATAGAGCTAGCTAACCTAAGTTAACCTCAGCTCACTTAACCTAACCTTGTCACATGACATGTTCAACAAGTTTAGACTTGCTTTGAGACTGGCTATGTCACAGATGAATGACGGTGGGGGCCTGGCAAATAGGAAAATGTTTTTGAGTAATAAAAAGTCATGTCCAGCCTTCCACCGCCATTCATCTGTGACGTCATAGCCAGTCTCAAAGCAAGTCTAAATTTGTAGAACATGTCATGTGACAAGGTTAGGTTATGTGACCTGAGGTTACCTTAGGTTACCTAGCTCTATCTCACTTCTAGCCAATCATTAACCTTAAAAGCACTCTAGAGTTCTTGGAATCAGTTTATGTAATTATTATTCTTGACAGTACATTGGAAATTACACCTTGAAAAATATCGTTCGTTTGAGTCTTCAGTCTTTTGACTGGTTTGATGCAGCACTCCACGCCCCCTGACCTGAGCTAATCGTTTCATCTCTACATAGCTACCACACCCTACATCCGAGGCAATCTGTTTAACATATTCTAACCTTGGTATACCCCTACAGTTCTTATCCTCGACCCTTCCTTCCATAACTAAGCTTGCTATTCCTGGGTGTCTTAGTATGTGTCCTACTAACCTATCTCTCCTCTTCATTAGCAGTCGCCAGAAACATCTCTCCTCTCCCACTCGTCTTAATACCTCTTTGTTTGTAACCCTATCTACCCATCTGATCTACATCATTCTCCTGTAACACCACATTTCAAATGCTTCAATTCTCCTCTTTTCTGCTGCACCAATAGTCCAAGTTTCACTTCCATAGAGCGCCACGCTCCAGACAAAGGCTTTCAAAAATGACTTCCTAATACCTAAATCTATATTAGATGTCAACAGATTCCGTTTTTGTAGAAATGCTTTCCTTGCCTGAGCCAACCTACTTTTTATATCGTCTTTGCTTCGTCCATCACTGGTTATTTTGCTTCCTAAGTAACATAAGTCTCCTACTTCCTTCAGCTTGTCACCTGCCAATTTAATGTCCATAGAGGTTTCGGATTTATTTCGGCTGCATTCTAGTATTTTTGTTTTACAATTATTAATTTTCATCATGTATTCTTTCCGTAAGACGGAGTCCATACCATTCAAAAACTCATTCAAATCCTCAGGCTTGTCAGCCAAGATGACGATGTCATCAGCAAATCGCCGAGTTGAAATTATTTCTCCTTGAATCTTCACTCCCACTTTAAATTTTTCTCTAATTTCCTTCATTGCTTGTTCAATGTAAAGATTGAAAAGTATGGGTGATAAGTTGCAGCCATGCCTAACACCTTTCTGAATATCAGCTTCTCTCTCATGTCCTTCAGCTCGAATGACTGCTGTCTGGTTTCTGTATAGATTGTAGATCACCCTCCTATCCCTGTACTTAATTCCAATACATTTCAAAATGTCAAACAATTGAGTCCAATCAACGTTATCAAAAGCCTTTTCTAAGTCTACAAATGCCGTGAACGTTCTCTTATCTTTCCGTATTCTATCTTCCAAAATCAGCCTAAGACTTAGTACAGCTTCCCTTGTTCCAACATTTCTCCTGAAACCAAACTGGTCTTCACCCAACTCCCTTTCTATCTGGCTTTCAATCCTCTTGTAAATTATTCTAGACAGGATCTTTGAAGCATGAGTAACCAAGCTGATTGTACGGTAATCTTCACATCTGTCAGCTCCCACTTTCTTTGGTATAGGGATGATTACATTCTTCTTGAAATCAGAGGGTACATCACCTGTCTCATAAATCCTACACACCAAGTGAAATAACCTGATCAGACCTTCATCTCCTATGCAGCGTAGCAACTCAATCGGTATATCATCAATGCCTGGTGTTTTGTTCCTGCTTAAATCTTCCAAAGCTCTATCAAATTCTGATCTCAATATTAAATCTCCTTTCGCATCCACATAAATTTCTTCCTCCCTTTCCATTACATGATTCTCAATCTCCTTTCCCTTATACAAACTCTCTATGTAAGCTTTCCATCTCTCAACCTTTTCTTCCCTATCTGTTAGAGGCTTTCCGTTTGTGTCCTTAATATTACAGCATTTAGTCTTCTTTTCCCCAAATGTATTCTTCATCCTTCGATAAGCTGTGTCTACTTTTCCTAATTTCAGACAAATTTCTATACCTGCACATTTCTCTTTTAACCATTCTTCTTTCGCTTCCTTGCACTTCTTGTTGACCTCATTTCTCAGACGTCTGTATTCTGCTTTCCCCTTTTCATCGCTTACATTCTTGTGTTTCCGCCTTTCATCCATCAATTCTAGTATATCCTGAGTGATCCACGGTTTTCTACCTATTCTTTCTTTCCTACCAATGTTTTCTTCTGCGGATTTTGTTATTTCATTCTTCAAAAGTGCCCATTCGTCTGAAATTTAAGTTTGTTTAGGGTTTTTCATTAGTCCTTCCTTTATACTCTTCTTGAATCTTTCGTTTGCATCCTTCTCTTTCTGTCTCTCTATTGCCCACCTTTTTGGCTTTTGACTTTTCTTCAGTTTCTTCAACTTTAATCAGCATTTCATTACAACCAGATTGTGGTCAGAGTTTATGTCAGCAACAGGATATGTTTTACAATCCAAAATCTGGTTTCGAAACCTCTGCTTGACCATGATGAAGTCGATTTGGTAACGCCCTGTATCTCCTGGTCTCATCCATGTGTATATTCTTCTATTGTGGTTATTGAATAAGGTGTTAGCTATGACCAACTCATGCTCCGTGCAGAATTCCATCAGCCTGCTTCCTCGATCATTCCTTTCACCTAATCCGAAATCTCCTACTATCTTCCCTTCTCTGCCATTTCCTACCACAGCATTCCAATCTCCCAATACTATAACATTTTCATCACCCTTGATATACCTCAGAATTTCGTCTATTTCTTCGTAGACCTTTTCAACATCCTCATCATCAGCTTGACTAGTAGGCATATAGACTTGTACCACTGTGGTGCACGTAGGTTTAGTATTGATTTTTGCTACAATAATCCGTTCACTATATTGCTCATAATATTCCATGCGCTGTCCAAGTTTCCTATTCATTACGAGACCAACCCCTGCTTGGCCATTGTTTGTTTTAGTGCTAATGATCCTATAGTCTCCTGACCTAAAGTCCTGTTCTTCCTGCCAGCGCATCCCAACCAAATCCAACCTTAACCTAGCCATTTCCCTTTCTAAGTTTTCTAACCTTCCACTTCCTAGCAGACTTCTAACATTCCACGCTCCGATCCGTAGAATGTCAGATATCCTCTTTGTCACTTTTGTGATGTTAACCCCCTCTCGAGTAGTCCCCACCCGGAGATCCGAACGGGGGACTAGTTTAACTCCGGATTGAAATTTTACAAGGGAGGAGGCCATCATCACATGTAATTATGCATAGAGAGGTGCATATCCTTGGGAATAGCATTACGGCTGTAGTTTCCCGTTGCTTTCAGCCGTGCAGCAGGACGCAGTGTAGCCATTATTTGGCTTATATTATCAATATCTTAACCGTCTATAAGACTAGTAATGAATTGATTTATTCTGAAAGGCTGCTACTCCCTTTCAGAATAAGTAAAGAGCAATTCTACTAACAAAAATACTAACCTTCTACTAACAATTAAATATCAAAATTCTACTTTATGAAGAAAAAAACTTAAGTTTCACCAACAACAAATACTACCACTAAAACTGTCTGTCACCAGGCACACTCATATGCACCCTCACATATCACAGTCTACTGAAACAATGAACTATAACTAATAAACAATGCAACTGCCACCAGACACACTCACACACCACAGTCTAATAGAACAATGATATATATCTAATACACAAACTAACTACATACTTACAACTAAAACTAACTACATACATACTGTACTGTAATTTGAATTGACAATATTTAAAAATACTTACAAAATGTAATTTAGATTCAAAATAGTCACAAAATGCAATTGAGAATAAAAATCACCGACCTTCATAATTACAGTTACACAAATTACTAGTCACCACAGAAATTAATCAGACAAATTCAACACACGTGACCAAAAAGAAGAAATGGCAGAAGCCCCAGATACAAATTCACAAAAAGGAACATGATGATGATGATGATGATGATAATACTCGCTGCGTATTGTGCATTAAGCTGTCAAATGCCTGTCATAATTGTTACAATTCCACTGTAACAGTGCCATTGTGTGAACTTATAAACTAGGGAATAAGTTGGAGCAGCAAGCTACAACTTAACCACTGGAGGATCATCCACTACGTCGACTATAATCTATATGTCCTCAGGCGAGGTCGTGGAGTGAATCGACTCAGCGGAAGATTTCCTAGACGCAGTTCGGTGGCGGGGGGATCTCCGTGGGGAGCGCGTAGATCTGGGGACCGAAACGTCCCCAGGCGCAGAAGCATCCGCAGGTGGTGGGGCGGATGGCTTCCCCGTTTTTGGCGAAAGGGAATGCGCAGTGCGAGCTCCCTTCTTCCCCGCCTTTTAAGATATTTAGACGGGTCAGGAGACGAATTCCTGACCATGGTCGACGATGCCGCCTCCGCCGGCACGAGTGCACAATTTAAATTGTCTTATGAATGCAGGAGTTGAACGCGTTGACATAATACAAGTATAAGCTCAACTGATACAGCATGAAAGAACATAGGCGAAGGCCGCTGGTTTGACTCCCACATTCATCTGATATTTCTCTATCTTCTAGTTAAATGGCTTTTTGCTCTTTGTACAATACACAACATAAGAACTCATGGCTTCCTAGGTGATCTATGAATTCGTTAAAATTAAATAATCCTTGGAATAGTGCATTACTCACGTTGCATGGTGTGCTGTCACGTCCTTGCGCACACATCATCATCATCGGGATGACCTCATAGTCGGCTTTGTCATTTTCCAGAATTGCTTGGCATGTTGGAATGTCGATTACTTTTAAGTCAGCTTTCTTGAGTATTGCCGAAGCAGAAGATGCGCCGTCACTTTACCAAAATTTAATTTATGTGTATTAGTTGATATGAAAGTTTAAACAACCAGCCATGCTTGCTACACTTTTTGCTATCACTTTTGCTCTCATATTAATGCCAACTCTTATAACTACGAGCAGCAGCAAAATGTAAATTGAATAATATTTCTGATATTGTTGAAAACAAAAGTCCTGAGGTCTTGGGTTTGATTTCCCACTGTTCATGTAATTATTATTGTTGTCGGTACTTTGGAAATTCCACCTTCAAAATATGAATCCACTTGAATATTTTAAACTATTATTATTATTATTATTACCCAAGTCTCTTTATTAAATTTAATTCATGTGTATTAATTGATTTGAAAGTCTCAACAACCAGCCATGGTTGCTCCTTTTTGTTTGCTCTCATATTTTCTCCCACGTTTTGCTTTCACATTTGCTCTCACTTTTGCTCACACTATTTTTCTCTCTCACTTTTACTCCCATATTAATGCCAATTCTTATAAATATAAGCAGCAGGAAAATGTAAATAGAATAATATTTCTGATAATGTTCAAAACAAAAGTCCTGAGGTCTTGGGTTTGACTTCTCAACTATGGTCGTCAGCCAATGAGTTACACTACAGAAAACTTTTATTTTTGTATTGTGTTGCATGATAATTTGCCCATCTCGCGGTGTAGTGGCTAGTATACTGGGATGTTATCCCAGAGGTTTTGGGTTCCAACTCGACTATGCCCAGAATTCAATTCTTGATCTGAGAGTTGGAAGGTTAGGTTAGGTGAAGTTAGGTTAAGTGAAGTTAGGTCATGTTAGTTTAGGTGAAGTTAGGTCAAGTTAGGTTAGGTGAAGTGGGATAGGTTTGGTTAGGTGAATTTAGGTTAGGTTAGGTTGGATAAAGTTAGGTTAGGAAAAGCTAGGTTAGGTTAGGTGAGATTGTTTTAGTAAAACACCACATTTGCCACCACTTTTTACTCACACATTTGGCTCCCAATTTGTGCACCCACTTTTGCTCGCTCTTTTTTATTGCTCTCAATTTTTGCTCCCACTTTTGCTTTCACGTTTGCTCCTACTTTCTGCTCTCATATTTGCTCACACTTGTTTGCTCCCGCTTTTGTTTACACTCTTTTGCTCCCACTTTTTGCTCCCATATTTTCTCCCACTTTTTGCTCCCAATTGCTTTCTCTCACTTTCTGCTCTCATATTTGCTTTCACATTTGCTCCCATTCTTGCTCCTACTTTTTTTGCTCTCATATTTGCTCCCACATTTGCATCCATATATGCTCTTATTACCAAGTTGTCTTTACTAGAGCTTAGTCTATTCTTGACATTTGATATGTAAGTATCAGTGACTAGGTATGGTAAGCCTCATGCATTATATAAAGGATATTCATATATTGTGAAACGAACCAATAAAAAAGGAACTGTTATTTGGCGTTGTTCAAAACAACGTTCAAAACTATATCGCAGTGAGCTAAAAATTAAAAATAGTGAGGTTTTAAGTGTCAGTGATCATCAATGTAGTGTACTACATGAAACATTGTTGTTGTCAACAGAAAATCATAAAAATGCTAAAAAGCAAGTGCTACAAAACAATACTACTACTGAAAATAATTCAATGTACGAAAAACCCTTAACATTATCAAAAGCCACGCAGACTCTACCTGAGGACACTGTAGAGGAAGAGGAACAGGAATATTTAACTGGTTTTAGTCATGTTGAGGATAATGTTGAGGATAATAATAATAATGCTGCTTATGATTAAGATTGTGATAATGACGTTTTTATACCTACTGTTCGTCGTGGTAAAAAGATTAACAACATTCTTTGTTTTTAAAACTATATCACACTATCGTAAAGGCAGAGACATGTATTAAGTGTGCATCTATTGTCATAATCATGTATACTCTGCAATGTTAAATATTCTAACTTTGTATAAAATAAAACAACATTGTAACATCATTTTGCATTTATTTACAAACTTTATATACATTTTTTTAAGGTTTCATGATAATATTTTTAAGGCAATACTAAAAACTAAAATATTATTAAATACACATTTTTTTCTTTCAGTCCATTGTTATCACTTATATTTTCCATTATTATTTCACATTTGTTTTTTTAATTTAATTAAAACGAACCATGCACCTATTGTTTTTTAAACCTTCATAAATTAAGTGTACAGGTTGCACAGAATTATTGACTTCATCAAAAACACTCTCCGAAATATCATTAAACCGTGTAGGCAGAAATGTCTCAAAGTACACGATCACCATATGCTGTTTTCAATTTCCGAATCTTCATAATGCGGAATGGAATATGCGTTAGCAATTCGCTGAGCTTCTTTGTCTCTAAGCCACATGACTATCCCACAGCATTCAAAACATTCATTGTAGCAGTCTATAAACAAAACAAAAGCATATCTATTACACTCTAAAACAGCTTTAATAATATTGTGCAATTAGGGATTTTGCACTATGCATTGCTAATAAATTATACTATTTATACAGGAAATGCCCTAAATATAGCAAATACTACTTTTCTGCATATAGCGCAAGTGTTAAGTTCTAATGCACACATGACACATGCTATCATGTGTCCACAAGGCAATAATACAACACCTAGTTCACCTTGATAACAAATTTTACATAATTGTTGGTCACACTTTTGTATCTGTTCGTGAGACAAGTATTTTTTTTCAGCCTCGTGTATTTGCTCCGCGTGTTCTAACTCTAAAGGCACTTTTATATCCTGTGCTGCAATCGCGTTTTCTTTACGAATAGTGTTCACAAATTCCTGACCTTTAAGCGACACCATGTATTTACAGTTAGGTAACTAACGAGCGTGTTGCACAAAAGGGTCATCAGTCATTTGCCAATCCTTTAAAGCAAATCCACAATAAAAACATATTGTTTTATCCCCTTCACCAGTATAAAAAAATCCAGCTTCATTTAGCTGTTTGGTAAGGTGTTTTAATATTAATGGCCAAACATTTTTATAAGATTCTAAACGTTTTTCAACAGAGCTGTACTCTGGGTGTGCTAGTGCTTTAGTCATGCAAACTCCCAATTTTTCAAAAACACACGCCAATTCAACACTGCCTATGGCATATGGACCACATATATCGACACTACCGCTGGCTGGTAATACATCACTCTTATTATTATATATTTGTGATTCAGCAACGTAAGTACAGGCCGGACGTTTTTTTAGACGAGTGAAAAATCTTAATGGAAGCCTGGAGGCGAGTTACTACAGTACCTGTGTTGTTATCAGCTGCCCCAAGCGATCCAATGATTGACGAATCTGTTTCACACTTCTGCTGATGTACAGTCATTGGCAAGTATAATGACGGCCTGGGGCCGATAACCTAGATGTTAGGTCCCTTAAAACAGCAATTATCATCATCATCATAATGACGGTCTGTTCGTAACTACGTAACGTGTACTTCCGCCCGTCACACAATACTCCGACGTGGACTGTACTGTCTGCTCAAGTCTGGAATTCCATTACATCAGATAGGTGGTGACTAGTGTGAAGCGATAGGGTGAGAGAGTGAGTGTGTGTAGGCTCACCCGCAGGCTTCAAGGTCAAGGGCAATCGTCTAAAACAAACGTCCGGCCTGTAGTAGTCAATTGCCTTGTGGTTCGGTAAAATGGATACACAGCTAGGTTACCCACTTGTTTTCCAAGCATGTAAGGACAACAAGGAGACCATCGCAAATGGTCTCTAAAGCGATCATCCCCTTCTTCCAAGTGTGAAAGTTCGATACGACAAAACACACAGCGCACCACATCTTCTCGGTTCAAGTAAAAAAACGGCTTTTGCAAGTTTACGTGTTGACAGCCTACAGGCCAGGATTCAAATGTTAACCAACGATCATGATCTGATTTTAAATTTAACCCACGTGGTAAGCCAACTTGCTTATTTGTTGTATTTGGTACTAACGCCATGTGTTAAAATAAAACTTTTTCTTATCGTAAGTTATTAACGTTGCACAGAGTACATTAAACCACAATGTATGCTTTTTTCACTGTCTGTTCACTATGTTAATAGCGTATGACCACACCTAAAAAAACAAACAAAATAACCCATCACCGGCCTTGACATTCCCAGTCAGAACCCATGTATAACATGTAATTGGAAAGTTTCTACTCGTTGCCGGTAGAGCGCACTCCCCTCCCATTATAGGCGCGATAAGGAATCGGCTGTACAGTACGTATATTAAATGTGTAATCTCAAGAACCACTGGATGGATTTTGATGCTGCTTTCACCATTCTGTAAAGGTGATCTGGAGGAAGATTTGTGTGGAAAATAATTTATTTATGACCAAAGGGAGCCAAGCAGTAACGATTTCAGTGAAAATGTCGAAAAAATAGCCTGGCGTCCGTGCGCTTTTTAAGCTTACGCTGGGCGAACCGTTAAAAATATCATTATATTATGAGTGTAAGAATTGTTCAGCGTGAGAAATTCTACAAAAAAGTCCGCGAGAGCATATCTCTATCTTCGATACATCGCCCACTATAAGTGTTTTTAATTTGGACGGGAGGGGCATTTGGCTTGCACATCGCCATTCTTAAATTACGTCTGACAGGAATTCCTTGCACATTCATAACTGTTCCCGGGCGAAGCCGGGGCGGGTTGCTAGTGACACTATATAATTATTATCATTATAATTTCCGCATTATCAAAATTAAAATTATATCACAAAATAAAATAGCGTGCTAATAAATCTAAGAGAAATTAGACATACCTTGCACCTTCTCCGAGCACAAGGACACAACTCCAGCACCGTCTCATCAAAAGGAAAGAGAGGATGAAAATTACAGCCGGGAACAAGTAGCAGCCAATCGTGTGTTGTGTTTTGTGCTAAGAGATCTTTCGACAAATTATCAGATACCGTGTGCCTTCTTTTTCACGAAGCAGCTGTCAGGACGGGACTTACATAAACTCCTGCTGGACGTTATTCTCGAGGTTGAACAATGCGGTTTCATAATTATAATAACTGTCTCTGATAATCACAAAATTAACACTACAATGATGAGGCATTTAGGGGGAGGGAATTTGCAACCAATGGTCAATCACCCATACGACGAGTCTAGGTATGTATTCCCTAGTTTTGATCATTGTCACATTCTAAAAAAAACATTAGAACGCAGTTTCTGTAACGAGAGATGACTGATGGTACTGGAATAATTTCAGGGAAATACTTGTCATTACTGAAAATCCACAGCCTGCTTCCAGTCTCCGACCGGGTCAGGAATGGAATGAATTTCATTTCATTTCATCTGTCATTCATTTAATCATTGCCCCAGAGGAGTGCGTCAGGCCTCGGCAGCCGGCACAGTCCATATCCTCGCCGCTAGATGGGGGCTTCATTCATTCCATTCCTGACCCGGTCGGAGACTGGAAGCAGGCTGTGGATTTTTTCACTTGTCATTACTATACACAATGCAAAAGGGTGAGATCGTCAAACCGGTCAGACACCTCACTAAAAAACACATCGAACCCACTAAATTTGAAAAAATGAATGTTCAGCGTGCCAAGGAAGTGTTCTCGTCAGAAGTTATTGGTGCCATTAGTACACTGAAAGAAAATATAGGCATGCACCCGGAAGCGTACACATTCATGTGACGCAGAAGCAACCATTTTTTTTGAAAAACGTTAATAAATGGTTCGCTATGCATGGCGTAAGCATCACATATCATCATATTCAGTCTATAAATCAAGATAAAGGGCATTTTTAGCCTACTTTTCACATTTTGCAAAAATGAGGAAAAAGTAGTCTTATGAGATCGGGCAAATGTGTGTCTGTCTGTCTGTCTGTCTGTCTGTCCTTCTGTCTGTCTGTCTGGCTGTGTGTGTGTCCCCCCCTATCAACTCCTAAACGGCTGCAGCAATCAAAACCAAATTTAGTATGAGTAAAGATGTGCACCGGAATAGCTCACGTCCATATTTGAAAATGATGTCAGTGCTACCAACTGCTGAAAAAACGCACTAGAAATTTGAGCTCCATGTTGGATATCCTGCAAGGTATGCATAGGGAGCTATTCCAAAATTGGCACACATGTAGATAATACTATTTCAGATTAATTTCCAGGAGGCCAACCATGACAGTGTTGCCAAAATAATTTTAAGCCTTCTGATAGGTCCAATGTTTAAATGCATATAACTTCTACACTATCAACTGGATTTCAACCAAATTTTGTACGTAATATCTGTACATGGACAGATATGACTGAGCGTATTCTTAGGAGCCACCAGGGTTGCCAACTGTTAATAATTGCTCTCTCTATTTTTTTATCCAAATACCAATATATCAGAATGTGTGCAAGCCGACAGCTTTAAACTATGCACACGTATAGTACCTGACATGTTTGATTAATTTTGGAGTAACTTATATACGTCAGTTCTACCAACATGATTCTAAGCCTGCTGATAGGGCCAATTTTTAAATACATGTAACTTCTATACTATCTGTAGGATTTCATCCAAATTTCGCATGTGCTATGTGTAACATATCAGATATGATTATAAGTATTCTTCAGTGCAATCAGGGCTGCCAACTGTTAATAAATGCTGTCTATATTTTTTACCCTAATATCAATATATCAGAAAGTATGCAAGCCAACAGCTCTATACTTTGCACACGTATAGCACCTGACATTCTAGATTAATTTGGAGTAATTAATACAAGGCAGTGCTGACAACATGATTCTATGCCTGCTGATATGTCCAATTTTAAAATACATGTAACTTCTATACTAACAAATGGATTTCATCCAAAATTGGCACAACAGGATATCATAATATTTCAGATTATTTCTGACCAGCACACGCATGGTATTGTTGGCAACATGCTTTTACGCCTGCTGATAGATCCAGTGTCTAACTGCATGTAACGTCCATTGGACTTCAACCAAATTTTGTATTCTGTACCTTAAGAGATGGAAATAAGAATATATTCAGTCACCAGGGCTGCCAACTGTAGTGCTCTATTAGGCTACATTATACCAGGTATATTTTGAACTAATTAGATATTTCGATATTACCAACTTAAATTCGTCATTATTCTAGATAGGTTCATATTCTGTAGAATAATCATTGGCATGAAAAGTAGGCTGTATAGTTCTTAACGGAACTTCTTGTTTCTCATTAAATGTCAGTCGCCTAAACTGGCTAGAGGAATATTTTCTTTCTTACCTTGAAACTTTGAAAGCTGCTAGTAACGCTGCTAGAAAGGACTTCCTGAGTTCTGAGACTTACGAAGCTACCTATACAATTAATCACGGATTTAGCTATCCAGTGCATAAGGTATCTTCTAAAAATGGGTAGAGGAAAGTCGCCAAATATGGGGAGTTTTTTTTTATAGGGCTCACATTAGACATAAGAAGGAACGGAATAATTTTGGTTTTCTCACCAATGTAAACCTCAGGCGATATACTATGTATATTACAAATATGGGCACGTTTGATGTTGTAATACCCTCTGATATTATTGTTAACTTTAAAAGTGCACTTTCCCCGTATTAGGCAACCGGGTTTCGTAATATGGGGAGGTGAGAAACCTCACGGTTTTTATTTATAATAGGTACACTGAATAGTATACCCTACTAATTAAAGCATTAATTCTGACATTTTTTCGTGTGGCCTCCTGAGAGGCCGAGTGCAGGTCTTTCTAGTCGACGCCCGTGGGCGACCTGCGCGTCAGGATGAGAGATGGAATGGATGAAGATGAATGAAACTGGGCAAGGATGTGGAAGGAAGCGGCCGTGGCCTGCCAAAAGGTACCGTCCCAGCATTTGCCTGGTGTTGAAAATAGGGAAACCACGGAAAATCATTTCAAGGACGGCCGACGGTGGGGCTCGAACACACGCGTCTACCGAGTCAGCAGAGAGCTTGGCCCCATGGCCTAACGCTGTGCTTTAGCCAGCGTAGCCACTACTGTCGGTAATTCTGACAATGTAATGAAATCATGAACACAAATAGTACAAAAATGAATATTTTAAGTAAATAACAGTCCTAGTTTCCTTTTGCCGAACTTCCAAACCGTTCAGCAGAAAAATGCATAAACTTTAATGAAAAACGAGTGATTCTGATCGAATTCAACTGTAACGAGGTGCAAGGTATGTCTAATTTCTCTTAGATTTATTAGCACGCTATTTTATTTTGTGATATAATTTGCATTTTGATATTGTGGGAATTATAATGATAATATAATAGTGTCACTAACAACCCGCCCCGGCTTCGCCCGGGAACAGTTATGAATGTGCAAGGAATTCCTGTCAGACGTAATTTAAGAATGGCGAGCTGCAAGCCAAATCCCCCTCCCGTCCAAACTAAAAACACTTATAGTGGGCGATGTATCGAAGATAGAGATATGCTCTCGCGGACGTTTTTGTACAATTTTTCATGCTGAACAATTCTTACACTCATAGTATATTGATATTTTTAACGGTTTGTCCAGCGTAAGCTTAAAAAGCGCACGGACGTCAAGTTCTTTCTTCGACCTATTCACTGAAACCTAAAATGGTTACTGCTTGGCTCCCTTTGATCATAGATAAATTATTTTTTACAGAAATCTTCCTCGATATTACCTGTACAGAATGGTGAAAGCCGCATCAAAATCCATCCAGTGGTTCTCGAGATTACCCGAGATGTCCAAGAATCGGGGACTTTGTTTTACACTAAGTAGAGATAAGTCTTGTTCGTGCAATGCTTGGTGAACAGCGCTGTGTGAGCAGTTGAGTAACTAACAAGATTTCATGAAAAAGGTCTCATTGTCTAGGCCGGTATGAGCGCATTCAGTCGGCCGTGCTCAATCAATCAATCAATCAATCAATCAATCAATACTTGTAATTAAACTTTAACGTTAATTGGCATTAAATAAAAACACCATCAAAAAAAATATTTTAAAAAATAAACTGTATGTCTGCACTAACAGTAACCCATGTACTTATTTTCTTTTTATAAAACTGCAGTCATTTACATTTCCCGTTAACCAATATATAAAAAAAAATGAATGAATGTCAAGTCATTTTGTCCAGATTATCATGTTCAAACCTGTGGATATTTGTTGAGTCCATAGGGAATCACCCATAAATTAAATTTAAATTTTTGTGTGTAGAAAATCCAACATAGCCTTGTAATTTTCCCAGTCAACAACCAATATATTCTTGTACCGTTTGTCCATACATGGCCATTATTCAAGAAAGCAATCATCGTCCTGGTCATGTACAGGTAATGATTTTTTTGTCTACGAGTTTTCAGTAGTGGTAAAAAGGAATAGCATTTTATGTTAGGCTTACCTGAGTTTTAAATAGTTCACTGCCTGGAAACAATGGTTGCACTCTTCTGCGTCTCGGGTTTTCAGCAACTGCTACGGCGGTAAGGCTTTTCTTCCCAAGTTTCTAAAAATAAATAAAATAAACCGCTATAAATACCTAAATTCAGGTTAATACATGCATTTCATAAAATAAAATACAAATAATATATATGCCTGTTATACATTGGTATTACTACTGCATAAGAACCAACATGGCGGCTGCTTAAACGTCGCACCTGCTAGCCACCACGATGCAAGTAAGCTGATATCGCACTTCCTGCTGACGTAGAAATTCCTGCCTCGTCAGCAGCAGCAGCAACAGCTCTCAGGAGGCCTCTAGCTAGGTACAATATTCAGTCTCCAGTGAGCAGGACTGTGTGTGAGTTAGCATTGAAATACATGTGTGTCTTATTATTATTATTATTAAACATTTTACTGTAATAATAATAATAATAATCATTAGCAAGCGGCCATCCTCAATACATGACCATGTTAACCATATACTTTCACCCTATAACACGTCACTTCACCCAGTTCAATATTTAGTTTATAACATCTTTGGGGAATGACCTTACAGTTTTGGCTCTTTGCATTCATGCACATTGCTTGGTCGAGCGAATGTTATAGGTGTCCATATTCTACAAACATTCGCTCTGCAAGACAGTGGTCTCGCTTTTTACCGTTTACTAGCATGTTAAAGATCCCCTTCAGAGGTAAAAAAAATTCTTAGCATGCTTCACGCATTTTTTAATTATTCGCCTCCATCCGTCATAGGAAATATCACAAAACCAACCGTTATAATAAGCCGCCCCGCCATTCCACCAAAATAGCAATTCATTTCTTCCGGGCACGGTCATCGAAATCGCCATGAGGGATTTTTGAAATATTCGTCATTGGAAATATCTGTAAAAAGAGATTTTTTCAAAATTTTCACCTTCATTCGTTCGTCATATAGGAAAATATCAAAAAGCGCTCTCTCGCCCTGCTGCCCCTTGAAATAGCCATTTCCTGTATCCACAATGGCCAGTCATAACCTCGTTGTAACATACGTCATGCACTACCGGCTCTCTGTATAAACACTCTTTTATTTTAAAAATTATTAAATTAAATGCATAGTTCTTGTCCTAGAGACTTGGCATTTATTTTCATGGTACCTTTCATTTATGTCGAACAAACTTATTTGTAAACTTGTAAGTTTCCAAAATATAAAAAAATAAAAATTTAAGTGTTTTCAACAAATCTCAAAAAATAAAAAGTTTTATTATAAAAATAAAGATTATAGAGAACATTTGTTTGAACTATTGAACAACGTTCTATCAAGTTTGGTTTTCAAACTATAGTCTACTTTTAAAACCAAAAATTTTCAAAAAATATTTAATAATATAATACGTGGTCCAGAGCAAAGCGCCCGTCACCCCAACGCCAACAATACCTTATTCGTTAAAATCCGACCATCCATTTGCCAATTATCGCCAATGTTCGCGAGAAAGTAGGCTATCATTTGCTTACCTCCTACACCCTTGAAACTTGCTGTCCGCCTAGAGGGCATAGCCACCTTACATTAACGTCAAACGAACTTTTTTCCAAAATTCACCGTTTCCAAAATAGCGCCAATTTCAAAATCAAGAATTTTCATTTTTTTTAATACCACCACACACTCTTAGCCAAGAGAACGTCATCCCAACGCCAACAATACCTCGTTCGTTAAAATCCGATCATGCGTTCGGGAGATATCGGCAATGTTTATATGAAAGTAGGGGGATAAGCGGAACGAACACTACCACACTACTATCAGTTTTTATGCTAGAGACTTGAAATTTATTTTGGTAGTAGAGGGGGTAGCGACCAATCATTTACGTCAAACAAACTTTTTTGTAAACTTCCTAGTTTCCAAAATATAGGAATTTCAAAATTGGACTGTTTTCAAATAAACATAAAAAAAAGAAAAGTTTTATTATAAAACTAAAGGACATATAGACCATTCGTTAGAACCATGGCACAACGTTCTATCATGTTTGGATTTTAAACTATCGCCTAGTTTCAAAAACAAAAATTTTAATTTCTTTTTTTGAAAATATAACGAGTGGTCTATAGCAAAGGGGACGTCAGCTGGAGTCCAATGACACCTCATTTGTCAACATCCGACCATGGGTTCACCAGATATCGGCTTGGACTCACGCGGTGGCCATGACACACGTTAGAACCCGTCGTACCCCCCTACTAATATTATTATCAGATAATATATTATACATGTGCCAATTTTGAAATAGCTCCCATTCATACCTTCCAAGATATCCAACATGGAGCTCAATTTTCAATTGCGTTTTTCAGCAGTTGGTAGCACTGACATCACTTTCAAATATGGCCGTGAGATATTCAGGTACAGATCTTTACTCCTACCAAATTTTGTTTCGATTGCTGCAGCCTTTTAGGAGTTGATACGGGACACACACACACACAGCCAGACAGACAAACAGAAGGACTGACAGAAGGACAGACAGACAGATGCACATTTGCCCGGATCGATCTCATAAGTCTACTTTTTCCTCATTTTTGCAAAATGTGAAAAGTACTAATAATTGAGAGTAACACAGCACTTTTATTCAGAAGGTAATTTATACTTTTTGGTGAAATAACATTGTAACAGATCTGTTTTCCATACAATTGGATATTGTAAGCGCATCTCTATATTGAATGATAGTTTCAATTACTCACAAGTTTTTTATTCAATAGTCATCTTCTGATGCTGACCTCACTGTGGTTGAAACTAGTCCTAGTACATTAAATAACTAATAATAATAAATGTATTGACTATTGGAGGTTTTATTTAATACCATTTACATTTCATTAAATATTGTTAATAAGGACCATTTGTTTCTGATATGGTTAACTATATATCTATACATATTTAATATTCTCTCATAAATATCACTATAGAGCTGGCGGGCTGGCATCCGGTTGTAAAAACTGTTGCCCCATAGGGACTCATATCTACTCCTCCCTAACCCACCAGAAACAGGAAAATAATAAGGGTAGATATATATACACACACAGCTTATTTAACTATCAGAAATGAGAAAAATCTGTAACACGGATTTCCTAATGCCTACATACAAATGAAAGTAAAGCTGATACATATCACCGGCAAGCAATAATGACTTTACTGTGTTCGTATCCCTTCTTTTCGTTATGTCTGGTTCAAAACTGCCAGCTTGAAGTAGACATAAACTCCCGCTGAACATTATAACTAAAGCTCAATGTCCTCGGCTTGGGCATAGCTACTTCAACTTCAAATACAACATTTGGCAAAAACATATTTCCGTGCTCATCTAGGCATTCGAGACTTGCTATAAGGAAGAGAATAGCTTACGAAGTATTGCATGTCCTCCATCGATATATATTCATGTACTTACCATTAGTTTCTTAATGTGGTTATTGACTAATCTCTTACTCTTACTTCATATCTGCAGGTATTCTGTTAATTAGATATTGTTTTATGGGGTGGAACTATGAGGTCATCTGTCCCTAAAGGCGAGTAAAAGTGACAAGCCAAGGAAGACTATTCGAGGCAATTGTGGAGACAGTCAAAACCATCTCCCATCCAATTCCCTAATGACGGGGCCACTTCCCTTTTAAGAATACTGAAACTTAATCGACCACGGAATATTTTGTATACCTAAACCATTACAATATTGTAATTTATTCATAAAAAATACAAAGTAATCATCAGGTAACTAATACAGCCTGATTGTGCTAAGGATATGCTGGCGTTACAAGATGTTTAAAAAAATATATGATAAAATGGTCCGGCTAGCACAAAAACAAATTGCCAGTCTTTCGCCCCAGTGTACCATTGGCTCGTTAATGGGTATGGTACACCTTACCAAGACGCGTGTCAACTTTATACTGAAAAGGGTACAGTCGCCACGAGCAATGCCAAAGTACTACGATAGTCAAACTCTCTTTCACCAAACATAACCTTACCTCGGTGTCCGTATTGAGATAGAATGTTCCCGAAAGAAAACATGATGTTAGTTTTCTCCATTTGAGCTAATCATTTTTAACAAAATATGAAAAAAAATCCACCTAGCTCAAAAACAATTGCCAGCGTTTTGCCCCAGTGTACCATTGGGCTCGACAGTTGGTATGGTACACTAACTTAATTACAATATGAACTTTTCACCTAATATTGAGAATTAAGATCTAGTTATGAACGCCGGCCGTGAATGCCTAAGCTGTTATATAAGGTCTATCATACAATAACTCAGTGAATAGAGCAACGGCAAATATAGAGGGAGGTCCTGTGTTTGAGTCTAGCACTACTCGGACAATATAATGCTTTACCATCCAACTAGAGTATTCTGCTTTCTAGTCCATACACAGCCTTACAGCAGACAGCTTCTATTTGGCATAAGTATGGTCTGAATACACAAATTTGTAATCCCTAAATAGCATTTGCCAGAAAACGATGGAAATCAGGTCATGTCCTTTATAAGATGCAACAAATAGTAACCCAATAAGATGCTTACCTCTTTCGAATCTCCACCACTTACTAAAGATGGTACTTCTGTTTTGCAAGGAACAATCTCTGGTATGGAGAATTCCTCTATCTTAATATCCTCAGGGAGATCAGTGTCACAAACACGTTCCTTTACATAGGTGGAATTAAATCTTCCACAGGTTTCCATTACATTGAATACCTTCCAAATACAATGCATAACACAAGACCTAGGTAAGAAAGTTTGTACAGAATGGTAGCTAGTTTGGTATATAAATTATATAAATGTAGGAAATTGTACCACCAAAACTATTTTGTTTATGTGCGTGATAGGAGCAGTGGAATTAAATATTCTGAGTAAATAACTTGCATAGGGATTCGTTTTGTGCAATTTCTTGGCTTGCATTTTCTGCGAGTTTGTATGATTTGAGTGGACGTTACGAGAATAGTGTAGGGTAATTTCTTTGAGAAGTATAATTCTTAGATTTTTGGATTTAAAATTGAATGGCTCTTCAAATATGATCAGGGTCACACTCTCCTATTAACCAAAAATAAAACATGCTTTTAGGGAACCGAAGACTGTTATCGAAACTTAACAATGGTATCAATCCGTTATATAACAGTATTAAAGTCATTGTACTTAATAATCTCATGTGAATTTCTTTCGGGATTAGTGATACACCCGTTACAATTAGGTACAATCAAGTTGCCCGACTGAGAAGCCTTACATGTCAATTGAGTATCACTCTTCAATAAAATTACTAAACAAGGAATGGAGAAACCCAGGTAAGGTAATAAGGCCATTCATTAGGGATACGAAAGCGAAAGAAGAGAAAAAATACCAAGATGGTTAGACACTGGAAATGATGAGTCATAAAGTGAGTCGAAAGAAGGGATCACCTTATAGGATTTGATTAGTTTCCAGACACATGTTGTGGGCACTGTTGTGAACCATAATCCGTCAATAACAATTCCTCTGCCGTCTAGGTAGGCTCTTACCTTGCCGAAAGCACAAAACCCAACCAATGTTCGCCCTTCTGTTGTATCAATCCATTGGACTAGAGACGGTTCCCTGCTAGCATACTCAGCTATATCTCTAACACACCTTCATATGGAACAGAATTATAAATTAACTTTTAGTACCTACGCTTTTAAGAAATTTCACCATTTCACATCCGCTAGATGGCAGATATGTTACTCGGGATCGTGATATTACATTCTTTCTGCCAGGCTGATCGAAATGCTCTAATTCATATGCAGTCTACAACGGTCCATGTGAAGGTGATGGAATAGCAGGGCTGTCCTTCTCGAGATTAAGAAGACAGTAAAATCAACCTTTATCTTTTACAGGGTACTTAAGACATTATCAATATTTGACTCCTTTACTCCCTGCTTCACTATTACCTTATAGAATGAAATACTCTTGCTATCATTCAGGAAATTATTTAATCATGGCCGCCGATTTGTTAATCTGATCTAGATAATCACTAGCATGAGTTTCCTGGCAAACGATAATGGAAAAATCAATACCCAACTTACGTGCACTGGTTCTAAAATATAAGAATCAATTTAACACAGTGACAGATTTAGCAAAACAACGAACATATTACTTAGGCTGATTTTACTAAGACTAAATTGGGCACATTAATATTATGAAATGTAGATGAGAAAGGGAAAGAGGAGAGGGCCCCACTTACAGTCACCAGCTGTAAGCTCATGAATGTGTACAGCCCTTGCAAGGGAATATTATCAATGTCAATCTTATGGTTTTGCTGAAAGTATGCCATTATGTTGGTCATACCTCAAAGAAAAGATGGTATTTTATCCCCCAGACACAAAAACCATCCACAGAGAGGATGAAGGAACGCAAAACAGACATGGAGCTGCGCATGTGAAAGGCCTTACCACCTTCTCATGTCCTCTCCAACCCATTTCTTTACTATAAACTTTCCCTCAGCAGCCTATGTACAAAAGTGTATTTCGAAACTAACATCACAGATGTCTTCAGGATCTAATCAATATTAGTGCAATGCTTCAACACGTTGGGAAAATTTACATTTGTGTTATCCTCCTGTGGGTGTCCCCCAGTGAGTACCATAGAATGTGGGCTACACACATCTTATGAAAAGTAGATGGTAACATCATGTGAAGGAGGAGGTAAATTAGGGTAAATTAACAGCGGGTAGATAAAACAGGCAAGTAAAGAGAGAAACTGAATAAACATCTAATACAATCCGGATGTGAATGTCCACAAAAAAGATGGAGAAGAGGAGCACTGTATAAGTAGGCAGAAGCAACGTCGGGCTCTACCCAGACCTGTCGGTTTCAAAAACTTTCCTTCTACTGTAGTTGTGGCACGTTAATGTTCAGATTCTGTGTATTCACATGAGCCATCTAAAATAAGAATATTCACAAATTATTCCAGAGCATGTCACTCCACTAACTTGTCCATTACACCAAGAGTTGACGAAACCAACCTCCAATGGGGAGGCGTCATTGCTTATTGTAGCTGCTTGGAAAGTAAGGTATTCCATATCGAGTTTCGTTCGTGGCCATTTTGTCAAGAAGAAGCGGAAAAGAAGAGCATGTGAAGATAATTATTAATTTGAAATATGATTCCTGATGGCCGAGTTAGAATCTAAACATTGTTTTAGCTGGTATGAAACTTGCCTTCGCATCGCAGCCTTCCCTTTGCACCTCTAGCTGATAAGAAATAGGGTACACAAACAGCAGCGCATTCATTTAAGGGCAATCATATCTTAAATGCTTCATATAATTCAGATTCAACATGGCACCGGATGGAGGCTAAACTCAAATAGTACCCAGAGTGCCAGAAGACTGAGTTTGCTGTATCAATACATCATCATGAACTAATATTAGGTGTTCTTATAGAAAACAAGACTGAGTTATCCAAACTTCCAAATAATATTTAATCTAAAACTCATTCGCATTATTATCAGAGAGGTAATGCAGAACCTATATTCATCTGTATTCGCTGTTCCTCTTTTACAGCTATGAGCTATTTTGATCTTAAATATATTACCAGCCTTGCCCTGTAGATTATCGGAGGCCAACTGCTCATTTGTTTCCTGCGAAGTATGATCCATTGTAAAATATAAAGATACAATATGAGTATTAAGATACCGTACGTGTAAAATTAATAGTAAACTTAAACAGATCCTGGCTATCCTACCATTTACTATTAAGTCACTGTCATTCACATACCACATAGGAATAGAATTCCAACTTACAATGTTCAGGAATTCATCCGAATTGGACAAGCATTCTGGCTCACGCTTGATGAAAGACTGTCCCTCCATTATGTTCACGAAACTAAAAAAGAGAAAGGCACTCAATAGATAAGGACCGTACATAAGGCAGTACGCCAAATAAGTATCATTATTAATACATCAACTGAGGTAGCTTCTAACCTCCTAATGTATGGTAACACCTGTTGTCCGAATATAACCCTCGAGAAGCACAGAAATAAGGAGTACTGTATTTGTCAACAACAGTAAAACTAATGAATATAACGCTCAACTTGCAACCAGTTACTTGAAGTATTCGAATTGAAGTTGAACGTCACGATCGTAGTATTCTTTAATAGTTTTCGATGCGGTTGGTTACATTAAATGAGGACTTGATGGCGAGTTCTTGTAGAGAAGTAAAATAGTTCCCGCATACCGTTTCCCTAATCCTATGTAGCCTTGATACACCTAAATTGAAGACAGGCGGATTACATAATAATATTGTCAGGCAATAAAGTACATAAAAAAAACTATCCACACGTTTAATTAGGCTATTCGAATGTGAACATTGTTTACTGCAAGAGTACCAAACAGGCATTCATAATTTGTCACTGAATGCATGCTCCTTGAGCTACGAGACGCCCAGCTCAAACTAGAAACATTATCGCCTTATAAAACTAATATAGGGGTAATATGTACTAAAAAGTATATTGGCGTCATAATTCTGTTTCTACTCGGATGTCCACACTTAATTCCGCCGTATAACACGTAATCATAACCCAAGTTTTGTCATGTCCCTACAGAACATTTATTTCCAGTCTTGCAACATGGACGAATTACTATTTTTTTTTAATTCAATACTAATATCTTGCCAAAATGTATAACAAAGGTACTAATTTCACTGATGGTACACGCCAATTACTGGTACCGAGGATACATGAGCGTTAAGAGAGAATTATAAGACTAGAAACAGTTCACACTAAACGCTCAAGAGGACAATGGTCGTAATATTCACTGTAATCATTAGTATCCGTTTGAAAACACGTAAATTCTAGCTATTGTACCTGGCGTTCCCCAAGAGGGGTCTTTCAAATATACGTGCCAAACGATGACTAGTTCTCCTTGCGTCTGATATTACTCAAGTGCAATATTTAATCACTGTAAATCTGTAATCGAATTGTGTTGTCGAGTGCACTAACTTCGCATATAAAGCAACAATTATAGTATACAGTGTTGTACTTGTACAATTCCTCATGGACCTAGGGCTGTCTATCCTAAATGATGAACACTCACACTCCACACTCTCATGTACACTTATACTCGCTCTCTCTGGGCGCGGCCCGTGAAGTATGAATACTGATGGCACGAACAAGGGGGTCAGTTGATCGTCTCAGATTTTCCTTCGTTGCGACCTGGTTATCGCGAAATTGGCTGTGGCAACTTATGTAAGTAAGAAACAAAAAAGCTTATGTGTAGTCGAAGAATGTAAAGGCTTCCATGTCTGATGAAGGATAATACATGTATGTAGTGTTGAAAAAAGTATTTTGCTGAAGTCATATTGAAGAAACACTATGGGACAGAATAGACTTGCGGCATTAGCCTCATTTTCAATCGAACGACAGCTTCTAGGTGAACTTGAAAAACAATAATTTAACTTATAAATAAAGGAACGTCAAAATTAATTAATATGATGCTTTTAAGAGCCATCCATGTCAAAGGGCGACCTCTTGCATTTAATGCATATCGTAGAGCCTGTTGATTAATGTTGAAATGTGTACTTCATAAAGGAAGTGATTCACGTGTTGTTTTCTTCTGCGTCGAATGCTGGGGTTGTTGATCTCTGATCTACAGTCTGTCTTTATGCTTCATGTTCGAACATTAGCAATTTAATGAAATATTTCAAATGGTTCTCTGATGATTCTATTTGAAATGAAAATCCACAGCCTGCTTCCAGTCTCCGACCGGTTCTGGAATGGAATGAATGAAGCCCCCATCTAGCGGCGAGGATATGAACTGTGCCGGCTGCCGAGGCCTGATGCACTCCTCTAGGGCAATGATTAAATGAATGACAGATGAAATGAAATGATGGTGGAGAGTGTTGCTGGAAATAAATTTTTGACAGGGAAAACCGGAGTACCCGGAGAAAAACCTGTCTGCCTCCGTTTTGTCCAGCACAGATCTCACATGGAGTGACCGGGATTTGAACCACGGACCCAGCGGTGAGAGGCCGGCGTGCTGCCGCCTAAGCCACGGAGGCTCTGATGATTCTATTTATATTATTTTATTATAAGTCAAATTAAATATTGATTTCTTTGAGGGAACGCCCATGGCCAGCGGTGTGCATGGATGAATGATTGGGTTATAACACATTAGCATTATTGTTAGCACACACTACCGGTACCTACAGCCACCACAATAACACAGGTTATCACACAAATTCCACACACACCTAAGACCTTGTTGTCGCAGCCCCTAAGATAAACAACAAAACATTATTACCTACCCTGAATATATAAGCACGAGCCACTACTGGTGAGGGCAAAAAGCAGCTTGTCTCTCTCATCCCCCTCTTCTCGATTCCCGCGCATATGAATTAAGTGGTTACTTCTTCCTACTGCCGGGTATTCCCATTCCATTGAAGAAAATTGTGGATGCCTAAAATATCGTCATATATCACGAATTAATATTTACGATACATCGTCAGAGGAGCCCCGACCTTCTGAATTATTCTTGCCAAAAGGTCACTTTTAGTAATTTTCTAATAATGTGAGATTCCCGAGTGTCAAATCATTGAATTTAGGCATTTCTGTGCATTAAACTGTACTGATTTCGCCCAGAACTTCGTCAAATTCGGCGGCGTAAATAGTTTGAAAATCAAGATATTATTAGTGTTTTATGAGTAGGTGTATTGCAGCTTTAGAGGTTAGCGTGCGCGCTTCTTTTTCTTAATTTCTGATTTAATTAGCAAAATAATAACTCAACGGAGCCGAAGATATCTGAAATGATCGAATTAGGCGACAAATCCTATATGACTTACACGAGTGTACGCATGTAAAGAAAGTTTCTACATAGTTTGTTGTCGAACTGGTAAGGGTGTAATGTCGAGGAGTGGAGTTCGGAAATTATTAAACCAGGTTAGATTCCGATTTCACACATATGAATTGATGCTGTTTTGTTCAAGGCGACAAGGGTGATTGTCTTGCAGTTAACAGGTAAAATAAATTAAATAATATAATAAGAGCAAAGCGCGAAATTATAGCGTATTTTATTTATAGATAGTTTTATTAATTCCATTTGATCAAATACAAGTATACAATGCATTTTTCATATAGGACACGTCAGAATTTACATCTATAAAATAAAAGTACTAATAGGTAGCCTATGTACAGTAATACTAATACTATAACTATTTATAACTTATTATAATAACAGATCTTAAGAGATACAATCTTATTGGACAACTATTTACACCTTATTCTATTATCATAATATGAAAACTTAATTCTATAAATACAACAACTTACAGCTAGGTATTACAATTAAAATAGAAAAGTAAAATATAATTTTAGATTTCATCGCTCCTATACGCTAAGATATTCAACTACAGAGTAAAAACAATGGCACTGCAGATAAGCTTTCAACATTCTATCAAAGGTTTTTATTTTTGGGGCAAGTTTTATATACTGGGGTAGTTTATTGTATATTTTAACTCCTTTTTGATATTTGCTTGTGTATGTGAAATATGAATGTTTTGATTTTGTCTTGTGTTATGCCTATGAACATCATTGTTTGTTTTAAGAAAATATCCTTATTTATTAAATTCTTTTTACAAAACATAATAATAATAAT
This sequence comes from Meconema thalassinum, assembly GCA_946902985.2. Classification (NCBI taxonomy): domain Eukaryota; kingdom Metazoa; phylum Arthropoda; class Insecta; order Orthoptera; family Tettigoniidae; genus Meconema; species Meconema thalassinum. Next base: position 1,506,873 of record CAMPQE020000024.1, read on the forward strand.
AATGCATTTTATAATGCATTTTATTAATCCCTTAACGAGTCAAGGACTCATATACAAAGGAATTGTACAGTTTTATCTTGTTGGCGACAAATTACAATACAATGTTTAGTTTACAAAGTTTTCAGTATGAAAATATATACAACATTTTGTAGCTTTCATAAGTTTTTGTACACAATATGTTCTTCTTTTGTCTTCTCAGATTATGAAATTTCTTCAAACTGACATTTTATAATCATTGCACATAAACTGTTTCAGCCTCCTTTTAAAGATTGGTAGGCTAGGTGCAATTTTTATATTTTCTGGTAGTCCATTGAATTTTACAAAGGCACTATACTTAATGCTATTACTGCCATATTGTTTGGAATTGATATGGAAAAGTGTTATGTCATCTGCATGTCTAGTTTTGTAAGCGTGTAAATCAGATTGTTTAGTGAAGTTTAAATTTGTGTGTATTCTGTTGTGTAGGATTCGGTATATTAGGACATTTGATTTGATTTCTGCATTTAGGGCTACTGGTTGAATTTTACTCGTAATATAAAGGTGTTTGGTTGGTGTTAAAAAAGGGTAGTTATAAATATTTCTTATGGCTCTATTCTGAATTACCTCAATTTCCTTTTTTAGGTAATTTGAGCATTTTATCCAAATTGTATTCAAATATTGTAAGTGGCTATGGATTAAGGAAAAATACACTTTCCTGAGTAGATATTTTGGGATATAGTAGCTCAATTTTTTTATCATCCCAGCGGCAGGTGATATTTTTTTTACTAATGCATCTATGTGCTTTTGCCAGGAGAGATTTTCATCTATTATTAAGCCTAGGTATTTGACAGATGAGACCCTTTTAACTGCTTTTCCATTCAGCATTATATTCTGAGTGATGTCTAACTTTGTTCTACGCTTTGATATTATTAAATAATTTGTTTTATCTTCATTTATTATTAATTTATTTGACTGGGTCCAGCCAAGTATGGTATTCATGTCCTCCTGCATGTGTGTAATCAGCGTGTTGGTGGTGTACGCATTGTAAAAGATGCTTAAGTCATCTGCAAACAACGTTATATTACCATGAAAACGGAGTGTTGCTATGTCATTAATATATACTAAGAAGGGGGAAGGACCCAGTATTGATCCTTGGGGCACACCATGGGTAATATTAACTTCCTCACTTCTGTAGCCATTTATTTCAATATACTGCTTACGATTAGATAGGTAATTTTTAAACCATGTCCAAGCTACTCCTCGGATGCCTGCTTTATCAAGTTTCCCTAAAAGAATTTCATGGTCAACAGTATCAAACGCCTTTCTCAGGTCTATGAAAAGGCCACTCGCTGTCATCTTATTGTCTAAGACATCCTGCAAGTTAGAGATAATATCAATTGTGGCTATTTCTGTGCTTGAGTTTTCTCGGAATCCATATTGCCCTTTGTAGAAGTAATCATTTTTATTTAAGAAATTAACAATTCTGTTTTTTACTACTGTTTCGAGTACCTTGGATATGGGTGGGAGGATGGAAATGGGCCTGTAATTGTCCGGATTGCTTTTGTCACCTCCTTTATAGACTGGTATGACTCGTGCTATTTTTAGATCATCAGGCACCAGACCAGTCTCTAACGATACATTTATTAAAGTAGTTAGTGGGCTACTTAGCATGTCAATGGAGTTTTTTAACAATTTCACTGACATACCATCTTTGTCTTGGCTACTTTTCATTTTAAGGCTTAATATAATATTGCGAATTTCCATCTCATTAGTCGGGGTCATAAATATGGAATCTATGTTGACATTAATTTCATTAACTTTCTTCCCTGGGGGGATGTTTATGGCTAATTTGTGTGCTATGTTTATAAAGTGAGTGTTTAGAGCATTGCAAATATTTTCTTTTCCTGTGAAAGATTTACCGTCGATTATTATCTCACTGGGACCATCTTTGTTTTCAGTTGTGCGGTTGTAGATCATTTCATTGATTACTTTCCAAGTATCTTTTATGCTATTGGCATTCAATGTTAATTTGTGTTCATAGTATGAGGATTTCAGTTTCCGTTTTAAAGCTGTCACTTTGTTCCTACATATTATGTGCTCTTCTTTTAAGAGGTTATTGTTTCTGTGAATGCTAGTTTTAAGTTTAGCATGTAGTAGGTCCCTTTGTTTTATTAGTTGAATTAATTCTGTTGTTATCCATGGGTTTTTGTGGTTCTGGTGTATTTCCCTCAAAGGTGAGTCAGTGTTTTCTTTGTTGGGTGTCTGTGTCAAGATTTTGTGTTTCATGGCGATGTAAGTTTCGTTTAGATCATCTAAGCAGTCTATTTGATTGAGATCATTAGAGAATTTGTTTTTGTTCATGTACCGGTAATTTTTACTCACGTTTTTTGAACTAGACCTTTGCTTGTTGGGGGCGTATTTAAATGTCATGTTCGAGATTGGGCTTTTGCCTGGATAGTAGTTTGACCAGAAAATCTCAGTTACAAGAATATTATGATCACTAATATCACTATTTATATTGCTTATTCTGTAGGCATATTTACAGTTATTAGTGGCCACCTGATCAAGGAGTGTACTTGTTGATTCACTTATTCTTGTTGGATAGCGAGTATTGCCTTGTGTGAAACCATAGCTTGATAGTAGATTGAGGTATGATTTGGTTACATTATTTTTGTTTAATAAGTTAATATTTGTGTCACCAATGCATAAGGAAAGATTGGCATTGTTTTTCGAGAGAATGTGCTCTAAAGATTGCATGAATTTTGTTGCGTTATTTATGTTTGGATTATATACTGCAATTATATTAATAGTATGCAGGTTATTGAAACGAACAGTATCATTTCTTATGAGCTCTAACTGGATCAAGCTATGGTTACTCTCAACTAGGTTAAGAACTTTTGTATTCCATTTTTTGTGGACATAAACTCCCACACCTCCACCATCCTGAATGTCTCTGTGTACAAATGCAACAGAATAGTTGTTTAGGTTGAAGTATTTAGCTTCATTACTTTTTACCCAAGTCTCGGTTACCACTATGACATCTAGATTTTCCACAATATGTATTAGTATCTCGATATCTTCTAGTTTATTTTTTAGGCTTCTGCTATTCACGTAAAGACACTTGATTTGGCTAACCTCATTTTTAGTGTCTGCTATGTAGTCGTGGATACAGTCATATTTACGCTCATCAATTGATGAGTGTAAGTCAACATCAACTAGTAGGTCCATGTCTTGATTCATTCTTATTACTGTGAATGGGATACTTTCAAAGATATATGCTCCGATCAGGGATGAATGATCAAGTCATTGTCAATATGTATGACGTCCTTTTATTTATCAAAAATTAAACAGCAAGTATCATCAAAAGGCGCCTGGCAAACAAAGAAATAATACAATAATGGTTTACGCTCTCAGTTACAAACTTCTTCTATTATTATGAACATTTTGTAAACTTAAGGTGTGCTTACATACAACATATAACCTCATTCAAATACAAGTTGAAAAATACATATTAGATAAGTCGACAATATCATACCATTTGACTCTACAGCATAACACATGTTTATGAGTTATCAAAAACTTCCCTACATTCAATATAGATACAATTTTGATGGCTGATGGCTTCAGATTTCACAGACAATATCTTACACATACATTCCGCCATTAGCTGTACATCTTCTTCTGATTTAAAACAATTGCCAACTTATAAAAGTAAAATACATTTTTGATCACATTGTTGCCAACTTAGATTTACAGTAGAGGTTATAGTCAGTTGTAAACATAATTAAATTTCAACACTAATATATTCAACTACAGAGTAATAACAATGGCACTGCAGATAAGCTTTCAACATTCTATCAAAGGTTTTTATTTTTGGGGCAAGTTGTATATACTGGGGTAGTTTATTGTATAATTTAACTCCAGTGTGAAAAGTTCCTTTTTGATATATGCTTGTGTGTGTGTGTGAAATATGAATGTTTTGATTTTGTCTTGGATTATGCCTATGAACATCATTGTTTGTTTTAAGAAAATATCCTTATTCATTAAATTCTTTTACAAAACATAATACTTTCAAAGATATATATACAGGGCAGAGGGAGAATTTTTAAATCTTTAAACAGAGGTCTATATGATTCTCTAGTGTTTACATTCGCCATAATTCTGATCGCCCTCTTTTGTATCCTAAACGTGCTTAGTACATCTGGCGACATACCCCAAAATATGACCCCATATCTTAAGTATGAATGGAAATAAGCAAAATAAGTATTTCTTAATGTGTGCATGCTAGTGCAGGTTTTCGAAATACGTAACGCAAAGCACATCGAGTTCAGTTTAGTATTCAGATATTGTATATGTTTATTCCATTTCAAGTCATGTTGTATCCATAGTCCTAAAAACTTTGTTTCTGATTTATTTTCTATTTGATGACCATTTAATGTTATATTGGGCTTCACAGGATTCCTATTCTGTATAGTGTGGAAATTTAGACATACTGTTTATTTATAGTTGATTATGAGGCGATTATCTTGTGACCATTTGGTTAACTCTCCTGTAACGGAGTCAGCAGACTGCTGTACGACCTGTTTAGTTTCACCTTTTATTACGAGTGTTGTATCGTCCGCAAACAAAATTTCCTTATGTGAATGAACGTTCTGTGTTATATCATTGATTTATAGAAGGAAGAGTAGTGGGCCAAAAAACCGATCCCTGGGGTACTCCAAATTTAATAATTCCCTCATTGGACAATGTTTCATTAAGTAATTTGGTTCCATCATGCTTGTGTCTCAAGCTTACTATTTGTTTACGCCTTGTTAAGTGAGACTCTATCCATTTATTAGCTAGACCTCTAATACCATAGTGACTTAGTTTTGTAAGGAGGATTTTATGGTCAACAACATCAAATGCTTTCGAAAAATCCAAGAATAGGCCAGTTACATGTTCCTTATTGTCAATTAATTTCAGTATACTATTAATACATTCATAAATTGCTGTCTGTGTAGATTTTTTCCGTTCTGAATCCATGTTGTGAGTTTGATAATATTTTATTTTTTTCTATAAAACTCATCAGTCTCCTATACATGATTTTTTCCACAATTTTTGCGATACCAGTTGGTATGGTTTATTTACTCGTGTCAGGAACAAAAATATTACATAACAAACTATGTACAAAATGGGCAAAACAATGGCAACAATTGAACATTTAAGGTTCTAAATAATGCATGACCAATATTTTGCCATGTCACGTCCATTTGGTGTAGCCTTCACCAGATCCTCCATGGTGCACAGTATAGGACACAGACTGCACTGAAGCAGATGACCCATAGTCTGTTCTTCACCGCATTCACAAAGGACCGGGTCGCAGCAAAAAACCCATTTTGAAGGTTGGACTTGGATCTGCCAACACCAGATCGCAATCTGTTGAGAGACTTCCAAGTTGTCCATGCCTCTGTATGTCCTGCTGGGAGCCTTTCAGATGGAAACATCCACTGGGTAATGTGGGGGCTTCTGGTCAACCAAGATGTAATCCTCAAAACCTGAGGTTTGTCAGTTAGGCACTCAGTTGTGTGAAGAAAGCTTCTTCTGGACTTCAGTCGAGAGTGGGCTGGTTGAAGGCTAAACAATGGATGTGCTTGAGACACATCAACCCTAGATCTCTCACATTTAGCTGCAATTTCTCTTCTGATATCTGGGGGTGAAATGCCTGCTAAACAATACAGTTTATCACATGGCGTGGGTCTCAGGAAGCCAGTGATAAGTCTACACGTTTCATTTAATGCAGTATCAACCTGCATGGTATGACACGACCTATACCACACAGGACATGCATATTCTGCTGCAGAGTAACAGAGTGCTAAAGCAGTGGTTCTTATTGTTTGAGCTTGAGTCCCCCAGCTGGTACCAGATCCAATGTAATCCCTAAGTATTTGGGATTCGCACAGTGATCCAACAGCATGGTAAGGTAATAGGACGATAGTAATCTAATTCATCTTTTGAACCGTTTTTGTGCACTGAAATTACTTTTGATAACTTCAAAATATCCGGGTAAGTTCCTGAGAGAATTTAACTGTTTATTAAGTGTGTAAGTGGATTTATTATATTTTCTGTACATTTCTTTAAAATTGCATCTGGGATGCCATCAATGCCAGCACAAAATTTATTTTTTAGCTCTTTTATAACTATTCTTACCTCTTCACTTGTGACATAATTTATAAATAAAGAATCACTACATATATTTATTTTATTATTAGAATTTAGTGTATTTACCTTCGATTTATTTAATCATTTTTGTGGAATTTCCAGAAAATGGTCATTGAAAGTGTTTGCTATTCCCTCTGGATTATTAATCACTTCATTATTTCGGGTCAGTGTAATGTTCCTTTGTATTTTAGCAGATTTTCCAGTTTCTTTCTTTATCACGGACCACATAGCCCTGTTTTTATTAGATGACTAGCTGTTACCCGCGGCATCGCCCGCAATTACATTTGGAATTCTGTTATAACATTAGTTAAATAGATAGATAAGCATGGATCCTAGTGGAAAATAATTCTATCACCTGAAACCAAAAATGCATGGGACGAAAAAAACATCAAAATATCATGTTGGTTTTGGACCCTAAAAGACGTGAAAAATATAATAAAAGTATTAGAAAACTATTTTTTGAAATTTCATTTGAATAAATTTTTATGTCATTCCTGGGACTTTGAAAATTCCGGCCAAAAAGTACAAAATCATTAATAACTCCGTAAGTATTCGTCGTATGATGAAATAGCAAGAGACAAAAAAGATGTAATGTGTTATTGTCTACAACATAGGCCATGCATAATTTTACACACAGACATATTACGTTTCCACCCCCCCATAATTTCACCCCCTCCCCATGGGCCCCTTAAATTGGATTTATGAAAAAACGGTCCAACACCTGTTTAGTTATTTTCTATGCTCATTTTTTTCGGCTGAGTTCCAAACTCCTCGCCTATGTCGTTTAAGAGATACACGCTCCGTTAGGAATCCTTCAACCCCCACTTTTCACCCCTTTCACCTCATAATAAACACCACATCGAAAAACCCTCAGACACGTTTGTTCTTATTTTTAATGATGAGTTTATATGCCGAGTATCACATCCCCCAATGAAACCAATCGGGAGATATTGCTATTCAATGAAATGCAGGTCTACCCCCTTAACACCCCTTTAGAACCTGAATATCCAAAAATCCTTTCTTAGTGGGCGTTTGCGGCCCTTGAGGAAGCCGCATACCAAATTTCATTCCAATCCGTTCGGTGGTTTCCGATATTTCGTGATGAATGAATCAGTCAGTGGTATTTGAGCTTTATGTAGTAGAAGATAGGCATTAGTCCTAGTGGAAAATAATTCTATCACCTGAAACCAAAAATGCATGGGACGAAAAAAACATCAAAATATCATGTTGGTTTCGGACCCTAAAAGACGTGAAAAATATAATTAAAGTATTAAAAAAAATATTTTTTGAAATTTCATTCGAATCAATTTTTATGTCATTCCTGGGACTTTGAAAATTCCGGCCAAAAAGTACAAAATCATTAATAACTCCGTAAGTATTCGTCGTATGATGAAATAGCAAGAGACAAAAAAGATGTAATGTGTTATTGTCTACAACATAGGCCATGTATAATTTTACACTCAGACATATTACGTTTGCCCCCCATAATTTCACCCCTCCCCATGGGCCCCTTAAAGTGGATTTATGAAAAAAAACGGTCAAACACCTGTTTAGTTATTTTTTATGCTGATTTTTTTCGGCTGAGTTCCAAACTCCTGGCCTATGTCGTTTAAGAGATACACGCTCCGTTAGGAATCCTTCAACCCCCACTTTTCACCCCTTTCACCTCATAATATACACCACATCGAAAAACCCTCAGACACGTGTGTTCTTATTTTTAATGATGAGTTTATATGCCGAGTATCACATCCCCCAATGAAACCAATCGGGAGATATTGCTATTCAATGAAATGCAGGTCTACCCCCTTAACACCCCTTTAGAACCTGAATATCCAAAAATCCTTTCTTAGTGGGCGTTTGCGGCCCTTGAGGAAGCCGCATACCAAATTTCATTCCAATCCGTTCGGTGGTTTCCGATATTTCGTGATGAATGAATCAGTCAGTGAGTGAGTGAGTGGTATTTGAGCTTTATATAGTAGACTAGCAGAAGTACCCGTTCTTCGAACGGTGTTCGTTGTTAACACCAGACATTATCAATTGAGCTACTGTTGCAATGGTTAGCAGTTTGTCATTCCTTCAAGTTTATCAGAACGAAGTTAGTTTACTGGGAATATCACACACACACTGTTTATTTAAGGCCCTTAAAATGTAATTTTCGGAGACCCTTTATAGATTCCCGAATTTTGGGTCTCACATTGAGAAGCGCAACATATGCTTTGGTCGTCCTTCTAGGATAATTTTTATATTTCGCCTATTTTAGCATATATTGAGAAGTTTTTCTCTATATCCACCCTTCTAATGTATGAAAAGTACGGTGAAGAGTTTTATAAATGATTGGTGTATTGACTCTGATACCTAATTTTACGATACACCAAGCATCCGAACACGAGGTATAGGCGTACATAAAGATACACAGAAAGACAGACAGACAATTCTATTGTCTACAACATATTACCCAGATATCCAAATATGGGTATATCTACCACACAGTATCAAATAAAATCATCCTTACGATGAACGCGTATGTAGACAAAAAAAAAAAAAGGTAAAATGTGCTCTCAGACTAAATTCACCTAACGTGTACTTCCTGACGTGAAATACATTTGAAAGCCTTGTAGACGAAACGCAATACACGTCACATAAAAACTGGCCCTCTACGTTGTGCTAGGTGCCCATACACAGGAAGACCCCTTACATAAATTATAAAGGCTTGTGGTGCATGAAAATTCAGGTTCTTTAGCCTCAAATTGCCCAAATTCCTAAAAGCCGCAAAAAATGTTGGTTCAATTCAGGAATTTTTTAAAATAATGTTGCTGTTTGGAGAAATAATAGACCTTCTGTACTATATGTCGAACGTGAAAATTGCATGAAAAAATTCTAGGTTACCCCTTCACCCCCTTAATTGCATTGATGAATTATACGGTCTCCGTTAGTTCCGTGATAACCTTATAGCCATTTGCAAACTTTCACAGAAATGTAATAAATGGAGTGACATTCCTTCTTACAGAAATATAAGGAAAGTTGTATGCCACCCCTTGAGATAATGTTCTCATGGTTACCGATTTGCATTCCTTCATTAGTTTGTTAAATTAAATTAAATTAGTTTTCTGGGAATATTTCAGAAACTGTTGGCTTTAGAGCCTTATAATGTAGTTTTCGAGGACCCTTTAGGGCCCCCGAGTTTTGTTGCTGGCACCGAGGGGATTTATCTCTTCGTTGTACGCCATAATATAATACTAATAATAATATAATATAGGGAGAAATTATAACACCTATTTTTTATATTTTTAATTCAGCCAATGGCCATGTACTTTTCTTTTCAGGACGGGTCAGGGAAGGGATATTATCAGAGAGTGAAGCATTCACATCACGCATGAGCAAAATGGAAATGATCTACCATTTAACTAAGGACATCTATAAGAAAAGGTCAATATCCTTCAACTCAAAACTAAAACATTACTGCAGTGTCATCCGTCCGGAGGTCTTGCATGCTTCTGAATGCCTCACGATGAACAAAAAGGCTTGGTCGAGAAACTGGAGGACAAAGAAAGGAAAATTTTGAGAAAGATATTGGGTTCCATCAAAGACAATGGGGAATACAGAAGACGGCATAACCATGACCTATATACTCATGTGGAGAAGATAAGCAACGTCATCCGGAACAGAAGGTTACCATTTTTTGGGCATGTGAAACGAATGAGCCCAGCGAGACTGACCAACCGCAACATAACTTACTTTCAGGAGAGGAAAACAAAATGGGCCTGGTTCATTGAACTGGATAAAGATTTGAAAGAAGTGGGGATTTCACCAACAGACCAAGCTTGTAAAGGTTTACAAGAAAAACCGAAGCTGAAAACGGGAAAGATTTGGACCCAGGAACGGAAGGAAATCCACCGAGAACGAATGCGGGCGTACAGGGCAAACATCAAAGCCAGTAGGAGACGGTTGGAATGACGCGGTCCATAGATGGCCTATACGAAATGAATGAATGAATGAATGAATAATATGGGGATAGGAATATAATAGACCTGCCGTACCACTCCCGCAGGTGTAAATCGCGTGAAAAAATTCTGGAGTACCCCTTGATCCCCTTAAGCGCATTATACGTATTGATGAATTTTACGGCTTAATTTGGTTCCGTGATAACCTTCTAGCCGTTTGCAAACTTTCACACTAATGTAATTAATGGAATTGCATTGCGTCTTACAGCAATGAGAATCCGTTGGCATGGTTACTGGCTTGCATTCGTTCATTAGTTTATTCAATTAAATTAGTTTTCTGGGAATATCTCAAAAACGGTTGGTCTTCGGTCCTTAAAATGTGGTTTTCGGGGACCCGAGTTTTGTCTCTCACATTGAGGGGCTGAAAATGAGTTTTGTCTCGTCCTTCTACGCCTATTTCAGCATGTATTTTATGGGGGTAGGCCCCCTTTTATGAGAGGTACGGAGAAGAGTTACATCAATGATTAGTGTCGTGCCTCTGATGGATATCTGTACCAAATTTTACGTTGATACACCCAGCCGTTCTCGAGTTATAAGGGAACAAATTTGTCCACAGACAAACAAACAGACAGACAGACAAAAAAAATTATTTTCGCCTGCATCTATCATAAAACAGTCTGAAACGCGTAAACAACTCAAATTTCCGTAGAAATTCAGAGAAAAACACACACATTTTCATTTTTCTATATAGAGAGATCTACTGCACCGCTCGGTGTTGACCGTGTTTTATTGCACTGATTTTGGTTTTACTCGCTAACCGTTGTAGATATACGAAAAGTGATAAGGACCTTTCGGATAGAAAATTAAATGTTAAAGCTCATGTATACCATCAAAGGTTGGCTATTTCTTAGCGTTCTCTTTTTATTTGAAAAAGAAATATGAAATTTTGAAACCAAAGGGTGTAGTGACGTCACAAATGTCGGTTTTACTCGCTAACTGTTGGAGATACACGAAAAGTGATAAGGACCTTTCGGATAGGAAATTAAATTTCAAACCTCGTATGTGCCATCAAAAGTTTGCTATTTCCTACCGTTCTCTTTTTATTTGATATGGAAATATGAAATTTTGAAACCAAAGGGTCTAGTGACGTCACTAAAATGGTCGCCATTTTTAATAGTGCAAAATTTCGAAATCAAAAGTATCCTATATGTAAACCTGGTAAATCAGCTACATCCATGCAAAATTTTTATTTAAATCGGACCAGTGGTTCTTGCGTTAGTGAGTAACAGACAGACAGACAGACACACACCATCTCATTTTTAGCCAATTTTCAATTTTGAAAAAATAGGCTTATGAGATCACCTTTTGTCCGTGTGTGTGTGTGTGGTGTGTGTGTGTTCCCCCCTAATAAAATCTAAACGGCTGGAGCGATTTCAATGAAACTCAGTAAGTTCATAGCACTATTCCCTGCGACCTCAACCGTGCCCTTCAAATTTTGTTACGTCTCACCAATCCAACATGGCGGCTGTGCGAAATATTTCACTAGCATTCAATATCTACGAAACTATTACCGATGTCGCCCTGAAATTGTGTACGGTGATAAAGGGTACTACTTGAAGTTCACCTATGAGACTTTCAAAAACCTTGTGACTACAAAACCATCATGGCGGCCAAGCGAAATTGAGAATTTTAAATAGACTTTTCTCGCGATTTAACTATCCAAACGTAATGAAACTTGGTACAGCAAATGTTTATACACATTGTAATGCACTGAAGTCTAATTTAGTTCAATTGTTTACATAACCTCAAAATGGCGGCTGTGCGAAATATTTCACTGACGTTCTATATCTCCGTAACTATTACAGATATCACCCTGCAATTTTGTACGGTGATAAAGGGTACTGATACAAGTTTACCTATGTATATTTCATAAACCTGTAAAGTACAAAACGAACATGACGACCAAGCGAATTTGAAATATTTTAATAGACTTTTCTCGTGATTTAACTCTCTGAGCACTGTGAAATGTGGTACAGTAAATGATTTTGCAGATTGTACTGCACTGCCATCTAATTTAATTCAATTGTTTACATAACCTCAAGATGGCGGCTATGCGAAATTTTAAAATTATGTTTTTATTTCTTGTGTCGTAATCATGCGATCGAAGCGAAAGTTTGAATAATGAACCTAGGCAATAATTGTCCTTGAATGGTACATAACTCTATGGCCTATACATATAACAATCCTAAATGGCGAGCTTCAGAAATATTTAGACGGTTCTCAATATCTATGAATCTTTTACAGCAACCAAACTATTTTTTTTAATGTTCATTGAGACTATGAACATATGTTCACCTATAGGACTTTCAGTAACCTGGTGAGCACAAATCCATCATGGCGACGACGCGAAATATAAATATTTAAAAGGACGTTTCTCGCGAATTAACTATCCGAGTGCCATGAAACTTTGCACGTTAAATGCTTATACAAATGTTGATCCACTGGCATCTAATTTATTACAATTGCTTGCATAATCACAAGGTGGCTGCTGTGCGTAATTTTAGAATCTCGTTTTTACTTCTTGTTTCTAATCATGCGATTGCAGTTTGAATACCTCACGTACACAATAATCTTAATGTAATAGTACAAAAATTAAATCCAACCTGGCGACCATCTGAAATATTTAGACGGTTCTCAATATCTTCGAATCTGTTACAGCAATTAAACTGAAATTTTGTATGTTGATAGAGGCAATTAACATGAGCAGGATATATGAAATAGGCTGTATAGTTCTTCACGGAACTACTTGTTATATATTAGTATGATAAGCATGGATCCTAGTGAAAAATAATTCTATCACCTGAAACCAAAAATGCATGGGACGAAAAAAAAAACATCAAAATATCATGTTGGTTTCGGACCCTAAAAGACGTGAAAAATATAATAAAAGTATTAAAAATTTGTGTTTTTGAAATTTCATTCGAATCAATTTTTAAGTCATTTCTGGGACTTAGAAAATTCCGGCCAAAAAGTACAAAATCATTAATAACTCCGTAAGTATTCGTCGTATGATGAAATAGCAAGAGACAAAAAAGATGTAATGTGTTATTGTCTACAACATAGGCCATGTATAATTTTACACTCGGACATATTACGTTCCCCTCCCCCCATAATTTCACCCCTCCCCATGGGCCCCTTAAATTGGATTTATGAAAAAACGGTCAAACACCTGTTTAGTTATTTCTTATGCTGATTTTTTTCGGCTGAGTTCCAAACTCCTGGCCTATGTCGTTTAAGAGATACACGCTCCGTTGGGAATCCTTCAACCCCTACTTTTCACCCCTTTCACCTCATAATATACACCACATCGAAAAACCCTCAGACACGTGTCTTCTTTTTTTTAATGATGAGTTTATATGCCGAGTATCACATCCCCCAATGAAACCAATCGGGAGATATTGCTATTCAATGAAATGCAGGTCTACCCCCTTAACACCCCTTTAGAACCTGAATATCCAAAAATCCTTTCTTAGTGGGCGTTTGCGGCCCTTGTGGAAGCTGCATACCAAATTTCATTCCAATCCGTTCGGTGGTTTCTGAGATTTCGTGATGACTGAATCAGTGAGTGAGTGAGTGAGTGAGTGAGTGAGTGGTATTTGAGCTTTATATACACACATCAAAAAAAGTTTTGCATCACCTCGGTTCCAAGAGTTCCGGAACCTTTAAATACAAAGGGAATAGAGATCAACACAAACAACATTTCAGCTCGTTTTATTGCTCATGAGACCCACACATTGCATGTTGTACCATCATACAGCTAGACTTTCAGCATTTGTGGTCCAGATTGCAGTACACACCACTACCTCTAATACCCAGTAGCACGTCCTCTTGCATTGATGCATGCCTGTATTCGTCGTGGCATACTATCCACAAGTTCATCAAGACACTGTTGGTCCAAATTGTCCCACTCCTCAACGACAATTCGGCGTAAATCTCTCAGAGTGGTTGGTGGGTCAAGACGTCCATAAACAGCCCTTTTCAACATATCCCAGGCATGTTCGATAGGGTTCATGTCTGGCGAACATGCTGGCCACTGTAGTCGAGCGATGTCGTTATCTTGAAGGAACGCATTCACAATATGTGCACGATGAGGTCGAGAATTGTCGTCCATAAGGACAAATGCCTCTCCAATATTCTGCCGATATGGTTGCACTATGGGTCGGAGGATGTCATTCAGGTATCGTAAAGCCGTTTCGGAGCCTTCCATGACCACCAGTGGCGTACGTCGGCCCCACATAATGCCACTCCAAAACATCAGGGAACCACCACCTTGCTGCACTCGCTGGACAGTGTGTCTAAGACGTTCAGCCTGACCAGGGTGCCTCCAAACACGTCTCCGACGATTGTCTGGTTGAAGGCATATGCGACACTCATCGGTGAAGAGAACGTGATGCCAATTCCGTGGGGTCCATTCAGCATGTTGTTGGGCCCATCTGTACCGCGCTGCATGGTGTCGGGGTTGCAAAGCTGGACCTCGCCATGGACGTCGGGAGTGAAGTTGCGCATCATGCAGCCTATTGCGCACAGTTTGAGTTGAAACACGACGTCCTGTGGCTGAACGAAACGCATTATTCAACATGGTGGCATTGCTGTCAGGGTTCCTCCGAGCGGCAATCCGTAAGTAGCGGTCATCCACTACAGTAGTAGCCCTTGGGCGGCCTGAGCGAGGCCTGTCATCGACAGTTCCTGTATCTCTGTACCTCCTCCATGTCCGAACAACATCGCTTTGGTTCACTCTGAGACGCCTGGAAACTTCCCTTGTTGAGAGCCCTTCTTGACACAAAGTAACAATGCGGACGCGATCGAACTGCGGTATTGACCTTCTAGGCATGGTAGAACTACAGACAACATGAGCAGCGTACCTTCGTCCTGGTGGAATGACTGGAACTGATCGGCTGTCGTACCCCCTCCGTCTAATAGGCCCTGCTCATGCATGGTTGTTTACATCTTTGAGCAGTTTTAGTGACATCTATGAACAGTCAAAGGGACTGTATCTTGGATACAATATACACAGTCAACGTCTATATGCCGGAGATCTGGGAACCGAGGTGATGCAAAACCTTTTTTGATGTGTGTAGTAGATTGGGAAATAAAATTATCATTATGTATTTTCTTTGCTAGTCTTATTACCTAATGTAATATGCTGGTGTATTTTTTGTAGTATAAATTGAATTCAGGTGTTGTGTGGTATTGTTTATATAATTTGTGTAGACATTTCTTTCTTTGACATGAATTTAAATTTCACAAGAAGTATAACAAGGGTACATCAACTTAAATACGTCAATGTAAATATACACATGGGTGAGAGCAGGAGATACAGGGCGTTACCAAATCGACTTCATTATGGTCAAGCAGAGGTTTCGAAACCAGATTTTGGATTGTAAAACATATCCTGGTGCTGACATAAACTCTGACCACAATCTGGTTGTAATGAAATTCAGATTAAAGTTGAAGAAACTGAAGAAAAGTCAAAAGCCAAAAGGGTGGGCAATAGACAGACTGAAAGTAAAGGATGTAAACGAAAGATTCAAGAAGAGTATAAAGGAAGGACTAATAAAAACCCCTAAACAAACTTCAATTGCAGACGAATGGGCACTTTTGAAGAATGAAATAACAAAATCCGCAGAAGAAAACATGGGTAGGAAAGAAAGAATAGGGAGAAAACCGTGGATCACTCAGGATATACTAGAATTGATGGATGAAAGGCGGAAACACAAGAATGTAAGAGATGAAAAGGGGAAAGAAGAATACAGACATCTGAGAAATGAGGTTTACAAGAAGTGCAAGGAAGCGAAAGAAGAATGGTTGAAAGAGAAATGTGCAGGTGTAGAAAATTGTCTGAAATTAGGAAAAGTAGACACAGCTTATCGAAGGATTAAGAATACTTTTGGGGAAAAGAAGACTAAGTGCTGTAATATTAAGGACACAAATGGAAAGGCTCTGACAGATAGGGAAGAAAAGGTTGAGAGATGGAAAGCTTACATAGAGTGCTTGTATAAGGGAAAGGAGATTGAGAATCATGTAATGGAAAGGGAGGAGGAAATTGATGAGGATGCAAAAAGAGATTTAATATTGAGATCAGAATTTGACAGAGCATTAGAGGACTTAGGCAGGAACAAAGCACCAGGCATAGATGATATACCGATTGAGTTGCTACGCTGCATAGGAGATGAAGGTCTGATCAGGTTATTTCACTTGGTGTGTAGGATTTATGAGACAGGTGAGGTACCCCCTGATTTCAAGAAGAATGTTATCATCCCTATACCAAAGAAAGTGGGAGCTGACAGATGTGAAGATTACCGTGCAATCAGCTTGATTACTCATGCTTCAAAGATCCTGTCTAGAATAATTTACAAGAGGATTGAAAGCCAGATAGAAACGGAGTTGGGTGAAGACCAGTTTGGTTTCAGGAGAAATGTAGGAACAAGGGAAGCTGTACAAAGTCTTAGGCTGATTTTGGAAGGTAGAATAAGGAAAGATAAGAGAACGTTCATGGCATTTGTAGACTTAGAAAAGGATTTTGATAACGCTGATTGGACTAAATTGTTTGACATTTTGAAATCTATTGGAATAAAGTACAGGGATAGGAGGGTGATATACAATCTATACAGAAACCAGACAGCAGTCATTCGAGCTGAAGGACATGAGAGTTGTTGTTGTTTGAGTCTTCAGTCTTTTGACTGGTTTGATGCAGCTCTCCATGCCTCCCTGTCCTGAGCTAATCGTTTCATCTCTTCATAGCTCCGACACCCTACATCCAGGGCAATCTCTTTAACATATTCTAACCTTGGTCTACCCCTACAGTTTTTGTCCTCGACCCTTCCTTCCATAACTAAGCTTGCTATTCCTGGGTGTCTTAGTATGTGTCCTACCAACCTATCTCTTCTCTTCATTAACAGTCGCCAGAAACATCTCTCCTCTCCCACTCGTCTTAATACCTCTTGGTTTGTAACCCTATCTACCCATCTGATCTTCATCATTCTCCTGTAACACCACATTTCAAATGCTTCAATTCTCCTCTTTTCTGCTGCACCAATAGTCCAAGTTTCACTTTCATAGAGCGCCACGCTCCAGACAAAGACTTTCAAAAATGACTTCCTAATACCTAAATCTATATTCGATGTCAGCAGATTCCTTTTTTGTAGAAATGCTTTCTTTGCCTGAGCCAACCTACTTTTTATATCCTCTTTGCTTCGTCCATCACTGGTTATTCTGCTTCCTAAGTAACAGAAGTCTCCTACTTCCTTCAGCTTTTCACCTGCCAATTTGATCTCCATAGAGGTTTCTGATTTATTTCGGCTGCATTCCAGTATTTTTGTTTTACATTTATTAATTTTCATCATGAATTCTTTCCGTAAGACGGAGTCCATACCATTCAAAAACTCATTCAAATCCTCAGGCTTGTCGGCCAAGATGACGATGTTATCAGCAAATCTCAGAGTTGAAATTATTTCTCCTTGAATCTTCACTCCCACTTTAAATTTTTCTCTAATTTCCTTCATTGCTTGTTCAATGTAAAGATTGAAAAGTATGGGAGATAAGTTGCAGCCTTGCCTTACACCTTTCTGAATACCAGCCTCTCTCTCATGTCCTTTAACTCGAATGACTGCTGTCTGGTTTCTGTACAGATTGTATATCACCCTCCTATCCCTGTACTTTATTCCAATCGATTTCAAAATGTCAAACAATTTAGTCCAATCAACGTTATCAAAAGCCTTTTCTAAGTGTACTAGTGCCATGAACGTTCTCTTATCTGTCCTTATTCTACCTTCCAAAATCAGCCTAAGACTTAGTACAGCTTCCCTTGTTCCTACATTTCTCCTGAAACCAAACTGGTCTTCACACAACTCCGTTTCTATCTGGCTTTCAATCCTCTTGTAAATTATTCTAGACAGGATCTTTGAAGCATGAGTAATCAAGCTGATTGTACGGTAATCTTCCCATCTGTCAGCTCCCACTTTCTTTGGCATAGGGATGATTACATTCTTCTTGAAATCAGGGGGTACCTCACCTGTCTCATAAATCCTACACACCAAGTGAAATAACCTGATCAGACCTTCATCTCCTATGCAGCGTAGCAACTCAATCGGTATATCATCTATGCCTGGTGCTTTGTTCCTGCTTAAGTCTTCCAAAGCTCTATCAAATTCTGATCTCAATATTAAATCTCCTTTCGCATCCACATCAATTTCCTCCTCCCTTTCCATTACATGATTCTCAATCTCCTTTCCCTTATACAAACTCTCGATGTAATCTTTCCATCTCTCAACCTTTTCTTCCCTATCTGTTAGAGGCTTTCCATTTGTGTCCTTAATATTACAGCACTTAGTCTTCTTTTCCCCAAAAGTATTCTTAATCCTTCGATAAGCTGTGTCTACTTTTCCCAATTTCAGACAATTTTCTATACCTGCACATTTCTCTTTCAACCATTCTTCTTTCGCTTCCTTGCACTTCTTGTAAACCTCATTTCTCAGACGTCTGTATTCTTCTTTCCCCTTTTCATCTCTTACATTCTTGTGTTTCCGCCTTTCATCCATCAATTCTAGTATATCCTGAGTGATCCACGGTTTTCTCCCTATTCTTTCTTTCCTACCAATGTTTTCTTCTGCGGATTTTGTTATTTCATTCTTCAAAAGTGCCCATTCGTCTGCAATTGAAGTTTGTTTAGGGCTTTTCATTAGTCCTTCCTTTATACTCTTCTTGGATCTTTCGTTTACATCCTTCTCTTTCAGTCTGTCTATTGCCCACTTTTTTGGCTTTTGACTTTTCTTCAGTTTCTTCATCTTTAATCTGCAATTCATTACAACCAGATTGTGGTCCGAGTTTATGTCAGCACCAGGATATGTTTTACAATCCAAAATCTGACATATGAGAGAGAAGCTGGTATTCAGGAAGGTGTAAGGCAAGGCTGCAACTTATCACTCATACTTTTCAATCTTTACATTGAACAAGCAATGAAGGAAATTGGAGAAAAATTTAAAGTGGGAGTGAAGATTCAAGGAGAAATAATTTCAACTCTGAGATTTGCTGATGACATCGTCATCTTGGCCGATAAGCCTGAGGATTTGAATGAGTTTTTGAATGGTATGGATTCCGTCTTACGGAAGGAATTCATGATGAAAATTAATAAATGTAAAACAAAAATACTGGAATGCAGCCGAAATAAATCAGAAACCTCTATGGAGATCAAATTGGCAGGTGAAAAGCTGAAGGAAGTAGGAGACTTCTGTTACTTAGGAAGCAAAATAACTAGTGATGGACGAAGCAAAGAGGATATAAAAAGTAGGTTGGCTCAGGCAAGGGAAGCCTTTCTACAAAACAGGAATCTGTTGACATCGAATATAGATTTAGGTATTAGGAAGTCATTTTTGAAAGCCTTTGTCTGGAGCGTGGCGCTGTATGGAAGTTAAACTTGGACAATTGGTGCAGCAGAAAAGAGGAGAATTGAAGCATTTGAAATGTGGTGTTACAGGAGAATGATGAAGATCAGATGGGTAGATAGGGTTACAAACGAAGAGGTATTAAGGCGAGTGGGAGAGGAGAGATGTTTCTGGCGACTGCTAATGAAGAGAAGAGATAGGTTGGTAGGACACATACTATGTCACCCAGGAATAGCAAGCTTAGTTATGGAAGGAAGTGTTGAGGACAAGAACTGTAGGGGTAGACCAAGGTTAGAATATGTTAAACAGATTGCCTCGGATGTAGGGTGTGGTAGCTATGTAGAGATGAAACGATTAGCTCAGGACAGGGAGGCATGGAGAGCTGCATCAAACCAGTCAAAAGACTGAAGACTCAAACAACAACAAATTATACTTTCTTCTAGCTTCGAAAATCAAGAAACGATATATTAATGGCCAATATTAGGTATAGGTGGTAAATGTTATCATTCGAAGAATATATTCATTGTACGTTTATTCGTACTGTCTTATAGCGATAATAATAATAATAATAATATTAATAATAATATCGTATGGCCTCGGGTGCCTGGTGCAAGCTTTGTTAATTGACACCCAGAGGGTAGCTTGCATGTCAATTTCGTCGTTCCTATGAACGCTATGAAAGTCAAGGAATTTAGATACGGTATCTAAACTCCTTGACTCTACAGCGCTTTCAAGTAGAGAATGGAGGAACTTTAGTTGGCGGAAAATCCCGAGATTAATTTTGCCATTGAACACGGCCTACTGAATTCAGATGGGTTCTTTAACATGCCAACAGCGTATGACATGAGTGTCGTGATTTTTGTCGCCTTGAAAAATCACTTACCATGGTCAGGAGCGAACCTGCAATCTTGGGGTTGGTAGTCCGACACTATAACCACTCACCCACCGTGGCAAGCCTTATAGCGATGATTATACGGGAAATATTTCGTGCTTCACTTAAAGCTATTAACAGCGTCGCTGTTCGTGTGACTTCTTCAATTTTGAAAACAATGTGCTATTTTTTCATTATGTTTGCTATGGATTCATGCGAAAGATTATGTTAAAACCATTCGTCTACCGAAATTAGATCCCGTGGATACTGAAAGCATTGTTCTATCGAGTAATATATACCTGTATTAATTTCTGACGTGTCCTACATCAAAATGTACCGGTATTGCATAGGCTACATGTAATTGGATAAATAATAATCTAATCTAATCTTCCAATATGTAGCTCGAACCAAGTAGTCATGCTTGCTATTATCTCCGTACGCTTAAGATTGATAACCAAACCTTGATTATCTTGAAATGAATGTTCAATGTTGTTAGCCATAATTCCATCTATTCTTGATATTCGAACCAAAAATGTACGATTAACGTTGACGTTGACGTGGATTGTAAAATTTGGTAACCCGTGCAGTGTACGGTGGCAGGCGCCATCAAAATACGGAAAATGTTCTATAGTTAAATCACTGCCAGCTGGATCGCATCCCTCCTGGCTGCTTTAAACTGCCTGCCATTCCATTGGTTTACGCGTACAACCCCGTTTCCAAATAAGGGCGCTAGGAAGCAACGCCAAGTCACTGTGGTAGACACCACTTGCGTATTGCTCGCAATGGTAAACTTGTGTGTTTGAATGTATTCGTAATGATTTTATAATGGTGTACCGTATTACTGCGTGCCCTTTTGCAAGTCAGAAAAGAATACAGGGGAGTTTCATACCGTCGGACAATGCTCTGCGTGGGAGGTGGTTAGGCGCTATTTCCAGACCAAGTGACAAGAGAGTAAGCCAATGGTACCTTGTGATCACTCTATTGTTTGCAGTCTTCAATTTCTTGCGGAGAGCTACAGAGATAACTGTACATTTTGGAAATTAAAAATTAGGATCTGCACCTAAACCTCCTGTTTTCTTCTTCTGCGTTTTGTAAGAGGTCCTAAAGGAGGCAGGGTGTGTTGTCCCACCCCACACGGTGCCTTCAAGTCCATCAATTCTTCCCTCGTGCTTTAGCGGCTAGTATACTTGGCTGTCGCCCCGCAGGTCCAGGTTCAGTTCCCGGCTCTGCCAATAAATTTTATTCTGGTTTGAGGGCTGGAATGGGGTACACTCAGCCTCATGAGGCACAACTGAGAAGATGTGGGTTCGATTCCCACCTCAGCTATCTTGGAAATGGTTGTCCGTTGTTTCCCACTTTTACTCCAGGCAAATGCCGGGATGGTTTCTAACTGAATCAATGCCACAGCCGTTTCCTTCCCAATCCTCACTTGACTTACAAATACACACATTGCAATAAGACAGGCTATCAGACAAATTTCACACACACCCAAGTACATGGGGCTAATGTCATAGCGCCAGGAGATGGCAGTTCAACACGCTGTGACTGGGTAAGGGGGTCTTGCAGTAAGCATGCGCGGCCTGTCTATTCCAAACCTAAATATATCGGCTGGCAGTCAGTTGCTGCATGATAATTTGTTATCGGGCTTCAGGTGTGTGTGTATTGTTATCTTCCTTCCTACTGCCTTTGTGTTTACTTTTAACAGTGTGGCAGTACCAGGTACAGGAATGGAAACAGTGACCAACTTAATGTGTTTGGAATGCGCGATACGCGGTGAGCGGGAAGACAACTGCAGTTCAAACCCGACTGCCATCTCCTGGTGCGATATCAGTAGTTGGGTGTGAGCTAAACTTGTCTTATGACCTGTATTTACTAGTGTGTGTACTTCTATTAGGGACAAGGATGAGATAGGTGCCCTGGGACTTGAAAGAAGGCGCTATCCCGGCATTTGCCTGATGGCAGTGTGGAAAAACACTCAGGATAGCAGCTATCAGCGTCAGGATTCGAACTTGCGATGTCGGGACTTGCTGCAGGATATAAGGAGCATGGCTATGCCGCCATTTTAGAACTGGTCACTGAGGTGTTGCCAAGCTGGCTGTCATCCTGAGGTTCGGGTTTGATTCCCACCTCTCCCTTTCTAGAAGCGATTTTCTGTTGTTTTCCACTTCTACTCCAGGCCATTTTCAGGATGGTACCTACCTTAGGCCACAACCGACTCATGTCCCCTACTACTGCAGCCATCTCATTTACTCAGGTCATCAGACAAATTCCATAAACACCCAAGTACACGGGGTTGAAATTCACTAATGAATCCACAATATCATCAACTTTGAACAGCTTTCAAGTAAGGTTTGGGCAGGAGGTGGCCGTGGCCTTACGTTACATGCCATCCCAGCATTTGCCCGGAATGGAAGTGGGAAACCACGGACAACCACTTCTAGGATGGCTGAAGTGGGAATTGAACCCATCTCTTCTCAGTTTTACCTCACGAGGCTAAGTGTACCCTGTTCTAGCCCTCAGATCAGAATTACATTTCTTAGCAGAACCGGCAATCGAGCCCGGGACGACAGCCAAGAATGATAGCCACTACACCACGAGGTGAACCCTTCCCCAGTAAGTATGGCTGCCGATTTGAGGTATTTTGGTTTAGGGGCTGCGACAACGCGGTCATTTAGCCCCGTGTACTTTGGGTGTGTTAATTGTGATGGCTGTATTAGTGTGTGTTATCTGTAATTCAGGTAAGGACTGCAGACGGTCAATTTTTAATTAGTTTCTACTTTTGCTACCGTGAACGACATCTAGTTGTGAATTTGGCTACTAGATGCTACCCCAACCAGCACCTGGCGACGAACGTTGGAACATAGAGCGTTAATCATATCTAACCTACAAATTTTAGCTTCACATAATTGAAGTTAGTGGAAGCTTCTTTTACATGCCATAAATCTATGACATGGGCCCCCTCCAAAGGAAGGCATACTGAAGGAATTTTTAACGCTCTTAAAAGATCCGTCGACGTCGACCGGGTTTGACTTGGCGATCTTGTGCATAGAAGCTCAGCATGCCTTGGAGGATTTATAATGTGAAATAGCACTTGTCGCAGGTTTATATAGGCTATTTGAATGTTCACGAAATAAGTCGAAGTGGTTTGGATTCTAGCAATTTCTTATTGACAGTTCTTTGACGCCCTTCGCACATAGCGAACGTTGATTGGTTAGCTGCTATGCGATGTCTGAGAACGAAGGAAGCCTTGTGTGAGTTGGGCCGTTTCCTGGAAGAGGCTGATATGCAGTTTCCAAATCTTATCTCTATTCTTCTATCACAATATTGCGGCTTTGGTGGCGTAGTTGGTAACATGCTGAACTGCTGTGCCCAAGATAGCGGGATCAAACCCGGCCCAAGTCGTCGGATTTTTTAAGAACGTAAAAGTCTTTGAGTATGCCTTCCTTCGGAGGGTAAGCAAAGCCGGAGTTCCCATGGCATGTTAACCCTCCGTCGGGCGGAGCTGGCCTGATAGGCGGTGCTCCCCCACCCTTTCCGAGGGCCCCTATGCACCTGCCTATCTCTAGGCCCCGTTCCAAATGCTCCCAGTTAGTTGCCCCGCCACCTGCGTCAAGTACAGTAATTACCTTATTATTCTATCGCAATATTGCTTATTTTACTTATTTTGTGAATGAGAAATACATAGATTGTGGTTATTAAACGGGTCGAATTATGAATTCTATGTCACAAAGCAATGTACCTGCCCCATACAGATACAGTATGACTTGTCACCCTTGCACTTTACTGGGGCAATGTATCTTTACTGCTGGGCATTCGAACAGTGATTCCAACTAAGACTGACTCTTTATGGACTTTGAAGCCATTCTTCAGTCTTGCCTTAGTGAACAGAAGTGTTGACCGACTAAAAAGCAGCAAAGACTGACTCGATGGTGCTGTATCTTATTTTGTAATAAGAACATTTTTTTTAAGTTTTGATCGTTATTTTAATATGTCTTTGAATTTTTCTAATGAAAACTCAACGCCATTTGCTGAGGGGTTGTAAATGTGAGCTCTTTTTTTAAGTTTGATTGTGAGCAATAAATTATAGTATGAACCTGATGTTCAATAAACTCCCTCTGTATATCCTAATGAATACCACTTATCACTTGCGTTAATTGGTTGTTAATGCCCTCTTCACAACAAGTGCCTGTCAGGCGCATGCGCCCGAACTCGGGAGTAGCGGAGGTGCAATCGACGGAGTGTTAAAGATCCTTCCCCAGATTAAATTGTGTGAAGCTAAATTTTTAGGTTAGATTTCGTTGGAACGCTCTATCTAAGTTCACCACTGGGTATCAGTGAAATCTGGCAGCGAAAGTTGATATTACTTAAAACTGAATGGACCTTGTAGCTCACCCTATGAAGCAGCTACAGCCTCTGGCGAGTCGAACATGTCCTCGGACACTCCCGGCACTAAAAGCCATACGCTTAATAAATAAATATTACAATTTTGTGGATGTTTGTGTATTTCCATCACCTTATTGTAAAGCATGGCGTTGTAGTTCGGTGTTGTTGAGAGTATTTCTGTGTCTTTGAATCGAATTACGTGATCGCTTTCCCAGGCATGTTCCGCTACACAGATATCTGCAGTGTTAGGATGGAATTGAACCCACCTGTTATCACAAGGCTGAGTGGACTCCCTTCCAAATACCAGAATTAAATTACTTGGCAGCGCAGGGAATCGAACCTGAACCACAGAAGTGACTGCCATGAATACATGGGAACATCACACACAGAGAGCAATTCTGAAATCCCTTGACCTTTTAAGGCCATGTATGGAGTCTGGAAAAATGAAAAGCCGGTTCTCACTGGCTGGTGAGGGCTGTTTTCCATGGTTTCCCACTTCTACCCCAAAAAGGAGGTGGAATGATTTCCATTGGCAGATTTAATATTTATTTGCCCGTAGGCGCTTTGTAGGTTATAGAGTTGCGCAATAACTAACTTTGTAGGATTTAATATGTGCTCCCTCTCCAAACATAAGTTTTAATAACCACGTATTTAGCTGTAATGTACAAATGTACTGTTTTAATAAAATACAAATATGGATATATACCATAATGAAAACATTGAAACAAAGATGAAGAATGAAATATATTTCACCACTCACAGAAGTTTCCCTCTGGCTTTGACGGTAGCAAACTCATTGATCATATCTTCATCAGTAAGGAGGTTGGCCTCGATTTGAAGATTGGACAAAGCGTTCGGTCTGTTCTCAGACAAAATAGAATGCAGGTATGACTTCAGCCTATAAGGATCGAAATGAGCAATTTGTAATTGGCGTACACAAAAAGATCCTAAGGGCAATGTCAACGTTTGGAAACATGAACTGTAACTGCTTTTTTCGTAGAAATTTACTCATTTCGAATGGCACGTCATTAAGTCAAAACCCGTAGAGCCCGGAAGTTCTGGCATTTAATTTGGTTAAAATAGGCAAGCAAAAAGGCACTTAAGATACTGAAAATAGACATTTGTGTGTGTCCGAACCGAATTCGCGAACATAGCAATGTAATTTACCACTTAAAGATGAAAATTTCGGCATGATAAATAAGTCAGCGCGGACACTCGAGTTGCCTTTAACAAGTTCAACAACACTCTAACAGCTTCTGTTTTGTTTGACCTGTTAGACAGAAGTGATTTTCTTCCTTTCACTGCATTATATTGTCTTTTCAAAATCGGGAATACCAGCCAATTACGCATTGTCACAGCAAAAGGAGTATGAGTAACGGGAAGGGACGTACTTCTCTCATCCTTTCTCTTTTCTGGTATTCATTATGCCAGTGCATTCCTTTCACTAAAGAAGGTTCTGCTATTTAAAGGGCTTGAATTGGCTGAGTTGAGGAAATAAGCTTTCGAGTGCTTGAAAACAAATAAACGATTTGCAGGAATCATGATTCTAAATATATTATTGTGACGTCAATATGTAATTTAATTTGAGTAACCTTTTATATCTCCGATATGCGGTACTTTTTGAGGATCCAACCAGCCTTCGGGCTGACTACCTAACAGACATGTGGAAATCCATTATGTGCTTTTTAAAATGTTTAAATAGCAGAAAAATCCACAAAGATCGAAAACTGGCCTAAAAATAAGCTTTAAAACTTAAAATAGGCAACGGAAGCCAAAATAGGCAAAAAAGGGAAAACTAAAAACATGCTATACTGTCCCCAAATGCACGGAAACATATTCATCTCTTCTGGTTTAGAATATCCAGGAAGATAGAAAAGGCATTTTGCCTATCTCCCGGGCTCTACGAAGACTTCAAAAATTGCCGCAAAGTGTTGTACACATGCGTTTGGGAAGGTTGGTTCCAAATCTGTTTCATATTGTGTTTGGAGTTTTGCTTATTGCTGAATTCAGCCTCAGAAATTGACCGCAAGTTATAGTGATGCCATCGTTACTTCCGACTTGATAATTCATTGCTACACTAGAGCCATCTAGCGGTCAGGAGTGAAATCACTTTAACCTGCCAATAACAGGCAGAGATTTAAATCGATATATCACGACTAATCGAGTTTCGTTTGCGGTTTAGCTGGCAACCTCTTGATAGCTCTAGCGTAGCACTGAATCGTCAAGTCGGAAGTAACGATGTCATCACTATATAACAGTATTTTTGATGTGTAACATCTTTCCGCTCGGTTGCTGGATAGTTTTGTGGGAGTGATTTTGAAAATTGGGGACGGAAGTGGATCGGAACGATCGAGCTGGCAGTGGTGGATCCAACGGAAGTATGCACTGCCCACTCGATCGATCAAACGGAAGTGTACTAGCTGGCTGTGGTGGACAACGGAAGTATGCACTGCCCGCTCGATCAATCGGACGGAAGTGTACTGGCTGGCAGTGGTGGAAAACGGAAGTATGCACTGCCCGCTCGATCGATCGATCCAGCTACCAGCTTATCATTTTAAACGATAATTATCATATCAAATATGACTCATTTTAACAGAATCCATATGAAATTATGTGTTGGTCTGTGAATGAAGAGGACCAGTTTATAAGGAATTTAAGGTTATGAGCGGTGTCGCGTCTATTAATCTAGTTGATCCATATCGTATTCGTAGGCTAGTGCTGGTGGAAGCTACAAATCATCTAATAAAATGAGTTCCGTATTATAAACTACAATGTCTGTTAAACACTCACTTTTACAATAACAATTGAAAATGTGTGTATTGGAAACATGGCAGTGTGTGCTCTGTAGCGCGAGAATATTTTGGTAATACAGTAGGCAGTGCATTTAGCAGGCACTGGTTTGACAAGCACAGTGGCAAATGTTTCACCGACTTTCATTTGTCATTGAGCAGTTTATGAAGCTTCGCGTTCAAGGTTGAACATCACATGGGGTAGGACAAAGACGACAAATGACATGTAAGTAAGCGGCATTATTGTCAAGCTGTGGTTGAGTAGGCTAGTCAAATATTAAATGCATAACAGAATGTTGTTATATGAGTGGAATAAAAGCTGAGAATAGGTCATTTCATGATTGTAGGAAGGCATGTTTTGATTGTTTACGACGAATTGTATGAGAGTCTTGAGAATAATGAATGATATAGTTACTGAGGAGTGTGCTCACAATATTTGAGAGTACAGTCGACGTTGTGTGTCACTTTGTTATTATGAATTATTAAGGAAGGAAGGAATCTTGTAGTTTTGCGTGACCGTTAATCTCACAATCCTGATCCTCAGTACCTCCCTTTTACGTGGAATGCGAACCACAGGATATGGCATTTCAATTCGAAAATCTCACATGTATTGACCTGGAATCAAACCCGGTCTATCTTGGAGAGAGACTTAGCAGCTTGACCGCTGCGCCACTAGTGTGACAGTAGCATATCTCCAATTCAATCTATACATTCATCATAGTGCCAGTCTGAAAATGGAGCGTAAATTAACAGTTTAAGAATGTCCAAGCTGTGTAGTATACCAGTAGGATAGCATGTCAGATGTTACACATCATATGCGACTACCGTAAGGCTCGTATCTTTTTTAAAGAATAATATCGATTTTTGTTCATTTCTGAAGGTAATTTTAAGTGCAATCATAAGAAAAGTAAAACGTAGATAACATTACAAATGTGTAATGTAAGTATGAAAGTGAATTTTTTGGCAATTTATAGTAGTAATACTTATTTATTTATTTATTTATTTATTTATTTATTACTAGCAGAAGTACCCGTTCTTCGAACGGTGTTCGGTGTTAACACCAGACATTATAATAATAATAATAATAATAATAATAATAATAATAATAATAATAATAATGTTATTGGTGTTACGTCCCTTTTAAGTACTGTTGCTTTCAGAGACGCACCAGACATTATCAATTGAGCTACTGTTGCAATGGTTAGCGGCTTGTCATTTCTTCATAAGTTTATCAAAACGAAGTTAGTTTTCTGGGAATATCACACACACTGTTAATTTAAGGGCCTTATATTGTGGTTTTCGGAGACCCTTTATAGACTCGCGAATTTTGTGTCTCACATTGAGAAGTGTAACATATGCTTTGGTCGTCCTTCTAGGATAATTTTTATATTTCGCCTATTTTAGCATGTATTTTGAGAAGTTTTTCCCTATATCCACCCTTCTACTGTATGAAATGAACGGTGAAGAGTTGTATAAATGATTGGTGTATTGACTCATGTTTACCATGCCTAATTTTACGATGCACCAAGCATCCGAACATGAGTTATAGGCGTACATAAGGATACACAGATAGACAGACAGACAGACAATACTATTGTCTACAACATACCATCCAGAAATCCAAATATGGGTATATCTACCACACAGTATCAAAGAAAATCATCCTTACGATGAACCCGTATGTCGACAAAAAAAAAAAAAAAAAAAGATTAGTTGAAATGTGCTCTCAAACTAAATTCACCTGACGTGTACTTCCTGACATGAAATAGAATTGAAAGCCTTGTAGATGAAACGCAATACACGTCACATAAAAACTGACCCTCTACGTTGTGTTGGGTCCCCATACACAGGAAGACCTCTTTCATAAATTATAAAAGCTTGTGGTGCATGAAAATTCAGGTTCTTTAGTCTCAAATGGCCCAAATTCCTAAAAGCCGCAAAAAATGCTGATTCAATTCAGGAATTTTTGAAAACAATGTTGTTGTTTGGAGATATAATAGACCTTCTGCACTATATGTCGCACGTGAAAATTGCATGAAAAAAACCCTTAATTACATTGATGAATTATACAGTCTACGTTGGTTCCGTGATAACCTTATATTTGCAAACTTTCACAGAAATGAAATAAATGTAATAAATTGCTTCTTACTGAAATAGATGGAAAGTTGGATGCCACCCCTTGAGATAATGTTGTCATGGTTACCGATTTGCATTCCTTCATTAGTTTGTTAAAATAAATTTAATTAGTTTTCTGGGAATGTTTCAGAACCTGTTGAGTTAAGAGCCTTATAATGTACCGTAGTTTTCGAGGACCCTAGAGTTTTATTTCTGGCACCGAGGGGCTTTGTCTCGTCGTTGTACGCTATAATATAATACTAATAATAATAATATAACATAGGGATAGGAATATAATAGACCTGTCATACCACACCCGCAGATGTAAATCGCGTGAAAAAAATCTAGACTACCCCTTGACCCCCGTAAGCGCATTTTACGTATTGATGAAATTTACAGCTTAATTTGGTTCCATAATAACCATCTAACCGTTTGCAAACTTTCACACTAATGTAATTAATGGAATTGTATTGCGTCTTACAGCAATAGATGGATCTCGGAGAATCTGTTGCCATGGTTATCGGCTTGCATTCGTTCATAGTTTATTAAATTAAATTAGTTTTCTGGCAATATCTCAAAAACGGTTGGACGTAGGACCTTAAAACGTACTTTAAGGGCCCCCGAGTTTTGTCTCTCACATTGAGGGGCTGAAAATGAGATTTGTCTCGTCCTTCTACTCCTATTTCAGCATGTATTTTAAGGGGGTATGCCCCCTTTTATGAGAGGTATAGAGAAGAGTTACATCAATGATTAGTGTCGTGCCTCTGATGGATATCTGTACCAAATTTTACGTTGATACACCCAGCCGTTCTCGAGTTATAAGGGAACAAAGTTGTCCACAGACAATCAAGCAAACAGACAGACGGACCAAAACATTATTTTCGCGCGCATCTATCATAAAACAGTCTGAAACGTGTAAATAACTCAAATTTCCGTAGAAATTCAGAAAAAAAACAGACAAATTTTCTTTTTTATATATGTAGAGATATACTGCACCGCTCGATGTGACCGTGTTTTATTGCACAAATTTAGGTTTTACTCGCTAACCGTCGGAGATACACGAAAAGTGATAAGAACCTTTTGGATAGAAAATTAAATGCTAAAGCTCGTGTATACCATCAAAAGTTTGCTATTTCTTAGCGTTCTCTTTTTATTTGAAATGGAAATATGAAATTTTGAAACCAAAGGGTGTAGTGACGTCACAAAAGTAGGTTGTACTCGCTAACCGTTGGAGATACACGAAAAGTGATAACGACCTTTCGGATAGAAAATTAAATTTTGAAGCTCGGATGTGCCATCAAAAGTTTGCTATTTCCTACCGTTCTCTTTTTATTTGAAATGGAAATATGAAATTTTGAAACCAAAGGGTGTAGTGACGTCACAAAAGTAGGTTGTACTCGCTAACCGTTGGAGATACACGAAAAGTGATAACGACCTTTCGGATAGAAAATTAAATTTTGAAGCTCGGATGTGCCATCAAAAGTTTGCTATTTCCTACCGTTCTCTTTTTATTTGATATGGAAATATGAAATTTTGAAACCAAAGGGTGTAGTGACGTCACTAAAATGGTCGCCATTTCTTAACAGTGCAACATATCGAAATTAAAAGTATCCTCTATGTAAACCTGGTATTTCAGCTACATCCATGCAAAATTTCATTTAAATCGGACCAGTGGTTCTTGAGTTATTAGGTAACAGACAGACAGACAGACAGAAAGACAGACACACACCATCTAATTTTTAGCCTACTTTCGATTTTTGCAAAAAATGAAAGTAGACTTATGAGATCAACACAGGGCGAAAAAAAGTGTGTCTGTCTGTGTGGGTGTATGTGTGTGTGTGAGTCTGTGTGTGTGTCTGTGTGTCTGTGTGTGTGTGAGTGTGTGTACTCTGAATGTCTGTCCCCCCCTATCAATTCGAACACGGTGAATGCGAATTGAACGAAATTTGGTACAAAGGTAGCACTAGCAAAGGACACCTCAGTGTCATGTTTTATATCACTGCCATCTTGACGGAAACGTAATGGCGGCCACACAAATGTTCAAAGCTTAAATCAAATTACGACTAACCTAATCATCCGATCTCTACCAAATTTTGCAACAACATACCTTTATGGGGGGAGCATCCTTTGACCAAACTAATAGGTCATCAGCGTAATAGTTTGCGGATGGCGGCCATCTTTGTGTGAAAATCGATTCCCCCTATTAATTCGAACACGGTGCAACCGAATGGAACGAAATTTGGTACAGAGGTAGTACTAACAAAAGGCACCTCAGTGTCATGTTTTATATCGCCGCCATCTTGACGGAAACGTAATGGCGGCCAAACAAATGTTCAAAGCTTAAATCAAATTACGACTAACCTAATCATCCGATCTCTACCAAATTTTGCAACAACATACCTTTATAGAGGTAGCATCCTTTGACCAAATGACTAGGTCATTAGCCTAATAGTTTGCGGATGGTGGCCATCTTTGTGTGAAAATCAATTCCCCCTATTAATTCAAACACGGTGAAACCGAATGGAACGAAATTTGGTACAGAGGTAGCACTAGCAAAGAGCATCTCAGTGTCATGTTTTATATCGCCACCATCTTGACAGAAACGTAATGGCGGCCACACAAATGTTCAAAGCTTAAGTTAAATTACGACTAACATAACCATCCGATCTCTACCAAACGTTGCAACAACATTCCTTTATGGAGGGAGCATCCTTTGACCAATCTAATAGGTAATTAGCCTAATAGTTTGCGGGTGGCGGCCATCTTTATGTCAAAATTGATTCCCCCTATTAATTCGAACACGGTGGAACCGAATGAACGAAATTTGGTACAGAGGTAGCACTAGCAAAGGGCACCTCAGTGTCATGTTTTATATCGCCGCCATCTTGACAGAAACGTAATGGCGGCCACACAAATGTTCAAAGTTTAAGTTAAATTACGACTAACTTAACCATCCGATCTCTACCAAACTTTGCAACAACATTCCTTTATGGAGGGAGCATCTTTTGACCAATCTAATAGGTTATTAGCCTAATAGTTTGCGGGTGGCGGCCATCTTTATGTCAAAATTGATTCCCTCTATTAATTCGAACACGGTGGAACCGAATAGAACGAAATTTTGTACAGAGGTAGCACTAGCAAAGGGCACCTCAGTGTCATGTTTTATATCGCCGCCATCTTGACAGAAACGTAATGGCGGCCACCCAAATGTTCAAAGCTTAAATCAAATTACGATTAACCTAATCATCCGATCTCTACCAAATTTAGCAACAACATACCTTTATGGAGGGAGCATCCTTTGACCAAACTAATAGGTCATCAGCCTAATATTTTGCGGATGGCGGCCATCTTTGTGTGAAAATCGATTCCCCTTATCAATTCGAACGCGGTGAAACCGAATGGAACGAAATGTGGTACAGAGGTAGCACTAGCAAAGGGCGCCTCAGTGTCATGTTTTATATCACCGCTATCTTGACGGAAACGTAATTGCGGCCACCCAAATTTTAAAAGCTAAAATGTAATTACGACCAACCTAATAATCTAGTCTCTACCAAATTTTGCAACACCATATCTTTATGTGGGAAACATATTCAGACCAAACTGCAAGAACATCAGCCCAATAGTTTGCAGATGGTGGCCAAGTATGTGTGCAAATCGATTCCCCCTATCAATTCAAACACGGTGAAACCGAATTGAACGAAATTTGGTACAGAGGTAGCACTAGCAAAGGACACCTCAGTGTCATGTTTTATATCCCTATAGCACGTTGTATTTCAACAAGCTACTACAACCAACATTCAATCATACTCCTTGAAAAGGACAAAGAGTTATAACAATACCCATGCATTTAGGAGAAAGTAGGCTATATGTTCTTTACTGAACATCTTGTTATATATTAGTATGATTCGCTAATCAGCCAACTAGGGACCACTATAAGTTCCACTATACATTCTGGCGTTTATTCAATTTACGATTGATCCAGTAGGTTTTCATTAACTTGCTGTGTCGAGCACGGCGTTCATCCGACGACTTTGCACCGGTTGTCCATTTCTCATCTCGGAAAGTCCCAAAAGTCACGATGCTTTTTCAGAAATGGTCTTGTTTATGCGCGTCACCTGGTTGTAGGCCCATTTCTCGAAGGTCTATCTTGACGTTAACGTACCAGGGAACTGTTGTTTTTGGGTTTGAGTCGAAATTGTTAAATATACGTCTTGTCCATTTAGAGACGTCGCAAGTGAGCCCTGCGTAGTAACATTATGTTTTCCTTTTTATTATTATCATCCTTAATAACGGCAGATGACCTAGAAGTTATCACACTTAAATATCAATTACCAATTTTCTATTGTATAAGAGCAGCTGAACTATTAGTTGTAAGTTACTTCCATTTACCTTTCCCATCACTGACTATACCACAGAGTGGTGGCCACAATATATACAAAGTAGGCTACATGCTATCTTGTTATGTCTCGCAGTGTTGACGTGCTACCTCTCTGACTGACATCACAAGGGATATGGCGCTGCACATTAATACTGAGCCTGTGTTCTCTGAGGAACCCTCTGATGTAAGTATAACACATTTATATTATTTATTTTATCATTTCCCAAAATTGTGGGTTCAGACTGTATGTTTTTAAACTTTTCTTCGAATTACTTTCCTGGGTAGGGCGAAAAAGGCCTTTTGTGGCCTAAACACGTGTGTTTTTTTTTTTTGAATCGTTTAGGTGGTGCTCATCGGCCTTGCAAGTTTTGCCAGGATAAGATGGCCAACACGCACAAACTAAATCGAAAATACCAGGCCTTTTTCACTTAAATGCTAGTATTCGGACAAATTGGATAAATTTGCTTCTAAAATTGTCCCTAATTGACATTTTAGGTTTTCTAAGACATATTTTTTTTTAGCCTATTTTCAATTTTGAAAAAATAGGCTTATGAGATCACCTTTTGTCCGTGTGTGTGTGCGTGTGTGTGTGTGTGTGTGTGATTCGTGTGTGTGTCCCCCCCTAATAAAATCTAAACGGCAGGAGCGATTTCAATGAAACTCGGAAAGTTCATAGCACTATTCCCGGCGACCTCGACCGTGCCCTTCAAATTTTGTTACGACTCACCAATCCAACATGGCGGCTGTGCGAAATATTTCACCAGCTTCCAATATCTCCGAAACTATTACCGATATTACCCTGACATTTTCTATGGTGATAGAGGGAACTACTATAAGTTCACTTATTTGACTTTTGAAAACCTGGTAACTACAAAACCAACATGGCGGCCAAGCGAATTTGCGACTTTTAAATAGACGTTTCTCGCGATTTGACCAACCAAACGCAATGAAACTTGGTACAGTATATGTTTATATACATTGTAATGCACCGACATCTAACTTCGTTCAATTGTTTACATAATCACAAGATGGCGGATGTGCGAAATATTTCACCGGCATTCTATATCTCTGAAACTATTAGCGGTATCTCCCTAAAATTTTGTACGGAGATAAAGGGCACTACTGGAAGTCCATCTATAAGATTTTCAAAAACCACTTAACTACAAAACGAACATGGCGGCCATGCGAATTTGAACATCTTAAATAGACCTTTCTCGCGATTTAATGTTCCAAGCGCACTGAAACCTGGTACAGGAAATATTTGTACACATTGTAATCCACTGGTATCTAATTTAGTTCAATTGTTTACATAACCTCAAGATGGCGGCAGTGCGAATTTTAAAATTAAGTTTTTATTTCTTGTGATGTAGTCATGCGATCGAAGTGAAAGTTTGAATAATGAACCTACGCAATAATTTTCCTTTAATGGTACATGACTCTATGGCCTATACATTTAACAATCCAACATGGCGACCATCCGAAATATTTAGACGATACTGAATATCTACGAATCTATTTTAGCAATCAAACTGCATTTTTTAATGTTCATAGGGGCTATGAACTTAAGTTCACCTATAGGACTTTAAATAACCTGGTGATCACAAATCCAACATGGCGGTGACGCGAATTATAAATATTCACATGGACGTTTCTCGCAATTTAACCATCCGCGTGCAGTGAAACTTGGTACAGTAAATCTTTATCCGAATGTTAATCCACTGGCATCTAATTTATTTCAATTGTTTCCATAACCACAAGATGGCAGCTGTGAAATTTTTTTAAATCTCCTTGTTTTTTCTT
Source organism: Meconema thalassinum (assembly GCA_946902985.2). Classification (NCBI taxonomy): domain Eukaryota; kingdom Metazoa; phylum Arthropoda; class Insecta; order Orthoptera; family Tettigoniidae; genus Meconema; species Meconema thalassinum. The sequence goes on from CAMPQE020000024.1 coordinate 1,542,767, forward strand.
GTGTCCTAATTATGCGATTGAAGTTTGAATACAACACGTTCACAATAATCTGCATGTAACAGTACATAACTCTAGGACCTACATATATAAAATCCAACATGGCGACCATCCGAAATATTTAGTCGGTTCTCAATATCTACGAATCTATTACAGCAATCAAACTGAAATTATGTATGTTGATAGTGGCAATTAACGTAAGTAGGATATATGAAAATAGGCTGTATAGTTCTTCACGGAACTACTTGTTTCGTTTAGGTTTTTAATAGGTAGAATAGGTTTTTATGTTTGAAGTGCGCCAAAATTTGACATAAACTGCACAAAGCTTAAAGTTAATGCCTAAATTCTTAGTAGAAAATCTGATTGAAACGAGAGTGTAAATATTTTACATAATGATAAGTCCTCAAATTATCGCCGAGAACTTCACACGTTTAGGCGATATTTGCTCCCCTTAAATATGTTAATTATTCCACTTCAATGAAACCAAGGATATCAGAGCGGATTTTCACATTCTAGCCTGTTTAATTAATTGTGTTTGTTTAGAATATAGGATTCTTAGAAATAATAAGAGATTTATTCCCAGTAAATAACCAAACAATAAGATATAAGCTGAAAAGTGCTGAAATTATTGAATTTCTGGCAGGTAGGATTTCTTTCAACCAACTAGAGCTAAGAATAAACACTATCTTCAGATTTACTTTTAAAAATTATGTCCTAAAATTCAAATATACGGTACTACAATAAGTGGAACATAATTCTAATAAAAATGAGCTATTTGTAGGTACCGTATGTGCATTTTTTCCAGTTTTTTAAGTGCTACAAAATTCGACTCTTTTAGTGTGATTCGTAAGAGTAGTAAAGTATGTTTGTATTTAGAGGTAAGGGAAAATAAGGGTAAGACCCTAAGAATCTGGTCCCTAGTTCGCGCCGGAGATAATCATTCAATGAAAATGTTGATGCTGAATTCCAAATCGTTAACCTAAATGACCAAGTGCTACTTACTTAACTCGATCAGGCCCAGGGCACCGCATTCTGCTACAAGGGTTCCCCTCCACTGGATTCTGTTGCCAGTCATCCTCTATTCCAATCTGTCGCAGGTTTTCACGAATTCCGTCCTTCGATCTTTTCCTTTGGCCTACCCAGTGGGCTTCTTCCATGAGGAACAAAATTGAGCAGTTTCAGAGACCATCGGCATGTGTCCATCCTAGTGATATGGCCTGCCCATGCCAGACGTTTACTTCTCATAGGCCTACAATGTTTGGGGTCTTATACATGGCATCCAGTTCTCTACTGTACCGTATATGCCATTCCCAAGCGCTAAATGTCAACCAGTGCTCGATACGTAGCTGAGCCCTGCGGAACTAAAAATTATTAGATGCCAAATACGAAGTGCTTAGTAATGTCTTTAATTTCTCATGTTAGATTTTGCATTTTGTAGTCTGGGTGGTTAATGCATGGGAACCATGTTGACGCATGGGTTTTGAGCAGTTCATTCGTGAGATGACACTGTATGCAGTGATATTTGACAAACCATAATTTTCAACTGGATCTCGGCTAAATCATATAGAACTACCAACAGTTTTTCATATAGGGTTTTTCATATTTACGAACCGTAATTGATATATTAGAAGCCATTATTCAGTTTTGTCTACTAATCTTTCAAGTAACAAATCTAAAAAGCGAAGATTCCATGTGTGATGAACAATACCTAGGTGTCCCAGATAATGGCCGTCGCTCGTTCTCAGAGTAATATCGATACTACCGTGCCGTCACGCCGATACGACGTATAGAGAGTGTTTTCTTGATTGCAAACTCTACTGGTGCATGCAATTAGACGTAGGTTTTCAGAAGGTTTATCTGTACTTACATACAGCCGCAATACCATCCATATTTTAGTTGGAAGCCACTGCGGCGGCTTTCTCCCTACGTTATGTAAGTGGACTATTACCGGTAGACACAGCTGAAATAACACTGCTTTTAGCTGAAAAAGAATCCTCACTTCTCTCATGAGCCTACAAGCGTCTTACCTTTGTTTCAGTTGTGTCCTGCAGTGCAGAATATGGGGGAATACATATACATCAAGGAGGATCCATTTGAGACTGAGTGTGATGTAAGTACGCTTCTTTGAACACGTCCATTATTTCTTTCTTATTGAGTGACAAAATTATTTCCTCCAAAATGGTTTTTTGTTTTTGTAGGTAGAATCAGAACAGATGTACTGAACCCGCTGAGCTATGGTTCATGTGATATTTTTTAATGACAGAGCATTTATGATGGGATGTTGTACTTTTGAACACACCCAGGAAGCCACGAGAAGCTGAGAGATCACGCGATACTTTGAAGTAGCGGTGAATCGCACTTTTGACTTTGGTGTAAACTGCTAATTATTATCTGAGGTCTTATTAATTATTTTTATCTTTCCTACGAGACTCAGAATATTCCATTTCGTCATGCTGCATTATTAAAACATTTTGGAGAATGTTTATTTTTACTTTAGGTAAGGTAATACCCTTGCAGATACGCAAAAAGGAACGTAAGTAGTCGCTCAACGTTTTCGTTTTGACGACCTACTTTCTAGAGACACCCAGTACCGGAGCACTGCGTCTTGAGAATCCGCCTTGTGTAGGCGTGGAATTACATTTGTCCTACGAGACGTAGAAGAATATCCGCTGTTTAGCGTTAAAAGTGATTATAAGGTGCCATCGAGCAAGCAAATACTAATATTCACTGTCGATGGAGTCCAGTGAATTAAATAAGAAGCTTGGGAAATAATTATTGGCAAGTATAGTGTATTGCACAACATTGCTGTGACATCACATATTACCCACGCGTATGTGGAGGGCAGATGCCTAGTGGAAATATACAGGTAATAGTGTTACAATTATCCTGAATAAGTGTGATTATAATTGTATGAGATATTTAAATTGCCAAAGTAGAAACTTCATCTTTGAAACGTCGTATAATTCACGGATGCTGCGTGATACAAAAGTAGCGTCACTAGCACGTGCAGCATTATAAAATAGTGTTAGCTCACATGCTAATCCACATCTGCAAGATTAAGGCTGTGTCGTATTTTATAATTGAAGCCTATAATAGTCACGACGGACATTATAATTTTGGAAGTGAGAGGATGAATAATCACGCAACTTATTTCGCTACCCACGTGATAGGACTTTTCTTCACCATGGTTGAAGCAGTCAACATGGGCTAATACCATCCCAGTATGGGGGGGTGACGTTTCTACAGGAACCAGCATGATGGTGGAACTTCCAGAACGATGAACGAGAGGGAAGGAGCCAAAATGCCATTTCCAGGCATATCCACGAAGATGTCGACAGGGACAAATCGAACCCTGGTGTTTTAGATCCCTTATTTGGGGGTGGATCTAAAAGGGAGAGTTGCTGTACTAATTTATGAGTTTGTGCCTAAAGAAGGGTAGCTCCCCTTGACAGGGCAAGCTGACCAGTGTAGTGTGTTGTGGTGTGCTAGGAACTAGGGGGCGTTCCTATAAATAATGTGGTAGTATTTGAGGGGATGGGACCCACTGCAAAGGGTCGCGGTACTAGTCGCTCAGCTGACTGCTTGTTATGTAATCGACTCTGCTCGTATCAGCCGGGTGGCACGCGCTTCACTTGAGCACGCGAGCCGCTGTGAGGAATACAATGACGTCTGAGTTGGCGTTATTACTACGGTGTGTCACGTCTGACTGTGACGGGAGTAAGGAAGGGCGTTGGGATGTAAAGAGGCGTATAACAGTAATGCTAGTGTAGAGTGTGGACCAAGTGTTTTATTGGTCTGTGATATTCTTTGTGTGAGTCCCTTGTAGGGAATGAAATTATGTTTATAATGTGATACAAGTTGTGGGTTGCAGGTTACATAAATAGGAACTCTGAACACGATTGACTGACTCACCTCGGTTGACACCAGCGTAGCTTCGGCCGTCTTGATGGAGCACTGACAATGGAGAGAGCGTTTGACCTCATTAGGACGTCGTTTTATACCTTCTGACGCCCTCCTGTCAGCAATGTATTGGCCCAGTTAGTACTATGTCGCTGAGTGTAATGATTACGTAAGGCTTGAGCTGCTTTATGGAGTAGCAAGCTGTCCTTACAGTATTAATGGATGTTGCCCCGGCTTTCCAAGGGTTGCCATTTTAGGGGATTTAGCCAGATGTTGGGGGGATGGTCTCCAAGGGGTGCATACCCCTGGGATGCTGTACAAGAGTCTTCCTTCATTTGGTCGCGTCCTCGCGAACGGGAACGGAACTGGAAGTTGGGATGTTGACGTAGTGGTCCTGGAAAACCCTCTCGTATCTCCTGGTGGCGTCGTATCGAAGTGTGGGTGTGAGGTGAGCCCGTGTTCAGAGGGGAGGGTTATGGGATTTACATATATATGTATACATTGACATTGTGAAAAAAACAAACAAAAAAAATTGACATATGCGAAAGATTTGATTAACATTGGGAAAAAATTGACATTTTGAGAAAAATTGAACATTAAAATAAATTCGATCTGTAAAAAAAAAATTGCCCTTGCATTTGCTGGCATATTGCTAGTTTAAAAAAAACATGGCCTCTGATGGTGACGTGTCATATATTTGTGCAGGGAGGAAAAACCCAGGGCCGAACGGATGATTGCTTCGCCCGCCCCATCTTAGGGAAAAAATGCTCCCTGCAATAAGAAAGGTAGAAGAAAATAGAAAAATGGGTGTTCCAGGGTATAATTTAAGGGAAATATTCAAAAGTATTTATTTGTGTGGGAAAAACGGAACACCCTGACAAATGGGGAAGTTAGAAGAAGGAAAAATGAAAGAAAACAAATCATACACATGCTGGACATTGGCATATTGGTGAACAAACAAAAATATATATAGTGTATAATTGTAGAAAGTTTATCCTGAAAAATTATAAATTACTATGACCTTATGTCTAGTGGAATAATGGTATACAGTTTATCCTGAAAAATTATAATTTACAATGACCTTATGTCTACTTAATCGCGCTAATCCCTTATAACTATAGTTTTCATGAGGTACCTCGCGTGCACGCTACCCGTCTGTACGTACTCTTGCCGTCTCACGGCTGATTCTGTACGGCCACTCCTTGGTACGGTATGGTGGTCGTACCGCTTGTATGTGTGCTTAATACCTAACCTGTGAAGCATCCTCTGTGGGTGAATGCTTTCACACTTGACAATGAGAGTCACTGCCACAAACCGGTTGCGCCCTCATTGTCGTACTCTGCGTCACATTTTGACGCTTTATGTGTTTTAATTGAGTTGATCTGCCAGTAAGCCTGGTACCCCACAGGCACCAGTCCTGCTGTGCAGATTCATTTTAGAGTGTGTATCTGAAAAAGAAAAATGTGGTGAGTGTTTGCGAGTGTGTCGGGATTAGTGCAAGTTGAAAAAAATAAACAAAAAGTGTACACATCATGGCATGCTGTAGATAATATGCCACTGCTATGTGGCAGTGAAATTCCTGTCACCAGTTTTCTGTATCTGGTGACGATGCCTGTGAAAAAAAAAATGGCGAGGTTTAGAAAAAAAAAACATATTAGTACCGGTTGAAGCTGGTCTTTTACTGAAAAAAAAAACATGATTAATGTTACTTAGCTGCAAGGCCGGGCTTACCCTATACGGTGCCGTAATGCCGTAAATAATATATAGTTGGTCTTACCCCGGTAGCGGAATTGTGGTTACCGGGTGCCGATATATTCCACTTTGATTATTCCTATCTTAATCTAGTATTGTCGGGCTTACCTCGGTAACGGATTTATAGTCACCGAGTGCCGATATATTCCACTTTGATTATTCCTATCTTAATCTAGTATTGTCGGGCTTACCTCGGTAACGGATTTATAGTCACCGAGTGCCGATATATTCTACGGTGATCTATATATATTAAAAAAAATGCCTTAAATGTAGGTTTATGTTACCTTATGTCTTACCTTACTTATTTAACTTATTGATAAAATTACTTAACTGTAAAACTATTCTGTATTTACATGCCGAGTGGACCTTATTCTAAAGCCGAAATGTGCTGTGCTATTATTAGCAACAGCTGTCAGTAAATTTGCTTACATCTAAGTGACCTTAACATGGCACTATGACTTAAGTACTAAAATTTAGATGGAGGCTGGCCGCTTGATTTCTCTCGCGGGGGCGCCCTTGTAGTACATTGTCGGGACCGGACCCCAACAATGCCTCGTAGTCCCCTCCGTTTTAATACTATTGTCGACATCTATTCTAGGTCTTAATACTAGTACTAACCTATTCGCAGGCGCCTTACGGTGCCACTAAGCTAACCGTTTCGCCCGCTGTAACTTTCGTGTTCATAACCGGGTGCTGTTCCTATTTGACGTAGGTGAGCCGCCCACTTGGCTCCTGTGAGGGGCGCGCAATGCCCCTTTCTTAATGCCCTCTGGTTGCCCGTTGCGTCGCCATTTATGTGGGCATTGGACAGTGTGGTCCAATGGCATAATATCCTCCGGGAAGAAAGCGTCCGGGGAGTCCTCTTCGCCTTAATCGGCATTGCTGGGTTGGCCCACTGAACCCTTTTGAGTGCCCGCTATGCTACTCATTTAAGAACTCTGGCGACCCGCTGTCGTCCATTTACGTGGGCGCAGGACCGAATGAGCGCGTACATTCCATATATATATATTCATATTTCATTCTTCCTTATCGATTACCGTCGTGGTCTTCACCTTCACCTCGCGGGGTAAGGACTTGTCGGATCTAGGATTGGTCCTGCTGAACCCTTGGATCCTGCTTCACTCCTGACGAATAGGAGTCTGACTCCCCGCCATGGAAGTCCTACTTACGTAAATTTAACTAACAGTCTAGTCATAATATGGTCGTCTCTAGGGATAGCTCCCGAGGCCGGCGCGGAGTGAGCTATTTCTCCCGCCATTCTCAGAAAGTCTCCCTGCAGGTCTTGGCTTCGACGACCGTGGCTCAAAGTGGGTTTAGCATCCCTTCCTCCCAGGGGCGGTTTATGCGCACCTAGGATTCCAGAGCTTGCCCGACCAGGCCGCGAATGCTTTGACCTTACGTGGTTCGTCTATTTGGTCTAGTCGTCAGTAATTTGATGAGCCAACTGGGGTAAGGGTCCACATCGCCTTCCCCAGCTCTGCTCCAGTGTGGTCCCTCCTGACCTTCGGCTTACACCGTTGTCAACCATCAGTTCGTATCAGATTCCTTTGTAAGAGAGAAAATGTGTCGTAACCTGTGTGAAAGGTTCAACCTCTGTGTAAAATGTAAAATATTTCCAGTGTAGCGGGGTTGCAGATCTTCTAAGTACATAGGCTACTTCTGGCCTACCATCGCTATGTCAGCTTCCCAGCAATAATGCCTTCTTTACCTTAATGGAGGTGTTAGTAGGGTCTGTAATGTCAGGTACCCTGTTATTAGGATTTGGGGGTAGTTATTTGTTGAGTGGGCTTAAAGCATGGTAGGAAGGGTTTTGCGCACCTTTGGGTTCCACGTTAGTGGTGGCCTAGAACCGGTGGTGGCACTGGGATGCTTCTATAGTGAGTGGAGTGGGGAGGTAATTCCCGGGATTGCAAAAATACGAAATTTCATGCAGGTTTGATATTAAAATCCCTGGTAATTGGATGGGATACTCATGCATGAGTCTGGATATGAAGTTTCTGCCTTCATGTACGGATAGGTGTAGGATGGGGCATAATACCATATGTTCCTTTCATGCGGGAGAGCTTAAGTACTAAAGCATGGTTAATATGTATCTATGGCCTCCTCCCTCATTTGGAGAGGCGCATTATGCTTCTTTTAATGTTTGCTGAGCCACCTCTAATACTCAGGCGGTGCAACGGGGCTCAAGGCGTAGCTTGCCTGCTCTTTAAACGCATGAAGTCCATCAACCCCAGTGTGTATTTTGTAATGTAGTGTAGCTGTTTATGGTCGTGTAGATGTGTTTGCGTTGTTTATGTCAGGCTTGAGAAGGTTATGGGAAGGGAGTAAGGTGGTACGCTGGTAGCCTGTTCTCCTGTCGTCCTCCCTTGGTCCATGTTGGCTTTCTATCCGCGCCTTGGGATAGTAGGGCTGCATGACCTAATCTGGTCGGCCATTTGCAGTGTAGATGTGGCCAGTGGTCGTAACGCGACTGGTCATGTGCTAGTCATCTGTAATGATTTATTTGGGGAATAGAATCGCGAAAAGAAGTTATTAAGGGGAGGTCCTGTTTCCTCAAAGTCCCTATGTTCGCTCCTAATTGGTGAGTGCGAGTGCGTGTGTGTGTGTGACTACGTTCCGCTACACCACGCGGACGGTTGGTCTGTTATAAGGCTAAGTCCTAATATGTATCGCCTTTGTGGGCAGAAGGCGCCCGTGGCTTGCCAACGTGCCCTTGCGACCGTGCCCTATAGGCCCAAGATAAGTTTCGCTATGTCACGTCTTGTCCATTGCCAAATGATTTTGCAGTGTGGAGGAAAAAAAAAATGTATGGCGTTATAATTGTTATGTGTGTGTAATTTCATGGTCACGGGCTATACGCAATAGTGTCTCGTCACCGCAGTATTGCAGTGTGAATAGTCTGCAGTCAGCAATTGGTATGTGCAATAACAGGCTGGGAAGTTACTGTTTGTCATCCGCTGGTATGTGCCTTTTTGCACGAATGCAAGTGTGGTCATTGTTTTGGATTCCTAGCCTAATGTAGCAATTCGCCCTAGTTAGGTAATGACGTCGTGTGGCCATTGTTCTCTAAGACCTGTGTCTTGCGAAATTTTCCTACCTGTGTTCGTGAAATGTATTCCTCTATGCCTGGTGTAATTCGAAATTTTATGTCTGGCTTTTGGTGGGAGGAAATGTAGTATTCCCTGTTCATGCACTTGTATGGGCCAATTTCAGTATGATTGGACGCCTGAATAGCTGTTCTCCTTTGCGTCTAAATTTTCACTGGAACTCAGACCCGTGACCTTATGTCATTCTCTGTGTTTTATGTTTGCGTTGTGTGACAGGGCTTGGGGCTTTCCCAGTGTGGTCTTTGCTTGTGTTCCGTGTACCAAAAATACCATTGGATAGTTAGTTTTTGGTACGCGTGTGGTGTGTGGTCATGGGTTCGAATCCGGTTGTCTGTAAAGACTTGGTGTGATCATTTCCGTGCCGCTTATAATATGGCATGTTCCCGTGGATGTGCGATACGCATATGAAAGCATACATCCCTGTGTAGAGTTTGTACGTTTTTGAATTCCCCTCGTAGTGTAATTTTGGAAGATATAGGGTCTCTAAATCGGGCGTGAATGATGTGTTGATTTCTGTCCATTAGGCTTTGGCTCGCTTGTCTGCGTCGAGCAGCCTTGCTCATTGAGGAGTATGTTACAGCTGATACGACGGTGTTGAATTACGATGTTGTGTGCTTTCATTTGTTTCATGCTCTGCCCACGTCCTAGTTTTCTGCACGTGTGTGTGTGTGAACCTGATTGCTGCCTATAATGATTGCTAGCAGTGCCTCTCTCATTGTAGAGAAAAAAAAACTTTGTGGTTTAATATGACCGTTGATTTGTAGCTCATGCGCCAGGGGATTTCCGTTTTACTTGGAATCCAAACCACAGGCCATGGCATTTCATTTCGGAAATCCCATATTCGTTGTACGCGAGTGTGTCTGGTCCGCTACTCGCGTATTTGGTGACCAGATGCCAGAGGCGATTGTATTGTTTTTCGTTTATGACCCGCTGTTAGTGGGACTGTCCCAATTAGTCTTAGCTTTCCCATTATCCTTATTCTAGGACTGGATATCTACTCAACCTTATATTCCTGGTATTCAGAAGGTTGCGGGTTTGGAGACCGCCTTTTACCCAGAGTAATTGTTTCCGGCACCATGAAGGTTGTGTCTCCGGGACAGTTCTGGTGAGTGTTAGGATCGTATCCCGGCGCGGTCAGTGGGCTATTTCTTGGCCCTCTTTTCACGCCTGCCCGTGGGATTACTTCCTTTCCTTTTGGCAGTATTTCCGCCTTTACGTTTACCTATGTCTAAAAATTATGTCGTGAACACCATAAAAAATGTTAAAAAAAAATGTGCTTGGGACCTGAGTGTAGTATTTACCATTTAGGTAACGTGAGTACTACCGTAAACTGGTTACGTCTCAGGGGAATCTACCGACACTGTCTAGTACACATTAGGAAGGCCATTGCAAGACGTAATCGATATACCTGTATCCACGTCACGAGCAAAGCCAGTGCACTATGGGAGTCAAACCTGCCCTTCAAAGTAATTGTAACTCACCAAAATGACAGTGTCTCGTCCCGATGTGCAATTGGGCTTTTCAGTTGGCTAAAGCACACCTCACCAAATTTTTGAAGTTAGTTTGAGATTCTTAATTCCTGCCACACTTACGGCTTTCGCCCGCAACAGGAGAATCTATCAAACTGTGGAACCCTAACATAGAACGTTTAGTCATTTCTACTTAGAAAGACTCACTTAAGCTTTATGCTGTGATTTTATGCTTAAGTTGTGTTCAAAATATCTCTTTTTCGGCCTGAAGCCTGCTTGGCTTCCACTTGGCTTAGCATATTAGAGACTTTACGTTATGGCGTTAATCACTTCGCCCAATAACCATTGATGGCCTGAGAGAAAAATGCCATGGTTCCGAAAAAAAAAACAAGAAGGATTTAGAATTGTTCCTTCTACTTTGGCTATATTGCACTGTATATACATAAAATAAGAAAGAAAAATATGCGATTTTATGTTTATTATGTACTTGTTGGACCATTTTCTTATCGCCCCCGTGTGAAAGAATTTATGTGGCCTATAATGTTGGTGTTAGCGATGTTAGTTTATTTCTGTGGCCCTGGTGGAAGTCGTTATCCTCTTTCGAGCTTCAGTGCTCAGAAAGGTGAAGGGTTTTGCCCTGTTATTAGATTATAGGCCTTTGAAATCCACTGGGGTGTTCCTTTGCTACCTTCCGGCGGAATTTCTAGCAAAGTAAGCTTAGGCCTCCTTCCACCGTAGCGCGTGTCTATAGGTTTAAATGTACCTGTATTCGAGGGCCTAATTGTGCTTGACGCTGCCCTAGTAGATTTTACGGGAGTGTGGATATATTTGACTGCGTGGTTTTGTGGGGTAGGTGAGAACACCTTTCCTAATCCCCGTGTACTGTGTGGTAATGCCCGGTCAAAATGTTCGTGCGTATATCGTGCACCCTGAGGGCCTAATACCGGTGTTCGCCTATGTTCTGGCAAATTTGCCCTTTGAACTGGCGGTAAAGGTCGCTTAATGGCTTGTGTCCGGCCTAGCAATGTGGTGGCGTGTAGTCTGACCGTTTTTCGGCCTGTGGCCACGGCCGACTCCTGCCAATGTGTTAGCCTATCTGTGTACGTGTATGTAGGCTTTATATACTGTAGGGCGGGCTCTATGTCGTCTGCCCATGACGTGGTTACGTCCCGTTGTCCCTCTGTTATATCATGTGTATTTAATGGCCCTAGCTTCGATTCCCTCTCGTCCTTTTGTTCCGAGGGGATTGTTCTAGGCTCTGCCCCTCGGTTTGGCAAAATCGCCTCCCGATCCGGGGCTGAAGGACGTGTGTTTGTGTTAGGTTTATTTTGTAGTAAGTTGGAGCCTAACCTGGCCGTCTTCTTGACTGTGGCCACGGCGAACTCCTTCCATTCTGTGGCAGTACGTGGCGAGAGGGACATCCTCGCAAATTGTCGAGTCAACGTATCTACGCTTATGTCCTCTCTCGGGTGGGCTGATGGCCCTACCGTGAACTCAAAAATGGCCTTATTGGCTTGTAGCTCACGGTATTTGTCCCAAATTTGGGTGTACTGCCTTATTGAGGCTCATGGCCTGTTCAGCGACTTTTGTGTCCTGAGTCCCTATCCGTCTGTGTTCCGTGATGAGTGTTTCCCATTGTTGGAACATAAACTCGTGTCGACAGTGTAGTTGCCAGTGTGCTTTTATGATTTGTGTGCGGAGGGTGGGGATTTTCGCCCGAATCTTGCGATTCTTAGCACTGCGGAGTGGCCGGACAAGGGCTCTTATGATCCGCATGTACTGGGCGTGCAGGAGCTGCTGAAACCTTCTGAGGTAGTCCTGCCTAGTTTCAAAAACTCTGTGCCAGGCAATTAATTCCTGGTACTCCCCAATGCTCCTTAGCACAGCTAGGCGGTATAGGGGGGCCATGTTGAATGGAGTGTATGTAAAAAATAAAAAAAAAATCTGTGCGTGTTTGACAGTGTATTCTTATATTTCTCTGATTCTGTATGGGGCTAGGGGGTTGGTTTATTAAGAATTTCCCCTGTGTAGCTAGTTTGGAGCACACAAAAAAAAATGGTGCTTTTTGTCTGGGGGAAAAATTTTCTCACTATTTGCTTGGCTTTTTTGCGGTACGGAAGGGGTCGTTTTACCTACGAGGGCTCGTTGGTTGAGTCCCTTTTCTCTATGCGTAGGACCCCGCCTCCACCAGTGTTTTAGATCCCTTATTTGGGGGTGGATCTAAAAGGGAGAGTTGCTGTACTAATTTATGAGTTTGTGCCTAAAGAAGGGTAGCTCCCCTTGACAGGGCAAGCTGACCAGTGTAGTGTGTTGTGGTGTGCTAGGAACTAGGGGGCGTTCCTATAAATAATGTGGTAGTATTTGAGGGGATGGGACCCACTGCAAAGGGTCGCGGTACTAGTCGCTCAGCTGACTGCTTGTTATGTAATCGACTCTGCTCGTATCAGCCGGGTGGCACGCGCTTCACTTGAGCACGCGAGCCGCTGTGAGGAATACAATGACGTCTGAGTTGGCGTTATTACTACGGTGTGTCACGTCTGACTGTGACGGGAGTAAGGAAGGGCGTTGGGATGTAAAGAGGCGTATAACAGTAATGCTAGTGTAGAGTGTGGACCAAGTGTTTTATTGGTCTGTGATATTCTTTGTGTGAGTCCCTTGTAGGGAATGAAATTATGTTTATAATGTGATACAAGTTGTGGGTTGCAGGTTACATAAATAGGAACTCTGAACACGATTGACTGACTCACCTCGGTTGACACCAGCGTAGCTTCGGCCGTCTTGATGGAGCACTGACAATGGAGAGAGCGTTTGACCTCATTAGGACGTCGTTTTATACCTTCTGACGCCCTCCTGTCAGCAATGTATTGGCCCAGTTAGTACTATGTCGCTGAGTGTAATGATTACGTAAGGCTTGAGCTGCTTTATGGAGTAGCAAGCTGTCCTTACAGTATTAATGGATGTTGCCCCGGCTTTCCAAGGGTTGCCATTTTAGGGGATTTAGCCAGATGTTGGGGGGATGGTCTCCAAGGGGTGCATACCCCTGGGATGCTGTACACTGGTCTTTGGGGGAGTCCAGATGGGAATCCTGATGAGGAGGATACCGATCCAGAGAGCCAGAGAGGTTTTTGTACAACCCTTGTTGTGGAATAGAGAGCTGAGTGAGAGCTCCTCCATTTCGTGAGTTTTTGTCACACCCCTTCTTTGTTCTAGTTTCTGGTGGTATAGTAGTTTTAATGTAGTTTGTGAATCAACCACACTCAGTGTCAGCCATTTTTCTAGGTAGGGATGTAACTAGATTAGTTAGATGTCATTTATTTCAGTTTAGAGTGAGACACCCTTGGGGTCAGACATTTTGGTCAGCCCTGGTGCAGCTTGGTGAACGTCGTGGAACGTCAATGCCTACCTTTTTGCTGAACCTGATCGTAGTCATTTTGAGGCTATTTTGTTCAACCCTACTTGGGGTAATTTTCAAGTCTTTGCTGACTGTAGTTATGGCAATCAGATGCCTTGGTTATTAATTGACTGCATTCTTCGCAGCCATCCTTTGTTACACCCCTGACTGTCGTTAGAACGGTCGTATCATTTAGGTAGTCGACAGTAACTACCAGTTTGTAAATGCATTATATTTCATTTTGAATAAGCTCAGAAGCTATTCTTGGTCATGTTTGAACCTAACAACTAGAAGGAATGTTTCGTTGCCTAGCATCGAACGCGGTTCCCAACGTATCATTAAGCAGATCTAGTGTGTGAATCTGTGCCACATTTATCATATTTTTTTCTTGTGTCGTGTGAGACACGTTTTTATTTGATGTTCTAGCAACTACTGAGTTGCATTTTTAAAGCAACGAGCTTCAGTAATTGTAAGTTTACTTTCATTTAGACGTCTTTGGTAGAAAGACGGGAAGTGTATTACTATACTCAGATTTATAGCGTGCGTTTGATACACGGACTCTGTAGAGATCCGTAACCTATGGTAAAGTTTTTTATGAACCGGCCAGGTGCAGGTTTTGTATTGATTAAATCGCCGGCCTTGAATAAACTGGTTATGTAACCCAGTGACCTAGAGCACGCCTGCTTCATTGTGAGACAAAACTACTATAGACGAGGACAGAGTACATTTTGTCTTCGCTTTTCCTTTCATTGCTATTTTGCTTATGGAAATCAGTTTCCACTCTTGTATTTGATCAATTGTTTTATGGATCGGTTTTTGTTAGTTTAACGCTCTGTTGCGTGTATTGTCGTATGACAGGTACAGTTATGTAAGGTTTTCTATAGGATGGTGAAGTCTACCCTGTTATAGCAGGATGTTATTGTATGCTTCGTCCGGGATGATCCCGTTGACCAGATGTTATTGGAAGGTAACTGTTGTACAGGCCTATCCCAGAGTTATTGAACGCGAGCTTAGCGCCGCTGGTAACCCGTGTTATTGTGTGTCCGAGTTGTTATACTCGTTGATTATATTCCGACTGTTGAGTCGAGGCTTTTTGGTGGAGAATGATCTCAGTTGGAGACACTCCGTGCCCAGGCTATTGTCAATGTTATTCGCCATAAACCTACGATAAACCTATAAACCGACATTCTAATAATAAGACGCATAATTGTTGTAAAACAAGCCTAACTAACGATTCTTTCTATCTAACTTTGTTCTTTGCATTCTGGAACTGTTGACATAGCCGTGCAGTTGAAGATAATTTCCTTGAGAGGAAATGACTAGGACAGTTGACATTTTTGTAGCGACCTGAAGCATGTGCGAACCTAGAGTTCGTAGCTTGTGGAGCTCAGGCCATGCGATGTCAGACGTGGTCTCAACTGCGCATTCATCACCGTAACTATACACATTAGATGACTATGGTTTACAAAGTGTAAACCAAGGTGTAGGCAGGAATTTTTAATAAAACTACTGTGTCTATTTCGTTATTAATTTATGATGTCAAGTGTATTAAACCCTACATGTTACTTTATTATGTGCTGTTAGCACATAGTTATTAAGCATAATTAAATTGTTTGTTTTTCATGGCTGTACACTTAGCTTTTGGATGTAATTGTTCTCTTTTACGGACGTCATCGCCGTAAATTTTGTTAATTGATAGGACTTAGCTAGTTGAATTAATGTTAAATTTAAATGTCGAAATGGTACCATCCTAACCTAGATTTGTTTTGCTACCCTGTTAAATGTAAATTCAGATATTAGCTTGATCTTGTAACTTGAACTAGGGACTTGCGTCGTACCATATTCCTAGCGTTGCTGTTGTTGCTTTATCATTGTGAGTTAGACCTTTCGCGAGGGTTTTCAGTAACTTCTCAGGTAGGGGACCTGTTCTTTATCTTTGTTTATTTATTAATTTGCGGACTAGCCGATTATAACCCTCCGAACTAGGCTAGGGGCTTGTGAATTTTAATAAATTTTCACGGTGTTTTACATGAGTCTGGATGTTTATTTTCTCAGTCTAGTTTTAAGGTGAACCTTTCCTTAGGCGGTCTATGACCATCGTCACCATGTACCACGATCCCTGTGGACTACGGACTCTCGTGCCGCTTTAGCCTTTATGGAAGGTCACCTGATCCTCACGGTACTTTTCATTCGATTTATGTGTCGTTAGTTGAGTCATCGTGGTTGTTGACTCAACTAAACGGTCTCATAAAATGGCGCACAACGTTGAGGGCTTGACTTGGACGTCATAAAATGGCGCCCAACTCATGTGCCGACGTTAACGTGGTGACCCTCAGTACCATGTTATTTTTTTTTGAGGATCTTAATGTTGATTATTGGTAAATTGACAGGACTGGGACGAACTTAGAAAGTCGTACTGCAGATCAATTGACCGCATGGCATTCATGTTTGATAGAAGTCCATGGGGTGAGGCTTTAGTGTTGGATAAATGAAGGATAGGATTTTCTTTGATGATGCCTCATCCTAAGTAAATGTAATACTTTGCTTTGCTCACCGTTGTCTTTGTAAATGTAGAAGCACTTAGTTTGCATACTCCAGCTGTATTCGTGATATTTATATAAATGAAGCAAGCTTTATACCACCAAGTAACTAATCATAGCTGTAAGTTCCAGTAGAAATTGATCCCTCACTTTCTCATATATTTCTTATCTATGGATGAGGAAACTATTCGTCGTGTGTTTGGAGAGATGATGGCAGGTGTGAATGCCAATCTTCAAAAGATTACTGCTGACTTAGGTCAGAATACTCAGGCTGTAAATACTGTAAGTGGTCATGTGGACCAGGTTAGACAGGAAGTCAACAATGTCAGTGGTCATGTGGACCAGGTTAGACAGGAAGTCAACAATGTAAGACAGGACTTAGAGATTAACACTCACTCTGTAAACAATGTTAGGGCTGATTTAACTCAAGTCAGGGCAGACATGGACACATATAGGATCGAAGCGAGAAATGATCTGACGGCAGGTTTAGCAGCTGTTAGGGTTGATGTCATACGACACCATCAGGAGGCTAACCAGCGCGTAGATTGCTTAACCGACCAGATGAATAGAGCTAGGGAGGAGGTGCAAAACCGATTGGAGGAGCACACAGCTCAAATTCAGACAACCTTGAATAAAGTCCAGATAGACATGAGAGCAGATCTGGAACAAACCAGGGAAGAATTCGGGACTCGACTAGATCACGTCGAGGGATTTATCGGAAATGTGAAGAAGGACATGGCAACCATGAACGTTGGTTTAATCTTGATGAGAGGAGCTGCCAATGCCGTTAATAACAACGTGAAGACTATCGTTGATGGCATGATGGAGATTAAAGAGGAACTTAACACCAACAGGAGAAACATTTCTGAATTGACGGAAACCGTAGCCAGTCTACGTGAGACAGTTGATGTTCATCATGAGGAACACAAAATAGACCTCATGTTATTGAGAGGTGACCTCAACGAACACGAAGCTACCGTCGAGGCTAAGGTAGCCGAGGTTAGAGACGATGTGGGTAAAATCCAAGAAAATATGTCCAGAGTTGAAGGAGATATCGATTCCTTACAAAAGAGATTTGAGGAAGTCGCGGTGACCGAGAGGTTAGACCTCAGTTATAACCTTAGGACGGCCATACGCGAGGTAGACACAAACCTCAAGGGAAAGGTTGACAGGATCGAGCTGCAATTGAACGACTTAGGCAACAAAGTCGCAGCCAGAACCATCCCAAGTCTTGAAGTAATAGAAAGACGCCTGGACAGACTCGAGACGACTCCAAGAGAGAGACACGTACACCCACAGATGGGAAAATCCCAGGAAACGCCTATATCTCAATCAGGAGGAATGATGCCTACCCATTTCCAACCCAGCGCGCCTATGGAATCGCAACCGTCACAATTCACTAATTTAGCGCAAGGTCAGACCTTGAACTTTGACGCTCACCCGTTTCAACCAGCATCTAATCGAATTAGTCATGAGACTAACACTCCTACGCAGAGTTACATGCAAAATACTTTCAGACCCGCGAATACGCAGGGAAATGTCACCATAATTCGTTCAAGAGAGGAGCAACCAGCTCGCTTCTCGGGAACTGGGAGCGGTGTTACTCCAGTGGAATTCCTAGCAAATGTCGAAAGCTACTTACGTGATACTATGGTAACTCCAGAGAGGGAACTAAGAGTTATAGAGCGACTGCTTGAGGGACAAGCCGGTACCTGGTTCAGAGCATTCCGATACTCATTTACAGGCTACCAAGACTTTAAGGAAGCGTTATTAAGAACATATTGGTCGAGCGACATCCAGCAGAGTATCCGAGCTGAGATGTACACTCGAAGGTACAGTTCCAATACACCTACTCGTTATGCGAATTACTTCGCAATACAGCTCGCGAAGCTCCGTTGTCTTCAGCCTCCGTTGTCCGAACAAGATTTGGTGAACACAATTGTTTGGCAGTACCCTGCGGATGTACAACGTGTGTTAATCGCTGCAGGGGCATCCACTTTCCAGCAGTGTGACCAGATACTGCGAAGGTTGGACGCTAACACAGAACAGTTTCCTACACACCGTCAGCAGAAGGCTGATAGGCGCGAGGATAGACATATGAATCTGACGACTGTTGATAAAGTGAGCCAGACGCCACAACAAACACAAACCACAGAGGATTCTGGGCGACGTGATAACAATTACAGTTATAACAGGAGAGAATGGAATAACACTCCGTATACTCGAAATCAACATGATGACCGGCGAAGTCATTGGGACCGGCGATTCGACCGAAGGACGGACGACAACCGACGTCATGAAAACAACCGCCGAGGGAATGAAGGAAGAAATCAGCAACACGGACGTATCCGTAGAGACTATCGATATAGTGGGGGTTACGACAGAAATCGAGACCCTAGATACCAGCCAGACAGGGATTGGAAAGGAAGAGCTCGGGAGAGCCGTGAGTACCTCCAACAATTGAGAGAATTGCAGATCCAAGAAGAGGGAGAACGGAACCCTACTTCGAGGGAAAATAGACATTCGGCGCAGGAGACGGAGCAGAACCAGCCCAGTACTTCTCGCCATGACAGAAAAAAAAAACTCCGAAAAATCAATAGATTCTTGTTTGGTTGAGCACCGAGTAACTGCCTCTATATTACTCTGGGAGCAATCCAAGAAGACTTGTTGGACGAACGACGAACGACGAACCACAATTATGAATTAACACGTCTACCCAAGATTGTAGCCACCTTGAATGAAGTCAGTGTAGTCATACTCATCGATACTGGAGCGATGATTAGTGTAATTTCCGCCGATTGCCATGCCAGACTGAGAGCAAACTCTGAGGTGACGGAGTTGCCCATTTCAGCTATAAGAGTCAGAGGTGTCATACCTGACCGCGTTGTAACATGCAAAATCCAGATTTTGTGTACTGTGAAGATTTCGAGCCACGTGTACTTGCACGAATTTCTCGTAATGAAGGGCCTGCATCATGATGCCATTTTAGGCGCAGGCTTCATTAGAAAATATGATGGAATCATTGACATGGGACGGAATACGGTAGAGTTCAAGCCGAACGAACCCATTCAGATGAGCCTAATTGAAGAAGAACCGGAATTCCTATCCGAAGTAGACGTAGTCGAAGCATTAAAGGGCAAGGAAATTGAGACGACACTAGATGCCGACGAAGAGGCAGAATCGTTATCAGCACCCACACATGAGGATCTTGACGCAATACTGAACGAATACAGAGATATATTCGACACCACACCTGGTGAGATATTAGACTACGAGTATGATCTTGTATTACTGGACGATTCCCCATTCCATAAAAGGATCTATCCGATAGCCGAGAAACATCTCGAAGAAGCTGCTAAGAAGATCCATGAGATGGAAGCAGCAGGTACAATCAAGAAATCACCGACTCCTTTCTTGAATCCCATAATACCTGTGGTTAAGGTAGATGGAAGCTTGAGACTTTGTCTTGATGCCAGAGCCTTGAATGAACGCCTAGCTCCTGAGCACGACAGACCGCCCAAGATTAGGGACATTCTCAGGAAGTTCAAAGGAAAAAGGATATTTTCATCATTAGACTTGGTTCAGTCTTATTACCATATCAGATTATCTGAGCATACTCAGAAATATACTGGATTCTTGTTTGATCAGACTACTTATGTATTCCAAAAACTACCATTTGGATTGAAAAATGCCGGAGCCGCATTAATCAGAGCACTTGATGCCAAGCTGACTCATGAAGTGAAGCAGAAAGTAATATGTTATGTGGATGACATAATCATAGCTTCGGGAACAGAAGAAGAGCATTTAAAGACATTGCGCCTTGTTTTTGTGAATCTCCGACAGGCAAATTTTAAGGTCAAGTTTGACAAGTGTCGATTTTTTCAGGAAGAAGTGAAATTCGTAGGACACATAATCAATGGAGAAGGATATAGACCGAATCCGGCAAAGATTAGGACTGTTGCTGCATTTCCAACACCAACCCGTGTGAAACACGTGGGACAATTCTTAGGAATTCTCCAATTCTTTGCGGCTCATTGTGAGAAGTATTCCGAAACTGTTGCACCACTGCAAGGATTATTGAAAAAGAACTGCAGGTGGAACTGGAATGATGAATGCGAGATAGCTTTCAGGAGAGCTAAACAGATGCTTGTGGACTCAATTCAGTTAGAATATCCAGATTACTCTCGGAACTTTATTCTAGAAACTGATGCATCTGCCATTGGTATAGGAGCCATTTTACTGCAGGAAGATGATGAGAAGAAACGTCATTACATTGCTTTCTTAAGCCGACGTTTAAGAGCACATGAATCTCACTACTTCACGACCGAGATAGAAGCACTTGCGATTGTTTACGCACTTGAATACTGGCAGAAACTTCTGTTAGGTCATAGGATTATTGTGAGAACCGATCATCATGCGTTGACCTTCATCTTGAGAACAAGACTGGCAAGCGACAGGATCACACGTTGGACGCTGTTTCTCCAACAGTTCGATTTGGAAATAGTTTATCGACCAGGCAGAGAGAATGTGTTGGCCGACATCCTCAGCCGGAATCCTGAAGCTACTGTTAATGCCATCGACATCGAGGGAGAATGCGAGGAACACCTTCGCCGATTTCGTCATTTACCTGAAGGACAGCGACGTGAGGAGGAACTCAGACATATTATCCGTTTCCTAGAACGAAGAATGGATCCACAGGATGATCATTATGCAAGGATTGCTGCTGTTGCAGATGATTATTTGATTTATCATCGTGTCTTATACAAGTTTGTAGACGAGGACCACACTCAACTGCGTGCAGTTATTCCTAGGAGATACCAAGAATCTGTTATTCTTATGGTACATTTATCCATTGGACATGGTGGAACAGACAAAACCATTGCAACTATCAAGGAGTCTTTCACATGGAAAGGGTTAGGAGCCACCGTTAGACAGTGTTTACGTGCTTGCGACGCATGCCAGCGGAACAAGTACACGTCACACTTGCTGAAGGAACAACCTAGACCAATACTACCAACTTAACCTAGAGAGTTGTATGCACAGGACCTGTATGGCCCAATACCTAAGGCTCGTCGTGGGAATCGATACATCGTTGTAACGGTGGATGTGTTCACGAAATATACGATGCTTCATCCGATTCAAAAAGCTACTGCACATCAGATTATTCAGAGGATTAGACGTCAAGTGATACCGGAGGCAGGAAAGCCACAATTCTTGTTGACTGATCACGGATCACAGTACACCTCAGCAGAATTTGCCAATGCCATGAATGAGCTTGAAATAGGTCATGTTTTATCATCTATTCGGCATCCAGAGAGCAACCCAGCAGAATGCGTGATGTCTATTATCGCAAAATTCTGTCGATTATATTGTCAAGAAGAACATTGGCGATGGACTGAAGTCCTTGTTATTATGGCAAAATGTATTAATTCAACAGTACATGAGAGCACTGGTCAAATACCTATGGTCTTGCATTTGAACCAGATGCCGCTGAGAATATGGGATCGTGTGATTGTAAATCCACCTTGTTTACAACCATCACATGCCAGCAGACTTTTAGCTGCGAGAGAGACTATGGACAGACAAGCTGCCAAGCGCTTGAGAAGAACTAGACGCCAGAGGTTTAGAGAACCACTAGTAGAAGGAGACCTTATCCTTATAAGGAGACCCGGAATTTCTAGTCCTATAGACCGCATATATGGGAAATTTCTATCCTTGTATTATGGCCCTAGTCGTATCCGACAGCCTTTGAACAATGGAAGTTATGTGATAGAAGACATTAGGACAGGAGAACGCATTGGAATCTTTAATGCAGCCAATCTAAAAAAAATCACTCTTGAATGAATTTCAAAGCAAATAAAAATGTTATCCCAACATTTTATTTGAAACGACAGAGAGGCAGATGAACCCGCTGAGCTATGGTTCATGTGATATTTTTTTATGACAGAGCATTTATGATGGGATGTTGTACTTTTGAACACACCCAGGAAGCCACGTGAAGCTGAGAGATCACGCGATACTTTGAAGTAGCGGTGAATCGCACTTTTGACTTTGGTGTAAACTGCTAATTATTATCTGAGGTCTTATTAATTATTTTTATCTTTCCTACGAGACTCAGAATATTCCATTTCGTCATGCTGCATTATTAAAACATTTTGGAGAATGTTTATTTTTACTTTAGGTAAGGTAATACCCTTGCAGATACGCAAAAAGGAACGTAAGTAGTCGCTCAACGTTTTCGTTTTGACGACCTACTTTCTAGAGACACCCAGTACCGGAGCACTGCGTCTTGAGAATCCGCCTTGTGTAGGCGTGGAATTACATTTGTCCTACGAGACGTAGAAGAATATCCGCTGTTTAGCGTTAAAAGTGATTATAAGGTGCCATCGAGCAAGCAAATACTAATATTCACTGTCGATGGAGTCCAGTGAATTAAATAAGAAGCTTGGGAAATAATTATTGGCAAGTATAGTGTATTGCACAACATTGCTGTGACATCACATATTACCCACGCGTATGTGGAGGGCAGATGCCTAGTGGAAATATACAGGTAATAGTGTTACAATTATCCTGAATAAGTGTGATTATAATTGTATGAGATATTTAAATTGCCAAAGTGGAAACTTCATCTTTGAAACGTCGTATAATTCACGGATGCTGCGTGATACAAAAGTAGCGTCACTAGCACGTGCAGCATTATAAAATAGTGTTAGCTCACATGCTAATCCACATCTGCAAGATTAAGGCTGTGTCGTATTTTATAATTGAAGCCTATAATAGTCACGACGGACATTATAATTTTGGAAGTGAGAGGATGAATAATCACGCAACTTATTTCGCTACCCACGTGATAGGACTTTTCTTCACCATGGTTGAAGCAGTCAACATGGGCTAATACCATCCCAGTATGGGGGGGAGACGTTTCTACAGGAACCAGCATGATGGTGGAACTTCCAGAACGATGAACGAGAGGGAAGGAGCCAAAATGCCATTTCCAGGCATATCCACGAAGATGTCGACAGGGACAAATCGAACCCTGGTCTTTGGGGGAGTCCAGATGGGAATCCTGATGAGGAGGATACCGATCCAGAGAGCCAGAGAGATTTTTGTACAACCCTTGTTGTGGAATAGAGAGCTGAGTGAGAGCTCCTCCATTTCGTGAGTTTTTGTCACACCCCTTCTTTGTTCTAGTTTCTGGTGGTATAGTAGTTTTAATGTAGTTTGTGAATCAACCACACTCAGTGTCAGCCATTTTTCTAGGTAGGGATGTAACTAGATTAGCTAGTTGTCATTTATTTCAGTTTAGAGTGAGACACCCTTGGGGTCAGACATTTTGGTCAGCCCTGGTGCAGCTTGGTGAACGTCGTGGAACGTCAATGCCTACCTTTTTGCTGAACCTGATCGTAGTCATTTTGAGGCTATTTTGTTCAACCCTACTTGGGGTAATTTTCAAGTCTTTGTTGACTGTAGTTATGGCAATCAGATGCCTTGGTTATTAATTGACTGCATTCTTCGCAGCCATCCTTTGTTACACCCCTGACTGTCGTTAGAACGGTCGTATCATTTAGGTAGTCGACAGTAACTACCAGTTTGTAAATGCATTATATTTCATTTTGAATAAGCTCAGAAGCTATTCTTGGTCATGTTTGAACCTAACAACTAGAAGGAATGTTTCGTTGCCTAGCATCGAACGCGGTTCCCAACGTATCATTAAGCAGATCTAGTGTGTGAATCTGTGCCACATTTATCATATTTTTTTCTTGTGTCGTGTGAGACACGTTTTTATTTGATGTTCTAGCAACTACTGAGTTGCATTTTTAAAGCAAAGAGCTTCAGTAATTGTAAGTTTACTTTCATTTAGACGTCTTTGGTAGAAAGACGGGAAGTGTATTACTATACTCAGATTTATAGCGTGCGTTTGATACACGGACTCTGTAGAGATCCGTAACCTATGGTAAAGTTTTTTATGAACCGGCCAGGTGCAGGTTTTGTATTGATTAAATCGCCGGCCTTGAATGAACTGGTTATGTAACCCAGTGACCTAGAGCACGCCTGCTTCATTGTGAGACAAAACTACTATAGACGAGGACAGAGTACATTTTGTATTCGCTTTTCCTTTCATTGCTATTTTGCTTATGGAAATCAGTTTCCACTCTTGTATTTGATCAATTGTTTTATGGATCGGTTTTTGTTAGTTTAACGCTCTGTTGCGTGTATTGTCGTATGACAGGTACAGTTATGTAAGGTTTTCTATAGGATGGTGAAGTCTACCCTGTTATAGCAGGATGTTATTGTATGCTTCGTCCGGGATGATCCCGTTGACCAGATGTTATTGGAAGGTAACTGTTGTACAGGCCTATCCCAGAGTTATTGAACGCGAGCTTAGCGCCGCTGGTAACCCGTGTTATTGTGTGTCCGAGTTGTTATACTCGTTGATTATATTCCGACTGTTGAGTCGAGGCTTTTTGGTGGAGAATGATCTCAGTTGGAGACACTCCGTGCCCAGGCTATTGTCAATGTTATTCGCCATAAACCTACGATAAACCTATAAACCGACATTCTAATAATAAGACGCATAATTGTTGTAAAACAAGCCTAACTAACGATTCTTTCTATCTAACTTTGTTCTTTGCATTCTGGAACTGTTGACATAGCCGTGCAGTTGAAGATAATTTCCTTGAGAGGAAATGACTAGGACAGTTGACATTTTTGTAGCGACCTGAAGCATGTGCGAACCTAGAGTTCGTAGCTTGTGGAGCTCAGGCCATGCGATGTCAGACGTGGTCTCAACTGCGCATTCGTCACCGTAACTATACACATTAGATGACTATGGTTTACAAAGAGTAAACCAAGGTGTAGGCAGGAATTTTTAATAAAACTACTGTGTCTATTTCGTTATTAATTTATGATGTCAAGTGTATTAAACCCTACATGTTACTTTATTATGTGCTGTTAGCACATAGTTATTAAGCATAATTAAATTGTTTGTTTTTCATGGCTGTACACTTAGCTTTTGGATGTAATTGTTCTCTTTTACGGACGTCATCGCCGTAAATTTTGTTAATTGATAGGACTTAGCTAGTTGAATTAATGTTAAATTTAAATGTCGAAATGGTACCATCCTAACCTAGATTTGTTTTGCTACCCTGTTAAATGTAAATTCAGATATTAGCTTGATCTTGTAACTTGAACTAGGGACTTGCGTCGTACCATATTCCTAGCGTTGCTGTTGTTGCTTTATCATTGTGAGTTAGACCTTTCGCGAGGGTTTTCAGTAACTTCTCAGGTAGGGGACCTGTTCTTTATCT
Organism: Meconema thalassinum; assembly: GCA_946902985.2. Lineage (NCBI taxonomy): Eukaryota > Metazoa > Arthropoda > Insecta > Orthoptera > Tettigoniidae > Meconema > Meconema thalassinum. The sequence goes on from CAMPQE020000024.1 coordinate 1,568,231, forward strand.
TTGTTTATTTATTAATTTGCGGACTAGCCGATTATAACCCTCCGAACTAGGCTAGGGGCTTGTGAATTTTAATAAATTTTCACGGTGTTTTACATGAGTCTGGATGTTTATTTTCTCAGTCTAGTTTTAAGGTGAACCTTTCCTTAGGCGGTCTATGACCATCGTCACCATGTACCACGATCCCTGTGGACTACGGACTCTCGTGCCGCTTTAGCCTTTATGGAAGGTCACCTGATCCTCACGGTACTTTTCATTCGATTTATGTGTCGTTAGTTGAGTCATCGTGGTTGTTGACTCAACTAAACGGTCTCAGTACTGAAGTTCGTTTTTTAACTTGTGATTGTCAAATATCGTGGGATAAGAGATTTTTATATACAGTACTCGATACTTAGGAAAAACCTCATTTTCTGTCTTTAAACCAGAATGTCTTTTAAGTTCAATTTTAGTTTTCTTCTCAACCGTATGAAAATAGGTTTCAAACGTTTCTTCATTCCTTTTACCGAGTATCAGTTGCCGTGTGGCGTTTATATTTGAGAGGCAGCAGTAAATGTCCAGTGACTTCTTTTGGAGCACGTTCTTTTCTTCTTCTAATGGATGTTAGCGACCACATGATGCATCTTTTGCTTATGAACTGCGATGTGGAATAATTTATCGATGCTGAGTAATCCTGTCCACTGTTTTATGTTATCCACCCAGGAAATCCTTCTTCGGCCCCTTCTTCTTTGACCTTCGATCTTTCCTTCTAGTATCAACTTGAGAAGTTGGTATTTGGTCTTCCGCAAGATATGTCCCAGATGTTCTTTTGGAGCTCGTTAAATAATATATTACCAAGTTCATAAATTTTATTGAATACTATTGATACAAATGTGAATTGGAAGCTAGTGAAGTTATTCAACAACCCTTCCGATTGACGAATGTTTTTTTTTGTCTGACTGAGGGTCGTGCAGGACTCTTTCCAAAATATATTTCAATCCCTCCCACTCCTCGACAACCACGTTTAAAAGTTTACCATGCGACAACCAACGTGTATCCACACCAGATGGTATTCGTTTTGCAATTACTGAATCAGCGACGAAAGTTATTTCGGCTAGCGAATGAAAAACTGAGGGAATACCACCCAGACTCGCAAATAAAAAAATTCTGCACTCTAATATGTTGCTAATACCTTGCTTTACCACTAGATTTAATCGGTGTGCCAAACAATGTACAAATAATGCTAGAGGGTCATCGTCCTTGACCTTAGTTTGAAGACCGTTTAGATGACCTGCCATGACACTAGCTCCGTCATAACACTGGGCAATCAATTTAATTTTGTAAGAAAATTCACTCAAAACAGTCTGAAGCAAGTGGAAGAAAGTAATCGCCGTACGGTCCGAACTAACATCATAAAAGCCAAGGCAGCGTTCAACTAGCGCAACTTTGTAGGTTATATACGGAAGTATCGCCGAACACTGAGATTTCTTTGTGATGTCAGTTGTATCGTCGACCTGAACTGAAAAGAAAGAGGTTTCTAACATTTCTTCTTACACAGCATGGCTAATGGAGGTATAGATGCAGTCTGTATAGTTTTCGATTCTCCGCTAAAAACTCTCTATCGAAGCATAATGCTGTTGCATATCTAATGAGCTGCTGCAGACTACAAGTTTCAACAGTTCTTTGAAATTCCCTCTATTTAAGGAGGAGTTGCTCTCTTCATGGCCTCTAAATGCCATTTCCTGTTTAGACAGCAATATAACTGCATCGATTGGTAATCGCATGAAAAGTATGTTAAGCCTCACATTCTCATTAAACTTGGTGATGTAAAGACTAGCATTTTCCCTTAAGGCGTCAGCAATTGGATCCTGATTCTTTTTAAGTTCTTTAAATCCCACGGCACTTTTTATATGCTCCGAGGAACCTTCGTGCTTTTGGAGAGATCTAGTAGCACAGAACATATTTTCAAATCCAGTGTGAATCCAGACTCCCTATTTCACTCCAACAATAAGACAAGGCCAAAAAAAGACTTTCTGCAAATACTGTCAACCGCATAACCACGGATAACTACGATATCAAGATACCTGGAAATTTTGCGTGTGCACCTCTCTGGAGGCAGAACCAGTTTTTTTCTGATAAGTCAAAAGTGGTCGGGGTTCATTGCTTGATAAAATTTCTTTTTTATCCTCCTCCTTCCATTTAGAAAACGGAGCTTCTCTTAAAATACAAACTGAATCTACGGACGGTTCCATGTTAAAACATGCATTGTAGGGAACACTATTATTTCATACTATAAGAAATTATTTAAATACTATATACCTAAAGAACGACCTCTCACTCTACATACTCGCACTTATATTTATAACATAACTGAATTTCAAACACATTTCCTCTCCAAACATACGCCAATAATTATGTTACGGTACGCTTTACACAGTAACTATAAAAACGCCAAGAGCTCAATCTTTTAGCTGTGCTACTGTATGTTCTTCAAAAGCGCTTATTCTATTTACACTTCACTCACAATTAATGCGCCACGCGGCCACGAATCACAATTTAACAGCACAATTTTTTACTATAAATGAATACTTCGTACACCACACGTTCAAATTTATAACAAGCTTCTCGTTGCAGCTGTTGGAACAATAGCCACAACTCTCGCGACAGAATATACTAGTAAATATGTCTGCGTGATTGTGTTTTACCGTGATTGAGATGCTAACATTGGCAGCAATGGTGTAGGAGCGGAGAGCCCGGGTTATATTCGGGTGCGTTCGGATAATATCGTCACAGCTCGTGCCAGGCAGCTAAATATTCCAGTTGCTCGCTGGGCTGCACCAAGCGGACTGAAGGCGGTTTGGTGCGTTGTCATGGCAACCGTTGAGTTGCACGTCACAAGTCAGCTCGTACTGCTGTGAACATTGGCAGGGCTGCACTCGTGAAGGAAACGGAATGCGCTGCTTGCTTAATTGCTAATAAGGATGAGTGCTACGGCGGTTGTGTAATCACAACATATATAGGGCACTCTTCGTTCATTTTAACGAATACGGTAGGTCTTAAAGAGAAAATATAAGTATTCAGAGAAATGTTAGTGCAGCCGGGCTGCACCTGAAAAGCCGCTACTGCTTGGAGGTTGGTGAGACTTTCGAGATAAAGGAGGAAGTCGTATCGATTCCGATCCAGATCGAGATCATCAACCCAGTAGCAGATAGAGTCTCCATTGTAATAACGGCCATTCGGTGTAAGCTAAAGGTCTGAGTACTGATGGAGTCCTGTACTCTTCTTCTTCTTCTTCTTCTATTTTCCGATTATTCAGGGATCAGTGTTTCTTGGTTACTTTTTTCCCCTCTTTTCTAGCCTGCACATCTCCCTCGCCCAATCTCTCCCGTCTCAAGTCATCCTTCAGACAGTCCAACCATCTCCTCCTGAAGTCATCCCGTGCTTTTTGAACCTTACTGTCACATGTAGGTCTCTTGTCATGACATGACCATACCAATGGAGACTTTTCCCTTTGTCCCTAAAATAGGTTTTAAATAATTAATAAATCTGTGTTCCTCACGGGATGGCTGTGCGATTTAAATTGACAGCAGCTATCCTGAGTGTGATTTTTCAAGGGTAATTTTCCTCAAATCCCTCCAAGCAAAAGCCTGCCTTCCCTTCCTTGGCAGAGAGTTCCATTCGACATGCTTCCCGTGCAGGTTGAAGGCTGTGAAGCACCTACTGGGCGCACTCTCTGCGAAACTGCAATCAGTCCATTAATGTTGGCGTGAACATTTCCGACATTCTGACCTCTGTACCAATTACTGCTACGTAACTAGCTGGTCCTGCATAATGAGGGCATACACCTGCTGGACAATGTCATCGGCAATGTGGTGTGGTGCTCCAGATTGTTCACCATCAGCCAATGACATCCGTCCTTCCGTCAATTGCTTGTGCCACGCCTTTACCCTTGCCACAGACAGCCAGTACTCTGCGTACACTTGTGCATTCTTCGATGAATTTCTGTTCCCCGCACTCCTTCCCCTTTCAGGAAATACACTACACCTCTTTGTTCCTCTTTTGAAGAATGAGTGCAATGGACGGTCGACGCGTGTGCTTGCTAGCTCTGTCATCACGTGGGTGTGTGCCCGTGTCCCTCGAGTGGCGAGTTATGTACCTCAGTTCTCTAATAGGGACCGCACCACCGTCTCCAGGTCAGGTCATTACGACCCGTTTAACAGTTTTCATATTATAGCCTCCGGCTCGTTTCTTTTTGAGTGGCCATCTTCATTCTCCTCACCACACTCGACTGAATGTGTGCTTTCCTTTTCCGCTCACTCTATTAGATATTGCTCATTTGAGTCCCTAATATTGAAACATTTAGCCTTCCTTTCCTCAAAAGTACTTCTAATACTTCATTAACAGTATCTACTTTTCATACTTTAAAAATTCTTTGACACCTGCACATTTCTCCTTCCACCATTCATCTTTCTTTTCCTTGTTCCTTTTATTTACCTCATTCTTCAGAGACTTTCACCCCTATATCTTTTTCATTCGAGCATTTTTTTCTTCAAAGAAGCGTCCTTCGTTCCCAATACATTTCTTACTGTGTATTATTATATTTTAAACCCTGCAGAAGGGATTTGCCACATTACATCATCGGGAGAACATTTCATGGCACGCAATTGTTTCTATTAGGTTTGGGAATTCACCATGTCCGGACTAGTTGGAGGGTGTTCTATTGTCCCACCAATGCCGACCAGTAGCACAGTAGCAACATGTGGTGTGACTGTCAATAGTGGCATTTATGAAAACGTCATGCAGCACAACTTATTTGGAGCCATGGAGATGAAACTATTAGAATTCTTCAAACAAATAATATATTTTCATCCTAAATTTTTGCTTGTTGCAGCTGTTGCAACATTATAATACCCTCATATTCCTACTGTTCTTTCACAAACCGGAAGAGACATTACGCAGGAAATTTCCTCCCGATTATGCAATGTGCCACATCTGCAGCACTGAAACAGGTTTATTCTATGTGTTTTTTTTTTCAAACGATTAAAATGTTAAACTCCCATAGAGTCTCAAAATTAGAAATTTAAAAAATATTACTCGTGAAAGTTCTCAATCATTCGTCGTAAATTGCGAAACTTGAATAAAATATTCAAAATCAAAGAATGTTCTTAAATTAATTGAATGAGGTATGTCTAAGAAAACAAGTAGTTCCGTGAAGAACTATACAGCCTATTTTCATATATCCTACTTACGTTAATTGCCACTATCAACATACATAATTTCAGTTTGATTGCTGTAATAGATTCGTAGATATTGAGAACCGACTAAATATTTCGGATGGTCGCCATGTTGGATTTTATATATGTAGGTCCTAGAGTTATGTACTGTTACATGCAGATTATTGTGAACGTGTAGTATTCAAACTTCAATCGCATAATTAGGACACACGAAAAAACAAGGAGATTTAAAAAAAATTCACAGCTGCCATCTTGTGGTTATGGAAACAATTGAAATAAATTAGATGCCAGTGGATTAACATTCGGATAAAGATTTACTGTACCAAGTTTCACTGCACGCGGATGGTTAAATTGCGAGAAACGTCCATGTGAATATTTATAATTCGCGTCACCGCCATGTTGGATTTGTGATCACCAGGTTATTTAAAGTCCTATAGGTGAACTTAAGTTCATAGCCCCTATGAACATTAAAAAATGCAGTTTGATTGCTAAAATAGATTCGTAGATATTCAGTATCGTCTAAATATTTCGGATGGTCGCCATGTTGGATTGTTAAATGTATAGGCCATAGAGTCATGTACCATTAAAGGAAAATTATTGCGTAGGTTCATTATTCAAACTTTCACTTCGATCGCATGACTACATCACAAGAAATAAAAACTTAATTTTAAAATTCGCACTGCCGCCATCTTGAGGTTATGTAAACAATTGAACTAAATTAGATACCAGTGGATTACAATGTGTACAAATATTTCCTGTACCAGGTTTCAGTGCGCTTGGAACATTAAATCGCGAGAAAGGTCTATTTAAGATGTTCAAATTCGCATGGCCGCCATGTTCGTTTTGTAGTTAAGTGGTTTTTGAAAATCTTATAGATGGACTTCCAGTAGTGCCCTTTATCTCCGTACAAAATTTTAGGGAGATACCGCTAATAGTTTCAGAGATATAGAATGCCGGTGAAATATTTCGCACATCCGCCATCTTGTGATTATGTAAACAATTGAACGAAGTTAGATGTCGGTGCATTACAATGTATATAAACATATACTGTACCAAGTTTCATTGCGTTTGGTTGGTCAAATCGCGAGAAACGTCTATTTAAAAGTCGCAAATTCGCTTGGCCGCCATGTTGGTTTTGTAGTTACCAGGTTTTCAAAAGTCACATAAGTGAACTTATAGTAGTTCCCTCTATCACCATAGAAAATGTCAGGGTAATATCGGTAATAGTTTCGGAGATATTGGAAGCTGGTGAAATATTTCGCTCAGCCGCCATGTTGGATTGGTGAGTCGTAATAAAATTTGAAGGGCACGGTCGAGGTCGCCGGGAATAGTGCTATGAACTTTCCGAGTTTCATTGAAATCGCTCCTGCCGTTTAGATTTTATTAGGGGGACACACACACACGAATCACACACACACACACACGCACACACACACGGACAAAAGGTGATCTCATAAGCCTATTTTTTCAAAATTGAAAATAGGCTAAAAAGGCATTAGCCAGAATGTATTTGAAAATACAAGGGAAAAATTACAGAATAGAAAACATTAAATAATGGCCGGGTAATAACGGCTAACACTTAATCGAGATGTAAAGCAATGCAGTTTAATTTTTTAAGTACAGAATAACCGAGTATTTACGTAATTTCGAGAGATGTAATGCATCGTCAATTTTCCTATGCTATTGAATTGTAATAACATGGTTATATGCTTTCTCATGAGGTATAAGACATTTTCATTTATTTAAAGTGTACCTTATTTACTTCTCAGAGCTAAGAGGTTGAAACCGAAGTTGGAAGGGAAGGCACTGCGGCTGCTGCACCAGTTAGGTAAGTAGTAATCTTTATTTTTGCCACTATTCAGCTCATGTTCTCTTCCAAGATGTACTTTATCCCTCATGTTTTCTCTCGGGATTGAAGGAGTGAAGATTCATAGCCTTTCGAGAGTCAGCAGTAATTATATACTGTTGTTGAAGTCAAGTGGCATGGTTTGTATAGCAGATGAAGAATATAAACAAACAAAAAACATCATGTATGAATTTAAATGAAAAGTTTTGGCCTTATCACTCTTTGAAAAGCGGTATGAATTATAGATATAGTTTTTGACATTTTCTGATATAACATGTCTAACTCTTAAGATAACCTGTAATTCATACCAACCAAATGGTGATAAAATAGCTTTTGCAATCATTGGTGGCTGATGCTTTTGAAATTATGGAGATGACAATGTGCATCAACATTAATTTACACTGAAAATGTACCTGTTTCATGAAAATTTGCCTTAAGTACGACTATTTTGGTGTCTGTTGAAGTATTTCATGTTGTAAGAAACTGTGATTTTTTAAATATATATATTTCACTATTATTGGAGGTTTTCAGTCCTAGACGCAAGGAAATTAATTTTAATTCCCCACCCAATCTGATTGTGCTCACTCGTGTTGATTGACTCATAATAGACTACTTAGGCAACACTGGATAAAATGGCTTCTAATATTTCAATTTGTTTCACTGTACAAAATTACACAAGCCTAGTTATTGCTGGCAACCATTTTTATTAATCACCCTGTACTTAATATTGGATATTTGCAAGCATTGATTTTGTTTTATAATTAATAATTATTTGTCAAATAGGGGAGCTCTGACTAGGCAACATAAATTATGACCTCTTGTTTGAGGAGTTTCACAGATGCACTAAATTTTGTGTTTAAATATTTTTGGCTAACAAAATTTATAATATATATATATAATCTATTATATATAATCCAAAATTGACTCATCACCGCAGGGCTCAAACCACTAGACCTAGAAAGCTGAAATTTTGCATGTTAGTTGTTCCGAGTATGTAGAGGCTGACTAAGAAGCGGTTTTTGAAAATTCAATTTGTAAGTGACTTTTCTCGGCCCTTTGGCATTGAAAATCCAAAATTGACTCATCGACGCAGGGCTCAAACGACTTGACCTAGAAAGCTGAAATTTTGCATGTTGGTTGATCCGAGTATGCAAACGCTCACTAAGAAACGGTTTTTGAAAATTCAATTTGTAAGTGACTTTTTTCGGCCCTTTGGCACTTAGCAAGGACAGTCGGCACAAAGATCGGATTTAGCTCATTTTAAGCCGCCAGATATGAGAAACAATACTCTGAGGTCCTGTAGGGACCCCGAAACACACCTTTTAAGTTCCTAAAGTGAATGGTTTCGGAGATATTCCCAAATAACTGTTTTCCCTCTGAGAAACAGATCAATGTTACTATGGCAACCGCTGAAATTTCGCAGACTGGGGATAGTTTTCTGGCAATATCTCGAAAACCGTTCGTTTTGGGCCTTAAAACGCGGGGTTCGGTTCCCGCTTCTACCACGAACATTGCCCCTCGCATTGATACGCGCAAAATGAACTATAATCCATATTTCTACGAGCAAATCGACTTGGAAAGTCTCATCTATTATATATAATCCAAAATTGACTCATCACCGCAGGGCTCAAACCACTAGACCTAGAAAGCTGAAATTTTGCATTTAGGTTGTTCCGAGTATGGAGAGGCTCACTAAGAAACGGTTTTTGAAACATTAATTTGTAAGTGACTTTTTTCGGCCCTTTGGCATTGAAAATCCAAAATTGACTCATCGACGCAGGGCTCAAACCACTAGACCTAGATAGCTGAAATTTTGCATGTTGGTTGATCCGAGTATGTAGAGGCTCACTAAGAAACGGTTTTTGAAAATTCAATTTGTGACTTTTTTCGGCCCTTTGGCACTGAGCAAGGACAGTCGGTACAAAGATCGGATTTAGCTCATTTTAAGTCGCCAGATACGAGAAACAATACTCAGTGGTCCTTTAGGGACCCCGAAACACACCTTTTAGGTAGATTTCATTAGAAAGCTAACTATTGCAATGGGTCCCATGTTTCGACTTCCGGAAAATTCCGACATATCTTCGCGTCTCACATCCCCCAGACCCCAAATCCACCGTCAGTTCAAAAGTATATATATATATATATATATATATATATATATATATATATATATATATGTATATCAGTTTCTTGTGGACACGATAACTGCCGTAGTTTTGCACCAATCACTTTGAATTTTGTACCGAATATGTATACCTATAAAATCTCGGTCGAGTTCGTTATTGGGCTAAATCGGTCGAAGGGGGTGTAAATGGGGGGGGCTTTTTTTTCGAAAAAGTGGAATATTGGTATAACTCTCTTAATATGTGAAATATCGAATCCGTTCAACGTTCATACTATGTGTCGGATAAAGCCAAAAAAATTATGTTTGAAGAGTTTTTTATAGCACCAACCATTGACCAAAGGCGTGGGAAAAAGTGGTTTTTTCGGGTAACATTAATCATATCTCTCTTAATAGGCACAATATCAAAACCGTACAAAATGGACAATATTCCCCTAATAATTACCTAAAACTTTTGTCTGAATGAATTTTTGATATGACCCTCCATTACGCCAAGGGAGGAGAAAAATGATTTCGGAATTATAAGAAAATGCCAAGAGCTATCAGAGGTTGCCATGGCAACACTACTAAATTGATGAAGGTTGAGCCATCAGACGTTGCCATGACAACGCACTTGCAACGAGATTAGATTCAGTATTTCCATCTGACTAAGTGGGAAGCGGCTTCGGTGACGTAACTGGTAGCATGCTGAATGTCTATGCCCAAGGTCGCGGTTTCAAAGCCGGCCGAAGTCGTCGGATTTTCTAAGAGCGTTAAAATCCCTCAGTATGCTTTCCTTTGGAGGGGAAGTTCCATCGTTCGTTGCAAGTTGCTGGTTGGGGTGGCATCTAGTAGCGAAGTTCACAGCTAGGTGTCGTTGACGGTAGTACCTGGTAGCAACATTAGGAACTACTGCTTGAAATTGACCTCTGCAGTCCTTACCTGAATTAAGACTAATACAGCCATTACAATTCACACCGTTTATCAGACAGATTCTACACTCACCCGAAGTACACGGGGTTAGATGACCGCGTTGTCGCAGCCCCTAAACTGAGGAACCAACCAGAGGTAGATTTCATTAGAAAGCTACTATTGCAATGGGTACCATGTTTCGACTTCCGGAAAATTTCGACATATCTTCGCGTTTCACATCCCGCAGATCCCAAAACCACCGTCAGTTCAAAAGGTTATATATAATTTATGTATGTATATGTATGTATATATATATATGTGAAGCCTCCGTGGCTTAGGCGGCAGCACGCCGGCCTCTCACCGCTGGGTCCGTGGTTCAAATCCCGGTCACTCCATGTGAGATCTGTGCTGGACAAAATGGAGGCAGACAGGTTTTTCTCCGGGTACTCTGGTTTTCCCTGTCAAAATTTCATTCCAGCAACACTCTCCACTATCATTTCATTTCATGTCATTCATTTAATCATTGCCCCAGGGGAGTGCGTCAGTCCTCGGCAGCCGGCATAGTTCATATCCTCGCCGCTAGATGGGGGCTTCATTCATTCCATTCCTGACCCGGTCGGAGACTGGAAGCAGGCTGTGGATTTTCATTTCATATGTATATATATGTATATCAGTTTTTGTGGACACGATAACTGCCGTAATTTTGCACCAATCACTTTGAATTTTTTACCGAATTTGTATACCTATAAAATCTCGGTTGAGTTCGTTACTGGGCTAAATCAGTCGAAGGGGATGAAAATGGGGGGCTTTTTTTTTCGAAAAAGTGAAATATTGCTATAACTCCCTTAATATGTGAAATATCGAATCCGTTCAACGTTCATACTATGTGTCGGATAAAGACCAAAAATTTATGTTTGAAGAGTTTTTTATAGCTCCAACCATTGACCAAAGGGGTGGGAAAAAGTGGGTTTTTCGGGAAACATTAATCATATCTCTCTTAATAGGCACAATATCAAAACCGTACAAAATGGACAATATTCCCCTTATAATTACCTAAAACTTTTGTCTGAAAGAATTTTTGATATGACCCACCATTATGCCAAGGGATGAGAGAAATGATTTCGGAATTATAAGAAAAAGCCAAGAGCTATCAGTGGTTGCCACGGCAACACTACTAAATTGATGAGGGATGAGCCATCAGACGTTGGCAAGATAACGCACTTGCACGAGATCAGATTCAGATTTCCATCTGACTAAGTGTGAAGCGGCTTCGGTGACGTAACTGGTAGCATGCTGAATGTCGATGCCCAAGGTCGCGAGTTCAAAGCCGGCCGAAGTCGTCGGATTTTCTAAGAGCGCTAAAAATCCCTCAGTATGCTTTCCTTTGGAGGGGAAGTTCTAACGTTCGTTGAGAGTTGATGGTTGCGGCGGCATCTAGTAGCCAAGTTCACAGCTAGGTGTCGTTGACGGTAGTACCTGGTAGCAACATTAGGAACTACTGCTTGAAATTGACCGTTTGCAGTCCTTACCTGAATTGCAGACTAATACAGCAATCCCTAAGTACACGGGGTTACATGACCGCGTTGTCGCAGCCCCTAAACTGAGGAACCAACCAAAATCTATGCGGGAGATAATTTTGCGTGAAGAAGTAACAGACCGTTACATAGTTACACATCAGTGTCGAAACCTTGCATAAGGACAGTGTGACCACAAGTATAAAAATTGACCCCAAATGACAAGAAGGTTACCGTTCCCATAAGACAATAAAATGTTTAAAATAAGCATAAAATGACGAAAAGAAAAGTTAATTAAGCTTCAATTATAAAATACCTTCTCGCAATAAATGAGGTCCGATCCTTCTACGAAAACCTGCATATTCTGCCTATTTTCGCCTATCCCCAAGTTTGTCCGGTGAAATCTACCTCCGCCTTCCGGCGTGCCGAGAGGACTTTTTTTAAGTTCCTAAAGTGAACGGTTTCGGAGATATTCCCAAATAACTTGTGTTCCCTCTGAGAAACAGATCAACGTTACTAAGGCTACCGCTGAAATTTCGCAGACTGGGGATAGTTTTCTGGCAATATCTCGAAAGCCGTTCGTTTTTGGGCCTTAAAACGCGGGGTTCGGTTCCCACTTCTACCACGAACATTGCTCCTAGCATTGATACGCGCAAAATGAGCTATAATCCATATTTATATAAGCAAATCGACTTGGAAAGTCTCATCTATTATATACAATCCATAATTGACTCATCACCGCAGGGCTCAAACCACTAGACCTAGAAAGCTGAAATTTTGCATGTTTGTTGTTCCGAGTATGTAGAGGCTCACTAAGAAACGGTTTTTGAAAATTCAATTTGTAAGTGACTATTTTCGGCCCTTTGGCATTGAAAATCCAAAATTAACTCATTGACGCAGGGCTCAAACCACTAGACCTAGAAAGCTGAAATTTTGCATGTTGGTTGATCCGAGTATGTAGAGGCTCACTAAGAAACGGTTTTTGAAAATTCAATTTGTGACTTTTTTCGGCCCTTTGGCGCTGAGTAAGGACAGTCGGTACAACGATCGGATTTAGCTCATTTTAAGCCGCCAGATACGAGAAACAATACTCTGAGGTCCTGTAGGGACCCCGAAACACACCATTTAAGTTCCTAAAGTGAGCGGTTTCGGAGATATTCCCAAATAACTGTGTTCCCTCTGAGAAACAGATCAACGTTACTATGGCAACCGTTAAAATTTCGGAGACTGGGGATAGTTTTCTGGCAATATCTCGAAAACCGTTCGTTTTAGGGCCTTAAAACGCGGGGTTCGGTTCCCGATTCGTAGAAGTGGAAACCACGAACATTGCTCCTCGCATTGATACGCGCAAAATGAGTTATATTTTATTTATAGAGGTGGTTTCTGTGGTCGGATACGATCGAGATTTTGAGTCTAATTTTATACTTTTTGAGCTGGTTATTGTAAGCGAGCTTTCAGATCTTTACTCTAATTTAAAGTGTTCAGATGCTTTATATTTTGCACGGTATGCTTTCATTTTCTTTATCTATTTGTTTTTTGTTAACTGAATATTTCTGTTTGCCAATATTGATCTGCTCTTTTTCGTTTTTTACCATGATCAGTAACCCTTATTCACAGACGAATGTGTCGTATTCTACCGGCTGTCACGTTAATTATTATTTTTTCTTAATTACTCTTACTGAGGAATTGGGCAAACTTACTTGAATAAAGTTGGTATTTTGTCATTCACGGCCATTGAATCCCCGCACGAGGCACGGCTTAAACCTAGAAAAGTTGCTGAGTTGGACTAATGGACTAATGGTGCAGCAGAAAAGAGGAGAATTTAAGATTTTGAAATATGGTGATACAGGAGAATAATGATCAGATGGGTAGATAGGGTAACAAATGAAGAGGTATTAAGACGAGTGGGAGAGGAGAGATGTTCCTGGCGACTGCTAATGAAGAGAAGAGATAGGTTGGTAGGACACATACTAAGAAACACAGAAATAGCAAACTTAGTTATGGATGGGAGGGTCGATGATAAGAACCTAAGGGGTAAACCAGGGTTAAACTGATTGCCTCGGATGTAGGGTGTGGTAGCTATGTAGAGATGAAACGATTAGCTCAGGAGAGGGAGACATGGAGCGCTGCATCAAACCAGTTAAAAAACTGAAGACCCATCAATAACAATCAGGAATTTTAATTACTTAGAGAGGCATGTGAGACAAAAGGGTTGTTGGAGAATTTCAATCCCTGGAATGTAACATGGAAGAGACTGCATAATGTACATCAGCGGACAAGCTGAGAGCTATTTAACTATAGGTCTATTAATAGCGATATGTTGACGTTCAAATCATCAATAAGTATGGCCAAATTACATCCAAAATAGCTTAAGTAAGAATACTTTTCATTCCCCATATTCCGATAGATTTGTCATTCCAGTGTGCAAGAGTGCAGTTCCCTCTTCAAACAATATTCGCAATTTCTTTAACAAAGCGCAATGACACACACTTAACAGTAGCACGTGTACATTTAGACAAAACCATTTTTTCCCATGCACAACTGTATGTGGCGTGCTCGCGAGCATCCGGACAACAAAATCGTTATATCTCAGAAGATGGCAAAACCAAAAACGTAATTTTAAAATGTGTTAACATAATGTAACATCGAACCCTGCAGACTTTCAGAACTCTATAAAAATCCCACTTTGCTGCTCATATCAATATACTGTATGTATCAGAATATTCAGAATTAGAATGGATCCAGCTGTAGCCGCGATTGCTGTAATAGAATAGACCAATTATCAGCAATAATGCATCGTCCCCATTGTCTTGATCGCGGGCGTAGCCGCGGGTACCTGCTAGTTTATAATATAATACTTTAATTCGAATTCATACCTGGACATTTCTGACAAGTTGCTCAAGTTGTGCAGTTAGAATCAAACTCGACTCGTCTGGCAGCATTTTATGGAAGAGAAATCTTGCATGTGCACATCTCTGAATGTTAGCAACGTGATGCTTATGTCTCCCTTCTTCTTCTGCACAAGCCTCGCCATCTCATGAAGTCTCTAGCCGAGCTACCTAGCGGAATGACATGGATTTTATCATAGTGATCGTGGTTTATGAATCCTTATTGATCCAAATATCAAAGGTATTTTCCTTTATAGGAGCATGGGCACGACATATGGCTGCCAGTGCACATCAGCAACAGTCATGTTTTCAGCTGAATGCTAGGTACTGCGGCCATGATCCACGTTTCTTCTACATTGTTTATGTCCAAAGCTTTTTACGGCTACCATTTTTCAATTGGCTCATTCTCCTACTACTGTCCCCTGCTGACGAGGTTTTAAATTTCTGTTTTTAATGTATGCTGTGCTTTTTAATTCAGATCGCTAGGTAGAAGCATTAACAACTCTGTTAGAGCAGAAAAGTGGGCTGGAATTTAAGATAAATAACCCATTTCCCAAGCTATTCGTATAAAATACCTTTGTGATTCTGGTAATTAATTTGAACCAGTGCTTTTACAATTCAGAAGAAAAGTCTTCCATGGTTATGCAATTTAAATTTCTATCAATCTCAAACAACGAATGAATGAGTCAATACTAGTAATTTAAAAATTAATGCTTTCAGCTGTTAGAGGTCTTGTACAAGCTATGTAGTTAGAAAATTAAAAGGTGGGATTCCAAACTTTCGGAGTTAAATATCACGTTCTGTCGTTCAGATAACATGTAAAATGGGATTCTGTGGCTCGTGATCACGAGATTATTGGTCATGTAAAACTACAAGCTTCCTTTCTTTAGATTATGTGAGGGAAGTAGGTCACCCACAATGTTTCTTTCATGAAGAATGGGGGGGGGGGAGGAGGGAGGTAGTGAGTTCACTTAAATGCAAAGTTACTATCCGTCCTCCTTTTGACTTTTTTATCTCTCCCTGTACATAAGGACATCATTCTTTCTATTCTTATTCTAAGATCTGGATTGCTGTATTTTAAGATACTAGGCACGTCCTAAAAGTACGTTCCGTTAAAATACGATCAGCACATGCACAGTAGTTGCGCTGAGTCATGGACAATGAGAACATGCCATTTTTAGATCGCTGTCTGTTGTTTACGCTTTATAGTCCTTGGTTTGAATGACGAAGATTGTTGGAAATCCCACGGTTTGTGAGGTTATATCTGCCATTTTATTTCTGAATGCTAAGAACACTAAACCAGTCAACATTCATCGAAAGCTTTGCGGGTGTACGGAGAAAATGCGATGAGTGATTCAATGTTACTATGTGAGGGAAGTAGGTCACCCACAATGTTTCTTTCATGAAGAATGAAGGACGTGATGAATTGCTCGATGGCGAATGAAGTGGGTGTCCATCGTCGGTTAATTAAGACTTAGATAGTGCAGTTGGAGAAAGCGTCAAGGAAATCCGTAGGTTATCACTATCTGATCTTTCTACGAACTTTCCGCAAATTCGATACACGACACATGCGGCAATATTTTATGAAGAAGACATAATTAACTTGTACCATGCTATGACAAATGCCTCCAAAATGGTGGGAGCTCTGTGGAAAGATAGTTTGATTCTTTCTATTGGTTTTCATTACCAAAGGGAACTTCCATTCTTGACTTACAACTTCTATGAAGGTAACAGAAACGTATGCCTTGAATAGAAAAAATATATATCAGCCCTGTTGTTTCATTTAGAGGCTTGCGACATTTACAGAAATTGCTGCAATGGCGTGGGAAACGACAGATATTATTTGCATGATCATTTATATAAATACATGCAATGCAAGCTAAAAAGTTTTGTAAACTCAGGGGGCGTTCACTAACATTTCCACCTCCATTCTCTCAATTTGATCTTTATCCAAAAGAAGGCCTCTTATAGGTATAGATCACCAATATTAATATGACCATTTGAATTGGATGATAATAACACACATTGTTCAGTACCATTTCCACCTACATTAGCGACATTTCTCTATTTGTTCTATATTTGTTCTATATTTTACCTATTCATAGGTATTTCAACATTTAACAACTTTAAGGATGGCCGAGTTGGGAATCGAATCCGGGATCACTAGGGCTACACTGCTGTATCAATGTATTCCTTTTAATTTCTTTAAAAAGATTTAGGTACCTTCCTGAGTCTGTATTGTTACTCTCTAATGTATCCATAATCTCATCCCACAGCATAACTTGTCAAGTCGCGCACATTGACTGCAAGGAATTACAGGAAGTCAAGAGTTGGAAGTTTTGAATTCATGCGCTGAGAGCGGCTATTCTGAGTGTGGTTTCTTCTTTTTTCACATTCCTTCCGTTAAAATCCATAGATAAATACTGGGGGTGATCAGGGTTATCAATCCCCCCCGAAAACGAAAAGAAAATTTGATAAAGTTTATAATTTTGAATGAAACCCATCTCCGGATTGATGACAAATGATTGGATTTTGTTTGAAAGCATATCTTCTCACTTATGGACGTATAACTGTCTGGTAGTGTCTCATTTTAGTCATTCGGGAGAAACACTTCTTATTATATGTGTTCTTGGTTAGTTGATAAGCCATTTCTAACTTGTTAACTCGAGTTGATAATGCCCTTACTTCCGAGAGATTCGGTTCAAGCCATTCTCCTAGGTACTTATATCTGTCAGTTTTCTTGATCTCTCCCTGGTCCAAATGCAGTGTACAAGGAGATTCACTGATGTTTGTGAAGTACTGTGTTTTTTCAAGTGACACATATAGTCCTACCTTAGCTGCTTGTTGCATGAGAACATTAAGTTGTTTCACAGACGTTTTTATTGAATGAGATAGAAGTGCCAGGTCGTCGGCAAATGCCAGGCAATCAACACTGAGCCCATTGCACTTGTGTCCCAAAGTGATACCACATGGTACCCCCCTGACTAGTTAGCTCCTTTCGCCACTCCCTTATCACCTTTTCCAGGGCACAGTTAAAGAGGAGAGGTGAGAGACCGTCTCCCTGTCTTACTCCTGACTTAATTTCAAAACTTTCAGAGAGGGTTCCTCTGAACTTCACTCGTGACATGGTGTTCTTTAAAGTCTGTTGGATAAGGTTATGTGTCTTCTCGTCTAGTCCTAGTTCTTGCAGGATCTTCATGAGAGTAGGTCTGTCAACCGAATCATACGCCTTCTTAAAATCAACAAAAATGATGACATATTTCTTACTAGCCATTTTTGCTTGCCGTAGCACTGATTTCAAGTTCAGTATCTGTTCCGTAAAAGAGCGTCCTTTTCTAAATCCTGCCTGGTATTCTCCTAGTCGAGGGTCTAGCTGGGGTTCAGCTCTGTTTAATAAGGCCTTAGTAAAGATCTTGTATGTCACAGGTACTAACGAGATTCCTCGATAGTTGTTGATGTCGGTCAAGTCTCCTTTTTTATGTAAGGGATGAATCAAAGCAGAGGTCCAGTCACAAGGCAATGTTTCAGTCTCCCAAATGTCATGGAAGATTTCTGTCAAATTGCCTATAGTCCTATTCCCAGCTTGTTTCCATAGTTCCGCTACAATTGAGTCTTCACCTGATGCTTTGTTGTTTTTCAAGGACTTGATGATGTCTATCACTTCTTCTTTGGTTGGTGGTTGAGAGTTTGGTTGCCTGATGGTGTCTTGATAAGTGAAGAATTTGTCAGGTGATTCACAGTTAAGGAGATTCTCGAAGTACTTGGCCAGAAGGTGGCAATTGTCCATATCATTATAGGCTATCTGTCCATCCGGTCCTCTGAAGTGGAGGCTGGGAGGATTATAACGGCTGAGGTTCCGTTTAAAGCCTCTGTAGAAATTTCTGGTGTTGTTCTTCTTGAAATCGTCATCCAACTGAGTCAGTTGGTCCTTCGTGAACTGCCGTTTTACTTGTCGGATGATCCTGGCAACTAACTTTCGTTGCTCTATGAACTTATCCCTGTTGTTTTGTGTATTCTGTGAGTTCCACTTAAGCCAGGCTGCTTGTCTCTGTGTCACCGCTTCATTACAGGTAGTCGTCCACCAGGCATGCTTCTTCTGCTTCAGTAATGGCGCAATCTCCGTGGCAACTTTCACTAGGTTCTCCCTCACTTCATCCCAGGTTTTACATTCCAGGGTTTCCATTTTCTCCGTGAACTGGTTGCAATTTGAAAATTTTTCTAAATCAAACTTAGTAAGTTTGTGTGACTTTGTTTTTTTAGTATTCCGAGGTAGAAATCTTAGCTTGACCTTGGAGAGATAGTGGTCGGAGTCCAAATTTGCTCCTCTTAACACTCGAACATTCTGGATCTCTCTATGGGACTTCTTTGAGATGGCAACATGGTCTATTTGGAAGTCTCCCAAGAGACAGTTAGGTGATGTCCAGGTCTTTTGCTTCCTTGGCAGTCTCTTGAAAGCCGTTGATTTCATTACCAAGTTGAAGGCCTTACAAAGTCCTACTAGGCGCTCTCCATTCCTATTTGTCCTTGTGTGGGCCGGGAAATCTCTCACAATGTCTCTGTACTTGCGTTCTTTCCCTAGCTGGGCGTTGAAGTCACCGAGTAAGATGATTGTATGACGCTCTGGGACCTTGCATATGATGTCCTCTAATTCTTCCCAAAACTTGTCAGTATTTTCAGGGTTACGCTTATTGTCCTCATTGATGGGTGCATGGACATTTACTACAGTGTAGACCTTGTTTGTGCACCGGAAGGTTATTAAAGACACTCGACTATTGAGAGAGCTGAAGTCAATAACTGAATCCAGTATTTTATGGCTTACAATAAAACCAGTCCCCAGGTGTGGTACATTCTTCATTCTCCTACGTCCTACCTTTCCTTTGAAAATACGGTAGCCTTGGGAGTCAAAGGCATGTTCATCAGTATATCTGGTTTCCTGTATTGCTGTGAGCAGTATATTGTGATTAGTCAAAGTGTCTGTTAAATGCTTCAGTTTGCCTATCTTAAGTAGCGAGTTGATGTTCAGTGTGGCGAAGTAGTTATGTTGTTTATGTCTGATCTTGTTGTTAGTGGTTCCAGGACGCTCCGACCCGTCCTTAAAGCATGTTGGTGTGGGCTCCCCAGACTCCAAATGCCCACTAACACCGCCAACAGCGGAGGTGGATTTGATACCACCTGGGGTAGTTAATTCCGTGCGTTTACTTGCCATGCTTTAGTTGAAGATTGGTTAGGGGGATCAGAGGTTTAACCCCCTGATCAAGTTACTACTGAGGTTGTGAGCTCCAGTAGGTTTGAATTAGGGTTGTCTCCCGTAGATTGGTTGCCTTCCAAGGCTGAGGAGACCAATCATCCCCATATTGGTTCTTCCGCCTTCCTTACCGTTGAGATGATGCCAACCATCTTCATCCGCCTCAGAAGCCGTTGTCCAGTTTTCACCTGTACCCTAGGCAGGGGCCCTTACAGGGTGCTATCAGCCGGGCCAGCTGAACCCCGGTTTTTAACGAGGTTGTTACTCCTCCCGCTCCTCCTTCCTCTACTCTTGCAAGAAGAGGCCCCGGGCTTGCGACCGGTATAGCGGAGTTTATAATATAAACAAAATTGTTTCGAGCATTTGCACATTGACAAGGAGGTTTTGAAACTCTGGGTGTTCATATAGCATAGAGCCCTCACCCTGACAATGTAATTTTAATTTTGATTCAGATCATCCCCCTCCAGAAGCAAATCTTAGTTATGCCTAACCTTCATGCACCTGTTCCTCAAAAATAAAGTTACACTAAAAGTGCTCGCCACACACACACACACACAGTTGATCAGTCAAATTTAACACTCATTTCAGTACATAGACTGATGATTTAAGATGTGAAATGAAAAAACAATAACAGCAATTTTCAGGAGAGGGTCTGGCTATCTCACCGGCTACAGATGGAGCCATCTTTGCCTTTTCTTATATATAAGAGAGAGAGAGAGGAACTACCTAAAATATTTGCTTCATAAGCTGAAAATGCAAGGTAAAATGGCGCAACTTGCACTCATTGACAAAGAAAAATGGCAAATGACATGAATTTTAAAGTTTTTTGGATTTGATGAGCAGGAAGTTAAAGTCCGCAGAGCAGTAGATATGCGAGTTAAGTTCCACACCACAACTGCCAGGAGGAGTTGGAGGTCTAAAGCTTGATGGATCCAATTCTAATGATGGCAGCGTTCAACTTGGCAATGAGTAGTTTTTTCGGGTTATTCAAATTTTCTTTACACAGTTGTCAAAATTCAAGGAGTCCCTGATTTGTCAGATGGGAGTGGTGACTTATCTGGCAATGTGGTAGATTTTAAGGTTATGTAGGAGGAGAATGAGGACGGGAACAGGATTATGTTTGAGGAAGTAGAGAAGGTGGTTAATAAACTACAATGTCCCTAAGCGGCATGTGTAGATGAAATTCGACCAGAAATAATAAAGTAAACTGGGAATGCGGGGATGAAATGGTTGCATAGGATAATCGAATTGGCATGCGATTTGGGAAAGGTAGCCTCTGACTGGATGAAAGCAGTAATTTATAAGCAACTTCACAGGAAAATTTGCAATAATTATGGAGGCATTTCACTGATAAGTATCCCGGGCAGAGTGTAAGATGATGAAAACCAGTGGGGTGTTAGACCACAATAAGGATGCCAAGATCACGTTTTTAGTATGCGCCATGTTATTGAAAATTTTATCAGCTGAATAGATAGTTGTGTCTGTGTTTCCATTGTCTGTAGCAGCCTTCCATCGATACCATAATCCCTCAGGATGCTCAGCATCTGCTCCCCAGGTACCCTTCTCTAGATCTACAAAAGTATCTTTTGTTGATAATCAGGCTGCAGTAAGAGTTGATAGTAGGATAAGTTCTTGTTTCAAAGTTGTTACAGGAGTGAGGCAAGGTTGTAACTTCTCACCACTACTGTTTTTTATATATCGACCATTTTCTGGTGGGGCGGGATTCAATTAGGTGAAAACCGGGTAAGCGGTCTTGCCTATGCCGATGACCTGGTTGTAATGGTGCACTGCGTCGAATGCTTGCAAGCCAACAAGTTAGAACTAGAACAAAAATGTAGAGGGTATGATATGACAATCAGCATTTCAAAGAGGGAGGTTATGTCGGTAGGGAAGAAACCCAAGAAAATTTAATGGCAGGTAGGAGGAACTAAATTGTAGCAGGTGGAACATTTTAAGTACTTTGGCTGTGTATTCTCTCAGGGTGGTAGTATGGGGAAGTAAATACACTCAAAGTGTATGAAAGCCAGTGCAATGAGTTCTTAGTTGCAATCTACATTATTTTGCAGGAAAGAAGCTAGTATAGTGACGAAACTCTCCCTACATCGCTCGGTATTTAGACCGATCTTGATGTATGGAAGTGAGAGTTGGGTAGATTAAGGATATCGGATACATAAGCTAGATATAACTGATATGAGGGTAGCACACATGATTTCTGATACAAATACATGGGCGCATTTGCAGGAGGGTATTCGCAATGAAGATATAATGGCTTTAGAAATGAACTCACTAGATGAAGCTGTTTGTTTGAAGCGATTCAGATGGTGGGATCATGTGCAGAGAGGAGAGATTACTTAATAGTTAATGAGTTCGGCTGAGGAGGCGATGGTTAGATTCAGTGTTGAACGATTTCATTGTGAGAGGAGGAGAAGCAGAGGAGGCCGCAGTGGTTACTGCTAATAGGGAATCCTGGAGGAGACTTGTCCGCAAACAGCGACTTGCAGACTAGAGTGGACGCTGATTGGCAAAACAGTCTCATGTATGGGGATGTCAAAATTATATTTTATTTCAAGTCTCTGGGCTTCTATCTCAAACCTGAATCCTAATAATTACGGTTGCACTCGTTATAAAAGCACATGTTATCTAACAAATGCAGCACACACTAAATTTTTCAGGGTTCACCAGCCCAAAGAAGTCCGAAGTTCTTAAAATGATTTATGAACAAAAGAAAACCGATTGCTGTTGATTCATATAGGTTCTTGTGCCATCGTGGTCTTGAAGCCCCATGTATTGGCTATATTGTGAATCTCTGTGATATCTTGTATCATTGTGATAATTGTATTTGTGAGTGTATTTGTAATTAGGGTTAGAATTTGGATAGAAGGCGGTCCTTACCTCAATTTTAGTAACATCCTGGAATTTGATTGGAGTAGAAATAGAAGACAACTTAGATGGGAATCCTACCCACCTCAGTTCTACCTCACAAGGCTGATTGTACTCCGTTCCAGACTTCAAATCAGATTAAAAAATAATTGAACAAGTACCTCACGGGAACAGCCAAACTAGAAAGTTGGTTTAGGTATTACTAGCAGTATTGAATATAAAATATTTCCAAGTAGTGCAAACTTCTACCTCACTTCTATAGCCTCTTTTACTTGTTGCATACAGCTGTCAATCTCTTTTCCATATAACATATAGATTTCAAACAATGACATTCTACGATCTATATTTCATCCATAGGCAGGCATTGGCATTTAGAACTTAAGTCTTTTGTGTTCATCTGACAAACTAAATTATAGGCTCTTGGTTCTTTAAAAAGGGTAATTAAATATTGAACCTATGGACATGAGCAACATTTGTATTATATGCATGGTCTATTTTCAGAGAAGATGCTGTCGCTAATGTTGAAGAGATGAAGGCAACTGAATACCGAGGAGATGCTTTCCGCTGCTTCCTCTGCACCGGAACGTACGCGATAAAAAAAACATTTTTAAGACATATGAAGAATAATCATAATTTAAGTGCTGAGTGCTGCCATCTGTGTGGAAAAGCTTACGAAGTGCCCGATAGTGTGGAAAGCAATGTGTTTCTTTGTAATGCCTGTGTAATTCCAGTTTTTATTCAAAACAAAAACCGAACTAATTCCTCTTCTAAGGAAATTGAGTCGTTACCTAAGGAAACTCTATCTGACAACGTCGAAGACAGTGCGACAGACATAACTCGATTCCCATGTCGGTCGTGTGGCGTTTATTTTCCGACTCGTAAACATCGCAAAAGCCATGTGGTCAGCCATGCTCAAAAGAATACACTAGTGTGTTCAGAATGTGGAGAGGTGTGCAAAGACGCTTCTGCTCGAAAAAAACACAAGTTGCTTCATCAAGTGGACGAACGCCATCACTGTCCGAAATGCCAAAAGAGCTATAGATATGAAGAGCATTTGGAAATTCACTTACGAAAACACACACGAGATCCCTGTATTCCCTGTAATCACTGTGCTCAAACGTTTCCTACGCACGAGGATCTTGGCAAACACATGTTGTCCCATAGTGAAAAGGGTGCTTACACTTGCGACGAGTGCAGTAAAACGTTCCTTACAGAAAACTCTATGGCCAATCATAAGCGAATACACAGTGGGGAGTTTCCATATCCTTGCTTGAAATGTAATAAAGTTTTCAGAACCAGCGGGAAACTTTTTTCTCATGCTCTTACACATACAGATGCAGGACCGTACGTCTGTAAGACCTGTGGTAGGGCCTTTTCAAATCCATCGTACCTCAAAGGACATCTTGCAGTACATAGTGAAGAACGACCTTATAAATGCCAGATCTGTGATAAAACCTTTCGGCATCTTGGCACTTTTAACCGCCACAGTGTTGTCCACTCAGGAATTGAGCCATATTGTTGCGACATGTGTGGTGTCACTTTCAACGGTGTGTATTACTTAAAGAAGCATATATCTTTGCATACTATAGATCATTCATGTCACACAAGTGGAAAAACCGTTGATTCATCTCGTGACTTAAGAGGTCATGAGTTAATGCACGAAACGCGTCGTCCTCTTACTTGTAAAATTTGTCGAAAGAGATTTCAGTATGCTTCACGACTGAGAAAGCATATGAGAACTCATACGGCATTACGTCCACACGTATGTTCTGTGTGTTTCAAGGCATTCATTACAACTAGGTGTCTCGAGAACCATTTGCTAACTCACGCTAAGCGAGACGCGGGACATTAGCAATTCAGCCCTATGAACTACTTATAACCTTTTTAATGTAAAATAATTTGTTTTCCACTCTATACACGTCATTTCAATAGTATTTCGTGTCCTTTCCATTAGAAAATGTTCTGAAAACCAAATTTGGTATATTCAGTTCTTTAATCTATTCTTTGCTTTCTTCCTTGAAGGAAAAACATATATATATTTATCAATTTTAGATCATCGAAAAAAAAATTAATTCCGGCATAATAAATACAATAACGCCTCAAATATACAATTATTTTTCATGAGTTACTCAATCCATAGCACCTCATTAACTGAGTGCAGCACTTACTGACTCCTAGGAACTCCTCGTTTCATTATTTAGATATGTGTCACATCGTCTGGACTGTAGCAGCATACGTCGTTCAGACAATCCCACTTAATCCTGTACTTGCACATTGTTTTAGGTTGACCTATTCCTATGTCATATGCCGCAACCTATGTAATCTTGTCGGTGAATTGCTTATTATCAGCTCATTACTTCCTTGTCTTGCTTTTAACTTATCCAACCTGGCTGGCATTTTGCCGCTGGTCAAAGTCACTATCTGTGAGTCCTGGCTTACTCATATACTTCTCCCTTTGACCTCAGCTGTTTTATAAGGGAGGTCTGATTGCCTGAATGGAGAGGATTGGTCTGTTCCTTGAAACTTTCAACAGATAATTCAGTAAGATGTTTGAATGAACCAGAAGCTAGTTCAGAGTAATTGATCTTATATTACCAGTGGTAGTCCACAAAGCTACATTTGGTTGGGATTAAATGAACTCATACGAGCAGTATTAAGCTAGATCAGTATTCTAGATATTGCTGTTTTAAAGTGCAGAACTTCAAGATCATCTGCCCCTTAAGGACAGTATTCTATTGCAGGATATACTAGTATAAGAGATGTGCCCTGGAGTAATGATTTATGTGTTCTCCATGTGGTACTTGCAAGGCTTCTTTATATGGTTGGTATGGGAATACAGGGTGTCTACCGTTAACGAAAGTAACGAATTTTACAAGCGGGTAACGGGAAAATAAAAAAAATTACGGGTAACGAAAATTTTCCGAAGGCGGGTCGTATTATTTAAACTCGCGCGCGCATGTTCGCCGATCTCACTAGTATAATACTCTGGCTGTAACGTGAAGTCTTACAACGCATAGTCCTTCAACTGGCGGCTTATGAGTGGTGGATGATTGAGGTACATCTGATTCATACTTTCGTCTACAGATAACGCGCCACTCGCGTCTGCTGAGAACGAAAGTGGATGGTAATCTGTGAACGAGATGGAGTTGCAGATTTACTTATGTCGATTTCGGGTTTATAGGTTAGAATGTCGAAGTGAGAAGCCGCGTCCAGAGGTTCGGAATCCACGTATAAAGGACGTCTTGTAGCTTTCAATCGCGAGGTTTAAGAACCATGTAAGACAACAAGTCTTTTTTTTTCTTTAAGTCAACATATATCTGTATACATAGGCATTGTCATAACTACTCGCATGGAACAGTGAAACATTTCTGCATATAAAAGGCAAATATTACGATATCATTGATGTAACTCGGTAACATTTTTTCACGGAAGTTGTTTTAAGTTTATAGGCAAGGGTTCACGAAATTCATTTCGTAACGGGAGAAAAATAGGGGTAGAAAAAATACATCCTAAACCTCTTGAGTTTCAAACTTGAAACTTGACAGTCATATTCTTTGATAAATTTCACGGGATACGTGTTCCAGAAATTTTTGATTTGATATATTTTGATATCATTGATGTAACTCGGTAACATTTTTTCACGGAAGTTGTTTTAAGTTTATAGGCAAGGGTTCACGAAATTCATTTCGTAACGGGAGAAAAATAGGGGTAGAAAAAATACATCCTAAACCTCTTGAGTTTCAAACTTGAAACTTGACAGTCATATTCTTTGATAAATTTCACGGGATACGTGTTCCAGAAATTTTTGATTTGATATATTTTTATTCGTGAAAACATGCGTGTGTCTCTGAAACTGCTTCAGCGATAAATATCAAACTCAAGAAAAATACTCCTCAATATTCACGTCTGCAGATCCCTTGCGTTCTGTGTAGTTGCGAGTGGCGCGCTATCTCTTGGCGAGTGTGGGAATCAGCTGTAGCTCAATCTTCCACCAATGATAAGCCGGCTATATGTGAGACTTAACGTTATAGGAGGAGATATGTGGAGAACATCATGCATAGGCTTCAGTCCAAAGAGGATATAATAGGTAAACTTGCATCTTAATGTAAAATTTTGAAGGCAACCTATTACTCATCCAACAGACAGCGTAGGATGGCGCAGTGATATACTTTCGAGCGCGATCCATCCTCAACCTGCTGCCAACAAGGCGGCATTCTGTCTTTCTGTATGGTCATAACAGGCACTACTAGAAGTTCATCTATATAACTTTCAAAAAAACTTACATACAAAACGAACGTGGTGGCCAAGCGAAGTTGAAACGGTGTCCGGACAGTTCGCCACACTGACACTTCCAAACACTGCCCAAAATACTGACAATTCGCCACAGCCCTTGGACGTGGCTACCTGTTTAATGACTCAGAAATAATCTCGATTGGCATTTCCACACACATCTCCACCCTACCACCAAGGCTACTATGAAAACGATCAAGTTGAAGACATAAATGTGAATTTGGAAGCTGCTGCAATTTCTTCTCTGAAAGACGTATTTCCAACAACAACAATATATGGCTGTCATTTTCTTATGACAAAATGCTTATGGAGAAAAGTACGGGATCTAGGATTGTCGGTGGAGTACCGAGAGAACAACGAAATCAGCACGACACAGGACAACGAATGCTGTTGACGGCTGGAACAACCGACTCAACAATCTTATGGGAGACCTCACCCCAAATTTAAAAGAGGTTGTCAAAGTGTTGAAGACGGAAGCTGAGAAGACTAACTGCGCATTTGTAAAGTCCGAGCTCAACATGGAAGGGAAAAAAAGACGAAAATATGTCAAACTGGACGGACGGATCGAGAACAATCAGAAAAAGTTCGAAAATGACAAAAAAAGAAAGTTTTCTGAAGATTATTTACAGAAAATGGAGTAGGTTAATATTATTGTTGAACAAAAAAAAATACAAAACAACTGACGAAGCCTAGAAAGCTGATTTTAATCACACCAAAATGATCGGTTTTGTTATTATTTTGCCAGTCCACAGCCTGGATAAAGTGTGATGGAAATCAGACTCGGCATTTATTTTATTTTGATGGAAATTACACTACATCACAATGCTATTTTCGAGACCGTGTTAGTAATGAAGTACATAGACCGAGCGCTTTTCTTCACTCCAAAGGAGTATTATTTTAAGGTGCATTGTCACTGGTGCGGCTGTAAGATTATTTCTGAGTCATTAAACAGGTAGCCGCGTCTAAGGGCTGTGGCGAATTGTCAGAATTTTGGGCAGTGTGTGGAAGTGTCAGTGTGGCGAACTGTCATGTAATCGTTGAAACATTTATATAGAGATTTCTCGCGATTTCACCATCCGATCGCAGTGAAACATGGTACAGCAAATGTTTATGCACATTGTAATGCACTGACATCTAATTTAGTTCAATTGTTTACATAACCTCATGATGGCGGCTGTGCGAAATTTTATTTATTGTGTGCTAATCATGCTATCGAAGTCAACGTTTGAATAATGGACCTATGCAATAATCGTCATCTAATAGTACATAATTCTATGGCCTGCATATAAGAAATCCAACATGGCGACAATCCGAAATAATTAGATAGTTC
Source organism: Meconema thalassinum (assembly GCA_946902985.2). Lineage (NCBI taxonomy): Eukaryota > Metazoa > Arthropoda > Insecta > Orthoptera > Tettigoniidae > Meconema > Meconema thalassinum. The sequence goes on from CAMPQE020000024.1 coordinate 1,596,444, forward strand.
TCAATATCTACTAATCTATGACTGCAATCAAACTGACATTTTGTATGTTGATAAAGGCTATTCAAATAAGTTCACCTATGGTGCTTTCAATAACCTGGTGAACACAAATAAAACATGGCGGTGACACGAAATTTAAATATTCAAATGGACGTTTCTCGCGATTTAACCATCTGAGCGCAGTGAAATGTGGTACGGTAAATGCTTATGTAAATTTTAATCCACTGACGTCAAATTTATTTCAATTGGTTTTGTAACCTTAAGATGGCGGTTGTGTGAAATTTGAAACATCCCGTTTTTATTTCATGTGTCCTAATCATGCGATTGAAGTTTGAATAGTAAATGTACACAATAATCTTCATCTAATAATATATAACTCTATGGCCTACATATATAAAAATCCAACATGGTAACCATCTGAAATATTTAGACGGTTCTCAATATCTACGAATCTATTACAGCAAACTGAAATTTTGTGTGTTGAAAGAGGCACTTAAAACAAAAGTAGGATATAAGAAAAAAAAGGCTATTTAGTTCTTCACGGAACTAGTTGGTTATTCCTTCCTTTCTCCTCCCAGCCTTATTAGGTCATGTTTTAGTAATTATTCTCTTCCAGTATTTTAATAATAATACGTGATATCTTGCTCACTGTGATATTAGTTGATAGGGTCTGTCCTGAAAGTAGTCGGATTGAGTAAATTTAAAAACTATATTGTCAGAAATGAAACATACGCTCAATATTCTTCAATGTAGGACCCTTCTGCATCCACACACCACTGTCAGCGGGATTTCCTACCCTCGTACGCTTCTGGGAAGGCGGCAACCAGAATGCTGTAGAACTCCCTCGTCACGGTCTGTTGCAACGCTTTCACGGAGCCGTGACCATGTCCTTTTAGGATGTTTTTGAGGTGGGGGAAGAGGAAAAAGTCTGATGGGGCAATGTTGGGACTGTAGGGTGGCTGAGGCAGGGTTGCGATGTTGAGTTGGGTCAGGTACGCCAGCACGTGGAAGGCTGTGTGGCGCGGCGCATTCTCGTGATGGAGCCGCCAGGAGTTAGCGATCGCTGGGCGGACACGGACGATGCGTTTTCTCAGCCGTTTAAGGATCTTCCTCTGCGGTCATTGTCCAAAAAATTCTTCACTCATGCCACATTTTCATCCGTTTTGGTGCTCGAAGGTCGTCCTGAACGTGCGTCGTCTTCAACTTCCTCTCTCCCCTCACGAAACAGCTTGTGTCAGTCAAAAACACTCAATCTGCCCATGGCGTTATCATCGTAAGCCGTCTTGATCATATCGTGAGTCTCTTTCCCGGTTTTGCCGAGCCTAACACAAAATTTGATGGCATAGCGCACTGTTTCAACAGACGAACCATGACGCAGCCTGACGAGTGCACTTGCAGAGTTTATGGTGACGAGCGATTTACACTCCACTACAGCTGGGAACCAACTGTGTGGCTGGCTCCCAGCCTTCCTTACACCCCTCTCCACCAACCCCAGGCGGAGAAGCCGCGGGCGGTCTGTCCGTCTGCGCAGGAAAAATCCAGTCCCACTAATTTCAGGACAGACTCTGTATGTTGCATTTAATGGTTATATTACTTCATTAGGCTATTGTATTGTAAACAAGTAGTTCCGTGACGAACTAAAGGACCTAATTTTCTTAAAATGTAAGATTCATGCCAATCTGTATAGACCTATCTAGAATAATGACAAAATCAAGTTGTTAATACTAACATTCTTAAGTACTGCAGTTTGAAATACAACTGAAATAGTGTAGCCTAAAGGAGTAACTTACTACAGTTGGCAGCCCTGGTGACTCTCAATATATTCTTAGTTCCATCTCCTAAGGTTTAGAATGCACATACAAAATTTGGTTGTAATCTTATGGATTGTTTGGACGTTACATGCTGTTTGATATTGGATTCATCCGTGCACGTAAAATCGTGTTGGGAACAATGTCATGTGTGTGATGCTCAGAATTAATCTGAAATATTATGATCTATTATAGTGCCAACTACTCTTTAGGACTGCTCACATAATGAGTGTAATGAAGCAATATCCCTCCCTATGCAGGAGGCCATTGCCTTTAAGGGATTAAAGGGCTGTATTTATTATTATTATTATTATTATTATTATTATTATTATTATTATTATTATTATTATTATAGTGCCAATTTTGGATAAAAACCATTTGTTAGTATAGAAGTTACATGTAATTAAAAATTAAAACTATCAGAAAGCTTAGAATCATGTTGGCAACACTGAGGTATATTGGTTACTCCAAATTAATCTACAGTAGAATGTCGGGTGCTATATGTGTGCAATGTTTAGAGCTGATGGCTTGCATTCTTTCTGATATATTAATATTAGGATTAAACAAATAAAGAGAGCATTTATTAACATTTGGCAGCCCTGCTGGTTCTTACGAATACGTATAGTCATAACTGTTATAGTACAAAGCACATACGAAATTTGGTTGAAATCCATTTGTTAGTATAGAAGTTCTATGCATTTATAAACTGGACCTATCAGCAGGCTTAGAATCGTGTTGGCGGCACTGATGTATTTAAGTTACACCAAACTTAAGTAGAATGTCAGGTACTATACGTGTGCAAAGTTTAGAGCTGTTGGCTTGCATACTTTCTGATATATTGATATTAGTGTTAAAACATAGAGACAGCATTTATTAACAGTTGGCAGTCCTGGTGGCTCTTTAGAATACACACAGCCATACCTGTTGTAGTACAAATACTACATACGAAATTTGGTTGAAATCCAATCGACGGTATAGAACAAGGAGCATATAATAACAGAGTAGGGACTCTCTGGTATTTCTGCGATTCGTTAAATTCATGGATTGCGTCATTGTATGGGCTCCAACTCAAACGCACATGGTGCGCAAAGCTACTAAATAGCGTTACATGGTGCGCACCACGTGGTGAATTCCAACGCCACTGAGATGCAATAACTGGCCGTATGTTGTGCAATAAATATAAGTGACCGAGGGATCTAGGTTGCTTTCGCCGAGTACGTTAGTCAACTTACGAAATTAGAGGAAATGAAATCGAGTTTGATTAATCTGGATACACATCGTTATCGTTGCTTTAAAGCAACAACGTTTTCTCTTTGAACGACAATATATTACTTAGAATGAATATTAAGAGGCAACGGACACCCCAAAATTAAAGTTTGTACCTACATTCTGTTCTATAAGTTGGTATGGTTTTTAGAAAAAAAATGGACTGTCGATTATTTATATCCCACTTTTTAGTTGTTTAGCCCTTTTATTACGTGTTAAGTACAAGCGATTGGTCTTTTTGAAAGTCAAACGTTAAAAATACATACATTATTAAGTGTCATGCAAGTTTGCAATATTATGGTACCATAACCTCAAAATGACCGTACCCATATTCCGACCCAGTACGCCTCTTTGACTGATTTCATGTCTCATATACCTCCTTCTCTAAATAAATTGAATATGCCCAAGAAATGTCATTTCATTGCAATTTACTTGCCCTCAACGGTTAAGTGATTTCAACTTTATCTGCAGAAAAAACTATAGGCAGGGTAGAGGATTGTCAAGGAAATGAGGAAGCTGATCTTCCAGTTAGTTTCTATAGTTTTATTAATGTATGTTCAATCATGGTACACATTGTACATTCTTTCACATGTGAGTCGTAAGTTCTGATGTGTGAACGTCAATGGCTTAGTCGACTGGAGACAGTATTGAAGAAGACCATGCCGGGCTGCACTCAGATGATCGGCTACGCTGCAGGACGGTGGAAAACAACTGATCACCCACAGTCAAGTACACTCCAAAGCAGGAAAACCTCTTTGTTAGATCCGATCAATCCTCAGGCTGAAGAAGCTGTAAACTCAAAGAGGATTATTTTGGTCAACATGAATTTTCAGCCTGTAAAGCAACACAATTCCAGTTAACGCAGCATTTCTTGCAAGAAATAAGAGAGAGGGGACATTTGGAAGATGTGGTTGAACGTAATGGTGCAACACATTACCAATTACATTCAATACCCCCCCAACTCAGTTTAATGGCAATTAAAACCTCCTGTTTCGGGCATGTTAAAAGGACCCCTGCAGGCCAAATGTACGGAGCCACATCATATTACTGTTAAATACACAGAAAACATCTGCATCACAGGAATTGTGCCCATAATATTAAAAGAGAGAGGGGAAAGAGTGTGTCCTACAGACAAGTTGTCAATATTCTTGAAAATATTCTATGCCCCTTAAATATAAATTTACATTGGTCTTGAACCTTACCCATTATCTCACAACATGTGTTTTGAAATGCTAAAATCTATTGTTTTAAATTTACGCACTGATGACATTGTTGCTTCGTTGAAGAAAGACTGGTGAAGTTCTAAACATGTGCACGTATACCTACCCCTGTCATCTTTATTGTCGTGAGGCCTCCTGAGAGGCCGAGTACAGGTCCTTCTAGTCAACGCCCGTGAGCGACCTGCGCACCGGAATGAGAGATGAATTAATGAAACTGGGAAATGATGTGGAAGGAAGCGGCTGTGGCCTGTCAGAAGGTACCGTCCTAGCATTTGCCTAGAGTTGAAAATGGGAAACCGCGGAAAACCATTTCAAGGATGGCGACGGTGAGGTTCAAACCCACGTCCACCGAGTCAACAGAGAGCTTGGGCCCTGGGTAGATTATTAGCTTGGGAATAACCTAACTCCCAAGGGAAGATGATGAAGAAAAAGAAGTGGGTTTTGGACTGGAGAAAAAGGATAGAAAAATAGGACGAGAGTCCAACAGAAGTTGTAATTTTAACTTTAAGTATACTCAAAGGCAGCTGCCACTGCAAATCCGCTCTCCGATACCTAAAGTGGGTAGGGATCTGGGCGAAACTAACAGGAAACGCAGCTGGAACTTGGGCTGTTCGCAAGAAAGCTGCTGTAGTGTATTCTCTCTCAAGCATACATATGCCTACTATGGGGAAGGGTGGTGGTCTGGCAAGACAAAGAGTAACAGATTTATTGTGTATCTGTTCAAAGGAGTTTGTTTCTAAACAAGTAATTTGAAGAGTGCAAATAATTTGAATTAGCTTCGATATTTTAGTTTTTGAAATTGTAGAATTTCTAAAGGGCGACCAAATGCTTCCAAGAAGGATAGGGATAAAGCAATTATACCTTTGGGAATAATTTTGGTAAGTGTACCAATAGTTGCATTTAGGAATAACTAAGCTTTTACCCAGCGAGGCGCCGACTAAAAGTTTAGTCAATGAGAAACACTTATATTTTGAGAAACCAACCATAAGTGTTAGAGAGAATCTCCACAAGCAGGAAGCTGGCGTAGCGAGCTATGCTTGCCTTACTGGCCAGTTAGAATTAGCTATTAAATCTAAGAGAGACTTTACTAAGTTATTAACTAAGAGGTCTTGCTCAAATGGAACAAGTGGTGAAAACCCTATCAATAGATTTATTTTTCTTAAATAGGAAGAGTCATGGAAGGCAGGATCTTGCCTAACCGTTATGTTAGAGAAATGATTAAGCATAGAACAAATCCTTAATTTATTTAACAATGTAAAAGGAAGTAGTTTTTGTAACAAATATATAATTTTGATTTTTATTAGTTACTAGCTGAAGTACCCGTGCTTCGCTACGCGTCATAAATAAATTAAAATATGAAGGTGACAGTTAAAACAGGGGATAGGCGAGGTGCTGCGCAGAGGGAGATTAAGGATGGAACATTTTGTCCAACTACACCGCTCGGCGTTGACCGTGTTTTCTAGCACAAATTTAGGTTTTACTCGCTAACGGTTGGAGATACCTTTCGGATAGAAAATGTAATTTTTAACCTCGTATATACCATCAAAAGTTTGCTATTTCTTAGCGTTCTCTTTTTATTTGAAATAGATATATGAAAGTTTTAAACCAAATGGTGTAGTGAAGTCACTAAAATGGTCGCCATCTTTAAATAGTACAAAGTATTGAAATCAAAAGTAACCTATATGTTAACCAGGAAAATCAGCTACTTCCATGTGAAATTCATGTAAATCGGACCAGTGGTACTTGCGTGATTGAGTAATACATAGACGCACATCATCTCATTTTTAGCCTCGCTTCGCTCGCGTCATAGTCGGGTCATATTGTTATTCAATGAAATGCAGGTTCAACCACATTAAAACCCCTTTCGAACCTGAATATCCAAAAATCCCTCCTTGGTAGACGTTTTCGACACACAACAAACATATCCCCAAAATATCATTCTTCTAACTTTAATCGTTTGGGTAGGTCGATGAGAGTGAACATCCAAAAATCCTTCCTTAGGGGACGTTTTTCTTCCAGAATTTCACCCCTCCCCATAGGCCCCTTAAATTGGATTTATGAAAACACGGTCGAACACATATTTATTTATTTATTTATTTATTTTTAAGCTGATTGATTTCCTCCGAGTTTCAAACTCCTCGCCTATGTCGTTTAAGAGATACACGGTCCGTTAGGAATCTTTCAACCCCCACTTTTCATCCCTTTCACCTCATAATATACACTACATCGAAAAACCATTAGACATGTGTCAGCTTATTTTTAATGATTAGTATATATGCCAAGTATCACATCCCAAAATGAAACCACTCGTGAGATATTGTTATTCAATGAAATGCACGTTTACCCCCCTTAACACCTATTTAGAACCTTAATATTCAAAACTCTTTCCTTAGTGGACGTTTTCGACGTACAACGAACATATCCCCAAAATTTCATGTTTCTAACTTTAATAATTTTGGCTGGGCTATGATGAGTGAGTGAGTCAGTCAGGACATTTCCTTTCATTTATTTTTGATAATTTCACCCCTCCCCATGAACCCCTTAAATTGGATTTATGGAACAAACGGTCGAACACCTATTTACTTATTTAAAGCTATTTTCCCCCTGAGTTTGATGAGTGAGTAAGTGAGTCAATCAGTTAGGACACTTTCTTTCCTGTTTTTTTTTCTCCCAGAATTTCACCTCTCTCCAAGGGCCCCTTAAATTGGATTTATGAAAACAACAGTCAAACACCTATTTACTTCTATTTTAAGCTGTTCTTTTTCCGCCGAATTTCAAACTTCTCGCCTATGTCGTTTAAGAGATACACGCTTCGTCAAGAATCCCTCAACCCCCAATTTTCACACCTATCACCTCATAATATACACCACATCGATAAACCCTTAGACATATGTCTGATTATTTTTAATGATTATTTTATATACCGAATATCACATCCCCTAAGAAACAACTCATGACATATCGTTATTCAATGAAATGCACGTTTACCCCCTTAACATCTCTTTAAAACCCGAATAAACAAAAATCATTCCTTAGTTGACGTTTTCGACATACAGCGAACATATTCCCAAAATTTCATTTTTCCAACTTTAATAGTTTTCGCTGGGCGTGATGAGTGAGTGAGTCAGACAGGACATTTTCTTTCAATTATTTTTACCAGAATTTCACCCCTCCCCATGGGCCCCTTAAATTGGATTGATGAAAAGACGCTTGAAAAACCTATTAACTTATTTTTAAAGCTGTCTTTTTCCCCTGAGTTTGGTGAGTGAGTGAGTTAGTCAGTTAGGACACTTTCTCTCCCCTTTTCCCCCAGAATTTCACCCCACTCCATTGGCCCCTTAAATTAATTTATGAAAAAACGGTCGAACGCCGATTTACTTATCTTTTTAGCTGATTTTTTTTTCGCTGCGTTTCAAATTTCTCGCCTATGTCGTTTAAGAGATAGGCCTACACGCTCCGTTAGGAATCCTTCAACCGCCACTTTTCACCCCTTTCACCTCATAATATTACACCACATCGAATAACCCTTAGACACATGTCTGCTTATTTTTAATGATTAGTTTATATGCCGAGTATCACATCCACAAATGAAACCACTCGTGAGATATTGTTATTCAATGAAATTCAGGTTTAACCCCATTAAGACCCCTTTAGAGCCTGAATATCCAAAAATCCTCCCTTAGTGTACGGTTTTGACATACAACGAACATATCCCCAAAATGCCATGTTTCCAACTTCAATATTTTTGGCTGGGCGATGATGATTGAGTGAATGAGTCAGGACATTTTCTTTAATTTTTTTTCCTTCAGAATTTCACCCCTCCCGATGAACCCCTTCAATCTAATTGATAAAAAAACTGTCGAACAGCTATTTACTTATTTTAAAGCAGTTTTCCCCGGAGTTTGATGAGTGAGTCAGTCAGTCAATCAGTTAGGACATTTTCTTTCCTGTACCCCCCCCCCCCACAGAATTTCACCCCTCCCCATGGGCCTCTTAAATTGGATTTATGAAAAAACGGTCAAACACATATTTACTTATCTTTATGCTGATTTTTTTCCGCTGAGTTTCAAACTCCTCGCCTATGTTGTTTAAGACATACACGCTCCGTTAGGAATCTTTCAATCCCTAGTTTTCACCCCTTTCACCTCATAATATACACCACATCGAAAAACCCTCAGACACGTGTATTATTTTTAATGATGAGTTTATATGCCGTGTATCACATCCCCCAATGAAACCAATCGGGAGATATTGTTATTCAATGAAATGCAGGTTTAACCCCATTAAGACCCCTTTAGAACCTGAATATCCGAAAATCCTCCCTTAGTAGACTGTTTTGAAATACAATGAACATATCCCCAAACTGTCATGTTTCTAACTTCAATAATTTTGGCTGGGCGATGATGAGTGAGTGAGTGAGTGAGTGAGTCAGGACATTTTCTTTCAATTTTCTTTTTTCAGAATTTCACCCCTCCCCATGAACCCCTTAAATTTGATTTATGAAAAAAACTGTCGAACAGCTATTTACTTACTTTAAAGCAGTTTTTCCCCCTGAGTTTGATGAGTGAATCAGTCAGTCAATCAGTTAGGACACTTTCTTTCCTGTTTCTCCCCCCCCCTCCAGAATTTAACCCCTCCCCATATGCCCCTTAAATTGGATTTATGATAAAACGGTCAAACACATATTTACTTATTTTTATGCTGATTTTTTCCCGCCGAGTTTCAAACTCCTCGCCTATGTCCTTTAAGAGATACACGCTCCGTTAGGAATCTTTCTATCCCCACTTTTCACCCCTTTCACCTCATAATATTCACCACATCGAAAAACCCTCCGACTCGTGTCTTCTTATTTTGAATGATGAGTTTATGTGCCGAGAATCACATCCCCCATTGAAACCAATCGGGAGATATTGCTGTTCAATGAAATGCAGGTCTACCCCCTTAACACCCCTTTAGAACCAGAATATCCAAAAATCCTCTCTAAGTGGGCATTTGCGTCCCTTGGGGAAGCTGCATACCAAATTTCATTCCAATCCGTTTGATACTTTCTGAGATTTCGTGATGAATGAATGAGTGAGTGAGTGGTATTTGACCAATATATAGTAGAAGATAGTGTCAAGTCTTTGTAATGCAAAACTCGGTTGACAGTGCTGTGTGAGTAGTTGAGTAACTAACGGGATTTCAAGTAAAGATCCTCATTTTCTATACCGGTAGTGCAGAGCGCAAATGGCATCCAGTCGGCCGTGTCTCGACTTGAGCTATGTTGGCATGGAAACTATCCGCCTTGCCATTCATTCATGAGTATATTTTATGATTTAATTAGCATGTGCTGGAGTGCAAAAGGCTCGAAATCAGAAGAATGAGAAAGACTATCGAAAATTCATGTAGCCAGCGGTTCCTTCTGGGTCCTAAACTATGTGTATGCAAAATTCGGTTGAGATCGGTGTAACGGTGTAGATTTGTATACGGAACAGACCCACCCACATACCCACATACATACATACAGACTTTCACTTTTATATATAAGATTGGGGTCGCAGACCCCCGAAAACATCAAAAGCTTGCGCCAGGCAATTGATAATTCTTTTGGTTTTAAACCTTTTATATGCTTTAAAATCTTCGTAAGATTTTGAAATGGCTAAGATGAATAAATGAAAATTATAAAGATAACTGACGTAATAAAAGTTAAACAATAAGTCAAGTACAAGGTGTGTACTTTAAAGATTTCTAGATAAGTATCTTAGAAATAATAACAACTTCGAAAGCAACAACAACAAAAAACAGGAAGAAATGAAATAGAAGTTTCTATAACTTCTTGTATTCATACTGAACTACGTGGTTACATTATACAAAGGAGATTATACAAATAGGGCAGGTCACTTATTGTGAAACCTGAAGAGAACAAATGAAAGGAAGTTTCTAGAACTCCTATGTTTAAGTGGGGATCACGAGAAAAATGGGGCAAGTTTCCCTTTCGTGAAACCTAGAGATAACTCACTTTTGAGTATAAAGAATTGGATTCCCTCATTAGAAGGGAGAAACAATATAGTTTAAGGCGTGTACTAGACACGAAGTTATACAGACATTAATTCGTTATACATGGAGCAAATAAGGGAGGGCACTTATGTAGACTGACACCTCATTGACAAAAAAGTCCTCTCGGCACGCCGGAAGGCGGAGGTAGATTTCACCGGACAAACTTGGGGATAGGCGAAAATAGGCAGAATATGCAGGTTTTCGTAGAAGGATCAAACCTCATTTCTTGCGAGAAGGTATTTTATAATTCCAGCTTAATGAACTTTGTTTTTCGTAATTTTATGCTTATTTTAAACATTTTATTGTCTTATGGGAACGGTAACCTTCTTGTCATTTGGGGTCCATTTTTAGCCTATTTTCAATTTTGAAAAAATAGGCTTATGAGATCACCTTTTGTCCGTGTGTGTGTGCGTGTGTGTGTGTGAGAGGTGTGTGTGTGTGTCCCCCTAATAAAATCGAAACGGCTCGAGCGATTTCAATGAAACACGGTAAATTCATAGCACTATTCCCGGCGACCTCGACCGTGCCCTTCAAATTTTGTTACGTCTCACCAATCCAACATGGTGGCTGTGCGAAATATTTCACTAGCATTCAATATCTCCAAAACTATTACCGATATCGCCCTGAAATTGTGTACGGTGACCAAGGGCAATACTGAAAGTTCACCTATGAGACTTTCAAAAACCTGGTGACTAAAAAACCTACATGGCAGTCAAGCGAAGTTGAGACATTTAAATAGACTTTTCTCGCGATTTAACTATCCAAATGTAATGAAAATTGGTACAGAAAATGTTTATACGCATTGTAATGCACTGGAGTATAATTTAGTTCAATTGTTTACATAACCTCAAAGTGGCGGCTGTGCGAAATATTTCACTGACATTCTATATCTCCGAAACTATTACAGATATCACCCTGCAATTTTGTACGGAGATAAAGGGTACTGATACAAGTTTACCTATGTATATTTCATAAACCTGTAAAGTATAAAACGAACATGGCGACCAAGCGAATTTGAAATATTTTAATAGACTTTTCTCGTGATTTAACTCTCTGAGCGCAGTGAAATGTGGTACAGTAAATGATTTTGCAGATTGTAATGCACTGCCATATAATTTAATTCAATTGTTTACATAAACTCAAGATGGCGGCTGTGCGAAATTTTAAAATTAAGTTTTTATTTCTTGTGTCGTAATCATTTGATCGAAGTGAAAGTTTGAATAATGAACCTAGGCAATAATTGTCCTTGAATGGTACATAACTATATGGCCCATACATATAACAATCCTAAATTGCGAGCTTCCGAAATATTTAGACGGTTCTCAATATCTATGAATTTTTACAGCACCAAACTGATTTTTTTTATGTTCATAGAGACTATGAACATATGTTCACCTATTGGACTTTCAGTAACCTGGGGAGCACAAATCCAACATGGCGGCGACGCGAAATATAAATATTTAAATGGACGTTTCTTGCGAATTAACTATCCGAGTGCCGTGAAACGTTGCACGTTAAATGCTTATACAAATGTTGATCCACTGGCATCTAATTTATTTCAATTGTTTGCATAATCACAAGATGGCTGCTGTGCGTAATTTTAAAATCTCGTTTTTACTTCTTGTGTTCTAATTATGCGATTGAAGTTTGAATACCACACGTACACAATAATCTTAATGTAATAGTACAAAAATAAAAATCCAACCTGGCGACCATCTGAAATATTTAGACGGTTCTCAATATCTAGGAATCTGTTACAGCAATTGAACTGAAATTTTGTATGTTGATAGTGGCAATTAACATGAGCAGGATATATGAAAATAGGCTGTATAGTTCTTCACGGAACTACTTGTTATACTTGTGGTCACACTGTCCTTATGCAAGGTTTCGACACTGATGTGTAACTATGTAACGGTCTGTTACTTCTTCACGCAAAATTATATCTCCCGCAGAGATTTTGGTTGGTTCCTCAGTTTAGGGGCTGCGAAAACGCGGTCATCTAACCCCGTGTACTTAGGGATGGCTGTATTAGTCTGTAATTCGGGTAAGGACTGCAGACGACTTCGGCCGGCTTTGAACTCGCGACCTTGGGCATAGACATTCAGCTTGCTACGAGTTACGTCACCGAAGCCGCTTCACACTTAGTCAGATGGAAAGCTGACTCTGATCTCGTGCAAGAGCGTTATCTTGGCAACGTCTGATGGCTCATCCCTCACCAATTAAGTAGTGTTGCCATGGCAACCACTGATAGCTCTTGGCATTTTCTTATAATTCCGAAATCATTTTTCTCTTCCCTTGGCATAATGGTGGGTCATATCAAAAATTCTTTCAGACAAAATTTTTGGTAATAATTAGGGGAATATTGTCCATTTTGTACGGTTTTGATATTGTGCCTATTAAGAGAGATATGATTAATGTTTCCCGAAAAACCCACTTTTTCCCACCCCTTTGGTCAATGGTTGGTGCTATAAAAAAAACTCTTCAAACATAAATTTTTGGGCTTTATCCGACACATAGTTTGAACGTTGAACGGATTCAATATTTCACATATTAAGAGAGTTATAGCAATATTTCACTTTTTCGAAAAAAAAAAGACCCCCATTTTCACCCCCCTTCGACCGATTTAGCCCAGTAACGAACTCGACCGAGATTTTATAGGTACCGTATACATATTCGGTAAAAAATTCAAAGTGATTGGTGCAAAATTACGGCAGTTATCGTGTCCACAAGAAACTGATATACATATATATATACATATACATACATAAATTATATATAAACTTTTGAACTGACGGTGGTTTTGGGGTCTGGGGGATGTGAAACGCGAAGATATATCGAAATTTTCCGGAAGTCGAAACATGGTACCCATTGCAATAGATAGCTTTGTAATGAAATCTACCTCTGGTTGGTTCCTCAGTTTAGGGGCTGCAACAACGCTGTCATCTAACCCCGTGTACTTTGGGTGAGTGTAGAATCTGTCTGATAAACGGTGTCAATTGTAATGGCTGTATTAGTCTTAATTCAGGTAAGGACTGCAGACGGTCAATTTCAAGCTGTAGTTCCTAATGTTGCTACCAGGTACTACCGTCAACGACACCTAGCTGTGAACTTGAATACTAGATGCCACCCCAACCAGCAACTCGCAACGAACGTTGGAACTTCCCCTCCAAAGGAAAGCATACTGAGGTATTTTAGCGCTCTTAGAAAATCCGACGACTTCGGCCGGCTTTGAAACCGCGACCTTGGGCATAGTTATTCAGCATGCTACCAGTTACGTCACCGAAGCCGCTTCCCACTTATTAGTCAGATGAAAATACTGAATCTGATCTCGTGCAAGTGCGTTGTCATGACAACGTCTGATGGCTCATCCCTCATCAATTTAGTAGTGTTTCCATGGCAACCTCTGATAGCTCTTGGCATTTCCTTATAATTCCGAAATCATTTTTCTCATCCGTTGACGTAATGGTGGGTCATATCAAAAAATCTTTCAGACAAAAGTTTTAGGTAATTATTAGGGGAATATTGTCCATTTTTTACGGTTTTGATTTTGTGCCTATTAAGAGAGATATGATTAATGTTGCCCGAAAAACCCACTTTTTCCCACCCCTTTGGTCAATGGTTGGTGCTATAAAAACACTTCATACATAAATTTTTGGGCTTTATTCGATACATAGTATGAACGTTGAACGGATTCGATATTTCACATATTAAGAGAGTTATAGCAATATTTCACTTTTTCGAAAAAAAGCCCCCCATTTTCACCCCCTTCGACTGATTTAGCCCAGTAACGAACTCGACCGAGATTTCATAGGTATACATATTCGGTAAAAAAAATCGAAGTGATTGGTGCAAAATTACGGCAGTTATCGTGTCCACAAGAAACTGATACACACACACATATATATATATATATATACTGCGCCAGAATTTATTGAAGGTCATTACTCAAGAACTGATCGGGAGATGAACCAAGACCCCAGAAAATAAATAAGTGTCTAAAAAATTTTATTTATTAAAATTTTGAGAAATATGGGAAAAACTGTATGAAAATGAGCGAAATACTATAGATCTTATGCAATTTATAAAAGGCAAGGAAGCAGGAATGATTTAAAGATGGACTTGTATTCCATTATATGAATGTGGGAGGTCAATATTATGAGAAACATCACGCCACTTGAAGCGAGAGTTACGTCATGAGAGAGGGGAAGAGACGAAGGTCGAACTGCGGACTGAAGTGAGGAGAGGTGGTAGGAGTTACGTCACACCACGAGAGGAGAGGAAGAGAGACTGGAACTTGAGGAGTGCGGCGAACGGGACGAGAGAGATCTTTCCAATTTGAGATTTGAACGAGACAAGACCTCGAGCAGAAACGAGTTTTCTTATAATAGTGCTACAGTTCATAAAAGTTGGAAGCAAGGAAGAGTGCAATTCCAGAACTTACAGTAACTTAGGAGCAAGCTACAATCTATAAAGCACTACGGAACAGTACAACCATATATTGCAGTGCTTATGCAAAGTTGTTCCACATAGCTTGAAACATTTCGACGAGAAGCTATTCAGTATTTCTACGTGTAAAAGCTTATTTGAACATTACATTGAAAATGCTAGTTAGAAGTCAGCAACGGGGAGGTTTTAATTATATTATCAGAAATATGAATATTACCATGTGCTAAGCAAAAGCATAGGGAAGTGAAGACTACAGGGATGTCAGTTGAATTCCAGATTCACTAACATGAAAGGCGCAACAGAATATCTACGCGAAGCGCAACATCACCGAGTTAAAACTTATACCTTTCTACGAGAGTTTTAACACATCTTGAGATACGAAAACGCCTGCATAAACGACAATATTCCACCGTGATGTCTATTCTGAAGAAAACCGATGTCTATTCTGAAGAAAACCGATGTCTATTCTGAAGAAACCCAGATGTCTATTCTGAAGAGATGGAGATTCGAAGCCGGACTACTTGCAGTGAACGAGGGACAGAGAGCTGGCGGAGCTGTTCACGGCGAGGTCATTCACCACGAGTCCAGCTGGGTCTGTCACAAACCGGTCTTCATAGCTGTGGGCGATGCTATGGAACACGACAAGTTTGGTTTGGGAGGAGAGATGCAGGTATTTTCCAGTCCAGAAGCCAACACAAGGTAGTGAAGAAATTGTCTTTTATCATGTAGAATTGTAGTTATGTTCTGTGATTATCCAATTGACCAACCGCATATTTTTCAACCGCATATTTTTCAACAGTATTTTTAACAATTTTTCAACAGCATTTTTCAACTGCATTATTTAAAACGTATAATTTTGTCAAAGTAATTAAACTTGTGTATATCTTGTTATAGTGATTTTTCGTATTTTTCTACGGAGTTATTTGCCTTGTTCTTGAAAATTTCAGTCACTTGGACGAAATTTCGGCATGATGATGCTATTAACACTAAGGTTATATTAAATTAAATCGTGTAATATTTTTCATATTTGCGTTAGATTTAATTTAATTAAATCTGTTTTATCGCAGCGATGGAATATAAATGAATTGTTTAGAGGAATATAGAACGAATTGTTTAGAGGAATATGAAGCAAATTATTTAAAAGAATGTAGAGTGAACTATTTAAAAGGAATAGAACGTTGAACGAAGTAAAGAAGGAGTAAAATAGTAATTGAAGTAAAAGGAAGTTTATTGGAGCAAATTTAAGTACAGCATATTTATGAAGTAACGTCACGAAGTGTAAAGAATATTTCGACAACTCATGATGTTGATTCGAGTGTCAGAAATTTATTATGAACGAAAGTATTACGAAAAGCTTATACACATATGTCTAATGAGATTTAGAGCGTTAAAAAGCATAGATGAATTTGTTAAACAAATATATTAATGGAAAGAAGTCAAACTTATATCTTTTGTTAAGAATATGAATATTTACTGATATTTCTTGAAAAGTGGTAATAAAATGTAAAGCTGAATTTAAACACGTGAAAAAGAAAGTTAACAAAGTTAAATCACAGGGTGATCAGAAAGTGAAAGTACAGAGATTTATTGCAGAAATGGAATTATAAGCACGAGGCGAAGTATTATCAGGATAGAGGAGAAATGTTAAAGTTAGGAAGTATATGTATTGAAGTGAAAGTTTAAAGTTGAATTACCGTGCAAATTAAGGAGATATAAACGTAAAAGGAGTTACGTAATTTTACGAAGGGAGGCTGAGGAGTCTCTAAGTTTTTCTAGTATTGATTGCAATAATTGTGAAGTTATGTGAGGGTATTAAAGGAAGATTCTGTACAGGGTGTTTAAGAGAAAAAGTAATTGTTGTATAACTATGAAGGAGGAGTGTGGAAACGAAGGTTAATGCCGTGCACTTCCAGTATTCACGTTTACCAGAAGATTGTTAACTTAGTAAAGAATTTCAGAACTTATTTCAGTATTTCATGATAAATAGATAAAGGTAAAAAGGAACAGTGCTTAGCTTAAATGTTTGTCACTTATGTTCAATTGATTATGACGAGTATTTATTACTTTCAACACGATAGTTGAGGTGTATGTTTGGATATTTGATGTTTAAGAAAATTGAGTAGATGAAAGACTTATTGGAGGAAGAAAATTTAATCTTCGACATTATGAAATGTAAAATTTGAGAGATTCTTAAAGAATGTATATATGCACATAGTTCATGAATAATTTTTGATTAGATATTGAACTACGGTTCATAGTTGAAGCGGACCTGTATAAAATAGGGCAATAATTAGTAACACGCCGTTTCACATTTTCTAACTATATAAATGCCACGTGCAAATTTATTTTTGCAGTTATTTTTGTTGAAGTGTCAGGGAGACACAATATTCAGGGAGGAAGCCAGTTTTTATACTTGTTTTTTTAGCTTAATAAACGGCTGGCGCTTTTTAGCGACTTAGTCAAATTTTATGTGAGCTGATACCGTTCTCATTGTCGTCATCGTCGAAAATAGTACTACGAGGTATAGATACAGGCGCTCACTATAGATTAGACCTTATCACCCCTCGAGATTAGAGTTTCTCGATTTGCTCTAAATGTAAATGATAGTAGAAATTTGTACCTTGTCTAGTAGTACTATTTTCTTTACGAATAATATTTATCCTGTATGTTTCTGAAATTCCCAATTTTACTTAGTAGGCATGGTAAGTTTGTGAGCTGGGTAACTTACATGTCTGCAATCCTTTTTCGAGCTGTGGATATAAGTACTGATGGGTTTCTTCGGTCGCATATAGATAGTATATTATTTAAATGGCGTGCCCATCCGTGGGGCATTCGAAAAGCATTCGAAATGCATTCGAAAGAGCACTCGAGAGAAGAAGTTTGGAAGTACTCGAGAGTGAGGCCATATTAGTTTTGAAAAGAAAAATGCCGATCCCAAATTTAATGATTGTTGAGATGAACACAACATCAGGAGATTAGTGGAGTGCACTATAGTTGTGAGGCATAATTTTTAAAACCAGCTAACGACATTTGTCATGTAATAGTAAATTTAAAAGTAAATTCATGTTGTTAAACATAGGTTAAGTGAGATGATAGAATGTAACGATGTCAGTTCAGTAAAATGGGACAATGAGATATACGAGATAACTCGCGATTAAAATAGATGTAAGTAGGATTAAGATGTTCTATATATTCCACCACTGGTATGAAATGCATGCGTTGGTCAATCTGGATATTCACTGGTAATTTTTGTAGTTAACACTTCCCTTAAGTCTTAAGAAAAGAAGAATTATGTCAACGAATGATATGACGTTCATACGAACGATGCTTGAAACCATGAAGGAAGGTCACAGTACGTTGACCAAAGACCTTGAAGCCCCCCACCAATTGACACATAACAACATTAAACAGTTGAAAACCGAGATACAGAAATCAGTAGCTACTGTAAAATCAGAAGTCAAGGCAGAATTATCAGTTGCTCAAACACTTACTACGGTAGTATAACATTAGCACAGGAAGAAGCTAAGTTAGCTTTAGAGAAGGCCAGAAAGGAAGATAGACTAGCTAGAGAGAAGGAAAGAGAAGAAGCCAAGTTAGCTTTGGAAGAGGCGAATAGGATAAGAGCAGAGATAAGATTAGCTCAGGAAAAAGCTCGCGAGGAGGACAGGTTAAGTCAGGAGCAGGCTAGATTAGAAGATAGAAAGATCCAAGCCGAAATAAGAGCAGCACAGGAGGAGGTCAGGAAAAATCAGGAAAAAGCTCAGGAAGAAGCTAGGAAAATACAAGAGGAGGTCAGGAAAAATCAGGAAAAGGCGCAGGAAGAAGCTAGGAAAAATCAGGAAAAAGCTCAGAAAATTTTAGAAAGGGCAGGTAATGCACAGGAAGAATTAAAAGCTTCATTTTATCAAGTCAAACAGGACATGGCAGGAAAAGTGATAGAAATCCAATTAGCTAACTGTAATCACATGATAGAACTAGAACAGAAATTACAGGCTAGTATTAGCTCAATTAAGGAAGAAAATAACACTCATCATGTACACATTTCAGGGGCCCAGAACAAACTCAAGGAGCAACTTGACAATCTAAATGGTACTGTTGGTGAATTACAGGTCAAGTTTGAAGGTCAAAGTAAACTGATTGAAGTGGGTATAAATGTAGATATAAATGCTTCCATTGTAAAGGCAGTTACGGATATGAAGGAGGAGGTCGTAACAGTCACAACTCAAATCGTATCAGAGATACATCATACATTAGCAAATGACATTAAAGCTATAGAGTTATGTTCCAATATTAATGTTAGTAAGGTACGGGAAGATCTATATAAGCGGATAGATACATTACAAGTTAATAACGTAGCCACGCTGACAGAGATTGTTAATAAAACAGATTTAACTAACTCAAAAGAATTTGACAAAATTAAATGTACGGTCGATGAGATAAGCATAGAACTGGCGAAAATTCGATCAAAGCAGGATAAGGATACCAGCGAGATAGAACAGCAATTGAGGTCACTTACGATAGGAGATGCTACATTTTCATCTACGTTAAGAACTGAAGTCAGGGAGGACATCAAAAAGGACCTGACGAGATTTTTTCAAGCAAGAGATGAAAAATTGAAAGAAGAAATAAGGAGATTAGAGGCTAGGACAGACAGGATTGAAGAGGATAAGGAAAGCGAGATTAGTCAACAGAAAATTCCGAAGTCCAATTTTAACTTCAGTCGAGAGCCATTTCAAACTGAAATAGGGTAATTTGGAGGAGATTTTGAACCTTATCAAAGTAGGTCAAATGCCAATGTCATCGTAATCAAGAATAATGATGAGAAACCGAACAAATTCAACGGAGTAGGAAACATTACTGCAGTAGAATTTCTGAGAGACATGAGGTCGTATTTACAAGACAATAGGATACCTCGTGAAAGACATATGAGGGTCGTAGAAAAATACTTGGATTCAGAAGCGTTAGTATGGCACAGAGCTTTCAGATACACGTATCAAACATTTGAAGAATTCGCTATAGCTCTGCAGAAACGATTTTGGAGCAAGGAACTTCAACTAGATCTACGAGCAGAAATTTACTCTAAGAAGTATGCATATTCTAGTCCAACGAAATACGCAAGTTTCTTCACGAAACAATTAGCACGCTTGCAGTATTTGCAACCCCCTTTGGCGGAAGAAGACTTGGTTCACGCTATTTCATGCCAGCTACCAACGGAAGTTAGGAGGCACCTCATTTCGGCAAACGTGAAAACTCTAGAAGGAATGGCAGAAATTTTGAGAAGACTGGATCACACGTCTAATGTGTCCAACAACTCAACTGGAAATCAAAACCAGAGAGGTTGAAACCAGGAACCGAGAGAGATTCACACCATACACATCGATCAAATGCAGCAAACAGAGGAGAACAAAAATGGAGTAGGTCCAACGAGATCCTGGATGTATGGGCAAAATCGATTTCGACCAGATTATCAAAGACCTAGAGAAGGAAGGCCATATGAAAATCAAAGATGGAGGAATAACTATTACACCAGGAACAATGATTATCGTAGAGAGGGATATTATAGTCGAAATAACCCTACGAATAATTATGGATATCGGAGATATCAGAACTGGAGAAACACGAATAATTATTCAAGACAGCAACAACAGCAAAGTCAACAAAATCAAGGTTGGATGAATAATAACAATGTAAGAAGGTATTATGATGACAGGGAAAGAGAAAGTCAGGAATACCTAAGGAATCTCAGAGAAAGGAACGCGAGAGACCAAAATCAAGGACAGCATAACCTGAATCAAGAACCTCAACCTGGAACAAGCAGAGATAGAAGGAATGAAGACCCAGGAGGGGTACAAAAAAAAACGTCAAATTCCAAAAAGTGAAGGAGGAAGAAAACAGCACCGTAACCAGACATGAAATCCAGATTAATGAGTTGTATGAAGCCACGAATGAAGATCTTCTGTATGAGAGAGAAGAGACAAAAACAGACAGAGTAGCGAGATTACCGATTATAGAAATCATATCAGAAGGAGAATGCCTGAGAACACTACTAGATACGGGAGCAACAGCATCAATTTTATCAGAGAACTGTTTTCACAGATTGAAGGATGGAAATTCACTTATAGCAATGCCCGTTTCAACCATTAAAGTCAGGGGCGTATTTAACGACAAGACCATGAAATGTAAAGTCCAAGCACTAATGGAATTCTCTATAAATGGATACAGATATGAGCATATATTCATAGTTTTGAGCCAGATAAATTTTGATGCTATTTTAGGCATTGATTTTATAACTAAGACTGGAGCTGTGATCGATTTACGAAATGGAGTCATAAGTTTTAATGAAGGCCTACATCAATCAGAGGATACGACGAAGGATGAGAATGAGTGTAGTTTGATTGACGAAACTACAGAAGAAAGTCTTGTGAAGATTGTTATGGAAGTTGAAGCAGAAGGAATACCTCACTATGGCAGAAAGATTGAGAATTTTGAAGATCAGAGGGAGAAATTGGAAGAATTGGTCAAGACTTATGCAGACATTTTTGATAACAAGCCAGGCATTATAAGAGGATATAAATATCAGATTAAGCTCGCTGATGACACAACTTTTCAGAAGAAATCGTATCCAATTCCGGAGAAGTATCAAGCTGAAGTGGCAGAGCTCATAAAAGGCATGGAAAAGAAGGGATTATAAGAAAGCAAGCCACTCCTTATTTAAATCCACTCACTGTTGTGAAGAAAGCAGATGGTATTCTTAGACTATGTTTAGATGCCAGGGGCATAAATACTCTTCTGCTGAAAGAATTCGACAGGCCACCGAAAATTAGAGAACTACTGAGGAGATTCAAGAATAAAACCTGTTTCTCAGTGATTGATTTAACTGCAGCATTTCATCGAATAGAGCTTACAGAAGACAGCAAATGTTGTACAGGGTTCATGTTCAATCAAACCTGTTATGTATACCAAAGAGTACCATATGGATTGGTAAATTCAAGTCCAGCACTTATCAGAGCCTTGGATGACAAGTTGAGTGAAGAAGTGAAACAATTTGCTATTTGCTACGTGGATGATATCATCATATCTTCAGAGACACCAGAGCAACATTTCATGCATTTGACGAAGCTATTTGATAACCTCAGAAGTGCAAACATCAAGGTGAAATTGGATAAATGTCATTTCTTTCAAGAAAAGATCAACTTTCTTGGGCATACTATAGACAGATTTGGTTACCATCCGAATGAAGACAAGATTGAAGCGATTTTGAAATTTCCAACACCCAAGAAAATCAAAGACATCAGAGCTTTTGCGGATCTTTGTCAGTTTTTCAGTAGTCATTGTCCACGTTATTCAGAAATCATGGCACCTCTACATGAGCTTCTAAAGAAGAACAATAGATGGAAATGGGATGCAGCTGCTGCGAATGCCTTTATTCAAGCAAAGGAAATGCTCAGAGATAACATCAAGTTGGTGTACCCGGATTTTGAAAGAACATTCATCATAGAAACGGACGCTTCACGAGTTGGTATTAGCGCAGTCTTATATCAGGAGGATAAAGATGGAAATCCTCACTATATAACATTCAGCAGTAGGAAGTTACGCACGCACGAGCTGAATTACTTCACGACGGAGCTTGAAGCTTTAGCCGTCATAAATGCTCTACAAAATTGGAAGAAATTATTGCTGGTACACAAGATCATAATCAGAACGGATCATAAAGCACTAGAATTCATGTTGAAGTCAGACTTGTCAAGCGATAGGATGACCAGATGGACCATGTTTTTGCAACAATTTGATGCCACGATAGTTCATGTACCTGGAAAAGGCAACCTTCTAGCAGATATTCTTTCCAGACTTCCGATTTCTGAGAGAGATGTGAGAGTTAATGTTATCCAGACAGATGCAGAAGATCAAGAAACGCTGGATAAATTGAGAAGAATTCCTCTTTTTCAAAAGAAGCATGCACCATTCAGGAACATTTATCGATTTTTGTCAGGGAGAATGACAAGGAGGCACGCCTCATACTTCGAAACGAGAAGGAAAGCTAGACACTATATTCTCGTGGGAGAAACTGTATGTAAATACATTGATGCCAGACATACGAAAGTACGAGTTGCTATTCCAACAGAACTTATTGTGCCACTAATTTGGTTAGTACACAAAAGTATAGGCCACGGAGGAGTTGACAAAACATACTATACCATGTTAGAAAAATTCTACTGGATTAATATGAGAGAATCCATAACCATAGTGATCAGATCTTGTGAACTGTGTCAGAAGAATAAATATAATTCTGAACTATTGAAGGAGAGACCTAAAGCGATTATTCCGACGAAACCATTGGAATTGTTTAGTCAGGATATTGTTGGGCCTGCACCTAAAGGAGACAGAGGAAACCAGTATGTGTTAGTTACAATGGATGTATTCTCCAAAATTGTAATGCTCAATCCCATGCAGAAAGCAACAACGAGGAATGTTTTATATCACCTGGAGAGGAACATTAATCCAAAGTTAGGAAAACCAGAGAGACTTTTAACAGACCATGGAACGCAATTCACCTCTGCAGAATTTCAGGGAGCGATGGATAGGTTGGATATTGTTCACCTATTTTCATCAGTTCGAAGCCCAGAGACGAATCCTATTGAAAGAACAATGCTGGAATTTTCAATGTACATTCGCTTGTATAGTGCAGATAATCATGCGAATTGGGTAAAGATTGTACCACTAGTGGAATTTTGCATCAATAATACGAGACATGAGTGCACCAACGATATTCCAGTCATGTTGCATTTTGAAGAGAAACCCGTACGACCATGGAACGGAATCTTCAATATTCCGGAAGATAACGAACCACCGATGGACCAGAGAATCGAAGAAGCGAGGATCCAGTTGAACAAAGCGGCTGAGAAGAGATTAAAACGTTTAGAAGGGAAGAAATTCAGTGGACCGCTACGAGAAGGTGACCTTGTATTAGTCAGGATTCCTGTGAAAGCTGACGTACTGAAGAAAGTGTATATCAAATTCAGTAACCTTTTCAGAGGACCGTTCAAAGTAGATACAGTCTACGGTAATAATTGCTATAAAATTGTAAGAGTGGAAGATAATAGATCCATTGGAAAATTCAACCATCCCAAATTGAAAAGATTTTACCCACAGATACAGTAAAATAAATAAATTCAGTCTCAAGAACAGAGAAATTACTGGTATTAAAGAAAGTACAGGCTATACTTTACTTTAAATTAGCAACGGGGAAATGCGCCAGAATTTATTGAAGGTCATTACTCAAGAACTGATCGGGAGATGAACCAAGACCCCAGAAAATAAATGAGTGGATAAAAAAATTATTTATTAAAATTTTGAGAAATATGGGAAAAACTGTATGGAAATGAGTGAAATACTATAGACCTTATGCATTTATAAAAGGCAAGGAAGAAGGAATGATTTAAAGATGAACATATATTCCATTATATGAATGTGGGAGGTCCATATTATGAGAAACATCACGCCACTTGAAGCGAGAGTTACGTCATGAGAGAGGGGAAGAGACGAAGGTCGAACTGCGGACTGAAGTGAGGAGAGGTGGTAGGAGTTACGTCACACCTCGAGAGGAGAGGAAGAGAGACTGGAACTTGAGGAGTGCGGAGAACGGGACAAGAGAGTTCTTTCCAATTTGAGATTTGAACGAGACAAGACCTCGAGCAGAAACGAGTTTTCTTATAATAGTGCTACAGTTCATAAAAGTTGGAAGCAAGGAAGAGTGCAATTCCAGAACTTACAGTAACTTAGGAGCAAGCTACAATCTATAAAGCACTACGGAACAGTACAACCATATATTGCAGTGCTTATGCAAAGTTGTTCCACATAGCTTGAAACATTTCGACGAGAAGCTATTCAGTATTTCTACGTGTAAAAGCTTATTTGAACATTACATTGAAAATGCTAGTTAGAAGTCAGCAACGGGGAGGTTTTAATTATATTGTCAGAAATATGAATATTACCATGTGCTAAGCAAAAGCATAGGGAAGTGAAGACTACAGGGATGTCAGTTGAATTCCAGATTCACTAACTTGAAAGGCACAACAGAATATCTACGCAAAGCGCAACATCGCCGAGCTAAAACTTATACCTTTCTACGAGAGTTTTAACACATCTTGAGATACGAAAACGCCTGCATAAACGACAATATTCCACCGTGATGTCTATTCTGAAGAAAACCGATGTCTATTCTGAAGAAAACCGATGTCTATTCTGAAGAAACCCAGATGTCTATTCTGAAGGGATGGAGATTCGAAGCCGGACTACTTGCAGTGAACGAGGGACGGAGAGCTGACGGAGCTGTTCACGGCGAGGTCATTCACCACGAGTCCAGCTGGGTCTGTCACAAACCGGTCTTCATAGCTGTGGGCGATGCTATGGAACACGACAAGTTTGGTTTGGGAGGAGAGATGCAGGTATTTTCCAGTCCAGAAGCCAACACAAGGTAGTGAAAAAATTGTCTTTTATCATGTAGAATTGTAGTTATGTTCTGTGATTATCCAATTGACCAACCGCATATTTTTCAACAGTATTTTTAACAATTTTTCAACAGCATTTTTCTTAACTGCATTATTTAAAACGTATAATTTTGTCAAAGTAATTAAACTTGTGTATATCTTGTTATAGTGATTTTTCGTATTTTTCTACGGAGTTATTTGCCTTGTTCTTGAAAATTTCAGTCACTTGGACGAAATTTCGGCATGATGATGCTATTAACACTAAGGTTATATTAAAGTAAAATCGTTTAATATTTTTCATATTTGCGTTAGATTTAATTTAATTAAATATGTTTTATCGCAGCGATGGAATATAAATGAATTGTTTAGAGGAATATAGAACGAATTGTTTAGAGGAATATGAAGCAAATTATTTAAAAGAATGTAGAGTGAACTAGTTAAAAGGAATAGAACGTTGAACGAAGTAAAGAAGGAGTAAAATAGTAATTGAAGTAAAAGGAAGTTTATTGGAGCTAATTTAAGTACAGCATATTTATGAAGTAACGTCACGAAGTGTAAAGAATATTTCGACATATTTATTATGAACGAAGGTATTACGAAAAGCTTATACACATATGTCTAATGAGATTTAGAGCGTTAAAAAGCATAGATGAATTTGTTAAACAAATATATTAATGGAAAGAAGTCAAACTTATATCTTTTGTTAAGAATATGAATATTTACTGATATTTCTTGAAAAGTGGTAATAAAATGTAAAGCTGAATTTAAACACGTGAAAAAGAAAGTTAACAAAGTTAAATCACAGGGTGATCAGAAAGTGAAAGTACAGAGATTTATTGCAGAAATGGAATTATAAGCACGAGGCGAAGTTATATCAGGATAGAGGAGAAATGTTAAAGTTAGGATATATGTATTGAAGTGGAAGTTTATAGTTGAATTACCGTGCAAATTAAGGAGATATAAACGTAAAAGGAGTTACGTAATTTTACGAAGGGAGGCTGAGGAGTCTCTAAGTTTTTCTAGTATTGATTGCAATAATTGTGAAGTTATGTGAGGGTATTAAAGGAAGATTCTGTACAGGGTGTTTAAGAGAAAAGTAATTGTTGTATAACTATGAAGGAGGAGTGTGGAAACGAAGGTTAATGCCGTGCACTTCCAGTATTCACGTTTATCAGAAGATTGTTAACTTAGTAAAGAATTTCAGAACTTATTTCAGTATTTCATGATAAATAGATAAAGGTAAAAAGGAACAGTGCTTAGCTTAAATGTTTGTCACTTATGTTCAATTGATTATGACGAGTATTTATTACTTTCAACACGATAGTTGCGGTGTATGTTTGGATATTTGATGTTTAAGAAAATTGAGTAGATGAAAGTCTTATTGGAGGAAGAAAATTTAATCTTCGACATTATGATATGTAAAATTTGAGAGATTCTTAATAAATGTATATATGCACATAGTTCATGAATAATTTTTGATTAGATATGGAACTACGGTTCATAGTTGAAGCGGACCTGTATAAAATAGGGCAATAATTAGTAACACGCCGTTTCACATTTTCTAACTATATAAATGCCACGTGCAAATTTATTTTTGCAGTTATTTATGTTGAAGTGTCAGGGAGACACAATATTCAGGGAGGAAGCCAGTTTTTATACTTGTTTTTTTAGCTTAATAAACGGCTGGCGCTTTTTAGCGACTTAGTCAAATTTTATGTGAGCTGATACCGTTCTCATTGTCGTCATCGTCGAAAATAGTACTACGAGGTAAACATACAGGCGCTCACTATAGATTAGACCTTATCACCCCTCGAGATTAGAGTTTCTCGATATGCTCTAAATGTAAATGATAGTAGAAATTTGTACATTGTCTAGTAGTACTATTTTCTTTACGAATAATATTTATCATGTATGTTCCTGAAATTCCCAATTTTACTTAGTAGGCATGGTAAGTTTGTGAGCTGGGTAACTTACATGTCTGCAATCCTTTTTCGAGCTGTGGATATAAGTACTGATGGGTTTCTTCGGGCGCAATACATATACATACATAAATTATATATAAACTTTTGAACTGACGGTGGTTTTGGCGTCTGGGGGATGTGAAACGCGAAGGTATGTCAAAATTTTCCGGAAGTCGAAACATGGGACCCATTTCAATAGTTAGCTTTCTAATGAAATCTACCTAAAACCTAAAGTAACCATTTTATTATTTTAGTTTGTTAGTAAAGGGTTTGGGAAAGATCAAATGGGATTGTGGAAAAGTGTTCATCGCCGTATTCATTGTACTCGGACGAGCGCGACGCGGATGAAAAGTTGAACAGGCACTGTTTTCACTATAGTCTGTTGATATAGTTGAAAAGTTCACTGTAGTAGCACAAAACGTTCATGGCAAAGAAAGTTATTGCAATTGTGGAAAATAACTAGTTACACTAGATTTGTGAGAGTCTATTGCTTGAAAAACTTGTAGGTTATAGTTGAATGCACCAGAAAAATCCCAATGGGGGAAGAAAAATTAGATATTGATTAGCAGTTCATGAGGAAGATTCCTTAGTTTGAAAAAGTATTCCCATATGTGAGTGGAAAATACATGACAGTATAACTGGTAGATAGAGTGTAGGTTCTGGAAGGTTCCAGAGCAATGATGACTTGTTTAAATTGGGTAGAGAATCCCTCGGCGGAAAACTAGATTATATAGACAGTGGGTATTTTGGGAATATCCCTCCAAGTGAGATAGCATCTCAGAAAATCTTTCATTTTGAAAGTTAGACTTGATAGTTTGAGTTTGATCAAGAAGATCTCTTGAAAGCAGTTATTATCACATAGCAACTTTCACTGTCTATAAAATCCAAATAAAAGCATTGAGCCTTTTAAAAGCGATGAGTCCAACCCCTCCTCCACGTGGTGGGAGACGGGCAACGGCATGAAGTAGGGGATTGCCTGTAGGGGCGAAGTACAGTGGGGACTTTGTGTGCCCCGGGACCGCTACGGTAGCTGTGAAGGCTCTATGGGAACCCTGAAAAGTGACGGCTTACGGGGCTCTGGTGAAGCTACGATAGGCCTAGCAAGCCAGTAGTGGATATCATATTTGCTTTCAAACCAGGAACAGGCCTCGGAAAGGACGGATGCAAACGACGACGACCCGGATATGCTAATGGACTACGAGTTGGGACATTAAACATACAGACACTGACAGGAAAAGTGGAGGAGATTGTAGATGTGATGGAGAGAAGAAAACTGGATGTACTGGGCTTGGCAGAAACAAGATGGAAAGGAGAAGGTCGCAGAGAACTGAGGAAAGGGTACCGGTTGTACTGGAGTGGGAACAGTGAAGGAAGGAACAGCGGAGTAGGAGTAGTTGTGAGAGATGGAATGAAGGAAGAGGTAAAGGGAATAAGTGACAGGATCATGAAGATCAGAGTAACTGTAAAGGGAAGAAGCCTGGAGATAGCCCAGGTATATGCCCCTCAAGTTGGATGTACAGCTCAAGGGAAGGAAGACTTTGAGGAGGAGCTACAACAGCAGTTGAATGGGCAGAGCATCATTGTCATGGGAGATTTGAATGCACATGTAGGAAGTGAAAGGCAAGGATATGAAAATGTATTGGGAGCAGAAGGATGGGGTAGCAGGAATGAAGAAGGGAGAAAGTTGCTGGATTTTTGCAAGAGAAACGGTTTAGTGGTAGGCAACTCCTGGTTCCGGAAGAAAGAAAGCCACAAGGTAACGTGGTACAGCAGGGATTTAACAAAGAAATCTTTGGTAGATTACATGCTGTACGACTGGGAAATGAAGAGAAGTGTCAGAGATATAAAGGTAATACCATCAGAGGCCTTAGATAGCGACCACAGAATACTTGTAATGAACCTGGGAGTTGTTAAGGATAGCAAGAAGACAGAGTACCAGGAAAGGAGAATCAAAGTATGGAAACTCAAGGAAAAGGAAGTCAAGGAAGAATTCCAGAAGATAATAAGGGAAAGGATGCCAACAGACAATCCTAAAACAGGGGAAGAGGAATGGAAGCAATTCAAAAACACAATGGTGGAAGCTGCAGTGGCAGTATGTGGCAGAACAAGCAACAGAAAACGGTGTAAAGAGACACCATGGTGGAATGAGAGGGTAAAAGAAGCTGTGGGAAGGAAGAACAAGGCTTTCAGAGTGTGGTTCCAGGAAAGAACTGATCTGACAAGGGAAGATTATAAGATAAAGAAGAAAGAAGCAAAGAAGATTGTCGCAGAGGAGAGGAAGAAGTGGATGGTAAAGTGGACAGAGATGATGGAGGAAGACAGCAGAGGAAATAAGAAAGTACTTTATGGGATGGTCAAAAGTAAGAGAAGAGGTCTGCGAGAGGATGCGGTAATGATGGACAAAAACGGAAATGAGGTACACAACAATGAGGCACTCAAGACAGTGTGGAAAGAGTACTTTGAGGATTTGCTGAATCCAAATGGTCATAGGGAGGAAGACAATGTATTAGAAGATGGAGAAGACAACACCGGAATGGAAAAAGACCTGACTTGGAGAGAACTGGAAATGGCTATAGACAAGATGAAAGGAGGAAGGGCACCAGGTGTGGATGAAGTGAGTGTTGAAATGGTGAAGGCAGCAGGGGAGGTTGAGAAACAGTGGCTGTACCGTGTGATGAGGGTGATATGGAAGGAGAAAAAGACCCCAGAAGATTGGAAGAAAGGATTAATTGTCCCAATATTTAAGAAGGGAAGCAGAAAGGAGTGCAGAAATTACAGGGGAGTCACACTCATACCTCACTGTGCCAAGATATATGAAAAGATATTAGAAAGTAGAATACGAGCCAAAGTGGAGAGAAAATTGAGAGAGGAGCAGTATGGTTTCAGACCTGGGAGATCAACAGTGGATCTCATATTTACAGTGAGACAGCTCCAGGAACACCACTACGAATTTGGAGAGGATCTGCTGATGGCCTTCCTGGACATCGAAAAGGCCTATGATAGTGTGTGTAGGGAGAAGGTTTGGAAAGCAATGGAAAACATTGGAGTGGAAAAAGAGACTGTAGGCAGAGTGAAGGAGATGTATTGTGGAATTGTGAGTTGTGTGAAAGTTGGAGGGGAAAGAACAGACTGGTTCAGACAAATGAGTGGCCTGAAACAGGGTACGCTGTCACCCCTTCTCTTTATTGTGGTTATGGACGAGGTAATGACACGGATAGCAGGAAGGATAGGAGAAGATAAGATGAAAGCAATGGTGTTTGCAGATGATCTCATGGTCTGGGGAAACAAGGAGGAGGAAATTCAGGAGCAACTGAAGGCTTGGGAAGAAACAGTGGCAGAGAAGTTCAACATCAGTAAATGTGAGATCCTGTTAACGACCAGGAAAAAGGACAGACCAATGAGTGGGATAACACTTGGAGGTGGACAACTGAAGAAGGTGGAAAGACTCAAGTACTTGGGAAGTAAGGTGGAGGAA
This sequence comes from Meconema thalassinum, assembly GCA_946902985.2. Lineage (NCBI taxonomy): Eukaryota > Metazoa > Arthropoda > Insecta > Orthoptera > Tettigoniidae > Meconema > Meconema thalassinum. The sequence goes on from CAMPQE020000024.1 coordinate 1,627,140, forward strand.
AATGGGAGAAATGACAAAGAGATTACGGAACGTGGCAGACATGCAGAAGCATTTCTGAGAAGCATTAGGAGCTTAGTGTGGAATAAAGATGTCCCACAAAAAAGCAAGGAAATGTTATACAGAAACTACTATATCCCGATACTGACCTATGCTTCAGAAACGTGGACAATGAAGAAAAGAGACATAAGCAGAATACAGGCAGGTGAAATGAAGTTCCTGCGAAGTAGGATCGGAGTAACAAGAAGAGACAGGTTGAGGAATGAAAAGGTCAGGGAAATGGTGAAAGAGGAGCCCTTGCAAGGTAGGATTGAGACATCAAGACTGAGGTGGTATGGACACTTAAAGAGAATGGATGAGAAGAAGATTCCCATGAGGATACATGAGATGCAGATGCAGAAGAAACGACCAAGGGGAAGACCAAGAGATAGATTGCTGAAAGGAGTGGAGGAATGTGTCAAGAAGAGAGGCGAGGACTGGACCAGAGTGACAGCGGAGAGGTGGTGGGAAGAAAGAACTAAGTGGCGAGGTTTATGTTCCAAACAGACCCAGCCTGGGGCTGGAAACTGTACAAGATGATGATGATGATGATGATGATGATGAACTTTCACTGTCTATAAAATCCAAATAAAAGCATTGAGCCTTTTAAAAGCGATGAGAATGAGGTTAAAACATGAAGTCAGTACTTATCTTTGCTTCATGAAGAAGGCGATGTTGCTGTTGACGGTTGGTTCTAAAATTCGAACATGGCGTTGAATTTAAAAGTTTGCCTCTTGAGTGGAGGAGGCGAGCTTTAATTAAGCTCTAACTGACTGGTTTGACTTCCGACGTACAAGTGAGTCACGCTCAATGGAGCGCGGAGGGACCAGGGAAGGGAAAAGGAGTGGGGGTAGGAGACAAAAGGAATACATATAAGAATAGCCAACTTTACAGTTATAAAAATCTTCTTGATGAAATGGTCTTCAAAGAGTTGATAGTAGGAGTCACTAGCGCAGCCTGGAGGGTGAAAAAGTAGACAAAGTTCTCTTGATCACGGAGATGATAGCTGGCGATGGCAACGAGATCTGGTGGCTAGATTGATAAAGAAGTCCTCTTGTACAGGGAAGAATTGAGGAAATTCAGAGATTCGCGGCTAGATGACGCTAGGTGGGTCATGGAAGATATATATCTAGAACAGACTTACAGGTAGTATGAGAGACATATACCAACAAAGAGAAATCAGGAGATCGCTGTTGGAGTTTGAGAAAAAAGGAAGGGATGAACTAAAGCAAAGAGAAGCAAAAGCTTACTCTATCTTACCGTGTATTCCAAAGAATACACCAAGCTGGGAGGGGAAACACCAACAGAGAACAAAGACAAGAAATTAAAAGTTTAAAGGTAAAGGAGCAATTAAAGACAATGGTCTTATGATATGCCCATTAGTGGTCAAGATCTTGGCTACCCTAACTCTCCCATCCCTTCCAGGATAACACTCGGTCACCCTACCAGAAATCCAGACCAAGGGAGGAGAAACATCCCTAACCAAGACCAAGTCCCCCACTATAATGTCGGGATTGGAAAGAAACCAATTCTGTATCCATTGTAGGGAAGTTAAGTATTCCAAATTCCACCTCTTCCAGAAAGAATTGCGGAGGGCTTGAAGTTTACGCCAAACAATAGGTAAATTAGAATCCCTGTAAGGGTTGGGAAGGGGAGGAGGGGCAGAAACAGAAGTGCCAATAAGGAAGTGACCAGGTGTGAGTGGAAGCAGGTCATAAGGGTCGTTGGAAAGCGGAGTTAAAGGGCGAGAATTAACAACACCTTCAATCAAAACAGACAGCGAATTAAATTCTTCATAAGTCAGAATGCGATTACCTAAAACCTTTCTTAAGTGACATTTAGTGAGCTTAACGCTGGATTCCCACTTACCACCGTGATGAGGAGCGTAGGGAGGTATAACACGCCATTTGAAACCCTTCGAGTAGGAAAAATTAGAAATCTGTTCCATGGCAGGAGAAGATGTAAGAGCTTTCTTCCACAAGGAAGCTGCGCCTTGAAAAGTGGAAGCGTTATCAGAGAACATCTCCGAAGGAACACCACGCCTAGCAGCGAAGCGAGAGACAGCTGATGAAAAGTAAGAAGTAGAGGCATTCGTTACTAGTTCCAAATGGATCGAGCCAGTAACCATGCAAACAAAGAGAGAAACATAGAGCTTACCTAAAAATTTGCGTTTAGCTTCAGGGGAATTGCGTTGTTATTGGAACGGACCCATATAGTCCACACCAGTTAGAGCAAATGGACGTATAGAAGAAGAGCGAAAGGAGGGCAGATCGCTCATTAATTGAGTATTGACTTTAGGTTTCGCTTTGAAGCAAGGAATGCACTTGTGAATTACAGAGGAAACTTCATGAATTCCATGTATAATCCAGTACTTTTCCCTTAAGAGGCAAAGCACTGTGCGTGTACCAACATGCAGATTGCGATAGTGAAAGTCACGTATAATTAAGGAAGTTACGTGATGTTTAGAAGGCAAAATAACAGGATGCTTTTTGTCCTCAGGAAGCAAAGATTGCGAGAGCCTACCTCCTACCCTGAGTAACCTATTGTCATCAAGGAACGGGGCTAAAGCACGAAGACGACTGGATTTGGGAAGATCCCTTTTAGAAGAAAGTAAAGACAATTCAGAAGAAAAGGCTTCTTGCTGTGTTAGTTGCAAAACCTTAATGGAAGCGAGATTCAATTCATGATTGGTAAGGTGTGGTTTGGGGAGAAGAGGTTGGTCGACCACAAGATATTTCCATCTGAGAAGACAGGCAATAATTCGAATTAATTTGTGAAAGGAAGAATAGCGGGACAACAAGGGATGAGAAACGTCGGAAACAAGACACGAAGCAGTAGATTTAGATACTTTAACGTCAGGCAAGTTGAAGTTTGTAGCTGGAGGTTCAGAAGGCCAACAAGAAGAGTCTCCGATTAACCACGAGGGCCCATGCCAGTACAACTGAGAAGCTGCCAATTGAGAGGGTAAACATCCACGAGAAATGATGTCGGCAGGGTTGTCAGCGCTGGGCACATGCCTCCATTGACTTCCCGAAGAAAGTGTTTGAATTTTGGAAACCCTGTTTGCAACAAAAGTTTGCCAATGAGCGGGGCTTTTGGTGATCCAAGAAAGGGTGATCATGGAATCGCTCCAGAGATAGATTTGCGAGAATTCGACTTTTAAGACTTCCCGTAATTTCTTAAGAAGTTGTGCGGCCATGAGTGCAGCACACAATTCAAGCCTAGGCAAAGTGATAGTTTTAAGAGGAGCCACCTTCGATTTGGCACAAGCAAGGTTGGAAACTGAAGATCCATTTAATGAACCGCGATAAACCAAATATGCACAGCAACCGTAAGCTTTTTAGGAACTGTCCGCAAACACATGAAGGAAAAAAGATGCATTAGGATGAGCGTTAATTAAATTCCTGGGAATTTCAATAAGAGAAAGATCAAGCAAATTGCTGCGAAAAGAGAGCCATCTGTTAAGAAAGGAAAGGGGAACAGTGTCGTCCCATTCACATTTGAGCGACCATAGCTCTTGCATGAAAAAATTGGCAATAACAATAAACTGGGGCAAGGAATTGAAGCGGATCAAAATTTTTTGCAATTTCAGAGAGAATTTGTATTTTTGTGTTAGGGAGCTCTTCTGCAAGCGAAACTTTATAGATGAGAGTGTCAGTGCTAGTGCACCAATGAACTCCAAGAGTTTTTATGGATTCGGAGGCTCTACAAATTTCGACGGAGGAGGGATCTACATCTTCAATAGGAAACCGGGCGAGAGACTCATGGGAGTTGGAATTCCACTTATAAAGTGGGAATCCTCCATTCTTTAACAATGCTTGAAGTTATAGAGACACGAAGGAAGCTTCCTCCAGAGTGGGGAAGGACTGCAAGTAATCGTCCACATAGAATGATGTAGTTAGTGCTTCGGAAGCTTTAGAATCAAATAAATGACCATCTTGAGAGGCTAACACGTGTAGGGATCGGATAGCAAGGAAAGCGGAAGGTTTTAAGCCATAAGTAACCGTCTTTAAGCGAAATACCTTAATGGGCTTGCTGATTTCGTCGCGCCACAAGATTCTTTGGAGATGTCGTTGTTCAGGCTGAATTAAAACCTGACGGTACATCTGTTTTATATCCGCTATAACAGCTATGGGAAATAATCGAAAGTTTAAGAGTATAGCAGATAAATCTGACTGAATAGCAGGACCAGAGTAAAGAGTATCGTTAAGACTCTTGCCATTAACGTCAGGTGATGAACCATTGAAAACGACTCGGATTTTATCCTTTACAAGAGGGTTTTTCCACACGAGATGATGATTTAAGAAAACCGTATCAAATGGGGGGTGCAATTCGTCATCAGATTTGTTAACAACTTCCATATGATCTAAGCTTTCATACTCATCCATGAAATCAGTATACTGCTGTTCAACGAGAGGTTCTTTCTTGAATTTGCTCTCGATAGCAAAGAGAGCTTTTCGAGCTTTGGGTTGAGAGTTAATAAGTTTAGGGGGATTATGTAATCTTGGCATCTGAACAATGAACCGGCCATCAGAAGAACGAGTGGTGGTGTTCAGAAAAAGTAGCTCACAGAATTCGTTTTCTGAAGAGGTCACGTTAGGAGAATCAACGCTTTCGAGCCTCCAGAACTGCTCCAAATCGGTATTAGCGAAATAACATTGCGATAAGGGTTGGGGAGAATAATGAGGAAGTTGACCGGTGACGATCCATCCAAAATTGTGTCTCTGGCAACCGCGTTTGAGGATAACTTGCGAACCTGTTTACGAAGGCAATTCCAGAAAACATTGGCACTAAAGAGTATGTCAATGGGGTTTTGTACATTGAACAGAGGATCGGCTAGCGTTAAATGGGAGGGAATGTTTAAACCTGAAATATCCACAGAGTGACTTGTAGTATCTTCTCCTATGCTATTGAGAATGAGACAATTCAGTTTGAGAAAGTTGTTTCTGTGACAAATGTATCTTATGGTTACGTTTGAAAACTGTAAAGCTTGCGATTTTAGTTGTTAATGCCCGATACGTTAATAGAAGTGGGGTTTACAGGTTGGCCTAGTTTTCTAATCAAAGAATTAGACACAAAATCATGAGTTGCCGCTGAATCAAGAAGACCACGTGCACGGACCCAGATGCCAAAGTTATCCTGAACTTCGATTTGGACAGTGGACAATAGTACTTGCGCACTACCTATGGACTTGGTATTTTGAATGTAAGATGAAGGATTGGAACTGTTAGCAATGTCACTTTTCTGAGAAGTAGATGCGGTCGATGACCTTGCTTGATCATGACGATGTAGTAAAGTGTGATGAGCTTTTTCACAATGGAAGCAAAGTCTGGTGGACTTGCAATTTGAAGCAGAATGCGTGGGTGCTAAGCAGTTGAAGCAATGTTTATTCTGGGAAACTAATTTTCTTCTGTCGTCGACTGACAGTTCTTTAAAAGATTTACATAGATATAAGGCGTGGGAATCTTTACAAAGTATGCACTTTAATGGTTCATTTAAACTCTTGCGGGGTTCGCCTTGAGTGTTTAAAACGAGAGAACTAGCAATACGGCGTTCACTAGACCTAGTTGGGTAACCAGTGGCGTTTGACTTGAGTTTAGATGAGCTGGACCCAGGTTTTTGGGTACTAGACGCTAAGCGTTCGCTTTTAGGTTTAAGAGTTTTTGATTCAAATTTAGAACTAGGGGATGAGGGTTCATTTTGATTGGTTAAAGCAGTTAAGAGTTGGAATCTAGCATTTATGAAAGTGACTAAATGCTCGTAAGAGTAATCGTCTTCTCTGGAAAGTTCAATCTCCCAGGCTTTGAGGGTAGCAACATCGACTTTAGAAACCACTAAGTGTATTAGGAAAGTGTCCCAGTGATCAGTGGGTTGATCTAATTGGGATAGAGCTTTAACGTGAAGTTGTGTTGTATCAATGAGAGTACACAAACTAGAGACGCCATTGTGCTGTGACGCAGGTAAGTTATATAGAGCCTTCATATGGCGTTGAATACGTAACCGTGAATTACCGTATCTTTCTTTCAACAAGTTAAAGGCAAAGGGGTAGTTTTCGGCGCTTAATGGGAGTGCTTCAACTAACTGCAAAGCTTGACCTCGGAGGATAGATCTCAAATAATGATACTTGTAGATGACTTGAATGTCTTCATTGTCATGAACAAGAGAACAAAATTTTCATAAAAAGAATCCCAAGTAGATTCATCTCCAGAGAAGTGGGGTAACTCAATCTTAGGTAGAATTGGTTTGGGCTTGTGAGTGCCCCCGCGAGAAGAGGTTTGTTGTTCGTGAAGGGAACCAAGAACAGAACCGACTTTTTTCTGTTCTTCTTCGAGTTGGCGTATTATTTTAAAAGCAGAACCTATACCTTCGTAATATTGATTTTCTTCTTCGACTCGATCTTCAGTTTGTTTGAGCATACAAGTTTCGATTTCAGTTTGGATGTTACAATAATTTTCATATGAACGTTCAAAATCCTTTACACGATGTTTTAACAAATCTAATTGAGCTTCTGAGGGATCTAGCTCTTTGATGTATTTTCTAAATCGGGTAATTTGCCCTTTATAGGATGCTCGTTTGGAAGTAAGTTTTTCATCCTTATCCTTTTCTGTAGGAGCCATGACAAAATAAGTAGATTAAAGTATAACTTACGAAACTGTGGAACCTTGGAAATGCTGTCAGGCTGGCAGCAGCAATAAGTTGAAGGAAAGGGACACACCAAAGGAGACAGGAGCGGCCTCTTTCTTCTTCACAGGCTTTGCACGGTGAAGCTATAGCTGAAAGATTCAAAGAAGATATTAATGATTTGCAAAATATTGTCAAATAACCCTTGACAAAATAAAAAATGTCATAAATGGGCTCTCCCGGGTTTCGGCACCAAATTTTGGGTAGATTATTAGCTTGGGAATAAACTAACCCCCAAGAGAAGATGATGAAGAAAAAGAAGTGGGTTTCGGACTGGAGAAAAAGGATAGAAAAATAGGACGAGAGTCCAACAGAAGTTGTAATTTTAACTTTAAGTATACTCAAAGGCAGCTGCCACTGCATATCCGCTCTCCGATACCGAAAGTGGGTAGGGACCTGGGCGAAACTAACAGGAAACGCAGCTGGAACTTGGGCTGTTCGCAAGAAAGCTGCTGTAGTGTATTCCGTCTCAAGCATACATATGCCTATTATGGGGAAGGGTGGTGGTCTGGCAAGACAAAGAGTAACATATTTATTGTGTATCAGTTCAAAGGAGTTTGTTTATAAACAAGTAATTTGAAGAGTGCAAATAATTTGAATTAGCTTCGATATTTTAGTTTTTGAAATTGTAGAATTTCGAAAGAGCGACCAAATGCTTCCAAGAAGGATAGGGATAAAGCAATTATACCTTTGGGAATAATTTTGGTATGTGTACCAATAGTTGCATTTAGGAATGACTAAGCTTTTCCCCAGCGAGGCGCCGACTAAATGTTTAGACAATGAGAAACACTTATATTTTGAAAAACCAACCATATGTGTTAGAGAGAATCTCCACAAGCAGTAAGCTGGCGTAGCGAGCTATGCTTGCCTTACTGGCCAGTTAGAATTAGCTATTAAAGCTAAGAGAGACTTTACTAAGTTATTAACTAAGAGGTCTTGCTCAAATGGAACAAGTGGTGAAAACCCTATCAATAGATTTATTTTTCTTAAATAGGAAGAGTCATGGAAGGCAGGATCTTGCCTAACCGTTATGTTAGAGAAATGATTAAGCATAGAACAAATCCTTAATTTATTTAACAATGTAAAAGGAAGTAGTTTTTGTAACAAATATATAATTTTGATTTTTTATAAACAATTGGGGTCGCAGACCTCCGAAAACATCTAAAGCTTGCGCCAGGCAATTGATAATTCTTTTGGTTTTAAACCTTTTATATGCTTTAAAATCTTCGTAAGATTTTGAAATGGCTAAGATGAATAAATGAAAATTTTAAAGATAACTGACGTAATTAAAGTTAAAAAATAAGTCAAGTACAAGGTGTGTACTTTAAAGATTTCTAGATAAGTATCTTAGAAATAATAACAACTTCGAAAGCAACATCAAAAAAACAGGAAGAAATGAAATAGAAATCTCTATAACTTCTTGTATTCATACTGAACTACGTGGTTAGATTATACAAAGGAGATTATACAAATAGGGCAGGTCACTTATTGTGAAATCTGAAGAGAACAATTGAAAGGAAGTTTCTAGAACTCCTATGTTTAAGTAGGGATCACGAGAAAAATGGGGCAAGTTTCCCTTTCGTGAAACCTAGAGATAACTCACTTTTGAGTAGAAAGAATTGGATTCCCTCATTAGAAGGGAGAAACAATATAGTTTAAGGCGTGTACCAGACACGACGTTTTACAGACATTAATTCGTTATACATGGAGCAAATAAGGGAGGGCACTTATGTAGAGTGACACCTCATTTAAAAAAGACCTAAAGTAACCATTTTATTATTTTAGTTTGTTAGTAAAGGGTTTGGGAAAGATCAAATGGGATTGTGGAAAAGTGTTCATGGCCGTATTTATTGTACTCGGGCGAGCGCCACGCGGATGAAAAGTTGAACAGGCACTGTTTTCACTATAGTCTGTTGATATAGTTGAAAAGTTCACTGTAGTAGCACAAAACGTTGATGGCAAAGAAAGTTATTGCAATGGTGGAAAATAACTAGTTACACTAGATTTGCGAGAGTCTATTGCTTGAAAAACTTGTAGGTTATAGTTGAATGCACCAGAAAAATCCCAACGGAGGAAGAAAAATTAGATATTGATTAGCAGTTCATGTGGAAGATTCCTTATTTTGAAAAAGTATTCCCATATGTGAGTGCAAAATACATGGCAGTATAACTGGTAGATAGAGTGTAGTTTCTGGAAGGTTCCAGAGCAATGATGACTTGTTTAAATTGGGTAGAGAATCCCTCGGCGGAAAACTAGATTATATAGACAGTGGGTATTTTTGGGAATATCCCTCCAAGTGAGATAGCATCTCAGAAAATCTTTCATTTTGAAAGTTAGACTTGATAGTTTGAGTTTGATCAAGAAGATCTCTTGAAAGCAGTTATTATCACATAGCAACTTTCACTGTCTATAAAATCCAAATAAAAGCATTGAGCCTTTTAAAAGCGATGAGAATGAGGTTAAAACATGAAGTCGGTACTTGTCTTTGCTTCATGAAGAAGGCGATGTTGCTGTTGACGGTTGGTTCTAAAATTCGAACATGGCGTCGAATTTAAAAGTTTGCCTCTTGAGTGGAGGAGGCGAGCTTTAGTTAAGCTCTAACTGACTGGTTTGACTTCCGACGTACAAGTGAGACACGCTCAACGGAGCGCGGAGGGACCAGGGAAGGGAAAAAGAGTGGGGGTAGGAGACAAAAGGAATACATATAAGAATAGCCAACTTTACAGTTATAAAAATCTTCTTGATGAAATGATCTTCAAAGAGTTGATAGTAGGAGTCACTAGCGCAGCCTGGAGGGTGAAGAAGTAGACGAAATTCTCTTGATCACGGAGATGATAGCTGGCGATTGAGACGAGATCTGGTGGCTAGATTGATAAGGAAGTCCTCTTGTACAGGGAAGAATTGAGGAACTTCAGAGATTCGCTGCTAGATGACGCTAGGTGGGTCATGGAAGATATATATCTAGAACAGACTTACAGGCAGTATGAGAGACATATACCAACCAAGAGAAATCAGGAGATCACTGTTGGTGTTTGAGAAAAAAGGAAGGGATGAACTAAAGCAAAGAGAAGCAAAAGCTTACTCTATCTTACCGAGTACTCCAAAGAATACACCAGGCCCATCGCCGAACGCTGCGCTTTAGCTGCCGGCATACCTACACCTAATTATTATTCTTTCAGAGGGATCGCAGATGTGATACAATGAATTGCTATAAAATTTGAAACAAGATTTCAATGAACCGCCATCCAATACAATACCACCATTGAAATATTGCATTAATTTAAGTCGATGCGGTTCCACCGTGCCAATGTGTACAGCTGGATGTTGTAACAGATGGCAACATCACAAGGAGCTGATAAAAGGACGAAATAAATGAATATGACCAAGCAGTTGGAATGAAGCGAGATACCGGCCAGGCCATTGGGGGATATTGAAAATGGTAAACCTGACAAAAAAATCCAAAACCAATCGCCAGAATGATTGGCCTCATGACCTAGCACTGCTCTTACATGATTGCAGCTACCAAATATGTAAAAACTTTACATTAAACTATATATAGTACACACACATGTACTGACAAAATGCAATGTAAAGAAAAATGTATCTCCTTTAGAAATTACTACAACATTAACATACTGTTTAATCAGATTATATATATTTCCAGAATACTTTCACAGCACGTGTGCCAACCGTCAAACTCTGCCTGTGGAGGTATTCCACCCCCCTCCAAGGGTGGGAGGGGGGTGGGGGGGGGGGTGGGGGGGGGGCGCAATTCATAAGACAAGTAGGAAGCCACGTTGCTCCTTTTAGTCTCCTTGTACGATAGGCAGAGGATACCATGGGTGTAGTCTAAACCCCCACCCACAGGGTGCTGCACTGTTGAAGCCTCCCTAAGAAATTATATTGTGCTGTTGATTCATTTCGGGGCTTTGTGACATTGTGGTCATGTGGCTCCGTGTACTTAGGTGTGTGTGGAATTTGTCTGAACTGATGTTATTGTGAAGGCTGTATTAGTGTGTGTAGTTGTAACTCAGATGAGGATTAGGAAGGAGGCGGCTGTGGTCTTAATTAAGCATTCGCCTGGAATAGAAGTGGGGAAACCACAGAAAGCCACTTCTAGGATGGCTGAAGTGGGATTGGAACTCGCCTCGTCTCAGTTTTTGCGCAACCCTCATGCCAGAATTAAACTTATTGCCAGAGCTGGGAATCGAACCCGGGCCACCGCGGTGACAGCCAAGAGTACTAGCCACTACATAATGAGGCACAAAAGAAGTTATGTATATGGTCAGTCACTGTGTATAGTTGGTGTGCGACAAGTGGCAGTACAGTATACCTGATCTGGCAATTGGTATCCTGGATACAATAGCAATGGCATCCACATTCACAGTTGTTCCAATTAAGACATTTCTACCTCTGAAGGGACAAACAGAGGCATTTCGTAATAATAGGAAGTCTATGAATTCATCGCTACACGTCCAGATATTACAACCCACCAAACAGCAAGGCATTTGGGCGGAGGGAGTTAAGTACACGATTATCCGGGCCCTGCTGATAACTTATCACACTCCAAACAGTCACAAGCCTAATTTTTTGGCTCTATGTTAACCGTGGAAACTTGCAATTACATGTATAATTCTTTCAAGGAGTCAACATAATTATAATTGATACGTGCAAGGGCACGTCCCTACCATTTCAAACATGTATATACCCTTGGATCGTAACATCTCAACATTTGAAACGACCGCCTGGTGACTTGCTTCCCATTTTGAACACGAGATGGTAGCGCCAGTCGGACTTTGTAAAGTCTGCACGTGGTTCCTGTTTCTCTCCGAAAGGTGGTGTGGGCCGCGCCTTATAATACTCCTTATATGCATGACATAATTGAAATACAATTACATTCTTCGTCATCAAACAAATGCTAGTGTATTCTTGATACCGCCAAATTATGAACTTATTTATGACATTGTTGTTTTGAGGTGTCACTCCGTGATTGGACAATATTATTTACATGAAGACAGTTCGGCAATTGACGAGCGATTCTCCGCCATCTTGTGAATAATAAGTTGTGACTGATTGCTGGGAAAAGGACTAGGCATATTGTGAATCTCGCCAGCGCGAGGGCTCTGCCCTCGTCCAAGCTAACTTGGGAATATATCCCAGTATTGGATGATACTTGAAATATTAGTGAGCAACGATCATCTGTAATAATCGTGTAAATAGTTTCTTCGGCCTTAAAATAAAAAGGTGATTTTTGGTGTGCATCTCTTCGACAGCGATTGGAAGCCATCTCCTCTTAATTTTTTTTTGTGATATAAATCCTTTAAGGATATCTAAGTAGTGTTTAAAAAATTAGTGTTTCCCCTAAAGGTATGTTTTGGCATGTTATTATTTTAAATTATTGGAGCTCCATGTTTTGCATTGTGTACTGAGTGTTTGTTTTGGTTCTGAAAGGTTGACCTTGGAATAGATATGTCACCTATGAAAATGTAAATTTTTGTTAAACTATATTTGCCCGGGGAACACTACTGGTTTTCTTCTTATTTTATTATGTGGCTTCTGGCTAAAGCAATTTTTTTTCTTCTTATAATATTATGGTACTTGCCAGACGAATCTATTAACACTAGGCCTAAATTGGTTTATTAGTCGGTCGGTTTTTAGTCTGATCCGTTGCCTGTAAAAACTATTTTATCTCGTAGTGCCTTGGGTTTGTTTATATCTAGCTGTTTTCTCACTGGAGAAGATTTTATTTAAAAATGTAAATTACGCGTTTCTCTTAAATACGTACTGATGTAACTTCTACTGTTCTTGGTCGCCATGGTAACTTGTTGTCAGTAGTGCATTGTGGGTCTTCATTTTCTGGCGTGTTTTTTTTGAAGTGCACGTTCTTGGGTCATGGTGGTGTTGGTTGGTTAACTTATTTGTTTTAAATTTTCCTTTGGTTTTCCTTTTTTGGAGTTTTCTTGTTACTCCTTCGTTATTCTTTCGTTTCCTTGTTTATGGTAATATTTTGCACTAGTTTTTTGATTCTCCAAGGCCCTCATGGTCCAGTTTGGGAATATGTCTGGTGCTTATTTAGTGTTTATTTGGGTTGTAGCTTTTCATACTCTTACCTCAGGTTATTGTTTATTGATACCGGCCTTAATTTTTTTTAATTTTCTACAGTGAGAATTCTAGCTGAGGTTTTGTTTTATTTTGTAATTTATGTTGCCTGATGCATGTTCTCTTTTCTGGTGGAAGTTTTAACAATTAAAGTTTTTTGTTCCTTTTACTACTGTTATGGCATTATTTCACCGGCAGCAGTTCTGTCGGTTAGTGGGGGGTGTCTGTTGAATAGCCTGTGTGTGTTGTCCCCTTCTCCATCTTCCTTCCACCCCTTTTGGAGCTCTTCTGTTGGGACATGTCTTCTGGAGGTGATTTTGCTGCGGAAGTGACCCGGACCCCTGAATACAGGTAAGTTGGCCCATCCACGCTCCCCGTACTCGTCTCATTCTGGTGAAGCAGAGCGTTGGTTATCGAGTTACCGACGTGCTGCTGGCCAGTGCCGTTCATTTGGGGTCACAATAATGATCATGATTTGTCAAACCGGAAACAAAACGTCCTCATGGAAAACATCTGGGTGAAGCTTACGCTATCTACTGATAGGGGCAGATGACCTCGTAGTTATGCCCCTTAAATCCTCAATAACTACCCAACTGACTGATAATAGCCTAACTACGGGAATGAACAGACACAAATCCACATCACAGATAAATGTGACTAAAATGGACAATACTGTACCTGGTTTATACAAAGGATTTGTATAAAACTACTACCATACGGTAATCCAAGGGAAATCTGCACAGGTGCCTATGCTGGTTAGATGTCGCCATCACAATTGAGAGCAGTACACGGCCTTCTTGCAAGCATGGCAATTCTGCAATAAAGTGACAGACTATTCATCATGAACAACAAGTGAAACAAAAGTTTGAGAAATGGTGAGAATACACGTAGAGAATAAAGAGGATGTTCATCCTTCCCTTAAGTATAATGTACACCTTTAATCCCAATAGAAAAAGTATACTGGTATGTGTTAACACACTTTCAATATATATAATAATTTCTCATTCATACGCGGGCAGATTTTCTAAACCTCTAGCCGATGACTGGATTACGAGCAACACACATCACATCCATCATTATTTCTCATATTGAAGAGCTTAAGATCAGTTAACCGATACAGGATCTCATTATGTCTCTATTATTATAAACCTAGCACGACCAAAAACAGAACTTAATTCACACACAATCAATGAACAATATACTGCCATTTTATCGACTGAAACTACCATTACCTTTCTGTAAATCACCAAATGTCGAGACGTAATAATTACCTAGATTTGTGAACTCCTCCTCACGTGTATCCATCACCGTCCATGATCACGTTGCCATGGAAATATAATTTTCCCAAGGACCAACAAAATAAACGGAAAGCCCCTAAAATCTAGTGACAAACAAAAGTTACAGAGTTCGGGCACAAACTAAAGAATAATTATTTAACGGACGGAGAAAGTGCTATAGAGTTTCTTAGGCCTGGTATAGAAGTTACATGCATTTAGAAATTTGACTTATCGGTAGGCTTGGAATCATGTTGGCAACACTGGCATGTACGGACTTCTGAAAATTAATCTGGAATATTATTATCTCTATGTGTGCCAGTTTTTGAATAGTTCGCCTGATGAACTTATGAGATATCTAACATAGAGCGCAAATTTCAAAAAAAAAAAAAGTCCTCTCGGCACGCCGGAAGGCGGAGGTAGATTTCACCGGACAAACTTGGGGATAGGCGAAAATAGGCAGAATATGCAGGTTTTCGTAGAAGGATCAGACCTCATTTATTGCGAGAAGGTATTTTATAATTGGAGCTTAATTAACTTTGTTTTTCGTTATTTTATGCTTATTTTAAACATTTTATTGTCTTATGGGAACGGTAACCTTCTTGTCATTTGGGGTCCATTTTTATACTTGTGGTCACACTGTCCTTATGCTAGGTTTCGACACTGATGTGTAACTATGTAACGGTCTGTTACTTCTTCACGCAAAATTATATCTCCCGCAGAGATTTTGGTTGGTTCCTCAGTTTAGGGGCTGCGACAACGCGGTCATGTGACCCCGTGTACTTAGGGATGGCTGTATTAGTCTGTAATTCAGGTAAGGACTGCAGACGGTCAATTTAAAGCAGTAGTTCCTAATGTTGCTACCAGGTACTACCGTCAACGACACCTACCTGTGAACTTGGCTACTAGATGCCACCGCAGCCAGCAACTCGCAACGAACGTTGGAATTTCCCCTCCAAAGGAAAGCATACTGAGGGATTTTTAGCGCTCTTAGAAAATCCGACGACTTCGGCCGGCTTTGAACTCGCGACCTTGGGCATAGACATTCAGCATCCTTGCTACCAGTTACGTCACCGAAGCCGCTTCACACTTAGTCAGATGGAATTCTGAATATGATCTCGTGCAAGTGCGTTATCTTGGCAACGTCTGATGGCTCATCCCTCATCAATTTAGTAGAGTTGCCATGGCAAGCACCGATAGCTCTTGGCATTTTCTTATAATTCCGAAATCATTTTTCTCATCCCTTGGCATAATGGTGGGTCATATCAAAAATTCATTAAGACAAAATTTTAGGTAATTATTAGGGGAATATTGTCCATTTTGTACGGTTTTGAGATTGTGCCTATTAAGAGAGATATGATTAATGTTTCCCGAAAAACCCACTTTTTCCCACCCATTTGGTCAATGGTTGGTGCTATAAAAAAAGCTCTTCAAACATAAATTTTTGGGCTTTATCCGACACATAGTATGAACGTTGAACGGATTCGATATTTCACATATTAAGAGAGTTATAGCAATATTTCACTTTTTCGAAAAAAGACCCCCATTTTCACCCCCTTCTACCGGTTTAGCCCAGTAACGAACTCGACCGAGATATTATAGGTATACATATTCGGTAAAGAGTGATTGGTGAAAAATTACGGCAGTTATCGTGTCCACAAGAAACTGATATATATATATATACTTTTGAACTGACGGTGGTTTTGGGGTCTGGGGGATGTGAAACGCGAAGATATGTCGAAATTTTCCGGAAGTCGAAACATGGGACCCATTGCAATAGTTAGCTTTCTAAATGAATCTACCTAAAAGGAAGGAAGCTTGTAGTTTAACGTGACCGTTAATCTCGCGTTCATAAGCCACGGGACCTCCGTTTTACGTGGAATCCGAACCACAGGACATGGCATTTCACTTCGAAAATCTCACATGCATTGACCGGCTCAAATTTCAATTGCGATTTTTCAGCAGTTGGTAACTTAGCACTGACGTCAATTTCAAATATAGACGTGAGAAATTCAGGTATAGATATTTACTCTTGCCAAATTTGGTTTCGATAGCTGCAGCCGTTTAGGAGTTGATAGGGGGGGGGGGGGGGAGGCGGCACACAGACACACATTTTCCCGGATCGATCTCATAAGTCTACTTTTTCCTCATTTTTGCAAAATGAGAAAAGAAGGCTAAAAATGAATGAAGTCGTCAGGGTATTGATAACCACATAGGCCTACTTCAAATGAAGTAACATTGAAAATTGCATCTAATAAATCTTATAAGGTACCAGTACCAATATTACATCATTAGCAATCAAGGGGGGAAAACATGCCATACAGGTTGAGAAAAGTACACTCACAACATACGCTAGGCTATATTGCTTGGGGGGTAACATATTTTGTTATGGCATTACTAATATTGAAGGCAGTCAGAATATGACTTTCAAGTTTGTACGGTATAAATAAGCAAGTTCAGCCCGTTGATTAAGCGGTGGATTTTGATGACCATAAAAATTGATTCCTTCCTGTATCTAGGATCCCGACTGTAAAGTAATGATCTGTGAGAAAGGATCAATGCAGCATGGATGTAATCAGGGACAGCTCTTGTCACACACAAGGGGGTAGTGCCAAGTAAGAACAAAATATGAAAATATTGGTATTTACATAACATGATAGCAGAGCAGTCTACTTGATCATTTCTCACCAGGGGTTTGATTTCGGATGTATATATAGGACCTACACTAATCTTGATAGTCAACATTTCATATCTGGACTTACGGTACCGATAATATATACAATAAGAAAATATATAAAAGAAACATTTTCAGAACTCAACCATTCACTCACGAATAGCCTACAACACAAACTCATTGTTTGACTCTTGAACAACTTGTCACTCTCAAAAAATAACCACGAACCGTTAACAAGATCTGAAGATAGCCTACATACAGAAATTCGCGCGATTACATCCTGGTCTGACAAGTGCAGATGGTTTATCGACCATATATTTTTAGCTACCGAAATTAGTCCGTGAAGCCTTAACATGTAGTCATGATCGTACTTGTTTTTCATTTTTATTCATTCACTTTACCAGATAAGGAATTAATAAATACATATTATTTTCACTATTTATTAGGGCAAGTTTAGATTTCAATGTTAGATGCAGAGCCCTCTATTAGAGAAATCTAGAATTAATATTCATTGTGTGAGAGCGATTAGTTGTCAGTTTGTGTCAACGAACCCCCCACCCCACCAATAACCAGGGAGTGTCAAATTACTTACAGCCAATCAAGCCATTGGTCAACACCCTATTCCCTTCCTCCCGTTGTGACAGCGTGTGACAGACAGGCATAGCGCTGGCCCTGTACCTCATAATGACCGATTGATGGCATTTCACTTCACTTTCTGTACTAATTTGAGTCAAACTGTATTCGGCACAGAGCCCAGCTTATTTCCTCATACCGAGTGATGAGAGGGGCTACGAAAAAGATCGTAAATTGGACTGCGCATGCGTCAACCGTGTGGCCAGGACCGCGGCACAAGATATCACTGGGGTGAAGATGGAATCAGTGATCATACTCTACGGACGGAATGTTTTAATTACTAAGTAGTTTGAAACTAATTATATAAAAGTATTAAACGTAGATGTTCGAAATTATACTTTCAGGACTGTGAATAATTAGATTTTTCTTAGAGGGCATTGCCATGGCACGGTGGCACTACGTCTAGAACCGCCCATGGATGTAAGGTTTTACATTCCATTTATGTGTGTTAACCGTTAAAAATCCCAAGGTATGCCTTCCTCTGGAGGGGAAGTAAAGTCGGTGTGCCCATGTCATGGTTTTATGGCATGTTAAAGAACCTTCCACAAACTACAATTGTGTGAAGCTAAATTTGTAGGTTATATTTGATTAACGCTCTATTAGTTTCAACGTTTGTCGCCACGTGCCGGTTGCGGTATCATCTAGAAGCCAAGTTCACGTCTAGGTGTCGTTGATGGTAGCTAAAGTAGGAACTGCTTGAAACTGCACGACTGCAGTCCTTGCCTGAATTGCAGATATACATTAATACAGCCATCACAACTATCACTGCTTATCAGACAGATTCTACACACACCCAAAGTACACGGGGCTACATGATCGCGTTGTCGCAGCCCCTTAACTGAGGAACCAACCAATCAAATGTGTTAAATTGTGGCCAATTGACTTATTATTGTGATGTATTTCAGGTATGATGTTTTCTACACTAGTAGTGGTTTTGTGGGGGGTTCAAAACCCACCTCCTTCTCCCCACATCCAAGATGGTGGTCATAGCGTAACTTAACCTAGCCTAACCTAACAAGATGGGTGTAGTAGCTTAACCTAACCTTGTGTAGGTAACTTAACCTAAGCTAACCTAATCCCCACCGACGCCTGGCATCGCGGAACGTCCAAGTTAATAAGTCGATATCTCTTGAACGTTTACCTGGACGAAGGCGTGCGATAACTTAAACGAAAGGGCGTAATGCCGCTTTTGCAGAGTGCAAATCATTTTTCAATTTTACGACAGGGCCGAACTAGATATTTTGGCTGAACCGCAACTGAACTAAACCGAACCGAACTGAAACCGAACCGAAGCAAATCTGAACCGAATGGAAACCAAAACCGAAACTAACTTAAATTAACTTAGTTTAGTAACCTAACCTGTGGGGGTTTTAATGCCACTGCTGCCGCTAGAGATTTGTAAAGCGGGAACGGTACATTGGATGAGGAATGGGGAGTTGGACTGGATGAACCAACTTGACACACAGTGAGAACGTTGCATCGACAGATATTTGATTCGATGCAGGTGCACACGTGTCAGAGAAGTATGAACTCACTTGTCAAACCTTGAGAACGGTGCATCGATAGATATTTGATGCGATGCAGGTGCACCCATGTCAGTGAAACATGATCTCACTTGTCAAACCGTACGAACGCTGCATCGACAGATATTTGACACGATGCAGGTGCACGCATGTCAGCGAAACATGAACTCACTTGTCAAAACTTGAGAACGCTGCATCGACAGATATTTGATGCGATGAAGGTGTATGCATGTCAGTGAAACATGAACTCACTTGTCAAAACTTGAGAACGCTGCATCGACAGATATTTGATGCGATGCAGGTGCATGCATGTCAGTGAAACATGAACTCACTTGCTCTAAAAGCCGCAGTTGTTAAAAGGGGCGTAAAACCAATAACATTATGATTATCTTCTTTTCTGTCTTTGGTTGGCATTGCAACGCATTCCGGGTATACCGGTAGCTAGTTTAAAATAAATTTTGAACTCTTGGGCTATTTATGTAAAAATTGGGAGTGAAGATGAAATCATTGATACCAAATCCTTTAATGCAAAAATATATATAATTGCTATTGAATCAACCAATATTAGTGATATGTACCAAGAAATATCAAGTGGCATCATCGTGAAGAGTGAACACTCCCCAACGGTACTTGTAGCTCATCCATTGGGTGTCCGTCTCGAAGCAGCTACAAAAAACTGGCGAGCCGAACATGTCCTCGGACACTCCCGGCACTAAAAGCCATACGCTAAAAAAAAATTAAAAAACGCAGAAGGTGGCTGAACTGACATGCTTTAAATTAATATGCCGTGCAAAATTATCCTGTCTGTTAATTGTGGTAGCTCAATGACTGCACACAAACATTTTAAGGTTATGTTTAGTACTTGCATGACGTTGAAGGCTGTCAGGTCTTGAAAACTGTTTATTATATTCACCACACTTGAACATAATGATTATTTGATACATCACTTTCTAAATTACCTATAAATAAATCACAATGTTAAAAAGACAAAATACAGTTAATGAGAAAACTATACCCTACGGTATAGATATTTTAATTACGGCCAATGGTCATTGCAGAATATTTTAATTGAACGCCCGTAGGCTCTCAGCATCATCAATTTCAAATAGTTCTAACGTCGCCTACCAAATGCTACTCTCACTGACACCCAGTGGTGAACGTTGGAACTTGATAGAGCGCTTATAACCAAACAAATATAACAAAAAAGAAACACACTTACCAGAATTGTAATGTATTTCAAGACCACTTCCACCACTATAGTCACAATTAAGATGTAGAGATAACGCGTTGTTAACTATCGTTCACGTGGTTCAACAACCAAGTGAGAAAGGTCTTTCCCCTCCCAGGCTTTTTATACCAGTAATTGGGTTCATGACTAGTTCATTCCCATGACTTCACAAAATGGTTCATGATTTGCAGATGCAATCGTAGAAAAATTAACTCTTGCATTGCATCATATGATTGCTGATAAAACATTCTCACGAACACAGCTGTAATGCATCAAATATCTGTCGATGCAGCGTTCTCACAGTTTGACAAGTGAGTTCATGTTTCACTGACATGGGTGCACCTACATCGCATCAAATATCTGTCGATGCAGCGTTCGCACGGTTTGACAAGTGAGTTCATGTTTCGCTGACTTGCGTGCACCTGCATCGTATCAAATATCTGTCGATGCAGCGTTCGCACGGTTTGACAAGTGAGTTCATATTTCGCTGACATGCGTGCACCTGCATCGCATCAAATATCTGTCTATGCAGCGTTCACACGGTTTGACAAGTGAGTTCATGTTTCGCTGACATGCGTGCACCTGCATCGCATCAAATATCTGTCGATGCAGCGTTCGTACGGTTTGACAAGTAAGTTCATGTTTCACTGACATGCATGCACCTGCATCGTGACAAATATCTGTCGATGCAGCGTTCGTACGGTTTGACAAGTGAGTTCATGTTTCGCTGACATGCGTGCACCTGCATCGCATCCAATATCTGTCGATGCAGCGTTCGTACGGTTTGACAAGTGAGTTCATTTTTCGCTGACATGCGTGCACCTGCATCGCATCAAATATCTGTCGATGCAGCGTTCGTACGGTTTGACAAGTAAGTTCATGTTTCACTGACATGCATGCACCTGCATCGTGACAAATATCTGTCGATGCAGCGTTCGCACGGTTTGACAAGTGAGTTCCTGTTTCGCTGACACGGGTGCACCTGAATCGCATCATATATCTGTCGATGCAGCGTTCGCACGGTTTGACAAGTGAGTTCATGTTTCGCTGACATGGGTGCACCTGAATCGCATCAAATATCTGTCGATGCAGCGTTATCACGGTTTGACAAGTGAGTTCATGTTTTGCTGACATGGGTGCACCTGAATAGCATCAAATATCTGTCGATGCAGCGTTTTCACGGTTTGTCAAGTGAGTTCATGTTTCGCTGACATGCGTGCAACTGCATCGCATCAAATATACCTTCATGCAGCGTTCTTACTGTTTGTCAAGTTGGTTCATCCAGTCCAACTCCCCATTCCTCATCCAATGTACCGTTCCCGCTTTAAAAAATGTCTAGCGGCAGCAGTGGCATTAAAACCCCACAGGTTAGCTGAAGTATGTTAATTTAAGTTAGTTTCGGTTTCGGTTCGGTTTTGGTTTCCGTTCAGTTCGTTGTGGTTTTCTTCGGTTTGGTTTCGGTTCGGTTTCGGATCGGTTCGGTTTAGTTTGGTTCGGCTTCGGTTCGGCCGAAATTTCTAGTTATGCCCTTTTGTGAAATTAAAAAATTATCTGCCTTCTGCTAAAGTGGCATTACGCCCTTTCATTCAAGCCATCGCACGAATTCATCCAATTAACCGTTCAAGAGATATCGACTTATTAACTTGGATGCTCCGCGATGCCAGGTGTCGGTGGGGATTAGGTTGGCTTAGGCTAAGTTAGCTACAGAAGTTTAAGTTAAGCTACTACAGCCATCTTGTTAGGTTATGCTACGACCGCCATCTTGTTAGGTTAGGGTCAGTTAAGTTAAGCTATGACCGCCATCTTGGAGGTGGGGAGGAGGAGGTGAGTTTTGAACCCCCGCAAAACCACTACTTACACTACTATGCTATTTCTGTTTCTATTTCAAACATTCCTATTTAAACTGATAGCCTATTGTAATGTGGTTAGTTGGTATTGGCAACTAAACACATTACAATAGGACACTTATCGTAGATTTAGGGTAGGCTTTGATGTTGTTAGAAAGGATGCTCTTCCTCGCGGGGGAATGTAATAATAAGTTGTTCTTCTTGAGTATGGTTCACTTTCAAGAAATCTTTTGTTACAATAACTTAATCATTTTGCAGAGGCGAAGCTACAATCATGCAACTGGGTATTTTAAAGTTCACACCTTAATAGTTTTTTGTAGATAAACTCAAGTCGTCGTGTATTTTCACTCAGTCAAGATATCAATGATGCGTTCTTTGAAGATGTCATCCCTGGAAAGATAGTTAACCAAACTCTTCTCAATAGCGAGGGTACTCAAATTGCTCAGTCTAGAATATGACATGGAGTTCCTTAAAATGTCTTAACTCTCTACAATGTACTCATACTTCGTTCACATGAAAAAGTAGAAATAGGAATGGTAAGAATCAGTCTTATTAGGCGCTCTGTTTCTACTTTTTTCTAGGCCGTTGTTCAAAAAATATTTCAGTAACAAACCTGCAGGTAAGTTTGGTCAGGATATACAATTGTGAGTTCATTTTGAAGCTGTTCATTGTCAAAGTATGGATAGCCTTTCATCATTACACTCAACTTACGTGACGGAAAGTCTGATTTATTAGCAGGGAACTGTTTTTCATCGAGTTATTCAACGAAATTAAAGGTAAAGTATTTAGATCTTCAAATCTTGATACCATCTTTATCACTGTGGTATCATAGATAGATAGATAGATAGATTTTTATTAATTCCATTTGATCAAATACATGCATTCAATACATTTTTGATATAGGACACGTCAGAATTTACATGCATAAAATAAAAGAACTAACAGGTATATATTACTAAGATTATAACTATTTATAACTTATTATAATAGCAAATCTTAATAGATACAATCTTATTGCACAACTATTTACACCTCACTCTATTATCATAATATGAAAACTTAATTCTATAAATACAACAACATACAGCTAGGTATTAAAATTAAATTAAAAAAGTAAAATATAGTTATAGATTCCATCACTCCTATACGCTAAAATATTCAACTACTGAGTAAAAACAATGGCACTGCAGATAAGCTTTCAACATTCTATCAAAGGTTTTTATTTTTGGGGCCAGTTTTATATACTGGGGTAGTTTATTGTATAATTTAACTCCAGTGTGAAAAGTTCCTTTTTGATATATGCTTGTGTGTGTGTGTGAAATATGAATGTTTTGATTTTGTCTTGTGTTATGCCTATGAACATCATTGTTTGTTTTAAGAAAAACATCTTTATTCATTAAATTCTTTTTAAAAAACATAATACTTTCAAAGATATATATGCAGGGCAGTGGGAGAATGTTTAAATCTTTAAACAGAGGTCTACATGATTCTCTAGAGTTTACATTTGCCATAATTCTAATCGCTCTCTTTTGTATCCTAAACGTGCTTAGTACATCTGGCGACATACCCCAAAATATGATCCCATATCTTAAGTATGAATGGAAATAAGCAAAATAAGTATTTCTTAATGTGTGCATGCTAGTGCAGGTTTTCAAAATACGTAACGCAAAGCACATCGAGTTCAGTTTAGTATTCAGATATTGTATATGTTTATTCCATTTCAAGTCTTGTTGTATCCATAGTCCTAAAAACTTTATTTCTGATTTATTTTCTATTTGATGACCATTTAATGTTATATTGGGCATCGCAGGATTCCTATTCTGTATAGTGTGGAAATTTAGACATACTGTCTTTTTATAGTTTATTATGAGGCGATTATCTTGTGACCATTTGGTTAACTCTCCTGTAACGGAGTCAGCAGACTGCTGTATGACCTGTTTAGTTTCACCTTTTATTACGAGTGTTGTATCGTCCGCAAACAAAATTTCCTTATGTGAATGAACGTTCTGTGTTATATCATTGATATATAGAAGAAAGAGTAGTGGGCCCAAAACCGATCCCTGGGGTACTCCAAATTCAATAATTCCCTCATTGGACAATGTTTCATTAAGTAATTTGGTTCCATCATCCTTGTGTCTCAAGCTTACTATTTGTTTACGCCTTGTTAAGTAAGACTCTATCCATTTATTAGCTAGACCTCTAACACCGTATTGATTTAGTTTGGTAAGGAGGATTTTATGGTCAACTACATCAAATGCTTTCGATAAATCCAAGAATAGGCCAGTTACATGTTCCTTATTGTCAATTAATTTCAGTATACTATTACTACATTCGTAAATTGCTGTCTGTGTAGATTTTTCCGTTCTAAATCCATGTTGTGAGTTTGATAATATTTTATTTTTTGGCGTATGATGTCCGGGGCAAGATGGCGTCACAGTGAAAGTGTAGTGAAATAGCAGCTAGTGTAAATATTTGATAAAAGTGGTAAAATATTATAACAGAGGCTTAAAATCTATAAAGTTACTTTCCTTAGATCAAGTGTAATACGGAATATTGATAGTATTTAGAAATTCTTGTTGATAATTTAATAAACTTAAACTAAGTTGTGGGAACGTGTATCCAAAGATTCGGTGACTTCTTCAATCACTGTTTGAACCAAGTAGAGCAGTGGTGCTTTTACGAGACTTCACCCGATTGGAAGATATACGTATTTCACATTCTTCTTTATTGGTAGGTTATTAGATTAATTCTATTAGGTAGTAATAATTAAATTAAATTTAGTGTAATTTGGTGTAAACATCTAGGCTCACATAGATCTCTAGTATGACGACAGTAAACAGTGTTAGTATCTCGTCAGGTTGTGTAACCGTAACGGATTTATGCTCGTCGTGCAAAATAAAAGTAAAAAATGCAAATAAAATCATCACAAGATCTCAGGTAAAATTGAATGAGGAGAAAAGTGAAACCGATTGTCGTAATGTAGGCCTACCGCTACCGTCATGCGAATGTCATAACCTGAGAAACGAACTGTCCTCAAAAGACGAAATTATAAAGCTGCTAAAGGAAGATATTGCTAAGTTAATGGAAGAGTTGAATAAATTAAAAGGAAACAGAGAGGAAAGCAAGGAAACTTGGTCGACAGTGATTGCTGGTAAGGTAAGATTGAATAAGCCTAGGCCTATAAATGGAGTACATGTAACTGAAATTCCCGTCTCAAATTCATTTGGAGTGCTTGTCGAAGAAAATGATGACTTTCCTCAAGAAGAAAAGAAGAGAGTGATAAAGAGAAAATCCAGGAAGATGCGGATATTTGCGGATAGCCACGGGCGAGATGTAGCAGCAAGCGTTTTGGAGAGAAGCCGAGAAATGGAGGTCACTTCGACAGTGAAGCCAGGAGCTCAGATTGCAGAAGTCACGAACGGGATGATAGGAGAGTGTGCGTCCCTTACTGCAAAGGACTACGCAGTGATCATCGCTGGAGCAAACGACGTCTATAGAAATGAGAGTAAAAAGGTAATCAAAGATTTAAAGGGTACATTGCCATCCATGCAAAAAACAAATGTCATTATTGTAAACATTCCGCAGAGACACGATTTAATTCCCAAGTCATGTGTAAATGTAGAAATAGCGGCTACAAATGGAAAAATTCATAAAATTTGTAAGAGTTTTCCAAATGTCCAAATTGTAGATGTAAGTAAATTAGACAGGAAGTTCCACACTCGGCATGGCCTACACTTAAATAGATTAGGAAAAGAGTATCTTAGTGATGAAATCTGCAAAATTGTAAATTCAAATGGTAAGAATAATTCAACAGTAATATCATTAGAGTGGAAGCAGGGAAACTGGTAGAAGAAGCCAAACGTGAGGTTTGGCATTCACATCTTTTGAAGTCAAATTTAACGGAGTGCAACAATGGTATTTCGGATTTGTCTAGCAACAATAATAATAACAATTATGATAATAATAATGTAAATAAATCACCAACACAAGCTTGCAAAAGTAACAAATTTAAAATTTACCACCAGAATGTCCAGTCTCTTTATAATAAAATTGATTACATAAATCTAATGCTTAAAAATGAACTTAAAGACATCTCAGCACTATGTATTTCAGAACATTGGCTGAAAGAGGAACAACTCGAATTAATTCAATTCCCAGGGTTTATACAAGCTAGTAAATACTCTAGATCTAATATTAGCCATGGTGGTACTTGCATCTTCTTAAGAAATAATTTAGATCATGAACAGATAACAGCTTATGATTATCTAATTATGGAACAGGATTTTGAATTCTCTGCCGTAAAAATTCAGCAGTTTAAGTTAATAATTGTATGCGTATACCGTTCTCCGTCAGGAAAGTTTCCTCTATTTATAGATAAACTAGAATTGTTACTCAATAACATGAGCAAAGTAAATTTCGATATAATAATTTGTGGGGATGTAAATGTGGATTTTTTAAAACTTGATAGAAATTGTGAATTATTAAACCAGTTACTAATTTCCTATGGACTGAAACCTACAGTAAATACACCAACAAGAATAACAAAATTTAGTAAAACCACTCCTGATCAAATTTTTATAAATACAGATAAATATCACCATTCAATAGAAGTCTATTGTCCGGGTTTTAGTGACCACCATGGACAAATACTGAGTTTTGAAGTATCCGAAGTAATCAATAATAATGATAATGGAGTAAAATCAAAGTGCAGGTCATTCACTGAATCAAATGTTACATATTTCAATGACTTATTAAATAAGGAAACATGGTCAGAAATTTATGAACTAGAAAATGTAAATGATAAATTTAATGCATTTAACAGTACCCTAAAACACTATTTTGAAATAGCATTCCCCTTTAAACGAAGAACTGTTCAAAATAACAAAACTAGCAATTGGATAACAACAGGGATTATAAATTCATGTCAAAGAAAGAAATTTCTACACAAATTATATAAACAATACCACACAACACCTGAATTCAATTTATACTACAAAAAATACACTAGCATATTAAATAAGGTAATAAGACTAGCAAAAAAAATGCATAATGATAATTTTATTTCCCAATCATCTAATAAAAACAGGGCGATGTGGTCCGTAATAAAGAAAGAAACTGGAAAATCTGCTAAAATACAAAGGAACATTACACTGACCAGAAATAATAAAGTGATTAATAATCCAGAGGAAATAGCAAACACTTTTAATGACTATTTTCTGGAAATTCCGCAAAAATTATTAAATAAATCTCAGGTAAATACACTAAATTCTAATAATAAAATAAATATATGCAGTGATTCTTTATTTATAAATCATGTCACAAGTGAAGAGGTAAGAATAGTTATAAAAGAGCTAAAAAATAAATTCTGTGCTGGCATTGATGGCATCCATGACGCAATTTTAAAGAAATGTGCAGACAATATAATAAATCCACTTACGCATTTAATAAACAGTTCAATTCTCTCAGGAACTTACCCGGATATTTTGAAGTTATCAAAAGTAATTCCAGTGCACAAAAACGGTTCAAAAGATGAATTAGATAACTACCGTCCTATTTCCTTGCCAACTGGTATTGCAAAAATTGTGGAAAAAATTAATTAATAATTAAGTTGTATTTTATGGTCATTGGCTGCATTAAACTATTATTTATGGTATCAATTATTTCAAAAGCTATGGATCTTAGAGTTATAAATGATCATGATCCTGCCTGGTTGTTCCGTGGTTTGACGTCTTTGATGCACTCCTCCACAGTTTTCTGACATCTAAGAGATTTTACATTTGTTACAGCAAGTTTTACTTCATGATTGCAAATGCTGATATTGGTTGAACACTGTATTTGCAGCACGATCAATGTAAACAAACATCTTCATTTAAAATCACAACAAAAAGAAGAAGGTTGGATCTTATAATCTTATTAACAAACCAACAGCGCCATTATGGGCATTTCCATCCCAGTCTTCATCATTGTCGATAATACGAGATATCGCTCTTCTTCGTCCCTGAAAGTGACCAGTTATACCTAGTTGTAGCTCTGGAGTGATAATTGCTGCGTGTAGTGGTTCTTTGTGGGAGTTTGAAACTTCGTTCTCTTAAAAGTACAGATCTTTTTGAAGATTTACTTTAAAAATGTGTGAAAGGCTGTCAAATCATAAATTAACTGACGAACTTTCTTAATAGTATTGGCGCAATACACAAGTACCAGATTGTAACAATGAATGAAAATTGCATTAAGGCTTTTAGTGCTATAAATGATCCTGATTTTGCCTAGTTGTTCAGTGCCTTGATGTCTTTGATGAACTCGTCCACTGTTTCCTGATTTCTAAGAGATTTTACATTTGTTACAGCAAGGACATGGCTGTATAATTATCGCATTAACGCCACCATGAGAAACTGCCATCAATGAAGCTCCATCATATGTTTGACAGATTAGCTTCTTGTCAACATTGCTGTCTTTCATCACATTCAAGATAACAGTAGATAAACCTTCGGTGGTTTTGTCTCTGGATGCATCAAAGAATCCCATAAACCATTCTTGTACTGAATCGTTCACACAGTAACGAAATTTAACGCTCATGTGATTGAAATGATACAACTAGTGTTTCATCTGCCTGAACCGACAGAAATTCCACCAAGTCTAATTCCTTCTGAATTGTTTCCGTGACTGCTAATGGTGCACATTCGATTAATCCATTTTGAATTTCACTTAAAGACCCTTTAAACCCTGATTAGGATTCCAACTTTTCTCCAACAAACTGTTCTTCTTGCTCTAGAATGGCCAATATTTCTAGGTAATTGCCTTTATTTTCTGACTGATCACTCTCGTAGTGTGCACGAAATGCGAGCTCTTGTTTCCCTAAGAAGCAGATGGCTTAAATCAGTCTACCAAGATATCGCCTATAGTGAATCACCATTTCATTGTGCTTGAGACTCGAGAGCCGAGCTGTCCCTGATAGAGCATGCTCTATTCTGTGTTGTCCCAGGAGATGATGTCGTTCCCAACTAAGAATATGATTCTTAAAAATGTGATGCTTTCTTGCTCTACGATGAAAATTCTTAATACACGCAATCCCAGTTTCACTCCACTCTTTACTATTGTCACCAAACAGAATACACACATAACAATGCATCGTGCCCGTTGTTACACTTGCTGTTAACCAGTCATACTGCTCATACCACTGAGACTGGAATTGACGTGACTGATGTTTATCACTCTGTACAATATTTACATGAGGTTTTGGTCTTCTCTCTTTCACTGCACATTTCTATTCATGGGACAACGAAGAAAATGTTCTTGATCTTAAATACACTATTAAATCGCTACTCTGATCCATTTTCTTAAACTCACACACGAACATTCACGCACTGAAATACCGCCTGCCAAGTGGCGTCGGAGGGGAGGGGGTGCCAGGGTGCAGCCGCCCCCTCTCCCCCCTACAATATCTTTTGAAAATGCAAAACTTTGATATTGGAAATTAATAATAATAATAATATCGTATGGTCTCGGTTGCCGGGTGCAAACTTTGTTATCTGACACCCAGAGGGTAGCTTGCATGTCGAATTTCGTTGTTCCTTGACTATGAAATTCAAGGAGGTTAGATGTTAGATATCTAACCTCCGTGATCACTATAGCGCTTTCTAGTAGAGAAATGAGGAAGTTTGTGATGGTGGAAATTAACAAAGAATGACCTTTTTGAGATGCATGGCGCGAATTTGAAATGAGAAGTCGTGACCAGCCAAGTGTGAATGCTGATCGTCTCTGCTGACCCCATCCAGCGTGAAGGGACCTGCAGGCGTGAGGGGAGGAGAGAAGAGGAAGAGATGAAACGGCGCCTTTCCGGGGGAAAAATGAACACTCAATCATTCCATTCCACTTGCTTCACAGGAACAAGGAGGTGGTGAAAGTGTTTAGAACGGGAAAATATCTTAATTTTTATTATTATTCAAAAATATAAAAATGGCCAATTTTTTTACTTTTACCGATTTGGTCAAAAATTACTGGGTTTGTTAGTCCATATGCCAAAAGTACCCACACACAAATTTCAAATGAGAAACACGTATATTAACGAAAATATTGACGGTTAAATTTGCGAAAAGTTGAAAAATGCCTGAGGGACCATAGCTCCTAGAGTTTTTCACCGATACACCTAAATATTTTTTTGGGTGGTCTCGGTATGATGACAAACAAGCCTCACAATTTTGAGCCAAATCTATTTTGATGATTTTTTTCTTTAACACCCTTTTTAGCCTATTTTCCATTTTGAAAAAATAGGCTTATGAGATCACCTTTTGTCCGTGTGTGTGTGATTCGTGTGTGTGTGTCCCCCCCCCCTAATAAAATCTAAACGGCAGGAGCGATTTCAATGAAGCTCGGAAAGTTCATAGCACTATTCCCGGCGACCTCGACCGTGCCCTTCAAATTTTGTTACGACTCACCAATCCAACATGGTGGCTGTGAGAAAAATATTTCACCAGCATTCAATATCTCCGAAACTATTACCGATATTACCCTGACATTTTCTATGGTGATAGAGGGAACTACCATAAGTTCACTTATGTGACTTTTGAAAACCTGGTAACTACAAAACCAACATGGCGGCCAAGCGAATTTGCGACTTTTAAATAGACGTTTCTCGCGATTTGACCAATCAAACGCAATGGAACTTGGTACAGTATATGTTTATATACATTGTAATGCACCGACATCAAACTTCGTTCAATTGTTTACATAATCACAAGATGGCGGATGTGCGAAATATTTCACCGGCATTCTATATCTCTGAAACTATTAGCGGTATCTCCCTAAAATTGTGTACGGAGATAAAGGGCACTACTGGAAGTCCATCTATAAGATTTTCAAAAACCGGTTAACTACAAAACGAACATGGCGGCCAAGCGAATTTGAACATTTTAAATAGACCTTTCTCGCGATTTAATGTTCCAAGCGCACTGAAACCTGGTACAGGAAATATTTATACACATTGTAATCCACTGGTATCTAATTTAGTTCAATTGTTTACATAACCTCAAGATGGCGGCAGTGCGAATTTTAAAATTAAGTTTTTATTTCTTGTGATGTAGTCATGCGATCAAAGTAAAAGTTTGAATAATGAACCTACGCAATAATTTTCCTTTAATGGTACATGACTCTATGGCCTATACATTTAACAATTCAACATGGCGACCATCCGAAATATTTACACGATACTGAATATCTACGAATCTATTTTAGCAATCAAACTGCATTTTATAATGTTCATAGCGGCTATGAACTTAAGTTCACCTATAGGACTTTAAATAACCTGGTGATCACGAATCCAACATGGCGGTGACGCGAATTATAAATATTCACATGGACGTTTCTCGCAATTTAACCATCCGCGTGCAGTGAAACTTGGTACAATAAATCTTTGTCCGAATGTTAATCCACCGGCATCTAATTTATTTCAATTGTTTCCATAACCTCAAGATGGCAGCTGTGAAAATTTTTAAATCTCCTTGTTTTTTCTTGTGTCCTAATTATGCGATTGAAGTTTGAATACTACACGTTCACAATAATCTGCATGTAACAGTACATAACTCTAGGACCTACATATATAAAATCCAACATGGCGACCATCCGAAATATTTAGTCGGTTCTCAATATCTACGAATCTATTACAGCAATCAAACTGAAATTGTGTATGTTGATAGTGGCAATTAACATAAGTAGGATATATGAAAATAGGCTGAATAGTTCTTCACGGAACTACTTGTTTAAATTAATTTTCCCATTCTAAAAGTCAAAAAAAATCACTAGGATCTCTGGGACATAAGAAACAAGAAAAACTGGATCCCACCCCATGGCGGAAAAATTGCTAAAATTTTGTTGCACAGTGTTATTATCTGAACGTATTGTTATTGTTGTTAGAAGTAAAGGCAAACAAGAAGTTCCGTGACGAACTAAAGAGCCTACTTTTCATGCCAATGATTATTCTACAGTATATGAACCTATCTAGAATAATGACGAAATTAAGTTGCTAATATCGAAATTTTTAATTAGTTCGAAATACTGAATACCTGGCATAATGTAGCCTAATAGAGCACCACAGTTGGCAGCCCTGATGACTGAATATATTCTTAGTTCCATCTCTTAAGGTACAGAATACAAAATTTGGTTGAAGTCCAATGAATAGCATGGACGTTACATGCAGTTAAACATTGGATCTAACAGCGCGCGTAAAATCATGTTGGCAACAATGTCATGCATGTATTGGTCAGGAATAATCTGAAATTATATGATCTATTGTTGTGCCAATTTTGAATTAAATCCATTAGTTAGTATAGAAGTTACATTCATTTTAAAATTGGAACTATCAGCTGGCTTAGAATCATGTTGGCAGCACTGACGTATATTAGTTACTCCAAATTCATCTAGAATGCCAGGTACTATACGTGTGCAAAGTTTAGAGCTATTGGCTTGCATACTTTCTGATATATTGATATTAGGGTAACAAAAATAGGGACAGCACATATTAACAGTTGGCAGCCCTGGTTGCTCTTAAGAATACGCATAGTCATATCTGTTATGGTACACATAGCACATACGAAATTTGGTTCAAATCCAAATGATAGTATGGAAGTTACATGTATTTAAAGTTGGACTTGTCAGCAGGCTTAGAATCATGTTGGTAGCACTGACGTATATAAGTTACTCCAAATTAATATAGAATGCTAGGTACTATACGTGTCCATAGTTTAAAGCTGTCGGCAAGCATACTTCCTGATATATTGGTATTTGGATAAAATAAATTAGGAGCATTTATTAACAGTTTGCAGCCCTGGTGGGTCTTAAGAATACGCTCAGTCATATCTGGTTAAGTACACATACAACATGCGAAATTTGGTTGAATTCCAATTGATAGTGTAGAAGTTATATGCATTTAAAAATTGGACCTATCAGTAGGCTTATACTCATTTTGGCTACACTGCAACGTAAGGCCTCCTGGAAATTAAACTGCAATATTATTATCTATACGTGTGCCAATTTTGAAATAGCTCCCATTCATACCTTCCAAGATATCCAACATGGAGCTCAAATTTCAATTGCGATTTTTTTAGCAGTTGGTAGCACTGACATCATTTTCAAATGTGGCCGTGAGATATTCAGGTATAGATCTTTACTCCTACCAAATTTTGTTTCGATTGCTCCAGCCGTTTAGAAGTTGATAGGGGGGGACACACACACAGCCAGACAGACAGACAGAAGGACAGGCAGACAGACAGAAGGACAGACAGACAGACACACATTTGCCCGATCTCATAAGTCTACTTTTTCCTCATTTTTGCAAAATGTGAAAAGTAGGCTAAAAAATGGTGCCGGGCCGGCCGGGTTAAAAATAAAGGTTAGATATTTGGAAACGGACAGATTCGTTATTTTCTTTGTTTCGTGTTTGTGCCGGCATTCACAGTGATTAATGTGATTTATGTATGTCTACTTGTTCATTAATTAAACATAAAAATAACCTTGAAACTTAAACTTAATCGTTAATAATTTGTCGCAGATTATTATGGCGCAACAACCAACCATTAAAGCACTTTATGCGCGGATGGATCAGAGTCGTTCAGCAAAGAGGGCACGTATTGAAGATGACAACGGACATCCTGGCCCAGCGACTAAGGCTGAGGCTAAGAGTAGCGAGGCGTCACCTGTAGCATCCATATCTACAGTGAGTAAAGGTAAGATAAATTTAAAAAATTATTAAATACCGATATCTAATGTTCTTCTGCTTTCGCCTGGCTTGGAATTTTGTGATTATCAACACTGACTTGGACATCTAAATGATATTTAATTTAAGTTAATAATCTCCTTCTCAATACTAAATGCGCGAACTGTTCAATTAAATTAATGCTTTGTTCGTTCCTATGTTTTATATAGTGGTCTATCGGAGGGCATGGAAGAAACTGGGATTGCTGTGCCTATACTTGACACAGTTTCTACTGAATTTGTGGATGCGGAGAGGAGAGTGATACCGGTAACATCAACAACGGGCGATCAAGACATTCCTGACTTCCGAGAAAAGTATCATCCAGACAAGAAATTTGTGTTTCCCGAGAACGCCCAAAATCGAAAGTGCAGTGCTCATTGGTTCGAGTTGTACTCTTGGTTATATTACAGTGTTGAAAAGGACGCAGTTTTTTGTTTTGAATGCATGAAAGGCAGTCGAATAATTGTAATCTCAGGTAGAAGTTGGTTCTCCAAACTGTTTCCAAAATTAGAGAAAGGCGGGTGAAAAATTCAAATCACATCAAAACAGTGGCTTTCACCGGAGAAATTGTGAACTGATCATTAACAGAGAAAATAGCCAGCCTGTAACTGCGAAGATTGACAAGGGAATGTTGAAACAAATGAGCGTCGCGCGCAAATGTTTTCTTGTAGTTATTAGTTGTCTTAGATATTTAATGCTTACTGGTAGCGCTGTTTGCGGCCACGACTCTGATCAAGGCAACCTCATGGAGCTTTTACAGGAGAGAAAAGACGATGTACCCGAACTTACTTGGTGGATGTCGCGTCGTAACAATTTCCTCAGCCCTGACATGCAGAATGAGGTGATTGAAATAATGGCCCGCTCTGGCCTTCAAGATATAGCAAAGCAGGTAGACGAATCACCTGGTGCTGATGGCACCACCGATATTGCGGGCTTAGAGCAGTTCTCTGTATGTGTTAGGTTGGTTCACCCTAAAACCTTTCAAGTAACTGAATTTTTCTCGGGTTGTACAACCCACAAGATGCAACTGCTAAAACACTGGCAGGTGCCATAAAGATGTTTTCTTAAGGCTAAATTTCCCATTGTCAAAATTGCGGGGTCATTGTTTTGATGGTGCCTCTAACTTGTCTGGGCACATTAAGTGGGCACATTAAGGGGGTTCAAAAACTTCTATCTGATGAGCAGCCAAAATCCCCTTATGTTCACTGTTCAAACCATTTCCTAGACCTAGCTCTTCAAGAAATCTCACGAAAAATTGCAGTTCTTTTTGATATGCTTGTTGTTGTGAAACATTCAAGGGATATCTTACTCAATTCTTCGAAGAGACAGAACACCTTTAAAGATGTCGTCCTGGTACCCAGTGAAGGCGATGATAATGCCGTCGCCAATGGACCGTCATCAAAGCTCATCGCACTTTGTCCAACGAGATGGAGCGTGATTGCTGGTCTCTTAAAAGGTACAAGGAGAACTAAAAAGGGCCTACTGACTCTCCAAGCTATCCTCGATGACCCCACGGTTGCTTCTCCGGAAGTGCAGTCGGCAACTCGTGGGTACCCGAAGAAGCTGAAGTCATTCGATTCCGTTTTTAGCCTATTTTCATTTTATGAAAAAAAAAATAGGCTTATGAGATCACCTTTTGTCTGTGCGTGTGTGTGTGTGTGAGGTGTGTGCGTGTGTGTGTGTGTGTGTGTGTCCTAATAACTTCTAAACGGCTGGAGAGATTACAATGAAACTCGGTAAGATCATAGCACTATTCTGGCCGACCCCGACCGTGCCCTTCAAATTTTATTGTGTCTCACCAATCCAACATGGCGGCTGTAAGAAAAAATTCAACAACATTCAGTATCTCCGAAACTATTACCAATATCGCCCTGAAATTTTGTACGGTGATAAAGGGTACTGATGCAAGTTGATCTATGTAACTTTCATATATCTGTATACGAAACGAACATGGCGGCCAAGCGAAGTTGAAATATTTTAATAGACTTTTCTCGTGATTTAACTCTCTGAGCGCAGTGAAATGTTGTACCGTTAATGAGTTTACATATTGTAATGCACTGGCATCTAATTTCGTTCAATTGTTCACATAACCTCAAGATGGTGGCTGTGCGAAATTTTAAAATTAAGTTTTCATTTCTGGTGTCGTAATCATGCGATCGAAGTGAAAGTTTGAATAATGAATCTGGGCAATAATTGTCCTTGAATGGTATACAACTCTATGGCCTATACATATAACAATCCAAAATGGCGAGCTTCCGAAATATTTAGACGGTTCTCAATATCTATGAATCTTTTAGAGCAATCAAACTGATTTTTTTTAATGTTCATAGCGGCTACGAACATATGTTCACCTCGTCTCGTCAGGTAGTGTAACCGTAACGGATTTCTGCTCGTCGTGCAAAATAAAAGTATAACATGCAAATAAAATCATCACAAGATCTCAGGTAAAATTGAATGAGGAGAAAAGTGAAACCGATTGTCGTAATGTAGGCCTACCGCTACCGTCATGCGAATGTCATAACCTGAGAAACGAACTGTCCTCAAAAGACGAAATTATCAAGCTGCTAAAGGAAGATATTGCTAAGTTAATGGAAGAGTTGAATAAATTGAAAGGAAACAGAGAGGAAAGCAAGGAAACTTGGTCGACAGTGATTGCTGGTAAGGTAAGATTGAATAAGCCTAGGCCTATAAATGGAGTACATGTAACTGAAATTCCCGTCTCAAATTCATTTGGATTGCTTGTCGAAGAAAATGATGACTTTCCTCAAGAAGAAAAGAAGAAAGTGATAAAGAGAAAATCCAGGAAGATGCGGATATTTGCGGATAGCCACGGGCGAGATGTAGCAGCATGCGTATTGGAGAGAAGCAGAGAAATGGAGGTCACTTCGACAGTAAAGCCAGGAGCTCAAATTGCAGAGGTCACGAACGGGATGATAGGAGAGTGTGCGTCCCTTACTGCAAAGAAATACGCAGTGATCATCGCAGGAGCAAACGACGTCTATAAAAATGAGAGTAAAATGGTAATCAAAGATTTAAAGGGTACATTGCCATCCATGCAAGAAACAAATGTCATTATTGTAAACATTCCGCAGAGATACGATTTAATTCCCAAATCATGTGTAAATGTAGAAATAGAGGCTACAAATGGAAAAATTCATAAAATTTGTAAGAGTTTTCCAAATGTCCAAATTGTAGATGTAAGTAAATTAGACAGGAAGTTCCATACTCGGCATGGCCTACACTTAAATAGATTAGGAAAAGAGTATCTTAGTGATGAAATCTGCAAAATTGTAAATTCAAATGTTAAGAATAATTCAACAGTAATATCATTAGAGTGGAAGCAGGGAAACTGGTAGAAGAAGCTAAACGTGAGGTTTGGCATTCAGATCTTTTGAAGTAAAATTTAACGGAGTGAAACAATGGTATTTCGGATTTGTCTAGCAACAATAATAATAACAATTATGATAATAATAATAATGTAAATAAATCACCAACACAAGCTTGCAAAAGTAACAAATTTAAATTTTACCACCAGAATGTCCAGTCTCTTTATAATAAAATTGATTACATAAATCTAATGCTTAAAAATGAACTTAAAGACTTCTCAGCACTATGTATTTCACAACATTGGCTGAAAGAGGAACAACTCGAATTAATTCAATTCCCAGGGTTTATACAAGCTAGTAAATACTCTAGATCTAATATTAGCCATGGTGGTACTTGCATCTTCTCAAGAAATAATTTAGATCATGAACAGATAACAGCTTATGATTATCTAATTATGGAACAGGATTTTGAATTCTCTGCCGTAAAAATACAGCAGTTTAAGTTAATAATTGTATGCGTATACCGTTCTCCATCAGGAAAGTTTCCTTTATTTATAGATAAATTAGAATTGTTACTCAATAACATGAGCAAAGTAAATTTCGATATAATAATTTGTGGGAATGTAAATGAGGATTTCTTAAAATTTGATAGAAATTGTGAATTATTAACACATTTACTAATTTCCTATGGACTGAATCCTACAGTAAATACCCCAACAAGAATAACAAAATTTAGTAAAACCACTCCTGATCAAATTTTTATAAATACAGATAAATATCACCATTCAATGGAAGTCTATTGTCCGGGTTTTAGTGACCACCATGGACAAATACTGAGTTTTGAAGTATCCGAAACAATCAATAATAATGATAATGGAGTAAAATCAAAGTGCAGGTCATTCACTGAATCAAATGTTATATATTTCAATGACTTATTAAATAAGGAAACATGGTCAGAAATTTATGAACTAGAAAATGTAAATGATAAATTTAATGCATTTAACAGTACCCTAAAACACTATTTTGAAATAGCATTCCCCTTTAAACGAAGAACTGTTCAAAATAACAAACCTAGCAATTGGATAACAACAGGGATTATAAATTCATGTCAAAGAAAGAAATTTCTACACAAATTATATAAACAATACCACACAACGCCTGAATTCAATTTATACTACAAAAAATACACTAGCATATTAAATAAGGTAATAAGACTAGCAAAGAAAATGCATAATGATAATTTTATTTCTCAATCATCTAACAAAAACAGGGCTATGTGGTCCGTGATAAAGAAAGAAACTGGAAAATCTGCTAAAATACAAAGGAACATTACTCTGACCATAAATAATAAAGTGATTAATAATCCAGAGGAAATAGCAAACACTTTTAATGACTATTTTCTGGAAATTCCACAAAAATTATTAAATAAATCTCAGGTAAATACACTAAATTCTAATAATAAAATAAATATATGCAGTGATTCTTTATTTATAAAGCATGTCACAAGTGAAGAGATAAGAATAGTTATAAAAGAGCTAAAAAATTAATTCTGTGCTGGCATTGATGGCATCCCTGATGCAATTTTAAAGAAATGTGCAGAAAATATAATAAATCCACTTACGCATTTAATTAACAGTTCAATTCTCTCAGGAACTTACCCGGATATTTTGAAGTTATCAAAAGTAATTCCAGTGCACAAAAACGGTTTAAAAGATGAATTAGATAACTATCGTCCTATTTCCTTACCAACTGGTATTGCAAAAATTGTGGAAAAAATATTATGTATAAGAGACTGACAAGTTTCATAATAAAATATATATATTATCAAACTCACAACATGGATTCAGAACGGAAAAATCTACACAGACAGCAATTTACGAATGTAGTAATTGTATACTGAAATTAATTGACAATAAGGAACATGTAACTGGCCTATTCTTGGATTTATCGAAAGCATTTGATGTTGTAGACCATAAAATCCTCCTTACCAAACTAAATCAATATGGTATTAGAGGTCTACCTAATAAATGGATAGAGTCTTACTTAACAAGGCGTAAACAAATAGTAAGCTTGAGACACAAGGATGATGGAACCAAATTACTTAATGAAACATTGTCCAATGAGGGAATTATTAAATTTGGAGTACCCCAGGGATCGGTTTTGGGCCCACTACTCTTCCTTCTACATATCAATGAGATAACACAGAACGTTCATTCACATAAGGAAATTTTGTTTGCGGACGATGCAACACTCGTAATAAAAGGTGAAACTAAACAGGTCGTACAGCAGTCTGCTGACTCCGTTACAGGAGAGTTAACCAAATGGTCAC
The DNA here is from genome assembly GCA_946902985.2 of Meconema thalassinum. Lineage (NCBI taxonomy): Eukaryota > Metazoa > Arthropoda > Insecta > Orthoptera > Tettigoniidae > Meconema > Meconema thalassinum. The sequence continues at coordinate 1,666,533 of CAMPQE020000024.1, forward strand.
AAGATAATCGCCTCATAATCAAGTATAAAAAACAGTATTTCTAAATTTCCACACTATACAGAATAGGAATCCTGCGAATCCCAATATAACATTAAAGGATCATCAAATAGAAAATAAATCAGAAACAAAGTTTTTAGGACTATGGATACAACATGACTTGAAATGGAATAAACATATACAATATCTGAATACTAAACTGAACTCGATGTGCTTTGCGTTACGTATTTTGAAAACCTGCACTAGCATGCACACATTAAGAAATACTTATTTTGCTTATTTCCATTCATACTTAAGATATGGGGTCATATTTTGGGGTATGTCGCCAGATGTACTAAGCACGTTTAGGATACAAAAGAGGGCGATTAGAATTATGGCAAATGTAAACTCTAGAGAATCATGTAGACCTCTGTTTAAAGATTTAAACATTATCCCACTGTCCTGCATACATATCTTTGAAAGTATTATGTTTTTTAAAAAGAATTTAATGAATAAAGATGTTTTTCTTAAAACAAACAATGCAGTTCATAGGCATAACACAAGACAAAATCAAAACATTCATATTTCACACACACACACAAGCATATATCAAAAAGGAACTTATCACACAGGAGTTAAATTATACAATAAACTACCCCAGTATATAAAACTTGCCCCAAAAATAAAAACCTTTGATAGAATGTTGAAAGCTTATCTGCAGTGCCATTGTTTTTACTCTGTAGTTGAATATCTTAGCGTATAGGAGCGATGAAATCTATAATTATATTTTACTTTTCTATTTTAATTGTAATACCTAGCTGTAAGTTGTTGTATTTATAGAATCAAGTTTTCATAATATGATAATAGAGAGAGATGTAAATAGTTGTGCAATAAGATTGTATCTATTAAGATTTGCTATTTTAATAAGTTAAATAGTTATAATATTAATAATATATACCTGTTAGTTCTTTTATTTTATAGATGTAAATTCTGACGTGTCCTATATCAAAAATGTATTGAATGCATGTATTTGATCAAATGGAATTAATAAAAATCTATCTATCTATCTATAGGACCTTCAGTAACCTGGTGAGCACAAATCCAACATGGCGGCGACGCGAAGTATAAATATTTAAATGGACGTTTCTCGCGAATTAACTATCCAAGTGCAGTGAAACGTCGCACGTTAAATGCTTATACAATTGTTAATCCACTGGCATCTAATTTATTTCAATTGTTTGCATAATCACAAGATGGCAGCTTTGCGAAATTTTAAAATCTCGTTTTTACTTCTTGTGTTCTAATCATGCGATTGAAGTTTGAATACCACACGTAAACAATAATCTTATTGTAATAATACAAAAATAAAAATCCAACCTGGCGACCATCTGAAATATTTAGACGATTCTCAATATCTACGAATCTATCACAACCTTCAAACTGAAATGTTGTATGTTGATAGAGGATATATGAAAATAGGCTGTATAGTTCTTCACGGAACTACTTGTTTTTCTTCACGTCAGTGCCGAAATTTTTGGTCCATGTGAAGAACTTTGAAAGGCCCTTCAGAGCCCATGTTATACTGCCACAGGAGCAAAGCAAGCTGCTCTGATGTTAAGGTCGGCAATGAAGGCTCTTCGAACGACAGAGGAATTTCATCGGATTTACAAGGAAAGCTACGTTTATGCTACGGAGATAGTGGAACTTGACTGCTCTTCTTTACCAAACCCAAACCAACAAGTTTCCGAAAACCACGCCACATCCGAACCTGACGAAGAGGAGGAAGGAGCCGAGGAAAAGCAAAAAAAGAAGCAGAAGCAGAGCAAGAAGCCCAAGCCTGAAAAAAAAACTTCCCAAAAAAGGCAGAGGAAAATTCCGAAGCGTTTAGAACTAACGAGCAATCCAGCTCCTCCAGCAAAGCTCACAGATCAAGAGGAGCTTAGAAAAGATTACTTCTCTATTCTGGACCTCCTTTTGAATGAAGTAGAAGAAAGATTTAACCAGATGGTTTTGACACGTTGGCGAGAATTGAAAATATTCTGATTCAGGCATACCAGGACATCGTTCCATCTGAGCAGGTTCTGAAGGAAACGCTGGGTCCACATCAGGACGATTTTGATCTCGATCAGATTCGTACACAGCTAAAATTGTTGATAAGTCTGCGGGGAAGCCACAGAAGTGTTAAGCAGAAGAATGATTTGGCTACATCTACTAAAGATCTTTTCAACGAAGTAGTTTACTCATGACTGTTCCAGCATCTGCTGCTTCTCCAGAAAGGAGGTTAAAAAAATATTTGCGCAGCACCATGACTCAACAGCGCCTGACTCACGCTTTGCTTCTGCAAGTGCATAAGGACTATACAAGAGCCATAGATCTGCAGGGTATTTTGCGCGAGTTTATTTCGCGTAAGACTGAACGAGGGCAAGTGTTTGGGAAGGTTTAGCGTTAGCTAGCCACAAAGCAAACTTATGTAAATATTATCCTGTTTTTTTTTGTGCTGTGTGTTTTAAGTTTAATTTTTCTGACGTTGTTGTTGGTCGTTATGTTACAAAGTCGCTTGTTGAGGCCACTGTTCATTTTTGTTTTTATTCAAGGGATGTTGAGTCAACTTGACTGAGTTGTAGGCTAGCATGTGTGGTGTAAAAGAGTTTCTTTTTTACTATTGGCCGAAGGGCCAATACGTCATACGTCTTGAGTTCTATTTAGCAAATAAACTGATTTTTTCTTTTTCCCATTGCATCTTTTAGTGAATTGGTTCATATCCAAAATATTTACGAAATCAAAATAGTTCATTCGTGGATTGCAAATGCGAAGTCACATAAAGAAAATGAGGCTGTGCTTCCGAAGTTAGGCAACCCGCTAAGGCCGAGTAAAAATCCGTTCCGACGCCACCGCGCCTGCCTCACGAATGCACTGCTTGGAGCCTAGGTTCTCTGCTGACAAATCGGTCGTTGGTCAGATATCGATCTTCCACTTGGCACATGCGCAATCGCCTTCTCTACCCACAGACAGACTTGAGCCCCTTTCAAAGAGACTCGCTGGCTGCTCAGTCCAGCGCTGAGAAGCTGGCGTCTTCTTCTTCTTTCTTGTTCGTTTACGGGCGCAACAGTAGCACTATACCCAATTGCTACTAATCCCACTGTGGCTACAGAGAATAATACCAAAAACTTGCCTATGCCAATGGGAAATAGGAATATTTAAATGTGCATATTCCTTGAGAATGAAATGGGTATTCTAAGACTCAAAGTTTCCCCTCCCTTTCGCCACTGTATTTCTGCTAAATTTGAAACTTGTGAGTTTGTGAAGTATTTCCTTCTCTGTGCATTGTTGATGGGGACATAGACCGTTGTCGGAGTGGCATGCGTGAATTTTTGTGTGCTAGTGATGCTAGTCCTTAAGGTATTATCGTCTTCTGATTCTTCATGAATTTTGACTAGTCATCCGATATGCTGAGGATATTGTCCTTGTGACATTCATTTCGCCTGTAATGGTTTGTACTCTCCAAGAGCTTAGGGAAGTGCCGTGTGAACAGTAAAGGAGGAAGTAATCTCAGAGAATCAGAGTTACCTAAGTTTAATCATAGACAAGGTTGTCCGATGGAATTTCTATAGGTAGTAGAGGACCGATTTAAAGATAAACCTACCGACGAGATACCAGATTGGAATCAGGTGTCAGACTTACTAGTCCAGGGTTTTGTAGGAGAAACCAAGATCTCGTTCTCAGTATATCGGAGCGTCTTAGCAACCTAAAATATTTCGAAATTAAAATCTCTGACAATTTTTGGAATGAGAAAATTCCAAGTCAGCAGAGTGAGAAAGTGATCTTTGAGCGGTACAATAGTAAAAATGGTGTTAGTATGGCAGTTTGACGGCTTTTGCTAAGACATTCCCCATATCGTATTCAGGAGATAACAACTATTGCAAGAGTTAGAGAATTAATTAGAAAGTTTCGACTCGCTGCAGAGTTTCAATGAAAGGCAACTATAGAGGACGCCGAGTGCTGGGTCAATGGAGTCAAAACTACTCTAATAATCAAAGTAATAATAATCAAGCTCAATACAATAATTTAGCCATGGTCGTTACGGCATGAATGCTGCCAGTCGCTCACATCCGGAAGGCCGTCAACCTTGAAGATGGTCTTCTGTGGTTTCCCATCTTCCTTCCAGGCAAATGCCGGGGTTGGTCCCTAACTATAGGCCACAGCCGCTACCTTCCAAATCCTCGTGCTTACATTCAAACTTTCCTCCCCAGACAACACTCCCCACGTAACGGTACGTGTAGCTCAACCAGTGGGTGTCCGCTTAGAAGTAGCTACAAATTGGCGAGCCGAACATGTCCTTGGACACTCCCGGCACTAAAAGCCATACGCTAAAAAAAATTACAACTAACACCATCAAAATCAAAGACAGGGATTTTAACCAGAATCATCGTCAGCTTGCTACGGTGGGTGAGTGGTTGTCGTGTTGGTCTACCAACCCCAAGATTGCAGGTTCACTCCTGGTCATGGTAACTGATGATTGAAAGGCGACAAAAATCACGGCACGCATGTCATACGTTGTTGCCATGTTAAAGATCACATTTAAATTCAATAGGCCGTGTTCATAATGGCAAAATAAATCTCGAGATTTTCCGGCAACACAAAAGTTCCACCTTTCTCCACTAGAAAGCGCTATAGTGTCAAGGAGCTTGGATATCTAACCTCCTTGACTTTCATAGCGCTCGAAGGAACAACAAAAATTTGAAAGGCAAACTGCCCCCTGGGTGACAAATAACACAGCTTGCACCCGGCATCCGAGACCATACGATGTTATTATTATTTCATCATCATCAAGGATTCTCCACTCCAGCAGGCCGGGTGTGGGAATGCACTAGCCCCTTCCATAGCTGTCTGTCCTGCCACCACTGTCCCCTATTCTCCACTCCAGCAGGCCGGGTGTGGGAATGCACTAGCCCCTTCCATAGCTGTCTGTCCTGCCACCACTGTCCCCTATTCTCCACGCCAGCAGGCCGGGTGTGGGAATGCACTAGCCCCTTCCATAGCTGTCTGTCCTGCCGCCACTGTCCCCCATTCTCCACTACAGCAGGCCGGGTGTGGGAATGCACAAGCCCCTTCCATAGCTGTCTGTCCTGCCACCACTGTCCCCATTCTCTACTCCAGCAGGCCGGGTGTGGGAATGCACTAGCCCCTTCCATAGCTGTCTGCCCTGCCGCCACTGTCCCCCATTCTCCACTCCAGCAGGCCGGGTGTGGGAATGCACATGCCCCTTCCATAGCTGTCTGTCCTGCCACCACTGTCCCCTATTCTCCACTCCAGCAGGCCGGGTGTGGGAATGCACAAGCCCCTTCCATAGCTGTCTGTCCTGCCACCACTGTCCCCATTCTCTACTCCAGCAGGCCGGGTGTGGGAATGCACTAGCCCCTTCCATAGCTGTCTGCCCTGCCGCCACTGTCCCCCATTCTCCACTCCAGCAGGCCGGGTGTCGGAATGCACTAGCCCCTTCCATAGCTGTCTGTCCTGCCACCACTGTCCCCTATTCTCCACTCCAGCAGGCCGGGTGTGGGAATGCACAAGCCCCTTCCATAGCTGTCTGTCCTGCCACCACTGTCCCCATTCTCTACTCCAGCAGGCCGGGTGTGGGAATGCACTAGCCCCTTCCATAGCTGTCTGCCCTGCCACCACTGTCCCCCATTGTCCACTCCAGCAGGCCGGGTGTGGGAATGCACTAGCCCCTTCCATAGCTGTCTGTCCTGCCACAACTGTCCCCATTCTCCACTCCAGCAGGCCGGGTGTGGGAATGCACAAGCCCCATCCATAGCTGTCTGCCCTGCCACCACTGTCCCCATTCTCTACTCCAGCAGGCCGGGTGTGGGAATGCACAAGCCCCATCCATAGCTGTCTGTCCTGCCACCACTGTCCCCATTCTCCACTCCAGCAGGCCGGGTGTGGGAATGCACAAGCCCCATCCATAGCTGTCTGCCCTGCCACCACTGTCCCCATTCTCTACTCCAGCAGGCCGGGTGTGGGAATGCACTAGCCCCTTCCATAGCTGTCTGCCCTGCCACCACTGTCCCCATTCTTCACCCCAGCAGGCCCGGTGTGGGAATGCACTAGCCCCTTCCATAGCTGTCTGTCCTGCCGCCACTGTCCCCCATTCTCTACTCCAGCAGGCCGGGTGTGGGAATGCACAAGCCCCTTCCATAGCTGTCTGCCCTGCCACCACTGTCCCCATTCTCTACTCCAGCAGGCCGGGTGTGGGAATGCACTAGCCCCTTCCATAGCTGTCTGCCCTGCCACCACTGTCCCCCATTCTCCACTCCAGCAGGCCGGGTGTGGGAATGCACATGCCCCTTCCATAGCTGTCTGTCCTGCCACCACTGTCCCCCATTCTCCACTCCAGCAGGCCGGGTGTGGGAATGCACAAGCCCCTTCCATAGCTGTCTGTCCTGCCACCACTGTCCCCATTCTCTACTCCAGCAGGCCGGGTGTGGGAATGCACAAGCCCCTTCCATAGCTGTCTGCCCTGCCACCACTGTCCCCATTCTCTACTCCAGCAGGCCGGGTGTGGGAATGCACTAGCCCCTTCCATAGCTGTCTGCCCTGCCACCACTGTCTCCCATTCTCCACTCCAGCAGGCCGGGTGTGGGAATGCACATGCCCCTTCCATAGCTGTCTGTCCTGCCACCACTGTCCCCATTCTCTACTCCAGCAGGCCGGGTGTGGGAATGCACAAGCCCCTTCCATAGCTGTCTGCCCTGCCACCACTGTCCCCCATTCTCCACTCCAGCAGGCCGGGTGTGGGAATGCACAAGCCCCATCCATAGCTGTCTGTCCTGCCACCATTGTCCCTATTCTCCACTCCAGCAGGCCGGGTGTGGTAATGCACGAGCCCCTTCCATAGCTGTCTGTCCTGCCACCATTGTCCCTATTCTCCACTCCAGCAGGCCGGGTGTGGGAATGCACATGTCCCTTCCATAGCTGTCTGTCCTGCCACCACTGTCCCCATTCTCCACTCCAGCAGGCTGGGTGTGGGAATGCACAAGCCCCTTCCATAGCTGTCTGTCCTGCCACCATTGTCCCTATTCTCCACTCCAGCAGGCCGGGTGTGGGAAAGCACATTTCCCTTCCATAGCTGTCTGCCCTGCCACCACTGTCCCCCATTCTCCACTCCAGCAGGCCGGGTGTGGGAATGCACTAGCCCCTTCCATAGCTGTCTGTCCTGCCACCATTGTCCCTATTCTCCACTCCAGCAGGCCGGGTGTGGTAATGCACGAGCCACTTCCATAGCTGTCTGTCCTGCCACCACTGTCCCCCATTCTCCACTCCAGCAGGCCGGGTGTGGGAATGCACAAGCCCCATCCATAGCTGTCTGTCCTGCCACCATTGTCCCTATTCTCCACTCCAGCAGGCCGGGTGTGGGAATGCACATGTCCCTTCCATAGCTGTCTGTCCTGCCGCCACTGTCCCTATTCTCCACTCCAGCAGGCCGTGTGTGGGAATACACAAGCCCCTTCCATAGCTGTCTGTCCTGCCGCCACTGTCCCCCATTCTCCACTCCAGCAGGCCTGGTGTGAGAATGCACAAGCCCCTTCCATAGCTGTCTGCCCTGCCACCACTGTCCCTATACTCCACTCCAGCAGGCCCGGTGTGGGAATGCACTAGTCCCTTCCATAGCTGTCTGTCCTGCCGCCATTGTCCCCCATTCTCCACTCCAGCAGGCTGGGTGTGGGAATGCACAAGCCCCTTCCATAGCTGTCTGTCCTGCCGCCACTGTCCCCCATTCTCCACTCCAGCAGGCCGGGTGTGGGAATGCACGAGCCCCTTCCATAGCTGTCTGCCCTGCCGCCACTGTCCCCCATTCTCCACTCCAGCATGCCCGGTGTGGGAATGCACAAGCCCCTTCCATAGCTGTCGGCCCTGCCACCACTGTCCCCATTCCCCACTCCAGCAGGCCGGGTGTGGGAATGCACTAGCCCCTTCCATAGCTGACTGCCCTGCCACCACTGTCCCACATTCTCCACTCCAGCAGGCCGGGTGTGGGAATGAACTAGCCCCTTCCATAGCTGTCTGCCCTGCCACCACTGTCCCCATTCTCCACTACAGCAGGCCGGGTGTGGGAATGCACAAGCCCCTTCCATAGCTGTCTGTCCTGCCACCACTGTCCCCCATTCTCCACTCCAGCAGGCCGGGTGTGGGAATGCACAAGCCCCTTCCATAGCTGTCTGTCCTGCCACCATTGTCCCTATTCTCCACTCCAGCAGGCCGGGTGTGGGAATGCACAAGCCCCTTCCATAGCTGTCTGCCCTGCCGCCATTGTCCCCCATTCTCCACTCCAGCAGGCCGGGTGTGGGAATGCACTAGCCCCTTCCATAGCTGACTGCCCTGCCACCACTGTCCCCCATTCTCCACTCCAGCAGGCCGGGTGTGGGAATGAACTAGCCCCTTCCATAGCTGTCTGCCCTGCCACCACTGTCCCCATTCTCCACTACAGCAGGCCGGGTGTGGGAATGCACAAGCCCCTTCCATAGCTGTCTGTCCTGCCACCACTGTCCCCCATTCTCCACTCCAGCAGGCCGGGTGTGGGTATGCACAAGCCCCTTCCATAGCTGTCTGCCCTGCCGCCATTGTCCCCCATTCTCCACTCCAGCAGGCCGGGTGTGGGAATGCACTAGCCCCTTCCATAGCTGTCTGCCCTGCCACCACTGTCCCCATTCTCCACTCCAGCAGGCTGGGTGTGGGAATGCACAAGCCCCTTCCATAGCTGTCTGTCCTGCCGCCACTGTTCCCCATTCTCCACTCCAGCAGGCCTGGTGTGAGAATGCACAAGCCCCTTCCATAGCTGTCTGCCCTGCCACCACTGTCCCTATTCTCCACTCCAGCAGGCCCGGTGTGGGAATGCACTAGCCCCTTCCATAGCTGTCTGTTCCGCCGCCATTGTCCCCCATTCTCCACTCCAGCAGGCTGGGTGTGGGAATGCACAAGCCCCTTCCATAGCTGTCTGTCCTGCCGCCACTGTCCCCCATTCTCCACTCCAGCAGGCCGGGTGTGGGAATGCACGAGCCCCTTCCATAGCTGTCTGCCCTGCCGCCACTGTCCCCCATTCTCCACTCCAGCAGGCCCGGTGTGGGAATGCACAAGCCCCTTCCATAGCTGTCGGCCCTGCCACCACTGTCCCCCATTCTCCACTCCAGCAGGCCGGGTGTGGGAATGAACTAGCCCCTTCCATAGCTGTCTGCCCTGCCACCACTGTCCCCATTCTCCACTACAGCAGGCCGGGTGTGGGAATGCACAAGCCCCTTCCATAGCTGTCTGTCCTGCCACCACTGTCCCCCATTCTCCACTCCAGCAGGCCGGGTGTGGGAATGCACAAGCCCCTTCCATAGCTGTCTGTCCTGCCACCATTGTCCCTATTCTCCACTCCAGCTGGCCGGGTGTGGGAATGCACAAGCCCCTTCCATAGCTGTCTGCCCTGCCGCCATTGTCCCCCATTCTCCACTCCAGCAGGCCGGGTGTGGGAATGCACTAGCCCCTTCCATAGCTGTCTGCCCTGCCACCACTGTCCCCATTCTCCACTCCAGCAGGCCGGGTGTGGGAATGCACGAGCCCCTTCCATAGCTGTCTGTCCTGCCACCACTGTCCCCATTCTCCACTCCAGCAGGCCGGGTGTGGGATTGCACAAGCCCCTTCCATAGCTGTCTGTCCTGCCACCACTGTCCGCCATTCTCCACTCCAGCAGGCCGGGTGTGGGAATGCACAAGCCCCTTCCATAGCTGTCTGCCCTGCCGCCATTGTCCCCCATTCTCTACTCCAGCAGGCCCGGTGTGGGAATGCACGAGTCCCTTCCATAGCTGTCTGTCCTGCCGCCACTGTCCCCCATTCTCCACTCCAGCAGGCCGGGTGTGGGAATGCACAAGCCCCTTCCATAGCTGTCTGTCCTGCCACCATTGTCCCTATTCTCCACTCCAGCAGGCCGGGTGTGGGAATGCACAAGCCCCTTCCATAACTGTCTGCCCTGCCGCCATTGTCCCCCATTCTCCACTCCAGCAGGCCGGGTGTGGGAATGCACTAGCCCCTTCCATAGCTGTCTGCCCTGCCACCACTGTCCCCATTCTCCACTCCAGAAGGCCGGGTGTGGGAATGCACAAGCCCCTTCCATAGCTGTCTGTCCTGCCACCACTGTCCCCATTCTCCACTCCAGCAGGCCGGGTGTGGGATTGCACAAGCCCCTTCCATAGCTGTCTGTCCTGCCACCACTGTCCCCCATTCTCCACTCCAGCAGGCCGGGTGTGGGAATGCACAAGCCCCTTCCATAGCTGTCTGCCCTGCCGCCATTGTCCCCCATTCTCTACTCCAGCAGGCCCGGTGTGGGAATGCACGAGCCCCTTCCATAGCTGTCTGTCCTGCCGCCACTGTCCCCCATTCTCCACTCCAGCAGGCCGGGTGTGGGAATGCACGAGCCCCTTCCATAGCTGTCTGACCTGCCGCCACTATCCCTATTCTCCACTCCAGCAGGCCCGGTGTGGGAATGCTCGAGCCCCTTCCATAGCTGTCTGTCCTGCCACCACTGTCCCCCATTGTCCACTCCAGCAGGCCCGGTGTGGGAATGCACAAGCCCTTTCCATAGCTGTCTGTCCTGCCACCACTGTCCCCCATTCTTCACTCCAGCAGGCCGGGTGTGTGAATGCACTAGCCCCTTCCATAGCTGTCTGCCCTGCCACCACTGTCCCTATTCTTCACTCCAGCAGGCCGGGTGTGGGAATGCACTAGCCCCTTCCATAGCTGTCTGCCCTGCCACCACTGTCGTTATTCTCCACTCCAGCAGGCCGGGTTTGGGAATGCACTACCCCCTTCCATAGCTGTCTGCCCTGCCGCCACTGTCCCCATTCTCCACTCCAGCAGGCCGGGTGTGGGAATGCACTAGCCTCTTCCATAGCTGTCTGCCTTGCCGCCACTGTGCTCTATTCTCCACTCCAGCAGACCGGGTGTGGGAATGCACAAGCCCCTTCCATAGCTGTCTGTCCTGCCACCACTGTCCCCCATTCTCCACTCCAGCAGGCCGGGTGTGGGAATGCACAAGCCCCTTCCATAGCTGTCTGCCCTGCCGCCATTGCCCCCATTCTCTACTCCAGCAGGCCCGGTGTGGGAATGCACGAGCCCCTTCCATAGCTGTCTGTCCTGCCGCCACTGTCCCCCATTCTCCACTCCAGCAGGCCGGGTGTGGGAATGCACAAGCCCCTTCCATAGCTGTGTGCCCTGCCGCCATTGTCCCCCATTCTCCACTCCAGCAGGCCGGGTGTGGGAATGCACTAGCCCCTTCCATAGCTGTCTGCCCTGCCACCACTGTCCCCATTCTCCACTCCAGAAGGCCGGGTGTGGGAATGCACAAGCCCCTTCCATAGCTGTCTGTCCTGCCACCACTGTCCCCATTCTCCACTCCAGCAGGCCGGGTGTGGGATTGCACAAGCCCCTTCCATAGCTGTCTGTCCTGCCACCACTGTCCCCCATTCTCCACTCCAGCAGGCCGGGTGTGGGAATGCACAAGCCCCTTCCATAGCTGTCTGCCCTGCCGCCATTGTCCCCCATTCTCTACTCCAGCAGGCCCGGTGTGGGAATGCACGAGCCCCTTCCATAGCTGTCTGTCCTGCCGCCACTGTCCCCCATTCTCCACTCCAGCAGGCCGGGTGTGGGAATGCACGAGCCCCTTCCATAGCTGTCTGACCTGCCGCCACTATCCCTATTCTCCACTCCAGCAGGCCCGGTGTGGGAATGCTCGAGCCCCTTCCATAGCTGTCTGTCCTGCCACCACTGTCCCCCATTGTCCACTCCAGCAGGCCCGGTGTGGGAATGCACAAGCCCTTTCCATAGCTGTCTGTCCTGCCACCACTGTCCCCCATTCTTCACTCCAGCAGGCCGGGTGTGTGAATGCACTAGCCCCTTCCATAGCTGTCTGCCCTGCCACCACTGTCCCTATTCTTCACTCCAGCAGGCCGGGTGTGGGAATGCACTAGCCCCTTCCATAGCTGTCTGCCCTGCCACCACTGTCGTTATTCTCCACTCCAGCAGGCCGGGTGTGGGAATGCACTACCCCCTTCCATAGCTGTCTGCCCTGCCGCCACTGTCCCCATTCTCCACTCCAGCAGGCCGGGTGTGGGAATGCACTAGCCTCTTCAATAGCTGTCTGCCTTGCCGCCACTGTGCTCTATTCTCCACTCCAGCAGGCCGGGTGTGGGAATGCACAAGCCCCTTCCATAGCTGTCTGTCCTGCCACCACTGTCCCCCATTCTCCACTCCAGCAGGCCGGGTGTGGGAATGCACAAGCCCCTTCCATAGCTGTCTGCCCTGCCGCCATTGCCCCCATTCTCTACTCCAGCAGGCCCGGTGTGGGAATGCACGAGCCCCTTCCATAGCTGTCTGTCCTGCCGCCACTGTCCCCCATTCTCCACTCCAGCAGGCCGGGTGTGGGAATGCACGAGCCCCTTCCATAGCTGTCTGTCCTGCCACCACTGTCCCCCATTCTTCGTTTGACCATCTTGCAGATCCTTCTGATCTGTTCATCAATGAGAGGAATATTAAGGTCACGTCTAATTTCCGAGTTTCTTTTGACGGACCTTTTGACCTGAAGGAACTTTCGGAGAGTTTTATTTTGGAATGTTTGCATCTTGTCAATATGCATTTTAGATATGTGGCCCCAGGCCTCACAGCCATACAGCAGGATAGGACGGACTAGAGCAAGATATAATTGCTTCTTAATAAATGAGCTCAAATATTTATTACTAGTGAGAGCAAAAATAACCTTTTTCCTAGCTGCTGCAAGCTGTAAGACTCGGGCCACATGCAATCGAAAAGTAACGGATTTGTCTAGCAGTATGCCAAGGTACTTGACACTGCTAGACGAAGGAAGGAGGGTGTGATGCAAACTGAGTTGGCCAAACTGGGGGCGACGGAGAGTAAAGAGAATGGCGTGAGGTTTTTTTTTCGCCAATCATTTTTATTAAGAACACACCAACGCCAGAGCTGAGAAATCCAGCGTTGCATAGCTTTGATGGCATCGCATTTCTTATGCTTGGAGGTATAAATTGCAATGTCATCAGCAAACATCTGCAGTTCTACTCTCTTCGCAGTGGGGAGATCATTTACATATAGGCTAAACAGCGTTGGCGAGAGGACTCCACCTTGAGGTACACCAGCGCGCAAGGTACGAACCGTGGACCTCTCGCCATCGCAGGTAGCATAAAAAGATCTGTTCCTTAAGTATGAATAGATAATCTTAATGAGGTAGTTTGGCAGGGATGAAGTATGTATGAGCTTGATGATAAGATTATCTATCCATACAGTGTCAAAAGCTTTCTCTATATCAAAAAACACTGCAGGAACAGTTCTCTTAAGATGGAATGATCTCGTGGCATACGCGACCAATCGCAGCACGGCTAGCGGTGCACTGCACTTGCCTCGAAAGCCGAACTGTTCAGGCCGCAGTATGTCATTTACCTCGAGGCAAGCATTAATTCGCCGGAGAATAAGTCTCTCGAATAATTTCGAAATATGGGATAACAGGCTGATGGGGCGATAATGTTGTGGAAAAAGCGTATTTTTCCCAGGCTTGGGTATAAGACAGACTTTAGCTGTCTTCCAGGCCTGGGGAAAATAGCCAAGAGGCAAACAGGCATTAAATATATTTGCTAAGAAAATATAAGCTCGAAAGGGGAGGGATTTCAATTCTTTATTGCCAATCCTGTCATCACCAGGAGAACTTTTCTCTGACTGGGGCTTGCCAACTCTCCTAACCTCCGCAGGTGAGATAGGATCAATTGTCGGTGGGTCTTGGGTCTTCCAGTGGAGCCTGAAGTGGTTGGCCTGGTGCTTAATGTCATTTGAGTATGCGTCAGTATCGTGTTCATCGTCACTAATGTCCTGAATATCGCATTGACTCTCAAAGGAGTCTGCGAAGGCCTCAGCTTTCTCAAGGGGAGAGAATACTAGCCCTCGGCGACCGTGAAGCGCTCGCTTAATAAGAGGAGGGCACTTCAGAGAACGAGCTATTCTCCAATAGTCATTTTCTGAAGTATTTTCAAAGAGCTTTTTGCACAGTTCCTCCCATCGTTCTATCTTACGTTCCAGCAAACGATCGCGAATGACCAGTGCTAGTTCCTTGCATTCAGCACGGTCGGCAGGATCTCGAAATCTTTGCCAACGCTTGCGGAAACGATTTTTAATTATTATAAGGTCCTTAATTATGTCAGGGATGCTCGGATCGGAGCTACAGGGGGCATTACACTGACTGCCAGTGCTTGAGTGGGTCATAACCTCGAAGCCCTGGCGAGGAGGACCAAGCAGAGCGGGGCTGGTGCGCTGTGATTGGCTTACAGCTCCAGTCTCGCTCTGAGATGTGTTTGAATTGTTTGTGTTGTTCGCATGTCGAATTATGTACTATCGCGTGCATAAATAACGGGCCACCTTGCCGAGCGGGAGTTGAGTTTTCGATCTATCAGGTTGCTATAACTTGGTGTGTGCTCGGGAGGGGAATGCTCAGAGCCGTGCGTACTGTGTTTTGGACAGTTCAAAACCCTACTCCTCCTCACCCTCCTCACAAGATGGCGGCAGCCCGATATCTCTCGAACGCATGGTGGGATTTTGACAAATGAGGTGTCATTGAACTCGGGCTAACACCCCCTTTCCAATGGACAACATATTTCAACCCCTAAAATAAAACCTACCCCTACTAGGGGGTGTAATTGTAATTTTTTAGAGAATCTCTCTTGCCAATTGCAACATGAGAGATTTTGAATGCTAATATGGAATGAATCGTTGTTCTACACAAGAGACATGTGTGCGGTGGAAAGCCACTATGAATTAGCATGCCCACTCATGGCTTTTGTAAGAGGGTGGGGGAGCGGATCCCTGTGGATGGGTTATTGTTGACGGGTCGTTGTTGGCGGGGTCATTGTTGCTGGGTCCTTGTGGACGAGTCCTTGTGGACAAGTCCTTGTTGACAGGTCCTTGTGGACAGGTCCTTGTTGACAGGTCCTTGTGGACGAGTTCTTGTGGATGAGTCCTTGTTGATGAGTCTCTTAGGACTTATCCCTTTAGACCGGTCCCTTTGGACTGGTCCCTATGGACTGGCCCATGGTCTCTAATGCTATGATGAAATTAAACGTTGTTCCACATGAAACGCAAGCGAAGAGCCGATCGCTACTATGAATTAACATGTTTGCTTTTTGTTTTTACGCATTTGCACCTGGGGTTTTTGTAAGAGGGCGGGCTTTTTGAATACAGATTTATAGATGAGTTATTTTTTTAAAATTAACCAAAAGATCCAAAACTAATAGGTCATTAGCTTTTAATATCTCATGAATCAATAAGGCTAGGGACTTGTATGAGAGGTCCTTGGACTTGGGGTGACATTCTGTTTCTTAATGTATTATTCGTTTTTGTCAAAAGGGCCTAACTGCACTTTTGTTAATATCTCTCTAACTAATTATCAGAGAGGGACAAGCGAGGTGTCATGGGACTCAAGATGGTCAACCCTTTTCCATGACCAACGAATTTACCCAAAAGACCTAAAACAGCAAGGTCATTGACCTATGATTTTATAAACTAATAATCGGAGAGGGTCAAGTGAGGTGTCATAGGACTTAGAATGGTTATCCCTTCCCCATGACCAATGAAGTTACTCTAAAAATCCAAAACAGCAAGGCCAATGACCTGATTTTTTATAAACTAATATGGGGTCGATAACCTAGATGTTAGACCCTTTAAAACATCAATTATCATTATTATTATTATTATTATTATAAACTAATAATTGGATATCATCATGTGAGGTTTCATAGGACTTAGAATGGTCAACCTTTTCCCATAGCCAATGAATTTACCCAAAATACCCAATATATCAAGGTCATCGACACGAGATTTTATAAACTAATAATTGGATACGAACATGTGAGATGTTTACCATGTATGATGAAACATAGCTTGGTAGAGAAAGAATTAGTGTAGGCTACATGTATGGTGACTGACAAGTCTTTTACCATTGGAACTTGTTTTCAGATCAAACTGCAGTACAGAGAGAGTATAGGTTGCAGTTATGGGTTAATAAATGACAAACGGTGTACACAAACTCTGATTTATCGATTCAAGAATTAAGAGTAGACTACCTTTAATTGATTGGTTAAAGAGGATAGCTAAAACACAAAATAGTGATTACATTGTACTAAACCGAACCAAACCTAACCGAAAACAAGCCAAGGGTTTAAGTGTAAAACTTATGGGTAAATGTGGTCATTGGTAATATCAAAAAGGAAAGGGATAACGCTCTACCTATAGAGGGTAAGGTTTTTAAATGTATTTTTTTTGAAATTTTGACAAGGGGCCTAACTATACTTTTGTTGATATTTCCTGAACCCATGATGGGATTTTGACCTGTGAGGTGTCGTTGGACTTGGGCAGACACTCTCTTTTTGAATGTATTTTTGACATTTTAACAAAGGGCCTAACTATACTTTTGTTAATATCTCGCGAACCAATAAGGCTAGGGACTTGTATGTGTGGTCCTAGCACTCGGGGTGACGCTCTGTTTTTGAATATATATTTAATGTTTGTCAAAAAGGCCTAACTGCACTGTTGTTAATATCTCGATAACTAATAATGGGAGAGAGTCAAGTTAGGTGTTATAATACTTAGGATGGCCAACCCTTTCCCATGACCAACGAATTTACCCCAAATATTCAAACCAACAGGGTCACTGACCTGAGATTATATAAACTAATCATCGGATATCGACATGTAAGGTGTCATTAGACTTATAATGGTCAACCCTTTCCCATGGCCAATAAATTTACCTAAAATATCCAAAACATTAAGGTCATTGACCTGAGATTTTATAAATAAATAATTGGATACGGACATGTGAGATGTTTACCGTGAGTGATGAAACATAGCTATGTAGAGAAAGAATTAGTGTAGGCTACATGTATGGAGACTGACAAGTCTTTCACTAATGGAACTTGTTTTCAGATCAGACTGTAGTAAGAGAGAGTATAGGTTGCAGGCATGGGTTAATAAATGACAAACGTTGTACACAAAATCTGATTTATTGATTCAAGAATTAAGAGTAGACTATCTTTAATTGATTGGTTAAAGAGGATAGCTAAAGAAACAAAATAGTGACTACATTGAACTAAACTGAACCAAACTGAATCAAATCCAACCAAACCGAACCAAACCTAATCGAAAACAAGCCAAGGGTTTAAGTGTAAAACTTGTGGGTGAATGTGGTCATTGGTAATGCCAAAAAGGAAAGGGATAACGCTCTACCTATAGAGGGTAAGGTAAAGCTAGAGCATGGTGCTAATCCACACACCCAAGTACATGAACCACACACAACTATCATATGCAGTTTTTATGGGTTGACTGTTAAAACTTGCTCAGTGGTTACTGGGACAAGATGGTCGCTACACACAACAAGCTTTAAATACCTGAGGCTAATAATCTATACACACACTCACACACACTTGTTCTAAACTAAACTGTCTTGCTGGCAGAGCTCACACAGTAGGTAAATGACAGAAATGCTTGGCTAACAGAAATACAATCATTTTCGGTTGTCTAATGTTACCAGCTAAACATTACGTGCTATAGTGGTGAGCACATGTGCCTCTTTCACTGGAGATCTTAACTCGATTTCTAGCTCTAAGGCCTAGAACGAATCAAACTAAGAAAAAAGGGTATGGTGACGCAGTGGTTAAACTGTTAGCCTTTCACTAAGGTAGACTAGGGTTTGATTTTAGGTTAAAATGCATGTCATAAACAAACAAATAAAAGCAGAGATAATGTTTAAAACTGATTACACTTGTCTCTTTTAAATTATTACTTAGATTACAAATACAAACGTGGACTGGGTTGGACATACAGTTAATGCTTCCTATCACATACTAGACTGTAAGAAAGCCAAACAAGCAAAAGGCGTAGGTAGAGCAGTGGTAAAATCGCTATGTGTAGAGAAATACCTAACGGTTTTATGAACTGGCAAATGTATGTCGCATAAACAGTGCAGGATACAATCCAGCAACCATAATTTTTATCTTGTGGACAAGAGAAAACATATATATATAGAGAGAGATATATAGAAAGCTTGTGTATTTGTGGGTAGCATTGGTTGTTTGACCAGAGAAAATACGGTGAGGTAGGGTGGGGAGAGGGAGAATTAGCACTTATATATGAATGGAAAATAGATTTTTTTCAATCGTTTTGTTTTTCAAATGCAGTGGTAGATAGTCGTTATTTTGTAAAACATTCTTACTTGCAGTAGTAATAAGCCTCTATGGTTCCGCTAACACATAGATAGACTGTATTATTGCCATGGTCAAGCACTCACATTAAGGTCATTTAAAAAATCATAAAATGAAAAATAAAAAATCTTGTTTTGGAAATATCGTTTTTCAACATACACAAAATAAATATATAAAAAATTTGTAAACAGCAAAATGGAAAATCCATGTTTCCATATAGATAAAATTTAAAAACCTTAAACGGACATTTGAGAAAATATATGCAAATGGTAAATTGACAAATGAGTAAATATGAAAATGGAAAAATCCATGTTTCCATATCATGAAATTGAAAAACATCAAACTGTCATTTTAAAAAATGCAAATGGAAAATTGACAAATTGCAATGTGTGAAATGTGAAATTGAACAAATGACTATCATTATTAAAAAAAGACCATGGTGCTCTATGGTTGTGGTGTGAATCAAACCCTCTCTACTTATTTGGACCACCCGAGACTGAGTAGACTAGTTTTAGTTGCCATATCACTTTTAAAAGTTTGTGTTAAATCTAGGAATTGAACCCAAGAGCTTGTAGGGGAGATCCAAGGTTATAATATGATAAACAGATAGCCTTGAATGTAGGGTGTGGTAGTTATATAGAGATGAGACGTTTGGCTCGGGGCAGGGAGGCATGGAGATCTGCATCAAACCAGTCAAAAGACTGATGACTCAAACAACAACATGTAGAGCTCACCAAAATAATGTTGTGTAACGGTAAATGTTAGTCAACGAATAGTAATGCATTACTAAAACCCATGACACGATACCTAAGAGCTTTTCTAAAATTATT
This sequence comes from Meconema thalassinum, assembly GCA_946902985.2. NCBI lineage: Eukaryota > Metazoa > Arthropoda > Insecta > Orthoptera > Tettigoniidae > Meconema > Meconema thalassinum. Next base: position 1,685,623 of record CAMPQE020000024.1, read on the forward strand.
TTAAAATGCCTTTAACCCTATATTAAACACCCAGTTCACAAGACTCATAACTGCAATGTTATGGTCAAACAAAACAAAATCTATATTTCAAAACAAACAAGTGGTTTAGTCAATGTATACTGGAAAAAGTTTTATAAACACTCAAGTCCACAAAAATAATTAAATTAGTAACTGTCAGGTTGACCGAGTGGTTATGGTGTTTGACTTAAGTTCAAATTTTCTGTACAAGATAGCAAGGGTTCGAATCCCTTACCTGATATAACTATTGCCTCAACATGGCTTGACCACACTGTATTATTGTGCACTCGGTACACAAACCATAGATAGAGTGTATTGTTTAAGGTCACTCTCTTTGCGAACATAGTCAGAAACTGTTGATGGTTAACAATTGCATTAATAGTGGGACATAGGGATAGCGATTAAGAAAAACAGACAATACCCATACACTTTATTTATTTATTTAATGTAAGTACTTGTACAATAGTTATATACAAACTACAACTCTCTTTTGTCTATTACTATCTAGTCCTTTTCGATCCACTTGCATATCAAGGCAGATGACTTTGTAGTTCAGCCTCTTAAAACGTCAAAAACACTACCTCTTGCATAGTCTGTGATGTTGATGACTCTTGAGGCGTGGAAGATGGATACAACATAACTTTTACAACAGGCGTTAAACGTTGCTCAACAAACAATGCACTATTTTGAGTAGCAACATCTTTCTCTTGTACTAACTTATTAGCATTCTGATGCTTTTTGCCAACACCATCAGTGTTTTGTCTGGAGCACTACATTGATGATCACTCACACTTAAAACCACACCATTTCTACTTTTCATATTGCCTCGACATCTTGTTGACCTCTGTTTTGAGCATCGCCAGAATATTATTCCTTTTACATTTTGTCGTCTATAGTTATAAGAGTAGCCTTTATAGAGTACACGTTGTTTACCTCGGTTAGTTGTAGTAAGTTCCATAGTAGTAACTAACCTGTTAGTATGATTTGCACACTACAAAGGTTATCTCTGTTCTGGTAATAGAATTATTTAGCGTTGGCTTTTATATTTAATATGTACAGTTTAAAGTGATAGAAAAGTAGTAGAAACGTGTTAGCAAAGTGGTAGACAAGTGGTAGACATTTGGTAACATAGTGGTAGAAAAGTGGTAGAAAAGTGGTAGAAAAGTGGCAGAAAAGTAGTAGAAAGGTGGTAGCAAAGTGGTAGAAAATATTACATGTATTGTTAAGAAATAGTTTAAGCGGTTACATGGATTCATTACACTATAATTTTAGCATCACGAAGCTCATTTTCTATATCCAAAAAGTTCTTACTCATATTTAGTATGACCAGCCTGTTTACAGGTATGCAAGTACTGAAGCCGCTGGATTAGCTTACTGGGATTGTTCCAGTAAACAAATTTAACAAATGATTTTTTTGGGTGTAAATCATTATCATCATCATCATCATCATGGTTATCATCATCAATATAATTATTATCAATATAATCATCATCACCATTACTATCTAATCCTTTTTGTTCATCTTGCAATGCAACAAGCTTTGGCATAGTTTGTGTTGTCTTTGATAGTGTTAGAGGTTTCTTAGACGTTAACGACTGTCCAAACATGTCTTTTTCAGGAGATAATAAATGCTCCTTAACAAACCAAGCACTATCTTGAGCCACACTATCTTTTCTTGGTCTTGCTTTTTTTACCTTGGTTAGAGTATTTTGTCCATTTAAATGAGTATTATTTTGAGATTTACAATGATGATCGATTGAAATAAGTATGTTGGAGACTTTTGTTTTAATCATTCCTCGACACTTTTTAGATCGTTGTTTCGAACAGCACTAAATAACAGTTCCATTTTTATTAGTTCTTTTTACAATATATGCATATCCTTTATAGTAAGCACGTGGCTTACCACAGCTAGTCGTTGATACTTCCATGTCAACTGTTAAGCATAAACTAATGTCTAGTAAAGTTAACTCGATAATAAAAATGATAGTTTGCAGTATGTGCAGTTTAAAGTAAGAGCAAAAGTGAGAGTCAAATGGTAGAAAAGTGTTAGCAAAGTGGTGGAAGAGTGGTAGCAGTTTATAGTAGTCATGATCTTTTTTACCAGAATGTGATTTTAGTAAATGTAATTTCTAAACCTTAGCAGTGAGTAGTCAGTTAGTCTTGGTTCAGACAAGCGTAAACAGTTCTCCAATGAATCAGAGATCAAGATTTTCATTATGAAACAGTTGTGTAACCAATTAGGTATCGGTACTTGATAGCTTCACACATGAACAAAAATTCCAACATATCTGACATGAATTACATGATTTGAAAGTTGACAAAGAATATCCAATCAACCATTGTAGTTGCAATGTCAAACACAAAGACAAAATCAGCATGAACTTTTAAGTTACAGGAAAATTCTATGAAATAGACTATGCAGGAAATTTGGAAATACACATCAGAAGTTTGCAACACCATCCTTCTAGCCTATATAAATTATCGACATGGAAAGTGTGCACTGCCCCTAACATTAAACCAATTTATCAATAACGCAAGTCAACAATCAAAACATTTTGTGTTGAGTCTATCATTTAATGCATATATTCTGTCTACATTGAACAGTAACAAAAAACACCATTCATAATTAATTAAGTTTGCTTTAATTCTTTATGTAATGTTAATACATATTTAAAGTTTTGGCTGACTGTTCAGGGTGAATCGGCTTTGAACACATAAGAGAGGGAATATTTTAAGACTTAACCTCAGCTCACTTAACATAACCTAAATTTACCTAACCTAACCTTGTCATATAGGTAAGAAACGGGTCAAGCTATGCTTTCGACTACCGAGTTTCAGCTACTTTTCAAGGTTACTCTCCCGAACTTTGCCGGAGACTGCTGATAAACACTTATGTTCCCACGGCGGCGACGCGCAACGACTTACATGACGCTTCCCCCTTTTCATTGATCCCTGTTGATTTGTCCCTTTGGACTGGTCCCTGTTGACTAGCCCCTTTGGAAGGGCCCTTTTGAATGGAGTCATTTTTGACGGGTCCCTGTGGACAGGTCCTTTTGGCTGATCCCTTTGGACCGGACCCTTTGACATAATTTGGATAATTGCATGGGCCAGTCCATAGGTACCAGTCCAAAACAATAACAAAAAAATAATTAATTTAGAGCATTGTAGGTGGATACATACGACTAAGTCAACAGAACTACGACTCCAGAAGTTCATGATGGCGGCTGGGCGTATTCCCAGGATTTAAATATATTTAATGCACAATATAATAACAAATTGAAGTATTGTATTGGAGGAGAACCGTACAAATATTACACTGGAAATACCGCGCAGGGGCCATCTTGAATTTATATAAAATGAATGTGGCGACTGTGGCGACTCTGCCGTCTGGACGAGGAACGGAATGGTTGTTCCATGAGGGACTTGCCAGCTTGCTTGCTTTTTTATTCTTAGAAGTTCGAATAACATTGCCTCTCAAATCTCCTTTCTTTTCATGGAGTTTGTTCCTGAATGTATAAAATAATGTACGCTAAACAACGATAAGTTTTTTAAAATTTATTTTTTATCGTATGGCCTCGGGTGCCTGGTGCAAACTTTGTTAATTGACACCCAGAGGGTAGCTTGCATGTCGAATTTCGACGTTCCTTTGAACGCTATGAAAGTCAAGGAGGTTAGATATCTAAATTCCTTGACACTACAGCGCTTCCAAGTAGAGAATGGAGGAACTTTGTGTTGGCGGAAAATCCCGAGATTAATTTTGCCATTGAACACGGCCTACTGAATTCAAATGGGTTCTTTATCAACGATAAGTGATTTACCATTAATAAAAAACACATTCGTGACCCCCACGTGATTTGTATTACTTCCGGTAGCAATAAATCGTGCGGATAGAATGCATTACATCATGTCCAACACAGAACAGCAAACATCGGGTATGCCTACATCAAATAATGAACCTGAAAGTGTCTATTAGAATCCCACCAATTTAGCGTAAATAACTTAATGTTTGGCTAGTGCAGATTCAGGGCTAGTTTGCTACTGCTAGCATCACAACAAAGCTTACGAAGTTCGACTATGTTATCGCCTCTTTGGAGCCAGACGTTGCCGAACTTTAAGTGATTTATTAATAAGACCACATTCGAGTACACCATTCGTAAACCTGAAGGCCCGGTTAATAGCCGAATTTGAAGACTCAGAAGGACGGAAAGTGACGAAATTACTCACAGACCTTGAACTAGGGGACAAAATGCCAAGCCAGCTCTTACGGGAAATGCGCGCCCTTGCTGGAACACAAGTCAAGGATGATTCTCTACACACAATCATTCTTCAACGACTCCCAGTTAATTTAAAATTGATACTAGCATCCTGTAACAATACTCTGGACAACCTGTACACATTAAAGATGGATAAAGAGTAAAGAACAGCCTCGAATGTACCTTAAAGGGCAAATGCCTCCTATAAAAGGGGAGCTCTTTTCACGAATGTGGTGATCTAGTCACTTTAGGATTGTGCATGGTAATTCTCTTATTTTGTACTGTTACACTTTGACTTTCTCTCCCAGTTTTCCTAGCGATGCACTTGCCCTATAGTCTGTCCTCCACTCAGTTCTACTTGTTGCTTCTCTCGTCCACTGTGGGCCTGCCTGCGCTCTGTAACCACTTTCACCTCGGTCTTCCTCACTGTCGTTTACCTATCCATGTGTCCCACATTGTAGCTCTGTATGTCCACCTGTCGTCCCGTATCCTCGCAATGTGATCTCCGCATTTCCACTTTTGTCTCATGGCTTTTTCTGCGATATCCGTCGTTGATGACATTTGTGCCAGTTTCTCATTTGATATCCTTGTTACTGCAAGTATCTTACGTATCATACTTTACTTGAAGTGTGTTTATCTGTCTGCACTTAGCTTCCATATAAGAGTGTTGGGAAGACGAATGATTCTAGTGTCTCAAACAGCTCAGCTTCCTGTCCATGAGTATGAATTGTAGTGACCAGAATTGTTTCCACGCAAAGGCAATTCTTCTTTTTATCTCTTTTCCGGTCTTGTCCTTGAATGAGATAAGTTGCCCCAAATATATAAAATTCCTTTACGTATGGTAGTGTTCTTCCTTCCACAGAGACTGGGGTTACTGCACTGTTTGTCATCACCTGTGTCTTTGTGTTATTCATTGACAGGCCTGCTGCTTTGCTTTGGGTGTTGAGTTGATGTAGCATCTTCTGAAGTTCTCCTGGTGACTTTGTGAAGAGTACTACGTCATCCGCGAATCTTAAGTTTGTTAGCCGATTGCCAGATATGCTTATTCCTTGTTTGTTTGTCCACTTAATCTGGACACATTAGCTGATAGAAATTCTGATATTTCAAATCCCTTGCAATTTGTATAGTAATTCAATCTCATCAACCCGTCGTAGACCCTTCTACCCAGCAGATGGGTCGGATTTTCCGCATAGAGTCACAATTGGAGCAACTTACGCTATCTATAAACAGTGTGATTTCCAATCCAAATACAACCCGCTATCGATCGAGATCTCGATCTAGACCTAGATCACCTTATCGTCAATATCTATCAGGTGGTACTTTATGCTGATATCATTTCATTTGGTGAGATTGCAACATTCACCATGTTCCTATATTGCCAATTCTTCCGCTAATTTGGGACATGCTCAGTCCCCACGCTAGAAGCGGCACATTGTGATGTGGGTCAAACCCCACGCTAGAAGCGGCACATTGTGATGTGGGCCAAACTCCACGCTAGAAGCGGCACATTGTGATGTGGGCCAAACCCCACGCTAGAAGCGGCACATTGTGATGTGGGTCAAACCCCACGCTTGAAGCGGCACATTGTGATGTGGGCCAAACCCCACGCTAGAAGCGGCACATTGTGATGTGGGCCAAACCCCACGCTAGAAGCGGCACATTGTGATGTGGGCCAAACCCCACGCTAGAAGCGGCACATTGTGATGTGGGCCAAACCCCACGCTAGAAGCGGCACATTGTGATGTGGGCCAAACCCCACGCTAGAAGCGGCACATTGTGATGTGGGCCAAACTCCACGCTAGAAGCGGCACATTGTGATGTGGGCCAAACCCCACGCTAGAAGCGGCACATTGTGATGTGGGTCAAACCCCACGCTTGAAGCGGCACATTGTGATGTGGGCCAAACCCCACGCTAGAAGCGGCACATTGTGGTGTGGGCCAAACCCCACGCTAGAAGCGGCACATTGTGATGTGGGCCAAACCCCACGCAAGACACGGCACATTGTGATGTGGGCCAAGTCCCACGCAAGACACGGCACATTGTGATGTGGGCCAAACCCCTCGCAAGACACGGAACATTGTGATGTGGGCCAAACCCCACGCAAGACACGACACAAACCTAGCACAATTGCTGAGTTCTAACTCACTGGCCGTGAAAGTCAAAATGCCATCTCTTTGGAAGCCTTCATAGGGAGGTTATGACTGCTTGAGCTCTTAGTTCTCGCAGTAAAGAGGCGCAGGTTCACTTCATAAAAAGGGAGGTAGTGCGCAGTTAACTACTCCTGTGGAGGTCCGAGCGGGGACACCAATCGCCCACTGATGAGCTAGATTGGTGTCCGAGGCGAAACACCACACAAGACCTGGCACAAACCTAGCACAATTGCTGAATTTTAATTCACTGGGCGTGAAAGCCAAAATACCATCTTTTTGGAATCATTCATAGCGAGGTTATGGCTGCTTGGGCTCTTAGTTCTCGTAGTAAAGAGGCGCAGGTTCGCTTCATAAAAAGGGAGGTAGTGCGCAGTTAGCTACTCCTGTGGAGGTCCGGACAGGGACACCAATCGCCCACTGATGAGCTAGATTGGTGTCCGAGGCGAAACACCACACAAGACCTGGCACAAAACTAGAAAAATTGCTGGGTAAGTGGTTTATCATTAATTAAAACCACAAAGAACTATATATTTAAGGGATTCAGTATCTCGAATTAGTAGAACCATATATGGGCTTTTCATGCCAAAGACAAAACAACACCTACGCCATATAATTCAGATGGAGGCTGAGCATAATGTCAAGACTTAAAATCAATAGCTAATGATCCAATTGCCACGAAACCTTGTAGGAAGGGCGAAACAGATAAGATATCGCGCTTCAATTAGTCGTACGATTATCGCACTGTATAGAGCACGCAGTTGAATACTTAAGACATTCATATCGATAGTCAACTATTCACCACAATTACAATGACTAAACGCAGAATATATGTAGGCTCACATAAAAGTCCTTCTCTGCACAAGTTGAAAAACAAAGGATTTCATTAATTCAAGATGGTGCAAGGGCATTCTTTTAATGTTGTGGAAAAAGCGGAATTACAAGCGAGACTTACTCAACAAATGGTTTTATATAGCGTACAACTCTCAACGATTACAAGAACATTCAATTATAATGAGGAAAAAGAGTAACAACTATACCACTATATATTAAGGAGAATGTAGCCTACATATTCATGATAACTTTCTGTTTTATTTCGGATGGTAATCATTGTAATATTAATCCATTTGTTAGTACAGAGAGCACTGGCTGGATGTTAAGTTATTGCTGTTTTAAGGGGTGGCACAGCGAGGTCATCGGCCACATCGTGCAAACGTTTTGTGCGCATAAACTTTGGGATGGTAATTTTTGTGATGTTAATGCATTTTCCTTTGGGACTGCTCAGTCTTATAGCGTCTAGTATGGCCCCTATTATCAGTTAGCATTGCCCCTCCTCTGTCTTCTAGCGTCTATTATAGTCCCCTATTATCAGTTAGCATTGCACCTCCTCTGTTTTCTAGCATCTAGTATGGTCCCTATTATCAGTTAGCATTGCCCCTCCTCTGTCTTCTAGCGTCTAGTATAGTCCCCTATTATCAGTTAGCATAGCACCTCCTCTGTCTTCTAGCGTCTTGTATGGTCCCCTATTATCAGTTAGCATTGCCCCTCCCCTGTCTTCTAGCGTCTAGTATGGTCCCCTATTATCAGTTAGCATTGCCCCTCCTCTGTCTTCTAGCGTCTATTATAGTCCCCTATTATCAGTTAGCATTGCACCTCCTCTGTCTTCTAGCGTCTAGTATGGTCCCCTATTATCAGTTAGCATTGCACCTCCTCTGTCTTCTAGCGTCTAGTATAGTCCCTATTATCAGTGAGCATTGCACCTCCTCTGTCTTCTAGCGTCTAGTATGTCCCCTATTATCAGTTAGCATTGCACCTCCTCTGTCTTCTAGCGTCTAGTATAGTCCCCTATTATCAGTTAGCATTGCACCTCCTCTGTCTTCTAGCGTCTAGTATAGTCCCTATTATCAGTGAGCATTGCTCCTCCTCTGTCTTCTAGCGTCTAGTATGTCCCCTATTATCAGTTAGCATTGCACCCCCTCTGTCTTCTAGCGTCTAGTATAGTCCCCTATTATCAGTTAGCATTGCACCTCCTCTGTCTTCTAGCGTCTAGTATGGTCCCTATTATCAGTTAGAATTGCCCCTCCTCTGTCTTCTAGCGTCTAGTATAGTGCCCTATTATCAGTTAGCATAGCACCTCCTCTGTCCTCTAGCGTCTAGTATGGTCCCCTATTATCAGTTAGCACTGCCCCTCCTCTGTCTTCTAGCGTCTATTATAGTCCCCTATTATCAGTTAGCATTGCACCTCCTCTGTCTTCTAGCGTCTAGTATGGTCCCCTATTATCAGTTAGCATTGCCCCTCCTCTGTCTTCTAGCGTCTAGTATGTCCCCTATTATCAGTTAGCATAGCCCCTCCTCTGTCTTCTAGCGTCTAGTATGTCCCCTATTATCAGTTAGCATTGCACCTCCTCTGTCTTCTAGCGTCTAGTATAGTCCCTATTATCAGTTAGCATTGCCCCTCCTCTGTCTTCTAGCGTCTATTATAGTCCCCTATTATCAGTCAGCATTGCACCTCCTCTGTCTTAAAGCGTCTAGTATGGTCCCTATTATCAGTTAGCATTGCCCCTCCTCTGTCTTCTAGCGACTAATATAGTCCCCTATTATCAGTTAGCATAGCACCTCCTCTGTCTTCTAGCGTCTAGTATGGTCCCCTATTATCAGTTAGCATTGCCCCTCCTCTGTCTTCTAGCGTATATTATAGTCCCCTATTATCAGTCAGCATTGCACCTCCTCTGTCTTCTAGCGTCTAGTATGGTCCCCTAATATCAGTTAGCATTGCCCCTCCTCTGTCTTCTAGCGTCTAGTATGTCCCCTAATATCAGTTAGCATTGCCCCTCCTCTGTCTTCTAGCGTCTAGTATGTCCCCTATTATCAGTTAGCATTGCACCTCCTCTGTCTTCTAGCGTCTAGTATAGTCCCTATTATCAGTTAGCATTGCCTCTCCTCTGTCTTCTAGCGTCTATTATAGTCCCCTATTATCAGTCAGCATTGCACCTCCTCTGTCTTATAGCGTCTAGTATGGTCCCTATTATCAGTTAGCATTGCCCCTCCTCTGTCTTCTAGCGTCTAATATAGTCCCCTATTATCAGTTAGCATAGCACCTCCTCTGTCTTCTAGCGTCTAGTATGGTCCCCTATTATCAGTTAGCATTGCCCCTCCTCTGTCTTCTAGCGTATATTATAGTCCCCTATTATCAGTCAGCATTGCACCTCCTCTGTCTTCTAGCGTCTAGTATGGTCCCCTATTATCAGTTAGCATTGCACCTCCTCTGTCTTCTAGCGTCTAGTATAGTCCCTATTATCAGTGAGCATTGCTCCTCCTCTGTCTTCTAGCGTCTAGTATGTCCCCTATTATCAGTTAGCATTGCACCTCCTCTGTCTTCTAGCGTCTAGTATAGTCCCTATTATCAGTGAGCATTGCTCCTCCTCTGTCTTCTAGCGTCTAGTATGTCCCCTATTATCAGTTAGCATTGCACCTCCTCTGTCTTCTAGCGTCTAGTATAGTCCCCTATTATCAGTTAGCATTGCACCTCCTCTGTCTTCTAGCGTCTAGTATGGTCCCTATTATCAGTTAGCATTGCCCCTCCTCTGTCTTCTAGCGTCTATTATAGTCCCCTATTATCAGTTAGCATTGCACGTCCTCTGTCTTCTAGCGTCTAGTATGGTCCCCTATTATCAGTTAGCATTGCCCCTCCTCTGTCTTCTAGCGTCTAGTATGTCCCCTATTATCAGTTAGCATTGCCCCACCTCTGTCTTCTAGCGTCTAGTATTTCCCCTATTATCAGTTAGCATTGCACCTCCTCTGTCTTCTAGCGTCTAGTATAGTCCCTATTATCAGTTAGATTTGCCCTTCCTCTGTCTTCTAGCGTCTAGTATGTCCCCTATTATCAGTTAGCATTGCCCCTCCTCTGTCTTCTAGCGTCTAGTATGGTCCCTATTATCAGTTAGCATTGCCCCTCCTCTGTCTTCTAGCGTCTAGTATGTCCCCTATTATCAGTTAGCATTGCACCTCCTCTGTCTTCTAGCGTCTAGTATGTCCCCTATTATCAGTTAGCATTACACCTCCTCTGTCTTCTAGCGTCTATTATAGTCCCCTATTATCGGTTAGCATTGCCCCTCCTCTGTCTTCTAGCGTCTATTATAGTCCCCTATTATCAGTTAGCATAGCACCTCCTCTGTCTTCTGGCGTCTAGTATGGTCCCCTATTATCAGTTAGCATTGCCCCTCCTCTGTCTTCTAGCGTCTAGTATGGTCCCCTATTATCAGTTAGCAATGCACCTCCTCTGTCTTCTAGCGTCTAGTATAGTCCCCTATTATCAGTTACCATTGCCCCTCCTCTGTCTTCTAGCGTCTAGTATGTCCCCTATTATCAGTTAGCATTGCACCTCCTCTGTCTTCTAGCGTCTATTATAGTCCCCTATTATCAGTTAGCATTGCACCTCCTCTGTCTTCTAGCGTCTAGTATGGTCCCCTATTATCATTTAGCATTGCACCTCCTCTGTCTTCTAGCGTCTAGTATAGTCCCTATTATCAGTGAGCATTGCTCCTCCTCTGTCTTCTAGCGTCTAGTATGTCCCCTATTATCAGTTAGCATTGCACCTCCTCTGTCTTCTAGCGTCTAGTATAGTCCCCTATTATCAGTTAGCATTGCACCTCCTCTGTCTTCTAGCGTCTAGTATAGTCCCTATTATCAGTGAGCATTGCTCCTCCTCTGTCTTCTAGCGTCTAGTATGGTCCCTATTATCAGTTAGCATTGCCCCTCCTCTGTCTTCTAGCGTCTAGTATGTCCCCTATTATCAGTTAGCATTGCACCTCCTCTGTCTTCTAGCGTCTAGTATAGTCCCCTATTATCAGTTAGCATTGCACCTCCTCTGTCTTCTAGCGTCTAGTATAGTCCCTATTATCAGTGAGCATTGCTCCTCCTCTGTCTTCTAGCGTCTAGTATGGTCCCTATTATCAGTTAGCATTGCCCCTCCTCTGTCTTCTAGCGTCTAGTATAGTCCCCTATTATCAGTTAGCATAGCACCTCCTCTGTCCTCTAGCGTCTAGTATGGTCCCCTATTATCAGTTAGCACTGCCCCTCCTCTGTCTTCTAGCGTCTATTATAGTCCCCTATTATCAGTTAGCATTGCACCTCCTCTGTCTTCTAGCGTCTAGTATGGTCCCCTATTATCAGTTAGCATTGCCCCTCCTCTGTCTTCTAGCGTCTAGTATGTCCCCTATTATCAGTTAGCATTGCCCCTCCTCTGTCTTCTAGCGTCTAGTATGTCCCCTATTATCAGTTAGCATTGCACCTCCTCTGTCTTCTAGCGTCTAGTATAGTCCCTATTATCAGTTAGCATTGCCCCTCCTCTGTCCTCTAGCGTCTATTATAGTCCCCTATTATCAGTCAGCATTGCACCTCCTCTGTCTTATAGCGTCTAGTATGGTCCCTATTATCAGTTAGCATTGCCCCTCCTCTGTCTTCTAGCGTCTAATATAGTCCCCTATTATCAGTTAGCATAGCACCTCCTCTGTCTTCTAGCGTCTAGTATGGTCCCCTATTATCAGTTAGCATTGCCCCTCCTCTGTCTTCTAGCGTATATTATAGTCCCCTATTATCAGTCAGCATTGCACCTCCTCTGTCTTCTAGCGTCTAGTATGGTCCCCTATTATCAGTTAGCATTGCCCCTACTCTGTCTTCTAGCGTCTAGTATGTCCCCTATTATCAGTTAGCATTGCCCCTCCTCTGTCTTCTAGCGTCTAGTATGTCCCCTATTATCAGTTAGCATTGCACCTCCTCTGTCTTCTAGCGTCTAGTATAGTCCCTATTATCAGTTAGCATTGCCCCTCCTCTGTCTTCTAGCGTCTATTATAGTCCCCTATTATCAGTCAGCATTGCACCTCCTCTGTCTTATAGCGTCTAGTATGGTCCCTATTATCAGTTAGCATTGCCCCTCCTCTGTCTTCTAGCGTCTAATATAGTCCCCTATTATCAGTTAGCATAGCACCTCCTCTGTCTTCTAGCGTCTAGTATGGTCCCCTATTATCAGTTAGCATTGCCCCTCCTCTGTCTTCTAGCGTATATTATAGTCCCCTATTATCAGTCAGCATTGCACCTCCTCTGTCTTCTAGCGTCTAGTATGGTCCCCTATTATCAGTTAGCATTGCACCTCCTCTGTCTTCTAGCGTCTAGTATAGTCCCTATTATCAGTGAGCATTGCTCCTCCTCTGTCTTCTAGCGTCTAGTATGCCCCTATTATCAGTTAGCATTGCACCTCCTCTGTCTTCTAGCGTCTAGTATAGTCCCTATTATCAGTGAGCATTGCTCCTCCTCTGTCTTCTAACGTCTAGTATGTCCCCTATTATCAGTTAGCATTGCACCTCCTCTGTCTTCTAGCGTCTAGTATAGTCCCCTATTATCAGTTAGCATTGCACCTCCTCTGTCTTCTAGCGTCTAGTATGGTCCCTATTATCAGTTAGCATTGCCCCTCCTCTGTCTTCTAGCGTCTATTATAGTCCCCTATTATCAGTTAGCATTGCACCTCCTCTGTCTTCTAGCGTCTAGTATGGTCCCCTATTATCAGTTAGCATTGCCCCTCCTCTGTCTTCTAGCGTCTAGTATGTCCCCTATTATCAGTTAGCATTGCCCCTCCTCTGTCTTCTAGCGTCTAGTATGGTCCCTATTATCAGTTAGCATTGCCCCTCCTCTGTCTTCTAGCGTCTATTATAGTCCCCTATTATCAGTTAGCATTGCACCTCCTCTGTCTTCTAGCGTCTAGTATGTCCCCTATTATCAGTTAGCATTGCACCTCCTCTGTCTTCTAGCGTCTATTATAGTCCGCTATTATCAGTTAGCATTGCACCTCCTCTGTCTTCTAGCGTCTAGTATGTCCCCTATTATCAGTTAGCATTGCACCTCCTCTGTCTTCTAGCGTCTAGTATAGTCCCCTATTATCAGTTAGCATTGCACCTCCTCTGTCTTCTAGCGTCTAGTATAGTCCCTATTATCAGTGAGCATTGCTCCTCCTCTGTCTTCTAGCGTCTAGTATGGTCCCTATTATCAGTTAGCATTGCCCCTCCTCTGTCTTCTAGCGTCTAGTATAGTCCCCTATTATCAGTTAGCATAGCACCTCCTCTGTCCTCTAGCGTCTAGTATGGTCCCCTATTATCAGTTAGCACTGCCCCTCCTCTGTCTTCTAGCGTCTATTATAGTCCCCTATTATCAGTTAGCATTGCACCTCCTCTGTCTTCTAGCGTCTAGTATGGTCCCCTATTATCAGTTAGCATTGCCCCTCCTCTGTCTTCTAGCGTCTAGTATGTCCCCTATTATCAGTTAGCATTGCCCCTCCTCTGTCTTCTAGCGTCTAGTATGTCCCCTATTATCAGTTAGCATTGCACCTCCTCTGTCTTCTAGCGTCTAGTATAGTCCCTATTATCAGTTAGCATTGCCCCTCCTCTGTCTTCTAGCGTCTATTATAGTCCCCTATTATCAGTCAGCATTGCACCTCCTCTGTCTTATAGCGTCTAGTATGGTCCCTATTATCAGTTAGCATTGCCCCTCCTCTGTCTTCTAGCGTCTAATATAGTCCCCTATTATCAGTTAGCATAGCACCTCCTCTGTCTTCTAGCGTCTAGTATGGTCCCCTATTATCAGTTAGCATTGCCCCTCCTCTGTCTTCTAGCGTATATTATAGTCCCCTATTATCAGTCAGCATTGCACCTCCTCTGTCTTCTAGCGTCTAGTATGGTCCCCTATTATCAGTTAGCATTGCCCCTACTCTGTCTTCTAGCGTCTAGTATGTCCCCTATTATCAGTTAGCATTGCCCCTCCTCTGTCTTCTAGCGTCTAGTATGTCCCCTATTATCAGTTAGCATTGCACCTCCTCTGTCTTCTAGCGTCTAGTATAGTCCCTATTATCAGTTAGCATTGCCCCTCCTCTGTCTTCTAGCGTCTATTATAGTCCCCTATTATCAGTCAGCATTGCACCTCCTCTGTCTTATAGCGTCTAGTATGGTCCCTATTATCAGTTAGCATTGCCCCTCCTCTGTCTTCTAGCGTCTAATATAGTCCCCTATTATCAGTTAGCATAGCACCTCCTCTGTCTTCTAGCGTCTAGTATGGTCCCCTATTATCAGTTAGCATTGCCCCTCCTCTGTCTTCTAGCGTATATTATAGTCCCCTATTATCAGTCAGCATTGCACCTCCTCTGTCTTCTAGCGTCTAGTATGGTCCCCTATTATCAGTTAGCATTGCACCTCCTCTGTCTTCTAGCGTCTAGTATAGTCCCTATTATCAGTGAGCATTGCTCCTCCTCTGTCTTCTAGCGTCTAGTATGTCCCCTATTATCAGTTAGCATTGCACCTCCTCTGTCTTCTAGCGTCTAGTATAGTCCCTATTATCAGTGAGCATTGCTCCTCCTCTGTCTTCTAGCGTCTAGTATGTCCCCTATTATCAGTTAGCATTGCACCTCCTCTGTCTTCTAGCGTCTAGTATAGTCCCCTATTATCAGTTAGCATTGCACCTCCTCTGTCTTCTAGCGTCTAGTATGGTCCCTATTATCAGTTAGCATTGCCCCTCCTCTGTCTTCTAGCGTCTATTATAGTCCCCTATTATCAGTTAGCATTGCACCTCCTCTGTCTTCTAGCGTCTAGTATAGTCCCTATTATCAGTTAGATTTGCCCTTCCTCTGTCTTCTAGCGTCTAGTATGTCCCCTATTATCAGTTAGCATTGCCCCTCCTCTGTCTTCTAGCGTCTAGTATGGTCCCTATTATCAGTTAGCATTGCCCCTCCTCTGTCTTCTAGCGTCTAGTATGTCCCCTATTATCAGTTAGCATTGCACCTCCTCTGTCTTCTAGCGTCTAGTATGTCCCCTATTATCAGTTAGCATTACACCTCCTCTGTCTTCTAGCGTCTATTATAGTCCCCTATTATCAGTTAGCATTGCCCCTCCTCTGTCTTCTAGCGTCTATTATAGTCCCCTATTATCAGTTAGCATAGCACCTCCTCTGTCTTCTGGCGTCTAGTATGGTCCCCTATTATCAGTTAGCATTGCCCCTCCTCTGTCTTCTAGCGTGTAGTATGGTCCCCTATTATCAGTTAGCAATGCACCTCCTCTGTCTTCTAGCGTCTAGTATAGTCCCTATTATCAGTTAGCATTGCCCCTCCTCTGTCTTCTAGCGTCTAGTATTTCCCCTATTATCAGTTAGCATTGCACCTCCTCTGTCTTCTAGCGTCTAGTATAGTCCCTATTATCAGTTAGATTTGCCCTTCCTCTGTCTTCTAGCGTCTAGTATGTCCCCTATTATCAGTTAGCATTGCCCCTCCTCTGTCTTCTAGCGTCTAGTATGGTCCCTATTATCAGTTAGCATTGCCCCTCCTCTGTCTTCTAGCATCTAGTATGTCCCCTATTATCAGTTAGCATTGCACCTCCTCTGTCTTCTAGCGTCTAGTATGTCCCCTATTATCAGTTAGCATTACACCTCCTCTGTCTTCTAGCGTCTATTATAGTCCCCTATTATCGGTTAGCATTGCCCCTCCTCTGTCTTCTAGCGTCTATTATAGTCCCCTATTATCAGTTAGCATAGCACCTCCTCTGTCTTCTGGCGTCTAGTATGGTCCCCTATTATCAGTTAGCATTGCCCCTCCTCTGTCTTCTAGCGTCTAGTATGGTCCCCTATTATCAGTTAGCAATGCACCTCCTCTGTCTTCTAGCGTCTAGTATAGTCCCCTATTATCAGTTAGCATTGCCCCTCCTCTGTCTTCTAGCGTCTAGTATGTCCCCTATTATCAGTTAGCATTGCACCTCCTCTGTCTTCTAGCGTCTATTATAGTCCCCTATTATCAGTTAGCATTGCACCTCCTCTGTCTTCTAGCGTCTAGTATGGTCCCCTATTATCATTTAGCATTGCACCTCCTCTGTCTTCTAGCGTCTAGTATAGTCCCTATTATCAGTGAGCATTGCTCCTCCTCTGTCTTCTAGCGTCTAGTATGTCCCCTATTATCAGTTAGCATTGCACCTCCTCTGTCTTCTAGCGTCTAGTATAGTCCCCTATTATCAGTTAGCATTGCACCTCCTCTGTCTTCTAGCGTCTAGTATAGTCCCTATTATCAGTGAGCATTGCTCCTCCTCTGTCTTCTAGCGTCTAGTATGGTCCCTATTATCAGTTAGCATTGCCCCTCCTCTGTCTTCTAGCGTCTAGTATAGTCCCCTATTATCAGTTAGCATAGCACCTCCTCTGTCCTCTAGCGTCTAGTATGGTCCCCTATTATCAGTTAGCACTGCCCCTCCTCTGTCTTCTAGCGTCTATTATAGTCCCCTATTATCAGTTAGCATTGCACCTCCTCTGTCTTCTAGCGTCTAGTATGGTCCCCTATTATCAGTTAGCATTGCCCCTCCTCTGTCTTCTAGCGTCTAGTATGTCCCCTATTATCAGTTAGCATTGCCCCTCCTCTGTCTTCTAGCGTCTAGTATGTCCCCTATTATCAGTTAGCATTGCACCTCCTCTGTCTTCTAGCGTCTAGTATAGTCCCTATTATCAGTTAGCATTGCCCCTCCTCTGTCTTCTAGCGTCTATTATAGTCCCCTATTATCAGTCAGCATTGCACCTCCTCTGTCTTATAGCGTCTAGTATGGTCCCTATTATCAGTTAGCATTGCCCCTCCTCTGTCTTCTAGCGTCTAATATAGTCCCCTATTATCAGTTAGCATAGCACCTCCTCTGTCTTCTAGCGTCTAGTATGGTCCCCTATTATCAGTAAGCATTGCCCCTCCTCTGTCTTCTAGCGTATATTATAGTCCCCTATTATCAGTCAGCATTGCACCTCCTCTGTCTTCTAGCGTCTAGTATGGTCCCCTATTATCAGTTAGCATTGCCCCTACTCTGTCTTCTAGCGTCTAGTATGTCCCCTATTATCAGTTAGCATTGCCCCTCCTCTGTCTTCTAGCGTCTAGTATGTCCCCTATTATCAGTTAGCATTGCACCTCCTCTGTCTTCTAGCGTCTAGTATAGTCCCTATTATCAGTTAGCATTGCCCCTCCTCTGTCTTCTAGCGTCTATTATAGTCCCCTATTATCAGTCAGCATTGCACCTCCTCTGTCTTATAGCGTCTAGTATGGTCCCTATTATCAGTTAGCATTGCCCCTCCTCTGTCTTCTAGCGTCTAATATAGTCCCCTATTATCAGTTAGCATAGCACCTCCTCTGTCTTCTAGCGTCTAGTATGGTCCCCTATTATCAGTTAGCATTGCCCCTCCTCTGTCTTCTAGCGTATATTATAGTCCCCTATTATCAGTCAGCATTGCACCTCCTCTGTCTTCTAGCGTCTAGTATGGTCCCCTATTATCAGTTAGCATTGCACCTCCTCTGTCTTCTAGCGTCTAGTATAGTCCCTATTATCAGTGAGCATTGCTCCTCCTCTGTCTTCTAGCGTCTAGTATGTCCCCTATTATCAGTTAGCATTGCACCTCCTCTGTCTTCTAGCGTCTAGTATAGTCCCTATTATCAGTGAGCATTGCTCCTCCTCTGTCTTCTAGCGTCTAGTATGTCCCCTATTATCAGTTAGCATTGCACCTCCTCTGTCTTCTAGCGTCTAGTATAGTCCCCTATTATCAGTTAGCATTGCACCTCCTCTGTCTTCTAGCGTCTAGTATGGTCCCTATTATCAGTTAGCATTGCCCCTCCTCTGTCTTCTAGCGTCTATTATAGTCCCCTATTATCAGTTAGCATTGCACCTCCTCTGTCTTCTAGCGTCTAGTATGGTCCCCTATTATCAGTTAGCATTGCCCCTCCTCTGTCTTCTAGCGTCTAGTATGTCCCCTATTATCAGTTAGCATTGCCCCTCCTCTGTCTTCTAGCGTCTAGTATGGTCCCTATTATCAGTTAGCATTGCCCCTCCTCTGTCTTCTAGCGTCTATTATAGTCCCCTATTATCAGTTAGCATTGCACCTCCTCTGACTTCTAGCGTCTAGTATGTCCCCTATTATCAGTTAGCATTGCACCTCCTCTGTCTTCTAGCGTCTATTATAGTCCCCTATTATCAGTTAGCATTGCACCTCCTCTGTCTTCTAGCGTCTAGTATGTCCCCTATTATCAGTTAGCATTGCACCTCCTCTGTCTTCTAGCGTCTAGTATAGTCCCCTATTATCAGTTAGCATTGCACCTCCTCTGTCTTCTAGCGTCTAGTATAGTCCCTATTATCAGTGAGCATTGCTCCTCCTCTGTCTTCTAGCGTCTAGTATGGTCCCTATTATCAGTTAGCATTGCCCCTCCTCTGTCTTCTAGCGTCTAGTATAGTCCCCTATTATCAGTTAGCATAGCACCTCCTCTGTCCTCTAGCGTCTAGTATGGTCCCCTATTATCAGTTAGCACTGCCCCTCCTCTGTCTTCTAGCGTCTATTATAGTCCCCTATTATCAGTTAGCATTGCACCTCCTCTGTCTTCTAGCGTCTAGTATGGTCCCCTATTATCAGTTAGCATTGCCCCTCCTCTGTCTTCTAGCGTCTAGTATGTCCCCTATTATCAGTTAGCATTGCCCCTCCTCTGTCTTCTAGCGTCTAGTATGTCCCCTATTATCAGTTAGCATTGCACCTCCTCTGTCTTCTAGCGTCTAGTATAGTCCCTATTATCAGTTAGCATTGCCCCTCCTCTGTCTTCTAGCGTCTATTATAGTCCCCTATTATCAGTCAGCATTGCACCTCCTCTGTCTTATAGCGTCTAGTATGGTCCCTATTATCAGTTAGCATTGCCCCTCCTCTGTCTTCTAGCGTCTAATATAGTCCCCTATTATCAGTTAGCATAGCACCTCCTCTGTCTTCTAGCGTCTAGTATGGTCCCCTATTATCAGTTAGCATTGCCCCTCCTCTGTCTTCTAGCGTATATTATAGTCCCCTATTATCAGTCAGCATTGCACCTCCTCTGTCTTCTAGCGTCTAGTATGGTCCCCTATTATCAGTTAGCATTGCCCCTACTCTGTCTTCTAGCGTCTAGTATGTCCCCTATTATCAGTTAGCATTGCCCCTCCTCTGTCTTCTAGCGTCTAGTATGTCCCCTATTATCAGTTAGCATTGCACCTCCTCTGTCTTCTAGCGTCTAGTATAGTCCCTATTATCAGTTAGCATTGCCCCTCCTCTGTCTTCTAGCGTCTATTATAGTCCCCTATTATCAGTCAGCATTGCACCTCCTCTGTCTTATAGCGTCTAGTATGGTCCCTATTATCAGTTAGCATTGCCCCTCCTCTGTCTTCTAGCGTCTAATATAGTCCCCTATTATCAGTTAGCATAGCACCTCCTCTGTCTTCTAGCGTCTAGTATGGTCCCCTATTATCAGTTAGCATTGCCCCTCCTCTGTCTTCTAGCGTATATTATAGTCCCCTATTATCAGTCAGCATTGCACCTCCTCTGTCTTCTAGCGTCTAGTATGGTCCCCTATTATCAGTTAGCATTGCACCTCCTCTGTCTTCTAGCGTCTAGTATAGTCCCTATTATCAGTGAGCATTGCTCCTCCTCTGTCTTCTAGCGTCTAGTATGTCCCCTATTATCAGTTAGCATTGCACCTCCTCTGTCTTCTAGCGTCTAGTATAGTCCCTATTATCAGTGAGCATTGCTCCTCCTCTGTCTTCTAGCGTCTAGTATGTCCCCTATTATCAGTTAGCATTGCACCTCCTCTGTCTTCTAGCGTCTAGTATAGTCCCCTATTATCAGTTAGCATTGCACCTCCTCTGTCTTCTAGCGTCTAGTATGGTCCCTATTATCAGTTAGCATTGCCCCTCCTCTGTCTTCTAGCGTCTATTATAGTCCCCTATTATCAGTTAGCATTGCACCTCCTCTGTCTTCTACCGTCTAGTATAGTCCCTATTATCAGTTAGATTTGCCCTTCCTCTGTCTTCTAGCGTCTAGTATGTCCTCTATTATCAGTTAGCATTGCCCCTCCTCTGTCTTCTAGCGTCTAGTATGGTCCCTATTATCAGTTAGCATTGCCCCTCCTCTGTCTTCTAGCGTCTAGTATGTCCCCTATTATCAGTTAGCATTGCACCTCCTCTGTCTTCTAGCGTCTAGTATGTCCCCTATTATCAGTTAGCATTACACCTCCTCTGTCTTCTAGCGTCTATTATAGTCCCCTATTATCAGTTAGCATTGCCCCTCCTCTGTCTTCTAGCGTCTATTATAGTCCCCTATTATCAGTTAGCATAGCACCTCCTCTGTCTTCTGGCGTCTAGTATGGTCCCCTATTATCAGTTAGCATTGCCCCTCCTCTGTCTTCTAGCGTGTAGTATGGTCCCCTATTATCAGTTAGCAATGCACCTCCTCTGTCTTCTAGCGTCTAGTATAGTCCCTATTATCAGTTAGCATTGCCCCTCCTCTGTCTTCTAGCGTCTAGTATGTCCCCTATTATCAGTTAGCATTGCACCTCCTCTGTCTTCTAGCGTCTAGTATAGTCCCTATTATCAGTTAGCATTGCCCCTCCTCTGTCTTCTAGCGTCTAGTATGTCCCCTATTATCAGTTAGCATTGCACCTCCTCTGTCTTCTAGCGTCTAGTATGTCCCCTATTATCAGTTAGCATTACACCTCCTCTGTCTTCTAGCGTCTAGTATGTCCCCTATTATCAGTTAGCATTGCCCCTCCTCTGTCTTCTAGCGTCTAGTATGTCCCCCATTACCAGTTAGCATTGCACCTCCTCTGTCTTCTAGCGTCTATTATATTCCCCTATTATCAGTTAGCATTGCACCTCCTCTGTCTTCTAGCGTCTAGTATAGTCCCCTATTATCAGTTAGCATAGCACCTCCTCTGTCTTCTAGCGTCTAGTATGGTCCCCTATTATCAGTTAGCATTGCCCCTCCTCTGTCTTCTAGCGTCTAGTATGTCCCCTATTATCAGTTAGCATTGCACCTCCTCTGTCTTCTAGCGTCTAGTATGTCCCCTATTATCAGTTAGCATTACACCTCCTCAGTCTTCTAGTGTCTAGTATAGTCCCCTATTATCAGTTAGCATTGCACCTTCTCTGCACATACACCTCTCTTTTCAAATCGCTGAACACTGACCATATTAGGCAGAAGTAGCAAAGAGCACATACGATATGAGCAAGTGATATGCGGTAAATGTACTCAAGATAGACGTGGACTTGTAACATGGATATGTTTTGGGACTAGGGTTCTATCTGAAATTAGCGCGCACATAATTCCCATGCCTAGTTGCAACAAGTGCACTTAGTTTACACTCGTTGAAGGTTGTGAAGTGATACTTGAAGAAGTGGCATTCAAAAAGGGTTAAGTCACAACAGCCAAAAGCTGTTATTTATTTACTTATTGCCTCCAACAGAATAAAACTCCAGTTACTGGAGACTGACCAATTTTACTCAGCATGATCACAATTCCATGTTAAATATTAAAGAAAATCACAAACAAAATAATACACCTGTTCACAATGTGCAATACTCAAGATAATGACTAGAAAGTTAGACCATTATTAAAAGTTAAATTAAAATCAAAAGTAAGATATAGAAATATATGGTTATTGTTAACTTGATAAAGTTAAAGTAACTTAAATTAAATTAAGAACATTAAATATATAAATACTCTGTGATTAGTAAAGGAGGAAAATAACAAATTATTAAATGTACTAGCAGAGCCCGCGTCGAGTATCGACGCAATAACAGTGAAATGTAAGGAACGGCCTGAGCTATTAGTAACGTTACATTTATTTAAGAAAAAAAACCTGCACAAACTTAATATGTTGATACCAGTGCAGGAAGGAAAGATCCAACTGGTCTGTGAAATGATAACTTCACAGAGGACATTTGGGATACAACAAGGACTTCTTTCACATAGAGTAGTTCTCGAGTGAGTTGCATCTAAGGAGCCAAATCACATTTCTTCCAAGATAGTGCATTTTGTTAAGATAATTTTTGAATTTATCTATCAAAAATTTCTCTAAACACATAGTTGGTTATTTTTTTTACCTGTTGGCACAACCGATAGCGAGCTAAACGATCTTACCCGTGAAAGGGCTACGTAAAGCTGTACATGAGTAAAGACGGGTTTTGTCAAGTAAAGGCAGATTTTATCGAAAGTCTGACCCTGAGATTATATCTTGTCATTGAGAAAGCCAAACGTACTGGAAATTGCTTTCTTTTAAATTTAAAAGGCATGTTCCTATCGGAGGGGATAAGGGTTATCCTGGGTATGAAAACGATTTCTCTCTTATCAAAATCTCTAATGGTTGCCTCTATGATATTACGTTGTAACCCGTTAACTATTACCCTTGTCCCATTGCAGACCCCTTTGGATGGTAGAATATTTCTTAATGACATAATGATAGCACCTCTCTTAAGTCTAAGTTTGTGTGGAGGCATGCCAGTTGGTGTCAGACTGTTCAAAAATTGCGCATGCTCACTCACAATACAGTCTACACTCTCGTAGACTACCTCATCTCCAGGTAAGCGCTGAAGTACTCGATTGTTCAGTTCAAGCGATGCTTCATTGGTGACCGTAAGAATAGTTCTTACTTTAAGCTCCTGTGGGATGACAGCAGTAAAATCAAAATCACCGTATAGCTGTTCAACAGGATCTTGTATTTGTGGATAGCATGTAGATGGTACCGTAACTTCCGCCCCAGTCTTGCCTTCTCCTATTTCTAAAAGCCATGTTGAAAATTCTTTTTCAGAATTTAAATCACGCATGTTCTGGGTGAGTTTAAGTACATGGAATTTATTCCATAGGCTCTGCCGCTTCAAACAGCTAGCAACTGTCAAAGAACGTGATCCTCTCATTATGAAAGGAAGGACTTGGCGAAAATCACCACCCAGAGCACCGCTATGGTCTTTTACGTTAAACAAAATAGCAGAGGCAAGAGGAATACAGTGGAAGCAAAAACAACAAAAACTAAACAGGATCACGTAGGGAACGAGGAAGGAATACTTCTTTCGATGCGTGCTGGGCCCAAGATTCCGAATCGAAAGAAAGATGACTTCCACAGAAAGTAAGCCATAACAAATGCTTAAGACAAAATCAAAAGGAAAAATTAAACTTAAGTAATAGAGCAAAGGTCCCAGAGGTCGTGTTAGTCGTAACTTCGCTACAGTGCGAAGCCAAGACTAAGTCGAATCGAAAGACAAACGAGGAACTCAAATACGAGAAATCATCAGACAGAAGCAAATATTGCACTTACTGAATAAAAATATATTAATAATAAAATAAACACCTGTGTACTGATAACAAATTAAAAATGAAAGTAAAACACGAGCAAATTAAATGTAAAATAAAAGGAATCTAGAAATAAATTCAAATCATAATAGCAACTAATTGGAAACGCGATTCAATAATAAAACTTAAGAAAGATGAAGCAAAATTAAAGAAATTAAAGCAATTCGTGGGATAGATTACAAGAACGACTACTTACAGAGATGACATGATCTGGACTCCCAGCATAAAAACAGAACTCCGGCATTTATGATGTTGTGATATCATGGGGCGGGGGTAAAAGAGTGGGGAGTGGAGGTATGCGTATGTAGGGAAACGGGGGAGGGGGATGACACTGAGTTACGTAATTTAACGAAGTCAGAGGAAGTAACACAAAATTAACACATAAAAATAAACGAAATGAAAATTACATGAAGAATCAATCAGCTAAGAAATATGCTTTGTAGGAAAATATAGGCTTACGTAGAGGTAGAAATGTCGAAATACAACGACATACGAAGAAACAAAGAAACTAATGTGGCGCAAGGGCAGTGATTAGCACAATGACCATCGCTCACACACATTTCAATAAAACAGAGGGAAGATCAAGCTGAAGACGTGAGATTCAGCTCCGTTACTTCGCTGATTCCATCCACAAAAAACAAGGCTCTGATGCGACAATCCAACGGAGGTCGTCTCAAAAGAACACCGAACCAGTTTGTGACGCAATACAGAGCATAATTAAGCCTCGTTGAAAAATAGCACATATTTCAGACCTGAGAGATTTACGTAAAAATAAAACCGATTACATGAAAGGAAGGGAAGACAAATAAACACTGAGACTTCGCTAAACTAACGTAAAGAAAGACGAAGGGACTTGGGTTCATGGATCGAATTCACATCATCATAAGAAAGGAAAATTATAAGTGAATCAAAGGAGACACAAAATGAAGAAATATGGAGAAACAGAAATTTAAAATGACCTCAAGTTAGATAAATTCAATGAATGAATCGTACTTACATTTAGTTGCTTTCTGGGTGCGGGCAAAAGCCCGACACGTGCACACACGTCCGTCTTACATGACGGCCGAAATTGGAAGGGAGAAACCTTCTCTTAAAGAACGCAGTAACGCGCCCGAGAAAAGTAAGTCGTAGATACGACAAACATCCCCTCTCCGTATACATGGGTGGAGGGGGTCCAATAGCGAAGGCAAAGCCTGACAACAAGTAGTGCTTCAACCAAAGGTAAAATTATACATAAAGTGGGTTAGCAGAAGGGTGAATTATTTCACCATATTGCGAGGTACGTATGAAGTTTAGGCGCAGTACGAAAGACAGAGAAACTTATGTCACAATAATGCGACATGAAGGAAGATAATAAAAATAACAATAATAATATGAGAAAAAATAATGAACCTGATAAAAACGGTTCACCAGTAAGAAGGCTTTACCACCGACTGCTTCAGTACAGTTGGTCAGATATTTGAGAAGTCTGTCCACAGATAAAAATGCGTACACATGCGTCATTGGTGCTTCATCCCAAATAATTAATTTTGTATTCAACAGGGCTGTTGCTTCTGGTGTGTTTGGCGTAACATTGCACGTAGAATTAGAATTGAGAATCAGAGGGATTTTGAAAACAGAATGGGCAGTTCGTCCTCCTTGTAGAAGTGTAGCTGCTACTCCTGTTGACGCTGCTGGAGTAGCTTGACCTCCATTTGCTCTGATTATATGTAACAATGTAGAGTAAACAAATGTTTTACCAGTTCCTGCCGGTCCATCTAAAAAGAATCAGTTCTGTTTTAATGTTTCTTCTGGGTTTCCATATATGGCATTAAAGATCGAATCTACAACCCTTAGTTGCGCCTCATTAAGCTTTTGTCTGTTGCTGATAGCCCTAGCTTGCTCTTCTAAAACATCAAACAAATGCATTCCTGGACTGTTAACGTGTAGTTTTATATCTGGCAAGTTAAGTTTCTTAAGATCTAAGCCGTAGGTGTGGAGGAGGTCATTGATTTCAATGAGTGCATATTGTGGGCCACTTTCTTCAGAGTATCTGCGTACAAAATCTTCAGACATTGCTTCTTTATGTTGGTCCCAAAGCTCGGGAACATTTTCTGGTTCTCCGAAAACACAGATAACGACAAATAACATTCCTAAGCGACTTGGCATATGAGAGTGAGTTGCTTCATTGTATATTTCTTCTGTGAAATCCATGCCATGATTTTGTGTTCCTTGACGCCTTCTGCGTAGAATATCTTCGGCCATGTAGTCTCTGTATTTCTCCCACAACTGTGCTGGTTGTGAAGAGGAACACGTAGATAAAATATTTGCCAACAGCGTACGTATTTAAAATGGATTAGAAGGGGTCGCTGAATCTACGATGAAGATGTGCACTCTACTTTCTATTTTCGGCATTGCCTAGGTCAACCATATTCTGTAAGATGGGCAATGTCCTTTAGCAATTTTTACTGGACGATCATGATGCAGAGTAAGTCGTTGTCGCCTAGCGACAAACTTGGACGATCAATCAGCCCATCAAGTAAGGTTCAGTATTGGTTTATTTAATCGTATGGTAATTTATACAATTATACATAATAAGCTATATTCAAACTTTAAAGTCCATCCTTCTCAACCATTCAGTTAGGTCGGGTGTGAGAGTGAACAAATCGTCAGAAATGCCAGGGTACGAATAAAGAGGACAGCGTTGGACCAGGTGTTCGATCGTCTGTTCTTCCAGGTTACACTCACCCATTGGTGAGCTGATCCAGCCCCACTTGTACGTTAAATAATTGCTGCAACCATGTCCAGTCCTCAGCCTGTTGATGCGGCACCAGAATTTCCTCGGTAAGTCAAAGCCGTTTGGTTTCTTCGTGGGATCAAGATGGTGGGCACTTGTTCCCAATGTTTTAGTTGCCCACTCATGCTTCCAGCTTTCATTTAGGTCAAATCCAGCAGCAATGAGTTGCCCCGCATTGACACTTACTGGTCTTCTAGACTGCAGTCGTTGCTGTGATGCATGGCAGAATTCTTGGTGCAATGGCAAAGAGGCTCATGCAAAGATTTTCTTAGCTTCCCTTAGTAGAGCTGGCTTCCTCCTTAAGTGTGGTGGAGGGATGTGACCAGCTTGGGTAACCAGTGACATGGAGTATTGGTGCGGCTTTGACTATCATATTACAGAGTTAGTCGTTGTCGCCTAGCAACAATCTGTCCATGAAGTTATTATTAGATTCAACTTTGTTCGTTTAAACACACTTTTAAACAAATAAATATATTTTCGTTGACTTTCAAGAAAAGCAAGATTTTTCCTGTACTATTGAGGCCATTTTGAAGATTTTAGTAGAAACCACAACTTCTAACTCCCTCTGGTTTAGGAGCTTGAGTTTTGTGATACATACACCTTAGCGTATTCAGTAACATCATTGCTAATAATGTATCGGATTGTCAAGTTTCCAAGACATAATCATGTAACAGCACTTCTTAATGTTAAAGTTAAGTCCATTCTCTATGCCCTAAACATAAGCTCTATTCAAATCATCTTGAAAGTTTGACACATCACCCACGTTATTGATTGTTAAAGGCTTCGATCACATTGGAAGCACGCTTGCGCAAGTAATTTGGTGGCGCGCGCGTGTGCACATATAAACACAATCTGTAGGAGAGCGACAGAAACAAGTGCCCCGATCAAGAAAACCAAGATCAACGGCTGAGGGGACCTGATGGGCTGATCACGCGTCACCCCAATATCTGCTGGCCAAATGGCTGGGCAGTGGTCGCTTGGTAGACCTGGGCCCTTCATGGGCTGTGTATGGTATCATTCTGAAGTATTCAAAAAACTTCTCAGGCTGTCTAAGCAAATCGTTGAATATTCGTGCATACTCTCCATCTTCTTCTTTGTCCGAAAAATACTCGTTCTCCCACTCTTCCCTAAGTTCCTCATCATCCAAAAATAAAAAATTTAAACACCGTTTTCCAAAACGATGTCCTCATCGTCTGTCGTCTCCATTTCGATTGACCTGTTTATAATAATTAACTTGCACCTGCTTGAATTTAGTGTGGGCACATTGCTGTTCACGCCAGCTTGCGCACGCGTGCACCACCAAATTACTTGCACAAACGTGCCACCAATGTGATTGAAGCCTTATGTAAAGTTTATCATCGTCTGCAAAGAACAAACATTCTGAGTGCCTTACAACTTTCGGTAAATAATCAATATACAAAAGAAAGTATTATGGTCCTAGGTTTGACCCTTGTGGACCTTCTGAATTCACGACATACGAGTATGATTTGGTGAGACGATACATTACGAATTGCTTTTGAACCGTTTTTTTTTCCACCTGTAATCTTCCCTTTTTTCTCTTTTCTTCGGCGTGTCAATTATCGGAATTGTTCTCTTTTCTTCTTGGTTATTACTGGCCAGAATAGCCGAGCAGATCAGTGGACATTTCTATAATTGCTGATCAAGGTTCGTTATAGTGATTTCTTGCTATGCCGAATCGTGATTAGTGACACCTCTTACCTTTTTATCTTCTTTTTCCGTCTCCTGGGACAACCCCTTGTTACTCTCTAGGCAGTCTTCTGTTTTTTATCTCCCTGGTAGGACCTTTTGGAGTGCACCCGCTCGCGTTTTCGAGATGCCTTGCCTTTTTATTCCGTTTTTACCCGCTCGTTTGTGTGTTTTATAAAGGTGCACGTAGAGGTGCGAATCTAGTTTATTTAATGTAATTCCGTGATGCCGGATTAATGCTGATACTATCAAGGCAGGTTACGTATTTTTGTCTTTGCTTATCGTAAGGAATACTAGGGCGATTCGCCTATTCTAGTATGTCCATGGAGTATCTGTTTCTTTCCCATTATTCTTTGTCCCCATTTCGTCGTATCTTTAGTGTAGGTATTTGGTCTGGATTACTGAGTAGCGTGTGTTCAACAGTAAGACCTATGCCATACCTCTTATCTTAGGATTGCGTTTTCATATGCAAGTCCTTGAGTATGGCTTAATCCCTTTCTGACGTAACTTATTTTGATGGATATCTTTTATTTTGAGTTGCGATACCTTTCTCGTAATTATTTTTAATATCGGTTACTTGTCCCTTTTTGTGTTTATTCTTTTACGTCATATCTACGCGCGCTTTTATTAATACTCCGTTCCCCTCGCACTCCCTCATCTCCTTCAGGGATATTTGAGCTACCGTTCGCTTCTTTGGCGGTAGGCTCACAATTCCCGACTCTTTGTCTAGCCCTTTTAATCTTTATTTTTCCCAATGTAATTTTACTCTTTACGAGTATAAGTAGTGGAGTGGTGGTGCTTCTGCTTAGTGTCATGGCCGCCGCGTGAGTCCAAGCCGATATCTCTCAAACCCATGGTCGGAGTTTCACGAATGAGGTGTCATAGGACTCGGGCTGACGTCTTTTTTGCTATGGACCATGTATTATATTTTTCATTTTTTTTTTTAAATTTTTCGTTTTCGAAAATATGCTATAGCTTGAAAACCAAACAGGATAGAACGTTGTGCCATGGCTCAAACGAATGGTCTTTATGACCTTTATTTTTTTTAATAAAACTTTTTTATTTTTTATATTTTTTTGAAAACACTCGAATTTTGAAAATCCTATATTTTGGAAACTAGGAACTCTACAAAAAAATTGTTTAACGTAAATCAATGGTCCCTACCCCCTCTACCTCCAAAATAAATTTCAAGTCTCTAGAGAAAAAAATTGTGTTTTGTAAGTAGTGGGGTAACACGGGAGCTGCTTACAAAAGCAAGTGGTGAGCCCCTGCGACCTTGGAATGGAAGGAGCCATGCTAGGAGGGCGTGCTTGGATTCGTTTTTTTCGTCTCTTTGTGCTCTTTACGGGAATGTAGGTGTCGAAAAGGTGAAAATCTGGAAACACAGTCTTTTTGGGGTAAAAACGTGATTTTAGACTTTTTGCTATATCTCGCGAACCAATCATGCTAGAGGCATGAACGAGGGGTCCAAGGACTCGGGCTGACGTCCTCTTTGCTATGGACCACTCGTTATAATTTTTAAAAAATTTGGAAACTCGATTTTGGGGTAAACACGTGTTTTTTGTGATTTTGCCGATATCTCACGAACCAATAACGTTAGAGGCATGTACGATGGGTCCAAGGATTCGGGAAGACGTCCTCTTTGCTATGGACCACTCGTTGTAATTTAAAAAACATTGGGAAACGCGATTTTGGGGGTAAACATGTGTTTTTTGTGATTTTTGCCGATATGTCACGAACCAATAACGCTAGAGACATGTACGAGGTGTCCTAGGACTCGGGCTAACGCCCCCTTTCAAATGTGGTAGATATTTTTTCCAAAAAGATAATTCACAAAGGGCCTAACGCCATACATGTTGAAATAACGTTTTCTTTTTCTTTGCCTGTTTATAATGTCCATGAAGCGTGGCGGTTGAGAGAGACGATAAGGCTGGGTGTGTGTTTTTCAACGAACCTGTCGCTAACCACAAGGACCATGCTTAATAGAACAATCGCTATTTCGACGGGTCGGTTTATGACAGAGCGAGGGTGCGTTTTTCTGATATTTTACCTTTGACGTGTAAACGGTGATGAGAACTTGATTCTATGTTGGTCGAAGCGAGTACAGAAAACCAACTTACAGGAGGTGAAGGTCAATTGAGCTTATTGGAAGGCATTGATCTGACTTGACAACAAGTGCAATGGAAAATGACCATGACGCTTGAAGGTGAAATAATCTGACCATCGTGGTGGCAGGGGAGTGTGAAAGGCATGCACACACATTTGTGAAACCACATGTAGGCTAAACCAGTGACATCCTGTTTTGCTTCGTACGTGACAAAATGCAAGTTCATGTGAAATTTGATCTTCCACAGGTGTTCGCTTGGGTGTTATCTGTCCACGTGCGCGATAACTGTTAACAAGTCACATCCTGTTTTGCTTCGTACGTGACAAAATGCAAGTTGACGTGAAATTTGATTCGCCACAGGTGTTCACCTGGGACGTTAGCTGTCCACGTGCCTGATAACAGAATGTTCAAAGCGTGGGAATCGCTGAATCAGTAAAAAGTATGATGCATCTTGTGGGAATGATGTCACAACCAATAGATAGGCAAGAGCTGCGAACAGCAGTGGTGGGAGGTGGAGGGGGGAGAGGGGGAGGGGTAATGTAAGAGAGAACACAGGTGGAAAGAGAAAGAAATATGTGGAGCTGAGGACTGTACACATAGAGCTATAGGTGGTGTACAACATGTGTGAATAAATAAAAAGTACAGAGGTTCACACAACATGTAATTTATTGATCCAAGAATTAAACGTAGAGTTAAACCCTAACCATTTGACGTAGAGTTTATTTCCTTTTTGTTTCAACACTTTTTCCACAAGATAATGCTGAGGAAATGCTGTTTTCTGAAGTTCATGGAGATAAAATCTACCTTTTATGGGTTGATGGTTGAGGTCCTCGAGTAAATAGGTGACTGGAGTGTCCAAGTTGACTCGACGAATTCGAAATAGTTCAGTCCCCCACTGAGGCGTGTAACCCTTATTGAAGACAGACTTAAATTTGCTCACACGAACAAAATCCTCAATTTTCAGTCGGTGACGTTTAGGATCGGCTGTTTTTATGGGGTTAAACAGTTTATCCAATCGCTGAATATTTTTAGTCACGAGGCGTGGCTTGGTCCCAATCGTTCTATGTTTGGTGTCATTGTAACGTGATACTAGCTCAGGTAACATGTCCAACCAGCGATACGTACCCTGAGCGGTAAACGCTTTCCACATATGGGTTTTTAATGTTCGGTTGAACCGCTCGATCACACTGGCTTTGAGGTTGCTGTACGTGGTGTAATGGTGAATATCCTTAGATTTGAGAAAACTGGAGAAATCCTTGTTGAAAAATTCTTTCCCCTGGTCAGTTTGTAACAGCTGAGGTTGACGTTGGGAGTGTTGAATAATATGTTGAAAGGCCTTGGTAACTAGTGGACCAGACTTGCGACGCACAGGTTCAACAAAGGCCATTTTAGAATAGACATCAATGACGGTCAACATATAGCGTACACCGTCGTTAACGTCAGCATAGGGTATCATTTCAACCAAGTCAGCCTGCCAAAGTTCACCCACACCTCGTGAAATCACCTTGAGTCGTGGATAGTGACGCCTAGCTGGGCGATGCAACTCGTGAGCAATACCCATTTTAATGGGTGAGGGCTTAAACAATAATTTTGTCATTTCGAAGTTCTTGTTCAATTTCTTGAATTTCCCAATCGTGACCGGTATGGCCAGCTTGACGTGAAGCATGCAACAACTGTAGCCGCTGGACGAGCTTATTGGGATTGTGCCAGTAGGTAACATCCACAAGGGGTTTTAATGGTTTAAATGTCACTCCCGAAGCGGACGCTTTACGACGAGTACTTTGACTGGTGGGAAACATTTTTGCAATGATGGTTTTATATTTTTGAGATATATTGGCATTCACTTGTTGCGTGGGATCATACTGTCTCTTATGGGCATGGGTATTCAATAAAATGGATTTATATTTGTCAAGGTCCTCTGACGTATAATCATGGGGAGAGGGGGTCCGAGAAAAGAGCAACTTTAACAGTCCTGGCGTTAAATTATAGTTGAGTTTTTTAATGACAGCTTTAGTACGAGCAAATTTAATGGATGAATCGCCAATTTTAAAACTATCATCCTCATAGCGAACACCATACGAGGTATCTGTGTTTCCAATAAATAGATCGGTGAAATAGGGTTCCAATGTTGATCCATAATATTTTATTAAAATGGTTTTCAGTTGTGCTTTATGTTGAGGGGTGGCCAAGAGTTGTGAAAACGGAGACGCTCTGGAAGGGCAAGGTGTTTCGACCATGGCCAAGGATTTCTTTTTTCTCAAAAACTCTGCAAGGGGTGCGGCCTTTTTTTGAGGCGTAAACACTTGTTCCTTTTCATCCTCAACTTCACTAACACTAGTCAAATCTTCCTGTTCCTCTTCCTCTTCCTCAGGGTCCTCGTGCAGTGTCTGCGTGGCTTGTGAAACGGTGGGTAGCGTTTCAGATGGCTTGAAAGAGGGTTTCAACATGGCTTTTAGTGGAGGTGCTAAATGTTGCTGAATAAACAAAGCATGATTGGCACGTGATTGTTTCAATTGACGAAACTTTTGGCGAATAGTATTTTTTGCTCTAACAATATGCTTTTTCAATTGACTCTCTGCTAACGCCTTGGTGTCTTGACAAATGACTTGACGGGGAATGAGACAGGGTCTTAAATAGCAATAAAATGATCAAACCCTAAGCGATACCGTCCTTGGTTGAGTTCACTTTGTTTGTCAATCACTAAACAGGCATGACGTTGAGTGTTCCAGCACTTGGCACACAATTCTGTAAACATTTGAAAGGTCATATCCGGATTCACATGTTCATTATAAATGTGACGACTGTTCCTCTCGTCCTGACGAAATAAAACAATGACATTGGCATTGTCACGAATCAACTGTTTGGACATTTTTGAATACGTTTGTCCAAAATAGAAGCAATCGATATGTTTGTGACGACCCATGCTGAAATAGCTTTGAATGATACCTTGACGTTCAGTGGATACATCATCGAAAATCATGAGTGAATCAGGCTTTACCTCATCCGGTGAAATAACATTTCCTTGCATGGAAAATGTAAAATAACCCATATTCTCTTTTTGTAATCCAGACATGACTTGATCCAGAAACACGTAGAGGGGTTGGTAGAGAGATTTTGCAAAAATATAAATATTTTGAAAACGCAGACCATTGGGCGCTGTGATGAGCGTTAGCAAAAGATTAGTCTTTCCACAGCCGGAAGGCCCCACAATGATGCAGCGAATGGAAGATGGAAACAGTGAACCATGGCGTTGTTCACGTGATGAGGGACAGAGATGGGAAACCATGTCCCCCACGGGGAATGACTCTTGCTGCTTAATAATCTTCATTTCAACTAAGGCTTAGACAGGCTAGCCGGCTGTCTATATACAGGACACCGAACCTTGTCATAGAAACAGTAGACTGGTACTACAGGTTGACGATGGATGTCTTTGGACGTGCGTTGATGGCCAAAGCTAGGCCTGTCCCCATGCATGATCCTAAACAGGAAACAGATCCTGCTAATAAACACTATGTGGATAGGTCAGTAGTGCCACGCACAAAACAGGGAGATTATGACTTTAAGGGAAAGCGGTTAACCCATGTAAAACATCCTCAAGTGTCTACAGACGTTACTACGAAAAAGTATGTGGATAACAAAGTGTATGAGTTTTATGACAAAGTGCCCCAGCTTACGGTGAATGGCTATAGCGCTAATCACCATCGGATTATTCACGTGGAAGACCCACAAGACGAAGACGATGTTTGTACCAAGCGTTACATGACCTATGAAATGAAAAGGCTTTATAAATTTATCCCATCTGTATTTTTAGTGTATCTGACAAATGAAAAACCTGTGAATGACAGAAACCATTTACCGCTAGTCCATGATCAGCACTTGACCTATGTACTTGCTTCGGGTTTAAGCCACTATCGATTAAACTATGATGGAACCATTCACATCAAATATGCCATACCTGATGAGAACCATTTACAAATAAAGATAAATGGTCATAGGATGTTGGTCCATAACCATGAAATGGCCAATGCTGGTGACGAATTATCCTTTCACCTCATGTTGACATGGGATGAAAAGCAAACGGGAAAAACCATAAACGATTTCCCACTTTATGTGGAATTGGAATATACAGCCATGAAATAACCACCTGACGTTAGTTGTGATTTAAACTTTCTTGTGAAAGGTTGTTGGTCATTATCATCATGGTGAAACAAAGGTATGCAGTGAGAAAGACTAAAAAAAGGACTTTCTCCTTGGCAAAGCCAGGGTTTTCAACATTCGTGGCCAAGCCCTTGCGAAAGAAAAAAAAGAAAAAATAATGTATTGACCATAAGGAAAGCCCTTCGAGCAGCACAGAGACAGGTTATTCCAAAACGTCGGCGACAGGTTTCAAACCAAGGGCGAGTGATTCCCGTCCCCAAACGAGCGGGATTTTTACCTGCATTATTTGCCGGTTTGGCTGCTCTGGGTTCACTTTTGGGCGGTGCCAGTGCAGTGGCGAAAACCATTAAAGCCACGCAGCAGGGCAAGCAACAACTCAAAGAAAGTCAGCGACACAATGAAACGATGGAAGTGATTGCCATGGGGGCTAGAAATGCCAATTTAAAGCCAGCCTTTTATCAACAAGGATTTGGGATTTCACCATTTCGAAATATTAAAAAAAAAATAACCTCAGCCATAGCGAGACATGCCCTGACGCATCAACAAGTGGAAAGCTATGCTAAACAACTAAAGCTTTCTCATTTTCGAGGTGTGTTTATGCGAAACCAATTACCCCCACGACCCTGGAAACAGGAATGTGCTGTTGTCAATTTGGATGATCACCGAGGACCAGGGACGCATTATGTAGCTTATGTCAAAGAGGGATCCACGGTATGGTACTTTGACAGTTTTGGGAATTTGCCTCCGCCCATGGAACTAGTGACCTATTTTGGAAACAGGATCAAGATATATTATAATGTGAAACGTGAGCAAACGTTTAACAGCCAACAGTGTGGACGTTTGTGTTTAATTTTTTTTATATAAGACGCTGCATAAGCAAAAACGCCACCAGTATGTCGGCAGAAAGAAAAACGTTTACAGTGCATGGACGTGGACCTGAAGTCAGCCTAGACTTTTACCCGCCTATCGAATTGAGTGAAAAACCCTATGGTTTAGGACTTGTTTCTCTTGAAACGTACAATCGAATATACAACATACGTGAAAATGTGAACAACAAGTTTTACTATGATGATTCTGTGCTCACCCTGAACTCTGGTGGATACACGATCGATGATATTTATGAACACATTTATGTGGTGTTGATCAATCAGTATGGTTTAAAGTCATTTCTCGATGGAACGCACAAGTTTGAACTTGTAGGCAATACTAACACTCATCGCTGCAGTATTTTCTCTACCTTCAACATTGACTTTAAAACACACCCCGATTCCATTGGCCCATTACTAGGATTTAAACCACGTGTGTTGGAGCCCAACAAAAAACATGAATCGGACCATGCAGTGAAATTCATTGAGGACCATCATGTGTCGGTGACGTGTAATATTATTAGCCGAGTGTACACCAATCAAGAACCATCGCATTCGCTTTATGACTTTATTGTGACATCGCCCAATGGGTATATTATTCGTGAAAACCCTCCAGTGGTGCTTTTTCATGCTGTGGCTGTCGATAGTATTAGTAATATAACATTAAGACTGATCAATAGAGATCATCACTTACGTGTCTCTCCTTGGGAAAAATAGTCGTTGGCGCCTCCAGAAGAATGGACTACCTCAAGGTAGCGTCTTAGCACCACTGCTTTACAATGTTTACACCAATGACCAGCCCAGAACAGAAGGCACCAGGCGATTTATCTACGCAGATGACACTGCAGTAGCCGTGCAAGGTCGTAGCTTTGAAGAAGTAGAACATTCTTTGTCCTGTGCCTTAGAAGAACTTGGTCGATACTATCACAGAAATAATTTGAAGCCAAATCCAGCCAAAACGCAAGTTTGTGCTTTCCACTTGCGAAATAAAGAAGCAAAGAGGACATTGAACATTAAGTGGCAAGGTGAAACAATCCTTCACCAAAAGTAAAGTATCTGCACGAAATAACATACTAAGATGCCTAACAGGAAGGACATGGGATGCTCACCCCACCACTCTCAGAACTTCAGCCCTTGGACTGAGCTTCTCAGCTGCTGAGTATGCAGCACCAGTTTGGCTTTCTTCTCCACATTCCAAAGAGGTGGATATAGCTCTGAATGAGACTTCCAGGATTGTATCTGGGTGTCTTAGACCAACACCACTTCAGAAGATCTACCCTCTTATAGGAATTTCTCCACCTCATGTCCGAAGAATGGTAGCAGCAGCATCTGAGAAGAAACGGCAAGAAACCGATTCAAGGCATCCACTTTTCGGCCAACAACCAGCCCGACAGAGACTTAAGTCCAGAAACAGCTTTTTGAGGGGAGTAACAGCCCTCGAAGGCTCACAAGAAGCTGCCCGTGTGAAGATATGGAAGACAGAGATCACAGATCCAACTATTCCTCTATCAGAAAAAATGGCACCTGGTCACAACTTGCCATATGGAATTTGGAAATCATTGAACAGGCTGAGGACGGGGGTTTCACGCTGCAAGAACAATCTCAAGAAATGGAACATGCTCGTCAACAATGATGAGTTCTGTGACTGCAGAATTTTACAAGACCCAGAACACCTGCTGATCTGCCCCTTGATGGAGGACATATGTTCAAAAGACGATCTCTTGGCTGCAAATGCTAATGCTATAACTGTTGCTACTTACTGGCAAAATCTAATTTGATTTGGACACGGAAAATAAATAAATCAACTCATTGATCTAGATTCTACCACACCAGTGACTTACAAGTTGGTGCTAAAGCCACTATGAAATTTGTGTATAAAGCAACAACACCGTCTAGGAATAGTGTTAGTTGTTTGCCACGTGAATACACGTTAACATCTCAAGGCAAGCAGATTTTACAGCATTTGGGTTACCACGTCAACCCTCATAATGAATTCTATCCTAGAGATAGCGAACCACATCGAGGAGCAACCATGGGTGGTAAGAATTGATCTCCATTCCTATCAAGCTCAAACACCTGGACTCAATAACAATGATGAAATTCAATTTGTTATCAACAACCAAGATATTTACACCCTACCGCATGAAAGTCTTATTCAGATTGAAGGTCGGCTCACCAAAGCCGATGGCTCTACACCCACCACATCCAAGTTGGCCAACCATGGTTTGGCCTTTCTGTTTTCTGAAGTGCGGTATGTCATTAACGATATCGTGGTGGATAGCACTCGAAATGTGGGCATTTCCAGTGTCATGAAACTATACCCCTCTTATAGTGAGGAAGAAGGTAAAACACTTTGCATGGCAGGTTGGTGTCCTGACTCGACCAATGACTGGATGGTACACACCGATGGAACCTTTACTGGATATTTACCTCTTAAACTGATTCTAGGCTTTGCTGAAGATCACCAACGCATTGTGGTTAATGCAAGGCAAGTGCTTTATCTAGTGAGAGACAGGAGTGATAATAATGCACTCAAGGGAGCCGACAATGCCCCCATCGATTCAAAAATTCAACTACAACGCTTGCTATGTAAAGTCCCCCATGTGACCCTTAACGATAGCAAAAAACTGGACGTACTCAAAATGGTAAAGAGAGATATGCCTCTACCCATGGAATTTAGAAGCTGGGCACTCCATGAGTATCCGCTATTGCCCACCACCAACACACACAGTTGGTCTTTAAAAACAGCTCGCTATACAGAGAGACCTCTCTACCTGATCGTGGGTTTTCAAACGAATCGCAAGTATCAACAAACCAAAGATGCCACGCAATTTGATCACCTGCAATTGAGAAATGCACGTCTTTTCCTCAACGGAGCCGTGTTTCCCTATGAAGGACTGGATTTGGATTTTTCAAAAAATAAGTTTGGCCCCCTGTACGACTTGTTTTCTAAATTTCGATGGTCGTATTATCAAAAAGAGAACGGCCCCATGCTACTACCCCAAGCGTTTAAGGCAAGAGCACCACTGATTGTCTTTGACTGTTCTTACCTGGAAGAGTCTGTCAAGCCATCCAATATCGACATTCGACTAGATTTTGAAACGCATGACAATGTACCAGCCAATACGACGGCCTACTGTTTGATTATTCATCACAAACAAGTCAACTATTATCCACTATCCAACCAAGTGACGAGTGTATAAATAACAGCTCAACCCACGTCAAGCCGCTCAGTCATGTCTTGCTTTAAAGCCTCAAGAGACGTTACATCCATGAATTTAAACTCTGAGGAACAACGTTTCAAGACTTTTGCCACATGGCCAGTGCCTTTCATAAACCCTCAAGCCTTGGCGGCCGCTGGATTCTACTATTTAAAAACAAGAGATGAAGTGAAATGTGCCTTTTGTCCCATCATCATAGACCAATGGCAGGAGGGCGATGAACCCATGCAGGAACATCAGCGCTGGTCTCCCACCTGCCCCTACCTGTGTAGAATGAAAGTGGGAAATATACCCTGTCATTCAAGCTATCCCTCACTTGTGTCTCTGGGTGATGAAAAAAAAACAAGTTACGATACGTGTGGACCGTATGGTATCCATGGTGCTTCGGTGAGCAGCTCACCATCAAAAACGCCTAGATTAGAGACATTGGGACATCATCGGTGTTATGGACGCTACAAACACAAGAGACTATATTGTTGTATCAGTTGCTATCGTCCATATCCCAAAATGAGAAAAGCCTGTAAAACGTGTTATGATAATAAAATGATGTAATTCTTAAATTCTTATTTTCGCATGCCCCCCTGTCCTACCCTAACCTCAATTTTGAAACTAGCATGGCAGGTAAGTCTATGTCATGATCACACCTGATCGTCAGTTAGTCGTCAGTTGAACTTGGTCCAGGCAAGCGTCAACATGTTGCGCACACTCATTGTGGATTGCCAAGGGTTTAAAATTGGTGACAACAAATTTATATTTAAACAAGTGGCCATGATCGATTGTACCACGTTTTGGATATCACAAGCTACGCATTTGCTATTTAAACCACCCCATGCTTTTGATTTGTTGTGTGAAAAAGACCGTAAACAAACCCAGTGGATTGAAAATCATAGGCAACTAGACTGGAATCAGGGAACCATTTCCTATAAATATTTGGACGTGGTCATGAAAGCACACTTGTCCTCGGCCAATGTGGTATTTGTGAAAGGTAGTGAAAAACGTCAATGGTTGCAACCATTTTTGGCGTCTTACTGCCAATGTATCGACCTCATGGAGTTGGGCTGCCCCTCCCTGCAAACGCTCATGGATACTTGTTCCTGTGGCAACATTACCCATACAGCCCTATCACATGCGTGGCATCTCTTTCATTGGTTAACCACCCATGCCTGCTGGGAGTTGTTGAACAAAATTATAACTCATGATTTACCTGTGAATGACGCCAGTGAGATTTCTACAAGCGACGTGTACACATCTACAGCACGTGATACCATGGAGAAAGGCAATGCTACGGACAAAGCCATCGGCAAGTTCTTTGTGTGCAAAAAGAAACTAGACAGTTTTACCAAAGAGGAACTCTTGGCGCTGCCCAAGTCGTTCATTTATTATGCTGCTGCCAACGCGGTCAAAGAAATCTGGCAACATGTACCAAAATCATGGACTCTAGACCCTGTGTTGGGTGAATTGCAACCCTGTACGGATTACGATCACCATAAGCAAGTGGCCATGGCAAAAATACCGTCTATGCGTCAGTGTGCGACTTGCCAGCTAGTGAAACTGTATCACGGTCATAAAAGTCCGTGTAAAGACTTTGTTGAATCATTCCACGGGTGTCATGGCGAGAAAAAGCAACAACAACAACAAACACAAACATCGTCCACAGAGGAGGAGGAAGACCAAACCTTCTTACCATCGATGGAAAAGGATATGCCAGACCTGTACTGGCAATGGCGTCATTGACAAAGTGATTCAATACCTACCTTTTGAAATCCATCTTCCAGGTTATCGTTTTTGCGGCCCTGGAACTCGTCTCGAAAAACGTTTACAACGTGGTGATGTACCCATTAATCTTTTGGATCAAGCATGCAAGGAACATGACCTTTCTTATCGCCATAGTCATCCTGGTTTAAGACATGTGGCAGATAAATTGTTATTAAAGAAAGCTAAACAACGTTTCACATCCAGTGATGCCTCAGTGGGTGAAATGATGGCAGCCCTGATTGTCATGAGTGCTATGAAAGGAAAGTTGATGATGCATGGACATAAACATTGAGGAGTGAGGAATTGGGATGTGTTTGTATTCTATTTTTATTTTGTCAATTCACTATGACTATGAAATAAAAACAAAGGTTTGACAGAGCACGATGTTTTGTGTTTTTATTATTTATAAAAAACCATGATGTTGATGGCTGATTTCTCATTTTCACATTTCACACATTGCCATTTTGCTAATTTGCAATTTACAGTTTTTGAAAACGTTCGTTTTGATGATATGGATTTTTCCATTTTGCTGATGACACTTTTTAAACAATGACCGTTTGAAGTTTTTGAATTTTCAAATTTCACACATGGCCATTTCTAGTTATTAAAAAATGTCCGTTTTAAGTTTTGCGTTTTTGGTGATATGGAAACATGGATTTTCCATTTTGCTGTTTTCACATTTTTCCATTTAGTGTATGTCGAAGGTTGAGATTTAACAATGATGTTGATGCGAGTGCTTGACCTTGATAATACTGCAATGTGCTGATGCGTGTTTGGAGAAACGTCGAGGTCTACGACTACTGCAGGTAAGACTGTTTTTACAAAAATAATGTCTATTGTCTGCCACATTTCAATGAAAAAAACAAAACTATTGAAAACAAAATGAGTATATAAGTGACCATTTACCCCCTCCCCACTCACCCACCCTACCTCATCGTGTTTGCTCTGGTCAATCATACACACCAGTTTTCTCTCTCCACTCATACATTCACACCTGTCTTTGGGAACAAACACAACCACTTTATTTATTCCCAAAAGCACATTCTCGACATGCTCACTCATTCCAAAAGAACTTTTTAGTTTATCATTTACATTACGAAAAATAATTAAATACTAGTTATTAAAGTTACTAAAAATCTTACTTATTTCATATTTACAAAAAACTCAACTTTGTACAGCGTTAAAAGAATCAAACTCTTTACCAATCAAAAAATTTAAAAAATAAGGTTGCATAGAACTTTTTTTAAAGAGCAAAAGGTCCAAGTGGGTTGTCACTATTTACAAAATCTACTATTTACAATAACAGAAACCAATATTTACAAAATTCTAAATCTACAAGTTACAAAAAGCCATGTCCCATAAACGATTAAACAGTGAAATCACACCTCCTCCTCGTTGCGATCATAACCCCAGGGCAGGCTAGTGAGCAGGTCATCAGCCCACACACGCTTGTTATCCATGGAGGCGAGGGTGCGTTTTCTCTGTTCCACAAGATACAAATGATGGTTGCTGGATTGTATCCTGCACTGTGTATGAGACATAGCTTTGCCAGTGCGTAAAACCGCTAGGTAATCGTCTACACGTAGCGATTTTACCACTGCTCTACCTACACCTTTTGCTCTTTTGGCTTCCTTACAATCGAGTGTGCGGTAAGCATACATTTTCGAAGCCAAACCTACGAATTCCGTCATAATGGAATCACCGCATTCATCTTTTAAAACGCCCATTTCCTTCTTGTTTTTTATGGGCAGCTGAAACACGTTGTCAGCGCTATAGCAAGAGGTGTCGAACCAGTCACTATGTTGCCTCATGACGTCATAGGGGTTGCAGTGGCGAATGTGGTAAATGAATGAGTCCGTATCCATATACAAAAGAGAGACGTCCTCAAAATGGCGTTTCGCAAACTCATAGTGGAATCGATACATGACCGATTTAGAAAAGTCTAAAATGACTTGACCCAAGTAAATGGGCTTATCCATGGTCACGCTGGTCTTACTCATTTCAATAGTAGCCAAATCCTCATCGATAATTTTGATCGATTTGAAATTTGGCTTGGCAATGTACCGCCGGGCACCCCACTGCCCCTCCCAGACATTCACTAATTTAATGTCACGGTATTTGCGGACATTCTCCATAGACTTGCCATAGATGCAGTTGTTCATTAATTGAAAAAAATTAATTTCAAACTGCTGTGTTGCCATTTGTCGGTGCTCTGTGTTGAGTCGCATGTATGGCTCAAGCCATGCTTTTTGAGCAAAAGAAATACCCCTGTGGATTTTCTTTAACACCAAGCCTTGGGCGAGGCATTGCACCAACATTTGGATATGTAGCACATACCGATTTTTGTTGTAAAGTGTGCCCATGAGTTTTTCAATTTTCACTTTACTGTCAGGGGGAACCATTTGCTCAAGACAGAATGGGAAATCGGCATGTTCATCATACAAGGATCAGGGATATTCAATATCCACTTCTAGCACATATCCACAGCCTATTTCTTGGCTAGCCTTCATTACATCAAATTC
The DNA here is from genome assembly GCA_946902985.2 of Meconema thalassinum. NCBI lineage: Eukaryota > Metazoa > Arthropoda > Insecta > Orthoptera > Tettigoniidae > Meconema > Meconema thalassinum. The sequence continues at coordinate 1,728,329 of CAMPQE020000024.1, forward strand.
TGACACTTGTTTCTCTGTCAGCCAAGCAAACTTCCCATAGGGCAAAGGCTGACTCATGGCGTAACCGTACAAATTATTCACGTCATAGTACATTAAGTACGATTCTGGTTTGTCTGGTGAATAATCAGGCATGTAGACATTGTTCGCTTCAGCATGGCGTTGGTTAAGCGACACAAAGCCGCCACGAATGACCTTTTCAAAAAATAGAACCATGTCTACATCAGTGAGTAAATCCAATTCCACTTGAGTGTATTTCAAAGCGGCATCGAACGAGAGTCCAGGACTCGTGTAATAGTGAGCCGGGTCAAGACCGTAAATGTGTTGACACAAGTTACGGAATTTTTCAAACACATCAGTGAGCAGCAATACATCCAGTTTTAGGTAATGCAAAGCATATTCACTTAGCGTGTTCATGCCAAACACTCGCCAAACTTGACATGCATGTGCATAGTCTTCATCGGAAATGGTACTGCGTGTTAGTTTGGAGTAAAATTTCTCTTGTGGTGGGAGTTTTCTTTGCTTTAACACGTCCCAGCTGTTGCAGAAATCATACGGGAATATACCTTTCCGAATGCACAACTGAAATTGCTCAGGATCATTAAAATGCATTCTAGTATTTTTTTAATTCCTCCTCATTCAAGCCATTCACAAGGCTGTCTAGCGAGGAAGCCATAAACTTAAAGGAATCCAAAAATCGAATGCTAAAGTCGCCCAACCACCATGTCAGGGCTGTAAAACGCTCATGGTTTTGGGGAATAATGGTAAACGAGCCCTTGTTGACATGACCCAATTCACGAATCAAAAACTGAATGTCATAATTTGCCAGATTGTGGAAAAAGACACTGATGAAGCGAGGAGCTGGAAAGTTCAAGTTACATTTACTATGTGCAGCTCCACGAAACTCCCCCGTAAAGTGCGAGTGGTCTCTGACTTTTTTCTCTCCACTTAAAATAGGCTTTTCGCAAATATGGCATGTCGTGGCATGCTCATACTGCTGCTGCTGTTCTGGAGATAGGCTCATGGGTACTGGGTGGTTTAGTAATTCCTGTACATCATGAGCCAACTTGACAAGTTCATCCAAGAACCATTTGGCACAATCTGGCCCCTCACGGTATTTGTAAACGGATTGTGTGGGGTCATAGGCACACACCACATTAAATCCTATGGCAAAAGGTTCATGTTTTTGAATGGGTGTGGTTGAGCTCATGGAGGGATCTGGTTCACATCCCGCCATGGGTGTAGTGAGAGCTTCAAAATCTGCATATACCACATAGGGAACAGTTTCACGCTTATGAATGTCCTTAAACTTTAACACAGCCTTGTCCCCTTGTGGCAATATCAGTCTCACCGCTTCCTGAGTAACACAATCTACCCTATGACGTTCCAAAAGCGTAGGGGTTTTAAAATATTGCAAGCATCGATCACAAATATGTTTTACACCAGCGTGCTTAGACACTTGTCTGCTTAGCAATCTACTCAGGCTTTTAATTAGGCAATAGTGATTCACCTCTCCTGCAGATAAATATAAAAGATGTATGTGGTGTCGTTTCGGTTCTTTTGTGGCATAAAGAGGACCCACAATCTCATCACCATTAAGGCCATACACCATGAACGAAAAGTCCTGGTTATCTTGTTCAAACCTATGGATCTCGGTTAAGTCCATAGGGAACGACACTCGAGTTAAATTTAAAGTTTGTTTCAATTCATCAAACTTGGCCTTGTACTTTCCCGGCCAACAACCATTACGGTCTTGTGCTGGCTGCAAATACGCAGCCACAGACCACAGAAAGCAATCATTGTCACGATTCTTAATATTCACCACAGCCTTTTTCGAAGCTATTGCTGGTGGTGTTTTAATATAGCTAGACCCAGCATTCAACGGGTTGAATTGACAAATGTTGATTTGCAAATGATGAATTTTGTCTAAGGCTAGACCACTCGGTCCTTGTTGCAGTTTATCAAATTTTGATAGCAAGGCATTCACCACGTGGGTCTCATACCACTGTTCCAAATTATGGGCTATGAATAGCTCTTGCATTTTACTGCAAATATAAAATGTCTCTTTATGCTCCACGTCCTTCTTTTTATATATGAAATCGCACACCAGTTCTGTATTCACCTTTAAAGCCGTATGCAACCTTTGTGCTGTACAAATTTCAATTTAAAAAATTTCAAAACAAGATTGTAAAAATTCTTTGGGAATCAAACTTTTTCTAACATTGACCACGCGGCCAGAGCACACACGCGATTTAAAACAACTGTTTATGGGTTCCCAAGTTAACGTATCGGTAGCAGTAGCAAATGACATTATTTTAGAAAGAACACTCTCACCTGAGTTTTCAGCTGTAGACTGCTTGACAATGGTTCCACTCTAAAGCCACTTGGTTTTCAACTGTATTTGCTATAGCAGTGAACCCTTTTTTTTTCTTCCAAATATCTAAAAAGAAATAAAATAAACCACCATAAGTATATCCATTCCATATAGTTTATGCATTTCATAAACAAAAACAAAATCAAACAGGTTATATTATATAATAAAACAAATCTCACCTTGACGTGTAATGCTTTGCTATATTTCCGTCTCGTGGGCTAGTGTGGAAATGGTTTCCTCTTCTATCGGTCTGTCTTTCTCTTTCTTTAATATATATTTCCCACAGACACACGACAGGTATGCTATACACGTTATCTGCAAACAAATAAATAAATAAAAATCATTAATTACCTAATCAATAAATAATTGCATGTATTTATATAAAAATACATAAATATATAAATAAATATATACCTACCCCACAACAAGGTTAAGTATTTTCCACCAACACCAAAACTGATAAACAAGACCAGGGGTTTCTTGCAACGCAGTGTGTTCAAAGGTAGTCACCTAAGTGAGTGTGGAAATGATAACGACATGTCTTTATATATGCTACGTTGCATGTATAATCTTTTTTTTCCCACGCTTTGAACAATCTCTTATCGTGCACGTGGACAGCTAACGTCCCAGGTGAACACCTGTGGCGAATCAAATTTCACGTCAACTTGCATTTTGTCACGTACGAAGCAAAACAGGATGTGACTTGTTAACAGTTATCGCGCACGTGGACAGATAACACCCAAGCGAACACCTGTGGAAGATCAAATTTCACATGAACTTGCATTTTGTCACGTACGAAGCAAAACAGGATGTCACTGGTTTAGCCTACATGTGGTTTCACAAATGTGTGTGCATGCCTTTCACACTCCCCTGCCACCACGATGGTCAGATTATTTCACCTTCAAGCGTCATGGTCATTTTCCATTGCACTTGTTGTCAAGTCAGATCAATGCCTTCCAATAAGCTCAATTGACCTTCACCTCCTGTAAGTTGGTTTTCTGTACTCGCTTCGACCAACATAGAATCAAGTTCTCATCACCGTTTACACGTCAAAGGTAAAATATCAGAAAAACGCACCCTCGCTCTGTCATAAACCGACCCGTCGAAATAGCGATTGTTCTATTAAGCATGGTCCTTGTGGTTAGCGACAGGTTCGTTGAAAAACACACACCCAGCCGTATCGTCTCTCTCAACCGCCACGCTTCATGGACATTATAAACAGGCAAAGAAAAAGAAAACGTTATTTCAACATGTATGGCGTTAGGCCCTTTGTGAATTATCTTTTTGGAAAAAATATCTACCACATTTGAAAGGGGGCGTTAGCCCGAGTCCTAGGACACCTCGTACATGTCTCTAGCGTTATTGGTTCGTGACATATCGGCAAAAATCACAAAAAACACATGTTTACCCCCAAAATCGCGTTTCCCAATTTTTTTAAAATTACAACGAGTGGTCCATAGCAAAGAGGACGTCTTCCCGAATCCTTGGACCCATCGTACATGCCTCTAACGTTATTGGTTCGTGAGATATCGGCAAAATCACAAAAAACACGTGTTTACCCCAAAATCGAGTTTCCAAATTTTTTTAAAAATTATAACGAGTGGTCCATAGCACAGAGGACGTCAGCCCGAGTCCTTGGACCCCTCGTTCATGCCTCTAGCATGATTGGTTCGCGAGATATAGCAAAAAGTCTAAAATCACGTTTTTACCCCAAAAAGACTGTGTTTCCAGATTTTCACCTTTTCGACACCTACATTCCCGTAAAGAGCACAAAGAGACGAAAAAAACGAATCCAAGCACGCCCTCCTAGCATGGCTCCTTCCATTCCAAGGTCGCAGGGGCTCACCACTTGCTTTTGTAAGCAGCTCCCGTGTTACCCCACTACTTACAAAACACAATTTTTTTCTCTAGAGACTTGAAATTTATTTTGGGGGTAGAGGGGGTAGGGACCATTGATTTACGTTAAACAATTTTTTTGTAGAGTTCCTAGTTTCCAAAATATAGGATTTTCAAAATTCGAGTGTTTTCAAAAAAATATAAAAAATAAAAAAGTTTTATTAAAAAAAATAAAGGTCATAAAGACCATTCGTTTGAGCCATGGCACAACGTTCTATCCTGTTTGGTTTTCAAGCTATAGCATATTTTCGAAAACGAAAAATTTTTAAAAATTTTTGAAAAATATAATACATGGTCCATAGCAAAAAAGACGTCAGCCCGAGTCCTATGACACCTCATTCGTGAAACTCCGACCATGGGTTTGAGAGATATCGGCTTGGACTCACGCGGCGGCCATGACACTAAGCAGAAGCACCACCACTCCACTACTAGTATACTTTCCCAAATGTGTTCCCCCCTTTACCGTTATCTCCTATCGATCATAACATTTACGTTTCGGTGCTTTCGCCCGTTATTTTGCCTAACATGACATGTTTGACGTCCACTTAACCTCATTCATAGCATGTAATGCTTCCTCGTCATTCCTTGATGTTATCTCTTTGGTCAATACTTTGCCTCTCCTTTGCCTATGTGTTGAGCATGTGTATCTTATTTAGTCTTTATTTTCTTTAGGCTAAGCTAAGCTAGGCCCATAATGAATAGCGCATTCGAATAGAACTTGCATTCACATGGCAGCGAATGTATGTTCAATCCATCGCCTCTGATACCTTCATAACCTTAGTCCGGTTTAATGGGCCCAGCGCTAGGCTAATTGGTACACAATTCCACTGCGAACTACATCTTGCCCAAGGCCAGACGGCACAAAATTGTAGCCAGACCTTGTGGTTACTATTCGAATGTATCACTCTAAATGTAACTACACCTAGTTTCATTCCCAAAATGACATAAGAGGACCGCTTAGCCCACAAATACGTCCACCTGTATGTGTAAGTTGGCAATATGGTACTTATCGTTTTTTTCATGTATCGAGACTGAAAGATGGCTGGAGATTGTTGTGAATAAAAGAAAAACAAACTGTTGTGGATTTTGGTAAGATGTTTGTAAAAATTATCATCCTGGTGATAATTTCTTGCCGTAGTTTGGGCTTCGTTTTTAAAGGTAACGCATGCATCACTTATATTTTCGTGCCTTTTCTGCGAGTGTAATGACAAATATGAATAACGACATCAAGTGTGAAATCGAGTCGCCTACTAATAGTGATGCGTTGCATTTAGCCAACACCAATGCTTCGACAAAACTTGATTGGTTGGAATTCGACGCCCTAGTTTCTACATTGCCTATCCCGTTAGCACATAACTCAAACATTCAAGGTGGAAATGTCGCTAATATAATAGACAAATGGAATATCAGATATTCGGGTGAAGAAGGGTCTTCTTCAATCTTTGAATTTACCACGCGCATCGATGAATTATGTGCATGTTATTCTTTGGTCCCTGATAGCATTATACAATATCTTCCCATGATATTATGTGGGAACGCTTTAAAATGGTACCGTCTAGTCCAGTATCCCTTCAGTTCATGGGTTAGTTTCGTGAATGCTTTGAAAAGGAGATTCACACCATCTGACTTTGAGCATGCCTTAAAGCATGAAATTTTCTCCCGTACCCAAGCTCTCGGGGAGAATATTGATGATTATGTCACAGCGATACGTATCCTAATATCTCATCTTCCAGTTCCACTGTCTTATAGTGAAACTATTAATACTGTTTATTGTAATTTACATCCCTCCTATAAACAGTTTATTCGTCGCTCTGCAGTATTAGATACTGAAGTCATTCTTATACAAGGGCGTGAATTTGAAGCAACTGCCCGACTGTGTAATCGATATATCCCACCTCCAGAGCCTTCTGAATGTATGTTTCCTGAATTAGCGTTCAACATGAATGAGTGTAGTAATAAGATCGATATGCCTGCATGTGGGCAACGTGGCAATAATACTACTCCAGGTCGTTGGTCGACACGACACTACAACAATCGAGGCAATACCTTCGCCTCTGTTAATTCACATGGAACTAATGTTCGTGTTAATGCTGTGAATCATGTCCAACGTAGTATCCCTCGTTCCCATAACCTTGATGTAAATGCTCCTCCTCATGTGAATGCTTCCACGTCCCCGGTTCGATGCTGGAACTGCTTAAAAGGGTCACATACCTACCGTGATTGATTAGTACCGCTAAAAGGGAAGTTTTGTTTTGGATGTGGTTTACAAGGAGTAATCTAACCAATTTGTCCTCGTTGCAATGCTACTAATCCCTTGGAAAACTAGTGAAGCTTTGCGATAATGAATCCAATCGTGAGGCAAAGAAGATTTATTTTGGCAAGGAGTATGTTTCCGTGATATCCGATGTACCTTTTTCCAAAATAATTCAACCGTGGGTTCACATTTCTATTTCTCAGATACATTCTTCTGCCCTTTTAGATAGTAACCTAACTAACCCCGTGGCACTACAGCCCTTGAAGGGCCTAGGCCTACCAAGCGACCGCTGACCAGACAATTGGCCTGCAGATTTTGGGGTGACGCGTGGTCAGCGCGTCGGGTCCCCTCGGCCGTTAATCTTGGTTTTCGTGACCGGGGCACTGTCTCACTGTCAGACAGCTACTCAATTGTCCTCACGAGGCTGAGTGCACCCCGTTCCAACCCTCACGTCAGTTTTAAAATCCCTGACGGAGCCGGGGATCGAACCCGGGGCCTCCGGGTGAGAGGCAGGTGCTCTACCCCAACACCACGGGGCCGGCCCTTTTAGATAGTGGTGCGTGTCAAAGTTTTATACGTAGGTCGGTGATTGAGGAGATCCCTGACGTATGTAAACGTCTGCACCAGTCCCGAAATAATTTTGTCTCAGCCTCTAACAATCCCATTCATGTCTACGAATCAATTTCATGCCATGTTAAAGTCCACGATTTTTCTTGGGATCATGAGTTTCAGGTCATGGATAATTTAGCTGCACCTGTCTTGCTGGGTGCCGATATTATGAAAAAAAACTGGATTGAGGTTAGACTTCAGTGATGATACCTACAGCTTTCTTTTTTCATCCAACCAGAGGTTTCCTTTTGAGAATTTTATGCCCGGAGTGTTTAATATTCTACCTGACTGTGTGATACCATTACCCCTTTCCTAACTATCTGATCAACGGCAAATTTTATATGATTTGGTGAATGAATTTTCTGACGTGATCTCTGATCAACTGGGAAGTGCTGTTGGGTATGAATGCCATATCGATTTGACCGATTCTATTCCTGTGAGATCTGCTCCGTTCCCTTGCTCCCCTCCCAAACATTTAGCCATCAAGAGACTGTAAGTGATCTGATAGAAAGAAATGTAATAAGACATTCCAAGTCTGCGTATGGCTCACCTGCCTTCTTAGTTCCTAAGAAAGAAAATGAGTTTCATCTTGTGGTGGACTATCGACTATTAAATAAGAAGGTGGTATTCGATAATTTCCCACTTCCTCCCCTGGAATCGGCGTTTCAACACTTTCACAACGCGAAATTCTATTCTATAGTTGACTTTAAATCCGCGTATTATCAAATTCCTTTGGATGAACGGAGCCGCAAAGTTACTGCCTTTTCTACTCCCTTTGGGTTGTTTGAATATTTGAAGTTACCAATGGGAATTGCTATCGGAGCCCAAGTGCTCAGTCGCGTATTGGAAGACCTATTGGGAGATTTGAAGTTTCAGTACGTTTTCAATTATCTTGACGATCTCGTAATCTATAGTAACACTTTTGAAGAACACGTCGGTCATCTTCGTGAAGTTTTCGGGCGTCTAAGACGAGCAGGTTTAACCGTAAATCCTGGGAAAAGTTCGTTAGGGTGTTACCAGATAAAGTTTCTAGGTCACGTGCTGTCCGGTGGAGGTATCTCGGTTAACCCTGAGCGTGTGAAATGTCTACTAGAACTTCCTTGTCCTACTTCTTTGAAATCCTTACGTCGTGTGTTGGGATGTTCACCTTTTATTCCAGGTTCATAAAACATTTTTCTGATGTTGCCGCCCCTTTAAATGTCTTGAAGAAGAAGAACAGCACTTTCGTTTGGGGACCTGAGCAAGAACGTGCGTTTGTAAGACTAATGGAATGTATGTCTAGTGCTCCTGTATTGCAATCCCCTAATTTTAATTCGGAATTTTTTCTGCATTGTGATGCTAGTGATCTAGCAGTTTCGAGCGTGTTGAGTCAATAAGTGGATGGGAGATTCACCCCCATTGCTTTCGCTAGTCGAATGCTGAATGAACATGAAATACGTTACTCCATTTTTTCAGAAAGAAAGTTTGGCGGTAGTGTTCGGGTGTGAACGCTTTAGGAGTTTTCTGGAACATAGACGTTTCACTGTGTATACAGATAACGAAGCTTTAAAGTGGAGTCTGACACATGTCAAGAAATTAGGTCGTATTAACCGATGGATCCTGCGACTATCTTCCTTCAGTTTCAATATTGTACATGTGAAAGGCAGCGAGAATTCTATTGCCGACTGTCTCTCACGTATGTTTGAGAAAAACGTTACTATCCCCGTTCCTCCTCCCACCCCTCCTTCAGAACCTCCTGAACCTGTGTTTCTACTGCAACACTGTCCTTGGTCTTTTGTGGATATCAGGACCTTCCAAGCCGAGGATCCATATTGTATGGAATTGCGTGACAAAATGACGAACAAAGATCCTTCTTGTTCCGAGTTTTGTATTCGAAATGACGTTATCGGGTACACGTTACCCAAATCTTCAAAATTTAGGATTTTTGCTCCTGAGGCTGTTCGCGACATGCTTTTAACATACCATTACCATTCCTCCGCTTTTGGTGCGCACATCGGTATGCACAGGACCTTCAGAAAGATCTCGAACGAGTTTTATTGGCCTTCAATTAAGTCTGATTCCTTTAGTTTCGTCCGGAAATGTTTAATCTGTCAACGTTCCAAGCCTGCGCAAAACACCAAGGTCGGTCTGCATCAAGCAGATATTGTGACTCGACCAGGAGAACGTTTATTCATAGAATATTTTGGTCCACTCGTTCGATCAAAACAGGGTAATCAGGCCATTCTCACTGTTATCGATGGTTTCTCTATATTCGTTTGGCTTTTCCCCGTGTGAGAAATTACGTCAAGAACTACCGTAAACTTCCTGAGTAAATATATATAACTATTATATAAAAGTGAAAGTCTGTATGTATGTATGTATGTGGGTGGGTGGGTGGGTCTGTTCCGTATACAAATCTACACCGTTCCACCAATCTCAACCAAATTTCGCGTACACATAGTCTAGGACCCAGAAGGAACCGCTGGCTACATGAATTTTCCTTAGTCTTTCTCATTCTTCTGATTTCGGCCCTTTTGCACTCAAGCACAGGCTAATCAAATCATAAAATATACTCATGAAGGAATGGCAAGGCAGATAGTTTCCATGGCAACATAGCTCAAGTCGAGACACGGCCGACTGGATGCCAGTTGCGCTCTGCACTACCGGTATAGAAAATGAGGATCTTTTCTTGAAATCCCGTTAGTTACTCAACTGCTCACACAGCACTGTCAACCGAGTTTAGCATAACAAAGACTTGACACTATCTAGGCTGCTAGATATTTGTCAAATACCACTCACTCACTCATTCATTCATCACGAAATCTCAGAAACCACCGTATGGATTGGAATGAAATTTGGTATGCAGCTTCCTCAAGGGCCGCAAATGCCCACAAAGAGAGGATTTTTGGATATTTAGTTTCTAAAGGGGTGTTAAGGGGGTAGACCTGCATTACATTGAATAGCAATATATCCCGATTGGTTTCATTGGGGGATGTGATACTCGGCAAATAAACTCATCATTGAAAATAAGAAGACACGTGTCTGAGGGTTTTTCGATGTGGTGTATGTAATGAGGTGAAAGGGGTGAAAAGTGGGGATTGAAAGATTCATGACGAAGCGTGTATCTCTTAAACGACATAGGCGAGGAGTTTGAAACTCAGCAAAAAAAACATAAAAAAGAAGTAAATATGTGTTTGACCGTTTTTTTCATAAATCCAATTTAAGGGGCCCATGGGGAGGGTTGAAATTCTGGTGGGGGGGGTGATCAGGAAAGAAAGTGTCCTAACTCAGGGGGAAAGGAAATGTCCTCACTCACTCAATCACTCACTCACTCATCATCGCCCAGACAAAATTATTGAAGTTAGAAACATGACAGTTTGGGGATATGTTCATTGTATGTCAAAACCGTCCACTAAGGGAGTATTTTCGGATATTCAGGTTCCAGAGGGGTCTTAAGGGGGTTAAACCTGCATTTCATTGAATAACAATATCTCCCGATTGATTTCATTGGGGGATGTGATACACGGCATATAAACTCATCATTAAAAAGTAAGAAGACACGCGTCTGAGGGTTTTACGATGTGGTGTATATTATGAGGTGAAAGGGGTGAAAAGTGGGGATTGAAAGATTCCTAACGGAGCGTGTATCTCTTAAACGACATAGGCGAGGAGTTTGAAACTAAGCGAAAAAAAATAACATAAAAAGAAGTAAATATGTGTTTGACGGTTTTTTCATAAATCTAATTTAAGGGGCCCATGGGGAGGGTTGAAATTCTGGGGGGGGGACAGGAAAGAAAGTGTCCTAACTGATTGACTGACTGACTCACTCATCAAACTCAGGGGAAAACTGCTTTAAAGTATGTAAATAGCTGTTAGACAGTTTTTTACATAAATCAAATTCAAGGGGTTCATGGGGAGGGGTGAAATTCTGAAAAAAGAAAATTGAAAGAAAATGTCCTGACTCACTCACTCACTCACTCATCATCGCCCAGACAAAATTATTGAAGTTAGAAACATGACAGTTTGGGGATATGTTCATTGTATGTCAAAACCGTCTACTAAGGGAGGATTTTCGGATATTCAGGTTCCAAAGGATCTAAGGGGGTTAAACCTGCATTTCATTGAATAACAATATCTCCGGATTGGTTTCATTGGGGGATGTGATACACGGCATATAAACTCATCATTAAAAAGTTAGAAGACACGTGTCTGAGGGTTTTTCGATGTGGTGTGTATTATGAGGTGAAAGGGGTGAAAAGTGGGGATTGAAATATTCCTAACGGAGCGTGTATCTCTTAAACGACATAGGCGAGGAATTTGAAACTCAGCGGAAAAAAATCAGCATAAAAATAAGTAAATATGTGTTTGACCGTTTCTTCATAAATCCAATTTAAGGGGCCCATGGGGAGGGGTGAAAAGTCGGGGGGGGGGGAACAGGAAAGAAAGAGTCCTAACTGATTGACTGACTCACTTACTCTCAAACTCAGGGGGAAAACTGCTTTAAAGTAAGTAAATAGCTTTTGGACAGTTTTTTTGATCAATCAAATTGAAGGGGTTCATCGGGAGGGGTAAAATTCTGAAGGGGAAAAAAATGAAAGAAAATGTCCTGACTCATTCACTCACTCATCATCGCCCAGCCAAAAATATTGAAGATGGAAACATGGCATTTCGGGGATATGTTCGTTGTATGTCAAAACGGTACACTAAGGGAGGATTTTTGGATATTCCGGTTCTAAAGGGGTCTTAAGGGGGTTAAACCTGCATTTCATTGAATAACAATATCTCACGAGTGGTTTCATTTGTGGATGTGATACTCGGCATATAAACTAATCATTAAAAAATAAGCAGACATGTGTCTAAGGGTTTTTCGATGTGGTGTATTATTATGAGGTGAAAGGGGTGAAAAGTGGGGGATGAAGGATTCCTAACGGAACGTGTAGGCCTATCCCTTAAACGACATAGGCGAGAAATTTGAAACTCAGCGAAAAAAAAATCAGCTTAAAAAGTAAGTAAATCGGTGTTCGACCTATTTTCATAAATTAATTTAAGGGGCCAATGGGGTGGGGTGAAATTCTGGGGGAAAAAAGGAGAGAAAGTGTCCTTACTGACTGACTAACTCATTCACTCACTCACCAAACTCAGGGGAAAAAGACAGCTTAAAAATAAGTTAATAGGTGTTCAAGCGTGTTTTCATCAATCCAATTTAAGGGACCCATGGGGAGGGGTAAAATTCTGGTAGAAATAATTGAAAGAAAATGTCCTGTCTGACTCACTCACAACTATTAAAGTTGGACACATGGAATTTTGGGAATATGTTCGCTGTTGTCGAAAACGTCAACTAAGGAATGATTTTTGTTTATTCGGGTTTTATAGAGGTGTTAAGGGGGTAAACGTGCATTTCATTGAATAACGATATCTCATGAGTTGTTTCATTGGGGATGTGATATTCGGTATATAAACTAATCATTAAAAATAATCAGACATATGTCTAAGGGTTTATCGATGTGGTGCATATTATGAGGTGAAAGGGGTGAAAATTGGGGGTTGAGGGATTCTTAACGGAGCGTTATCTCTGAAATGACATAGGCGAGAAGTTTGAAATTCGCCGGGGAAAAAACAGCTTAAAATACAAGTCAATAGGTGTTCAACCGTTCATAAATCCAATTTAAGGGGCCCTTGGAGAGGGGTGAAATTCTGGAGGAAAAAAAAAAACAGGAAAGAAAGTGTCCTAACTGATTGACTCACTTACTCCCTCATCAAACTCAGGGGGAAAACAGCTTTAAATAAGTAAATAGGTGTTCGGCCTTTGTTTCATAAATCCAATTTAAGGGGTTCATGGGGAGGGGTGAAATTATCAAAAATAAATGAAAGAAAATGTCCTGACTGACTCACTCACTCATCATCGCCCAGCCAAATTTATTGAAGTTAGAAACATGACATTTTGGGGATATGTTCTTTGTATGTCGAAAACGTCCACTAAGGAAAGAGTTTTGGATATTCAGGTTCTAAAGAGGTGCTAAGGGGGTAAACGTGCATTTCATTGAATAACAATATCTCACGAGTGGTTTCATTTGGGGATGTGATACTTGGCATATATACTAATCATTAAAAATAAGCTGACACATGTCTAATGGTTTTTCGATGTAGTGTATATTATGGGATGAAAGGGATGAAAAGTGGGGGTTGAAAGATTCATAACGGAGCGTGTATCTCTTAAACGACTTAGGCGAGGAGTTTGAAACTCGGTGGAAATCAATCAGCTTAAAAATAAATAAATAAGTAAATAAAATAGGTGTTCGACCGTTTTTCATAAATGCAATTTAAGGGGCCAATGGGGAGGGGTGAAATTCTGGAAGAAAAACGTCCACTAAGGAAGGATTTTTGGATGTTCACTCTCATCGATCAACCAAAACTATTAAAGTTAGAAGAATGATATTTTGGGGATATATTTGTTGTGTGTCGAAAACGCCTACTAAGGAGGGATTTTTGAATAACCAGGTTCTAAAGGGGTGTTAACGGGGTTAAACCTGCATTTCATTAAATAACAATATGACACGACTATGACGCGAGTGAAACGAGGCTAAAAATGAGATGGTGTGTGTCTGTGTATTACTCAATCACGCAAGTACCACTGGTCCTATTTACATGAATTTTACATGGAAGTAGCTGATTTACCTGGTTAACATATAGGTTACTTTTGATTTCAATACTTTGCTCTATTAAGATGGCGACCATTTTAGTGACGTCACTACACCCTTTGGTTTGAAACTTTCATATTTCCATTTCAAATAAAAAGAGAACGCTAAGAAATAGCAAATATTTGATGGCATGTACGAGGTTTAAAATTACATTTTCTATCCTAAAGGTCAACTGTTAGCGAGGAAAACCTAAATTTGTGCTATAAAACACGGCCAACGCCGAGCGGTGTATTTGGACAAAATGTTCCATCCTTAATCTCCCTCTGCGCAGCACCTCGCCTATCCCCTGTTTTAACTGTCACCTTCACATTTTAATTTATTTATGACGCGTAGCGAATCACGGGTACTTCAGCTAGTTTGGTATATTTGGGCCGCCCAAGTATCTGGTATCCGATAATGCTACTGTGTTCAGATCTAAGACTTTTGAGACTAGGATTTTCAATTGGGGTATTCGTCATGTGTTCCTGTCTCCCTATCGTCCCCAAGGCAACCAAGTTGAACGTTTTCATAGAAATTTGAAGGCATTCTTCCGTGTCCAAAAATGGGAGATTGCTGTTAAGCACTTAAAAAAGGCTCGGACCAAATAGCTGAGAGGTACAACGATGGAAGACTTACCATTACTTTTCAGGTAAACGACAAAGTACTGGTGAGTAATGCGGCGGCGCAGATCTCGAGTAAACTGTGCATGCGATGGTCTACTCCGCGCATTATCACTCGTTTCCTCACACCTGTCACTGTGGAACTTGTGAGTGATGACAGACTGCAGCAAGTATCTACTGCTCATGTCACCCAGCTGAAGCGTTATGTAAGTTAAGTCCATCTATCTTTGTCACATTTCTTCCCTCTCTCTTAAATGTTTATTTTTCTCTTGTGACATGATTTTCAGCTTATTTCTTCAATTTTATGTGCTTTGGCGCAAGATGGCATTGCTATCAATTTTAATTATCTACTTCTTTCCAGGTTATTCCTTCCAATAATATTTAAATAGATGACGTCTAGTCATTTTTCCTCGTCCCTAATTAATCTTTGTCGGAGTATCGTGGTAGTCGCCACTCAACTTTATCCCATTATTAGAATAAGATAATATCGCTCTCTATTAATCGTTCTGTCTTGTTTTAGTTAATGATCATATCTGCTCTCTGACATCCTACCTTGAGAGATTATGGAAGACAGATTTTGTGTACTTATATTTATTATATACTAGCAGAAGTACCCGTTCTTCGAACGGTGTTCGGTGTTAACACCAGACATTATAATAATAATAATAACAATGTTATTGGTGTTACATCCCTTTTAAGTACTGTTGCTTTTAGAGACGCACCAGATATTAACAATTGAGCTACTGTTGCAATGGTTAGCGTCTTGTAATTTCCTGGGAATATCTCACACACTGTTAATTTAAGTGCCTTATAATGTGGTTTTCGGAGATCCTTTATAGACTCGCGAATTTTTTGTCTCACATTGAGAAGTGCAACATATGCTTTGGTCGTCCTTCTAGGATAATTTTTATATTTCGCCTATTTTAGCATGTATTTTGAGAGGTTTTTCCCTATATCCACCCTTCTACTGTATGAAAAGTACGGTGAAGAGCTTTATAAATGATTGGTGTATTGACTCATGTTTACGATACATAATTTTACGATGCACTAAGCATCCGAACATGAGTTATAGGCCTACATAAGGATACACAGAAAGACAGACAGACAATTCTATTGCCTACAACATATCACCCAGAAATCCAAATATGGGTATATCTACCACACTGTATCAAAGAAAATCATCCTTACGATGAACCCGTATGTCGACAAAAAAAAGAAAAGAAAAAAGATTAGTTGAAATGTGCTCTCAAACTTAATTCACCTAACGTGTACTTCCTGACATGAAATAGAATTGAAAGTCTTGTAGATGAAACGCAATATACGTCACATAAAAACTGACCCTCTACGTTGTGTTGGGTCCCCATACACAGGAAGACCTCTGTCATAAATTATAAAAGCTTGTGGTGCATGAAAATTCAGGTTCTTTAGTCTCAAATGGCCCAAATTCCTAAAAGCCGCAAAAAATGCTGATTCAATTCAGGAATTTTTGAAAATAATGTTGTTGTTTGGAGATATAATAGACCTTCTGTACTATATGTCGCACGTGAAAATTGCATGAAAAAATCCTAGATTACCCCTTGACCCCCTTAATTGCATTGGTGAATTATACAGTCTACGTTGGTTCCGTGATAACCTTATATTTGCAAACATTTCACAGAAATGTAATAAATGTAATAAATTGCTTCTTACTGAAATAGATGGAAAGTTGGATAATGTTGTCATGGTTACGGATTTGCATTCCTTCATTAGTTTGTTAAATTAAATTTAATTAGTTTTCTGGGAATGTTTCAGAAACTGTTGAGTTAAGAGTCTTATAATGTAGTTTTCGAGGACCCTAGAGTTTTATTTCTGGCACCGAGGGGCTTTGTCTCGTCGTTGTATGCCATAATATAATACTACTAATAATAATATAACATAGGGATAGGAATATAATAGACCTGCCATACCACACCCGCAGGTATTAATCGCGTGAAAAAATTCTAGACTACCCCTTGACCCCCTTAAGCGCATTTTACATATTGATGAAATTTACAGCTTAATTAGGTTCCATAATAACCATCTAGACGTTTGCAAACTATCACACTAATGTAATTAATGGAATTGCATTGCGTCTTACAGCAATAGATGGACCTCTGAGAATCTATTGCCATGGTTATCGCCTTGCATTCGTTCAGTAGTTTATTAAATTAAATTAGTTTTCTGGGAATATCTCAAAACCGGTTGGACGTAGGACCTTAAAATGTGTTTTTAGGGCCCCCGAATGTTATCTCTCACATTGAGGGGCTGAAAATGGGCTTTGTCTCGTCCTTCTACTTCTATTTCAGCATGTATTTTAAGGGGGTATGCACCCTTTTATGATAGGTACAGAGAAGAGATACATCAATGATTAGTGTCGTGCCTCTGATGGATATCTGTACCAAATTTTGCGTTGATACACCCAGCCGTTCTCGATTTATAAGGGAACAAAGTTGTCCACAATCAAACAAACAGACAGACAGACCAAAACATTATTTTCACGCGCATCTATCATAAAACAGTCTGAAACGTGTAAATAACTCAAATTTCCGTAGAAATTCAGAAAAAAAACCAGACAAATTTTCTATTTATATATGTAGAGATATACTGCACGGCTCGGTGTTTTTCGTGTTTTATTGCACAAATTTAGGATTTACTCGCTAACCGTTGGAGATACACGAAAAGTGTTAAGGACCTTTTGGATAGAAAATTGAATGTTAAAGCTCATGTATGCCATCAAAAGGTTGCTATTTCTTAGCGTTCTCTTTTTATTTGAAATGGAAATATCAAATTTTGAAACCAAAGGGTGTAGTGACGTCATAAATGTGGGTTTTACTCGCTAACCGTTGGAGATAAACGAAAAGTGAAGCTCGTATGTACCGTCAAAAGTTTGCTATTTCTTAGCGTTCTCTTTTTATTTGATAAGGAAATATGAAGTTTTGATTAAAGTGTGTAGTGACGTCACTAAAATGGTCACCATTTTTAATAGTGCAAATTATCGAAATAAAATGTATCCTATAAGTAAACCTGGTAAATCAGCTACATCCATGCAAAATTTCATTTAAATCGGACCAGTGGTTCTTGCGTTATTAGGTAACAGACAGACAGACAGAAAGACAGACACACACCATCTCATTTTTATAAATTAATATAGGTGAAGTACCCGTCCTTCGAACGGTGTTATATATTAACACCAGACATTATCACTTGAGCTACTGTTGCAATGGTTAGCGGTTTCTCATTCCTTCATAAGTTTATCAGAACGAAGTTAGTTTTCAGGGAATACCACACACACTGTTAATTTAAGGGCCTTAAAATGTGGTTTTCGGAGACCCCTAATAGACTCGCGAATTTTGTGTCTCACATTGAGAAGCGCAACATATGCTTTGATCGTCCTTCTAGGATAATTTTTTATATTTCGCCTATTTTAGCATGTATTTTGAGAAGTTTTTCCCTATATCCACCCTTCTACTGTTTGAAAAGTACGGTGAGGAGTTTTATAAATGATTGGTGTATTGACTCATGTTTACCATACCTAATTTTACGATGCACCACGCCTACGAACACGATTTATAGGCGTACATAAAGATACACAGAAAGACAGACAGACAATTCTATTGTCTACAACATATCACCCAGATATCCAAATATCGGTATATCTGCCATACAGTATCAAACAAAATCATCCTTACGATGAACCCGTATGTCGACAAAAGAAGGATTAGTTAAAATTTGCTCTCAAACTAAATTCACCTAACTTGTACTTCTTGACGTGAAATAGAATTGAAAGACTTGTAGACGAAACGCAATACACCTCACATAAAAAATGACCCTCTACGTTGTGTTAGGTCCACATACACAGGAAGACCTCTGTCATAAATTATAAAGGCTTGTGGTGCATGAAAATTCAGGTTCTTTAGTCTCAAATGGCCCAAATTCCTAAAAGCCGCAAAAAATGCTGATTCAATTCAGGAATTTTTGAACATAATGTTGCTGTTTGGAGATATAAAGGATGATTGTAGTTTTATGTGACCATTAATCCCGAGATCATAAGCCACGGGACCTCCATTTTACGTGGAATCTGAACCACAGGGCATGGCATTTCACTTTGCAAATGTTTGGAGATATAATAGTCCTTCTGTACTATATGTCGCACGTGAAAATTGAATGAAAAAATCTAGGTTACCCCTTGACCCCCTTAATTGCATTGATGAATTATACATTCTACATTGGTTCCGTGATAACCGTATAGCCATTTGCAAACTTTCACAGAAATGTAATAAATAGAGTGACATTACTTCTTACAGAAATAGATGGAAAGTTGGATGCCACCCTTTGAGATAATGTTGTCATGGTTAGCGATTTCCATTCCTTCATTAGTTTGTTAAATTAAATTAGTTTTCTGGGAATATTTCAGATACTTTTGGTTTTAGGGCCTTATAATGTAGTTTTCGAGGACCCTTTAGGGCCCCCAAGTTTTGTTTCTGGCACCGAGGGGGCTTTGTCTCCTCGTTGTACGCCATAATATAATAATAATAATAATATAACATAGGGATAGGAATATAATAGACCTGCCGTACCACACCCGGAGGTGTAAATCGCGTGAAAAAATTCTACTGTACCCCTTGACCCCCTTAAGCGCATTATACGTATTGATGAATTCTACAGCTTAATTTGGTTCCGTGATAACCTTCGAGCCGATTGCAAACTTTCACAACAATATAATTAATGGAATTGCATTGCGTCTTACAGCAATAGATGGACCTCTGGGAATCTGTTGCCATGGTTACCGGCTTGTATTCGTTCATTAGTTTATTAAATGAAATTAGTTTTCTGGGAATATCTCAAAAACGGTTGGTTTAAGGGCCTTAAAATGTGGATTTCGGGGACCCTTCAGGGCCCCCGAGTTTTGTCTCTCACATCGAGGGGCTGAAAATGATTTTTGTCTCGTCCTTCTACTCCTATTTCAGCATGCATTTTAAGGGGGTAGGCCCCCTTTTATGCGAGGTACGGAGAAGGTTTACATCAATGATTAGTGTCGTGCCTCTGATGGATATCTGTACCAAATTTTACGTTGATACACCCAGCCGTTCTCGAGTTATAAGGGAACAACTTTGTCCACAGACAATCAAACAAACAGACAGACCAAAACATTATTTTCACGCGCATCTATCATAAAACAGTCTGAAACGTGTAAATAACTCAAATTTCCGTAGAAATTCAGAAAAAAAAAACTGACAAATTTTCTATTTATATATATAGAGATATACTGCACCGCTCGGTGTTGACCGTGTTTTATTGCACAAATTTAGGTTATACTCGCTAACCGTCGGAGATACACGAAAAGTGATAAGAACCTTTTGGATAGAAAATTAAATGCTAAAGCTCGTGTATACCATCAAAAGTTTGCTATTTCTTAGCGTTCTTTTTTTATTTGAAATGGAAATATGAAATTTTGAAACCAAAGGGTGTAGTGACGTCACAAAAGTAGGTTTTACTCGCTAACCGTTGGAGATACACGAAAAGTGATATGGACCTTTCGGAAAGGAAATTAAATTTCAAAGCTCGTATGTGCCATCAAAAGTTTGCTATTTCCTACCGTTCTCTTTTTATTTGATATGGAAATATGAAATTTTGAAACCAAAGGTTGTAGTGACGTCACTAAAATGGGCGCCATTTCTTAATAGTGCAAAATATCGAAATTAAAAGTATCCTATATGTAAACCTGGTAATTCAGCTACATCCATGCAAATTTTCATTTAAATCGGACCAGTGGTTCTTGCGTTATTAGGTAACAGACAGACAGACAGACAGACAGACAGAAAGACAGACACACACCATCTCATTTTTAGCCTATTTTCAATTTTGAAAAAAAATAGGCTTATGAGATCACCTTTTGTCCGTGTGTGTGTGTGTGCGTGTGTGTGTGTGTGTGTGAGGTGTGTGTGTGTGTGTGTCCCCTAATAACTTTTAAACGGCTGGAGAGATTTCAATGAAACTCGGTAAGTTCATAGTACTATTCCGGGCAACCTCGATCGTGCCCTTCAAATTTTGTTACGTCCCACCAATCCAACATGGCGGCTGTGCGAAATATTTCACCAGCATTCAATATCTCCAAAACTATTACCGATATCACCCTGGAAATTATTACGGTGATAAAGGGAACTACTAGAAGTTCACCTATGTGACTTTTGAAAACCTGCTAACTACAAAACCAACATGGTGGCCACGCGAATTCGCGACATTTAAATAGACGTTTCTCGCGATTTAACCAACCAAACACAATAAAACTTGGTACAGTATATGTTTATACACATTGTAATGCACCGACATCTAACTTGGTTCAATTGTTTATATAACCACAAGATGGCGGATGAGCGAAATATTTCACCGGCATTCTATATCTCTGAAACTATTAGCTGTATCATCCTGAAATTTTATACGGAGATAATGGGTACTACTGGAAGTTCTTCTATAAGACTTTCAAAAAACAGTTAACTACAAAACGAACATGGCGGCCAAGCGAATTTGGACATTTTAAAGAGACCTTTCTAGCGATTTAATGTTCCAAACGCAATGAAATCTGGTACAGGAAATGTTTATCCACATTGTAATGCACTGGTATCTAATTTAGTTCAATTGTCTACATAAACTCAAGATGGCGGCTGTGCGAATTTTAAAATTAAGTTTTTATTTCTTGTATCGTAATCAAGCGATCGAAGTGAAAGTTTGAATAATGAATCTACGCAATAATTTTCCTTCAATGGTACATTACTCTATGGCCTATACATTTAACAATCAAACATGGCGACCATCCGAAATATTCAGACGACTCTGAATATCTACCAATCTATTATAGCAATCAAACTGATTTTTTTATATTCATGGGGGCTATGAACTTAAGTTCACCTATAGGACTTTAAATAACCTGGTGATCACAAATCCAACATGGCAGCGACGCGAAATATAAATATTCACATGGACGTTTCTCGCAATTTAACCATCCGAGTGCAGTGAAACTTGGTACAGTAAATCCTTTTACGAATGTTAATCCACTGGCATCTAATTTATTTCAATTGTTTCCATAACCACAAGATGGCAGCTGTGCAAAATTTTAAAATCTCTTTATTACTTCTTGTGTCCTAATCATGCGATTGAAGTTTGAATGCTACACGTACACAATAATCTTCATGTAACATTACATAACTCCAGGACCTACATATATAAATTCCAACATGGCGACCATCCGAAATATTTAGTCGGTACTCAATATCTACGAATCTATTACAGCAATGCAACTGAAATTTTGTATGTTGGTATTGGCAGTTAACATAAGTAGGATAAATGAAAATAGGCTGTATAGTTCTTCACGGAACTAAGTTACTTGTTATATATTAGTATGATTGTAAATCTCTAACTTTGTAACTTTTGTAAAATATTTTGGCGAGGAAGCTACGGTTTTTATTTTAACTATTTTGTTTTATCTGGTTTAACTTAAGTTCTTATTGTGAAATTTTCGTCTTTTGATTCTTATATTTATCTTCATTGAAGTACACTCTTTTGAGTCCTCCCCGTCTTCCCCTACTTCTAGGCTCCTTCCCGTCACTTTTCATGATGTACCCGATTTTTACTCCCTTTTCCCTTCCTTGTGCTTGTTTCTTTAAAAAAAATCGTCTATTTTGGTGGACGTAACAAAAATTTTGGGGGAGTGCGTGGGAATCTGAACCGTTTTTCTTTTCCACCTGTAATCTTCCCTTTTTTCTCTTTTCTTCGGCGTGTCAATTATCGGAATTGTTCCCTTTTCTTCTTGGTTATTACTGGCATGAATAGCCGAGCAGATCAGTGGACATTTCTATAATTGCTGATCAAGGTTCGTTAAAGTGATTTCTTGCTATGCCGAATTGTGATTAGTGACACCTCTTACCTTTTTATCTTCTTTTTCCGTCTCCTGGGACAACCCCTTGTTACTCTCTAGGAAGTCTTCTGTTTTTTTTTATCTCCCTGGTAGGACCTTTTGGTGTGCACCCGCTCTCGTTTTCGAGATGCCTTGCCTTTTTATTCCGTTTTTACCCGCTCGTTTGTGTGTTTTATAAAGGTGCACGTAGAGGTGCGAATCTAGTTTATTTAATGTAATTCCGTGATGCCGGATTAATGCTGATACTATCAAGGCAGGTTACGTATTTTTGTCTTTGCTTATCGTATGGAATACTAGGGCGATTCGCCTATTCTAGTATGTCCATGGAGTATCTGTTTCTTTCCCATTATTCTTTGTCCCCATTTCGTCGTATCTTTAGTGTAGGTATTTGGTCTGGATTACTGAGTAGCGTGTGTTCAACAGTAAGACCTATGCCATACCTCTTATCTTAGGATTGCGTTTTCATATGCAAGTCCTTGAGTATGGCTTAATCCCTTTCTGACGTAACTTATTTTGATGGATATCTTTTATTTTGAGTTGCGATACCTTTCTCGTAATTATTTTTAATATCGGTTACTTGCCCCTTTTTGTGTTTATTCTTTTACGTCATATCTACGCGCGCTTTTATTAATACTCCGTTCCCCTCGCACTCCCTCATCTCCATCAGGGATATTTGAGCTACCGTTCGCTTCTTTGGCGGTAGACTCACAATTCCCGACTCTTTGTCTAGCCCTTTTAATCTTTATTTTTCCCAATGTAATTTTACTCTTTACGAGTATACTTTCCCAAATGTGTTCCCCCCTTTACCGTTATCTTCTATCGATCATAACATTTACTTTTCGGTGCTTTCGCCCGTTATTTTGCCTAACATCACATGTTTGACGTCCACTTAACCTCATTCATAGCATGTAATGCTTCCTCGTCATTCCTTGATGTTATCTCTTTGGTCAATACATTACCTCTCCTTTGCCTATGTGTTGAGTATGTGTACCTTATTTAGTCTTTATTTTCTTTAGGCTAAGCTAAGCTAGGCCCATAATGAATAGCGCATTCGAATAGAACTTGCATTCACATGGCAGTGAATGTACGTTCAATCCATCGCCTCTGATACCTTCATAACCTTCGTCCGGTTTAATGGGCCCAGCGCTAGGTTAATTGGTACACACTTCCACTGTGAACTACATATTGCGCAAGGGCAGACGGCACACTTTATACCTTTAAGGTGAGATGATGTCAATCTTTACAGCTGTGGGGAAAGTCCATACAATGAACGTTTCCTTAAGCGTATGTCATGTTCAATAATATGAAATGCTTTTGAAAAATCCGTATAAATTGTACGGTATCTACTCTTTTAGAGTTTTCTAGTTTATTAAAAATTTACTCTATAAAGTTAATTCGATTTTTTGTTGTTGACCGTCGAGGGTAAAATACGTGTTGTTTTTCACCTGTGCAAATTTGAACGTGGTAAATAATACGGCTGAAGAGTATTTGCTCAAAGATTTTACCTGCTACACATATTAGAGAAATAAGCCTATAATTTTCAATATGAAATATGTTGCCAGACTTAAAGATAGGACACACTTTACTAATTTTCCATAGGCTTGCGAATGTTTGACTCGATAATATTAATATTAAGAACAAAGTTCCAAATGGTTCCGCCTCGTCAATACTGTTTATTAAAATGTCGTCATACAATCACCTGTCTTTTAACACATGGTACATTTTTCGACGTCTAATACTTATTGACGTCTTCATCAGCCTCAGTACAGCCGAGTCTCCGTCCGACTCAGCACGGCTCTGTTAGCTCATTGCCGCAGTACATCTTGGGAATGGTCACCCCTTGCTTGGGCTTTTGAAGCTAACATTAGAAATAAACCAAGAAAGACTCCCAAGCCCGGCTGAGGATTTTATTGAGCTTTTAACATAAGAACATGTTTTAACAACTTTTTAATGTGTTACAGTGATCTTTGTGTGTTTTTATGTACAATTTTGAACTACACCCAGTATATAAAGGGAATGTTTTAAGTGCTGCCCAAATATTTAGGCTGATGAAGACGTCAATAACTATTAGAAGTCGAAACATGTACCATGTGTTAAAAGACAGGTGATTGTATCACGACCTTTTTGTAAACAGTATTGACGAGGCGGAACCATTTGGAACTTTGTTCTTAATATAATTCAGTCATACGGAAAAAATGTGTGACTCTCAGAGTCAAAAAGATCGATAATATTAAGTTGTTAATGAAACATAATGGGACATTCTGCACATCTGAACAGCCTTTTAATAAGTAAGCTGGGATGTAATCTGGTCCACTAGATCGCTTTGATTTACGTTTCTTAATGGCATTATTATAATCTTCCTCGTCTATTTGTTTGATGAATCAACTGAATGGAATAACCTGCTCCTGGTCAGCAGGGACATCATAACATGAGAGGTTATCAGAATAGACAGACTTAAAATTATTCACAAATTCTGAAAATGTGGACATTGCACGTAATATCAAGGATATTTGAATCTGACATTAATTATTGTGGACTTTAAGAAGAGGTCAGCGCTCGACCTGACAAATTGGGACTTGGAAGCAATCAGACATATTTATTCTGATTGAATACAAGATTTGAAAATTAAAACTAACACGATCTTAACAACCAGTTGCTATACTGGACCATGAAATCATATTTAAAGTCAATCGTTCACCTGAAACACCATTCATTGCCGAGTGAACATAATAATATTGGACAATGATGGGACCAGTGAAATGGAACATTATGTCGATGAGCAACTATAAGAAGACGATGAGAGGCTAGAGGCTGATGGTGAAGACGGACGAGGCCGGACCATGATGGAAGAATGGGAGAGACGCCTTCCCGGGCGCACTGCAGTGCCTGTGGATCCAGCGTCAAGCGAATGCTTGAACAGGTCTATCCGGAAGATGGAGTTTCCTGAGGATTCGTGGTGCCTGGACACATTCTAAACGATGCACCTCGAGATCACCTGCCTTATAAAGGAAATATTTTGTGGTTTGAAATTGTAGCCAGGAATTTCCGAATCTGCGATTTTCTTTTTATCGCCTCGCACTTCGATCAATACTTTGAGTTACAGTCATCAACGTTGCTTGAATTTTACGTTTGAACTGGAAAGTGAGGAGATCCTCACATCTCGATATATTTCGTCATTTATTGATTTAATAATGCAGGAAGCCTTTCCCTATTTATTTTCGAGGCAGCAGGATTAACTGACACTTGAGAGCAAACACTGTAATAACACAGAAATATTTAGTTAATTTTTACCTACAGTAGATGATAATTATAATAATTATGAATTTGGAAACACTAAAACATATTTAAAATAGAATGCGAACTCTTATCTTGTTCAGTAATAATGATGACGATATTTTTATAACTAAATTATTTGGAAGTTTAGGAGGCAATCCTAACGCTATTAGTTGACGTGAACCTGATTATTCTAATTGAAATTACAATATAGATAATGGATGTAAGGATTTTGTGTTAATCCTATTGTTTATAATATGTGTGTTTCATCAGAGTGAGCTCAGATGGTTTAGTGGTGAACCCACTTATATATTGTACAGGTTGCCGTGGTAGCAATGCTGTAAATAATGTGATGCAAAAGCTTCAGATGAGTAAACATTAGGTCCATTCAAACTAATAGGCTTCCACGCCAAGTAATATTTGCCATTATGAAACATGATGCTGATAATTTGTTTTGGAAAGGGCCTAACATCTGGGTTATTGGCGCCTTACATTACGAAAAACTGATTTCAGATATAGTAAAAAGACGTCACATTTAATGGTATAACAAGTTCATGGAATGACTTAATCAAATTCAGTGTTATGAATTAATTAAGCTCACAGTGTTGAATAAGTGGTAAATTCAGTAAAGAAAAAATTTCAATTGTTAATAATTAAATAGTTGATAATAATGAAATAAATGTTTGATAACTCTTCTACTAAATAGTTTTCTAGGTGTCAGAATATTATTCTATGCCAAATAATAATAATAATTCTCGTCAGAAAGCCTTCCACTTATAGTGAATTGTGAAAAATCTATTGAAGATATTTTTTGACTCGATCAAATTTGAATTGAACCTCATCGTGACTTAAAAATAATGTTCCCGAGGATGATAAGTGTGTGAATCATAATCCGAACAAGTAGTTAATGTAGTTAAGGAAAGACCGAAGGAATACGGAAAATTTTATGTAAATCATTATTTAATTTTCTTGAATAACGACAAATTTAATTTAAGTAATGATAGTGCATAGATAGGGTATAATTCTTAATTGTATTTATTTCTCCACAGTCAAAGAGAACAAAGACTCTCAACAAGACTTTAGACTGCGCTTTCCTTTGTTTTGCGATAAACTGATCCCTCTTTTAGATATTTTTCCTTTGCAGGAAGTGCGTTATATTTCTTTTTTACAAACATTCTTCTTAGTTGATAAGCGTGAAATTATTTTTCTTTCAATTTGTATTTTTCGCTTTGTGTTCTGTGTTGTCAACTGCACCTTTCCCAAATCCATTACGTGGAACATGGGGACAGAGTGTAGTATATAACCCCTGAGACCTGACCACGTGCTCACACTGTTCTCATGTGGTCATCTGTCCAGTTATTCACCTGAAAGGCCATGAACAACTTGAAATGTATAATTCAATAACAATTTTAGGACACATATTTTTCCAAAAAATAAATGAATCAAAATTGCTCCTTATTAACGCGGAAGTCCTGTCTTCTTTAGTTTTTAATGAGCATCCCCAGTTTGTCTGATGCCATTCCCATATGTATATGCATATTTGTAATTAAGAAATAAAATCATCTTCATTAGTTCATAATACATGGCTTAACTACATATCGTAGTAATTTCTTCAAGGGTACCTTTAACTATAAGTTTTCATTATTATTCAACGAGTTAGGATAATTGAACGTCTGCAGGGCTTCCATAGTTTCTTTTCAGGGATATTATATAAACTAATGATTAACAATTTCTAAGCATTCATTTATATGCCTTGCAACAATTGTGCATTTCCTCACATTCAAGCTGACGTTGAGCTCAATGATGGGTCGAGAACACATTACAATACATAAAAATTGAAAGTATTATTAGGCGCCTTACTACAAGTTTAACATGAGTAACTGACTTTCCGGAATACTCGGCGAGGCCCATTGCACTTGGGCGTCCTGAGTTACGTACTCTGTAACACAGCATCAACTCTCACAAGATCTCGGAAACTAACAATACGTTGTGAAAGTGTCTTCCAGCGGCTACGGATATCCAGGTTGTCTTTAGAACCTTCTGTGTCAATGAATGCTGGGCCAATGAGGAATCATTAATTTTTAAGCAATAAATGAACTGTCTCCCTTCATTGCCATGAAAATATCGTAAATCAATTTAGTTAAATATTTTCACAAGTACAAAGAGTAAATTTGCTTTCTCCAGAATTATATGTGACTGATGGCTTATGTGGTGTTGGGGTAGCGCGCCTGCCTCTCACCCGGAGGCCCCGGCTCCGTCAGGGATTTTAAAACTGACGCGAGGTTTGGAACGGGGTGAACTCAGCCTCGTGAGGACAATTGAGTAGCTGTCTGACAGTGAGACAGCGCCCCGATCACGAATACCAAGATTAACGGCCGAGGGGACCCGACGCGCTGATCAGGCGTCACCCCAATATCTGCAGACCAAATGGCTGGGCAGTGGTCGCTTGGTCGGCCTTAGCCCGTCATGGGCTGTATAGTGCCAGGGGTTGACTTTTTTTTACGTTTCTTTTTGTTGGCTACTATTGGTTATGAATCTTAAAAATTACTCATATAGTCGTATATGTGTTTCTTGGGTATGAATTTTGGATGGCAGATTCTACATAAATAGGACTTCCGGCCACAATCAATTTGAAATGTGTAACACAAAACTTTCCTGCGCACTTTTTCCCGGAAGTGCATCATAATTATTAATTGTGCCAAAATGAATGAAGCGACGACTTTTCAATGAACCTCATTTAGCTAATTTCGCTTCTTACTTACTATATGAATACTGATTTTGACCAGCATGAGTTGCATGTGTATTCAAATACCTTTTCTAAGTGAAAACTGCTCTGCACATAATACTCAAATATGCTTTCTGCCAACTATGAAGTAACATGCGTCTCTCAAAAGGCGCTTTCGGTGTACATTTAGCTGCACATTGCCACCCGAGTATGGGGCTAAACCGATATGAATTAGTACGTAATGATCATTTTTCAGTAATGTTTACGGCACATGAAGAACATGTGGGTGGTAAATACCCAGGATGGGTCATGTTTTTTTGCGTTAATTTCCAATTCGTTGAAAAATCCTCTCCGCAATAGTTTATTCAAATTTTTTTTTCAAAAGTAGCTTCCGCATGTACAACACGAATCGGATTTCAGGACTTGAAACCACTTTGAATTACGATGGGATTTTATCATTTTAAATGATCTAGTCGACTTCGTCGTTACGCTGGGGTCTGGCGTTACGTTACGGTGACGGACGGACAGATGCACTGAGGTGTGTGACGTAATAGTACCGCTGGGGTCTGGCGTTACGTTACGGTGACAGACGGACAGATGCACTGAGGTGCGTGACGTAATAGTACCGCTGGGGTCTGGCGTTACGTTACGATGACGGACGGACAGATGCACTGAGGTGTGTGACGTAATAGTACCGCTGGGGTCTGGCGTTACGTTACGGTGACGGACGGACAGATGCACTGAGGTGCGTGACGTAATAGTACCGCTGGGGTCTGGCGTTACGTTACGGTGACGGACGGACAGATGCACTGAGGTGCGTGACGTAATAGTACCGCTGGGGTCTGGCGTTACGTTACGGTGACGGACGGACAGATGCACTGAGGTGCGTGACGTAATAGTACCGCTGGGTGCATGTGTACCCCGACAATCTCTACTTCGTTAGTATAAGACAAAATTCCCCGATTCTTGGATGTCACAGGTAATCTCGAGAACCACTGGATGGATTTTGATGCGGTTTTCAACATTCTGTAAAGGATATCTTGAGAAAGTATTCTGTAGAAAATAATTTATGTATGATCAAAGGAAGCCAAGCAGTAACGATTTAAGTGAAAAAAGTCGAAAACAAACTTGGCGTCCGTGCACTTCTTAAGCTTACGCTGGACAAACCGTTTAACATATCAATATACTATGAGCGTAAGAATTGGTCAGCATGAAAAGTTATAAAAAAAAAGCCCGCGAGAGCATATTTCTATCGTCAAAACATCGCCCACTGTAAGTGTTTTTAGACTGGATGGAAGGGGCAAGTCCTCACCAGCTCTGGTGAGCGTGCGGCATCCCCCGCGCTGGACCTTGCTTTGCCCTTGGTATGCACTTGCCCTTCGCGAGGAATTTGAAACAAGATAAGCTATATAAGTATTATGCAGATAATTTTCTAACATGTCAAGAGTCTTTGGCTTCGAGCGAAGCGAGGAGCCTCCAGCCTTTCTAGCATTTAAAATGATACAAAGTCTAGTCTTTCAGACTGTCACTTTTTTCAAGGATTGTTTATTCGAAAAACTTTCTCCACATATTCTACATTATATGGCCCCAAGGCCACTATGGCGTATCATGTGTTTTTTCTAACCGCCTTCTTTAGTCGAGTTCACTCCGCATGTACCACACGAACACTATGGATAACATGTCTGACTTGAGATAACTTTTTTTAGTAAACGGCATGTACCAATCGATTATGGTGTTAGATCACTATGGAGTGCTTTCGAGGTGCTTTCCCAGAAAAGTTTGCTCTGTATGTACAACACGGATATGGCATTAGTTCAATACTGATATACATGTGTGCTTTCGAAGTTCCTTTCCCAATAAAGTTTACTCAGCATGTACCACATGTATTTAGCTTTCGACCACCATGGATTAACATGTGTCTTTTGAAACAGAGTTTTCATGTAAAGTTTGTTCCGTATGTACCACATGAATGTGGCTTTAGACACTATGAATTGACATGTGTCTTTTCGGATTACCTTTCAGAGTAAAGTTACCTCCTCATATAGCACATCAATATGGCATCAGACCACTATGGCTTAACATGTGTGTTTTCGATTACCATTTAGAGTAAAGTTAGCTCCGCATGTACCACAAGAATATCGCTTCTGAGCACTATGGATTAAAGTGTGTGTTCTCAAGTGAGATATCCATAATAAGTATGCTCCGCATGTTCCACAGGAGTCTGGTGTTAGACCACTATGGATTATCAGGTGGAATTTAAGGTAGCCCTGAAATGTTTGCTCAACATGTACTACATGAATTATGCTGCAGACCACTATGGATTAACATGTGTCTTCTCAAACCGCCCTTATGAGTAAAGTTTTCTCCGCACGTACCACAGGAATGTGACTTCGGACCGCTGTGGATTAACAGGTGTGTTTTGCTGCAGACTACTATGGAAAATCGCAACCAGACCGAAAGAAATTCCAATGGACAGGAGGGAGACACACTTCAAAAAACTACTGAACCAGGAGAACAAAACATGCGCCTTCAAAGTGGGCGCGATATCCTCAAAAGAGCAAGAAACACAAGACTTCCAGGAACAAATGGAGCAAACCATGCAAATAACAACAGCAGAAGTAACACAGGCGATACATCAAACGAAAAACAAAAAGGCCTCAGGCCCAGATCATATACACATGGAACACCTAAAACAATCACAAGAGTCCTTGGTACCAATTTGGACAAAATTATTCAATGAATGCCTAAAGTCTGGAACGATCCCGGACTGTTGGAGAATATCACCCATCAGGACTCTATACAAAGGGAAAGGAGATACGAACGACCCTAACTCATACAGGGGAATCGAACTGGAAAATAATGTCTTTAAGATATATACAAAAATCCTAGCGTCAAAACTGGAAACATTAGCAAATATTCCTGAATGCCAGTTTGGTTTCAAACGAGGTAGAAACACAACACAAGCAGTCAGATACCTCCTGGAAGAAATAGAAGAAGCTTTGTGACATCCGAACGGAAAATACTACGCTGTCTTTATTGACTATACGAAGGCGTTCAACCTCCTAAACAGGGAAATACTGATGACAAAGTTGAAAGACATGATTGGGACAACACATCCTCTTGTCAGAACAATTGAAAACATTTTAAAAGTCAATTTTGTACAGATTGAGGATACAGTCGACGTATCAGACACGTTCGAACAAACAAATGGAGTCCTGCAGGGAGATCCAATGAGCCCCTTGTTGTTCAACATCGCCACAGCAGACATTACAGACATCCTTCAGCGCACATCGAATACGAAACTTATCGTATACGCGGATGACATGGTGTTGGGATCACCAAATAGAAATGACCTGCAACGAGCCCTAATAGAGCTGGAGAAATGGGTACTGGAAAACCGCCTCACCATTAATTTGGAGAAGACAGTCAAATGACATATCGGAAAGGAGGAAAAATTGCAGGTAGTGACTTCCTATCTCATAATGGAGAACATCTGAAAATTGTCAATCAATTTAGGTATCTTGGAATTACCTTGCAAACTACTACAAAGTCGTTTAGATGCCATATTCAGGAGAGAACTGCAGCTGCCACAAGAGCAATCTCAGCCATAAAGAACCTTCCAGCTCTGTCCCTAGTTACAGCAATGAGACTTTTTAACGCCGCCATATCCCCTATAGTAACGTACGGATTAGAACTGATCAGGGAAAGTCTAAAACTTAGTGGCTTTGATAATTAGAACGAGTCAAAGCCCGCTTTCTCAAAAATGCACTGAGAGTGGGAAAAGCATCACCAACAAGAATGGTCTATAGACTAACAAAGAGACCTACTACGAAGAAGACCTAAGGACCCAAGTGCTTCTACCAGCTACAGAACATTACTCTAAACGTCTGGAGAGGAGGAAAGCCAAAAGTGAAGATATAGATCCGGTCTTCTACGCTACAAGCGCCATGGTGGACAGGAACTGGATGAAGGAAAACCAGGAAATGAGACATGTCGTGACGAGACAAGCCAACCACGGTTTTCATCACAGAGGGTGTGCAACAAAATCGTACCATAACCCAAGCGAAAGCTGTGTAAGTGAGCTGTGTAACAAGAAATGTGACAGGTACCACCTATCAAAGTACTCCAAAAAAACATTATCATTGACTGAGTACAGTAAGATGTAAATACTCTTCTTTTGGCCTTTCGACTGCAATTAATTCTTATATATGGATTAATATGTCTCTTCTCAAACCGTCCTTACGAGTAAAGTTTGTTCCGCACGTACCACAGGAGTGTGGCTTTAGTCCACTATGGATAAACATGTGCATTTTCAAATTGCACATCTGAGTAAAGGATGCTCCACACGTACCACAGGAGTGTGGTTTCAGTCCACTATGGATCAGCATGTGCTTTTTCAAACTGCTCTTCTGAATAAAGGATGCTGCACACGTACCACAGGAGTGTGGCTTCAGCCCAGTATGGATCAACATGTGTTTTTTCATGTTGCTCTTATCAGTGAAGGATGCTTCGCACGTACCACAGGAGTGTGGCTTCAGTCCACTATGGATTACCATGTGTCTTCTCAAACTGTCCTTACGAGTAAAGTTTGTTCCGCACGTACCACAGGAGTGTGGCTTCAGACCACTATGGTTTAACATGTGTTTTTTCAAATTGCCCGTCCGAGAGAAGGATACTCCGCATATACTACAGGAGTGTGGCATTAGACCACTATGGATTAAGATGTGTCTTTTCAGTACAGATTTCCTTAGGAACTTGGCCCCGCATGTACCACAGGAATGTGGCGTTAGACCACAATGGAACATCATGTGTTCCTTTAATTCGTCTTTTCTTTTAGGGTGTGCTCCGCACTTTCTGCATATGCTTGGCATCTTTCCCCTATAAATTGACATTTGTCTCTTCTTGTTACAATGTTGATTGATGGTGGCTCGAAATTTATCTCTTGTTAGGATGTTCACCGATCTGTGGAGGATATCTAATGCTAGTACTAAGTAAATAACAAATATCAATATATCAACAAGTAGTTTCGTGAAGAATTAAGCCTATTTTCATATATCCTACTTAAATGAGTCGTCTAGTATCAAAACCGGCCAAGTCACAAAATTTACGAAAATGAGTTATGGTTATCAATTTGAAGTAGAAGTATAGCACTATCAGGTGAAACAAGAATATGCTTCAAAATCGTCCTTGTCTTCATGTTACAGAGCACTGAATTCTTGGTCGTGCAACAAAATGGGCCAAGTCATGCAGGCAATGCTTTCATAACCGGCCATGTCAAAGAACGAGTAGCAATCTTCATGACGCAGCATTATTGTTTGGATTCTTGCGTTGTTAGATTATGCAAGAATGTGATAATATCAGTAGGCAACTTTGTTCCTTATATTGTATACCCTTCGAAGTCATAATAATTTGTATTTTGTTCGTTAGCAACACTGACTTCCGTATTCGCGGGCTTCTTACCGCATTGGCACGAAAGCAATCGTATATCCTGTGTGCTCGTATTTTGTCATTATTGTGTAGTGTAACGTGTATATTGTTCCTATTTTAATAAGTTACTCATTTTCTTATGCTGTGTTCAATATCTAAGTGAACTACTAACTTTTAATGATATGATACCTATTTTGTATTCTCCTCAGCTTTCTGATGTTCATCTTCATATATTACTGTCCAATTTAAGCAGAATGCTCTCGTTTTTATTGCAATAAAGACAGGTAATTACAATGTCAATTTATTTTAATTTAATTGCCTTTTTTCACCGGAATTTGGAATTTAAAAAGAAAAGTTTTACAAAAAAAAGACCAAAATTATACCAAATTGCAACAAAAACGGCCAAGTCAAAATTAATATTAGCAAAAAAGATGGGTTCATTATGAATCAGATTTCTCAAAATAGCAGAACTTTAATATTAAACCATTACGGATATAACTATGCAATAAAATCTTTTGTGACCACCATTGCTTTGTCTCAAGAGGTTTTTCATCCGTACTGAAAATTATGCCTTCAGTGACTTGGCCGGTTTTGATACTAGACGACTCTTATGTTTATTGCCACTATCAACATACAAAATTTCAGTTTGATTGCTGTAATAGATTCGTATATATTGAGAAACGACTAAATTTTGTGGATGGTCGCCTTCTTGGATTTCTATATATGTAGGTCTTAGAGTTATGTACTGTTAAATGAAGATTATTGTGTACGTGTAGTATTCAAACTTCAATCGAAAATTTTGCACAGCTACCATATTGTGGTTATGCAAACAAT
The DNA here is from genome assembly GCA_946902985.2 of Meconema thalassinum. Taxonomy (NCBI): domain Eukaryota; kingdom Metazoa; phylum Arthropoda; class Insecta; order Orthoptera; family Tettigoniidae; genus Meconema; species Meconema thalassinum. Next base: position 1,762,924 of record CAMPQE020000024.1, read on the forward strand.
TGACATAAATTAGATGTCAGTGGATGAACATTTGTATCAGTATTTACTGTACCAAGTTTCACTGCACCCGGATGGTTAAATCGCGAGAAACGTCCATGTGAATATTCATATTTCGCGTCGCCGCCATGTTGGATTTGTGATCACAGGGTTTTTATTTTATTTTTTAGCGTATGGCTTTTAGTGCCGGGAGTGTCCGAGGACATGTTCGGCTCGCCAGTTTTGTAGCTGCTTCGAGACGGATACCCAATGGGTGAGTTACAAGTAACGTTGGGGAGGAACGTTTGAAGGGAAGGTCGAGGAACTGGAAGGTAGCAGCTGTGACCAATAGTTAAGGACCAACCCCGGCATTTGCATGGAAGGAAATTGGGAAACCACAGAAGACCACGTTCATGGTTGCCGGCGGGGGGATTCGAACCTCCTCGCCTCCGGGATGTGAACGACTACCAGCAGTCATGCCGTAACGACCACGGCTATCTCACCCGGTACAAGGTTATTGAAAGTCCTACAGGTGAACTTATGTTCGTAGACTCTGTTGTTGTTTGAGTCTTCAGTCTTTTGACTGGTTTGATGCAGCTATCCACGCCTCCCTGTCCTGAGCTAATCGTTTCATCTCTACATAGCTACCACACCCTACATTCTAACCTTGGTCTACCCCTACAGTTCTTGTCCTCGACCCTTTCTTCCATTACTAAGCTTGCTATTCCTGGGTGTCTTAGCATGTGTCCTACTAACCTACCTCTTCTCTTCATTAGCAGTCACCAGAAACGTCTCTCCTCTCCCACTCGTCTTAATACCTCTTCGTTTGTAACCCTATCTACCCATCTGATCTTCATCATTCTCTTGTAACACCACATTTCGACTATCTAGTCTAATAGCAACCGACCGGGTGGCGCGAGGTTGGTGTGCATACCTCTGATGGTATTGGGTACTGAAGAGAGCTCGATAGCTCGGGTTTACGGCATTTGACGCATATTGGCAGCATATTCTAAAATCACATGCTCGCATCTATAATTGTGAGGAGGTACACCAGATTCGGCGAGTAGGCTGGGAATCGACCTGGTCCGGAAAGCACCGGTAGCCATCCTAACACCACTATGGTAGATACTGTACAGCATTCTCAAGTTTGCCGGGCTTGCTGAACCGTATGCCACGGAACCATAGCCGATCCGGGACAGGACGAGGGCTTGGTAAAACCGCAGGAGGACCACACGTAGTGCGAATAAGAAACTTGATAAAGTTCAGTTTCCTGAGGCACATCGTTTTTAGTTGCCGTATATGGTGCTGCCACGTTAATTTGCTGTACAAATGGAGCCCCAGGAAGCGATGTCAACCAACGGCAACGCAGCATCCCTGAGATATGGTTCAGGTTGCAAGTGTTGCCTCCGGAGCCGACAAGAATGGATGTTGGAAGCTTTCGCAACTGAAAAACGAAACCTCGGTCATGAGCAAACCTGGCGGTCCGGTTAATAGCTAATTGAAACTGCCGTTCCAGGATTGCCATACTTCAAGATCTGTAATATAGAGCCAAATCGTCAACATACAACGATGGAACTACCATGGGCCAGCGATGGCACCAATGCCATTTATAGCAACCACGAACAAGGTGATACTCAGCACAGAACCCTAAGATACTCCATTTTCCTGGGTGATAATTTGCGATAATGTACTACTGACTCTTACATGAGTGAGTTGGACGGACAGAAAATTCGCAATAAAGATTGGTAGATTTCCACGGAGTCCGCAGTCGTGAAAGGTGCAAAAGACTTTCGGAGAAATATCTCCTGTATGGCGCTCTCAAGTCGCACCAGATGTTCAGTAGTGGACCTATGAGAGCGAAATGCACACTGGCACTCAGACAAGAGGCCCCTCTCCTCTATGAGATTAACCAGCCGACGGTTACCCATCTTCTCCAGCAGCTTACGGAGGCCATTCGTCAAGCAAATTGTCATATAGCTGCTGGTAAGCTTGGGATCCTTTCAAGCTTTGTGAATCGGTATCAAGGTCCCCTCTCGCTATTGAGATGGAAACTCCCCTTCAATCCATATTTAATTGAAGCGGATCAACAGCTGCTTTATACTTGCATCGCACAGATGTCTCAACATTTCATTATGCATGTTATCTCCCGGCACTGAGCACATTGTAGGACTCCTTAGCAGCAGTGGCAAACGACAAGGGGTGAGCCTCTGGCTCGCGCTTCAGAGTCACAAATGTAGGATCATAACGCCCAGAGAAGGATACATCAGAAGAGTGCGATCCAATGCTGTTGGCAATAGCGAGAATGTCCGTGATGTTGATGGAGTCTCCGGGTAACGACAAAGATGTCGGGAGTCCACAGATCCGACGACGCATACTTTCCCACGTCATTTTCAAACTCTCCGGAATCAGATATCTCTAGCACGCATCCTATTGAAGGAGATAAGATTGGGCATGGTGTATTGGCTCAAATAGCCGCAGCCAAAATACAATTCGTAGCATGCTCTAGCTTCAGAGGCACTTTTGACTTTACTCAGATGCTCCAAATATTTTTTCTACAAGATGAAAGATTGTATCTTTAATGTGCAAACTACAACGTATCATCTACTGTCATTCTGCATAATTTGGCACGATGTGTTGGCCTAATAAATATTTAATAGTCATTTGATAAAAGTATAACATCGCAGAGATGCGAACAGGAAGTAAGTAGTCGCTACACGACTCAGGAAGCATTGACGCCGGAACACTAGATTCCGTGCAGAGGCACGTACTTATCGATAGGTCTGTAAGACCAGGGTATCTGTAGGACCGAGGTGTCCATTGGGTTATCTGGGAGGCAAAGCACGGTTGGTGGTGACCAGATAACCTCCCCTAACAAGCACAGTATGGTTAACGTTATATACCTCAATATCTCCAGGCCATATTTGAAAATGATGTCAGTGCTACCAACTGCTGAAAAGCGGCAATTGAAATTTGAGCTCCATGTTGCATATCTTGGAACATATGCATGGGGGCTATTCCAAAATTGGCACACATATACACAATAATATATCAGTTTAATTTACAGGAGGCCTTACATGACAGTGTTGCCAAAATTATTCGAAGCCTCCTTATAAGTCCAATTTTTAAATTCATATAACTTCTACACTATCAAATGGATTTCAAGTGAATTACGTATGTACTATGTGTACATAACCAGATATGACAAAACGTATTCTTAAGAGCCACCAGGGCTACCAACTGTTAATATATACTCTCTCTATTTTTTAAAATCCAAATACTAATATATCAGAAAGTATGCAAGCCGACACGTATAGTATCTGACATTCTAGATTAATTTGGAGTAATTAATTCACGTCATTGCTTCCAACAAGATTCTAAGCCAACTGATAGGACCAATTTTTAAATACATGTAACTTCTATACTATCAATTGGATTTCAAACAAATTCCGTATGTGCTATGTGTACCATAACAGATATGACTATGCGTATTATTACGAGCAACCAGGGCTGCCAACTATTAATAAATGCTGTCTCTATATTTTTACCCTAATATCAATATATCAGAAAGTATGCAAGCCAACAGCTAAAAACTTTGCACACGTATAGGATCTGATATTCTACATTAATTTGGAGTAACGTATATACGTCAGTGCCGCCTACATGATACTTAGCCTGCTGATAGGTCCAATTTTAAAATACATGTAACTTCTATACTAACAAATGGATTTCATCCGAAATCGGCACAACAATGGATCATAATATTTCAGATTATTTCTGACCAACCCAGGAATGACATGGTTGCCAACATGGTTTTACGTAAACTGATAGATCACATGTCTAACTGCATGTAGCGTCCATACTATCTACTGGACTTCAACCAATGTTTGTATGTCCATTCTGTACCTTAATTGATGGAACTAAGCATGTATTCAGTCACTAGGACTGCCAAATGTAGTGCTCTATTAGGATACATTATGCCAGGTATATTTCGAACTAATTAGAAATTTCGATATTGCCAACTTAATTTCATCATTATTCTACATAGGTCCATAAGGATCAATCATTGGCATAAATCTCAAATTTAAGAAAAGTAGGCTCTTTAGTTCGTCACGGAACATCTTGTTCCTTCTGTAACATTCTTACGATACCGTATCACAGCAAATTAGGCGGACTAGGAGGTTTAAATGTGTAATAGTATGGACTAGGAGGTTTAAATGTGTAGTAGTATTGACTAGGATGAATAAATTAGTAACAGTATTGACTAGGAGGTTTAAATAAGCAATAGTATTGACTAGGAGGTTTAAATAAGCGATAGTATTGACTACGAGGTTTAAATGTGTAATAGTATTGACTACGAGGTTTAAATGTGTAACAGTATTGACTAGGAGGTTTAAATAAGCAATAGTATTGACTAGGAGGTTTAAATAAGCGATAGTATTGACTACGAGGTTTAAATGTGTAATAGTATTGACTACGAGGTTTAAATGTGTAACAGTATTGACTAGGAGGTTTAAATAAGCAATAGTATTGACTAGGAGGTTTAAATGTGTAATAAAATTGACTAGGAGGTTTAAATGTGTAATAGTATTGACTAGGAGGTTTAAATGTGCAATAGTATTGACTAGGAGGTTTAAATGTGTAATAGTATTGACTACGAGGTTTAAATGTGTAATAGTATTGACTAGGAGGTTTAAATAAGCAATAGTATTGACTAGGAGGTTTAAATGTGCAATAGTATTGACTAGGAGGTTTAAATGAGTAATAGTATTGACTACGAGGTTTAAATGTGTAATAGTATTGACTAGGAGGTTTAAATAAGCAATAGTATTGACTAGGAGGTTTAAATGTGTAATAGTATTGACTAGGAGGTTTAAATGTGCAATAGTATTGACTAGGAGGTTTAAATGTGTAATAGTATTGACTACGAGGTTTAAATGTGTAATAGTATTGACTAGGAGGTTTAAATAAGCAATAGTATTGACTAGGAGGTTTAAATGTGTGATAGTATTGACTAGGAGGTTTAAATGTGTAACAGTATTGACTAGGAGGTTTAAATGTGTAATAGTATTGACTACGAGGTTTAAATGTGTAATAGTATTGACTACGAGGTTTAAATGTGTAACAGTATTGACTAGGAGGTTTAAATATGCAATGGTATTGACTAGGAGGTTTAAATGTGTAATAGTATTGACTAGGAGGTTTAAATGTGTAATAGTATTGACTAGGAGGTTTAAATAAGCAATTGTATTGACTACGAGGTTTAAATGTGTAATAGTATTGACTAGGAGGTTTAAATGTGTAATAGTATTGACTAGGAGGTTTAAATAAGCAATAGTATTGACTACGAGGTTTAAATGTGTAATAGTATTGACTAGGAGGTTTAAATGTGCAATAGTATTGACTAGGAGTTTTAAATAAGCAATAGTATTGACTAGGAGGTTTAAATGTGTAATAGTATTGACTAGGAGGTTTAAATGTGTAATAGTATTGACTAGGAGGTTTAAATAAGCAATAGTATTGACTACGAGGTTTAAATGTGTAATAGTATTGACTAGGAGGTTTATATGTGTAATAGTATTGACTAGGAGGTTTAAATGTGTAATAGTATTGACTAGGAGGTTTAAATGTGTAACAGTATTGAATAGGAGGTTTAAAAGTGTAACATTATTGACTAGGAGGATTAAATGTGTAACAGTATTGACTAGGAGGTTTAAATGAGTAACAGAATTGACTAAGAGGTTTAAATGTGCAATAGTATTGACTAGGAGGTTAAAATGTGTAACAGTATTTACTAGGGGGTTTAAATGGGTAACAGTATTGAATAAGAGGTGTAGAAGTATCGACTAGGAGGTTTAGTGTGTAATAGTATAGACTAGGAGGTTTAAATGTGTAATAGTATTGACTATGAGGTTTAAATGTGTAACATTATTGACTAGGAGGTTTAAATGTGTAATAGTATTGACTAGGAGGTTTCAGTCTTTCATTTTGGTGCACCATATAAGGTTTAATGACAAGGGACTTTTTAGTGTTGTGTTTTATAACTATCTTGTGTCTGATTCATTCATATCGGCTGATGAAATGTGATCACTCTCTGGCCACCTCGAAACATGTCCCACCAATGACCAGAGAGTGATCACATTTAATAAATGGTATTGATCAGGCGGAAACTACTTATTACTCAATTAGTTTATCGATACGGAACCGGAATGAACCTTTTAAATTATACCTTAAATGCTGGGTTATGATAACCACGACGCCTCTTGCTTGAGACACAAGGAGTTGCAAGAGGTTAGAAAGGAGGATGGCTTAATGTTACTCCAAAATGTCTATAGAAATATTAAATGTCGATGCCGGACAAAGACGAAAACAGTAAATGGCAAACTTAATTAATCATGCCTATCGTAAATATTATTGCAATCAATATATAATTCAGATAAATTCAGATGGTTGGTTGGCTCCTTAGTTTAGGGGCTGCGACAACGCGGTCATGTAGCCCCATGTTTAAATTTTTCAAATAGTTCCTACTTTTGCCGCCAAACGCCACCGTCAACGACTACCAGGCCTAGTTCAGAACTTAGCTACAAGACGCCACCGCAGTCGGCTCTTGGCAACGAACGTAGCAACCTAAGAGCGTTGTTTACAACCTTAACCTAAACAATTTAGTTTCACACAGGTGTAATTAGTGGAAAGTTCTTTAACATGCCATTAATCTATGACATGGGACCGCCGGCTTTACTTCCCCTCCGAAGGAAGGCATACTGAGGGAAAGTCTGTATGTGGGTATGTATGTGGGTATATTTTTTCCGTATACAAATCTACACCATTCCACCAATCTCAACCAAATTTGGCATACACACAGTTCAGGACCCAGAATAAACCGCTGGCTACATGAAATTTCGATAATCTTTCTCATTCTTCTGATTTCGTCCTTTTTGCACTCGAACAAAGCCTAATAAAGTCAGAAAATAAGTTGATGAAGTAATGCCAAGACCGGCCATCTCCATGGCAGCAGTAGCTCAAGTCGAGGCACGGCCGACTGGATGCGAGTTGCGCTCTCCACTACCGGTATAGAAAATGAGGCTCTTTACATGAGATCACGTTAGTTACTCAGCTGGTCACACAGCACTGTCAACCCGGTAGAGCATAACAAAGACTTGACCCTATTTGCCAATATAATTTCTGCAATATCAAAATGCAAATTATATCACAAAATACATTAGCGTGATATTAAATGAGAGAAACTAATCATACCTTTTCACCTTATTAAAATGTAATTGCATTAGGTTCGCTCGATTTTTATAAAACTACATGAACTTTCCCACTGAGTGGTAAGTACACGGGTTATTTGGAAGCAACCGATATTTGAGCCCCCGCAATAATATTCGTAATCGGTGATACCTATTTCTCTGCGATGACGCTGGCAAGACCGCTGCTGCGGTCAGCTTAATGAGTGGAGAGGATTTGCGTTCTGAGAAATGAAACCCAAACATATCATACAGTAAATTCATTCCTCTGTGAACACAACTTAACCAGACCTTCAGTTTTCATTGTCGAAAAAGATATTGCTGAAATTGTAATTTGATGATGATAGTTGATGTTAAAGGGCCTAACATGGAGGCTATATAACTCTTAATTCTTTGGGATGAAAATGAAGAATGTAGATAAAATGAACACTAGAACTAAAAATAACTAAAGCTTATAACCTCCTTACGGATTGTGAGAAGAATACGACAAAAACGAAGGAATAAAGAAAATAAAATAAAGGTAAAAGGACTGCTCTTAACCCTCAAAAAATGAGAATTGACGGATTTGGTAAGGTGTGCCATGAAAGGAAGATAGGAAGCTCAACAGCCGTGAGTCCTTGAGGGTGTAGCACCTCCAATGGTGGGGCTACACACACCCTGCCTCCTTTATGACCTCGTGCAGAAGGCAAGAGATATGATGAAAAAAAACCAAGAGATCTGGCCCATTGAAGAATGAGGGTATCAGAAAGATGAAACAATGTCCAATTAAGGCGGGAATTTAAAATACTCATTAGACCTCGGATATCCTAATACCGTCAGGGTCGGAAGAGAACATGAGTTGACCAAGGGAGGCCGACAGGAAATATGATAGAGAGGACCCTGGCACAATTAAGTGGATGCAATCGCGAACTCAGCTGGGGTCCCCTGATCGCTAACCAGCGTCCTACAAGTTGTAAGCCCTTGAAGGAGGGGGATTGTTGTAATGTCGTAAGTGAACGGGAGGTGACTAAGGGTGGTCGACAGGAAAGATGACAGAAGGGAGCCCGACACAAGTAAGTGAAAGCAATACCGCACTCAGCTGGGGTCCCGTGGTCACCAAACCCACATCCCATTAGTCGTAAGACCCTGGGGGATGTACTGAAGAATGATTCAACAGAATCGTAAGAAAACATTATGATACCCATTTTTCAAAAGATAACTTATGGATATGCACTGGGCGGTTGATTCCGTAGTTAATTGGATATCGTCGTAGGTCTCAGAGGCAAAGAAGGCCCTATCAAGTGCGTTACTAGCAGTGGTCAACTACTATCCCAGCATTTGCCTGGACAGAGTGTAGAAAAAACAACCTCAGGATAGTTTCGAACCTACGAAGTCTGGACTTGCAACAACTGCCCTCGCAGCCGTGGTGCACGATTAAGCGATCACAACTACGGCGCGGGACTCTCAAAATGACGACTACACACAACAGACGAATGAGTGATTGTGTCCGGAACAAAGTTATCACCGGAATTCACGTAAGACAATCATCACACCTAACTCTGTCTCACGTAAACTCGGGAAATGAAAGCACATCCCCTATGTTCTTCCTATTTAAAGTGCAAAATGGCAAAAAAATATGACATACTGGATTTGAGCAGCGGCGTTTATAATTGACCCCAGTATTTTACAATTTCATCTGCAAACACTCCAAACAACGTAGGAATTCAGTATATTAATACCGACTACATACAATAATTGAATGTGAAACAAAACTTCGTTGTTCCAAACGTAACACTGTGAGAAACACATTCATTAAACCCATTGAACAGCTGTTTACTAATTGCGCCTATACTTGGGTGGGAGTTCTTTCTATCGGCAACTAGAGGAATTTTTTCAATTACACGTTATGCATGGGTTCTAACTGGGAGGGAATGGCAAGGCCGGTATAGGGCGCAGCTCGCATCCAGTCGGATGAGACCACCAAGTTTCCATCTATCTCTGTAAGAGGCCATGCCACTCCATTTTCTCCACGGCAACAGTAGTTCAAATTAGCCCATCAGGTTTCCATCTATCTCTGTAAGACACCAGGAACTCCATTTTTCACCTTATGACGAAAGATATAACGCGTAATATATTGTAAGTAATGTCTACTAGAATCGAAGTTTTATACTCACCGTTAAGGTGTGTTCTACTACAGATAAAGACGGTTATGTTTTATTAATCAAAATGTCCTTATACCGCATTTTTTTAATTGTTGACAGTGTCTACGTCTACCAGCTGTCTTTTGTATTACAAATCAGAAATGCAGTAACTTTTGCGTGATAATGCAGATTGTTCTATGAATAATATTTCCTTCTGTTATTCGGGATATATTGTAATTGCTAATTATCCTGCTCTATTACTACGCTAATTTGTAATGGAACCGGATGTTAAATTATGAATTTAGTTGATAACATGTCAATAACATACGGTAATTAAACTACGAATATATATTATTATGCGATAATTTTCTACACGAACCAAATAGTAAGTAATGATACTTTGCCATAAGAATAGCGGACCCCATTAAATCAAAAATATTCACTATCAAGAAAGTAATTTTGAAACTGACTTCTCGAGGAATTGTGTAAATACATCCCTTTTTACTATTGTTGCATTCTCCGCTACGTTATTGTACTCCACAGTACTGTCCCTTTCGGCGATTTAAAGTTAGTTAATATTGAATATTAATATTGAACTTGAGTAACATCAGAAACGAGGAGAACCATGTTCTAAACTCACTTAAGGGCAAAATGAATACACACAGCGAAATATATTGCCATGTACAGTATCTATATATAACATATACAGACACCTCCCGGGCAACGCCGGGTACAATAGCTAGTAATTAATATTTTCCACATAATCTGAGAAGGTAATATGGTTAATCGCAATGCTGCAATCATTAAGAACAGCCAATCAGAGAGACAGAAATTATAACAAGACACCTCAAAAAGTAACATACGGCACTGTCATTTATTTTGAAGAAGGATTAATAAGTACTGAATAATAAACAGCAGAGTCAATTTCAAAACTCAGTCAGCAGAAGAGCGAGGGATATTTATTGATATATTTAGTGCCGGGAGTGCTTGGCTCGCAGCTTCTATGCGGACACCCATGGGGTGAGCTACAAATACCGTCGCGTGTGGTTGAGATAAAATGAAGGAAGATGAATGAGCAAGTTCAATTTCAAGTAGTTCCAACTTTGGCTACCAGTTGCCAATGACACCTAGCGGCGAACGTTGGAACTTGATAAGAGCGTTTCTTAAGAAGTATAACCTATAAATTTTAATACACTCTACCAATTGTAGTGGTAGGTTCTTTTGCATAGATTAATGGCATGGGCCCGCCGGCTTTACTTCCCCTACGAAGGAAGGGATGCTGAAGGATTTTTACGCTCTTAAAGAACCGACGACTTCGGCCAGTGTTTGAACCCACGATCTTGGGTATAACAGTTCAGCATGCTACTGACTACGCCACCGAAGCGAGGGAGAGAGGCACAGTCCGTAGTTCGTTAGAATCAGCAGAGTTTGGACTCAACATGACAAAAGCATTACATTGTTACCTGGAATATTATTGTAGACACAGCGAGAAATGTGGTAAGGTAGACTTAGCATTACTTCAAGGTGCGCTCAGAAATATCTCCCCTTAAAGGCAGCACAATGTTCAGTGCGGCTCCATAAGCTATCATTTTACCTAAGAAATCAGGGCCGTTTAACAGATACTTACTTACTTACTTTCCGTGTCCGGGAGACACACTAAATTCTTCCTTTCCAGAACTCTGCAGCTCTTATCCCTCGGTCTGTGGCCAACATAAGGTCTTCCTGGCTGCAGGTTTCATTAAGATCTTTGCACGTGAGCAGGTGATGTGGAGTCTGGATTTCTCCACAGGCACATCGTGGATCTTCTGCATAACCCCACTTCACAAGGTTGCTACGACACTTAGGCACTCCTGTTCTCATCCGGTTTAAGGACCTCCTGGTGGTATAAGGCAAATGACTACCACTGCTCAGTTCTTCTTTAGGGGTAAACCCCTCTGGTACTATTTGTTTCCAGAGTGACACACGCCGGACGTCTGGCTTGGTATGGAGGGGTACTGTTCTCTTAATAAAACTCCTCCTGGATCTTAGGCGAGGAGTGGTCACCTTGTGGTTGAACATAGAATGTCTGGGATATGTTTCAAGCTTTTGTCTCCCTTTATCTGCTGCCACCCTGCGTCGAATTACTGGAGGTGCAATGCCAGCGAGAGGGTAGATCTTCTGCACTGGAGTAGGTCTCAGACATCCAGTGACAATACGTGTGGACTCGTTAAGAGCTATGTCCACTTGCTTGGTATGGCAGATGCTCCCCACACTGATGATCCGTACTCTCCTGCTGCGAAGCAAAGTCCCAATGCTGTTGAACGTAGAACCTGAGGGTTCGCTCCCCATGTTGAACCTATCAACTTCCACATTATGCTATTTCTTGAGCTGATCTTGCACTTCAATTCTCTACAATGTTTCCTGAAGCTGAGGGTGCGATCAAGCTTGATTCCCAAATATCGAAGCGTTTCACAGCTTTCGAGTGTCACTCCTTTCCAGACAACATTCAACTTTCTCCGGGCCTCTTTGTTGCGAAGATGAAATGCGCATACTTGTGTCTTTCCAGGATTAGGTTTCAGGTGATTCTGGGTGTAATAATTGTCTAATCTCTCAAGAGCATTGGACAGTTTTCCCTCCACCTCCTCAAAGCTCCTACCCTGTACAGCAATAGCGGTGTCATCCGCATAAAAATAGATAAATAAATAAATAACAGATAAAAACCATACTTTAAAAGATGGTGTCTTTTAGACCCATCTCAGACATTCATGAGTCACCGTGTACGCGATTCTCTCAAATTCTCTGCCTCGTTTCTTGATAAATATCGCTTACATTTTGGATTAAAAGGGATATGGGTAACAGCAGTTCCTACAGGAAAATGTGCTTATCTTCTGGTTTTTAATTTCATGATAAGCGCGTAGAGACTGGGTTTGTTGGTATAAACCTATGTGGTTGCATGTTAACTACGGTGTCACTTGGAATTAAGGGGAAGCCTAACCGTCTCCCCCAGCGGGAAATGTGTTTATACTCAGTAACACAAATGCCAAATCCTGTCTTAAAGGCCGTAGAGAAGAATCACAACCAACAAGACGGGTAAAATATTTTGGACTTATATAGAGCTCCCAAAATATAGTTTCACCGTCAACAAGACATGCAACTTGTGAAGTAATAAAGAGCGTACGCGTGACAAGATTCAAAGACCAGAACACCAACTCAATAAACCGGTCCGTTGCTGATCTTTCGAATCACTACGTGGTTTGATTTTACACAGCTATGAGTTGACGCTTAAATTGCTAAACCTCTATGGCTCGAGCTGTGCTTCTTTCTCACTGCCACTCGATTCGGATTTGGAGCGCGATGCCTTGACCCATCAAGTGCTGCAAGTCGATGAAGATAACAGAAACTTCGTTGAGCTGGCAGTTTGATTGGCCAACCACTCGGCTGACTTCTTGTAGAACACGCTAGTCAAACATGTGGAAGGGATTTGGGATTGCAAAAAAAAACAGCTACGATCTATAGCGCTTTTAATAAAACATAAAAATAAACGCTTTGACAATAGGAAAGTTTTGGGCTTCAGCGGTCTAAAAATCTCCAGTCTACGAGATAGAAAATTAAGCACTGTAAAAATGATTCGGAACAGTAGAAACAAAATATGGACCGCGCATTAAGGGCCGATGTGAAGAATGTGCGATATTTCTGGCTGCCACATTGCAGCGCTATCGAAGACACAACAGAATCACTCAATAAACGAAGCATCTTCATGAGGCACATAAACTTGCAAAACGAGGCACATTGCTGCAATTTTCAGAAGAAAACATGTAAACATTTAAGTCACGAAAATGTTTCATGGATAAAAGTCTTATTCAGAGCAATGTAAGCAATTGTTTGCATTTTACGGAACATAACGGGAACATGTTTGTCACTCTTTTCATAAATATAATTTCCATCAGGCGATCATCATTTAAGGACCAAAACTCTTCATCTTTTATGTTTATTAAGGCTTTCACGCCCCGGATTACTATACAAATAATTCATGTTTTTTGGGCTAATGCCGTGTGTAATTAAATTATATACCAGACGTTTCGAAGGAAACTTGCCTGCTTTTTCAATGGAATCAAACAATGTGGCCAAAGAAAGTATATCAATGAGATTACAAAAAAAATATAAATTCCTCTGTTCGTCACCAGAGAGCAGCTGCCAGAAATTACTGTATGGACCATGGTAGAACGGCGGACAGAGTAGTAAGTAAGGAGAAGGTAAAGGGGGCGGGGTGAAAATATAGAGACTCCTCGAAGAATGAGGATGTCCAAAACAAAAGGGGGGGGGGGGGGAGGTGGGAGGGTTAGATGGATATAAGGAAACATAAACAAAAGGGAAGTGTATCTGAAAGACACCTAACATCATACAGGCAACGGCGGAAAAACAGATGGAAACTCCTCCAGTGACGAACAAAGGAGATCAAATCCAGGCTCTGTAGCCATAGAGGGAAACGTAATTTGAAATAGGTGAAGAACAGAGAAAAAGAGAGGAACCATCTTCCTAGATCTTTAATAACTGGTAGCCAAGTGTCACTTAGCTGATATCCAGTGTCCCTGTTAAAATTATTCTGGTTTTTACGAATTTCAACTGCCTCCCTTATAATTCTAGACCAGCTGTGCTTAACAAGGGCAAGCGCATGAGCATCCTTGAAACATACATCGTGCCCTGAAGACAGGGCATGTTCAGCTATAGCTGATTTGTCAGGTTGGTTTAGACGGATGTTCCTTTGATGCTCTTTGATACGAGTTGCAATGGACCGTTTTGATTGTCCAATGTAGACTTTTCCGCAAGTACAAGGGACTTCATACACCCCAGGTTGTAGTATTGGGGGCAATTTATCTTTGTTTAATGCCGAAAACTGTTTTTATCTTGTGCTTGCGGAGAATCTTAGCAACTCGGTCAGTGAATATAAGGGAGGTAAGTAGATCCCCTCACGTCGGAGTTCTGAGAAGGATGTTTATCCCTCCTTCTGGGATGTAGGGACCTATATATAGTGGATTCATTATAGCCATTACCCTTAAACATGGTTTGGCTTACTGTAGACGCTGTGCCCCATGAATCCATCGGCCTTCCTCCTCACAAGAACATCCAAAAAAGGTAAGCATCCACCCGAATCTAGCTGCATAGTGAAGTGGATTGAAGGATGCAGCTGATTTAGGTGGTTCAAAAAGTGGTTCAGTTTCTCAGAACCCTCCTCCCACACCACGAACGTATCATCCACATACCTCCACCAAATCACAGGTTTGAAAGACGCCGAAGATATAGCCTCCCCCTCAAAATGTTCAATGAAAAAATTTGCCACCACAGGCGAGAGTGGACTTCCCAAGGCCACACCATCAGTCTGCTCGTAAAATTTACCATACCCTAGAAATAACAGGAACAAAAGCATTGATGGAATAATCGGGCAATATCTCCAGGAAACATATCCTTGATGAGGGACATGACCGAGTCCACCGACACTCTGGTGAACAAGGACTCTACATCAAAACTCACCAGTTGTGCTTAACAAGGGCAAGCGCATGAGCATCCCTGAAGACAGGGCATGTTCAGCTATAGCTGATTTGTCAGGTTGGTTTAGACAGATGTTTCTTTGATGCGAGCTGGAATGGACCGTTATGTTTGTCCAATGTAGACTTTTCCGCAAGTACAAGGGACTTCATACACCCCAGGTTGTAGTATTGGGGACAATTTATCTTTGTTTAATCCTAAACGTTGACCAATTTTCGTCATAGTGCCGAAAACTGTTATCTTCATCTTTTGTTCACAACACCTCTTGAAGAGATACGGTTTATTTTGTTAATGATGATCAGACGGTATGTCTATTCATTCGTGCAAAGAGTAGTACTTAATAGCTTTTACCCACAAATCATTAACGGCTTTTAATATCGATTCTTCCATTTCCATCCGCAACTTGTCATATAGTTCATAAAATATTCATCAAGAAAGTTTTCGAGAAACACGGCCTCATTTTTTTTAAAGTACGATCATTCAATTCCTTATGCAAGCCAATAACCTGGCATTCAATCAGTGAATTTCTCTTATTGTGTCCTTAACTACTTGTTATTTTGCTTCCCAGAGATAAACATTCAAATTTTCGCACGTTTTACAACAGATAATGTATAAGCGTAGCCGACAATGAAAAGCAACCAGATATTCAGCAAGCCCTTCTTCGCCCAGAACCGTCGACAGCAACAAATGCTATGTTTATCTGTCCTTCTTAGGCGGAGCTGAGTCGCAAACTTTCCAGGACGCTGCCCGGTGAATGCGTTAGAAAACTTGCAGGTGCAGGTTTTAAATAGATAGAAGACACACAGGAGTTTTCGTGCTGAGTTCCAGCGAGACAGAGTACCCACATACTTCCTAAGTGATGGTTCATCAGTCACGATAGAAGAACTACAAGTGATCTCCACATAAATCAAAGAATATAAAATAACTCCCAGCGCTGGAAGGCGGGGGTATATTTCACCGAGCAAAGAAGAATATTTCCAATACACTGAATTTTCCAAATGTATTCCTACAAAAGTTCCACCTGTTTAGCTGACGAGCAAACTCCTATACAGTAAGTCCAAACATACTTTGCTCATCCCCTGGCGCAAGGGTCGGTCATACCAAATCAGCTTTCAGACAAACGTTTTGGGTAATGTTTAGAGAAGTATCGACTATTTTAAACGGATTTGACATTGCGCCTATTAAAGAATGTATTACTTTTCTCAAAACTCAATTCATCCCACTCCTTTGGTCAATTCATGGAGTATCAAATACCTTTACTCAGATACCTTTTTGGCCCTTATCCGAAGAACAGTGCATACTTAAAATGGATTCCATTGTTGGGATACTAAAAACATTATAGCGATACTTAACTTTTTCGTAAAAGCCCATTAACGAACTTGACCAAGACTATAAACGGCTTTCTTTTATGCATACATGATTTGACCAATATGATAGTAGTTATAGTGTCCGCAAGAAAGTTATATGTCTATTCTATATATATATAAATGAATTGCTATTGGTTAGTCTCGCTAAAACTCGAGAACGGCTGGACCGATTTGGCTAATTTTGGTCTTGAATTCTTTGTGGAAGTCCAGAGAAGGTTTAAAAGGTCAATAAATATGAAAGTTGAAGCGCACGAGTAGATTCAACAAATGAGTGAAGGTACGCGAATCGCTTAAACAAAGTCCCGTATGCGTTCATATAGCATTCATCCGATTGCTATGAAACTTTGGTTGTATTGTTGTGCACACTCCTGAAAAGGTTTCTGACTTAGTAAATCTTTTTTACAATAGGTAGCGCACGAGTAGATTCAGCAAATGAGCGACGACGGCCGAAGCGTTTCAACAAAGTCCTGTATGCGTTCACATACCATTCGTCCGATAGCAATGAAACATGGGTGAGAGGTTTTGTACACTACAGGCAAGGTTTCTGGCTTAGTAAAACCATGTTATAATAGTTAGCGCACGAGTAGATTCAACAAATGAGCGACGACGAGCGAAGCGTTTCAAGTAAGTCCCGTATGCGTTCATATACTATTCGTCGGATAGCGATGAAACATGGGCGAGATGTTGTGTACACTTCATGGAAGGTTTCTGGCTTAGTAAATCCACTTAACAATAGGTAGCGCACGAGTAGATTCAACAAATGTGCAACGACGGGCGAAGCATATCAAAAAAGTCTTGTATGCATTCACCTACCATTCGTCCAATAGCGTTGAAACTTGGGTGAGAGGTTGTGTACACTACAGGCAAGGTGTCTGGCTTAGTAAATCAATGTTATAATAGGTAGCGCACGAGTAGATTCAACAAATGAGCGACGACGAGCGAAGCGTTTCAACAAAGTCCCGTATGCCTTCATATACTATTCGTCTGATAGTGATGAAACTGGGCTGAGATGTAGTGTACACCTCAGGGAAGGTGTCTGGCTTAGTAAATCGACTTAACAATAGGTAGCGCACGAGTAGATTCAACAAATGTGCGACGACGGGCGAAGCGTTTCAACAATGTCCTGTATGCGTACACACACCAATCGTCCGATAGCGATGAAACTTGGGTGAGAGGTTGGGTACACTACAGGCAAGGTTTCTGTCTTAGTAAATCCATGTCATGATAGGTAGCGCACGAGTAGATTCAACAAATGAGCGACAACAAAGTCCCGTTTGCGTTCATATACTATTCATCTGATAGCGATGAAACTTCGATGAGATGTTGTGTACACTTCAGGGAAAGTTTCTGGGTTAGTAAATTTACTTTACAATAGGTATCGCACAAGTAGATTAAACAAACGAGCGACGACTCGCGAAGTGTTTCAACATAGTCCCGTATACGTTCATATGCCATTCGTCTGATAGCGACTAAACTTGGGTAAGTTGTTGTGTACATTCCAGGGAAAGTTTCAGGCTTAGTTAATCCATTTTACAATAGGTAGCGCTCAAGTAGATTCAACATATGAGCAAAGGCGCGCGAAGCGTTCCAAAAAAGTCCCGTATGCGTTCAGATACCATTTGTCTGAAAGCGATGAAACATGGGTGATATGTTGTGTACACTTCAGGGAAGGTTTCTTGCTTAGTACATCCACTTTAAAATAGGTATCGCACAAGTAGATTCAACAAATGAGTAACGGCGTGCGTATCGTTTGAAAAAAACCGTAAGCGTTCATACACCATTCATGCGATTGCAATGAAATTTGGAGAAATGTTTTTTCGACTCCCCCACGGATTTCTGATTTAGTAAATCCATTTTACAATTGGTAGAGCACGATTAGATTCAATTAATGGGCGACAACGCGTGAATCGTTTCAACTAAGTCCCGCATGCATTCATATAACATTCATCCGATTATCATAAAACTTTGGGGAGTTGAACACAGTCCTACGAAGGTGTATGTATTAGTAAATCCGTGTTTCAATGAGTGGCGCACAAGTAGATCTACAAATGAGTGTCGTCGCGCGAATCGTTTAAGCAAAAACCCGTCTGCGTTCATATCTCTTTCTTCCGATTGCGATGAAACTTTCATGAGTTGTTGTGTACACGCCAGGGAAGGTTTTCACTTAGTAAATCCATTTTACAATAGGTAGCGTACGAGTTTATTCAACAAATGGGTGACGGCGCTCGAATCGTTTCAACAAAGTCCCGTATGCGTTCATATACCATTTATTTCATTGTGATGAAAATTTCGTGAGTTGTTGAGCACGCTCCCATGAGTTTTTTGAGATAGTAAAGCAATTTTACAATAGTTTAGAGGTGGTTAATGGAAAATAAAAAACAATATTGGGAATCCAAAAGCACTTCAACATACAAAGTTACAATGCCAACACTTTCATTGATTGGCATATACAGTATAATGGAATGTCTGTTCGTCTTTTATGCGTTCATAAACCTTTCATCCGATCGCGATCAAATTTTGGTGAGTTGTTATAAACCCCTTCGGGATGTTCATAGGCATAGTTATTCCACTTCACAATAGATAGCGCGCGAGTAGCTAAAACAAATGCGTAATGGCGATGCGTTCATATACCATTCATCCCATTGCGATGAAACTTGGGTGAGATGTTCTGTACACTTCAGGTAAGGTTTCTGGCTTAGTAAATCCACTTAACAATAGGTAGCGCACGAGTATATTCAACAAATGAGCAACGACGGGCGAAGCGTCTCAGCAAAGTCCTGTATGCGTTCACATACCATTCGTCCGATAGCGACTAAGCTTGGGTGAGTTGTTGTGTACACTCCAGAAAATGTTTCAGGCTTAGTAAATCCATTTTGCAATAGGTAGCGTACGAGTTGATTCAACAAATGAAGCGTTTCAAAAAGTCCTGTATGCATACTATTCGTCTGATAGCGATGACACTTGGGTGAGATGTCGTGTACACTTTAGGGAAGGTTTTTGGCGACTAAGCTTGGGTGAGTTGTTGTGTACACTCCAGTGAAAGTTTTAGGCTTAATAAAACCATTTTACAGTAGGTAGCGAGCGCACAAGTAGATTCAACAAATGAGCGACGACGCGCGAAGCGTTTCAACAAATACCCGAATGCGTATATATACGATTCGTCTGATAGCGATGAAACTTGGGTGAAATGTTGTGTACACTTTGGAGAAGGTTTCTGGCTTAGTAAATCCATTTAACAATAGGTAGCGCACGAGTAAATTCAAGAAATGAGCGACGACGGGCGAAGTGTTTCAACAAAGTCCTGTATGCATTCACATTCCATTCGTCCAATAGCGATGATACTTGGGTGAGAGGTTGTGTACACTACAGGCAAAGTTTCTGGATTAGTAAATCCATGTTATAATAGGTTGCGCACGAGTAGATTCAACAAATGAGCATTGACGCACGAAGCGTTTCAGCATAGTCCCGTGTGCGTTCATATACTATTCGTCTGATATCGATGACACTTGGGTGAGATATTGTGTACACTTCATAGAAGGTTTCTGGCTTAGTAAATCCACTTAACAATAGGTATCGCACAAGTAGATTCAACAAATGAGCGACGGCGGGCGAAGCGTATCAACAAAGTCCTCTATGCGTTCACATACCATTCGTCCGATAGCGATGAAACTTGGGTGAGAGGTTGTGTACACTACAGGCAAGGTTTTTGGCTTAGTAACTCCATGTTATAATAGGTAACGCTCGAGTAGTCAACAAATGAGCAACGACGCGCGAAGCGTTTCAACATATTCCCGTATGCGTTAATATGCCATTCGTCCGAGACGACTAACCTTGGGTGACTTGTTGTGTACACTTCAGGGAAAGTTTCAGGCTTAGTAGATCCATTTTACAATAGGTAGCACACAAGTAGATCCAACAAATGAGGGAAGACTCGCAAGGAGTTTCAACCAAGTCCCGTATGCGTTAATATACCATTCGTCCGATAGCGATGAAACTTGGGTGAGATATTGTGTACACTTCAAGGAAGGTTTCTGGCTTAGTAAATCCACTTTACAATAGGTATTGCACAAGTAGATTCAACAAATGAGCGACAGCACGCGAATCGTTTAAACAAAGTCCCGTATACGTTCATATACCATTCATCCGATTGCTATGAAACTTTGGAGAATTGTTGTGCACACTCCAGGAAAGGTTTCTGAATTAGTAAATCCTATTTACAATGGGTAGCGCACGAGTAGATTGAAGAAATGGGTAACGGCGCGCGTATCGTTAAAAAAAAAACTCCGTATGCGTTCATATACCATTCATGCGATTGCATTGAAATTTGGTGAATTGATGTTTCCACTCCCCCGAAGATTTCTGAGTTAGTAAATCCATTTCACCATTGGTAGCGCACGAGTAGATTCAACTAATGAGCGACAGCGCGTGAATCGTTTCAACCAAGTGGCGTATGCGTTCATATACCATTCATCCGATTGTGATAAAACTTTAGTGAGTTGGGTACAGTCCTGCGAAGGTGTATGAATTAGTATATCCATTTTTCAATGGGTGGCGCACAAGTAGATTCAACAAATGAGTGACGGCGCGCGAATCATTTAAAAAAAATCCCGTATGCGTTCATATGCCGATCCGATTGCGATGAAACTTTGATGAGTTGCTGTGTTCACGCCAGGGAAGGTTTTCGAATTAGTAAATCCATTTTACAATAGGTAGCGTTCGAGTATATTCAACAAATGGCTGACGGCGCTCGAATCGTTTCAACAAAGTTCCGTATGCGTTCATATACCATTCATTTCATTGCGAAAAAACTGAGTTGTTGAACACGCTCCCATGATGTTTTTAAGATAGTAAATCATTTTTTACGATAGTTTAGAGGTGGTTAACCGAAAAAGGAAAAAATATTGGGAAGCCAAAAGCACTTTAACAAAAGTTACAACTCCAACACTTTCTTTGATTGGCATTGCAACGCATGCCGGGTATAGCTAGTATATTTATAAAATACATATAAGCTTTTGAACTGACGGTGGTTTTGGGGTGTGGTGGACGTGAGACGCAAAGACATGTCGAGGTTTTCCGTCAGTCACAAGGAAGGAACAGAACTGAAGCCACGAATCACTGAGTGTGTCACGCTATTTTCACATACGTGTTATAGCCGATGATCTATTTAAGCTGGGGGAGGAGGAAGCTCCATGGCGCCCCTTTAATACCCGCGAGTGACGTAGCGCACTTTGGGTTGTGCTGTAACACGACGCGCGCTAAAAGAACGACTGCGTCTTGAACCATTAACAGCGTTATAGTAATAAGTACATTGTCCAACAGGGTTAGAGAGAAGTTTGGATACCAACTTTGGTGTTCACACACCTCAGCACTGCGAACTCAAGCAGACAACTTGCTCAACGCTGGGATGAGATTGCGAGCAGTTTTCAAATAGGATGCTGTTCGATCAAAGCAAGCAAAATCCTTGATTCTGAATCAGTTTTTGGAGTCCTGAAAAGTAGCCAACAACCACAGTGGTCGAGACAGAGCTTTTGTCACTTGCAGCGCAAACACGCAGTCGGAAGAACCAAGAAACCAGACGAGAACGGCAAGGAGAGCGAACCAAAATAGTACAAAAGAGAAAGTAGGCTAGAACCACAAGGTCAATGCAGCCACTTCACAGAGACAAAACACACCATACGGTCAAGCTCACGAACAGTGTATAACTTGATGAAAAACTTTCCGTTTGGAGTCGATGCTACAGCGTATATACAACGTAGCGCCTCCGATGCGGGTACATAAGCACAGAAATGTAGGCAAGGGATAAGTTTAATATGAACTTCTCTTCAAGTCCTGCCTACCCAAGTGTACTTCTCTACAAGTCCTGTCTACCCAATGTGTACTTCTCTACAAGTCCAGCCTACCCAATGTGTACTTCACTACAAGTCCT
Organism: Meconema thalassinum; assembly: GCA_946902985.2. Classification (NCBI taxonomy): domain Eukaryota; kingdom Metazoa; phylum Arthropoda; class Insecta; order Orthoptera; family Tettigoniidae; genus Meconema; species Meconema thalassinum. The sequence continues at coordinate 1,785,080 of CAMPQE020000024.1, forward strand.
GCCTACCCTATGTGTACTTCACTACAAGTCCTCTCTACCCGATGTGTACTTCTCTACATGTTATGCCTACCCTATGTGTACTTCTCTAGAAGTCCTGTCTACCCAATGTGTACTTCTCTACAAGTCTCACCTACCCAATGTGTACTTCTCTACAAGTCCTGTCTACCCAATGTGTACTTCTCTAGAAGTCCTGTCTACCCAATGTGTACTTCTCTACAAGTCCTGTCTACCCAATGTGTACTTCTCTACAAGTCCTGTCTAACCAATGTGTACTTCCCTACAAGTCCTGTCTACCCAATGTGTACTTCTCTACAAGTCCTGTCTACCCAATGTGTACTTCTCTACAAGTCTCACCTACCCAATGTGTACTTCTCTACAAGTCCTGTCTACCCAATGTGTACTTCTCTACAAGTCCTGTCTACCCAATGTGTACTTCTCTACAAGTCCTGTCTACCCAATGTGTACTTCTCTACAAGTCTCACCTACCCAATGTGTACTTCTCTACAAGTCCTGTCTACCCAATGTGTACTTCTCTACAAGTCCTGTCTACCCTATGTGTACTTCACTACAAGTCCTCTCTACCCGATGTGTACTTCTCTACATGTCCTGTCTACCCAATGTGTACTTCTCTACAAGTCTCACCTACCCAATGTGTACTTCTCTACAAGTCTCACCTACACAATGTGTACTTCTCTACAAGTCCTGTCTACCCAATGTGTACTTCTCTACAAGTCCTGTCTACCCTATGTGTACTTCACTACAAGTCCTCTCTGTCTGACAATAAAGAATACATACATACATACATACATACATACATACCCGATGTGTACTTCTCTACAAGTCCTGTCTACCCAATGTGTACTTCTCTACATGTCCTGTCTACCCAATGTGTACTTCTCTACATGTCCTGTCTACCCAATGTGTACTTCTCTACAAGTCCTGTCTACCCAATGTGTACTTCTCTACAAGTCCTGTCTACCCAATGTGTACTTCTCTACGAGTCTCACCTACCCAATGTGTACTTCTCTAGAAGTCCTCCCTACCCAATGTGTACTTCTCTACAAGTTCGGTCTACCCAATGTATACTTCACTACAAGTTATGCCTACCCGATGTGTACTTCTCTACATGTCCTGTCTACCCAATGTGTACTTCTCTACATGTCCTGTCTACCCAATGTGTACTTCTCTACAAGTCCTGTCTACCCAATGTGTACTTCTCTACAAGTTCGGTCTACCCAATGTGTACTTCTCTACAAGTCCTCCCTACCCAATGTGTACTTCTCTACAAGTCTCACCTACCCAATGTGTACTCCTCTACAAGTCCTGTCTACCCAATGTTTACTTCTCTACAAGTCCTCCCTACCCAATGTGAACTTCTCTACAAGTTCTACCTACCCAATGTGTACTTCTCTACAAGTCTCACCTACCCAATATGTACTTCTCTACAAGTCATGTCTACCCAATGTGTACTTCTCTAGAAGTCCTGCCTACCCAATGTGTACTTCTCTACAAGTCTCACCTACCCAATGTGTACTTCTCTACAAGTCCTGTCTACCCAATGTGTACTTCTCTAGAAGTCCTGTCTACCCAATGTGTACTTCTCTACAAGTCTCACCTACCCAATGTGTACTTCTCTAGAAGTCCTGTCTACCCAATGTGTACTTCTCTACAAGTCTCACCTACCCAATGTGTACTTCCCTACAAGTCTCACCTACCCAATGTGTACTTCTCTACAAGTCCTGTCTACCCAATGTGTACTTCTCTACAAGTCCTGTCTACCCAATGTGTACTTCTCTACAAGTCTCACCTACCCAATGTGTACTTCTCTACAAGTCCTGTCTACCCAATGTGTACTTCTCTACAAGTCCTGTCTACCCAATGTGTACTTCTCTACAAGTCCTGTCTACCCAATGTGTACTTCTCTACAAGTCTCACCTACCCAATGTGTACTTCTCTACAAGTCCTGTCTACCCAATGTGTACTTCTCTACAAGTCCTGTCTACCCAATGTGTACTTCTCTACATGTCCTGTCTACCCAATGTGTACTTCTCTAGAAGTCCTCCCTACCCAATGTGTACTTCTCTACAAGTTCGGTCTACCCAATGTGTACTTCACTACAAGTCCTGCCTACCCTATGTGTTCTTCACTACAAGTCCTCTCTACCCGATGTGTACTTCTCTACATGTCCTGTCTACCCAATGTGTACTTCTCTACAAGTCCTGTCTACCCAATGTGTACTTCTCTACAAGTCCTGTCTACCCAATGTTTACTTCTCTACAAGTCCTCCCTACCCAATGAGTACTTTTCTACAAGATCTACCTACCCAATGTGTACTTCTCTACAAGTCTCACCTACCCAATGTGTACTTCTCTACAAGTCATGTCTACCCAATGTGTACTTCTCTAGAAGTCCTGCCTACCCAATGTGTACTTCTCTACAAGTCTCACCTACCCAATGTGTACTTCCCTACAAGTCCTGTCTACCCAATGTGTACTTCTCAAGAAGTCCTGCCTACCCAATGTGTACTTCTCTACAAGTCTCACCTACCCAATGTGTACTTCTCTACAAGTCCTGTCTACCCAATGTGTACTTCTCTACAAGTCCTGTCTACCCAATGTGTACTTCTCTAGAAGTCCTGCCTACCCAATGTGTACTTCTATACAAGTCCTGTCTACCCAATGTGTACTTCTCTACAAGTCTCACCTACCCTATGTGTATTTCTCTACAAGTCCTGTCTACCCAATGTGTACTTCTCTACAAGTCCTGTCTACCCAATGTGTACTTCTCTACAAGTCTCACCTACCCAATGTGTACTTCTCTACAAGTCCTGCCTACCCAATGTGAACTTCACTAGAAGTCCTGTCTACCCAATGTGTACTTCTCTACAAGTCCTCCCTACCCAATGTGTACTTCTCTACAAGTTCTACCTACCCAATGTGTACTTATCTACAAGTCTCACCTACCCAATGTGTACTTCTCTACAAGTCCTGTCTACCCAATGTGTACTTCTCTACATGTCCTCTACCCACTGTGTACATCTATACAAGTCCTGTCTACCCAATGTGTACTTCTATACAAGTCCTGTCTACCCAATGTGTACTTCTTTACAAGTCCTGTCTACCCAATGTGTACTTCTCTACAAGTCTCACCTACCCAATGTGTACTTCTCTACAAGTCCTGCCTACCCAATGTGTACTTCTCTACATGTTATGCCTACCCTATGTGTACTTCTCTAGAAGACCTGCCTACCCAATGTGTACTTCTCTACATGTCCTCTACCCACTGTGTACATCTATACAAGTCCTGTCTACCCAATGTGTACTTCCCTACAAGTCCTGTCTACCCAATGTGTACTTCTCTACAAGTCCTGTCTACCCAATGTGTACTTCTCTACAAGTCTCACCTACCCAATGTGTACTTCTCTACAAGTCCTGTCTACCCAATGTGTACTTCTCTACAAGTCCTGTCTACCCAATGTGTACTTCTCTACAAGTCCTGTCTACCCAATGTGTACTTCTCTACAAGTCTCACCTACCCAATGTGTACTTCTCTACAAGTCCTGTCTACCCAATGTGTACTTCTCTACAAGTCCTGTCTACCCTATGTGTACTTCACTACAAGTCCTCTCTACCCGATGTGTACTTCTCTACATGTCCTGTCTACCCAATGTGTACTTCTCTACAAGTCTCACCTACCCAATGTGTACTTCTCTACAAGTCTCACCTACCCAATGTGTACTTCTCTACAAGTCCTGTCTACCCAATGTGTACTTCTCTACAAGTCCTGTCTACCCTATGTGTACTTCACTACAAGTCCTCTCTGTCTGACAATAAAGAATACATACATACATACATACATACATACATACCCGATGTGTACTTCTCTACAAGTCCTGTCTACCCAATGTGTACTTCTCTACATGTCCTGTCTACCCAATGTGTACTTCTCTACATGTCCTGTCTACCCAATGTGTACTTCTCTACAAGTCCTGTCTACCCAATGTGTACTTCTCTACAAGTCCTGTCTACCCAATGTGTACTTCTCTACGAGTCTCACCTACCCAATGTGTACTTCTCTAGAAGTCCTCCCTACCCAATGTGTACTTCTCTACAAGTTCGGTCTACCCAATGTATACTTCACTACAAGTTATGCCTACCCGATGTGTACTTCTCTACATGTCCTGTCTACCCAATGTGTACTTCTCTACATGTCCTGTCTACCCAATGTGTACTTCTCTACAAGTCCTGTCTACCCAATGTGTACTTCTCTACAAGTTCGGTCTACCCAATGTGTACTTCTCTACAAGTCCTCCCTACCCAATGTGTACATCTCTACAAGTCTCACCTACCCAATGTGTACTCCTCTACAAGTCCTGTCTACCCAATGTTTACTTCTCTACAAGTCCTCCCTACCCAATGTGAACTTCTCTACAAGTTCTACCTACCCAATGTGTACTTCTCTACAAGTCTCACCTACCCAATATGTACTTCTATACAAGTCATGTCTACCCAATGTGTACTTCTCTAGAAGTCCTGCCTACCCAATGTGTACTTCTCTACAAGTCTCACCTACCCAATGTGTACTTCTCTACAAGTCCTGTCTACCCAATGTGTACTTCTCTAGAAGTCCTGTCTACCCAATGTGTACTTCTCTACAAGTCTCACCTACCCAATGTGTACTTCTCTAGAAGTCCTGTCTACCCAATGTGTACTTCTCTACAAGTCTCACCTACCCAATGTGTACTTCCCTACAAGTCTCACCTACCCAATGTGTACTTCTCTACAAGTCCTGTCTACCCAATGTGTACTTCTCTACAAGTCCTGTCTACCCAATGTGTACTTCTCTACAAGTCTCACCTACCCAATGTGTACTTCTCTACAAGTCCTGTCTACCCAATGTGTACTTCTCTACAAGTCCTGTCTACCCAATGTGTACTTCTCTACAAGTCCTGTCTACCCAATGTGTACTTCTCTACAAGTCTCACCTACCCAATGTGTACTTCTCTACAAGTCCTGTCTACCCAATGTGTACTTCTCTACAAGTCCTGTCTACCCAATGTGTACTTCTCTACATGTCCTGTCTACCCAATGTGTACTTCTCTAGAAGTCCTCCCTACCCAATGTGTACTTCTCTACAAGTTCGGTCTACCCAATGTGTACTTCACTACAAGTCCTGCCTACCCTATGTGTACTTCACTACAAGTCCTCTCTACCCGATGTGTACTTCTCTACATGTCCTGTCTACCCAATGTGTACTTCTCTACAAGTCCTGTCTACCCAATGTGTACTTCTCTACAAGTCCTGTCTACCCAATGTTTACTTCTCTACAAGTCCTCCCTACCCAATGAGTACTTTTCTACAAGATCTACCTACCCAATGTGTACTTCTCTACAAGTCTCACCTACCCAATGTGTACTTCTCTACAAGTCATGTCTACCCAATGTGTACTTCTCTAGAAGTCCTGCCTACCCAATGTGTACTTCTCTACAAGTCTCACCTACCCAATGTGTACTTCTCTACAAGTCCTGTCTACCCAATGTGTACTTCTCTAGAAGTCCTGCCTACCCAATGTGTACTTCTCTACAAGTCTCACCTACCCAATGTGTACTTCTCTACAAGTCCTGTCTACCCAATGTGTACTTCTCTACAAGTCCTGTCTACCCAATGTGTACTTCTCTAGAAGTCCTGCCTACCCAATGTGTACTTCTATACAAGTCCTGTCTACCCAATGTGTACTTCTCTACAAGTCTCACCTACCCTATGTGTATTTCTCTACAAGTCCTGTCTACCCAATGTGTACTTCTCTACAAGTCCTGTCTACCCAATGTGTACTTCTCTACAAGTCTCACCTACCCAATGTGTACTTCTCTACAAGTCCTGCCTACCCAATGTGAACTTCACTAGAAGTCCTGTCTACCCAATGTGTACTTCTCTACAAGTCCTCCCTACCCAATGTGTACTTCTCTACAAGTTCTACCTACCCAATGTGTACTTATCTACAAGTCTCACCTACCCAATGTGTACTTCTCTACAAGTCCTGTCTACCCAATGTGTACTTCTCTACATGTCCTCTACCCACTGTGTACATCTATACAAGTCCTGTCTACCCAATGTGTACTTCTATACAAGTCCTGTCTACCCAATGTGTACTTCTTTACAAGTCCTGTCTACCCAATGTGTACTTCTCTACAAGTCTCACCTACCCAATGTGTACTTCTCTACAAGTCCTGCCTACCCAATGTGTACTTCTCTACATGTTATGCCTACCCTATGTGTACTTCTCTAGAAGACCTGCCTACCCAAAGTGTACTTCTCTATATGTCCTCTACCCACTGTGTACATCTATACAAGTCCTGTCTACCCAATGTGTACTTCTATACAAGTCCTGTCTACCCAATGTGTACTTCTCTGCAAGTCCTGTCTACCCAATGTGTACTTCTCTACAAGTCTCACCTACCCAATGTGTACTTCTCTACAAGTCCTGCCTACCCAATGTGTACTTCTCTACATGTTATGCCTACCCTATGTGTACTTCTCTAGAAGTCCTGTCTACCCAATGTGTACTTCTCTACAAGTCTCACCTACCCAATGTGTACTTCTCTACAAGTCCTGCCTACCCAATGTGTACTTCTCTACAAGTCCTGCCTACCCAATGTGTACTTCTCTACAAGTCTCACCTACCCAATGTGTACTTCTCTACAAGTCCTGCCTACCCAAAGTGTACTTCTCTACAAGTCCTGCCTACCCAATGTGTAGTTTTCTACATGTTATGCCTACCCTATGTGTACATCTCTACAAGTCCTGCCTACCCAAAGTGTACTTCTCTAGAAGTCCTGTCTACCCAATGTGTACTTCTCTACAAGTCCTCTACCCAATGTGTATATCTATACAAGTCCTGTCTACCCAATGTGTACTTCTCTACAAGTCCTGTCTACCCTCTGTGTACTTCTCTACAATTCCTGTCTACCCAATGTGTACATTTTTAAAAATCCTTTGCGTGGCCTTGCGGAAACATTCTCGCTTGCTTGGCCCAAGGTTGCGTGATTAATTAGGAAAAGCGAGGGAGCCGTGTCAGTTAGTTCACTGCCACGTTTAAGAACCCATTCGGGGCAAAATTACGGCACGGCAGCTTTTCTAAAACCCGCAGATTTTAAAAAGGACGTACAAAAATACATTATTATTATTATATTTTCATGTCCTCTTCTACCCTATGTGTACTTCTCTAAACATGCTTCCATCCCAATTCCTGCTTACTCATTGTGTACTTCTCTACAAGTCCTGCCTACTCAGAGTGTACACTTCTACCTAAACATGACACCCAATAACCACCACTTGGAAATTTGAAGCTGCTGGGATATCACTCCTAGTTCTCACAAGCTTTGAAGTGTTGTCCTACAAAAATCCATTATGTGGTATTATGTTCATACCAGGCAAATATCTAAAATCTTCCTTGGTTTATCATTAGTTGTATTAGTTGTAATGTATTTTCCTAGCAGTAACTTCGAGTAAGGAGGAATCTGATTACACTTTTTGTTTTGGGTTACAGAAGAAACATATGGGGCTGAGGACACAGTGGGGAAGTTTGAACAAGTGATGTTTCTTACAAAACTCATTCACATTCTTAACGCTGCGTCATGTGTTTTTATTCCGGGCATATTTACACAAGACAGAAAGAGCTCCCTTCAACAGACTGACATACGTCTCTTAAATATATCCAGACAAAAAGATCACTGAACGAAATTGGATAATTTGTGGCTGCTAAATAGAAAGTTAATATCAATAGAATCTACTTCAATGATGAGACACAAACACTGAGAGACACTTCTCAAGTTGCAATCAAATCTTACTCTAATCCAAAACTTAGAGTTATGCACATTTAAAGTGATAAATTGTGTATTTTGTATGTTGAACACTTACTCATTTAGATGGTCTCCACTGCCAACACTTGCTGGTTCCTGGGTTCCTCCTTCCACATCCTAGGGATAAGACGGAATAATTTATTTCTATGCTTATACTTCTACACAAATAACAAACCATGTAAATTCACTGCACTAGTCAGCTAAAATGAAGATATATTCACTGAACGACCTTCGTACTGATCATCATATCCTACTGCTAGAGATGAACATTAAACAGATAAGTGGTTATAACCTCAAATTCAGTAACTTATAATAAGCTATCTCCGATTGAGTGAATCTTGAAGCAAAGGAAAAGCGAGATCAGTACCGTTATAGAAGTAATAGCTGTATGGATTGAGGAAAAATGATCATTGATTTTTGAATTTTTAGCCTTAAGACTATAAGAGGTCCTGGGATCCAATACGTGCACGTATCATTGATAAACAAGCAACTAGACTGCTAATGATCGCACCAGCATAAGTTTGGGAATATAGGCACAAATCAATCAACATTTAGATAATCATAAGACTTCCTTTAACAAATCACTGCAATTTATTATACAAATGTTTCAAAAAAGTTATGGTAAGTCGATTCAATCCCCCTAGAGGGAGTCTATTGTGGAGTATTGAACATCAATACCGCTGCTTGTAACAACAAGAATTACAGGTCTGCTACTGTAAGGGAACTCACAGTTTGTAATACAGATATTGGCCAATGAGGAGATGGGAGTAGGTACTGATTGAAAAGTCGATTCCTTGCTGCATACCGAGACTGAATCCAATCTTTATAGTTCCTGCATACAACAGATTAGGGCCTGAGCACATTATTCAGCTCAAAGGCGCCAGATCATGTGAACAGTTTCACCACGTTTCTATCAAGGATAATGTTGGGAAGGTACCTCCTTACTATATTTTAAAGCTTATTAATATCTCCTTTGGGCTGGACAAAACGGCATTGGGCTGTAAGAATCCCTACCATATACACACACACTTCACCTACTCGCTGACATCTCAAAAATGGAAAAACCGAGGGTTAAAAACACAACATAAAAACTATAAGAAATAAGAAATACGGTAAGAAAGAGAGATTTCTTAGTACTTACAAATAAAATTAAGTAGAGTTAAGTATTAGCATTTACTTTCTCCCTAGGGTTCAAGAAGATTCTTTTACTTTTTACTCATATCTTCAATTATTTATTATCTTCATGCTTACAGTCGACCGCATGTATTTGTAATGCTCAAGATTCAGAAGGAGGTGCTCACTGTCATAAGTTAGACCCATTCCAGCAAATGCCTGGAGTTCCGGTAAAGAAGCACTGAAGACCACTCATGACAGGAGTCAAACCCACCTCCTCTCCGTAGAATTCATGGGAGAATCTCTACCAGAATATAAGATATCCCAAATAATGTTGATACCACAGTGGGCAAGTAATACAAGGTGATTATGATTAGCTTCACGCAATATACAGCACCATTTGCCAATGATATTATAATGCATCCCCCAGTAGCTCAGTGCTCAGAGCAACATCGCACAAAGTGGAAGTATCGTATGGGACAGATAATTTAATTCGCCATCCTTCTATCAAAATGGATTGTGCTTGCTGTACAAAACACAAGCTAACAACCAAACGCTTCCTCAACACAACTGTAAAAATTCAATTTTTCATCCCATAATGCTATAAGGTGTTAAGGAGATGTCTTGTAAAGAGGCATGAAGATACTTACTTCTTTTGCATCTGAATATGGTGTTTCTGTTTTGCGGCACGCAACTATCTCCGGAATAGAAGTTTCCTCAATTTTAATATCTGTGTGATGGTCTGTATCGTCCTGCAAAGGAATGACTTGGTTCACAAATATGTTCCTTTGCGTGGACGGAATTATATCTTTCAGATGACTTGTAAACTTCCACTGAAATATTTTAGAACTATAACATAATGAAGGTAATTTTACCTCCCATTCATAGTTTGTGACATCTAACAGTTTTTGTGGAGGTCATAAACTCCAGTCGTTATACACTCGCTAAACCTTGGCCTAGCATATTGTCCCTAGCATTGAGTTAGTGTGTGTGGCGACTTTGCGGCGTAGATGCAGTTACTTACAGTTACCATGTGACGTTAATAAGTACAAGCAACGTTCATAAATTTTGTGTTCAGTAACAAGCGTTGTTTTGCCCTCTTTAGACCAGATTAAAGCAATGTTCATCTCAAGGATACTTAAGTTAAGGAAGAATTTAATTGGAGTCATAGTCAACTAAATAAGTGCCGTAGCAACTACCAATTCAATTGTAATTATAATTCATGACCCAATGCGTTCTAGAGCACACAGGTATTGTGGGGTAGAATTGATTCTGGCAGGGACAAGGTCATCTCAAAAATTGTAGGTGCAGAGCATCTGATGTGGACTTCACCTAAAATGGCGTCCAAGAATACAGCACAGTGAACCTGCAATACCAATAATTAGCTACTGTTAGCACAGCATGTGGTGTAGACTACACCTACAATGGCGTCCAGGGTGCAAACACAGTGAACCTGAATTACCAATAATTAGCTACTGTTAGCACAGCATGTGGTGTAGACTACACCTAAAATAAGAGCCGCATTATGATTACAATAACATCAGCAACTTTTATCTACTAAAATAAGAAACAACACTGAATAATTCAAATGTTCAAATTATAAGAAAAACATTCACATTAATATAAGAACCTATGATCACCTGTATTTCGTGTTCCACTTTGATAACCTTGCTTGTGTCTTCAAATAGACCAGCAGACTCATCCAGCAGATTATTAGAAGTGGGTAACTGGTTATTTGATTCCTAGAAAGTATCATAAAAGTATGAACCAATGTATAACAAACAGACAGAATAACATCACTAAGCCTACTATGTGGTGGTAGGTATTAAGTTGATTGTCGTGCACATCACTAGGATTGTTATGTTACACGATATGCGAATAAAATACAACTTACAATATCAGCGACTTCATCAGTATCATAGAACCACTCAAGCTCCCTCTTAATGATTGGTTGTTGCTCCATTATGTTCGGGAAACTAGAACACACAAAGTGCGCTTGAGAATTATTAGAGGCCGTCCTTATACCAGTACGTCAAATAATTATCATATATAATATCGGTACATCAATAAATGAGATAATTTCAGACTATGAGGCTCGACTTTGTAAGATATACGTTAGGGCATAATATCGTGTTAAGTAGTAATGACTATTATTGCGATACAATGAGGAATTACTGGTGCCAGCTTGTGGCAGTGAAATGTAGCATCTTATAATTGGTTTCTCTATTCCAAATAAGGCTATACACAAACCTTTTCACAATTTGACGGGGCAGGCGCGATTATCAGACGCTAAATTACATTACAGACCTATCAAAGTGAAAGTAAACTGAAGTTCCTGCACGAGTAGAGGCACACCGCGAGAATTTGTGTTTAAAAAAAAATAGTAATGAAATTAGCCAAAGTACCTGTAGTAATGGTATCTGGAGATGATAAATTAATAGATGTTGACTCGTCCGCTGTCATAGACCCGCCCAGCCATCCCAAACAGCGACACTACTTATATAGTTGAAAATGAAGTATCGGGTAGACATCTTGTCACTATGTCAGGAATGCCAACCCCGCGCGTTTGGAACTATCTCGCACCGTGTATAGAAAGAAACAAATGAGCGTCGATAATGCAATTTATAATTGCGCCAAATCCAAATCGTCAGTCGTACTTTAACCATGGATTGTGTGGCATGTGAAATTACTTCATAAATTGTATCTTATTAATGTTTCACATACAAAACCAAACCTAACCTGGGGCTTAGGCCCCAGACCCCCTTGCTTGTGGTACTAGCAGTAATTTTCGGCCAGGCAGTACCTAACCTAGTAGCGGACATAAATTGTATCTTATTAATGTTTTACATACAAAACCAAACCTAACCTGGGGCTTAGGCCCCAGACCCCCTTGCTTGTGGTACTAGCAGTAATTTTCGGCCAGGCAGTACCTAACCTAGTAGCGGACATAAATTGTATCTTATTAATGTTTTACATACAAAACCAAACCTAACCTGGGGCTTAGGCCCCAGACCCCCTTGCTTGTGGTACTAGCAGTAATTTTCGGCCAGGCAGTAATCAATTTCTAATTTTACGTGTCAAATAGTGAATTTTGTGTGCGACATGTTGGTAACGTAGTCACATGGTGTCACACATGGTGTCACATGACGTGTCCAAGATGGCGTCCGTAGTGAAACGAACACGATAAGAATTCTTTATTTTCGTGAAATAATTATTATTGAGGTGCGGTGAGATTGTGAAACGACTCCCAAGAACTCCGTAAAAGGTATGTAAATCATAAAACCTATATTTTCAATAATATAACTCGTAAAAGTTCGTAAAGTTACGAAAAGGCAAATTCTCACGGCGTGCAGAATTACCGCAGTAACTGATACAGTGGATCTCAGAAAATACAAGACAATACTTCCGCCTCGTGTTATAAGGAACCCACTTCAAATGTAATACAACATTTCTCTCTCATTGAACCAACGTTGAGCGGAAGGGATTAAAATATATATTTATCCTTGCAAATTAATAATATTTTCCCAGGGTAACTTGTATTGCCGTCATAAAGAAGTTCCTAGTCACAGTTTTATAACTGAATTCTAGGCACTTAAATATTGTAAATTAATGAACACAGGTCACGAACATGTTTGTGACCTGTGGGGGTCGGAGAATCGAAACTGTTAAGAAAAATGGTATCACTAAAAACACAATCACAAAATAACCAAAAGTACAAAACCAGACCAATTTTTTTGCAAGCTACATGGATAGAAATTTGATGCGTTTAGCGCACCAAAAATATTCGTACACATTGAAAGGCGTGTTTTGCCAACCAAGCTTGGTGTTTGGACGTCGGCAAAATTTTTAGGTGCGAAAAAAGCCCCAAATTCCTATCCGTGCATTGCTGCACAATCATCGTGACATCGCTATAAACATCGATTCGGTAATCACAAGGTTTGATAAACAAAATAAACGAGTTGATTTTGTTGTATAAATAATCGTTTTTATATAACAGGTATGAAGTTGTAAATATGTACAGTTGTAACAAAACATAATAATTCCAATAAAGATATTTTCAGTAATGAATAAAATGAAAAAAAAAACTGTTTTTCAGTTAAAATTCGTTGTTTCATTTGTCTGGTTATTGTGTTTTCGTTTTTTGAGTTTGCAAAAAAAATTTGGTCTCTGTTTGGGGGGGGGGGGGGGGGTCATAACCCCCGTGACATCCCCTCCCCCCTTAAATCCGCGCCTGCTTCCCTTTCTTATATAAACTGGATGGACTTGGACAAACTGTTTCACTCAGCTAACCGGGTCCCTCCGTGCCAGAGTGTTTTCATGTAATAGAGAAGTCGCCTCGTCTCCCGTCGCATGTAATTTACACCATGTGGCATGTGATTCTGCTGCCAAGTCGGATAAAACCAATCATCGCTCTTTGAGCCATTTATTCTCCCTAAACAGCTATGAAATGCCTTACGCTGTTGATGTTTGTTGTAACCTTCAGCTCTCTAGTTGTTGTATGAATCAGGGGCGTATATAAGCGGGGGGGGGGGGGTTGCTGAGGGGGCTCCAGCCCCTCCCCCGAAAAAAAGCCAATAAAAATTAAGGAAGTGCTGCTATGGTAAGAGCATAAAAAATTGAAAATTTGGTTGTACCCTAATCTTAACTTATCGGCTACGTAATAAACAATATTAAAATTGAAATTATACTAACTCGTGGTGTAGAGGGTAGCATTCGTCGCTGCCACCCAGGAGATCAGAATTCGATTCCCGGCTCTGCCAAGAAATTTAAATCTAGTCTGAGGGCTGGAACGGGGTGCATTCAACCTTGTGCGGTAAAGCTGTGAATTCCACAGTGCGTTTTTTTGAGAAATACATGTAAAAAAAACTGTTTACCTTTCTGCTTAGTAAATTGACAAATATTTAGATATTTGCCATTCACACTCCATAGATCAGAATAGAAAATTCATTAAGGCCCTAGTGCACCAACATCGGTAAAGAGAATACCGCGGTAAACTACCTAGTTTACCGGGGTAAAGTCGTATTTCTGTTGCACCAAGCTCGGTTTTGAGTTTTACCGCGGTAAAATGTTTACCGCCCGTGAGGGAGCGGTTATCTAAGAAAACCGTGGTAAAGTTGTATTTATTTGTATTCTGTGGTAAAGATTCCAAAGTGGAGCTTAACAACTACAGGTTATATCTCCAGTATCTTAATCGATTTGAAAGGAATGAAGGGAGGGTTATAGAAGAGAGGCGAGATTTATTCGAAGAACTAAGCGATGCTTCATTCCAGAGAAGATTTCGATTACTGGGGGAAACTATCCGATATCGTCTAGAAATCGTCTTCTTATAGCACTGCGGTTCTATGCAACTGGGACATTTCAGGGAGTGATCGGTGACGTGTGTGATGTTGACAGAACAACAGCATGCCGCATAATACACAAGGTTTCTAATGTAGTTGCCTCGTTATCGCCACAGTTTATTAAACTACCACTTACCCAATGGGAACAAAGAGAGGTTATGGAAGGCATCCACAGAATATCTGGGTTCCCTGGTGTATTGGGTGCGCTGGACTGTACTCATGTGAGAATACAGTCTCCCGGAGGTGAAAATGGGGAGGTATTTAGAACTGATGAATACCGATGTTGGTGCACTCGGCCAATGTATAAAACAATGTCCCCGATTCTTAGATGTTACGGGTAAATTCGAGAACCACTGGATAGATTTTGATGCGGTTTTCCCCATTCTGTAAAGGATATCTCGATGATGATTTCTGTAGAAAATAATTTATTTATGATCAAAGAAGCCGAGCAGTAACGATTTCAGTGGAAAAGTCGAAAAAGAAACCTGGCATCCGAGCGCTTTGTAAGCTTACGCTGGGCAAACCGTTAACAATATCTCAATACTATGAGTGTAAGGATTGTTCAGCGTGAAAAGTTCTACATAAAAAGTCCGCGAGAGCATATCTCTATCTTCAATTCATCGCCCACTATAAGTGTTTTTACGTTTTAATTTCTTCCAACCATGTCCATTCAACTACTGAGGCGACAGTTTACGAGCTAGCTAAGGGCGTGTCTATCATCCCTGTTACATCCTAGCTAGCGGGCGAACTTATTGCCCCAGATACAGCCAGAAGCAAACCGTCGAGTCGTGTTGAGTTAAGTCTTCTGAGTAGGGTGGTTGTGTTTGGAGTTTCCCAGGAAGTGCAACTCGTGTTTTCTTCATTTCGCCTGTGAACATTTCGTTCCGCAAAATTCACAGTCAATTAAAGACTGGAAGGAAGGGGGATTATAATATATTAAATTATACTGATTGGCGTATAATCACTGCTTAGTATAACACAAAGTCCCCGATTCTTGGATGTCACGGGTAATCTCGAGAACCAGTGCATGGATTTTGATGCGGTTTTCACCATTCTGTAAAGGCTACCTCGAGGAAGGTTTCTGTAGAAAATAATTTATTTATGATCAAAGGAAGCCAAGCAGTAACGATTTCAGAGCAAAAGTCGAAAAAAAATCCTGGCGTCCGTGCGCTTTTTAAGCTTACGCTGGGCAAACCGGTAAAAATATCAATATCCAATGAGTGTAAGAATTGTTCAGCATGAAATGTTCTACAAAAACGTACGCGAGAGCACATCTCTGTATTGAATATATCGTCCACTATAAGTGATTTTAGATTGGACGGAAGGGGGACTTGTGTTTCATGCACCTCGCCATTCATAAATTACGTCTGACAAGAATTTGTTGCACATGCATCTCCATGATAATATAGTTTATAGTCCAGTCAGTGATTTTAATCCATCATGCAGAGACGTAAAACTGATATAGATCGTAGTTCATTGACATCATAAAGAAGAGCTTTTCACGTAATGCATTCACAGCTGTTCCCGGGCGAAGCCGGGCCGGGTTGCTAGTCCTATATATAAAAGTCATGTTGTTAACCTATTCTCATTTTCTTAAATTCATTCATCACATCTTCCATAAGTTTTTATAATGTAATACAAGTAGTAAATATTCTGTATTTGTCAATCTATAACCCTAATTTGCTAGGGAAAATAGGGTTTCTTCTATGTTTTGGAAATTCAATAAATAAATACACTGTATCATAGAAATAGAATAAACTTACAATAAAAGACTACACACTCACATACATATTGTTATGGTTTTAATTGACCATAACTACGTGTACCTAATGGGGGTGAGTGTTAAAATTAAATTGGAGGCGTGAAATAGTGTAGGAGGTTTGAGCTCTCTGTGTGTCTAGCAATTTCAGTACGTGATGGGGGTAAAAATGTCCCTGAGGGTTAATTACTAAAATAAGAGGGTTTCCCAAATAAGGGTAGGGACTGGCGAGCAATGAGGAAGACAGAACAGAACCGGCCGGACAGCAAACTGTGCTTACACAGCGACCTTGAGTGACGCGCGTGAGGATTACCCTGACTTGCGTTGCGATTACAACAAGCGGCTTCCTGCTAATCCTGATTCAATAGAATCTAAATGTTTGCTAGCGAGCGAGGAACTGTGGCAGGCGCTTCAATAAATAAGACAGGTATACAATTGTGAAGAAATATAGGAGTTTAATGGTATGACGTTAAGGCAATAGACAGGCTTCACTAATAAGGTTTTAGTGAGAGGCGATTTATAAGCAATGATGAGGTGATTACAGAGTGTTAGGGTGAGATGGGTGAACGGAAATAGCTTTAGGATTTACCGTGAGCACACATTAACCTGATCAGCAGTTCGATGGCGGGAGTCTCCGACGAGCATGTGGGCGGCGATGAGAATAGACAGATCCCCCACTAGAGGTAAGGATTTAATTATACTCCATGGCTTTGCTGATTCAGCGAGTTGGCAAATACCCGCTCTAATTAGTAATTGTGGCTTGTTGTTTAGTCGATGTGCTAATGATGTTGAAATGATTGGTACATGTTGGTCGGTACTTGCCAGCTCGTTGTAGGAGTTTTGAAATATTTTGGTTGTAGTTGTTGCTTCTTATATGGCTTCGGGTATAGATACGGGGTTGAAGTGTGTTGAGAATGGGGCGGATAGGGGTGTTTGTGTTTATAGCTGTAAATGTACCCTGTGGGTACCTCAGGGTACAACAATACTCCTTCCTGGTTTAATCTGTGTCCTCACAGATTGGATTAGTCGTAGGGGTGGTGTCTTCTTCTTCCCCTGGGTCCTTCTCCTGTCCACTTCTCTCTTCTTTCTCCTGTTCCTTGTCCTCGTTCATGTAGTCGTCTAGAGGAATGTGTCGTGTACAATGTAGTGTGTCCTAGAGTAGGGTGGGTTTTAAGGGTGGATCTTTGGGTGATTGTGAATGAAAATGTTTACAATTTTTGTTTACACGTGTAGATAACAATTGACAATGTACAGGTATAAAAAGATAGAAAAGAAAATATACATACAATGGTTAGCATGTGTTCAAAATATTCAAGATAAATAGCAAATCGAAATTGAAAGTACGAGGTGTTATAAAAGAAAGTAACAAGTAGGTGGGAAAATACAATTGATTGCATTACTGTAACGGTATGTACAAGAGTGTACAATGTTGGCAGGTGTACAAAGGTGAATACAAAAAAAACAAGATGGTGAAATAATACAAGGTGTTACAATTTTGAAAGATTAAAAAACATGCTCCTTAGGGTGAAAATGGTGGCAAATCTATAATGTTTTTATTGAAGCTTGTTCGAGAATTGAACATTGTGTGTTAAGACATATACATACAAGTAATACAATAATAGAAAAGAGAGACAAAATTTATGGTAGAATGTTACAAGGTATCCAAGAGAAAAGAAAAGTGGCTAATGACTATGGTGTGTTGTTACATTGTGCTGTATACAAAAAAGTGTTACATTTAGAATTATGCGCACTCATTCTTATAAGTAAATATCATCTTATATCTAACTTATTTCCTAGACGATCGTCATTATCGCTACTTATAGGGTAAACTTATGATTTAGGCGGCGGTGCCTATGTTTATCTTATTGCCTAAGTGGCCACTCTATACTAGATTGTAAGCTACCCTCTGTGGGCAGATAAGCTCACCTTAGCAGTGTAATACGTCACTTACAAGCTGTGTCGCCCCTCATCGCCGTGCGTGTCACGCCACATGTATGGCGCTTTGTTGTCCA
The DNA here is from genome assembly GCA_946902985.2 of Meconema thalassinum. Lineage (NCBI taxonomy): Eukaryota > Metazoa > Arthropoda > Insecta > Orthoptera > Tettigoniidae > Meconema > Meconema thalassinum. The sequence goes on from CAMPQE020000024.1 coordinate 1,803,161, forward strand.
TTCGTCTGTAATGGCCGATATCCCACAGATATCAGATACTACTGTACGAATGTGTCGTTGACGTGTTAGTAAAATAATAATTAAAAAACAATGATAGTGTTATGTACAATTTTGAAGTGCCGCTCCGCTTTGCGGCTTGTGCGTGCTGGGAGCAGAGGGAAAGAAAAGGGGAGAAGAAAAAAACTGGTGCCGTATGGAAGTGAGAGTACAAATATTAGATGCTTTTAACGATGGTGCCGCAGTTTTCTGGAAATGAAAATACAATTATTAGCTTTTGTCAATGGTGCAGCTGCTATATTTTTGTTTGTCAGTCACGCAGCTGCTGTCTGTGTGTCTGTTAGTGGTGCACCTGTTAGTTTTTTTAGTCAATCCGTACGGTTTTAAAGTAGGTTAACCTTGTCGACTAATTTTTTTAACTTACTTAGTTTCTACCTTTTCATTAATTTCTGATCAATTTAGTTTCTGATTTACTTACTTACTCATTACTTCTTCTTTACTACTCCCTGATTAATTTAGTTTCTGATTTCCATACTTACTCATTTCTTGCTTACTCCTATGCTTTCTCATTTGCTTACTTCGTTACTTTCTAACTTACCTCGTTATTGACTTACTGATTCTCTTATTTCTTTACTTCCTATTCTTGGCTTCTTGTTCATCTTTTACTTCTTTAATTTCCTATTCCTTGACTCATTTACCTCTTATTCTTATGTATTCACTTATTTCTTTGATTCATTTTTCTCACATTTATTCATGCACTTACTTCTTTGATTTCTTATTCTCTCTTAATTCCTTTCTTTACTGACGTCTATATTCGCGTGTTGGCATGATCATTTCCCTTCTGAGAGCACCTAATATACTAGCGGGGTAGATCTTCCTACTATTTGTACGGCCTACTATGGGCTGTCGGCGTGGCCTCGGTTCACCTTCCATAAGTGGCCCCGTCTCGTACAAGTCCCTAATACCCTTTTTACTTACTTACTATGGTTTTGGCCGGAGATTTAAGGTCGGATGCCCTTCCTGACGCCACGTGATTTTTCAGATGAAAATTCCACCCCTGTGTCACCGGGATTGAAACCTCGGCCGTCCTGGTGAAAATTTCAGGTGTGAATTTCACTACACTGTCACCGGGATCCGAGCCACGGCCGTTTGGGTGGAAGGCGAGCAGCTAAGCCACTACGCCCTCACCCCCCCCCCCCCCATTTAACTACTTATTAACTTATTTCTTCCTTTCTCACTTATTTCTTTCTTTCGTTGTTACTTTATTATATTCTTCGTATTTCATTACTTCATTCATTTCATTATATCAACGCTCTTTGGCGGAATTTTATATCATTTGCTTCATTATTTCATTCATTTCATTATAACATCCTTTATGCGGGTCAACTGCTAGTACGCGGGAAAATAGGCTACACCACGGTTATCGCTGACATGTACTTACTTAAAACTAGCTAATTTATATACTAGGTGGGTTACCGTTTCCCGTCGTTGCGGCTTTATCCCGTTACAGGCGTCCTCACCGGCTTGGGGTAGGTTTCCCTTGTTGCATGACCTCTTACTGGCAATAAACGTAGCCTGGTTTTCACCATCCAGTCGTGTTGCTACATTTCATGCAACGCGGGTGTGTTAATTTATTCTAGTTGTGTTGGTCAGAATGCGTTAGATCCACCTTTCTTATTTCCACTGGTTTGGCTAGGACCCTGGAGAAGGTTGGTTTGATCGTAACGTGTGTCTTTGGGCTAATAATTCCAAGCTCATCGGCTGGCTAGTTCCGTCGCTTCTGAACCGTCGCCCGTGATCTGTCTGCAGCCTTATGTATAAATGCCCTCTGATCTTAATATCTAGGTATAGTGTCACTCAGGTTTCGGGATAGGAGTCAAATGGGGGCGATAGGAAGTAAAATCGCTTGTGCTCTTTTACGCTCGACTTAGCGGATGCAGCACTAATACCGTCGCATGCCAATTTGATTGTTAGTCGAGAGGTTGGCTGGGATTTATCAGGTTTGTTAATTGGTATCTGGTTATGTTAGTTTTGTTAATTGTTAGTTAGGCTGTTTGGTAGGAATTGGTTAGGATGGTGTTATATTATTGAGCTTTATGGTATTTGCTCATTATTTTAGTTGGGTTAAGGAATGAAGTTTTACTAGCTAGGGGATGGGTGCTATAGGTACTTGTTAGTGAGCTTGGGATTAGTAGTTAGTTATTTTGGGAAATGGGGTTCTATGTTAGGAGTTAAGACTCTGTTAGTTTTTAGTTATGTTATGTTATTTGCATGCAGGTGCTGTTAATTGTTACAAAATATCCCATTTATGTTAGTAGGACAATTGGCCATGCTTGCGGATTAGGCTTAATTTATTTCACAGTGTTTTTACTTAACACTAGACTGTGCGTTTTTCTTTTGAGCTTATTTCATGCTGTCGATCAGTGTTATTCCTGAGGCGACGCTACTTGTAGATACGGTTGCTATGGAGATGTTATGGGAGGGGCTTGTGACGTGCCGTGTTGTACGTCATAGTGTGTAGTAAAGAAAATGGCTTCCGTTTGCTTTGCTCGCGTTGAAGAATGGCTGCTGTCTTGCGCCGTAATGTGCTGACGTTATGTTAATTGGTAGCCTTTTAGCGGGGGTATAGATGACTTTATGGGATGGCATATAATAATAATAGTAATAATAATAAGTACTGAAAAAATGTCATTCTGCAGTATTTTGCCTTAGTTGGATCAAAATTATTTACCACTTGTCTCTGTGTGATTCCTGCTTCATGTTTGTTGACTCTGCTCTAACACTTAAACACTAATATTTATCCTATACGGTACTCTAATTCTACGTGGCAATTATTATCTGTGGCCAATATACGTGCTTACGTAGTGGCTATTCATCTTTCGCAAAAATAACGGTGCTTACTTATAAGTATAACATTTTATTTATGTGTTGTGTTGTATTTTACAACTTTCCTTTTGTATTGCAAATAATAATTTTGTAAGCTATAGAAACTTTGAATCTTATCTAAAATAATTACACAAAGTTATATGCTCTAAGGTATTGGTTGATATTTCTGGGTATTTGGCGGTGACAAGCCCCTGAGAATACTCACAATTTTCCAGGATAGTCAGCCCCCCCCCCCCGATTTTTTTCTATATACGCCCCTGGTATGAGTCTTCAATTTTGAATGGTTAGATGCAGCGCTTCATGCCTCCCTGTCCTGAGCTAATCGTTTCATCTCTACATAGCTACCACACCCTACATCAGAGGCAATCTGTTTATAATATTCTAACCTTGGTCTACCGTACCCCTACAGTTCTTGTCCCCAGCCTTTCCTTCCATAACAAAGCTTGTTATTCCTGGGTGTCTTAGTTGTGTCCTACCAACGTTCTCTTCATTAGCAGTCGCCAGACACATCTCTCCTCTCCCACTCGTCTTGATACCTCTTCGTTTGTAACCCTATCTACCCATCTGATCTTCATCATTCTCCTGTAATACCACATTTCAAAACGCTTCAATTCTTCTCTTTTCTGCTGCACCAATAGTCCAAGATTCACTTCCATAGAGTGCCACGCTCCAGACAATGGCTTTCAAAAATGACTTCCTAATACCTAAATCTATATTCAATGTCAAAAGATTCCTTATTTGTTCATTCATTCATTCATTCATTCATTCATTTATTTGCAATGGGGGGGTGTGTCTCCCGGTGGCAAATGGGATATACATAACAAATAAATAATTATACATAACAATTCAATAACAATTAAACAACAATTAAACTGGAGTATTTACACAAATAGTCAGTATTTTCTTAAACACACCTATATGTTTGGGAAAAGGCTCTAAGACAGCGACAGGTAGAGAGTTCCAGTTATCAATGGCACGGTTTACAAAATAATATTTACCATAATTTGTTCGCTGTGGTCGGCCCTTAACTTTGAAAGGATTATCGCTCCTACCCATGTAAGTGGGCTTTCCCAATCGTTTGCTAAGCTCGCCCCATGCTGGTAGATTTGTATACGTGTTGTTCATAGCGCAGAGTCTAGATTTCATCCTCCTAGCCTCCAGTGATTCCCACCCAAGTTTCTTTAACATACGGCTCACACTGCTCCTGGGATTAAAGTCACTGAGCACAAATCTAGCGGCCTTTCTTTGTGCCATTTCCAACTCATTGATGAGCCCTACTTGATATGGATCCCAAACCGCCGAGGCATATTCCAGAATAGGTCTTACAAGTGACAAATAGCCTAATTCTTTAGCAGAGGTACTACTTCCTTTTAATACCCTCATTACAAAGTGCAGGGATTTGTAAGCTTTGTAAGATTTGTAGAAATGCTTTTCATGCCTGAGCCAACCTACTTTTATATCCACTTTGCTTCGTACATCACTGGTTATTTTGCTTCCCAAGTAACAGAAGTCTCCTACTTCCTTCTGCTTTTCACCTGCCAATTTGATGTCCATAGAGGTGTCTGATTTTTTTCTGCTGCATTCCAATATTTTTGTCTTATATTTATCAATTTTCATCACGAATTCTTTCCTCAAGACGGAGTCCATACCATTCAGAAACTCATTCAAATCCTCAGACGTGTCAGCCAAGATGACGATGTCATCGACAAATCTCAGTGTTGAAATTATTTCTCCTTGATTCTTCACTCCCACTACAAATGTTTCTCCAATTTCCTTCATTGCTTGTTCAATGTAAAAATTTAAGTATGGGTGATAAGTTACAGCCTTGCCGCTCACCTTTCTGAATACCAGCTTCTCTCTCATGTCCTTCAGCTCAATGACTGCTGTCTGGTTTCTGTGTAGATTGTAGAGCACCCTCCTATCCCCGTACTTTATTCCAATCGTTTTAAAATGTCAAACTATTTAGTCCAATCAACGTTATCCAAAGCGTTTTCTAAGTCTACAAATGCCATGAACGTTCACTTATCTTTCCTTATTTTACCTTCCAAAATGAGCCTAAGACTTAGTACAGCTTCCCTTGTTCCTATATTTCTCCTGAAACCAAGCTGGTCTTCACCCAACTCCGTTTCTATCTGGCTTTCCATCCTCTTGTAAATTACTCTGGACAGGATCTTCGAATCATGAGTAATCAATCTGATTGTACGGTAATCTTAACATCTGTCAGCTCCTACTTTCTTCGGTGGGCTATAGAGATAATAACATTCTTCTTGAAATCAGAGGTTACCTCACCTGTCTCATAAATCCTACCCACCAAGTGAAATAAGCTGATCAGACCTTCATCTCATATGCAGCGTAGCAACTCAATCGGTATATCATCTATGCCTGGTGCTTTGTTCCTGCTTAAGTCTTCCAATGCTCTGTCAAATTCTGATCTCAATATGAAATCTCCTTTTGCATCAATTTCCTCTTCCCTTTCCATTACATGATTCTCAACCTCCTTTCCTTTATACAAACACTCTATGTAAGCCTTCCATCTCTCAACATTTTCTTCCCTATCTGTTAGAGGCTTTCCATGTGTGTCCTTAATATTGCAGCACTAGTCTTCTTTCCCCCAAAAGTGCCACAAAAATACCATTGTAAAACTTTACCCTTAATTGGCATCTTCTTTCCTGGATTCTGCCTCTTAAGCCCTTACCTAGGCCCAGGACCGAGCCCCTCTCTCTCTGTCCCTCATTGGTAAGTCATATTCTATATCAATAGTTATTTATTATTATTATTTATCGTATGATGGTAGAAGGAATAGCTAAAACAGTTATTTACAAATATATATACAATGATATACACTAAGATACACTTGATCTCACGTTTGAAAAACCAGAGTCCAAAATTGAACCGTTGAATCCAGTCAATGGCTTCTTGGGACAGCTTGTGTAAGTCCCGCAATGTTCCTTAGAATGCTCTAAGGGGACATGCGAAGACTACGAGATCCATTGTCTGCTGTTCTTCGCCACAGTCACATGCAGGAGAGGAATTCCAACCTCATTGGTTCAGGATCGCTGTGCACCTTCCTTATCCTTATCCGATTCAGTGCGCACCATTGGCGCCGAGGTAGATGAAATCCCAAGGAGTTTTGATTAACTGATGGTGTGTCAAGGACGTGTGTTCCTGCCATTTGGTATTCCAGGCATCAAGGATGTTGAAGTTGTCGTCCTGCAGGCTGGTTGCTGTTCTCTATGATGGTTGCCTGGACTTCGTCGCTGTGCTGAAGTTACTGGGAGAATGGAGTGTAATGGCAGTGATTGATTGTTTGGGATTTTCTACAATAGTTATAATAATGATTACTATTGTTAATATTATGATTGGTATTATTATAAAATTGCATAAAGTAATTGAATATTAACAGACGGCTATAAAATAACAAAATCCTTATAGGGTTTGAAGCCATTTTTCAGTGTCGGCTTAGTTAACTGGTCATCCTGGTGTATTAATCTCATGTAAATTAGGGAATTACCCAACTCTTCTGGATGTTGATCGACTGAAGAGCGCCAGACTTTTGTTTTGTACCATATTCCTAATAATAACACTTTCAAAATCACTGTAAACACGAGATGTCTATAGGCTAATTGTAGTTATTTATTTTATTATGCTCGATCTGCGCGTCGGGGATGAATTTAATGTTGATGACGTCAGAGAATTCCTCTGGACATTAAAATCGTCCGAACCTGGCCGGGAATCGAACCCAGAAATCTTCGTCCTAGGCCTAGTATGTTAACCACTGGACTAATAATACCGTATTCCAATACCCTCTTAGTGCCGGCCTCCTTTCTTTCATGTGTGCTAAGATTGCCAGAGAGAAAATGCTCATTATGCAGCACTGAAGAAAATAACATACTACCCTCACTTCCCAAGATATTTCATTGTAGTTTACACCTCCTTGTATCTAAGTGATGCCTCGCTTCACTCATTGTGCAGTAACAATATCATAACAATAATTGACAGTGCCAAGTAAAAAAAATCTTCTCATGCAATTTTGAAAAAGAAACAAGTAGTTCCGTGACGAACCAAAGAGCCTACTTTTCTTTACATTATAGAAACCATATATCAACAGTTGGCAGACCTGGTAGGTGCAAAATGAGGCTGAGGTCCATGTACTTAAATATTGAATTTATCAGCAAGCGTGAAATCAGGTTGGTGACACTGCCGTAAATGGGATGCTCAAACTTAAATTGACATATTATGATCTATATATGAGCCAATTTTGAAAGAACTTCATTTATTAGAATGGAAGTTACATGTGATTCAACATTAAACCTATCAGCACGCGTAGAATCATGTTGGTATCACTGTCGTATAACGGTCACTGAAAATTAACCTACATTTGCAGGTACTATTTGTATGCAAAGTTTAGAACTGTTGGCCTGCATACTTTCTGATATATTGAGATTATGATCAAATGTATAGAGTGCATAATTTTCAACAGTTGGCAGCTCTGTTGACATTAAAAATATGCATATTCATATCTGCTCTCGTGCGCAAATCACATACCAAATTTGGTTGAAATACATCAGATAGTATGGAAGTTACATGCTTTTAAATATTGGACTTATCAGCAGGCATAGAATCATGTTGGCAACACTCTCATACATGGACTCCTGTAAATTAGTCTGATGTAATATTATCTATATGTGTGTCAATTTTGTAACAATTACCATGCATATCTTCCGAGATATTTAACATAGACCTCAATTTTCAATTGTGATTTATCAGCAGTTGGTAGCACTGAAGTTGTTTTCAAATAAGGCTGTGAAATATTCACGCATAAGTCTTTACTCATACCAAATTTTGTTTTGATAGCTGCAGCCGTTTAGGAATTGATAGGGACACACACACACACACACACACACACTGACACACACACACAGACAAACAGAAGGACAGACAGACGGACAGTTAGACAGACATACATTTGCCCGGATCGATCTCATAAGTCTACTTTTTCCTCATTTTTACAAAATGTGAAAAGTAGGCTAAAAATGGATGTCTATACCACCTAGTATTTTGATTGTACTCACCTAAATTTTTACAATTCTGTGCACATTGACTTATTGTTTACCAGTTTACAATATATCAATATCTTGAGATAGACAGTTCTTCTTGCTCACTACTCACACCTGTCATATGTAGCCTACATGTTTACACTCACAAACTTTCATCTCTCAGCACTTGTGCAGTCCAACACACAAACCATGCAGACCTTTCCTGCACTTGGCACACACAATATTGAACCTTTTTATCGGCCCACCATTCTTTTTGCTGCACACTACACACCGTTCAAAATTTCTAATGGGCAATTTTTCCAACAAAGCCCCTCCTGAAGGCAAAGTTGTTGGAGCAGGGAGTGGATTTCTGTGTTTTATCCATTACATTTCTAAATCCTCAATGATGCTAGAAGTAAACTGTAGCCTGTTCATTTTCTTCTTGGCGGGATTTTCTATATATAATACTAGCTGAAGTACCCGTTCTTCGAACGGCTTTTAGTACTTGCTGGCCTAAATCATTAATGTATATAATCGCACATTCCTAATGTTGTTATGTTATTTCCATGTTACCAACTACATGTGTAGACTACATGCATTTTCACTCACCAAATTATTAATCAGAGGTAGGAAAGTGAAAATCCTTAGCCTGCTTTCAGTCGACCGACCGGGTCAGGGAATGGAATGAATGAAATCCCCGTCTAACAGCAAGGATATGAACTGTGCCGGCTGCCGAAGCCTGTCGCACTCCCCTGGGGCAAAGATTAAATGAATGACGCATGAAATGAAATTATAGTGGAGATTGTTGCTGGAATGGAATTGTGACAGGGAAAACCGGAGTACCCGGAGAAAAGCCTGTTGCCTCCACTTTGTAGGTGAGAAAGTGCGCTTAAATATTGGAAATAAATATCAGCTTCTATGCAGTAAAAGTTAAATAACCTGTCTTAAATATTGAACACATGTCGTTTAACGTCTTCATATTATATTTAAACATATAAACATTATGCTAAAAATACATCAAACTTGATAGCAATTATCATATCCGCAATAAGTAATATTGCGGAAAGTACGTACCGTCATGATACTGTAAAGAGTAACAGTAACGGAACAAATTTCAATCATCCCAAGTAATAATAACAAAAACAAATTAATCACAGATACATTTTCTAAGTTTATGCCGTGTCTTGTGCGAGATTACGCCTAGTAACTCCGAGATGGTTCATCAGGGAGCTCTTGTGGCCTATTTGCGGACTACCAAAGGAGTAGCAAACTGTGCGATACCTCAATTCTTATTTAGAACACCTCAGCTACTTTACTGCGAGTGCTAAAGGTTAAAACAGTCTTTCACCTCCCTATAAAGGCTTCCAAAATGATTGTATATTCAATTTCAGGGCCAAGCAATTAAAACTCAGCAACTTTTCTAGGTTTACGCCGTCTTTCGTGCGGGGTTTTTATTGGCCGCAAAAGTCAAAATACCTACTTAATTGAAATAAATTTGCCCAGTTCTTCAGTAAGATTAATATGAACACTAAATAAAGTATTGTGACAGTCGATAGTCTTCGACACATTCGTCTGTGAATTTGGGTTTCTGATCATTGTAAAAAAACGACAAAAAGCAGATACATATTGGCCAACTGAAATATTCATAACATACCGTGCAAAGTAGAAAGCCCTATAACATTGTGAAACAGCGTAATGATCCAAATACTCACATACAATAACCGGCACAAAGAGTATAAAATTAGACTCAAAATCACGTCTAGTTTCGGACCCCCCAAACTACCTCTATAAATAAAACAGTTCATGTAGAGACTAACATAGACTAACATCGCTCGGCGTTGACCGTGTTTTATAAGACATATTTAGGTTTTACTCGCTAACCGTTGGAGATACACGAAAATTGGTAAGGACCTTTCGGATATAAAATTAAATTTTAAAGCTCGTAGTGCCATCAAAACTTTGCTATTTCTTAGCGCTCTCTTTTTATTTGATATGGAATTATGAAAACAGTCGCCATTTTTAAATAGTGCAAAACATCGAAATCAAAAGAAGCCTATATATAAGCCTGGTAAATCAGCTACGCCCATGCAAAATTTCATTTAAATCGAACCAGATGTTCTTGTGTTATTGAGTAACACACAGACAGAAAGACACACACCATCTCATCTCTTCTCTATATATATAACAAGATGTTCAGTAAAGAACATATAGCCTACTTTCTCCTAAATGTATGAGTATAGTTATAACTCGTTATTATCAAAGAGTATAATAGAACTATTCTTTGTTGAAGACCTTAGAAACGATTTACCTCTACCAAACGCCACAACCTAGATAAAAACTGCTACCGTCATTGAAGAAAGAAAGAAAGAAAGAAAGAAAGAAAGAAAGAAAGAAAGATAAGAAGTATATCAAGAATGTTATGGATCTGGAGACTTAATCGACCGGACTGGCTGCGTGGCTCAGCGGTAACGTTCTCGCTTGCTGGGCCCTAGGTTGCAGGTTCGTATCCTGGCGCAGTCAGCTGGCATTTGAGTGTGCACAAATGCGAGGGAGCCGTGTCAGTACATTTACTGGCACGTTAAAGATCCCCTTCGGGCCAAAATTCCGGCACCCCGGTGTCTCTAAAAGCAGCAGTATTTAAAAGGGATGTAAAACCAATAACATTATTATTATTATTATTATTATTATTATTATTACATATACGACCTGCCGTGGGCAACATCCAACTTTGAGTTGAGGCATGTCTTTACACGTCTGGTTGTGCATGGCTTTCACAACCCTAATTGAAAAAAAAGGAAGGAAGATTGTAGTTTTACGTGACCGTGAATCTTGTGATTATGAGCCACGGGACCTCCTTTTTACGTGGAATCCGAACCACAGGACATGGCATTTCACTTCGAAAATCTCACATGCTTTGACCGGGAATCGAAAACCCTAATTGAATTAACAAATCTTTCCATGACCCTACAGAGACGTGTGTATACAAACTACTATGTGAAATCGCAAAATAGGCTGTTACAAACCCTTTAAAATAAAAAGTAAAAATGTATCGTAGTATCATCTTGTCATTCTTCAAATTCGATGCGCATAGAATGCCAATGGTATAGTAATCAATGGAGCCCCACGTAGACTAGTCGTGACATCTATTGGTGAAATATCGAACAATATAATCCTAACAGAGCGAGTGCATTCTAGCGGCCAGAAGAAGAAACTTTTCAATAAAATCTGGAAGTTAATAAGAAGGTCGACGTGCAGTTACCTTTTTGGCAGCTAGATGTCTCGAATAAATCTGCTGGCGAATTATGATTTAATTAAATACATATTTTACACCATAATATGCACAATATAACGCTTAATTTTAAAACATCTGAGTCATTACAATACAATAAACATATAACATTTCAAGAAAAAAACCTAGCTCTGCCCGGGTTTGAACCATAGGCATTTGAGCGATAGGCTAACGCTCTACCACTGAGCTAATTGTGTCAACGAATATCGTTCTATATAAAATGACTTACATAGAACTTGTTAGCAAATAATGATTTATACTAAACGATTTCATCACTGGAGTATATTATTTATATATAAAGCATTTCATACAAAGTTTATTTATTTTGTATCAGTACGCTTTATTGCATGCAATACTCAAATTAGTGAAATATAAGTCAGGCACAAGATATCCGCTGCCATCTTGTCTTATTACTGAATCAGCTCAGCTTTTTAAAATCACGTCTGCACTATAGTATTACAAAATAAACTTTTAATTTCGAACGTGCCTCTTCCTTTAGAACAGTTAAAACGGTTCTCGGCTCGATAATCGGAACTGGTGGGTCCCATGATATGGATTATAAAGTTTGCATAATTCGCACGGCCGCCATCCTGAAATGGTATGGCGGACGACCTTGTAGATTGGTCACAAGACGCATCCTATACGAAGGTATGTTGTTACCAAATTTGGTAGAGATCGGATGATTTGGTTAGTCGTTATTTGATTTTACGTTTTGAACGTTCGAGTGGCCGCCATTCAGTTTTAGTAAAGATGGCGGCGATATAAAACATGACACTGAGGTGTCCTTTGCTAGTGCTACCTTTGTACCAAATTTCGTTCAATTCGCATTCACCGTGCTCGAATTGATAGGGGGCGACAGACATTCAGAGTACACACACTCACACACACACAGACACACACACACACACACACACACACACACACACACAGACTCACACACACATACACACACACACACACACACAGACTCACACACACACATACACACACACAGACAGACACACTTTTTTCGCCCTGTGTCGATCTCATAAGTCTACTTTCATTTTTTGCAAAAATCGAAAGTAGGCTAAAAATGAAACTTTGTCTGTTTTTTCTGAATTTCCACGGAAATTTGCGATATCCGCGCGTTTCAGACTGTTTTATGATGGATGCGAGCAAAAATAATTTTTTGTCTGTCTGTCTGTTTGTTTGTTTGTTTGTCTGTCTGTCTGTGGACAATTTTTTTTGTCCTTATAACTCGAGAACGGCTGAGTGGATCAACGTAAAATTTGATACAGATATCCTTCAGAGGCACGTCACCAATCATTGATGTAACTCTTCTCCGTGCCTCTCATAAAAGGGGCCCTACCCCTTTAAAATACAAGCTGAAATAAGCGTAGAAGAGTGAAACAAAGCTCATTTTCAGCCCCTCAATGTGAGAAACGAAACTCGGGGGCCCTAAAAGAACCACGAAAACCACATTTTAAGGCCCTAAAACCAACATTTTTCGAGATATTCCCAAAAAAAATAATTTCACTTAATAAATTAATGAAGGAATGCATGCCGGTAACAATGGCAACAGAATCTCAGAGGTCCATCTATTTCTGCAAGACGCAATGCAATTCCATTTATTATATTACTGTGAAGGTTTGCAAACGACTATAAGGTTATAACGGATCCAAATTAAGCTGAAATATTTATCAATACATATAATGCGCTTAAGGGGTCAAGGGGTACTCTAGATTTTTTTTTACGCTATTTACACGTGCGGCTATGGTACGGAAGGTCTATTATATCCCTATCCCTATGTGTTATATTATTATTATTATTACTATTATTTTAATTATTATCATTATTATGGCGTACAACGACGAGACAAACTCATTTTCAAACCCTTGGTGTCAGAAACAAAACTCGGGCCCCTCAAGAGCCGTAAAGGGTCCCCGAAAACAAAATTTAAAGCTCTAAACCCAACAGTTTAATAGATATTCCCAGAAAACTAAGTTCATTTAATAAACTAAAGAAGGGATGCAAGCCACTAACCATGACAACAGTATCTCAAGAGGTGGCATCCAACTTTCCATCTATTTCTGGAATAAGTAATGCCACTCCATTTATTACATTTCTGTGAAAGGTTGCAAATGGCTATAAGGTTATCACGGAACCAACTAAAACTGTAAAATTCATCAATGCACTTAAGGGGTTCAAGGAGTACCCTAGATTTTTTTCACACGACTTACACGTGCGATATGTCGTACAGAAGGTCTATTATATCTCCAAACAGCAACATTATTTTCAAAAATTCCTGATTTGAAATAGTAGACTGTTTTTTGTTGTTGCTGATTTTAGGAATTTGGGCCATTGGAGGCTAAAGAAAACTGAATTTTCATGTACCACAAGCCTTTATAATTTATAAAAGGGGTCTTCCTGTAGTTGGGCACTTGACACAACGGTTAGGGTCAGTTCGTATGTGACGTGTATTGCGATTCGTCTACGAGGTTTTCAATTTTATTTTCACGCCAGGTAGAACACGTTAGGCAAATTTAGTTTGAGAGCACATTTTAACTAATCATTTTCTTTGCCAACAAACAGGTTCCAAGCCCCTAAACATTGCAACAGTAGCTCAATTGATAACATCTGGTTATTAATACCGAAGACCGTTCGAAGAATGGGTACTTCTGCTAGTTTTTATATATTAGTAGGATGGTTATATGAAATTTTGAAAACAAAGGGTGTAGTGACGTCACAAATGTGGGTTTTACTCGCTAACCGTTGGAGATACGCGAAAATTGATAAGGACCTCTCGGATAGAAAATTAAATTTTAAAGCTCGTACTGCCATCTTAAGTTAGCTATTTCTTAGCGTTCTCTTTTTATTTGAAATGGAAATATGGAAATAGTCGCCATTTTCAAATAGTGCAAAATATCGAAATCAAAGTAGCTTATATGTAAGCCTGGTAAATCAGCTACGTTCATGCAAAATTTCATTTAAATCGAACCAGTGGTTCTTGTGTTATTGAGTAACACACAGACAGACAGACAGACAGACAGACAGACAGACAGAAAGACACACACCATCTCAATTTTATATATTAGTATGATATAGGAATTTAGCCCTATCCTAGCTATAATACAACACACCACCTTCTTCCAAAATTTCAAAGTGCACCTCTTATCCAGGTAACACCATATTTGAAGCATCCACTCCTCCCATGTAGGCTATGCATTGTACTTGTTAATTCTGAGGTGCGTTCAAAACGTAACGAGCCGGAGGCTGTAATGCGCAAACCGGTGACTATATGGGCTAATCGTGGCGTGTGTAACGAGGTGTGGTTTCGACCAGAGCGTGGAAGGTCACAGCCCGTCGCTAGAGGGCACGGGTGTACATCACGTGACGATACAAAGCGAGCAGCAGCATGCATCGATCGTCCAACGCTGCCAGTCGCATTGCAAACAGATACATGGAGGCGTCAACCGAAGAGCAAAGAGGTGTTATTGTTATTATTATTATTATTATTTATTTGTTGTTGTTGTTTGAGTCTTCAGTCTTTTGACTGGTTTGATGCAGCTCTCCATGCCTCCCTGTCCTGAGCTAATCGTTTCATCTCTACATAGCTACCACACCCTACATCCGAGGCAATCTGTTTAACATATTCTAACCTTGGTCTACCCCTACAGTTCTTGTCCTCGACCCTTCCTTCCATAACTAAGCTTGCTATTCCTGGGTGTCTTAGTATGTGTCCTACCAACCTATCTCTTCTCTTCATTAGCAGTCGCCAGAAACATCTCTCCTCTCCCACTCGCCTTAATACCTCTTCGTTTGTAACCCTATCTACCCATCTGATCTTCATCATTCTCCTGTAACACCACATTTCAAATGCTTCAATTCTCCTCTTTTCTGCTGCACCAATAGTCCAAGTTTCACTTCCATAGAGCGCCACGCTCCAGACAAAGGCTTTCAAAAATGACTTCCTAATACCTAAATCTATATTCGATGTCAACAGATTCATTTTTTGTAGGAAGGCTTTCCTTGCCTGAGCCAACCTACTTTTTATATCCTCTTTGCTTCGTCCATCACTGGTTATTCTGCTTCCTAAGTAACAGAAGTCTCCAACTTCCTTCAGCTTTTCACCTGCCAATTTGATCTCCATAGAAGTTTCTGATTTATTTCGGCTGCATTCCAGTATTTTTGTTTTACATTTATAAATTTTCATCATGTATTCATTCTGTAAGACGGAGTCCATACCATTCAAAAACTGATTCAAATCCTCAGGCGTGTCGGCCAAGAAGACGATGTCATCAGCAAATCTCAGAGTTGAAATTATTTCTCCTTGAATCTTCACTCCCACTTTAAATTTTTCTCCAATTTCCTTCATTGTTTGTTCAATGTAAAGATTGAAAAGTATGGGTGATAAGTTGCAGCCTTGCCTTACACCTTTCTGAATACCAGCTTCTCTCTCATGTCCTTCAGCTCGAATGACTGCTGTCTGGTTTCTGTATAGATTGTATATCACCCTCCTATCCCTGTACTTTATTCCATTAGATTTCAAAATGTCAAACAATTTAGTCCAATCAACGTTATCAAAAGCCTTTTCTAAGTCTACAAATGCCATGAACGTTCTCTTACCTTTCCTTATTCTACCTTCCAAAATCAGCCTAAGACTTAGTACAGCTTCCCTTGTTCCTACATTTCTCCTGAAACCAAACTGGTCTTCACCCAACTCCGTTTCTATCTGGCTTTCAATCCTCTTGTAAATTATTTTAGACAGGATCTTTGAAGCATGAGTAATCAAGCTGATTGTACGGTATTCTTCACATCTGTCAGCTCCCACTATCTTTGGTACAGGGATGATAACATTCTTCTTGAAATCAGGGGGTACCTCACCTGTCTCATAAATCCTACACACCAAGTGAAATAACCTGATCAGACCTTCATCTCCTATGCAGCGTAGCAACTCAATCGGTATATCATCTATGCCTGGTGCTTTGTTCCTGCCTAAGTCCTCTAGTGCTCTGTCAGATTCTGATCTCAATATTAAATCTCCTTTTGCATCCTCATCAATTTCCTCCTCCCTTTCCATTACATGATTCTCAATCTCCTTTCCCTTATACAAGCACTCTATGTAAGCTTTCCATCTCTCAACCTTTTCTTCCCTATCTGTTAGAGGCTTTCCATTTGTGTCCTTAATATTACAGCACTTAGTCTTCTTTTCCCCAAAAGTATTCTTAATCCTTCGATAAGCTGTGTCTACTTTTCCTAATTTCAGACAATTTTCTATACCTGCACATTTCTCTTTCAACCATTCTTCTTTCGCTTCCTTGCACTTCTTGTTAACCTCATTTCTCAGACGTCTGTATTCTGCTTTCCCCTTTTCATCTCTTAGATTCTTGTGTTTCCGCCTTTCATCCATCAATTCTAGTATATCCTGAGTGATCCACGGTTTTCTACCTATTCTTTCTTTGCTACCTATGTTTTCTTCTGCGGATTTTGTTATTTCATTCTTCAAAAGTGCCCATTCGTCTGCAATTGAAGTCCGTTTAGGATTTTTCATTAGTCCTTCCGTTATACTCTTCTTGAATCTTTCGTTTACAATCTTTACTTTCAGTCCGTCTATTGCCCACCTTTTTGGCTTTTGACTTTCCTTCAGTTTCTTCAACTTTAATCTGCATTTCATTACAACCGGATTGTGGTCAGAGTTTATGTCAGCACCAGGATATGTTTTACAATCCAAAATCTGGTTTCGAAACCTCTGCTTGACCATAATGAAGTCGATTTGGTAACGCCCTGTATCTCCTGGTCTCATCCATGTGTATATTCTTCTATTGTGGTTATTGAATAAGGTGTTAGCTATGACCAACTCATGTTCGGTGCAGAATTCAATCAGCCTGCTTCCTCGATCATTCCTTTCACCTAATCCGAAATCTCCTACTATCTTCCCTTCTCTCCCTTTTCCTACCACAGCATTCCAATCTCCCATTACTATAACATTTTCATCACCTTTGATATACCTCAGAATGTCATCTATTTCTTCGTAGACCTTTTCATCATCCTCATCATCAGCTTGACTGGTAGGCTTATAGACTTGTACCACTGTGGTGCACGTAGGTTTAGTATTGATTTTTGCTACAATAATCCGTTCACTGTATTGCTCATAATATTCCACCCGCTGTCCAAGTTTCCTACTCAATATGAGACCAACTCCTGCTTGGCCATTGTTTGATTTAGTGCTAATGACCCTATAGTCTCCTGACCAAACGTCCTGTTCTTCCTGCCAGTGCATTTCACTAATCCCAACCAAATCCAACCTCAACGTATCCATTTCCCGTTCTAAGTTTTCTAACTTTCCACTTCCTAGCAGACTTCTAACATTCCACCAATTTACCAAAAATTGTGTCTACAATTAATGGACGGTAGATACAGAAAGGGCAAGCCCCACATACACAGCAGTGTCTCCATCTCCGTTCATTAAATCTATACAAATCTGATATGTTACATATATACAATTTAGAACTTTACATTGCTATATACACATAATCTGCTGAACACGACGTCTATATCATACAATTAATAAATAAAAGGGAAGATACAGGCACGCACACACACACATATACTCGCTTACGCACGCACACATGCATACATACCTACACGCACGCAAACACTCCCACTCACTCAACAAAGTTACATTATATAAATTCAATTTACATGGGGTATTAGTCCCTTTAGAGCCTTCACTTTCCGGCAAAATTATCGTGGAGGAAGGTCTTTTATTGCATGAGGCAGGTCATTCCAAAGTCGAGCAGAGCGATTGTAGAACCCAGATTGATAATCTATTGTGCTAGCGAATGGAGGAAAGAGGGTGACACCCTGTGCTCTACGGACTGAGCTATATGACAGTTGAAGGCGGTGAAATGGGGACAGTTTAATGGTGCCAGCTAGGGATTTTCGGAGAAAGGTGAGATCTATTCGGCTACATATGTTATTGATTGATGTTAGTGGTTTTGTCAAAACTTTGTTACCCTGTTTGTAAATGAGTCGCTCTGCTCGACGTTGGACTGCACTTAACATCCTCATGTTTTCCTCTGTAGTGGAATGCCAGGCAGGAAGGCCATACAGAAGAATGGGCCGTATAGTGGAGAGATACACCGCTCGGAGTGCACGGCTTCTGAATCCCGGAAGATTGCGTCTTGCAAATCCTAGAATTCTAAATGCCTTACACCTAGATTCCTCAACGTGTACATTCCACTTCAAATTGCTGGAAATGTGTATTCCCAGCATTCGCAGTGAATTGCACATGGGAAGAATTTTGCCGCTCAGTGAAAGGCTATGTGCAATAGGCTGTCTGGTCCTACTTAGCCGAATATATTTACACTTGTTTACATTCAAGGTCGCCTTATTTACATCACACCACAGTGCCACACTGTCCAGATCCTCCTGTAGTGCTTTGACGTCATCATTATTCTTTATGGCTCTGTAAATTATTGAATCGTCTGCATACTGCGCCATCGCAGACGTCACACAACTTGGAAGGTCGAGGGTAAAAGCCATGTACAACAAAGGCCCAATCACCGACCCCTGTGATACTCCCGAAGTTACCACTATGTTCGGCGACTTGGCCCCGCCAAACACGACACACTGCGTTCGACCTACCAGGAATGACGTCAACCATGTAATTAGTTTGCCTCCGATGCCATATTTGCTAAGCTTTAACAAGAGTCTCTGATGAGGCGCCTGATCAAAAGCTTTGCTTATGTCCAGGGCCACACAGTCTACTTGGGAGTTGTTAGTCTGACCCAAGAAGTTCTGCCAATCATCAATCACTTTTGTCAAAAGAGTTGTACAAGATTTCCCCGGAACGAAGCCATGTTGGCTTGGATTTAACAGGCCTCGTTCGCTCAGGAATTCCAGTATGTTCCTAGCAACCAGGCGCTCCATACATTTACAGATACCAGACGTTAGGAAATAGGGCGGTAGTTGTCCATGTCTTCCTTGTCACCATCTTTGAACACAGGGACCACGTTGGCATGTTTCCACTCTTGTGGTAGAGTCCCGGTGTTAATGGACTGGTTGAAGAGAGCGCACAATGAAGGCGCCAGGGCATCTGCACAGTAATGAAGGATCCGAGCAGGGATTAAGTCTGGACCTGTCGCAGCATGGGGGCGAGTTCTCCGTAGGCTGTCTCGAAATTCATGTTGGGAGAAATATAGACTGGCTAGGGGAAAGAGAGGGGATGATGTCCTTGGTAGGAACATTCCTTCAGGTGGAGAGAAGTAATTTTTGAATTTTCAGTTGAACGAGTTGGCTATGTCTAGCGGGTTGGAAATTGAATGTCCGTTATGTTTAAAGCTCTGTGGAGCGGTGTTGCCACTTTTGCTCCGAATGAATGTCCACATTGCCTTGGGATTAAAGCTTAATTTGTCCATATACGCACTGTAGGCTTCACGAATTGCAGATTTGGTACTATTTCTAGCCAGCCTATACTTTTCCCACCTGCTGTCACTTGGGCACTGCTTCCACTTGTTATAGAGCTGATTTCTCTTTCTAATTTTGGTTATTATGTCCTTTGAGATCCAAGGTGTTTTTTCTTATTTTTAATTGTAATCTTAGGGATCACTTCATCCACGCACTGAAAAAAGACTTCCTTAATTACACTCATTCCAGGTTCCGTATTGACCATGTTAACATGAAGTATAACATAAATTTCTCGCCAAATCAATACTTTTTACTTACTTAAAAATTCTATAGGTACATGTTTCGAAAACACACAATGTTTTCTTCCTTAGCCCAATTATTGGTGTTAAACATCATAAAACATCGATAACCTCACTAAATAACAAAAACACAGTTCACATTTCTTCTCTTGTTCTTCCTTTGTTAGGCCTGTGTCATTCGACACATTAATGTCACTCACGGAATAAACACTTTTAGGTGAAGTAATGAATATTGACACATTGACACATTTACTCATTGCTAGTTTCAACGTGGGTTGCTGAAATGCACACAAGTGTCGTATAACCTTGCCAAAAGCGGAGAAAACAACTAACCAGCCCCCAGGAAGGTAATTGGGTGTGGCGTCATGAAAATAAATCGAGTCAGGAACGTATGTTGGAATTAAACTACTGCGGTGGGGGTTGAGGAGGTGGTTTGCGTTTTTTATTATTATTTAAATAATCTGCTAATAAATCTAACAATTCATTCGTTTCAAAATTAACCTCGTTTAGATTATTGTATTCCTTTGACCTCTGATAAGTAATGATATGAATATTTTCCAAAATATTCATATAGCTGCCCTTCGATGCGTAATGCAAAATTTTGACGTCATTATTTATGTCCGTGAACTTATGTCCTGTTTCTTCCATGTGTACCGCCATGGCTGAAAACTTCCTTTGTTTTGTGGCCGAAACATGCTCAGCATAACGAGTACGTATGCTCCTACCCGTCTGTCCCGCGTAATTTGAATTGCAAAAATTACATCTGAGCTCATAAACTCCCGATTTTAAATGTTTATCACTACTGTTGACTTTATTGGAGTTGAAAAATTTGTTGAAATTAGAATTATTGGTTTTAAAGGCGACGTTCATATTGTGTTTCTTTAGGATGTTGGTTACTGTGTAAATGCTTCGATTTACGTAGGTTAAGGTGGCAAGTGCTTTCTTTGTTGTGTCCTCTCAAACTAATTTTGTTAAGGGTTTGTTTTTCAACTTGTAAATTAATCTGCTGACATAATTGTGGTTGTAACCATTGAGTTTAGCTATTTGATATATAATGTCAATTTCTTGCTTCCGGTCATGATCAGAGGAAGGGATTCTTAACGCTCTATTAATGAGGCTTATGAACGTTGCATTCTTGTGTCGAATAACACAGGCCTAACAAAGGAAGAACAAGTGAAGAAATGTGAACTGTGTTTCTGTTATTTAGTGAGGTTATCGATGTTTTATGATGTTTAACACCAATAATTGGGCTGAGGAAGAAAACATTGTGTGTTTTCGAAACATGTACCTATAGAATTTTTAAGTAAGTAAAAAGTATTGATTTGGCGAGAAATTTATGTTATATTTCATGTTAACATGGTCAATACGGAACCTGGAATGAGTGCAATTAAGTATAAGGCTAGCCAGGCCAACAGGTTAAAATACAAATACAAAGATCTGAAAGTTATATTGGCTAACGTCATTAAGGACATCGATTTTCTTAAGAAATGCAAGAAACACAAATTAATTCCTCAACATCTTAAGGGCTACCAAAGAAAAGGGCATTCCAACCCATACGAAAGACATACACAATTCTTAGTGAACAACAAAATTCTTAGTCGTGAAATAAAGTTTCTTTTCATGAAAAAGAACTACATCAGTAATACCTTATACCGCGCCGACATAGAGGCAGCTAATTCTATAGATAAGAAAGAATGGGATAACTACCAAATAATCGTGAGTCATATAACGCACTCTTGCGTTATAAAAAAGGTCAATACTTTAAACAATAAATTCTTTTATTTAGTCAACTCGCAGAAAATGCCCAGTAACCAAAACGCACCTGATGTGAACAATTGCCATATTTTCCAAAGCCCAGTTATAAACTTAACTAATGTCAATTTCCACCAGAGCGAACTAGAGATTCTCCAAAAGGGTCCCAAACACAACTGGGAGCAAAAGCTAAATAAAAACGATCTAACCGTCCTAGTAGCCGAAGCTGAAACAGCCATTAGGAAACTGCCCATTGAAGAACAAAATGCCGTTAGGTTTGAAACTAATAAGAAAATTAAGAAGATAATTAATTCAAGCAAGAAAAAGATCAATATATGTTGCGATTTATACAACAAGTTCAAAAGTCTCATCACCAAAATCAATGACAACAACATTATTATAACCAAAGCAGATAAAGGCAACACAACAGTATTAATGAGCGAAGACGATTACGTCAATAAAACAATCGAGTTTCTTAATTCTGGCAATTTCACAGAAGTCAAAAAGGACCCTACCAACGTCATTCAGAAACGTTTGAAACAACTTTTGAAGAACAATATTTTTATCTTAGATGAAAAGCAAGCAGATAAGCTAGTAAGCATGAACCCCGGCATTCCCGCTTTGAGATCTCTTCCGAAAATTCATAAACCTAGCACCCCTATTAGGCCTATTGTAAACTTCAGGAATAGCCCAACGTACAAACTAGCGAAATGTGCCCAACAGTTTCTTAATAAACACTACAAACTCAAGGCCGACTGTTCTTTCGTTAACTCCATGCATTTCTGTGAAAGAACCATAGACTTGAAAATAAACGAGAATAACACTATGCATTCGATCGACATTAAAGACATGTATACTAACATCCCGGTCAAGAAAACGATCAAGATCATTCAGGATAGATTAATTAACAGTAGTGAATTATCTAAAGTGGAAATCGAGGAATTTATTTCAATTTTAACCTTTGTCACCGACAACAACATTTTTTTGTTCAACAAGAAAATGTATAAACAATCCGAAGGCCTTGCAATGGGATCTCCATTATCGGGTGTCTTGGCCAACATTTACCTTGACCACATAGAACATGAGAAAATTATTAACCAAATTAGTGGCATCGTTTTCTGGGGAAGATATGTAGACGATATCTTCATCATTATCAATAACCAAGTTCAAGCGATAGAGCAAATATTGGATGATTTGAACATAATTGACAGCAATATTAAATTTACTTTAGATTCAGAAGTCGATAATAAAATCAATTATCTGGATATAACTGTGATTAAAAAAGACAATCGTCTGCATTATAAAGTTTACAGAAAACCATCGCAAACGAGTACGGTTATACGGCAGGATTCTAACCATCCGGGCGGACACAAGAATGCAGCGTTCATAAGCCTCATTAATAGAGCGTTAAGAATCCCTTCCTCAGATCATGACCGGAAGCAAGAAATTGATATTATATATCAAATAGCTAAACTCAATGGTTACAACCACAATTATGTCAGCAGATTAATTTACAAGTTGAAAAACAGACCCTTAACAAAATTAGTTAGAGAGGACACAACAAAGAAAGCACTTGCCACCTTCACCTACGTAAATCGAAGCATTTACACAGTAACCAACATCCTAAAGAAACACAATATGAACGTCGCCTTTAAAACCAATAATTCTAATTTCAACAAATTTTTCAACTCCAATAAAGTCAACAGTAGTGATAAACATTTAAAATCGGGAGTTTATGAGCTCAGATGTAATTTTTGCAATTCAAATTACGCGGGACAGACGGGTAGGAGCATACGTACTCGTTATGCTGAGCATGTTTCGGCCACAAAACAAAGGAAGTTTTCAGCCATGGCGGTACACATGGAAGAAACAGGACATAAGTTCACGGACATAAATAATGACGTCAAAATTTTGCATTACGCATCGAAGGGCAGCTATATGAATATTTTGGAAAATATTCATATCATTACTTTTCAGAGGTCAAAGGAATACAATAATCTAAACGAGGTTAATTTTGAAACGAATGAATTGTTAGATTTATTAGCAGATTATTTAAATAATAATAAAAACCGCAAACCACCTCCTCAACCCCCACCGCAATAGTTTAATTCCAACATACATTCCTGACTCGATTTATTTTCATGACGCCACACCCAATTACCTTCCTGGGTGCTGGTTAGTTGTTTTCTCCGCTTTTGGCAAGGTTATACGACACTTGTGTGCATTTCAGCAACCCACGTTGAAACTAGC
Source organism: Meconema thalassinum (assembly GCA_946902985.2). Lineage (NCBI taxonomy): Eukaryota > Metazoa > Arthropoda > Insecta > Orthoptera > Tettigoniidae > Meconema > Meconema thalassinum. Next base: position 1,827,058 of record CAMPQE020000024.1, read on the forward strand.
AATGAGTAAATGTGTCAATGTGTCAATATTCATTACTTCACCTAAAAGTGTTTATTCCGTGAGTGACATTAATGTGTCGAATGACACAGGCCTAACAAAGGAAGAACAAGAGAAGAAATGTGAACTGTGTTTTTGTTATTTAGTGAGGTCATCGATGTTTTATGATGTTTAACACCAATAAGTGGGCTGAGGAAGAAAACATTGTGTGTTTTCGAAACATGTACCTATAGAATTTTTAAGTAAGTAAAAAGTATTGATTTGGCGAGAAATTTATGTTATACTTCATGAAAAGACTTCCTTCCAAGTATTCCAGGTACCATCTATATGTACACTGTTGGTGAGTTCAGGTGTAATGACCGGTAATCTGTCCAGTAAGATATCAGAAAGAAGTTTCAAGTTGGTACGGGAGTAATTGTAAACTGTTCTGGTTTGTAATTTTGGACTGGTTTTATTGTGGGTAAATATAGCTAGGAGGGCTTGGTGATCACAGAACCCAGGGATGACTTGTAAAGTCTGATTTGAGGACGGAGAGTTTGTTAGAAAGAGATCGAGGGACTAACGGGAGGTCTCAGTGATTCTGGTAGCTTCAAATATGAGTTGATGGAGGAAAAGATCATAGAATGCTGTAAGGAAGTTGTTAGATATAGGATTATTTGGGATAGGAGCGGCATTTCTATTCCATGTGATTTGTAGGTTGAAATCACCAACAATGTAGACAGCGTCATAGTTTTGTTGAACGTTTTGCACCCGTTTGAGGGAGAGAATCAGCTGATCATTCATCAGCTGGGACGATTTCGGAGAGCGATAGACTGAACCGATCAGATATTTGCCGTTACTGCATTGAACCTCCACCCTCACGGCTTCTGCGTCAGTTTCCAACTGATGGATGCGAGTTGCATTGTACTCAGGCTTCACAGCAATAAGGACCCCGCCCCCTGAAGTCCGAGGTCAATCTTTCCGGAACAGCTGGTATGTGTCTGGTAACGCCTCCCGATCTCTTACCACCCCAGAGAGCCACGTTTCACTGCTACACACGATAATGGGATCTAGGGCGGTCACTGTAGCATGAATGTTTTGTTTCCGTCCCAGCCGCGTGATGCTGCGGGCATTGAAGGCGAATAGTGATAACTGTTTATTTACAAGTGAACTATTCATGTTATTTGTACTATTTACAGAGTCACTGGGAATATCACTGGTATTGTTGCACAATGAGTCGGTAAACGGCGGCATAGCACATTGCCAACATGTCCACGTTCGCGTGCCTTTTTTAATGCACCGGAACTCAGAGGTACTGATTTTAGCACACGTTCTGTGACACGACGTGTTAAAATTACTGCACTGAATATATAGCTGATTTTTTCGACCGATTTTTTTCACATATTGCGCATTGCAAAGGTCCAGGGTTGAGTTCTATATCGCCGCTTAGAGCTAGCGCTGGGCAGCAGAGTGAGAACCCGGCAACAGGTAGCCTTGCGACACCTACCTCTCCCGCTCGGCGTGGCCGGCTAATGGTGGCCAGCCCCAGACCTTCGCTGCCACACCATGTCCAGGAATGTATTGTATATTTATCACTCACCAGAAGCTTTTCCAGTAGGGGTTGATTCTTCAGATCCTGCTCACCATTAACGGCCACAGAATGAACACATCTTGCCACAGTCACTGCACATTTAACCAATACAAATTCTAAAATTACAGAGAGCACACTTCCCTTCATGCAGGCACGCACCGCCATCTTGTTCGGTTTCTAACAGCGAAAGGAGTAGGAGGAACGGACATTCATCGCCGAATGTCACAAGTGTACGGCGAACACTGCATGTCCCTTGCAAGGGTCAAGGCGTGGCACAAGCGCTTCAGGGAAGGACAGGTGTCTTTAACCGATGATGCTCGGTCTGGGGCACCCCCATGCATTACCGATGACAACGTCCAACTGGTTGATGCACTCATTACCCAGGACCGCCGAGTGACAGTGAACGACTGCACTTGCGGAAAGTGTGTGCCCAATGGGTGCCCCACAGTCTTCAACCACACCAGGAAGCATGTCGAATGGCCTATTGTCTTGGTCTTGGTTGTACGATTTATGCATGCTGCTGCTCGCTTTGTATCGTCACGTGATGTGCACGCGTGCCCTCTAGCGACGGGCTGTGACCTTCCACGCTCTGGTCGGAACCACACCTCGTTACACACGCCACGATTAGCCGATGTCGTCACCGGTTTGCGCATTCCAGCCTCCATCTCGTTACTTTTTGAACGCACCTTATATATCTGGTTTTGTAATTTCCTTCTGTTTATTTTTCCTAATTTTAACAGTTGTTTTATTTTTAGCTACAGCGTTACTGGACAAGAGCAAAACTCGATAATTTTGAGATTTTTTTTCACGATACCCTGCAATTAGAATTTCATTACTCCTATAATATTTTATTTTGCCTACATCAAATCTGTCCTGGAGGCCTTGTGGTATTTCCTTTCTGTTTCGTCTAATGGTACCAGTGAAGAAAGTGTCTTTTGAAAATAGGTAAAGAGCTAAAGGAATGCAAAACATATATATCGGTTACTATATGGTAGCCCTTCTGCAAATAATTACCTAATTTCAACAACTTAGTGACTACCACGTGACCAAGGCCATGCTGTTGGTTTGAGCATTGTCAACTACACTCTTCGCTCCTCGGTAGCAATAAAACCCTAACCAATAGTTCACAACAGTCACATAACATCCCCAAGTGTGTTATTTTCTTGGGGAGGTTCTGTGTGAGGGAAGAATGATACTTTGTTCCTACGAGTGACTCATCTATACTGAGATGTGGGTAAGGGCTGTAATGGTGACGGAATACATGGTTTTCATGTTCTACAATGGGGTTAAATCTGGCACGCGGATCATAGTGTTGATGGCCTGCGGGGAACAATGTCTTATGGTCCATTAGATGGAAGAATTTTAAACTAAAGAGGAATCTGTTCCTGGAAAACATTTCCCCAAACCATAGAATGATCCAGAAATTTTTATTCCAGTATGAAAATATACTAGGCCTACGAGTTATTCCCATTTCAAGAATAACTGCTACAAATGCCTTCATTTCTGCAACAGTGACAGGTCGCCATTCCCTGGCTCTAGATAACTGCTGCACACGAGACATATCGGTTTGTTTTTTTCACCATCAATTCCCACAAAGGAAGGGTGAGAATACAGACTTGGTCGTCGGGCATTAGGAGGTGGTGCAAGTTTAGGTCGAGGGGTCTCGAGGAATACAGGAGAAGGTTGAAATTGTACGTCGTCATCAGATTGAATTTCACGGAAATCGGGAACCTGGTCATCTCGTCGTTACTATCTCCGTTAACTCTGGCATTATTCCTGTCACTATCATTATTGTCTGAATCGGAAATGTCATGAACCACTGTCGCACGAATAGGTTTGTTTACACCATCACTCTTGTCATTATTCGAATCATTACCGGAATCATTATCACTCTCAGCGTAATCTGAATCATCGCCTGATTCGACATAATCAGAATCATCACTCAGTGAATTAACATACTCTACCAAATCATCATAATTTTCAAACACAACACGAGAACGAGTCACCTTTATTAAAAACACATGGCGGTAGGTGCAAATACACTACACGCCACACAGAGATTCTAGTGGTAGATTTAGAAACTACGTAGTTTCTTCTACAGAGCGGTACCGACTGGAGCTGCCATCTGTCATATTATTTGCTAACTATTACAACTTATTTGGACAGGTGTAACACGGAGGGCTATCGCGCTTCCTGGCACTCTAATAAGTGTTACCGCATATTTTAGGATACCGTATTTGTAAGTGCGACGGCCATGGTAGTAGCTGTTGATTTGACTTTAACCGGGGGCAGATCCAGAGGTGACGCTGACAGTACTGCAGCCAATATGCTTCCTAAATATCCTGAAGAAATAAGACTATATAAACAGCGGCAACTTCTGGCGTTTTGAATTTGAACCACAATTGGGCCACCAGGGTGAGAAGCAAGCAGTCTTGTCCCTATGTAACATGCGTAATATGAAATGTTTAAGGGTGGTAAGATTACGGTTTAATTAAGTAGTTCTTCAGTTCTGTATTTTGTATGTTTTGAAATAGCGAATGCTTGAAACTTGGCAAAAGTTTTAATTTAATCCACCAATAGTTCTATTAAATTCAGTATCAACTTGAAACGTGTCACAAAAATATAATGCCCAGTAATTCTTGATCTCCATGACCGGGGCACTACCTCACTGTCAGGCAGCTACTAAATTGTGCTCACGAGGCTGAGTGCACCCCGTTCCAGCTCTCAAGTCAGTTTCTTAAATCCCTGACGGGGCCGGAAATGGAAACCGGCGCGCTGCCCAACACCACGGGGCTGGCAATAATAACACTATTATCAATAATAGTAGTAAATATATAATCTCTAATTTCATGCCCATCCATTTTTATTCACTACTAGCAGTATTGCCCGGCTTCGCCCGGTGGATTTACTTGTTTTATGGGTGATAATGAATACTACTACAGAACTGGCAAATGATATTAAAACTAACAGAAAAAGAAATATATAACTTTTTGTGGTGGTGATGGTAGTGGTAGTGGGGGTGATAAGTAGTAGTCTACAGTATAATTGACGTAACATTCAGGTAATGTTTCCGTAATGATAATGATAATAATGAATATGGAAACGGCTATTCATTAACTAGAGTACGGACACATGTAATTTACAATCGAATTGAAAAACAAGATGTTCAGTAAAGAACATACAGCCTACTTTCTCCTAAATGCATGGGTATTGTTATAACTCTTTGTCCTTTTCAAGGAGTATAATTGAATGTTGGTTGTAGTAGCTTGCTGAAATACAACGCGCTACACGCACGGATATTAAACATGAATATGAGGTGCCCATTGCTAGTGCTACATCTGTACAATATTTCATTCAATTCAGTTTCACCGTGTTTGAATTGATATGACGAATCGATTTGCACACATACATGGCCGCTATCTGCAAACTATTCGGCTGATGACCTCGTAGTTTTATCAAACGATTCTTCATACATAAAGGTATACTGTTACAAAATTTGGTAGAGATCAGATGAATAGGTTGGTCGTAATTTGATTTGAGCTTTGAACATTTGGTTGGCCGCCATTACGTTTTCGTCAAGATAGCGGCGATATAAAACATGAAACTGAGGTGCCCTTTGCTAGTGGTACCTCTGTACTAAATTTCGTTCAATTTGTTCGAAATATTCCTGGTATAATGTAGCCTAATAGAGCACTACAGTTGGCGGCCCTGGTGACTGAATATATTCTTAGTTGCATCTCTTAAGGTGCAGAATACAAAATTTGGTTGAAGTCAAATGGACGTTACATGCAGTTAGACATTGGATCTATCAGCAGATTGGAGGAACCGATTTGCACACAAACATGGCCGCCATCCGCAAATTATTGAGCAGATAACCTCGCAGTTTGGTCAAAAGATTCTTCATACATAAAGATATAAATTTACAAAATTTGGTAGGGATCAGATGAATAGGTTGGTCGTAATTTGAATTAAGCTTTGAACATTTGGGTTGCCGCCATTACGGTTACGTCAAGATGGCGGCGATTTAAAACATGACACTGAGGTGCCCTTTGCTAGTGCTACCTCTGTACCAAATTTCGTTTCAATTCCTTTTCACCGTGTTTGAAAAGATAGGGGAATCAATTTGCACACAAACATGGCCGCCATCCGCAAATTATTAGGCAGATGACCTCGTAGTTTGGTCAAAAGATTCTTCGTACATAAAGGTATAACCTTACACAATTTGGTAGAAATCAGATGAATAGGTTGGTCGTAATTTGATTTTTATCTTTCAACATTTGGGTGGCCGCCATTACGTTTACGTCAAGATGGCGGCGATTTAAGACATGACACTGAGGTTTCCTTTGCTAGTGGTACCTCTGTACCAAATTTCGTTCAATTCGGTTTCACCATGTAAGAAAAGATAGGGGGAATCGATTTGCACACAAACATGGCCGCCATCCGCAAATTATTGGGCAGATTACCTCGTAGTTTGGTCAAAAGATTCTTTATACATAAAGATATAATGTTACAGAATTTGGTAGAGTTCAAATGAATAGGTTGGTCGTAATTTGATTTAAGCTTTGATCATTTGGGTTGCCGCCATTACGTTTTCGTCAAAATGGCGGCGATATAAAACATAACACTGAGGTGCCCTTTGCTAGTGCTACCTCTGTACTAAATTTCGTTCAATTAGGATTCACCGTGTTTGAAAAGATAGGGGGAATCGATTTGCAGACAAACATGGCCGCCATCCGCAAATTATAGGGCAAATTACCTCGTAGTTTGGTCAAAAGATTCTTCGTACATAAAGATATAAGGTAACAAAATTTGGTAGAGATCAGATGAATAGGTTGGTCGTAATTTGAATTAAGCTTTGAACATTTGGGTTACGGCAAGATGGCGGCGATTTAAAACATGACACTGACGTGTCCTTTGCTAATGCTACCTCGGTACCAAATTTCGTTCAATTCGGATTCACCGTGTTCGAATTGATAGGGGAGCAGACTTTCAGAGTCCACACACACAAATGATTAGGCAGATGACCTCGTAGTTTGGTCAAAAGACTTTCAGAGTCCACACACACACACACACACGCACACACACACTCATTGTGTCCCATTTTCTATTTTTATTTTATCTTCCATCGCTACTTGCGTCTTAATCTCCTGATGTAAATCCTGTTTCATGCCTTGTATTTGGTCACGAATTATTTCAATTTGTCCTTCCCCATCTGTGGTAACCTCCTCCATGCGGTTATTTATACCTTCTATTTTGTCAACCACTCTTCCTCCGAACTATTAGCTTCCTTAGATGCTTGTTCTACGTTTTGTTCTATTTCCTTCAATCCTTCCTTTTGTACTAGAATGTTCGCATTTGTCACCGCATTCTTCTCTTCTATGTCCCTTCGAACATCCCTCAATACCTCCTGAATTATCAAAGTGTTATCATTCATCGTTTTAGTCAATGCTTCAACATTCTTGTTAAAGTTTTCTTGAACATCATCCATTGTTCGTCCCTTTTGTTTTCCATTTCTACTTAAGCGTTCTTTATCTGATCGCTTAAAATATTTAGTTCCATTTGAGTCCTCAAAATCTTCTGTCCGATATCACCTTTATGTTCCTCTATTTGATCTCCTAATCGTTTTTCTATTTCTTCTTGCTTTTTCTGGACTTGCTCCTTCAAATCACCTAATTTGTCATTTAATCTACCTTCTAAACCGTCTAGTTCGTTTAATTGACATTCTAGATCTCCTAGTTTATTGTTTAATTTACTCTCTATGCCATTCTCTATGACGTTTAGTTGTTTTTCTAACCCTGTCAGATTAGTGTTCATGCGTTCCCGGTGATCATTGAATCGATCTCCTAAATTATCCTGACTTTCCTTTAACTGTTTTTCCATTTTACCTTGACTAACAGTCAAGTCCTTCATCTTTTGACCTAGCTCATCGAACAACTTCTTAAATTCCTCAAACCCTTTAGGCATATTAATACACAATACAGATCCCAAATGGACATGGGGATTAACCTGAAACAATGACTATACTAAGGACTAGTAACTGTGTAGCTTTAGCAGTTGGAATCATAATTTAATAGTGTGCTATTGCAATAAATGTGGATGTGGTTCGCTAAAATCTCAGCGTATTAAATTGAATAACTGCACTCTTCCATAATCTTCATACTGACAAATTACATCCAAAACACCATAGTCATGTCCGACAATGAAATAAGGCACCAGCACTCAATTGTTTTATCTTCCCATTCGTTGTCTTTCATGCTGGGTCATCTAACTAGCTACTCCACTGTGCGGTACAATGTCTCCATTCGATGCCATCACGTTGGGAACGCCATATTTCGTTGAGCCCGATACCTTAGCCTCGAATAGGGCTCATCACCTCAACCCGTGACAAGAGCACGGTACAACGATGTAAAAGTGAACAAAAAACCAGAACAATATAAATAAATTCAGTTACAAAAAAATGCTCCGGGCGGACGAGATTCTAACAATCCCAGGGCGTGAAATAGGATCGGGTTCATGGGTATTACCAACACGAAGTTATCTGTCATTACTTCAGGCCTCAAAATGAAGATTAAATGAAAGTTACTTTAAAAGAAACATCCTGCATATATTCTCAATGCACATGGTACGAGAATAAAAATAAAGCGACAATGCCTACCCTACACGTAGAGATCCTCGAAAATTAAGGCTTGAAGTGCAATGAAATTGAAGGGAAAAAAATCATCTTTTGAAAAATCAAAATATCAGAGGGTCAAAACCTCTACGTGTCCTGACTTTCGACACAATGAACTTACGAAAATCCCAAACTGTTCCCTAAATTGGATTTTACATTTAACCACAGTTATATCTCAGCCATCTCTTATTATACTGTTACGTGCCACCCCCTAGTGGCACTTTTGTGAACTGGATTACGGTGGGGGTACAAAGCACAACACCAATTACTGCTTAAAGAAATAATTAACTTTATTGTGGCCAGAAAATTACACTAATCAGCAAATACAAGCAATTAGGAGCCTTACTCCAGTTTTATCAAGTCTCTTCCTTGAGCGTTCTAGGCCCTTCCACTTGTCAACAGATCACAGAAGTTAATCCATCCTAATGAGTACGGTGGCCTTGACAGAAACTACCTGCTCCTCTCCTTTATGTTCACCGACCACAATTACTTACGATCACTTGCTGCAGGCTATTTCGCTGTCCACAAGCTGGAGAAACAATGTCACTGGATTTCGTAACTCGCACAGCACTTCGTCACCACACTTCTGTCGCACAAGATAATCACTCGCACTAGCTCGTAAAACACAACAACAACCACTGCTTCACGGGTCACTCTTATATAGCAGGCCGGTGACTCAATAAATGCTTCTAGATCCATCCAGGGTCCACGGCTTCTCGAGGTTTCCATCGCTGGTCCAGTCACGAATATTCTGGACTATCTCTTTGTCCAAGTAGCCCTGTTGCATAAGGCGCGCGCAATACAGGAGGCAGGACACAGCCCAGCCCTGGGGCAGTTGTGACTCATGCGGCGAGTGATGACACAAACTCACAGCCGTAACACCACCCCCTTCCTAAAAAGGCTGATCGTCCCGATCAATCATTGGTCCGTCTGTGTCACTCCGTAGGCTGCCAGGCGATCTCGATGCACGATCTTCATCTTCGCTCTCGGGCTCCGCTGGATCCTGTAGACGACATCGTTGATCCGTTTCACGACTCGGTACGGGCCCTCCCAGGACTTCTGCAGTTTGGGTGACAGGCCTTTCTTCCGTAATGGGTTGAAGAGCCAGACCAGGTCGTCCTCGTGGAATCCTCCGGCATCCGTCTGCTGGTCGTATCGGGTCTTCATTCGGTCGGTCTCGATCCGCAGTTTCCTCCTCGCGAACGCGTGCACGTCCTCCAGTTGGTCGACCAGTTCTTGACAATACTGGCTTACCGGGATCGGATCATTCCCAGGTCGGCCGAAGGCAAGATCGACGGGTAGACGGAGCTCTCTCCCAAACATGGCCCGGGCTGGTGTGCATCCGGTGGCTTCATGCACGGCGGCGTGGTAGGCCAGGAGAAATAGTGGAAGATGCTTGTCCCAATCCCTCTCGTGCTCGCCGACGACTATTCGGAGATGTTTCTCGATGGTGCGATTGAATCGCTCTACCATCCCGTCGGACTGAGGGTGTAGCGGCGTTGTCCTTGTCTTCCGGATTCCCAGCAGCTGGCATAGGTTCTGGAACACCTGCGACTCGAAGTTCCTCCCTTGGTCGGAGTGCAGCTCCAGGGGTACTCCGTACCGGCTGACGAATTCCTTCACCAGGGTCTCTGCAATCGTCGCGGCTTCTTGGTTAGGGAGCGCATACGCCTCCGGCCATTTGGTAAAGTAGTCGCTGACGACTAATATGTAGCGGTTCCCTGCCTCGCTTAACGGGAATGGCCCAGCAACATCGATGGCGACTCTCTCCATGGGGCCGCCCACGTTGTAGGTCTTCAGTGGACCCCGTCGTCTTCGTCCAGGGCCCTTGCTGGCTGCGCAATCGTGGCACCTCGCGCAGTAGTTCTCCACGTCTGTTCGGCATCCGATCCAGTAGAACCGCTCTCTCAGCTTCTCCAGGGTCTTCTTTATCCCTAGGTGTCCACCAGATGATCCTCCATGAACTTCCTTCAGGACTTCCTCCGTCATAGCCTTTGGAACGACGACTTGTTCCCGAGATGTCTTCCCGTCGGTGCTCTCCCAGGTACGGCAGATGAGGCCATCCCTTACAATCAGCGAGTCCCACTGTGCCCAGTAGGACTTAAACTTTGGGCTGCAGTCACTCACAATGTTCCACCCGGGTCTGGGGACACAGGCCCTCTTCCATTCGGCTATCAGTCCCAGGTCATCATCTTCTGCTTGTGCCCGCGTGAAAGATTCGCGGCTCCAGTTCCCATGAAGTTCCACAGTAGTCCGTCGGCACAGTATCCCGGTGTTCTCCTCCCTTCGGGCACAGAAGGTGCAGTCTTCGGGGCACGGTCTTCGTGACAGGGCGTCGGCGTTAGAATGCAGTTGGCCTTTCCTGTGCTGAATCTCAAAGTTGTACTGTTGATGCCTCTCTAACCACTGCGCGAGTTGACCCTCGGGCTGCTTGAAGTTCAGGAGCCACCACAGGGATGCATGGTCGGTCCTGATGAGAAATTCTTGCCCGTACAGGTACTTGTGGAAGTGTTCAATGGTCTTCACGATGGCGAGCAGCTCCTTCCTGGTGACGCAGTAGTTCCTTTCTGGCTTTGACAAGGCCTTGCTGAAGTAGGCCACTACTCTCTCATCGCCGTCCACTACCTGCGACAGGATTCCCCCTATGCCAAAGTCGCTGGCATCGGTATCGACGATGAACCTTGTTCCAGGTCTGGGGTAGGCCGGAATAGGCGCGGTGCACAGAGCCTGCTTGAGTTGTTCGAAGGCACTGTGGCATTCTGCTGTCCACGTGAAGAGTTGGTCCTTCTCAGTCAGTCGATGTAAAGGTTTGGCGATGTCGGCGAATCCCCTACACGAAGCGACGGTAATAAGTGCAGAGTCCCAGGAAGCTTCGTAGTTGGGACTTGTCCTTCGGGACTGGCCACTCCCTCACAGCTGCGGTCTTCTCTGGGTCGGTGCGCACCCCTTCCTCGGAGACGATATGCCCAAGGTACTGGACCCGCTTCTGGAAGAGCTGCCACTTCTTGGGGCTCAACTTCAGCTGGGCAGCCCGTAGCTTCAACAAGATCTCCTTCAGGTTGCTGTAGTGCTCCTCGAAGCTCCTCCCCAGAACGATGACGTCGTCTAGGTAGACCAGGCAGGTATTCCAGTGTAGTCCCCTCAGAATGGACTCCATTAGCCTTTCGAAGGTCGCAGGGGCGTTGCACAGACCGAATGGCATGACGGTGAACTGCCAGAGCCCGCTGCCCACAGAGAACGCCGTTTTCTCGCGGTCCTTAGGGTGGACCTCCACCTGCCAGTAGCCACTCTTCAAATCCAAGGTGGAGAACCATCTTGACCCTGATATGGTGTCCAGCGTGTCGTCGATCCGGGGTAGAGGGTAGCTGTCCTTCCTCGTGACGTCGTTCACCCGCCTGTAGTCCACGCAGAACCTGGTGGAACCGTCCTTCTTCTTCACAAGCACGACCGGAGAACTCCAAGGACTATGAGATGGCTCGATCACCCCTTGCTCTTTCATCTCTTCTACCATCCGGTCGACTTCGGCTTGCTTGGCGAGCGCGACACGTCGGAAAGGGGCCCTAATCGGTGCGCTGTCCCCAACGTCGATTCTGTGCTGGACCAAGTTTGTCCTACCGAAGTCTTTGTTCCCCACGGAGAAGACATCCTGGAATTCGCGTAGCAGATCCTGAAGTTGGCGTGATTGCTCTTCGTCTAAATGGTCCTGGGATCCTTGGTACAGCTTCTGTAGTTCTTCTGGCAGTGTTCGTCTTCTTCGGTTGTCCGTCTGCAGGTGTCCGTCTGTCGTATCTGTGATGCGGGCAATCCAGGTAACGGGCTCGAAGACTCCTAGGTTGGTGTCCCGGTGAACCGTAATGTCGTAGTCGTTCAGGTTGGACAGGCGGACGTACGGCCGAGACGTCGTGTTGATGAGAGTCTTGGCAACTAGCAATCCTTTTGTCTGGATGTCTTCATATTTTGGCTCGATGACAGCCGCCACTCCCTCAGCGGTTCCTTCGACAATCACGGCAGCGCTGACCTCCGTCCTGGCGGGAACGATGACGTCTTCTCTCAGCCTTACTCATCGTGCGGTGTTGGACTCGTGCGCAGGTTGCAAAGCAAGTTCCTCACCTCCGAAGTGCAGAGTGTTGGTACTCAGATCCAAGATGATGTTCTTCTGGTCCAGGAAGTCCAGTCCGATGATCACTTCATTTGATACGTCAGCCACAAGCACTGGATGCTTTATCGCCCGTCGACAAATGACCAACTCCAGTGATGCTTCGCCATGTACCGGTGCGGTCTCTCCGGTCGCGGTTATTAGCTAGAGGTTCCTTTGTGTGGGTTGCACTCTCCACTTCGGGATCACGGTGGGACTGACGATGGTCTTCGATGCTCCCGTGTCGATTAGCATGGGCCAGCTCTCTCCGTTGACGACTCCGTCGACCATCAGGCTGCTATTGTAACTCCGTAACTTCGTCACACGAACCTGGACTGCCGGGGCTTGACGACTGTCACAAGCCAACCTCTGCCCCCCAAGGCTGGCTGATACTTGCTTTCCTGGGCCGCACGGTTTCCCAACGACTGACTGTCCCGACGGAAACCCTTGGCGGCGACGATCACCACAGTCCTTGCTCAGGTGGCCTCTCTTACGGCAGGTCCAGCCGGTCGATAGTCCTCTTCCGGGCCGCCTCTCCGGATGTTCTTCGGCTGCGTTTTTGTTGGTGGTACTGCGACTCTTGAAGAACTGGCGTAGCGCCTCCATCAGTTCATCGGCCAGGGGCTTGGTCTTGTCGGCTTTGGCTGGTTCGTCGACGTCCAGCTGACGCACCCGCGCGTGCATTCTGGATGCCTGTTTTGCCGTCTCGAACTCAAGTGCGTGGCTCAGCGCATCTGTCAGGGTGTTATTGCGCGCGAGTCGCAGCGCCTGTTGCGTGTCCGAGTCCCGTAGCCCGTCTGTGAAAGTCTGCGTCGCTATCTGCTCCAGAAAGTCGGCCGGCGCTGTTGGGTAGGCGAGCCTTACGAGGCGTGCGATGTCCATCTAGAACTCCTGCAGGGTTTCCGTGTTCTTCTGTACCCGGGTCCGGAGCTGCATCTGGTAGGCCTGCTGAAGATGGCTATCTCCATATCGGGACTCCATATGGGCGATCAGTGCAGCGTAGTCCTGGGATCCAGTCGGGATGGCCTGAAGGACGTTAAGGGCGTCGCCTCTCAGCGCTACAATGAGAGCTGTAGCCTTTTCTGTGTTGTTCCAGTTATTTATGGAACAGGCTGCCTCGAACTGACGTAAGTAGGTGCTCCACGGGACCTTTCCTTCCAAGGTTGGGGGCGTCACTCTGCTATGTCCCGTTCCTGATATTCCCGGTGTAACGGTGGGCGGACGTTGGCGCAGCTCGGCAACTTCCTCTCGTAGAGCGTTGAATTCCTCTTTCACCCCCGTCAGTGGGCGTTGGCGCAGCTCGGCAACTTCCTTTTGTAAGGCGTTGAATTTCTCCTCCACCCCCATCAGCGGGCGTTGGCACAGCTCGGCAACTTCCACTTGTAAGGCGTTGAATTTCTCCTCCACCCCCATCAGCGGGCGTTGGCGCAGCTCGGCAACTTCCACTTGTAAGGCGTCGAACTTCTTTTCCACTGCCGTGACTTCCTCACGCAGACCCAGTTCTAATTTCTTCAGGTCCTGTGTCAACTTATTCTGACCGTCTTCCATCTTCTTCTGGCCGTCCTCTATCCTCTTCAGGTCCTCCGCTAGCTTCTTTTGGCCGTCTTCTAGTTTGGCAGTTAGGTCCTCGGCTAACTTCCTCTGGCCGTCCTCCATCTTCTTCAGGTCCTCCGCTAACTTATTTTGGCTGTCCTTCAGGTCCTCTGCTAACTTCTTCTGGCCATCCTCCATCTTCTTCTGGCCATCCTCCATCTTCTTCTGGCCGTCTTCCATTTTGGCAGTTAGGTCCTTGGTTAAATTCTTCTGGCCGTCTTCTATGCCATTTAACTTTTCTAGCAATGCTGCCAATTGCGCCTCCATTTTAGTTGTTTGCCTTGTAAAGGGCATGCACTCACAGGAAAATTAGAGAAAATGACCTGCTCGGGTTTTGAAACCAGGACCGTCAGGTGTTGTGCTTGAGTTCGTAATCCGGCTTCTGACACCAGTTGTTACGTGCCACCCCCTAGTGGCACTTTTGTTAACTGGATTACGGTGGGGGTACAAAGCACAATACCAATTACTGCTTAAAGAAATAATTAACTTTATTGTGGCCAGAAAATTACACTAATCAGCAAATACAAGCAATTAGGAGCCTTACTCCAGTTTTATCAAGTCTCTTCCTTGAGCGCTCTTGGCCCTTTCACTTGTCAACAGATCACAGAAGTTAATCCGTCCTAATGAGTACGGTGGCCTTGACAGAAACTACCTGCTCCTCTCCTTTATGTTCACCGACCACAATTACTTATGATCACTTGCTGCAGGCTATTTCGCTGTCCACAAGCTGGAGAAACAATGTCACTGGATTTCGTAACTCGCACAGCACTTCGTCACCACACTTCTGTCGCACAAGATAATCACTCGCATTAGCTCGTAAAACACAACAACAACCACTGCTTCACGGGTCACTCTTATATAGCAGGCCGGTGACTCAATAAATGCTTCTAGATCCATCCAGGGTCCACGGCTTCTCGAGGTTTCCATCGCTGGTCCAGTCACGAATATTCTGGACTATCTCTTTGTCCTAGTAGCCCTGTTGCATAAGGCGCGCGCAATACAGGAGGCAGGGCACAGCCCAGCCCTGGGGCAGTTGTGTCTCATGCGGCGAGTGATGACACAAACTCACAGCCGTAACAATACTGTTCATTCATGAGATGCTTTTAAAATTACTACAAAAAAAATAAAAAATTCCTCGCACTTGATTTCCTTCTAAATAAATGCCTATTACTGTATTTACACTATGGATGTTCACGCCTGTTACAACTAAATCAACATTTTATATACAAAATCTTCACACTCTTTTGTCTTAGATTAACAATTTTCACAATAAATTCAAACTTTCCACACCCAGTTACACGTGGCGCATTTTACATCAGTGAATTAGGTCAAATTTGATTTACTCTTAGTACATCATTCATACTCGTTGTTCAAGAACTATATTTAACTCATTTCTTTCCTCAGTTAACATTGCATTTTGAGGACACATACGTTGTACTATTTCATAACACATGACGTTTTCACACAGATATTTCAGTACAAATTGACATTATATGATTTTACTTTGTGGATCATTACTATTTAATCACCATTCAACCTTTATTATTATATTCCAATTTCAACATTGGATCAAACTTTATCATCGGTAGGACCGCATAGATCTAACCGTTATAATCCAACACTTCATTTATTTCAATATTCATTATTTTCTACACTTCAATTATTATTATTATTATTCCACGACTTTCTTAATCATACATTATTTACGCTCTTTTATCTTGCACTAGCTGCGGTGTTAATTACGTTTATATATTTAACAACACATATCTGTAAGTTTAACATGTGTGTAAGCTGACCTCAGTAGATGGTTTATTCTGATGGGTTAAAGCTCAGTGTCAAATATCATCCTGTAATTCCGTAATTCCTTCCCAAAAATTTTTCTTCTATATTATTTTATCTGTCAAATTAAATATAACGAAAAGCTATTTTTATTAAGGTGCGACATCCATAAATTGTGATTATTATGTACCACTCCCCTCTTCTTTTGTGAACTTAATAACATTTTGATATGGTTTCCAACTGCTAAAGACTACGGGTTCTAAGCTACATTTTAAGGTGGATTTCTTAGTACCTTCGCCCTTTGATCCATTTTACCATAGATCGTCCATTTCCAGGTGTTGTCCTTGTCTTCCAATGTCCGACTTCTCTTCCTGGTTCCTGGCACGTCACGTGGCCCCCATGGTCTCCGAACGGGTCCACCTGGTCCTACTTTGCTGTTATCCATCTCAGGAAATCCCCATGATCTCCCTTTTAACCGGCCATAGTATCTTCGACCAAATATACGTAAGATAGTCCGCACTGCGCGTTGCCGATGACCGTGATTTCCATCTCCATCATAATTTTTATTTTTGCATCAAAATACAGTTCCGTCTACACATATAGGGTACTGGTGCTGTCCGTTTCACGAAATGATAATCGGATCACTTGTGACACTTCGCGTAACGAAATTATCACACAAGCGACAATACAATTCTCTGACGCATGCAACCATATGTCGCTTCGACCTTGGGTTCATTAACCTCACCCACTTTGAGTCGTTACATAATAACAAGTCCTGAAATAGACAGTGAATGCCCTCCGGGTTGCATTTACTCCAGTGTGAGACAATTCATAACACAATGTGACCTTGCTTCATTCTACCCACAAATGTGTAGCTAGAATTTCCGATACCTAAAGTTCTCGTAACACTTTACAGGTTTTAAAACGTTAGCATGCCATTGCAAGTTATCAACTGCAGTCTCCATACGAGGCATGTACAATTCGGAACTATAATTCTACCGTTATAACTTTTTTTCTTCACATGTCTCCGCGCACGTGGCCCATGCTGTATAGTGCTCGAAAACGCACGGAACTCCGTCTCCAGATTCGGTAATCCCGCGCTGAGTTGTATTCTGTACTGATATGGAGGTCCGACTGCTTCACGAAAGTGAGTCTGGTCAAGTGACCGACCTTAGGCCCACGACCTTCCCTCGTTGCATCGGGGATACGTAATCAGAGTGCTCTATAACCTCCCATTCGAACTATTGTGCTCATCCTTCAGTTCCATTCCTGTGACGTCATCCTTCTCAAGGCTCGGCTTACGTCAAATTGGTTACAAGACCTAGTACTGATTAGGAGGCCAGGCATCTCTAATGGAACCTATAACGCTGCAAACGTGAAGGAGTATCACCACAATTAAGGGACAAGAGGACTGGTAAATAACAATGCACGGCCTACATTTTTACTTAAACCTACGGAGGAGCGTATGAGCCCGTAAGCCTCATGTCTGGCGATATTTCAAGTTTCCTAATATTTGGATGTCATCTTACAAATGCAGAAGGAACCATCGAGAGGTCGAACCCGACTCAGTTGCCTAGCATGACTTCGGTGGTGTTTCATAGTAGGATATTTCATGATAATTGGGCAGGACAGCGAGGTCATCGGTCCCTAGTATCACGTTGACACAATGTTTATTTCCTTACAAATTTAGGTCGATGTTTAGATAAGAAAACATCATAATATTAATAAGACTAATAAATAAGTGGACTAGCCTACAATAAAGTGGATTTTCAAATACAGAAAAGAAGAGTTGTTCTTATTGTGAGTATATCAACTTCGTGAGAAATGAAATTAATGAGACTTGACTAGGAGATTGAATGTAGAGGTCGTGGCTATTAGAAAGTACTGTCCCGGTATTCGCCTGGAGCTGAAGATTGGAAACCACGGAAGACCATTTACATGACGGCCGACGGCGGCATTTGATCTCACGTGTCCCGAGTCCACTGATAGCTTGGCCTCACGGCCTAGCGCCGCACAGTAATAAGCGTTTCTATAGCCCTTTTATTATTTTCTACGTATTTATTACAGAACTATAAATATGATAGCTTCAAAGGAACTCTGTGCATTGCTCAAAGTGCCCGCGTCAGCTTGTAGCAAAGCGTTCGGGCAGGCTCACACTTGTTAGCCCAGCAACAAGCTAGCAGCATGCCAGTGAGTTAGCAAATTGCTAACCCCGCTGAACTTGCCCACTGCTTGCCAGGTAGAATTTAAACAGAGCACGTTCCTGAACCAATGCCGGTAGGCGGAGTTTATGAATACAATATCTGAAGAATACGACAATAAGTCCACATGTTCAAGCTACTTTCCAGAAGGTTTGAAAAAATATTGCCATGCAGGAGAATAACAATTACCGTGTAATTTCTAAGGAGAGCCAATGATCTGCCCAGAATAACATTACTTGATGCTAGTACTATACTCTTATTTCCATGTGATATGTCAGCCAGAATCCGAAGATGGAAGAGGATCGCAGCAACTTGTAGTACCCGGCAAGAAATGACCACAAATAGCTACTGGCGAATACACACAGGAATAAGGAACATGCTGACTAAAGAAATGCCATAGTTCTACTCTACTGGTTGCGGTTACCTAACTACACTGGAGAGTGAGAAACTTTCGAATCTCGGGCGTAACAGGAATAGGTTGTAGGTTGTGCCACTATTCTAATACTATAGCATTCTTACCTTAACCCCACTATTGTGAAATATAACGCAGCAGTACTAGAAGATATTACAAGCATTCGTAAAAACGTGCTGGTTTGGTTTATTCATAATAAAAGGAACAATTAACCAAAGTAATGATAAATCATCATCAAAATCGAGTTCAAGAGCCACCTAATTGTTGCTGATAGCTATGTACTTAATGCTGCGAAAAGAAGAAATCTACTTCTGACACCTCACTGTGGTTCCACACCAAGTAATATTTGTCATTATGAAACATGATGATGCTGATAATTGTTGTTTGAAGGAGCCTAGCATCTAGGTTATCGGCTCCTAACATTATGAGACATTGATTTCAGATATAGTTAATTAAGGTCACATTAAATGGTATAAAAATTCATGGAATGACTTAATCAAATTCAGTGTGATATGAATTAATTAAGATTACAGTGTTGAGTATGTTGTAAATCCAGTAAATAAAAATTCTCAAGAGTAATAAGTAAATTGTTTATAATAATTATGTAAATGTTTGATAACTCTTCTAGCAAAATAATTTTATAAGAAGCCTTGCCCAAATAGTGAAATATGAAAAATCTATTCAAGATATTTTTTGGCTTTATCACATTTGGATTGAAACTCAACGTGACTTGTGTGTAATATTCCCGAGGATGATGAGTGTGAGAAACCTAATCCGAACATCTAATTAATCTATCAACGAGCAATGAAATACAGCAAATTCCATTTAAATATTTTTATAATTTTTCTTGATATTGATGATAGTGCATCGATTTTTGTGTCAGGTAGAATTCTTAATTGTATTTATTTCTCCATATTCAAAGAGAACAAAGACTCACAACAAGACTTAAGACTGTGCTTTCCTTTGCTTTGGGATGCACTTGGTGGAGTTTGCCCCAGAAAAACTCCAACTCATAGAGGGAGAACAGCAACGAGCATTGGCTTGGATTCTATAGCATTAGGATGAAGCGTTAAGACTGAAATATGCATTAATGTGTGGGGCTGAACGATTTCACACTTAAACATATTGGTAACAAAATATGTAATTTATGTCAATTAATATCCTGGTTAAGTAAACACAATGAGTAACATAAATTAATAACCACCGAAGAAAATACTTAAGATTCTTATTAAAACGTGTATGGCAAAGTTCAACTTTGTCTTCTTAAAATAGAAGATGCTATAAAATTGTCCAAAAATGAGTGCTAAAAACTTATATTATCTTTGGCGACACTTTGGCGGAGGGTATTTCTGGAGGGAATCATCCTGCAAGCGAAGATATGTAAACAAGCACAGTCACATATAACCATTTGGCAGCCACAGTGGGCAACCCACTCCACACACTTGAGACGGTATCAAGATACTGGAGAGATTGGAGTATGTTGGTTGGTCCTGGCCGACCGCGGTGCGTAGCAACTACTGTTGACATCCCTTCCTTGTATCTTTCCTCAGTGCGAGGTCTTGCGCCATAAAGATTATTATTATAGGTCGTACATTGCTGTAAGTTACTTGAAACGTCTTGGCGAGAATATTTGAAGAGTATTGGCCTCAGAGTGGTGACCAAAAAGCAGATTGTAGAATGTTGACAGTAGAATGTTGGCCGTAGAGTAAGCCCGAAAAATAGCGGCCCAGAGTGGCCCGTAAAGTCGTGACCGAAGAATGGATGAAGAGTGGACATCACCAAGAGGATGGCTCGAGGTTTTATAATGGCGAAAACCCGCCGAGGAAGGCAGCTGACCAGAAACACCACTGTTATTGTCTGGCCAAGGAAATGTCGTCACGAGCTGAAGTGGCAAGTTGCTCTCAGCGGACGAAGCTCAGTGTCGTTCAAAGAGTGAAATGGCGAGGAGCACCTTGAACACTCAGGAGAGAAACTTTAATATCTTATATAATAGGGCAAGGCATTTAATGACCCAAGAATAGCAAGAAAATGCAAAATAAAAAATGCATTTATGACCTAAAAATGGTTCAAAAATGGCACAAAATTTGAAAAAAAAAATGACCAATAAATTATTCGTAAATCACTTATTTATTAATTCTTTAAGAAACAATTAGCTGATTTAACAGAAAATTTCAATGGATGACAATGCATTAAGTTTAAATTGTTTTTGTTACCAACAAAGGAAAAACCACTTTGCCACCCCTCGTGAAAAATGAAATACTTTACAACTGGCAGTTTCTTCAAAATACTCTCCTAGCAAATAGGTGGCATTTAATTAACAAAGAATATTTAAGAAAACTAACTTCAGTGGCTGTTTAAAATATATTCCTATTGAAATGCACAATGAAACTTTGCGTAGGTTCTCAAATGAAAACGATTACCTATTGTCTGCAAGTAACGATTTGTACATGGAGAAGCTTCTCTCTACCTCAACTGAAACAATAGGTGCATACTGAAAACAAGCAATATCTCCCGGATTCAATTCACAGTCGATAAGAGAAAAATTTTCAACCAATAATATTTTGCTAATAGAGCACAACGTTTTATACGCACTGTTCCTTTGCAACACCTTATTCAATATCACGGATACAACATCAACCACTTTATCACACACACGATTTAGATCATTCACAACTTTATACACAATTTTCAGCTGTGGCACTTGGGATTTTTCAAGAGCACGTATTGTATTAGGGAGGGATCCGAAATTTGTTATATGTTGGAAAGTTTACCTGGAATTTGTTTTTCAGTCAAGAGTTCCTGCGCTGTTTTTATAGATCCAGCCTCAGTTTTGTCGAAGGAATCGACCACTTTCTTTACAACTTCAAAGTTCTCGCAGTAATAACAAAAATCCTCAATACACGTTCCCCATCTAGTCAGAAAAGGTCAAAAGGGCAAGGGAATTTCAGGAGCTTCTGTTTTGAATGCTAGAACTCTAAATGGGGCTTTTAAAAACACCTTTTTATGCACCCAATTACCTTGTCAACTTCAGGAAAATTCTGTCGTACCTCCTCCAGGGTCCGATGTAACGCATGGGCTAGGCATGTGACATGCACCATTTTCGAGAAGAGCGCACGTAACGAATTTGCAGCCTTCACCATGTAGGGTGCTGCATCTGTTATTAAAAGCAAACGTTGTCATTCCGAATGCCATCGGGCCACAAGAGCCTCAAAGACTGCTCAAACAGTTTGCTAATTGTTGACCAGTTGGCTTTGTCCAATTGCTCACAATGTAGTAGAAATGGTTCTCCAGCATTCCAAGCTTCCAGGACGCCTACAATAACGTTGGCTATATATCGTCCCATACTGTCTGTTGTTTCATCTATGCATACCCATATGTTTCCGTCTCCTACCCTTATCCTTATTTCTTGTAACGTTTTGTCATGGCACCATCCAACGTAGGTTCTTCGTAATATTCTGGGATCTGGTATAGATTTTCGAGTCTCCTCTTCTAAGAATGTACGCAGCTTTGGATGGTTTAATTTTTTCAGTGGATTATCGGCGTATTAAAATGCTGTACACAGTTTCTCACAAAACGGAGAAAATGTTGAAGATTCACCCAGTAGTGTCTGTTATAAGCCACGGTTTCTTTTATCTTCAAGTCGCTGCACACCACATTTACGTTTTTCTCGCGACACATGTTGCTCAACTGTAAACTTCTTTTCTGCTGAAACGCGCACATCACACACTTTGCAAAATAATATTTTCCCATCAAAGGAAAAAAAATATTTTCTCCATATTGTGTGAGAAATTGTTTTAATTTAACTATTGCACTTCCTATAACTTTGGGCATCTTACAGTACTTGTCAACAAAGAACTCACACGACTCCCAGCGGGTGGGCGACTGACGTTCTTCTTATCTAGCTGAAGATAAGGAGCAATGCTCTGCTTGGGCGAGTCCTTTATGTGTCTTAGATTTAGGGGAAGCAGGTACTGCTTATAGTATGTTTTCTTGGAAGTATAATCGAGTTAAAAATACTCTTTCCTTTAAAACTAGTGACAGCAGGTTATTTTGCAAGTCTACTTTCTTTCTTGAGCAAGTTATTTGCCTAAGTTAAACATAATATACAAGTGTTGTAAACATAAATTATATTAATTAAATATCGAAATATAACGAAATACACACATCAAAAAAAGTTTTGCATCACCTCGGTTCCCAGATCTCCGGCATATAGACGTTGACTGTGTATATTGTATCCAAGATACAGTCCCTTTGACTGTTCATAGATGTCACTAAAACTGCTCAAAGATGTAAACAACCATGCATGAGCAGGGCCTATTAGACGGAGGGGGTACGACAGCCAATCAGTTCCAGTCATTCCACCAGGACGAAGGTACGCTGCTCATGTTGTCTGTAGTTCTACCATGCCTAGAAGGTCAATACCGCAGTTCGATCGCGTCCGCATTGTTACTTTGTGTCAAGAAGGGCTCTCAACAAGGGAAGTTTCCAGGCGTCTCAGAGTGAACCAAAGCGATGTTGTTCGGACATGGAGGAGGTACAGAGATACAGGAACTGTCGATGACAGGCCTCGCTCAGGCCGCCCAAGGGCTACTACTGTAGTGGATGACCGCTACTTACGGATTGCCGCTCGGAGGAACCCTGACAGCAATGCCACCATGATGAATAATGCGTTTCGTTCAGCCACAGGACGTCGTGTTTCAACTCAAACTGTGCGCAATAGGCTGCATGATGCG
Organism: Meconema thalassinum; assembly: GCA_946902985.2. Taxonomy (NCBI): domain Eukaryota; kingdom Metazoa; phylum Arthropoda; class Insecta; order Orthoptera; family Tettigoniidae; genus Meconema; species Meconema thalassinum. The sequence continues at coordinate 1,850,148 of CAMPQE020000024.1, forward strand.
CAACTTCACTCCCGACGTCCATGGCGAGGTCCAGCTTTGCAACCCCGACACCATGCAGCGCGGTACAGATGGGCCCAACAACATGCTGAATGGACCCCACGGAATTGGCATCACGTTCTCTTAACCGATGAGTGTCGCATATGCCTTCAACCAGACAATCGTCGGAGACGTGTTTGGAGGCACCCTGGTCAGGCTGAACGTCTTAGACACACTGTCCAGCGAGTGCAGCAAGGTGGTGGTTCCCTGATGTTTTGGGGTGGCATTATGTGGGGCCGACGTACGCCACTGGTGGTCATGGAAGGCTCCGAAACGGCTTTACGATACCTGAATGACATCCTCCGACCCATAGTGCAACCATATCGGCAGAATATTGGAGAGGCATTTGTCTTCATGGACGACAATTCTCGACCTCATCGTGCACATCTTGTGAATGCGTTCCTTCAAGATAACGACATCGCTCGACTACAGTGGCCAGCATGTTCGCCAGACATGAACCCTATCGAACCTGCCTGGGATATGTTGAAAAGGGCTGTTTATGGACTTCTTGACCCACCAACCACTCTGAGAGATTTACGCCGAATTGTCGTTGAGGAGTGGGACAATTTGGACCAACAGTGTCTTGATGAACTTGTGGATAGTATGCCACGACGAATACAGGCATGCATCAATGCAAGAGGACGTGCTACTGGGTATTAGAGGTAGTGGTGTGTACTGCAATCTGGACCACAAATGCTGAAAGTCTAGCTGTACGATGGTACAACATGCAATGTGTGGGTCTCATGAGCAATAAAACGAGCTGAAATGTTGTTTGTGTTGATCTCTATTCCCTTTGTATTTAACGGTTCCGGAACTCTTGGAACCGAGGTGATGCAAAACTTTTTTTGATGTGTGTATAACACTTACCAGAAAACAATTAAAAATGCCAAAATAATACCTAAAAAAAGTCCTCTCGGCACGCCGGAAGGCGGAGGTAGATTTCATCGGGCAAACTTGGGGATAGGCGAAAATGGGCAGAATATGCAGTTTTTCGTAGAAGGATCAGACCTCATTTATTGCGAGAAAGTATTTTATAATTGGAGCTTAATTAACTTTGTTTTTCGTCATTTTATGCATATTTTAAACATTTTATTGTCTTATGGGGACGGTAACCTTCTTGTCATTTGGGGTACATTTTTAGCCTACTTTCGATTTTTGCAAAATATGAAAGTAGACTTATGAGATCAACACAGGGCGAAAAAAAAGTGTGTCTGTGTGTGTGTGTGTATGTGTGTGTGTGAGTGTGTGTACTCTGAATGTCTGCCCCCCCCCTATCAATTCGAACACGGTGAACGCAAATTGAACGAAATTTGGTACAAAGGTAGCACTAGCAAAGGACACCTCAGTGTCATGTTTTATATCGCCGCCATCTTGACGGAAACGTAATGGCAGCCACACAAATGTTCAAAGCTTAAATCAAATTACGACTAACCTAATCATCCGATCTCTACCAAATTTTGCAACAACATGCCTCTATGGGGGGAGCATCCTTTGACCAAACTAATAGGTCATCAGTCTAATAGTTTGCGGAAGGCGGCCATCTTTGTGTGAAAATCGATTCCCCTATTAATTCGAACACGGTGAAACCGAATGGAACGAAATTTGGCACAGAGGTAGTACTAGCAAGAGGCACCTCAGTGTCATGTATTATTTCACCGCCATCTTGCCGGAAACGTAATGGCGGCCACACAAATGTTCAAAGCTTAAATCAAATTACGACTAACCTAATCATCCGAACTCTACCAAATTTTGCAACAACATACCTTTATAGAGGAAGCATCGTCTGACCAAATTAATAGGTCATTAGCCTAATAGTTTGCGGATGACGGCCATCTTTGTGTCAAAATCGATTCCCCCTATTAATGCAAACACGGTGAAAGAGAATGGAACAAAATTTGGTACAGAGGTAGCACTAGCAAAGGGCACCTCAGTGTCATATTTCATATCGCCGCCATCTTGACAGAAACGTAATGGCGGCCACACAAATGTTCAAAGCTTAAATCAAATTACGACTTACATAATCATCCGATCTCTACCAAATTTTTCAACAACATACCTTTATAGAGGGAGCATCCTTTGACCAATGTAATAGGTCATTAGCCTAATAGTTTGCGGATGGCGGCATTCTTTGTGTCAGAATCAATTCCCCCTATTAATTCGAACACGGTGAAACCGAATGGAACGAGATTTGGTACAGAGGTAGCAATAGCAAAGGGCACCTCAGTGGCATGTTTTATATCGCCGCCATCTTGACAGAAACGTAATGGCGGCCACACAAATGTTCAAAGCTTAAATCAAATTACGATTAACCTAATCATCCGATCTCTACCAAATTTTGCAACAACATACCTTAATGGCGGGAGCATCCTTTGACCAAACTAATAGGTCATTAGCCTAATATTTTGCGGATGGCATCCATCTTTGTGTGAAAATCGATTCCCCCTATCAATTCGAACACGGAGAAACCGAATGGAACGAAATTTGGTACAGAGGTAGCACTAGCAACGGGCACCTCAGTGTCATGTTTTATATCACCGCCATCTTGACGGAAACGTAATCGCGGCCACCCAAATGATAAAAGCTAAAATGTAATTACGACCAACCTAATAATCTAGTCTCTACCAAATTTTGCAACAACATATCTTTATGTGGGAAGCATATTCTGACCAAACTGCAAGATCATCAGGCCAATAGTTTGCAGATGGTGGCCAAGTATGTGTGCAAATCGATTCCCCCTATCAATTCAATCACGGTGAAACTGAATTGAACGAAATTTGTTACAGAGGTAGCACTAGCAAAGGGCACCTCAGTGTCATGTTTTATATCGCTGCCATCTTGACGGAAACGGAATGACGGCCACCCAAATGTTAAAAGCTTAAATCAAATTACGACCATCCTAATAATTTGATCTCTACCAGATTTTGCAACAACATGCCTTTTTGTGGAAAGCATCTTATGACTGACTACAAGGTCATCAGCCCAATAGTTTGCAAATAGCGGCCATGTATGTGTGCAAATCCATTCCCTATATCAATTCAAACACGGTGAAACCGAATTGAATGAAATTTTTTACAGAGGTAGCACTAGCAAAGGGCACCTCATATTCATGTTTAATATCCCTATAGCACGTTGTATTTCAACAAGCTACTACAACCAACAGTAAATTATACTCCTTGAAAAGGACAAAGAGTTATAACAATGCCCATGCATTTAGGAGAAAGTAGGCTATATGTTCTTTACTGAACATCTTGTTATACTTGTGGTCACACTGTCCTTATGCAAGGTTTCGACACTGATGTGTAACTATGTAACGGTCTGTTACGTCTTCACGCAAAATTTTATCTCCCGCAGAGATTTTGGTTGGTTCCTCAGTTTAGGGACAGCGACAACGATGTCATGTAACCCCGTGTACTTTGGGTGAGTGTAGAATCTGTCTGATAAACAGTGTAAATTGTGATGGCTGTATTAGTCTATAATTCAGGTAAGAACTGCAGACGGTCAATTTCAAGCAGTAGTTCCTAATGTTGCTACCACATACTACCGTCAAGGACACCAAGCTCTGAACTTGGCTACGAGATGCCACCGCAACCAGAAACTCGCAACGAACGTTGGATCACCCCTCCAAAGGAAAACATACAGAGGGATTTATAGCGCTCTTAGAAATTCCGACGACTTCGGCCGGCTTTGAACACGCGAACTTGGGCATAGAAGTTCAGCATACTACCAGTTACGTCACCGAGGCCGCTTCTCACTTAGTCAGATGGAAAACTGAATGTGATCGCGTGCAAGTGCGTTGTCATGGCAACGTCTGATGGCTCATCCCTCATCAATTTAGTAGTGTTGTCATGGCAACCTCTGATAGCTGTTGGCATTTTCTTATAATTCCGAAATCATTTTTCTCATCCCTTGGCGTAATGGTGGATCATATCAAAAATTCTTTCAGTCAAACGTTTTAGGTAATTATTAGCGGAATATTGTCCATTTTGTACGGTTTTGATATTGTGCCTATTTAGAGAGATATGATTAATGTTTCCGGAAAAACCCACTTTTTCCAACCCCTTTGGTCAATGGTTGGTACTATCAAAAAACTCTTCTAACATAAATTTTTGGGCCTTATTCGACACATAGTATGAACTTTGAATGGATTCAATATTTCAAATATTAAGAGAGTTATAGGGATATTTCACTTTTTCGAAAAAATACCCCCATTTTCACCCCCGTCGACCGTGTGTGCCCATTAACGAACTTGACCGAGATTTTATAGGGATACATATTATGTAAAAAATTCAAATTGATTGGTGCAAAATTGCGGTAGTTATCGTGTCCACAAGAAAGTGATATATGTATATATATATATATATATATACATATATATATACATAAATTATATATAAACTTTTTAACTGACGGTGGTTTTGGGGTCTAGGGGATGTGAAACGTGAAGATATGTCGAAATTTTCCGGAAGTCGAAACATGGTACCCATTGCAATAGTTAGCTTTCTAATGAAATCTACCTAAAATGCTTCAAAAATGACCTATCTCTTGTAAACGGTAAAAAATGCAAGAAATGCCCTAACAAATTGCCCGTATTTAATCGGTCAATTCATGAAACACATGTATATATACTCGAGCTATGTTTCGGCCTTCATAGAAAAAGGATGCAAAATCATCAAATGCCTGGCCCTATTAATTACAATGTTATGCATATCAATTAGACAAATACTACACTTCCAAAGCAATAATTGTCATTCGATGGTCTCGGATTAAAAGAAACAAATTGACCGACAAATGGGCCATTTGCTACACATTGAAAATATCACGAAAAGTGATCATGCTCCGAGAACTCCGAATGAAAACAAACAAAAGAGTCAGTCAAAACAAACATAGACAACAGACGAGGAGTAAACTAAGACTCGAAAGGCAAAACAGTGACAGCAGAAATAGGACTGGTGTAAACACCTTTATTAGTTAAAACATCAACAGCTCTAACGTGCGTATCACGGCCAAAGTGCCCTGATTCCAAACGAGAGGCGGAGATGGATCTCGAAGTAGAACCATGTCCGACACTCGTACATCTGGTTGGAGAAGCCGCCATTTCTCACGCCTATTTAGCAAGTTGAGATACTCTAATTTCCATCGGCGCCAAAAAAACAGCGCAAAGATTCTATTTTCATCCAAAAAATAGGTATGCTAGGATCACAGCGTCGAACCAGCAAAGGAGGAGTGGCAGCTAGAGAACAGCCAATCAAGAAGTGATTGGATGTTAAAGGAAAAGATCAATAGGATCGTTAGAGAGAGGAGTCAGCGGTCTGGAATTTACGATACCTTCGACCTGAGTAAATAAAGAATTAAAATCCTCATATAAAAGTATAACGGGACCAAGAGTTTTCTTGAGCTGTCTCTTAGTATGTTTTATACAAGACTCCCGTCGGCCCCCATGATGAGGAGAATAAGGCGGGGTGAAATGCCATTTAAACCCTTCGTAATAAGAAAAGTTGGAAAATTTTTCATTAGCAGAAGGGGAGCTTAACACGTTTTTCCAGTGATCAGAGGCACTTACAAAAATGTATGCATTATCTGAAAAAGATTCAGATTGAACACCCCTTCTAGCAGCAAAACTAGAAAAGGCGGCCAAAAAGTACGATACAGAAGCATTCGTGACCAACTCAAGGTGGATAGCTCCCGTCACCATACATACGAATAACGAGATGTAAAGTTTTCCTAAGGTTTTGCGCTTAGATGAAGGAGGATTGGATTGATGGGCATAGGGACCAGCGTAATCAATCCCAGTAAGAGCGAAGGACTGAAGGTTCTGAACGAAACGCAAATAAATTTCCCATAATCTGCGTGGCGGGGCGTGGTTTAACCTTAAAACATGGTATACACTTTCTAACAACAGAGGAAACCTCATGAACGCCATTAATGACCCAATAGTGTTCAGGAAATAGACAAAGCAAGGTGCGAGTGCCCGCATGAAGGTGCTGATAATGAAACTTCTTAATTATAAGGGAAGTGATAGGATGCTTTGAAGGAAGAATGATGGGATGTTTTTTCTCATCCGCACAACTAGACATAGCTAATCTTCCACCCACTCGTATTATGCCATCCTTATCTAGAAAATAAGTGATTGGTGAAAGCCTGCTAGACTTGGGTAAGTCCTTACCACTTATAAGCGCTTGTTTTTCAGGAGCAAATACTTCCTGCTGTACAAGCAACACAATCTTGCGAGTAGCAAATTCAAACTCTAATCTGGTGAGAAAGGGTTGAGGCTTCAATGGCTGATAATTACCAAATATTCCCACCGAAATATATAAGACACCACACGAATCAATTTATTAAATGAAGAATACCTCTGAAAAAGGCTAGTAGAAGCAGAAATAAGATGCGACGTGACAGGATGAGCACAGGCATCAGGTACTTCTTCTGCGAATTGATTAGCTAATCGAGGCCAGCAAGATGATTCCTGACTGAGCCAGGTTGGACCATTCCAGTACAGGTCTGAAGAAATCAATTTTTTAGGCATGCAACCACGTGATATTATGTCCGTGGGGTTTTCACGGCTAGAAACATGTCTTCATTGTTCAGAATGGGAGACTTCATGAATCTTAGCAACGCAGTTTGCCACAAAGGTATTCCAATGCGAAGAAGGCTTAGAAAGCCAGGCTAGCACAATAGAACAATCGCTCTAAAAGAATATGCGGCAAAATTTTAATTTTAATCTGACATTTAGTTTAGTAGTTAATTCTGCTGCCATCAAAGCACAACATAATTCTAATCTGGGTAAAGGTACAGTTTTAAGTGGAGCAAATTTGGATTTTGCACACACAAAATAAGAAAATCCAGGAAAAGTAGCTGACGAACGTCCTACTATGTATGCACAGCAGCTATAAGCCCGTTCGGAATTATCGGAAAATACATGCAGGTCATACAGGTGGCATAAGGGATTAGAAATTAAAAGGCGGGGTACAGAAACTTTAGAGAGAACCAGCAAACTACTGCGATACTCTAACCACTCTTCTAAAAGAGGGAAGAGTAGTTTTTCATCCCAGTCGGATTTTAATGACCAAAGCTTTTACAGGAAAATTTTTGCAATAATAACTACAAGAGCAATATACTGCAAAGGGTCAAAGATTGTTGCTATTTCTGACAGAACTTGCCTCTTGGTTAGAGGGGGGAGAATCAGACGAGTGTACCTGATGATGATGATGATGATAATTGTTGTTTTAAGGGGCCTAACATCTAGGTTATCGGCCCCTGCCGAGTGTACCTGATAAGAGAAAGTATCAGAAGAGGGAGACCAAAAACACCCAATGCTTTGACAGCCGCTTCCTCAGTTGGAATAGCAACAAATTCATTGACTGGGACCTCTGAAGAAAATTTTGATGTGAATTCAGTAGAATTTAAAGTCCATTTAAGGAGCGGAAAACCACCTCCAAGGAGCAGGGATTTCAAATCTTCACACACAAGGAGTGCTTCAGAAATATTAGAGAAAGAATACAAGAAATCATCCATATAAAATGCCGTTTTCAATGCTTCGGAGGCCAAAGGATGATACAGATGACCATCTTGTTCAGCAAACGTGTGGAGCGACCGAATCGCAAGAAAGGCTGAAGGCTTCAGGCCATATGCCACAGTCTTCAATCTAAATATCTTTATAGGTTTGGAATTCTCGTCTCGCCACAATATACTTTGCAGATCCTTCTGCTCAGAATTTACGAGAATCTGTCGGTACATATGCTTAATATCGGAAATTACAGCAATAGGAAACCGTCGAAAATTAAGCAAGACAGAGTTGACATCTATTTGAATAGCGGGTCCACAATGCAAGGTGTCATTTAAAGAGACTCCATTGGAATCTGGTGATGATCCATTAAAAACTACTCTTATATGCTCTTGTGTTAACGAATTTTTCCATACCGGGTGATGATTTAAATAAACTATCTCCTTAAAAGGATGGCCAATTTCTTCCGATTTAGAAATTACCTCCATGTGATTGGATGATTCGTATTCCTCATTAAAGGAAGCATAGTGAGTTTTTACAGAAGCATCATGTTTGAAACGATTTTCAGTAGCAAATAGCGTCTTGAGTGCTCTTGAATGTGAGCCTGTAATGGCGGGAGGATTTGAAATACGCGGTAGGGTTATTATGAATCTGCCTTCAGCAGAACAGTGGTTTCCTTGTATAACTTTTCACAATTTTCGTTATTAGGGGAAGGACTCAAAATAGCCTGAACCTTTTCAAGATCCCAAAACCTAGTCAGCTCTTGACTTAAATCAGCCCCAACAAAATTACAATTTGATACAGTTTGAATAGGATTACGATATATTTGACCAGCAGCGATCCAACCAAAATCAGTTTTGCGGAAGAAAACGTTAGGAGTAATCTTTACTTTATTGGAATGTAAACATTGTTAAAACACGCTTGAGCTGAAAAGAATCTCTATGGGCGAAACTCTGTTAAAATGTGGGTCGGCAAGTTGAACAAAATTCGGGATATGCCAACTTTGTATAGGAAAAGAAGTGCCGGGAATATTGTTACCGATAGACTTGATAATCAAACAATCTAATTGTAACTGCGTACCAAGAATGTTAGAGTCCTTCAAATACACTTAAGCATAGCTTAAGGATTGAGATTTGGAGCAATTTATTCCTCTGTCGAGGTACAGTAGGATGGTTTGGGAGACCTAACCTTTGCACCAATGATTCACTAATAAAATTATTAGTAGCGACATTGTCTAATAATCCCCTGGTAGATATCCATTTCCCGTAAGCATTTTTCAATAGAACCTGAACGGTAGACAATAAAACCTGAATTTTGCCAAGCGAGGTAGAGCTTTGAGCAAAAGACGGCGCACTAATTTGAGATGTCTCAGAATTAGTCTTTGTAGTGAAACTGCTGGGCCTTGATAACCGTGACCTCTCATGCCTGTGCAGAAGAGAATGGTGCTTAGCCTTACAGTGAAAGCATAAACGTTGTGAACGGCAATTGTTCAATATATGTGTTCCTGAAAAACAATTAAAACAATGTTCTTTATTCGAAATCAACTTTCGTCTCTCATCTACCAATAAAGATTTAAATTGATCACAGTAATATAAATTATGTGATTGCTGACACAGACCACAAGTTTGCATTTTGTTAGGTGACCGAACATCAACAGAAAGAGCATGTGATCTTAAAATTCTCTGATTGGAGCTGGTGACCTAGTCTTTTGAAATGGCTTTTGAATTTGAAATACTAGTATTCTGATTAGCTATAGCCGAAAAGACTTGGCTTCTAGCCTTCAAAAAGTTGATAATTGACTCATAAGTACATTGCAAATGTTGGGAGAGTTCTGTTTCCCAGGCTTTTAATGTACTAGAATCTAATCCTGCAGAAATAAGGTGAACTAGAAATAAATCCCAGTGATTAACAGGTTGGTTAAATTGGGCAGTGCTCAAACGTGGAGTTCTGCAGTTTCAATCAAATTACGAAACGATAAACTGCTATCCGCTTGCACACTAAGTAACTCAAATTGGCTTTGTATATGACGCTGAATGCTCAAATGAATGTTCCCATATCTATCTCTAAGAAGATCCAAAGCAACTTGATAATTATCGCTTGTTAAAGCAAGTGCTTGTATTATGTTAAGTACATGGCCTTGAACTGCCAGACGCAAGTAATGAAAATTTTGAATTACAGGGATAGAAGAATTCTCGTGTACTAACGAATTAAATAATTCACAAAATGGCTCCCATTCGGTATCCCTACCAGAAAACTTGGGAATTTCTAATTTGGGTAGTATGATACTTGAGGAGATGGAACTAGAGAGCAAGTGATAAATATACTTACCAGTAACCTATAAAGGGTTAAGTTACCTCCTCCTCCGTTGAACATGCGCGCTCCAGGCTGAAACTTTCGATTTGAATTAGTGTTGGAATACAATAAACAATAATATTCTTAATGTTTAGTGTGAAATACAAAAAGGGAAACTTATGAAATTCCTAGGGTACAACAAATATGTTTCCCGGGTTTCGGCACCCACAATATGGTGGAGTTTGCCTCAGAAAAACTCCAACTCATAGAGGGAGAACAGCAACAAGCATTAGCTTAGATTCACTCTTTTAGATAGTTTGCTTTGCCGTTCGCAAGATAGATTACTTTGTAGGAAGTGCGTGTGATGTAACATTCTTTTCAAACTTGTTTCTTAGTTAATAAGCGAGAAATACCTTTTTCTTTAACATGTGTTTTTCGCTTTCTGTTCTGTGTGTTCAAATGCATCATTCCCAAATCCTTTACGTGGAACATGGGGACCGAGTGTAGTATATTTTGGCTCGCGTAACCCAGGACGCCCAGAGTCCTGACCTCGTGCTCACACACTTCGCATGTGGTCACCTCTCCATCCCAGCTGGACAAGATATATGTGGAATTTATATAGCTGAAAGACCATGAACATACAAGAAATGTATACTTTAATACCAATATTAGGGCGCAATACACCTTTCTTGAAAAAACTTCTCCTTAAATAACGCGGAAGTCCAGTCTTCTTTTTTAAAAATGTGCATATACTGTATATCCCCTGTTTTTGTGATGCCACATGTACGAGGGTTGGGAAAAAGTCATGGCAACTATTTTTTTTTCTTGAAGATACCAGTCCGGTTGGAAAATGTGACATACAGACGAAAGGACAAGGTTTTAACTACATGTATGGACAATGAATAACACTGTAATATCGTAACACACTCATTTATTCCGGTAGTATACAGGGCAATATGGCCTTCACGGTGCAAAAGTCTGACAACACGGTACACATACAGTTCACATGACCAACCTGGGCTTTAAGACCCTCAAAGTAGTCCCCTGCTACTGTCACCACACGCTGCCAACGATGTGGGAGGCGCTGAATACCATCTGCCTCAGCATTTGCCGCACCACGTGTGAATTGGGTCACCTGTAGGTGCACAGCATTAGCAATGTCCTACCGTGTTGCAAACTGCTTACCACGTAGTGGTTCCTTAACATTCCGAATGAGATGAAAGTCACAGGGCGAAATGTCGGGAGACCAAGGTGGATGCTCCAAGTCTTCCCATCCAAACGTCGTAGTAGCTGCCCTACACACTCTGTTTTATGAGGTCGTGCATTGCCGTGCAGGATTATTGCACTTTCCACAAGATCCAGACGTTTCTCCCGAACGCCACGTCATACCTGTCGCACCAGGATGTCCTTGTAGTAATGTGAGGTCACTGTTCTGCCATGTGTTACAAAATGGCAAACAATCACACCCCTGACGTCATACGCGACGATCACCATCAATTTGACTCGGGAAGGATTCTGACGGAACTTCTGCCTCTTTGGCGATCCAGAATGTCGCCACTCCGCGGACTGACGTTTCAGTTCTGGATCGTATGCCCTGGCTAAAAATTCATCGATGGCGATTATTCGTGACAAGAATTGATCGCCGTCCCGTTGCCAGCGTGAAAGGTGGTCGGAGCATATTGCATAGCGCACTCACATTTGAACTTCCGTCAGTGCATGTGGGACTCACCGCGATGCGATTTTGCGCAGTTGCAGCTCATTACGCAATATACTGTGGACAGTGCGTTTCTCGATGCCACTTCCCCTCTCTAGCTCCAGTAACGTCCATCGTCTGTCTTCATCCAGGAGCTGCTCGATGACGGCATGTGCCACGTCGGTCCGCACACTGGCAGGTCGTCCGAACGTTGCTCATAACTGGTTGACACATGTCCTTGCTGAAACGTTCCTACCCACCGTGCTACCGTACGGTATGCTAGGGCATTATTCCCAAGGGCATTCACTAATTCACTGAGACATTCCATCACATTTCTCCCTTGGAGAACGGCTATTTTGATGTAAGCGCGCTGCTCAACACGGGTTACTTCCATCTCGCACCATCTGACTGATTTCACAGCTCTCGCTGCGCTACTACCAGGTATCACAGAGCCATCTGTTGATCTGCATACACACTATGCCTCCAGACCTTCCACACGACACACATACGTTTGTGAACCATTCACATATCTACTAGAAAACAAGTAGTTCCGTGAAGAACTATACAGCCTATTTCCATATATACTACTCATGTTAATTGCCTCTATCAACATACAAAATTTCAGTTTGAAGGTTGTGATAGATTCGTAGATACTGAGAACTGTCTAAATATTTCACATGGTCGCCAGGTTGGATTTTTATTTATGTACTATTACATTAAGATTATTGTGTACGTGTGGTATTCAAACTTCAATCGCATGATTAGAATACAAGAAGTAAAAACGTGATTTTAAAATTTCGCAGAGCTGCCATCTTGTGGTTATGCAAACAATTGAAATAAATTAGATGCCAGTGGATTAACATTTGTATAAGCATTTAACGTGCAATGTTTCACTCCACTCGGATAGTTAAATCGCGAGAAACGTCCATTTTAATATTTATACTTCGCGTCACCACCATGTTGGATTTGTGCTCACCAGGTTACTGAATGTCCTATAAAGGTGAACATATGTTCATAGCCTCTATGAACATAAAAATTTCAGTTTGATTGCTGTAAAAGATTCGTAGATATTGAGAACCGTCTAAATATTTCAGATGCTCGCCATTTTGGATTGTTATTTGTATAGGCCATAGAGTAATGTACCATTTAAGGAAAATTATTGAGTAGGTTCATTATTCAAACTTTCACTTCGATCGCATGATTACGACACAAGAAATAAAAACTTAATTTTAAAATTTCGCACTGCCGCCATCTTGAGGTTATGTAAGCAATTGAACTAAATTTGATGCCAGTGCATTGCAATATGTATAATCATTTACTGTACCACATTTCACTGCGCTCAGAGAGTTAATTCCCGAGAAAAGTCTATGAAAATGTTTCAAATTCTCTTGGCCGCCATGTTCGTTTTGTACTTTACAGGTCTACGAATGTTACATAGATAAACTTGTATCAGTACCCTTTAACACCGTACAAAATTTCAGGGTGATATCTGTAATAGTTTCGGAGACACAGAATATCAGTGAAATATTTTGCACAGCCGCCATTTTGAGGTTATGCATACAATTGAACTAAATTAGACACCAGTGCAATACAATATGTATAAACATTTGCTGTACCAAGTTTCATTACGTTTGGATGGTTAAATCGCGACAAAAGTCTATTTAAATGTCTCAACTTCGCTTGGCCGCCAAGTTGGCTTTGTAGTTACCAGGATTTTATGTCTCATAGATGAACTTCTAGTAGTGCCCTTTATCACCGTACACAATTTCATGGCGATATTGGTAATAGTATCAGGGATACTGAATGCTGGTGAAATATTTCGCACAGCCGCCATGTTGGATTGGTGAGAGACAATTAAATTTGAAGGACACGGTCGGGGTCGGCCAGAATGGTGCTATGATCTTACTGAGTTTCATTGTAATGGCTCCAGCCATTTAGAAGTTATTAGGTGGACACACACACACACACAGACACGCACACACAAACACGGACAAAAGCTGATCTCATAAGCCTATTTTTTCATATAATGAAAATAGGCTTCATATATATTTGTAATTAAGAAAAACAATTATTTTCGTAAGTTCATTATACTTGTCTTGACGACATTATAATAGAAATTTCTGCACGACTATCATTTAACGAAATGTTTTCACCAATATTCATCAATTAAGGATAATTCAAAAGTCCACAAGGCATTCATATTATCTTTTCATGGAGATGATATAAACTAATGATAAACAACTTCTAAGCATTTATTTATATGTCTTGCAACAATTGTGGATTTCCTCACAAGTAAGCTGTTTTTGATGCCAATGATGGGTAAAAATCACGTAAAAATACATAAATAGTAAAAGTATTAATAGGCGTCTTACTACAAGTTTAACATGAGTAACAGACTTTCCGGAATACCACCTTCTAGAAATAAATTCGCAGAGACCCTTTGCGCTTGAGGATCTTGAGTAACGTACTCACTAACACAGCATCGACACTCACAATATCTTGGAAACTAAAAATATCATGTTGAAGTGCCTTCCAGCGACTAAGGATATTCAGGTTATCATTAGAAACTTCTCTGTCAACGAATGCTGGCCTCAATGAGGAAACATGTATTTATGATCAATACATGAATTGGCTTCCTTCATTGCCACGAAAATAACAGTACATTAATTTAGTTACATATTTCCACAACAAAAACAAATAGTAAATTTGCTTATCCCTGAATTTAATGTGACTGATGGCTACTATGGAATATGAATCTTAAAACTTACTCATACACTCGTATTTGTGTCTCTTAGGTATAATTCTTGGAAGGCAGATTCTAAATAAATAGGACTTCCGGCCACTATAAATTTGAATGTGTAAACCAAGAATTTTCTGCGTACATTTGACCGTGATTACAGTACACCATATATATTAATTTTGCCAATGTGAATGATCAGATGATTTTTCAATGCTCCTACTACTGTATATGAATACTGCTTTTGACAATTTTGAGTTACATATGACTACAAATATCTCTTTTAAGTGAAAACTGCTGTGCACATATTTTTAAATATGCCTTCTGGTAACTATGAAGTAACATGCGTGTCTCAAAAAATACGTTTACAGTAAATGTAGCGGCGCAAATATCTCATGAGTTAGTACCACACCAATATGAATTAGTATGTGTGTAAGGAAAGATAATTGTTCAGTAATATTTACAGCGGATGAAGAATATAAGGGCGGTTAATACCTACAATTGATCATCCTGTGTGCCGTTAATTTTTAAATCGTAAAAAATTATTCTCCTCGTGTGCTTATCCAAAAATTTTATTCAAAAATAGCTTCTACCTACACTACACGAATCTGATCTCAGGGGTTGAAACCACTATGAATTTCTAGATGTATTTTCAAATAATCTTGCGTAGAAAAATTTGCTGCACATGTACCACATGATGTGGCTCTATGGCTATTATGGATCAACATGTGTTCCTTCAATGTGCTTTTCAGAGTAAACTTTTCTCCGCATCTACCACAGGTATATGGCTTATGACAACTATGGTTAAACATGTCTACTATCAACTTTTTACCGCATTTACTACATGAATTTGGCCTTAGACCATTATGGATAAACATGCGTCTCCTCAATATGCCTTTCAGTTCAAACTTTGCTCCGCATGTACTACAGGAATGTGGCTCTAGACCACCATGTATTGACATGTGTTGCTTCAAATGAATCTTTTTAGTAAAGTGTGCTCCGCATGTAGGACATGAGTGCGGCTCTGCAGCACTATGGATTGACATGTGTATTTTTAAATGTCGTTTATCAACGAAGCGTCCACCGCATAAAGGACATGAATGCGACTTAGCAGCACTAAGGTTTAACATGTGTTTATTCAAACTGCTTTTCTTAGTGAAGTTTCCTCCGCACATAGGACATGTATGCTGCATTGCACCACTATGAATTAACATGTGGGTATTCAAACTGACTTTCACAGTGAAGATTTCTCCGCATGTAGGACATGATAACGGCCTTGCAACAGTATGGATTAACATGTGTCTTTTCAAATAGGCTTCATGAGTGAAGTTTGCTCCGCACGTAGGACATGAATGAGGCGTTGTACCACTATGGACCAACATGTGTGTTTTCAGTCATTTCCAGTGAAGTTGGCTCCACATGTACCACATGGATGTGGATTTATACAACTATGGATCATGTGTTCCTTCAGGTCGCTTTCACTCATTAATTGAAGTCCGCAAGTTTTGCATAATTTTGGCAACATTCCTCTATGAGTTGACATTTGTGTCTCCGTGTTACCGTATGGATTAACGGTGGCTCCGAATTTATCACTTGTTAGGATGTTCACCGATCTGTGGAGAATTTATAATGCAGGTACTAAGTTAATAGTCACTCTCATAATATCAAATATAACACTGAACTTACTATTCTGTATAATTTAGTCAGTTATAGAGGTTTTACAGGAGTGGAACTACGAGGGCAACTACCTCTGTTAGCTTAGATTGAAATACAAAAAATTTGAATAAAATTAAGAATTAAGAGCCGCTTAAGTATGAAAATATTAAAAATAATAAAAGAAAAAGCAATAAAACTAATAATGATAATTATAAACCAAAATTACGAATAAGCAGAATTTCAAGCAAGAAGAAGTCCTTGAGTAAGTATACAATGATTTTTTTTTCTTGCTGGTCCTAACCCACTCTCACTTATAAAGCGGATGACGAAATTATCAACCACCACGTCATCGGCTAATATAAGTTTGAGTAACATCTGAAAACTAAGGTTTCTTCGTCTGTCAGCAGGATCCACAAACTTGGTCAAAATGTGGGCCACGGTAAATACGTTTCCACAAGTACCAAGTTAGTGGTTTTCCCTCCTCATTTGATGCAAGTGGATGGATCTTGCATGACTTAGCCTACAGAAAATGAAGGACTCCTCCTAGACTGAAAGAGCTCATCCACACGCGAGTAGTACCCTTGATCGCTCACAGTTTATTAGGCATTGGGTCAGCTAGCCACTGATTATCCCAGATAGCCAGTACTTGTCGGCGTAACTAAGACAGAATATCTCTAGCGGATACCTCCACTGGTCGAGGTGGTAGTGCTTCGGCCGCTTTTGCAGCTTGATCCGCTAACTCAGTTTCTGCAATTCTCAAGTGGCTTGGAAGCCACAGTAAGGTGATTCGAATTGCAGCGCGACAGAATCCGCCTAGTAGGTCGTTGTTTACCTTCCCTAGGGTGTGTATCGGGAAATATGTAGCAATTACTGCATCGAATTCAAATAATTGTTACACACTAGAAAGTGGATTCGTGCATCCTGTAGTGCAAACTGCAGAGCTTCATAGATGGTAACGAGCTCCGCAGTAAACACACTACAGGCCTCAAGCAACGAGATTTTAGGATTTGCACCATCATCGACGTAAGCAAAACCCACTTTCTCGTCCTACTGCGAACCATCCGTGTAAAGAATGGCAGCGTCCGGAAATTGGTGAACTATGCTTTAGAACTACCTCCGATAAACGGAGCCGTCCGTGTCCACGTTAGGACCTCGGTGTATAAATAACCGAATTTCTGGACGCGGGACTTGCCGCAGAGGCACCTGTTAGGTGTCCGGATCATACAGCAACCTACAGCCACTCCTAATTCATTACACGAGCTAGCGAGTCTAATACCAGCAAACAGGGGGCGCGAGGCTGGTTGGCGTACCTCTGGTTGTATTGGCTACTGAAGATACCTCGGTAGCTCGGATGTTGCAGCATTTGACCCACATCTGACATCATATGCTAATAGCATAATTTGGCGCCTATAATTGAGAGGTGGAACACCCGATTCAGTGAGTAGGTTGGGAATCAGGCTGGTACGGAAAGCACCGGTAGAAAGCCTAACGCCACCAGGGTGGATACTGTACAGCATTTTGAAGGTTACCGGGCTTGCTGAACCGTATGCCACAGATCCATAGCCTATCCGGGACACAACGAGGGCTTGGTAAAACCGTAGCAGCACCACAAGGTCAGCTCCCCACGTAGTGCCAATAAGAAACTTGATCATGATCATGGTCAGTTTCCTGAGGAACATAGTTCTTAGATGCCATATATGGTAATGACGCTTTGATCCGCTGTCAACATGGAGCCCCAGGAAGCGATGTCAACCACCGGCAATGCAGCATCCCTGAGATATGGTTTAGGGTGCAAATGTAGCCTCCGGAGCTGACAAAAATGGACGCTTAAAAACGAAAACCTCGGTCGTGAGCCCACATGTCGGGCCGGACTATAGTTAGCTGAAATTGCAGTTCCGAGATTACCATACTTCCAGAGCTGTCATGTAAAGCCAAATCGTCAGCATACACCGATGGACCTACCGTGGGCACGGCGATGGCAACAGTGCCGTTTATGGCAATGAAGGAAGGCAAGTTTTGGATTTTTCCAGCTTTGGGAATAGGTATCAAGGCCCCCTCTCGCCATTGAGATGGAAACTCCCCTCCAATCCATATATGATTGAAGCGGATCAACAGTTGCTTTATACTTGCATCGCACAGATGTTCCAACATTTCATTATGCATGTTATCTCCCTGCACAGAGCACTTTGTAGCACTGCCTAGCAGCAGTGGCAAACGACAAGGGGTGAGCCTCTGCCTCCCGCTTCAGAGTCACAAATGTAGGATCAGAACTCCCAGAGCAGGATACAACAGAAAAGAGAGATCCAATACTGAGGGCAATGGCTAGAGGGTCCGTGAAGGTGACCCTGTTGATGGAGACTCCAAGTAACGTCAAAGATGTAGGGAGTCCGGAGATCCGAAGAAGCTTATTCCACGATTGTATGTCATGGACGACACATATATTTCCCACTTCGTTTTCAAACTCTACCGAATTAGATATCGGGCTCTAGCGCACATCGTTTTGAAGGTGTTAAGGTTAGCCATGTTTAGCTTCGAATAGCATTCGAAAGCATGTTGTCGATCTTTAATGGCTGATCTAATCTCGGCTGTCCACCAAGGGACAAGCTTCCGGTGGGAGTTGCCGCAGCCAAAATGCAATTCGTTAGCAGAATGGCATGATCATTGACACTTTGAAAGTTACCACTGGTCAACATCGCACGTGCAGTAAATTTTGGCCAATCAGCCCATCGACTTGGTAACTCTGGCTCTCTGGTTCGGACGAGTAACGATTATCGGGAAATGGTCACTATTACAGAGGTTGTCGTGCACACCCCACTCTAGCTGGGGAAGAAGCGCACGACTGTATAAGGTGAAGTCGACCCTACAAAAATAGGCCATGTGCAATACAGAAGTGCGTAGGTTTCCCATTTTTTTACAAACACAGGTCCACCCAGTCAGTCTCTCGAAATCTCTCCCTCTACTGCTAGTAGTAGCACATCTCCGGATGGTGTTATGGACATTTAAGTATCCCATAAGAAGAAAAGGAGGGGGATGCTGATAGACTAAAACCACCAGCTGGTTGTAATGCAATTGAGAATCCGGTGGGATGTACACGTTGCATACCGCTGACATTACTGGAAACAAAGTATGAACTCCAACTGCTTCTAGCTAATTACACAGCAGCACTTCTTCTCTAAAGACGCTAGAGTGGACGAGAGTGCAGACGATAACAGCAGCTACAGTTCTCTCCACCCGGTCTTCAGAGATTAGTTTGAAATGATGCATCGTTGTCTCATGTCCAGGATGAAACTTGGATTCCTGAAGACAGACAATGGTCGGCGAAAACGAAGATAATAGTTGATGTAACTCAGCGATTTGTCGAGAATAGCTACTACAATTCCATTGTAATAGTGCTATAGTGTGGGCTTAAGTGAAAGTGATACGTCTACTTACGCTATACCATTTGCCTCCCATCCCCATCTCTAGTTGGAGATGGCCGGGTAGAAGAGCAGACATCGATCTCTACATCCGAAGACGAAGATGAAAGGGGGAACGCTGTTTTATGTGGTGCGCGGTTCTCGACGGTCTTATCCTGCCTCGCCCTTGAGGAAGAGCGAGTGAGGTGCCACGGGACATTCTCCCTGTCCGAAGACTGGGTGTCCATCCCCGACACGTCGCGAATATTTCTTCTTACGTGACCGGCGCGTAGATCTATTCAGAGAAGTAGGTGGTCCTATCCTCACATAGCAGTCCCTTGCTAAACATGGCCGTCCCTGCTGACACCACTCCACTGATGGTAGTGGGAGCAGAATGGCCTGTGGATGAGTTTGCAGTCTAGTCCGCAGGAGAGGTAGAGAGACGGCGCTGAACCGTTTCTCTTCTCCGATGGTACATTTTTCTTTCTATAGGGGAGTTCTTCCACATAAACGGGCTTGGCATCTGCCGGCTTCACTGCCTTGATGGACGAGGGAGCGGGAGGGCCAGCAGATGCAGGTGCACTCCAATCAGCTGGAGGTCGAGAGAGTCGGTGGCGCAACGTCTTCCTCATCTCCACTGCCTTTATCATATCAGGTGGGCTGGATGAAGGTCATTTTCCCCCAATAGCTGGGGAAGACGTCTTCGCCGACCATTACGACGAAGAAGGGGACTTTTTCTCCGATTGCGGTGGTGTAGTTGGTATAACCAGCACCTTCTTTTCCAGGGACGAAAAGGGTTGTGAGACCTTCTTCGAGCTGATAATCTTCGTTGGTACAGCGAGGGGTGATTCTAGAACAGCTGGGCATGCGGACGTCAAGTGTAACACACTCGGAACAGGAGCCGGAGGAGTGAGAGAGAGCGTCGCTCTAGTTGCAAACGATACCCGAAATTCTGGGACATTCATATCACGGTATCTCTTGATGCAAATGCCTATCAAGATTCCTTATTTCTTACTGAACTCAGGGCACGGATTCGATCGTGGAGAGTGGCTTCCTTGGAAGCTAGGACAAATTGGCAGAGCACCTGACAGAAACATGCCCGATTTTCTGGCATTGATAACAGTGCATAGGTGGAGGGATGTACGGTCAAACATCGCAGTGGTACGATGTGACCTTCACCTGCATAGGTACAACATCACCCTCAAAATGGAGAATAGAAGCGCCAGAATCGACGCTGTCCTCTCCAATCCTTCGGGTAGTGCGCCTCATTTTGGTGACGTCTCTCTTATCCAGATCCCGCAACAATTCAGCATCACTATTATGAGATCACGATGGAAAAAAAATCCACGGATCTCATTCATCATTTCGTGTTTTGAAACCTTAATAAGAATTTCACCCTCTCGCGTGCATTCCAGCACCGTTTCGGTTTGCCTCCTGCCAATGTTGTGCAGCAAGAGCTGCCCGTTCCAGAGCTAAAAATCCCGTTAAGATCTCCGTATTTCATTCTTTCTTTTGTAACTATCCTACGATACAGCATCACAGCAACATACGCGGATACCAACGCGACATATATATTTGAGTCGTAGGTTGCGAAGAATAAAAGTGACATAAATATCTTCAGACATATATGACAGAGAAGTTTCAATGAAATTCACAACAATCTTAAAAGCCGAGGTAGAAGTATTGCAGCCTCTACGGAATGAAAGTGATTCTTGAATCAAAACCGTTCATGTTTAAATGTGCAATTGTATTGACTAGGAGGTTTAAATGTGTAATAATATTGACTAGGAGGTTTAAATGGGTAATAGTATTGACTAGGAGGTTTAACTCTGTAAAGGTATTGACTAGGAGGTTTAAATGTCTGACAGTATTGACTAGTAGGTTTAAATGAGTAATAGTATTGACTAGGAGGTTTAAATGGGTAATAGTATTGACTAGGAGGTTTAAATGAGTAATAGTATTGACTAGGAGGTTTAAATGAGTAATAGTATTGACTAGGAGGTTTAAATGTGTAACAGTATTGACTACGAGGTTTAAATGAGTAATAGTATTGACTAGGAGGTTTAAATGTGTAACAGTATTGACTAGGAGGTTTAAATGAGTAATAGTATTGACTAGGAGGTTTAAATGGGTAACAGTATTGACTAGGAGGTTTAAATGAGTAACAGTATTGACTAGGAGGTTTAAATGTGTAACAGTATTGACTAGGAGGTTTAAATGTGTATTAATATTGACTAGGAGGTTGAAATGTGTAACAGTATTGACTAGCAGTTTAAAAGAGTAAAAGTATTGACTAAGAGGTTTAATTGTGTAACAGTATTCACTAGGAGGTTTAAATGTGTAACAGTATTGACTAGGAGGTTTAAATGGGTAACAGTATTGACTAGCAGTTTAAAAGAGTAAAAGTATTGACTAATAGGTTTAATTGTGTAACAGTATTCACTAGGAGGTTTAAATGTGTAACAGTATTGACTAAGAGGTTTAATTGTGTAATAGTATTGACTAGGAGGTTTAAATAAATATTTTGATATATTTCAGTTAATACTGGACCCCAATCTGGTCAACTGTGGTGCCTCCCCGAAGATTGTGACCTACAGTAGAGTTATGAAGCAATCGGGCGTTCCCTGGACAACGGCGATAACACCGGCTAATCCTTTCACACCGGAAACATCATCTAGTCTTCCTAATGATTTTTCCTCAGATGACTGATCAGTCCAATCCGTGAGCTACACACTCTACTGCAGTGATGACACGCATATATTGAGCAGCCAGCTGGCAAATGACCATTCCGACGGAATATCTCACGCTGTTTTCTCCTCGCGCGTAGCTCTGCAGCAGTGCTAAGCCTCTGCTCTTTCAAAACAGCAATCCCTTAATGAATGGTGCTTCTCCATGTTGGATGATCCAGCGCTTGCTTTTCCCAGTTACCATCATTAATGTTACACTTCTTCAGGGTGGACTTGAGGCAATGTGACCATCATAGTGCCGAGCACCCTCAAGAAGTTCAGAGAATAGTACTAGTGCAAAACTTATGATGTATTCTCCATAAACATTCAAGAGCACCGGTGACAGTATACAACACTGACGGGCACCTCTCAGCCAGTTTTCCATTTATTCTAACCGTTGCTGAGTTAGCTTCATAAAGATTTCGTATTAGCAAAACCACGTGTGAGGACGTCCCATTTCGATCAGTATTTGCCTCATCTTATACCATTTAACACAGCCAAAGGCTTTGTTATAATCTAAAAAGGTGACAATGGCAGAAAGCTGAAATTGTATGATTTCTTCCATCAGGTGACGGATGATAAATATCTGTTCCCTGGTATCTTTAACTCGGACAAATCTAGTTAGTTCAGGGGAATCTAAAGTGCAACAACAGCTTCGAGCCTCTCTTTCAATATGTACAGCATATGAAATGAGGATGAAGGTTGAGTAATAATTATCAACATTTATTGTGGAGCCCTTGTCGTGCAAAGGAACAAAAATCGTTGCAGTCTAATTAGCTGGCCGTATTCCGATTCTCCAGATTATGTTGCATACACCCGTGATGGTCAGCAGACCAAAGTCACCGGTCTCTCTAAGAAGTTCAGCTGTCATGCCGTATGGTCCAGGTGCCTTATACAATCTTCACGATGTAATTGCCCTTGCGGACTCTAAAATACAGGTAGGATGTCCGGTTCGATTTCGAATTCGTAACACAGGAATGTCCTTTTATGTACTGTTTTGTTTTGTAGAACTCTTCACAGTATTCTTTCTAGCTAGTTAATATTTTGAAGTTAAGAACTTCACTACCGTCAACTAACCTCACGGTAAATATCACGCGGTACATTACGATGGCTATGGGCGTAGATTCTGCACAAATTTTAGTTAGGTATTTCTGCTTATCTTGGCCTTTCAGCTGAATTTCACGGCATATGCCAAAATTATATGAGCCAAATCTCTTAATCTGTTACCGCTGTTATATTGGCTATCATGAATGAACACTGATACAAGATTTCTGGTAGTCAATGCTGTGGAAGAAGAGTTAGTCTTAATTGTTGGTATAATGTTCCTGAATTATCGCCACAAGAAGACTGCATCAGTAGTAAGATCTTTTCTAACACACAGATTTTAAATACCTTCGTGTAGTGTTTAAACAAACAGCATTCAAAATTGCACTCACTAGATCACCGCCGTTATACACAAGTTTATTTTACAAGAATTTAAGTAACCAAATTCAAATAATTTGCGAGAAAATGCATTAATAATTGACGACAGCAACTTTACTTGTTCTAAAATCAGGACTCTGCTGAATATTTGATCCCACTTCATGAATGTTAGTTCAGCGCACAACGTGGGGAACGGATACGGGCAAAACATATATTATTGCAACAGTCCGGTGAAATAATTCATATTTTCCAAATAACTTTTGAAAGTGAAATGGCTAATCGCAATGCTGCAATCATTAAACAACAGCAATTCAGAAGGACAGAAATAATACTAAGACACCTCAAAAAGTAACGCAAGGTACTGTTTTTATTTGAAGAAGGCTTAATAAGTACTGAATAATAATCTGCACAATGGAACTAAATATTTGGGGTATTTTCAACTCAAGATCCCAATCTCTCGACACCTCTCTACTGTCGTGACATCCTTTTCAGTACACCTAGTTCAATGGACTCCTTTTCGTAGGAGAGCACACGATCTATGGCAATTCCTCACTCTAACGGTGGCTTTGGTCTCCCACGAATCTCTTTATTGCTCTTCAGCAACGAAAGTACAGTGGTTAGGAAATTCCGATGCAAGGGGCTGCTGTGTGAATTCCTCAGTTTACCCCATTCGCTCTATTATCTTGGGATTCTAACCCCTGGTTTCTCGGTTGTAGGGAGGTTTCTCTCTGTGCAAGGAATGACAGAGCAACTGACAATGACCCTGAGTTTGTAGCCTGCTATGTCGGAATTGGAAAGAGATGGCAATTCTCGATTCACTCGCCCCGAGTTCTAGGTCGGATTTTTTGCACTTCTGGCCATGTTTTGGCTGTACAAGTAGCGAAAGCTCTGTCTCGACTGCTGTGATTGTCGCCTACTTCCTGAACTTTATAAAACTAACTTGAAAGGTAGAGTCTCTGCGTGGTTTGACCAAACAGCTGAGTCAATTTCAAAACTCATCGCAAAACTCCGTCCGCAGAAGAGCGAGGGATATTTATATATTTATTTAGCGTATGGCGTTTAGTGCCGGGAGTGTCCGAGGACATGTTTGGCTCGCCAGAGTTTGTAGCTGCTTCTATGTGGACACTCATGAGGTGAGCTACAAGTACCGTTGTCTGTGGATGAGATGAAATGAATGAAGATGAATGAGAAAGTTCAATTTCAAGTTGTTCCAACTCTGGCTACCAGCTGTCACTGACACCAAGCGGCGAACGTTGGAAGTTGATAGAGTGGTTCTAACGAAATATAACCTATACATTTTAATACACTCTATCAATTGTATGATAGATTCCTTTTCATGCCATAAATTAATGAAATGGGCCCACCGGCTTTACTTCCACGACGAAGGAATAATTGCTAAAGGATATTAACGCTCTTAAAATTCCGACGAATTCAACCGGGGTTTAAACCCACGATCTTGGGCATAACAGTTCAGCTTGCTACTGACTACGCCACCGAAGCGAGGGAGAGAGGCACAGCGACGTAGTTCGTTAGAATCAGCAGAGTTTGGACTCAACATGACAAAAGTTTCGCTGTTCAATTTACCTAAGAAATCAGGGCTGTTTAACTGATAAAAACCATACTTTAAATGGTGGTGTCTTTCTGAGTCACCCTGTATGCGATTCTCTCAAATTTTCTGTCTCGTTTCTTGATAAATATCGTTTACATTTTGGGTTAAAAGGGACATGGGGATCTGCAGTTCCTATAGAAAAATGTGCTTAGCTTCCGATTTTTCCAATTTCATTTTAAATGCGTAGAGACTGGGTTGTTGTTAAAAACCTACGGTGTCACTTGCAACTAAAGGGGTAGCCAAAACGTCTCCCCCCGAGAATGTGTTTATCCTCAGTAATACAAGTGCCTTAAAGGCAGGTAGAGGAAAATCACAAGACGGGTAAAATATTTTCGACTTATATTATATTGAAACAGGACTTCGACAAAGAAGTGTGTTATCCCCTATACTGTATATAACTGTCATGGATGAAATCCACAAGAGTGTGAAACGAAGAATGGGAAGCAAGGAGACTAAGGCCTTACTCATTGCAGACGACATAGTAATATGGGAGGAAAATGAAATAGAAATGCAAGAATAAGTCACTGTATGGAATCAAGAGATAGAGAAATTTGGAATGAAAATAAGTGTGGAGAAGAGTAAGATTGTAGTGATGACAAGAAACAACATAGAAGGAAGACAGAATATTGAAGTCAATGGAAATCCATTGGAAATGGTAAAAAGCTTTAAGTATTTGGGGAGCATACTCACAGAAGATGGTACAATAAATCAAGAAATTGTAAAGAGAATCCAACAAGCTAATGGGTTTCACCCGTGTGTGAGAACCTGAAAGTCCTAGAGAAATGCAAGAACGTTCTTTCTCGATGTATTACACACCAATTCTGACATATGCAACAGGTACTTGGACCACAACAAAACGCGATGAAAGCCGAATCCAAGCAGCCGAGATGAAGTTCCTTAGAGGAATAATGGGGAAGACACGGAGGGATCAAGTCAGAAATGTGGACATTAGGGAGAGAACTGGGTTCCCAAAACTGCAAGACAAGATAGAAACCAGTAAGCTGAAGAGGTACGGGCATATGATGAGAATGAAGAATATAGAGTACCAAAAATAATATTTCTGGAGAAAATACCTGAAAGAAGACCACGAAGAAGGCCCAGAAAGAGGTGGATAGATACGGTGAAGGAAAGCATAAAGAAAAGAGGAGTAAAAGAAAAAGAAGTATTGAAAGAAGGAAACGAATGGTGGAGGTCCTTGATTCGCAACCCGACCCAGGGGACTGGAAACGGGAAATGAAGAAGAAGAAGATAGAGATCCCAAAATATATTTTCACCGTCAAGAAGGCATGCAATTTGTGAAGTAGTAAAGAGCGTACGTGCGACACTTAAATAGCTGCATGTCAATGAAGATAACAGAAACTTCGTTGAGCTGGCAGTTTGATTGGCCAACCTCTCGGCTGACTTCTTGCAGAACACTCTCTGTTAGGTTCACTTCATAATAAATCACATAGACTCCTCTAGAATGCATATTTTATTATTTGTTGTGGAAAGATTCACAATTCACACGACACACATCATATTGTTTTTTGACACTGCTCCACTGATATCAAAGACTATGTCAAAGATACTTCACTACACTCTTGTGCTTGCTGCCAACAGAACATTCTCCCACCTTGAGTTGTGGAAACAACTCAACAAAACAATAAAATAACATAACACATATATTTTCACAAAATAAATGAACACAGAAATAAATAAGTCACTCAAAATATCTCTTTGGTTTAACCACCACTCTCCCACTACTGGTTTTGATGAGATCAGAAGTATTAGTAGATGGTTTAACCGTCTTTGGATTTTTCTCCTTCTTCTCATTTTCATTCCGCTCAACTTGCAGTCTTAAAGCATGATCTTCTCCAGATGTCACTTCAAGTGGATACACCCTCTGTACTGGCCTCAGTAGCTCTCCTTTTGTAGTCACCAAGCGAACAACTCTCACGACACCACCTTCGCCAGGGATGACCTCCGTCACTCTTGTCAGCGGCCAGTCTAGTCTCTTCGTGTTGTCACTGGCTACCAGTACTACTTCACCTACGCAGGGTTTGTGATGACTTTTCCTAATGTGGTTCTTCTGTATTAGCTGTCCAAGATATTCATTCCTGAATCTTACCCTTAATGTTTCCTTTACTTTCTGTCTGTACCTGAATCTTTTGTCAAGTTTTATGTCCTCTATCATGTCGATATCGGGCATTCCAATCTCCTTGACTTCCTGTAGGAACATTGCAGGGGTGATAGCCATCAAGTCTTCGCCATCATTGGACAGGTAAGTAAGTGGTCGTGAATTCATGACAGCTTCAATGTCACACAGAACAGTCATCATTTCTTGGTACGACAGACATGACTTTCCCAGAACTTTCCTGAGCATTTGTTTGAGGACACCAATCAGCCTCTCCCACCATCCTCCCCACCATGCTGCAGTGGGAGGATTGAATTTCCATTTTATTTGGTGTACAGAACTATATTCAGCAATTTTATCCCACTGAATTGTCTCCAACATGTTGCAGGTGCCTTGAAAGTTTGTCCCATTGTCACTATAGACAATCATTGGCCTTCCACGTCTGGACACGAAGCGCCGAAAAGCTTCGAGGAATGTTGCAATAGCCAAAGATGTTACTAGCTCCAGGTGTACTGCACGAAAAACCGCACACGTGAACAGACAGACCCAGGCTTTCTCTCCACCTTTCAAAATCAGAGGCCCGGCAAAGTCGACCTCTGTTATTTCAAAAATTGAGGCTTCTCTTACTCTGTCTATGGGGAGATGAGTTTGTTCTGCTTCAAGATGTTTTCCATGGTACCTCCTGCAGACAACACATGTTTTAATTGCACCCTTCACCGTTCTCCTTCCTCCAAGGATCCACTATTTCTGTCTGAGCCCACTGAGCAGAATCTGGGTTCCAGCATGACATAAGTCTTTGTGCTTCTCCCTAATGAGAGCGTGAACTGTTGTATGCTTCGCAGGAAGGATAGCAGGACAACGGAAAGCATAGTCATCTTTGCGCGATATAATTTTTGTTTTCAGTCTCATCACTCCCTCATCATCCATGAAAACACACAGTGAGTTGAATCTTTCATCCTTTTCACCAACAAAACACTCCTTTTGTATCAACTTCATCACGACTTTTTCTGCTTCTGTGGTTTCTTCAATGGATAGTTCGGTAGTTCTTCTATTATTTTCCTGTCGACAATTATACAGAAACCTCAAGATCCATCCTATCA
This sequence comes from Meconema thalassinum, assembly GCA_946902985.2. Classification (NCBI taxonomy): domain Eukaryota; kingdom Metazoa; phylum Arthropoda; class Insecta; order Orthoptera; family Tettigoniidae; genus Meconema; species Meconema thalassinum. The sequence continues at coordinate 1,878,428 of CAMPQE020000024.1, forward strand.
TACGAACTGTTCTACGGAAACTTGAGAAATAGTCAAGGTGCCATTCTTGGGTATTGGACTTGTCTTCTAGCACCGTCATAGTGTTGACTTTCTTTTGTCTTTCTTGGAAGACTTCATCATCGTTTGTTGAAATTTCGGGGCTAGGCCATTGTGTAGTGGATTGTTTTAGCCATTTTGGCCCTTCCCACCATCTCTGTTGAAGTAACTGTTTTGTGCTACATCCCCTTGATGCCAGGTCAGCTGGATTCATGGTTCCTGGAACATGCCGCCACTGTTCTATTCTGGACAGTCTTCGAATTTCTTGCACTCTGTTCCACACGAAGGTCCCCCAAGGTTCGTCTAACTTGATCCAGGACAACACAGTCGACGAGTCACTCCAATAATAAGTAACGATTTCTTTTGCAGTTAATGGTGGCAGTACTGACGTCACTAGTCGAACCCCTATTGTAGCTGCTAATAATTCCAGGCGTGGTATGGTGATACTCTTATTGGGTGCCAATCTTGTCTTGGCTTGTACAAATCGTAGCTCTATATTGTCAACCCTCTGTATTCGCAAGAATATAACTGCAGCATACGCAGTTTGACTGGCGTCGCAGAACACGTGAAGAGATATATCTTCAACCGACTGGACACTACCGATCAAACATCTAGGAATCTTAATCTCAGACAGCTGAGGTAGTTCTGCCAACCACTTCATGAATCTTCTCTTTGTTGTTTCGTCTACTCTGGTGTCCCAACCCAAGTCAGTGGCCCATAGTTCTTGCAAGATTAATTTTGGACAGAGAAATACCGGATATGAGAAGCCAATAGGGTCAAACACCTTATGTGCAGCTCCTAGTATAGCTCTGTTGGTGATTACATCATATTTGAAATCGTTAACATGAGTTAGATTCAGTTCAATGGTATCTTCTCCTTTATTCCAAATGAGCCCTAGCACATGAGTAAGATTTTCAGCTGTACCATCCTGAGAATACTCCCACCCTCGGAGATTGAAAGATGCCTTATCCATTATTATGCTTGCCTCTCGCATGAATGAATGAAGGTCATTTCTGTTGTTAACACTAATAGCACAGTTATCCACATAAAAACATTCTTCCAATCTTTCTATTGTTGAAGTTGAGTAGGAACTATTATCGACTGTTTGTCTCTTCAACTCGTTCAAGTGGAGTTTGATGGTTGCCGACAATAGAAACGGAGAACATGCAAGTCCAAAGACAACTCTATTGTGACGGAACACTTCTACCTTCCCTGTACATTCCTCCTCCCACCAAAGGAATCTCAGAAAATCACGGTCTCTAGGATTGACACTTATTTGAAGAAATGCTTTTTCTACATCGGCCATCACACCGATCTCATTTTCTCTGAACTTCAGTAGCGAACTAGGGATCAACTCTATGAAGTTAGGCCCTTTTTCAATACATTCGTTCAGAGATGGAGCGTTTCTCTGCTTCGCCGAGGCATCAAAAACAGGCCTGATCTTGGTGGTGCTGTTTTCTTTGAAGACAGGTCGGTGAGGTAGATAGTGTCCACTATTCTTCAGTTCTTCTTCAGGTACCCTCTCGATGATTCCTTGCTCCAACCAACTTCGTAAGACATTATCGTACTCCTGATAATGTTGTTCAGCTTGTAGTTTCTTTGTAGTGATTTCTAATCTGTGCTGAGCAATTTCTTTGTTGTCAGGGAGAGGTGGATGTTGTTCACTCCAAGGCAGACACACTTCATATCTGTTATCTTCATTCAGTCGTGCAGTCTCAAGGAAGTTATTTCTAACACGCTCATTCCTCTCGACGATAGATTCTTTCACAACAGGGTCAGTAATTCCAAGAATTTCTAAGTCCCAGAGATCAGAAATTCTTGCATGTTGGGAAAACAATGATGACACTAATAATGATGCCGAATCCCTTTGGGCCTTGTTACCTATGACTTTTCCCATTAGTGTCCACCCTAGGGAAGTCTCCACCAAAACCAGGCCACATTTTAGTTGATGTTTCCTCCCAGTGAGCAGTTCACCCGCCTTATCGGCCCCAATCAGAACCTGCACAGGCCCTCGCTCTAGTACATCAGTTAAACATATTTTCAGATCCCTTATCTCCTCACTCCAAGAACCATTCTTAATATATGGGACATCTTCACAAATAATCTCTTGGCTTAAAACTTCCAGCTCCTTGGAATAGTTTCCCTCCAATCGCTTTAAACGTATTCTGTAACAGTCGTGTTTTGCTTCTCGAGAACGTACTCCACCAAACAAGGAATGTATTAACGTTTCCTTCCTGATTGACTGATGCCCCATTTCTTCGGCTAGGTCACGTGCAATGTAGGATTTAGTAGACCCAGTATCAATGACAGCTCGTACAGTTCTTTGTTTACCCTTTCCTTTAACGACAACTGCCAGGGTTTGCAAGTACACCTCAGGAGAACAAGACACATTAGCTAAAGCCTTATCCACATTATTGACATCCTGGAGAACCAAATTCTTGTCTCCCTCGTAATTCTGTTTGGACACACTTTCATTTTCTTTGTCACGGAGCTTATAACACATTAATACCACATGTTTACCACCACAAACAATGCACCTGACAATCGATTTACAAGCTCTACTTGCATGGCCCTTCTTTAAACAATTGAAGCAACAGTGTTTATCAGTTAAGATTTTCCTTTTCTCCCCCCCCCCAGTCATTTTTTGAGCTTTAATGCACTCTGGGCTCGAATGAGATTTAAGACAAAAAACACACTCCTGTCTCTTAGAAACATCAGCAAACAACGCAGAAGCAGTAGGTATATTTGGTTCAATGACATCCCTTGGTTTCTTGTCTCCCTTAATCTTAGATCCTTGGGATGTGCTAATACTAAACCCTTTCATAGCCAATGAAATTCTTTCTTCACTTACTACTTCATTTTGAAGAAAAGCCATGAGCTGCTGCAAACGATCTTTGGATACGGAATCACACCTGAAGGAAGTATTCCTCTGCCATGCTCTTAATAGGTCTTCTGGCAAAGATGATTCAATTAGGGGATACAGCATTGCAGTACATTTTCTGTAGTAACGCCTAAACATTCCAGCGATCTGAGATGTGACTCTAATTTATCATACAAGCTACTCAGTGTTGGCCTTTCTTTGGAATTGACTGCATTCGTCAATACTAGTTTGAGCAATTCACGAACATAAACTTCCACCTGGAAGTCCTCTCTACCAAATCGAGCTTGAAGACTCTCTATAGCTTTGTCATAATTCTCGGCAGTGGGTGGAAAACTAGTAACTAATTCATATGCTCTGGAACCTTCTGTCATAGCCTGAATTAAATTTTGGAATTTATCTTCCTTCCCAATGTCCTCATCCTCGTGAATTTTACGGAACTGGCTCCAAAAATATAACCAATCAATTATTTCACCAGAAAATTTCTTGAATTCTATTCTTGGAAGTCTATATTTCTTTTTATCACAAACATTGTCATTCACTAAACTTTGTGGAGGGGTAATGGAAACAACGGGATTCATAAAACGTGTTGCTTTTGTTCTACAGCTAAGGAATTTGTGTTTGTAATCATCAGCTGATTCACATTTCGTTTCTATTTCGTCATCCTCACACTCGTCGTCTATCATCTGTTGAAATATTAATCCATCTAAATTAGAGATATCATCATACTTTTCTTGAAGGATTTCAAGTTGCACTTGCACTTTTTCCGTTTCAGTTTGATCATCTTCTAACAACGCCATTAGTTGATTGTGTGAGCGCGTAAATAACCGCCGCTTTACGGTTCTTTCTTTAGCGAGTCTTTCCATCTTCTTTCTTCACGGGAGCCTTTTACTATGAATGAGTCCTGTCACGGTCGCCATAAAATGTTAGGTTCACTTCTTAATAAATCACATAGACTCCTCTAGAATGCATATTTTATTATTTGTTGTGGAAAGATTCACAATTCACACGACACACACCATATTGTTTTTTGACACTGCTCCACTGATATCAAAGACTATGTCAAAGATACTTCACTACACTCTTGTGCTTGCTGCCAACAGAACACTCTCGTCAAACATGTGGCAAGTGACTTGGGCTTGTAAAAAATACGACCTATGACATATAGAGCATTTAATAAAACATAAAAATATACATTTTGACAATAGGAAAGCTTTGGGCTTCAACCGTCTAAAAATCTACAGTCTACGAGATAGAAAACTAAGAATTGTAAAAATGATTCGGAATAGTAGAAACAAATTATGGACCACGCATTAAGTGCCACATTGCAGCGCTATCGAATTTTTGTCATAGAGCCGAAAACAGTTTTTATCTTGTGCTTGCGGAGAATCTTAGCAACGCGGTCAGTGGTGTTGTGAATATAAAGGAGGTAAGCAGTTCCCTCACGTCGGAGCTTCCAAACATTCATAAGCAAGACGTCCCTCTTCGTCCAATTGTGAGCACAATAGGTTCTCCAACTTACGCTCTTGCGCAATATCTCAGCAAGTTGCTTCAGCCACACTTGGGGCACACACAGTCCTACATTAGGGATTAAACCCACTTCGTCGAAAAATTGTCAACCATCGCCGTTCAAACAAATGCTATTTTGGTGAGTTTTGATGTAGAGTCCTTGTTCACCAGAGTGCCGGTTTACTCGGTCATGGCCCTCATCAAGGATTTGTTTCCTGAGGACATTGCCCGATGATTCCACCACTGCTTGTGTTCCAGTTATTTCTTGGGTATGGTAAATTTTACGAGCAGACTGATGGTGTGGCCATGGAAAGTCCACTATCGCCGGTCGTGGCAAATTTTATCATGGAACATTTTGAGGGGGAGGCTATACCTTCGGCGTCTTTCAAACCTGTGAATTGGTGGAGGTATGTCGATGATACGTTCGTGGTGTGGGAGGAGGGTTCTGAAAACTGAACCACTTTCTGAACCACCAAAATCAGCAGCATCCTTCAATCCACTTCACATTGGAGCTAGAGTCGGGTGGATGCTTACCTTTTTTGGATGTTCTTATGAGGAGGAAGGCGGATGGCTCCATGGGGCACAGCGTTCACCGTAAGCCAACTCACACTAAACGTTATTTACATGCAGACTCCCACCAACACCCAGCACAAAAACAAGGAATTATAACAACTCTAGCCAAAAGAGCGGAACGTATTTGTGAGGAATCAACACTTCAGAAAGAGTTACATGCGTAACAAACCATGTTTAAGGGTAATGGCTATAATGAATCCACTATATATAGGTCCCTACATCACAGAAGGAGGGATAGACAACCTTCACAGAACTCCGACGGGGGGGGGGGGGGGGGGGGAACTGCTTACCTCCCCTATATTCACAACACCACTGACCGCGTTGCTAAGATTCTCCGCAAGCATAAGATAAAAACAATTTTCGGCACTATGACGAAAATTGGTCAACGTTTAGCATTAAACAAAGATAAATTGTCCCCAATACTACAACCTGGGGTGTATGAAGTCCCTTGTACTTACGGAAAAGTCTACATTGGACAAACAAAACGGTCCATTGCAACTCGTATCAAAGAGCATCAAAGGAACATCCGTCTAAACCAACCTGACAAATCAGCTATAGCTGAACATGCCCTGTCTTCAGGGCACGATGTATGGTTCAAGGATGCTCATGCGCTTGCCCTTGTTAAGCACAACTGGTCTAGAATTATAAGGGAGGGAGTTGATATTCGTAAAAATCCCAATAATTTTAAAAAAGATACTGGATATCAGCTAAGTGACACATGGCTACCAGTTATTAAAGATCTAGGAAAATAGTTCCTCTCAGTACCTATTTCAAATTGTACGTTTTCCCCTATGGCTACAGAGCCTGGATTTGATCGCCTTTGTTCGTCACTAGAGGAGTTTCCATCTGTTTTTTCGCCGTTGCCTGTATGACGTTAGGTATCGTTCAGATACACTTCCCTCTTGTTTCTGTTTCCTTATACCCATCTAACCCTCCCCCCCCCCCTCCCCCTATCCCATTTGGACATCCTCATTCTTCGAGAAGTCTCTATATTTTCACCCCGCCCCCTTTACCTTCTCCTTACTTACTACTCTGTCTGCCGTTCTAACATGGTCCATACAGTAATTTCTGGCAGCTGCTCTATGGTGACGAACAGAGAAATTTATCTATTTTTTGTAATTTTTTGTAATCTCATTGATATACTTTCTTTGGCCTCATTGTTTGATTCCATTGAAAAAGGAGGCAAGGTTCCTTCGAAACGTCTGGTATCTAATTTAATTACACACGGCATTAGCCCAACGACCATGAATTATTTGTATAATATGACGGTAGTTATAGTGCCCGCAAGGAAGTTATATGTATATATATATATATATTATATCTTTATATATATAATTCTTCGACACGTGTGTATGTGACTGAACTCCTCCTAAACGACTGAACCGATTTTGATGAAATTTTGTATGTATGTTAGGGTGGGTCCATGTATGGTTTAGATTCACAATTTGACCAGGTAGGTGGAATTTTAGAATTTTAGAACCACAATTTACACACAATTTTAGAACCATGATATACAGTCATAAACAGTCGTCATGGAAACTGCTAACTTTAGTGAAAAGTGATGCTTTTGGACTGTTTGTCTCTGCACGTAGAGCCACCTGGTCGCAACCTGTGCAACTACCGCCATAACATAGACTACACTCCGCCCGTGGCGGAATGTTGTGTTTTATACCAAAGGTGGCAGTGATGTCGAATTCTACTGTTTGTCTCTGCTCGTCAGAGCGTTTCGAAGTCCGGTATGCGTTCATATACCGTTCATCCGATTGTTATGAATCTTGGGTGAGATGTTGAGTGCACTCCAGGGAAGGTGTTTGGCTTAGTAAATCCATTTTATAATAAATAGCGCACGACTAGATTCAACAAATGAGCGACAACACGCGAAGCGTTTCAAAAAGGTCCCGTATGCGATCAAATACCATTCGTCCGATAGCGATGAAACTTGGGTGAGATGTTGTGTACACTCCAGGGAAGGCTTCAGGCTTAGTAAATTAATTTTACTATAGGTAGCGCACGAGAAGATTCAACTAATGAGCGACGACGCGCGAAACGTTTCAACAAAATCCCGTATAAGTTTATATACCATTCATCGATTGCGATGAAACTTTGATGAGCTGTTATGTACACTTACGTGAAGGTTTCTACAGGAGGTTAAGCATGAGTAGATTCAACAAATGAGCGACGACGCGCGAAGCGTTTCAACAAGGTCCCGTATGCGTTCAAATACCATTCGTCCGATAGCGATGAAACTTGAATGAAATGTGGTGTACACTCCAGGGAAGGCTTCTGGCTTAGTAAATCAATTTTGCAATAGGTAGCGCACGACTAGATTCAACAAATGAGTGACGACGCGCGAAGCGTTTCAACAAAATCCATATACCATTCATTGATTGAGATGAAACTTTGATGAGATGTTGTGTACACTTACGTGAAGGTTTCTAACATAGTAAATCCATTTCACAGGCGGTTGCGCACGAGTAGATTCAACAAATGAGCGACGACGTGCGAAGCGTTTCAACAAGGTCCCGTATGCGTTCAAATACCATTCGTCCGATAGCGATGAAACTTGGGTGAGATGTTGTGTACACTCCAGGGGAGGCTTCTGGATTTGTAAATCCATTTTACAATAGGTAGAGCACGAGTAGATTCAACAAATGAGCAACGACGCATGAACGTTTAAACAAAGTCCCGTATGCGTTCATATACCAGTCATCCGATTGCAATGAAACTTGGGTGAGATGTTGTGTACACTCACGTGAGGGTTTCTAAGTTAGTAAATCCATTTCACAGGAGGTTGCGCACGAGTAGATTCAACAAATGAGCGACGGCGCGCGAAGCGTTTCAATACGGTCCCGTATGCGTTCAAATACCATTGGTCCGATGACGATGAAACTTAGGTGAGATGATAAGTACACCCTACGGAAGGTTTCTGGCTTAGTAAATCCATTTTACAATAGGTAACGCACGAGTAGATTCAACATATTAGTGACGGCACGCGAATAATTTCAAGAAAGTACCGTATGCGTCTATATAACATTTATCCGATTGCGATGAAACTTTGGTGAATTGTTGTGTACACTCCAGTAAAGGTTTCTGGCTTAGTACATTTATTTTACAATAGGTAGCACACGAGTAGATTCAACAAATGTGCGAAGGCGCGCGAATCGTTTCAACTAAGTCCTGTATGCATTCATATACCATTTATCCGATTGCGATGAAACTTTGGTGAATTGTTGTGTACACTCCAGGAAAGGTTTCTGGCTTAGTAAATCCAGTTTTTAATAAGTAGCGCACGAGTAGATTCAACAAATGGGCGATGGCGCGCGAATCGTTTCCACAATGTCCCGTATGCGGTCATATATCATTCATCCGATTGCGATGAAACCTTGGTGAATCATTGAGTACACTCCGGAGAAGGTTTCAGGCTTAGTAAATCTATTTTAAAATAGGTAGCGCATGAGTAGATTCAACAAATGAGTGACGGCACGCGAATCGTTTAAAGAAAATCCCGTATGCATTCATATGTCATTCATCCGATTCCGATGAAACTTTGATGAGTTGTTGTGGACACGCCAGGGAAGGTGTTCAACTTGCTAAATCCATTTCACAATATTGGTTGCGCAGGAGTAGATGTAACAAATGAGTGACGACGCGCGAAGTGTTCCAATCAAAAAATCCCGTACGCGTTCATATACTATTCATCGATTGCGATGAAACTTTGATGGGTTGTTGTGTACACTTACGTGAAGCTTTCTAACTTAGTAAATCCATTTCACAGTTGGTGGAGCACGAGTAGATTCAACAAATGAGTGACAGCGCACGAATCGTTTAAACAAAATCCCGTATGCGTTATATGCCATTTATCCGATTGCGATGAAACTTTGGAGAGTTGTTGTCCACGCTCCCACGAATGTTTCTAGATTAGTTAATTCATTTCACGATAGTTTAGAGGCAGTTAACAGAAATTGAAAATAATATTGTGTATCCAAAAGCACTTCAAGAAACAAAGTTACAACACTTTCTTTGAATGGCGGACAACGTCTGCCGGGTCAGCTAGTTTATATGTATAATTCTTCGACACGTGTGTATGTGACTGAACTCCTCCTAAATGACTGAACCGATTTTGATGGAATTTGGTATGTATATTAGGGTGGGTCCATGTATGGCTTAGATTCATAATCTGACACGGTAGGTGGATTGAACACAATTTTAGAACCACAATTTACACACAATTTTAGAACCACAATATACAGTCAAAAGCAGTCGTCATGGAAAACACTAGCTTTGGCCTTCGTGAAAGCTGATGTCTATGGACGGTTTGTCTCTGCACGTTAGAGCCACCTGGTTGCAACCTGTGCAACTACCGCCATTACATACACTCCGCCCGTGGCGAAAAGTTGTGTTTCATACCAAAGGTGGCAGAGATGTCGAATTCTACTGTTTGTCTCTGCACGTTAGAGCGTTTCAAAGTCCCGTATGCGATCATGTACCATCCATCCGATTGCCATGAAACTTGGGTGATATGTTGAGTGAGCTCCAGGGAAGGTGTTTGGCTTATTAAATCCATTTTATAAGAGATAGCGCACGAATAGATTCAACAAATGAGCGACGACGCGCGAAGCGTTTCAAAAAGGTCCCGTATGCGTTCAAATACCATTCGTTCGATAGCGATGAAACTTGGGTGAGATGATGTGTACACTTACGTGAGGGTTTCTAACTTAGTAAATCCATTTCACAATAGGTAGCTCACGAGTAGATTCAACAAATGAGCGAAGACGCGCGACGCGTTTCAATAAGGTCCCAAATGCGTTCAAATACCATTCGTCCGATTACGATGAAACTTGGGTGAGATGTTGTGGTGTACACCCTACGGAAGGTTTCTGGCTTAATAAATCCATTTTACAATAGCTAGCGCACGAGTAGATTCAACAAATGTGTGACGGCACGCGAATCATTTCAACAAAGTACCGTATGCGTCCATATACCATTTATCCGATTGCGATGAAACTTTGGTGAATTGTTGTGTACACTCCAGGAAATGTTTCTGTCTTAGTAAATCCAGTTTTTAATAAGTAGCGCATGAGTAGATTCAAAAAATGAGAGACGGCACGCGAATCGTTTAAAGAAAATCACTTATGCGTTCATATGTCATTCATCCGATTCCGATGAAACATTGATGCTTTGTTGTGTACATGCTAGGGAAGGTGTTCAACTTGGTAAACCCATTTTACAATATTGGTAGCGCACGAGTAGATGTAACAAATGAGTGACGACGCGCGAAGCGTTCCAGCAAAATCCTGTATCCGTTCATATACTATTCATCGATTGCGATGAAACTTTGATGAGTTGTTGTGTACACGTACGTGAAGCTTCCTCATTTAGTAAATCCATTTCACAGTTGGTAGAGCACGAGTAGATTCAACAAATGAGTGACAGCGCACGAATCATTTAAACCAAATCCCGTATACGTTAAATGCCATTTATCCGTGTGCGATGAAACTTTGGAGAGTTGTTGTGCACGCTCCAACGAATGTTTCTAAATTAGTTAATTCAATTCACGATAGTTTAGAGGCAGTTAACAGAAATTGAAAAAAATATTGTGTATCCAAAAGCACTTCAAGAAACAAAGTTACAACACTTTCTTTGATTGGCAGGACAACGTCTGCCGGGTCAGCTTGTATATATATATAAAGGAATGTTTGTGTGTTCGTCTTTTATGCGTTCATAAACCATTCATCCGATTGCGATCAAATTTTGGTGAGTTGTTGCAAACACTTCCGGGAAGATCATAGGCATAGCTAATCCAATTCACAATAGATAGCGCACGAGTAGTTTGAACAAATGCCTAATGGCGATGCGTTCATATACAATTCTTCCGATTGCGATCTAATTTTGGTGAGTTGTTGTACACAGTCCCAGAAAAGTAATAGGCGTAGTAAATCCAATTTACTGTTACGTGCCACCCCCCTAGTGGCACTTTTGTTAACTGGATTACGGTGGGTAGAAAACACAACACCAATTACTGCTTTAAAGAGAAGTTAGCTTTATTGTGTGCAGGAAGATACACTACCCATCAGCAAATACAAGCAATTGGAACCTTACTCCAGTTTCCTCAAGTCTCTTGCTTATGGAGAGCCCTTGCCCTCTTTCACTTTTCAACAGTTAATCTTCTCGCTAATGAATCTGGTGGCCTTGACAGAACAACGTGCAACTATTCCCTATGTACACAAATTACAGTTACTTACGAAAACACAGGCAGTCCCCAGTATGCTTCTCACTTCCTCGCTGTCAAGAGAAACGGCTTCACTAGGGGTTTCGCAAGTCACCACACTTCTGTCACTCACGATAACAATCGCACTAGCTCGTTAAACACACACTGCACTACTTGACAGGTCGCTCTTATATAGCAGGCCGGTGACTCAATAAATGCTTCTAGACCCATCCAGGGCTCACGGATTCTCGAGGCTTCCATCGCTGGCTGGGTCACGAATATTCTGGACCATCCCTTTGTCCTAGTAGACCTGTTGCATAAGGCGCACGCGATACGCTGAGGCAGAGCAGCCCAGCCCTGGGGCAGTTGTGACTCATGCGGCGAGCGATGACACAAACTCACAGCCGTAACACCACCCCATTCCTAAAAGGCTGATCGTCCCGATCAATCATTGGTCCGTCTGTGTCCCTCCGTAGGCTGCCGGGCGATCTCGATGCACGATCTTCATCTTCGCCCTCGCGCTCCGCTGGATCCTGTAGACGACATCGTTGATCCGTTTCACGACTCGGTACGCCCCCCCCCCCCCCCCCCCCCCAGGACTTCTGCAGTTTGGGTGACAGGCCTTTCTTCCGTAATGGGTTGAAGAGCCAGACCAGGTCGTCCTCGTGGAATCCGCCGGCATCCGTCTGCTGGTCGTATCGGGTCTTCATTCGGTCGGTCTCGATCCGCAGTTTCCTCCTCGCGAACGCGTGCTCGTCCTCCAGTTGGTCGACCAGTACTTGACAATACTGGCTTACCGGGACCGAATCATTCCCAGGTCGGCCGAAGGCAAGATCGACAGGTAGACGGAGCTCCCTCCCAAACATGGCCCGGGCTGGTGTGCACCCGGTGGCTTCATGCACGGCGGCGCGGTAGGCCAGGAGAAATAGTAGAAGATGATTGTCCCAATCCCTCTGATGCTCACTGACGACTATTCGGAGATGGTTCTCGATGGTGCGATTGAATCGCTCTACCATTCCGTCGGACTGAGGGTGTAGCGGCGTTGTCCTTGTCTTCCGGATTCCCAGCAGCTGGCATAGGTTCTGGAACACCTGCGACTCGAAGTTCCTCCCTTGGTCGGAGTGCAGCTCCAGGGGTACTCCGTACCGGCTGACGAATTTCTTCACCAGGGTCTCTGCAATCGTCGCGGCTTCCTGGTTAGGGAGCGCATACGCCTCCGGCCATTTGGTAAAGTAGTCGCTGATGACCAATATGTAGCGGTTCCCTGCCTCGCTCAACGGGAATGGCCCAGCAACATCGATGGCCACTCTCTCCATGGGGCCGCCCACGTTGTAGGTCTTCAGTGGACCCCGTCGTCTTCGTCCTGGGCCCTTGCTGGCTGCGCAATCGTGGCACCTCGCGCAGTGGTTCTCCACGTCGGTTCGGCATCCGATCCAGTAGAACCGCTCTCTCAGCTTCTCCTGGGTCTTCATTATCCCTAGGTGTCCACCAGATGATCCTCCATGGACTTCCTTCAGGACTTCCTCCGTCATAGCCTTTGGAACGACGACTTGTTCCCGAGACGTCTTCCCGTCGGTGCTCTCCCAGGCGCGGCAGATGAGGCCATCCCTTACAATCAGCGAGTCCCAATGCGCCCAGTTGGACTTAAACTTTGGGCTGCAGTCACTCACAATGTTCCACCCGGGTCTGGGGACACAGGCCCTCTTCCATTCGGCTATCAGTCCCAGGTCATCATCTTCTGCTTGTGCCCGCGTGAAAGATTCGCGGCTCCAGTTCCCTTGAAGTTCCACAGTAGTCCGTCGGCACTGTATCCCGGTGTTCTCCTCCCTCCTAGTACAGAAGGTGCAGTCTTCGGGTCACGGTCTTCGTGACAGGGCGTCGGCATAAGAATGCAGTTGGCCTTTCCTGTGCTGGATCTCAAAGTTGAACAGTTGAAGCCTCCCTAACCACCGCGCGAGTTGACCCTCGGGCTGTTTGAAGTTCAGGAGCCACCGCAGGGATGCATGGTCGGTCCTGATGAGAAATTCTTGCCCGTACAGGTACTTGTGGAAGTGTTCGATGGCCTTCACGATGGCGAGCAGTTCCTTCCTGGTGACGCAGTAGTTCCTCTCTGGCTTTGACAAGGCTTTGCTGAAGTAGGCCACTACTCTCTCCTCGCCATCCAGTATTTGCGACAGGATTCCCCCTATACCAAAGTCGCGGGCATCGGTATCGACGATGAACCTTGTTCCAGGTCTGGGGTAGGCCAGAATAGGCGCGGTGCACAGAGCCTGCTTGAGTTGTTCGAAGGCACTGTGGCATTCTGCAGTCCATGTGAAGAGTTGGTCCTTCTCAGTCAGTCGATGTAAAGGTTTGGCGATGTCGGCGAATCCCCTACACGAAGCGACGGTAATAAGTGCAGAGTCCTAGGAAGCTTCGTAGTTGGGACTTCTCCTTCGGAACTGGCCACTCCCTCACAGCTGCGGTCTTTTCTGGGTCGGTGCGCACCCATTCCTCGGAGAAAATATGCCCAAGGTACTGGACCTGCTTCTGGAAGAGCTGACACTTCTTGGGGCTCAACTTCAGCTGGGCAGCCTGTAGCTTCATCAAGATCTCCTTCAGGTTGCTGTAGTGCTCCTCGAAGCTTTTTCCCAGAACGATGACGTCGTCTAGGTAGACCGGGCAGGTCTTCCAGTGTAGTCCCCTCAGAATGGACTCCATTAGCCTTTCGAAGGTTGCAGGGACGTTGCACAGACCGAATGGCATGACGGTGAACTGCCAGAGCCCGCTGCCCACAGAGAACGCCGTTTTCTCGCGGTCCTTAGGGCGGACCTCCACCTGCCAGTAGCCACTCTTCAAATCCAAGGTGGAGAACCATCTTGATCCTGATATGGTTTCCTGCGTGTCGTCGATCCGGGGTAGAGGGTAGCTGTCCTTCCTCGTGACGTCGTTCACCCGCCTGTAGTCCACGCAGAACCTGGTGGAACCGTCCCTCTTCTTCACTAGCACGACCGGAGAACTCCAAGGACTATGTGATGGCTCGATCACCTCTTGCTCCTTCATCTCTTCTACCATCCGGTCGACTTCGGCTTGCATGGCGAGCGGGACACGTCGGAATGGGGCCCTAATCGGTGTGCTGTCCCCAACGTCGATTCTGTGCTGGACCAAGCTTGTCCTACCGAAGTCTTTGCTCCCCACGGAGAAGACATCCTGGAATTCGCGTAGCAGGTCCTGAAGTTGGCGTGATTGCTCCTGGTCTAAATGGTCCTGAGATCCTTGGTACAGCTTCTGTAGTTCTTCTGGCAGGGCGCGTGTTCTTCGGTTTTCCGTCTGCAGATGTCCGTCCGTCGTGTCTGTGATGCGGGCAATCCAGGTAACGGGCTCGCAGACTCCTGGGTTGGTGTCCCGGTGAACCGTAATATTGTAGTCGTTCAGGTTGGACAGGCGGACGTACGGCCGAGGCGTCGTGTTGATGAGGGTCTTGGCAACTAGCAATCCTTTTGTCTGGATGTCCTCATATTTTGGCTCGATGACAGCCGCCACTCCCTCAGCAGTTCCGTCGACTATTACGGCGGCGCTGACCTCCGTCCTGGCAGGAACGATGACGTCCTCTCTCAGCCTTACTCGTCGTGCGGTAACGGCATCGTGTGCTGGTTGCAAAGCAAGTTCCTCACCTCCGAAGTGCTGAGTGTTGGTACTCAAGTCCAAGATGATGTTGTTCTTGTCCAGGAAGTCCAGTCCGATGATCACTTCGTTTGATACGTCAGCCACAAGCACTGGATGCTTCACCATCCGTCGACAAATGACGAGCTCCAGTCATGCTTCGCCATGTACCGGTGCGGTCTCTCCGGTCGCGGTTATTAGCTGGAGGTTCTTTTGTGTGGGTTGCACTCTCCACTTCGGGATCACGGTGAGATTGACGATGGTCCTCGACGCTCCCGTGTCGATCAGCATGGGCCACTCACTCCGTTGACGACTCCGTCGACCATCAGGCTGCTATTGTCCCTCCGTAACTTCGTCACACGCACTTGGACTGCCGGGGCTTGACGACTGTCACAAGCCAACCTTTGCCCCCCAAGGCTGGCTAATACTCGTTTCCCTGGGCCGCGCGGTTTTCAGACGATTGACTTCCCGTCGGATACCCTTGGCGGCGGCGATCACCGCTGTCCTTGCTCAGGTGGCCTTTCTTACCGCAGGCCCAGCAGGTCGGTAGTCCTCTTCCGGGCCACCTCTCCGGTTGTCTTCCGGCTGTGTCGTTGCTGGTGGTGTCGCGACTATCGAAGAAACGGCTTAGCGCCTCCATCAATTCGTCGGCCAGGGGCTTGGTCTCGTTGGTTATTGCTGGTTCGTCGACGTCCACTTGACGCACCCGCGCGTGCATTCTAGATGCCTGCTTTGCCGTCTCGAACTCAAGTGCGTGGCTCAGCGCATCTGCCAGGGTCTTATTGCGCGCGAGTCGCAGCGCCTGTTGCGTGTCCGAGTCCCGTAGCCCGTCGGTGTAGGTCTGCGTCGCAATCTGTTCCAGAAAGTCAGCCGGCGCTGTTGGATAGGCGAGCCTTACGAGGCGTGCGATGTCCATCTCGAACTCCTGCAGGGTTTCCGCGTTCTTCTGTACCCGGGTCCGGAGCTGCATCTGGTAGGCCTGCTGAAGATGGCTATCTTCATATCGGGACTCCATATGGGCGATCAGTGAATCGTAGTCCTGGGATCCAGTCGGGATGGCCTGAAGGACGTTAAGGGCGTCACCTCTCAGCGCTACAATGAGAGCTGTAGCCTTTTCTGTGTTGTTCCAGTTATTTACGGAACAGGCCGCCTCGAACTGACGTAAGTAGGTGCTCCACGGGACCTTTCCGTTGAAGGTTGGGGGCGTCACTCTGCTATGTCCCGTTCCTGATATTTCCGGTGTAACGGTGGGCGAGCGTTGGCGCAGCTCGGGAACTTCCTCTTGTAGAGCGTTGAATTTCTCTTCCATCCCCGTCAGTGGGCGTTGGCGCAGCTCGGCAACTTCCACTTGTAAGGCGTCGAACTTCTTTTCCACTGCCGTGACTTCCTCACGCAGACCCAGTTCTAATTTCTTCAGGTCCTGTGTCAACTTATTCTGACCGTCTTCCATCTTCTTCTGGCCGTTCTCTATCCTCCTCAGGTCCTCCGCTAGCTTATTTTGACCGTCTTCTAGTTTGGCAGTTAGGTCCTCGGCTAACTTCTTCTGGCCGTCTTCTAGTTTGGCAGTTAGGTCCTCGGCTAACTTCTTCTGGCCGTCCTCCATCTTCTTCTGACCGTCCTCCATCTTCTTCTGGCCGTCTTCCATCTTGGCTTCCATACCACTTAACGTTTCTAGCAATGCTGCGAATTGCTCTTCCATTTTAGATGTTTGTCTTGTAAGGGGCATGCGCTCACAGGCAAATTTTAAAAAATGACCTGCTCGGGTTTTGAAACCAGGACCGTCAGGTGTTGTGCCTGTGCTTGAGTTCGTAATCCGGCTTCTGACACCAGTTGTTACGTGCCTTCCCCCTAGTGGCACTTTTGTTAACTGGATTACGGTGGGTAGAAAATACAACACCAATTACTGCTTTAAAGAGAAGTTAGCTTTATTGCTTGCAGGAAGATACACTACTCATCAGCAAATACAATCAATTGGAACCTTACTCCAGTTTCCTCAAGTCTCTTGCTTATGGAGAGCCCTTGCCCTCTTTCACTTGTCAACAGTTAATCTTCTCGCTAATGAGTCTGGTGGCCTTGACAGAACTACATGCAACTCTCCCCTATGTACACAAATTACAGTTACTTACGAAAACACAGGCAGTCCCCTGTATGCTTCTCACTTCCTCGCTGTCAAGAGAAACGGCTACACTAGGGGTTTCGCAAGTCACCACACTTCTGTCGCTCACGATAAACACTCGCACTAGCTCGTAAAACACTACTTGACAGGTCGCTCTTATATAGCAGGCCGGTGACTCAATAAATGTTTCTAGACCCATCCAGGGCTCACGGCTTCCCGAGGCTTCCATTGCTGGCTGGGTCACGAATATTCTGGACCACCCCTTTGTCCTAGTAGACCTGTTGCATAAGGCGCACGCAATACGCTGAGGCAGAGCAGCCCAGCCCTGGGGCAGTTGTGACTCATGCGGCGAGCGATGACACAAACTCACAGCCGTAACATTACAATAGACGGCGCGCGAGTAGCTTCAACAAAATGGCGTGCGTTTGTTTCAAGAAAGTCCCACATGTGTTCATATGCCATTCATCCCATTGCGTTGAAACTTGGGTGAGAAGTTCTGTACACTTCAGGTAAGGTTTATGGCTTAGTGAAACCACTTAACAATAGGTAGTGCACGAGTAGATTCAACTAATGAGCGACGACGGGCGAACCAATTCAACAAAGTCCTGTATGCGTTCATATACCATTCGTCCGATAGCGATGAAACTTTGGTGAGAGGTTGTGTACACTACAGGCAAGGTTTCTGGTTTAGTAAATCCATGTTATAATAGGTA
The DNA here is from genome assembly GCA_946902985.2 of Meconema thalassinum. Lineage (NCBI taxonomy): Eukaryota > Metazoa > Arthropoda > Insecta > Orthoptera > Tettigoniidae > Meconema > Meconema thalassinum. The sequence continues at coordinate 1,896,103 of CAMPQE020000024.1, forward strand.
GTGCACGAGTAGATTCAACAAATGAGCGACGACGCGCGAAGCGTTTCAACAAAGTCCCGTATGCGTTCATATACCATTCATCCGATTGCTATGAAACTTTGGTGAGTTGTTGTGAACACTTCCGGAATCATTATAGGCATAGTCAATCCAATTTACAATGGACAGCGGGCGAGTATTTTAAACAAATGAGTGTTGGCGATGCGTTCATATAGCCTACAATTCATCCGATTGCGACCAAATTTTGGTGGGTTGTTTGGCACACTTCCGGGATGGTTATAGGCATAGTTAATCCAATTAACAATAGACAGCGTACGAGTAGTTTAACAAATGAGAGTTGGTGATGCGTTCATATACAATTCATCCGATTGCAATCAAATTTTGGTGAGTTGTTGTGCATACGATAGGAAAAGTTATAGGCTTAGTAGATCCAATTAACATTTGATGGCGCGCGAGAAGCTTCAACCAAATGGCGTGCGTTTGTTTCAAGAAAGTCCCACATGCGTTCATATACCATTCACCCCAATGCGTTGAAACTTGGGTGAGATGTTGTATACACTCAGGGAAGGTTTCTGGCTTAGTAAATCTACTTAATAATAGGTAGCGCACAAGTAGATTCAACAAATGAACAACGACACGAAAAGAATTTCAGCAATGTCCCGTATGCTTTCGTATACTATTCGTCCGATAGCGATGCAACTTGGATGAGATGTTGTGTACACTCCAGGGAAGATTTCTGGCTTAGTAAATCCATGTTAAATAGGTAGCGCACAAGTAGATTAAATAAATGAGCGACGACGCGCGAAGTGTTTCAAAAAGTCCCGTATGCGATCATATACCATTTGTCCGATAGCGATGAAACGTGGGTGAGATGTTGTGTTCACTTCAGGGAAGATTTCTTGCTTAGTAAATCCATGTTACAATAGGTAGCGGACGAATGGATTCAACAAATGAGCGTCGACGCGCGAAGTGTTTCGACAAAGACCCGTATGCGTTCATATACCATTTGTCCGATAGCGATGAAACTTGGGTGAGATGTTGTGTACACTTCCGGGAAGGTTTCTGGCTTAGTAAATCAACTTTACAATAGGTAGCGCATGAGTAGATTCAACAAATGAGCGACGGCACGTGAATCAATTTATCAAAGTCCCGTATGCGGTCAAATGCCATTCATCCGATTGCGATGAAAATTTAGTGAATTGTTGTGTACACCCGAGGAAAGGTTTCTCACGTAAAAAATCCATTTTACAATAGGTAGCGCACGAGTAGATTTAACAAATGCGTAACGGCACGCGTGTCGTTTAAACGAAATTCCGTAGGCGTTCATATACCATTCATGCGATTGCAATGAAATTTGGTGAAATGTTGTTTCCACTCCCGCGAAGGTTTCTGATTTAGTAAATCAATTTTACAATTGGTAGCAAACGGGTAGATTTAACTAATAAGCGACAGCGCGTGAATCGTTTCAATAAAGTCCCGTATGCGATCATATACCATTCATCCGAGTGTGATAAAACTTTGGAGAGCTGAGTACAGTCCTGCGAAGGTTCATGAATTAGTAAGTCCGTTTTTCCATTGGTGGCGCACAAGAAGATTCAACAAATGAGTAACGGCGCGAATCATTTAAAAAAAATCCCGTATGCGTTCATAAGCCATTCATACGATTGCGATGAAACTTTGATGAGTTGTTGTGTACACGCCAGGAATTGTTTTCGAGTTAGTAAATCCATTTTACAATAGGTAGAGTACGAGTATATTCAACAAATGGGTGACGGCGCTCTAATCGTTTCAGCAGTCCCGTATGCGTTCATATACCATTCATTTCATTGAGATGTAACTTTCGTGAGTTGTTGATCACGCTCCGGTGAATGTTTCTGAGATAATAATATTTTTTTATGATAGTTTAGAGGTGGTTAACGGAAAAAGAAGAAAATATCCAAAAGCACTGCAACTAACAAAGTCAAAACCTCAAAAATTTCTTTCATTGGCATTGCAACGCATGCCGGGTACAGCTAGTATATTTATAAAATACATATACGCTTTTGAACTTACGGTGGCTTTGGGGTCTGGAGAAGTTGAGACGCAAAGACATGTCGAGCTTTTCCGTAAGTCACAAGGAAGGAACGGACGAAGGAACAGAACTGAAACCTCGAATCGCCGAGTGTGTTATGCTATTTTCACATACGTGTTATAGCCGAGGTTCTAGGTTGCCAGGAGTCAAACTCCGTCACTGTCTGAGTGGCGAGAGAGAAGGAAGTGGACAGAGGGGGAGGAGGAAGCTCCATGGCGCTCCTTTAATACCCACGAGTGACGTAGCGCACTTTCGGTTGTGCTGTAACACGACGCACGCTAAAAGAACAACTGCGTCTTGAACCAGTGACTTCAATTAACAGCGTTACAGTAATAAGCACACTGTCCAACTGGAGCCGACAGGGTTTGGGAGAATGTTTGATGCCGACTTTGCTGTTCACACACATCTGGAATGCAAACTCAAGCATACAAATTGCTCCACGCTGGGATGAGATAGCGAGCAGTTTTGAAATGGGATGCTGTTCGATCAAACCAAGCAAAAACCTTGTTCACGATTCAGTTTTTTGGGCGGGTTCTGGAAAGTAGTCAACAACCACAGCGATCGTGACAGAGTTTTTGTCACTCACAGCGCAAAAACGTAGTCGGAAAACTTAAAAACCTGACGAAAATGGAAAGGAGAGTGAACCGAAATAGTACAAATTTTCTAGGCAAAAAGAAAGTAGGCTAGAACCACAAGGTCAATGCAGCAACTCTGTTACCACTTGCACAGAGAGATAACACTCCAGAATCGAGAAGCAGGGGTAGTAAGGCTAAAATAGCGCAGGAGGAGAGGCCTCAGGGTTCCGCTCTACTGATGAATGAATAATAGTTGAACATCTAGACAGTGTAGTGGGTATGGTACACCTCAGCAGATAAGGGCCAGCTCACTGCAGGGTTCTTATGAACAACGAACAGTGTCAGTATATAACTTGATCAAAAAGAATCCGTTTGGAATCGTTGCTGCAGCGTATATACAACGAAGCGCCTCCGATGCGGGTACATAAGCACTGAAACGTAGACAAGGGATACGTGTGGCAGTCGTGTCTTGCCGAGGTGCGTGCATAGAATGCAGCAACGAGAAGTATGGCGACGTTATTGCCAATGTGTCCAAACAGGACTAACGTGCTGTCATTCTTTTTCTTTGTTGCCGAATGACAAATACGCGTGAACATCCATAGGAAAATGACAAATGTGTACGTGGCAGCATGACTCGCGAAAGCTTCCGTTGTGACTTCTCAATTCAATATGATCTTTTCTACAAGTCCCACCTAAACAATGTGTAGTTCTCTACCAGACCTTACTACACAATGTGAACTTCTCGACAGATCCCGCCTAACCAATGTGTACTTCTTTAAAAGTCCTGTGCGTGGCTTAGCGTAACGTTCTCGCTTGCTGGGCCCAAGTATGCGCAAATGCGAGGGAGTCGTATCAGTAGGTTTACTGGCATGTTTAAGAACCCCTCCGGGTTAAAATTCGGCACCCTGGCGTATCTAAAATCCGCAGATGTTAAAAGGGGCGTAAAAAGAATTACATTAATATTATTATATCTACAAGTCCTGCCTACCCACTGTGTACTTATCTACAAGACCTGTCCACCCAATGTGTACTCTACACATGCTACCAACCCAAATGTATACTTCGCTACATATCCTGCTCACACAATGTGTACTTCTCCAAACGTCGTGTACTTCTCTACAAGTCTGTCTACCAAATATGTACGCCTTTAAAAGAATTATCTTCCAAGTATGTTATTTTCTACAAGTCCTGCTTACACAATATCTACTTCTCTAAAAGTCCTGCCTACCCAACGTCTACTTTTCTACAAGTCCTGCCTACCCAAAGTGTACACTTCTACCCAAACAAGGCACCCAGTATCATCCACTGGGAAATTTGAAGGTGCTGGGATATTATTTCGTGTTCTCACAAGCTATGAAGTGTTATCCTACAAAACCCATTATGTGGTATTATGTTCGTGGCTGGCAAATATCTCAAATATTCCTTGGTATTATCATTAGTTGTATTTTCCTAGTAGTGGGAAACTGTTTACCCATTTTGTTTTGGGTTACAGAAGAAACATTTGGGGCTGAGGACACAGTGGGAAAGTTTGAACAATGGAGGTTTCTTACAAACCTTATTCACATTCTTATCGCTGCGTCATATGTATTTCTTCCAGTCATATTTACACAAGACATAAAGAGCTCCCATCAACAGACTGACATACGTTTCTTAAATACATCTAGACAAAAAGATCACTGAACGAAAATGGATAATTTGTGGGCTGCTAAATAGAAAGTTAATAACAATAGAATCTACTTCAATGATGAGACACAAACAATGAGAGACACTTCTCAAGATGCAATCAAATCTTATTATAATCCAAAACTTACAGTTATGCACATTTAAAGCGATAAATTGTGTATTTTGTATGTTGAACACTTACTCATTTAAATGGTCTCCACTTCCAACACTTGCTGGTTCCAGGATTCCTTCTTCCACATCCTGGGGATAAGACGGAATAATTTATTTCTATGTTTATACTTTTACACGAATAGCAAACAATGTAAACTTATTGCACTAGTCAGCTAAAGTGAAGATATATTCACTGAACGACTTTCGTACTACAGTTAGAGACGAACATTAAACAGATAAATGGTTATTACCTCAAATTCAGTAAATTATAATGAACTATCTATAGTTGAGTGAATCTTGAAGCGAAGGAAAATGCTGAGATCAGTAGCCTTATAAATGTAATAACTCTTTGGATTGAGGAAAAGTAAATACTGATTTTTGAAGTCATAGCCTAAAGACTATAAGAGGTCCTAGGATCCAACACGTGCACGTATCATTGAGTAACAAGCATTTAGACTGCTAATGTTTGCACCAGCATAAGTTGAGAGTATTCATTCATAAATCAATCTAGCATTAAAATACTATACAAAACTTCCTTTAACAAATCACTGCAATTTATTATACAAATGTTTCAGAAGAAAATAGGGTAAGTCGATTAAATCCCTCCAGAGGGAGTCTATTATAGACTATGTGAGATCAATACCTTTGCTTGTAACAACAAGAATTATAGGTCTGCTACTGTAAGGGAACTCACAGTTTGTAATATAGATAATGGCCAATGAGGAGAAGGGAGTAGGTGCTAATTGAAGAGTCGATTCCTTGCTGCATCCGGGACTGAATCTAATCTTTATAGTTTCTGCATAGAACAAACAGATTAGGGGATGAGCACATAACTCAGCTTAAAGGCGCCAGATCATGTGATCTCGGAAGGCGAGTGGTAATGATCCCCAATTCCCGTTAAGGTTTTGCATTTTTACCACGTTTCTATCAAGGATAATTCTGGGAAGGTACCTCCTCACTACATTGCAAAGCTTATTCATCTCCTATGGGATGGACAAGACGGCATTCGGCTGTGGTTAGGAAGAAAGATTTCTTAGTACTTGAAAGTGAAAGTAAGTGGAATTAAGTATTAGCATTCACTTTCTTCATAAGGTTCAAGAACAATCTTTTACTTTTATCACGTATCTTCAATTATTTATTATCTTCATGCTTATAGTCGACCGCATGTATTTGCAATGCTTAAGATTCACTGTCATGAGTTGGAACTATTACAGTTATTGTCTGGAGTTCAAGTGAAAAGCACAGAATACCGCTTGTGACGGGAGTCAAACCCACCTCCCCTCCGTAGCATTCGTGGGAGAATCTCTACCAGAATATAAGATATCCCAAATAATGTTGATACCACAGTGGGCAAGTAATACAAGGAGATTATGATTAGCTTCACGCAATATACAGCACCATTTGCCAATGATATTATAATGCATCCACCAGTAGCTCAGTGCTCAGACCATCATCGCACAAAGTGGAAGTATCGAATGGGACAGATAATTTAATTCGCATTCCTTCTATCACAATGGATTGTGCTTGCTGTACAAAACACAACCTTACAACCAAACGCTTACGTTTGTCCTAAACACAACTGTGAAAATACAATTCTTAATCTCATAATGCTGTAGGGTGTTAAGGTGATGTCTTGTAAAGAGGCATGAGGATACTTACTTCTTTTGAATCTGAAGATGTTGTTTCTGTTTTGCGGCACGGAACGATCTCCGGAATAGAAGTATCCTCAATTTTAATAAGTGTGTGATGGTCTGTATCGTCCTGCAAAGAAATGACTTGGATCACAAATATGTTCCTTTGCGTAGACGGAATTGTATCTTTCAGATGACTTGTAAACTTGCACTGAAATATTTAAGGAATATATCATACTAAAGGTAATTCAACCACCCATTCATAGTTTATTTCCGTCAACGGTGACATGAAAAAAACTAACAGTCTTTGTGGAGCTCATATCTGAAAACCCTTCAGTCGTTATAAACCTAGGCCTAGCATATTGTCCCTAGCATTGAGTTTGTGTGTGGCGACTTTGCGGCGTAGATGCAGTAACTTACAATTACCATATGACGTTAATAAGTACAAGCAACGTTGATACATTTTGTGTTCAGAAACAAGCGTTATTTACCCACTTGAGACCAGATTAAGGAAATATTCATCTCAAGGATACTTAAGTTAAGGAGGAATTAATTTGGAACAATACAAAACTTAATAAGTACATTGGCAGCTACTTAGAATTTCATACCAATTCAATTATAATAAATAATTCATGACCCATTGACGTTTTTGAGATTTCGCAATAGAGTAACAAATATGCAATTGAATATGAATATTTTTATAGGCAAGAGCTAAAGATTTCTTCTGAACGAAATTGCCAACTGCGTCGTAATTATTGCTAAAGAGACACCGCCATAGACCATCTCCACGGTGTTTTCGCACGGTGAGTTTGTGCCAGTCCAAAACGACCCACTTTCCACCTAAACCTCGATTCAAAGCTCCGAGAAGAACTGAGAAACTCTCACCATCAATTAACAATATGTGTGTACCATTGGAGGCTGTCATGAAGGGTGGACCAACAGTATATTGACAGTCACAGCTAACAACAGAGTGTGTCTTCAAGGTTCGAACAAAGTCATATTGACAATCACAGCTAGCAGTAGAAAATGTCAAGGTGAAGGGTGGGCCTACATCACAGCAGCGTAGGATTTAATAAAAACCAATGGTAGTGTCAATGCCATATTGTTGGCCATGTGCAGCATTGGAGGTCGCCCCAAGCCTCATGTTAGTGTTCGTATGCTTCTGATGTCAGAATGTTGATGTCCAATTGAAGTCCAATGCATTCTGGAGCACACATGTTTCGCGGGCTAGAATAGATTTTGGCAGGGACTATCATTATCATACCAAAAGGATCTAATGGACCCCCTAACCCAAAATTCAGAAATGTTCGGACAATTTACAAGGTAATCTCAAAATATGTAAGTGCACAGCATGTGGTATGGACTTCACCTAAAATAGTGCCCAGGGTGCCAACACAGTGAACCTGCATTACTAATAAATTAGCTATTGTTAGCACAGCATGTGGTGTAGACTACACCTACAATAAGAGCCAGGGTGCAAACACAGTGAACCTGCATTACCAATACATTAGCTATTGTTAGCACAGCATGTGGTGTAGACTACACCTACAATAAGAGCCAGGGTGCAAACACAGTGAACCTGCATTACCAATACATTAGCTATTGTTAGCACAGCATGTGGTGTAGACTACACCTACAATAAGAGCTAGGGTGCAAACACAGTGAACCTGCATCTATATATATAAAAATCAATGTAACGTGATAGTTTGTCTGTGGGTATGTCTGTGGGTATGTCTCCTATGCGTTCATATACCATTCATCCGATTGCGATGAAATTTGGGTGAGATGTTGAGTACACTCCAAGGAAGGTTTCTGACTTAAAAAATCCATTTTACAATAGGTAGCGCTCGCGTAGATTCAACAAATGAGTGACGATGCGCGAAGCGTTTCAAACAAGTCCCGTATGTGTTCATATACCATTCGTCCGATAGCGATGAAACTTGGGTGAGATGTTGTATACACTTACGTGAAGGTTTCAAAATTAGTGAATACATTTCACAGTAGATAGCGCACGAGTAGATTCAACAAATGAGCGACGACACGCAAAGTGTTTCAAAAAAGTCCCGTATGCATTCATATACCATTCGTCCGATAGCTATGAAACTTGCGTAAAATGTTGTGTACACTTCAGGGAAATTTTCTGGCTTAGTAAATCCACTTTACAATAGGCAGCGCACGAGTAGATTCAACAAATGAGCTACGACGCGCGAAGCATTTCAACAAAGTCACGTATGCGTTCATATACCATTCGTTCGATAACGATGAAACTAGGCTGAGATGTGTGTACTCCAGGGAAGGTTTCTGGCTTAGTAAATCCATTTAAAAATAGGAAGAGCAGGAGCAGAATCAACAGATGAGCGACGACGCGCGAAGTTTTTTCAACAAAGTCCCATATAAGGTCATATACCATTCATCCGATAGCGATGAAACTTGGGTGAGCTGTAGTGTACACTCCAGGGAAGGTTTCTGGCTTAGTACATCCATTTTACAATAGGTAGCGCAGCAGTAGATTCAACAAATGAGCGATGACACGCGAAGCGTTTCAACAAAGTCCCGTATATGGTCATATACTATTCGTCTGACAGTGATAAATGTTTGGTGAATTGTTGTGTACACTCCAGGAAAGGTTTCGGGCTTAGTTAATCCATTTTACAATACGAAGCGCACGTTTAGATTCAACAAATGAGTGACCCCGCGCGAAGCGTTTCGACAACGTCCCGTATACGTTCACATACCATTCATCCGATTGCGATGAAACTTGGGTGAGATGTTGTGTACACTCCAGGGAAGGTTTCTGGCTGAGTACATCCATATTACAATAAGTAGCGCAAGAGTAGAATCAACAAATGAGCGACGACACGCGAAGCGTTTCAACCATGTCCCGTATGCATTCATATACTATTCGTCCGATAGCTATGAAACTTGGGTGAGATGTTGTGTACACTTCATGGAAGGTTTCTGGCTTAGTAAATCCACTATACAACAGGCAGCTCACAAGTAGATTCAACAAATGTGGGATGACGCGCGAGCGTTTCAACAAAGTCCCGCATAAGGTCATATACCATTCTGCCGTTAGCGGTGAAACTTGGGTGAAATATGGTGGACACTCCAAGGAAGGTTTCTGGCTTAGTAAATACATTTCACAGTAGGTAGAACAAGAGTAGATTCGACAAATGAACGACGACACGCGGAGCGTTTCGATACACTCCCCTATGTCTTCATATCCCATTAGTCCGATAGCGATGAAACTTGGGTGAGATGTTGTGGACACTTACGTGACGGTTTCTAACTTAGTAAATACATTTTACAGTAGGTAGCGCACGAGTAGATTCAACAAATGAGTGACGGGGCACGAATCGTTTAAACAAAATCCGGTATGCGTTCATATACTATTCATCCGATTGCGATGAAACATTGATCAGTAATTGTGTACACGCCAGGGAAGGGTTTCGATTTAGTAAATCCATTTCACAATAAGTAGCGCAAGAGTAGATGCAACAAATGGGTGCCGACGCGCGAAGCGTTTCAACAAAATCCCCTATTGGGTTCATATAACCTTCTTCGATTGCGATAAAACCTTGATGAGTTATTGTGTACACGCCAGGGAAGGGCTTCAACTTAGTAATGCATTTCTCAATAGGTAGCGCACGAGTAGATTCAACAGATGAGTGACAGCGCACGAATCGTTTAAACAAAACCCCGTATACGTGCATATACCATTCATCCGATTGCGATGAAACATTGATGAGTTATTTTGTACACGCCAGGGATGGGTTTCGACTTAATAAATCCATTTCACAATTGGTAGCGCACGAGTATATGCAACAAATGGGTGACGACGCGCGAAGCGTTTCAACAAAATCCCCTATGCGTTCGTATAACCTTCTTCGATTGTGATGAAACCTTGATGAGTTATTGTGTACACGCCAGGGAAGGGCTTCAACTTAGTAATGCATTTCTCAATAGGTAGCGCACGAGTAGATTCAACAGATGAGTGACAGCGCACGAATCGTTTAAACAAAACCCCGTATACGTGCATATACCATTCATCCGATTGCGATGAAACATTGATGAGTTATTGTGTACACGCCAGGGTAGGGTTTCGACTTAGCAATTTCATTTCTCAATAGGTAGCGTACGAGTAGAATCAACAAATGAGTGACAGCGCACGAATCGTTCAAACAAAATCCCGTATACGTTCATATACCATTCATCCGATTGCGATGAAACTTTTGAAAGTTGTTGTGCACGCTCCCTCGATTGATTCTAAATTAGAAAAACCATTTTACGATAGCATAGGGGCAGTTAACGGAAATTGAAAATCATGTTGTGTATCCAAAAGCACTTCAAAAAACAGAATTTCAACGCCAACACTTTCTTTGATTGGCATTGCAACGCATGCCGGGTACAGCTTGTTACCAAGAAATTAGCTATTGTTAGCACAGCATGTGGTGTAGACTACACCTACAATAAGAGTCAGGGAGCAAACACAGTGAACCTGCATTACCAATAAATTAGCTATTGTTGGCACAGCATGTGGAGTAGACCACACCTACAATAAGAGTAAGGGGGCAAACACAGTGAACCTGCATTACCAATAAATTAGCTATTGTTAGCACAGCATGTGGTGTAGACTACACCTACAATAAGAGCCAGCAGAGTGAATCTGCATTATGAATACAATAACATCAGCAACTTTTTTCTACTAAAATAAGAAACAACACTGAATGATTCAAATGTTTAAATTATAAGAAAACCATTCACATTAATATAAGAACCTATGATCACCTGTATTTCGTGTTCCACTTTGATAACCCTGCTTTCGCCTTCAAATAGACCTCCAGACTCATCCAGCAGATTAATAGAAGTGGGTAACTGGTTATTTGATTCCTAGAAAGTATCATAAAAGTTTGAACCAATGAAAAACAAACATACAGAATAACATCACTAAGCCTACTATTTGCTAGTAAGTATTAGGTTGATTGTCGTGCAAATCACTAGGATTGTTATGTTACACGATATGCGAATAAAATACAACTTACAATATTAGCGACTTCGTCAGTATCAAAGAACCACTCAAGCTCCCTCTTAATGATTGGTTGTTGCTCCATTATGTTCGGGAAACTAGAACACACAAAGTGCGCTTGAGAATTATTAGAGGCCGTCCTTATACCAGTACGTCAAATGATTATCATATATAATGCATCAATAAATGATTAATTTCAGACCATGAGGCTCGACTTTGTAAGATATATGCTAGGACATAATATCGAGTTAAGTAGTAATGACTATTATTCCGATACAATGAGGAATTACTGGTGCCAGCTTGTGGCAGTGAAATGTAGCATCTTATATTCGATTCTCTATTCCTAATAAGGCTATACACGAACCTTAACACAATTTGACAGGGCAGGCGGGATTAACAGACGTTAAATTACATTACAGACCTATCAAAGTGAAAGAAAACTGAAGTTACTGCGCGAGGCAAGGCCGAAACTGGATACTATGAATCTCTGAAAATACAAGACAATACTTGCGCCTCGTGTTACAAGGAACCCACTTCAAATGCAAATACACCACTTCTCTCTCATTGAACCAAAGTTGAACGGATGGGATTAATATATTTATCCTAACAAACTTACAAATATATACACCGGGTAACTTGTATTGCCGTCATAAAGAAGTTCCTAGTTACAGCATTATAACTGTGTATCCTAGACACTAAAATATTGTAAATTAATGACACAGGGCACGAATATGTGTTAGCAGAACTCCGTTTGTAAGACGTATCTTGATTATTAAATTTAGTCGCGTCTGAAGAGAATATTTCAAATATCCCTACACGGAACTAAAAATTCTCAGATTCAGTTATGTCGCCGCAAGGTACATCAAGGACACGGTGACGATATTGCAAATTAAAGGATAAATATTCTAAAATCAATCGAGAAATATCAGTTTTTATTTTTCATTCTTATGTAGTGGTGACAAATTACAAAACTTAATAAGTACAGTACATATTCCAGCAATAACCAAAAGTGAAGTTACGTTAAAAACTAAATATCGCTATCGTAAAATTATCCAACACACACTCAATCCCTTTCTAATAATAAACTGAATAGACTTCGACAAACTGTTTCACTCAGCTAACCGTTTGCCTCCGCGCCAGCGTGTTTTTTGTGTCTTTCAACTCCCTAAGTGCCACATAAATACCCCCGTAAAATCTTATCTCTCAATTAGCATCTTCTTTCCCGGATTCTGCCACTTAAACCCAAGGCCACCTAGAGAGAAAGCCTTGCGATACGATTTATGACGTCATAGCCTTCCGGCCGTCAGCGAGCGCGCTACCCAGCGCTGCTGCTATGAACAACCTGTGAGGAAACGCGACTGAGTGTTTATGTATCAAATTACGTTCTACAGACGCGAATAAATAAATAACGAAACCATAAATTAAACATATGGTCAGAAGTTGATGCGATCGATACATTACTCTAGCTAATAAATCGACGTTTTCGATCATAATCGATAAGTATGCATTTCGAACCTTGCGAGTGTGAACTTGACCGAAAACACTGATGTCTCAATAAATGCGATATATAGAAGAATTCATTAATAACTTGACAAATATTCACCCCATTTTAACGTGAGATGTCAACTACACAACGAGAAGAAAAGACACAACAAATAACCAATTAATCTGTAACAGTTAAAGCAGAAATTAATATCTACAGTATAGTCAATCATATCTGTCCAAAGGTCTAGGTTTGATTCCCATCTCTGCCGAGAAATTATTGTTGTTTTAAGGGGCGCAATTACGAGGTCATCTGCCCCTAAAAATACAATTCTGATTTGATTGTGGAACGAAATTCACTCAGCCTCATGAGTTAAAACTGAACTGAGAAGAAGTGGGTTCGATTTCTCCTTTCTCCTCCAGGTAAATGCTGGGATTGTTCCTAGCAGAAGACCATGGTCACCTCCTTTCCAAGGGCAGATGACCTCGTAGTTCCTCCCCTTAAAACTACAATACCGTACCTAACCTTCCCAATTCTAGCATCACAATATATACATACAAATTCTACCCATATCCAAGTACACATGGCTGATGACAGTGATGTCATAACCCACTTACAAAACAACAACAACAACAACTAGCCACAGAAAGTTTTCATGCATGATATGAAAACAGGTAGTAATGGCATGCCTATGAAAGAAAAGGTTACCTACTGAAATGGAACAGAGCAGCAGTCATGAGAACATTTACAAAAGAGGAAACTTTTGTTGCTGATGATTCATATAGGGGCATGATGATGTGGTAATAATTTAGAAACAAACACTTGATATAGATTAATCCTACAGTAACAGTTTTCATATGGCAATATTTACAATATCAGGCATGGCATAAGCTTACCCGACAATACATAAAACATGCTAATTACCAGTGATCTTAGCACTTTGTTCTCAACAGAATACAGTGAGTCATCTGCAAAAACATGTTGTTCTCATATTTTCTATGTTACACAAACTGTGCTGTTTCGTAAAAAATAATAATAACTAAAAGATGACCATACGTATCCTTCACTAGTTAAATAAATATCCATATCCAAGTACACATGGCTGATGACAGTGATGTCCTAACCCACTCACAAAAAAACAAGTAGCCACAGAAAGTTTTCATCCGTGATAAGAAAACAGGCTAGCAATGGAATGCCTATGACAGAAAAGGTTACCTACTGAAATGGAACAAAGCAGCAGTCATGACACATGAGAACATTTACCAAAGAGGAAACTTGTTGTTGATTCATAAAAGGGCATGATAATGTAATAATTTACAAACAAACACTTGTTATAGAGTAATCCTACAGTAACAGTTTTCATATGGCAATGTTTACAATATCAGGCATGGCATAAGCTTATCCGACAATACATAAAACATGCTAATTACTAGTGATCTTAGCACTTTGTTCTCAACAGAATACAGTGAGTCATCTGCAAAAACATGTTGTTCTCATATTTTCTATGTTACACAAACTGTGCTGTTTTGTAAAAAAAAAACTAAGAGATGACCATATCTATCCTTCACTAGTTAAATAAATATAGCCTTTTCAAAAGCTCCTTTCCACTTTTCAATACAAAATTGTTGTATTCCCTATTATATTGATAGCACTGAATGAAAGTAGAACGAGCAATAACATTCTCTATACCGGTAGTACATGAATTAGCCAAAATACCTCATCAAACGATGAGAAATAAATCAGGGAATGATGTTTTAATAGATGTTTCCTCCTCCGCTGTCTGTGACTCGCCCAGCCATCCCAAATAGGATCACGACTTATGTAGGCAGAATTCCAGCTGTGGCCACCATTGTCCACATCAATCATCATCAAACCGGTATTGCCAACCTCGCCCTTACGGTACTATGCTGCACCAACACCCTTCGATTTGTCAAATCCATTGGTTTTTAACGCGTCCAGATCAATGGTTTTGTCAACCGTGCCCCGCTGGCTGCACTCGGCCAAAGCCGCTCCTACACCGACCATTCTAACCTTCGTTTTGTGGTATCCAATGGTTTTTGACAATGGTTACATCCTAACGTGTCCAGATCAATCGTTTTGTGTGAACCGTGCCCCGCCAGCTGCGCGCAGCCAAAGTCGCACCTGCACACGACCATTCTAACCTTCGTTTTGTCCAATCCAATGTTTTTTGACAATGGTTACAGCATAACGCACCCAGATCAATGAGTTTTGACAATGGTTACAGCTTAATGCATCCCGATGATTTCTTTGATCAACAGTGATTTTGTATCTCACATGTTGGGAACAATGTGTGCGCACCGGAGCGTGCAGCTAGAGTGAGCCGTGATGACAGTTGAACGAGATGCAAGCGCTGTAGAAACATGGCGGCCGTTTTTAAAATAGCAATAAATAAAAACACATATTTACGAACTTTAGCACATAAATGAGGTTCAGTAGTGACAATTCAAATTGAAATCAACGGTAGCTATGAATGAAGATAGAACGCGCGATAAAATTCTCTACAATACATGAATTAGCCAAAATTCCTTTTGAAACGATGAGAAATAAATCTAGGAGCGATGTTTTAATAGATATTTCCTCCTCTGCTGTCTGTGACCCACCCAGTCATCCCAAATAGGATCACGACTTATGTAGGCAGAATTCCAGCTGTGGCCACCATTGTCCACATCAATCATCATCAAACCGGTATTGCCAACCTCGCCATTACGGTACTATGCTGCACCAACACCCTTCGATTTGTCCAATCCAATGGTTTTTGACGCGTCCAGATCAATGGTTTTGTGTCAACCGTGACCCGCTGGCTGTGCTCGGCCAAAGCCGCTCCTACACCGACCATTCTAACCTTCGTTTTGTGGTATCCAATGGTTTTTGACAATGGTTACATCCTAACGTGTCCAGATCAAGGGTTTTGTGTCAACCGTGCCCGGCTAGCTGCGTGCAGCCAAAGTCGCACCTGCACACGACCATTCTAACCTTCGATTTGTCCAATCCAATGTATTTTGGCAATGGTTACAGCCTAACGCGCCCAGATCAATGAGTTTTGACAATGGTTACAGCTTAATGCATCCCGATGATTTCTTTGATCAACAGTGATTTTGTATCTCACATGTTGGGAACAATGTGTGCGCACCGGAGCGTGCAGCTAGAGTGAGCCGTGATGACAGTTGAACGAGATGCAAGCGCTGTAGAAACATGGCAGCCGTTTTTAAAATAGCAATAAATAAAAACACATATTTACGAACTTTAGCACATATGAGGTTCAGTAGTGACAATTCAAATTGAAATCAACGGTAGCTATGAATGAAGATAGAACGCGCGATAAAATTCTCTACAATACATGAATTAGCCAAAATACCTTTTGAAACGATGAGAAATAAATCAAGGAGCGATGTTTTAATAGTTATTTCCTCCTCCGCTGTCTGTGACCCATCCAGCCATCCCAAATAGGATCACGACTTATATAGCCAAAATTACAGCTGTCAGCGCTATTGTTCAAATCAATCGTCATCAAAACAGTACGATGACAGTTCAGCCGCTAGTGCGCATCTTTAGTGCGCACACTTAGTTCATTACATCGTGCACTGAATTGAATCGTTTATTCACCATGGATTGTGGAAATTGCCTCATAACGATCTGTAATTTCAAACAGCGATTCTATGATCAACTTTTCCCCGCACAACTGTGGTTTTGAAAATGTTTACAGCCTAACGCACCGAGCGTTTTGTGTCAACCGTGTCCCACTAGCTGCGCGCGGCCAAGGTCGCACCTACACCCGACCATTCTAACCTTCGTTTTGTCTAATCCAATGGTTTTTGACAATAGTTACTGCCTAACGCATCCAGATCAATGGTTTTTGACAATGGTTACAGCATAACACGTCCCGATGAATGTTTTTTTTTAATCAACAGTGTGTGCTGCTAGAGTATGCCTTGTTGACAGTTCAACGAGATGCAAGCTCTGTCAGAACATAGCAACCATTTATAAAAAGATCAATAAATATAAACACATATTTATGTACTTTAGCACATAACTTATATGAGGTGCAGTATTGACCAGGTTTCCTAATTTCAATGTTGATGCAAGTGTATAAGCTGCATTCTACTTTCATTTAGAATTAATATTATATTATTTACAGGGTGGATACATTTTTAGGCATTTGCACCTTTAACAGTCCTTATGCGAACAGTTCCTAAAAATACTCTTTAGCACATATGTTACATTAGATTAAAACTTTTAAAGTAGGCCTACATTAACGTTCATCCAATGAAACTAGATGTAAAGAAACTTGCAAGACTTCATTCAGTCCATTGTTAAAAATCTGAACAAATAAAAATTTGTTCCAGTGACACATTCTTCAGATTGTGTTCCATTTTATCTGTGAAATTGAAACAAAAGCCCTCTTAGAAATTGTATGTTAAAATTGCATGAAATATCCCATTTAAAGCGTACACTTACCCTCTCCATTCTAACCTTCGCTTTACAACGAACATTCTCCAAAACACTCTGCTGGTTGTAGAGCTATTTACCACTTTCTGGACTGGACGTTTAATGTGACTGTACACAGAGGTTATTAGTTGCATTTTAAACTGACATCTCCACTATAGGACAACTTCTTGCAATCAGTTCAACGTTTGGTATGCTAACACTACATGCCTCAATAATTTCAAGAAATGGTCACCTATTGAAAATGCCAATTCATTGTTCATCCTATACTTCAGTGGCGGCCGGTAATAAGGTTGCAGTGATACACAACGACCAGATTAATTCAATAAAAACAATTAATACCGTAATAATATTTTTAGTAATAAAAGCTGTACGTTTACTTTTATATGCATAGGAATTCATAATTCTGTTCTTTAATAATTCAGGAAATCTTATAGTAAGTTACTGTGAACTGTCTGAGAAAGCAAAGCGCGCCAACCGTTTAGGAGTGGTCGTTACCAGGCCCGAGCACCGACCAGATCTCAATAGTGAAGGGTATGGCAGAGATGCTAGACCGAGTAGGTCCTATCCCAATAGTTAACTCGGCTGATCGTTGCTTCCTGATTGCAACAAGGGAGCCGAGGAGCGGACGGAGACATCTGAGATGCTCCGTCAACTGCCGATACTATGTCTTGCAGGTTTTCATGTAGCCTAACTATTTAATCCGGTGATCCAGTGGCAATGTGATGTTCTCTGAACTGCGGCATTCGTGATGAATGAGGTACATCCGTTTTACCGCAAAATTGAATACAGTTTTCTTTGATATCAAGCAGTCTTTTATCATCTCCCCCCCCCCCCCCTTAATGAAAAAGGACAACACCCATAACAATTATTCACCAGCCGCCACTGCTATACTTACAGATTAGTAATTAGCCATGTAAAGAAGTGGATCAAGTAACACAATATTAATTGAACCAGAGGGTCATTATCATGGTGCGCCCTGGAAATCACGGCAAACTATGGCGTCATTTGGCTGGTCAGGTGCGGAGCGAGTGGACCTCACAATACCCTGCTCCGCTGACTCATATCATTAGATCACACATGTTTTGTCATTTATATGAATGTGTATCTGCAAAGCTTAGAAGTTAGTGTTGCACGTTTAGTGAGTATTGTGATTACTGTGATTGTTGGTCATGCCTAGACACCAATTGACACAACGCGAACGTGTGTATATCCATAATTCGTATATGAAAAGCAGAAAGTCTTGTTCTTAAACAAGATTAAAATGTCGAATCAAGTTTCCAAGAAGACCTGTGCGTAATGCCAGTACAATATAGGAGGCTCGCCAAACGATTCAAGAAAACAGGCACGGTAAATAATAAACATTTTAACAGACAACGTTGTGTTCTTACAGAACGGGGACACCAAGAGCCAGCTGATGAGCCAGCTTGGTGTCCTAGGCGAAACCCCACACAAGACACGGCACAAACCTATCAGAATTGCTGAGATTGTTGTCCATTCTTTCATCAGGAGATGTCAGGTGTGTGTTACAAGAGAGGGAGGACATTTTCAGCATCGACTATGAGCACTGTACATATTATTGAACATGGTTGGTAAAAGTGTTCAAGTGTGCACCAACCACCGACTGAACATTGTACGCGTGCCCGCGATCAGCGCCAGTCAACGCCGGCTTAGCTTGCCGTGTTTACCAGGGCGCACAATGATAACGAAACTGTACATACAATGAAAGAATATTGTAAAATTCCTAATTTCTACTGAACGGCCATGAACAGTTATTGGACAAGCTTCCTCCTCTTATGCTGAGCCAAAGTTTTGGGTGAAAACCTGTCGTTAACATTGTGTACAAAATTATTAATCAAGATATTACTGGCAGTGCCCAGTACAGTCTTTTCAATTAATGCCCTGGCGTGCTTTGGGCAGCTGTGCCCCATAAACAGTACAGTGGGCAGACATCTTTGTGTTACATTCACCAAAACACTCTGCTGGTTGCAGTGATGCAAAAATTCTGTCTTGTAGCTATTGAGTAGCTTACTCATAACAACAAAAGTAAATGCAGCACAGTTGACTACATCTGCATGGGGATAGCATAGTCCTCCTCGGTTATTGGCATTTATTAGGCTGGCGTGATCACTCTGGCCTGCCTCATCGCAAAGAAAGACTTTGCAATAATTGCAATCATATCGCTTTAAAAAACCATACGAGCAATAACCACTGATATAGTGTAAGAGAGGCCAATACTCATCTTGTAGGACTTCTATATCACTATCATCAGCAACACAAGCATCAAAAGCACTTATGTCACATGTCTTGTCTTCTTCAAAATACTCACTCACTGCAGCATTGAGGTCCAGGATGCTCTGAAGGCGCAATTTATTCTCCACCTCAAACACTTGCCTCAGGGAAATATTGTACTGGCTCCCTGCCAGTTGTCGATATTTTCCAAATCGAGCTTCTAGGTTATCTGTCTGTATTTTGCCTGGTAGGAAGAAGCTATGGCCTTTCTCAGAGAGACAAAATTGTGCCATTTCAATCATGCACTTGGTAGAAAGGGTGATTGCCGCATGTGTTTCCTTGCTCAGCTTTCCAGGCGAGGCAATTGTTTTCCACCTATCTAGCCATGACACGATTTCCTGGAGGCACTCGATATGAGAAGAGTTGGTCGTTATTGGTTCCTGAAGAGGATTCCTAAGGCGTTTTCCTTTCCATAGGGTCTTAACGTTCATGATGTCCCACCATCTGCAAATCAACTCAATAAACTGTGCAGTACTGTCCCAGGAGGGCAAGTTCTTCTTCGGCCCAATCTCCCTTATTGCCACAGCTAGAGGTTTATTAAAAATTTGCAGAGCTAGTGGAACATTCTGTCGTTCCAAATTGGTAGGGTACAGGGATTTCAGAGTCAAGGTAAATCCATATTTCAGGAGATTGTTCTTCTCTAACACATGCAACTCCTTCAGTGAACCAAATGATGCAATCTGTAGTCTGTCATGCTCTGTCAAATCTGGAAAATGCAACTCTTGGTGCTTTGCATTCAGCCAGTTATTTCTAATACATTTGAGAATGTGCACAGTGTCAATTGCAAAGAAAAGCTTTCTGTGTGCATCTTTGGGGTGACTATAAATGTAATTTAATTCGGGTGGATCGCCCAGGAGAGATACAGCTTTCCTATTAATAGCACTGTTGTCTGAAATCAGTGCTAGAACTTCAAATCCGACTTCTTCCAGTCCAAGAATGACTTTCTTCATCATATTGAATAATGCTTCACCTCGAATGTTCACAACGGGCATGATGTGAGCAACATCCTTGTATGAAGAAAGCAAGCTGTGGACCATAAACACATAAGCACTTGTTGCACACTCATCGCTATTTACAGCACTACCTACAACCCTACCCTTTTTGTAGTCTAACTGGGGTTTAATGTGAACCTCATCCATCGAAAGGAGGACTAGTTGATCTTCTTCTGATAAGAGTGAAAATTTCTTTCTCATATACAAAAGAAAATTATCACTTTGCTCCTGTATAGGATTCGTCAAAAGCTTGGAACACACTAATTTCAAGGTACGGGGTGCAGGAAGAGTGACATTTCCTGAACCTCTTATAAATCTATAGCAGTGAGGAGAAATAGAATGAACCAGCGATGAGAATACAAGCAATTCCCAGGAATAGTTTTTCACTTTACGCTTTGTTAGCAAGTGAACTTGCTCTTTTAAGAAGTCTAATGTATCCTTCTTCTCAGGGAACTTACTCTCCAAGTTCTTAAATAAACTGTCCATAACAGATACAGTATCCTCAACACTTTGATGTTCATATGCATCAGGATCAG
Source organism: Meconema thalassinum (assembly GCA_946902985.2). Classification (NCBI taxonomy): domain Eukaryota; kingdom Metazoa; phylum Arthropoda; class Insecta; order Orthoptera; family Tettigoniidae; genus Meconema; species Meconema thalassinum. The sequence goes on from CAMPQE020000024.1 coordinate 1,917,003, forward strand.
CATACACTGAATGGGCATTCCTTATAAGTTCTTCAATTTCTAGCACTGTACCTAACTGTCTTGGTAAAGACATGTTTTTACAATGTTTCACTTCTGTATTCGATACATACAAGGAGGCACTCAAACCTTCTGTTATCTTAATGCAGCAACGCAAGTGTGGACTAGGATTTTCCTTCATTAAAATAAAATATATACAAGATTCCTCCCTAATACAATTCCACTCGGGATGAAGACTCACACTGTTTAACTTCACCTTCAGTTCCTGAAAGTTTCTAAATGAAACTGCTTCCAGATTCTCCGCCAATGTCTGCATACTTTCAGCGAGAGCCTTCGATAAACTTTCATTATCAATCCTACGCCTCCTATCATCTGGATCTTCTCGGCAGACAGTTGCAGTGTCAGTTAAATACTCTGGGCAGTTGGGGAACTGAGACGGGACTGCTCCTAGGAATTTAATTCGAATATTAACTTACGATACCATCATTTTATCACCTTGCTTTACATTAATTACTCTATTTATTCTAAATTTATTCAATCTCCAACCTGATTCACACACACTTCTTCCCCCACCCCAATAAGAAATGTAGCCTAATGAATTAGATTACTGTGCGGTCGACTGCACAGCGAGTTCAAGTGAGCACGGAAACTGCGAATAGCTGTAGTACGGAAGACAATCAGATAAGTAGTTAGCCTAAAATTTTATAGTTTAACCATAGTTTACAACCATATAATCTCTCTAAAGTACAATCTCCGGATAGCCATCACCATTTAGCATTTCACCTAACATATATACTGCATTTAGCATACACTGACAGTTGCAGTACCAATACTGCAACTAAATAATTGTACATATTGTAAATATTTTCACCTGTATTTCAAACATAGATTTTATAGCCTAAGTGTATTGGATCTGATGATGATCGCTTGACGATCGAAACTGGTCATCCTAGTGTTTTATTAATCTCATGTAATTTATTTCAGGATTAGGGCATAACCCATCTCTTTTGGGTACATTCGTGTTGACCGACTGAAAAGCACTAAACTCTTGCTCATGCAGTTAGCTTGCAATATAAATATGAATACTATCCATATTAACACCCACTTATACCTCCCACTTGAAATTGATAGCCCCATAAAACAAATAAACCTAACCTACAACGTTAGCCTGTAGCACATAATTTAGGTTAGAAAATTCTGACTTCTACATCTAAATGAATTTTCTTGAACAGAAGAGCTAGCCTATGCTATAATTTAGGGGTAGGACTATTTGCTTACTAACCTTTAATCAGTCTCGGTTTATACAACGGAGCAGTAACTAGCTTTCCATTCTTTTCATCATACATACTAGTGGTCCATTGAATTTCATGTGGCTTGAAATGGATGCCACAGACCTACAAGAAAAGAGACTTGGTTACAAAGTTCCTTCCTCCCATTATACTAAACTTGTGAGAATTGGAGCATAAGTATTGATTTAACACGTACCATGGAATATTTCGTAGGAATAAAATCCTTGCGGTGAATGGCTCGTATCCATTTCGACTTTTCACCTTCATCATTAGGAAAAGAGAAAACGTTTACTTTCGGTCCATTGGCGTAATTGCCTTTACAATTTGGAACGCTGCACTTATTAGGCATAACTTTACACTGCACTGATAACCATTAAGTATAACTGGGTAGGAAATCTGAGCAAATCAGTAACTGGGACTGTAAACACGACACACAACACGCGGAAAACACACCATAACCTGCAAACTAGAATGTTATGTCTCAATGTCCACGGCCGGGCCTCTGTGACGTCACTACCTTGTCAACTTCATATCGCAAGGCTTTCTCTCTAGGTGGCGTTGCTTAAACCGTTATGCGCAAATTACCTGGCAAGATTTATGTTCGTGAAGATAGAGATGGTCCAAGGACGCAATCTGCAGTGAAGGGAAGATCGCACACCTCAAGACAAAATACGGACATTTAGTGCTGCAGGTATCACACACCCAAAGTTGCATATTGATTAAATGGACGGAGACGATCATAATTAACACGAAACATTGAGCTCTGTTGAAATTCATTGTGGTTCAATAAAAAACTATGATTTACAAACTAAAAATCAGATTTTGAATTCAAAATTTAAATGCACGAAATATTCACAATACGTTCGTTGATATTGTGCTCCTTATTGACGAGATTTTACAAATTGATATATAGTCATAACAGAAAATTGATTGACAGACAAAGAAACAGCTTTGACTCACACAATGTAACACGAGACGGTACTGGAGGTGGTCTGTCAAATTATGTACGGTATCTAGAAACTGGGCAACGAAAGTTATTGACACCATTAACAGTTATGACAGTAGGCCTATACTTCAATTCGAAATATTTCAGAAACACAGAAGATATAGTGTAATTTCTTACTATAACCCAAGAGAGAGTAATGGAAACGAATGTATGCTTGACCTTGAACGCATACTTAGCAATACTAACAAATCAAACACCCTACTTATCGGAGACGATAATGTAGATTTTCTAAAAGACAGCATTATTTACAGGGCATATCCGTCTTTACAGAATTGCTTTATATTTTATCCATGCAATACAAGACCGCCAACAAGAATAACGCCTACTCGTTCATCTTTAACACTAGAATGCTAACCTTCCTTTGACACACGTTAAGGCTAACCATTCGTAAATCTTACGACCTCTGATGTTATTAGAGATTAATAAGGCTGAGTAGTTAAAGAACGTTATTTATCTGTTGCGAACTATTAAATATGCTGTATATTGCCTTTATATGATCATGATTAGGTCATCAAAAACTATTTTACATTTACAATTTATCCACATGTTCCTCTGGTACTGTCTTAAAATAAGATTTTTGACACATGAAAAGGAAAAGTTTTTTTTTTGTATTCAGTGAATAAGGTAAATATGAAATATGAAAACGTAAACACTCAACAGCATGCCTAAACTCGCGTTAAAGTGAATCACTCGTAAAACTTACGATCGCTACTAAGTAACGGTTCACACATACTGAGGAGTGGGGAGTGAGCGAGCAAAGAGGATATAACAGATACGCCAACCTATTGCTCGGCACAAGTAGTTCCAACGGACAATATGAGATGGCGCAGCGATGTACTTTCGAGCGAGATCCATCCATGACCTGTCCTACTGGACCCCTCCCCCCCCCCCCCCCCCCCCCCCAAACCCTCAGCCTACTTCGCCATTTCTTCTATCCGATCCCCGTCTACTTTCCTTTATTCCTTGTTTTCATTCTTTCCCCTGCCTTATTACCGCCATGTTTTATTAATCATTCGTTTCCAGAACCGGTATATTTTCCCCCTGTGATATCATTAATTTGATAGCATGTTGCAATTAAAGGCATAATACCTCTTGAGGGTATTGAAATATACATAGGATATTGATAACCACATTGTCATACCTCATATAAAGCAACAACATTGTTATTACCTGGTACCAGTACCAATATTACATCATTAGCAACTAAGGGGTAAAACACATGCTATACTGATTGATTGAGTCTTCAGTCTTTTGACTGGTTTGATGCAGCCCTCCATGCCTCCCTGTCCTGAGCTAATCGCTTCATCTCTACATAGCTACCACACCCTAAATCCGAGACAATCTGTTTAACATATTCTAACCTTGGTCTACCCCTACAGTTCTTGCCCTTGACCCTTCCTTCCATAACCAAGCTTGCTATTCCTGGGTGTCTTAGTATGTGTCCTACTAACCTACCTCTTTTCTTCATTAGCAGTCGCCAGAAACCTCTCTCCTCTCCCACTCATCTTAATACCTCTTCGTTTGTAACCCTATCTACCCATCTGATCTTCATCATTCTCCTGTAACACCACATTTCAAAATCTACAATTCTCCTCTTTTCTGCTGCACCAATAGTCCAAGTTTCACTTCCATATAGCGCCACGCTCCAGACAAAGGCTTTCAAAAATGACTTCCTAATACCTAAATCTATATTCAATGTCAACAGATTCCTTATTTGTAGAAATGCTTTTCTTGCCTGAGCCAACCTACTTTTATATCCACTTGGCTTCGTACATCACTGGTTATTTTGCTTACCAAGTAACAGAAGTCTCCTACTTCCTTCTGCTTTTCACCTGCCAATTTGATGTCCATAGAAGTTTCTGATTTTTTTCTGCTGCATTCCAATATTTTTGTCTTACATTTATCAACTTTCATCACGAATTCTTTCCTCAAGACGGAGTCTATACCATTCAGAAACTCATTCAAATCCTCAGGCGTGTCAGCCAAGATAACGATGTCATCGACAAATCTCAGAGTTGAAATTATTTCTCCTTGATTCTTCACTCCCACTATAAATGTTTCTCATATTTCCTTCATTGCTTGTTCAATGTAAAGATTGAAAAGTATGGGTGATAAGTTGCAGCCTTGCCTTACACCTTTCTGAATACCAGCTTCTCTCTCATGTCCTTCAGCTCGAGTGACTGCTGTCTGGTTTCTGTATAGATTGTAGAGCACCCTCCTATCCCTCTACTTTATTCCAATCGTTTTAAAATGTCAAACTAGTCCAATCAACGTTATCAAAAGCGTTTTCTAAGTCTACAAATGCCATGAACGTTCTCTTATCTTTCCTTATTCTACCTTCCAAAATCACCCTAAAACTTTGTACAGCTTCCCTTGTTCCAACATTTCTCCTGAAACCAAACTGGTCTTCACCCAACTCCGATTCTATCTGGCTTTCAATCCTCTTGTAAATTATTCTAGACAGGATCTTTGAAGCACGAGTAGCCAAGCTGATTGTACGGTAATCTTCACATCTGTCAGCTCCCACTTTCTTTGGTATAGTGATGATACCATTCTTCTTGATATCAGGGGGTACCTCACCAGTCTCACAAATCCTACACACGAAGTGAAATAACCTGATCAGACCTTCATCTCCTATGCAGCGTAGCAACTCAATCGGTATATCATCTATGCCTGGTGCTTTGTTCCTGCTTAAGTCTTCCAATGCTCTGTCAAATTCTGATCTCAATATTAAATCTCCTTTTGCATCCTCATCAATTTCCTCCTCCCTTTCCATTACACGATTCTCAATCTCCTTTCCCTTATACAAACACTCTATGTAAGATTTCCATCTCTCAACCTTTTCTTCCCTACCTGTTACAAGCTTTCCATTTGTGTCGTTAATATTACAGCACTTAGTCTTCTTTTCCCCAAAAGTATTCTTAATCCTTCGATAAGCTGTGTCTACTTTTCCTAATTTCAGACAATTTTCTATACCTGCACATTTCTCTTTCAACCATTCTTCTTTCGCTTCCTTGCACTTCTTGTTGACCTCATTTCTTAGACGTCTGTATTCTGCTTTCCCCTTTTCATCTCTTACATTCTTGTATTTCCACCTTTCATCCATCAATTCTAGTATATCCTGAGTGATCCACGGTTTTCTACCTATTCTTTCTTTCCTACCAATGTTTTCTTCTGCGGATTTTGTTATTTCATTCTTCAAAAGTGCCCATTTGTCTGCAATTGAAGTTTGTTTAGGGTTTTTCATTAGTCCTTCTTTTATACTCTTCTTGAATCTTTCGTTTACATCCTTTACTTTCAGTCTGTCTATTGCCCACCTTTTTGGATTTTGACTTTTCTTCACTTTCTTCAACTTTAATCTGCATTTCATTACAACCAGATTGTGGTCAGAATTTATGTCAGCACCAGGATATGTTTTACAATCCAAAATCTGGTTTCGAAACCTCTGCTTGACCATAATGAAGTCGATTTGGTAACGCCCTGTATCTCCTGGTCTCATCCATTTGTAGGATTCCTACAAAAAATCCTCTAGGCTACATGAATGTTAAGTTACATCACTTGTTTCGTGCGGTATGTTATGACAGACACACGTTTTGATTCTTTTATTTCTTTCGCAGTTTCTCCTTGGAAAACTTCAAGCATGCACTGAATAATTTCATTTCGAATTGTTTTTGACGTGCACCTGAACACAGTCACTTTTCCAGACGAGTTTCATAGTAATATCTAATTATGCACAAAAATTGATTAGTCCACGGAAAAACTCCTGATTTGCTTGATCTCTCAGACTTGTGAAGTCCGCGCAATGCCAACTCAAAAGCATTAAAAACTCTAATACAGTTAATGAAATGCTCAAAACATATCTATTTTGGGCCACGTTTGGATTGTGAGTTTCTATTACTATTCGGTATCCTGTGTCCATCTGCTGTGCAATATTAAAATTGGAAAACGTGAAGATGTTCAGGGTTTTCTTTTTGTGTGATTTCGATGACGCATGCTTTCCAGCTCAGCCATGAAGATGCTGCAGATCACTCACGCCATTCTATGTCCATGAACCTTCACCCCCAAATAAAATATATGGGAAGCAAAACAAGGCGTTTCACTTCACAACCACACATTGCCAAATTTATCCTACACGCCAGGATGAAGAAGACCACCTCGTGGTGTAGCTCCGGGTTTGCCAAGACGCGTTAATTCTGATGGGAGGGCTGGAACGGGGTACAGTCAGCCTCGTGAGGCAAAACTGGGAAGAGGAGGGCTGGATTCCAACCTCAGCCATACTGGAAGAGGAATCACGTGGCTTCCAACTTCTACTCTAGGCAAAATGATGGGATGGTTCCAAACTTAAGGCCACGACCGCCCCCTTCCGAATTCTATCATCAATACACAAATCACAAACACTCAAGTACATGGCACTACAGGACCACGAGGTCACAAAACCCCTAAAAAAATAAAAAATTATAATGTAAGGAAAGCGGTCACCCTAAGAGTGAGTGGACTGAATTCATCATGTGAGTGATTAATGTAAAGCTGTACATAATTATATACAGAACGCAAATAAAAAGTTAAAATAAAAAACGGCATAGCCCGTCTAAACTTTGAAGCCAGATATTATGCACGAAACAACAATACAGCTTCGCCCGCTTCCGAGCATAGACAGTAGAACGAGACTAATTGCTATGTATCGCGCACTTCAACAGAAAGGCACATTACCATTAATGCTAATGTCAAACCACTGCTGCTATTATTATTATTAATAATGTTATTGGTTTTACGTCCCTTTCAACTACTGAGGTTTTTAGAGACGCCGGGGTGCCAGAAGTTTCTCCCCGAAGGGGTTATTTAACTTGCCAGTAAATCTAATGACACGGCTCATTCGTATTTGCGCAACCTCAAATGCCAACTAACTGCACCAGAATTCGATCCTGCGACCTTGAGCACAGCAGGCGAGAACGTTACCACTGCACCACGCAGCCAGTCAATGTCGAACTAAATACGCTTTAGAGGATGTGGATATCATAAAAACAATAAAATGACAACTGTGCAAACTTAAGTGTTGAACACCTCACAATCGGCCCTCCACAATGCAGGTGCCAGACTTTAACAATAACAGTATATTATGCAACTGGCGAATAAGAAATATTCCTATGAGTTTCACCAGGTAGGGCAATCCACGATCACCAATTTCTCACAACAGAAGAGATCACAAGCCAAATCTATAGAAACTATTGACGCGGTGAACCAATCAGTAAAAAAAGAAAAGAAAAAAGCACATAATCTTTGGCAAACATGAACCTTGTCAGAGTAACGATGGACAGAACATCTGCAGTAGTAGCCACTCGTTTTAGTTTGATTAAACTGTATGTTTCAAATACATTATATCTGATATCAAATACGGATATCAGTAGAAGATTTATATTAATGTTCAATCATGTAAATACTGTGCATATATTAAGTTCCGCGTGACAACGAAGAGTTTTGCTTGTCAGCCACCAGAGCATGCTAACGTAGCCGCGCTATCTGCTGCCTGTGAGCCGAATATACCGTATCTACTTTTGAACTCTATGGACTGTGTTAAACACCAACCCATCCCCCCATGCACCCGCTGGACTCCTTGGTTCGTCTTCCCGTATACCAGTCTGTACAAGCAGCCTGGGTTGCAGCGAGGAGTGAACTACATAGCCTCGCTGGCCCTTGGCAGGGTCCCACAGATCTGCGCTCGTCCCGACCCACTATACATCCACCTTCCATTTAAGCAAATATATTATTTGAATTAATAAAGGTCCAGAATTTTGGTTGTAGAGCAAACTTGCTACCATGGTAAGGAGCCGCCCCTGCTATAGCCTATCCGAGGCAATCTGTTTAACATGTTCTAAACTTGGTCTACCCCTACTGTTGTTATCCTCGACCCTTCCGTCTATAACTAAGTTTGCTATTCCTGGATGTCTTAGTGTGTGTCCTACCAACCTATCTCTTCTCTTCATTAGCAGTTGCCAGAAACATCTCTCCTCTCCCACTCGTCTTAACAATTCATCATTCGTAACCCTATCTACCATTCTGATCTTCATCATTCTCCTGTAACACCACATTTCAAACGCTTCAATTCTCCTCTTCTCAGCTGCTCCAAAAGTCAAAGTTTCACTTCCATAGAGCGTTACGCTCCGGACAATGGCTTTCAAAAATGTCTTGCTAATACCTAAATCTACTGTTCGATGTTCACAGATTTCTTTTCTGCATAGGCCTAAATACTTTCCTTGCCAGTGCCAACCTACTTTTTATATCCTCTTTGCTTCGTCCATCACTGGTTACTTTGCTTCCTAAGTAACAGAAGTCACCTAGTTCCTTTTCTTTTCACCTGACAATTCGACATCCATAGGGGTTTCTGATTTCTTCGAACTGTATTTCGATATTGTTGTTTTACATTTATTAACTTTCATCATGAATTCTTTCCTCAAGACAGAATCCATACCATTTACAAACTCATTCATATCCTCAGGTGTCGGCTAAGATGACGATGTCATCAGCGAATCTCAGAGTTGAAATTATTTCTCCTCGAATCTTTACCCGTACTTTGAATTCGACAGCAATTTCCTTCATTGCTTGTTCAATGTAGGCCTATGGATTGAAAAGTATGGGTGATAAGTTGCCCCCTTGCCTTACTGCAGGGCCGCCGAGGAGGGGGGCAATTGGGGCAAATGCATGGGGGCCCGTAAGCGATGAGGGCCCGTAAGTGGTGAAGGCCCGTAAGCGGTGAGGGCCCGTAAGTGGTGAGGGCCCGTAAGTGGTGAAGGCCCGTAAGCGGTGAGGGCCCGTAAGTGGTGAGGGCCCGTAAGTGGTGAGGGTCTGTAAGTGGTGAGGGTCTGTAAGTGGTGAGGGTCTGTAAGTGGTGAGGGTCTGTAAGTGGTGAGGGTCTGTAAGTGGTGAGGGTCCGTAAGCGGTGAGGGTCTGTAAGTGGTGAGGGTCTGTAAGTGGTGAGGGCCCGTAAGTGGTGAGGGTCTGTAAGCGGTGAGGGCCCGTAAGCGGTGAGGGCCCGTAAGCGGTGAGGGTCTGTAAGTGGTGAGGGCCCGTAAGCGGTGAGGGTCTGTAAGCGGTGAGGGCCCGTAAGTGGTGAGGGTCTGTAAGCGGTGAGGGCCCGTAAGCGGTGAGGGTCTGTAAGCGGTGAGGGCCCGTAAGTGGTGAGGGTCTGTAAGTGGTGAGGGCCCGTAAGCGGTGAGGGTCTGTAAGCGGTGAGGGCCCGTAAGTGGTGAGGGTCTGTAAGTGGTGAGGGCCCGTAAGTGGTGAGGGTCTGTAAGCGGTGAGGGCCCGTAAGCGGTGAGGGCCCGTAAGCGGTGAGGGTCTGTAAGCGGTGAGGGCCCGTAAGCGGTGAGGGTCTGTAAGCGGTGAGGGCCCGTAAGTGGTGAGGGTCCGTAAGTGGTGAGGGCCCGTAAGTGGTGAAGGCCCGTAAGCGGTGAGGGCCCGTAAGTGGTGAGGGCCCGTAAGTGGTGAGGGTCTGTAAGTGGTGAGGGTCTGTAAGTGGTGAGGGTCCGTAAGCGGTGAGGGTCTGTAAGTGGTGAGGGTCTGTAAGTGGTGAGGGCCCGTAAGTGGTGAGGGTCTGTAAGTGGTGAGGGTCTGTAAGTGGTGAGGGTCCGTAAGCGGTGAGGGTCTGTAAGTGGTGAGGGTCTGTAAGTGGTGAGGGTCTGTAAGTGGTGAGGGTCTGTAAGTGGTGAGGGTCCGTAAGCGGTGAGGGTCTGTAAGTGGTGAGGGTCTGTAAGTGGTGAGGGCCCGTAAGTGGTGAGGGTCTGTAAGCGGTGAGGGCCCGTAAGCGGTGAGGGCCCGTAAGCGGTGAGGGTCTGTAAGCGGTGAGGGCCCGTAAGTGGTGAGGGTCTGTATGTGGTGAGGGTCTGTAAGTGGTGAGAGCCCGTAAGTGGTGAGGGTCTGTAAGCGGTGAGGGCCCGTAAGTGGTGAGGGTCTGTAAGCGGTGAGGGCCCGTAAGTGGTGAGGGTCTGTAAGTGGTGAGGGTCTGTAAGTGGTGAGGGCCCGTAAGTGGTGAGGGTCTGTAAGTGGTGAGGGTCTGTAAGTGGTGAGGGTCTGTAAGTGGTGAGGGTCCGTAAGTGGTGAGGGTCTGTAAGCGGTGAGGGTCCGTAAGTGGTGAGGGTCTGTAAGTGGTGAGGGTCTGTAAGCGGTGAGGGTCTGTAAGTGGTGAGGGTCTGTAAGTGGTGAGGGCCCGTAAGCGGTGAGGGCCCGTAAGTGGTGAGGGCCTGTAAGTGGTGAGGGTCTGTAAGTGGTGAGGGTCTGTAAGTGGTGAGGGTCTGTAAGTGGTGAGGGCCCGTAAGCGGTGAGGGCCCGTAAGTGGTGAGGGCCTGTAAGTGGTGAGGGTCTGTAAGTGGTGAGGGTCTGTAAGTGGTGAGGGTCTGTAAGTGGTGAGGGTCCGTAAGTGGTGAGGGTCTGTAAGCGGTGAGGGTCCGTAAGTGGTGAGGGTCTGTAAGTGGTGAGGGTCTGTAAGCGGTGAGGGGCCGTAAGTGGTGAGGGTCTGTAAGTGGTGAGGGTCTGTAAGCGGTGAGGGGCCGTAAGTGGTGAGGGTCTGTAAGTGGTGAGGGTCTGTAAGCGGTGAGGGTCCGTAAGTGGTGAGGGTCTGTAAGTGGTGAGGGTCCGTAAGTGGTGAGGGTCTGTAAGTGGTGAGGGCCCGTAAGTGGTGAGGGCCCGTAAGTGGTGAGGGTCTGTAAGCGGTGAGGGCCCGTAAGTGGTGAGGGTCTGTAAGTGGTGAGGGTCCGTAAGTGGTGAGGGTCTGTAAGTGGTGAGGGTCTGTAAGTGGTGAGGGTCTGTAAGTGGTGAGGGTCTGTAAGTGGTGAGGGTCTGTAAGTGGTGAGGGGCCGTAAGCCTAGAGGGCCCTTAAGTGGTGAGGGTCTGTAAGCGGTGAGGGGCCGTAAGTGGTGAGGGTCTGTAAGCGGTGAGGGTCTGTAAGCGGTGAGGGTCTGTAAGTGGTGAGGGTCTGTAAGTGGTGAGGGTCTGTAAGTGGTGAGGGTCTGTAAGCGGTGAGGGGCCGTAAGTGGTGAGGGTCTGTAAGTGGTGAGGGCCCGTAAGTGGTGAGGGTCTGTAAGTGGTGAGGGTCCGTAAGCCTAGAGGGCCCTTAAGTGGTGAGGGTCCGTAAGTGGTGAGGGTCTGTAAGTGGTGAGGGTCTGTAAGTGGTGAGGGTCTGTAAGTGGTGAGGGTCTGTAAGTGGTGAGGGTCTGTAAGCGGTGAGGGGCCGTAAGTGGTGAGGGTCTGTAAGTGGTGAGGGCCCGTAAGTGGTGAGGGTCCGTAAGCGGTGAGGGGCCGTAAGTGGTGAGGGTCTGTAAGCGGTGAGGGTCTGTAAGCGGTGAGGGTCTGTAAGTGGTGAGGGTCTGTAAGTGGTGAGGGTCCGTAAGTGGTGAGGGTCTGTAAGTGGTGAGGGTCTGTAAGTGGTGAGGGGCCGTAAGCCTAGAGGGCCCTTAAGTGGTGAGGGGCCGTAAGTGGTGAGGGTCTGTAAGTGGTGAGGGCCCGTAAGTGGTGAGGGTCCGTAAGCGGTGAGGGGCCGTAAGTGGTGAGGGTCTGTAAGCGGTGAGGGTCCGTAAGCGGTGAGGGTCTGTAAGTGGTGAGGGTCTGTAAGTGGTGAGGGCCTGTAAGTGGTGAGGGTCTGTAAGTGGTGAGGGTCTGTAAGTGGTGAGGGGCCGTAAGCCTAGAGGGCCCTTAAGTGGTGAGGGTCCGTAAGTGGTGAGGGCCCGTAAGTGGTGAGGGTCTGTAAGTGGTGAGGGTCCGTAAGTGGTGAGGGTCTGTAAGTGGTGAGGGTCCGTAAGTGGTGAGGGTCTGTAAGCGGTGAGGGTCTGTAAGTGGTGAGGGTCTGTAAGCGGTGAGGGCCCGTAAGCGGTGAGGGTCTGTAAGTGGTGAGGGTCTGTAAGTGGTGAGGGTCTGTAAGTGGTGAGGGGCCGTAAGCCTAGAGGGCCCTTAAGTGGTGAGGGTCTGTAAGTGGTGAGGGTCCGTAAGTGGTGAGGGTCTGTAAGTGGTGAGGGCCCGTAAGTGGTGAGGGTCTGTAAGTGGTGAGGGTCTGTAAGCGGTGAGGGTCTGTAAGTGGTGAGGGTCTGTAAGTGGTGAGGGTCTGTAAGTGGTGAGGGTCCGTAAGTGGTGAGGGTCTGTAAGTGGTGAGGGCCCGTAAGTGGTGAGGGTCTGTAAGCGGTGAGGGTCTGTAAGTGGTGAGGGTCTGTAAGTGGTGAGGGTCTGTAAGTGGTGAGGGTCCGTAAGCGGTGAGGGTCTGTAAGTGGTGAGGGTCTGTAAGTGGTGAGGGTCTGTAAGCGGTGAGGGTCTGTAAGTGGTGAGGGGCCGTAAGTGGTGAGGGTCTGTAAGTGGTGAGGGTCTGTAAGTGGTGAGGGTCTGTAAGCGGTGAGGGCCCGTAAGTGGTGAGGGCCCGTAAGCGGTGAGGGCCCGTAAGCGGTGAGGGCCCGTAAGCGGTGAGGGCCCGTAAGCGATGAGGGCCCGTAAGCGGTGAGGGCCCGTAAGCGGTGAGGGCCCGTAAGTGGTGAGGGCCCGTAAGCGGTGAGGGCCCGTAAGTGGTGAGGGCCCGTAAGCGGTGAGGGCCGGTAAGCGGTGAGGGCCCGACAGCCTTGAGAGGCCCTTAGTGATTCTTCATATTTTCTTGCGAATATTGTTTTATTTATTTTAAATGTAGCACAAGTTATTGAAGATATTGTTCCAAGAGGTCCCCTAGCAGTGCATAATAACCTTCCAAGTGACGGAACAAGAAACTTCCTGAGAACAGTTCGATTTTCAAAACTACAGACTGGAGTAAGTGTCCATAGAGACTGGTTAGTATAGTGATACAAATCAATCAATATATTATTTTCCTTGCAGATTATTTAGGCACAACCCTTAGTTTGTAACTGACGTAGGCTGGCAAAAAGGTCGTCCCTGGCGTAAGCTGTATAATATGCTGTTAGTTCATGAAATGAGTGCCACTCACAAACTATGCTACATTGATGTTGTTCGAGAGAATGAATATTTCTCGTGCTTTCTAATCTCGCTCGCATGTAAATATCGTTTGTCGTTTGTCAAATGTATATTCTTTGACTTTATGTTCTTTTCCTTTTGTCTGTATCCCGTGTCTTGTTCCCTGCAATCTAACTCAACATGTGTTCGTGTATTTTAATCCGTTCATCCCGTGTTTAACTGATACAATAGAAACCCATGCATAGCTCAAGTAGTTTCAATAGGTTATGGGCCCAGACATAACGATGTTCTGTGATCATTTTCCTCAGTGAACTTTAAAGTGAGAAGGCAAAATGAGTGAACATGCTTCGAGTCCTTTTGCCTATGGGTTTCCGAAATTGAGTGGTCGGGAGGATCATTCGTACTGGTCTTTTGGGTTGTCAAATTATCTCACAAAGCATGGATTGTGGGCCAGTGTCCGAAGTACAGATGTGTCGGAGGGACACGATTGGCGTGACGAGAGAGCGCTGGTGGATATATGTCTCTTTATCCCCATGTTCGAGGCTGTGCAATAGCTAAGGATGTCTGGCATGCCCTTGAAAAGACTTTTGAAGATAAAAACATGGATTGTGGGCCAGTGTCCGAGGCACAGATGTGTCGGAGGGACACGATCGGCGTGACGAGAGAGCGCTGGTGGATATATGTCTCTTTATCCCCATGTTCGAGACTGTGCAAAAGCTAAGGATGCCAGGCATGCCCTTGAAAAGGCTTTTGAAGATAAAAACATGGATTGTGGGCCAGTGCCCGAGGCACAGATGTGTCGGTGGGACACGATCGGCGTGACGAGAGAGCGCTGGCGGATATATGTCTCATGGTGGCTGTTCACAATTATCCCCATGTTCGAGGCTGTGCAAAAGCTAAGGATGCCAGGCATGCCCTTGAAAAGGCTTTTGAAGATAAAAACATGGATTGTGGGCCAGTGTCCGAGGCACAGATGTGTCGGTGGGACATGATCGGCGTGACGAGATAGCGCTGGCGGATATATGTCTCATGGTGGCTGTTCACAATTATCCCCATGTTCGAGGCTGTGCAAAAGCTAAGGATGCCTGGCATGCCCTTTTGAAGATAAAGGAAAGTGGAGGTATATCACGCTGATGCGAAATCTGTGCTCGCTCAAGTGATCAGATTTGAGTCCATGGACAAGTACATTGGTGAGGTTAGGTCAGTTACACAGAAGATAGCAGCTGTTGATGAGCCTGTCGCTGATAAGTTTGTTGCTGCTATGATCCTTCGAGGTCTTCCTGATGAATACGATAACTTAGTTATGACCGTAACCTCAACATCGGAGGTCTACAGTTGGACCGCATCATGTCTATCTTGTTGGACGAACTCTTTCGCCGAAGTCATGGTGAGAAGTCAGCTGATGGGGCAGCCCTGTACAGCAACACCAAGATGGAAGTCAGGTATGTCTAGAAACCAAAGAACTTCAGTGAGAAAGCAGTTGTCAAGAGTCGTTGGAAGTATTGGATTTGTGGTGAAAAGGGTCACGGAAGAGATACTCGTCCACAGAAAACAAAAGTTCAAAGTGCACCGAAGTGTCCAAAATCCAATAAAAGTCAGTTTTGTGCTTTAACTGTAGCCTACCTGTGGAGCCGTTTTCACCGTGGCCCACATTTTAAGCGTGAGTATGGATCTTCCTGATTTACGAAGAAACCTTGGTTTGCAGATGACACTCAAACTTATATTAGCCGATGACGCGGTGGCTGCTGATCGCGTGATCCGCTTTATAAGTGAGAGTGGGTTAGGGCCAGCAATCTAAATTTTCCAGTGTACATTGACTCAACGAATTGTTCGTTTTTGAAAACTGATTTTTCGTTTTTCCGTAATTTTTGTTTATTTTTATAATTATTAGTCTTTTGCATTTTTTGTTTTATTATAATTCGGTCCTTTCCAATGTTGGTGACCACCTCTAAATCTTACATTCCATTCCAAATTTGTATACTTTAATCTGTGTTAAGAGGGGCAGATGACCTCATAGTTCCGCCCCTTAAAACAGCAATAACTAACTATTAGTTACAGTGGGGCGTAAATGTATGGTGTTGCATCATGAGTGATCACCTATCTGGTTTCATTTCTTTGAGGGCCATCTGACGGGACAACGCTATCTGTGGTTTGTTCAAGATGAACTACCACCGTTTTTAGAACATGTGCCACTCCTTGACCACTGCAGGATGTGGTTTCAACATGACGCGGCGGTGGTCGTCCGGAACCATCTCAGTCGGGGAGGACCTGTCCCCTGGCCCACCAGATCGCCCGATCTTACGCCCCTGGATTTTTCTGTGGGGTCATGTAAAACAACTGGTGTATGCACAGGAGCCGGCCGGTCTTGGTCACTTTAGACAGCTCATCACCGAAGCATGCCGATCCATTTCGCCAGAGATGTTGCAACTAGCCAGACGGTCGTTTCAACAACGCGCGCAGCGTTGTATCGACCACGGAGGTCGTCATTTCGAGCAGGTGCTGCGTTAAACGCCGTTGATAACTGACATCCTGTCACATGTTTCGTCGTCTCTATCAACCCAGCTCCACACCAACACCCTTTTTCAAGGTCAAATAAATAAATCGGTCTGTGAAAGACTATTGAGTATACAACCTTGCCACTCCCAGACAACTGCAACAAAAAAATCCTCTATGCACGCCGGAAGGCGGAGGTAGATTTCACCGGGCAAACTAGGGGATAGGCTATAATAGGCAAAATATGCAGGTTTTCGTAGGAGGATCAGACCTCATTGATTGCAAGAAAGTATTTTACATTTGGAGGTTAATTTACTTTTTTTTCGTTTTAGTATGCATATTTTTATCATTTTATTGTCTTATGGGGATGGTAACCTTCTTGTCATTTGGGGTTCATTTTTATACTAGTGATCACACTGTCCTTTGCAAGGTTTGGAACTGATGTGTAACTATCTGACAGTCTGTTACTTCTTCACGCAAAATTTTATCTCCCGCAGAGATGTTGGTTCCTCAGTTTAGGGGCTGTGACAACGTGGTCATGTAACCCCGTGTACACTGGGTGTGTGTAGAATCTGATAAACGGTGTTAATTGTGATGACTGTATTAGTCTGTAATTCAGGTAAGGTCTCCAGACGGTCAATTTTAAGTAGTAGTTCCTAATTTTGTACCATATACTAAAGTCAACGACACCTAGCTGTGAACTTGGCTACTGGATGCTACCGCAACCAGCAACTTGCAACGAACGTTGGAACTTGCCCTCCAAAGGAAAGCATGCTGAGGGATGTTTAGCGCTCTTAGAAAATCCGATGAATTTGGCCGGCTTTGAACCAGCGACCTTGGGCTTATAAGTTCAGCATGCTACCAGTTAGCCGCTTCCCACAGAGTCAGATGGAAAAATGAATGTGATCTCGTGCGATGGCATTGTCTTGGCAACCTCTGATAGCTCATCCCTCATCAATTAAGAAGAGTTGCCATGGTAACCTCTGATGGCACTTGGCATTTTCTTTAATTCCGAAATAATTTTTCTCATCCCTTGGCGTAATGGTAGGTCAGATCAAAAATTATTTCAGACAAACACTCACTCACTCACTCACTCCGTTGGCTTTTCTGGAACGTGACGATCCCGTGCCGCTCTCACTATCTGCCTCCATTTCCTCCTATCCAGCGCAGTATTCTCCCATCCAGTAATACCCATTTGTCTGCAGTCAGAGGTCACCTCATCTTGCCATATACTCCTAGGTCTTCCAGGGGGTCTCGAGCCTTCGATCTTCTTCTCATACACCTGGCGAACTATTCTGGCGGCGTCCATTCTGATAACATGCCCTGCCCATTGCAGCCGTTTCGCGTTCATGACGTCCACTACTCTGGGTTGATTGGCCAACTTGTACAGCTCATGATTTGATCTGAGAACCCATCTTTGTGTTTCCTGGTCAAAGATGGGGCCGAAATTTTTTCTATATATCTTGTTTTCGAAGACTGTAAGTTGGCGTTCCTCCCTTTTGGTCACACTCCATGTTTCGGCTCCGTATAGCAGTACCGGCCTGATGATCGTGTTGTATAGTTTTAGTTTTGTTTTCCTGGTCAAAAGTTTGGAGGAAAGTAATTTATGCAGGAAAAAGTTAACTTTGTTTGCATTTCGTAATCTAATTTGGTGTTCAACTTGTCTTCTATTGCAGTAATTTATATTTACCCCAAGGTATTTGAAGTTTGGCGTGTTCTTAAAGGTAAAATTGCCTATATGAAGGTTGTTGCGTTGGTCTGTAGTCATGTTTTCTCTCTGTACGATCATGTATTCTGTCTTCTCTTCATTAATCTTTAGACCTATTTTTGCAGCAGTTTCATTTAATTTCCTGAATAAAGCTTCAATTTCTCCTCCATTATTTCCTATTAATACAATGTCATCTGCATATGCCAGGATGTTGTGTTTGTTATCTGCTAGGTCTCCTGTTGCAGCTTCTTTGGTTTCCCGAGTTACTTTTTCCAGAACGATGTTGAAGAGATGTGGGGAGAGCGCATCACCTTGTTTTAGTCCTGTTCTGTTTTCAAAACCGTCTGATACGGATCCACAGTGTGTCACTTTGCTCACTGTCTCCTCCATACACATTTTGACCAGGCTGATAAGTTTCTGTGGGATTCCGTATTCTGTCATAATTTCCCACACCGTTTCTCTGTGGACTGAGTCATAGGCCTTTTGGAAGTCAATAAATAGGTAATGGACGTTTTTGTTATATACCCAAACTTTTTCATTGATTGTCTTAATACAAAATATATTGTCTGTTGTTGATCTGTTTTTACGGAAACCATTCTGATAGTCTCCTATTATATCTTCGGTGTATGGAATTAGACGTTGTAATATTATGTGCGACAGTAATTTGTAAGCTGTGACAAGTAGGGATATTCCTCTGTAATTTCCGCAGTTATGTTTATCTCCTTTCTTATGAATTGGAACAATAATTGCTTCCTTCCATTCATCCGGTATTTGTTCCTCGCGCCATATTTTCAGGATAAGTTTATGCAGTTTTTCATGAAGCTTCTCACCCCCATATTTCAGCAATTCAACTGGTATACAGTCAGATCCAGCAGCTTTGTGATTTTTCAGTTTCTTCAGACTGCTGGTTACCTCTTCATATGAAGGATCATTTATGAAAGGTTCTACCGTTGAAAGAGTTTTAGGTAATTATTAGGGGAATATTTTCCATTTTGTACGGTTTTGATATTGTGCCTATTAAGAGAGATATGATTAATGTTTCCCGAAAAACCCACTTTTTTCCACCCTTTTGGTCAATGTTTGGTACTATCAAAAACATTTCAAACATAAATTTTTGGCACTTATCCGACACATATTATGAACTTTGAATGGATACGATATTTCACGTATTAAGAAAGTTATAGCGATATTTCACTTTTTCGAGAAAAAAAGCCCCCCCCCTCGCCCCTTCAACCGATTTTGCCCATTAACGAACTCGACCGAGATTTTAAGGGGATACATATTATGCAAAACATTCAAAGTGATTGGTGCAAAATTACGGCAGTTATCGTGTCTACAAGAAACTGATATATATGCATATATATACACACACATATATATAAACTTTTGAACTGACGGTGGTTTGGGGGTCTGGGGGATGTGTATCGCGAAGATATGTCGAAATTTTCCGGAAGTCGAAACATGGCACCCATTGCAATGGTTAGCTTTCTGATGAAATCTACCTAAATTGCAATAGTTAGATTTCTGATGAAATCTACCTAAAATGGACTACATAATTTAAAAAAGTCCTCTCGGCACGCCGGAAGGCGGAGGTAGATTTTATCGGGCAAACTTGGGGATAGGCGAAAATAGGCAGAATATGCACGTTTTCGTAGAAGGATCAGAGCTCATTTATTGCGAGAAAGTATTTTATAATTGGAGCTTACTTAACTTTTTTTTCGTCATTTTATGCATATTTTAAACATCTTATTGTCTATGGGGACGGTAACCTTCTCGTCATTCGGGGTACATTTTTATACTTGTGGTCACACTGTCCTTATGCAAGGTTTCGACACTGATGTGTAACTATGTAACGGCATGTTACTTCTTCACGCAAAATTATATCTCCCGCAGAGATTTTGGTTGGTTCCTCAGTTTAGGGACTGCGACAACGCGGTCATGTAACCCCGTGTACTTTGGGTGAGTGTAGAATCTGTCTGATAAACAGTGTGAATTGTAATGGCTGTATTAGTCTGTAATTCAGGTAAGGTCTGCAGACGGTCAATTTCAAGCAGTAATTCCCAATGTTGCTACCAGATACTACCGTCAACGACACCTAGCTCTGAACTTGGCTAAGAGATGCCACCGCAACCAGCAACTCGCAACGAACGCTGGATCTTCCCCTCCATATGAAAGCATACTGAAGGATTTTTAGCACTCTTAGAAAATCCGACGACTTCGGCCGGCTTTGAACCCGCGAACTTGGGCTTAGAAGTTCAGCATACTACCAGTTACGTCACCGGGACCGCTTCTCACTTAGTCAGATGGAAAACTGAATGTGAACGGATGCAAGTGCGTTGTCATGGCAACGTCTGATGGCTCATCCCTCATCAATTTAGTAGTGATGTCATTGCAACCTCTGATGGCTCTTGGCATTTTCTTATACTTCCGAAATCATTTTTCTCCCACCTTGGCGTAATGGTGGGTCATAACAAAAATTCTTTCAGACAAAAGTTTTAGGTAATTATTAGGGAAATATTGTCCATTTTGTATGGTTTTGATATTGTGCCTATTAAGGGAGACATGATTAATGTTTCCCGAAAAACCCACTTTTTCCCACCCCTTTGGTCAATGGTTGGTGCTATCAAAAAACTCTTCAAACATAAGTATGAACTTTGAATGGATTAGATATTTCAAATATTAAGAGAGTTATAGCGATATTTCACTTTAAAAAAAAAAGACCCCCATTTACACCCCCGTCGACCGATTGTGCCCATTAACGAACTCGACCGAGATTTTATAGGGATACATATTATGTAAAAATTCAAATTGATTGGTGCAAAATTACGGTAGTTATCGTGTCCACAAGAAAGTGACATAGGTATATATATATATATACATATATATATATATAAACTTTTTAACTGACGGTGGTTTTGGGGTCTAGGGGATGTGAAACGTGAAGATATGTCGAAATTTTCCGGAAGTCGAAACATGGTACCCATTGCAATAGTTAGCTTTCTAATGAAATCTACTTAATACTACCATCAACGACACCTAGCTGTGAACTTGGCTACTAGATGCCACCGGAACCATCAACTCGCAACGAACGTTGGAACTTCCCCTCCGAAGGAAAGCAAACTCAGGTTTTTTTAGCGCTCTTAGTAAATCCGACGACTTCAGCCGGGTTTGAATCCGCGACCTTGGGCATAGAAGTTCAGCATGCTACCAGTTCCGATACCGAAGTCGCTTCCCACAGACAGATGGAAAACTGAATGTTATCTCGTGCAGTGGCGTTGTCATAGCAACTGCTGATGGCTCATCCCTTATCAATTAAAAGTAAAGTTGTCATGGCAACCTCTCTCAGCACTTGGCATTTTCTTATAATTTAAATCATTTTGCTCATCTCGTGGCGTAATGGTGGGTCATATCAAAAATTCTTTCAGACAAACGTTTTAGGTAATTATTGGAGGAATATTGTCCTTTTCGTACGGTTTTGATATTGTGCCTATTAACAGAGATATGATTAATGTTTCCCGAAAAACCCACTTTTTCCCACCCCTTTGGTCAATGGTTGGTGCTATCAAAAAACTTTACAAACTTAAATTTTAGGACCTTGTCCGACACATAGTATGAACTTTGAATGGATTCAATATTTCAGATATTAAGAGAGTTATAGCGATATTTCACTTCTTCGAAAAAAGCCTCCCATTTTCACCCCTTTTGACCGATTTTGTCCATTAACGAACTCGACCAAGATTTTAAGGGGATACATATTATGTAAAAAATTCAAAGTGATTGGTGCAAAATTACGGCAGTTATCGTGTCCACAAGAAACTGATATCTATATATATATATATATATATATATATATATTGAACCCTTGCAAAGAAGCATATGAGACTCAGTTTCGGGGGGTGTAAAGGTTCATATCGTAAGTTGCTGTCAAGGCGCTTCATTAACTTGCAGGGTAACATATAACAAAATAACATGCAGGAAAGAGTGAAGCCAGGGTTAAAACAAATGAATTTAATAAACAAATCACCATATTTACACTCAACAATTAACAACAAAAACTCCTATCTGACTCCCACTTAATAAAAATGCCAAAACTAGGCCGAATCTCTGGGGAGATTAATTACCTGGACCAAGTGTCCCTAAGATAAAATACAAAAGTGACCATATATGTGCGTATGCCGTTCTACATGCATCACGATGTGTACAATGAATGCGTGATTCGTCATCATCCAGAATGATCCTTCAGACAACGAATCCACATTTCTTAGAGCTAGACCGACACGGGGGAACACAACTACAAGACTTAAAATTAAACCCGACACTTCCTAAATCTAATATAAACAAACACAAAATTTCCGAGTGAAATTGGAATCAAATTGCCGTAGCAACTTTTACTGCCTAAAAACTTAGGACTTCTCACACAAATCAACACAAGTATATTAACACGTGACCAATAAAAAAATACACAAATGACCGCTGTCAAAATTTACAAGTACTCTACCACTACACCACACGGGTGTGACACACAAAATTACATGAATCGAGTCATAAACAAAGCAATAGGCTACCAGCCAACATTTACGTTAATAATACAACATTTTACCCATACAACGTACAACAAGCCGTTACACACATGGCGATCTCCCAATTAATTATGGCTTAAAAATAACCATCACAATGAACAGGTTTGCTACATGAAAGCTTACAGGGGTCAGTCGGACAATCAGGACTGCCTATCAAAAATAAGTCACCAGGCAAAACGGGCAGTTTGTGGAACTCTGCATATCTGTCAACCCACGTGTCAATAATCTCGACCTCCCAGAACATGGGGTCGAATCTCGAAGAAGTGTGCCCCAAAGCACAATAATACGTGTGTGTGTCAGAATAATATGGACAAGAAACAGCGGTCTCCCTAGAGCACCCTGTCTTTCCATCAAAATACAACAGCAGCAAAAATATGAGGGCGGTAGGACCTCTACCCCCTCCTCACGTAGAATCAACACACACTTGACACAGTAACATACACAAAACACACGTATTGGTTTTGACAGACCCTGAAATAAAAAGACACAAATAAATTCCACATGCTGGCGCCACCGTTCTATGCCGTGACTAGTCAACCTGAAAAGGACTCAAAAAAATCTATCAAAATTAGAACGAAGGTGTTCTACAAATTACATTTAAGTTGGTGCGCTTGGCAACCCTAATATGAATAATAACCTGTTCAGCAAATATCTTACAGTAATTACCTCCCATTCCTATTTCAAATATTAACGTTAATAAAGCACCATTTATCGAATGTAACGGGTTCCGCATTTGCATGGACAAAAATCACGTACGCACGCCGCGCACATTACATATGACTCAAAGAAAAACAAATATCGAACAAACACTTTGGCCACGCGCCAACGGACATTTAAAACATTTAGTGTCGGTGCAAGAAAAACTCCAAACAACAAGAAAAGAAACATGACTATTTACAAAAGTTCCCCGGCCAAATCTAACTACATAATTGAAATAATCCAAATTTTGTACATCACCGATCTGCTTGTAGAACTAAAGACATCCTCCTCAGCCCATTGCCCCTATGGACAAATTAACACTCCATCGTGGTCGTCTGCGTTGAATTGTTGAAGATCATCCCAACTCCAAACCACGTGCTGATCATCTTGGTATCGACTCCTTGGCAGAAAAGTTCAATGTTAATTATTTGACCTATCTATAATCGCTTGCAGGTTACTCAATTCGTCCACAATTGTCCTAATGCGATTAATTGCGAAGACTGGACCTAGATATCTCGCACACACGCACAATAAAACACATGAAAAATACACTGCAATTTGTACATAAAATATACACCTCGAGACCACGTCACTGGCTCGATAACAAGTTTAAGATCTTGGCTGCACTGGCAGTCGCTATCTTGCTCGGTATTTCCGTACTGTACTGTTGACCTTCGCTCCGGTGAGCGCTAATTAGGGTGTTACAAGACTTGCCCCTCAGAGCTGAACTAGTCGTCTTTAAGTTGATGTTACAAGTCACCACGCACTGGCGTGAAATATTTAGCTCACAAAATAAAGTTGATTTCAGATAAAATGTACTAGAGCTTTAAAATTCGATATTACCACTGATGTGAATTTAGCTCCTCAGAGCTCACAAATAAAATAACTTCACTAAATTCAGAGCGTTAAAATCACGATGCAAACTGGCGTGAAGTTAGCCTCTCAAGGCTCCAAAACGATTGACTTCTAATAATTTCGAGCGTCAAAATCACGGTGCAAACTGGCGTGAAGTTAGCCTCTCAAGGCTCCAAAACGATTGACCTAGAGTAGCGTCATGCCAAACTATTTATTAGAAACTGACAGGGGACGGAGGAGTGGGGTAGAATCGGATAAAAACTTCCAGAGTTTTTGTCTCACAAATATGGGACTAGTGTCATTCTTCTTCAAATAAATCAAACGTCTCAATGCACTCGTGCGGAGATCAGTCCGTTCGGCGGTTCTTTAGATAATCACTTCCGCGGGCTTTTTACTACTGACGCTATCCACCGCGTGGTCATGGCTTGGTCTCTTGTGATTGGCTGGTTCAATCTGATGTTCGTTGCAAGTGACTCGTGATCCTTCCTTTATGCTTCCAATTTTGGTACAGTAGTCGCTCAATTTGGCCTTGAACCCGACTAATTCTAGCCGTCCCCCAAGAATAGCTACCAGCTCTGCTCCTGTTGCAATCATTACGAAACGCTGGCCTCCCTTATATCCATGTCCACTTCCTCAAGTACTGCCTGGGCCGTAGTAATAATAATAATAAATATGAATACTTATTTATCGAAGATCAATAAGGGTTCAATATATACATACATAAATTATATATAAACTTCTGAACTGACGGTGGTTTCGGGGTCTGGGGGATGCGAAACGTGAAGATATGTCGAAATTTTCCGGAAGTCGAAACATGGGACCCATTGCAATAGTTAGCTTTCTAATGAAATCTACCTAAAAATGGGACTTGAACCTTCGAGCACTGTCAATTATCGCACATGCAACCGCGCGCTTGCCATGTGAGCTACTGCCACGCTTGACCTGCAACGCGCACTTCCCAGTCTATACAATACCTTTTCTTGGTCTGTGCGCGCACCTCCTGTTTTCAAGTACGTGTTCTGCGTATCTGTGCTCGTTTTACGGGTTCATTCGAGGTACCCTTACTGAATTAATACTGGCGCTCACGATTCCTGCTGTCTTCTAGCCCGTAAACACACATCTCGTTATATTACCCCAATTTAGGGAGAGGGACGGATGTCTTTCAGAATTGTAGTACTTGTGACGGGATGCATAAAACTGGATACCGAGGGGCTGGCGGACCACCCGGTATATAAAAATCCAACATGGTGACCATGCGAAGTATTTAGACGGTTCTCAATATCTACGAATTTATTACACCGATCAAACTGAAATTTTGTATGTCGATAGGGGAAATTTACATAAGTAGGATATATGAAAATAGGCTATTCAGTTCTTCTTGGAACTAGTTGTTTGACAATCATATCGATTCCCAACAGCGCCTTAATGATCACTCCATAATTTAAATTGGGTGCTGTAAGGTCAAAGATCAGAGGTTCGAATACTGGCACTGACAGGGGCCATTCTGAGCACTTTCCTCGGGATTTTGCACACTCCTTCTTAAAATTACTAAAATTAACTCAAGTTCAGAGTCACCTACTCTATTTGACTGTACTAATAGCCTATTATAGTTACTCAATGATACTGTCGCCTCAGAAACGCATTTATCATACAAATTCAATATACACACAACTATATGGGACTGATGACCAATAGGCTACGTTCCAAGCCCCTATATGAGGCAACAACCAACATTTCTAATCATTTGCCAGGTTTCATTCCATTCCCTCATTTAAAAAAAATTGGTAAAATCGTTTCAAATTGGACAATTAATACAATTTTTTTGCTTGGCAGCTGAGTTCATGATACTGTGTCCACACATGGTGCAGGTGTGGAATCCTCTCTGTGCGCAGATTCTCTGATAAAACCCGTGGGCGAAGATCCTCGTGAAAACGTGTCGCAGCTCGAAGTTTGTCTTCTTCCTCTCTTATGCTTCCATGTTTCTGTTTTCTTAATTATGAAACCACCCAATCTTATTCTTCTCCTTTTTTTCCTAGCGTTTATCCCAGTATCACCCAAGCATAAGAATATAATAACTAGGGACCGGATTTTGTTGGTTTTTAAAATTGTCATTTTAGGTTTTCAAAACCATAAAATTATTCATTTTAGATTTTTAGTAGGTAGAATATGTTTTTACAATAGGTTCTTATGTTTAAAGTCTAGCATTTATTACGCAAAGCTTGAAGTTAATGCCTAATTGTTAGTAGGCAATCTGATTGCAACGAGAGGGTATATATTTTACACAATGGTACGTCTTCTATCGAATTATCAGCGAGAACTTTACACTTTGCTCTCCTTTAATACGCGTATGTTAATTAATCAAATCCAATAAATCCAAGGATGTCAGAGGTGATTTTCACACACTAGCTTGTTCGATTAATTTCGTTTCTTTAGAATATAGGATTCTTGGAAATAATAAGAGATTTATTCCCACTTTCCCGGCGGTAAATAACCTAGCAATAATATATAAGCTGAAAAGTGCTGAACATATTTGAATTTTCTGGTAGGTAGGATTTCTTTCAATCAACTGGAGCTTTCACATGAACTTTTACAAATTATGGACTAAAAATACAAATATACTACAATAAATGGAACAAAACTGCAATTAGGAATTCTTAGGTACTCGCGTATCATTTAGGTATTTTAGATAGTAGAATACAGATTTCATGAATGTGGCTCCTTTGAGTGTGATTGGGAAAAGTATTTAGAAGTATGGACAAAATAGATAACAGCCTGAGAATCCGGTCCCTAATAATAACCGGACACGACCACCACGACGCGGCAACCACTCTTTGCCTGCTCTCCCTGTGGCCGTCCATGGACCAAATACGCCTTCAATCGCGCCAACTTATTGTACATTGCGCTCACCAGAGGTTGGGGACAGGCGCTTCAACTCGATCAAGCCACCGGGGACGAGATAATCACGCTCCCCGAAGGCTTTCATCTCCAACCCACTCCCCGTCCGGCAGCGGTCCCCGCGGCAGAGGAGGAAGAGGACGCGGACCACGCGGGGCGGTGAGGGGCCGAGGGGCGGCCAACACCACGACCGCACCGGCCCAGTAATCACCAAACGACGCAGAGTCCGGGGCCCTCCTTTTCCTCTCCCAGAACCTGCGTCAGAAGATACCACTTCCAGACCAGCACCTTCAACCGCCCGGAAAAAGAAGAAGGCCACACGACGATCCAAGACATCGAAGAAGACGCCTTCTCAGACGCCCCAGAAGCAAGGACCGACTAAGAAGAAGAAAGTGTCAGTGAAAGAGGGTAAATCTGAGAAAGGCAGTCCGATGCGAAAATTCTTAACTCCCCAAAGTCCTGGGAACATACGGACAGTGACTCTGAATGACTCTTTCTTTGAGGACGTATATGGGTTTGGCTTTTCCCGATGTAGGAATATGGAACAGTGTTCGTCTAGATGGATCTTGGGGGAAAGTGGGTGTTGAGTTTTGGAACTTGGTTTTTCTATGCTTGTTTAATTGTTCTGTTTTTTTTTTGTGGCCCGATTGGCCTAGGATATTTATACATGTTTTGTGTTCTATGTTTTGATTATTTCTTTTGTATATTTGTAATTTGATCAGCAATAAAGCTTCGGCTTTGGGTCAGCTCCTTGGCTCGACGCCGGCTGCGCCCGTGCTGCCCCAGGTACATCTGCTCGCTCATTTGCTATATAAAGCGGAGCTGGGATAGTGCGGGCGTCAGTCTAGTGTCGAGGGAGGGAGCACCCAGCAGCGTTTGATACCATCAATAAACAAATGCTAGTAAGGAAATTAGACAACATGATTGGTGAAGGCAACTACTTGGCGAGATTTGTTAGGACCCTGTTGAGCGAAATCTACATCGTTATTTCGGACAACATTACAACTTCCAAGGAAATACAGCAGACAATTGGAGTACTGCAGGGGGATCCCTTAAGCCCCATCCTCTTCGCTCTTGCTACGGCAGATGTGGTGGAAATATTACCCCCAAATGTAAAACTATACATTTACGCAGACGATATGGCACTAATTTCAACCAGTGAAAAGGATTTACAGCAGGCGTTTGACAGAGTTGCGGAGTGGGCGGAAGAGAATGAACTCTATCTGAATAAAAGGAAAACAGTTGCAATGACTTTCAGAAAAGGGGGAAGAGGAGCAACAATTCACTTCAAAAATAGACCGCTGGAATGTGTTACGCACTTCAAGTATCTGGGGATGACGTTCCAGACTCACGGAAACGTCTTCACTATTCACATCAAGGACAGAACAAACGCGGCTATAAAGGCCATGAGTGACATACGACATCTCCTAACACTGTCATTGCAGACAGCGATGAGACTTTTCTCGCTGAAGATCATTCCTGTAGTTACATATGGTTTGGAAAGTATTTGGCATCACCTTAAGTATAAGCACCTCGTAGAGTTGGAGAAGGTGAAAGCTACCTACCTGAAAAGGGTAATGTTTCTTTCGAAATTCACTCTTTCTCGGTTGGTGTATGAACTCGCGAAAGAGCCTCCTTTTGTTGAATACCTCAGATTACAGCTGCTCCTGCCATCTACATCGGGTTATGAGAGACTAATGCAGGAAATGAAGTTAAAGAGAGGAAGCATATGGCAGGAATTTCATATCACGGATGCGGTGACATCGCGGGATTGGACGAGGGGTTTCTATGAGATGAGACACTTGATAACCAGATTCGCGGTGCATGGATTCCACTTCAGGATGTGTGCAAACAAAATGTACCATCAGCCGGATTGCTGGTGCGTGTGTTCCCTTTGCGGCAAAGCATGTGACAGATATCATGTAATGCAATGTGATCAGAGGAAGTTATCTCTGTCACAGTTTTGTACTAGTGAAAAATAATTAATGATGATGATGATGATGTTCGAGGAAAAGATAAGTCATGTTTAATTCAATTGCATATTTTGTGCTCTAATAAATTTGTTATTAATAATAACTATGTGATATTTATTTTGCCCCGATAGTATAAGCTAATTTCTCTGTTGCTGGAATGCGAATTTTTGTACAAACGGAATTGTCTACAATAATAAAAAGTAATATAATAATAGTATAATAATAATAATAACAATAGTCTAATAATTATGAAAATAACAATAACAATAATATAGTCTAATAATAAGTTTTTTGCTGTCGTCTTGGATTGACGATGTGGGTAAGACGTACGGTATAGCCCTATTTTGAATGCAGAGAAAAACAACCTAATGTTTTTAGGACACGAAATGTTTGTTAATGATAATCAAGCTGACCAAAATTCTATTAAACTATATTTGTAAGCTATTTAAATATAACAAAAATATTAATAAAATAACAAATCAATCCTGTGTCCCAAAGATATTTTGATCAGCCGATCACAACGAGGGGACGGAGTCGCGCATCTTCTTTAGGGGTTCAAGATCTCAACATTAGCTGAAACAGAAGGCTGGCGTGCTGTGAGGTGAGCGGGCAAATGGGATTGAGTGAGTAAATGCATGCACCGTGTTTGGATGTGATTTGACCACTAACGCTGTCGTCCCAATAGAAATAAGAGCTACATTGCACCGCTCTTACTTGACCTTGAGACGTCATAATGCAGTCTTGTAACAATACAATCTCGTTAATTGTCTACCTTTTCTTTCTGTCCGTTTGTTCCGTTTTTATAAGTAGAACGTTCCGAGCTGTAACGTATCGGATATTCCTCGGTTCGTTTCGATACGAGACAACGTAACGTTCCACCCGGCTCCAAAATGCTGTACGAGTACAGGCTCGGCTAACGTTCCACTGTTCCAGATACCAGGTATTGCTTCAGACTCCGTTCCGTTCCAGAACGGTAACGTTACGCTTGGAACAGACAGTGGTAACGTTACAACTTGGAAACAACCTTGGGGATAACTGAATTTCTCCGTTCCACATAGACAAGTGTTCCGTTCCGCGTTACGTTCTGTTCCGGGTCCCTGGCATCAAGTCTACCTTGTTGGACGAAAGCTTTCGCCCAAGTCATGGTGAGAAGTCAGCTGATGGTGCAGCCCTGTACAGCAGCATTAAGAAGGAAGTCTGGTATGTCAAGAAACCCAAGAGCTCTAGTGAAATAGCAGGTGACAAGAGTCGTTGGAAGTGTTGGATTTGTGGTGGAAAGGGTCACGAAAGGGATACTAGTCCACAGAAGACAAAAGTTCAAAGTGCACCGAAGTGTCCAAAATCCAATAAAAGTCTGCTTTGTGCTTTAACTGCTCGAGTTCCAAAGAATTGTTACGTCATTGATTCTGGCTGTAGTGCTCACATGTATCCTAATGTTAAACTTATGTCAAATTATAAATGCAATGACGATCCTGATGTAAACATTGTAATTGGTAATAATGATAAGTTGTCTGTACAAGGAGTTGGTGACATTGCACTGAATGTAAGCGTCAGTATTAATACTCTGTCAGACGTGATGCATGTTCCAGGACTGAGTGTTATCCTGCTGTCGGAAAGTCAGATGATTAAAGGGGTGCTGTTGTTGTCTTAAACGAAAAGGATGTGAAATCTTGGATTCAGAGAATTGCTCACTGAATGGTAGCGTGCTAGCTACTGGTTCAGTTTTGAATGGTCTGTATTATCTGAACGATAACCAAGATACGTCTGCCCTTGTTGGTGATGTGTCCGATTACAATTTTTGGCATCAACGATTGGGCCACGTTGGACAACAGAAGTTAAAGGTCTTAAGTCAAATGTCTGATGTTGATAAATTTAAGGAAATACCAAAGAAATTGTGTGAACCATGTGTTCTCGGGAAGTGGCAAAGGCAGTCATTTCTACATGTAAGTCAGTCGAGGAGTGAATGTTTTAGGGACTTGGTGCACTCTGATCTGTGTGGGCCGCTCCCTGAGACCTGGAATGGTGTTAAATACATGATGAAAATAATTGACAATATTTCCAGGAAGATTTTTGTTAATTTTTGAAACAAAAATCTTAAACCAAGGAGAAAGTCAAGGATTATGTTTGTAACCCTATGAGGTTACATGTTCCTTTGCATGTTCTTTTGCTCATTGCTATAGATTTTCACATCTGTGGACATAGTATCTATGAATAATTTATTTTGTTTTTCTTATCTCTTTGATTTTTTTATTCCATGCAGATTATTCTATGTTAAGATGTTAGATCAGTTGAGTTTTGAATTCCATGAGGGATGATTATTGAGATGTTTATTCCATGCGAAAGAGATAGGATTATTATTGAATTCTTTCCTCTGTTCTTTTATGTATAAAGCGATATCTTAAGTTGATTGAGATGTTCATGGATGGAAGATAATAAATGATATGGAAATTAAATGATACAAGTTGGCTCTCCCTTATGGTAATAATTACCACCACGGCCCTGATGACCACAAAAAGCAGTAAGTAAAGTTACAATATTGCGTCTCAACGTTGGGCACGATCAAGGAAATAGTAGAGACGTCGTTATTAAAGGATATGTGAATTGAAAGGATAAATGAAGATAAGATCAGGATATGCACATTCGAATGCGCACACAGATAAGAGTTGTTTTTCAGTTTACATGTTGTTTCATAATAAGGTATGTCAAGGGAGAGTAGGGTTTCTTTGTGGGGGTGTCCTACAATGGGGATGATTTGGGGGAAGTTGAAATGTGAGTGCTGCGGGTAGAGTGAGTGAGCTGTCTAAAGGCAAAGACGTAGCTCTGTGTACTAGCTTCCCGACGGTTTGGATTGCCGGGAGCGCTCGGGGGTGTAAAAGTGATGTTGGGGGAGGTTTAGCAAATATGCTTTTAAACGATGGGGTTGATACTCGGCTCAATGCTAGCGCAAGCTGGCTGGCTGAGAGAGAGCCTGCTGACTCAAATACAGTAAGGCGCCACAAAACAATTAAACAATAAGGCTAAGGGATCCTACCTAGAGGGAATCTAAAAGGGTCGGATCTTATCAGCTAGTCAAATAAATGTAAGGACCAATTATCTAGAGATGGTGCTGTTTTAATGGGTTTACTTCTACGCAGAAGTATTAATAAAGATTTGAGGACAGCCAATGTGCTAACACAATTCCAGTACAAATAATGGGGGATGAAAGTGTAAGTGTATGTGTGTGTGAAGTTGCTCGCTACACTTACCAGGAAGGCTGCAGTCATGACGGCGTCCGGCAGAGGTTCCACACTACAACACAACGTCTGTCTGGGAATGACCTGGAGGCATGACCTCTCCGAGGTTTTATAGATGCGGCTTTCCGTGTTCACGGAATTGCGCATTCCTTGTGTGTCGTAGCCCTCACGGGGTCGTCGAGGTTCAGGCATGACGCCACCTGAGTTGCATGGAAGTATTCAGATTTGTAGATGTGGTCGTAGATTGTAGAATTATATCTGAAGTTATGTATAAGTATTTTTAGGGGGTGTAATTAGTAGGGGATGAGGGTGGCATACATTACGGGTATAACAACTCCCCTGGCGGAGTTAGTCATCGTCCTCGATGACGGGACGAGACGAAGAATTAGGGGTAGTGTATTGGAAATAGGAACATCCTCTTCTCATTGTAAGTCTTCTTTCTTCTGATCTTCTCTTCTTTCTTGTCCCTTGTAATAGGGTAGGATCGTTGGTCGGGGAGTTTGTGTGGCCTCATGGTAGGCGAGTCGTGGATTTGAGTAGTCTATAGACAGAAAGGTGGGGTGCCTCATGATATAGAATGTAGAGTGACGTGTGGGAGTTGTGTGTAGGCAGTGCCTCGTAGGATGTGAAGTGGGCGCCGTCGGTTGGTGTAAAGCGAGCAAGTGTAATTGTGTGGGTGTGGGAACAATATTTCTTTGTACATTCAAATCACCTTACAATATGGGTGCCCTGAGCACATAACAATGCATACAATGGAATCTGTCATATAACAATAAAATCATCCGAAAAACATTTGTAAACACAATTTTACAATGGAGCATAAACAAACCAATAAATAATACAAGGGGTGGCTACCCCGAGGGGAAAAACATCTACAAGGGTGGGATTTACCCTCCGTCCGCGTCATGAAGGGCGGGATGATAATCTGCCCTCGCGTAGACAATATATCAATGTGCATACCAAATGTTAAAAGAAAAATAGGAGATAGAAGAGAGAAAGGGAAATAAATGCCTCGGTGTGTAATTTTAGGGGAATATATAAATGAGTTTTATTGTGTGGGGGGAGAAAGGAGGCATTTTTACAAGTTGGATTTTAGAAGAAAAGAAAGGAAAAAGAAAATAATGTGTAATAGTAACAATCGTGGTGTGTGGAGCAGATAAACAGTGTTGATACATAAAATATTGGAATGGTGTCGGCCTTGTGATATTTGCCGAAAATGCATAAAAACTCTTTGTGCCTTAGCACCAATATGTATGGCTATAAACGTCGCATAACTAATTCCACTCATGTGGTATACCTTACAATAAGAACCTGAGTTCCGGAACTTAAGCGCGCTAGAATTTAAAACTAACTTATTCTATAGCTAACCTTGGGCCATTGTAAATTATCCATACCTTTATGGATCGTCCCCTGCGGGTGGACGTTCCATCATAGCAGGCGAGATCGTCCCTTACAAGCTGTGGGTGCGACCCTCGCTGACGTAGCTCACCTCTCATTTCAGGTGCGTGTGTGATCCCTTACCTTGGAACGGATATCAAGCGACAAATGTAGATATATGTGTGGGGAAAAGTGTGTGAGAGCCGGGGGTGTATTAGCTCTGTGTGGGTGTAAGAGAGTGCGACTGGCGCATGTTAGGGCGTTGGCAAAATATATACAAGGGACTGAATACAAATCACCACCTGTGGGGAAAGAAGGAAATGTAATAAATTATGTATGCGTGACTGCCGACTGCAACGTGTGCCTGTGAAATAGAATGGCATACCATTTCATAGCATATACTGTAGTATGAGTGCACATGTAGATTAGAGAACAGTTTGACCTGCATCCCTTGGTTGCGGTCAATACTATGCCATGGATATTCGTACCCTGCCCCCTGGGCAATACTGGGTACCATCGTCGTTCGCTGGTGAAGTGTGAGAACCTGTGTACGTGTATAAAAACAAAACAAAGAAATATGTACTCCATACTGGAAATAAACACATTCGTGTATTATCATTTGTGAACAAGTACATTATACATAATGGCACTGATATCGCCATATACATGGTTAGTACCCCTGGGTACCATGTGTGTTCAGCTGGCGTCCCCTGTTGGAGCTCACCTGGAAAAATGAACCAAGGGGAAATATTAATGGACTGGTGTGGTTAACGTGAAGTCAAAGGCGGACGCCGGTCGATGATCAATCGATCGCTCCTGTATAATCGCATTACCATAAATTGCCATATCGAAGTATATTGTCTGTGGTGAGATCGTATCGACGGTCTTACTTAAGGTCAAAGGCCGATGCCGATCGATTATGCCTCGATCGCCTGTGTATAATCGCAGTACCATTAATCGCCATATTGAAGTATATTGGCTGCCCAAGCCCTCACGACACGCAACGTCGACATGAAAAAACTCGAGATCCGCTGATCAACATGTAAGTGGGCGTTGAATGCACTGCCCAACATTCCTTATTTATTCAAGTTCAGCGGGCGTGGGATTCAACATAATATATTCATCAGTATACATTATTCATTGTTCATCATTATTCATCATAGTAAATCTTCACCTATATTGATAGGGCTTGTGTATATGCTTGCACCTACCGCTGTAGGGCTTATGTGTGCCTGTGTTCGAGAACAGGACTTAGCTTCGCGCAATGAAGATGATTACTTACCTACATGCTAACGAATAGTCAAGTCAAGTGGGTCGTCCCTAGGTGGATGTTCTATCCCGTCCGACGTTGAGTGAGCTATTTCTCCCGTCGGACAGTCAAGGTTCCACCTGCAGGTCTGGCTTTGCTGACAGTAGTGCATAATGGGTGTAACATTTCTCCGCGACGGGGACAGGCTAGGTACACCCGAAAACTTTGACCTTTGCCCGCACTACGTCACCGCCGCTTCGAACTTTCGTCGTACCGTCTAAGTCTAAGGCAAGGTCTAATATTGCCTTGTCGGGTCTGGCATTTTGTCTGGTCTAAGTTGGTCATTCCATTGTCCGGAGTCTTCCTGACTGTGCTGTAATGTATCACCCCATCTTCAAGTTTCAATCGTAACACCTTGTGGACTTACCAACCAAGTACAGTGTATGGCGAGATGTTGTGAGTGTGGGGAATAGTGTGAGGTTATTATGGCGGGAAATGTGGCAGAGTGCGCACTCATTGCGCCTAGCTTTCAGATTACCAGCTAAATGCAGTGATGCTCGTTATTTTTGCACGGTTAGTAGGTAAAGACTGGAGTGGGAAGGTATGTCCCATGTTATTAATTCAGTAGACATGTTAAATTGTGTTATAATTTGGGTAGGAGGAAGGCTAGATTGGGATGGGGTCCTGCGATAATATAAGGATGCAGGAAGTTTTAAATGGTGAGGAATATATATCCTTCATGCAGGTAAAAATATAACATGCGTGTAAAAATATAAATAATGTAATAATAATAATAATGTTGTTAGTAGGGGAATGTGCATTATATCTCACTGTTAGCTTTCAACTCCAAAGTGTTCCAACTTAACACTTAGCTATGAGCGATCGAACATGGGACGAACACCCTGGTGTAGCATGGACACCAAGTGCCTCGCATAAAAAGGGGGGGGGGGAGATGTGTTAATATGTGAATGTGTAACTTGTGTGCCAATAATCTAGGACTTGTACTGTACGGAATTGACGTCGGGCATCTGTGCCCTATTTGAAGAATGCACTGTTGTCTGGCTTTATCATATGAGAACTCTCTCGTCTATATATGTATATCCTATCAAGGACCTGGTCATCTTATGTATATATCCTCCTTATTATCTATGGGATGGTCACTGGGTTGTAAAAGGATACCCTGTGCACTATATTACCTATTAAGAAGACTGGTGGGATTATACCCGGAGGTATGTCCGATACTAGGTAGTAGTTAGCATTATGTATGGATATATGTATCCGATTGTCGTATTTATAAGATAGGCTGGGTAAAATGAAGCTCTCTATGGCTGATGACTTCTGTAAGAACACTATACTATCTCTGTATAACGGTATGCTGCTATCCTAACTGGGAGGATGCAACTGTGTGTTTGTGCCTTAACCAGCACAAATCGTTTCGTCTGTGTATCTGGGACTGAAATTCTATCACCCGTGTGCTCACTTTGAACATAATTATGGGGAAATCGTGTCCCTTGGGGGGACTATGTCTCTAAGAGACGCAATTTGTGGTTTGGAGGCTAGTGTTATAAAACTTGTGCCTTGCCAACCTATTACTGTGGCATGCAGAGTATGTAAAGAGTGCGTTTATGGATAATATAGGTACAACTGGGGGATGTAAGGACTAATAGTGGAATAAGAGTAAAAATAATAATAATATTTAAGTGTGGATCCATGTATGGGATCTTATGGGAAGAACGGTGTATGATTACCGTGATAGACCTTGTTTGTCGGGAGTCGTAATGGAATGGCATCCTGCTAAACTGATATCATGTATGTAGAGATCATCAAAAAGAAATGGATTCCCAAATATATAGTGGACTGTGAATATGTCCCTTGTTCGAAATAACTATCTATGTCGAGACCAATCGACGTATGGGATGTCTGTGCTGATCCCTTCATGTGTGAACAGTATTGTATAAAAAATAAACAGTATAAAAGTGTTATGGCTGACATTCACCCTGCGGTGAGAAGTGTTATGTGTGCTCTTTGAATATCAATGGGAATGTGAGTGACCTAGTGGCAAATGTTCACTAACTGTGTCGGGCAAGGAATGTATTATGCCCTTGTAGGCACTAAACACGCTGTTATAGCGGTGTGTTGAATATAAACGATATCCAACATGTGTTGCTAGGACAACAGTATTCAAATGTAGCGCTTAAGTGTGTGCTGTGAAAATTAATGACTGGTCTGTAGTATCACATGGTATGATACCTGAGTACGAGATACTGTTCCGTTTCGGGTGGGTGGGTGTAACAATATGTTCTGTTATCAGCAGCAGAGTGGGTCGCTGTGACTGGCTGTATGATACTGTAGGAGGTGGGCCGTTTAAACCGCGCGTGTGATTGGATCGCAGCGTCTTCCGCTTATGTTGACGAATGGCAGCTTTTGTTTACATTGTATGGACGCGTGGTGAGTTGCGTCAGTCTAATGACATTATGGTATCCACTGTGTATACTGCCGGTAGAGGGAATAGTGTGTAAATTCCATATGCTATGTAAAAGATGCTATCGCCTCTAGTGTAGAATGGTGGAATTCTGCTTTCTTTTGTATGCATGGGAATATAGTATCCCTGATGTTGGTACCTCTGTAAGGCGGAAAATAATGTATTTTCGATATCGGTATCTTTGTAAGGCGGAAAATAGTGTGGTTTTGATGTTTACAGTTTTGTAAGGCGGAAAATAATGTATTTCCGATATCGTTATTTTTGTAAGGCGGCACATAGTGTGGTTTTGATGTTGTTATCTTAGTAAGTCGGAAAATATTGTATTTATAATAATAATTCCTGTGCAAGGGGAAATATAGTGTTATCCTAATGATTGGTGGCATGTTATGTGGTAAATAGTATAATCCGGATGGTGTGTCCACTGTAGCGTATGAGTTCTGATGCCTTCGTCATCCTAAGACGGAAAATATTATGTACTCTCGTGTTTGCTCTGCGTAAGACGGAAGTTATAGTGTAGTTACGGAATGGTGTGGTAAGTTGAGGATTGCACCTCGTATGAGGGTGATTGTAAGTTTGGGTTCATATAGTATAATTCTCTGGACAAATAACAGTCCGCAAGTGAGGTGTGCCAGAGTGGCATTCTGTAGGTTAATTTGCAATGAAGGGAAAGTGATCCTGCAATCCGTGCCGTATGTTTTGTGAATGCAAGTGGCTATTTAGTGTTTGAATTAGTAGGATCATTGGGCTTTCGTTTACCATTTTCTACAAAACTTCGCGTTCCCTCGTACATGGCTGATATTTACCTTATATTATCGTTCTAGGGGGGATTGTTTTAACGTAGGATCTACGATGATCAACTAGCAAAACGTAAAGTACTTATGGGCAATGAACGTTGTGGCTACCTGTATATATATATATATATATATATATTGTGCCCAATTAGACACTGCAGACTGGCATCGAACTCGGGTCTTATCAATGAAGACCAGGCCCATGATTATGCCCAGAATCGAATCATTGATCTCTGAGGGGGAACAGCTACAGGGAACCCGAAGAGCAATGAGTTATATCTGCATATAATCATAATAGCAGGATTTCACGGCTAGAACGGGAACATCATAGCTTTTTTAGGTGGATAATTGCAAGAAAATGCAGGCCTATGAACGTTTTAGAAGCCCGAATGCATGAAAGCAAACCAGCTTGACAGTTGACAAATCGGAGCTAGCGAAGGGGCGTAGTTAGGTGACGCCAGGGAACTAATTTTCGTCTGGACCACAGGAACAGCTCAAGATTAATGACTCTGGGATCCACCAGTTCACAAGGCCTGAGAGTAGAGAGGGGGCAGTCGCCCACGGAAATTAATTGATTACAGCCAATTGAAGCATTGAAATGAAATAAAACTTACACCCAGGTGAATATATTCTAGGAAAGATAATTTAGGAGTGTTCTCACGCCTAAATTATAGCCTACATCTATAAACAAGCCTCTGAACACACTGCTTCCGCTCGGGAGGAAGGTTTTGGAGACCAGCAGAGGGGGAAGTACCAGGATAGCGTTATGACGCCATGGCAGAAGGCAATTAATTGTAATTAATTGGCAGAAGCGATCGCTTGCACGCGAGTGATTTTGGGACCTCCACACCTAGACAAACGAGGATTATACTTCACTTTGTCTGGAAATGAATTATTCCAGGAAGGGAGTCAGTCCTGAGTGTCCAGTGGACTATGTTTCACAAGAAAGCTTTATATAGGGGGAAGCTTCGCAGGGACGTTAGTTCGTCTTCAGTTCGTCTTGACTCAACACGTGAACTAACACGCTGCCAGATCACGCAAGAAAGTGCGCGAATTTATAAAGTATCGACGCTCAAGTATATTTGGAGAACAATGGAAGCGCACCATGCAGCTTCACAAAAGTAATTATGCTTCGTGTAAGATTTAGTCTACAGCAGACATTTAACCAATAACATACGCAAGTATAAATTCAATACAGCGTAGGGATAATTTAGGATGTTTATAGACAGTGAACATACCAGGAGGTGTTGTCATAGTTAAAAATGACACATTATTGTCACGATCACTACAGTTATGGGAGCCTGGAAGGCGTCACAGATAGTCGTGGCAGAGGATGGAACAGAATTGCAGTAGAGGTGATATGAACGGTAGGTGACGGGAATCGAACGCACGCACACGCAAGATAGACTTTCGTGGAGACCAGCGGTTGTCAGAAGTTAGCTGCATCGCATCTCTGAGGTCAGGTGATAGTTGGAGTCCAATCAATGATCCACATGTGAAATAGTGCGGGAATTGTATATAAAGTTAAATTACAGTGATTTTAAAAGTGTTTATGTGTAAGGTAAAATAATATGTATTGGGTCAAAGTGAGAAAAGCCAGTGATAAAGAAAATATGATTGCCATGTGTAAAGTGTATACAATGTGTCGTGTG
Organism: Meconema thalassinum; assembly: GCA_946902985.2. Lineage (NCBI taxonomy): Eukaryota > Metazoa > Arthropoda > Insecta > Orthoptera > Tettigoniidae > Meconema > Meconema thalassinum. The sequence continues at coordinate 1,956,214 of CAMPQE020000024.1, forward strand.
ATATATATCATGATGGCTTAAGCCAAGCATCATGGTAGGCTCGTGGCTGGCGTGCTGGACGAACCCAGTAATGATGAAAGTGAGTACAAATTTAATATGTTGATATGATTAAATAGTTCACCATACAACGAAGCATCACTCTAAAACTAAGAATTGACAGTCATTTATGTACGAGATTACACCCCTCGTATTTTGGTAAAATATGGCTTGGAGGGTGATTTGTTTATGGCCATTTAGGCCTAAAATATTGATGAAAGTAACGGTAACGTTAAATAATAATAATAATAATAATAATAATAATCTGGGGTCGGTAACAGTAATGAATAAATAAATGGGCATGTCAGGCCTATAGTACGTGCAACGTGTGTCATGTCTAACGTAAAAATACTGTATTATTGTAAACAGTAAGAAGGAAACGTAAAATATCGAGATAATGAGAGTTTTTTCAGTGGCATTGAATTGTTGAATGAATATTGACTACGGTAAATTCTACAGGGTTGTATTTGAGAACCATTAAGGTAGGTAATGTAAGCCAGTAAATTTATGCTTGTTTTGGGAGCTACATATAGCTTTGGCTTAAGAGTAATTGCAGAGAGGACGCGAGTGCTTTAATAATTGATTCATCTATGAGAAGTATTGTTTGAGCCGCGTACAGCGAGCAAGTAACTTAGAATCAAGAGATTTACGTCAATAATTTGCGAGGATCATCCAAACATAGCTTGCGCGTTAGGCGAAAAGTCGGCTAATCTACGAGATAGTATCGCCTTGGAGCATACTTGTATTATTCGCAGCGAGTGGGACTGAGACTGTCTGTATCCACCGTTTGCAGAATTGTTGCCACGAGGGATAACTCTTAGAGACCCTGTGTGAGCCCATGCATTAATTGATCTGCACTTAGAGGTAAGACTAATGGTTCGTCGTATAGGAAACGCCGATTTCCTCTTATTTTAGGCAGCTGCACCAGTGAGAGAACTTTGATACTCACTTGAGATGCGCGCCAGAAGCCACTAATATCGCCAAAGTACGGCAAAGCTATTACATATCAATCCCCTGCCATGAATATTAATTAGGAGCCGAGTTCCCATTATACTCTAAATGTAGGTGTTAAATAATTAGAATGACTCAATTACTAGGGACACAACACTCAGGGTGCCTCCAGTATAACTGCACCAGTAAACAAACTTGACCTTGTGAGAAGCCAGATGGGGTGGTAGGAAGGCTACTAGACCGGCGGCCATATTTCTCAGTCAGCCGAAATTAATTTATTGTCCGCTTGGAAAGGAGGTCTGTTGACCTGACCCTTTTATTTTAAAAGCGTACTGGGACACAGAAGAATCTCGATATTTCGAAAAGTAATTAAGATATGATTGATGTGATGATGCCAATTGAATTAAATGCTTTATTTCCACACACATACCATGTTGGATCGCTGTGATCGGATAATATTTGGCCCAGTTATTCTCTGAGGAGGAATACTGCACCAAATAAATATAGGCATCTTTGTAAAGTGCATTTTGCCCAGTTACACTAATTTATTCATACGGGTAGAGTAATTTCAATGACATGACACGTTTGTAACGATACTGTTTTGACCAGACCCAGAAAATCGTTGTATGATGAAGCTATAAAACATTTCTATCCATGTGTATTTTGGAAGGGAAAACGTACCACTTCAGCGTTTCAAATTAATGGGAAAAGGAATACGAGTCGCACGACACAACACTTGTTAATTAAGGCATAAGATAATGAATTTATGTTACTGAAAGTAAATGCCCCGTGTAAAACGGATAAATGTTTAATAATTGCAGATTTAATGTCATTTAAAAGATAATTTGTGTTTATTGTGTTGTGATATTCCAGTTTGTGTTAAATTGTGCCACGTGAAGAACACTATGGACACTCGCAAATGTCAGAGAGTATCAATAATAGGATGTTTGGAATAGACTTGAGTGCGGTGAAGCACTAATTTTAAGGATAGACTCACAGATAACTTTGATTTTCGTTGTGGGAAGTAAATGTAAAATATCCTTTGTTTGTGTTATATGTTGTATAGCCAAGATTTTCTATCATTAAATGTTATATTTAGGAATATGTTGTTTATTTCAAGTAGAGTAGTTACCTGACAGACTCAAATCCTGAACATATGATCGTATGGTGGGCATGAATATCCCATACCTCGATAGACCGTGAGTTAGCTGGGATACGAACACATGTTCCATATGATGACGATTGGGTACATGGAGGACATGCTATTGTACTAGGATTGAGTCACAGGTACTACTAATAGTCGGCCAAGATATTAATGGTAGAGGCAAGTATAGCAGAAAAATTAGGATACATTAGTAAAAGGCCGCGTCCCATTGTTAATAAGCCTTCACGTTAAAATAAATGTTGATAATCCTCCATAAGACATGCTTAAATGTAACCTGTTAGCATTGAGCAACCACCTACTTATTTATCATGTCTCCCTTTATGTTTACCATAACATAGGAGCATGTACCTCTTATTTATCATAAAGCATGGCATCTCCTTTAACATTACCATGAAGCTGATACGTGGGGCCAGTTTAAAATACAGGTCACCATGGGAATGCATGTCAGACCTCTACATTATCATGTCGCCCGTGTGTGGGGAAAAACATAGTAAGACCTCCCTTTTTCATTATCATGGCGCCCAGATACGTGAGGTCTTATGGAATTCAGAAAACCCCATAATAATAGTATGGTTTCCATGGGAGAAAACCATAATAGTATTTTTTTCCTCAAACTATGTTTGAGCGATTGTGAGTCTTTTTAGGTGATACTCAGACATTAGACACTGTTGTCAGACGGGTACGAGGGTCTAAACCCATTCCATAGGTGGTTACAGCACTGTATAATATGAATGTTGTTGTTGTCGCGATATCGGAATTCTTTTTCCCAATATAACGCGCCAGCATGCTCAGCTACGGCCTGCCTGTATCTCAAAATAAGAAATATAGGATGGCTGGTACTGAGGAGGTACTCAAGTGTATCGCGGAGTTAAAGGGACATTTTGATGCTACTCATGCCAATAGTAGGGAAGATGCTAAAGCATTTCAAACTGAAATGAACACTAGATTAGATGCTAATCAAACTGAAGTAAGCCAGATGTTGGCTACAGTAAATACTCAGTTAGAGACTAATCAAACCGAGGTAAGCCAGATGTTGGCTACAGTAAACACTCAGTTAGATTCAAACTTATTAGAGGTCAATAAAAAAATTGATGATGTTAAAGAATCTATTAAGCAACAGGTAACTAAGAATATTGTTAGCGTGGTTTCAGAGATGCAAGCAAATAACGACAAACGCTTTGAGTCAATAGAGGTAAAACTCGAGAATAATCTGCAAGCGTGCAGAGAATCACAACGTGAGATTAATGATAGCTTAAACAATATGTCCGTAGAGCTTAAAGATATTCAAAATCAGAACGAAGCGAATACTAAGCGACAGCAAGAGCAATTTAATACGTTCACTCAGACCGTGGATCAAAGGCTTGAAGACAGCGACGGAAAATGGAATAATCGTATGGCAGGCTACGCAAAAGCTGTAGACGAAGCATTAAGGAGGCAGAATCAGAATATCCTTGACCAGTGCAAGGAGATCAGTGAAATAAAAACTTCCGCTCAAGAAAATAAGGGAATAATCTCAAACATGAAAACGCAGGTTGGAAAGGTTCAAAAAGAGTTAGAACTAACTCAAAACGATCTAGCAGTCATTCATAAAAGGCAAGATGAGGACCAGGGAGAAATGATCAAAATAAGGACCGAAATCTCCAATATGCATGGTCACATCCAGAAAGAGGTTACAGGCTTACGAGAAGAATTGGAACTTCGAGAGGGCTTGAAAACTGAAGCCAGCGATAAAACGCTTGCCGAGGTAAGGCAAAGTCTGGCGGGGGAAATTTCCCATATGAAAGAAAGCCTTAAAGATGACAAGGGAAAGTATCTTCTATGGCAGAGAAAAACTGGGATCGCTTGGAAAAAATAGAACGAGAAGTATTAGCTCGTTTAGAAAGAGCGGAAAATAGGCACAGCCAAATGGAAACTAGAATGATCGCACATGAGGAGTCCATATTGCGAAATCCTAGATCCAATGAAGGAAGCATAGATGAAAATAAGAGAAATAGATGGGCAGATATAGAGATACAGCCCACTCCGAAGAATACGTCCATGCCAAGTGACAGCCCGTATACCACGCCTGGTATACCTATTGCTATGTCCACACCGCATGAAAATGCTGTACAAAATCAGATAGTCACTGTTGTGAGGGCTAGTGACGAGAAACCGAGAAAGTATTCTGGGAGTAACTCAAATATGACACCCAAATACTGGCTCAAAGAGGTTTCCGAGTATTTGAATGACGCGAAAGTACCGCCAGAGCGAAGATTAAGAGCTATCGAAAAACTGACTGAGGGCGAGTGCGCCGTATGGTTCAGGAGTTTTCGTTACACGTTTGACACCGATGAAGAATTTCGCCAGGCGTTTTAAGCAGGTACTGGGATGCAAATTTACAACAGAATCTCAGATTGGACTTGTACTCCAGACGCTATAGTTCAAATAATCCAACGAAATACGCTGAATTCTTCATAGCTCAATTATGCCGTTTTCGGGAACTTGATGAAGCCCCTAGAGAGCTAGATCTGTGTATAGCGATAGCCAAGCAATTACCATACGAAGTACAACTACTATTAATCTCGGCAAACGCCAAGACAGCGAATGAAATGGAGGAAGTGCTGAGACAGCTCGATCTCACCACAGCGCAGCATACGAGGCAGACTCGGAACACGGAACAAGTCCACATGACTAGTACACCTACTGAATCGACTAGGGTGCAGAATAGAAGTAAGTCTACTAGCACAGAAACGAAGAAGTCAGACTGGCAACGAGAAGAAAGGGAAAACCAGAATTGGAGGCCAGCATACAGAGGGAGATCGAACCGCGGATACCGAGGAAGAAAAACCTGGAATCAGCGCGATACAAGAGATCAACAGCCTGATAACAGGAGAAATTACGGCCGAAATGGGAATAACCGAGAATGGAGATCCCAAGAACAGATTCGCGGGTTCGACGAAGAAGCAGAAGAACGTTATCACGCATCACTAAGATATATGGAGGAGCGTGGAGACGACAATAGAAAATCGCAAGTGCATTGGGATGAAGCGATTAAGAATAGAAGATCACCCGACATCTATAAGAATGATGGCGGAGCCAAGAGTCTGGAACTTCAGCAGTACGAAGACAGACAGAAGAACTCCACAAAGAATGGAGCAATACAAAAAAACACCAAAATTAAATGACCAAATAGGAGAGATAAATGCAGGGTGGAATACAGTGAATGTGGTTAACTGGATTGCTAAACCTGAGGAACTCATTGAAGACCAAGATGAAGGGCCGGTCAATGTAAGAAGGGAACTACCCATTATAATTGTAAACATCGCAGGCATGAAGATAAGGAGTCTTCTAGATACAGGCTCGACGGTATGTCTAATTACCCAGGCGTTATATAATGAAATCCAAAGTAAAACCCACGTATTGAAAATACCTATTTCAAGCGTGAAGATAAAAGGCGTGATACCAGATAAAGTAATGATATGCAGATACCAAGTATTTTTAGATTTACAGATAGGGAACTCTACATTTTCACAGAGCTTCCTACTTGTGAATAAGCTGCCTTTGAACATCATAGTTGTCATGGATTTCATAAGAGAATATAAGGTCATAATAGATCTCTCACAAGACATTGTTATGTTTCGCGCAAGTGAGGAAAAGGAAAATTTAGAGCTCACATTAGAACACAATCAAACGAGACCAGAAGAGTACGTATGGCATACATACTGAGATATGACTGGGGATGCAGTATTGACAACAGAAGACATCGAGGGAGAGTTGGCAACACTGGCCGCAGACATTGAAAAGGACCTCGAACCACAATTCGAAGAATGCCTGGAAGAAAAGATAGAGGAAGCTAAACTTGGTCCAGAGCATAAGCAAATGTTAAGGGAACTGCTATTTGAATACAAAGGAGTCTTCGATTCGAGACCTGGCCGGATCAAGAATTTCCAATATGCGTTCCAAGTTAGTGACTGGACACCATTCAGACAAAAGCCATATCCTGTAGCCGAGAAACATTATTTAAAGGTCAAGGAAGCAATACAGGAGATGCTGGAGGCGGGCGTCATTGTAAAGACGGCCACACCTTATGTCAGCCCACTGGTAGTTGTACCTAAACAGGACGGAAGTGTAAGGATATGCCTGGACCTGCGGAATTTGAATTCCAAGGTCATACCAGAATTTGACCAAGTGCCACCCATATAGGAGATCCTCAGAAGGTTCAAAGGAAAGACTGTATTCTCAAATCTTGACATCACTGCATGTTTTCACCATCTTGCCCTGGAGGAGAAAACAAGCTTATTAACTGGGTTTTTATTCGATCAGCATACATACTCATTCGTGCGTCTCCCATTTGGCCTGAAAACAGCGGTTTCAGCGTTGATACGAGCGCTTGATAGAAACCTGTCAGAAGAAGTAAAAGCAACAACCATAAGCTATGTAGATGATATACTGCTGACATCTGAAACAGTCGAAGAACACATCAGAGATCTACGCAAGCTGTTGGATGACCTAAGTCAGGCTAACTTTAAGGTCAATCTAAAGAAATCTAACTTTGGTCAGAGAGAAGTTAAATTCCTAGGCCATGTAATAGATGCGCAAGGAGTTAGGCCAAATCCGGGAAAATTGGAGGTCATTAAACATTTCCCGAGACCAACGAAGGTGAAGAATGTCAGGCAATATCTAGGCGTTATTGGATTCTTTTCGAGCCATTGCCCGAAGTATACCGAGACCGTAGCACCACTCCAAGATTTATTGAAGAAAGGGGGAAGGTGGCGATGGACGGAGAAATGCGAGGAAGCCTTCGTGAAATCTAAACAGATGCTATTAGATTATGTTAAATTAGGATATCCAGATTACACCCAGAAATTTATTATTCAGACTGACGCATCACTTATAGGCATTGGGGCGATGCTTTACCAGGAAAATGTGGACAGGCCAGAGGAGAAAACTTATATTGCATTCATAAGCAGAAGGTTGAAACCTAATGAAAAGAATTATACGGTCACGGAGATCGATTTACTCGCAATACTGTATGCCTTACAATATTGGCGAAAAGTGATTTATGGATTCAGAATTGTATTGAGAACGGATCATAAAGCCCTAACATTCCTGTTGAAAACTGACTTGTCAAGTCAAAGACTGACGAGGTGGTCCTTGTATATACAGCAATTTCAAGTGGAAATCGAGTATTGCCCGGGGAAGGACAATATTATACCTGACAGCTGATGAAGAGGAAGCTCTAGCTATCGACATAGAAGACAGAGACCAGAAGACCTTAGATGATCTAAGGAACATCACCGTTTTTCAACGTGAAGATCCCTGGATACGGTTAATGATTAATTACTTCGAGGGAAAGCTTGTCAGAGGAACCCCGATGTATCTAGAAGCCGAGGCACTATCAACGGAATATTTATGGTTTAACCAGATGCTACACAAATGGAGCGATGCAGACCACACTCGACCCAGGATTGTTATACTGCCAGCGTTGCAAAGAAGCAAGCAAGCTTGTAGTTTAACGTGACCGTTAATCGCGAGATCATGAGCCACGGGACCTCCTTTTTACGTGAAATCCGAACCACAGGACATGGCATTTCACTTCGAAAATCTCAAATGCATTGACCGGGAATCAAACCCGGACCGCCTTGGTGAGAGGCATACAGCTAGACCGCTGAGCCACCACGCCCCCTGCAAAGAAGACTAGTATGGTTGGCACACAGAGCTTTTGGCCACCCTGGCGTAGACAAATCTGTTGCCCTGCTGAAAGAAGCATTTATTTGGCCAAAACTTAGAGATACAGTCAGGAATACAATCAGGACATGCGATATTTGCCAACGAGTAAAGCCTAACTCGTATTTAATGAGGCAAAAACCGATACCACTCCTGCCAGAGAAGCCATGTCAGCTTCTGGCACTGGATAATTTCGGCCCACTTCCGAGAGCTAGAAGGGGAAACAGACACATCCTAGTAGCACTAGACGTGTTTTCTAAAATGGTAGTCCTATGTCCAATTCAGAAGACCAGTACGGAACAGGTACTTAAGAGGCTGAAGGAAAGAATCATTCCTATACTAAGGCAGCCGGAGAAGATATTGTCTGATCATGGGAGCTGTTTTACCAGCGTAGAATTTCGCAGGGAGTTGGAAAATCTGGGAATAAGACAGATTTTGTCCACAGTTCGATACCCGGAGTCTAACTGCGCTGAAAGAGTGATGAGAGAACTGCAGAAATACATGAAAATATACTGTTCTACAGAAAACTGGAAGTGGATAGATGTACTAGAAATTATCGGGTATTGTATTAACAATACAGTGCATGAAGCGTCAGGAGAAGTGCCGCTGAGCCTACATCTTAATAGAAGACCGGAGAGGCCATGGAACAACGTCATTCGGACACCTGTAGATGCACAGCCTGGACGCGAGTTGAGGATCCAGAGAACATTCGAGTATCTCAAGAAACAAGCGGACAGACGGCAGCGAAGAAATAGAAGGAAACGTTACCACAGGCCACTACTCGTAGGAGAATACGTCTTATTGAAAAAAACCAGCTAGTTCAGATCCAGAGAGCAGGAAATACAAAAAGTTCCAACATAATTATCACGGACCCTACCTGATTATAAGGGACTTGCAAAATAATGCCTACATAATCAAAGATGAAGAAACAGGCAGAGAAGTTGTAGTAAACGCTGCTAATTTAAAATTATATTGTCCGCCAGAGGAATAAGAAACAATAGAAGAGCAAGCCATTCACACCCAAATAGACGGGGGTCATTATATATGCACGCAGAGAGTCCTGAGAAAAGCCCGCACCAGTGAGAACGAAAGCGAGACAACCAGCTTGTAGACCCAAGGGAGACGAGGGTTGAATGCAGCTGTCAGTTGGAAGAATTTTACAACCAGTTGTGTGAGGCAGCAGGAGAACTCCAAGAAATGAATGAACAGCTAAGGGCGCAGAACGAGGAAATACGAGACGGCAGACGTAGTGGAGTGGGGGAACGACACATCCCATTGCCCGGGAGCACTGACCGCTTAAAGTAAACACTATATGGAGTCAATGCCATCTGGAGGCCCGAAAGAATTCACTTGTAAAATGAATTTTCCGAGCTTAGCGAGGGAAAGATGTTCCCAATTAGACACGGCAGACTGGCATCGATCTCGGGTCTTATGAATGAAGACCAGGCCCATGATTATGCCCAGAATCGAATCATTGATCTCTGAGGGGGAACAGCTACAGGGAACCCGAAGAGCAATGAGTTATATCTGCATATAATCATAATAGCGGGATTTCACGGCTAGAACGGGAACATCATAGCTTTTTTAGGTGGATAATTGCAAGAAAATGCAGGCCTATGTACGTTTTAGAAGCCCGAATGCATGAAAGCAAACCAGCGTAGTTAGGTGACGCCAGGGAACTAACTTTCGTCTGGACCACAGTAACAGCTCAAGATTAATGACTCTGGGATCCACCAGTACACAAGGCCTGAGAGTAGAGAGGGGGCAGTCGCCCACGGAAATTAATTGATTACAGCCAATTGAAGCATTGAAATGAAATAAAACTTACACCCAGGTGAATATATTCAGGGAAAGATAATTTAGGAGTGTTCTCACGCCTAAATTAAAGCCTACATCTATAGACGAGCCTCTGAACACACTGCTTCCGCTCGGGAGGGAGGTTTTGGAGACCAGCAGAGGGGGAAGTACCAGGATAGCGTTATGACGCCATGGTAGAAGGCAATTAATTGTAATTAATTGGCCGAAGCGATCGCTTGCACGCGAGTGATTTTGGGACCTCCACACCTAGACAAACGAGGATTATAATTCACTTTGTCTGGAAATGTATTATTCCAGGAAGGGAGTCGGTCCTGAGTGTCCAGAGGACTATGTTTCACAAGAAAGCTTTATTTCGGGGGAAGCTTCGAAGGGAAGTTAGTTCGTCTTCAGTTCGTCTCGACTCAACACGTGAACTAACACGCTGCCAGATCACGCAAGAAAGTGCGCGAATTTATAAAGTATCGACGCTCAAGTATATTTGGAGAACAATGGAAGCGCACCATGCAGCTTCACAATAGTAATTATGCATCGTGTAAGATTTAGTCTACAGCAGACATTTAACCAATAACATACGCAAGTATAAATTCAATACAGCGTAGGGATAATTTAGGATGTTTATAGACAGTCAACATACCAGGAGGTGTTGTCATAGGTAAAAATGACACATTATTGTCACGATCACTACAGTTATCGGAGCCTGGATGGCGTCACAGGTAGTCGTTACAGAGGATGGAACAGAATTGCAGTAGAGGTGATATGAACGGTAGGTGACGGGAATCGAACGCACGCATACGCAAGATAGACTTTCGTGGAGACCAGCGCACAGTGGGTCAAAATCGAAATCTAGGAGGACAAAATTATTTATTTTCATAAATAAAAAATCAAAATTTATTACTTTTACAGCATTCTCATATGATTGCCGCTCACTATTCCGGGATATAAACGCATCTTAGTGTAAATCTGACACCTCTGTTCGAGCTGGAATCTAATCTTATCTCCTGCGCTGAGCTTGCGTTATCTCGTAGTCTGAATTGGAGGGTGAATGTAAGTGGCTGAAGTTTGGTTGTCTATGTGGTTAGAGTAATGCTTTAAGATGGAACATGCAGCTGAAGGTATGATCTTTACATTTGTAACGTGTTTCAGTTATTAATAGGCGTAATTGTTCCGTAATTTTAGCCCTATATGTATTATATAATATTTAACTATTATTTTTAAAATTATATTTTCACTTAGATTTTTAGTATGCCGCGTCACTCTGCGTCACGTTCTGCTTAATGTTACAATGTAGATAAAGTCTTGTAGTTTACGCCTGTTATAAGTTTTTTTGCATCTTCTTGCAACTTACTTAGTTATTTTACGTTTTAGGAGATGCCGCGCAACCAGTTCTCACACGTTTACAACTGTTTGAAGCACTGGGTTCGAAGACTGTGTCAAAAGTGGAACTTTTAGGGATAGAAAATTGTTCTGAAGAAATAACTGAATGCCTACAAGGAGATTTAAAGGATTTTGTTGATAATTTTACCAGGCGGTGGAAGCAGGTTCATAGAAATAAATCAAAATTCATTTCAAAATATTCTTATTGGTTAAAAGATTAGATAACATTTTCGAAAATTGTGTATGATTCTAAATTAACAGAAAATTTAAATCATCCTACTCCATCCACATCGAAAGTCGGAAGGCCTAGGAAGCATTTTCATGAAAATAGTGAAAAATCAAAGAGACGAAAAATTCAACCGCTACTCTCTGCACATTCATAACAAGAACTTATTCATGCCACACAAGTATCACTGCACATGTCTGGAAAACGAGATGCTGCAAAAATGGTTCATGAAACTCTTTAAGTCCCCATATAGAGCTACTAAAATTAAAAAATCCTATATATCACCAGCTGTAAAACCTGTACCACTTACCGGTGAAGAGGCTCTATCATACCTTGTAGATAACTATTACAGCAAAAGCCAATATATGAATATGCGTCTTGAATGCAAAAATAGGAACCGTAATATTTTCCCACCTTACCACATCATTAGAGAAACAAAGCAGTAAAGCTATCCACCAAGTGAATCAATAACAATAACGGAAACATCAGCCACAATAACATTGCAATCACTGGTCGACCATACAATTCAGCGCCTTGCAGTAGTTCAAGAAGATATTTTGAAGCAGTCTATCTCTAGCAGTGATACAGTTCATATTATATTAAAATGGGGGTGTGATGGTTCAAGCGGACATAGCCAGTATAAGCAGAAATTTACAGATGATGACGGCAGGGACTCTGATATTTTTGTAGTTTCAGTTGTTTCATTACAAATGTATTCTCTAAATGTAGAAAGCAACAATGAAAAGAAAATTCTATGGCAGAACCCACGACCTTCTTCGACACGATTTTGCAGACCTCTTAAATTATTGTTTGAAAAGGAGACTGTCGAATTGACTAGGCGAGTGGTTCAATTAGTTGAAACTGAAATAATGTCCCTCCAACCAAGTAAAATAGAACTTGGTGATCAATCAAACTCTATTGCTGACCATGGTGGATGGAAAAGTCTGCAATTCTATTACAGGTTCATCAGCACAGAGGTGTTATGTGTGTGGTGCTGAATAACACACTCCCAAAAACAGTTTGTCCTGAGGAGAGCTATAAATTTGGATTATCTAACCTCCATTGTTGGATCCGATTTTTTGAACGCCAGCTACATATATCTTACAAAATAGAAATTAAGAAATGGCAAGCAAGAGGGGATGAAGATAAGAGAAAAAAGAAAGAAAGTAATACAGAATGAATTTCGATCAGAGGGTCTGCATGTTGACAAACCAAGATCTGGAGGCGTCGGAAATTCGAATGATGGCAACACTGCTCGCCTTTTTTTTTGTGGACGATCCAGTCTTGTCATCCAAAATTACGGGTATAAATGAAGAGCTAATCAGATGTTTTTCTACAATTTTGTGTGCTCTTTCTTGTCAGTTCCCTATAAATACACTCGCTTTCAAAACCTACACCCAGGATACAGCAAAATTCTATCTAAATCTATATCCATGGTATTATATGCCAGTCACTGTGCATAAAGTATTAATGCATGGTGCAGATATAATTGAGTTTTGTATTATACCTATCGGGCAATTGTCAGAAGAAGCCCAAGAATCATGTAACACAGATTTGAGAAAATACAGATTTGGACATTCTAGGAAATTCTCACGAAAACATACAAATGAGGACAAATTACACATGCTTCTGATATCTTCGGACCCCGTAATATCTCATAAAACCAAAATTCAACATAAAAAGAGAAGTTCATTATCCAGTGAAAGAACCAGATGTACCGGCTCATCATGAACAGCATGAGGCAGTGAGTGACGATAATGCTTCAGATGACACATGTGATGAGTCATCAAGGTCAGGGTCATCGAGTGATTAATGATAGTGACTGAAGTGCTGTCTGCAATTATCCACAACTGCAGTCTTCCAAATTAAAGGTAAACTGAGTACAATCTATTGTAGTTTAGTCTCTATCCAACTCCTAGTCATAGACAATTTCTTGCATGTACACGTAGATGTAGCTTAAAAAAGGGCTTAACTGATGATTATTATGAAGTAAACGAATTATATACGTTGCTTTCACTCTAATTTCATGATTAAAACGTAAAAATAATTTTGTCCCCCTAGATTTTGATTTTGACCCACTGTGCAGCGGTTGTCAGAAGTTAGCTGCATCGCATCTCTGAGGTCAGGCGATAGTTGGAGTCCAATCAAGGATCCACATGTGAAATAGTGCGGGAATTGTATATAAAGTTAAATTACAGTGATTTTAAAAGTGTTTATGTGTAAGGTAAAATAATATGTATTGGGTCAAAGTGAGAAAAGCCAGTGATAAAGAAAATATGATTGCCATGTGTAAAGTGTATACAATGTGTCGTGAGATATATATCATGATGGCTTAAGCCAAGCATCATGGTAGGCTCGTGGCTGGCGTGCTGGACGAACCCAGTAAAGATGAAAGTGAGTACAAATTTAATATGTTGATATGATTAAATAGTTCACCATACAACGAAGCATCACTCTAAAACTAAGAATTGACAGTCATTTATGTACGAGATTACAACCCTCGTATTTTGGTAAAATATGGCTTGGAGGGTGATTTGTTTATGGCCATTTAGGCCTAAAATATTGATGAAAGTAACGGTAACGTTAAATAATAATAATAATAATAATAATCTGGGGTCGGTAACAGTAATGAATAAATAAATGGGCATGTCAGGCCTATAGTACGTGCAACGTGTGTCATGTCTAACGTAAAAATACTGTATTATTGTAAACAGTAAGAAGGAAACGTAAAATATCGAGATAATGAGAGTGTTTTCAGTGTCATTGAATTGTTGAATGAATATTGACTACGGTAAATTCTACAGGGTTGTATTTGAGAACCATTAACGTAGGTAATGTAAGCCAGTAAATTTATGCTTGTTTTGGGAGCTACATATAGCTTTGGCTTAAGAGTAATTGCAGAGAGGACGCGAGTGCTTTAATAATTGAGTCATCTATGAGAAGTATTGTTTGAGCCGCGTACGGCGAGCAAGTAACGTAGAATCAAGAGATTTACGTCAATAATTTGCGAGGATCATCCAAACATAGCTTGCGCGTTAGGCGAAAAGTCGGCTAATCTACGAGATAGTATCGCCTTGGAGCATACTTGTATTATTCGCAGCGAGTGGGACTGAGACTGTCTGTATGCACCGTTTGCAGAATTGTTGCCACGAGGGATAACTTTTAGAGACCCTGTGTGAGCCCATGCATTAATTGATCTGCACTTAGAGGTAAGACTAATGGTTCGTCGTATAGGAAACGCCGATTTCCTCTTATTTTAGGCAGCTGCACCAGTGAGAGAACTTTGATACTCAATTGAGATGCGCGCCAGAGGTAAGACTAATGGTTCGTCGTATAGGAAACGCCGATTTCCTCTTATTTTAGGCAGCTGCACCAGTGAGAGAACTTTGATACTCAATTGAGATGCGCGCCAGAAGCCACTAATGTCACCAATGGACGGAAAAGCTATTACATGATCAATCCCCTGCCATGAATAATAATTAGAAGCCGATTTGAGCCCATTATACTCTAAATGTAGGTGTTAAATAATTAGAATGACTCAATTACTAGGGACACAACACTCAGGGTACCCCCAGTATAACTGCACCAGTAAACAAACTTGACCTTGTGAGATGCCAGATGGGGTGGTAGGAAGGCTACTAGACGGGCGGCCATCCTTCTCAGTCAACCGAAACTAATTTATTGTCCGCTTGGAAAGGAGGTCTGTTGACGTGACCCTTTTATTTTAAAAGCGTAGTGGGACACTGAAGAATCTCGATATTTCGAAAAGTAATTAAGATATGATTGATGTGATGATGCCAATTGAATTAAATGCTTTATTTCCACTCATATACCATGTTGGATCACAGTGATCGGATAATATTTGGCCCAGTTCTCTGAGGAGGAATACTGCACCAAATAAATATAGGCATCTTTGTGAAGTGCATTTTGCCCAGTTACACTAATTTATTCATACGGGTAGAGTAATTTCAATGACATGAGACGTTTGTAACGATAATGTTTTGACCAGACTCAGAAAATCGTTGTATGGTGAAGCTATAAAACATTTCTATCCATCTGTATTTTGGAAGGGAAAACGTACCACTTCAGCGTTTCAAATTGATGGGAAAAGGAATACGAGTCGCACGACACAACACTTGTTAATTAAGGCATAAGATAATGAATTTATGTTACTGAAAGTAAATGCCCCGTGTAAAACGGATAAATGTTTAATAATTGCAGATTTAATGTCATTTAAAAGATAATTTGTGTTTATTGTGTTGTGATATTCCAGTTTGTGTTAAATTGTGCCACGTGAAGAACACTATGGACACTCGCAAATGTCAGAGAGTATCAATAATAGGATGTTTGGAATAGACTTGAGTGCGGTGAAGCACTAATTTTAAGGGGAGACTCAAATATAACTTTGATTTTCGTTGTGGGAAGTAAATGTAAAATATCCTTTGTTTGTGTTATATGTCGTATAGCCATGATTTTCTATCATTAAATGTTATATTTAGGAATATGTTGTTTCTTTCAAGTAGAGTAGTTACCAGACAGATTCAAATCCTGAGCATGTGATCGTATGGTGGGCATGAATGTCCCATACCTCGAAAGACCGTGAGTTAGCTGGGATACGAACACATGTTCCATATGATGACGATTGGGTACAATATATATATACCTTTAAGGCTGGATATTTATTTTACATTGTTTTTGGGAAGAGGCTCTTTGACGTGGCTCACCTCGATACTCCTCCGCAGAACGTAAAAGAATTATGAGCCAAGGCGTTCATAGTATGTGTATGTATATATGAGATATATATATATGTATATGCATAGGTATAATTTATAGTGTGGATGCCTTTGGTAGCAAAAGAATGATCCTGGATGCAATTTTGAAGCTAATATGTGTGTGCAATGGGCTCTACATGGACTGTGGAGTCCGTTCTTGGTCTTGTGGCCCTCTTTGAGGTATGGTTCTACTGTATGAAATTGCGTTACATCGCCATAGGGCTGATTACTACGTGCAGTTCATAACCAGGCGTCTAGATGAAAGAATGGATTCCTACGTGGCCAGTTATGGGAATAGCCCAATCCAAACAGCCTTGCTGTGAGTCCTAGCCTGCGTTGGCTAAGTGTGAATGATACAATTAAAATTCAAATCGAAATTCAAACGAGTAGTCTCT
This sequence comes from Meconema thalassinum, assembly GCA_946902985.2. Taxonomy (NCBI): domain Eukaryota; kingdom Metazoa; phylum Arthropoda; class Insecta; order Orthoptera; family Tettigoniidae; genus Meconema; species Meconema thalassinum. The sequence continues at coordinate 1,972,657 of CAMPQE020000024.1, forward strand.
AATCGTCGGCTAAAACTGGTGACGCCTCGTGAAAGAACTGGTTGTAGAACCTGGCCTTATGTCGTTATACTATGGTCAATGTGACTGCATGGAAAAGAAAAAATATAAATACCAATTGTGGGGAAGTTAAAATGCGTGTGTATGTGAGTGAAGTGGGCCGCACGCGGCGTATAGATGTTGGTCATCCTGTCGAGTACGTGCTGTGATCATTGTGAAGATGTGTGCTGCGTCATCTCGCTCGCTTCCGGTACAGCACGTGTGGACCTTGTCTCGCTGCCGGTAATCAGTGCGGATGTCTGTCCACAGTGGCTAGGGAGATGTATTAGACAATGTAATATGAATTTATGGCGTGTGGAGCTGTGTTGTCTACGTAAGTATTTCCTTATCCTTTTCTGATAAGTGTGTGGTCCTGATGACCTGTTGTGTACTATGTCCTGAGTGTATGGTAACCTGTGTTAGTGTGGTATCTCGTTGCTGTACGCGTCGATGGCAACTAACCCGTGCTGTTGTGGTAATGAGTCTTTGCCTGTGCTGAAGGCCGTTCACCTGTGGTATTGTGGTAACCGTGAGGTTAACCGTAAACTACGCCTGTGATCGTATGTGGACACGGTTTATTGAATAAATCCTGCCAAAGTACTATCTGACTTGGTGATAAATAAGTGGAACGAGGCTGTAACCTCGCCTCGGTGTGAGGTTGATTCCGTAATCCGAGCACCTCGTGCTTGTGTGTGTAGTATGACTACGCGGATCGTTCCTATTTGTGCGTTATTATTCGTGCTAATTCTAGTATTTGTATATCTGTTTAAAATGGCTTTTGTTACGTCATGCGGGGCAACTAATTGGTGTGTCAGTGTATTTTTGAATCTTCCGTCGGTCGCAACCGAATGTATATACGATTATGCCGTATGTAGGTCGCTATTAGTGTATAATGTGTGTTCAGTTACCCTGTAAAGGCATGTATGTCTGATTGACCCTGTTTGAAGGTAAGTGAATCTTCAGTCGGTCGACTAATGGACCTGCGCCTGGGTGTGCTTGTGAGTGTGAAGATTTAAGTGAATATGTTTCCCTTTATACAAGTGTGTGACCTATACCGTATGTGTGGTCGTCTACTATAAGTGAAACTTTCCGCGACCTTACGTGTGTACTCCGGGTAAATGTTCTGGAGTACGCACGGCTGTGTATGCGTGTGCCTTTCAGTGAACAGCTGTTGCTATGGAAGGAGGTGTTGAACGCTGAGTTGACTAACTGGCTCGACTTACAGTGTAATGACCTGTGCCTGGCGCGTGTTAACATGTGATAAGTTGTGATCCTGAAAACTGGTACATGTATCTGGTACCTTAAAACTATGGAACAAAATAATACATTGTGCTGGAAACAGCAACATTTGAGCATGCAACTTATAAATAGTCCGTGTATAGGCATTGTGAGGGACCGGCACCGACACCTATTTTCTAGCTTGGACTACCAGATGCCATAGCGCGTTTGGCACTCTTTTTCTTCGTATAGTCCTGGGTTTGATATTCCCTTTCTCTGATCCTATGTAAGAAGTGGCAGCGGATCGGTGTGACCGTAATGTAATCTATTGTTTACGTTTCTTGGCTGTCTGTGCACGAGGTTTAGGAACCTTTTCACGTGTGTGGTATGGCTTCATCCGACGGATATGAACCGTGCCTTCAATGATCTTGAGGTTATACCGGATGTTGACAATATAGTTGAGATCTGAGATATTTCTATGAATCCTGAAGGGACCCGTCTGGTGTATTCTTTGGAATACACGGTAAGATAGAGTAAGCTTTTGCTTCTCTTTGCTTTAGTTCATCCCTTCCTTTTTTTCTCAAACACCAACAGTGATCGTCTGTTTTCTCCTTGTTGGTTATGTCTCTCATATTACCTGTAAGTCTGTTCTAGATATATATCTTCCATGACACACCTAGCGTCATCTTGCAGCGAATCTCTGAAGTTCCTCAATTCTTCCCTGAACAAGAGGACTTTATTAACAATCTAGCCACCAGATCTCGTCGCCATCGCCAGCTATCATCTCCGTGATCAAGAGAACTTCATCTACTTTTCACCCTCCAGGCTGCGCTAGTGTTGCCTGCTATCAACTCTTTGAAGACCATTTCATCAAGATATTTAAACACAAATTGTGCTAAATGTTCCGGCATAACTCAACAAAATGACAGTGTTTCGCCCCGGTGTTTAAATATATAATGGCTCAACGGACAATACATATTTTTCTTTTGAAAATTATATATTTCATCAAGAGAAATTAATATTTCAATGTTGGCTGTTCTTATATGTATTCCTTTTGTCTCCTACCCCCACTTTTTTCTCCTTCCCTGGTCCCTCCGCGCTCCGTTGAGCGTGTCTCACTTGTACGTCAGAAGTCGACCCAGTCAGTTAGAGCTTAACTAAAGCTCGCCTCCTCAACTCTAGAGGCAAACTTTTAAAATTCTACGCCATGTTAGAATTTTAGTATCAACCGTCAACAGGAACATCGCCTTCGTCATGAAGCAAAGATAAGTACCGACTTCAGGTTTTAACCTTATTCTCATCGTTTTTTAAAGACTCATTGCTTTTATTTGGATTTTATAGACAGTGAAAGTTGCTATGTGAAAATAACTGGTTTCAAGAGATCTTCTTGATCAAACTTAAACTATCAAGACTAACTTTCAATATGAAAGATTTTCTGAGATGCTTTCTCACATCGAGGGATATTTCTAAAATACACACTGTCTATATAATCTAGCTTTCCACCGAGGGATTCTCTACCCAATTTAAACAACTCATGATTGCTCTGGAACCTTCCAGAACTTGCACTCTAACTCCCAGTTATACCGTCATGTACGTTCTGCTCTCATATGGGAATACTTTTTCAAACTAAGGAAACTTCCTTATGAACTGCCAACCAATATCTAATTTTTAGCCTATTTTCAATTTGGAAAAAATAGGCTTATGAGATCACCTTTTGTCCGTGTGTGTGTGCGTGTGTGTGTGTGTGATTCGTGTGTGTGTCCCCCCCTAATAAAATCTAAACGGCAGGAGCGATTTCAATGAAACTCGGAAAGTTCATAGCACTATTCTCGGCGACCTCGACCGTGCCCTTCAAATTTTGTTACGACTCACCAATCCAACATGGCGGCTGTGCGAAATATTTCACCAGCATTCAATATCTCCGAAACTATTACCGATATTACCCTGTCATTTTCTATGGTGATAGAGGGAACTACTATAAGTTCACTTATGTGACTTTTGAAAACCTGGTAACTACAAAACCAACATGGCGGCCAAGTGAATTTGCGACTTTTAAATAGACGTTTCTCGCGATTTGACCAACCAAACGCAATGAAACTTGGTACAGTATATGTTTATATACATTGTAATGCACCGACATCTAACTTCGTTCAATTGTTTACATAATCACAAGATGGCGGATGTGCGAAATATTTCACCGGCATTCTATATCTCTGAAACTATTAGCGGTATCTCCCTAAAATTGTGTACGGAGATAAAGGGCACTACTGGAAGTCCATCTATAAGATTTTCAAAAACCGGTTAACTACAAAACGAACATGGCGGCCAAGCAAATTTGAACATTTTAAATAGACCTTTCTCGCGATTTAATGTTCCAAGCGCACTGAAACCTGGTACAGGAAATATTTATACACATTGTAATCCACTGGTATCTAATTTAGTTCAATTGTTTACATAACCTCAAGATGGCGGCAGTGCGAATTTTAAAATAAATATTTTATTTCTTGTGATGTAGTCATGCGATCGAAGTGAAAGTTTGAATAATGAACCTACGCAATAATTTTCCTTTAATGGTACATGACTCTATGGCCTATACATTTAACAATCCAACATGGCGACCATCCGAATTATTTAGACGATACTGAATATCTACGAATCTATTTTAGCAATCAAACTAAATTTTTTAATGTTCATAGGGGCTATAAACTTAAGTTCACCTATAGGACTTTAAATAACCTGGTGATCACAAATCCAACATGGCGGTGACGTGAATTATAAATATTCACATAGACGTTTCTCGCAATCCGCCTGCAGTGAAACTTGGTACAGTAAATCTTTATCCGAATGTTAATCCACTGGCATCTAATTTATTTCAATTGTTTCCATAACCTCAAGATGGCAGCTGTGAATTTTTTTTAAATCTCCTTGTTTTTTCTTGTGTCCTAATTATGCGATTGAAGTTTGAATACTACACGTTCACAATAATCTGCATGTAACAGTACATAACACTAGGACCTACATATATAAAATCCAACATGGCGACCATCCGAAATATTTAGTCGGTTCTCAATATCTACGAATCTATTTCAGCAATCCAACTGAATTTGTGTATGTTGATAGTGGCAATTAACATAAGTAGGATGCAAGAAAATAGGCTGTATAGTTCTTCACGGAACTACTTGTTCTTCCTCCGTTGGGATTTTTTCTGGTACATTCAACTATAATCTACAAGTTTCTCAAGCAATAGACTCTCGCAAATCTAGTGTAACTAGTTATTTCCCACCATTGCAATAACTTTCTTTGCTATCAACTTTTTGTGCTACTACAGTGAACTTTTCAACTATATCAACTGACTATAGTGAAAACAGTGTCTGTTCAACCTTTCATCCGCGTCGCGCTCGTCCGAGTACAATAAATACGGCCATGAACACTTTTCCTCAATCCCATTTGATCTTTCCCAAACCCTTTACTAACAAACCAAAATAATAAAATTGTTACTTTAGGTCTTTTTTCAATGAGGTGTCACTCTCAATAAATGCCCTCCCTTTCTTGTTCCACGTACAACGAATTAATTTCTGTAAACTTCGTGTCTAGTACACGCCTTAAATTATATTGTTTCTCCCTTCTAATTAGGGAATACTATTCTTTCAACTTATAAGTGAGTTATCTCTAGGTTTCACGAAAGGGAAACTTGCCCCATTTGTCTCGTGATCCCTACTTAAACATAGGAGTTCTAGAAACTTCCTTTCGATTTTCTCTTCAGGTTTCACAATAAGTGACCTGCCCTATTTGTATAATCCAACCAAGTATTTCTGTATCAATATAAGAAGTTATAGAAACTTCTATTTTATTCTTCCTGCTTTTTGTTGTTGTTAATTTCGAAGTAGTTACTCTTTCTAATATATTTACCTAGAAATACTTAAAGTACACACCTTGTACTTGATTTATTGTTTAACTTTAATTACGTCAGTTATCTTTAAATTTTTCCTTTATTTATCTCGTACTGTTCTGTCCAACTTCCCAAACAGTCAACATCGACCTGTTATGGTGGAAATTGGTTTGAAAATTCCCCTTGTAAACTCAATGCCCTTACCCAGATGGAACTTTCGACGAGCTAATTGGGATGGATTCTCAAAAGACCTTGACTCCAGCTTAGTTGCGGAGAATCTACAGCCGACAGCAAACAACTACGATGAATTTGTGAAACTAGTTATCAAAGCTGCTAAGTCAAACTTTCCTAGGGGTTACAGAAAGCAATATGTGCCTGGCTGGAATGAAGAAAGTGAGGCTTTATACCAAGAATACCAAAGTTCTGGAAATCAAACAGTGGGTTCACAGCTACTCCACTCTTTAAACAAGAATAGACGAGAGAAATGGGAAGCAACACTCGAAGAAATGAACTTCGCAAAGTCAAGTAGGAAAGCCTGGCGAGTCTTGAATGGGCTAACTGGCAAGCAACACCCCAAAAAGCCGCATACTAAACTGAGTCCTGACATTATTGCCAACAGGATCGTAGACCTCTCAAGGGCAAAGAGAGACAAGAATCATACCAGAGTGGTAAAATGTAACCTCTCTAACCTCAAGCACAGTGCTCCAAGAAACGAACCGCTTTCCAATCCCTTCTCCACAGCGGAAGTAGAAAGTGCAATCAAACAACTGAAAATCGGCAAGGCTGCTGGTCCCGACAACATCTATAATGAGTTCATTAAGAACATGGGTCCGTATTGTATATGCTGGCTCACTTCTCTCTTCACTTACATTCTCAAAGAGAACAGACTGCCCAGACAATTCAAACTGTCAAATGTTATAGCCATTCTCAAACCTGGCAAACCTGAAGACAGCCCCGAAAGCTATCGTCCAATAGCACTGCTCAGTTGCATATTAAAACTTTTTGAACGAATCCTTCTAACCAGAATAGCACCGCTCATTGAGGCTGTTATCCCTCCTGAACAAGCTGGCTTCAGACACGGACGCAGCTGCACTGATCAAGTTCTTGCCCTAACTACACACATTGAAGCAGGTTTTCAAGGTAAACGGAAATCAACAGCTGTTTTCATCGACTTGACAGCTGCGTATGATACTGTTTGGCGACAAGGACTGATCTACAAACTATTGCAAGTTGTACCAAGCCGAGAAATTGTGGATCTAATATCTAGCATGCTTAGTGAAAGGCAATTTGAAGTGTTCCTAGGAAACACTAAAAGCCGCAAACGAAAACTAAATAACGGCCTACCACAGGGATCTGTTTTAGCCCCACTGCTATTCAATTTGTACATCCATGATTTACCAACTACAACATCAAGTAAGTTCATCTATGCTGATGATATCGCGCTGGTAGCTCAGAGCAATAACTTTGAAGATGGCGAACAAATCATTACGGAGGACCTGGAGAAGATGTCAACTTTCTTTAAAACCTGGAGATTGATCCCAAGCACAACAAAAACTGAAGTCTCTTGTTTCCATCTAGCGAATCGTGTCGCAAACTACAAACCAAGAGTCCTGTTCAATGGACAAGAGCTGAGGTACAATCCTTTCCCAAAATATCTCGGAGTCACTTTAGATAGAACCCTGAGCTACAAAGAGCACATCACCAAGCTCTCTCACTAAGTCGCCGCAAGAAACAACATACTGCATAAGCTCAGTGGTACCTCCTGGGGAGCCTCTGCTGACTGTCTACGTTTAACTGGCATCAGTCTTGTTTACTCAGCTGCTGAGTACTGTGCGCCTGTCTGGTTGGAAAGCGTACATGTGAAGAAGATAGACACGAAACTGAACGATACAATGCGTTGCATTACTGGTACCATCAAATCAACTCCATGTCACTGGTTACCCGTGCTGAGCCACATCCCTCCACCTCACTTAAGGCGGAAGCAAGCTCTACTGAGGGAGGCTAAGAAAATCTTTGCATCATCCTCTTTGCCACTGCATCAGGAATTCTGCCATCCGTCACAACAACGATTGCAATCCAGAAGACCGGCAAGTGTCACTGCAAGGCAACTCATCGCGGATGGATTTGACATAAAGGAAAGCTGGAAGCATGAGTGGTCAACAAAAACATTGGGAACAAGTGTCCACCATCTTGATCCCACAAAGAAGCCAAATGGTTTTGACCTACCAAGGAACCTCTGGTGCCGTATCAACAGGCTGAGGACTGGACATGAGTGTTGTAATTATTTCAGGTACAAGTGGGGCTGGATCAGTTCACCAATGTGTGAATATAACTTAGAAGAACAGACGATTGAACACCTGGTCCTACGCTGTCCTCTTCATTCATACCCAGGAATTCCTGACGACTTGTTCGATCTCACACCTAGTCTAACCGAATGGTTGAAAAGGATGGACTTTAAAGTTTAATTTTGTCTTGTTTGTATTCTGTATTGTATCACCATACGATTAAATAAATAAATTTCAAAATCTTACGAAGATTTTAAAGCATATAAAAGGTAAGAAACCAAAAGAATTATCAATTGCCTGGCGCAAGCTTTAAATGTTTTTGGAGGTCTGCGACCCCAATTGTTACAAAATCAAAATTATATATTTGTTACAAAACTACTTCCGTTTACATTGTTAAATAAATTAAATATATTGTTTTTCGCCTTATAATTTTTCTAACATAACGGTTAGGCAAGATCCTGTCTTCCTTGACTCTTCCTATTCAATAAAAATAAATCTATTGATAGGGTTTTCACCACTTGTTGCATTTGAGAGAGAACTCTTAGTTGGTAACTTAGTAAAGTCTCTCCTAGCTTTAATAGCTAATTCTAACTGGCCAGTAAGGCAAGCATAGCTCGCTACGCCAGCTTCCTGCTTGTGGAGATTCTCTCTAACACTTATGGTTGGTTTTTCAAAATATAAGTGTTTCTCATTGTCTAAACTTTTAGTCGGCGCCTTGCTGGGTAAAAGCTTAGCCATTTCTAAATGCAACTATTGGTAAACTTACCAAAATTATTCCCAAAGGTAAAATTGCTTTATCCCTATCCTTCCTGGAAGCATTTGGTCGCTCTTTAGAAATTCTACAATTTCAAAAACTAAAAATCTCGAAGCTGATTCAAGTTATTGGCATTCTTCAAATGACCTGTTTAGAAACAAACTACTTTGAACAGATACACAATAAATCCGTTACTCTATGTCTTGCCAGACCACCACCCTTCCCCATAGTAGGCATACGTAAGCTTGAGAGGGAATACGCTAAAGTAACTTCCTTGCAAACAACCCAAGTTCCAGCTGCGTTTCCCGTTAGCTTTGTCCAGGTCCCTACCCAGTTTAGGTATCGGAGAGCGGATTTGCAGTGGCAGCTGCCTTTGAGTATATTTAAAGTTAAACTTGTCAATTCTGTAGGACTCTCGTCCTATTTCTCCATCCTTTTTCTCCAGTCCGAAACCCACTTCGTTTTCTTTATCATCTTCCTTTGGGGGTTAGGTTATTCCCAAGCTAATAATCTACCCAAAATTTGGTGCCGATACCCGGGAACGTCCATTTATGACATTTTCTTTTTGCCAAGGGTTATTTGACAACATTTTGCAAATCATTAATATATTCTTTGAATTTTTCAGCTGTGACTACACCGTGGAAAGCCTGTGAAGTGGAAAGAGGCCGCTCCTGTCTCTTTTGGTGTGTCCATTTCTTTCAACTTATTTTCTGCTGCCAGCTTGACAGCATTTCCAAGGTTCCACAGTTTCGTAAGTTTAATTTACCTACTTTGTCATGGCTCCTACAGAAAAGGATAAGGATGAAAAACTTACTTCTAAACGAGCATCCTATAAAGGGCAAATTACCTAATTCAGAAAATACATCAAAGAGCTAGATCCCTCAGAAGCTCAATTAGATTTGTTAAAACATCGTGTAAAGGATTTTGAACGTTCATATGAAAATTATTGTAACATCCAAACTGAAATCGAAACTTGTATGCTCAATTAAACCAAAGATCGAGTCGAAGTAGAAAACCAATATTACGAAGGTATAGTTTCTGCTTTTAAAATAATACGCCAACTCGAAGAAGAACAGAAAAAAGACGGTTCTGTTCTTGGTTCCCTTCACGAACAACAAACCTCTTCTCGCGATGGCACTTACAAGCCCAAACCAATTCTACCTAAGATTGATTTACCCCACTTCTCTGGAGACGAATCAACTTGGGATTCTTTCTATGAACTCTTTTGTTCCCTTGTTCATGACAATGAAGACATTCAAGTCATCTACAAGTTTCATTATTTGAGATCTATCCTTCGAGGTCAAGCTCTGCAGTTAGTTGAAGCACTCCCATTAAGTGCCGAAAACCACCCCATTGCCTTTAACTTGTTGAAAGAAAGATACGGTAATTCACGGTTACGTATTCAACGCCATATGAAGGCTCTATTTAACTTACCTGCATCACAGCACAATGACGTCACTAGTTTGCTTACTCTCATTGATACTACACAACTTCACGTTAAAGCTTTGTCTCAATTGGATCAACCCACTGAACACTGGGACACTTTCTTAATACATTTAGTGGTTTCTAAAGTCGATGTTGCTACCCTAAAAGCTTGGGAGATTGAACTTTCCAGAGAAGACGATTACTCTTACGTGCATTTAGTCACATTCATAAATGCTAGATGCCAACTCTTAACCGCTTTAGCTAATCAAAGTGAACCCTCATCCCAGAGTTCAAAATTTGAATCAATGTTTCTTAAACCTAAAAGCGAACGCTTAGCGTCTAGTACCCAAAAACCTGGGTCCAGCTCATCTAAACTCAAGTCAAACGCGACTGGTTACCCAACTAGGTCTAGTGAACGCCGTATTGCTAGTTCTCTCGTTTTAAACACTCAAAACGAACCCCGCAAGGGTTTCAATGAACCATTAAAGTGCATACTTTGTAAAGATTCCCACGCCTTATATCTATGTAAATCTTTTAAAGAACTGTCAGTCGACGACAGAAGAAAATTAGTTTCCCAGAATAAACATTGCTTCAACTGCCTAGCACCCACGCATTCTGCTTCAAATTGCAAGTCCACCAGACTTTGCTTCCATTGTGAAAAAGCTCATCACACTTTACCACATCGTCATGATCAAGCAAGGTCATCGACCGCATCTACTTCTAAGAAAAGTGACAATGCTAACAGTTCCAATGCTTCGTCTTATATTCAAAATGCCAAGTCCATACGTAGTGCTCAAGTACTATTGTCTACTGTCCAAATCGAAGTTCAGGATAACTTTGGCAACAGGGTCCGTGCACGCGGTCTTCTTGATTCAGCGGCAACTCATGAATTTGTTTCTAATTCTTTGATTAGAAAACTAGGACTACCTGTAAACCCCACTTCTATCAATGTATCAGGCATTAACAGCTCAAAATCACAAGCTTTACAATTCTCAAAGTTAACCATAAGAGACATTTGTCACAGAAACAACCTTCTTAAAATGAATTGTCTCATTCTCAATAGCATAGGAGAAGATACTCCAAGTCACTCTGTGGATATTTCAGGGTTAAACATTCCCTCGCATTTAAGAATAGCCGATCTTCTGTTCAATGTACAAAACCCCATTGACAAATACTTTAGTGCCAATGTTTTCTGGAATTACCTTCGTAAACAGGTTCGCAAGTTATCCTCAAACGTGGTTGCCAGAGACACTAATTTCGGATGGATCGTCACCGGTCAACTTCCTCATTATTCTCCCCAACCCGCATCGCAATGTTATTTCGCTAATACTGACTTGGAACCGTTCTGGAGGCTCGAAAGCGTTGATTCTCCTAACGTGACCTCTTCAGAAAACGAATTCTGTGAGCAACTTTTTCTGATCACCACCACTCGTTCTTCTGATGGCCGGTTCATTGTTCAGATGCCAAGATTACATAATCCCCCTAAACTTATTAACTCTCAACCCAAAGTTCGAAAAGCTCTCTTTGCTATCGAGAGCAAATTCAAGAAAGAACCTCTCGTTAAACAGCAGTATACTGATTTTATGGATGAGTATGAAAGCTTAGATCATATGGAAGTTGTTAACAAATCTGATGACGAATTGTACCCCCCAATTGAAACGGTTTTCTTAAATCATCATCCCGTGTGGAAAAAACCCTTGTAAAGGATAAAATCCGAGTTGTTTTCAATGGTTCATCACCTGACGTTAATGGCAACAGTCTTAACGGTACTCTTTACTCTGGTCCTGCTATTCAGTCAGATCTATCTTCTATACTCTTAAACTTTCGATTATTTCCCATAGCTGTTATAGCGGATATAAAACAGATGTACCGTCAAGTTTTAATTCAGCCTGAACAACGAGATATCCAAGGAATCTTGTGGCGCGACAAAATAAGCAAGCCCATTAAGGTATTTCGCTTAAAAACGGTTACTTATGGCTTAAAACCTTCCGCTTTCCTGGCTATCCGATCCCTACACTTGTTAGCCTCTCAAGATGGTCATTTATTTGATTCTAAAGCTTCCGAAGCACTAACTACATCATTCTATGTTGACGATTACTTGCAGTCCTTCCCCACTCTGGAGGATGCTTCTTTCGTGTCACCAGAACTTCAGGCATTGCTAAAGAATGGAGGTTTCCCACTTCATAAGTGGAATTCCAACTCCCATGAATTTCTCACGGGTTTCCTATTGAAGACGTAGATCCCTCCTCCGTCGAAATTTGTGGAAACTCCGAATCCATAAAAACTCTTGGAGTTCATTGGTGCACTAGCGCTGACACTCTCATCTATAAAGTTTCGCTCGCAGAAGAGCTCCCTAACACAAAAAGACAAATTCTCTCTGAAATTGCAAAAATTTTTGATCCGCTTCAATTCCTTGCCCCGGTTATTGTGAGAGCCAAACTTTTCATGCAAGAGCAATGGTCGCTCAAATGTGAATGGGACGACACTGTTCCCCTTTCTTTTCGTAACAGATGGCTCTCTTTTCGCAGCAATTTGCTTGATCTTTCCCTTATTGAAATTCCCAGGAATTTAATTAACGCTCATCCTAATGCATCTTTTTTCCTTCATATGTTTGCGGACAGATCCGAGATGTTTGGTTTATCGCAGTTCATTAAATGGATCTTCCGTTTCCAACCTTGTTTGTGCCAAATCGAAGGTGGCTCCTCTTAAAACTATCACTTTGCCTAGGCTTGAATTGTGTGCTGCACTCATGGCCGCAGTACTTGTTAAGAAATTACGGGAATTATTAAAAGTCGAATTCTCGCAAATCTATCTCTGGAGCGATTCCATGATCACCCTTTCTTGGATCGCCAAGAACCCCGCTCATTGGCTAACTTTTGTTGCAAACAGGGTTTCCAAAATTCAAACTCCTTCTTCGGGATGTCAATGGAGGCATGTGCCCAGCGCTGACAACCCTGCCGACATCATTTCTCGTGGAAGTTTATCCTCTCAATTAGCAGCTTCCCAGTTGTACTGGCATGGGCCCTCGTGGTTAAACGGAGACTCTTCTTGTTGGCCTTCTAAACCTCCAGCTACAAACTTCAACTTGCCTGACGCTAAAGTATCTAAATCTACTGCTTCGTGTCTTGTTTCCAACGTTTCTCATCCCTTATTGTCACGCTATTCTTCCTTTCACAAATTAATTCGAATTGTTGCCTATCTTCTCAGATGGAAATATCTTGTGGTTGACCAACCTCTTCTCCCCAAACCACACCTTACCAATCATGAGTTGAATCTCGCTACCATTAAGGTTTTTCAACTAACACAGCAAGAAGCCTTTTCTTCTGAATTGTCTTTACTTTCCTCTAAAAATGATCTTCCCAAATCCAGTCGTCTTCGTGCCTTAGCCCCGTTCCTTGATGACAATAGGTTACTCAGGGTAGGTGGTAGGCTCTCGCAATCTTTGCTTTCTGAAGACAAAAAGAATCCTGTTATTTTGCCTTCTAAACATCACGTAACTTCCTTAATTATACGTGACTTTCATTATCGCAATCTGCATGTTGGTACACGCACACTGCTTTGCCTCTTAAGGGAAAAGTACTCGATTATAAATGGAGTTCATGAAGTTTCCTCTGTAATTCACAAGTGCATACCTTGCTTCAAAGCGAAACCTAAAGTCAATACTCAATTAATGAGCGATCTGCCCTCCTTTCGCTCTTCTCCTATACGTCCATTTGCTCTAACTCGTGTGGACTATATGGGTCCGTTCCAATATCAACGCAATTCCCCTGAAGCTAAACGCAAATTGTTTGGTAAGCTCTATGTTTCTCTCTTTGTTTGCATGGTTATTGGCGCGATCCATTTGGAACTAGTAACGAATGTCTCTACTTCTTACTTTTTATCAGCTGTCTCTCGCATCGCTACTAGGCGTGGTGTTCCTTCGGAGATGTTCTCTGATAACGCTTCCACTTTTCAAGGCGCAGCTTCCTTGTGGAAGAAAGCTCTCACATCTTCTCCTGCCATGGAACAGATTTCTAACTTTTCCTACTAAAAGGGTTTCAAATGGCGTTTTATACCTCCCTACGCTCCTCATCACGTTGGTAGGTGGGAATCCTGCGTAAAGCTCACTAAACGTCACTTAAGAAAGGTTTTAGGTAATCGCATTCTGACTTATGAAGAATTTAATTCGCTGTCTGTTCTGATTGAAGGTGTTGTTAATTCTCGCCCTTTAACTCCGCTTGCCAATGACCCTGATGACCTGCTTCCACTTACACCTGGTCACTTCGCTATAGGCACTTCTCTTTCTCTCCCTCCTCCCCGTCCCAACTCTTACAGGGATTATAATTTACCTATTGTTTGGCGTAAACTTGAAGCCCTCCGCAATTCTTTCTGGAAGAGGTGCAATTTGGAATACTTAACTTCCCTTCAACGGAAACAGAAGTGGTTTCTTTCCAATCCCGACATCAGAGTGGGGGACTTGGTCCTGGTTAGGGATGTTTCTCCTCCCTTGGTCTGGATTTCTGGTAGATTGACCGAATGTTATCCTGGAAGAGATGGGAGCGTTAGGGTAGTCAGGATCTTGACCACTAACGGGCATATCATAAGACCGCTGTCTTTAATTGCTCTTTTACCTTTAAACTTTTAATTGCTCGTCTTGTTCTCTGTTGGTGTTTTTTCCCTCCCAGCTTGGTGTATTCTTTGGAATACACGTTAAGATAGAGTAAGCTTTTGCTTCTCTTTGCTTTAGTTCATCCCTTCCTTTTTTCTCAAACACCAACAGTGATCTTCTGTTTTCTCCTTGTTGGTTATGTCTCTCATATTACCTGTAAGTATGTTCTAGATATATATCTTCCATGACCCACCTAGCGTCATCTTGCAGCGAAACTCTGAAGTTCCTCAATTCTTCCCTGTACAAGAGGACTTCATTATCAATCTTGCCACCAGATCTCGTCGCCATCGCCAGCTATCATCTCCGTGATCAAGAGAACTTCATCTACTTTTTCACCCTCCAGGCTGCGCTAGTGTTGCCTGCTATCAACTCTTTGAAGACCATTTCATCAAGAGAAATTAACATTTCAATGTTGGCTGTTCTTATATGTATTCCTTTTGTCTCCCACCCCCACTTTTTTCTCCTTCCCTGGCCCCTCCTCGCTCCGTTGAGCGTGTCTCACTTGTACGTCGGAAGTCGACCCAGTCAGTTAGAGCTTAACTAAAGCTCGCCTCCTCAACTCTAGAGGCAAACTTTTAAAATTCTACGCCATGTTAGAATTTTAGTATCAACCGTCAAGAGGAACATCGCCTTCGTCATGAAGCAATGATAAGTACCGACTTCAGGTTTTAACCTCATTCTCATCGCTTTTTAAAGACTCAATGCTTTTATTTGGATTTTATAGACAGTGAAAGTTGCTATGTGAAAATAACTGGTTTCAAGAGATCTTCTTGATCAAACTTAAACTATCAAGTCTAACTTTCAATATGAAAGATTTTCTGAGATGCTTTCTCACATCGAGGGATATTTCTAAAATACACACCGTCTATATAATCTAGCTTTCCACGAGGGATTCTCTACCCAATTTAAACAACTCATCATTGCTCTGGAACCTTCCAGAACTTGCACTCTAACTCCCAGTTATACC
Source organism: Meconema thalassinum (assembly GCA_946902985.2). Classification (NCBI taxonomy): domain Eukaryota; kingdom Metazoa; phylum Arthropoda; class Insecta; order Orthoptera; family Tettigoniidae; genus Meconema; species Meconema thalassinum. The sequence goes on from CAMPQE020000024.1 coordinate 1,987,879, forward strand.
GTCATGTACTTTCTGCTCACATATGGGAATACTTTTTCAAACTAAGGAATCTTCCTTATGAACTGCCAACCAATATCTAATTTTTCTTCCTCCGTTGGGATTTTTTATGGTACATTCAACTATAACCTACAAGTTTCTCAAGCAATAGACTCTCGCAAATCTAGTGTAACTAGTTATTTCCCACCATTGCAATAACTTTCTTTGCTATCAACTTTTTGTGCTACTACAGTGAACTTTTCAACTATATCAACTGCCTATAGTGAAAACAGTGTCTGTTCAACCTTTCATCCACGTCGCGCTCGTCCGAGTACAATAAATACGGCCATGAACACTTTTCCTCAATCCCATTTGATCTTTCCCAAACCCTTTACTAACAAACCAAAATAATAAAATTGTTACTTTAGGTCTTTTTTCAATGAGGTGTCACTCTCAATAAATGCCCTCCCTTTCTTGTTCCACGTACAACGAATTAATTTCTGTAAACTTCGTGTCTAGTACACGCCTTAAATTATATTGTTTCTCCCTTGTTGTTTGAGTCTTCAGTCTTTTGACTGGTTTGATGCAGCTCTCCATGCCTCCCTGTCCTGAGCTAATCGTTTCATCTCTACATAGCTACCACACCCTACATCCGAGGCAATCTGTTTAACATATTCTAACCTTGGTCTACCCCTACAGTTCTTGTCCTCGACCCTTCCTTCCATAACTAAGCTTGCTATTCCTGGGTGTCTTAGTAAGTGTCCTACCAACCTATCTCTTCTCTTCATTAGCAGTCGCCAGAAACATCTCTCCTCTCCCACTCGTCTTAATACCTCTTTGTTTGTAACACTATCTACCCATCTGATCTTCATCATTCTCCTGTAGCACCACATTTCAAATGCTTCAATTCTCCTCTTTTCTGCTGCACCAATAGTCCAAGTTTCACTTCCATAGAGCGCCACGCTCCAGACAAAGGCTTTCAAAAATGACTTCCTAATACCTAAATCTATATTCGATGTCAGCAGATTCCTTTTTTGTAGAAATGCTTTTCTTGCCTGAGCCAACCTACTTTTTATATCCTCTTTGCTTCGTCCATCACTGGTTATTCTGCTTCCTAAGTAACAGAAATCTCCTACTTCCTTCAGCTTTTCACCTGCCAATTTGATCTCCATAGAGGTTTCTGATTTATTTCGGCTGCATTCCAGTATTTTTGTTTTACATTTATTAATTTTCATCATGAATTCTTTCCGTAAGACGGAGTCCATACCATTCAAAAACTCATTCAAATCCTCAGGCTTGTTGGCCAAGATGACGATGTCATCAGCAAATCTCAGAGTTGAAATTATTTCTCCTTGAATCTTCACTCCCACTTTAAATTTTTCTCTAATTTCCTTCATTGCTTGTTCAATGTAAAGATTGAAAAGTATGGGTGATAAGTTGCAGCCTTGCCTTACACCTTTCTGAATACCAGCTTCTCTCTCATGTCCTTCAACTCGAATGACTGCTGTCTGGTTTCTGTATAGATTGTATATCACCCTCCTATCCCTGTACTTTATTCCAATCGATTTCAAAATGTCAAACAATTTAGTCCAATCAACGTTATCAAAAGCCTTTTCTAAGTCTACAAAAGCCATGAACGTTCTCTTATCTTTCCTTATTCTACCTTCCAAAATCAGCCTAAGACTTAGTACAGCTTCCCTTGTTCCTACATTTCTCCTGAAACCAAACTGGTCTTCACCCAACTCCGTTTCTATCTGGCTCTCAATCCTCTTGTAAATTATTCTAGACAGGATCTTTGAAGCATGAGTAATCAAGCTGATTGTACGGTAATCTTCACATCTGTCAGCTCCCACTTTCTTTGGTATAGGGATGATTACATTCTTCTTTAAATCAGGGGGTACCTCACCTGTCTCATAAATCCTACACACCAAGTGAAATAACCTGATCAGACCTTCCTCTCCTATGCAGCGTAGCAACTCAATCGGTATATCATCTATGCCTGGTGCTTTGTTCCTGCTTAAGTCTTCCAAAGCTCTATCAAATTCTGATCTCAATATTAAATCTCCTTTCGCATCCTCATCAATTTCCTCCTCCCTTTCCAATACATGATTCTCAATCTCCTTTCCCTTATACAAACTCTCTATGTAAGCTTTCCATCTCTCAACCTTTTCTTCCCTATCTGTTAGAGGCTTTCCATTTGTGTCCTTAATATTACAGCACTTAGTCTTCTTTCCCCCAAAAGTATTCTTAATCCTTCGATAAGCTGTGTCTACTTTTCCTAATTTCAGACAATTTTCTATACCAGCACATTTCTCTTTCAACCATTCTTCTTTCGCTTCCTTGCACTTCTTGTTAACCTCATTTCTTAGACGTCTGTATTCTACTTTCCCCTTTTCATCTCTTACATTCTTGTGCTTCCGCCTTTCATCCATCAATTCGAGTATATCCTGAGTGATCCACGGTTTTCTACCTATTCTCTCTTTCCTACCAATGTTTTCTTCTGCGGATTTTGTTATTTCATTCCTCAAAAGTGCCCATTCGTCTGCAATTGAAGTTTGTTTAGGGTTTTTCATTAGTCCTTCCTTTATACTCTTCTTGAATCTTTCGTTTACATCCTTTACTTTCAGTTTGTCTATTGCCCACCTTTTTGGCTTTTGACTTTTCTTCAGTTTCTTCAACTTTAATCTGCATTTCATTACAACCAGATTGTGGTCAGAGTTTATGTCAGCACCAGGATATGTTTTACAATCCAAAATCTGGTTTCGAAACCTCTGCTTGACCATAATGAAGTCGATTTGGTAACGCCCTGTATCTCCTGGTCTCATCCATGTGTATATTCTTCTATTGTGGTTATTGAATAAGGTGTTAGCTATGACCAACTCATGCTCAGTGCAGAATTCTACCAGCCTGCTTCCTCGATCATTCCTTTCACCTAATCCGAAATCTCCTACTATCTTCCCTTCTCTCCCTTTTCCTACCACAGCATTCCAATCTCCCATTACTATAACATTTTCATCACCCTTGATATACCTCAGAATTTCGTCTATTTCTTCGTAGACCTTTTCAACATCCTCATCATCAGTTTGACTGGTAGGCATATAGACTTGTACCACTGTGGTGCAGGTAGGTTTAGTATTGATTTTTGCTACAATAATCCGTTCACTATATTGCTCATAATATTCCACCCGCTGTCCAAGTTTCCTACTCAATATGAGGCCAACCCCTGCTTGGCCATTGTTTGATTTAGTGCTAATGACCCTATAGTCTCCTGACCAAAAGTCCTGTTCTTCCTGCCAGCGCATTTCACTAATCCCAACCAAATCCAACCTCAACCTATCCATTTCCCTTTCTAAGTTTTCTAACCTTCCATTTCCTAGCAGACTTCTAACATTCCACGCTCCGATCCGTAGAATGTCAGAGTTCCTCTTTGTCACTTCTGTGATGTTAACCCCCTCTCGAGTAGTCCCCACGCGGAGATCCGAACGGGGGACTAGTTTACCTCCGGATTGAAATTTTACAAGGGAGGAGGCCATCATCACATGTATTTATGCATAGAGAGGTGCATATCCTCGGGAATAGCAAACGGGTGTAGTTTCCCCTTGCTTTCAGCCGAGCAGCAGGACGCAGTGTAGCCATTATTTGGCTTATATCATCAATATCTTAACCGTCTATAAGACTAGTAAAGAATTGATTTATTCTGAAAGGCTGCTACTCCCTTTCAGAATAAGTAAAGAGCAATTCTACTAATAAAAATACTAACCTTCTACTGTACTAACAATTAAATACCAAAATTCTACTAACGAAAAAATACTAAAGTTCCACCAACAACAAATACTACCACTAAAACAGTCTGTCACCAGACACACTCACATGCAATCACACATCACAGTCTACTGAAACAATGACCTATAACTAATAAACAATGCAACTGTTACCAGACACACTCACACACCACAGTCTAATAGAACAATGACATATATCTAATAGACAAACTAACTACCTACTTAATTAGGGAATACTATTCTTTCAACTTATAAGTGAGTTATCTCTAGGTTTCACGAAAGGGAAACTTGCCCCATTTGTCTCGTGATCCCTACTTAAACATAGGAGCTCTAGAAACTTCCTTTCGATTTTCTCTTCAGGTTTCACAATAAGTGACCTGCCCTATTTGTATAATCCAACCAAGTATTTCTGTATCAATATAAGAAGTTATAGAAACTTCTTTTTTATTCTTCCTGCTTTTTGTTGTTCTTACTTTCGAAGTTGTTACTCTTTCTAAGATATTTACCTAGAAATTCTTAAAGTAAACACCTTGTACTTGATTTATTGTTTAACTTTAATTACTTCAGTTATCTTTAAATTTTTCCTTTATTTATCTCGTCATTTCGAAATCTTACGAAGATTTTAGAGCATATAAAAGGTTTGAAACCAAAAGAATTATTAATTGCCTGGCGCAAGCTTTATATGTTTTTGGAGGTCTGCGACCCCAATTGTTACAAAATCAAAATTATATATTTGTTACAAAACTACTTCCGTTTACATTGTTAAATAAATTAAATATATTGTTTTTCGCCTTATAATTTTTCTAACATAACGGTTAGGCAAGATCCTGTCTTCCTTGACTCTTCCTATTCAATAAAAATAAATCTATTGATAGGGTTTTCACCACTTGTTGCATTTGAGCAAGAACTCTCAGTTGGTAACTTAGTAAAGTCTCTCTTAGCTTTAATAGCTAATTCTAACTGGCCAGTAAGGCAAGCATAGCTCGCTACGCCAGCTTCCTGCTTGTGGAGATTCTCTCTAACACGTATGGTTGGTTTTTCAAAATATAAGTGTTTCTCATTTTCTAAACTTTTAGTCGGCACCTTGCTGGGTAAAAGCTTAGCCATTTCTAAATGCAACTATTGGTATACTTACCAAAATTATTCCCAAAGGTATAATTGCTTTATCCCTATCCTTCTTGGAAGCATTTGGTCGCTCTTTAGAAATTCTAAAATTTCAAAAACTAAAAATCTCGAAGCTGATTCAAATTATTGGCATTCTTCAAATTACCTGTTTAGAAACAAACTCCTTTGAATAGATACACAATAAATCCGTTACTCTTTGTCTTGCCAGACCACCACCCTTCCCCATAGTAGGCATACGTATGCTTGAGAGGGAACACGCTAAAGTAACTTCCTTGCAAACAACCCTAGTTCCAGCTGCGTTTCCCGTTAGCTTTGCCCAGGTTCCTACCCAGTTTAGGTATCGGAGAGCGGATTTGCAGTGGCAGCTGCCTTTAAGTATATTTAAAGTTAAACTTTTAACTTCTGTAGGACAACGTCCTATTTCTCCATCCTGTTTCTCCAGTCCGAAACCCACTTCCTTTTCTTTATCATCTTCCCTTGGGGGTTAGGTTATTCCCAAGCTAATAATCTACCCACCATCCACTTCGGAATTAGAAATTCCGACACGTTTTTCCTACGTGCTGGGGACCAAATCATAATCAGCTGACTGGGTTTGTATTCTTGGTGTGTATGTTTCCTATCATAAGTGGATTTCTGCCTCTCTTGTGCAGCACGAATATTTTGTCGCGCTGTGTCTCGGGCCGTGTGCAGGTATTTTAGGCGTTCAGCGTTACTGGGAAGGGTGTCCTGTGGGATATATGTATATATATATATATATATATATATATATATTATCCACTGGACTCCGCGCGTGATACCCGTGTAAGAGAAAGTGCGGGGTTTATTTGGTTGCCTGCGACACTGACGTGTTATAACTAAATGTTACTGTCTGTAGGTAATTGTCCCAATCAGTGCCTTCGTCATTAGTGAATCGAGCAATAGCGCCACCAATGATTTAATTCATAGCCTCTGTGAGGCCATTGGTCTGAGGACTGAAACTGGTTGTAGTGTATGCTTTTATTTTGAGAATTGTGAGTAGCTGTGTGATGATGTTCGATATGAACACTGTCCCCCTATCGGATAATAATGTGGGAAATGTCCCGTATTTGGTGATAATTTCCATTAATAACTCCGCAATCTGTTGACCACTAGCTCTCGGAACGGCCTTAGTGATTATATATCGTGTAAAGTACTCAGTCACGACAAGTATGTATCTATTACCTCTGTCGGACTTGGTAATGAGACCCTTGACGTCAATACCGATTCTATGGAACAGCTCCTCTACTGGGATGGGATGGAGTAAACCCTGCGGTTTCCCGGGCCTCTTCTTATATCTCTGACAGGTATGACATGTTTTAATACATTCTTGGATATCTTTCTTCATGTACTCCCAGTAATATGTGGTCCTAATCCTGTGGTACATCTTATGTACCCCTAAATGTGCGCCATTGATGGGTGGATTGTGGTATTCTGTCATGATGTGATTATGCAGTGTTTTTGGAAGTGCGATCGGTGTTACGTCATGTGTGGCTGTGGGTTTACATCTAAGTATGTCATCTTTATCGATAAAAAATCGTCGGTAAAGCCGATCGAGGTCATCTAATGCTATCCTGATTTGTCCTAACTGGGGATCGTCCAACTGCTCCTGTCGCATATCGAATTGTGTGATTGTATAGGTGGGTAAAGTATCCCATTCATGCTCGATATCCTCACTGGGCGGGTCTGGGACTGGTAGTCTCGATAGGCTGTCCGCATCGAGATGGGCACTACCTTTCTTGTGTTTTACATCAAATGTATAATCATAGAGGCGAAATATAAATCTGTTAATTCGCCAATTGGGGTTCTTAAACTTGTCCCAATAAAGAAGGCTGGCGTGGTCCGTAATCACGGTGAAATGAATACCGTATAGGTATGTGCGAAAATAGTTCACGGCCCAAGAAAATGCTAACATATCTCTCTCCATAGCGGAGTATCTACTTACGGCCGGTGTTAGTTTCCTACTCGCGAATGCGATGGGGTACTGTTTTTTGTCATCGTTTTCTTGTAACAATGCTGCCCGTATGCCAAACTGGCTGGCGTCCACATGGACCAGTGTGGGCCTATCATCCTGAAAGTTGTGTAGGAGTGGTGGTGTTGTGAGCAAGTGTTTAAGTGTTTGGAAAGCCTCCCTATGTGTATTCGTAATTATAAAGAGTGTTTTCTCGTGTGTAAGTTCGGTTAAGGGGTTGGCTATATGGGCAAATCTATGAATAAATCAACGATATTAGCTAGCGAGACCCAAGAACGAACGAAGTTGTTTGATATTGTACGGCATAGGAATATCTGTAATAGCGGCGACTTTTGCCGGGTCCGGTGTGATACCGTCTTTGCTAACAATGTGGCCTAAAATGTGCACTTTTTGTTTCGCGAATTGGCATTTGGCCGGTTTCAGCTTTAATTTGGCGTATCTAATCCTGTCGAAATTTTGTATGTTGATGGAGGCAATTAACATAAGTAGGATATATGAAAATAGTCTATTTAGTTCTTCACGGAACTACTTGTTCACAATTGAATAACTTTTTTTAGAGACGTGTAAGACTTTAAAAAAGCTTAAAATTAAGGGGAATTGCTAGTTTACCAAATCTGCGAGTTTAGAAGTTATATTACGCAACTTGAGCGAGATGTTTGAGTTCAATATCTGTCATTTTTATCAGTATTTTCCCCTGTAATGTCGCTCACCTTTCCTTAGCTTCCCCGTGCCGCTCAAGTTTCTATGTCTGATAACCTGCGTTATTGGGATGGCTGTATTAGTGTGTATAGTTGCAATTCGGATGAGGATTGGAAACGAGGAGGCCGTGGTCTCAATTTAAGAACCATCCCGGCTGTCGCCTATAGGAGAAATGGGAAACAACGGAAAACCAACTATTCGCACAAAAAAAAAAAAAAAAAAAAATAAAAAAAAAAAAAAAACTGAAATGGGAACTAATTGAAGTTGCAATAGCCTAGGCCGATCAGGTCTCCTGCTACATTACCGCATATGTATACTTAATTTTGTCCCTTCTTTTTATATTACAGTATAAGATATTGTCAAAGTCCCTTTTTTCACATTAACATTGCTTGAATATACACCTATTATTATCTAAATTTAATTTTATAATGTCTGCTTTGAGGTTTTGAGGGTATCTACCGACCTACCTAGAGATCTCGGGTTCGAATCCGGGACGGGGTAGATACTTTTGCTACCAGATTATCATTTTAAATTTTGTAAATATTGTCAATTCAAATTACAGTACAGTAAGTATGTAGTTAGTTTTAGTTGTAAGTATGAAGTTAATTTGTTTATTAGATATAGGTCATTGTTCTTTTAGACTGTGGTGTGTGAGTGTGTCTGGTGAGGGTGCATGTGAGTGTGCCTGGTGACGGACTGTTTTAGTGGTAGTATTTGTTGTTGGTGAAAGTTTAGTATTTTTTTCATTAGTAGAATTTTGGTATTTAATTGTTAGTAGAAGGTTAGTATTTTGTAGTAGAATTGCTCTTTACTTATTCTGAAAGGGAGTAGCAGCCTTTCAGAATAAATCAATTCTTTACTAGTCTAATAGACGGTTAAGATATTGATAATATAAGCCAACTAATGGCTACACTGCGTTCTGCTGCACGGCTGAAAGCAACGGGAACCTACAGCTGTAATGCTATTCTCGAGGATATGCACCTCTCTATGCATAATTACATGTGATGATGGCCTCCTCCCTTGTAAAATTTCAATCCGGAGGTAAACTAGTCCCCCGTTCGGTTCTCCGGGTGGGGACTACTCGAGAGGGGATTAACATCACAGAAGTGACAAAGAGGAAATCTGACATTCTACGGATCGGAGCGTGGAATGTTAGAAGTCTGCTAGGAAGTGGAAAGTTAGAAAACTTAGAAAGGGAAATGGATAGGTTGAGGTTGGATTTGGTTGGAATTAGTGAAATGCGCTGGCAGGAAGAACAGGACTTTTGGTCAGGAGACTATAGGGTCATTAGCACTAAATCAAACAATGGCCAAGTATGAGTTGGTCTCATATTGAGTAGTAAACTTGGACAGCGGGTGGAATATTATGAGCAATACAGTGAACGGATTATTGTAGCAAAAATCAATACTAAACCTACGTGCACCACAGTGTATATGCCTACCAGTCAAGCTGATGATGAGGATGTTGAAAGGTCTACGAAGAAATAGATGACATTCTGAGGTATATCAAAGGTGATGAAAATGCTATAGTAATGGGAGATTGGAATGCTGTGGTAGGAAAAGGGAGAGAAGGGAAGATAGTAGGAGATTTTGGATTAGGTGAAAGGAATGATCGAGGAAGCAGGCTGATGGAATTCTGCACCGAACATGAGTTGGTCATAGCTAACACCTTATTCAATAACCACAATAGAAGAATATACACATGGATGAGACCAGGAGATACAGGGCGTTACCAAATCGACTTCATTATGGTCAAGCAGAGGTTTCGAAACCAGATTTTGGATTGTAAAACATATCCTGGTGCTGACATAAACTCTGACCACAATCTGGTTGTAATGAAATGCAGATTAAAGTTGAAGAAACTGAAGAAAAGTCAAAAGCCAAAAAGGTGGGCAATAGACAGACTGAAAGTAAAGGATGTAAACGAAAGATTCCAGAAGAGTATAAAGGAAGGACTAATCAAAACCCCTAAACAAACTTCAATTGCAGACGAATAACAAAATCCGCAGAAGAAAACATTGGTAGGAAAGAAAGAATAGGTAGAAAATCGTGGATCACTCAGGATATACTAGAAATGATGGATGAAAGGCGGAGACACAAGAATCTAAGAGATGAAGAGGGGAAAGCAGAATACAGACGTCTGATAAATGAGGTTAACAAGAAGTGCAAGGAAGCGAAAGAAGAATGGTTGAAAGAGAAATGTGCAGGTATAGAAAAGTGTCTGAAATTAGGAATAGTAGACACAGCTTATCGAAGGATTAAGAATACTTTTGGGGAAAAGAAGACTAAGTGCTGTTATATTAGGGACACAAATGGAAAGCCTCTAACAAGTAGGGAAGAAAAGTTTGAGAGATGGAAAGCTTACATAGAGTGCTTGTATAAGGGAAATGAGATTGAGAATCATGTACTGGAAAGGGAGGAGGAAATTGATGAGGATGCAAAAGGAGATTTAATATTGAGATCAGAATTTGACAGAGCATTAGAGGACTTAGGCAGGAACAAAACACCAGGCATAGATGATAATTATACCGATTGAGTTGCTACGCTGCATAGGAGATGAAGGTCTGATCAGTTTATTTCACTTGGTGTGTAGGATTTATGAGACAGGTGAGGTACCCCCTGATTTCAAGAAGAATGTTATCATCCCTATACCAAAGAAAGTGGGAGCTGACAGATGTGAAGATTACCGTACAATCAGCTTGATTACTCATGCTTCAAAGATCCTGTCTAGAATAATTTACAAGTGGATTGAAAGCCAGATAGAAACGGAGTTGGGTGAAGACCAGTTTGGATTCAGGAGAAATGTAGGAACAAGGGAAGCTGTACTAAGTCTTAGGCTGATTTTGGAAGGTAGAATAAGGAAAGATCAGAGAACGTTCATGGCATTTGTAGACTTAGAAAAGGCTTTTGATAACGTTGATTGACTAAATTGTTTGACATTTTGAAATCTATTGGAATACAGTACAGGGATAGGAGGGTGATCTACAATCTATACAGAAACCAGAAAGCAGTCATTCGAGCTGAAGGATATGAGCGAGAAGCTGGTATTATGAAAGGTGTAAGGCAAGGCTGAAACTTATCACCCATACTTTTCAATCTTTTCATTGAACAAGCAATGAAATGAAATTGGAGAAAAATTGAAAGTGGGAGTGAATATTCAAGAAGAAATAATTTCAACTCTGAGATTTGCTGATGACATCGTCATCTTGGCCGACAAGCCTGAGGATTTGAATGAGTTTTTGAATGGTATGGATTCCGTCTTACGGAAGGACTTCGTGATGAAAATTAATAAATGTAAAACAAAAATACTGGAATGCAGCCGAAATAATTCAGAAACCTCTATCGAGATCAAATTGGCAGGTGAAAAGCTGAAGGAAGTAGGATACTTCTGTTACTTAGGAAGCATAATAAACAGTGATGGACGAAGCAAAGAGGATATAAAAAGTAGGTTGGCTCAGGCAAGGAAAGCCTTTCTACAAAAAAGGAATCTGTTGACATCGAATATAGATTTAGGTATTAGGAAGTCATTTTTGAAAGCCTTTGTTTGGAGCGTGGCGCTCTATGGAAGTGAAACTTGGACTATTGGTGCTGCAGGAAAGAGCAGAATTCAGGCATTTGAAATGTGGTGTTACAGGAGAATGATGAAGATTAGATGGGTAGATAGGGTTACAAACGAAGAGGTATTAAGGCGAGTGGGAGAGGAGAGATGTTTCTGGCGACTGCTAATGAAGAGAAGAGATAGGTTGGTAGGACACATACTAAGACACCCAGGAATAACAAGCTTAGTTATGGAAGGAAGGGTCGAGGACAAGAACTGTAGGGGTAGACCAAGGTTAGAATATGTTAAACAGATTGCCGGCTCGGATGTAGGGTGTGGTAGCTACGTAGAGATGAAAAGATTAGCTCAGGACAGGGAGGCATGGAGCATCAAACCAGTCAAAAGACTGAAGACTCAAACAACAAACAATCCTGTCGAAAGCTTCTTCTAAGTGCGACATATGTTTTTCGAACGTCTGGGAGTATATCGTTATATCGTCTATGTATGATAAAATAGAACGATATTTGAGCCCCGCGAATGCCTTATCTACAAGTTTTTGAAATGTTTGGCATTTTTCAAATCCATCGGGAGAACGTCATATGAGTAAAGGCCGTTTTCGGTGACGAATGCCAGCTTGTGTCTATCAGGCTCATATATTGGTATCGAATAAAATCCCGAATAGCAATCCACGATAGAAAAGTACTTTGCTCGGCTGAGTGTTTCGAGATAGGTGTCTGTACGTCGGTGCGGGTAATTATCACTCTTAATGAGTCTATTGAGTCGCCGATAATCAGTGCAAAACCTGTGCGAACCGTTGGCCTTTCGGGTGAGAATTACCGGGGCGCTATAATTGGATACTATAGGTGTAATGATGTTGGCCTTTAACATCTCCTGTATCTGGGCTTCTATAGCCTGTCTTTCTTTAGCGCTAACTTTATAGGGCGCTTGATGGACTGGAGTGTCACTACTTAAGTCCACGTTGTGCTGTATTAATTCCGTCACCTCGAGATCGGCAAGTGAATGAGCAAAAATATCACTATACTCCTTTAAGAGGTCTTTAAGTTACTTGTTCTGCTCTGGGGTCAATGGCTGTGTATCATTGGTGGCGGGTGTTGCCACGTCAGCATCTGTGGCTGTTTGAGGAGGTACTGCGATCAACGGAGAGACCTGGTGCGCGCGTGTGTCTCGCTGCGCTCGCGGATTGTATGTATTCCGGGCGTGTGATATCGGATGTGTAGTTATAAGATCTCCGTTTACCAAGCGTATTTCGTTGGTGACGAAACTAATGTTCGCATCGAACTTGGCAAGGGAGTTCGTACCAATTATCCCTGGCACCGATAGATCCTTTATAATAAACATAGGATGGCTGGCTTGAAATGAAACTATCTGAATTCGAATGTCTTTTATCCCTAAACAGTGAATGCTCTGCGAGTTAGCAGCTACGAGCCGAGTGTTGGTAGGCACTCTGTGTATACGCTCGTTGGTAATATACTTACTGCTGATGCAGCAAATGGCCGAGCCATTATCCAATAAAATTTGGATTCTATACCCATTGACGTTGGCGGGTATGGATAAGGCCTTGATATTGTTTCCCTCTTGTGCCATGTGCATGTTATTAAGGGCTTATATTATTGGAGGTAATGTGGGATTCCGAGGAGGGGAATAATGTCTGTCTCCATGTATTGCGGCCTGCCTGGATGTGTGCCCTGCCGGTCGAGTGTTTTTGCTGATTGAGCGTTGAGCGGCGGGCTGTGTACTGTACCGGATACACTTGGCTGCATCATGCAAAACTTGGAGCTGTAAGTCATCTGTGTCTTGCTCTACCGCCATGTGTACTGGCCTAAGTTTTCTTTTAAGCTGCCGGTGAACCGAAAAATATTCGCTACGGTTTCTAGTGTGGCTGGATGTGAACCCTGGCCTTGGATTCGGCGTTCTATAGGGTCTATGTGTCTGAGCGGGTACGTGTTCCCAGCCGGCTTTCTGTGGAGTCACCTTAGCCGCTAGAGCGTCGATGCACGTGACCGGCTTCACCGCGCCCGGTTTAGTGGACGGTGCGTTTGGACACGCGGGCTGAACTAATGTGGTTTGATTTACCATATGTGGCCTATCTGCGCCCGGCGTGTTAACGTCCTTAGGGGATGTTACGTCGCCACCTGTCCTCTGTTTGATCGCGCCGTTTTCTTTCTTACTTTGAGGGGCGGAGGGTTTAGTTTTGGGTGACGTGTTGAGAGTTAGAGGGCTGTAATGTCCCGCATTTGGACTGTCTGTGAATAGTAGATGGATGTGTTTATCGAAGCCCGGCGTGGAAAGGGTGGAACTCCTACTATCCATCGTGTATACATGAATGTTATGTTGGGTTATCTGTGCTAAGGCGGCAACCTCAGTCGCCCCTGCGTATGTGCCGTCTCTATTCACGTACCCTCCGTATGCATATTTATTAGGGAATAATGCATCGTTCCCGCCGGCTAGGAAATATCTATACTCGTCCCAGTGGGCCATAATATACATGACCATCTGAGTTCGAAGGTCCTTATATCGATCCTCAGTCTGATGGATCAGGAAGCTGACTGCCCGGAACAAACAGTTTCCGTCACCCTTGACATTGTGTACCTGTAGCTTCGTACGCGGAGGGGTGTCCTGCAGTGTACCTGTACGGGCTGATGTGGGGGGGTTGGCAATTTGCCGGGGCGTATATGAGAATCTTTATTCGGGGGCTGGTTACCCTGTTGGCTGCTCCCAGGTGTTTGTCGAGGAGGGGTGCTCGTTTGGGGTGCTTTTCTGTGTTTCAACGATTGTGGGGAAGGATTATCCGATTTATTTGGTGTGTTACCATCCCCCCTTACTAGTTTTTTGGCTGCATATTTCCTCGCCTGTCTGAATATCGTGGCTGATCCCTGGGGGCATTGCCTCGCCAATTGTCTGGCTGGGGCTCATATGCGGGGGTGGTTAATAATACACTTCTATTCTGTTGGGGAGAATACCTTCCTGATTCACAAGCTGGCAGTCAAAGTGAAAGGTCGTGTTTTTCCCGAGCTCTCAGGTGTGCTGAAATGGGTTGTTCTCTGGAGTGTTATCGGGCGAGGATCGGGCTGTGGTATGCGAAGGGTAGTCGGGATTTCCGGTGTTTGTGTGTGCGTACGGGACCTAGTAACTTGTGGTTTATAGCCCTAGTGATAGCTGCGTTGTTAGTTATTGGTGGAGTGGAAGTGAATCCAGGGCCTGTTACTCCAAATGTGAATCAGGCAAATGATCCAGTGGCATCTTTAAAGTGTTCGACGTGCAATAAAACATTGAAGAATGGTGTTGAGTGTGGACTATGTGAGAAATGGCCTCACTTCGGCTGTATTAAGGTCAAGAAGGAGGATTGTGATGTCGGAAATTGGTTTTGTAAAGTATGTGATACGCCGGACAGTTTGAGGGTGCAAATCAAAGCAAGGGATCAAATAATACACGAACTTAGAGCAAAGCTTCGTGAATCAGAAGAAACGGTGAAGGATGTGACTGAACGGCTTTCTACTGGGATCAGTGTGGAAGAGGGCGTGCAGGAGCAAACTGAGGATGACGTTATCATAATGGGTGATTCTATGATACGATGGAGTGCGAATATCTCGAGGAAATCAGGTGCGAAAGTGCGGTGTTACCCGGGGATTAAGATTGACCAGCTTGCCCAACAAGTGGAAGAAGCAAATGTAGAGGACTGTGACAAAGTTAAAGTGTTGTTGCTCCATGTTGGGACGAACGATTTGAAGAAGAGGGCTACAGCTGATTACATCATGGGAGAGTTCTACGAACTAGGCAGAAAAGTTAAAGCAAGTTTAGAAATGCAAAAATTATAATGAGTGGCATTGTTCGGCGGGGAGATGTTCCGTTGAGGCGAGTTAAGACTGTAAATGACCGCATGGACTGGGTATGTGCACAACTGGGATTAGTGTACGTAGAAGCTGACTGCTGGATTGGTGGCCGTGACTTCGCCCGAGACGGGCTGCATCTAAATCGACGGGGCGCTTTCAATCTAGGGAGCCTACATGACAGGGTCATCGGTTCGTGCCGGCTTTTGTGAGGAGGAGCAGGTCCAGAGGTTGCCAGCCGATGGGAACAGAAGGAGCTATTTCGAGATATTTGCTGCGGAGGTAAGACTCTAAGATTACTGCAGGTTAATTGTCAGAGTTTAGGAAATAAATTAATTGAATTTTGGAATCTTGTAGAGACGTATTCTCCGGACATTGTCATTGCAACTGAATCTTGGTTATATGAGGACATAAATAGTAGTGAAATAATTCAAGGGACCTACGAGATGTACAGAAGGGATCGGGGGAAGCGAGGTGGTGGGCTATTTATTTGTGTGCGCAAAAATATAGCTAGTTTCTTAAAGTGGGCTGATATGGATCATGAAATGTTATGTGTACAAATTTCGGATAAAAGAAATAAATTCCCTCTTCAGGTGATAGGGGCGTATAGAGCACCGAAAGATAACCTTTCTCTCCTCGAAACACTATATGATAAAACTTGTACGGGTAATGCTATGAAAAAGAACATAATAATTGCTGGAGATTTAAACCTCCCCAAAGTAGACTGGTCTGGTGAGTCAACTAGCTGTGGTCAGGCTCAGAGCGCTGCAAATAAATTCTTAAGGGAGGGGGGATTTTCCCAAGCAGTTGACTTCCCAACTAGAGACAATAATACCTTAGATGTTTATCTCGTAAGGCCTGTAGAGCTATATATTAACTGTCTGAAAGTACCAGGAATTAGTGACCATTCTGGGGTTGAATTAAATATTAGATATGGTGACATTACAAAATTAGACTCTGATGTAGCAAAAAAGATCATATTCCAGTATCGCAGGGTGGATCAGGGCAAGTTTCAGGGGTATTTGAATGAGCTATTTGTAGGATGGGCATCGGAAGGAAATCACATTAATATCCTGTGGACTAACTTTTTGAAAATTTTAAATAGCGCTGTTGATAAATTTGTCCCATTTAAATTGCTGAAACAAAACCCAGATCCTGAGTATTACACACGAGAAATTAGGAGTCTAAAACGGAAAATTAGGAAATTATACAATAAATGACATGATAGTGAAAAGTATATGTTGAAATTTAAGTCCTTATCAAGAGAGCTCGTCTTAAAAAAGAGGGCTGCTCATGACAGTTATATGCAAGGTTTACTTGGTTCGGGAGGTGATGGGTGGAAAAGAAATACAGTTATGTTAGGAGAAGAAAGGGAAATTCAAATAATTTGTCGATGATAATGTCCGGTGACGGTAAATTAAGTACTGAGAAACAGGCCATTGCTAATGAATTAAATGTCTTTTACGGTAGTGTGTTCAATAAATCCAATAGCTGTGTGTTGGACCTTAACGACGAATCAGGGGCTCCCCTGTTCCAAATAAACCAGTCAGCAATTGTAAAGCTAATACAAAAACTACGTTTCAATGTATCAAAGGGTCCTGATAATATTGTTAGTGAAGTACTTAAACTAGGAGGTAGGGCCGAGGCACGATACTTGGAGGTGATGTTTAATGTGTCCATAAACAAAGCGCAAATCCCAGATGACTGGAAAAGAGCTACGGTAGTCCCAATATTTAAGGGAGGGAGCAGACTTGAATTGGGCAACTACAGGCCGGTTAGCCTTACGTCCGTCGTTTGTAAACAGATGGAGCATCTCATTTGCGACTACTTGAGGGAACAGTGGGAAACATTATCATGGTTTAATGATAGGCAATATGGATTTCGGAAAGGTTACTCATGCGAGAGTCAGATGCAATCACTTTTTCAAGTCATTAGCGAATCGTTAGACCATGGAGTTTCAGTCGACGCCGTGGTTATAGATTTTGCGAAGGCATTTGATGTCGTTCCGCATGACATGCTACTCCATAAATTAGCTTCGACGAAGATTGATAGAAGAGTAATTTTATGGATCCAAGAATTTTTGACGGTTCGTTCCCAGAAAGTGAAAGTCGATGGCATATTCTCGGATGAAATTACCGTAACGTCGGGTATCCCTCAGGGCAGCGTAATCGGAACTTTGTTATTTTTGGCGTTTATAAATGACTTACCAAATGGGATTCGCAGTGACTGTCGATTGTTTGCGGATGATTGTGTAATATATCGAAAGATACATGACTCGCAAGACAATGCAGTGCTTCAAGAGGACCTGAACCTGGTCTATAAGTGGGCGATTGTGAATAAAATGAAAATAAACACAAGAAAATGTAGTCTCTTAAAAATAGGGAAAGTGCGAAGGCAGGATTTTCAATATAACATTGGCTCGGAAATACTTGTAGAAGAAGATTCTTGCAAATATTTGGGCGTTCACGTAAGGAATGATATGAAATGGAGTAGTCATGTAGGATGTGTAGTTTCAAAAGCTTACAAATCCCTGCACTTTGTAATGAGGGTATTAAAAGGAAGTAGTACCTCTGCTAAAGAATTAGGCTATTTGTCACTTGTAAGACCTATTCTGGAATATGCCTCGGCGGTTTGGGATCCATATCAAGTAGGGCTCATCAATGAGTTGGAAATGGTACAAAGAAAGGCTGCTAGATTTGTGCTCAGTGACTTTAATCCCAGGAGCAGTGTGAGCCGTATGTTAAAGAAACTTGGGTGGGAATCACTGGAGGCTAGGAGGATGAAATCTAGACTCTGCGCCATGTACAACACGTATACAAATCAACCAGCATGGGGTGAGCTTAGCAAACGATTGGGAAAGCCCACTTACATGGGTAGGAGCGATCATCCTTTCAAAGTTAAGGACCGACCACAGCGAACAAGTTATGGTAAATATTATTTTGTAAACCGTGCCATTGAAAACTTGAACTCTCTACCTGCCGCAGTCTTAGAGCCTTTTCCCAAACATATAGGTGTGTTTAAGAAAAGACTGACTATTTGTGTAAATACTCCAGTTTAATTGTTGTATAATTGTTATTGAATTGTTATGTATAATTATTTATTTGTTATGTATATACAATTTGCCACCGGGGGACACACCCTCCATTGCAAATAAATGAATGAATATGAATATGAATATGATCCCCGCGGAGGATGGTCGGGCAGTGGGTAGTCCTCTGGTCCCCGTTCGCGTTGGACAGGGGCGTATTGAGTGTAGGCTGGGGGAGGTCCTTCAAAATGACGACCGTTTCTCGCGTATTGCGGGGGATTATTCGGTCTACGGTGTGGAGGGG
Source organism: Meconema thalassinum (assembly GCA_946902985.2). Lineage (NCBI taxonomy): Eukaryota > Metazoa > Arthropoda > Insecta > Orthoptera > Tettigoniidae > Meconema > Meconema thalassinum. Next base: position 2,006,165 of record CAMPQE020000024.1, read on the forward strand.
TATATGCTGGGCGAACATATTCTGTATATGTCAGGCGACGCCATGGTGGATCGTCCCTATATTGTGGATGACGGTTAGCTGTGCGAACTGGTGGCGGATTCCTGCGTGGGCGTATGTCTTCTCTATACTGTGGTGGAGGCTGTGTCTGCCTGAGGGGAGGTGAGTTGTTTCGCCGTGGCACATCCTCCCTTTATTGCGAATAGTAGTTCGCTTGTCTCATCGGGGTTTGAATTATGCCAACCGGGGTAGGTAGGTCTATATTGATCCTGGTCATCACCGTGTGGCGATCGCCATCTATCGTGAGGATCATTCCTACGTGGTCGGTCCCTAGTACTAGCATGGATAGCAGTTATTTGCATTTCCTGCATCTGTCGTGTTAAATCGTGTATGTTTTGATGCAGGTCACTGTTATCCGTGCGGATGTGTTGATCAACCGCTTTTTGTGTGAGTTTATTACCCTCCTCGATAAATTTAATATTCTCCTGGAGGTCCAATACTGTATGACTGCATAGGGTGCATAGCTTATCTGCCCGAGACGGCCGCAGTCCCTGCATAAGTAGACGAATCTTTTGTCTGTCTGGCATCGCCCTATTATACCTGTCACACATCAAAAGCTTTGCATTAATATAATTCTGTGCTGTTTCTGTGGGACCCTGGGTTCGCGCCCTGATTTGATCGTTCAAATCGTCCTCGTCAGGGGTGAGTTGAAATGCGTGAATAAGGGATGCAGCAAATTGTTCCCAGGTGGCTTCGGCTAAAGTGGTTTCGTTAGTTCGTAACACGTGAGGGCGGATTTATTAAGGTACGCTGGTAGGAGGCGTCTCTTGTCATCAGCTGACCAGCTGTTGATCTTAGCCGTTCTATTAAACGCTTTGAGATATTCCTCGGGGTCCTGTTTGTCTCCTGAGTACTTAGCAGGTTGTATTGAACCCGCTGAGCTATGGTTCATGTGATATTTTTCATGACACCACATTTATGATGGGATGTACTACCTTTGAACACACCCAGAAATCTACGAGAAGCTGAGAGCTTATACAATTCTCTTTGAAGTAGCGGAGAATCGCACTTTTGACTTTGGTGAACTCCGCTAATTATTTATCTGAGGTCTCATTAATCAATTTTATCTTTCCACGAGACTCAGAATATTCCATCTCGTCATTCAGTATTATTGAAACATTTTGGAGAATGTTTTTTCACTTTAAGGTAAGGAAATATCATTGCAGATACGCAAATAGGAATGTAAGTAGTCGCTCAACGACTTAGTTTTGACGACTTGCTTCCACGAGGAACGCAGTTCCTGGCACTACGTCTGGAGAATCCGCCCTGTGTAGGCGTGTTATTATATCCGTCGCATTAGACGTGGCAAACAGTCCGCTTTTCAGCGTGGAAATCATTGTCGAGTGTCATCGAGCACAATTATACTACGAATCACTGTTGTTGATGTGCAGTGATCAACACGAATTGTGTAGTGAATTATTTGGCACGTATTGTGAAATTTACGACATTACTGTAGCACCACATTTTTACACCCACGTGTTTGTGGAGGGCCGAGAGCCTGGTGCGAAAATATACAGGTAACTGTGAAATTATTACTTTTAACAAGTGTGATTATAAAAGTACATTATACACAAATTGCTACGGTGAATTTTTTTATAATAAAACGACGCCCATTTCACGGATGCCACGTGATAGAAAAAGTAGCATCTGTACACGTGTGGAACCGCAGAACAGTGCATGGCCATTTATCATTTACATCTGCAAAGTGTAGAGGCTGTGTTACCAGGTATATTTAAAGCCTGTGATATCTACGACGAATGCTGTAATTTTCAAGTGATAATAATGAACTACTACAAGTCTTATTCTACCGCCCACGTGGTCAACTTTTTCAACACCATGCTCGAGGCCGAGACCATGGGCTAATACCATTATGGTATGAGGGAGATGTCTCAGATGGGACCAGCTTGATTATGGAACTTCTAGAACATCGAACGAGAAGGAAGGAACCGAGGATGCCTTTCCTAGGCATGTTCAGTCCATTCACGAGGTCAACTACAGGGACAGACCGAACCCTGGCCTTTGGGAGAACCAAGATGGAAGTTCTGATGAGGACGATGCCAATCCTGGAAGCCAGAGGTGCATTCGCTCAACCCTTGTCGTTAGACAGAGAGCTACGTGTGGGATCCTTCATATCGTGAGTTTTGTACACCCTTCCTTGTTCTAGTTTCTGGTGGTATAGTTAGATTAGTAGAGTTTGTGAACCAACCGAACTTAGTGACAGCCATTTCATAGGTAGGGAATGTAATTAGTCTAATTAGATGTCATTTATTTGCAGTGATTGTGAGTCACCCTTGGGTCTGACGTTTTGGTCAACGCTGGTGCAGCTTGATGGACGTCGTAGAACACCAATTTCCGTCTATTGCTAAACGTGACTGTAGTCATTTTGAGGCTACTTTGTTTAACCCTATCTGGGGTGATTTTTCAAGTCTTTGCAGACTTTAGTTATGGCAATCTGAGGCCATGATCATGTTTCTTTAACTGCACTTATTGCAGCCAGTCTATGTTACACCCCTGACTTCGTTAGAGTAGTCGTATCATTTGGGTAATCGACTGAAATTACCAGTTTTGTAACTGCATTATATTTCATTAGAGATGAGCTCAGAAGCCATCCAGGTCAAGTGTAGACCTTATAAGTAACAGCGAGGTTTCGTTGTTGTCTAGCATCGAACCCAGTTCCCAGCGTATCATTAAGCAGATCCAGCAGAGAGTGGTATTTGCGCCACAATTATTATTTTGTTGTGTCATGTGTGATGACACGTGTTTATTTGATGTTTGATACAAGTAACTACTGAAGTATTTTATCTTTGAGAGCAGAGAGCTCCAGCAATGAGTGACATTGCTACCTTTTAAATGTCTTTGTTGTGAAAGACAGAGTTATATGATTGTATTCAGATTTATAGCGTGCTTTTTATGCCCATATTCTTCGAGGTTTATGACCTATGGTAAAGGTATTATTATGAGACCAGTTGTACAGTTATTATCTTGCTTAAATTGCCGGCCTAGTTAGTGTGTTGTGTCTATCAGCGCAGGAATCTTGTAGCCTGCGGCGACACGAACAGGTTTGTGTATTCTACCCAGCGCCCGTGTGAGAGCGCATGCTTCTGAGACAGACTGATGTTAACATAGGACAGAATGCTTTTAGCATTCACTTTCCCTTTCATTGCAGTTATAGCTTGTGGAACCCAGTGTCCATTCTTGTATCTGATCATATGTTCTGTAGATTGTCTTTTGTTAGTTAAACGCTGTTGCGTGTACCGTTGTTTTGACGAGTACAGTTATGTCAGGTTTCTATAGTACGTTGTAGGCTAGCCCCGCTAGGGAGGTTTTTCATGTATGATGGTATTGTGTGTACCATGTCCGGGACTGATCCCGTAGACAAGATATTTAGGGAGGGTAACTGATTGTGTCCAGGCCCATCCCAGAGTTATTGAACGCGAGCTGTGCGCCGCTGGTAACTTGTGTTATTGTGTGTCCGAGTTCTTATTGCTCGTTGATTGTATTCCGACTTTTGAGTCGAGGGTTTTTGGCATAGATGATCTCAGGGAGACGCTCCGTGCCCAGGCTTGACAGTATTATTCGCCATAAACCAACGTTAACCTAAACCGACATCTTAATAATAAAACGCATAATTTTGGTAAACAAAAGCTAACTAACGAATTCTTTCTATTTAACCTTGTTCATTTGCATTTGGAACCTGCTGACATAGCCATGTCAATGAAAGTATTTCCTGGAGGAAATGACTTGAGGACAGCTGACACTCTTTTTGTTGCGACTGAAGCTTGCTCGAACCTTGAGTTCGTAGCTGCTGGAGCGCAGGCCATACGATGTCAGACGTAGTCTTCACTACGCAGTCGTCACCGTAATTATACACATTATATGACTATGGCTTACAAACAGTAAACCAAGGTGTAGGCAGGCATTTGAATAAAACTGTGGTCTCTTATTTATTTACTTAATGATGTAAAAGTGTGTGAATCCTCTATGTTACCCCTTTGTGTGCTGACTAGCACTTATTTCATAAGGATGACTCAGGTGTTTTTTTTCTATGGCTGATCACTTAGCTTTGAATGTAATTGTTTGATATTACGGACGTCACCGCCGAAAATTTTGTTATTAACTGATAGGACTTAGCTAGATGAATTAACGATAAATGTAAATGTGGAGATGGTATCATCCTAACTTAGATTTGTTTTGCTACCCTGTTAAATGTAAATTCTGATATTAGCTTGATCTTGTAACTTGATCTAGGGATTTGCGTCGTACCATTTTCCTAGTGTTGCTGTTGTTGCTTTATTATTGTGAGACAGATCTTTCGCGAGGGTTTACTGTAACTTCTCAGGTAGGGACCTGCTCTTTATTTTTGATTATTTATTAGCTTGCGGATTAGCGGATAGAAACCCGCCGAACTAGGATAGGGGTTTGTAAAATTTACAATAAATTTTCACGGTGTTTTACATAAGCCTGGATGTTTCTTTTCTCAGTCTAGCTTTTAAGGTGAACCTATCCTTAGGCAGTCTATGACCTTCGTCAACATGTACCACGATCCCCGTGGACTACAGTTTCTCGTGCCGCTTTGGCCTATTTGGAAGTTCACCTGATCCTCCCGGCAGTTAGGTCCGGCGGATGAGATGTTAGGGAAGTCATTGCGGTTGTTGGCTATCCTGGCAGCTCCTCTGACGGGCTCATACACTACATAAACACTTTAATGGCGCCCAACTCATGTGCCGACGTTATTGTGGTGGCCGTCAGTTCCATGTTATTTAAGAGGATCTTAATGTTGATTAATGGTAAATTGACCGGACTGGGACGAACTTAGAAAGTCGTACTGCAGATCAATTAACCGCATGGCATTCATGTTTGATACAAGTCCATGGGGTGAGGCTCTTGGTTAGATAAATGATGGATAGGATTTTCTTTGATGATGCCTCATCCTGAGTAAATGTAATACCTTGCTTTGCTCGCCGTTGTCTTTGTAAATGTAGAAGCACTTAGTTTGCATACTCCAGCTGTACTCGTGATATTTATTTAAATGAAACAAGCTTTATACCACAAAGTAACTAATCATAGCTGTAAGTTCCATTAGAGATTGATCCCTCTTTTTCTCAAATAATTTTCTTGTCATGGATGAGGAAACAATTCGTCGTGTGTTTGGGGAGATGATGGCAGGTGTCAATGCCAATCTCCATCAGATTACTGCTGACTTAGGTACTGTAAGGGGTGACTTGGGTGAGAATACCCAAGCTGTCAACACTGTAAGTGGTCATGTGGACCAAGTTAGACAGGAAATTAACAATGTGAGGCAGGACTTAGAAGTTAACATCCAGCCAATTAACAATGTGAGACAGGATTTAGAGTTTAACACCCGATCGATTAATGTTGTAAGTGGTCATGTGGACCAAGTTAGACAGGATCTTGAAATCAACACACAGTCAATCAATAATGTTAGGGCTGATCTAACGCAGGTCAGGGCCGACATGGACGCTCATAGGATAGAGGCTAGGAATGATCTTACGGCAGGTTTAGCAGCTGTTAATGTTGATGTTATACGACACCAGCGTATCGATAGTTTAACTGATCAGATGAATAGAGCTAGGGAGGACATGCAGACCCGATTAGAGGAGCACCCCGCTCAGATCCAGACAACGATTAACAGAGTCCGGATTGGTATGAGGGCCGACTTGGAGCACACTCGTGAAGAATTTGGGACTCGTTTAACTCACGTCGAGGGATTCATGGATAACGTCAAGAAGGACATGGCGACCATGAATATAGGTCTCATACAGATGAGAGGTGCAGCGAACGCAGTCAACAACAACGTCAAGACGATCGTCGATGGTATGATCGAGGTCAAGGAGGAGTTGAACACAAACAGAAAGAATATTATGGAATTAACTGAGACAGTAACAGGGCTACGTGAAACGATTGATGTTCATCGAGAGGAGAATAAGATCGATGTCATGATGTTGAGGGGTGACCTCAATGAACATAAGACCACTATGGAGGCAAAGGTAGCCGAGGTCAAGGATGACGTTGGTAGGATCCAGGACAACATGTCAAAAGTCGAGGATGAAATCGACTCCCTACAGAAACGATTCGAGGAAGTCGCGATAACCGAGAGGTTAGACCTCAGTTACAACTTAAGGACGGCTATTCGCGAAGTCGACACCAATCTCAAAGGCAAAGTTGAAAGAATAGAATTGCAGCTCAACGATCTGGGAAATAAGGTCGCAGCTAAGACTATCCCAGGGCTCGAAGTTATCGAGAGACGTCTCGACCGACTGGAGACGCATCCAAGAGAGACACATTTACCTCCACAGATGGGAGACTCTCAGGCAACACCAGGATCGCAATCCGCAGGGATAATGCCTGCACATTTTCAACCGAGCGCACCCATGGAACCGCAACCATCTCAATTCACCGGTTCAGCGCAGAGTCAAGCGTTAAACTTTGACGCGCATCCTTTCCAACCCGCACCCAATCAACAGAGTCAGGAGACGAGTACGCCAATGCATAACTATATGCCGAATTCGTTCAGACCCGTGCACACGCAGGGGAATGTGACTATCATCCGTTCGGGAGAGGAGCAACCAGCTCGATTCTCAGGCACTGGAAGTGGCATCACTCCAGTTGAGTTTTTGGAGAATGTGGAGAGCTACTTAAGAGAAACAATGGTAACTCCGGAGAGAGAACTCCGAGTCATCGAGCGTTTGCTTGAGGGGCAAGCCAGCACTTGGTTTAGGGCCTTCCGTTACTCATTTGTAGGCTACCAAGACTTTAGAGAAGCCTTGCTGAGGACTTACTGGTCAAGCGACATCCAGCAGAGTATCAGAGCTGAGATGTACACTCGCCGATACAGCTCAAACACTCCGACGCGCTATGCGAACTACTTCGCAACCCAACTTGCGAAACTTCGTTGTTTACAACCCCCACTGTCAGAGCAAGACCTGGTAAACACCATCGTCTGGCAATACCCTGCAGACGTGCAACGTGTATTGATCGCTGCTGGAGCTTCTACTTTTAAGCAGTGCGATCAAATCTTGCGACGATTGGCCGCCAACACCGAACAGTTTTGGACACACCGTCAGCAGAAGGCTGACAGGCGTGAAGAGCGACATGTCAACTTGACAACTGTGGACAAAGTGTGCCAGACGCCACAGCAGACACAGACTCAAGAGAGCTCTGGACAGCGCAGTGACTATAATCGTGGTCGGAGAGAATGGAACAACACTCCATATGCTAGAGACCAGAGAGATGACCGTCGTAGTCACTGGAACCGGCGCTTCGATCGAGGGACGAACGACGACCGTCGTCACGATAACGACCGCCGAGGGAATAATAGCCGGAACCCACAGCACGGAAGTATCCGTAGAGATTACCGCTATAGCAGAGGTTACAATATAGATCGAGACCCCAGATACCAGACCGATCGAGACTGGAGAGGAAGAGCACGGGAGAGTCGTGAATATCTTCAGCAACTCCGAGAACATCAAGAAATACAAGAAGGGGGAGATCAGAACCCGACTTCGAGGGAAGCACGGAATAATTCGGCGGAAGAAACGGAGCGAAACCAGCCCGGTACTTCCCGCCAAGAAAGAAAAAAAACGCCGAAAAACCAGTAGATTCTTACCCGATTGAGCACAGAGTAACTGCCACCATCTTACTCTGGGAGCCAATTCAGGAAGATCTATTAGACGAACGACGAACGACGAACCACAACTACGAATTGACGCGTCTACCGAAGATTGTAGCTACCCTGAATGGATGTAACGTAGTCATTCTCATCGATACTGGGGCGATGATAAGTGTCATTTCCGCCGATTGCAATGCCAGACTGAAAGCAAACTCTGAGGTGACAGAGCTGCCAGTTTCTGCAGTAAGAGTCAGAGGAGTCATACCTGACCGTGTTGTAACGTGCAAAATCCAGATTCTATGCACTTTGAAAATTTCGAGCCACGTGTACTTGCACGAATTTCTTGTGATGAAAGGCTTGCATCATGATGCCATATTGGGTGCAGACTTCATTCGGAAGTATGATGGAATCATTGATATGGGACGTAATACGGTCGAGTTTAAGCCGAACGAACCCATTCAAATGAACTTAGTAGAGGAAGAACCGGAATTTGAATCCGAAGTCAACGTTGTTGAGAATTTAAATGGCAAGGGAATTGAGGAGACACAAGATGCCGACGAAGAGGCAGAACAATTATCAGCACCCATACGAGGGAAACTAGATGCAATATTAAGTGAATACGAGGATATATTCGACACCACACCTGGTAAGATATTGGACTACGAGTACGATCTTGTACTACTGGATGATTCCCCATTCCAGAAGAAGATTTATCCTATCGCAGAGAAACACCGCGAGGAAGCTGCTAAGAAGATCCATGAGATGGAAGCAGCAGGTACAATCAAGAAGTCACCGACTACTTTCTTGAATCCTATAACACCTGTGGTTAAGGTGGATGGAAGCTTGAGACTTTGTCTCGATGCAAGGGCCTTAAATGAACGCTTAGCTCCTGAGCATGACAGACCGCCCAAGATTAGGGACATCCTCAGGAAGTTTAAGGGAAAGAAGTTATTTTCGTCATAGGACTTGGTAAAATCCTACTACCATATAAGATTATCTGAGCATACTCAGAAGTATACAGGGTTTCTGTTCGATCAGACCACCTATGTCTTTCGAAAATTACCCTTTGGAGTGAAAAATGCCGGAGCTGCATTAATTAGAACACTTGATGCGAAGCTGATTCCTGAAGTGAAACAGAAGGTGATATGTACGTGGATGACATCATCATAGCTTCGGAAACAGAGGAAGAACATTTAACAACTTTACGCCTTGTTTTTGAGAATCTTCGACAGGCCAATTTTAAAGTGAAATTCGATAAGTGTCGATTATTCCAGAGAGAAGTCAAATTTGTGGGACACATAATTAATGGAGATGGATACAGGCCGAATCCGGCAAAGATCAGAACCGTTGTTGCATTTCCAACACCAACCCGTGTGAAACACGTGAGACAATTCCTAGGAATTCTCCAATTCTTTGCTGCTCATTGTGAGAAGTATTCTGAGACTGTCGCACCACTGCAAGGTTTGCTAAAGAAGAATTGCAGATGGGCTTGGAACGACGAGTGCGAGACAGCTTTCAGAAAAGCTAAACAGATGCTGGTTGATTCGATTCAGTTAGAATATCCAGACTACTCCCGGAATTTTATTCTAGAGACTGATGCATCTGCGAATGGAATAGGTGCCATCCTATTGGAGGAGGATGATGAGAAGGAACGCCCTTACATCGCTTTCTTAAGTCGACGTTTGAGAGCGCATGAATCTCATTATTTCACCACTGAGATTGAAGCACTTGCGATTGTCTACGCGCTTGAGTACAGGCAGAAACTTTTGTTAGGCCAGAGGATTATTGTGAGGACCGATCATCATGCGCTGACCTTCATTTTACGAACAAGACTGGCAAGCGACAGGATCACACGTTGGACGCTGTTACTCCAACAGTTTGACTTGGAAATTGTTTACCGATCAGGCAGACAGAATGTGTTGGCCGACATTCTCAGCCGGAATCCTGAAGCCACTGTGAATGCCATTGACATCGAGGGAGAATGCGAGGAACACCTTCGCCGACTTCGTCATCTACCTGAAGGACAACGACGTGAGGAGGAACTCAGGCATATTATCCGTTTCCTGGAACGACGAATGGATCCACAGGATGCTCACTATGCGAGGATTGCTGCTGTTGCAGATGATTATTTGATCTATCATCGTGTCTTGTATAAGTTTGTGGACGAGGACCACACTCAACTGCGTGCAGTTATTCTTAGGAGATATCAAGAATCTGTTATTCTTATGGTTCATCTATCCATTGGACATGGTGGGACTGACAAGACCATTGCAACCATCAAGGAGTCTTTTACTTGGAAAAGGCTTGCGACGCATGCCAGCGGAACAAGTACACGTCACACTTGTTGAAGGAACCACCTAAACCAATACTCCCAACTCAACCTACAGAGTTATACGCACAGGACCTTAATGTCCCGATACCAAAGGCCCGTCGTGGGAATCGCTTTATTGTTGTAACCATTGATGTGTTCACAAAATATACGATGCTTCATCCGATTCAGAAAGCCACCGCACACCAGATTATCCAGAGAATAAGACGACAAGTGATACCGGAGGCAGGAAAGCCACAATTCCTGTTGACTGATCATGGATCACAGTACACCTCCGCAGAATTTGCCAATGCTATGAACAAGTTGGAGATAAGTCATGTTTTATCGTCTATTCGCCATCCAGAGAGCAACCCAGCAGAATGCGTAATGTCTACTATCGCAAAATTCTGTCGATTATATTGTCAGGAAGAACACTGGCGATGGACCGAAGTCCTAGTCATCATGGCGAAATGTATTTACTCAACAGTCCATGAGAGCACTGGTCAAATACCCATGGTTTTGCATTTGAACCAGATGCCAATGAGAATGTGGAATCGTGTGTTGTAACTCCACCTTGTTTACAACCATCACACGCCAGCAGACTTTTAGCTGCAAGCGACACCTTGGACAGGCAAGCTCCCAAACGCTTGAGAAGAACTAGACGCCAGAGATTCAGAGAACCACTAGTTGCGGGAGACCTTGTCCTTATAAGGAGACCCGGAATTTCAAGTCCTATAGACCGCATATATGGGAAATTTCTGTCTTTATATTATGGCCCCAGTCGTATCCGACAACCTCTGAACAATGGAAGTTACGTGATTGAAGACATTCGGACAGAAGAGCGCATTGGAACCTTCAACGCAGCTAATCTAAAAAAATATCACTCATGAATAAACTTTGAGTAAAATAAAATGTCGTCCCAACATTTTATTTGAAACGACGGAGAGGCAGATGAACCCGCTGAGCTAAGGTTCATGTGATATTTTTCATGACACCACATTTATGATGGGATGTACTACCTTTGAACACACCCAGAAATCTACGAGAAGCTGAGAGCTCTTACAATTCTCTTTGAAGTAGCGGAGAATCGCACTTTTGACTTTGGTGAACTCCGCTAATTATTTATCTGAGGTCTCATTAATCAATTTTATCTTTCCACGAGACTCAGAATATTCCATTTCGTCATTCAGTATTATTGAAACATTTTGGAGACTGTTTTTTCACTTTAAGGTAAGGTATTATCATTGCAGATACGCAAATAGGAATGTAAGTAGTCGCTCAACGACTTAGTTTTGACGACTTGCTTCCACGAGGAACGCAGTTCCTGGCACTACGTCTGGAGAATTCGCCCTGTGTTGGCGTGTTATTATATCCGTCGCATTAGACGTGGCAAACAGTCCGCTTTTCAGCGTGGAAATCATTATCGAGTGCCATCGAGCACAATTATACTACGAATCACTGTTGTTGATGTGCAGTGATCAACACGAATTGTGTAGTGAATTATTTGGCATGTATTGTGAAATTTACGACATTACTGTAGCACCACATTTTACACCCACGTGTTTGTGGAGGGCCGAGAGCCTGGTGCGAAAATATACAGGTACATGTGAAATTATTACTTTAAACAAGTGTGATTATAAAAGTACATTATACAAAATTGCTACGGTGAATTTATTTATAATAAAACGACGCCCATTTCACGGATGCCACGTGATAGAAAAAGTAGCGTCTGTACACGTGTGGAACAGCAGAACAGTGCATGGCCATTTATCATTTACATCTGCAAAGTGTGGAGGCTGTGTTACCAGTTATATTTAAAGCCTGTGATATCTACGACGAATACAGTAATTTTCAAGTGATAATAATGAACTACTACAAGTCTTATTCTACCGCCCACGTGGTCAACTTTTTCAACACCATGCTCGAGGCCGAGACCATGGGCTAATACCATTATGGTATGAGGGAGATGTCTCAGATGGGACCAGCTTGATTATGGAACTTCTAGAACATCGAACGAGAAGGAAGGAACCGAGGATGCCTTTCCTAGGCATGTCCATTCCATTCACGAGGTCAACTACAGGGACAGTCCGAACCCTGGCCTTTGGGAGAACCAAGATGGAAGTTCTGATGAGGACGATGCCAATCTTGGAAGCCAGAGGTGCTTTTGCTCAACCCTTGTCGTTAGACAGAGAGCTAAGTGTGGGCTCCTTCATATCGTGAGTTTTGTACACCCTTCCTTGTTCTAGTTTCTGGTGGTATAGTTAGATTAGTAGAGTTTGTGAACCAACCGAACTTAGTGACAGCCATTTCATAGGTAGGGAATGTAATTAGTCTAATTAGATGTCATTTATTTGCAGTGATTGTGAGTCACCCTTGGGTCTGACGTTTTGGTCAACCCTGGTGTAGCTTGATGGACGTCGTAGAACACCAATTTCTGTCTATTGCTAAACGTGACTGTAGTCATTTTGAGGCTACTTTGTTTAACCCTATCTGGGGTGATTTTTCAAGTCTTTGCAGACTTTAGTTATGGCAATCTGAGGCCATGATCATGTTTCTTTAACTGCACTGTTTGCAGCCAGTCTATGTTACTTCATTAGAGTAGTCGTATCATTAGGGTAATCGACTGTAATTCCCAGTTTTGTAACTGCATTATATTTCATTTGAGATGAGCTCAGTAGCCATCCAGGTCAAGTGTGGACCTTATAAGTAAAAGGATGTTTCGTCGTTGCCTAGCATCGAACCCAGTTCCCAACGTATCATTAAGCAGATCCAGCAGAGAGTGGAGTTTGCGTATTATTATTATTTTGTTAGTGTCAAGTGTGATGACACGTGATTTATTTGATGTTGATACAAGTAACTACTGAAGTATTTTATCTTTGAGAGCAGAGAGCTCCAGCAATGAGTGACATTGCTACCTTTTAAATGTCTTTGTTGTGAAAGACAGAGTTATATGATTGCATTCAGATTTATAGCGTGCTTTTTATGCACATATTCTTCGAGGTTTATAACCTATGGTAAAGGTATTATTATGAGGCCAGTTTTACAGTTATTTTCTTGCTTAAATTGCCGTCCTAGTTAGTGTGTTGTGTCTATCAGCGCAGGAATCTTGTAGCCTGCAGCGACACGAACAGGTTTTGTGAATTCATCCCAGCGCCCGTGTGAGAGCGCATGCTTCTAAGTGAGACAGACTGATGTTAACATAGGACAGAATGCTTTTAGCATTCACTTTCCCTTTCATTGCAATTATAGCGTATGGATCCCAGTGTCCATTCTTGTATCTGATCATATGTTCTGTAGATTTTCATTTGTTAGTTAAACGCTGTTGCGTGTACCGTTGTTTTGACGAGTACAGTTATGTCAGGTTTCTATAGTACGTTGTAGGCTAGCCCCGCTAGGGAGGTTTTTCATGAATGAAGGTATTTTTGTGTACCATGTCCGGGACTGATCCCGTAGACCAGATATTTAGGGAGGGTAACAGATTGTGTCCAGGCCCGTCCCAGAGTTATTGAACGTGAGCTGTTCGCCGCTGGTAACTTGTGTTATTGTGTGTCCGAGTTCTTATTGCTCGTTGATTGTATTCCGACTTTTGAGTCGAGGCTTTTTGGAAGAGATGATCTCAGGGAGACGCTCCGTGCCCAGGCTTGTCAGTATTATTCCCCATAAACCAACGATAACCTAAACAGACATCTTAATAATAAAACGCATAATTTTGATAAACAAAAGCTAACTAACGAATTCTTTCTACTTAACCTTGTTCATTTGCATTTGGAACCTGCCGACATAGCCTTGCTAATGAAGGTATTTCCTGGAGGATATGACTTGAGGACAGCTGACACTCTTTTTGTTGCGACTGGAGCTTGCTCGAACCCTTGAGTTCGTAGCTGGTGGAGCGCAGGCCATACGATGTTAGACGTAGTCTTTACTACGCAGTTGTCACCGTAATTATACACATTATATGACTATGGCTTACAAGGAGTAAACAAAGGTGTAGGCAGAAATTTGAATAAAACTGTTGTCTTATTTATTTATTTATTTAATTATGTAAAAATGTGTGAATCCTCTATGTTACCCTTTTGTGTGCTAACTAGCACCTAGTTATAAGAATGACTTAGATGTTTTTTTCTATGGCTTGTCACTTAGCTTTGAATGAAATTGTTTGATATTACGGACGTCATCTCCGTAAATTTTGTTATTAATTAATAGGACTTAGCTAGATGAATTAACGTTAAATGTAAATGTGGAGATGGTATCATCCTAACTTAGATTTGTTTTGCTACCCTGTTAAATGTAAATTCCGATATTAGCTTGATCTTGTAACTTGACCTAGGGATTTGCGTCGTACCATTTTCCTAGTGTTGCTGTTGTTGCTTTATTATTGTGAGACAGATCTTTCGCGAGGGTTTACTGTAACTTCTCAGGTAGGGACCTGCTCTTTATTTTTGATTATTTATTAGCTTGCGGATTAGCCGATAGAAACCCGCCGAACTAGGCTAGGGGTTTGTAAAATTTACAATAAATTTTCACGGTGTTTTACATAAGTCTGGATGTTTCTTTTCTCAGTCTAGTTTTTAAGGTGAACCTTTCCTTAGGCAGTCTATGACCTTCGTCACCATGTACCACGATCCCCGTGGACTACAGTTTCTCGTGCCGCTTGGCCTAATTGGAAGTTCACCTGATCCTCTCGGCAGTTAGGTCCGGCGGATGAGATGTTAGGGAAGTCATTGCGGTTGTTGGCTATCCTGGCAGCTCCTCTGACGGGATCAATACTTCATCAATTCCGGTGAAATTCCATCCCAACCAGCTGCCTTGCCCCTCCTTCATTTCAGCGATAACCTCTCTTACTTCACTCTACATAATTGTCTCCCCTTCTTCTGCCCCATTACCGGAATCGTCTTGTGAATTCTGGTCTGCACGGAACACGTCCTCATAATAGGTGCTCCACGTATCAAGAATGTCCCTTGGCCTCGTTTGGATCTTCTTAATGTTTCTGATTCTCTTTCCAATTTTGCCTTGGAGGGATCTTAATATTTTCCAAAATTTCTTCTGATTATTTCTGTATTCTGATTCCATTTTCTCGCCAGTTCCTTGCTTTTGCCTCTTGTACTTGTCGCTTAGATTCATTACGTGCCTCCACATAATTCCTCCAGTCCTCTACCCTTCTTGTTCGCATGTACTCCTTCCATGCTGCCTTTTTCCTCCTTACACCTTCCTTGACCTCCTCAGTCCACCTCTTTGTTCGTTTCCTTCGTGTGTTTAATGTAGTTTTCCCACAGACCTCTTCTGATACTTTAATAATATTCGTCATAAATTCCCTCCATCTGTCTTCTAAGTTCCAGCCTCTCTCAGGTTCATCCCTTTCTGTTTGCTGAAATTTATCCCCCAACTTCTTAACGTAGTTCTGCCGTACCTCTTCCTCTCTGAATGCATACATTCTTATTTACTCAAACCGAAGATTAGAGGGTATGGGTGTAGCCTTAAACCCTGTTTTCATAGCCAGAAGCCGATGTTCTGTACTCATTTCTGCACTGCGGAAGACCCTTACATATAGTGCTGCATAAGCCACGTTCTTGGTGTAACAAAAGTAGTCAATGCAACTCTTTGCTCCTCGGCCTACTGCCTCAAAAGTTATTTTATGAATACTTTTATGGAGGCAAAATGTGTTGCCAATCCTTAGCTCATTATCAATACATAATTCCAACATTCTTTCTCCATTGGTATTGATGGTACTGTCCCCGAAACACCTACCGTCAGCTTGTTGATATCCCTCGTTGGACCAGTACTTGAGTACTTGCGAGAGTACATTTCTGAACGGGCGTTGCTTTGTATTTCTATGCTCCAGAATCGATTTATGAATGCTTCCGCGAACTCGTCAAAATTGTCGAATGTATAGCGGAATGCATTATACCACTGAAGTGGGGCATCTGATAAGAAGCGCTCTAAAACTCTCAGTTCTCTCTCTTTCGGAACATGTGTCTCTATAAAATAATCCCTCACACTCCTGATAAATTCAATGGGAGTATTCCCGTCAAGGTTAATAAAGCGTCTCGGCTTGTCTTCATAATTCCTTATAATGGTGACATGCGATGTCCCATCTGGTGTTTTATGTGTGTACGCTCCTGTACTTGCACTTGCTATCGGCGAAATATACGATTGTGTTACAGTGGGATTATGTGCTGCATTAGACTGGGGACTACTCTCTGCTATAGGAGCTGATTGCGGAAAATTGACTTCCCTGTCCTGCGTTCTAACGTTCGTCCGTTCAATTGTAGCTAGAAAATCCGCATTCCAATGCGGCCTCAACTGTTCCCGTAAACTATCTACATTTATACTGCCTTCCAAGGTTATACGTTCGAGTTGATTACGAATCTCATTTATTTCAGATGTCTTTTTCTCTCTGACTTCATTTACTTCTAATTTGGCTTGATCGACCTTAACTTCAACCGACTTAAACCTTTCTTGAATACTAGTCTGACTATTAGTTTGAGAATTCTGAAACACATTCAATCTTTTAATTACGTCTTCCCGTACATCAGATATATCCTTACTTGCTCTAACTTCTCCCTCTACAATTTTTCGATTAACTTCCAACTTAAAATCTTTGAAGTAGTCATCGTTAATTTTAACCATTTCTTGTCTAAGAATAGTTACATTATCTGATATTATATCTATTATGTCAATGTCAAAATCATCCTTTATAAGTTGGTTATGATCTTTAACTTGCGTTGGTAAAAGACACAATTCATTCCTTAACTGCTCTAAAGGAGATTGGGTATGGATGCTTCCATTAGCCACTTGTAATTGGAGGGCATCTAAGTTTGCTTTAGCGTCCCTTTTATGGTTGGACAATTCTAATCTAATTTCCATCTGGAAATCCCTATGATTTTGTTCTGCTTCATTTAATTGGACTTATAGCAGTTTCTGATTAGATTCTAGAATGTCTACTTTAGCTTGTATGTTAATCTGGGTCGTCTGCATTTGACCTCGAGTCGATTCAATCCGAACCATTTTAGAGTCTAATTTATCTACAGTGGACTGCATTCCTTCAATAGTAGATTGAATTTCAGTGACATTATATTGGATTTTAGTGACATTAGATTCAAGATTATTCTGGCTTGATTGGATTTTAGTGACATTAGATTGGATTTTAGTGACATTAGATTCAAGATTATCCTGGCTTGATTGGATTTTAGATGTCTCTATTTGAATCTTGTCAATGGTGGATTGTATTTTATTAGTAGTGGACTCTTGTTTACGCTGCCCTAATTGGACAGTGTCTAAATCCGCTCTCATTAAATGAACATCTGATTGTACATCATCCATTGTAATTTCTACATCTTTAATTTTAACCAGTACTTGTTTAGAACTGTCTTGTACGTTCTTTAAAGTACCCTGTATACCAGAGATTTCATTACGTAGGCTTTCAGTGACTACGTCCTGAATTACCCCTCTACTTCGGGCTTCCGATGCTTCGTGTATTGAGACCAGCTTATTTTGAAGCATCTTATACAATGTCTTAAGGTCCGTGACCTCCTCTTCACCTTTGTTGTTGTGTGAGTCTTCAGTCTTTTGACTGGTTTGATGCAGCTCTCCCTGCCTCCCTGTCCTGAGCCAATCGTTTCATCTCTACATAGCTACCACACCCTACATCCGAGGCTATCTGTTTAACATATTCTAACCTTGGTCTACCCCTACAGTTCTTGTCCTCGACCCTTCCTTCCATAACTAAGCTTGCTATTCCTGGGTGTCTTAGTATGTGTCCTACCAACCTATCTCTTCTCTTCATTAGCAGTCGCCAGAAACATCTCTCCTCTCCCACTCGCCTTAATACCTCTTCGTTGGTAACCCTATCTACCCATCTGATCTTCATCATTTTCCTGTAACACCACATTTCAAATGCTTCAATTCTCCTCTTTTCTGCTGCACCAATAGTCCAAGTTTCACTTCCATAGAGCGCCACGCTCCAGACGAAGGCTTTCAAAAATGACTTCCTAATACCTAAATCTATATTCGATGTCAACAGATTCCTTTTTTGTAGAAAGGCTTTCCTTGCCTGAGCCAACCTACTTTTTATATCCTCTTTGCTTCGTCCATCACTGGTTATTCTGCTTCCTAAGTAACAGAAGTCTCCTACTTCCTTCAGCTTTTCACCTGCCAATTTGATCTCCATGGAGGTTTCTGATTTATTTCGGCTGCATTCCAGTATTTTTTTTTACATTTATTAATTTTCATCATGAATTCCTTCCGTAAGATGGAATCCATACCATTCAGAAACTCATTCAAATCCTCAGGCTTGTCGGCCAAGATGACGATGTCATCAGCAAATCTCAGAGTTGAAATTATTTCTCCTTGAATCTTCACTCCCACTTTAAATTTTTCTCCAATTTCCTTTATTGCTTGTTCAATGTAAAGATTGAAAAGTATGGGTGATAAGTTGCAGCCTTGCCTTACACCTTTCTGAATACCAGCTTCTCTCTCATGTCCTTCAGCTCGAATGACTGCTGTCTGGTTTCTGTATAGATTGTATATCACCCTCCTATCCCTGTACTTTATTCCAATAGATTTCAAAATGTCAAACAATTTAGTCCAATCAACGTTATCAAAAGCCTTTTCTAAGTCTACAAATGCCATGAACGTTCTCTGATCTTTCCTTATTCTACCTTCCAAAATCAGCCTAAGACTTAGTACAGCTTCCCTTGTTCCGACATTTCTCCTGAAACCAAACTGGTCTTCACCCAACTCCGTTTCTATCTGGCTTTCAATCCTCTTGTAAATTATTCTAGACAGGATCTTTGAAGCATGAGTAATCAAGCTGATTGTACGGTAATCTTCACATCTGTCAGCTCCCACTTTCTTTGGTATAGGGATGATAACATTCTTCTTGAAATCAGGGGGTACCTCACCTGTCTCATAAATCCTACACACCAAGTGAAATAACCTGATCAGACCTTCATCTCCTATGCAGCGTAGCAACTCAATCGGTACATCATCTATGCCTGGTGCTTTGTTCCTGCCTAAGTCCTCTAATGCTCTGTCAAATTCTGATCTCAATATTAAATCTCCTTTTGCATCCTCATCAATTTCCACCTCCCTTTCCATTACATGATTCTCAATCTCCTTTCCCTTATACAAGCACTCTATGTAAGCTTTCCATCTCTCAACCTTTTCTTCCCTATCTGTTAGAGGCTTTCCATTTGTGTCCTTAATATTACAGCACCTAGTCTTCTTTTCCCCAAAAGTGTTCTTAATCCTTCGATAAGCTGCGTCTACTTTTCCTAATTTCAGACAATTTTCTATACCTGCACATTTCTCTTTCAACCATTCTTCTTTCGCTTCCTTGCACTTCTTGTTAACCTTATTTCTCAGACGTCTGTATTCTGCTTTCCCCTTTTCATCTCTTACTTTTTTGTGTTTCCGCCTTTCATCCATCAATTCTAGTATATCCTGAATGATCCACGGCTATTTACCTATTCTTTCTTTCCTACCAATGTTTTCTTCAGCGGATGTTGTTATTTCATTCTTCAAAAGTGCCCATTCGCCTGCAATTGAAGTTGGTTTAGGGTTTTTCATTAGTCCTTCCTTTATACTCTTCTTGAATAATTCGTTTACATCCTTCATTTTCAGTCTCTCTATTGCCCACCTTTTTTGCTTTTGACTTCTCTTCAGTTTCTTCAACTTTAATCTGCATTTCATTACAACCAGATTGTGGTCAGAGTTTATGTCAGCACCAGGATATGTTTTACAATCCAAAATCTGGTTTCGAAACCTCTGCTTGACCATAATGAAGTCGATTTGGTAACGCCCTGTATCTCCTGGTCTCATCCATGTGTATATTCTTCTATTGTGGTTATCTTCACCTTTATAAGACATCATATGTAGTAATATAATTCTCACAAATAAACACAAACACATGAACACTACTTAAACCTAAGCAAAGCATGAACATCTCAATGAAAATTTACTGCCATATTTGAAGCTTTCCTAGTGTATAGCATTAATCCTTACAGCTATACTAAACTTAAATAAAGTTAAAACCTACACAAATGTGGAATTTCCTACAGTGAAATGTGTGATACCTTATATCTGCGATGTTACCTCAAATATCCTAATCTGACAGGTATTTAAATGAATGAAACATCATATTATTACGATGAGGTGAGAAATCCCCATCAATCGGATTCAACTAAGTCAAGCTATTCGAATGCTGCTCTAACATGAATTGCATCAAATGCCTCCATTCGATTGAACACGTCAGTTAAGGTTCCGTAACATGTCTTTCACTGCTCATGCTCGAATCGTCAATCTATTACAAATTAGTGTAGCACCACTAAAAAAAAAAGAAAGTCTAATAATGGTTGCGTTTCTTCATGCCTGTCATGCAGATTGAGTAATCTCATAAACGCTTTGTTCACACGTGAATTCCAACATTTCGTGCTAAAAATGTCGGTATACCATTACTTTCTGACATTCATTCAACGAATTCGCAATGATCGCTGTAATGGCGTCAGAGTTGGCTAACACAAGACACCTCCCACGTGTTCGAACACAAGATTCGAAAAGAGCATGAAATGGCGACTTATGGCTGGCCTCGAACCTGGTATTCCAGATTTCTCGAGTTCCCATCCATCTCGGACCTGAATTACTGAATTACTACAGGGTATTTCAGTTAATTCGAGCCCCGAATCGCTGGTGCGCCAAATCTCTATGTCCCCGAAATACCTACCGTCTGCTTGTTGATATCCCTCGTTGGTAGCTGGATTGCAGAACCTGAAAACCCCGATTAAAAACCCCCAGATTCCACTCAACAAGAGACGGGGATAATGGGGCACAAGGATTACCTAACTGAGGGAACGTCAAGAAAAACCATAGCAACAAAAGAAAAATCTATCTCGATAGAACACAAGAACGAGAAAAACATAATCTCCAAAGCGTGGAATTATACTGAAATGCCTGCGATGGTTTCCTTAACGTGAGCTCCTATCGCATCTATAAAATACCACTCTAAAAGAATTAAAATAAAATTCTTCAAAATTTATTCACAAAGACATTATAGCAGAATGCTATAATAATAATACAAGAAAAGAAAAGCAATAGCAGCTTCAACCGGAAGCTCAAATCACAGTGACCTGAATACAACTTCTAGTCATTACTAGACACACTGTATTCTCCATAAAAAAATTAACACTCTTTAAGGTAATACCCTACTATGGCACAATCAATGCCTCACAAGCCTGATTGAAAATTAATTCCGCATTTGAGTAGGTCATTATTAATCCTACAATTAGCACTATCATTTATATACAAAATTTACATTGGTATATATGCCTATATAAATAGAATGGCACACTCCAAATGTGTGTTTCCTTTTATTTCGCAAGCCTCAGTTTAACATTCTTCCATTAGAATAAGATCATTAGTTTCCTTTAACTGATTCGAAAATATTTAAATTGGTCCTTTCCAACCAGATGACAAAGCTTAATAAAGGTCATCTATCACTTTAATAATTATTGCACTCACCAAAATAACTGATCAGGATAACAGAAAAACCCTCGTCAGCATGGTGATTAAATCCAGAATATTAAGGTTGACATCATTTAATACATGTTTTAATGTTTTACTTCGTAGTTAGCATGCTTTTAAGCAACAACAAAATGCTTGTAGTACAACGCTGAATTAGACTTGAAAATAAGTCAACTTATATTTGACTACTCAATCACAATTATCATGGGTTAGTTTCCATGAAATACCTTAATGTTTATTTCATTCTTTCACTGCCTTCACGCGGCTCAATACTCGATACCTATGTACTCCCCTGAGTACTCTATTCAGAGTTAATTTATTATAATCATACATATTTTAACGTAACTGGATCACCTTCATTGCTTAATGACGAATTGTTGTTACTACATCGTTGTTTAAATTTATACATAGTTTACATTAGTTTTCAATGATGTTGGTTGGATTTTCTCAATAATAAAATATCCTTTTGGAATTAACACCTATGCGTAAGAGAGATTGCAATAGCATCGACTCTCCTTAATCAGAATGTATTTATACATTTATTAAATTTGGGATATACGCTGATTAAAAAAGTGAATGATGTTTCAGAGATATATTAAAGTCAAATGACGATAATCAAAAACACTGATAAATTCCTTCGACCAAGGATCTCAACTATGCCTTAACGCGAGAGGCTAACATGAAACAAGTTAAATACAAATAAAGAGAAAGTTGATCAAGCCAATGTTCGGTACACCCCTGCACGGGTGAATTCGAGAAACAAAGTAATTCCTCTACACCACCAGACATGGTAATCATAACAATTAGCACAATTGTCTGGTTAGAAAACATTACCAGCCTCTGTCCTTCACCAACACAAAGAATGGTTACTAATGAAAGCGATTAATCGAACTCCTCTATATAAGTATAAAATAAACCTTCACAAAGCTCAAAACTTGCTATCAAAATCAGTCTTCTATTCATAAACCAAACACTCGGATGTATAAAGTTCGAAAATGCAGTAGGAAAATGTAGCACAACAAAAACACAGTCTATCGATGCGAAGAAGGTCACAAATTGACATATTAAAGAGCTCACCACGTTGATAAACTACACTGAATCACAAAATGACTATCGATGTCCTCTTCACTACCCTAAGAAAGCTTCATGAAATATTACTGAATTTAAGATGAAATCTACTTAAACATACTTAATTACAAGCTGAATATAGGTTCCACTTCTTATGGAAGTCTAAAACCTGTCGAATGTGATATCAGTCATTATTAAAACGTCAAGCCTAAATTCCACAGTCCGACATACTACTCAAAAATATAAACATGTTAAAAAAATGGCGTAAATTAACATTGAAATATCTACACTTAGCTACGAGAGATGAAGTTGTGTAGGCTGTACCTTGTTGATAGATGAATTTCCAAGAGCGAGCATTAATATGCACTGCATATCACTCCTTTTCCATATGTAGCTGTAACTAGCATTCTCCAGGTCGTCGGGAATCGAACCAGGGTGCACCTTCTCCAAACCGCACGTTCTTCCCGGTTCCGAAGGCTATTACCCATCCTGGGTAAATAGTCAGGAATCGCTACTTCACGTCTCCAACATCTTCCAGCACACAGTTCGTTTCTCTGTAGGGTCGCGTTCTTCATATCGGGCCGAAATATTAATGAACGAAAGACGAATGACTGCCCATGCGAATAGCATTCATGATTACTAGTGAGATAGACACAAGTGGTCACACAATCATAATCAGTCATCACTGGGGCCATGGCGATAGTTCATTGAAATGTTCGATACAATGCCGGTAGAGTAGCGTTCATGTTGCTGCGTTATTTAGCCTGCCATTATAAAAGAAATGAACAGCACTAAAAATATTCCTCTTGACATCTTGATTAAGAATCTGTCTGTTCGCGATGAGGAATAGTGTTCAGAGTTCAATACCATTGCTGTGCACTCGGCATCAACGCAATGAAAACACAGACTGCTTTCAAAACCAAAGTTCGTTGTGTTACCAGGCAGCTTGTTATATCGAAGTTACAGTTTCGAATACTGCTTTACCCTTGTAGCGTTATAGATTGCATCTCGTGCAAACGAACAGAGTCCTTCGACACTGGCTCTGCATACACTTTAAAGTGTTTGATATAAACCTCGCGTCACATTACAATAACGAAACGCGTTCACAAGCTTCACGATGAGATATGCTCTCAAGCACTCCGTAATGTTATCTGCCCACAGCTGACTGTGTGTCCATCCACCTGGCCTCACGCTACCCCCACTCAGACGTGACAGTAATCTAACTGATCTCTCATTGGTGGATGTAAATCATAATTTATAATATCTCCAACAGATACTAAACATGTATAGATAACAAAATACACATTATGCTCTGTTCCAGGTTCTCGTATAATGTTGCAAATCTTGCATGTTATTCTCTTTCTTCTTATTGCTGATAAACAATTTAATCCTAGTGACCGATCAATAAACTGGGTCGATGGTCGCCATGTTGTAATCCTATGCACCTGGCTTCGTGCGTGCACGTCGATCCTCGGAATGTACCGTAATCGAGCGGCCGACTCCAGCTTCGGTTGGCAACTCGTGGATCGTATACTTCAAGCTGCACTATACATCATAACAATATGAGTATAATGGTACAGTACGTTCTGCTCCATGTTAGCCCATACATCCATGTCTTCGACGTAACCTGTTTCCAATCCTAGCATTCCAGTCCCCCATCACAATAACATGTCTACTTCTTTCCCTGGCTTTGTCTATAGCTTTTTGCATTTGAACATAGAATTGCTCCGTATCTATTTCTTGGATATCTTCAGTGGGGGCATAGACCTGCACTAGCGTAATGGTTCCACATCCACTGCTTCGGGCATAATGATGGCCACTCCTTCTTTTGCCCGTTCATTCCTCCTGAGTATCTCATTACATGTCCCTTATCCAAATTTATTTGACCACTACCCCTTCTCTTCGTTTGACTGACTCCAAGTATGGCAAGCTTGTACTTCTCCATTCCTACCTCCTGCCCTGACAGTGAGCTCACATTCCAAGTACAAATTCTCATATACCGAGTTGCATCCTTAATATCCGTCCGGCTACTCTCATGTTTCTCTGAATAGTTTAATTTCACTCCACGTGGGCTATTAACCCTACGGAAGCTAGCATGATGAGGGGGCTTCCCCCTTAAATGTTATGCCAGCCCGTTTTCTGTCAGGGTATCTTCCCTTAGCCTCTCCCTATCTGCAAGGCAGCATTTTGTGGTTAGTTCCTCCGCCTACTCCTCCGTTGAGGTGTTTACAAGGTTCCTTCTTCCGCCTTCGTAGCCATTGACTGCCAACATCTGATGAATTTATGTGCCATTTCCTGCACAAAAGCTCATCTAGCCTCCAAAGGGGGGACTCCTCCGCCCGTAGCCGTTGGTCCCCCCTCTGGGTGTCAGGTTTGGTAATGGCCGCCTGACCCTCGGCCAGACAGTCGCAGGTCGTACCCACTACTGTCTCATACGGTAGCAGGATATTCCTGATCTACCGGATTCAAAGGTGGAAATTAGGGTTTATTCACTGTCTGTTCACGCATTGTATTTATGTATGCGGCTTTGGTGGCGTAGTCGGTAGCATGCTGAACTGCTGTGCCCAAGATAGCGGGTTCAAACACGGCCGAAGTCTTCGGATTTTTTAAGAGCGTTAAAATCCTTCAGTATGCCTTCCTTCGGAGGGGAAGTAAAGCCGGCGGTCCCATGTCATAGATTTATGGCATGTAAAGGTCCTTCCACAGACTAAACTTGTGTGGAGCTAAATTTCTAGTTTAGATTTCGTTGTAACGCTCTATCTTAGTTCCAACGTTCACCACTGGGTATCATTGATATCTGGAAAGTTGGAACTACTTGAAATTGAACAGAACTTGTAGCTCACCCTAGTGGTGTCCGCTTGAAGCAGCTACAGCCCCTGGCGAGCCGAACATGTCCTCGGACACTCCCGGCACTAAAAGCCATACGATCAATAAACTAAATGCGCAACTCTGTTATTTGCAAACCAGACCATTTTTAGGCACGATGCACTTAAGCGTTTGTGGGTAGAGCGTCACCATGAAAATGTCACTGATTTGCCTGGCGAATTATTTCCTGGTTAAGAAGTTGCATAGTTTCAGAATAGTTACAGTTTTCAACATTGAAGAAATTGCTTGAGGTTGAAACTCTAGGGCATGAGCCGAGTTAACCCATTAAACAGAGTTAAGTGAATTTCACAAAATGTCAATCACAGTCTTTGAATCTGACGACTACACTGGAAGAACATTCGAGAAGAATTTGCCTAGATTAAATGGAGTACTGAGTTAGTCCTGTGATTTGCCCAATTATTGGCGTATGACAGAGTAAGGTAGAAAATTCCCTCGATGTCCAGTTTTGAATTTGACAAAGTAGAAATGGAAAAATGTGAATCCCTCGTTGCGCCTCACCAATATTTGTAATTTCAGATTTAGCGTGAGCCCCCACGATGCCGAAATTCTTAGTCAAACATCAGGATATGATACTTTGTCATCACAAAATGAGTTCTAGCTGGCTAGTTAAAAATTCAACAGCTCAGAATACTTGCAAGTATCAAAATAGTTCCATAGCTAACTTAAAATAATGAGAGACCTATCTTTGCATTGTGGCAGGCGTTGTAGTCCGTGTCACTTACATGACCGTCACAAGAAGTCGGGTGTGGCTACTGACTGACGTAATACTTACCAAGAGGTACACAATATATATAATTCAAATTCACAAATTTCTTTCTTGACGCCAAATCCAATGAACGCAGGAGCGTGTAGGCTGCCATCTGTTTGGAATAATTTGAATTATTAAGCATTCTTGAGTAGCTGTAGACAACGAGTTCCCTCGCCTGCCGCACAGACGAGAGAGTTCGAAAAGGGACCGCAATGTGGTGCACCAAGAAGAAGCTTGAGGTTTCTGTTAAACAGGGGGAGACGTCTCGTTCTCTGTAACATACTAATATGAGAAATAAACAAGGGCTCAATAGGAGAGCAAAATAACACAGAAATCTCTGTTGGTGGTTTTCGCGAAATTAAAGGAGAAGAAAGACTGTAGAGTTAAAGAAACCGTGCGAAATGCACCTAAGCGTATATTCCAGGAGTATCCCACACCGTTCAAAGTTTCTAAATAGAAGTCAAGTCATGTTAGATGAAGGCAAATTTGCTTAAACAAAATCTTAGGAATAAGGAGAGCTGTATTAAGAATTGTAATGATCTTAGAAGAGAGAATAAAGAATAACAAGAAAACTTTTTTGGAATAATTATTCTTAAAGAGCTGGTGATAATGCTGATTAGAGTAAATTGTTGACAGTATGAAAGTTATTGACATAAAATCGAGGGATGGTAAATTGTCTGCAACCTTAGTTATTAGATTCGATGGACATGGAAGTGAGACTGGTATTTAGAAACATGTAAAGTAAGGCTGAATTTTATCACTAGTAATCTTTATTCTATACATTTAGAAAGTAACGAATGAAACGAGAATGAAACGAGAATAAAAGTTAAAGTAGAATTAGAGGATCAAGGTAAAGTAATTTCGACTCAGTGATTTGCTGGCGACATTGACATCATAGCCTATTCACCAGAGGATTTGAATGAGTTATTAAACATAAACCTGTCTGAAGGCTGATGATTCAAATAAATCAATGTATTTCTGTCACTCAGCATATATACCGCCTATGTGAAAACTCACCTCAACGGTGCGCGAGCATGTATGGATTTACTTAAACAAACTGATCGGTTTGTACATGAAATGAAATCTCTTAAACAATACCACCAGTTTCAAAAAATGTAGTGCCAGGTTTGACGGACATTTGAGAAACTTGGCCAGAAATTCATAAAATTCGAACGTTACACATCAGTAATTAGCTTTGAATAACAGTGTACAAAATTGTGAATATGTTGAAGTCTAAGTACAGGTCGAGATATTATGACATTAATTCGAGGGAGTGGGTTTCGGTATATTTAATGTTCCCTGGTACTGTATGAGGTTAGACGGTTGTCATGTAGTGGTGTGCCAAGAGCTGGATAAATGTGCGCTATGTTTATGAGGTTAATCTTTATGGGTTTCCACTTTCTGTACATTATAACAAGCCACATGTATTTGAAGTATCTGATTTTATCTTGGAAAATTAAAGTAATCACTCATCTCCACAGAATTTCTCTAACCATAAATACTGGTAACCATTCATTTGCGATGTATTCAACAGTGAAGCACACGGCTGGCATATCCAAATATCCACCATAATCCATAAATCCAAAATTACTATTTGGTAGGGAATATAGCATGTACGAGCACGTAATTTTGTTAGTCAGCTGGTGTTCAGTTGCCCGGATTCCATTAAATAATCATTATAGCCTCGCACTGCCATTCTGTTAAAGCGACACAATATGGGAGGGAAAAAGTTTAACACGCACTGAAGAAGTATGAATCAGGACACAATATCCGTAACCATAAAATAATTTCAGTTATTGAACTGATCAAAGACCAGGCTGTCTTTTGGCAAATAAGATGAATCTGTGGAAATAATTATACGCAATTCTTTTGAAACTGGTATGGATTGCATATACAGAGTGGTTCACCAACCCCTTATCTTTTTTTGGAGGAGGGCAACCCAACTAACGCATATAGCATAGTCACCCTAAAAACGTTATTACATGTCCTTTTACGGCCTTAGTACAATTTTACCGTTGAGTTTATGCTCGCGAATGAAGTAGATATCATTAGCGGTAGAGCTATTTCAATGATCTCAACTATAATGCATGTTTTAAACAATCACAGCTCTGAATAACATCACCCTACGTTCGTACAGGTGTCTATGGGGGCTAAGAATAGATTCAATACGAGCCAGCAATTGACTAAGGCTATCAGTAGCTAAGGTGGCGAAATCATGCATTTCTGGTGTTGCGTCAGGTAAGCTGCCTGGTAGCAGATTCGATTCCCGTGCTGTTATATGCTTTTTTTTTTCTTTTAATGCCGATTACAGTGGATGTACTATGGCCACTTATGTACCTGTTCCAACCAGTGATTTTTAGCCCATTTACATTTATAAAAAAATAGGCTTATGGGATCACCATTTTTTTCGTGTCTCTGTGTGTGTGTGTGAGGGATTTTTGTGTGTCCCCCTAATAACATCTAAATGGCTGGAGCGATTTTAATGAAACTCGGCAAGTTCATAGCACTATTCCGGGCGACCCCGACCGTGCCCTTCAAATTTTGTTACGTCACACCATTCCAACATGGCGGATGTGCGAAATATTTCACCAGCATTGAATATCTCCGAAACTATTACCGATATCACCCTGGAATTTTGTGCGTTGATAAAGGGAACTACTAGAAGTTCATCTATGTGACGTTTGAAAACCTGGTAACTACAAAACCAACATGGCGGCCAAGCGAAATTGCGACTTTTAAATAGACGTTTCTCGCGATTTAACCAACCGAACGCAATGAAGCTAGGTACAGTAAATATTTATTCACATTGTAATTCACCGACATCTAACTTCGTTCAATTGTTTACATTACCTCAAGATGGCGGCTGTGCGAAATATTTCACCGGCATTCTATATCTCTGAAACTACAACCGGTATCACTATGACATTTTGTACGAAGATAAAGGGCACTACTGGAAGTTCATGTACGAGACTTTCAAAAACCGGTTAACTACAAAACGAACATTGCGGCCAAGCGAATTTGAAAGTTTTAAATAGACTTTTCTCCCGATTTAATCATCCAAACGCATTGAAACATCGGACAGCAAATTTTTATACACATTTCAATGCACTGGTATCTAATTTAGTTCAATTTTTACTCAACCCCAAGATGGCGGCTGTGCAAATTTTGAAAATTAAGGTTTTCATTCTTGTGTTCAAATCATGCGATCGAAATCAACATTTTCTTAATGAACGTACACAATAATCATCATGTAATAGTATATAACTCTATGGCCTACATATATTTAAATCCAACATGGCGACCATCCGAAATATTTAGACGGTTCTCAATATCCATTAATCTACAACAGGAATCAAACTGAAATTTTGTAAGTGTATGGAGGCTATAAGCATAATTTCACCTATGGAAAGTTCAATAACCTGGCAAGCACAAATGCAACATGGCTGCGACGCGAAATTTAAATATTCAAATGGACGTTTCTTGCGTTTTAGCCATCCTAGCGCAGTGAAACTTGATACGGTATATGCTTGTACAAATTTTAATCGACTGGCACCTAATTGATTTAAATTATTTGCAAAATCACAAGATGGCGTCTGAGCGAAATTTTAAAATCCCGCTTTTATTTCTTGTTTCCTAATGATGCGATTGAAGTTTGAATAAAACACCTACACAATAATCTTCAGGTAATGGTACATACATCTATGGCCTATAATAAAAAAATCCAACATGATGACCATCCAAAATATTTAGACGGTTCTCAATATCTACGAATCTATTACAGCAATCAAACTGACAATTTGTTTGTAGGTAGAGGCAATTAATATTAGTAGGATATATGAAAATAGGCGGTATAGTTCTTAACAGAACTACTTGTTTTATTTGGTCCTGAAAAGGACCATTTTTATCCGATAGTACGTAGACAGGTTGGACGACGACATAATGTTCTGTAGAACGAATCCTAGGTATTCTGTATATTCAGGGTATCAAGCGTTCGAAATGTCGACTCCTTGGTTTAAAGGGATAAATGAATTCACTCAGGCACCGCACGTATTGCGTCAATGCACTCGGTAACCTCATTCCTCATTCTTACGTTCGACAAACTTAAAACAGTATTAATCAACCCACTAATGAGGAAACCCGTATCGTATTGGTTTCATGCCATTGTTAAACATGACTTTTCTTTCTAAAGATATGATAGGAGAGAAACTGAAATTATGTGAAAGGAAGGCTAATAACTGAATGAGCGCCTGCTGAATGAATTTTCAGGTAGGATTATTTTATACAAAATAAAGTGTGTTGGTATATTTGTGGAATTGATTTTCAAATATTAATCATCTACTCGATACTGTTTTATCCCTCTGTTGGGGGAGGGATAAACAGGGTAGTGTAAATGTGCTAATTTAAGGGCTGTTTCCGAATGAGGGTAGTTTCCCGTAATTGGGGAAGACTACCAGTGTAGTGTGTTGGTGTGAGTACTTAATCTATTGGGGGCGTCCCTACAGGATGCGTTTACCTGCTAGTGGATGAATGTTTAAGTGTGGGCTATTAATCTAGTCTGCCAATTAAGTAGAGCGCGCGATTCATCGAGCTCTCTTGCAGAGTCAGCGACTTGACACTCTGAAGTCAGACTGCTTGCTCGAGTACAATAGAATTCCTGACGATGCAGTTCCTGGTCTCCACGGTCAGGGGCAATTATGACTAAGGTCAGATTGGGTGTAAGGATGTAAAATGGGGTGTAATTAGTAATAAACGTGTGTGTTTACTGACCAAGTATTTATTGGCCAGTAGCTGTGATGTGATGTCCCTTTTGGGAGTTAGACAGATATAAAATTAAGTACAAGTTGTAAAATGCACAAGTGTTCAGGGTAGGTGTTTACAAAGATAAGGAATCTGAGCACACGGCTAGTTCTCACCTGGCGAAGAGCTGGAACGGACCTCGTAGGAGTAGGGCCGCTGGCCAAGAACAGATAATGGGGCTCTTCTGGGCCTAGCCTTTAAGGCCTTCCCCCACTGCTTGGTCAGCGTTTCATCACTGCCGTCGCTCCAGTTAGTGTGTTTGTGTGTGTATTGTGAAAGCGTGGCTGTCAGCAGTATGCCGGGCCTGCTTGTGTTTGAAGAAGTATATGAGGCTTATGGTATGCCTATGAGGGTGGTTTTGATGAAAGATGGAGGGGTGGGGGGGTCTTTTAGGGGTACTGCCCCTGGGCTGTACAAGACCTCCTCGGGCTTTGTTCGCGGCCTCGCGAACGGGAAATAGAGTAGGCGTGTCGTTGTAGTGATTATTCTTCATCTTCTTCTTGTCCCTCTTCTTCTTCCTCTTCTTCTTCGGTGTCGTGTGGGTGTGTCGATGTCGTGTTTTCCTGGTGTTGGTGTGAGTTTAGCGTGTGCTCAGAGGGGGTGGGTTTTGGGTATATACATAGTTCATTATTCACATAAAATTATTCACTATAAAACTTGAAATTGGCATTAAAAATACATTGTTTACAATATATGGTGTGGCAAATTATTCATTCATTGTTTTGCAGATGGGGAAAAAAACATCGGTGGTTACTGTGATGCTGCTTTGCAGACGGATGAAAAAATTGCCTTCTGCGTGAGGTGTAAAATGTAACAATGAAAATAAAGAGATAGTGTAGAGAGAAAGAAGAAATAAATGTCTTAAGGTGTGCTTACTGGTTTGATATAATATGTTTTTATTTCGAGGTGAGATTAGACATTTTTACAAAATTTAAGTTAGAAGGGTAGAAATGAAAGTCATTGTGTACATGTGTGTGATAAATAACAATATGTGTGTTTACAATGTGTGGCCTTATTGGTAACAAATTTTGTGTAAGGTGCCTCTTATCAGTATTACATTTTTTTTACATTATTCACTTATATCTATCTTAATTATTTTATACCTAGACGGCCGTATCTACTGTACCTTGCGTGCACGCTACCCTTGTATTCATGTGCCGTCTCACGGCTAATCCTGTCCGGCCGTTTCCCGGTGCAGCTTAGTGGTCGTGCCGCAGATATATACCCCTATCCTGTGAATCATTCTCTGTGGGCGAATGCCTTCACACTTGACAGTGAGAGTCACCGCCACAAATTGGTTGCGCACTCATTGCCGTATGTTGCGTCACATCTTTGACGCTTTTGTGTTTCGTTGATCTGTCAGTAAGCCTGATACCCCACAGGTATCAACCCTGTGTTCAGATTTCTGTGTTCTGGAGTGTAGCTGTAAAAGAATGGTGGTGAGTGTGTTGGATTGTGTTAGAATGAGTACAAATTAGCGAGTAAAGATGGTACATAATAATAGCATGGCACAAAAAACATGTTGCTGCTGTATGGCAGCGAAATGATCGTCACCAGTGTCATGTATCTGGTGCCGCCGTCTGTAAACTGGAGAAGTAAAAAAAATAAAAAAACATGTAATCATTAGCGTATTCTTCATATCGCCTCTTGTGTCGGCGTGTATACTTTCTGAAATCAAAATTACAGGTATTATAGTCTGTCAATACACTCGTGTCGTCCGTCTTGTTCTTTGTCTGGCGCCTTCTTATCTTACATTACTCTATACCTTCTTATGCCGGCTATGACTTTGTGTGTATTGTTATGTCTCCTCAGTGTATATCAGTGTATGAGTGTATGTTTGTTCGGTGGTCCACCTTACCTTATACCATGATCATTTTTGGGTTCCACTCCTTGGTGCAGTGTTGGAGCTCTTTTGCTGAAATATAAACACATGTTAGCAATACCCTTGGCCAAATATATATATTGCGCGCCTATCACGCAGCGCCATTTAAGGGTCGGGTTGCGGTGCTACCGCCCTTGAGACTTCTTCGGCGTCTCGTGTATTATCGAGGTCGGTCAGCTCCAGTGGCTGTATCGTATACCTCGCTGGTGGGTCGGACGGCTTTAGTGCCTCCGCCCTGTTATGTTTTTATCGGTAATTTATCGATAAATCGGACTTATCCTGGCAACGTCTAGCCGCCAGGTGCCGAACGCTCTGTGTCGCGTTCGCATTACATGAGCCATTGAATGTTGTTCGGTCTCGCCCTATAAGGTGCCGAACGCCATATGTCTCGTTCGCGTCGCATATGCTTGTTTTTGCAATGTGTTGTCGGTCATACCCTGGTAACTGTTTTAGTTGCCAGGTGCCGAACGCTCTGTCTTAATTAAAAGTGCCTAACCTAGATTATACTAATTAAAGCTATAAAAAAAGTCCTCTCGGCACGCCGGAAGGCGGAGGTAGATTTCACCGGACAAACTTGGGGATAGGCGAAAATAGGCAGAATATGCAGGTTTTCAGAGAAGTATCAGACCTCATTTATTTCGTGAAAGTATTTTATAATTGGAGAGTAATTAACTTTGTTTTTCGTCATTTTATGCATATTTTAAACATTCTATTGTCTTATGATGACAGTAACCTTCTTGTCATTTGGAGTTCACTTTTATACTTGTGGTCACACTGTCCTTATGCAAGGTTTCGACACTGATGTGTAACTATGCAACGGTCTGTTACTTCTTCACGCAAAATTATATCTCCCGCAGAAATGTTGGTTGTCCCTCATCAATTTAGTAGTGTTGCCATGGCAACCACTGATAGCTCTTGGCATTTTCTTATAATTCCGAAAACATTTTTCTCATCCCTTGGCGTAATGGTGGCTCATATCAAAAATTCTTTCAGACAAAAGTTTTAGGTAATTATTAGGGGAATATTGTCCATTTTGTAGGGTTTTAATATTGTGCCTGTTAACATAGATATGATTAATGTTTCCCGAAAAACCCACTTTTTCCCACCCCTTTGGTCAATGGTTGGTGTTATCAAAAAACGTTTCAAACATAAATTTTTGAGCTTTATGCGGCACATAGTATGAACTTTGAACGGATTCGATATTTCACATATTAAGAGAGTTATAGCAATATTTCATTTTTTCGAAAAAAGTCCTCCATTTTCATCCCCTTCCACCGATTTAGGCCAGTAACGAACTCGACCGAGATTTTATGAGTATACATATTCGGTAAAAAATTCAAAGTGATTGGCGCAAAATTACGGCAGTTATCGTGTCCACAAGGAACTGATATACATATATATATATATTGCTTCCTGGAACATTGGGACATTGACAGGTCGCAGTCGCGAATTGGCAGCAATCCTAAAATCTCGTTGCGTATATCTGGCTTGTCTACAAGAGACACGGTGGAAAGGGCAGAAATCTAGAGATATTGGAGAAGGGTTTAAGTTGATCTATCATGGTACGACTAATAGCCAGGGAGTCGCTATTGTAGTGAATGAAAAACTTCGCAACCAAGTATCAGCTGTAAATCGCTACTCCGATCGTCTCATGTCAGCAGTTATCGACACCCCAACTCGCCGTATAGATATATTTTCAGCGTATGCCCCACAGACAGGCTGTGATGAGACAGCTAAAGACACATTTTGGAACGAACTTCAAGATGCCGTTACAACGTGCAATGAAGAAGACCTATTTCTACTTTGTGGAGATCATAATGGACATGTTGGTAGTACCAGCGAGGGGTATGAATGCCATGGAAATTTTGGCTATGATCTCAGAAATGAAGACGGGAACAGGATCCTTGAATTTGCTGAAGCAAATGATCTAATTATCACTAACACCTTCTTTAAGAAACGCAAATCACACTTGATCACCTACACTAGCGGAGGGCACAATACTCAGATTGACTATGTACTACTTCGTAGGAGAGATTTCCCAATTGTCATAGACACTAAGGTCATACCATCTGAATGTTTAGCCCCTCAACATAAACTGCTAGATACCGATCTTAGAATGAAAGTCTACATAAGAAAACCCTATGTGAAATGTCATGCCAAAATCAAATGGTGGAAGCTACAAGACCATAAAGTGGCATTCAGTGAGAATATTGTGTTCCCTCCAGTTGATTCTGTAAATACGGATTATACTTGGGCATCATTCAACAACTGCGTAACTAGTATAGCTCAATCTGAGCTTGGTGTAACACAGTCCGGCACACGTAGAATTGATAAACAGACGTGGCTGTGGACAGACAAGGTACAGGAAATGGTGCATGAAAAGAAACCGCTTTTAATCAGTTGCGAACATCACCGACTGAGGGGAATCTTCTGAAATACAAAGCCACCAAGAAGGAGGCAAAAAGAGCAGTTGCTGAGGCTAAAGTAGATCACTACAAACATTTATATGATCAACTGACAACTAAAGACGGAGACAAAATTATCTACCGACTAGCCCGAGCACGGTGTAGAGCAGGTCAGGATATAGAACACTATATGTGTGTGAAGGATAAGAATGGTCGACGACTTCACGATAGCAAGATGATTCTGCACCGTTGGCGAGAGTATTTTAGTGAAGTATTCAACACTGAATTCCCTCACCCACAAATTCCAGACATCTATGTTACAGCTGGACCAGTACCTTGTATCACTGAAGATGAAGTCAAAGTTGCCATTCGTAGCATGAAAAATGGAAAGGCCCCAGGGCTATATGACCTTCCTGCAGACATCTGGAAAATTGAGGAACTTACTGACAACGCGACCACCTGGCTGACCGAGTTCTTCAATTCAATTATTCTCTATGGTCAAATACCTACTGATTGGTCAACTAGTATCACAGTACCTATCTTTAAGGGTAAGGGTGACCCAGCTGAATGTACCAATTACCGTCCAATTAGACTTCTCTCCCACACTATGAAAATATTCGAACGTATCCTAGACAATAGGCTGAGGAACATCGTACAGCTTTCAGCAAATCAATGTGGGTTTGTCAAGGGATGTGGCACGATAGACGCAATCTTTGCTGTGCACCAGCTGATGGAGAAATTCCGAAAGAAGAGGAGGCCACTACATCTTGTTTTCCTTGACCTCGAGACGGCATTTGATCGAGTACCACACCAGATGATTTGGTACGCTCTCCGAGATCATCAAGTTCCAGAAATGTATATAAACTGGATAAAAATGCTGTACAACAACACCAAAAGCCACGTGCGATGCCCTGCAGGAATCACTGACAGCTTCCCTGTGACTGTTGGGGTTCATCAAGGCTCAGCTCTGTCTCCCCTGCTCTATGTTATCGTCATGAATTCCATAACGCGAGACCTGCAGAAGTGTGTCCCATGGACATTGCGATACGCTGATGATGTGATGCTTGCGGCAGACTCCAGGAAGGATCTTGAAACCCAAGTGCAGACATGGCATGATCGTCTGCAAGGATTTGGTCTTCGTTTGAACATCCACAATACTGAATACCTCGAAACGATTCCATCCCCTGGAACTATAGGTATTAATTGAGCTCCTCTTACCAAGGTAAATACATTCCGATACCTAGGCTCACGATTGAATGGCGACAGCTCTGTGAATGTAGATGTGCGAGCACGAATCAATGCGACTTGGATGCGATTCAGAGATGTCACCGGTGTTCTTTGTGATAAGAAGATGCCTATCCGCCTAAAATCAAAGATATACCGCACAATGGTGAGACCAGTTGCATTATATGGTACCGAGTGTTGGCCAG
The DNA here is from genome assembly GCA_946902985.2 of Meconema thalassinum. NCBI lineage: Eukaryota > Metazoa > Arthropoda > Insecta > Orthoptera > Tettigoniidae > Meconema > Meconema thalassinum. The sequence continues at coordinate 2,042,893 of CAMPQE020000024.1, forward strand.
CACCTAGAAGTGCTGAGCACTCGCTTCATGTCATGGAAATTCGGATGCTGCGAAGATAATCAGACATTTCTCTGCTCGACCATATCCCCAATACAACGATTCGACATACAGCTGGCGTGGCTCCAATCAATGAGAAAATGCAGGAATGGAGACTCCGTTGGTATGGGCACGTTGTCCGTGCACCACAAAGTTCAGTCATCGGCTCGGCCTACCATCTAACGGTCGACGGCCAGAGACAGCGTGGGAGACCAAAATTGCGGTGGCTCGACACCATTAACGCCGATTTACGATCAAGAAACTTGAAATCACGGGAAGCATTAGATCGCAAGAAATGGCGTGCATTGAACCAAAAAGCGGACTCCGTTCCTACGGGATGACGCTAAGAAGAAGAAGATATATATATATATATATATATTATTACATCATTTTTGCCCTTATGGACAGTGTATGAATTTAAATATCTCATGAGGTCACAATTTTCACTTCTTTCCCTTCTTCTCTTCCCAAAATCTCTTCATCCTTTGACTGTGTTCCTGTTTCCTTTGTTCCGTCCTCAATGTTCCTATCTTCTTCCTTTCACTTACTAAAAATTTGGCGTTCTTAATTTTGTTTCTGATTTTTTCTGTTTTCTATTATTTGCTTGTTGATCCCTAATTGCTTTAAGTCGTCTTCTATTTCATAATACCAATTTGTTTTCCTTTTTGAACTGTTTACTACATCAAAGATTTTCTTTGTAAGTCGTTTATTGTTCATTCTCTGTATGTGCCCGTAGAAAGTTAGTCTGCGTTTTCTAATGATATCTGTGAGTCTGTCTGTGTGTTCATATAGCTCTTTGGTAGGTCTTTTCATCCATATCGCATCTCTGTGTACTGCTCCAAATATTTTTCTCAGAATTTTACGTTCAATTTTTTCTGTTTCTATGATGCCAGATGCTCCAATTGTGGTCGTTTCTGATGCATACAATGCTTCTGGTGATACAACTGTTTTGTAGTGTCTAAGTTTGGCCTGTCATGATATGCTTTTCTTATTATAATGTGACCATGTAAGTTTGTATGCTTTCTGGAGTTTTTCCGTTCGTTCTATGTTATATATAAATACATACATAAATTATATATATACTTTTGAACTGACGGTGGTTTTTGGGTCTGGGGGATGTGAAACGCGAAGATATGTCGACATTTTCCGGAAATCGAAACATGGTACCCATTGCAATAGTTAGCTTTCTAATGAAATCTACCTAAAATATTACCATCAACGACACCTAGCTGTGAACTCGGCTACTAGATGCCACCGGAACCATCAACTCGCGACGAACGTTGGAACTTCCCCTCCGAAGGAAAGCAAACTCAGGGTTTTTTAGCACTCTTAGTAAATCCGACGACTTCAGCCGGGTTTGAACCCGCGACCTTGGGCATAGAAGTTCAGCATGCTACCAGTTCCGATACCGAAGTCGCTTCCCACAGACAGATGGAAAACTGAATGTTATCTCGTGCAGTGGCGTTGTCATAGCAACTGCTGATGGCTCATCCCTTATCAATTAAAAGTAAAGTTGTCATGTTAACCTCTCTTGGCACTTGGCATTTTATTATAATTTAAATCATTTTGCTCACCCCGTGGCGTAATGGTGGGTCATATCAAAAATTCTTTCAGACAAAAGTTTTAGGTAATTATTGGAGGAATATTGTCCATTTTGTACGGTTTTGATATTGTGCCTATTAACAGAGATACGATTAATGTTTCCCGAAAAAACATTTTTTTCCCACCCCCTTAGTCAATGGTTGGTGCTATCAAAAAACTTCTCAAACATAAATTTTAGGGCCTTGTCCGACACATAGTATGAACTTTGAATGGATTCAATATTTCAGATATTAAGAGAGTTAAAGCGATATTTCACTTTTTCGAAAAAAGCCTCCCATCTTCACCCCATTTGACCGATTTTGCCCATTAACGAACTCGACCGAGATTTTAAGGGGATACATATTATGTAAAAATTCAAAGTGATTGGTGAAAAATTACGGCAGTTATCGTGTCCACAAGAAACTGATATACATATATATATATATATATATATATATATATATATATATATATATACATATATATATACATATATATACATACATAAATTATATATAAACTTTTGAACTGACGGCGGTTTTGGGGTCTGGGGGATGTGAAACGCGAAGATATGTCGTAATTTTCCGGAAGTAGAAACATGGGACCCATTGCAATAGTTAGTTTTCTAATGAAATCTACCTAAAATATTTGTATGTACATGCCGAGATAGTCCTTAACCTAATGCCGAAATATGTTGTAGCAACTGTTTTACAACAGTGCTTGTTAAATTTGCTTAAATCTAAGTTGCCTTTTAAATGGAACTGCATCTTATATACTAAAATTTTGACGGAGGCTCCCCCGGTCGGTCTCCCTTCCGAGGTGCCCTTGTGACATCCTGCCGGGACCGGAACCCAACAGGAGCCCGTAGTCCCCTCCTCTAAACTAACTGTCGACTTCCCCCTCTTAATAACTAATATAGGCCTGTGCGACTGCGCTGGTAAGGACCAAACGCCTCGCGCGGATATCCTTTCAGTTGGTCTTATGCATGCTTACATTGGCATTATTCGCCATTTGGTGTTTATTAATGTTTATTGCTGGGTTGCCCACAAAACCCCTTTTTGGCCGCCCGTTGCATACCCATTTAATATCTCTGGCCGCCCGTTGCGTTACCATTTAAGCACTGGAGACTCGGTGTCATCCATTTATGTGGGCACGGGTCCGAATGACCGCATTCATTCCATACGCATTATTTATCATTCATTGGTTATCATATATCATTTGTTAAATAATCTTCACCTCACTGCGCGGAATGAGGACTTGGCGTGCCTAGGATTGGTCCCTTTGAATCCTGAGGCACTGATTCACTTCACACGAACGGAAGACTTGTTCCCCGCCTTAGGAACACTACTTATATTACAAACTAACTAAAAGTCTAGTCCAAGTTGGTCGTCTCTAGGTTCGTCTCCTGAGTCTAGTATGGAGCTGGCTAATTCTCCTACTAGCCGTCAAAAAGTCTCCCCTGCAGGTCTGGCTTCGACGACCGCAGTGCCTAATGGGTGTAAGTTTCTTCGTCCCAGGGAACAGGCTAGGTTTCCCAGGATTCCGAAGCTTGCCCGCACTGAGTCATCGGCGCTTCGACCCTACTTCTATCTGTCATTCAACTGGGTCATGATCTGTTGGCATTTTGCCCCGTCCCTGCTCCTCCGTGGAGCTTCTGCTCTCCATTAACCTTCTCATCACCATCTAGTGTGATTTCAGATTCCTTTTTAAAAAATAAGTGTGATTTGTAAATATGTTTTTGTGTACTAGGTAATTATGAAAAATTCCTAGTGTTCAGGGGTTGTAGAATCTTCGAAATGCAGTGACTACTTCAGGCCTGTTATTGCCGTGTCGGATTTCCAGCGGTGATGCCTTGGTACTTTTCTGGAGGTATTAGGAGGTTTATAGGGCGTTTGGTCCCTTGTTATTAGGATCCGGGGGTGTTATTAGCTGAATGGGGTTAAAGCGTGGTGGGAGGGGATCGTGCATCGTTGGACTCCATGTTTATGGTGGCCGGGAACCGATGATGCTGCTAGGAGGTATTTACTGTGAGTGGATGGGGTGGGTTTTTCCCAGGTGTGCAAAATTTGAAAATATAATGCTGGCCTAATAATAATACAATCCCTGGTGTGTGGGTAGGATACCTCATGCAGTGAGATGGATATGAGGGTATGGGGATGGTAGCCCGTGGTTGGTACCATGGCCATCCTGATGGCATTATCCACCTCTACTCCTATTGTAGTGTGTCATCCTCTCTTGGTCGCTATGTGTCTTCTACCCGCTCTTTGGGATTTACGCTGGCTAAGTTGAGATGCCATATAGCACCTAGTGTCTCCTAAAACACTAGTCTGTGGCGTGCCCGTGGGTCTGTGATACCTACGTTGTGTGAAAGTGTTTGTGTCTGTGGGCACCGCCCTCGGGCTGCCCTTAGGATGTTTAAGTGTGGTGACGGTGTGTCGTCACGGCCTAATCTGGTCTCCTGTTCATAACGTGGGATAGGGTAGCATGTGACTGTGAGTATAGATCGGCATAGCATACTTGCCTGTAATGAATTATAGAGAGAGAGAAAGAAAAACCAAGAAAATAAATTATTAGGGGGGGGGGTTGTTCCCTCATGGAATCTGTCTTTATCCGCCCCTAATTGTTGGGCGCGTGTGGGAAGGAAGCGGCCGTGGCTGTAATTGGCGCGCTTGTGTGTGTGAATTCGCCCACCGCTGACTTCTGCCGGCGCGTGTGGTGTTATCGGAGAAGGCTTATCTCGTGTCGCGTGGCTAATTGTCAGGTGCCGTGTACTGCGTGTTATCAGCTCTGTATGCATGTTCCTAGTGTCGCTAGTGATAGGCGTATACTAGTCTGTCCACCGAGATCAATCTGGTCTGCAATGTTTGTGTAACATGTGACGCGGAGCCTAATGTAATGCCGTGCTTACTTCCTGTATCAACATCCGTGTTGTCACCGTATATCTTCATAGTTATTGTTTTTATGCTGGTGTCATCATGTCTGTATGTCATTGTCACGTCTTACTGCTCAAGAATTCCTTCCGGCAACAGTGTGTGGCAACACGCTGGAATTCGCTTATTTGCAGCGCAGTGTTTTTTTGTATATTTGTTTAGTGTACTTGTGTACGGAAAGTCTTCAATGATATGTAGGAAGGCTAACAAAACGTGACTTCCGCCACTGTCTGTATGTTGACACGTGTTTGCTTTCTAGAAAGGCCAACGTGCTAACTTGTCACCTTTTTTTCGCCTACAAGCTTGTTTGGGAATTTGTTTCCGTGATTACTTCCCCATGGTGCATTGCTCTATTATTGTATGTCCGGGGTAATCTTCTTTGCTATGATTTTTGGCCGTAGAGATGTGGTTCTACCTACTTTGTGTAAGCGTTTGTCTGTGCCCGTGGCGTGTCCCGTTTTCAGCTTTCGGGCGCCATGGTCCTAAAATAAGTATTTTGTGGTCTCCGTGGAGGCCTGGTGTTCCCGGTACGTCCCCTATTGGCAGTCCCGGGGTCGCTAATGCCCTAAGTAGGCTACTATAGCAAGTACCTTAGAACGGGCCTACGCCCCCGTATGTATGTCCCATGTATGTCGTGTGTGCAAATTTTGGTTGACCCTGGTCTAAATTTGTGGGCGAAGTGTGGTTTTGAATCCCCTAGTGAATGATATTCTGTCGATTGTAATACCGGGCTGTCTGTGAGTGCCTTCAGCCGACCAGTGTGTCACGTACTCGCGCTGAGCATGCAAAAGTGTTGGGTTACCTCAAGTGATATCAGCCCTGCCGAGGTCGTATTTCCTTTCCGGCAGTGAACATTTGAAGTATACAGCATTTATGCCGCGACCTCGTCACAAATGATGTGAGTGTTTCTGACATACGTTTTCTCGAGGCCTTACGTCCCTTCATGATGACCACGCCTTATACTCTGCCCCACCATCGTGGTGATGCTATCTGTGTCAGACTTGTGTAGTTTATGTGTTTAGGCCTGTATTCCCCGTATGTAAAAGAACCTTCCTGTGTTCATGATTGTGTGGCTCAATCGTTTTTGTGCTTGTGTGTCCTGGCCTCCGGTTGCATGTGTGGCATCTAGATGTCTGTGTCAGGATCGTATCTACCTTGTAAAAGAACCTTCCCGTGTTCATGATTGTGTGGCTCAATCGTTTTTGTGCTTGTGTGTGGCATTAGTGCAGTTCATATGCCATCCCTAGTGTATGTTTAAGATGTGTACACAATGATAATATGCCAGTCATATACATATGCTATAAACCTTCTTATGCCTACATTCACTCTTAGCTATACTCTATGGGGCACAGTGTCTAGATGGTTTCCTATGGGTTTTCTATGGGATTGTGTGTTCATGCTGTCTGTGCGATGCCGCCCGTGTGATTGTCTGTCCCCGTGTCCATATCCCTGGTTTAATTTTAATGTACTTACGAATTGTCTTAGTTTTGGCCAGTTTCCGTCTAGTTGGGAGTGAATTTTCCCCTGTAAATGTATTTATCGTCGCCCGAGCGCTGTCGCTCGACGGGGTGAATACCTTTGCCCTGTTATGACGGTATAGGCCTCCGCCTCCCATTGAGGTGCGTCTTTACTACTTTTCAGGGGTGTTTTGAGTAAAGTAAGCCAAAGCCTTCGTTCACCGTAGTGCCTGTTAATAGGCGTAGGTTTGCTGGCGCCTGGAGGGCTGTGTTGGCTCCGCGCTACCCTATCAGTGTCTGTGCGCGTGTAAGCCCTCCTGTCTGGCCTCGTGGGGTGGGTGGCAAAACTTCCCTTATACCCCGTGTGCTTTGTTGTGGAGGCAGGATAGTGCGTGCAGGCGTGTGTGTTACATCCTGATAAACTGTAAGCAATCCCCCTGTATTTCTTTGCACTGGGGGTGCACATGTTGGTGTTCGCCTCCCTTCTGGCAAAATCGCCCTTTGAACTGGAGGTAGGGGTCGTGTAGTTGTCTGTGAGCGCCCTTGCAATGAGTTGGAGGGTAGTCTGGCCTTTTTCTGGGCTATGGCCACGGTAGACTCCTTCCTTCGCGTCTGTCTATATGTGTAGGTCTGTATGGGCTTATCGTGCCGTGGCACGTTCTCTACGTTCTCAGCCCATGATTTAGGTTCCTCCAGGTTCCTCCCTGTGTTATGGTGTGTGCTTGAGAGCCCTGGCGTCAACTCCTTCTCGTTCGTTCGTTCTGAGGGGGCTGGCGTAGGTTTCGCCCCTCGGTCTGGCAAAATTGCCTTCCGGACTGGAGCTGAGGGACGTGTGTCTATGTGAGTTTGGCCCTGTAGTGTATTGGAGGCTAGCCTGACCGATTTCTGGCCTATGGCCACGGCAGACCCCTTCCCTTGTGTGGCGGTACGTGTCGAGAGGGACATCTTCGCGAATTGCTGAGTTAGCGTATCTACGCCTATGTCCTCTCTTGTCTTCGTTGGTGGCCCTGCCATGAACTCAAAGATGGCCTTGTTGGCTTGGAGTTCCCGGTATTCTTCCCAAATTTGGGCGTACTGCCTATTGAGGCATATGGCCTGTTCGGCAACTTTTGTACCGCTAGTTCCTATTTGTTTATGTTCTTGGATGAGTGCCTCCCATTGCTGGAACATGACCTCGTGTCGGAAGTGTAGTTTCCAGTGTGCTTTGTTGAGTTGTGTACGGAAGTTGGGGATTTTCGCCCTAATCTTTCGATTCTTGGCGCTGCGGAGTGGCCGGACAAGTGCCCTTATAATTCTCATATACTGGGCGTGCAGGAGCTGCTGATACCTCCTGAGGTAGTCCTGCCTTGTCTCAAAGACCTTATGCCAGGCAATTAATTCCTGGTATTTCCCAATGTTCCTCAGCATAGCTAAACGGTATAGGGGGGCCATCCTGAGCTAAGTGTGTGTATAAAAAGAAATGTGTGTCTTCTAATGTATTAAATTTGCTGATTCTTCCCAGGGGGGTGGGTGGGTTGGCTAAAGTTTCCCTTGCGTTCCCAGACCGAAGGGAAAAAATAATGCTTTCTCTCAGAGAAAAAAAATCAAATTTAGCTTGGCTGCTTTCGGTATGGAATGCTCTACCACGAGGGCTCGTTGTTTGAGTCCCTTACCCTTATTTTGCGTGGTAGCCGGCGTCTCCACCAATATGTTTTATCCCTCTGTTGGGGGTGGGATAAACAGGGTAGTGTAAATGTGCTAATTTAAGGGCTGTTTCCGAATAAGGGTAGTTTCCCTTAATTGGGGAAAACTACCAGTGTAGTGTGTTGGTGTGAGTACTAAATCTATTGGATGCGTTTACCTGCTAGGGGATGAATGTTTAATTGTGGGCTATTAATCTAGCCTGCCAATTAAGTAGAGTGCGCGATTCAGCGAGCTCTCTTGCAGAGTCGGCGTCTTGACACTCTGCAGTCGGGCCGCTTGCTCGAGTACAATAGAATTCCTGACGATGCAGTTCCTGGTCTCCACGGTCAGGGGCAATTATGACTAAGGTCAGGTTGGGTGTAAGGATGTAAAATGGGGTGTAATTAGTAATAAACGTGTGTGTTTACTGACCAAGTATTTATTGGCCAGTAGCTGTGATGTGATGTCCCTTTTGGGAGTTAGACAGATATAAAATTAAGTACAAGTTGTAAAATGCACAAGTGTTCAGGGTAGGTGTTTACAAAGATAAGGAATCTGAGCACACGGCTAGTTCTCACCTGGCGAAGAGCTGGAACGGACCTCGTAGGAGCAGGGCCGCTGGCCAAGAACAGATAATGGGGCTCTTCTGGGCCTAGCCTTTAAGGCCTTCCCCCACTGCTTGGTCAGCGTTTCATCACTGCTGCCGCTCCAGTTAGTGTGTTTGTGTGTGTATTATGAAAGCGTGGCTGTCAGCAGTATGCCGGGCCTGCTTGTGTTTGAAGAAGTATATGAGGCTTATGGTATGCCTATGAGGGTGGTTTTGATGAAAGATGGAGGGGTGGGTCTTTTAGGGGTACTGCCCCTGGGCTGTACAATACCAACCTATAGTTAATCCTGGAAGTGATTTTCCATGGCATCCCATTTCTACTCCAGATAAAGTGCTGGGATGGTTCGAAATTTAAGACCACTGCCACCGCCTTAACACTCCTGCCTTCAGTTACAAATACCGAAATTCTACCGACAAGTTAATAACATAGGTTAATAGACAAATTTAAATACGCACAAGATCACATGAATGTGATGATCACGATGTCCAAGGTTCTAAAGTTTAAAAAGAAACCTCATATATTGACTGTGCTGAGAACAGCAACATGAAGTCTCATGTGCATTGGCTCATGGCTCATGAACTGTTATTCTTACTCACGCGGAATTTGAATTAAAGAAAACGTTGAACGTTACTCTCCACCTTGTATCTGTTTGTTCTTTGAGGCAACTATTTTCCTAAAATTGGCTACGATGGTGAAAATACACTTGCGAAACATTTTCAGCCAATGGTAGCTACTTAAAACTCTGATTTTTAGTTTGAAAGCAATACCAATTTGTGGATGAGGGTATATTAATCATACCAGAGTAAACACCTCACTGATTCGTCCACAAATGCCAATGATATGCCAGTTTGAGTGTTAAGAGTGCACGTTGTTTTCAGAACAGCCCATAACCGCGAGAACATTACAATATTCCTAATTCTCTTAGCTCCATAACGTACTGTTTCCGCTACCCACAATGCAGTGGAAACGCACGTGGCTGGGTGATGCGATCGAGGTGGCCGTGCATTAAGTGAAAACCTGCACATTTCAGAGCCACCACAACAGCAGAAAAGAAAATGAACCTTATCCGTGCCCTACGACTAAAATAGTATTCGAATCTCTGAGAACGTTTTAGATAATGTCCAAATCAAAAGCTCTCACCATCTATCACTGTGAGGTATTTTGGACTACTTGCAATGTGTAAGATTCCATGGCCGAAATGGTAAAGGTTCGGAAGAATCGGGGTTCGATACTTGTTAAGTTGCAAATGTTTTCTTTACTTAAGTTTTATCGTCTGTGTCGACCACTTAACCTATGTCTTACTACGGAATTGATACAAGGGATCACAGTTGATTTTTGGTGAGGGGGGCTTGTCCTGTATTACTGTTTAGCAAGCACATGCATTTTCAGGCTGGGTTCCATGAACGTGGTATTACACGAAAGATCTTAATATGTACACGTCAAATTCAGTTGTCTCCATTTAGCCTATTTTCATTTATGAAAAAATAAGCTCACGAGATCACCTTTTGTCCGTGTGTCTCTCTGTGTGTTCGTGTGTGTGTGTTCGTGTGTGTGTGTGTGATGGATTTTTGAGCCCCCACTTATAACTTCAAAACGGCTGGAGCGATTTCAATGGAACTCGGTAACTTCATAGTGCTATCCCGGGTGACCCCGACCGAGCCCTTCAAATTTTGTTACGTCTCACCAATCCAACATGGTGGCGGTGTGAAATATTTCACCAGCATTCAATATCTCCGAAACTATTACCTATATCACCCTGGAATTTTGTACGGTGATAAAGGGTACTACTAGAAGTTCACCTATGTGAATTTTGAAAACCTGGTAACTACAAAACCAACATGGCGGCCAAGCGAAGTTGCGACATTTAAATAGACATTTTTCGCGATTTAACCAACCAAACGCAATGAAACTTGGTACAGTATATTTTTATACACATTGTAATGCACCGACATCTGACTTCGTTCAATTGTTTACATAACCTCAAGATGGCGGCTGTGCGAAATATTTCACCGGCATTCTATATCTCTGAAACTATTACCGGTATCACCATGAAATTTTGTACGGAGATAAATGGCACTACCGGAAGTTTATCTATGAGAATTTCAAAAACCGGTTAACTACAAAACGATTTTGAAAGTTTTAAATAGACGTTTCTCGCGATTTAATGATCGAAACACAATGAAACTTCGTACAGCAAATGTTTCTACACATTGTAATGCACTGGTATCTAATTTAGTACAGTTGTTAACGTAACCTCACGATGGCGGCTGTGCGAATTTCGAAAATTGAGTTTTTATTTCTTGTGTTCTAATCATGCGATCCACATCAACATTTGCATAATGAACGTACACAATAATCGTCATCTAATATTACATAATTCTGTTGCCTACATATATTAAAATCCAACATGGTGAGCATTCGAATTATTTAGACGGTTCTCAATATCTATTAATCTACTACAGCAATCAAACTGAAATTTTCGAAGTGTGTAGAGGCTATAAGCATATGTTCACCTATGGGACGTTCAATAACCTGGCGAGCATAAATCCAACATGGCGGCGACGCGAAATTTAAATATTCAAATAGATGTTTCTTGCGTTTTAGCCATCCGAGCGCAGTGAAACTTGATACGGTATATGCTTATACAAATTTTAATCGACTGGCATCTAATTGATTTAAATTATTTTCATTACCACAAGATGGCGGCTGAGCGAAATTTTAAAATCCCGCTTTTATTTCTTGTGTCCTAATCATGCGATTGAAGTTTGAATAAAACACCTTCACAATAATCTTTATGTAGTAGTACGTAAAGCTATGGTTTATAATATAAAAAACCAACATGGTGACCATCCAAAATATTTAGACAGTTCTCAATATCTACGAATCTATTACAGCAATCAAACTGGCAATTTGTATGTTGATAGAGGCAATTAATATTAGTAGGATATATGAAAATAGGCTATTTAGTTCTTCATGGAACTACTTGTTTTTTTGTTGTTAATATTTAATAACAAAACAATACCGAGGGAAATTCTAAGGAATACTTATACTTCGATGCGAGAATTGGCGATTAGAATCTCCTTCGATATGCTATGTTAAACTCCGTGTCAGAGTTTTAAATCATGGTTTACGGCATTCATTTAACTTTCTGGCAACACAAGTCACATGGCATAACCTACTAATTCGATTGTTTTCTCTTCATAAATTAGCAAAATTCAACGTACTCTGCAGAGGAGTACATCGTAAGTGAATAAATGTGGTAATGAGACTTTGTAAGGGTGGCTTTATATTGTATTGAGTTAGCCGTGGTGGTTACGGCATGACTGATGGCAGTCGCTCACATCCGGGAGGCGAGGAGGTTCGAATCCCCCCGCCGGCAACCTTGAAGATGGTCTTCTGTGGTTTCCCATCTTCCTTCCAGGCAAATGCCGGGGTTGGTCCCTAACTATAGGCCACAGCCGCTACCTTCCAACTCCTCGTCCTTACATTCCAACTTCTCTCCTTCCCTCCCCAACGGTACTTGTAGCTCACCCATTGGGTGTCCGTCTCGAAGCAGCTACAAAACTGGCGAGCCGAACATGTCCTAGGACACTCCCGGCACTAAAAGCCATACGCTAAAAAAAAAAAAAAAAAAAAAAAAACTAAAATAGAGCATGGACTGTCGCTCAAAAACGTTTCCCTGCGGCTGGATTCGAAGCTCTATTCTGCTCGGTCTCTCATACCACGTCAGATTAGACTTTAACCGCATCAGCCAAGAAGATAACGTACATATTGCGCGCTACATGGGTACTAGTTAACTAGGCTGTTCTACCTCAAACGTTAGTTTGCGTGTCAAAGTCTTCAATCATAGTTTATAGTGTTCATTTAATTTTCTACTATTGCAGATTTCGTGGCGTAAACTATTAATTCGATTGTATTACATATACGTGTGTTCTTCAAGGAGTAGTAAATCACATGTTCGTAGAATGGTCCTTAGTATTCTGCGCGGAAGTGGTAATGGTCGTTTTTCCATGGCCAGGCCATGGATTAGTTTGCATTGCTGTCACACAGGGCGCAGAGAAATATCGACCATCATGAGAATTGTAATGTTAGTTCGGTGTCATAAAACTAAATAGTAATGCGCTGGTGAACTACTCTGTTCATGTGGGATTGTATGGAGATATTTATTTATTTATTCAAAAATCAAATACTACACAACAGCTGAACTGCAACACTCATGTTTACAACATAACATCTACTCCATAAACGCCTCTCTCTTGTTTCTTCTTTTCTTATTGTCCTCTCTGCCTTCTTAAACGCTCCGATATTCGGCCATGCTACTGGTCATCTGTCCTGGATGACACATAACATCAGCCCATGGCTTCATGTATTCCGTACAGCTTGAGGTTTTTTTGGGACCCACATGTTCACCTTCCCGACACACGTCAAAAGTGTCCTGGGGTTTCACTTTACTTGCACGATAAGGTCCAAGAAATGTCCTTTTTACTTTGAGTCCTGGTCTTGTCTGGGTACGCTTTATGGCCACGAGGTCTCCCTGCAGGTACTGTCTAGCCGATCGGCGCTGTCTGTTGAAAGACTTCTTTTTTTCCTGCTGGAATTTGAGAATCTGCTGTTACGCATCTTTCCTCAGATTTTCTCTTTTCCCTTCACATTCTTTTAATAGTTCTTCATGAATGAGCTCAGCGACCCTTAAGTCGGTCTTGTGTCTCATTCTTGCTACTGTCAGTCAGACAAACTTTGTAACGCTATCAACAACTGAATATATCCTTTATGACTCGATTCCAATGGCCCAATATGATCTACGTGATATGTATGGAGTGGCACACTTTCCTTGCACAAAGGATGCCGGAATTCTTCCTGTTTACCAGTCTTTCTGTTAATCAAGAGAAAATTTACACAATTTGATATGACACTTTCGATTTTCTTCTTCATTTGTGAAATATAATATTCATTTTTGATGAGTTCTTCTGTTCTCCTGACAGAGAAATGACCTCTCTCGTGAACAAGATTAGTAATTTCATTCTGTATGGATATCCGTACAACTAAAACTTCATGACCTTTACAGAATTTGAAAAGTATGTCATCTCGAATCATCAAGTCCTTGTAGGATCGCTCCTGGCACATCTCTTTGATGGCGTTAAGACCTTCATCTTCTTGTTGCGCATTCCTTACTCGAACAACCAAAGAATCAGGAACTGCATAAAAGACAGTATGGCGACTCAGAGCATCGACATGTCGCATGCTCGTTCCACTTCTGTCTTCGATGGTAAATCGGTACTCCTCCAAATTCAAAGCCCATCTCGCATCCTTAGGTGCCAGATCTCACTTATGCATCGTCTTTTGGAAAGCAGCAGGATCTGTGATTATCTAGAAATCTATTCTCAGAAGATACACTCGAAACTTCTTCTACGCAACAATGATGGCTGATACTTCTGGCTCATAACTGTGATAGTATTCCTCTTGTGGTGTTGTCTTTTTGCTCATGTAATGTACAGGATGTAGTTGATCATCCTCAGGTGATCTCTGCATCAGCACGGCTCCTTATCCAAGCTTACTTTCATCAGCATGACGTTCGGTCTCATGTGAAGAATTGTAGATGTTTAAAACAGGATTCTTTGATAGAGCTTCCATCAATTTCTCAAGGGACATTCTTTGTTCTGTAGAAAATAGAAATGCTTCATCCTTCTTCAGCAAGTTGCTTCAAGGTCTCGCAGTAACAGAGTGTTCTGGTATGAACTTCCTGAATTCGCAGTTAATCCAAGGAAAGATTGCACTTGTTTCACATTTCTTGGTTCCGGAAATTTCAGTTTACTCTGGTGACGGATAGAGTCGTCCATTCTCTACCACGTGTCCCAATAGCTCAACCTTCCTCTTCAGTAGATGGCATATTTCTTTGTTCAGATCAACACCATAATATTTAGCTACCTCTAGCTCCGTATTTAAGCGTCGCAATGCCTCTGTGTCATCTTTTGCTGAAATTATCATCCATGAATATTATTACTATACCTTGAACCACCAACGATCGGAAGATAGAGTAAATGAATCGTTGGAACACTACTGGTGAGTTGCACAAACCAAATGGTCTTTTTCGGAACTGGAATTGACCGGCGTGAGTAACAAAACCAGTATATTTTCTACTTTGAGACCCCTCTGGTACATGGAAATGTCCATTTTAAATCAAGTGTACTGAATTCTCCTTTCAATCTATCTAAGATATCTTCGATGAGTGGCAGCGGGTACCGATCTCTTAGGATGATCTTGTTTATCTTACGATACTCCCGGCTTCCACTTTCTGTGACATCGGCACTAGATGGGATGGAGTTGTCAGCTCCATGAACGGCCGTCTTTGCTCCCAGGAATTACCCTGGTACTCATTTCTGGTGTAGGCTGAGTGAACCCCATGGCCATTTGCGTCTCCGAAATTGGTAGTTTTGTTTCTAAAATCCACTACCTGGAAGGGGATCGAACTCAGTCCCTTTCAGTTAGAAGCTCAGCACCTCTTCCGACTGCGCCACGCAGCCCCCAAATCATTTCTTCTAGTTGCTTGTAGTCATCACCTGAAGATTCACCTACATCTAATGGCTGATCTTCATCAACATTGATCTGCATGAGAAATATATCTGGTTTTGGCTTGGAAATTTGAATGCCATTTTGATTTATTACTACTTCTCCTTGTTGTAGAACATCATTACCAATTATTGCCAGCTCCTTCATTGTATCACGAGTCGCAACATAAATGTCAACCTCAAATGCTTCCTCATCAATAAAGACATCGGTGTGGAAGTAACCTTTAGGTACGACATAATTCTTCCCAAAACTTGTAAGGATAAAGTTATTATTTCTTAGTGGTTGAGCTCCTAAATCTGCATAGTTGTCTTCATGGATAAAAGTTACGCTGCTTCCTCTATCTACTCAGGCATTTATCGTGGTACTAGCAACCCTTAATTTAGTGGTGAGAAGGGGAGGTGCAGGTTCCGTTAATGTGTTTACTGCGTTGCCCTATCTGCATTACCATCTATTGACTTGCACTCCACCGACTTATGACCAAATTTATTACATTTATAACGTTTCAGACTGCCTTGTGACGGCAACTCGAAGCGTTGTGGCCATCTTCACCGAATTTGAAACATATTTGCGCTTTTTTATTTTTCAACAGGTCCATCAGTCATGTCTATCGAAGTAGGAATCTGTGTTCCATGTTTCTACAAAACCCTTGAGTTCCGTCTTTCAACTATGAACTCATAGTCTCGCAGCTTTTCCTTAATATTCTTGAATTTCTTTGCCCCATACGAAATCAATTTACTTCCAGAGTTGTCTTCTATACCATCGATAATGTACTGTATCAGGGAGTCATCATCAACTTCACCTTGATTTGCAATCTCTTCCTTTACAAGCAGGTACCCTCGGAATGTTTCTTCTTTCTTCTTCTTCCGCCTAGTCAGTAGTCTATGTACTTCTCCACTGCTCATCTTTACATCAAACTCTTGTATTAATGCGGCCTTTAATTTCGTCCATGTAGATAAACCAGTTTCACATTGAATGAATAGGTTTGCTAGGCCAGACAATGTTTTCTTATCAAATACCTACTTCGGCATGTCGTCCCATCCCATCACAACAGCTGTTTCATTAAATTCCATAATCCATTTTCTATCTGGATAATCTCCTTTACCATCAAAGATGCAAATAGAATATTCACCATCTCGAAATGTTAGCGCAAATTTGCGGCCAGCATTTTCCAGTTTTCTTGATGAGGAAGGGTCCGGAAGTAGGTCATCTTCTTCGCTCTCTTCTGCTGATGTGTCTGTCTTGTATATGACTTTCTTTTTAATTCTAGTGTACCGACTTGAATTCCCTTAAGCTTTCAATCGGGAACTGCATTGTACAACATATTCATCATCTCTGTTGTCACTTTCTTCATCCTCATCATTGTCATCGTCTTTATCATCCCCGTTGTACTCGAGTTTTGATAGCATTCTAATTTAATGACGTCTTAAAATACGCTTCACTAGCACCGCTTTATCTCCTTTAAACCCCAAACGTAACACATTGCGTACTGTATTCAAATCACGATCAGCAAAATTGTCAAGGACATACTTAACCTTATCGTCATATTCAGTGGAACCTTCCGAAAAATGAAATCCGTGAACCCTCGTTCCTTACGGTTCTGTCAATCGCCTTCGTTGCTATATATAAACTTATGCAGGTTTGTAACTGCAGACACAGATGCAGTGGAAATTGTTTATTCTTTGAATATCTCCCAATATTTTGATTCATGATTGCAATTAGCGCATTTACTCAAAATTTGCGTCTTTAACTTACACGTAATTGTCAACATTCATCGTAGTTAAACATCGTCGTAATTTACTTTTACAATGTACGTTTTCATTTTTCGATAACGTCGTTTATTTAGATAACAATGGCAACGAATTTCAGTCTACTTACCTTGGTGTACGTCAGCTTTTACTATTGAATCTTACCGTCACGACAACAAGTGAGACATCTTGGTTACAACTTACGGATCTCGCAAATTAATATTGATGGAATTAGTCGTTCTAAATAGCAATATCTCTCCCGAATGTCCTTGAAAACTATGTGGATGTAGCTGTTATACAGGAAACACATATAGATAATGAGGAAAAATTAAAATCATGAGGTCCGGTTGCATGATATGAATTCTTAGGAGCTACTGATCACCATACTTATGGCTGTGCTACTTAAATTCACAACAATATTGAAAATGCACTTTTGATTTCTGTAAACACCTCAGAAAATGTTCACATTACCATGATAAAAATCGAGAACATTACAATAACGAATGTTTAAAAGCCACCTGCAGTAAACTGGTCTGCTGAAGTGATCCTACTGTACCTCATTCTATCATATTTATCGAAGACTTCAATAGCTACCATACTATGTGGAATTACAATGAAGATGATGAGAATGGTGAAGGAATTGTTAATTGAGATGAATCTAACAACCTTAGTGTAGTATTTAACTCAAGGAACAAAGGGACTTTAAGATCTGCGGCCTGGAAGAAAGACTACAACCCTGAACTTTGTTTTGTTAGTCAGAACTCTTAATGTCAACCTCTTGGCACAGTGAAGACAGTACTTGGGGATATTCCAAATAGCCAACATCGGCCAGTTTTAGTTAAAGTAAGAATTCAAATACCTATAATCAGATCCATTCCAAAACCAAGATGGAACTTTAGACAATCCAACTGCAGCAAGTTTCCCAATGAACTTGATATAGTTATTAAGTGGATCCTCCCTGTGGGAGAAAAGTATGAAAGATTTGTTGGAGCTTTCTTATCAACGGCAAGAAAGTGCATGCCAAGAGGATTTCGCAATGAGTACATTCCAGGGTGGAACAAGGATTGTGAGGAACTATACCAGTCTTACATAACCTCCAATGGTCATGAAATTGATACCGAATGGTTGCAGAACTTAAATAAGGCTCGCAGAGATAACGGGGTACATAAGACAGAGAACTTAGAATTTACAAGATCAAGCATAGAAGTGTGGAGTCTGCTGAAGACTGGGAGGATGTTCCCCACCTAACCGTGATGATCCACATGTAACACCAGATCAAATAGCCAGTAGAATAATTTCTTTGTCCATGGCACCATCGCATAAGCAACAGACAAGGAAGTTTAAGAAAGAATTAACCAACCTCAAGCAACACGCAGTCTACAGATCAGAATATTCCAATGACTTCACAGTAGCTGAGATTAATACTGCACTTAAGGATGTTAAAACAGGCAAATCACCAAGGTGTGATGGCATTCATCATGAATTCCTTGTCAATTGTGGGAACAAGACTCGTAAATGGCTTGCTGATTTCTTTTCTAATATAGAGATCACTGGCATACTACCAAACGCCTCAAGTAAACGAAAATCATAGCTGTATTGAAACCTGGTATGCCAATGGATAAACCAGATAGCTATCGACCGATAGCTCTCCTAAGCTGTTGCAACAAACATCTGGAAATAATCATCCTTAGCCAAATTGGTTCGAATATTCATGAAGTGGCACCTATTGAACAAGCAGGCTTTAGACCAAGTAGAAGCTGCACAGATCAAGTAATAAGTTTTACCACTCATATAGAAGCAGGGTTTCAACTACTTAAAACATCTGTTGCTTTTGTTGACTTTACAGCAGCCTATGACACGGTATGTAAGGATGGATTACTCTACAAGCTGATGCGTATCATACCATGTCAAACTATGAAGAGGTTTATAAGCAATATGCAGTCCGAAAGATATTTCCAAGTGGTTGTTGGGACCCCAAAAGTATGCAACAGAAACTGAACAATGGACTCACACAAGGTTCCGTTTTAATTCCAGTGCTCTTTAACTTGTACACATCAGACCTCTCTATAACGCAATCGAGAAAAGTCATTTATGTGGAGGACCTGTATTGACAACTCAACAAAGAACTCTTGCCAAGAGCGAACAGATTCCTTCCTAAGATCTAAGCATGAATGAGTACTTCATGAAATGGAGACTAACTCCGAATACTAGTAAGACTGAAGTTCGTTGTTTCCTAAGCTGAATGTCATCTTTAATTAGAAAGTCCTCCATCATCAAAATTTTTGTAAATATTTAGACGTTACTCTCGTTAGGACTTTGTCCTTCAAGAAGCACCTGCAGAACACTGCAGCAAAACAAAGATCACGCAATAACATCTTGCAGAAGTTAAGTGGAACCACATGCGGAGCTACAGCAATATTATTACGATCTTCTGCTTTGGAACTTGTCTATTCAGCTGCTGAATCTGTGCACCGGTGTGGCTTAACAGTCCACATGTGAAGCAGATTGATGTCTGAATTCGGCGATGAGGATAATATCAGGTTGCATCAGGACCACTCCTCTGTACTGGCTCTCACATCTAAATCACATTGCACCACTTGACTTGCGTAGACAAAATTCTCTCCTGAGGAATATCAAAGATACTCTCCACTTCACAGCTTCCTATTCATTCTGACAGACCTACAGTAAAGATATGTCGCTTGAAATCCCGCCTAACACCCATCCTAACAGCTGAATCTCTACAATTAAATAATTTTCACATTAACAACAAATGGTCTGAGGTATGGAATAATTTATTCCATGAGAAATATAGAAACTTCATTGATCCGGCATGAAACTACCACGCCATGGAAATCGCTCAACAGGATTCGAACGAGACATGGGGTCTGCACAGGCAGCTTATACAAGTGGAATAAGGCTTCCTCACCGCAGTGCGACTGTGGATTTGAAAGACAGACCATCGAACACATTGTGAAGGACTGCAGCCTTGGAGCCCATAATGGGAAGCTGGAAGACGTGCATGATGCAACGCAGCCTGCTCTTGATTGGATTTCAAATGTTAATATTACTTTGTAAATCTGAACAATTTATCTGTTAATATGTCTCCTCAACAAAATTGATATTAATATTTCTTTTTCTTTTAAATGCTAATGTATATGTTTAAAGTGTTCCTTAGCTTGTAATTCTTTTGATGTACCATGCCATACGCTAAATAAATAAACCGTCGTATCACTATTTCGGCACTTTCTTGTTCATCTATTAGTTCTCTATCCCGGATGAGCCCTAAATTGTGGGATTATAGGGAGATATTCATTAATTTTAAAAATCAAATATTGCACAACAGCTGAACTGCGTTACTCATTAACGCAACACAACATCCACGCCGCAAACGTTTCTCTCTTGCTTCTTCCTTTTTTTTCTTTTTTTCTTCACTGTCTTCTTGAAACACATGGATGTGTCCATAAAAGTTATGACTTCAAATACTTCAACATGACTGTGCACAATATACCTATGCGTAATTTTTACTTTCTGTAAGTGATTGTAATAAATGATGCCCCATCTGGATATTGAAAGTTTTATTCGCATTTTCAGATAATTCAATAGAATTAATAGCGCAAGTGCAATACATTTAAATAAATGATTTCAGTCCAAATGCTTCGAATCCTGTTGCGGGGAATATTTACTCATTACGTAATATTGGAGGACATTCGACTGAAGCTAAGTTTGCTCGGAAAGGCGATCTAAAGTCACGAAGGATAATACATACTGGTGACAAACCTTACCCATGCAACATATGTGAAGCCAAGTTTGCTGTGCGACAAAAATTGAATTCTCACTTGTTGACGCATACTGGCAATAAACCTTATTCATACAGCATATGTGAAGCCAAATTTGCTCGGAAAGGACTATTCAAGCCGCACATGTTATTCCATACTGGTGAGAAGCCTTTTTCATGTAGCATATGTGAAGCCAAGTATACTCAGAAAGGAAATTTGAACCGGCACATGTTATTGCATACTGTTGTAAAGCCTTATTCATGTAGCATATGTGAAGCCAAGTTTTCTCAATGAGGGATTTTGAAAAAACACATTTTAACGCATACTGGTGTTAAGCCTTATTCATGCAGCATATGTAAAGCTAAGTTTGCTCTCAACACTAATTTGTAGTGGCACTTGTTCTTGCATACTGGTGAGAAGCCTTATTCATGTAGCATATGTGAAGCCAAATTTTCTCTGAAGGGTAGTTTGAGAAATCACATTTCAACTCATTCTGGTGAGAAACCTTATTCATGTAGCATATGTGAAGCCAAGTTTTCTCAGGGAGGTTATTTGAAATCCCATATGTTACTACATTCTGGTGAGAAGCCTTATTCATGCAGCAGGTGTGAAGCCATGTTTCCCGGAAAGAACACATACTGGTGTGTAACCTTACTCATGCAACATATGTGAAGCCAAGTTTGCTGTGCGACAAAAATTGAATTCTCACTTGTTGACGCATACTGGCGATAAGCCTTATTCATGCAGCATATGTGAAGCCAAATTTGCTCGGAAAGGACTATTGAAGCGGCACATGTTCTTGCATACCGGTGAGAAGCCTTTTTCATGTAGCATATGTGAAGCCAAGTATGCTCAGAAAGGAAATTTGAACCGGCACATGTTATTGCATATTGTTGTAAAGCCTTATTCATGTAGCATATGTGAAGCCAAATTTTCTCTGAAGGGGAGTTTGAGAAATCACATTTCAACTCATTCTGGTGAGAAACCTTATTCATGTAGCATATGTGAAGCCAAGTTTTCTCAGGGAGGTTATTTGAAATCCCATATGTTACTGCATTCTGGTGAGAAGCCTTATTCATGCAGCAGGTGTGAAGCTATGTTTCCCGGAAGGAACACATACTGGTGAGAAACCTTACTCATGCAACATATGTGAAGCCAAGTTTGCTGTGCGACAAAAATTGAATTCTCACTTGTTGACGCATACTGGCGATAAGCCTTATTCATGCAGCATATGTGAAGCCAAATTTGCTCGGAAAGGACTATTGAAGCGGCACATGTTCTTGCATACTGGTGAGAAGCCTTATTCATGCAGCATATGTAAAGCCAAGTTTGCTCTCATCGCTCATTTGAAGCGGCACATGTTCTTGCATACTGGTGAGAAGCCTTATTCATGCAGCATATGTAAAGCCAAGTTTGCTTTCATCACTACTTTGAAGCGGCACTTGTTCTTGCATACTGGTGAGAAGCCTTATTTATGTAGCATATGTGAGGCCATGTTTGCTTGGAAACCTCAGTTGAAGCTGCACATGTTACTGCATACTGGTGAGAACCCCTATTCAAACAGGATATGTGAAATGAAGTTTGCTCGGATGGATCAATTGAAGTCTCACACGAAGACGCATACTGGTGAAAAGCCTTACTCACGCTGCTTATGTGATGAAAAGTTTGCTCAGAAAGGACAATTGAAGTCGCACATGTTAAAGCATACCAGCCTGAGGCCTTAGACATGTACTATATATGTAGCCACGTTTCCACGGAAAGAACTATTGAAGCCGCACATGTTATTGCATACTGGTGAAAAGCCTCTTTCAAGTATCGTAGGTAAAGCCAAGTTTGCTCAGGAAGGACATTTGAAATCTCACATGTTACTGCACACTGGTGACAAGCCTTATTCATGCAGCATATGTCAAACCTAGGTTGCTCGGTTAGAACAAATGAAGTCTCACTTGTTAACGCATACTTGCGAAATGCCTTATGTGAAGCAGTGGTTTGGCCGGAAACATCATTAAAGATCGCACATGTTAACGTATACCGGCCAGAAGCCTTAGACATGCACTATATACTGTATGTAGCCAAGTTATCACGGACAAATCGTTGAAAGTCTCATGTGTTAACGCATACCGGTGAATAACCATATTCATTTAGCATTTGTGAAGGCATCTTAACTCGATCAGGGCATTTGAAATCTCACCCGCTAACGCATACCGGCGATTAGCCAAACTCATGTAGCACATGCGGGACCACATTTGCTGGTAGGGGGTACACGAACACTCACATGTTAACGCATGCCGGTAAGGAGGCATACTTATAAGACCATGCCAAGAAATATTTCCCAGAAAGGGAATTTGACAAAAACAGTTGTGAAGGAGAATATTCTCCGGTACGGCGAAAGTCCCATATCTCACTTTGTCACGTTTTAACGTTCAAACGGGTCAAGTTAATACATGCTATACCAATATAACAAACGGATAGCAAATAATTGTAATGTGTTCACTTATAACATAATTAATTGGCACCAGTTTAATACAATTGTAGTCTAACGTATGTCAGACAACTCCCGTTTGAAATGTGAAAACCGCACACGTTTTAGGCAGACCATTTGTTATGGTCGTTTCTTAATTTTAGATCTTTAAATGTTCATTCTGGTTTCGTTTTGGTAAACTAATTAGTATAAACTCGTTAATGATTCCGCCTGATCAATACTTATATTAAATATGATGACTGTGTGGTTATTAGTGGGAAATGATTCGGGGCCTAATTATTAGTTTTGGACCCTTCATCAGCCGATATGAAAGAATCTTTAGATCTTAAAATTTGTATGGTGCTTTATTTTTATCTAAGTTAGCCTGGCTCGCTTCATTGTTTTTAGAACAGTTAATACTTATTAGTTTATCAATACGGAACCAGAATAAAGCTTTAAGCAAATTCTTCATTCAAATGAATAGCAAGTCGAAAATATTCTTGACCCAAAATAAATTCAATCCAAAATCGAAAAGCGAGGATACATTTGCAAATTCTGCTCGAAAATATGGCCATTCTTGAAATGAGTAGCATATCTACACCATACTTCAATTTAATGGACAAAAGTGGCGAAATGGTAAACTCCAGTATACTACTAAAATAAAATCTTCTCTACCTTGCCCTTAGGCTTTTTATGAAATTGCATATTCGAAAATACACCAAAATCTCCTCCAATAGGGGACTGCGATCCTGATCACCCATCTGCCTCTCCTGGTCTCAAACTGGATTACCAACTCCTTCCTCTCGTTCCTTCCTGGATTGTGGACTGCATTTCTCAGATTCCGGGTGCCCGTTCGTCCAGATTGTAAACTCCATCTCTCTTGTTTGAAGAATCTTTTAATTTTGTACTAGCATTTCCTTTTAAAATTGGATTGTGGCCTCACTTCTTCCATGATTTTGAAAGTAGTAGTTATCCAATCGTAAGCGGTGTTGATTACTCTAGACATTCTCAGTTACTTCATATGTTGTGTTCCTTCTTCATATTTAACCACTCATCTCCGTAGATTTAGTATAATGCGATAATATTCCTCCTGACTTCACGTAGTATAACATAGTGAAATAACGTTGTGGACTGATTTCACTGAAATGCTTTATCATAAGAATGGATATTCGTTTAACTTCAAATATCCTTGATACTTCCATTAAGTACTCAAAATGTTCGTTCATATTTCGATAGAATTAGTTTGAAGTACATCTCCACGGTAGATTACTGTATAAATGTTCGTTGTCACTAACCACGTTGTCGTAAATTCTCGTACTGGTTACGACTTGAAACACGATGTTCACTCTCGACGATTCAAATGAATAAGACCCTTTTTCTCCTCTGACTACCTCTAATCAGCCCCTTCTCACACTATCGCTGACCTGGTCTCGCGATATATCTCCATGTCCAACATACAATTCCATTACGTCATTCACACAGTGTCAAATTCAACAAAATCTCAATGAAATAACATTTCTGCTTTCTTATCGTAGTTTTTGGTGTATAACAGCAAGTACATATAAATCTGAATTCCTCTGTGTTCTCGATACATTACATTCTGCAGCGTTATCGATCTATATGCTGTCAGTCGATCAGCTGATGACCTCACACCTCTTCCTTACCTGCGTGCGCTGGCAAGAATTACCTTGAATATAGCTGAATTCCGAGTAACGTTGCGGGTTACCTACACTCCCGGTATTCTCCGTATCGTAGCATATGTTTATTACGTAATTCTTTCCTCTAACCAACATGACGTTAAACTCGTAAAATTGTATATGTGGAGGCTGCTATTCTTCTCCAATCGCTTCAGCAAAATACTGGTACAGTACCTACCGTTAGGCCATGGCCACCTCATTCCCTCTTCCTAGTCTATCCTTCCGATTCTTCCCATCCATCCCTCATGAGGCAACCTGTTCGCTTTGCAGGTGATGCTGCTTGGACGAGGCGCTAGTCAAGCCTCCCCAGTTGTATCCCCCAACCAATGTCAAGCACCAGGACACTGCCCGTAGAGGTGGTATAGGAGGGATCCTTCATTGAGTCCGTGGGAAAAGCTTACCTGTAGGGTAAACTGACTACGAAAAAAAGGAAATTTCAAGAAGGCAAACTCTTTTAGTTGATGCCAATTACACTTCACTATGGCTGGAGGTTTAACTCTTCGTCAAATCTGTATATTATACAGTTAAGTCTGTTCACGTTGAGACTTGAATGAATTCATACTGGGAAGAGGGTAAATTCAAATAATAGGCTACTTGAAGAGAAGTATTTGCTTAAAAGAATAGTCTGTTCAGACATTCCTCTAGCGTATTAGAATGTAACCTTGATTTGTTAATCATAGTCTTGCGTCAGAATCTATTGTATATCAGATTATAAACAGTTCGCTTGTAAAATATAAAAGTATTCAATGGTTATGTGTGCTCATCTAAAAATGAATTATGAATGATTGAACCCATAAATTATATCCTGACACAATTTTGATTTAAGTTACCAGCTGCATAGAGAGATAGAAAGACAATTGCATTTAAAATATTGAAAATATCACTGTGGGAATTTGTGGTAAGGAATATGGCAATTGCCGATTTTTACATTATATTCAAAGAAATGTTACGGGTCGTGAGATTAGTAAATGTATAATGATAGATGACTGTTAAGGATTGAAATGCCACCTTCCGGCTTATCCTTTAGTGACTGAGTCTTGTGGAGTATTATCCAACAATACCACCAGAGAGTATAATATACCAAGAATACAAGTCATTAGTGGAAAAGGGAATCGCTCATTGCTAGCTTGTAAATAGTCGTCATACGCGAGGAACCACACATAACACTGTTGGCGAAACCTCCGAGTCAAAGAACCATCACCGCCACCACTAAAGACGACTGTACTGGACAGATACCTCCGGGAATTTTCCCGCCGCGAGTATCAATACCACGCAAAATTATCAACATCACGGTGAACGGTAGGTGAGTAGACGACAATCCGAAGATTCTGAAAAACGTAGGAAAGGTGATACAAAGGAAATAATGCCGAATGAGGAAGGTTGTGGTAAAGGGGAGCACGGCTATTGAGATATCATCAAGTTTACAACATCGCAAATACAAATACAATGATATCCTTGATTTCGAGAGCTGCCATTTTGAATATCAAAACATACGCAGTCTGATGGTAGACGAAGGTATCACATGTACCGGTAAGGAACAAGTGCTGCCATCTGTCGGCAACTCCAGGCAGCAGAAACGCACTCTTACTAATTGACCATTGCTACTATCTATATACTAGACCTCTTCAGGTTAACTTCCGTTGAGCTTCACGATGACAAATAATGAACAAGTTCTTGAAAACTTTAAGGGACACGAACGACCCACTGGTCAAATACTACACATTTCTCCACCTTTCTGAATAAAGTTAACGACTCGGCGGTACAGAGTGAAATAGCTCACCCTCTTGACCGCTTACAAGATTCTCAACAGAAACTATTAACCCTGGACGAACAAGTACACGATGTGTTGAATGATGAGAAGTACGAGACAGTCGCACAGGCTTGCGAGCAATATATTGACGGCTCCAAGGGTGAAGTACGAAAGGCCCCTCATCGCCATCAACATCCATTCTCCGCTCCATCAAGCCGGGTACGGGTACGGAAAGCCCCTAATCTCCTTAAATAGAAGCCTGAGGACACCTCTCAAGGCAATGTTAATTCAATTGCACAACCTACGGTCACTCAAGACAATTACATACCTACTATCAGACTTGAACCTTTCACAGGTGATATCGAGACATGACCCAGGTTCCAGTCTTCTATGGACAACAACACACGTCCTTCAACCACAAACAAACAAACAGGTGTTTCTCCGAAGTTATCAAGACGGTGAACCTAAACTCCTGGTAGACGGAATAGCGGTTATAGGATAACTACGACAGAACGAAGCAGGGGCGTAAAACACAGGGGGTGAGCACAGCCCGCTCTAATTTAGGTGCAAGACAAAATGTTTAAGTATCCTTAAAACAATACAAGTGTTGTAAGTTAACCGTAAACTATTCTATAAATGATTTAATACTAGGTAACGCAGAAAATCAGAAAAGTCATAATTTCTTTATTCTTCCAAAAAAAGAACAGTTTGTTTTCCCCCTGTCCCGTTTCCGCCGAGCCGCCAACTTAGCCGAGACACCATGCGCTTTGCATTTTCGCACTATTATTTCTCAGCCCCGTTTTAAAACTGAGGTAAATCAGTGTTCGGGTATTTTGCTAGACGTTGACAAAACATGTTTGTGTTTTGTATTCATATTCCGCTTGTATTTTGTATTTTAATTAGAAAGCTATATAAAATAAACAAGATGTTCAGTAAAGAACATATAGCCTACTTTCTCCTAAATGCATGGGTATTGTTATAACTCTTTGTCCTTTTCAAGGAGTATAATTGAATGTTGGTTGTAGTAGCCTGTTGAAATACAACGTGCTATACGGATATTAAACATGAATATGAGGTGCCCTTTGCTAGTGCTACCTCTGTAATAAATTTCATTCAATTCGCTTTCACCGTGTTTGAATTGATATGGGGAATGGATTTGCACACATACATGGCAGCTATTTGAAAACTAATGGGCTGATGACCTTGTAGTCAGTCATAAAATGCTTTCCACAAAAGGCATGTTGTTGCAAAATCTGGTAGAGATCAAATTGTTAGGATGGTCGTAATTTTATTTAAGCTTTTAACATTTGGGTGGCCGCGGTTACATTTCCGTCAAGATGGCGGTGATATAAAACAAGACACTGAGGTGCCCTTTGATAGTGCTACCTCTGTACCAAATTTCGTTACATTCGGTTTCACCGTGTTCGAATTAATAGGGGGAATCGATTTTCACACAAAGATGGCCGCCATCCGCAAAATATTAGGCTAATGACCTATTAGATTGGTCAAAGGATGCTCCCTCCATAAAGGAATGTTGATGCAAAATTTGGTAGAGATCGGATGATAAGGTTAATCGTAATTTGATTTAAGCTTTGAACATTTGTGTGGCCGCCATTACGTTTCCGTCAAGATGGTGGCGATATAAAACATGACACTGAGGTGCCCTTTGCTAGTGCTAACTCTGTACCAAATTTCGCTCCATTGGGTTTCACCGTGTTCGAATTAATAGGAGGAATCCATTTTGAAACAAAGATGGCCGCCATCCGCAAACTATTAGGCTAATGACCAATTAGATTGGCCAAAGGATGCTCCCACCATAAAGGTATGTTGTTGCAAAATTTGGTAGAGATCGGACGATTATGTTAGTCGTAATTTGATTTAAGCTTTGAACATTTGTGTGGCCGCCATTACGTCTCTGTCAAGATGGCGGTGATATAAAACCTGACACTGAGGTGCCCTTTGCTAGTGCTACCTCTGAACAAAATCTCGTTCCATTCGGTTTCACCGTGTTAGAATTAATAGGAGGAATCGATTTTGACACAAAGATGGCCGCCATCCGCAAACTATTAGGCTAATGACCTATTAATTTGGTCAAACGATGCTTCCTCCATAAAGGTATGTTGTTGAAAAATTTGGTAGAGATCGGATGATTAGGTTAGTCGTAATTTGATTTAAGCTTTGAACATTTGTGTGGCCGCCATTACTTTTCCGTCAAGATGGCGGCGATATAAAACATGACACTGAGCTATTCTTTGCTAGTACTACCTCTGTACCAAATTTCGTTCCGTTCGGTTTCACCGTGTTCGAATTAATAGGGGGAATCAATTTTCACACAAAAATGGCCGCCATCCGCAAACTATTAGGCTGATGACCTATTAGTTTAGTCAAAGGATGCTCCCCCCATAAAGGTATGTTGTTGCAAAATTTGGTGGAGATCGGATGATTAGGTTAGTCGTAATTTGATTTAAGCTTTGAACATTTGTGTGGCCGCCATTACGTTTCCGTCAAGATGGCGGTGATATTAAACTTGACCCTGAAGTGTCCTTTGCTAGTGCTACCTTTGTACCAAATTTCGTTCAATTCGCATTCACCGTGTTCGAATTGATAGGGGGGGACAGACATTCACAGTACACACACTCACACACACACACAGACTCACATACACACATACACACACACATACACCTTTTTTCGCCCTGTGTTGATCTCATAAGTCTACTTTCATTTTTTACAAAAAATCGAAAGTAGGCTAAAAACAATGTTACGTGATAGTTTGTAAGTCTGTCTGTCTGTCTGTATGTATGTATGTATGTATGTCCCCTATGCGCTCATATACTAGTCATCCTATTGCGATGAGACTTGGGTGAGTTGTGTGTTCTCGAGGGAAGGTTTCTAGATACAAATTATTTATGTAAAACAAAAGGGTGGCGGACTTAACAGGAACCTTTAAATCCCACGGTAATCCAATTGCACATTATGTATACTTATCACACCGAAACGCAAGGTGTGAGAATGGCTTGTTGATTCATCGCGAGGTGACGTGAGGGGACTGCCTGCAGCCCGCCGTGTTATCTGGTTTTGCAGTCAATTCCATTACAGTTCACGCCACGGTTTTTGATCGGGGGTTCTTAAAACTGAACTCACGCATGACTGCCGGTCAGAATATGGTCAGAATATTGATAGTACTGAATGCATCACAATTGGGTCAAGTTATAACTGGTAATTTTGCATCAAAGATTATTTCGATCTTCCCCCTATCAAGAAAATTACTTCAGCTGTTGAAGCATCTAATGTTATAGACAGTTTTCATCAAGATATTCAGGCAACGAGTATGAATACCGCGATGTCTGGTTAGATATCTTGCGGGTATATAATGGAGGCCGATACGAGATTATACGTACGTGTCCAAATGGGGACAAAAGCCTGAAATAATCTGGATCAGACCAGATAATCCACATCAAGATGTATGCTACATTTTGCATTATTCTTGTGCGTAGTTGGCTGGAATTTCTCATTTTTCTACAGTCTTGCCCACACATATTTTTAGCCTACTTTCGATTTTTGCAAAAAATGAAAGTAGACTTATGAGATCAACACAGGGCGAAAAAAAGTGTGTCTGTCTGTGTGTGTGTATGTGTGCTCATTTTCCTACAGTCTTGCCCACACATATTTTTAGCCTACTTTCGATTTTTGCAAAAAATGAAAGTAGACTTATGAGATCAACACAGGGCGAAAAAAAGTGTGTCTGTCTGTGTGTGTGTATGTGTGTGTGTGAGTCTGTGTGTGTGTGAGTCTGTGTGTGTGTGTGTCTGTGTGTGTGTGTGTGTGAGTGTGTGTACTCTGAATGTCTGTCCCCCCCTATCAAGTCGAACACGGTGAATGCGAATTGAACGAAATTTGGTACAAAGGTAGCACTAGCAAAGGACACCTCAGTGTCATGTTTTATATCGCCGCCATCTTGACGGAAACGTAATGGCGGCCACACAAATGTTCAAAGCTTAAATCAAATTACGACTAACGTAATCATCCAATCTCTACCAAATTTTGCAAGGACATACACTTTATGAGGGGAGCATCCTTTGACCAAACCAATAGGTCATCAGCGTAATAGTTTGCGGATGGCGGCCATCTTTGTGTGAAAATCGATTCCCCCTATTAATTCGAACACGGTGCAACCGAATGGAACGAAATTTGGTACAGAGGTAGTACTAACAAAAGGCACCTCAGTGTCATGTTTTATATCGCCGCCATCTTGACGGAAACGTAATGGCGGCCACACAAATGTTCAAAGCTTAAATCAAATTACGATTAACCTAATCATCCGATCTCTACCAAATTTTGCAACATCATACCTTTATGGGGGGAGCATCCTTTGACCAAACCAATAGGTCATCAGCGTAATAGTTTGCGGATGGCGGCCATCTTTGTGTGAAAATCGATTCCCCCTATTAATTCGAACACGGTGCAACCGAATGGAACGAAATTTGGTACGGAGGTAGTACTAACAAAAGGCACCTCAGTGTCCTGTTTTATATCGCCGCCATCTTGACGGAAACGTAATGGCGGCCACACAAATGTTCAAAGCTTAAATCAAATTACGATTAACCTAATCATCCGATCTCTACCAAATTTTGCAACTACATACCTTTATGGAGGGAGCATCCTTTGACCAATCTAATAGGTCATTCACCTGATAGTTTGCGGATGGCGGCCATCTTTATGTCAAAATTGATTCCCCCTATTAATTCGAACACGGTGGAACCGAATGGAACGAAATTTGGTACAGAGGTAGCACTAGCAAAGGGCACCTCAGTATCATGTTTTATATCGCCGCCATCTTGACTGAAACGTAATGGCGGCCACACGAATGTTCAAAGCTTAAATCAAATTACGATTAACCTTATCATCCGATCTCTACCAAATTTTGCAACTACATACCTTTATGGAGGGAGCATCCTTTGACCAATCAAATAGGTCATTCACCTAATAGTTTGCGGATGGAGGCCATCTTTATGTCAAAATTGATTCCCCCTATTAATTCGAACACGGTGGAACCGAATGGAACGACATTTGGTACAGAGGTAGTACTAGCAAAGGGCACCTCAGTGTCATGTTTTATATCGCCGCCATCTTGACTGAAACGTAATGGCGGCCACACGAATGTTCAAAGCTTAAATCAAATTACGATTAACCTAATCATCCGATCTCTACCAAATTTTGCAACTACATACCTTTATGGAGGGAGCATCCTTTGACCAATCTAATAGGTCATTCACCTAATAGTTTGCGGATGGCGGCCATCTTTGTGTCAGAATCGATTCCCCCTATTAATTCAAACACGCTGAAACCAAATGGAACGAAATTTGGTATAGAGGTAGCACTAGCAAAGGGCACCTCAGTGTCATGTTTTATATCACCGCTATCTTGATGGAAACGTAATCGCGGCCACCCAAATGTTAAAAGCTAAAATGTAATTACTACCAACCTAATAATCTAGTCTCTACCTAATTTTGCAACACCATATCTTTATGTGGGAAACATATTCTGACCAAACTGAAAGAACATCAGCCCAATAGTTTGCAGATGGTGGCCAAGTATGTGTGCAAATCGATTCCCCCTATCAATTCAAACACGGTGAAACCGAATTGAACGAAATTTGGTACAGAGGTAGCACTAGCAAAGGGCACCTCATATTCATGTTTAATATCCCTATAGCACGTTGTATTTCAACAAGCTCCTACAACCAACATTCAATCATACTCCTTGAAAAGGACAAAGAGTTATAACAATACCCATGCTTTTAGGAGAAAGTAGGCTATATGTTCTTTACTGAACATCTTGTTTCTTTGATATTTTGCTGTTGCCTTGATCTGAGCAGTTTTTACACTCAGACATGAGAAGTCAATGATTTTAATTAATGGACGAGCAAAACGAGCCTTTATTTCATTTTGTTTTTTTTTGAATCGCGGTCATCAGCCGTCGTAACTGTAAATTTAATAATAAATTTAAGTTGAGCAATGGATTTTTATCCATATTTAAGAAGTCGAGGAGGGATTTTTCCCGAACAGTTTAGCAACGTAAATTCCATTTGTGGAATAATAATAATGATAATAATGCTGATTTAATAATAATAATCATTTTCAATATTTTTCAAGACATGATAATTATAATTATGATTTATATTTCTAATAATCATATCATGTAGTATGATTTATGAAGTTGATATTGAAAACAGTTTGCTAGATCGGGGACTTGTATTTCCGAAGGCTAGTGGTTAACGCATGTCCACTTTCAACTAACAGGATAATCCTATGGGAAAATTTTACTCTTGAATTATGCAGTTAAATCCTTTGAAAGACACGGAATGTAAGAATACGGGAAGCTATAAATTAGGGTTTTACTAGAGTTTGTATACATGTAATATCATTTTGAGCAACGTCTTGTGATAGAACGTTTGGCTAGAAATAGACACGATGTGGAATAGTTACTGTTTAAACTGATGGTAAAATTACTGTAAACTCATTTAGCTTACGAATCTTCCAGTTTGAGTAACAGGCAAAGGCTTGATTATTGTGTATAATTTGGGAAGAAATTTTGTGTGTGTGGAAATAGTTGAATATGCCATTCTGATTGTGCATTTTAAGTCGCAGGAATGAGGTTGTTATAATGGAGCATCAACCATATTGTAGGTTGGATGACTTTGAAATAATATTGGGAGTTGAAATAATTATGGAAGCCACACTTTCGTCGAATTCATAACCGAGGGTTATATAATGGAACTATCATGTCAATCCACAGTTTGCCCGCGTGTTCTATAAATAATTCCTAGTAATTGTTAACCCGGAATTTTGTTATTTCATTATGAGAAGACTTTACCGTTGTATATATGCTAATTATGATAATGTGATTTTTATGACACATTTAAATCGAATGGGCCGATGCTGTAAATAAATTAAAACTGTTATTCCCTAAACAATCACTACAATTTAGAGGATATTTGTGATCCTGTTAAGAATATAAACATTCTGCAAATTAATTTGATGATTAACATTTTTGACATTCTTTCAAAAATTGTAATTTTGATAATAGCAACAACTAATATTATTTTTGTGATAATTATTCTAAATATTTCCAATTGATATTTAAATATTTGAATGTTAAAATCCAGATTCAAAGGAGTTGATATTGTGTTAATAATACAGTTTTGACCATAATATTGCTAATTGAGTCAAGAACTGCACCGCTAGGTCTTTTACGTTAAACAAAATAGCAGAGGCATGAGCAAAACAGTGAAAGAAAAAACAACAACTTAAACAGGATCGCTAAGGAGCGGGGAAAGGATGTCTCTTTCGATGCGTGCTGGGCCCAAGATTCCGGATCGAAAGAAAGATGATTTCCAAAAAAGGAAACGAATGAATTGTTTAAAGCAAATCAAAAGCGGAATTAAATTTATCTAATTGATCGAAGAACCCAGAAGCGTGTAGGTCGTGACTACGTTACAGTACGAAGCCAAGACCGACGAAATCGAACGGGAGATGAGGGAACTTAAAATTACAAATGAAAGAGGACGAAGCCAAAGTGAACTACTTACTAATGTATTTAAAGTAAACTAAAACAGGTGCGCATAAGAGTAAGGATTAATCTAAACAAAAAATGAAAGGTAAACTTGAAGAGGCATTAAAATCACTTAATAACAAACAAAATAAAATTAATGACAAAAGATGGTACCCAAGAAAGGGGTACACAAAAACAATATCAAGAGAAAAGTGTATAAATGAACTTAAGTACAAACAAAGATGAAACAAGATAAACTAAAATGTACTTACAATCAATGTGCAACTAAACCGTAAGCGTGACTCGATAACCAAATTTTAAAATACAAAAAAAACAAAAGATAAAGAGTAAGGACGAGTCGAATAAGAGAACACCTCTACTTACGAGGATGACCTGGACTAGAATGCCAGCGCCTAAAACAGAACTAAGACGCTCATGATGTTGTGAAATCATGGGGTAGGGGGTGAAAGGGCGGGGAGTGGAGGAGTGCGTATGTAGGGAAACGGGGGGTGGGGGATGACACTGAGTTACGTAATATAACGAAGTCAGAGGAAGTAACACAAAATTAACACATAAAAATAAACGAAATGAAAATTACATTAAATTACTTGACATTACCGGGACAGGAAATAAAAGAAAAAATCAATCAGCTAAGAAATATGCTTCGTAGGAAGATGTAAGCTTACGCAGAGGTAGAAATGCCGAATCACAACGACATACGATGAAACAAAGAAAGTAATGTGCCGCATGGACAGTGATTAGCACAATGACCATCGCTCACATACAATCAATAAAACAGAGGAAGGATCAAGCTGAAGACGAGAGAATCAGCTCCGTAACTTCGCTGATTCCATCCACAAAAAGAAGGCTCTGATGCGACAATCCAACGGAGGTCGTCTCAAAAGAACGCCGAACCAGGTGGTGACGCAATTCAGAGCATAATTAAGCCTCGTGGAAAAATAGCAGATATTTCAGACCTGAGAGATTTACGTAAATATAAAACCGATTACATGAAAGGGAGGGATGACAAATAAACACAGAGACTTCGCTAAACTAACGTAAAAAAAGGCGAAGGGACTTGGGTTCATGGATCGAATTCACATCATCATAAGAAAGGAAAATTATAAGTGAATCAAAAGAGACACGAAATGAAAAAATATGGAGAAACAGAAATTTAAAATGACCTCAAGTTAGATAAATTCAATGACTGAATCGTACTTACATTTAGTTGAGTTCTGAGTGCGGGCAAAAGCCCGACACGTGCACACACGTACGTATCACATGACGGCCGAAATTTGAAGGAAGAAACCTTCTCTTAAAGAACGCAGTAACGCGCCCGAGAAAAGTAAGTCGTAGATACGACCAACATCCCCTGTCCGTATACATGGGTGGAGGGGTCCAATAGCGAAGGCAAAGCCTGGCAACAAGTAGTGCTTCATCCAATGGTAAAATTGTGTTAGTAGGGGTGAAAAGTTTCACCATCCGGTGAAACGTCTACGCAGAATTACTAAGTTTGAACGCAGTAAGAGTGACAGAGAAACGTATGTCACAATAATGCGACATGAAGGAAATGATAATAATAATAACATGAGAAAAAAATAATGAACCTGGCAAAAACTGGTTCAAAATTCCCCTGCTCTCCCAAAAAAAATCCCGGCCGTGGAAAATTTCTTTTTTCCTACAAATGGAGAGGAAAAAATCGTAAAGGGGGAAGAATTGCATACTAAAAAAATGGGTGCTAAAGACCTCTAGAAGAATACAAAAAAAAATGAATAGTGGACTAATCTGACCGCGAAATGAAGGTGGTACCCCCTTCACTGCTCGTCAACACTAGCCACTAACGTCAAAAGTACTGCGTTCAAAAGAAATACAGTAAGTTCATATAGTAATAGCAATTTTTGTTCTTGCTAGTTCATGATGATGCGGATGTCAAAATCCTCAAGATGGACGTTACCCCAAGACAGCCAATCTCTCCAGTCTATCCTGTTGCGTAATGAGAGTGGGCCTCTGCCCGAATACACACGTTCGCCCTACATCTCGGCACGTCCAAGACTGAATAAGCTTCTGTCCCCCCGAGAGGAGGGAAGCCTCTCAGAAATATAAAATGCGCAGTTTGGGAGTGGCACCAAACTCGCGACAAATATTGGCAGAGCCAAAAGCAGAACAAATTGCACAACAAAATGCAAGGTAAGCAACAATACTAGCCAATACGAGAGAACTAGGTAGTATGTAGCTAGGGGTTGCACGTTAGACAGAGAGATACAAACAGACACTCTGCGTACTTTTAAACACTCGAGGTGTAATATAGAGATGTCACAACACATGACAATAATAATAATAATAATAATAATAATAACTATACATTAATGAAAAGTGGTTCAAGTTCCACCGCTTTCTCCCAAAAAAAATTATTTTATGTAACAAAGGCTTAAAAGATTTTTTTTTTCCTTTACTCAACAAAATTATATAAAATAACATTCTTAGATTAGATACATTTGAACAGGGCGAAGGAATGAAAATTACATCATGTACACTAGATACACACATGAAAAATATAGACATAATAAAATGTTCTCACATTTCTCTTATTCATATGACGCAGCTTAATTAAAAGTTCTTTGATCGTCATAACTTCCATAAAAGGCTTGACGAAACGCAAGTCTCTTTTCTCATACACACCCATAATCATACACACGTTTTCACGAAGATGTTCACTGATGAGGAAAATTACTCCTTTTTTGGTACGGAAGAAAAAAAAGACTTTAAAATGAAATTAAAACAACAAAAATTCAAATTATATAAAGGATCAGTTCAGGCGTGAAATAAAGGCGGATCCTATCTCTAGTGCACGTCAATACGTCACACGTATTAAGAATGGATGTACCAAAAAATAATAATAATAATAATAAAACGGTCAATCTTGAGCTAGACTCTGCCAGATGACGTGGAGAAAGCGAAGGCTTCTTAATGGAGACCTTCTTGAAATCAGCCAATTTTCTAATAATAAAAGAAAGAAAAAGGTTAAATCATGATCACAAGAAATATATATAAAGGGGTGTGCCCTGTATACAAAATAGGGCTTGCGTCGGCGAAATATTTGGGGTTACGTAGGCTGCGTAAGAGTGAAAGTGGATTCATGCTGCCAGCTGGTAAGTAAAGGTAAGAATAGACAGGGTCGTCAGACCATATGACAAAAGAGTAACGAGCCGGGAACAGGGTCCAAGAATACACCGGCCACTTCTCAGGTACTTGGAGACTAGCTATCGCCACCAAAAACACACTCCAAATATATGACAGTTACAGGAAAATAATACACATTATCTTAGAGAAAACATATTAGAATGAAATGATTTATAAAAACATGATACCGTAAAATCTTTCTAAATCCTCCGTGTAACTCAGGCGGCAGCGGGTGTCTCCTGCCTAACTAGATACATAGAAGGAGTAATGGGGCAAAATTAACTAATTACCCTCTTCAAAAGTCATTAGGTACTAACAAATAAAAAGGAATACTAACTGAAAGTAGTTGTCGAAACAAAAAATACCATCCCGGACATAGAACGAAAAACCAAATAATTACGTTACAAAATACCTTCCAAAAAAGGACTGATTGAAACCTCGCATAAAACCATTCAAGACCAGACATACAATCAATCAAACACGAAACCCGCTAATAAATATTACCAACCCTCAAAAATAAAATGGTTACTGCGTCAATATACGCCAGAGTAGTTCACACGAACATCAATGTCCCATACCACGGATGCCGTAGACCTAAAATGGTTGGTATCTCTGAGTAATACTTATCGTATATTTGGTTTGCCAATAAAAACGAATAAATAGTTCGTACGTAATAAATATATAGTTTAAATTGAATAGGGTATAAAATCAAAATTGAACTAAATTTGAAACCACCCACAAATAACTATTGATAAAAATTCATTAAACTCATTGACACACACATTCATCTCAAAATTCAACCAACAACAACACTACATACATACTCCTTCCCATAAACAAATCAAAATTTCTCCATTACATCAGTATGCTAATATGAGTCGTTGGAATACCATGGAAACGCAAATAACGGACTACAGGTCATCGTGACAAACTTCATCCCATACTAAAGATTGACGATTCGTGTAGAATCTATGTACACCCTATGTGGGCGTCGAAGCCGTGAGACAGGTTCCATACCCTAATCCCGACTGAGACCTCACCTAGCAGGATTCTCAACGAAATACACACTGCCATACTGAACATATAGTAACATTAAGGTTATATAAACAATTTTAAATGAAAAACTACATTGAAAATCCCCTGACAAAAATAAAACAATCACCCTCTCTAATTGTGAAAACAAACTTAACTCCCAATCATTACACACATAATAGCCCAACAGAAAGTAAAATAAAAAGTCCTCGACACTGACGAAATGAAAAGGAAGAGAAAGCAAAAAAAATTGTGTCGTCTTAAAATCACCGTTAACTAAACAAATGTCTACTACAGGAAGCAAATACATAAAAGCAGTCTACAATACCGTGATGTGTCGTGTTCCAGCGATGCGATGTACTCACTGATATGTTGCCACTATTCACCTCGAAGCTGGGCTTTTGGATGTCTTGTTTACTTGAGGGACAAAACCACCTTTGCTTGGAGATGGGTTTCCTGGATGCTCGTGGTTCACACAGAAAGTAACTTCACCCTTTCTTCAGGGGTGGGGGGAAACAATTTACTGAATTCCTTAAACTCAAAGCAAAGCAAATTTTAATACAATGTAAATGAAGAGAAAATTAATAAAAGGTTAATAACCTGAGAGGGGTGAAGGCGGAACGATTTCGCACGCAACCACGCTCTGCTACCATTTGCACCGCTAGGTCTTTTACGTTAAACAAAATAGCAGAGGCATGAGGAACACAGTGGAAGCAAAAACAACAATTTAAACAGGATCGCTAAGGAGCGGGGAATGGATGTTTCTTTCGATGCGTGCTGGGCCCAAGATTCCGGTTCGAAAGAAAGATGATTTCCAAAAAAGGAAACGAATGAATTGTTCAAAGCAAATCAAAAGCGGAATTAAATTTATTTAATTGATCGAAGAACCCAGAAGCGTGTAGGTCGTGACTACGTTACAGTACGAAGCCAAGACCGACGAAATCGAACGGGAGATGAGGGAACTTAAAATTACAAATGAAAGAGGACGAAGCCAAAGTGAACTACTTACTAATGTATTTAAAGTAAACTAAAACAGGTGCGCATAAGAGTAAGGATTAATCTAAACAAAAAATGAAAGGTAAACTTGAAGAGGCATTAAAATCACTTAATAACAAACAAAATAAAATTAATGACAAAAGATGGTACCCAAGAAAGGGGTACACAAAAACAATATCAAGAGAAAAGTGTATAAATGAACTTAAGTACAAACAAAGATGAAACAAGATAAACTAAAATGTACTTACAATCAATGTGCAACTAAACCGTAAGCGTGACTCGATAACCAAATTTTAAAATACAAAAAAAAAAAAAAAGATAAAGAGTAAGGACGAGTCGAATAAGAGAACACCTCTACTTACGAGGATGACCTGGACTAGAATGCCAGCGCCTAAAACAGAACTAAGACGCTCATGATGTTGTGAAATCATGGGGTAGGGGGTGAAAGGGCGGGGAGTGGAGGAGTGCGTATGTAGGGAAACGGGGGGTGGGGGATGACACTGAGTTACGTAATATAACGAAGTCAGAGGAAGTAACACAAAATTAACACATAAAAATAAACGAAATGAAAATTACATTAAATTACTTGACATTACCGGGACAGGAAATAAAAGAAAAAATCAATCAGCTAAGAAATATGCTTCGTAGGAAGATGTAAGCTTACGCAGAGGTAGAAATGCCGAATCACAACGACATACGATGAAACAAAGAAAGTAATGTGCCGCATGGACAGTGATTAGCACAATGACCATCGCTCACATACAATCAATAAAACAGAGGAAGGATCAAGCTGAAGACGTGAGAATCAGCTCCGTAACTTCGCTGATTCCATCCACAAAAAACAAGGCTCTGATGCGACAATCCAACGGAGGTCGTCTCAAAAGAACGCCGAACCAGGTGGTGACGCAATTCAGAGCATAATTAAGCCTCGTGGAAAAATAGCAGATATTTCAGACCTGAGAGATTTACGTAAATATAAAACCGATTACATGAAAGGGAGGGATGACAAATAAACACAGAGACTTCGCTAAACTAACGTAAAAAAAGGCGAAGGGACTTGGGTTCATGGATCGAATTCACATCATCATAAGAAAGGAAAATTATAAGTGAATCAAAAGAGACACGAAATGAAAAAATATGGAGAAACAGAAATTTAAAATGACCTCAAGTTAGATAAATTCAATGACTGAATCGTACTTACATTTAGTTGAGTTCTGAGTGCGGGCAAAAGCCCGACACGTGCACACACGTACGTATCACATGACGGCCGAAATTTGAAGGAAGAAACCTTCTCTTAAAGAACGCAGTAACGCGCCCGAGAAAAGTAAGTCGTAGATACGACCAACATCCCCTGTCCGTATACATGGGTGGAGGGGGTCCAATAGCGAAGGCAAAGCCTGGCAACAAGTAGTGCTTCATCCAATGGTAAAATTGTGTTAGTAGGGGTGAAAAGTTTCACCATCCGGTGAAACGTCTACGCAGAATTACTAAGTTTGAACGCAGTAAGAGTGACAGAGAAACGTATGTCACAATAATGCGACATGAAGGAAATGATAATAATAATAACATCAGAAAAAAATAATGAACCTGGCAAAAACTGGTTCAAAATTCCCCTGCTCTCCCAAAAAAATCCCGGCCGTGGAAAATTTCTTTTTTCCTACAAATGGAGAGGAAAAAATCGTAAAGGGGGAAGAATTGCATACTAAAAAGATGGGTGCTAAAGACCTCTAGAAGAATACAAAAAAAATGAATAGTGGACTAATCTGACCGCGAAATGAAGGTGGTACCCCCTTCACTGCTCGTCAACACTAGCCACTAACGTCAAAAGTACTGCGTTCAAAAGAAATACAGTAAGTTCATATAGTAATAGCAATTTTTGTTCTTGCTAGTTCATGATGATGCGGATGTCAAAATCCTCAAGATGGACGTTACCCCAAGACAGCCAATCTCTCCAGTCTATCCTGTTGCGTAATGAGAGTGGGCCTCTGCCCGAATACACACGTTCGCCCTACATCTCGGCACGTCCAAGACTGAATAAGCTTCTGTCCCCCCGAGAGGAGGGAAGCCTCTCAGAAATATAAAATGCGCAGTTTGGGAGTGGCACCAAACTCGCGACAAATATTGGCAGAGCCAAAAGCAGAACAAATTGCACAACAAAATGCAAGGTAAGCAACAATACTAGCCAATACGAGAGAACTAGGTAGTATGTAGCTAGGGGTTGCACGTTAGACAGAGAGATACAAACAGACACTCTGCGTACTTTTAAACACTCGAGGTGTAATATAGAGATGTCACAACACATGACAATAATAATAATAATAATAATAATAATAATAATAATAATAATAATAATAACTATACATTAATGAAAAGTGGTTCAAGTTCCACCGCTTTCTCCCAAAAAAAATTATTTTATGTAACAAAGGCTTAAAAGAATTTTTTTTCCTTTACTCAACAAAATTATATAAAATAACATTCTTAGATTAGATACATTTGAACAGGGCGAAGGAATGAAAATTACATCATGTACACTAGATACACACATGAAAAATATAGACATAATAAAATGTTCTCACATTTCTCTTATTCATATGACGCAGCTTAATTAAAAGTTCTTTGATCGTCATAACTTCCATAAAAGGCTTGACGAAACGCAAGTCTCTTTTCTCATACACACCCATAATCATACACACGTTTTCACGAAGATGTTCACTGATGAGGAAAATTACTCCTTTTTTGGTACGGAAGAAAAAAAAGACTTTAAAATGAAATTAAAACAACAAAAATTCAAATTATATAAAGGATCAGTTCAGGCGTGAAATAAAGGCGGATCCTATCTCTAGTGCACGTCAATACGTCACACGTATTAAAAATGGATGTACCAAAAAATAATAATAATAATAATAAAACGGTCAATCTTGAGCTAGACTCTGCCAGATGACGTGGAGAAAGCGAAGGCTTCTTAATGGAGACCTTCTTGAAATCAGCCAATTTTCTAATAATAAAAGAAAGAAAAAGGTTAAATCATGATCACAAAAAATATATATAAAGGGGTGTGCCCTGTATACAAAATAGGGCTTGCGTCGGCGAAATATTTGGGGTTACGTAGGCTGCGTAAGAGTGAAAGTGGATTCATGCTGCCAGCTGGTAAGTAAAGGTAAGAATAGACAGGGTCGTCAGACCATATGACAAAAGAGTAACGAGCCGGGAACAGGGTCCAAGAATACACCGGCCACTTCTCAGGTACTTGGAGACTAGCTATCGCCACCAAAAACACACTCCAAATATATGACAGTTACAGGAAAATAATACACATTATCTTAGAGAAAACATATTAGAATGAAATGATTTATAAAAACATGATACCGTAAAACAGAAGTTTCGATGAAAAGTAAACAAATATATCAATAAACGTAAAACAAATCACTGTCACTACGAGAAAAGAATTTAGTCGACAGACCATAACAGGCGCTGCCGAATAATAGCGAGTCGTGTCTGTAGCTAGGACAATGGGCTGACCCAGCTCCTTTCAACAAAAGCAGGCAGGTACTGGAAATCGCCTTAGGCAGAAGTATAGTTCAACACATCTTTCTAAATCCTCCGTGTAACTCAGGCGGCAGCGGGTGTCTCCTGCCTAACTAGATACATAGAAGGAGTAATGGGGCAAAATTAACTAATTACCCTCATCAAAAGTCATTAGGTACTAACAAATAAAAAGGAATACTAACTGAAAGTAGTTGTCGAAACAAAAAATACCATCCCGGACATAGAACGAAAAACCAAATAATTACGTTACAAAATACCTTCCAAAAAAGGACTGATTGAAACCTCGCATAAAACCATTCAAGACCAGACATACAATCAATCAAACACGAAACCCGCTAATAAATATTACCAACCCTCAAAAATAAAATGGTTACTGCGTCAATATACGCCAGAGTAGTTCACACGAACATCAATGTCCCATACCACGGATGCCGTAGACCTAAAATGGTTGGTATCTCTGAGTAATACTTATCGTATATTTGGTTTGCCAATAAAAACGAATAAATAGTTCGTACGTAATAAATATATAGTTTAAATTGAATAGGGTATAAAATCAAAATTGAACTAAATTTGAAACCACCCACAAATAACTATTGATAAAAATTCATTAAACTCATTGACACACACATTCATCTCAAAATTCAACCAACAACAACACTACATACATACTCCTTCCCATAAACAAATCAAAATTTCTCCATTACATCAGAATGCTAATATGAGTCGTTGGAATACCATGGAAACGCAAATAACGGACTACAGGTCATCGTGACAAACTTCATCCCATACTAAAGATTGACGATTCGTGTAGAATCTATGTACACCCTATGTGGGCGTCGAAGCCGTGAGACAGGTTCCATACCCTAATCCCGACTGAGACCTCACCTAGCAGGATTCTCAACGAAATACACACTGCCATACTGAACATATAGTAACATTAAGGTTATATAAACAATTTTAAATGAAAAACTACATTGAAAATCCCCTGACAAAAATAAAACAATCACCCTCTCTAATTGTGAAAACAAACTTAACTCCCAATCATTACACACATAATAGCCCAACAGAAAGTAAAATAAAAAGTCCTCGACACTGACGAAATGAAAAGGAAGAGAAAGCAAAAAAAATTGTGTCGTCTTAAAATCACCGTTAACTAAACAAATGTCTACTACAGGAAGCAAATACATAAAAGCAGTCTACAATACCGTGATGTGTCGTGTTCCAGCGATGCGATGTACTCACTGATATGTTGCCACTATTCACCTCGAAGCTGGGCTTTTGGATGTCTTGTTTACTTGAGGGACAAAACCACCTTTGCTTGGAGATGGGTTTCCTGGATGCTCGTGGTTCACACAGAAAGTAACTTCACCCTTTCTTCAGGGGTGGGGGGAAACAATTTACTGAATTCCTTAAACTCAAAGCAAAGCAAATTTT
The DNA here is from genome assembly GCA_946902985.2 of Meconema thalassinum. NCBI lineage: Eukaryota > Metazoa > Arthropoda > Insecta > Orthoptera > Tettigoniidae > Meconema > Meconema thalassinum. Next base: position 2,086,905 of record CAMPQE020000024.1, read on the forward strand.
AATACAATGTAAATGAAGAGAAAATTAATAAAAGGTTAATAACCTGAGAGGGGTGAAGGCGGAACGATTTCGCACGCAACCACGCTCTGCTACCATTTGCACCGCTAGGTCTTTTACGTTAAACAAAATAGCAGAGGCATGAGGAACACAGTGGAAGCAAAAACAACAATTTGAACAGGATCGCTAAGGAGCGGGGAATGGATGTTTCTTTCGATGCGTGCTGGGCCCAAGATTCCGGTTCGAAAGAAAGATGATTTCCAAAAAAGGAAACGAATGAATTGTTCAAAGCAAATCAAAAGCGGAATTAAATTTATTTAATTGATCGAAGAACCCAGAAGCATGTAGGTCGTGACTACGTTACAGTTCGAAGCCAAGACCGACGAAATCGAACGGGAGATGAGGGAACTTAAAATTACAAATGAAAGAGGACGAAGCCAAAGTGAACTACTTACTAATGTATTTAAAGTAAACTAAAACAGGTGCGCATAAGAGTAAGGATTAATCTAAACAAAAAATGAAAGGTAAACTTGAAGAGGCATTAAAATCACTTAATAACAAACAAAATAAAATTAATGACAAAAGATGGTACCCAAGAACGGGGTACACAAAAACAATATCAAGAGAAAAGTGTATAAATGAACTTAAGTACAAACAAAGATGAAACAAGATAAACTAAAATGTACTTACAATCAATGTGCAACTAAACCGTAAGCGTGACTCGATAACCAAATTTTAAAATACAAAAAAAAAAAAAGATAAAGAGTAAGGACGAGTCGAATAAGAGAACACCTCTACTTACGAGGATGACCTGGACTAGAATGCCAGCGCCTAAAACAGAACTAAGACGCTCATGATGTTGTGAAATCATGGGGTAGGGGGTGAAAGGGCGGGGAGTGGAGGAGTGCGTATGTAGGGAAACGGGGGGTGGGGGATGACACTGAGTTACGTAATATAACGAAGTCAGAGGAAGTAACACAAAATTAACACATAAAAATAAACGAAATGAAAATTACATTAAATTACTTGACATTACCGGGACAGGAAATAAAAGAAAAAATCAATCAGCTAAGAAATATGCTTCGTAGGAAGATGTAAGCTTACGCAGAGGTAGAAATGCCGAATCACAACGACATACGATGAAACAAAGAAAGTAATGTGCCGCATGGACAGTGATTAGCACAATGACCATCGCTCACATACAATCAATAAAACAGAGGAAGGATCAAGCTGAAGACGTGAGAATCAGCTCCGTAACTTCGCTGATTCCATCCACAAAAAACAAGGCTCTGATGCGACAATCCAACGGAGGTCGTCTCAAAAGAACGCCGAACCAGGTGGTGACGCAATTCAGAGCATAATTAAGCCTCGTGGAAAAATAGCAGATATTTCAGACCTGAGAGATTTACGTAAATATAAAACCGATTACATGAAAGGGAGGGATGACAAATAAACACAGAGACTTCGCTAAACTAACGTAAAAAAAGGCGAAGGGACTTGGGTTCATGGATCGAATTCACATCATCATAAGAAAGGAAAATTATAAGTGAATCAAAAGAGACACGAAATGAAAAAATATGGAGAAACAGAAATTTAAAATGACCTCAAGTTAGATAAATTCAATGACTGAATCGTACTTACATTTAGTTGAGTTCTGAGTGCGGGCAAAAGCCCGACACGTGCACACACGTACGTATCACATGACGGCCGAAATTTGAAGGAAGAAACCTTCTCTTAAAGAACGCAGTAACGCGCCCGAGAAAAGTAAGTCGTAGATACGACCAACATCCCCTGTCCGTATACATGGGTGGAGGGGGTCCAATAGCGAAGGCAAAGCCTGGCAACAAGTAGTGCTTCATCCAATGGTAAAATTGTGTTAGTAGGGGTGAAAAGTTTCACCATCCGGTGAAACGTCTACGCAGAATTACTAAGTTTGAACGCAGTAAGAGTGACAGAGAAACGTATGTCACAATAATGCGACATGAAGGAAATGATAATAATAATAACATCAGAAAAAAATAATGAACCTGGCAAAAACTGGTTCAAAATTCCCCTGCTCTCCCAAAAAAATCCCGGCCGTGGAAAATTTCTTTTTTCCTACAAATGGAGAGGAAAAAATCGTAAAGGGGGAAGAATTGCATACTAAAAAGATGGGTGCTAAAGACCTCTAGAAGAATACAAAAAAAATGAATAGTGGACTAATCTGACCGCGAAATGAAGGTGGTACCCCCTTCACTGCTCGTCAACACTAGCCACTAACGTCAAAAGTACTGCGTTCAAAAGAAATACAGTAAGTTCATATAGTAATAGCAATTTTTGTTCTTGCTAGTTCATGATGATGCGGATGTCAAAATCCTCAAGATGGACGTTACCCCAAGACAGCCAATCTCTCCAGTCTATCCTGTTGCGTAATGAGAGTGGGCCTCTGCCCGAATACACACGTTCGCCCTACATCTCGGCACGTCCAAGACTGAATAAGCTTCTGTCCCCCCGAGAGGAGGGAAGCCTCTCAGAAATATAAAATGCGCAGTTTGGGAGTGGCACCAAACTCGCGACAAATATTGGCAGAGCCAAAAGCAGAACAAATTGCACAACAAAATGCAAGGTAAGCAACAATACTAGCCAATACGAGAGAACTAGGTAGTATGTAGCTAGGGGTTGCACGTTAGACAGAGAGATACAAACAGACACTCTGCGTACTTTTAAACACTCGAGGTGTAATATAGAGATGTCACAACACATGACAATAATAATAATAATAATAATAATAATAACTATACATTAATGAAAAGTGGTTCAAGTTCCACCGCTTTCTCCCAAAAAAAATTATTTTATGTAACAAAGGCTTAAAAGAATTTTTTTTCCTTTACTCAACAAAATTATATAAAATAACATTCTTAGATTAGATACATTTGAACAGGGCGAAGGAATGAAAATTACATCATGTACACTAGATACACACATGAAAAATATAGACATAATAAAATGTTCTCACATTTCTCTTATTCATATGACGCAGCTTAATTAAAAGTTCTTTGATCGTCATAACTTCCATAAAAGGCTTGACGAAACGCAAGTCTCTTTTCTCATACACACCCATAATCATACACACGTTTTCACGAAGATGTTCACTGATGAGGAAAATTACTCCTTTTTTTGGTACGGAAGAAAAAAAAGACTTTAAAATGAAATTAAAACAACAAAAATTCAAATTATATAAAGGATCAGTTCAGGCGTGAAATAAAGGCGGATCCTATCTCTAGTGCACGTCAATACGTCACACGTATTAAAAATGGATGTACCAAAAAATAATAATAATAATAATAAAACGGTCAATCTTGAGCTAGACTCTGCCAGATGACGTGGAGAAAGCGAAGGCTGCTTAATGGAGACCTTCTTGAAATCAGCCAATTTTCTAATAATAAAAGAAAGAAAAAGGTTAAATCATGATCACAAAAAATATATATAAAGGGGTGTGCCCTGTATACAAAATAGGGCTTGCGTCGGCGAAATATTTGGGGTTACGTAGGCTGCGTAAGAGTGAAAGTGGATTCATGCTGCCAGCTGGTAAGTAAAGGTAAGAATAGACAGGGTCGTCAGACCATATGACAAAAGAGTAACGAGCCGGGAACAGGGTCCAAGAATACACCGGCCACTTCTCAGGTACTTGGAGACTAGCTATCGCCACCAAAAACACACTCCAAATATATGACAGTTACAGGAAAATAATACACATTATCTTAGAGAAAACATATTAGAATGAAATGATTTATAAAAACATGATACCGTCAAACAGAAGTTTCGATGAAAAGTAAACAAATATATCAATAAACGTAAAACAAATCACTGTCACTACGAGAAAAGAATTTAGTCGACAGACCATAACAGGCGCTGCCGAACAATAGCGAGTCGTGTCTGTAGCTAGGACAATGGGCTGACCCAGCTCCTTTCAACAAAAGCAGGCAGGTACTGGAAATCGCCTTAGGCAGAAGTATAGTTCAACACATCTTTCTAAATCCTCCGTGTAACTCAGGCGGCAGCGGGTGTCTCCTGCCTAACTAGATACATAGAAGGAGTAATGGGGCAAAATTAACTAATTACCCTCATCAAAAGTCATTAGGTACTAACAAATAAAAAGGAATACTAACTGAAAGTAGTTGTCGAAACAAAAAATACCATCCCGGACATAGAACGAAAAACCAAATAATTACGTTACAAAATACCTTCCAAAAAAGGACTGATTGAAACCTCGCATAAAACCATTCAAGACCAGACATACAATCAATCAAACACGAAACCCGCTAATAAATATTACCAACCCTCAAAAATAAAATGGTTACTGCGTCAATATACGCCAGAGTAGTTCACACGAACATCAATGTCCCATACCACGGATGCCGTAGACCTAAAATGGTTGGTATCTCTGAGTAATACTTATCGTATATTTGGTTTGCCAATAAAAACGAATAAATAGTTCGTACGTATTAAATATATAGTTTAAATTGAATAGGGTATAAAATCAAAATTGAACTAAATTTGAAACCACCCACAAATAACTATTGATAAAAATTCATTAAACTCATTGACACACACATTCATCTCAAAATTCAACCAAAAACAACACTACATACATACTCCTTCCCATAAACAAATCAAAATTTCTCCATTACATCAGAATGCTAATATGAGTCGTTGGAATACCATGGATACGCAAATAACGGACTACAGGTCATCGTGACAAACTTCATCCCATACTAAAGATTGACGATTCGTGTAGAATCTATGTACACCCTATGTGGGCGTCGAAGCCGTGAGACAGGTTCCATACCCTAATCCCGACTGAGACCTCACCTAGCAGGATTCTCAACGAAATACACACTGCCATACTGAACATATAGTAACATTAAGGTTATATAAACAATTTTAAATGAAAAACTACATTGAAAATCCCCTGACAAAAATAAAACAATCACCCTCTCTAATTGTGAAAACAAACTTAACTCCCAATCATTACACACATAATAGCCCAACAGAAAGTAAAATAAAAAGTCCTCGACACTGACGAAATGAAAAGGAAGAGAAAGCAAAAAAAATTGTGTCGTCTTAAAATCACCGTTAACTAAACAAATGTCTACTACAGGAAGCAAATACATAAAAGCAGTCTACAATACCGTGATGTGTCGTGTTCCAGCGATGCGATGTACTCACTGATATGTTGCCACTATTCACCTCGAAGCTGGGCTTTTGGATGTCTTGTTTACTTGAGGGACAAAACCACCTTTGCTTGGAGATGGGTTTCCTGGATGCTTGTGGTTCACACAGAAAGTAACTTCACCCTTTCTTCAGGGGTGGGGGGAAACAATTTACTGAATTCCTTAAACTCAAAGCAAAGCAAATTTTAATACAATGTAAATGAAGAGAAAATTAATAAAAGGTTAATAACCTGAGAGGGGTGAAGGCGGAACGATTTCGCACGCAACCACGCTCTGCTACCATTTGCACCGCTAGGTCTTTTACGTTAAACAAAATAGCAGAGGCATGAGGAACACAGTGGAAGCAAAAACAACAATTTAAACAGGATCGCTAAGGAGCGGGGAATGGATGTTTCTTTCGATGCGTGCTGGGCCCAAGATTCCGGTTCGAAAGAAAGATGATTTCCAAAAAAGGAAACGAATGAATTGTTCAAAGCAAATCAAAAGCGGAATTAAATTTATTTAATTGATCGAAGAACCCAGAAGCGTGTAGGTCGTGACTACGTTACAGTACGAAGCCAAGACCGACGAAATCGAACGGGAGATGAGGGAACTTAAAATTACAAATGAAAGAGGACGAAGCCAAAGTGAACTACTTACTAATGTATTTAAAGTAAACTAAAACAGGTGCGCATAAGAGTAAGGATTAATCTAAACAAAAAATGAAAGGTAAACTTGAAGAGGCATTAAAATCACTTAATAACAAACAAAATAAAATTAATGACAAAAGATGGTACCCAAGAAAGGGGTACACAAAAACAATATCAAGAGAAAAGTGTATAAATGAACTTAAGAACAAACAAAGATGAAACAAGATAAACTAAAATGTACTTACAATCAATGTGCAACTAAACCGTAAGCGTGACTCGATAACCAAATTTTAAAATACAAAAAAACAAAAGATAAAGAGTAAGGACGAGTCGAATAAGAGAACACCTCTACTTACGAGGATGACCTGGACTAGAATGCCAGCGCCTAAAACAGAACTAAGACGCTCATGATGTTGTGAAATCATGGGGTAGGGGGTGAAAGGGCGGGGAGTGGAGGAGTGCGTATGTAGGGAAACGGGGGGTGGGGGATGACACTGAGTTACGTAATATAACGAAGTCAGAGGAAGTAACACAAAATTAACACATAAAAATAAACGAAATGAAAATTACATTAAATTACTTGACATTACCGGGACAGGATATAAAAGAAAAAATCAATCAGCTAAGAAATATGCTTCGTAGGAAGATGTAAGCTTACGCAGAGGTAGAAATGCCGAATCACAACGACATACGATGAAACAAAGAAAGTAATGTGCCGCATGGACAGTGATTAGCACAATGACCATCGCTCACATACAATCAATAAAACAGAGGAAGGATCAAGCTGAAGACGTGAGAATCAGCTCCGTAACTTCGCTGATTCCATCCACAAAAAACAAGGCTCTGATGCGACAATCCAACGGAGGTCGTCTCAAAAGAACGCCGAACCAGGTGGTGACGCAATTCAGAGCATAATTAAGCCTCGTGGAAAAATAGCAGATATTTCAGACCTGAGAGATTTACGTAAATATAAAACCGATTACATGAAAGGGAGGGATGACAAATAAACACAGAGACTTCGCTAAACTAACGTAAAAAAAGGCGAAGGGACTTGGGTTCATGTATCGAATTCACATCATCATAAGAAAGGAAAATTATAAGTGAATCAAAAGAGACACGAAATGAAAAAATATGGAGAAACAGAAATTTAAAATGACCTCAAGTTAGATAAATTCAATGACTGAATCGTACTTACATTTAGTTGAGTTCTGAGTGCGGGCAAAAGCCCGACACGTGCACACACGTACGTATCACATGACGGCCGAAATTTGAAGGAAGAAACCTTCTCTTAAAGAACGCAGTAACGCGCCCGAGAAAAGTAAGTCGTAGATACGACCAACATCCCCTGTCCGTATACATGGGTGGAGGGGGTCCAATAGCGAAGGCAAAGCCTGGCAACAAGTAGTGCTTCATCCAATGGTAAAATTGTGTTAGTAGGGGTGAAAAGTTTCACCATCCGGTGAAACGTCTACGCAGAATTACTAAGTTTGAACGCAGTAAGAGTGACAGAGAAACGTATGTCACAATAATGCGACATGAAGGAAATGATAATAATAATAACATGAGAAAAAAATAATGAACCTGGCAAAAACTGGTTCAAAATTCCCCTGCTCTCCCAAAAAAAATCCCGGCCGTGGAAAATTTCTTTTTTCCTACAAATGGAGAGGAAAAAATCGTAAAGGGGGAAGAATTGCATACTAAAAAAATGGGTGCTAAAGACCTCTAGAAGAATACAAAAAAAATGAATAGTGGACTAATCTGACCGCGAAATGAAGGTGCTCGTCAACACTAGCCACTAACGTCAAAAGTACTGCGTTCAAAAGAAATACAGTAAGTTCATATAGTAATAGCAATTTTTGTTCTTGCTAGTTCATGATGATGCGGATGTCAAAATCCTCAAGATGGACGTTACCCCAAGACAGCCAATCTCTCCAGTCTATCCTGTTGCGTAATGAGAGTGGGCCTCTGCCCGAATACACACGTTCGCCCTACATCTCGGCACGTCCAAGACTGAATAAGCTTCTGTCCCCCCGAGAGGAGGGAAGCCTCTCAGAAATATAAAATGCGCAGTTTGGGAGTGGCACCAAACTCGCGACAAATATTGGCAGAGCCAAAAGCAGAACAAATTGCACAACAAAATGCAAGGTAAGCAACAATACTAGCCAATACGAGAGAACTAGGTAGTATGTAGCTAGGGGTTGCACGTTAGACAGAGAGATACAAACAGACACTCTGCGTACTTTTAAACACTCGAGGTGTAATATAGAGATGTCACAACACATGACAATAATAATAATAATAATAATAATAATAACTATACATTAATGAAAAGTGGTTCAAGTTCCACCGCTTTCTCCCAAAAAAAATTATTTTATGTAACAAAGGCTTAAAAGAATTTTTTTTCCTTTACTCAACAAAATTATATAAAATAACATTCTTAGATTAGATACATTTGAACAGGGCGAAGGAATGAAAATTACATCATGTACACTAGATACACACATGAAAAATATAGACATAATAAAATGTTCTCACATTTCTCTTATTCATATGACGCAGCTTAATTAAAAGTTCTTTGATCGTCATAACTTCCATAAAAGGCTTGACGAAACGCAAGTCTCTTTTCTCATACACACCCATAATCATACACACGTTTTCACGAAGATGTTCACTGATGAGGAAAATTACTCCTTTTTTGGTACGGAAGAAAAAAAAGACTTTAAAATGAAATTAAAACAACAAAAATTCAAATTATATAAAGGATCAGTTCAGGCGTGAAATAAAGGCGGATCCTATCTCTAGTGCACGTCAATACGTCACACGTATTAAAAATGGATGTACCAAAAATAATAATAATAATAATAAAACGGTCAATCTTGAGCTAGACTCTGCCAGATGACGTGGAGAAAGCGAAGGCTTCTTAATGGAGACCTTCTTGAAATCAGCCAATTTTCTAATAATAAAAGAAAGAAAAAGGTTAAATCATGATCACAAAAAATATATATAAAGGGGTGTGCCCTGTATACAAAATAGGGCTTGCGTCGGCGAAATATTTGGGGTTACGTAGGCTGCGTAAGAGTGAAAGTGGATTCATGCTGCCAGCTGGTAAGTAAAGGTAAGAATAGACAGGGTCGTCAGACCATATGACAAAAGAGTAACGAGCCGGGAACAGGGTCCAAGAATACACCGGCCACTTCTCAGGTACTTGGAGACTAGCTATCGCCACCAAAAACACACTCCAAATATATGACAGTTACAGGAAAATAATACACATTATCTTAGAGAAAACATATTAGAATGAAATGATTTATAAAAACATGATACCGTAAAACAGAAGTTTCGATGAAAAGTAAACAAATATATCAATAAACGTAAAACAAATCACTGTCACTACGAGAAAAGAATTTAGTCGACAGACCATAACAGGCGCTGCCGAACAATAGCGAGTCGTGTCTGTAGCTAGGACAATGGGCTGACCCAGCTCCTTTCAACAAAAGCAGGCAGGTACTGGAAATCGCCTTAGGCAGAAGTATAGTTCAACACATCTTTCTAAATCCTCCGTGTAACTCAGGCGGCAGCGGGTGTCTCCTGCCTAACTAGATACATAGAAGGAGTAATGGGGCAAAATTAACTAATTACCCTCATCAAAAGTCATTAGGTACTAACAAATAAAAAGGAATACTAACTGAAAGTAGTTGTCGAAACAAAAAATACCATCCCGGACATAGAACGAAAAACCAAATAATTACGTTACAAAATACCTTCCAAAAAAGGACTGATTGAAACCTCGCATAAAACCATTCAAGACCAGACATACAATCAATCAAACACGAAACCCGCTAATAAATATTACCAACCCTCAAAAATAAAATGGTTACTGCGTCAATATACGCCAGAGTAGTTCACACGAACATCAATGTCCCATACCACGGATGCCGTAGACCTAAAATGGTTGGTATCTCTGAGTAATACTTATCGTATATTTGGTTTGCCAATAAAAACGAATAAATAGTTCGTACGTAATAAATATATAGTTTAAATTGAATAGGGTATAAAATCAAAATTGAACTAAATTTGAAACCACCCACAAATAACTATTGATAAAAATTCATTAAACTCATTGACACACACATTCATCTCAAAATTCAACCAACAACAACACTACATACATACTCCTTCCCATAAACAAATCAAAATTTCTCCATTACATCAGAATGCTAATATGAGTCGTTGGAATACCATGGAAACGCAAATAACGGACTACAGGTCATCGTGACAAACTTCATCCCATACTAAAGATTGACGATTCGTGTAGAATCTATGTACACCCTATGTGGGCGTCGAAGCCGTGAGACAGGTTCCATACCCTAATCCCGACTGAGACCTCACCTAGCAGGATTCTCAACGAAATACACACTGCCATACTGAACATATAGTAACATTAAGGTTATATAAACAATTTTAAATGAAAAACTACATTGAAAATCCCCTGACAAAAATAAAACAATCACCCTCTCTAATTGTGAAAACAAACTTAACTCCCAATCATTACACACATAATAGCCCAACAGAAAGTAAAATAAAAAGTCCTCGACACTGACGAAATGAAAAGGAAGAGAAAGCAAAAAAAATTGTGTCGTCTTAAAATCACCGTTAACTAAACAAATGTCTACTACAGGAAGCAAATACATAAAAGCAGTCTACAATACCGTGATGTGTCGTGTTCCAGCGATGCGATGTACTCACTGATATGTTGCCACTATTCACCTCGAAGCTGGGCTTTTGGATGTCTTGTTTACTTGAGGGACAAAACCACCTTTGCTTGGAGATGGGTTTCCTGGATGCTCGTGGTTCACACAGAAAGTAACTTCACCCTTTCTTCAGGGGTGGGGGGAAACAATTTACTGAATTCCTTAAACTCAAAGCAAAGCAAATTTTAATACAATGTAAATGAAGAGAAAATTAATAAAAGGTTAATAACCTGAGAGGGGTGAAGGCGGAACGATTTCGCACGCAACCACGCTCTGCTACCATTTGCACCGCTAGGTCTTTTACGTTAAACAAAATAGCAGAGGCATGAGGAACACAGTGGAAGCAAAAACAACAATTTAAACAGGATCGCTAAGGAGCGGGGAATGGATGTTTCTTTCGATGCGTGCAGGGCCCAAGATTCCGGTTCGAAAGAAAGATGATTTCCAAAAAAGGAAACGAATGAATTGTTCAAAGCAAATCAAAAGCGGAATTAAATTTATTTAATTGATCGAAGAACCCAGAAGCGTGTAGGTCGTGACTGCTTTGCAGTACGAAGCTAAGACCGACGAAATCGAACGGGAGATGAGGGAACTTAAAATTACAAATGAAAGAGGACGAAGCCATAGTGAACTACTTACTAATGTATTTTAAGTATACTAGAACAGGTGCGCATAAGAGTAAGGATTAATCTAAACACAAAATGAAAGGTAAACTTGAAGAGACATTAAAATCACTTAATAACAAACAAAATCAAATTAATGACTAAAGATGGTACCCAAGAAAGTGGTACACAAAAACAATATCAAGAGAAAGGTGTATAAATGAACTTAAGTACAAACAAAGATGAAACAAGATAAACTAAAATGTACTTACAATCAATGTGCAACTAAAACGTAAGCGCGACTCGATAACCAAAATTTTAAATTCAAAAAACCAAAAGATAAAGAGTATGGACGAGTCGAATAAGACAACTCCTCTACTTACGAGGATGACCTGGACTAGAATGCCAGCGCCAAAAACAGAACTAAGACGCTCATGATGTTGTGAAATCATGGAGTAGGGGGTGAAAGGGCGGGGAGTAGAGGAGTGCGAATCTAGGGAAACGAGGGGTGGGGGATGACACTGAGTTACGTAATATAACGAAGTCAGAGGAAGTAACACAAAATTAACACTAAGAAATAAACGAAATGAAAATTACATTAAATTACTTGATATTACCGGGACAGGAAATAAAAGAAAAAAATCAATCAGCTAAGAAATATGCTTCGGTGGAAGATGTAGGCTTACGCTGTGGTAGAAATGCCGAACCACAACGACATACGATGAAACAAAGAAAGTAATGTGGCGCATGGACAGTGATTAGCACAATGACCATCGCTCACATACTTTTCATTAAAACAGAGGGAGGGTCAAGCTGAAGACGTGAGACTCAGCTCCGTAACTTCGCTGATTCCATCCAGAAAAACAAGGCTCTGATGCGACAATCCAACGGAGGTCGTCTCAAAAGAACGCCGAACCAGGTGGTGACGCAATACAGAGCATAATTAAGCCTCGTTGAAAAATAGCAGATATTTCAGACCTGAGAGATTTACGTAAAAAGAAAACCAATTACACGAAAGGGAGGGAAAAATATAAACACAGAGACTTCGCTAAACTCACGTAAACAAAGGCGAAGGGACTTGGGTTCATGGATCGAATTCACATCATCATAAGAAAGGAAAATTATAAGTGAATCAAAGGAGACACAAAATGAAAAAACAGAAATTTAAAATGACCTCAAGTTAGATAAATTCAATGACTGAATCGTGCTTACTTTTAGTTGAGTTCTGAGTGCGGGCAAAAGCCTGACACGTGCACATACGTCCGTCTCACATGACGGCCGAAATTTGTAGGAAGAAACCTTCTCTTAAATAACGCAGTAACGCGCCCGAAAAAAGTAAGTCGTAGATACGACAAACATCCCCTCTCCGTATACATGGGTGGAGGGGGTCCAATAGCGAAGGCAAAGCCTGGCAACAAGTAGTGCTTCAACCAATGGTAAAATTGTGTTAGTAGGGGTGAAAAGTTTCACCATCTGGTGGAACGTCTGCGCAGAAAGACTAAGTTTGAACGCAGTAAGAGTGACAGAGAAACGTATGTCACAATAATGCGACATGAAGGAAATGATAATAATAATAATAATAATATGAGAAAAAAATAATGAACCTGATAAAAAAATGGTTCAAAATACCCCTGCTCTCCCAAAAAAAATCCCGGCCGTGGAAATTTCTTTCTTCCTAAAAATGGAGAGGAAAAAATCGTAAAGGGGGAAAAATTGAATACTAAAAAAAATGGGTATTAAGACCTCTAGAAGAATACAAAAAAAATGAATACTGGACTAATCTGACCGCGAAATGAAGGTGGTACCCCCTTCACTGCTCGTCAACACTAGCCACTAACGTCAAAAGTATTGCGTTCAAAAGAAATACAGTGAGTTCATATAGTAGTAGTAATTGTTGTTCTTGCTAGTTCATGATGATATGGATGTCGAAATCTCCAAGATGGACGTTACCCCAAGACTGCCAATTTCTCCAGTCTATCCTGTTGCGTTATGAGAGTGGGCCTCTGCCCGAATACACACGTTCGCCCTACATCTCGGCACGTCCAAGACTGAATAAGCTTCTGTCCCCCCGAGAGGAGAGAAGCCTCTCAGAAATATAAAATGCGTAGTTTGGGAGTGGCACCAAACTCGCGTCAAATATTGACAGAGCCAATAGCAGAACAAATTGCACAACAAAATGCAAGGTAAGCAACAATACTAGCCAATACGAGAGAACTAGGTAGTATGTAGCTAGGGGTTGCACAACGTTAGACAGAGAGATACATACAGACAATCTGCGCACTTTTAAACGCTCGAGGCGTAATATAGAGATGTCACAACACATGGCAATAATAATAATAATAATAATAATAATAATAACTATAAATTAATGAAAAGTGGTTCATGTTCCACCGCTTTCTCCAGAAAAATTCTTTTATGTAACAAAGGCATAAAAGAAAATGTTTCCTTTACTCAACAAAATTATATAAAATACCATTCTTAGATTAGACACATTTGAACAGGGCGAAGGAAAGAAAATTACATCATGTACACTAGATACACACACGAAAAATATAGACATAATAAAATGTTCTCACATTTCTCTTATTCCTATGACGCAGCTTAATTAAAAGTTCATTGAACGTCATAACTTCCATAAAAGGCTTGACGAAACGCAAGTCTCTTTTCTCATACACACACATAATCATACACAGGTCTTCACGAAGATGTTCACTGATGAGGAAAATTATTCCTTCTTTGGTACGGAAGAAAAAAAAGACTTTAAATGAAATTAAAACAACAAAAATTCGTAATATATAAAGGATCAGTACAGGCGTGAAATAAAGGCGGATCCTAACTCTCCTGCACGTCAATACGTCACACATATTAAAAATGGATGTACCAAAGAAAAAACGGTCAATCTTGAGTTAGACTCTGCCAGATGACGTGGAGAAAGCGAAGGCTTCTTTATGGCGACCTTCTGGAAATCAGCCAATTTTCTAATAGTAAAAGAAAGAAAAAGGTTAAAACATGATCACAAAAAATATATATATAAAGGGGTGCACCCTGTATACAAAATAGGGCTTGCGTCGGGGATATATTTGTGGTTACGTAGGCTGTGTAAGAGTGAAAGTGGATTCATTCTGCCAGCTGGTAATAAAGGTATGAATAGACAGGGTCGTCAGACCATATGACAAAAAAGTAACGAGCCGTGAACAGGGTCCAAGAATACACCGGCCACTCCTCAGGTACTTGGAGACTAGCCATTGCCACCGAAACACACTCCAAATACATGACAGTTACAGGAAAATAATACACATTATCTTAGAGAAAAAGTATTAGAATGAAATGATTTATAAAAACATGATACCGTAATACAGAAGTTTCGATGAAAAGTAAACAACTATATCAATAAACGTAAAACAATTCACTGTCACTACAAGAAGAGAATATAGTCGACAGACCATATCAGGCGCTGCCGAACAATAGTGAGTCGTGTCTGTAGCTAGGGTTGACCCGGCTCCTTTCAACAATAGCAGGAAGGTACTGGAAATCGCCTTAGGCAGAAGTATAGTTCAACACATCTTTCGAAATCCTCCGTGTAACTCAGGCAGCCACGGGTGTCTCCTGCCTAACTAGATACTTAGAAGGAGTAAAGGGGCAAAATATACTAATTACCTTCATCAAAAGACATTAGGTACTAACAAATAAAAAGGAATACTAACTCAAAGTAGTTTTCGAAACCAAAAATACCATCCCGGACATAGAACGAAAAACCAAATAATTACGTTACAAAATACCTTACAAAGAAGAACTGACTGAAACCTGGCATAACACCATTCAAGACCAGACATACAATCAATCAAACACGAAACCCACTAATAAATATTACCAACCCTCAAAAATAAAATGGTTAGTGCGTCAATATACGAGCCGTATACCTCAGAAATACCGCATTAAAAAATTAAAGACACAGAGGGTATGGCCTATTCCATACTAATATAAGAAAATTGGGTAATGCAC
This sequence comes from Meconema thalassinum, assembly GCA_946902985.2. Lineage (NCBI taxonomy): Eukaryota > Metazoa > Arthropoda > Insecta > Orthoptera > Tettigoniidae > Meconema > Meconema thalassinum. Next base: position 2,102,099 of record CAMPQE020000024.1, read on the forward strand.
GCCAGAGTAGTTCACACGAACATCAATGTCCCATACCACGGATGCCGTAGACCTAAAATGGTTGGTATCTCTGAGTAATACTTATCGTATATTTGGTTTGCCAACAAAAACGAATAAATAGTTCGTACGTATTATATAGGCTATATAGTTTAAATTGAATAGGGTATAAAATCAAAATTGAACTAAATTTGAAACCACCCACAAATAACTATTGATAAAAATTAATTAAACTCATTGACACACACATTTATCTCAAAATTCAACCAACAACAACACTACATACATACTCCTTCCCATAAACAAATCAAAATTTCTCCATTACATCAGAATGCTAATATGAGTCGTTGGAACACCATGGAAACGCAAATAACGGACTACAGGTCATCGTGACAAACTTCATCCCATACTAAAGATTGACGAATCGTGTAGAATCTATATACATCATATGTGGGCGTCGAAGCCGTGGGACAGGTCCCATACCCTAATCCCGACGGAGACCTCACCTAGAAGGTTTCCCAATGAAATACACACTGCCATACTGAACATATAGTAACATCAAGGTTATATAAACAATTTTAAATGAAAAACTACATTGAAAATCCCCTGACAAAAATAAAACAATCACCTTCCCTAATTATGAAACAAACTTAACTCCCAATCATAACACAAATAATAGCCCAACAGACCATTCATAACTGAAACATAAAACACTTTACTAACACCAAACGTTAGTATAATTACGCGAGCCTCAAGGTTGGTCGGGGCGACCGAAGGATTTAAAGAGACGGTTCCCATAAGAGGGCCTACCTCCATTGGGAAAACTACGGAGAAAGAGGGGTGGGGGTTTTAGGCCGCACGGTAATGACAAGAAATCTGTCAGCAGCTGTTCCTGACTGAGACATACGGAGGGGTAAGGCGAGTTCTGAGAAATATCACAGTTAACTAAACAACTGTTTACAACGAAAGGTAAAGGCACAAACCCTTCAGAGAAATGCATTTCCTACTTAACAGAATGTAAAGTAAAAACGTCCACGACACTGACGAAATGAAAAGGAGGAGAAAGCAAAAAAAAAAATGTGTCGTCTTAAAATCACCGTTAACTAAACAAATGTCTACTACAGGAAGCAAATACATAAAAGCAGTCTACAATACCGTGATGTGTCGTGTTCCAGCGATGCGATGTACTCACTGATATGTTGCCACTGTTCACCTCGAAGCTGGGCTTTTGGATGTCTTGTTTACTTGAGGGACAAAACCACCTTTCCTTGGAGATGGGTTTCCTGGATGCTCGTGGTTCACACAGAAAGTAACTTCACCCTTTCTTCAGAGGTAGGGGGAAATAATTTACTGAATTCCTTAAACTCAAAGAAAAGCAAATTTTAATAAAATGTAAATGAAGAGAAAAGTAATAAAAGGTTAATAACTTGAGAGGGGTGAGGGCGGAACGATTCCGCACGCAACCACGCTCTGTTACCATTTGCACCGCTAGGTCTTTTACGTTAAACGAAATAGCAGAGGCATGAGGAATACAGTAGAAGCAAAAACAACAACTTAAACAGGATCGCTAAGGAGTGGGGAAAGGGTGTCTCTTTCGATGCGTGCTGGGCCCAATATTCCGCATCGAAAGAAAGATGATTTCCTAAAAAGGAAACGAATGAATTGTTTAAAGCAAATCAAAAGCGGAATTAAATTTATCTAATTGATCGAAGAACCCAGAAGCGTGTAGGTCGTGACTGCTTTACAGTACGAAGCCAAGACCGACGAAATCGAACGGGAGATGAGGGAACTTAAAATTACAAATGAAAGAGGACGAAGCCAAAGTGAACTACTTACTAATGTATTTAAAGTAAACTAAAACAGGTGCGCATAAGAGTAAGGATTAATCTAAACACAAAATGAAAGGTAAACTTGAAGAGGCATTAAAATCACTTAATAACAAACAAAATCAATTAATGACTAAAGATGGTACCCAAGAAAGGGGTACACAAAAACAATATCAAGAGGAAAGTGTATAAATGAACTTAAATACAAACAAAGATGAAACAAGATAAACTAAAATGTACTTACAATCAATGTGCAACTAAACCGTATGCGCGACTCGATAACCAAAATATAAAATACAAAAAACCAAAAGATAAAGTGTATGAACGAGTCGAATAAGAGAACACCTCTACTTACGAGGATGACCTGGACTAGAATGCCAGCGCCAAAAACAGAACTAAGACGCTCATGATGTTGTGAAATCATGGGGTAGGGGGTGAAAGGGCGGGGAGTGCAGGAGTGCGTATGTAGGGAAACGGGGGGTGGGGGATGACACTGAGTTACGTAATATAACGAAGTCAGAGGAAGTAACACAAAATTAACACATAAAAATAAACGAAATGAAAATTACATTAAATTACTTGACATTACCGGGACAGGAAATAAAAGAAAAAATCAATCAGCTAAGAAATATGCTTCGTAGGAAGATGTAGGCTTACGCAGAGGTAGAAATGCCGAATCACAACGACATACGATGAAACAAAGAAAGTAATGTGCCGCATGGACAGTGATTAGCACAATGACCATCGCTCACATACATTTCAATAAAACAGAGGGAGGATCAAGCTGAAGACGTGAGACTCAGCTCCGTAACTTCGCTGATTCCATCCACAAAAAGCAAGGCTCTGATGCGACAATCCAACGGAGGTCGTCTCAAAAGAACGCCGAACCAGGTGGTGACGCAATACAGAGCATAATTAAGCCTCGTTGAGAAATAGCAGATATTTCAGACCTGAGAGATTTACGTAAAAATAAAACCGATTACATGAAAGGGAGGGAAGACAAATAAACACAGAGACTTCGCTAAACTAACGTAAAAAAAGGCGAAGGGACTTGGGTTCATGGATCGAATTCACATCATCATAAGAAAGGAAAATTATAAGTGAATCAAAGGAGACACAAAATGAAAAAATATGGAGAAACAGAAATTTAAAATGACCTCAAGTTAGATAAATTCAATGACTGAATCGTACTTACATTTAGTTGAGTTCTGAGTGCGGGCAAAAGCCCGACACGTGCACACACGACCGTATCACATGACGGCCGAAATTTGAAGGAAGAAACCTTCTCTTAAAGAACGCAGTAACGCGCCCGAGAAAAGTAAGTCGTAGATACGACAAACATCCCCTCTCCGTATACATGGGTGGAAGGGGTGCAATAGCGAAGGCAAAGCCTAGCAACAAGTAGAGCTTCAACCAATTGTAAAATTGTGTTCGTAGGGGTGAAAAGTTTCACCATCTGGTGAAACGTCTACGCCGAATTACTAAGTTTGAACGCAGTAAGAGTGACAGAGAAACGTATGTCACAATAATGCGACATGAAGGAAATGATAATAATAATAACATGAGAAAAAAATAATGAACCTGGCGAAAACTGGTTCAAAATTCCCCTGCTCTCCCAAAAAAAATTATTTTATGTAACAAAGGCATAAAAGATTTTTTTTTTCCTTTACTCAACAAAATTACATACAATAACATTCTTAGATTACATACATTTGAACAGGGCGAAGGAATGAAAATTACATCATGTACTCTAGAAACACACATGAAAAATATAGACATAATAAAATGTTCTCACATTTCTGTTATTCATATTACGCAGATTAATTAAAAGTTCTTTGAACGTCATAACTTCCATAAAAGGCTTGACGAAACGCAAGTCTCTTTTCTCATACACACACATAATCATACACACGTTTTCTCGAAGATGTTCACTGATGAGGAAAATTATTCCTTTCTTGGTACAGAAGAAAAAAAAGACTTTTAAATGAAATTAAAACAACAAAAATTCAAATTATATAAAGGATCAGTACAGGCGTGAAATAAAGGCAGATCCTACCTCTACTTCACGTCAATACGTCACACGTATTAAAAATGGATGTACCAAAAAAAACGGTCAATCTTGAGCTAGACTCTGCCAGATGACGTGGAGAAAGCAAAGGCTTCTTAATGGCGACTTTCTGGAAATCAGCCAATTTTCTAATAATAAAAGAAAGAAAAAGGTTAAATCATGATCACAAAATATATATATAAAGGGGTGCGCCCTGTATACAAAATAGGGCTTGCGGCGGGGAAATATTTGGGGTTGCGTAGGCTGCGTAAGAGTGAAAGTGGATTCATTCTGCCTGGTAAGTAAAGGTATGAATAGACAGGGTCGTCAGACCATATGACCAAATTGTAACGAGCCGTGAACAGGGTCCAAGAATACACCGGCCACTTCTCAGGTACTTGGAGACTAGCCATTGCCACCGAAACACACTCCAAGTACATGGCAGTTACAGGAAAATAATACACATTATCTTAGAGAAAACGTATTAGAATGAAATGATTTATAAAAACATGATACCGTAATACAGAAGTTTCGATGAAAAGTAAACAACTATATCAATAAACGTAAAACAAATCACTGTCACTACAAGAAAAGAATTTAGTCGACAGACCATAACAGGCGCTGCCGAACAATAGCGAGTCGTGTCTGTAGCTAGGACAATGGGTTGACCCGGCTCCTTTAAACAAAAGCAGGCAATAACTGGAAATCGCCTTAGGCAGAAGTATAGTTCAACACATCTTTCTAAATCCTCCGTGTAACTCAGGCGGCAGCGGGTGTCTCCTGCCTACCTAGATACATAGAAGGAGTAATGGGGCAAAATTAACTAATTACCCTCATCAAAAGGCATTAGATACTAACAAATAAAAAGGAATACTAACTGAAAGTAGTTGTCGAAACAAAAAATACCATCCCGGACATAGAACGAAAAACCAAATAATTACGTTACAAAATACCTTACAAAAAAGGACTGATTGAAAACTCGCATAAAACCATTCAAGACCAGACATACAATCAATCAAACACGAAACCCGCTAATAAATATTACCAACCCTCAAAAATAAAATGGTTACTGCGTCAATATACGAGCCGTAGACATCAGAAGTACCGCAATAAAAAAATTAAAGACACAGAGGGTATGGCCTATCCCATACTAATATAAGAAAATTGGGTAATGCACGCCAGAGTAGTTCACACGAACATCAATGTCCCATACCACGGATGCCGTAGACCTAAAATGGTTGGTATCTCTGAGTAATACTTATCGTATATTTGGTTTGCCAATAAAAACGAATAAATAGTTCGTACGTAATAAATATATAGTTTAAATTGAATAGGGTATAAAATCAAAATTGAACTAAATTTGAAACCACCCACAAATAACTATTGATAAGAATTCATTAAACTCATTGACACACACATTCATCTCAAAATTCAACCAACAACAACACTACATACATACTCCTTCCCATAAACAAATCAAAATTTCTCCATTACATCAGAATGCTAATATGAGTCGTTGGAACACCATGGAAACGCAAATAACGGACTACAGGTCATCGTGACAAACTTCATCCCATACTAAAGATTGACGATTCGTGTAGAATCTATGTACACCCTATGTGGGCGTCGAAGCCGTGAGACAGGTCCCATACCCTAATCCCGACTGAGACCTCACCTAGCAGGTTTCCCAACGAAATACACACTGCCATACTGAACATATAGTAACATCATGGTTATATAAACAATTTTAAATGAAAAACTACATTGAAAATCCCCTGACAAAAATAAAACAATCACCCTCTCTAATTGTGAAACAAACTTAACTCCCAATCATAACACACATAATAGCCCAACAGACCATTCATAACTGTAAAATAAAACACTTTACTAACACCAAACGTTAGTATAATTACGCGAGCCTCAAGGTTAGTCGGGGCGACCGAAGGATTTAAAGAGACGGTTCCCATAAGTGGGCCTACCTCCATTGGGAAAACTACGGAGAAAGAGGGGTGGGGTTTTTAGGCTGCACGGTAATGACAAGAAACCTCTCAGCAGCTGTTCAAGACTGCGACATACGGAGGGGTAAGGCGAGTTCTGAGAAAAATCACAGTTAACTGAACAACTGTTTACAACGAAAGGTAAAGGCACAAACCCTTGAGAGAAATGCATTTCCTACTTAACAGAAAGTAAAATAAAAAGTCCACGACACTGACGAAATGAAAAGGAAGAGAAAGCAAAAAAAATTGTGTCGTCTTAAAATCACCGTTAACTAAACAAATGTCTACTAGAGGAAGCAAATACATAAAAGCAGTCAACAATACCGTGATGTGTCGTGTTCCAGCGATGCGATGTACTCACTGATATGTTGTCACTATTCACCTCCAAGCTGGGCTTTTGGATGTCTTGTTTACTTGAGGGACAAAACCACCTTTCCTTGGAGATGGGTTTCCTGGATGCTCCAGGTTCACACAGAAAGTAACTTCACCCTTTCTTCAGGGGTGGGGGGAAACAATTTACTGAATTCCTTAAACTCAAAGCAAAGCAAATTTTAATACAATGTAAATGAAGAGAAAATTAATAAAAGGTTAATAACTTGAGAGGGGTGAGGGCGGAACGATTTCGCACGCAACCACGCTCTGCTACCATTTGTACCGCTAGGTCTTTTACGTTAAACAAAATAGCAGAGGCATGAGGAATACAGTGGAAGCAAAAACAACAATTTAAACAGGATCGCTAAGGAGCGGGGAAAGGGTGTCTCTTTCGATGCGTGCTGGGGCCAAGATTCCGCATCGAAAGAAAGATGATTTCCAAAAAAGGAAACGAATGAATTGTTCAAAGCAAATCAAAAGCGGAATTAAATTTATCTAATTGATCGAAGAACCCAGAAGCGTGTAGGTCGTGACTGCTTTACAGTACGAAGCTATGACCGACGAAATCGAACGGGAGATGAGGGAACTTAAAATTACAAATGAAAGAGGACGAAGCCAAAGTGAACTACTTACTAATGTTTTTAAAGTATACTAAAACAGGTGCGCATAATAGTAAGGATTAATCTAAACACAAAATGAAAGGTAAACTTGAAGAGGCATTAAAATCACTTAATAACAAACAAAATCAAATTAATGACTAAAGATGGTACCCAAGAAAGGGGTACACAAAAACAATATCAAGAGAAAAGTGTATAAATGAACTTAAGTACAAACACAGATGAAACAAGATAAACTAAAATGTACTTACAATCAATGTGCAACTAAAACGTAAGCGCGACTCGATAACCATAATTTTAAATTCAAAAAACCAAAAATAAAAAGTATGGACGAGTCGAATAAGACAACACCTCTACTTACGAGGATGACCTGGACTAGAATGCCAGCGCCAAAAACAGAACTAAGACGCTCATGATGTTGTGAAATCATGGGGTAGGGGGTGAAAGGGCGGGGAGTGGAGGAGTGCGAATCTAGGGAAACGAGGGGTAGGGGATGACACTGAGTTACGTAATATAACGAAGTCAGAGGAAGTAACACAAAATTAACACAAAAAAATAAACGAAATGAAAATTGCATTAAATTACTTGATTTTACCGGGACAGGAAATAAAAGAAAAAAATCAATCAGCTAAGAAATATGCTTCGGTGGAAGATGTAGGCTTACGCTGTGGTAGAAATGCCGAACCACAACGACATACGATGAAACAAAGAAAGTAATGTGGCGCATGGACAGTGATTAGCACAATGACCATCGCTCACACTCTTTTCAATAAAACAGAGGGAGGATCAAGCTGAAGACGTGGGACTCAGCTCCGTAACTTCGCTGATTCCATCCAGAAAAACAAGGCTCTGATGCGACAATCCAACGGAGGTCGTCTCAAAAGAACGCCGAACCAGGTGGTGACGCAATACAGAGCATAATTAAGCCTCGTTGAAAAATAGCAGATATTTCAGACCTGAGAGATTTACGTAAAAACAAAACCAATTACATGAAAGGGAGGGAAGAAAAATAAACACAGAGACTTCGCTAAACTCACGTAAACAAAGGCGAAGGGACTTGGGTTCATGGATCGAATTCACATCATCATAAGAAAGGAAAATTATAAGTGAATCAAAGGAGACACAAAATGAAAAAAAAGAAATTTAAAATGACCTCAAGTTAGATAAATTCAATGACTGAATCGTACTTACATTTAGTTGAGTTCTGAGTGCGGGCAAAAGCCTGACACGTGCACACACGTCCGTCTCACATGACGGCCGAAATTTGAAGGAAGAAACCTTCTCTTAAATAACGCAGTAACGCGCCCGAAAAAAGTAAGTCGTAGATACGACAAACATCCCCTCTCCGTATACATGGGTGGAGGGGGTCCAATAGCGAAGGCAAAGCCTGGCAACAAGTAGTGCTTCAACCAATGGTAAAATTGTGTTAGTAGGGGTGAAAAGTTTCACCATCTGGTGGAACGTCTACGCAGAATTACTAAGTTTGAACGCAGTAAGAGTGACAGAGAAACGTATGTCACAATAATGCGACATGAAGGAAATGATAATAATAATAATAATAATAATATGAGAAAAAATAATGAAACTGATAAAAAAATGGTTCAAAATTCCCCTGCTCTCCCAAAAAAAATCCCGGCCGTGGAAATTTATTTTTTCCTAAAAATGGAGAGGAAAAAAATCGTAAAGGGGGAAAAATTGAATACTAAAAAAAAATGGGTACTAAAGACCTCTAGAAGAATACAAAAATATGAATACTGGACTAATCTGACCGCGAAATGAAGGTGGTACCCCCTTCACTGCTCGTCAACACTAGCCACTAACGTCAAAAGTATTGCGTTCAAAAGAAATACAGTGAGTTCATATAGTAGTAGTAATTGTTGTTCTTGCTAGTTCATGATGATACGGATGTCGAAATCTCCAAGATGGACGTTACCCCAAGACTGCCAATCTCTCCAGTCTATCCTGTTGCGTAATGAGAGTGAGTAGTGGTTTTGTAGCGGTTCTAAATCCTCCACCTCCACACCCTCCACACAAGATGGCGGCGGTGTGATATCTCTCGAACTCATGGTTGGATTTTAACAAATGAGGTGTTGTTGAACTCGGGCTGACACTCCCTTCCCATTGGACAACATATTTCCACCCAAAAAATAAAATCTACCCCTACTAGGGGGTGAAATTGTAATTTTTTAGAGAATCTCTCTTTTCAATTGCAACATGTGAAAGTTTGAATGCCGATATGGAATGAAACCTTGTTCTACATAAAGAGCATGTGTTCGGTGGGTAGCCACTATGAATTAACATGCTTGTATTTTGTTTTTATGCATGCCCACTCATAGGTTTGGTAAGAGGGTGAGCTTTTTAAAAGATGGTGGCTGTAGTGTAACCTAACCCAACCTAACGGGTCCTTGTGGACAGGTCATTGTTGACAGGTCATTGTGGACGAGTCCTGGTGGATAGGTCCTTGTTGACAGGTCATTGTGGACGAGTCCTTGTGGACAGGTCCTTGTTGACAGGTCCTTGTGGACAGGTCCTTGTTGACAGGTCCTTGTTGACAGGTCCTTAAGGATGAGTCCCTTTAGACCGATCCCTTTAGACCGTCCCTTTGGACTGGTCCCTATGGACTGGCCCATGGTCTCTAATGCTATAATGAAATTAAACGTTGTTCCACATGAAACGCATGTGAAGAGCCGATTGCTACTATGAATTAACATGTTTGTTTTTTGTTTTTTTTTACGCATGCGCAATTGAGGTTTTTGTAAGCGGGCGGGGTTTTTGAATAATGATTTATAGATGAGTTTTTTTTAATTACCAAAAGATCCAAAACTAATATCTCATGAATTAATAAAGCTAGGGACCTGTATGAGAGGTCGTTGGACTTGAGGTGACATTCTGTTTTTGAATATATTATTTATTTATGTCAAAAGGACCTAACTGCACTTTTATTAATATCTCGCTAACTAATAATCAGAGAGGGTCAAGTGAGGTGTCATAGGACTCAGGATGGTCAACCCTTTTCCATGACCAACGAATTTACCCAAAAGATCTAAGTTCATTAGCTTTTTAATATCTCATGAATCAATAAGGCTAGAGACCTGTATGAGAGGTCGTTGGACTTGAGGTGACATTCTGTTTTTGAATATATTATTCATTTATGTCAAAAGGGCCTAACTACACTTTTGTTGATATCTCGCTAATTAATAATCAGAGAGGGTCAAGTGAGGTGTCATAGGACTCAGGATGGTCAACCCTTTTCCATGACCAACGAATTTACCCAAAAATTCCAAGGTCATTAGCTTTTTAATATCTCATGAATCAATAAGGCTAGGGACCTGTATGTGAGGTCGTTGGACTTGAGGTGACATTCTGTTTTTGAATATATTATTTATTTATGTCGAAAGGGCCTGACTGCACTTTTGTTAATATCTCGCTAACTAATAATCAGCGAGTGTCAAGTTAGGTGTCATAGGACTCAGGATGGTCAACCCTTTTCCATGATCAACGAATTTACCCAAAAGATTCAAAACAGCAAAGTCATTGACCTATGATTTTATAAACTTATAATCAGAGAGGCTCAAGTGAGGTGTCATGGGACTCAGGATGGTCAACCCTTTTCTATGTCCAACGAATTTACCCAAAAGATTTAAGGTCATTAGCTTTTTAATATCTCATGAATCAATAGGGCTAGGGACCTGTATGAGAGGTCGTTGGACTTGAGATGACATTCTGTTTTTGAATATATTATTTATTTATGTCAAAAGGACATAACTGCACTTTTGTTAATATCTCGCTAACTAATAATCAGAGAGGGTCAAGTGAGGTGTCATAGGACTCAGGATGGTCAACCCTTTTCCATGATCAATGAATTTACCCAAAAGATTCAAAACAGCAAGGTCATTGACCTATGATTTTATAAACTAATAATCAGAGAGGCTCTAGTGAGGTGTCATGGGACTCAGGATGGTCAACCCTTTTCCATGACCAACGAATTTACCAAAAGGATTCAAAGCAGCAAGGTCATTGACCTAATATTTTATAAACTAATAATCGAATATCAACATGTAAAGTGTTATAGGACTTAGAATGTGCAACCCTTTCCCATGGCCAATGAATTTACCCAAAATACCCAATACATCAAGGTCATCGACCTGAGATTTTATAAACTAATAATGTATAATGTATAATGCACTCAAGAACTCAGGAATAGATGAGAAAGACATTCGGATCATCATTAATTTATACTGGGGTCAAAAGGCTAGTATCAGAATTGATGGACATATATCGAGAACAGTGGAAATAATGCGTGGTGTGAGACAAGGATGCATTCTATCACCAATTCTTTATAATATCTATGCAGAACAGATTTTCTCCGAGGCACTTGATGGCATTCAACAAGGTATTAAGGTCAATGGTAATTATATTAATAATATACGGTACGCAGATGATACTGTATTGATTGCAAATAGTTTCGAAGGACTTAAAGAGACTGTTACTATGGTGTATCAAAAGAGTAAACAATATGGCCTTGACCTCAACATTAAGAAAACAAAATATATGATAATATCGTGAAAACCAGCATTGTCACAAGTCCTTTTAGTCGATGGACATCAGATTGAGCGAGTCAAGAGTTTGGTTTATTTAGGACAGAATATTAATGAGAATTGGGATCCTTCGGTTGAAATAAGATGCCGTATAGAGAAGGCTAGATGCATCTTTATGACAATGAAACAACTACTATGCTGTCGAGATCTCAGTATGACGCTTAAGAAAAGAATTGTGAAGTGTTATGTTGTCTCCAACCTTCTTTATGGTGTTGAAGCTTGGACCTTGTCCGTAGCTACAGAAAAGAAGATTCGAGTTTTGAAATGTGGATATACCGGCGGATTCTTAAAATTTCGTGGACAGAACATGTGAGTAATGCCGAGGTTCTTCAGCGTGTGAGCAGCCAACCTGAGCTGTTAAACACAATTAAGAAGAGGAAATTGGAATACTTGGGACACATGATGAGGAATCCAAAATACCGTCTGCTCCAAGTTATACTACAGGGTAAAATTGAAGGACGGCGTGGACCAGGAAGAAGACGAATAACTTGGATGGATAATTTAAAAACGTGGTTTTGTCTGTCTTCCACGGAACTCTTCAGGATTGCACAGGATAAGAAGGTGTTAGCCATGGTGGTAGCCAACGTCCGTATCGGATAAGGTAGAAGAAGGAGAAGAAGAAGAATAATCGGATACGAACATGTGAGATGTTTACCATGTGTGTGATGAAACATAGCTAGGTAGAGAAAGAATTAGTGTAGGCTACTTGTATGGTGATTGACAAGCCTTTTACCATTGAAACTTGTTTTTCAGATCAAACTGCAGTATAGAGAGAGTATAGGTTGCAGGTATGGGTTAATAAATGACGAACGGTGTACACAAACTCTGATTTATCGATTCAAGAATTAAGAGTAGACTATCTTTAATTGATTGGTTAAAGAGGATAGCTAAAACGCAAAAATGCTCAGTGGTTACCGGGACAAGATGGTCGCTACACACAACAAGCTTTAAATAATTGAGGCTAATAATCTATACTCACACACTTGCTTGTTCTAAACTAAACTGTGTTGCTGTCAGTGCTCAGACAGTAGGCTGATGACAAAATGCATTGCTAACAGAAATATAATCATTTCCGGTTATATAATGTTACCAGCTATCCATTTTGTGTTGCAGTGTTAAACACTTTTCGCTCTTGTACTGGTGGTCTTAACTCGATTTCCAGGTCTGAGGCCTAGAACGAGTCAAACTAAGGAACAAGGGCATGGTGGTGTAGTGGTTAAGCTGTTAGCCTTTTCACCAGGGTTCGATTTCAGGTTAATATGCATGTCATAAACATATTAAACAAAACAAAACAGAGATAACGTTCAAAACTGATTACATTTGTGTCTTTTCAAATTATTACTTGGATTACAAATACAAAGGTGAACTGGGTTTGATATACAGTTAATGCTGTCTATCACACACTAGACTGTAAGAAAGCCAAAAGAGCAAAAGGCGTAGGTAGAGCAGTGGTAAAATTGCTATATGTAGAGAACTACCTAGCGGTTTTATGAACTGGCAAAGCTATATCGCATAAACAGTGCAGGATACAATCAAGCAATCAAATTTGTATCTTGTGGAACAGAGAAAATGCACCTTTACCTTGATGGATAGCAAATGAGTGCAGATGAATGACCTATGCATTAGCCTACCATAGGGTTATAACCATGAGGTGGAGGTGTGACTTCTATATTTTATTGTTTAGAGACATGGCTTTTTTGTAACCAGTAAATATTCATTTTTGTAATTGTAATAGTGGAAACATTTTTTTGTAATAGTAAATGTTAAATGTATAACTAAAAGTTATTTGGGATAAGTGTGCATGTCAAGGATAAATAGCGTGGTTGTATTTGTTTTTCAAAGACAGGTATGGTTGTGTGAATGTATGACTATAGATAGAATGATAGAGAGAGAGAGAGAAAGCGTGTGTGTGTGTGTGTATGTGTGTGTGTGTGTGTGTGGGTAGCATTAATTGTTCAACCAAAGCAAACACGGCAAGGTAGGATGGTGGGGTAATTAATGTATATAGCAAATGGTAAATAGTATACTGTAGTTGTTTTTTAACACTTGTGTTTTTTTTAATGCAGCGGTAGATAGGTGTTATTTTGTAAAACAGTCTTACCTACAGTAGTAGCAGTAGTAGTAGGCCTATACGTTTTTGGAAACAAACAGAAAGAGAATGCACTATTGCCATGGCCAAGCACTTTCATTAAGGTGATTTCAAGAAAATTTTTAATCAGCAAATGTGTGTTTTACAAAACTAAACTTTCAGCATGGACTAAATCATAAACGTGTCGTCTGTGATATGAAAAAAAATAGGAAATCCATGTTTCCATATCAACACAATTTAAAAACTTAAAACTGACATTTAAAAAAATGTAAATGGGAAATTGACAAATGTGTAAACAACAAAATGGAATATTCTTGCTTCGTATCATGAAATCCAAAAACTTTAAACTGACATTTTCAAATTGTGTACATGGAAAATTGACAAATGGCAATGTGTGAAATGTGAAAATGAAAAAAAATGAACAAATGGCTATCATTATTTTAAAAAAATAAAAAACCGTCGTGTTCTATCGTTAAAGTCTGAATTAAACCATATTTACTTATTTGGATCACCCGAGACTGAGTAGACCTGTTTTAGTTCTAATATACTTTTAAAATTTTATGTTAAAGCTCGAATTGAACTCAAGAGCTTTAGAGTGCCAGTTAACTATTATAACCGTTACGTCACAAAGACAACTTTACACTACTCTTAATGAACAATAATAAGAAAAAGAATAATGAATGTTGAATTTTTTTAAAGGATGAACATGGTGACACTGTTTCAGTTGCACTGTCTGCTAGCTACTAGCCAGCAGCTGGGGTCTTAGAAAACGATACAGTTGACATTTTGCAATGAGATTTGACATGTTTCAAAGTATAGTATTATGGGTTGATGTTGAGTAAAAACTAATCCTGTACAAGGAAGCAAGGGTTCGAACCCCTTACCTAACATTACTATTGCCTGAACATGGCTTGACGACACTGTATTATTATGATACTCGGTACACAAACCATAGATAGAGTGTGTTGTTTAAGATCACATTCTTTCTGAACATAGGTGTAGATTGTTGATGGTTAACAATGGTATTAATATAGTAGGACGTGGGTATAGCAATTAAGAAAAAACAGACAATACCCATACAATATTTTTATTTATTTAATATAAGTACTTGTACACTAGTTACATTCAAAATACATTTCTTTTTTCTCTATTACTATTTAGTCCTTTTTTGATTCTCTTGCATATGAAGGGTAGATAACCTTGTAGTTCAGCCCCTTAAAACAACAACAACAACAACAACACAACCTTTTGCATAGTTTGTGATGTTGATGACTCTTGAGATGTGGAAGATGGATTAAACATAACTTTTACAGCAGGGGTTAAATGTTGCTCAATAAACACTGCACTATTTTGAGTAGCAACATTTTTTCTTGTACTAGCTTTTTAGCATTGTCATGATTAATTGTTGACACCAACAGTGTTTCATCTGGTGCACCACATTGATGATCACTCAAACTTAAAACCTTACCATTTCTACTTTTTAGATTGCCTCGACATCTTTATGACCTCTCTTTTGAACATCGCCAAAATATTATTCCTTTTACATTTTGACGCTTATAGTTATAAGAGTAGCCTTTATAGAGTACACGTTGTTTACCTTTGTTAGTTGTAGTAAGTTCCATAGTAGCAACTAACCTGTTAGTATGATTTGCTCACTACAAAGGTTATAACTGTTCTGATAATAAAATCATTTAGCTTTGGCTTTTATATTTAATATGTACAGTTTAAAGTGATAGCAAAAGTGAGAGCAATATGGTAGCATAGTGGTAGAAAATATAACATGTATTGTTAAGAAATAGTTTAAGCGGTTATGTGGAACCATTACATAATAATTTTAGCACGACGAAGCTCATTTTCTATATCCAATAGTTCTTCCTCATATTCAGTATAACCGGCCTGTTTATAGACATGCAGTTGCTGAAGCCGCCGGATTAGCTTACTTGGATTGTTCCAGTAGACAAATTTAACAAATGATTTTTTAGGTGTAAACAAAGCATTACCATTATCATTATTATCTTCATCATCAACATCATCATCATCATCATAACCATTATCATTATCATCATCATAATCATTATCATCATCATCATGATCATTATAATCCTCATCACTATTACTATATAGTCCTTTTTGATCCTTTTGCAATACCACATTTTGCACAGTCTGTGTTGCCTTTGATAATGTTGGGAGTTTTTCAGACATTGACAACTGTCCTAACACGACTTTCTGAGGAGATGATACATTCTTCTCAACAAACAATGCACTATCTTGAGCTGCAATATCTTTTTCTGGGACAAGTGTTTTAGCATTTTGAAGAGTTTTTTTTAAACAGCAACGATGTTTTATCTGGTACACTACATTGATGATCACTCACACTTAAGACATCACTATTTTTACTTTTCAGCTCACCTCGACACTGTTTTGAACGATGTTTTGAACAACGCCAAATAACAGTTCCATTTTTATTGGTTCGTTTTACAATATATGAATATCCTTTATGGAATGCGTATGGCATACCATTGCTATTTGTTGATACATCCATGTCAATTGTCAAGCATGTACTAATCTCTAGCAAAGTTCACTCGATAATATAAATAATAGTTTAAAGTGAGAGGAAAAGTGGGTGCAAGAGTGGGTGCAAGAGTGGGTGTAAAAGGGAGTGCAAGAGTGGGTGCAAAAGTGGGTGCCGCTTATAGTAGGCATGAATTTTACTAGAATGTGATTTGAGTAAATGTAATTTCTAAACCCAAGTAGTGAATAGTCAGTTGGTTTTGATCTATGCAAGCGTAAACATGTCACATACACTGGTGATGGATACTCAAGGCTTTAAGTGTGAGTGATCATCAATGTAGTGTACCAGATAAAACATCGTTGCTGTTTAAAAAAAACTCTTCAAAATGCTAAAACACTTGTCCCAGAAAAAGATATTGCAGCTCAAGATAGTGCATTGTTTGTTAAGAAGAATGTATCATCTCCTCAGAAAGTCGTGTTAGGACAGTTGTCAATGTCTGAAAAACTCCCAACATTATCAAAGGCAACACAAACTGTGCAAAATGTGGTATTGCAAAAGGATCAAAAAGGACTATATAGTAATAGTGATAAGGATTATAATGATCATGATGATGATGATGATAATGATAATGGTTATGATGTATGATGATGTTGATGATGAAGATAATAATGATAATGGTAATGCTTTGTTTACACCTAAAAATCATTTGTTAAATTTGTCTACTGGAACAATCCAAGTAAGCTAATCCGGCGGCTTCAGCAACTGCATGTCTATAAACAGGCCGGTTATACTGAATATGAGGAAGAACTATTGGATATAGAAAATGAGTTTCGTCGTGCTAAAATTATTATGTAATGGTTCCACATAACCGCTTAAACTATTTCTTAACAATACATGTTATATTTTCTACCACTATGCTACCATTTTGCTCTCACTTTCTCTATCACTTTAAACTGTACATATTAAATATAAAAGCCAAAGCTAAATGATTTTATTATCAGAACAGTTATAACCTTTGTAGTGAGCAAATCATACTAACAGGTTAGTTGCTACTATGGAACTTACTACAACTAACAAAGGTAAACAACGTGTACTCTATAAAGGCTACTCTTATAACTATAAGCGTCAACATGTAAAAGGAATAATATTTTGGCGATGTTCAAAAGAGAGGTCAAAAAGATGTCGAGGCAATCTAAAAAGTAGAAATGGTAAGGTTTTAAGTGTGAGTGATCATCAATGTGGTGCACCAGATGAAAAACTGTTGGTGTCAACAATTAATCATGACAATGCTAAAAAGCTAGTACAAGAAAAAATGTTGCTACTCAAAATAGTGCAGTGTTTATTGAGCAACATTTAACCCCTGCTGTAAAAGTTATGTTTAATCCATCTTCCACATCTCAAGAGTCATCAACATCACAAACTATGCAAAAGGTTGTGTTGTTGTTATTGTTTTAAGGGGCTGAACTACAAGGTTATCTACCCTTCATATGGAAGAGAATCAAAAAAGGACTAAATAGTAATAGAGAAAAAAGAAATGTATTTTGAATGTAACTATTGTACAAGTACTTATATTAAATAAATAAAAATATTGTATGGGTATTGTCTGTTTTTTCTTAATTGCTATACCCACGTCCTACTATATTAATACCATTGTTAACCATCAACAATCTCCACCTATGTTCAGAAAGAAAGTGATCTTAAACAATACACTCTATCTATGGTTTGTGTACCGAGTATCATAATAATACAGTGTCGTCAAGCCATGTTCAGGCAATAGTAATGTTAGGTAAGGGGTTCGAACCCTTGCTTAATTGTACAGGATTAGTTTTTACTCAACAGCAACCCATAATACTATACTTTGAAACATGTCACATCTCATTGCAAAATGTCAACTGTATCGTTTTTTAAGACCCCAGCTGCTGGCTAGTAGCTAGCAGACAGTGCAACAGAAACAGTGTCACCATGTTCATCCTTAAAACAAATTCAACATTCATTATTCTTTTTCTTATTATTGTTCATTAAGAGTAGTGTAAAGTTGTCTTTGTGACGTAACGGTTATAATAGTTAGCTGGCACTCTAAAGCTCTTGAGTTCAATTCGAGCTTTAACATAAAATTTTAAAAGTATATTAGAACTAAAACAGGTCTACTCAGTCTCGGGTGATCCAAATAAGTAAATATGGTTTAATTCACACTTTAACGATAGAACACGACGGTTTTTTATTTTTTAAAATAATGATAGCCATTTGTTCATTTTTTTTTCATTTTCACATTTCACACATTGCCATTTGTCAATTTTCAATGTACACAATTTGAAAATGTCAGTTTAAAGTTTTTGGATTTCATGATACGAAGCAAAAATATTCCATTTTGTTGTTTACACATTCGTCAATTTCCCATTTACTTTTTTTAAATTTCAGTTTTAAGTTTTTAAATTGTGTTGATATGGAAACATGGATTTCCTATTTTTTTCCATATCACAGACGACACGTTTATGATTTAGTCCATGCTGAAAGTTTAGTTTTGTAAAACACACATTTGCTGATTAAAAATTTTCTTGAAATCACCTTAATGAAAGTGCTTGGCCATGGCAATAGTGCATTCTCTTTCTGTTTGTTTCCAAAAACGTATAGGCCTACTACTACTGCTACTACTGTAGGTAAGACTGTTTTACAAAATAACACCTATCTACCGCTGCATTAAAAAAACACAAGTGTTAAAAAACAACTACAGTATACTATTTACCATTTGCTATATACATTAATTACCCCACCATCCTACCTTGCCGTGTTTGCTTTGGTTGAACAATTAATGCTACCCACACACACACACACACACATACACACACACACACACGCTTTCTCTCTCTCTCTCTATCATTCTATCTATAGTCATACATTCACACAACCATACCTGTCTTTGAAAAACAAATACAACCACGCTATTTATCCTTGACATGCACACTTATCCCAAATAACTTTTAGTTATACATTTAACATTTACTATTACAAAAAATGTTTCCACTATTACAATTACAAAAATGAATATTTACTGGTTACAAAAAAGCCATGTCTCTAAACAATAAAATATAGAAGTCACACCTCCACCTCATGGTTATAACCCTATGGTAGGCTAATGCATAGGTCATTCATCTGCACTCATTTGCTATCCATCAAGGTAAAGGTGCATTTTCTCTGTTCCACAAGATACAAATTTGATTGCTTGATTGTATCCTGCACTGTTTATGCGATATAGCTTTGCCAGTTCATAAAACCGCTAGGTAGTTCTCTACATATAGCAATTTTACCACTGCTCTACCTACGCCTTTTGCTCTTTTGGCTTTCTTACAGTCTAGTGTGTGATAGACAGCATTAACTGTATATCAAACCCAGTTCACCTTTGTATTTGTAATCCAAGTAATAATTTGAAAAGACACAAATGTAATCAGTTTTGAACGTTATCTCTGTTTTGTTTTGTTTAATATGTTTATGACATGCATATTAACCTGAAATCGAACCCTGGTGAAAAGGCTAACAGCTTAACCACTACACCACCATGCCCTTGTTCCTTAGTTTGACTCGTTCTAGGCCTCAGACCTGGAAATCGAGTTAAGACCACCAGTACAAGAGCTAAAAGTGTTTAACACTGCAACACAAAATGGATAGCTGGTAACATTATATAACCGGAAATGATTATATTTCTGTTAGCAATGCATTTTGTCATCAGCCTACTGTCTGAGCACTGACAGCAACACAGTTTAGTTTAGAACAAGCAAGTGTGTGAGTATAGATTATTAGCCTCAATTATTTAAAGCTTGTTGTGTGTAGCGACCATCTTGTCCCGGTAACCACTGAGCATTTTTGCGTTTTAGCTATCCTCTTTAACCAATCAATTAAAGATAGTCTACTCTTAATTCTTGAATCGATAAATCAGAGTTTGTGTACACCGTTCGTCATTTATTAACCCATACCTGCAACCTATACTCTCTCTATACTGCAGTTTGATCTGAAAAACAAGTTTCAATGGTAAAAGGCTTGTCAATCACCATACAAGTAGCCTACACTAATTCTTTCTCTACCTATCTATGTTTCATCACACACATGGTAAACATCTCCCATGTTCGTATCCGATTATTAGTTTATAAAATCTCAGGTCGATGACCTTGATGTATTGGGTATTTTGGGTAAATTCATTGGCCATGGGAAAGGGTTGAACATTCTAAGTCCTATAACACTTTACATGTTGATATTCGATTATTAGTTTATAAAATATTAGGTCAATGACCTTGCTGCTTTGAATCCTTTTGGTAAATTCGTTGGTCATGGAAAAGGGTTGACCATCCTGAGTCCCATGACACCTCTCATGAGCCTCTCTGATTATTAGTTTATAAAATCATAGGTCAATGACCTTGCTGTTTTGAATCTTTTGGGTAAATTCATTGATCATGGAAAAGGGTTGACCATCCTGAGTCCTATGACACCTCACTTGACCCTCTCTGATTATTAGTTAGCGAGATATTAACAAAAGTGCAGTTAGGTCCTCTTGACATAAATAAATAATATATTCAAAAACAGAATGTCACCTCAAGTCCAACGACCTCTCATACAGGTCCCTAGCACTATTGATTCATGAGATATTAAAAAGCTAATGACCTTAAATCTTTTGGGTAAATTCGTTGGTCATAGAAAAGGGTTGACCATCCTGAGTCCCATGACACCTCACTTGAGCCTCTCTGATTATTAGTTAATAAAATCATAGGTCAATGACTTTGCTGTTTTGAATCTTTTGGGTAAATTCGTTGATCATGGAAAAGGGTTGACCATCCTGAGTCCTATGACACCTCACTTGACCCTCTCTGATTATTAGTTAGCGAGATATTAACAAAAGTGCAGTCAGGCCCTTTGACATAAATAAATAATATATTCAAAAACAGAATGTCACCTCAAGTCCAACGACCTCACATACAGGTCCCTATCCTTATTGATTCATGAGATATTAAAAAGCTAATGACCTTAGATCTTTTGGGTAAATTCGTTGGTCATGGAAAAGGGTTGACCATCCTGAGTCCTATGACACCTCACTTGACCCTCTCTGATTATTAGTTAGCGAGATATCAACAAAAGTGTAGTTAGGCCCTTTTGACATAAATGAATAATATATTCAAAAACAGAATGTCACCTCAAGTCCAACGACCTCTCATACAGGTCTCTAGCCTTATTGATTCATGAGATATTAAAAAGCTAATGACCTTAGATCTTTTGGGTAATTTCGTTGGTCATGGAAGAGGGTTGACCATCCTGAGTCCTATGACACCTCACTTGACCCTCTCCGATTATTAGTTAGCGAGATATTAACAAAAGTGCAGTTAGGTCCTTTTGACATAAATAAATAATATATTCAAAAACAGAATGTCACCTCAAGTCCAACGACCTCTCATACAGGTCCCTAGCCTTATTAATTCATGAGATATTACTTTTGGATCTTTTGGCAATTAAAAAAAATACTCATCTATAAATCATTATTCAAAAACCCCGCCCGCTTACAAAAACCTCAATTGCGCATGCGTAAAAAAAACAAAAAAAACATGTTAATTCATAGTAGCAATCGGCTCTTCACATGCGTTTCATGTGGAACAACGTTTAATTTCATTATAGCATTAGAGACCATGGGCCAGTCCATAGGGACCAGTCCAAAGGGACGGTCTAAAGGGATCGGTCTAAAGGGACTCATCCATAAGGACCTGTCATAAGGACCTGTCAACAAGGACCTGTTCACAAGGTCCTGTCAACAAGGACCTGTCCACAAGGACTCGTCCACAAAAACCTGTCAACAAGGACCTGTCCACAAGGACTCGTCCACAATGACCTGTCAACAATGACCTGTCACCAAGGTCTTGTCCACAAGGACCCGTTAGGTTGGGTTAGGTTACACTACAGCCAACATCTTTTAAAAAGCCCACCCTCTTACCAAACCTATGAGTGGGCATGCATAAAAACAAAAAACAAGCATGTTAACTCATAGTGGCTACCCACCGAATACATTCACTTTATGTAGAACAACGTTTCATTCCATATCGGCATTCAAACTCCCACATGTTGCAATTGAAAAGAGAGATTCTCTAAAAAATTACAATTTCACCCCCTAGTAGGGGTAGATTTTATTTTTGGGGTGGAAATATGTTGTCCAATGGAAAGGGAGTGTCAGCCCGAGTTCAACAACACCTCATTTGTTAAAATCAAACTTTGAGTTCGGGAGATATCGCACCGCCGCCATCTTGTGTGGAGGGTGTGGAGGTGGAGGATTTAGAACCGCTACAAAACCACTACTAGAGTGGGCTCTGCCCGAATACACACGTTCGCCCTACATCTCGGCACGTCCAAGACTGAATAAGCTTCTGTCCCCCCGAGAGGAGAGAAGCCTCTCACAAATTTAAAATGCGTAGTTTGGGAGTGGCACCAAACTCGCGTCAAATATTGACAGAGCCAATAGCAGAACAAATTGCACAACAAAATGCAAGGTAAGCAACAATACTAGCCAATACGAGAGAACTAGGTAGTATGTAGCTAGGGGTTGCACAACGTTAGACAGAGAGATACATACAGACAATCTGCGCATTTTTAAACACTCGAGGCGTAATATAGAGATGTCACAACACATGGCAATAATAATAATAATAATAATAATAATAATAATAATAATTATAAAAATAATAATAATAATAATAATAATAACTATAAATTAATGAAAAGGGGTTCATGTTCCACCGCTTTCTCAAAAAAAAATTATTTTATGTAACAAAGGCATAAAAGAAAATGTTTCCTTTACTCAACAAAATTATATAAATTACCATTCTTAGATTAGATACATTTGAACAGGGCGAAGGAAAGAAAATTACATCATGTACACTAGATACACACAAGAAAAATATAGACATAATAAAATGTTCTCACATTTCTCTTATTCATATGACGCAGCTTAATTAAAAGTTCTTTGAACGTCATAACTTCCATAAAAGGCTTGACGAAACGCAAGTCTCTTTTCTCATACACACACATAATCATACACAGGTCTTCACGAAGATGTTCACTGATGAGGAAAATTATTCCATCTTTGGTACGGAAGAAAAAAAAGACTTTAAAATAAAATTAAAACAACAAAAATTCGTAATATATAAAGGATCAGTACAGGCGTGAAATAAAGGCGGATCCTACCTCTCCTGCACGTCAATACGTCACACATATTAAAAATGGATGTACCAAAGAAAAAACGGTCAATCTTGAGCTAGACTCTGCCAGATGACGTGGAGAAAGCGAAGGCTTCTTTATGGCGACCTCCTAGAAATCAGCCAATTTTCTATTAGTAAAAGAAAGAAAAAGGTTAAATCATGATCACAAAAAATATATATATAAAGGGGTGCACCCTGTATACAAAATAGGGCTTGCATCGGGGATATATTTGTGGTTACGTAGGCTGTGTAAGAGTGAAAGTGGATTCATTCTGCCAGCTGGTAATAAAGGTATTAATAGACAGGGTCGTCAGACCATATGACAAAAGAGTAACGAGCCGTGAACAGGGTCCAAGAATACACCGGCCACTTCTCAGGTACTTGGAGACTAGCTATCGCCACCAAAAACACACTCCAAATACATGACAGTTACAGGAAAATAATACACATTATCTTAGAGAAAACGTATTATAATGAAATGATTTATAAAAACATGATACCGTAAAACAGAAGTTTCGATGAAAAGTAAACAACTATATCAATAAACGTAAAACAAATCACAGTGACTACAAGAAAAGAATTTAGTCGACAGACCATAACAGGCGCTGCCGAACAATAGTGAGTCGTGTCTGTAGCTAGGGTTGACCCGGCTCCTTTCAACAATAGCAGGCAGGTACTGGAAATCGCCTTAGGCAGAAGTATAGTTCAACACATCTTTCGAAATCCTCCGTGTAACTCAGGCAGCCACGGGTGTCTCCTGCCTAACTAGATACTTAGAAGGAGTAAAGGGGCAAAATATACTAATTACCTTCATCAAAAGACATTAGGTACTAACAAATAAAAAGGAATACTAACTCAAAGTAGTTTTCGAAACCAAAAATACCATCCCGTACATAGAACGAAAAACCAAATAATTACGTTACAAAATACCTTACAAAAAGAACTGACTGAAACCTCGCATAAAACCATTCAAGACCAGACATACAATCAATCAAACACGAACACCACTAATAAATATTACCAACCCTCAAAAATAAAATGGTTAGTGCGTCAATATACGAGCCGTAGACCTCAGAAGTACCGCATTAAAAAATTAAAAACACAGAGGGTATGGTCTATTCCATACTAATATAAGAAAATTGGGTAATGCACGCCAGAGTAGTTCACACGAACATCAATGTCCCATACCACGGATGCCGTAGACCTAAAATGGTTGGTATCTCTGAGTAATACTTATCGTATATTTGGTTTGCCTATAAAAACGAATAAATAGTTCGTACGTATTATATATAAAGTTTAAATTGAATAGGGTATAAAATCAAAATTGAACTAAATTTGAAACCACCCACAAATAACTATTGATAAAAATTCATTAAACTCATTGACACACACACATTCATCTCAAAATTCAACCAACAACAACACTACATACATACTCCTTCCCATAAACAAATAAAAATTTCTCCATTACATCAGAATGCTAATATGAGTCGTTGGAACACCATGGAAACGCAAATAACTGACTACAGGTCATCGTGACAAACTTTATCCCATACTAAAAAGTGACGAATCGTGTAGAATCTATATACATCATATGTGGGCGTCAAAGCCGTGGGACAGGTCCCATACCCTAATCCCGATGGAGACCTCACCTAGAAGGTTTCCCAACGAAATACACACTGCCATACTGAACATATAGTAACATCAAGGTTATCCAAACAATTTTAAATGAAAAAATACATTGAAAATCCCCTGACAAAAATAAAACAATCACCTTCCCTAATTATGAAACAAACTTAACTCCCAATCATAACACACATAATAGCCCAACAGACCATTCATAACTGAAACATAAAACACTTTACTAACACCAAACGTTAGTATAATTACGCCAGGCTCAAGGTTGGTCGGGGCGACCGAAGGATTTAAAGGGACGGTTCCCATAAGTGGGCCTACCTACATTGGGAAAACTACGGAGAAAGAGGGGTGGGGGTTTTAGGCCGCAAGGCAATGACAAGAAACCTGTCAGCAGCTGTTCCAGACTGAGACATACAGAGGGGTTAGGCGAGTTCTGAGAAATATCACAGTTAACTAAACAACTGTTTACAACGAAAGGTAAAGGCACAAACCCTTGAGAGAAATGCATTTCCTACTTAACAGAAAGTAAAATAAAAACGTCCACGACACTGACGAAATGAAAAGGAGGAGAAAGTAAAAAAAAAAATGTGTCGTCTTAAAATCACCGTTAACTAAACAAATGTCTACTACAGGAAGCAAATACATAAATGCAATCTACAATACCGTGATGTGTCATTTTCCAGCGATGCGATGTACTCACTGATATGTTGCCAGTGTTCACCTCGAAGCTGGGCTTTTGAATGTCTTGTTTACTTGAGGGACAAAACCACCTTTCCTTGGAGATGGGTTTCCTGGATGCTCGTGGTTCACACAGAAAGTAACTTTACCCTTTCTTAAGGGGTGGGGGGAAATAATTTACTGAATTCCATAAACTCAAAGAAAAGCAAATTTTAATACAATGTAAATGAAGAGAAAAGTAATAAAAGGTTAATAACTTGAGAGGGGTGAGGGCGGAACGATTTCGCGCGCAACCACGCTCTGCTACCATTTGCACCGCTAGGTCTTTTACGTTAAACAAAATAGCAGAGGCATGAGGAATACAGTGGAAGCAAAAACAACAACTTAGACAGGATCGCTAAGGAGTGGGGAAAGGCTGTCTCTTTCGATGCGTGATGGGCCCAAGATTCCGCATCGAAAGAAAGATGATTTCCAAAAAAGGAAACGAATGAATTGTTTAAAGCAAATCAAAAGCGGAATTAAATTTATCTAATTGATCGAAGAACCCAGAAGCGTGTAGGTCGTGACTGCGTTACAGTACTAAGCCAAGACCGACGAAATCGAACGGGAGATGAGGGAACTTAGTATTACAAATGAAAGAGGACGAAGCCAAAGTGAACTACTTACTAATGTATTTAAAGTAAACTATAACAGGTGCGCATAAGAGTAAGGATTAATCTAAACACAAAATGAAAGGTAAACTTGAAGAGGCATTAACGTCACTTAATAACAAACAAAATAAAATTAATGACTTAAGATGGTACACAAGAAAGGGGTACACAAAAACAATATCAAGAGGAAAGTGTATAAATGAACTTAAGTACAAACAAAGATGAAACGAGATAAACTGAAATGTACTTACAATCAATGTGCAACTAAAACGTAAGCGCGACTCGATAACCAAAATTTAAAATACAAAACACCTAAAGATAAAGAGTATGGACGAGTCAAATAAGAGAACACCTCTACTTACGAGGATGATCTGGAGTAGAATGCCAGCGCCAAAAACAGAACTAAGACCCTCATGATGTTGTGAAATCATGGGGTAGGGGGTGAAAGGGCGGGGAGTGGAGGAGTGCGTATGTAGGGAAATGGGGGTGGGGGATGACACTGAGTTACGTAATATAACGAAGTCAGAGGAAGTAACACAAAATTAACACATAAAAATAAACGAAATGAAAATTACATTAAATTACTTGACATTACCGGGACAGGAAATAAAAGAAAAAATAAAAGAAAAAATCAATCAGCTAAGAAATATGCTTCGTAGGAAGATGTAGGCTTACGCAGAGGTAGAAATGCCGAATCACAACGACATACGATGAAACAAAGAAAGTAATGTGCCGCATGGACAGTGATTAGCACAATGACCATCGCTCACATATATTTCAATAAAACAGAGGGAGGATCAAGCTGAAGACGTGAGACTCAGCTCCGTAACTTCGCTGATTCCATCCACAATAAAAACAAGGCTCTGATGCGACAATCCAACGGAGGTCGTCTCAAAAGAACGCCGAACCAGGTGGTGACGCAATACAGAGCATAATTAAGCCTCGTTGAAAAATAGCAGATATTTCAAACCTGAACGATTTAGGTAAAAATAAAACCGATTACATGAAAGGGAGGGAAGACAAATAAACACAGGGACTTCGCTAAACTAACGTAAACAAAGGCGAAGGGACTTTGGTTCATGGATCGAATTCACATCATCATAAGAAGGAAAATTATAAGTGAATCAAAGGAGACACAAAATGAAAAAATATGGAGAAACAGAAATTTAAAATGACCTCAAGTTAGATAAATTCAATGACTGAATCGTACTTACATTTAGTTGCCTTCTGAGTGCGGGCAAAATCCCGACAAGTGCACACACGTCCGTCTCACATGACGGCCGAAATTTGAAGGAAGAAACCTTCTCTTAAAGAACGCAGTAATGCGCCCGAAAAAAGTAGGTCGTAGATACGACTAACATCCCCTGTCCGTATACATGGGTGGAGGGGGTCCAATAGCGAAGGCAAAGCCTGGCAACAAGTAGTGCTTCCACCAATGGTTAAATTGTGTTAGTAGGGGTGAAAAGTTTCACCATCTGGTGAAACGTCTACGCAGAATTAGTAAGTTTGATCGCAGTAAGAGTGACAGAGAAACATTTGTCACAATAATGCGACATGAAGGAAATGATAATAATAATAATAATAATAATAATAATAATAATAATAATAATTTAATTTAATTTAATTTAATTTAATTTTAATTTATTTATTAAATACTATTTTTGTTACATTATTGTGATATGTCTCACGAATCTGATGACAGTACAGATTATCTGTGAGACATATTAATTATTATTTACAACATATATATAGATTATATTTCAGTACAAGAGTGCATGCATTTTTTTGTAATGATAATGATAAAATATTAATGTAAATAATTAAAGATACAAAAAATTACACTATGGTAGTTATATTAATAAATTTATGTTATGAGTTAATGTTTGGTTAAGTAATATTTTTTAATGCGACTTATAGCTAGTTGTTTGCTGTTAATGTTTGTCAGTTCAGGTGGTAGTTCATTAAGTAGTGATGGTATAATATAATTTAGTCTCTTGAAACCATAGCTATTTATACATAAAGGTTTAACATGTTTAGTACTTGTTATGGCTCTTGTTTGTATGTTGTGAGAGACCTTATGCCTGAATCTTGGATCATGGTAGTAGAGATTCAGTACAGTAATTTGAAATAACTCTTTAATATTAAAATAAGGGATATCAGTGAATTATTTAAAGAACCTGTTTTGGCTATCTTGAAGATTATTAATTAAAGTTGTGTTTTGATTTCCCCAAGCTGCTATAGCATATCTTAATTTGCTTTCAATCAGAGCACTGTAAATTGTTTTGTAAGTTTTCCTATCTACATAAAATCGGAGATTGTAGAAGGTGTAGAGGTTTGCTCTTATGTTTTTTATTATGTTTACTGTGTGTGTGTTCATTTTAAAGTGTTCATCAAGGGTAATTCCTAGGTATTTTTGTGTCGAAGTACTATTTATGAAGGTGTTACAGTTGCAACCTGCCAGGATGTTTTGGTGTATGCATGATAAGCTGTGGTGCGTTAGTTTGTATTTTTCTTGTGTGAAGTGATCAACTCTGATGTTCATTATTTTAGATTTGGTTGTATTTATATACAAATTATTGTCATGACACCATCTTGTGATGTTATTGAAGTCTTCTTGAAGTCTATCAAAAGCTGTTTTAGAGTCTTTATGTATGGTATATCTAGTGGTATCATCAGCATAAATAAATATTTTACTGTGTTTAATGGCTTCATTCATGTCGTTTACGAACAGGTTATATAGTGTAGGTGAAATAATGCTGCCTTGAGGGATACCTTGTGTTCCTTCTACTGCGTCACTGATAGTGTTATTGACCATAACTGCCATTTCCCTGTTTTTCAGATAGCTTTCAAATAGTTTGTAAGTCGTGCCTCTTATTCCAATATCGTGTAATTTAGCAAGTAGTTTTTTGTGATTTATTGTGTCAAATGCTTTAGAAAAGTCAAGAAAAAGTACCATTATGTGATTGTTCTTATTTAAGGCATTATTTATTACATTGGCAAATTCAGCCAGGAGTAGTTCAGTACTTTTTCCCTTCCTAAAACCATATAGGTGTCCCTTTAAAATATCATATTTATTCAGGAAATTCTTCAATCTCTTATCCAAGCATTTTTCCATTATTTTGTGGAGGATTGATAAAATGCATATTGGTCTGTAGTTGCCAAAGTCTAAGTGATCGCCATTCTTATATATTGGTTTAATAATTGTGTATTTCAGATATTTTGGTATTATGCCTGATTCGAATATCTTGTTTATGAGATGTGCTATGATTGGTATAGCTTTTTTGGATGTTGCCTTTATGTCTTTCAAGCGTATATTGTCTACCCCAGGCGATTTGTCTGTTTTTAATTCCTTAATTATGTTTTCTATTTCATATTCATCAGTTTCAAGTAATGTAAAGGAATTCATTAATGTGTTTCTATTTGATTGCCATAGCTTGATACTACAGTTATGAGCTAGGCTGTTTATTTTTTCACTTAAGGTATTGATGAATTTATTGACTATCACTTCGTTAGTATAATGTAATATTAAATGTTTGTTTATGACTTCATTGACAGTTTGTGTTTTCCGACCTGTTATATCATTAATGACTTTCCACATTCCTTTATTATCGTTTTTGGAACTATTTATCTTATTTTTATAATATTGATGTTTTGTTTTGTTTATTAGCTTATTTAATTTGTTTCTTAAAGCTTTGTATTCATTTTTTATTGTAATATTATCCTTGTTTCTGAGCATTGTTTTGTAAAGTCTGTCTCTTTCCTTACATTGTATTTTTAGTTCATAAGTGAACCATTGTTTGCTTTTTCTGTGTTTACGAGTTGTTATGTAAGATGCTTTTTGGTAGATTTCCTTAAATTTGGTTGTTATATTGTTATATATGTCATTAGGATTTTTTAATTCAAGGCAATCTGTCCAGTCTGTGTTGTTAAGGCTTGTGTGTATTATAGTATCGTTCATTAGCGTAATGTACGATTCATTATCTTGTAATTGTGTCTTATCATTTTTTGGCCAAATACCTGCATATGTTATGTAGTGGTCAGAGATATCTGATTGTATGACTGCAGAAGTATATTGATCTAGTCTGCTATGATAGTATATGTGATCAATACATGTTCTCGAGTCTAAATTTGAATCATAACGAGTACATTGAATGATAAGTGGTAGGAAACCATGAGTTGCCAAAATATTTGTATATTTGATAGCTGATAGACTGATGTCATTAGATAAAGTATCAATGTTGATATCTCCTAAAATGGCGTATTGGCTGTACTTACTAGTGTGTTGTGTTATATGTGTCTCCAGTTCATCAAGAAAGTCATTTATGTTAGTGCTAGGTGGTCTGTAAATGCATGTTAATCCAATCTTTTTGTTCATGTGAAGTATTTCTATTACCATTGATTCATGAGTATTGGAAATGTATGAATTGTGAGTTTTAATAGCCATGTTGTTCTTTACATATATGGCTATGCCTCCTCCTTTACGATTTGTTCTATTACAAAATACAACATTAAAATTATCCAAAGTTTATAGGTAATTATTAGATTCAAGTATGTTAATTTCTGTTAAGCAAATAATATCCAGATCATTAATTTTCTTGCCTAAGGTTATGGTTAAATAATCCCAGTTTTTTTATATAGATTGAATATTTAGAGAGAGGATATTGATTTCAGCATTATTTCTAGTCTTATTACCATTTTCGATGAAATCGGGTATATTGAGAAATAATAATAATAATAATAATAATAATAATAATAATAATAATAATAACATGAGAAAAAATAATGAACCTGATAAAAAACGGTTCAGAACACAGAATATTACTGTTGGATCGGGAACAGATGTACCATAATTTTTATTTCTGTTTATCGAAGTTCTTCGAATGTCCATGTAATTAATCTTGTGATATTTTCATTGTTGTAACTTTATATCTGAACCAATTTTGGAAAAAGTGTTAGTTAATTTTCTGCTGCTATTTGAAAGACAAACAAAAACAGTGTTTTTTTTTCATCGAGTGATAATATTTCATTTCAACGTGTGAATACTTAAAGTTAGGAATCACGGTGGACAATTAAATTTGCACTGACAATCCTTACGATTGTAAATAATTATTTTGAGGGAAGTCAACAGGACTATTAATTTGACTTTCGTTTCAAATGCCTAGTGTTCAAGTAAATTTGAGTATATAATGTGTGATTCTTCATGCATCCATTATGCTATCTTTAGCATTTCTTCGTTAACTTTTTAACATTATAAATAAAATGAGATAATTTTACGGATTATGTTATTTTCATAAAATCTCCTTCTATCCTTATTGTTGAATCGAGCCGAAAATCAGTAAAGCAATTTTTTTTTTGTGTTCATGTAGTCACTTTCACCCAAATGGCGCCCTGCGATGTTTATATTTCCGTGCTGACTGATTTTTGGTGAAAATGCATATGTGGTCGTCCAGACTTAGGTCTAAACGGGCAAAATATATATGTAAATAAGTACGGTATGGTTTCGCAAGTTCTCCAAGGACATGGAAAACATCCTTCTGCATGTAAATACACAAATGTCATTTATATACTTATTGTATTGTTGAGTAGAAATGTGTTCTTTTATGTTTACGTTTAGGTATGAATGGCCATTGACGCTATCGTTCTAAGTCAATTATTGACCATGCTAATGCACGTTGAGCATGTTTTACTTTGAACCAATTTCAAGAACATTGCGGGACGGTAATTATACGTAGTCATACCCAGCATTGTGATAGGATAGGCGGGGAAAATCTAATGCCTACTTACAGCGGAATGTAGAATTAACGGCTGCGCTGGGCGACAATTCCAATCAGTAAAGACAGTTAATTGTTAACGTTTCACCTGATCCTGATGTCATAAAATAACCAAAAATGATATATATTAATATTGCCATGAACGTGTAGAGAGAAACTTCCCGCGTTCTGAAATGTTGATGATCAGTTTATGCTTACATTGCTATTATGGAAATAAATGTAATTGGTTTAGTTTCCGTAAAATGTCGCATAAGAACAAAATTGTACTCAAAGCTAAAACTTTGTGTCAAACAACATATAGGGCCACTGCAAGACGGTGTAATAATGGAAAATATCGAAAACACCCATTGTCATGACGAGTTTAGTTCACCCCCACGTGCAACAAAAATCACCTCTGGCGCTATCATAGAAGGGAACTACAAAAAACCAAAGAGAGGCCTAACAGTGTCCAGGACGGGACGAATGAAAACCTGGTTCACAAGAGTTTGGTTCATGCGAAGTCACTTAAGGGTGAGTGAATTCTATGAATAATTTTTATTATGTTCATCTAATATTTTACAAACTAATGTACATTTATCTCATGAAGTATGGCTAATATATCTGATAAGGTAGGCCTATATATGCAATGTTTCATTTCTACAATCAATCAGTTTGTCATGAAATATTTAAACTTTATTGCACATTTAAGAAAGACTTAATTTTATAATTAATCCTAGAGTATTTTTAATTTTCTTCTATATCCACGACTCTAGACCAACGAAGCCATGCTAGACAACATGATGCGCATCTGATAGTATAAACTACAACGTTTTCGGTTCGTTAACGGAATACTTTTACCGAAACATCCGTGAACACTCAATTAAGAAACATGCAAGAACAATCGTTAAATCATATGCATCAGTTTATTAACGGATAATACATGAATTTCTTAACTTTACAACAGTGGTAGGTTTTAGTGCCTCTCCGTAAACATGAGTTGGTGGCCCTGGCTGTTACGCTCAGCATGGCCGACTGGATGCGAGCTTGACATTCCCAGTTAGAACCCATGCATAAGGTGTAATTGAAAATGTTCTCTTGTTGCCGATTGAGCGCACTCGCATCCAAGGATAGGAGTAATTAAAGGTTAACATGTTCATTAGGTTCATTAAATGTGTTTCTCACAGAGATGCGAAGTTTGGTTTCAGTTTCAATTATTGTAAGTAGTCGGTGGTAATATACTGGATTCCTTAGTTGATTGGTGTGCTTGCTGATGAAATTGTAAAATACTGGGGTAAAATAATAAATTATGACTTGAACAATGCTGCTCAAAACCAGTGTGCCATAATGGTGTATGCCATTAAGCACTTTGAATGGGAAGAAAAGCGGGGGAGGGGCTTTCATTTCACGAGTTTTGGTGTGACAGAGTTAGGTGTGATGATTGGCTTAACGTGATTTCCCGCGATGACTTTCTTCCGGACACAAACTCTCCTTCGTCTGTTGTGTGTAGTCTTCATTTAAAGATTCTCGCACCGTAGACGTGATCGTCAAATCGTGCACCACGGCTCTGAGGGCACGTGTAGCAAGTCCAGATTCGTAGGTTCAAACCCCAGCGACGACAGGAACTATCCCGATTGTGGTTTCTCCACACTCCATCCAGGCAAATGCCTGGATAGTACTTTACCACTGCTAGTAACTTCCTGGCCTCTGAGACCTACGAAGATATCCAATTAACTACGGAATCAACCATCCAGTCCATACCCATAAGATATCTTCTGTAAAATGGGTATCAATGTTTTCTAGCGATTCTGTTGAATCAATCCTCAGTACATCCGCCTGGCGCTCATGACTAGTGGGACGTGGGTTCGTGACTAAGGGACCCCAGCTGAGTCCAGTATTTCATCCACTTTTGCCAGGCTCCTTTCTGTCATCTTTCCTGTCCACCACCCTTGGTCACCAGTCATTCACTTACGACATTACGGCACTCCCCCTCCCTCAGGAGCTTACAACTTGTGGGACGATTGTTGGCAACCAGGGGACCCCAGAAGAGTTCACGATTGCTTCCACTTACAAGTGCTGGGGTCCTCTCTGGCATCTTTTCTCTCGAACTCCCTTGATCAACTCTTGTTCTCTTCCTACCCTGACAGTATTAGGGTATCCGAGGTATAGGGAGACTTTCAAATCCCCGCCTAAATTGACCCTTGTCTCATCTTTCCTGACACCCTCATTCATCGAAGAATCAGACCTCTTGTTTTCTTTTCATCATATCTCCTGCTTTCTGCACAAGGCCAGACTGTTGTGAAATCGTGCCGTAAATTCCACTTGCTATCATCCGTCGAGTTCTACATGAAAACACCCCCAAGGACATGTCATCAAAATTTAGTTACATGTCCTAATATCATAACCGAAGCACTCGATCTGGCTCTTACCTCGTCATCCCAATCAATCACTCATCCATGTTCAACCGCTCTTTTGCTGTAGGGGGGTCACGACTATGAAATTTAACTCCAGCCAATATCAGATATTCTATATTAATAATTAGTGTAAGAGAGGGCCATGAGCCCTAACTTCACCACTACTGAAGACAAAAAATAAATAAAGGAGGTAGGGCGTGTGTAGCCCCATCACATAAGGTGCACCCTGGATAGTGCTACACCCTCAACGGCTCACGGCTGTTGAGTTCGTGGGGATACCTGAGCTGGTTCTGTTTTCCCTTTTTCCAGTGACTCAGGGGCCGACCCTCTTCTATGTCCCTTTACGATCTGCCTTTCATGGCTCTATTTCCTTCCAAATCCGTCAATTCTCTCTTTTCGATGGTTGACGGCATTCCTTCTACCCGTATTTCATTTCCTTTATTCCTTCCTTCGTGTCCATTTCTTCTGCTAACCCGTAAATAGTAGTTAGTTTTAGTTTTAGTGTTCATTTCAACAACATTTTCCATTTTCACGCAAACAAATTAGAGGCCGATAACCTCGATGATGGGCCCTATAACATCAATTTGCACCGTCATCAAATTACAATTTCAGCAATATTTTTACCGACAATTAAAAATGCAAGTCCGGCTTACGTTGTAAGCACATGGGAAAACATATCTTATATGCAATGTTTGGTTTGCATTTCTTAGAACTCTGACTACTCTCTACTCATTAACCTAACCGCAGCAACGGACTTGCCAGCGGTATTGCAGATACATTTCTATCAACGTTTACGCGTATTATTGTGCAAACCGCAATACGGGTTGCATCCAAACGAATTCTGTACTAACCACTCAGCAGGAATTTTCATGAAGTTTTATAAAATCCGAGTGAACCTAATGGAATTCTATTTTAATAAGGTGCAAGGTATGTCTGGATTATCTCACATTCAATACCACGTTATTTTATCTTGTGAAAACTTGACATTTTGATATTGCGGAAGTTATAATGACAAATAGTGTCATAAGTCTTTGTCATACTATACTGGGTAGACTGCCTTGTGTGAGCAGTTGAGTAACTAACGGGATTTCCTGTAAACAGCCTCAATGCCTTGGCCGGTATTGGAGAGTGCAATTCGCATCCAGTCGACTGTGCGCTCAGCCTCCAGTACTCAGTGTGTTGTTGAGGTCTGGCAACACTTTCGACCCTTGCTGGTTAACTCCTGCGCGTCTCTCCAGTTGATCATTCGCTCTGATTCTTGTCTGTTCATTCTCGCAAACAATCGCAAGGTGTAGTGGAGCGCAATAAGTTGTTCATGAGCTCAAATTCTTTCTGCCGAGTTTCTGCTGACTTGTGTACAATTACAGTGAAAACATCTAGGTCATCAGCTCCTAATGGAAATAAATACCTCAATGACTCTACAGACGTAGCCAAATTCGTTTCACCATTTGTTATCTTTCAACGAACTTGATGAAGTATTCAGGTCAATATTTTCTTCTTGCGATGGCGCAGTGGTCGAGCTGCTTGCCTACAACCAAGGCAGACCGGGTTCTACTCCTGATGGGGGTGAAGGATCTAGGTCATCTGCTCTTTACCATATGGGTAATGAAAATTATGAGAATTAGTACTAGAGCTTACAATGAATTTATTTGTGACTTACTCGAGGAAGAAACTTCGGTGGCGGTGGCATGCTGAACAGCTATGGCCAATATTGTGGGATCAAACACGGTTGAACTCATCGGATATTTTAAGAGCGTTAAAATCCTTGAGTATGCCTTCATTCGGAGGGGAAGTAAAGCTGGCGGAAACATGTCAAAGATTTATGGCATGTGAAACAACCTACCACTGCAATTGGTAGCATGTAGCTAAATTAGTAGGTTATTTGGGTAGAAACGCTCTATCAAGTTCCAGTGATCGCCGCTTGGTGTCAGTGACGGTGGCGTCTGGTGGCGAAAGTTGGAACTACTTGAAATTGAACTTGCCCATTTTCATTCGTCTTCATTCATTTCATCTCTCATTAACTCCTCTCATGATGTTGATGTCAGGAAGGGCATCTTACCGTAAAAACATCTGCCATATACATTTTCATCGCATATCATCTGAACCGTTTTACTTTTCCACCTGTATTCTTGCCTTTTTCTCTTTTCTTAGGCGTGTCAATTATCGGAATTGTTCTCTTTTATTCTTGGTTATTACTGGCCAGGGTAGCCAAGCAGATCAGTAGACATTTCTATAATTGCTGATCAAGGTTCGTTATAGTGATTTCTTACTATGCCGTATCGTGATCAGTGACACCTCTTTCCTTTTTATCTTCTTTTTCGTCTCCTGTGACAACCGTTTGTTACTCTCAGGAGAGTCTTGTGTTTTTTATCTCCCTGGTAGGACCTTTTGGTTTATGCACCCGCTCTCGTTTTCGAGATGCCTTGCCTTTTTATTACTTTTTGACCCGTTCGTTTGTGGTTTTATATAGGTGCGCGTAGAGGTGCGAATCTAGTTCATTTAATGTAATTCCGTGGTGCCGGATTAATGTTCATACCATCAAGGTAGGTCACGTATTTTTGTCTTTGCTCATTTTATGGAATACTAGGGCGTTTCGCCTACTCAAGTATGTCCATGGAGTATCAGTTTCGTTCCCGTTATTTCTTTGTCCCCATTTCGTCGTATCTTTTGTGTTGGTATTTGGTACGGTTTACTGAGTAGCGTGTGTTCAACAGTAAGACCTATGCCATACCTCTTATCTTTTGTTTGCCTCTTATCTTAGGATTGCGTTTTCATATGCAAGTCCATGAGTTTGGCTTAATCCCTTTCTGACGTAACTTATTTTGATGGGTATCTTTTATTTTGTGTTGCAATACCTTTCTCGTAATTATTTTTAATATCGGTTACTTGCCCCTTTTTGTGTTTATTCTTTTACGTCATATCTACGGGTGCTTTTATTAATACTCCGCCCCCTCGCACTCCCTCATCTCCTTCAGGGCTATTTGAGCTACCGTTCGCTCCTTTGACGGTAGACTCACTTTCCCCGACTCATTGTCTAGCCCTTTTAATCTTTATTTTTCACAATGCAATTTTACTCTTTACGAGTATACTTTCCCAGATGTGTTCCCCCCTTTATCGTTTCTCCCTATCGATCTAGACATTTACGTTTCGGTCCTTTCGCCCGTTATTTTACCTAGTATCACATGTTTGTCGTCCACTTAACCTCATTCATAGCATGTAATGCTTCCTCGTCATTCCTTGATGTTATCTCTTTGGTCAATACATTACCTCTCCTTTGCTTATGTGTTGAGTATGTGTACCTTATTTAGTCTTTATTTCTTTAGGCTAAGCTAAGCTAGGCCCATAATGAATAGCGCATTCGAATAGAACTTGCATTCACATGGCAGTGAATGTACGTTCAATCCATCGCCTCTGATACCTTCATAACCTTAGTCCGGTTTAATGGGCCCCGCGCCAGGCTAATTGGTACACACTTCCACTGCGAACTACATCTTGCGAAAGGCCAGACGGCATATAAATGACGCTGAGAACAAATCATAAGTGTGAGCTGGTTCAAGTTGCATGGACGTGCCCAAGGGCCTTGCCCCCCTCCCCTGGAATCCCGAAAATATTTCGATTGTTCATTGTGGGAGACATCGTTGCTTTACGTCCGTAGGTGTAACCTTAAAGTGCCCTACACGTGTCCCCCGGGTGGAGCTAAATAAGCAACAACATTGGTTGCTGGACCAAAAGGATTTTCTTGCGGATATCCCAGCAATTTGAGGATACAACACAATTGTAATCATGACCACAAACGGTTCTTCAGGAAGCCAAATGAAAACAAAGGGACTAGGACATTCACTGACGGTACTACAGTTGAATATTAAGGGCATTAGCAAATCGGTAAGCGATATACTTATAAGAGTGCCGAATGACAATCAAGTGGATGTTGTACTCATACAGGAAACTCATTGTGAAGATCTAAACCAACTACTGTCTAGATGCAAGTTACCAGGATACCGCCTTATTTCAGCTACCTTTCATAAGAGCTATGGCACAGCAACTTATGCTAAGTACAACATCGAACAGTTGGAAGCCCTAAGTACAAACTCTGAATGTTCATCATCAAAACCAGGATTACTGGCATGGAGATTATTAACACCTATTTATTTATTTTTCGTATGGCTTTTAGTGCCGGGATTGTCCGAGGACATGTTCGGCTCGCCTGAGCCAGTAGCTGCCTCCAGCGGACACCCTTATTAGTGTGAGCTACAAGTTCCGTTCAATTTCTAGTAGTTCCAACTTTCACCACCAGATATCAATGAGACCTAGTGGTTAACGTTGAAACATTGATAGAGCGTTCCGACGAAATCTAACCTAACCATTTTGCTTTACACAACTTAAGTCTGTGAAAGGATCTTTTACATGCCATACATATATGACAAAGGACCGCCGGCTTAACTTCCCCTCCGAAGGAAGGCTTACTGAAGGATTTTAACGCACTTAAAAAATCCGACGACTTCGGCCGGGTATGAACCCGCTATCTTGGGCTCAGCAGTTCAGCATGCAACCAATTATAAACTACCTACCGAACCCTGGATTAACGGAATTATCCAGAACATACAGCACCCTACTGTCATCCTGGGAGATTTCAACAGCCGTCATACGCTCTGGGGATATAAAGATTCCAATTCAGATGGTGATAATGTATTATAATGGGTAGAGGCTGAAGATGTTTTTCTTATGTATGATACTAAAGAAAATGGTACCTTCGATTCAGCTAGATGGAAACAGGGTTATAACCCAGACCTTTGTTTTATTTCCTAGGATGCACTAGGTAGACCGCTCCCGTGTAGAAGAAAAGTATTAGACAATTTCCCACGAAACTAGCACAGACAAGTTTTTAAAAAAATTGGCATTGAAGTCCCAATTATAAGATCAAATCCTGTCCCTAGATGGAACTTTACAAAAGCGAATTTGGATTCATTCACCAGTGAGATGGAACACAATATCCAATGGATACCACTTGTTCTTGAAAATTATACACGTTTTATTGGACTGATATGTGCTATAGCAAAGAAGCACATTGCCAGAGGAATTAGTAAATAGTATATTCCAGGATGGAGTGCAAAGTGTAATGAGCTATATGAAGAATATCAACTCAGCAATCAGACGGAGATCGCTGATGAGTTATTAAACTGCTTAGACTCTGCCAGGAAGGAGAAATGGGATACTTTGACATCTAGCATGAACTTCCAACATTCCAGCAGGAAAGCATGGTCCCTACTTAGGAAGCTGGGCAGTAGTACTCCAAACTAGTGTAGCAAGTACTTAAAAATAAAGCCCGAACCGGTAGCAAGGAGAATCGTTGGCTTAGCCAAAACATCAAAAGACAGAAACAAAAATGAAAAAAGACACATCCTAATTGAATTGAAGATCAACCTTTGTAGAGCAGAAACAAACACTCGGTTTTAAGAAGAATTCTCTGTCTTGGAGGTGTCTCATGCTCTGAAGGAAACAAAATTAGGAAAAGCAGCAGGCTTGGATTGCATTTAGCCAGAATTTCTGAGACACTGTGGCCTTAGAACTCTGAAATGGCTTGCTAAATTCTTTAGTGACTTCTTAAGGAAAGGAAGACTTCCACCTCTTTTTAAAAGAACTAAAATTGTAGCCATACTAAAATCTGGTAAAAGCGGTTGCAATGCGGAAGATTACCGACCTATTGCCCTACTGAGTATCAGTTATAAACTGCTAGAGAGACTGGTTTATAACTGAATCTCAGCTACTGTACTACAGTACATCCCGGTCGACCAGGCAGGTTTTAGACCCAAAAGAAACTGCTGTGATCAGGTTTTAGCACTAGTCAGTCATATTGGACAAGGCTTTGAAAAAAAAAACATTGCAAGGTTTGTGGACCGGTCATCAGCGTACGATACAGTATGGTGAAAAGGAATGATCCTGAAGTTCCTGAAAATCATTCCTTCCAAGACATTAGCTTCACTGCTCAACAATATGCTCAGCAACCGACTAATTGAAGTACACCTAAATGGAAAAACAAGCAGGCCCTATAGATTAAAGATGGATTACCACAGGGCTCAGTCCTTGCTCTACTTCTCTTCAATCTTTACACTGCAGATCTTCCACCTACTACTTGAAGAAAGTTCATATATGCTGATGATATAGCCCTGACAGCCCAGTCCACAGATTTTGAGACTGCTGAAACAATTCTCACACAATATCTCCTTAAATTGGACAGCTACTTTGACACTTGGCGACTGAAGCCAGTGTATGTCATACGAAATATATATTTACACACAAGCTATACCCGGCATGCGTTGCAACGCCAATCAAAGAAAGTGTTGGCGTTGTAATTTTTTTGAAGTGCTTTTGGTTACACAATTTTTTTTTTCAATTTCCTTTAAGTGCCTCCAAACTATCGTAAAATGGATTAACTAATTTTGAAACATTCATGGGAACGTCCACAACAACCCACCAAAGTTTCATTGCAATCGGATGAATGGCATGAATACTTACGGAATTTCGTTTATACGATTCGTGCGCTGTCACTCATTTGTTGAATCAACTCGTTCGCTACCTACTGTGAAATGGATTTGCTAAGTTAGAAACCTACACGTAAGTGAACACAACAACTCATCAAAGTTTCATAACAATCGATGAAAAGTATATGAACGTATACATGATTTTGTTGAAACGCTTCGCGCGTCGTCGCTCATTTGTTGAATCAATTCGTGCGCTACCTACTGTAAAATGGATTT
Source organism: Meconema thalassinum (assembly GCA_946902985.2). Taxonomy (NCBI): domain Eukaryota; kingdom Metazoa; phylum Arthropoda; class Insecta; order Orthoptera; family Tettigoniidae; genus Meconema; species Meconema thalassinum. The sequence continues at coordinate 2,143,259 of CAMPQE020000024.1, forward strand.
AATAATCCAGAAGCCTTCCTTGGAGTGTGCTCAACATCTCACCCAAGTTTCATTGCAATCGGATGACTGGTATATGAACGCATACGGGACTTTCCTTAAATGCTTCGCGCGTCGTCGCTTGTTTGTTGAATCTACTCGTGCGCTACCCATAGTAAAATGGATTTACTAATCCAGAGACCTTCGCTGGTGTGTACGATACATCTCACCCAAGTTCCATCGCTATCGGACGAATGGTATAATAACGCATTCGGGACTTTGTTGAAACCTTTCGCGCGTCGTTACTCATTTGTTGAATCTACTCGTGCGCTACCTATTGTAAAATGGATTTAATAAGTAAGAAACCTTCCTTGGAATGTACTCACCATCTCACCTAAGTTTCATTGCAATCGGATGAATGGTATATGAATGCATACGGGACTTTTTTTTTGAAACGCTCTAACGTGCAGAGACAAACAGAAGAATTCGACATCACCGCCACCTACGGTACAAAACATAACTTTCCGCCACGTCCTGAGTGTAATATACGGTGGCAGTTGCACAGGTTGCAACCAGGTGGCTCCAGCACGCAGAGACAAACAGTCCAAAGACTTCACGTTGACTAAGGCTAGCGGTTTCCTTGATGACTGTTTTTGACTGTATATTGTGGTTCTAAAATTGTGTGTAATTTGTGGTTCTAAAATTGTGTTAATTCCAACTACCGGGTCAAATTGTGAATCTAAACCATACAGGGACACACTCTAATATAGGCCTACATTGAAAATTTCATCAAAATCGGTCTAGCCATTTAGGAGGAGTTCAGTCACATACACACGTGTCGAAGAATTATAATATAAAGATATTGTCCATTGAAACACCAGTTTATTCCACAAATTGGAGTTAGGCCTACTGATAGTTAACTGATTTAGATATACGGATAATTCCACTGTTATATTTAACTTAGTACGGTAGTTTGCGAATAGCCTATTTGAAAATATGAAATGTTACTAGTTATCAGAAAATCGGCGAACTGGATTAATATTACCGTTTTAATGAACTGCTTAATTTTCATTCTTGTCTGTACCGTAAATGGTTACACAACTACTGTACCGTACTTTTTACCTGTTAGAAATGGACATTGTGACGATGATTCATAAAGAAAGGCGAACATTTATGAACAAAACTCTGAATAAAAAAGAAACTTCGCCTATTCATGCCATAACGATAATGTAGCCTACCCAGCGGTTTCAGTAAGTCAAATAAAGAATGGGCCTATCACGAGGCCAGTAAGAAATGAAACGATGATTGCAGAGGAGGGGTTACGTCGCTTCCCTGGAAAAAATGCTGCTGGCACCCATGGACTGACATTGGTGTTCTGCAAGTTACAGATGCCATAGTTTACTTCCAATGAAATACCAATCAGTAACGGTAGCCTAGTCATTTTAAGGAAATGAATCTTCCTAAAAAGACAATCGAACTAGGCCATTGACGTGATAACACCAATTAGAATTGATCACAAGTTGCAAGGTATCTGATCAGGGATATTAATCAGTTAGGGAAAAGGGGGGAGAGATAGAAATAGTGGGCTAAACGGAAATGTGTTATATCTTAAATTTATAGTTGCCTTGATATATATAATAAATATATGATATCTGAGACTTCAAAGGGAACAGAGGAGTCAAAGATAAACAGAACATCAAGTTATGTTGGCCAACCTTATGGCGGTTAAGAGTAGTGAAACTCGAAGGTGTGCATAGATTTGATTTCAAGGTAAGTAATATTTTGTTCATTCTTGATTCGTGTATCATGTTTTTAAACATTAGTGTTTGTTATTACATTGCGTGATCCTTAAGCTTGTGGAATGAAAGTGTATTTTTAAACAGTTACATTGGAGTTTATTTCAGTTATTATTTTCCCCGGGTGGGTTGAAGTTATAGGTTAGGGGGGGCAAAATGGAAATATGTGAATGCGGAGAATGGAAAGCTTTCCATTTTTCCCCCAGGGTTCGGTAATTTTAATATTTAGAGACGTTCTGTGTTAGGCGCAAGTGATATACAAGGAAATTATTTTAAGAAAAATTTCATGCTGTAGAGTTAAAAAATAATATAATAGTTTTTCATTTTTAGATGGTTCATCACTACAAGCGCAAAACCAATCTTGCAAGTTGGACAGAGTGGGACATGGAGCGAGCTTTGGAAGGGACAGAACATTCGAGCCTAGCAGAGGCATCAAGACTATACAGCATTACATAGATTACATAGACATATAAAGAAGGGGACTGCTAAGAAAGTGTTGGGCAGGTACAAACCAGTGTTTTTTCATCAGCTGGAGCTGGAAATTGTAAGCTATGCCAAAGAACTGGATAGTAATTTTTTGGGTTTGACGAAGGAATCTCTTAAAGAACTGGCATATCTCTTGGCTCAACGAAACCACGTAGCTCATCCTTTCAGGCATGGGTAAGCAGGCAGAGCATGGATGGAGGTTTTTATGGCAAGACACTCTGAACTGTCGTTCAGAACATCTGAACCAATAAGTATAGCTAGATGAGCAGGTTTTAATAAAGAAATGGTTTCCAAATTCTTGGACAGCTTATGGGAAATCTATGAAAAAAAATGGCTTTTCAGAAAGGCCACTCAATTTATACAACATGGATGAAACAGGTGTGAAATCTTCGACATCCAGACTGCCTAAAGTTATTTCTGTTACAGGGAAAAGACAAATAGGTGTTATCAGGTCAGCAGAGAGGGGCCATCTGACCACAGTTATTGCTTGCTGCAATGCTGCTGGAAATTTTCTTCCACCGTGCATTGTATGAGGCCACAGGAAAAGGGTAGGAGAACGATTGTTGGGAGCTGGTCCTCATGGAAGTGTTGCTTGATGTTCAGACTCTGGCTGGATTAATTCAGATATTTTTCTTAAGGGGTTGAATTTTTTTGTAGATTCAGTCAGATCTTCTTATGACCACCCTGTGCTATTGGTACTTGATAATCATGCAGCTCAGGTTAACTTGTCTGCAGTTGACTATGCTCGAGAGAATGGAGTTGTCATGTTTTCTGTACCTCCGCACACAACGCATAGGCTGCAGCCATTGGACGTCAGCTTTTTCAAATCTTTCAAAGATGGGTTTGAAGTTTCTGTGGATACCTACCAGAAGCAGCATCCATGGTGCAGAATCACAGCGTATGATATTCCTGGATTAGTAAAAAGTGCTTTCTTAAAGAGCACAACTCTTTCCAGTGCATCACCAGGCTTTAGGAAATCAGAAATCTGGCCCTTCAATAGACACATCTTTTCAGAAGAAGATTTTGCTCCCTCGAGTGTGCATACATCATTGCCATGTAATGAACGGGAGAATATCTTAAGTTCATCTAATGAGAACCAGTTAGAATCATGTTATTTCGATGGTGCGATTATTGCTGCATGTGAAGGTCCTCTTCATTCAGGTTGTATATCCATTGAAAACTCTTCTTCCAATACCAGTAGCCTGGACCTACCAGCAGTTTACATAAAGAGCATGTTGGCCTAGGCGTATCTGCACCGAGTTCCTGCTTCCAAACCTCTTCCAGCTCTCAATGTTATGTTTTGCCTAATGATGTGTGGCAACGTCTCAAGGCCAGGAAAATCAATGAGAAACGATGTCAGCGTTGTCAAAAATCGGAGTTACTGACAAGTTCACCCTTTAAAAATCAACTTCATCTAAAGTAAAAAAGCATGAAAAGAACCCTCAACTTTGAACATTTAAGCTCTAACAAAACTGGTAGGCCTACGTCAACAGAAGCAAGAAACACATTGAACAGAAAGCAAGTGAAGTTAACACAGCCACCTACTGATAACCCTGTCCCTGAGAAAGATGTGGTGTGTGTCATATGCAGTGAAGACTACTGTAACAGTAAATTGAAAGAAACGTGGATACAGTGTAATTTTCGCCACCTGTGGGCCCTTCACCAGTGCACTGACTATAATATAAAGCAATCATTTTACGAATCTCCGTTTCGCGGGCTTATAGGCCGTGTTTTAAGGACATTTTGTTGTCCTGACGTTTCGCTGAAGACTGCGTTCAGCATGTTCACAGGTTACATTAAGCGAGGTAAAACAAGTAAACAGAAGATATATAAATAGTCAACAACCCACACATCGAGGCTACCATAGCAACGGCGTACCACATAAAAGTAATGCATCAAGGACAGGGCTGCTCTTCTGTTGCATCTTCTCGTCTACGACGGTCAATGAGGGCAGGCTTGAGGGGATTAAGGACTGGAAGCCAAGCTCTGTTCACACGTTTTGCTTCCTCCTTATGATTGAAGCTGTTAGTATGCTTCAGGATTTCAATGGCCTCCTTTTGTAGCCTGACATGATAAGACACCGTGGTGGACAGAACTTCGAAGTCTCCATATCTTATGTCGTGACCTGCGAGTAGCGAGTGTGCTGCCACAGTGGATTTATCTGTTTGTCCCAGCCGGCTGTGTCGTTCGTGCTCCTTGAGGCGAGTGGCCATACTTCTTTTCGTTGTTCCAATATATACTTGGCCACAATCACACGGGATTTTATAAACCCCTGCCGCGGTATGAGGATGTCGCTTATCTTTAGCGGACCTAAACATGTCAAAATTTTTCGTGTAGGCCTGCATATGGTCTTTATATCTTGGGACTCGAAGAGCCTCCCTATTCTGTCCGTGACCTTTTTTATATATGGAAGGAAAGCTCTAGCCAGGGGCTGCTTGTCTCCTATTACCCTTGTAGTTGGACGTCTTGGATGGAGTGCTCGCTGGATATCTTTCTGGCTGTACCCATTGGCGCGTTGGGCCTCGTTGAGGTGTTTAATTTATTGGTTTAGGCACTGCTTTTCACAAATTCTTTTCGCGCGGTCAGCCAGTGTTTTTATCACTCCGAATTTCTGTCGCGGGTGGTGGTTGGACGTCTTATGTAAATATCGGTCAGTATGGGTCGGCTTACGGTAAACTGTATGTCCCAAGGTTAGATCAGTGGTCTTCGTTACCATAACGTCGAGAAAGCGATTTTTCTGTTCATTCTCTAACTCCATGGTAAACTGAATGTTAGAGTTCTGGCTGTTAAGATGTAGTAAAAGCAGATTTAATTGATCCTTACCATGGCCCCATATTACAAAAGTATCGTCCACGTATCTGAGCCACACCTTAGGTTTCAAAGGTGCGGTCTCGAGTGCCATTTGTTCAAATTTTTCCTGAAGGAATTCGCGATCACCGGACTCAGGGGACTGCCCATGGCGACCCCATCAATTTGTTCATAGAAATCACCTTTCCACAGGAAGTAGCTAGCGGTGAGGCAGTGGTGGAATAAGGCGGCGATATCATCTGGAAAAATCCGTGCGATGTACTCCAGGGCTGCCTTTATAGGTACTTTCGTGAAAAGAGAGACCACGTCAAAACTTACTAGTAAGTCATCAGCTTCTAGTTGAATAGTTTTCAATTTTTCCATGAAATGGCCGGAATCTTTGGTGTACGACTGTGTACCGCCGATATGTGGTTGAAGTAAGATAGCTAGATGTTTGGCAATGCTATAAGTTGGTGATCCAATAGCACTCACGGTAGGACGAAGAGGAACTTTATCTTTGTGTATCTTAGGTAAGCCATATAGTCTTGGTGGTAAAGCTTCACTTCTGGTGGTTCTCTTCTTTACGTTTTCAGGTAGCGAAGATACCTTGATCAGGCCGTTCGTTTCACGAAGAATCCGGTTGGTAGGATCTCTCAGTAGTTTGCGGTAGGTACCCGGGTCTGAAAGTTCCAAAACCTTGCCAGTGTAATCGTCCATGTCCAATATAACCGTTGCGTTCCCTTTGTCTTCAGGAAGAATGGTTATGCTCTTGTCCATATTGAGAGTCTTTATAGCCTTCCTCTCCTGAGGTGTGAGGTTACTCTGCGGTGCCGGTGCCTTCTTAATTATACGTGAGGCTTCTTGACGAATTTCATCTGCTTGTTGAGATGGTAGCTCACGGATTGCCGCTTCAATATTGGCGACAATGTCTTCCACGGGAATCGAAGGAGGGGTCACTGCGTAATTTCCTCCTTTCGTTGGTATAGAGAATTCCCCCTCTGACAGGTGGCGATTGGTCAGGTTAACAATTGTCCGTGAGATGTCCAGCGTAGGCGCAGGTACCGGCGCGGGTTGGTCTCTCTGTAACCGCTCAAACTTGTTCTTCTGCCGGATGCTAGACTGTTCAAATGTTGAACGCAGAGCGTAGAAGGTGATACGATCTACATTTTCCCAGTCCTGATATGAGAGTGAGGTGCTGATGCGGTAGTGCAGCTGTAAGAGTGCCTGATCTGTAGTAGCGAGCCCCGTACGTGCGAAGTTTATGCGTTCACGTAACAGCGAACGTTCAGTTCGATCATATATTCTATGAGCTCGAGCTGAAGTTACTCTCTTCATTTTAATAAACTTGGGAATCATACCTGTGTCTCGGCATCGAAGAAGAAACGCGAGTGATGACAGAAGTTGCGACTTTTTCTTCCTTAACCTCTCAAAGCGACGAACTAAGAGTGATATTTCCTCCCCGTAGAGGCGAATTAAGTAAAAATTAGAACACGGCCTATAAGCCCGCGAAACGGAGATTCCTATTTCAACGCCGGTCGTAAAAGTCTTAATTTTTACTTATTCAATCATTTTACATTTGTGATCACTGCCGATGGTGCATTGCCACGTGGAACTATGCTTTGCTTGTATTTTACATGTATCATCAAAGGAAATTATTTAGAAACTTTGCTGCGCATTTTGCCATCTAATATAGCAATGCATGGTCCATTTTTCCTTCATACCGGTAATGTCAATGAGTTGAAGCAATTCCATGTTGCCCCCATTATCGTTCCAACTTGCCCCGATATGAGCAGCCAAATGGAAAATATCAGACTTAGGCAAATATGATTATGTATAGCCTACATTTTCAGCAACGTTTCTTCTTTATATAATGAATGTATGTATTGTATAAGGATATTACTTTAATAAAATGTAGTTTCTAGAAACATGATGACATTATTACCGGTACGGTGGTCAGGCGCGGATCTAGAGTTTGTCTTTGGGGGATCCACAGAATCGAAATTGTTAAGAAAAATGGTATCACTAACAACGCAATCACAAAATAACCAAACGTACAAAACCAGACCAATTTTTTTTTGCAAGCTACATGGATTGAAATTTGATGCGTTTGGGGCACCAAAAATATTCGTACAAATTGCAACGGCGTGTTTTGCGACTTTTACATCGAGCTTCGAGAAAAGTATCAAGGTACGTTACAGTTTCGGCAAGTCGAGTTGGTACCGACAAAGGTGGAAAGTCACAGCTTAAATTGCCAACCGAGCTTGCAGTTTGGACATCGGCAATTTTTTCTGGTGCGAAAAAAGCCCCAAATTCCTATCCGTGCATTGCTGCATACTCATCGTGACATCACTATAGACATCGATTCGGTAAGCACAAGGTTTGCTAAACAAAATAGACGAGTTGAATTTATTCCATAAATAATCGTTTTTATATAACAGGTATGAAATTGTAAATATGTACAGTTGTAACAGAACATAATAATTGCAATAAAGATGTTTTCAGTATTGAATAACATGAAAAAAAAAAACTGTTTTTCAGTCAAAATTCGTAAAGTTTTATTTGTCTTGTTCTTGTGTTTTCGTTTTTTGAGTTTGCAGAAAAAATTGGTCTCCGTTTGGGTGGGGGTGGGGGAGGCCATGACCACCCGTGACCCCCCGCCCTTGAATCCCCGCCTGACGGTGTTTTCATCGTACGAGTTCACTGGAAAGTTTGCGCTAACCCAGTCAATACTAGGCCTACATCTTTGAAATAAAAATGGCTCGTTGTTTGGACTCGTGTATTGCTGCAAATTCATGTTATCAAGGAATGTTAGCCACAATAACTTCTGTGTACCGGTACCGGTATCTAGGTTGTCTGTAAAGGTACCGGTATACGTAGGCCTACCTATGCATTTTTAGGGGAGACAAGAATTGGAAAGGATGTAGCCATGGCTTTAATTTAGGAACCATCATTTTACTGGATCGGGCTGGTGGGATCTTACCAAACTCTCAGGTACCGGTATCCTAGAATGTTTTTTAAAATAAACCTAAGTAACAAGTCCATGTTGGAATACCGTACATGAACTGTTCTGTAGGGACATGCGAAAAGGTAGGCTACGGTACCGGTATTTATAACATGTTTTACCGCAGTAATAATTGCTCAGTACCCAAAGCGGATCAGTTTATCAATTTAAGACGGCTAATTGTCAATAATACAGCCTTATGGCGACAATATACATGTTAGCCTACCCCCATGTTACTCAAGTCTTAAGAGACTATAAAGTTTCTAGTTTGATCTGTGCGACTTGTAACACACAGAGTGCTATAGTGGCGTCTGAAGAAGTAATATCAATTTCCAATCCCAGTGCAGTAATTCAAGTTCACTTTCACATACGGTAGCCTAATTAAACGTATTGATAAGTTCGTAATGTCGTTTATCGTTTGACAATATTATATTTTCTCCGCCTGCCCCAAAATCAGGTTAGTGTGTACATCAGCAAGGAAACCGAATATGGGAATGGGATGCTTTGTCTCACTGCTCAAGCAGGCACTATTGATTTCTCTTTATGTCTTGTCAACCGCAAGGATAAATAATAAAAAAATGCGTGACCATGAGCATATAGCCTTGCAAACATGTGACGTAGAGCAAATGTTCGCAAGTTGTGCGTCATGCTCGTATAAGTTTCACTGTTGTTGACGAACATATGCTCTGATGACTGTGCATCTGGAGGAATCTACTCGGACAACGAGTTGGCTACTAACAAACATTCGCCTATTAATTAAGAGACTCATTTGGCTTCCTGGGGGTAATTATGGTCTTTGACTATTACCGTAAGTTTTCTTTCTGTGTTCTAGTTTCCTGAACATAATGGCAGAAAATCCGTCCATCAAGACTGAGGCAGATTGTTTGCCTTATTCAGATGAATTCCACAACATTGTAAGTTGCATTTTAATTCGTATATGGTGTAACATTGCAATCTAAGTGATGTGCGTGACAAGCAATACTCTACACTAAACAGGCTGTGCAGGATCTGCTGAGTTTTACTTTTCTTGTTTCACGTAACTCATATTGTACATTGCATCATACTTGTATAATAATACTTCCCAGGAGACGAATGAACAGTTGCCCTCTAACAAACTGCAGGACGAAGCTGGTGATGTGTTGGAAGATGAATGGACAGCTATTAAACAAGAACATGAAATACAGGTGATTATCGGGGTTGCATTACCTCTCTTATTATAATACGAATTACTTATAGATTATATGTTATTTGTAGGTTTCAATCACTCAGCCTTGTTATCTATATGAAGACCCAACAGTAGCTGATGTTATTGCATTGATACTGCAGTTTCACTCTGCTGGCACCCTGGGTCCTATTGTAAGTGAAGTCTACACCACATGCCGTGTTGAAACTCACTCTTATACGGCGAGTCAGATATCATTCGTGCTGTTTGTGTATCATATGGCTTATAGACTAGCGGGGAAATAGAAAGGCCGCCGGGGCAAACAAGCTTCTTATCGTCAAAAGAACAATGTCTGGGTTCTAACTTGGTCGTCAGCAATTATATATTAAATGAATAATCATCACCACATCTTTCTTCATATTTTAAATGAATAATCATTATTGCCACTTCTTTCTTCATCTTTTTGAAACAGAACCGCCATCGGAACTTGAAACAAAATTCCTTACATTCCAGGCAAATACGCCGCACATGGTATTTTCCTTTATGTTGAGGATAAATTTTTAAACGAATATGTAATTTACCCAAAAATTTACTTTTGTCATATTAATCGTATTCTAGAAAATTAAACGGATTTTTTATTTGAAGTATTTTTTGTATGTGTACTGTTATTCAAAAATTATGCATAATTTTTACAAAAAAGAATAATTTCAGTGCAATAAATTATGAGAATTATTAAAAAATACAAGTGTTGCGTTTTTTTTTGCCGGTGATTGTATGTTGAGTGTCATGCGCTCTAGAATAATTTGTACCAATCCTTGTTATAAACTCTCTAAAATACCATACAATCTAAATATTAACTTGCCAGAAACCACCGTAGTAGGGAGTTCGTTAAAAATAGCCTAATATGGAAGAATGAAGGCCACCACAGCACTGAAGTGCCGGCAAAAAAAAAAAAAAAAAAAATGTTCAGCAGCAATCATAGAAAAAAGAGCCTGATATTGCTCTTTACTAGTGCCGGGCCCTTTTTCCCATCTTTTCTTTTGACCTCCGTTGGTCATCTAACCTCGAATTTCGACCCGAATATTACTAGCATTCATCCATTTTCTTACCGTAATAGACTGCTTTTCTTACTACTGGTTCCTTATTACCTACATAACCTTTTTTATAACCTACTTATCCGATGTAATACATCTGTGCTGTTATTTAGTTTAATATTACACTTGGGTGATTTTTACGCAGGGCGATATGTGTAACATCTTTCCGCTCGGTTGCTGGATAGTTTCGTGGGAGTGATTTTGAAAATTGGGGACGGAAGTGGATCGGAACGATCGAGCTGGCAGTGGTGGATCCAGCGGAAGTATGCACTGCCCGCTCGATCGATCAAACGGAAGTGTACTATCTGGCAGTGGTGGACAACGGAAGTATGCACTGCCCGCGAGATCGATCAAACGGAAGTGTACTAGCTGGCAGTGGCGGACAATGGAAGTATGCACTGCCCGCTCGATCAATCGGACGGAAGTGTACTAGCTGGCAGTGGTGGAAAACGGAAGTATGCACTGCCCGCTCGATCGATCGATCCAGCTACCAGATTATCATTTTAAACGATATTTATCATATCAATATGACTCATTTTAACAGAATCCGTATGAAATTACGTGTTGGTCTGTGAATGAAGAGGACCTGTTTATAATGAATTGAAGGTTATGAGCGGTGTCGCGTCTATTAATCTAGTTGATCCATATCGTATTCTTTATTTAGGCTAATGCTGGTGGAAACTACAAATCATCTAATAAAATGAGTTCCGTATTATAAACTACAATATCTGTAAAACACTCCCTTTAACAATAACAATTCAAAATGTGTGTATTGGAAACAAGGCAGTGTGTGCTCTGTAGTGCGAGAATGTTATGGTAATACAGTAGGCAGTGCATTTAGCAGGCACTGGTTTGACGAGCACAGGGGCAAATATTTCACCGACTTTCATTTGTCATTGAGCAGTTTATGAAGCTTCACGTTCAAGGTTGAACATCACATGGGGTAGGACAAAGACGACAAATGACATTCAAGTAAGCGGCATTATTGTCAAGCTGTGGTTGAGTAGGCTAGTCAAATATTAAATGCATAACAGAGTGTTGTTATATGAGTGGAATAAAAGCTGAGACTAGGTCATTTCATGATTGTAGGAAGGCATGTTTTGATTGTTTACGACGAATTATATGAGAGTCTGGAGAATAATGAATGATATAGTTACTGAGGAGTGTGCTCACAGTATTTGAGAGTACAGTCGACGTTGTGTGTCACTTTGTTATAATGAATTATTAAGGAAGGAAGCTCGTAGATTTACGTGACCGTTAATCTCACAGTCATGATCCACGGTACCTCCATTTTACGTGGAATGCCAACCACAGGACATGGCATTTCAATTCGAAAATCTCACATCTATTGACCTGGAATCAAACCCGGTCTACCTTGGTGAGAGACTAACAGCTTGACCGCTGCGCCACAAGTGTGACAGTAGCATATCTCCGATTCAATCTATTCATTCATCATAGTTCCAGTCTGAAAATGGAGCGTAAATTAACATTTTAAGAATGTCCAAGCTGTGTAGTATACCAGTAGGATAACATGTCAGATGTTTCACATCATATGCGACTACTGTAAGGCTCGTATCTTTTTTTTTTTTTTTGTTCTCTTATGGTCTTGTAACAAGAACACTGCTGTTGGCACCTTCCCCAGTATGTTTTGTAGTTGTGTAGATAGACTGCTGTGGGAAAGGTTGAAGTAGTGCAATAGGTTGGGGAGGACGTGAGATGCGGTAAGCTCTTTCAGATGGGCTGCTCCATGTCTAGCGTACGTTCCTAAAGAGTACATTTACGTACTCTCCAGGAATGGTTCGTGTGAATTTGGGAATGAAATACGATCACAGATTTACTTGAGGTCTGACCAACATAATTTCGATCAAATCGGAAGATTCGCATTGATGATAATCTCTAGAAGTACTTGTAGGTTCTATATTCCGTATTCTTCATGAATTGATGACGTTCCCTTGCAAGGTTTCTGCACCTTCATGGGCTTTTGGCTTGTGGATTTCAGGTGCCCACCTGCTTCCTTCTAAGTTTGGTATTCTTCAGGCATTGAGGCATTCTTTGCAATTCTCCTTATTTCGTAGACAATTATAAGCCAGTTTTCAGTGTTATATTCTCATCAATTTTAGGGCACAGCAGTGGCTCTTGACCCAATAACAAATACGGGTCGACGAATATTTGTGTTGGGAGTTTGCAGCTTCTGGGAGACTTCGTTTGAAGTTATTGTAAAAAAATATATATAAGGAGCGGATGTCAATTTGATGATGCAAGATACGAAAATTGGGCTGAAAGACTGGGACACAAATAAGGGATTCGATAATTTAGAAACTAAGATGAGATGTATCAAGATATGTGCGAATAAAAGATTATGTGAAATAACCGATTTTATGTAAATCCTGGAAGAATATTAAACACTACCTCTCAAAATGGTTGCACTGAAATGTGCTAAATGATATTTTATTAATCCATGCCTACCTTTTTCTGTTTTCTTCATCCCCAGTCTTCTTGATGTGCGTTAAGTTCTCCACCAATTGTATGTGATCCAAAGGTTTTGCAGTGTGAGAAGGAGAGGATCATTGGCGCCGATTATCATGCATGCTTACAGGGCAGTTTATGTTGGTAACTATGAGGTGAGCAACGCAAATTGAGAGAGTTTAGGTACGTGGAACTGGGAAGGGAAAAGGGAGAACAGTATATTGGAGGCCGAAGCGGATTTAAATCAGGATACCACCACATTGAACGCCATCGATATGTTCAACGTAGGCCATGATTCCTGAAAAAGAATGAATTTCATTGATCAGTTGGAAATGTAGGCCTACCAATTTTCATTGAGTATTCTCCTTCAATTCCATTGAAGAATTACCTAAGTTCATTCGGAGGCTGCGGAGGGGGTTATTTCTGGGATTGCCATAGATCAGAAGGATAATATTCCAACAAACAAAACAAAAGTTTATACTTTTTAATTTAAAATATATTGACAGTGGGCATTGTGGCCAAGCAGATTTATGATATGTGATGTCACGTGGCGTACCCGTGGTTAGTAGCACAATATGAAGATTAAACACACAAGTCTGGGATGTGATCTCTGAAAACAGAACGTCCTATCTGAAAACAGTTTCTGATCCAGATCTTGTCTATTGCAAATCAAGGTAATGAAAGGCAGATGAAAGGTAACTTATTCTTTGATTACGTGAGTGCTCATTTACAATTTGTAATGTATTGTAATGTACCTATGTAATGTATTTGTGAAACAAGTAATTTCTGTGCAGGATGATGCTGATCTCTCTGATGATATTAAAATTGAAGAATTGTCTACACCTGAGATTGTTCCGAGTCTCAAAATAGAAACACCATGTTCAGTGAGTGGTGGAGATTTGGAAGAGGTATGTACCTTATTGTGTTACTACTTGTTCCATCTCATAGAATACCTCGTTGTCATTTTCTTCTCAACAGAAGAACGGTGTATTCAGACCCTTGACAGATGGAAGCTGTCGGCTACTAGGTTGTGTATTGTACATAAAGTACAAGCCGTGTTGATGGAAGGTGTGGCATTATGATGTCTGACAAATGTTGGACTCAAACCGATTACCTCCATCTATATATGATGTTGCCTAATACACTTAGCAAATGGAGGATAGGTCTTAATTCTCCTAGGCAATGGGTATATTGTGTGAAGCCAGCATATCCTTAGCACAATTACGTCGTATCAGTTTCCCGGTGTGAAGTTGGTATTTTTATGTATTTTAATGATCTAGGTATCCCAAATGATGCAGGGTCAACCAACCTACCTTATTCTAAACAGGGGACTGGTACGAGATCCCTTCGTGATCTTCCCCCATTAATGCAGTCGACCGAAATTTTGAATGGTTACAGAGAGACACACATTTTCATTTGAGACTGTTTTGCCTCCAGTCTAGTCTGCAAGCCTCTGTTTGTCAAGTAGTTGCTTCCATGATCCTCCATTAGTAGTTGGCATCGCAGCCTCTTTGCTTCTACTCCTCTCACTTTGGAATCGTTCAACACTGAATCTAACTAGGACTACCTCTACTTTTCTTACCCTCTACAGCCTCAGTCATTGACCTCTTAGGTAATCTCTCCACCCCCATTCTCTCCACATGACCCCACCATCTGAGTCTGCTCATACGGACAGCTTCAACTAGCGTGATCATTTCGAACTGGGCCTTTATCTATTCATTACGAGTACCTTCCTGCCATTGCTCCCGTCTGTTTGTCCCCATTCGTGCTACCCTATAATCAGTTACCTCCAGCTTAAGTATCACAGCTCTCACTTCCATACAGCAAAGTCGCTCTACATACTGAGCGATGTAGGGAGAGTTTAATCGCTATAACTTATTTCTTGCATAATACTGTAGATCACTACTGAGATCTCACTGTATGGGCTTTTATACAGCTCGATTCTATTTACTTCCCCAACTACCATCCTGAGAGATTACACAGCCCAAGCACATTAAATGTTCCACCTGCTTCAATTTACTTCCTCCTGCCAAGAACCCATCCTACCGTCAAGTCTCACTGCAGACTGATTATCAACATAAATATTTTTGAATAAGGCAACTTAGAATGCATTGTATTTCGTTTCTAGTTTAACGTATTCAGGCATGGCACAGGCATTGATAATATAACACATCTAGTATATAATGTGCTCGAAATCCAAGTAGCGAGCCGACTACGCCTGAGAGCTGTATGCCTAACAGTTGTGATGCCCGACATCCACCATATCGGGGAGCATCGCTGGACAGAAGGACATATCGAGCCTGGAGGCGAGTCCGCTATGTGAAAAGGACACGAGGGAAATGATGTTATGTCGTGAAGATCACGAAGCGAAACACCAAATACTTGAGTTTTTAACTGAGCGTACCAAAAGAAAACACAATCTGAGTGAATGAACATTATACATTAACTCATAAAATCTTACTTGAGATCTAGGTTAGAAGCCCCTCATTTTCAGATATAGGCTCCTGAGGGGCTACCTTCATGCGGTGTTCACTGACTTTCTCTACTGCCTCACTAATAATGTCTGTGAACCCATGAAATCTTGTAGGAGAACTAGGCAAATTCATTATAGCGCATAGCATGTCACCCCCTCCCTTCCCCTTATCAATTGACCTGAGGCCATACACAAATCGATGGTTCACCTCATGTCCACCATTCACATATTTTGAGGTGGAAAACTTTGTTTCTTTCCCACTTCTTTCACATGAAAGAACTATGATGCAAGCGAGACCCTCACGAAATGCTGCATCTTCAGAGACTGTCACACAATCAATATTTTAAAAAAATTGCACTGCACAAATGATTTCACAGCATCACACTAGAGCTGAACATCTAAAATCAGGTATCCTACTGAAACGTGTTCAATATTTTCACCAGTAAAGCCGCTACCTGATTCATACTCCTTATATACCTATACATTTTCAGGAACTGGCAGCATTTTATGACACAAACTTACGGGAGAACTAATTGAACCTTCCTCACGATTGTTTGAGGTTATGGGAGTGGTGGGCAAATATTCGCTGCTCGTAATAGGAACAACGTCAACCTTCTCTGCCTGCAAGCATGTCTTCTTATTTCTAAATTGATTCCCACGTAACTTACTTCTGGCGAACTTCTTTATCCTGGGCATGTTAAAAATAAACACATTAATAGGCCTAACCGTAACAATATCTCACATGCACCAAACTAATCAAACATAAATAATCACAGCGGCATCACACGTTGTTGACAGTAGCACCAATCGCTTAGCATCGAATTGCCTTCAAAACGAGCGTATGCTCATTAATACACCTAAATTTCCTCGGAAGTCATCAAAATTAAAATCTTTCGTGCAGAAGGGGCTGTGGCAGTTTAAGATGACAGAGGCCATGAAAAATGCAAATTATGGGTACTTGGAATGCGATTTTCCGAAATAAAAACTGTTGCCATGTTGTACAAATATCAAAGAATATCAAAATACTTTAAAACAAATTTCGCAATGTTTGCGAAAATTGAGGTACGTACTCCCCTTAATCAAAGATTGTGCAGTGTTTTGTGTAAAATTCTTGTAGAATATTTTTTTTCTGGCATATATGTGGTCGGTCTAGTGATGTAAAATCCCTTTACATATTTACTGCTAGAAATTTCAATATAAATATTATTTCTCTACTGCCTCGCTAATAATGCCTGTGAACCCATGAAATCTAGCTCTGTTCTCCACATTTGCTATCACACTAATATTTACTTGACCCATAAAGGAGTGATGGCTTTTATAAGTTTCATTATTACGGTAGTCTTGTATAATCCAGTAAGGTATGATGGAGAATATGAAAGTAATCTTAGTCAATTGTTCAACTGCTGTATCCTTACTTTCAGTTCAGATGTGCTGTAAAGTTACATTATTTGTTAATTTTTGTGTAGGAGCTGAAGATGATAACAATAAAGTAAAAGATTTATTCTTGTCACTAGGATATAAAAGAAGAAATCCAGGTTGAAGAGATTGACGGATGTAGAAATCATCTAATAGAGTAAGTGGACAACATTAAAAGGAAAATCTTTCCTTCAGTTTTATGTATGCATACTAAAAATGTTGGATATGAACATGGTTTGTTGGCAAAATCCGATGTCCTCTTTTCAGATCTGTCATTGTACACATATGTTTTTATTTTTGCCTCTCTTGAGTAGATATTGATATTCACTTTTGATATTTAGCAGTCCAAAAACTATCCATTCTCACTCAGACTTCTCACTGTTGGAAATATGTAAGGAAAGTGTGTTACTCTGTAAATTATATCCAGTATGAATGTTAATGAGAAGATGACCGCTGTTCTTAAAACCACATCCTACTTGTAGCACGAATGTGAACATATTTGTGGCGTAAGTTTTAAACTGAATATCCACTACTTAGGACCTCCCCTATTGTGTTCCTGTCGCCAGATATTTGTTCTAAGTTCCTAAATTTTGAACGTAAAAAAATGTCTCCAAACTGGTTGGTGCCACATGTGGCAACCATATTGAAGGCCAATAATGCGACTAATTTTTCACCCAGGTAGAATTTGTGTTGTGAGGTTTAAATTATATCTTACATGCAGTAATGCTGCAGGGGCGATTTATGAGTTTCGTGATTAGTGTTTTTGGTCTTTAAGATAGCATTATTAAAGTATTTTCTGTGAGAACCATGATAAGATTGTGTTTAGTATGCATCATTAAATACACAATCCTATAACTTATTTCGACTGAGGATCGTCCTGTCACTTCTCAGTTGTTTAAGAGAGCTTTTAGTTTTATGGGACCGTTAATCATGCAATCGTGAGGCACAGGACCTCTTTTAACGTGGAATCCGAACCAGGGGACATGGCATTTCATTTCATCAAGCAGCTGGTTGATGTTCTGTTGAAAGACCCAGTTGGCATATCAGACTGAACCAGCCGGACAAATCAGCCTTTGTGAGGACCAATACTATTATATTGTATGTAATTCGCACTGATTTTGTAGTGAAGGGTACAATTTGTAAGTGCACCTTGAATGTGTTTAGTCCATTTTATTTACTTGACTTATATTTGAATTACAACCAATGGCCATAGCGGGGAATTGTAATTCAACAACCATAGGCTCCCATCATGTTCAATCTCAGGTAGTTCCATCTTTGCCTACCAGAGATGCCACAGTCATTGACACCTAGCGGCGACCATTGGAATTTGATAGAGCGTTTCTATCTAAATAACATACAAATTTAGCTACGCACTACCAATTGTAGTGGTAAGTTCATTTACATGCCTTGAATCTAAGACGTTGGGCCGCTGGCTTATTTCCCCTCCGAAGGATAGCATACTGGAGGATTTTATCGCTCTAAAAATCCGACGACTTCGGCCGGGTGTGAACCCGCAATCTTGGGCATAGAAATTCAGCATGCAACCGACTACGCCACTGAGTCCGCTATATATTTACCCTAACTGACCCAACTTTACATCGCATCTAACAAGGTGACATTGTGGTATTTGTGACACTGCTGTTACAAACAATGAGGTTGTTTGTGGTTCACTAAAACTAACAAACCACGCATTGTTTCTGCATGAAATTTGATTTATAAAATAATACATTCTTCAAGCTATACTGCTCAATTTCTGTAATTTCATTAACGCAAACAATTGGCCATTTATTTTATTTTATTTTCAGAGCGGGTCAGGTAAGGGATTTTGCAATGAAATCGGCCGTGGACCTATTAAAAGGAACCGTCCCGGCTTTTTCCTGGTAGTGAAAATGGGAAACCACGAAAACCATTTTCAGGACAAAAGAGGTGGGATTCGAACCCACGCTATCCCGATGCCAGAGAAGCACGAGCTCTCGGCCACCGTGGCCGGTAAATGCTGCCCAATTTTATAATTATCAATTGAAAGTGTGCGTGTAACAGCCATCATGTTATGTATTTTAACCGATTACTCACCTCATGAGGATGCCTTCCTCACAAAATGTGTAATAAGATTAAATTCATATGGTACATATTTGACATTAGTGAGTATTTTGCCTTTTGTTTCAACGGCAGCTAACTCGAATGAATATATTCCCCAATTTTGATTTTAGCTCCATTTTTGTGTTGTATTTTAAAAATAATTCTGTTACACGTGAGGTTAGTGATATACAGAAGCCTATGAAGAGTAAATTTCAAAAATTATTATCTTTACTTAACCTGCCCAATATTGTCATAACTAGTTTTAAATGTACTCTGCGAGGATAGAAGTTTTGAAAGTAAGATTGGTGAATCCTCTTTACATAAATTATACTAATAAGCTTGTAATTGAGAGTATCCTTGTTTGTCAGTAATTAAATCAGTATTTTGAAGACGAAATCTGAAGATATTTTGAACCTTATGTCATGATGGACTGACAAAAGCATTTGTGTCTGTTATAATATCCATGCTCCATTTTCTAGATGAGATTATCATGGGATTCTGTGGCTAAGTTTCTCCAGAAATATTAAGGTGCACCAGGACATCTATATTGTTCTTATAAATTTTATGTAATTGCCAAAACTATAAGCCTCATGAATTTGAGTAGTTCAGGTAATGTGTTAAGGTGAATTTGGAGAACAAGTATCAAAAGTGCTTAACGCTTTAAGTTGCTATACACAACAAATCGCACTTGAGTTGATTATTATGCTCCCTAAATTGTATATGTTAATTTTGGTTGTAGGTATTATCATGCAAACATGATAATAACCAAGATTTTGGTGTTTCTCAACCCAGTCTTCACATGGAAAATCCGTGAAACATTCATCGTACCAGACTTTTTATGAATATTTCGTTATCTATGGTCGAAAAAGACTACTTAAATCTGTTATCCAGTAATAGTGGGTGTTTACGTGTCTGGCACGCTCTACATCAATTAACGTTGATATATAACACGTTCACACGGCTAGCTCTCTTAACGGATAACGGATATTTTGCATTCGTTTCGTCAATTCTATACACATTACCGCTAATGCTCTTCGAATCGTATTATGCTCCTCAATTCCTGGGTGACTGTATACCATCTAAGTTTAGATCCGTAGAATAATACGGCACGATTATGCGTGGGATTGTAAAGTGACAAAATTACCGCCCAGGTGAAACATGCCTGATATCAACATTTCTCAATTATTCCATTTCCATTTCGAAATTGTTCAATATCCGTAAAACGATTATGATGAATCTCCTAGACGGATATATATATACGAATTTCGATTTCTAAATAAAGTACATTGACTAACGCCTTCTCTTAAAATGTTTTCCTCCTCGCGATGATAGCATCAGAAAGTATTTTCAAATGTCGTCTAGGAGAGTCGATTTAGGAACCTCTTTGTTCTATTAATAGACTTTGTATCCGAACTTTTCACATAGTCGGCAAAAAGTTCGAAATGTATTAAGTTATTACACTTGCTAACAACTAAGCAGCATTATATTTGACAGACTTAATATATTTTTTTTTCACCGCCTTAATTACTCCAGAGTCTGCAAGTGGAAGTTCACCCATGAAAAGCTTTGGCAATTTCATCTATATTGCTACATCGCATAACATTATATATACATTTGTGGACATTAGTTCTCAAATAAGGTCTCTGTTGTGAAGAATCTACATCTTTTATACAACGCTCACAGCGGCTAATTCACTCCTCATCACACTTTGTATTTTGGCTCATTTAAATAATTTGAGACTTAGTGCAAACATCTATCCATATCATGGTACTTAGAATCTGGGTTCTGATATGAAATTGGCACTAATTTGCTACTTTTTTGAGTGACATAGGCTGTGGTATAAAAATTGTAGAACCTTTCTAAGGAATTGGTTTTTTATGTGAAATCGATATATACTTGCTAGATTTAATGGAAATGGTTGGTAGTGTACCCGTTTCTTCGATGAGATGGAACATCCTGGCTAAAACACCGCACTTCGCCGATGGAGGAGCAATCAGTTAGTTGCATGTGTAAATTTGTCTGCAATAAAATAGAAATATCTCCTATGGCAAGAGACAAAATGCCACGGGGCATTATCGTGTTTGGTGGGTTGGTGGTATGGGACAATCATTTTCAGAAGGCACAAGTTAGGGCTAAATTGATTCTGTGGTAAATCATCTAAAAATACAAGTCCATGATCCAAATTAAAATGTACCTTTAATTTGCATAAGGATATGTCATAAAAAAGCATTCGGCTTTCTCCTTGGTTGTTTTAAGATCTTAAGTTAGGATCGAAACGTAAATGCAGAGTCTCTTCAGTATACGAAGAAAAACCTTGCAGATTGTCCTGTGCTAATTTAATTCCCAATATTTTTTTCTTTTTACGTTAACCCCCTCTTAACTATAGAACAATTGATTTACTATCTCAGAAACATTCATGGAAGCGTGCTCAACAACTCACCAAAGTTTCATCGCAATGAAATGAATGGTATATTAACGCATACGGGTCTTTGTTGAAATGATTCGAGCGCCGTCACCCATTTGTTGAATATACTCGTACGCTACCTATTGTCAAATGGATTCACTGAGGCGAAAACCTTCCCAGGCGTGTACACAAAAACTCATCAAGATTTCATCGCAATCGGATGAATGGCATATGCACGCTTACGGGATTTTGTTTAAACGCTTCGTGCGCCGTCAAACATTTGTTGAATCTACTTGTGCGCCACCCATTGAAAAACAGATTTACTAATTCATAAACCTTCGCAGGTCTGTACTCAACTCACCATAGTTTTATCGCAATCGGATGAATGGTATACGAACGCATACGGGACTTTGTTTAAACGATTCACGCGCTGTCGCTCATTTGTTTAATCTTCTCGTGCGCTACCTATT
Organism: Meconema thalassinum; assembly: GCA_946902985.2. Taxonomy (NCBI): domain Eukaryota; kingdom Metazoa; phylum Arthropoda; class Insecta; order Orthoptera; family Tettigoniidae; genus Meconema; species Meconema thalassinum. The sequence goes on from CAMPQE020000024.1 coordinate 2,164,869, forward strand.
GTAAAAATGATTTACTAAGCCCAAAACCTTCCCTGGAGTGTACACAACAACTCACCCAAGTTTCATCGCTATCGGACGAATGGTATATGAACGCATACGGGACTTTGTTGAAACACTTCGCGCGTTCATTTTTTAAATCCTCTTGTGCGATACCTACTGAAAAGTTGATTTACTAAGCCAGAAACCTTTCCAGAGGTTTACACAACTTCTCACCCAAGTTCATCGCTATCGGACGAAAAGTAGGCCTGTCTGAACAGACTGGTGTGTGTGTGTGTCTGGTGGCAGTTGCATGTTTATTAGATATAGTTCATTGTTTCATTAGACTGTGATGTGTGAGGGTGCATGTGAGTGTGCCTGATGACAGGCTGTTTTAGTGGTAGTACTTGTTGTTGGTGGAACTTACAGTAAGTAATTTTTCGTTAGTAGAATTTTGGTATTTAATTCTTAGTAGAAGGTAAGTATTTTTTTTAGTCGAATTGCTCATTACTTATTCTGAAAGGGAGTAGCAGCCTTTCAGAATAAATCAGTTCTTTACTTGTCTTATAGGCGGTTAAGATATTGATAATATAAGCCAACTAATGGCTATACTGCGTTCTGCTGCACGGCTGAAAGCAACGGGAAACTACAGCCGTAATGCTATTCCCGAGGATATGCACCTCACTATGCATAATTACATGTGATGATGGCCTCCTCCATTGTAAAATTTCTATCCGGAGGTAAACTAGTCCCCCGTTCGGATCTCCGGGTGGGGCTACTCGAGAGGGGGTTAACACCACATTGACAAAGAGGAAATCTGACATTCTACGGATCGGAGCGTGGAATGTTAGAAGCCTGCTAGGAGGTGGAAGGTTAGAAAACTTAGAAAGGGAAATGGATAGGTTGAGGTTTGATTTGGTTGGGATTAGGGAAATGCTCTGGCAGGAAGAACAGGACTTCTGGTCAGGTGACTATAGGGTCATTAGCACTAAATCAAACAATGGGCAAGCAAGGGTTGGTCTCATATTGAGTAGGAAACTTGGACAGCGGGTGGAATATTATGAGCAATATAGTGAACGGATTATTGTAGCAAAAATCAATACTAAACCTACGTGCACCACAGTGGTACAAGTCTATATGCCTACCAGTCAAGCTGATGATGAAGATGTTGAAATGGTCTACGAAGAAATAGATGAAATTCTGAGGTATATCAAGGGTGATGAAAATGTTATAGTACCGGTAATGGGAGATTGGAACGCTGAGGTAGGAAAAGGCAGAGAAGGGAAGATAGTAGGAGATTTCGGATTAGATGAAAGGAATGATCGAGGAAGCAGACTGATGGAATTCTGCACTGAGCATGAGTTGGTCATAGCTAACACCTTATTCAATAACCACAATAGAAGAATATACACATGGATGAGACCAGGAGATACAGGGCGTTAGCAAGTCGACTTCATTATGGTCAAGCAGAGGTTTCGAAACCAGATTTTAGATTGCAAAACATATCCTGGTGCTGACATAAACTCTGACCACAATCTGGTAGTAATGAAATGCAGATTAAAGTTGAAGAAACTGAAGAGAAGTCAAAAGCCAAAAAGGTGGGCAATAGAGAGACTGAAAATGAAGGATGTAAACGAATGATTCAAGAAGAGTATAAAGGAAGGACTAATGAAAAACCCTAAACCAACTTCAATTGCAGGCGAATGGGCACTTTTGAAGAATGAATAACATCCGCTGAAGGAAACATTGGTAGGAAAGAAAGAATAGGTAAATAACCGTGGATCACTCAGGATATACTAGAATTGATGGATGAAAGGCGGAAACACAAGAATGTAAGAGATGAAAAGGGGAAAGCAGAATACAGACGTCTGAGAAATAAGGTTAACAAGAAGTGCAAGGAAGCGAAAGAAGAATGGTTGAAAGAGAAATGTGCAGGTATAGAAAATTGTCTGAAATTAGGAAAAGTAGACGCAGCTTATCGAAGGATTAAGAACACTTTTGGAGAAAAGAAGACCAAGTGCTGTAATATTAAGGACACAAATGGAAAGCCTCTAACAGATAGGGAAGAAAAGGTTGAGAGATGGAAAGCTTACATAGAGTGTTTGTATAAGGGAAAGGAGATTGAGAATCATGTAATGGAAAGGGAGGAGGACATTGATGAGGATGCAAAAGGAGATTTAATATTGAGATCAAAATTTGACAGAGCATTGGATGACTTAAGCAGGAACAAAGCACCAGACATAGATGATATACCGATTGAGTTGCTACGCTGCATAGGCGATGAAGTTCTGATCAGGTTATTTCACTTGGTGTGTAGGATTTATGAGACAGGTGAGGTACCCCCTGATTTAAAGAAGAATGTTATTATCCCTATACCAAAGTAAGTGGGAGCTGACAGTTGTGAAGTTTACCGTACAATCAGCTTGATTACTCATGCTTCGAAAATCCTGTCTAGAATAATTTACAAGAGGATGGAAAGCCAGATAGAAACGGAGTTGGGTGAAGACCAGTTTGGTTTCAGGAGAAATGTAGGAACGAGGGAAGCTGTACTAAGTCTTAGGCTGATTTTGGAAGGTAGAATAAGGAAAAATAAGAGAACGTTCATGGCATTTGTGGACATAGAAAAGGCTTTTGATAACGTTGATTGGACTAAATTGTTTGACATTTTGAAATCTATTGGAATAAGGAACAGGGATAGGAGGGCGATCTACAATATTTACAGAAATCAGACAGCAGTCATTCGAGCTGAAGGACATGAAAGAGAAGCTGGTATTCAGAAAGGTGTAAGGCAAGGCTCCAACTTATCACCCATACTTTTCAATCTTTACATTGAACAAGCAATGAAGGAAATTGGAGAAAAATTTAAAGTGGGAGGGAAGATTCAAGGAGAAGTAATTTCAACTCTGAGATTTAATGATGACATCGTCATCTTGGCCGACACGCCTGAGGATTTGAATGAATTTTTGAATGGTATGGTATGAATACATGATGAAAATTAATAAATGTAAAACAAAAATACTGGAATGCAGCCGAAATAAATCAGAAACCTATATGGACATCAAATTGGCAGGCGAAAAGCTGAAGGAAGTAGGAGACTTCTGTTACTTAGGAAGCAAAATAACCAGTGATGGACGAAGCAAAGAGGATATAAAAAGTAGGTTGGCTCAGGCAAGGAAAGCCTTTCTACAAAAAAGGAATCTTTTGACATCGAATATAGATTTAGGTATTAGGAAGTCATTTTTGAAAGCCTTTGTCTGGAGCGTGGCGCTCTATGGAAGTGAAACTTGGACTATTGGTGCAGCAGAAAAGATGAGAATGGAGGCATTTGAAATGTGGTGTTACAGGAGAATGATGAAGATCAGATGGGTAGATAGGGTGACAATCGAAGAGGTATTAAGACGGGTGGAAGAGGTGAGATGATTCTGGCGACTGCTAATGAAGAGAAGAGATAGGTTAGTAGGGCACATACTAAGACACCCAGGAATAGCAAGCTTAGTTATGGAAGGAAGGGTTGAGGACAAGAACTGTAGGGGTACAAGTAGGGGAGTGATGAGAGTTCTAACTCACAAGGTGCTCAAAAAGTTAGTACACTCTATTTGCATATTCATATCTCGTGAACCAATGGACGGATGTTAACAAATGAGGTGTTGTTGGACTCGGGCTGACGCCCTCTTTCCAATGGACCACTCATTTCTACCCCTAAATAAAATCTACCTCTACTAGGGGGTGAAATTGTAATTTTTTTTAGTGAAAGTCTCTTTTCAAAAGCGACATGTATAAGGTGCGCTGCTAAAATGAACTTAAACGGTGTTGCTCCTATAGCGCATGCGTTTTGTTGGATGCCGCTATGGATCAGTATTTTTGTTTTTGTTTTTTACGCATGCGCACTTGGGATTTTTGTAAGAGGGCGAGTTCTTTGAAAAAAAAAATGATTGATACGAAGGGGTTTTGGCGGCGAGGAGAGAACCAGATAGTCGCCTACTTTCCTACGAAGTTTGCCGATATCTCTCGAACACAAGGTCGGATTTGGACGTGTGACGTGTCAAATCGCTTGTCTCGAAGCCCTATATATGTTATTAATAGGTTAAAGTTTTGAGAATGAGGGTAACAGGCTTTTTGCGGGTAAAACTATGATTTTAGACTTTTTCCGATATCTCACGAATGCATGGTCGGATTTGGTCCTATGACGTTTCAAATGGCTTGTCTCGATACCCTCTTTATTTTGGTAATAGGTTAAAGTTTTTGAGAATGAGGGAAACAGAATATTTTGGGGTAAAACCGTGATTTTAAACTTTTTGCTATATCTCGCGAACCAATCATGCTAGAGGCGTGTACGAGGGGTCCAAGGACTATACTATACTATAAAGGATATTCATATATTGTGAGACGAACCAATAAAAATGCAACTGTTATTTGGCGCTGTTCAAAGCAACGTTCCAAACATTGTCGTAGTGACCTAAAAAGTAAAAATAGTGAGGTATTAAGTGTCAGTGATCATCAATGTAGTGTACTGCATGAAACACAGTTGCCGTCGACAAAAAAATCAAGAAAACCATATTGCTACTCAAAATAGTGTATTGTTTAATGAGCAACGTTTAACACCTGTTCTAAAAGTTATTTTTAATCCATCTTCCACGTCGCAAGAGCCATCAACATCACAAACTATGCAAGAGGTAGTGTTGTTGTCGTTTTAAAGAGTGGAACAACTAGGTAATCTGCTTGATATGCAAGGGGATCAAAGTGACTAAATAGTAATAACAATAACGGTTTTATGCCTATACAACCATTGCGGCTTCCCCACTTTTCGAAAACAACATAGAATGGACATTGCTATAAAATGATCTACAACAAGTCTTGTGTTTAAAACTATAACAGACTATTGTAAAGTGAGAAAGGCTTGTATTCAGTTTGCATTTATTGTCATGATCATGTATACTCTGCAATGTTAAATATGCTAACTTTGTATAAAATAAAACAACATTGTGACATCATTTTGCATTTATTTACAAACTTTATATACATTTCTTGTTTTTTTTTGGTTTCATCGTAATATTTTTAAAGACAACACTAAACACTAAAACATTAATATTCTATACACATATTTTCTTTCTTTTTCAGTATATTGTCATTACTTATATTTTTCATTATTATTTCACATTTATTTATTTATTTAATTAAAACGAACCATGCACCTATTGTTTTTAAAACCTTCATAAATTAAGTGTACAGGTTGCACAGCATTATTGACTTCATCAAAAACACTCTCCAACATATCATTAAACCGCATAGGCAGAAATGTCTCAAAGTTTTCACATACACAAAGTACACGATCACCATATGCTGTTTTCAATTTCCGAATCTTGATAATGCGGAATGGAATATGCGTTGGCAATTCGCTGAGCTGCTTTGTCTGTAAGCCACATGATTGTCCCACAGCATTCAAAACATTCATTGTAGTAGTCTATAAACAAAACAAGAGCATATCTATTAAACTCTAAAACAGCTTTAATAATATTGTGCAATTAGGGATTTTGCACTATGCATGACGAATAAATTATACTAGTTATGCAAGAAATGCCCTAACTGTAGCAGATACTACTTTTTTGCATATAGCACAATTGTTAAGTTCTAATGCACACTTGACACATGCTATCATGTGTCCACAAGGCAAAAATACAACACCTAGTTCATGTTGATAACAAATTCTACATAATTGTTGGTCACACTTTTGTATCTGTTCGTGAGACAAGTCTTTTCTTTCAGCCTTATGTATTTGCTCTGCGTGTTCTAACTCTAAAGGCACTTTTATGTCTTGTGCTGCAATCACGTTTTCTTTACGAATAGTGTTCACAAATTCCTGACCTTTAAGCAACACCATGTAGTTACAGTTTGGTAACTAACGAGCGTGTTGCACTAAAGGGTCATCAGTCATTTGCCAATCCTTTAAAGCAAATCCACAATAAAAACATATTGTTTTATCCCCTTCACCAGTATAAAAAAATCCGGCTTCACTTAGCTGTTTGGTAAGGTGTTTTAATATTAATGGCCAAACATTTTTATAAGATTCTAAACGTTTTTCAACAGAGCTGTACTCTGGGTGTGCTAGTTCTTTAGTCTTGCAAACTCCCAATTTTTCAAAAGCACACGCCAATTCAACTCTGTATATGGCATATGGACCACATATATCGACACTACCGTTGGCTGGTAATACATCATTATTTTTATTTATTTGTGATTCAGCAACGTAAGTAGCGGCCAATGGTCTTGTGGTTCGGTAAAATGAATACACAGGTATGTTACCCACTTGCTTTCCAAGCATGTAAGGACAATGAAGAGACCATCGCAAATGGTCTCTAAAGGGATCATCCCCTTCTTCCCAGTGTGAAAGTTCAATACGACAAAACACACAGCGCACCACATCTTCTCGGTTCAAGTAAAAAAAAAAAGGCTTTTGCAAGTTTATGTGTCGACAAAAAGCCTACAGGCCAGGATTAAAATGTTAACCATCGATCATGTTCTGATTTTAAATTTAACCCACGTGGTAAACCAACTTGCTCACTTGTTGTATTTGGTACTAACGCCATGTATTATAATAAAACTTTTTCTTATTGTAAGTTATTAACGTTGCACAGAGTACTTTAAAGCATAATGCATGCTTGTTCACTGTCTGTTCATTACGTTAATGGCACATAACGACACCTAAAAGCAAACAAAATAACCAATCAATCAATCAATACTTGTAAATAAAACGTTAACATTAATTGGCATTAATATATCAAAACACCATTAAAAATAAACTGTATGCTGGCACTAACAGTAACCCATGTACTTATTTTCTTTTTATAATGCTACAGTCATTTTCATCCCCCCCCCCCCTTTAACCAATATATAAACAAAAATGAATGTCATGTCATTTTGTTCACATTATCTTGTTCAAACCTGTGGATATTCGTTGAGTCCATAGGGAACCACTCATAAATTATTTTATTTTATTTTTATTTTTAGAAAATCCAACATGGCCTTGTACTTTTCCCAGTCAACAACAACAACATAGCCATTAATCAAGAAAGCAATCATTGTCCCAGTCATGTACAGGTCATGATTTTTTTTTGTCTACGAGTTTTCAATAGTGGTAAAACGGAATAGCATTTTTAAGTTAGACTTACCTGAGTTTTAAACAGTTCACTCTTTGGCAGTGGTTTCGCTTTAGTGCGTTTTTTTTTTCAGCAACTGCTACGGCGGTAAGGCTTTTCTTTCCAAGTTTCTAAAAATAAATAAAATAAACCGCTTTAAATACCTAAATTCAGGTTAATACATGCATTTCATAAAATAAAACATAAAATAAAAAATGAAACAAGTTAGTTTAAAAAAATCATCTCACCTTTACTTGCAGTGACTTGTTGCTGTTTCCTTCTAGTGGGCTCAAAAGTGAAATGGTTTCTTCTCTCTCAGACATGTAAGGTATACCGGTTATCTGCAAACAAATAAATAAAATCATTAATTACCTAATCAATAAATAATTGCTTGTAAATATATATAAATCAATAAATGTCTAAATGAATAAATATATAAATAAATACCTACCCCACAACAAGGTTAAGAATTTTCCACCAACACCAAAACTGTTAAACAAGACCAGGGGTTTCACGCAACGCAATGTGTTCAAAGGTAGTCACCTAAGTGAGAGTGGAAATGATAACGACATGTCTTTATATATGTTACATTGCATGTATAATCATTTTTTCCCACGCTTTGAACATCCTGTTATCGGTCACGTGGACAGCTAACGCCCAAAGTGAACACCTGTGCCGGATCAAATTTCACATGAACTTGCATTTTGTCACGTACAAAGCAAACAGGATGTAACTTGGTTAGCGTACATGTCATCTCACACGTGTATGCATGCATTTCGCTCTTCCCAGCCATCGCGATGGTCAGATTATTTCACCTTCAAGTGTCCTCTGCGTCTTTGTCCTTTTCCATTGCACCTGTTGTCAAGTCAGATCAGCGCATTCCAATAAGCTCAAATGACATTCACATCCTGCTCCTCTGCAAGTTTGTTTTCTGTACTCGCTTCGACCAACATAGAACCAAGTTCTCATCACCGTTTACACGTTAAAGATCATCTTCGGGGTAAAGTATCAGAAAAAACGCACCCTCGCTCTGTCACAAACCGACCTGTCGAAATAGCGATTGATCTATTGAGCACAGCCACCGTGGTCAGCGACAGGTTCGTTGAAACACACACACCCACAGTATCTTCTCTCTCAACCACCACGCTTCATGAACATTATAAACAGGTATCGGTAAAGAATTTTTTTTCAACATGTATGGCATTAGGCCCTTTGTCAAAATGTCAAGCATAGTTTCTAAAAGGGGGCGTGATCCCGAGTCCTAGGACACCTCGTAAACGTCTCTAGCGTTATGGGTTTGCAAGATAAAGCAAAAAGTCTAAAATCATGGTTTTCTTTCCTGCTCAACACGAACATCCTCGGCAAGAGGGCAACGCAATGAAAAAAATGACACCTCGCACTCGTCTCTAGGCTTATTGGTTCGTGAGTTATCAGCAAAAATCACAAAAAACACTTGTTTACCCCAAAATCGAGTTTCAAATTTTTTAAAAAAATATAACGAGTGGTCCATAGCAAAGAGGACGTCAGCCCGAGTCCTTGGACCCCTCGTACTCGCCTCTAGCATGATTGGTTCGTGAGATATAGCAAAAAGTTTAAAATCACGGTTTTAAACCAAAATATTCTGTTTCCCTCATTCTCAAAAACTTAAACCTATTACCAAAATAAAGAGGGTTTCGAGACAAGCCATTTGACACGTCATAGGACCAAATCTGACCATGCATTCATGAGATATCGGAAAAAGTCTAAAATCATAGTTTTACCCCCAAAAAGCCTGTTTCTCTCATTCTCAAAACTTTAACCTTTTAATAACATATATAGGGCTTCGAGACAAGCGATTTGACACGTCACACGTCCAAATCCGACCTTGTGTTCGAGAGATATCGGCAAACTTCGTAGGAAAGTAGGCGACTATCTGGTTCTCTCCTCACCGCCAAAACCCCATCTTATCAATCATTTTTTTCAATGAGCTCACCCTCTTACAAATATCCCAAGTGCGTATGCGTAAAAAAAAAAAAAAATGTTGATCCATAGCGGCATCCAACAAAACGCATGCGCTATATGAGCAACAACTTTTAAGTTCATTTTAGCAGCACACCTTATACATGTCGCATTTGAAAAGAGACTTTCACTAAAAAAATTACAATTTCACCCCCTAGTAGGGGTAAGTTTAGTTTAGGGGTTGAAGTGAGTGGTCCATTGGAAGGAGGGCGTCAGTCCGAGTCCAACGACACCTCATTTGATAACATCCGACCATTGGTTCACGATATATGAATAAGCAAATAGAGTGTACTAACTTTTTGAGCACTTTGTGAGTTAGAACTCTCATCACTCCCCTACTGGTAGACCAAGGTTAGAATATGTTAAACAGATTGTATGGTGTGGTAGCTATGTAGAGATGAATCGATTAGCTCATGACAGGGAGGCATGAAAGCTGCATCAAACCAGTCAAAAGACTGAAGACTCAAACAACAACATGAACAGATACGGGATATTGTTGAAACGCTTCGTGCGTAGTCGCTCATTTGTTGAATCTACTCCTGCTCTGCCGATTGGAACATAGATTTACTAGGCCAGAAACCTTGCCTGGTGTGTACGCAACATCCCACCCAGGTTTCATCGCAATGGGATGAATTCGATATGAACGCATCGCCAACACTCATTTGCTTCAACTACTCGTGCACTATCTATTGTAAATTTGATTAATTATGCCTATAACCTTCCCGAGTGTGCACAACAACTCATCAAAATTTGATCGCAATCGGATGAATGGTTTATGAATGAACGTATTGCCAACACTCATTTGTTTAAACTACTCGTGCGCTATCTATTGTAAATTGGATCAACTATTCCTATAACCATCCCGGAAGTGTGCGCAACAACTCATCAACATTTGATTGCAATCAGATGAATGGTTTATGAATGAACGCATCGCCAACACTCATTTGTTTAAACTACTCTGCGCTATCTAGTGTAAATTGGATTAACTATGCCTATAACCATCCCGGAAGTGTGCACAACAACTCACCAAAATTTGATCGCAATCGGATGAATGGTTTATGAACGCATAAAAGACGAACAAACGAACATCCTTTTTATATATATACAAGCTGTACCCGGCATGCGTTGCAATGCCAATCAAAGAAAGTGTAGGCGTTGTTATTTTGTATCTTATTTTTCGATTTCCGTTAAGTGTCTCTAAACTATCGTAAAATGGTTTAACTAATTTAGGAACATTTGTGGGAGCGTGCAGAACAACTCACCAATGTTTCATCGCAATCCGATGCGTGGCATATGAACACATATTGAATTTTTTTTAACGATTCGTGCGCTACCTACTGTTAAATGGATTTACTAAGTTAGAAACCTTCACGTAAGTGTACACAACAACTCATCAAAGTTTCATCGAATCGGATCAATGGCATTATGAACGCATTTGGATGTTTTTTAACGATTCGTTCTGTCACTCATTTGTTGAGTCTACTCGTGCGCTACCAACTGTGAAATGGATTTACTAAGTTAGGAACCTTCATGTAAGTGTACACAATAACTCATCAAAATTTCATAGCAATCGATGAATGGTATATGAACGCATACGGGACTTTGTTGAAACGATTCGCGTGCCGTCGCTCATTTGTTGAATCTGCTCGTGCGCTACCTATTTTAAAATGTATTTACTAACTCAAAACCTTCCCTGGCGTGTACACAACAATTCATCAAAGTTCCATCGCAATCGGATGAATGGCATATGAACGCATACGGGATTTTCTTTTAACGATTAGCGCGCCGTCACTCATTTGTTGAATCTACTCGTACTCTACCTATTATAAAATGGTTTAACACACTCAAAACCTTCCCTGGAGTGTACATAACATCTCACCCAAGTTTCATCGCTGTCGGACAAATGGTACGTGAACGTATACGGGACTTTTTTGAAACTGTTCGTGCGTCGGCACTCACTTGTTGAATCAACTCGTGCGCTACCTATTGCAAAGTGGATTTACTAAGCCAGGAACCTTCCCTGATGTGTACACAACATCTCACCCGAGTGTCATCGCAATGGGTTGAATGTTATATTAACGCATGTAGGATTTTGTTGAAACGAATGGCACGCCATTTTGTTGAAGCTACTCGCGCGCTATCTATTGTAAATGGGATTTACTATGCCTATAACATTACGGGAGTGTACACAACAACCCACCAAAATTTGGTCGCAATCGGATGAATCTTAGGCTATATGAACCCATCGTCAGCACTCATTTGTTTAAACTACTCGCGTGCTATCTATTGTAAATTGGATTAACTATGCCTATAATCATCCCGGAAGTGTGCACAACAACTCACCAAAATTTGATTGGAATCGGATGAATGGTTTATGAACGCATAAGAGACGAACAAACGAACTTTCTTATATATATATACTAATGCTACCCGGCATGCTTTGCAATGCCAATCAATGAAGGTGTTGGCGTTGTGACTGTGTTTGTTGAAGTGCTTTTGTATTCCCAATATTTGTTTTCTTTTTCCGTTAACCACTTCTAAACTGTTGCAAAATTGATTTACTATCTCAGAAACATTCATGGGAGCATGCTCAACCACTCACCAAAGTTTCATCGCAATGAAATTAATGGTATATGAACGCATACGGGACTTTGTTGAAACGATTCGAGCGCCGTCACCCATTTGTTGAATATCCTCGTACGCTACCTATTGTAAAATGGAAATACTAAGTCGAAAACCTTCCCTGCGTGTACACAACAACTCATCAAAGTTTCATCGCAATCGGATGAATGGCATATGAATGCATATGGGATTTTGTTTAACCGATTCGCGTGCCATCACTCACTTGTTGAATCTACTTACGCGCCACCCATTGAAAAACGGATATACTAATTTATAAACCTTCGCAGGACTGTACTCAACTCACCAAAGTTTTATCACAATCGGATGAATGGTAGACTATATGAACGCATACTGGACTTTGTTGAAACGATCACGCGCTGTCGCTCATTTGTTTAATCTACACGTGCAATACCAATTGTAACATGGATTTACTAAATCAGAAATATTCGCGGGAGTGGAAACAACATTTCACCGAATTTCATCGCAATCGCATGAATGATAAGTTATATGAACACTTACGGGACGTTGTTGAAACGATTCACGTGCCGTAGCTCATTTGTTAAATCCACTCGTGCGCCACCTATTTTGAAGTGGATTTACTAAGACATCAACCTTCCCGGAAGTGTACACAACATCTCAGCCAAGTTTCATCGCTATCGGACGAATGGTATATGAACGTTTACGGGACTTTGTTGAAACGCTTCGAGCGTCTTCGCTCATTTGTTGAATCTACTCGTGCGCTACCTATTGTAAAATGTATTTAATAAGCCTCAAACCTTCCTTGAAGTGTACACACCAACTCACCAAGTTTCATCGCTATCGGACGAATAGTATATGAATGCATACGGGACTTTGTTGAAACACTTCGCGCATCGTCGCTCGTTTAATCTACTTGTGCGATACATATTGTAGTGGATTTACTAAGCCAGAAACCTTCCCTGAAGTTTGCACATCATCTCACCGAAGTTTTATCGCTATTGGACGAATAGTATATGAACGTAAACGGGACTTTGTTGAAATGCTTCGCGCGTCGTCGCTCATATGTTCAATCTACTCATGCGCTACGTATTGTAACATGGATTTACTAAGCCAGAAACCTTCCCTGAAGTGTAAACAATATCTCACCCAAGTTTCAAGGCAATGGGATGAATGGTATAAATACGCATGTGGTACTTTGTTGAAACAAACGCACGCCATTTTGTTGAAGCTACTCGCGCGCCATCTATTGTAAATTGGATTGATTATGCCTATAACTCTTCCGCATGTGTGCACAACAACTCACCAAAATTTGATCATAATCGGATGAATTGTAGGCTATATGAACGCATCGCCAACACTCATTTGTTTAAACTACTCGCGTGCTATCTATTGTAAATTGGATTAACTATGCCTATAACCATCCCGGAATTGTTTAAAACAACTCACCAAAATTTGATCGCAATCGGATGAATGGTTTATGAACGCATAAAAGACGAACATCCTTTTAGGTAGATTTCATTAGAAAGCTAACTATTGCAATGGGTATCATGTTTCGACTTCCAGAAAATGTCGACATATCTTTGCGTTTCGCATCCCCCAGACCCCAAAACCACCATCAGTTCAAAAGTTTATATGTATATATATATATATCAGTTTCTTGTGGACACGATAACTGCCGTAATTTTGCACCAATCACTTTGAATTTTTTACATAAAAGTATCCCTATAAAATCTCGGTCGAGTCCGTTAAAGGGCAAAATCGGTCGAAGTGGGTAAAAATGGGGGGGCTTTTTTTGAAAAAGTGAAATATCACTGTAACTCTCTTAATATCTGAAATATCGAATTCGTTCAAAGTTCATATTATGTGTCGGATAAGTGCCAAAAATTTGTGTTTAAAAAGTTTTTGATAGCACCAACCATTGACCAATGGGGTGGAAAAAAGTGGGTTTTTCGGGAAACATTAATCATATCTCTCTTAATAGGCACAATATCATAACCGTAAAAAATGGATGATATTCCCCTGATAATTACCTAAAATTTTGTCTGAAAGAATTTTTGATACAACCCACCTTTACGCCAGGGATGAGAAAAATGATTTCGGAATTAGAAGAAAATGCCAAGAGCCATCAGGGGTTACCATGACAACGCTTCTAAATTGATGAGGGATGAGCTATCAGAGGTTGCCATGACAACGAGATCACATTCGGTTTTCCATGACTATGTGGAAAGCGGCTACGATGACGAAGCCTCGCTGGTAGCCTGCTGAACTTCTATGCCCAAGGTCGCGGGTTCAAAGCCTGCCGAAGTCGTCGGATTTTCAAAGAGCGCTGAAAATCCCTCGGTATGCTTTCCTTCAGAGGGGAAGTCCAACGTTCGTTGCAAGTTACTTGGTGCGGTGGCATCTAGTAGCCAAGTTCACAGCTAGGTGTCCTTGACGTTATATTTGGTACCAACATTAGGAACTACTACTTGAAGTTGACCGTCTGCAGTCCTTACCTGATAAATAAAAAAAATAAAAAACTTGAATTACTGACTAATACAGCCATCAAAATTAACACCGTTTATCAGACAGATTCTACACACACCCAAAGTACACGGGGTTACATGACCGCGTTGACGCAGCCCTGAACTGAGGAATCAACCAACATCTCTACGGGAGATAAAATTTGACGTGAAGAAGTAACAGACTGTTAGATAGTTACGCATCAGTTCCAAACCTTGCAAAAGGACGGTGTGGCCACAATTATAACAAGATGTTCAGTAAAGAACATATAGCCTACTTTCTCCTAAATGCATGGGTATTGTTATAACTCTTTGTCCTTTTCAAGGAGTATGATTGAATGTTGGTTGTAGGAGCTTGTTGAAATACAACGTGCTATAGGGATATTAAACATGAATATGAGGTGCCCTTTGCTAGTGCTACCTCTGTACCAAATTTCGTTCAATTCGGTTTCACCGTGTTTGAATTGATAGGGGGAATCGATTTGCACACATACTTGGCCACCATCTGCAAACTATTGGGCTGATGTTCTTGCAGTTTGGTCAGAATATGTTTCCCACATAAAGATATGGTGTTGCAAATTTAGGTAGAGACTAGATTATTAGGTTGGTCGTAATTATATTTTAGCTTTTAACATTTGGGTGGCCGCGATTACGTTTCCATCAAGATAGCGGTGATATAAAACATGTCACTGAGGTGCCCTTTGCTAGTGCTACCTCTATACCAAATTTCGTTCCATTTGGTTTCAGCGTGTTTGAATTAAAAGGGGGAATCGATTCTGATACAAAGATGGCCGCCATCCGCAAACTATTAGGCGAATGACCTACTAGATTGGTCAAAGGATGCTCCCTCCATAAAGGTATGTAGTTGCAAAATTTGGTAGAGATCGGATGATTAGGTTAATCGTAATTTGATTTAAGCTTTGAACATTCGTGTGGCCGCCATTACGTTTCAGTCAAGATGGCGGCGATATAAAACATGACACTGAGGTGCCCTTTGCTAGTACTACCTCTGTACCAAATTTCGTTCCATTCGGTTCCACCGTGTTCGAATTAATAGGGGGAATCTATTTTGACATAAAGATGGCCTCCATCCGCAAACTATTAGGTGAATGACCTATTAGATTGGTCAAAGGATGCTCCCTCCATAAAGGTATGTAGTTGCAAAATTTGGTAGAGATCGGATGATTAGGTTAATCGTAATTTGATTTAAGCTTTGAACATTCGTGTGGCCGCCATTACGTTTCAGTCAAGATGGCGGCGATATAAAACATGACACTGAGGTGCCCATTGCTAGTGCTACCTCTGTACCAAATTTCGTTCCATTCGGTTCCACCGTGTTGGAATTAATAGGGGGAATCAATTTTGACATAAAGATGGCCGCCATCCGCAAACTATCAGGTGAATGACCTATTAGATTGGTCAAAGGATGCTCCCTCCATAAAGGTATGCAGTTGCAAAATTTGGTAGAGATCGGATGATTAGGTTAATCGTAATTTGATTTAAGCTTTGAACATTTGTGTGGCCGCCATTACGTTTCCGTCAAGATGGCGGCGATATAAAACATGACACTGAGGTGCCTTTTGTTAGTTCTACCTCTGTACCAAATTTCGTTCCATTCGGTTGCACCGTGTTCGAATTAATAGGGAGAATCGATTTTCACACAAAGATGGCCGCCATCCGCAAACTATTACGCTGATGACCTATTGGTTTGGTCAAAGGATGCTCCCCCCATAAAGGTATGTTGTTGCAAAATTTGGTAGAGATCGGATGATTAGGTTAATCGTAATTTGATTTAAGCTTTGAACATTTGTGTGGCCGCCATTACGTTTCCGTCAAGATGGCGGCGATATAAAACATGACACTGAGGTGCCTTTTGTTAGTACTACCTCTGTACCAAATTTCGTTCCATTCGGTTGCACCGTGTTCGAATTAATAGGGGGAATTGATTTTCACACAAAGATGGCCGCCATCCGCAAACTATTACGCTGATGACCTATTGGTTTGGTCAAAGGATGCTCCCCCATAAAGGTATGTTGTTGCAAAATTTGGTAGAGATCGGATGATTAGGTTAATCGTAATTTGATTTAAGCTTTGAACATTTGTGTGGCCGCCATTACGTTTCCGTCAAGATGGCGGCGATATAAAACATGACACTGAGGTGCCTTTTGTTAGTACTACCTCTGTACCAAATTTCGTTCCATTCGGTTGCACCGTGTTCGAATTAATAGGGGGAATTGATTTTCACACAAAGATGGCCGCCATCCGCAAACTATTACGCTGATGACCTATTGGTTTGGTCAAAGGATGCTCCCCCATAAAGGTATGTCGTTGCAAAATTTGGTAGAGATCGGATGATTACGTTAGTCGTAATTTGATTTAAGCTTTGAACATTTGTGTGGCCGCCATTACGTTTCCGTCAAGATGGCGGCGATATAAAACATGACACTGAGGTGTCCTTTGCTAGTGCTACCTTTGTACCAAATTTCGTTCAATTCGCATTCACCGTGTTTGAATTGATAGGGGGGGGACAGACATTCAGAGTACACACACTCACACACACACACACACAGAGACACACACACACAGACTCACACACACACACACAGACTCACACACACACATACACACACACAGACAGACACACACACACACACAGACTCACACACACACATACACACACACAGACTCACACACACACACACACAGACTCACACACACACATACACACACACAGACAGACACACTTTTTTCGCCCTGTGTTGATCTCATAAGTCTACTTTCATTTTTTGCAAAAATCGAAAGTAGGCTAAAAATGGACCCCAAATGACAAGACGGTTACCGTACACCTAAGACAATTAAATGTTAAAAATATGCATTGTAAGACTAAAGAAAAGTTAATAGAACTCCAATTACATTGTAAAATACTTTCTTGCAGTAAATGAGGTCTGATCCTTCTACGAAACCCTGCATATTTTTGCCTATTATAGCCTATCCCCTACTTTGCCCGGTGAAATCTACCTCCGCCTTCCGGCGTGCCGAGTGAAATTTTTATATATATATAAAGATAAGATAAGATTATTAAACAAACAAATAATTAGAAAATTGAACACCCTAATAATTCATTGGCACATACAACATTTGTTTAATACACTTGATGAATTTATGGTCACATGATGCATTAAATTTGATATTATTTTATACTTCACCATCTCAATCTACAACAATAGTACCCAACATGTAGTTCCGTTAAGAACTATACAGCCTATTTTCATATAACCTCCTTATGTTAGTTGCCTCTATCTACATACAACATTTCAGTTTGATTGCTGTAATAGATTCGTAGATATTGAGAACCGACTAAATATTTCGGATGGTCGCCATGTTGGATTTTATATATGTAGGTCGTAGAGTTATGTACTCTTACATGAAGATTATTGTGTACGTGTAGCATTCACACTTCAATCACATGATTAGGACACAAGAAGTAACAAGGAGATTTTAAAATTTCGCACAGCTGCCATCTTGTGGTTATGGAAACAATTGAAATAAATTTGATGGCAGTGGATTAACATTCGTATAAGGATTTACTGTGCCAAGTGTCACTGCACTCGGATGGTTAAATTGCGAGAAACGTCCATGTGCATATTTATACTTCGCGTCGCCGCCATGTTCGATTTGTGATCACCAGGTTATTTAAAGTCCTATAGACTTAAGTTCAGAGCCGTCTAAATATTATGGATGGTCGCCATGTTGGATTGTTATATGTATAGGCCATAGAGTCATGTACCATTAAAAGAAAATTATTGCGTAGGTTCATTATTCAAACTTTCACTTCGATCGCATGATTACCACACAAGAAATAAAACTTAATTTTAAAATTCGCAAAGCCGCCATCTTGAGGTTATGTAATCAATTGAACTAAATTAGATACCAGTGTATTACAATGGGTATAAACATTTCTTGTACCAGATTTCATTGCGGTTGGAACAATAAATCGCGAGAAAGGTCTATTTAAAATTTTCAAATTCGCTTGGCCGCCATGTTCGTTTTGTAGTTAACCGGTTTTTGAAAGTCTCATGGATGAACTTCCAGTAGTGCCCTTTATCTCCGTACAAAATATCAGAATGATACCGCTAATAGTTTCAGAGATATAGAATGCCGGTGAAATATTTCGCACATCCACCATCTTGTGGTTATGTAAACAATCGAACCAAGTTAGATGTCGGTGCATTACAATGTGTATAAACATATACTGTACCAAGTTTTATTGCGTTTGGTTGGTTAAATCGCGAGAAACGTCTATTTAAAAGTCGAGAATTTGCGTGGCCGCCATGTTGGTTTTGTAGTTACCAAATTTTCAAAAATCACATAGGTGAACTTCTAGTAGTTCCCTTTACCACCGTGAGAAAATCCAGGGTGATATCGGGAATAGTTTCGGAGATATTGAATGCTGGTGAAATATTTCGCACAGCCGCCATGTTGGATTGGTGAGACGTAACAAAATTTTAAGGGCACGGTCGGGGTCATCCGGATGAGTGCTATGAACTTATCGAGTTTATTTGAAATCGCTCCAGCCGTTTAGAAGTTATTAGGGGGACACACACACACTCCTCACACACACACACACACACACACACACACACACACACACATGGACAGAAGGTGATCTCATAAGCCTATTTTTTTTAATTGAAAATAGGCTAACAAATGGGCATCACTGGGGTGTAACCTCTGAATTACAAAAAAATACAAACTGATTTCCTAAATTACGTAGTTGTTTGTTAGTGGGGTTCAAAGGTGGAATTTAGGGCTTATTTACTGTCTGTTCATGCATGTATTTATGTATGCCCAACACTGTTACCTGCAAGCCAGACTATTTTCAGGCACGAAGCACTTAAGCGTTTCAGGGTAGAGCCTCTCCATAAAAATGTCACTGATTA
Organism: Meconema thalassinum; assembly: GCA_946902985.2. Taxonomy (NCBI): domain Eukaryota; kingdom Metazoa; phylum Arthropoda; class Insecta; order Orthoptera; family Tettigoniidae; genus Meconema; species Meconema thalassinum. Next base: position 2,184,018 of record CAMPQE020000024.1, read on the forward strand.
ACGTGGTTAATTATTTCCGTGCTAAAATTTGCCTAGTTTCAGAATATTACCAGTTTTCTACTTTGAAGAAATTGCTTGAGGTGAAAATCTAGGGCATGAGCAGAGTTTACCCATTAAACGGAGTTAAAAGGATTTCACAAAATGTCCATCACGGACTTTGAATATGACGAATACACTGGATGAACTTTCGAGAAGAGATTGCCTAGATTAAATGGAGTACAGAGTTAGTCCCACAATTTTCCCAATTATTGGCATTTGACAGAGTATTGTTTAAAATTCCCACGATGTCCAGTTTTGAATTTGACAAAGTAGAGATGAAGAAAGTGAATCCCTCGTTGCGCCCGACCAATAGTTATAATTTCAGATTTAGCATGAGCTCTCACGATGCCCAGTTTTGAATTTGACGATGTAGAGATGAAGAAAGTGAATCCCTCGTTGCGCCCGACCAATAGTTATAATTTCAGCTCTCGCGAAGGCGAAATGTTTTGTCAAACATCACGTAATGATACTTTGTCAACACAAAATGAGATCTAGCCGGCTAGTTAAAAATTCAATAGCTTAGAATACTTGCAAGTATTAAAATAGCTCCATAGCTAAGTTAAACTAATGAGTGACCTATCATTGCATTGCGGCAGGCGTTGTAGTCTGTGGCACTTACTTGACCGTCAGAAAATGTCGGGCTTGGCTACTGCACCTCGGAGAGTGCTCTGGTAGCTTTGCTGGCGGCACTAAGACGACTTACAAGCTCGTAGAGCTCCCGAGTGGCGAGCAAGCAGGGAGGGGTACGGAGGAGAAAGGAGGTGACGTAACACGTACCAACAAGTACACAATACAAATAATTCAAATTCACAAATTTCTTCCTTGACGCAAAGTCCAAGGAACGTAGCAGCGTGTAGGCTGCCATCTGTTTGGAATGAGTTGAATTAATATGCAATCTTCGATAGCTGTTGACAACGAGTTCCCACGCCAGTCGCATGGGACGAGAGAGTTCAGAAAGGCGCCGCAATTTGGCGCACCAAGAAGAAGCTGGAGGTTTCTGTTAAACAGGGGGAAGGGCGTCTCGTTTTCTGTAACATACTAAAACAAGAAATAAACAACGGCACAATAGGAGGGCAAAATGACACAAAAATCTCTGTTGATGGTTTTCACGAAATAAAAGGGAAAAAATGCAGAAAAGGTAAAGAAAACCCAGCATGGGTGCGAAATTCGTCTAAGCGTATATTCCAGGAGCATATCACACCGTTTAAAGTTTCTAAATAGAAGTCAAGTCAAGTTAGATGAAGGCAGTTTTGCTTAAGCAAAATCTTAGGAATAAGGAGAGCTGTATTAACAATTATAGTTATTTTTTGAAGAGAGAATAAAGAATAAGAAGAAAAATTTTGTGGAATAATTATTCTTAAAAAACCGGTGATAATGCTGATTGGTGTAAATTGTTGACAGTATGAAAATTATTGGCATAATATCCAGGGATGGAAGATTGTCTGCAACCATAGTTATTAGACTCGGTGGACATGGAAGTGAGACTGGTATTTAGAAACATGTAAAGTAAGGCTGAATTTTATCACTAGTAATTTTTAATCTATACATTTAGCAAGTTACGAATGAAACGAGAATGAAAGTTAAAGTAGAATTAGAGGACCAAGGTAAAGTAATTTCGACTCAGTGACTTACTGACGACATTGCCATCATAGCCTATTCACCAGAGGATTTGAATGAGTTACTAAACGTTGTGTACTAGATGCTGAGGAAAGTATTCATTATAGAATAATTTTATATGGAACAGAATAAATGGAATTCAGCTGGAAGATATAAAAACTATTGGTAAAGTTTGGCGGTTGAAACGCTAAAGGACGTTGGTGACTCCAAATTGGGCCCAATATGCACCAAGCAAATGAGATATAAAGTTTGGGTTGACATCTTCTGACATGAAATATAGGTCTAGGCAGGGCTAGATTTGTGACGGTACGCACCGGTACGCCGTACCGAAACCTCTGATCGGGGGAAAAGTCGATTATAAAACATAATATTCAGAATTGTGGAACGTTAGTTGTAAGTCAAGGTCAACTTGGTCTTTGACTGGATAATTATTTCACAAAACTGTAAAGAAAAAAATATAAAACAAGAAATAAATGATTGTTGGTGAACTTGGGTGTATTTTCAAACCGAATGTATTTAATTTTTTAAATTACGTAAAAAATGAAATTGAATTAATGTACATTGTTTGAATGGTAGCCTAGTTGCCCTACATTAAAATGGAATATAGGCCAACGGCTATGGTAAGAAAAATGTTGCTACAGCAGCCTCAATTTAAATTAAAATTTGCAATTATACAGTAATTAGATTGCTATTTTGTCCAGTGATTAATTTTTAAAAGTGTTCAGAAAAGCGTAAAAATATCGTTCTTAGAACTCTATATTTCAATATTCCATAAAGCCCCACCCCCTCAGCCCCCTCTCACCGCTATCCAGTAGCCCACAGTACCGGAACTTCTTTTTTTTTTTTTACAAATCATGCACTGGCTCTTGGTAATAACAAGTCATTCTTGAAGCCTTTGTCTGGAGCGTGGCGCTGAACGGATAGTGAACTTGGACTGTTTGTGCTCTAGCCAAGAGGAAAATAGAAACATTTGAATATGGAGTAGGAGAGAAGTGAATAATGAAATGGTAGGTAAAGTACCAGATAAAGAGTATTAGGACTAGTAAGGAAGGAAAGTTGAAGACAATATATAGTTTCGTATGGCGCATATTGAGGTAACAAGAATAGCAAACTTACACTTGGTATGGAAGGATAGGTCGAGGACAAGAACTCCAAGCGATAACCAATGTAGAATATTGTAAATGGGTTGCCTTGGATGCAGGGTGCGGTAGTTATGTGGATATGGAATGATTAGCTCAGGAATGGGCAACAAGAAGGGCGGCGCAAAACCTTTCTGAAGGCTGATGATTGAAATAAATAAATAAATCAATGTATTTATGTCGCACAGGCTATGTGAAAACTCACCTCAACGTTGAATGGGCATGTACGAAATTACATAAACAAGCTGGTTGGTTTGTACATGAAATGAAATCTCTTACACAATTCCACCACTTTCAGAATGTAGTGCCAGGTTGACAAACATTTGAGAAACTTGGCCAGATATTTTAAACTTTGAACGTTACACATCGGTAATTAGTTTTAAATAACAGTGTACAAATTGTGAATTTGTAGAAGTCTAAGTACAGGTCGAGATATTATGAAATTAATTCGAAGTAGTGGGTTTAAATATATTTAATGTTCCCAGGTACTGTACGAGGTTAGACGGTTGTCATTTAGTGGTGAGCCAAGAGTTGGATCAATGTGCGCTATGTTTTGTGGTTAATCTTTATGGGTTTCCACTTTCTGTACGTTATAACAAGCGACGGTTATTTAAAGTATGTAATTTTTTCTTGGAACATAAAAGTAACCACTCATCTCCACATAAATAGTGGTAACCATTCATTTGCGATGTATTCAACAGTGTGCCACACTGCCTGCATATCCACCATAAATCCCAAATTACTATTCGGTAGGGAATATAGCTTGTACGAGCACGTAATTTTGTTAGTCAGCTGGTGTTCGGTTGCCCGGATTCCATTAAATAATCATTATAGCCTCGCACAGCCATTCTGTTAAAGCGACATAATGTGGGAGAAAAAGAAGTTATACACTCGCCGAGGAAGTTTGAATCCGTAATCATTCAATAATGTCTGTTATTGAACTGATTAAAGACTAGGCTGACTTTTGGGATATAAGATGAGTCTGTGGAAATAATTACCCTTTGCCCATTATCAGCAATTATTGAAATTGATATGGATTACACATACAGAGAGGTTCACCAGCCCCCTAATTTTTTTTTGGTTGGGGGTAGGCAACCGAACTAACGCGTATATCATAGTCATCCTAAAAACATTATTACCTACTGTTTTACGGCCTTAGTAGAACTTTACCGTCGAGTTCATGCTCGCGAATGTAGTAGAAATCATTAGCGGTAGTGTTATTTCAATAACCTCAACATTACTATAATGCATGTTTTAAACTATCACAGCTCTGAATAAGACCACCTTACGTTTGGACAGGTGTCTATTGGGGCTACGAATAGATTCACTATCAGTAGTAGCTAAGGTGGGTAATTCATGCACTTCTGGTGTTGCGTCAGGTAAGCTGTCTAGTGGCTGGTACATGTTTTTTCGTTTAATGCCGATTACAGTGGATGTACTATGGCCACTTACGTACCTGTTCCAACCAGAGATTTTTATCATTTCAAATGATCTTGTCGACTTCGTCGTTATGGTTGGGGTCCATCGTTATGCGTTACGGACACGGAGACGGACGTGACGTCATGCAGCCGCGCGGGATCGTGACGTCATGCTCACGCGGGGAGCGAGAAGCAGACGCTAATGATTATTGGAGTCTGTTGAAAGAGGCCTGGCGTCGAACGACCTGGGGCTTTGAGCGAAGCGAACACAAGAATACAGGGTGACGTCTAAAGAGATATACAAGATGCCATATAAGAATACAGGGTGCCTTCTAAAGAGGTGTGCAGGATGTCAGAGCAAAAAATTACAGTCAGTCTGAAATTAGAATACAGGGTGCCTCCTAAAGAGGTGTGCAGGATGTCAGAGCAAAGCATCGAACCAGTCCCAATATTCCATCCCTACTCTCACAAAAAAAAACCTCCCCCCCCCCCTTCCCCCCCCCCCTCTACTGTTCTGCCCGCCACTGCTCGCTCTCAGTTTCTACAACTCATCTCCCAACTCTCTACCCTTACACTAGTTTAGCCAGATCGAACACAAGCCTGCCTGGGGCAAAAACACTCCTTTTCAGAGAAATAACAACTCCGCAACAAGCTTCACGAAAACCCAAATTAAAATCGAAAATTACATTCTACAAACACCAAATTCAGTAAACTTCCCTCATGTCAGTTACTCTATACTTTAAACAGACACAGAAGGCATAGTCATGACTCCTTCATGGAGTAGGCTATTGTCTAAATCTGGACACTCATACTACATCCTTACACTAATTCAAATTTACGGCCAAATGATCCTTCTGACAGGGAGGCAAAGGTTTCCGCTGGCTTGCCTGGGATGATGGGCCACAAAACCGCTATCAAAAAGTACACAATTTACGCTTTATTCAACCAAACACATCTCTAATACAAGTACAAGAAACACTTTTCTTCCCGTGACCCTTAAAGAGGTGCCCGCGCGGGAAGCCTAAGTTAATGGGTAATGCAGTCTGTTGAAAGAGTCCTGGGGCTTCGAGCAAAGCGAGAAGCCCTCCTGAGCCTTTCTAACGTGTGTAGCATTTGTAGCATGCGTCATTTGAAATGATACAACGTCTAGTCTTTTAGACTGACTGTGATTTTTATTTGGTCCTGAAAAGGACCATTTTTATCCGATGGTACATAGCCAGGTTGGACGACGACATAATGATCTGTAGCACGAAAGCAAGTTACTCTGTATATGCAGGGTATCAAGCGTTCGAAATGTCACCACCTTGGTTTAAAGGGATAATCAGACTCACTCGGGCCACCGCACGTATCCCGTCAAAGACCTCTGTTACCTCATTCCTCATTCTTACGTTCGACAAACTTAAAACAGTATTAATTGATCTACCAATGAGGAACCCCGTATGGTATTGAGTTAATGCCATTGTTAACATGACTTTTCTTTGTAAAGATATGATAAGAGAGAATTTGAAATTCTCAGAAACGAAATTTACTAACTGAATAAGCGACTGCTGAATGAATTTTCAGGTAGGATTATTTTATACAAAATAAAGTGTGTTGGCATTTTTGTGGAATTGATTTTCAAATCTATATCATCTGCTCGAGACCAACCTTCCTGGAAGTGGTTTTCCATGGCATCCTATTTCTTCTCCAGATAAAATGCTGGGATGCTTCGAAATTTAAGACCACTGCCACCTCCTTAACACTCCTGCCTTCAGTTACAAATACACAAACTACTACGGACACCTTAATAACATAGGTTAATAGACAAATTTAAACACACACTAGAACACAAGAATGTGATGATCATGATTTCCAAGCCCCTAAAGTTTAAAAAGAAACCTCAAATATTGACGCCGCTGAGAACAGCCAAATGAAGTCTTATGTGCATTGGCTCATGGCTGATGAACTATTAGTCCTACTGACGTGGAATTTGAATTAAGGAAAACTTTTATTCTTCATTTCCTAGGGGCCGATAACCTAGATGTTAGGCCCCTCAAAACAACAATTATCATCATCATCATCATCTTTTCCACCTAGTAACTGGTTGTTCTTTGAGGCAACTAATATCCTAAAATTGGCTACGTTGGTGAAAATACACTTGCAAAACATTTCACTGGGTAAATTCCAGCCAATGGTAGCTACATAAAACTCTGATTTTTAGCTTGAAAGCAATACTAGTTTGTGAATGAGGGCATATTAATCATACCAGTGTAAACACGTTGCATTGAGAACAGCCCATAACCGCGAGAACATTACAATATTCCTAATTCTCATAGTTCCATAACGTAATGTTTCCGCTACCCACAATGCTGTGGAAACGCACGTGGCTAGGTGATGTGATCGAGGTGGCCGTGGGTTAAGCGAACACCTGCACATTTCGGAGCCATCACAGGTCCTTAGTATTTGGCGCGGAAGTGATTATGGTCACTCTTCCCTTGCTAGGCCCATGGTTTAGTTTACATTGCTCTCTCACTGGCAGGGTGCAGAGAAATATCGACCATCAGGAGAATTGTAATGTTAGTCGGGTGTCATAAAACTAAATAGTAATGGGTTGTTGAACCACTCTGCTCGTGTGGGATTTTAGAGAGATATTTATCTATTTAGAAAATCAATACTACACAACAGCCTAACTGCAACTCACATGAATACAACACAACATCTACTCCGCAAACGTTTCCCTCTTGTTTCTTCGTTTTTATTGTCCTCATTGCCTTCTTGAAACACTCTTATATTCGGCCATCCTACTGTTCATCTGTCCTGGATGACACATAACCATCAGTCCATGGCTTCATGTATTCCGCACAGCTTGAGGTTTGTTTGGGACCCTAATGTTCACCTTCCCGACACACGTCATAAGCGTCCTGGAGTTTCACTTTACCTACACGATAAGGTCCAAGAAATGTCTTTCTTACTTTGAGTGAGGGTCCTGTCAGGGTACGCTTTATGGCCACGATGGCTCCCAGCAGGTAATGTCTAGCCGATCCGCGATGTCTATTGAAAGATTTCTTATTTTCTTGCTGGACTTTGAGAATCTGCTGTTTTCATCTTTCCTCAGATTTTCTCTTTTCCCTTCAAATTCTTCTAGTAGTAGTTCTTCATGAATGAGCTCAGCGATCCTTAAGTCGGTCTTGTGTCTCATTTTGACTCCTGTCAATAGTTCAAATGGCGTCCTTCTAATACTTCGATTGTATGTGGAGTTAATGGCCTGTTGCACAGCCTCAACATGCTTGTACCAGCTTGTCGGATCAGATACTGCAAGCTTTGCTAGAACGGAAGTAATCAGAGAGTTAATTATCTCTACTTGACCATTCGATCGTGGTAATCCAGTTGTAATGAGCACATGTTTAATGTTTTCTATTTTGCAATCGTCTTCAAACTCATGAGATTTGAAGGCTGATCCTCGGTCAGATATTATATCTACAGGGTTTTAAAAGATTTACTTATGTGCTTCAAATCTGGCTGTGACTTCTTTCGCAGTGGTAAACTTTCTTGGGTATAGCCAGTCAAACTTTCTAACACTATCAACAACTGAAAATATGTGACGATATCCTTTATAACTTGATTCCAATGGTCCAATATGATCTACGTGATATGTATGTAATGGCGCACTTTCCTTGCACAAAGGATGCAGAAATCTTTCCTGTTTTCAGTCTTTCTGTTAATTAAGAGACAATTTACACAATTTGATATGACACGATTTTCTTTTGTTCTCCTCACAGAGAAACGACCTCTCTCGTGGACACTTTTAATAATTTAATGTTGCATCGCTTTTGGTACAACTAATACTTCATGACCTTTTCTAAATTTGAAAAATATGTCATCTCGAATCACAAAAACCTGGTAAGATCGCTCCTGGCATATCTCCTTGATGGCGTCAAGACCTTCATCATCATGGAGTACTTTCCTCACTCGGACAACCAAAGAATCAGGAACTGCTTATAAGACAGTTTGGCGACTCAGAGCATCGAAATGTCGCATCCTCGTTCCACTTCTTTCTTCGGTGGTATATCTGTACTCCTCAAACATCAAAGCCAATCTCGCAACCGTAGGTGTTAGATCTTTCTTATGCATCGTCTTTTGGAAAGAAACACAATCTGGGATTATCCTGAAATCTATTCCCTGAAGATACACTCGAAACTTCTTCAATGTAACAAAGATGACTAATACTTCTAGCTGATAACTGTGATAGTTTTCCTATTGTGGTGTTGTCCTTTTGCTCATGTAACGTACATTATGCAGTTGATCATACTCAGGTGATCTCTGCATCAGCACGGCTCCATATCCAAGCTTACTTGCATCAGCATGAAGTTCGGACTCATATGAAGAATTGCAGATGCTTAAAACAGGATTCTTTGATAAAGCTTCCTTCAATTTCTCAAAGGAAATTCTCTGTTTTGTAGAAAATTTAAAAGCTTCATCCTTCTTCAGCAAATTGCTTGAAGGTCTCACAGTAACTGAGTGTTCTGGTATGAACTTCCTGAAGTATCCATTTAAGCCAAGCAAAGATTGCACTTGTTTTGCATTTCTTGTTTCCGGAAATTTCTTTACAGCATTAGTTTTCTTTGGTGACGGATAGAGTCGTCCATCCTCTACCACGTGTCTCAAGAACTCTACCTTCCTCTTCAGTAGATGGCCTTTTTCTCTGTTCAGTTCAACGCCATAATCTTTATCTACCTCTAGCAGCGTATTCAAGCGGTGAAATGCCTCTGTTTCATCTTTAGCTGGAGTTATTAAGTCATCCATTAACATAAGTTAATGAATCACCAATGATCGTAAAACACAGTTAATGAAACGTTGGAACACTGCTGGAGAGTTGCACAAACCTAATGGTGCTTTTCGGAACTGGAATTGACCGGCTTGATTGACAAAATCGGTATATTTTCTACTTTGAGACCCCACTGGCACATGGAAAATCAATTTTTTAAATCAAGTGTACTGAATACTCTTGCTCCTTGCAACCTATCTAAGATATCTTCAATGAGCGGCAGTGGTTACCGATCCTTTAGGATGATCATGTTTATTTTACAATAGTCAATACACAAACGAGGAGAGCCATATTTCTTACGCACAACCACTAGCGTATTCTGAAGAACATGGTTCAATGATGCCTATTAGCCTTTTCTTCACTTGGTCGTCATCAGCATCTTTTTCTGCAGGTGCGAGTCGTCGTGGTCTACTGAAAACTGGATGCTAATTCTTAAGCGTAATGATCAACTCCACTTCCGAACTTTTCGTTTCCGCAGGTTCATTGGAGGAAAACATTTCTACTACTTGTTTCTTGTAGTCATCACTTGTAGACTCACCTATATCTTATGGCTGCTCTTCATCAACATTGATCTGCATGAGAAATATATCTGATTTTGGCTTGGAAATTCGATGCCATTTTGATTTATCACTACATATCCTTGTTGTAGAACATCACTTCCAATTATTGCCAGCATCTTCATTGTACCATGAGTCACAAGATAAATGTCAACCTCAAATGCTTCATCATCAATAAATACATCGGTGTGGAAGTAGCCTTTAGGTATGACATAATTCTTTACAAAACTCGTAAGGATAAGGTCAGTATTTCCTAGTGGAGGACCTCCTAAATCTGCATAGATGTTTTCATGGATTAAAGTAACGCTGCTTCTTTATCTACTAAGGCATTTATCGTGGTACTAGCAATCTTCTATTTAGTGGTGAGACGGGGAGGTGCAGGTTTCGTTAATGTGTTTACTGCGTTGCCCCTACCTGCCTTACCATCTATTTTCTTGCACTCCACCGACTTATGACCAAATTTATTACATTTATAACATTTCAGACTGACTTTGTGACGGCAACTCGATGATTTATGGCCAGCTTCACCGCAGTTGAAACATCTCTGTGTTTTGTGTTTTTCTTCGACAGCACCAGTAGTCTTGTCTATTGAAGTAGGTATCTGTGTTCCATATGTCTTCAAAACCCTTGTGTTCCGTCTTTCAATTATGAACTCATAGTCTCGCGGCTTTTCCTTAAAAGTCTTGAAATTCTTTGGCCCATACGAAATCAATTTACTTTCAGAGTCGTCTTCTATACCATACATCGATAATGTACTGTATCAGGGAGTCATCATCAACTTCACGTCGATGTGCAATCTCTTTCATTACAAGCAGGTAGCCTTGAAATGTTTTTTTCTTTCTTCTTCTTCCGCTCAGTCAGTAGTCTATGTACTTCGGCAATGTTCATCTTGACATCAAACTCTTCTATTAACGCGACCTTTAATTTCTTCCATATTGATTAAACAGTTTCACTTTGAATGAATAGTTTTGCTAGACCTGACAACGTTTTCTTAGCAAATACCAACTTTTGATGTCGTCCCATCCCATCAGAACAGCTGTTTCATCAAATTTCATAATCCATTTTCTGACTGTATAATCTCCTTTACCAGCAAAGGTGCAAATAGAATCTTCCACATCTCGAAATGTTACCGCAAATTAGCGGCCGGAATTGTCCCATTTTGTTAATCAGGAATGGTCTTCTGCTGATGTTTCTGTCTTGTATATTACTTTCTTCATAATGCTAGTTTACTGACTTGAATTCCCTCTAGCATTCAGGAGTGAACTGCATTGGCCAGCATATTCATCATCTCTGTCGTCACTTTCTTCATCCTCATCATCGTCATCGCCTTTATCATCCCCGTTGTACTCGAGGTGTGATAGCAATTCTATTTTAATGGCATGTCTTAAAATACGCTTCACTAGCTCCTCTTTATCTTCCACAAACGCCAAACGTAAGCACATTGCATATTGTACTGAAATCACGTTCAGCAAAATTGTCAAGGACATACTTAACCTTATCGTCATATTCAGTGGAACCTTCCGAAAAATGAAATCCTGTGATCCCTCGTTACCTTTTACGGTTCTGTCGATTGCCTTCGTTCCTATATATAAACGTATGCAGGTTTGTAACTGCAGACACAGATGCAGTGGAATTTTTTTATTCTTTGTATATCTCCAAACATTTTGATTCTTGATTGCAATTGGCGTATTTACTCAGACCTTGCCTCGTTAACTTACTCGTAATTGTCAACATTCATCGGAGTTAAACATCGTCGACATTTACATTTACAATGTACGTCTTCATTCTTCTATAACGTCGTTTATTTAGATAACTATGACAACGAATTTCAGTCTACTTACATTGGTGTGCGTCAGCTTTTATTATTGCTTCTTACCGTCACTACAACAAGTAAGACATCTGGATTACAACTTACGAATCATGCAAATTAATATTGAAGAACTTTGTCGATCTAAATGTCAATATCTCTCCGAATATCCTTCAAAACTATGTTATACAGGAAACACATAAAGATAATGAGGAAAATTTAAAATCAAGAGGGCGTGTTGCAGGATATGAATCCTTAGGAGCTACTTATCACCATACTTACGGCTGTGCTACTTACATACGCAACAATATTGAAAATGCTCATTTGATTTCTGTGGACACCTCAGAAAATGTGCACATTATCGTGATAAAAATTGACAACATTACAATAACGAATGTTTACAAGCCACCTGCAGTAAACTGTTCTGCTGAAGTGATCCCAACTCCACCTCATCCTAGCATATACATCGAAGACTTCAATAGCCACCATACTATGAGGAATTACAATGAAGATGATGAGAATGGTGACAGAATTGTTAATTGGGTTGAATCTAACAACCTTAATCTAGTATTTAACTCAAAGGACAAATGGCCTGGAAGAAAGACTACAACCCAGACCTTTTTTGTTAGTCAGAACTCTAAATGTCAACCTCTTGTCCCAGTAAAGACTGTTCTTGGGGATATTCCAAATAGCCAACATCGGCCAGTTTTAGTTAAAATAGGAATTCAAATACCGATAATCAGATCCATTCCAAAACCAAGATGGAACTTTAGAAAATCTTACTGGAGCAAGTTTTCCAGCGAACTTGATAAAGTTATTACGTGGATCCCCCCTGTGAGTGAAAAGTATGAAAGATTTGTTGAAGATGTCTTATCAACGGCAATAAAGTGCATGCCAAGAGGATTTCGCAATGAGTACATTCCAGGATGGAACAATAATTGTGAAGAACTATATTAGTCTTACATAACCACCAATGATCATTAAATTGTTACCGTATTGTTAAAGAGCTTAGATAAGGCTCGCAGAGATACCTGGGTATAAAAGACAGTGAACTTCGACTTAACAAGATCAAGCAGAGAAGCGTGGAGCCTGAAGAAGACATTGGGAGTATGTTCCCCACCTAACCGTGATGATCCACATGTAATAGCTAGTAGAATAATTTCTTTGTCCAGGGCACCATCGCATAAGCAACATACAAGAAAGGTTAAGAAAGAACTAACCAACCTAAGTAAAACGCAGTCCACCGGTCAGAATATTCCAATGACTTCACACTAGCTGAGATAAATACTGCACTTAAGGATGTTAAAACAGGCAAACCACCAGGGTTTGATGGCATTCATCCTGAATTCCTTGTCAATTTTGGGAACTAGAATCGTAAATGGCTTGCTGCTTTCTTTACTAATACAATGATCACTGGCAAACTACCAAACGCTTTAAAGAAAATGAAAGTCATAGCTGTATTGAAACCTCGTAAGCCAAAGGATAAACCAGATAGCTATCGACCGATAGCTCTCCTAAGCTGTTGCTACAAACTTCTGGAAAGGCTCATCCTTAACCGATTTGGTTCGAATATTCATGAAGTAACGCCTTTGAACAAGCAGGCTTTAGACCAAGTAGAAGCTGCACAGATCAAGTACTAAGTCTCACCACTCATATAGAAGCAGGGTTTCAACAACAACTTAAAACATCTGTTACTTAAGTTGACCTTACAGCAGCCTATGACATGGAATGGAAGGATGGATTACTCTACAAACTGATGCGTATCATACCATGTACAACTATGAACAAGCTTATAAGCAATATGCTGACTGAAAGATATTTCCAAGTGGTTGTTGGGACCAAAATAAGTAAGCATGATAAACTGAAGAATGGACTCCCACAAGGTTCCGTTTTAGCTCCAGTGCTCTTTAACTTGTACACATCAGACCTCTCTATTACGCAATCTAGAAAATTCATTTATGCGGATGACCTGGCATTGACAACTCAAGAAAGAACTCTTACGATGATCGAACAGATTCTTTCCTCAGGTCTAAGCATTATGAATGAATACTTCAGAAATGGAGACTATCTCCGAATCCTTGTAAGACTGAAGTTCGTTTTTTCCACTTAAACAACAGGTTGGCAAATACAAAGCTTAATGTCATCTTTAATGAGAAAGTCCTCCATCATCAAAATGTTTCAATGTATTTTGGCGTTACTCTCGATAGGACTTTGTCCTTCAAGAAGCAGGTGCAGAACACTGCAGCAAAACTAAGATATCGCAATGACATCTTGCAGAAGTTATGTGGAACTACATGCCGAGATACTGCAACAACATTACGATCTTCTGCTTTAGGACTTGTCTATTCAGCTGCTGAATACTGTGCACCGGTGTGGCGTAACAGTCCACGTGTGAAGCAGATTGATGTCCAATTGAATTCGGAGATGAGGATAATATCAGGTTGCATCAGGACCACTCCTCTGTACTGGCTCTCACCTCTAAGTCACATTGCACCACCTGACTTGCATAGACAAAACTGTCTCTGAGGAATATCAAAAGATACTCTCCACTTCACAGTTTCCTATTCATTCTGGCAAACCAACAGTAAAGATAAGTCGCTTGAAATCCCGCCGACCACCAATCCTAACAGCGGAATTTCTACAGTTAAATAATTTTCAGATTGACAACAAATGGTCTGAGGTATGGAATAATATATTCCATGAGAAATATAGAAACTTCACTGATACTATAAAGAAACCAGCTGGCATGGAACTACCGCGCCATACATGGAAATCGCTCAACAGGATTCGATCGAGACATGGGGTCTGCAGAGGCAGCTTATTCAAGTGGAATAAGGCTTCCTCACCTCAATGCGACTGTGGATTTGAAAGACAGACCATCCGTCATATTGTGAAGGACTGCAGCCTTCGAGCCCATAATGGGAACCTGAAAGGCTTTCATGATGCAACACATTCTGCTCTTGATTGGATTTCAAATTTAAAAATTACTTCGTAAAACTGAAAATTTTATCTAATTATATGTCTCCTCAACAAAATTGATATTAATATTTATTGTTCCTTTAAATGCTAGTGTACACTATATGTTTAATGTGTTCCTTAGCTTGTAATTATTTAGATGTTGCATGCCATACGCTAAATAAATATACCGTCGTATCACTTTTTGGCATGTTCTTGGTCATCCATTAGTTCTCTATCCCGGACGAGCCCCCAAATTTTAGGATTTTTGGGAGATTTAAAAAAAATCAAATACTACACAACAGTTGAACTGCAATACTCATGAATAAAACACAACATCTACTCCGCAAACGTTTCTCTCTTGTTTCTTCTTTTTTTTTATTGTCCTCGCTCTCTTCTTGAAACACATGGATATATCCATAAAAGCTATGACTCCAATTACTCCAACATGACTCCGCACAATATATGAGTAATTTTAAAGTATATTTCTGTTAGTGATTGTAATCAATGATGCTCTAATTATCACTGGGCAACAAAAGATAAATTGTTGAATGTTTCCTGCATATCATGAGTCAATTCTTACTAATTTAGGGTTGATAAAATCGAATATGACAATGAAAAATTTTTCTTAGCTCTAGTTTCTGTGATACGCAATAGATGGAAGTATTTCCGTTTAATGGATTAGGAGAAAACGATACAAAACGATACCAAATTTGTGGTCCGACAAAAATACTTTGGCATCACTTAATTGCGGAAATTTCTCTCTTACGTACTTAAAGGCTTGTCCTTCTTGGTTCAAACCTTTGAGTCAATTCTTACTAATTTAGGGTTGGTAAAATCGAATATGACAATGAACATTTTTTCTTAGCTCTAGTTTCTGTTATACGCAATAGATGGAAGTATTTCCGCTCAATGGATTAAGAGAAAACGATACATTTTAATTGCATATGCCAACGTCATTGAAAGTGCATTTAATTTATTTTTAAATGGCAGTTACATTCTAAGAGTTTTGAATTGATGGAAGAATATCTGGCAGTTGGTTGGGTCTGAAGAGAATAACATGGTGGCTTCATGAGTTCGTCGTCTTTTAGTTAGTCTCTTGTGAGTTCCGGAGCACCCCTACACCAAGTCCAGCAGTAATCCTCAAGCATTGATTCATTCCAACGGCCCTGATATCTTTGTTCCATAACAGAAATATCCTGATGGAATTGTTCTCCGTGTTAATCACTGACTGCTCCACAACTAGGAGGGAAAAATTCTAGGTGGGAGTGGAGAAAATGGATTTTAAGGGACAGGTTGCATTCAAGTTGATGGCATTTTTGCAGGAGCACTGTCACCAACTGACTGTAGTTATTATCTCGTTTGGTGCCTAAAATTCATGAATAACTCCCTTGAAGGATTCCCAAGCTTCCTTTTCTTTGCCCTCCAAAACTCGGTCAAATGCAGGATCCTTAACAAGTTTCCAAATTTGTGGTCCAACAAAAATACCTTCCTTAACTTTGGCATCACTTAATTGCGGAAATTTCTCTCTTACGTACTTAAAGGCTTCTCCTTCTTGGTTCATACCATTGACAAAAATTTTCATCAAACCAAGCTTGATATGCATGGGTGGAAGAAGAACATCTTTAGGGTCCACCAGAGGCTCTGCTACGACATTTTTCTCGCTTGGGTTAAGCTTTCTAGTTAGTTAGTTAGTTATTGTTGTTTTAATGGGCGGAACTACGAGGCAGCCCAGTCTGCTTGAATATAATGTGATTTCCTATCCCCGCTGGCCCACATACATAAAAAGCAGCAATATTTTGTGTACCCCAGTTGCATTCCTGAGGGTATAGCAATGACTTTTAGATCACCACAGATTTTCAACTTGTGTTCATGATATTTGATTGAGTCCAAGAGGGCTGTCATATTTGCATAAGTCTCCTTCATGTGAACTGCATGACCAAGAGGAATAGAAGGAAGACGGTTGCCATTGTGGATTAATACAGCTTTCGAACTAAGCTTTGAGGAGTCTATGAATAGCCTCCATTCAGTTGGATCATTATTCTTCAAAA
The DNA here is from genome assembly GCA_946902985.2 of Meconema thalassinum. Taxonomy (NCBI): domain Eukaryota; kingdom Metazoa; phylum Arthropoda; class Insecta; order Orthoptera; family Tettigoniidae; genus Meconema; species Meconema thalassinum. The sequence continues at coordinate 2,200,405 of CAMPQE020000024.1, forward strand.
TCAGGATCTTCATTGTCTACTTCAAATACACAATTTTTGGGTGGAGTAGGAACTGGTAAACTATCTGAATGTGGAATGGGTCGAATAGCAGATGGAATATTCGGGTATTGAACTGTTCTTCTTTTCTTCATAGACAATCCTCCTTTTATAGGTGGAGTCAAGCAGAAATAGCAGTCATCTGTACGGTTTCTAGGCTCCCGCCAAACCACAGGCATTGCAAAAGCCACCGATCGTTTCTTATTTTTCAGCCATTCTCGCAGTGTATCTGAACAAGCGTTGCAACATATATGTGGAGCCCATGACTTCTCCTGGTCACCTACCTTCATTCTGAAATAATAGTGACAGGCAGTCTTCGCAAGAGCAGTCAGCTTCTGTGACGAAAATGTTATTTCACCACAAATGTAACAAAAATTATTCACTTTATTTAGACATTTTCGTGGCATGTTGACAAAATTTACACTATAAAAGCACTGCTAAACCTGAATTTCTGTATTAATTACAGCAGAAACAATATGAAATGCACAGTCACAGCAACAATATCTATGTTTATAACTTACAAACAGCTGAAGAAAGTTTGGTTGTTGTTATTTAACAGGTGTGCCAACTCCCAAAACAAAATGTCCCCCGAATTTCCCCCAAACTGAAAATGTTGACTCTAAAAAATGAAGTGTCATTTTATCTTCAAGCAAGAGCTAATCTGTCATTTTAAAGGTGATATTTGAACTCAGCGAGTGGAAATACAAAAGAATGAACTATTTATGAGCCTGAAACATTTTCATTGTTACCCGTGTCATCATTTCGTTAGTTAGATCCGTGGAAATTTAAAGTTTTATTCGCTATTTTCAGATAATTCAATAGAATTAATAGCGTAGTGCAATACATTTATACCAATGATTTCAGGGTAATATGTCCAAATACTTCGAATCCTGTTGTGGGGAACATATACGCATTGTGTAATACTGCAGGACATTCGACTCCAACTGTATCTGGAAAAGGGAATAAAATCACACAACACATGAAGACCATCCTGCTAATCGACAGCGCCGAGAAGCTTTGCTCTCGTTGCATATGTGAAGCCCAGTTTGTTGGTACCGGAAATTCGAACACACCCAAGTCGACGCATACTGGCAAGAAAGCATACTCACGTAGCACATGTGGCGTCAAAGGTGCCTTGAAAGCAAATTCTATTGAGGTGGGGTTAGCCCACAGCGACCAGAAGCTATTCTCATGTGACTTATGCAAATTCAAATTTGCATCCATGTTGCTTTTGAAGAAACACATGCTAACTCATACTGACGAGGGTCGTAATTCATGTAGCATATGTGAACCTAAGTTTGCTCGTAAAGGACAATTAAAGCGGCACATGTTAACGCATACTGGTGAAAAGCCTTATTCATGTAGTATATGTGAAGCCAAGTTTACTCAGGGAGGACACTTGAAGCGTCATATGCTTACGCATACTGGTAATAAACCTTATTCATGTAGCATATGTGAAGCCAAGTTTGCTCGGGGAGGACATTTGAAGTCACATGTTTACGCATACTGGTGATAGGCCCCATTCATGTAGCATATGTGAAGCCAAGTTTGCTCGGGGAGGATATTTGAAGAGTCACATGTTTACGCATACTGGTGATAAGCCCCATTCATGTAGCATATGTGAAGCCAAGTTTGCTCGGAGAGGACACTTGAAGTGTCACATGGTTACGCATACTGGTGAAAAGCATTATTCATGTAGCATATGTGAAGCCAACTTTGCTCAGGGAAGAGACTTGAAGCGTCACATGCTTTTGCATACTGGTGATAAGCCTTATTCATGTAACATATGTGAAGCTAAGTTTATTCAGAAAGTTAGTTTGAAAACTCATATGTTAAAGCATACTGGTGATAAGCCTTATTCATGCAACATATGTGAAGCTAAGTTTACTCGAAAAGGCAGTTTGAAGACTCATATGTTAAGACAAACTGGGGATGAGCCTTTTTCATGTTACATATGTGAAGCTAAGTTTTCTCGAAAAGGCATTTTGAAGACTCATATGTTAAGGCATACTGGGGATTAGCCTTTTTCATGCAACATATGTGAAGCTAATTTTACTCAGAAAGGACATTTAGACTCATATGTTAAGGCATACTGGTGATAAGCCTTATCCATGCAGCATATGTGAAGCGAACTTTGCTCAGGGAGGACAATTGAACAGGCACCTGCTTATGCATACTGATAATAAGCCGTATTCATGCAACATATGTGAAGCCAAGTTTGCTCAGGAAGGACACTTGATGAGTCATGAGCTTACGCATACTGGTGAGGAGCATTATTCATGTAGCATATGTGAAACCAACTTTGCTGAGGGAGAAAACTTGAAGAGTCATATGCTTACGCATACTGGTGATAAGCCGTAATCATGCAACATATATAAAGCTAAGTTTACTCGGAAAGGATATATGAAGACTCATATGTTAAAGCAAACTGGTGATCAGCCTTATTCATGCAGCATATGTGAAGCCAAGTTTGCGTGGAAAGGACAATTGCAGACGCACATGTTTACGCATACCGGCCAGAAGTCTTAGATATGCACTGTATGTGTAGCCACGTTTTCACGGAATGAATAATTGAAGCCTTACGTGTTAAGGCATACTGGTGAGAAGACTTTTTTCATGTAGCATATGTGAAGCCAAACTTAATCGGAAATATGTATTAACGCCGCACATGTTACTGCGTACTGATGAGAAGTGCTAATCATGTAGGATATGTTAAGCCAAGTTTGCTCAGGGAGGACAATTGAAGACTCACATGTTAACGCATACTGGTGAAATTCATTACTAATGCATCATATGTGAAGCAGTGTTTGTCCGGAAACAACATTTAAAATCGCACCTGTTAACGCATACCGGCCAGGAGCCTTAGACATGCAGTATTATATTTAGCTAAGTTTTCACGGATTAATCGATTATAGTCTCAAATATTCACGCATTCTTTTAGCACATGTATAGGCATCTTTACTCAAACAGGGCATTTGAAATCTCACCTTTTTACGAATACCGGCGAGAAGCCAAACTGATGTAGCACATGCGAGGCCAAATTTGTTTGTAGGGGGCTTACGAAGACTCGCATGTTATCGCTTAACGGCAAAGACGCATACTTATAAAGCCATGCCAAGAAATATTTCCCAGGAAAGGAATTGGATAAAACAGATGTGAAGGAGAGTGTGCTCCGGTACGGCGAATGGCCCATAACTCATTTCATCACGTTTTAACCTTTAAACGGGTCAAGTTAATGCATACTATACCAATATAACAAACGGATAGCAAATAATTATAATATGCTCACATATTACATATTTAATTGGCACCAGTTTAATACAATTGTTGTCTAACGTATGTTAGACCACTGGCGTTTGAAATGTGCAAATCGTACACTTTTTAGGCAAACTGTTTGTTAGAGTTGGTTCGTAATTTTAGAACTTAAAAGGTTCATTCTGGTTCCGTTTTGGTAAACTAATTAGTATAAACACGTTAAATGTTCCGCCTGACCAATACTAATATTAAATATGATCACTGTGGGGTTATTAGTGGGACATGTTTTGAGCCTAATTATTACTTTTGGCCCTTTATCTGCCGATATGAAAGACTCTTTAGATCTCTAAATTTGTATGGTTCTTTTTTTTTTAGCTAAGTTAGCCTGGCTCGCTTCATTGATTTTAGAACTGTTTATACAAATTAGTTTATCAACACGGAACCAGAATGAACCTTTTAAGTTCTTAAGTCAATGAAGCGTGTGAGGGTAACTTAGCTAAATAACACGATACAAATTTAAATATCCAAAGATTCTTTCATATCGGCTGATGAAGGGGCCAAAATTTATAATGTGGCCTCGAAACATGTCCCACTAATGACCTCACAGTAATCATATTTATTAAAAGGATTGATCAGGCGGAACCTTTAACCTGTTTATACTAGTGGTCATTTCTTTTGCGAAGTTATACTAATTACTCTTTAATGAGACACTTGTCTCTGGAATATTCAAGAAAAGCCAACCCTCTTCTTATTTCATAAGTTGAACGACTAAAAAATATTCGAAATAATGAAAATAATCACGGACGATTCATTGCCAATGAAGATCAAATGGAGATTCGTGGACCGGAAGTGCGCTGTGCATATGCTTCGGTGCCATTTTAACACGTGGAGGCCCTATGTAGGAAATCAATATTTACCAGAGAGTTGGTGAATTTAAAAAATATTAACTTTTTACGGCCCGAAGCCATGTCCATGTAGCATATGCGAATGCAAATAGGGCACAGAGGGGTAATTAAGAGTCACATTTGAATGTTTAAATCATTTTTTAAATACAGTAAGGGCACTCAGACTCTAGAGGTTTAGTTTAGCAAAAACTTCAAATTAAGCTACGGTATTTTAACATTTGTTCCGAAAGTTGAAAACCTAGAAGACTCTTCGGTCGTTTGGGCTACTTATAGACAACGGTGCTTGTGCTTTAGCTGTTATATGCCACTTCTGATGTTTTGGTGGATTGTTTAGCGACTGCTGTTTTGCTGAAACCTTGAGCTTTTCTATTGGACCAGTAATCTCTCATTTTCTCTCTGAACTGTATCTTACGTACCTCGGACCATTTCCTGGACGCGTTGTGGTGAACTTCTGTAATGGATGTGAGGAAAGGCCTGGATTCAACTGTCAGACGGTAGCGACTCCTGTCATTTATTGTGTCTTGCTGAATATTACGTTCAGTATGATCCTTCTCAATTGTATGATTCACAAGGTCGCAGTTTCTTTACCCTTCTTGGCTACCTTAAAGATCTATAAGACAGTCTGTGGTGGTCCATTCTGTACAGGTGGCCGTAGAAAGCCAGACGTGTCCTGATGGCTTCGGTGAGGTTTGCCTGGTGTTTGTGGAGTCGCAATTAGGTTTGTACCATCATCTATCATCTGGAAAGATTCTTGGTCCCACTATTTACCGCAAGAATTTCCTTTTCTGTACCCCGAGGGCCCTTTGAGGGGTCTCCTTAGTTAGAAGCAGGCACTCAGCTGCGTAGAGGATTGATTGACTACTGCATTATAATGTCCTAGTTTGACATTCATCCACAGATGTTTCCAGGCGTACAGTTTTCTGCAACAATAGTATGCCCTGTGTAGTTTGATCCTCCTTAGTTCGAGAGCTATTATCTCACTGAGATCATCTGAGATACACTTTCCAAGTTATTTTACTGCTTTCACTCTCTTGAAATGGTTAGTATCACTGACTGCCATGATTTTAGGGGCTTCTTGAATATTGATAAAGAACTTTGTCATTCCGATGTTCAACAACAGACCTGTTTTCGCCGCTTGAGTACACTGTTTGGTGTTGTGTGGTGGCCTTTTGCATGTCGTTTGCCAGCAAGGAGAGGTCGTCAGCGAAGGCTAGACAAGAAAACCTTAGGTTATCTGCTTTCGTACCCATCCTTAATCCGGTATCGACTGGTAGGTCTCTGGTCCATTCCCTGACATTTTTTTCCAGATCACAGTTAAATGATGTGCAAGATATACCATCTACTTTTCTCACCCCAGTTTTGATTGGGAAAATCTCCGAGAGCAGTCCTCGAAAATTTACTCAGAAAGTAGTATTACAAAGAGTGGCTTGTACTGACCTCATGATTTTGTCGTTAATTACCAGTTCTCCTAGGATTCCGAAGAGTGTGGTTCTATACACAGAGTCGTATTCCTTCTGGACGTCAACGAAGGTGACCAACCACTTTTTGGCTCGTTTCTGGCTGTTTTAGAGGATGGTCTTAAGCTTTTGTATTTGATCAGTACAAGACCTTGATGATATGAAACCAACTCGTGTTCACCTTTCTTTGTCTATTGTCTCGTTGCATGCCATTCTAATATCTTGAAAAATATCTCATAAGTGACTGCTAAGAGTGATATACTTCTGTAATTTGCAGGATCTGTTTTGTTCCCCTTCTGGTGGTTTGCTTGAATAAAGGCTGACGTTCAGTCATCAGGGAGCCTCTCATAAGTCCATATGTCCAGGATCACAGCGTATCTACGTCTGACGGATTGTTCTCCGGCTAGTTCTAGCATTTCTGCTTCTATCCCATCTTCCCCAGACGCTTTGTTTTTCTTGAGGAGTTTTATGATCTCTTTGACTTCTTCATACGTTGGAGGAAGGATGTAATCGGTGTAAGGCTTAGTGGGTTCCCTAGCAGGGAGTCGTCGGCAGGGTCTTCGGCATTTAGGAGTGTCTGGAAGTAGTCAGCTTGGGTTTTAGTAGATTCAATATCGTTGAAGCACAGTGATCCGTCTGCGCTCTGGATATGTAAATCAGGTAGCGAAAACGAGGTCGTTTGCTGTTTGAAACCCTAGAGTTGTTCACCTGAAAATTCTCTTCTGCTTGCTTGATGAGTTCATTGCCTTGCCTCCTCTTTGCCCCTCTGATGATGCTGGACTGGTCTTCCCTTGCGTGATAATGTCGTGCAAATTGGCTTCATTCTTATTCTGGGTCCATTTGACCCACGCCAGTCGTCTGGCCCTTATGGACTCATCGCATTAGCTGGACCTGCATGGGTACTTATTTTCCTTAGGCCTTGTAGGGATTGTCTCCTGAGCTGTTTGTATTATGGCGTTTCTAAGGGGGGGGGGGGCACCTTGTAGTGGTATTATTCGTATTGGTATGACAGTTCAGTCTTTCTTGGCAGATTGTGCTGTCATTTTTAAGTTCAGTAGTATCAAATCTTGGGATCTTCTTGCACTTCACTGGCATACCATTGGCCTTTTTATCGACTTCAGGTTCATCGTAACTAGGGATAGGTAGTGATCATAGTCGACGTTGGCTCCCCTTAGCATCTTGACATTCATGATGTCACAGTGGTGTTGTCTGTCTATTGCAATGCGGTCAATCTTGAACTCACCGAGCATGCTGTTTGGCCTGTGCCACGTCATGGTCTTCCTGGGTAGATGTTTGAAGGCCGTGGACATCAAGAGTTGTCCATACTTTGAGCACAGGCTGATTCAGCGTTCCCCATTCTTGTTGGTTCTTTTATGATCCGGGCATCGTCCTACATTTTTCCGGTATTTATGTTCTTTCCCAATTTGGTAGTAGAAATCTCCTAGCATTATAATCGTGTGGTGATGCGGCATCTTATCTAGGGCTTCTTCAAGGGTATCCCAGTACTGGTCTGTGTTCTATGGATTTTTTCTGTTGGAGTCCTTATCAGGAGCATTGAAGTAAACCAGGGAGTATCTCCCATTGTTGCATTTGATGGCTTGTACTGAGGTCCTGTCGTTAGGTGAAAAGAAGCCAGGAGCACATTTAATCCAACTGTGGTGAACAGCGAAGCCAGTCCCCGGGAAGGGTAAGTTGTCCATAACTCTCTTACCTGGCTTGCCGTTATATATCCTCTATCCTCGGTAGCATCTTCAACTGGGAACTTGGTCTCTTGTAGAGCTACTATACGGATGTCCTTGTCATTCAGGACTTCAAGAGTGTGTTTAAGTTTCCCGGTCTTTATCAAGGAGTTTATATTGATCTTAGCTAAATATGTGATGTTCCTTTTATGTTCCAACTGAGTCACACGAAGGTATAGGTGTAAGCTCACCTGAATACGATGGCCTATTAGCCCCGTCATGTGCGGGGTTGGATTGGTTACCAAATGGGGTACAATCTATATTGGTTTTGTACTTCAATTTTGACAGTTTATCACACAAGTGTCTAAGATTGGTTACCCGAAGGTAACGGGTTGTTGAGTATCAAGTGTGTAAGCCTTGAAGCCCCCAGCACGAATCGGCTCACCGACCCAGCTTTCCACTGGGATTGGTTACCCAACATTCCACTGAGTTGCTCAGCTTAACAGTGGTACCTCTTGTAGGTTATGTGCTGGAGTTGGAGTGAAAGAGGCTGTCATATTTAAGAATAAAATTTTAATATTATTTCTGGCCCGGGGGGAGATACACCTTTCGCATGACAATTTCTACCGAGTTAACATAATCTATATCTCCTAAACTATATGTTACAAATATATAAAACTTTGCAGGATTATCAAACACAGTTCTCTCATTATTATGCATAAAGCACATTTTATAATATGATTGTAGTCATGCATTATTATACCATCAACCTTCCAATTCTTTTTGTACATTAGACTTCGTTTACATGAAAAGTATCCCACACTTTAAAATATTTACATGAAAGTTCTTTTGGGTTGTTGGTAACATTTACGGCTACAACATACACCAAAATAGTTGATACACATATTCAGGTTTATTTTTACATATTCTTAATCGAAGTGTATACTTTCTTTTCTTTTTTTACTTTTTATGGTAAAATATGTGCTCTTAAACGGGAAGTATGTTTGATACACAACATATTTTGGCGTATGCTGTTCATGTTAGTACAATACACAATAATGAAAAATTTCATTGAGGTATCTTGCATAGTATTGGAGTTATCATATAAACTCTGTGTGAAAATAAAGTTTTTGGGAAACAAGCTTCAAACTTTCCTAAGTGTAGAATTTAAGGAGACAACTTAAGCGACCGCAACTAACATTTAGGGGCATATCTCTGGAATTATTGAAGATATTTGCATTTTGTTTTCACCAAATGAAAGATAATAGATTAGTCTTTCAAATAATTTATTAATAAAAATAAAATATTTTTGAACCAGAATGGGGTGCTTCCCACTTTAAATTATATTTTGAAAACATGCTAAAAAAGCTTGTTTTTAAAATGGAGCTAAATTAAATAAAATTTTGATCTATTATTTGATCATTATCTTAATTTTTTGGTGAGCATATCTTTGAACTTCTAAAAAAAAAACGAGAAGATATTTTGATTTGACCCTGTATGGATCGACACTAGCGGTCGTTTTGATAGATTTAGGCCACAAAGGATGTGGTCTTAGTGTTGGTGTGCATGACTTGTCAGTTTAGTGTGTGTTATCACGCCGCCAACACGTAGCAGGTGTTTGGTTAATACATAACATTTCCAAAGGTAGAATAATAATATTAAAGAGCAGAGAGTAGTAAGAATCAGCGACGAACTAGGAACGAGTCGGCAACAAGATGAAGGCGTTGAAATCATTAAACGATCAACAACTACAAATCAAATTACTTCAAAGAAACGCAAACATCGCACACAGAAGACAATGACAGACGATACTCTTATCGTTTCGCTCCAACAATGCATGAACATCAAGCTTTAGACCGCATCCTTTGTCGTATGTAGTTCACTAAATTCCCAAGTCATGTGTTCAACATTAAGTTCTCAGCCTGAAGTGTAGGAAGCCATATTCATGTACATCATAGAACATTATTCACATATGGAATGTTGATGACATTTCAGTATACCATATTTTCAAGAGTCGCCACCGTTGTGTAGAGGTCAGCGAGCTTAGCTGCCACCCCGGAGGTCCGAGGTTCAATTCCCGGCTATGCCTCGAAATTTGAAATTGGTATGAGGAGTGGAGCTGCGTCTACTCAGCCTCGGGTGGTCCAAATGAGTAGAGGGTGTTCGATTCCCACCTCAACCATCCTCGATATGGTTTTCTGTGGTTTCCCACTTCGTCTTCGGGCAATTGACGGGATGGCTCTGTGCCGGATTAAACATGGACAGTACTTGTCGAATCCGATGGAACAGCTGGATCGTAGAACCTGAAAGTCCCCGGCTAAAAAAACCTCGAGATCCTACCTACAAGTACTACATGTAAGGGAACACTCTCCTATAAAGATTGCGTTATGTAAAAAAAAAAAAAAACAATGAAGAAAATAAATAAACTAGCTCAGACGAAAACAATCGATAATTAAGAAATCTCAAGGCAATAGGACTTACCTGGGAATAACACCCAACACTGGTCTTCATTTCACAATCTTACACAAATTATTATAAATTATTAAAAATCACAACGTCAATCTTCCAGAAAACAACACTAGATTTATTGAATCGTAGACTGATACATCAAAAATGTAATTCCCCTGTCAAAAGAATCAAAATGATATATCACACGACATGAGCTACGCCGTGATAATGTTTCACGGTTGCAATTTAAATATGCACAAAATTGAATTGAAAATATCACAACTACATGTTGATATTAGCGTTCAGTGAATAAACAACACTCATTCTAAAATGTATACATTAATTACCATGATATGGCAATCTTGTAATCACATAAATCTTCATACAAAAAGCGTGAATAGATTATTTCAGATATCGTTTACACGTGCACATATTCCAATACTATTAACATACAATTCACATAATCACACTTCATGAATCCTTCTAAGCATCAAAATAGTATAATCCTTTCACAATGATCGGTATCAATCGCAACTAATTTTAACATTCTGAGATCATCACCAATAGTCATTATCAATCCTGCTGTCTCATAAAAGCAGTAAATCTAAGTCATAGTCTGGCCTATTTGATCGAGCAATTATGCTAAGGTCAAACGTGTCTTAAGAATTCGTGTAAAATAGTAAATAATGATAATAAAAAGTACTACCATGAAATCCGCGTATTAAATCTTCCAAATACTAACATGTTTAACATCATTCAAAATTACTCCTACATTATATACATTTTCACTACCATATATGATCATGTATTTCTTGCAGCATAATAATTTCTCACCATAATCTCCACAATTTTTTATGACTTCAAATATAATCACATAATCAACATTCCTTGTAACATCTTTTATATACAATATTTAAATGCTTCAATAAATTCAATAACACTTTTATAACAGATACAGCTTCAATATACCTTAAATATGCTTTAAATAGACATGCTGCAAATTCTGATGTTACTCAACAATTTCATACTTCAGTTAGATTTAATTTTGTTTAATGGATGTTTAATTATCATTTCGTTGATTTACATGCCTATAATGTTTAAAAAACTTTTCATCATTATTTAATAATATTAAAGTTACAAAAGTTTGGTGCTTTTCAGTCGGTCAACACAAATGTACCCAAATAGAGCTGGGTTATGCCCTGATCCTGAAATAAATTACATAAGATTAATAAATACACTAGGATGACCAGTTTCGATCGTCAAGCGATCATCATCAGATCCATTACACTTAGGCTATAACATCTCTGTTTGAGAATACAGGTGAAAAATATATACAATATGTACAAGTATTTATTTGCAGTGTGATAATGCAACAGTCGGTGTATGTTAAATGAGGTATAACTAATGTTAGGTAAACTTCTAAAATAGTGATGAAAATCCGGACTTTGTCTGTTAGGGGTGATTATATGGTTTTACAAAATCAACTATGGTTATACTGAAATAATGCAAGCTTATACTTGTCGAGTTGTCTCTTTAACTGGAACTTGAAGCAGTTGCGTGTTGCTATAGACACCAGTTGTAGTCGACTAAACCCGAGTGTTCGCTGGGTGGAACTGGTTTTCCCCTTCCTCCCCCTTCAGTTGCTATGTTCTTCCAGAGGTCAGTGCCATGTATATTTGTGTAACTTTGCCAAATCTAGATAAAAGTGATGCTATTGAATGCAGGAGTCTGCAACTAAAGACCGTGGAACTATCTTCGCCACGCATGGGCAAAAAAGCCATTTCTCACTAAGCGGTACACGGTCTATTGAAGACGTCCCGGCACCTTTAATACTACCGCGCATATCGGCCTAGGTTTATTGCAGAAAAAATGTACATAGTACACCTGATCCAAATAACATTTACCTATAAACACCGCTATTTTCCCCCCTTTTTATCTAGCTTGGCTGTATCGCTAAGTTGTGTCTTGTTTTCGACAGGGTGTGTTTTTTAGTAGAGCGAAAAGGGGTGAACTCTCCATAAAAGTGTGCTCATTTAGATTTATAGGTAAATGTTATTTGGATCAGGTGTACTATGTACATTTTTTCTGCAATAAACCTAGGCCGATATGCGCGGTAGTATTAAAGGTGCCGGGACGTCTTCAATAGACCGTGTACCGCTTAGTGAGAAATGGCTTTTTAGCCCATGCGTGGCGAAGATAGTTCCACGGTCTTTAGTAGATGCAGACTCCTGCATTCAATAGCATCACTTTTATCTAGATTTGGCAAAGTTACACAAATATACATGGCACTGACCTCTGGAAGAACATAGCAACTAAAGGGGGAGGAAGGGGAAAACCAGTTCTACCCAGCGAACACTCGGGGTTAGTCGACTTCAACTGGTATCTATAACAACACGCAACTGCTTCAAGTTCCAGTTAAAGAGACAACTCGATAAGTATAAGCTTGCATTATTTCAGTATAACCATAGTTGATTTTGTAAAACCATATAATCACCCCTAACAGACAAAGTCCGGATTTTCATCACTATTTTAGAAGTTTACCTAACATTAGTTATACCTCATTTAACATACACCGACTGTTGCATTACCAACACTGCAACTAAATACTTGTACATATTGTATATATTTTTCACCTGTATTCTCAAACAGAGATGTTATAGCCTAAGTGTAATGGATCTGATGATGATCGCTTGACGATCGAAACTGGTCATCCTAGTGTATTTATTAATCTTATGTAATTTATTTCAGGATCAGGGCATAACCCAGCTCTATTTGGGTACATTCGTGTTGACCGACTGAAAAGCACCAAACTTTTGTTTACTTAGGCAACACTGAAAAATGGCTTCAAACCTCACAATATTAAAGTTAGTTATTTTTGGTTAATATATTATTTGTTATAAATTATATAAAACATCCTTAAGATTTCAATATTATCAGAATAATTTTTAATTTATTATTCTCAGTTTTAAAATTCATCCAAATATTCATTATAGTTCAATAAATTCTACACACATGAAAGCATGGTAATATCTTACTAAAATTACTTTCATTAGAATTTAATAAATTCTACAAGTATGAATGCATGGTAATCTTCCTAACTCAAATGAATAAATATTCGACTCAAATCGTCTTTCAAAACATATCTTGATAGAACGTCTCAAAGTTGAGATTATTTGTAATACTGTTCATAGTTCATAAGATGTTCAACAGAATCTCCTAAATACGCTGACAAAGTAATCCTTTCATATGTAAATTTTCTGACATCATTGATCATAATCTTAGTAAAATAATTGTCGAGAATATTCATAAACTTCCTACATTAATGTCTATCATAATCCTAGTCCTATAATTCTTCTTCCTCACAAATTCTTCTTCCTAACGCATATCTTCACAAAAACAAATGAATAGCAAGTCGAAAATATTCAAGATCCAAAATAACTTCAATCCAAAATCCTAAGTAAAGGATGCATTCACAAACGAATCAAAATCCTGCTCGAAAATATGGCGAAATATGAAATGAGAAGCATATCTACACTATACTTCAATTTAAATACTGTAGACAAAAATAGCGAAATGGTAACCTCGTAAATACCTCAAACTACTACATCTTATCATACTAATATATGAAAATGAGATGGTGTGTGTCTGTCTGTCTGTCGTCCTGTCTGTTACTCAATCACGCAAGAACCACTGGTCTGATTGAAATGAAATTTTGCATGGCTGTAGCTCATTTACCAGGTTTACACATAAGCTACTATTGATTTCGATATTTTACAATATTTAAAAATGGCGACCATTTTAGTGACGTCACTACACCCATTGGTGTAAAAATTTCATATTTTCATTTCAAATAAAAAGAGAACGCTAGGAAATAGCAAAGTTTTGATGGCACATGCGAGCTTTAAAATTTAATTTTCTACCAGAAAGGTACTTAACCACTTTTCGTGCATCTCCAACGGTTAGCGAGTAAAACCTATAAAGCCGAGTCAACGCCGAGCGGTGCAGTATATCTCTCTATATATAAAAACTAGCAGGTACCCGCAGCTTCGCTCGCGATCAAGACAATGGGGACATTGCATTATTGCTGATAATTGGTCTATTATATTACAGCAATCGCGGCTACAGGTGGGTCCATTCCAATTATTTTATTCTGATACATACAGTATATTGATATGAGCAGCTAAGTGGGAATTTTATAGAGTTGTGAAAGTCTGCAGGGTTCGATGTTACATTATTTGAACACATTTGAAAATTACGTTCTTGGTTTTGCCATTTTATGCTGAGACATAACGATTTTGTTGTCCGGATACTCGCGAGCACGCAACATACAATTGCCCATGGGTAAAAATGCTTTTGTCTAAATGTACACCTGCTGCTGATTGCGAATTTTGTTTGAAGAGGGAACTGCACTCATGCACACTGGAATGGCAAATCTATCGGAATATGGGGAATCCAAATTATTTTTCTTTAAGCTATTCTGGGTGTAATTTTGCCACACTTATTGATGATTTGAACGTCAACATGTCGCTATTAATAGACCTATAGTAAAATATCTCTCACCTTGGCCGCTGATGTACATTATGCAGTCTTTTCCAGTGTTACACCCCAGGGTTTGAAATTCTCCAACAACCCTTTTGCCTCACATGCCTCTCTAAGTAATTAAAATTCCCGACTGTTGTAGTTTGAGTCTTCAGTTTTTTGACTGGTTTGATGCAGCCCTCCATGTCTCCCTCTCCTGAGCTAATCGTGTCATCACTACATAGCTACCACACCCTACATCCGAAGAAATCTGTTTAACCCTGGCCCACCCCTACAGTTCTTGTCCTTGACCCTCCCATCCATAACTAAGCTTGCTATTCCTGAGTGTCTTAATATGTGTCGTACCAACTTATCTCGCCTCTTCACAGCAGTCGCCAGAAACATCTCTCCTCTCCCACTCGTCTTAATGGCTCTTCATATGTTACCCTATCTACCCATACGATCTTCATCATTCTCCTGTAACACCACATTTCAAACGCTTCAATTCTCCTTTTCCTGCTGCACCATTAGTCCAAGTTTCACTTCCTGATAGTGTCACGCTCCAGACAAAAGCTTTCAATAATGACTTCCTAATACCTAAATGTATATTTGATGTCAACAGATTCCTTTTCTGTAGAAATGCTGTCCTTGCCTGAGGCAAACTGCCAACTCATAAATTCGTCCATCACTGGTTATTTTTCTCCCAAGTTACAGAAGTCTCCTACCTCCTGTAGCGTTTCACCTGCCAATTTGATGTCCATAGAGGTTTCTGATTTATTTCGGCTGCATTCCAAAAATTTTTTTTACATTTACTGTAATTCATCATGAATTATTTCCTCAAGACGAAGTCCATACCATTCAGAAACTCGTTCAATTCCTCTGGCGTATCGGCCAAGATGACGATGCCATCAACAAATCTCAAAGATGAAATTATTTCTCTTGGAATCTTCGCTCCCACTTTATTTTTTTCTCCAATTTCCTTATTATTGCGTTTTTAGAGATCTTTGAAATGCGTTGTGGAAAAGGGAATGCTGCACCCTTTTAGGGATTTCGATAAGATGTAAGGTTTCGGACACAAGGATTGAATCTTCGGTGAAGGAAGAGACGAAAGATTAGAATTTGCCTTTGCGTTTATTAAAGCTTATAACAGCATATAAAGTTACTTCTAATAAATATAGTTTTAAGAATTAACAAGAAGAAGAATAAAAATGCAAATTTGCAAGTTTCTCCAGGAAACGTAAAAGGTTAACAAAATTCCCTTATGAGGGATTAAAAATTTATATTGTTCATAAAAAGAGAGACATAATTAAAAATACCTAAACGAGGAACTCTTAATGATTAACCATGATGAATATGATACCACCTTTCAATGAGGTGAAAATACATAACCCTTTCTTTAGGCCAGCAAACCCTTGGCTGGAAACAGTTGGTTGGTCCGCAAGGGGCTGATGCTTTGAAGTAGCAGTTCTATTTGCCCGCACAGGACTGATGATCGTGGTTAATGCGCCCACACTCCGGAGGCGATGGTTCAGAGCCAAGGTTTTGGCGATGTTCAGTCGTGATGACGAGAGTTGACCAGCAGTGAGATGTTTCTTGGTATTAGCATCTCCGGTGGTTCGAGAAGTTATCTTTTCATTAGGCAGACTTTGAACTGAGTACAGCGTTTGTAGAAAATGCCCAGCCGCCAGCTGGAGCAAAGGTTGGCCTGGAGCCTAACTCCGTGTTGACGTGAAGCAGGGCCTCTGGGAAGGCCGTGACACCAGAGGGTAATGACCCCCGGCAAGCTTGTAGCAGCAAGTGACTGAAGATGGAGAGTCGACCCATAGGCCGATAGACCTAAGGTTATATAGTGGTAGTGACGTCAGCGCGCCGAATCTTCCAGAATGAAGGAGGGGTGAAAAAGCAGCCAATCAAAGCACAGCCCCATGCACATTGCGAGCGTTGCCGCTGGGGTGAGCACAGTACCTCATGAGAAAGTGTGACGGTATGGTGCGTCTAGAAAGACACTGCAGAAAAAAGGTGAGTTGACATGAATAATCCAGAAAAACAATTAAACTGAAACACCAATAAAATAAATAAATCAGAACACCGCGTTCAGACTGCAATTAACGAAAATAAAAATAATGGGGCAGAAAAATTGAACGTGTGTTTCAAACCGTAAGGGAAACATAGCCTACTAAAAACATTCGCAAGAGCGAACATGCTGGGAGGGGCGAGAAAAAATTGCAGTAAGAAAGCGCAGAAGTTAGGCCTCGCGTGGCAAAGGAGCAATCATGGTGATTGGCCTAAGAAAATGACCAGCAGAAGTCTGCAGTTTTACCACGCGAACCCTACCATCTCTGCCAGGAAAGCACACAACAACCCTACCCAAATTCCAGACAAGAGGAGGACTAGGGTCCTTCAAAAGGACCAAGTCCCCTACCTGAAGGTTAGAGCAGGAAATACGCCATTTACCACGCTGCTGAAGCAAACCGAGGTATTCCAACCTCCAGCGGTGCCAAAAATTGTTGCGCAAACTTTCAATTTTGCGCCAGAAATGGCTAAAGAAGATTCAGAATTAGAATATAACAAAGGAGGAGAGGCAGTCAACGGACCACCGATAAGAAAATGGCCTGGCGTTAATGGCAGAAGATCTGAAGGATCATTAGATAAGGGTGATAAAGGACGAGAATTAATTATGCCCTCAATAAAAATGATTAAGGAATTAAACTCATCATGAGAAAGGGGGGTGTGGTGTATTCTTGGAATACACGATACGAGGGAATATAAAGTTTAATGCTCTTTGCTTGTTCATTCCTTCCTCTTTGTCAAACACCAACAGTGATCTTCTATTTTCTCTTTGGTGATCATGTCGCTTATATCTTTTATGAGTCTGTTCTAGATATATATCTTCCATGACCCACCTAGCGTCATCTAGCAGCGAATCTCTGAAGCTCCTCAATTCTCCTTGGTGCAAGAGGATTTACTTATCCATCTGGCCACCAGATTTTGCTACCATCGCCAGCTATTATCTCCATGAGCAAGAGAACGTCGTTTACTTTTTCACTCACCATGCTGTGCTAGTATCGCCTGCTATCACCTCTTTGAAGACCATCTCCTCAAGAGAATTTAATTTCTTATGTTGGTTATTCTGATATGTATTCCTTTTGTCTCCTACCCCCACTCTTTCCCTTCCTTGGACCCTCCGCGCTTTGCTGAGCAGGTCTCACTTGTAAATCGGCAGTTGACTCGATCAGTCAGGGCTCAACTAGAGCCAGTCTCCTCAAACCAAGAGACACTCTCTACTCTCTACGCCATGTTGGCACTCTAGGCATCCGTCAAAGGGAACTTCACCTTCGACATGCAACCAAGATAAGTACAGCTTCAAATTTTAACCTCATCTTCATGGTTTTAACTTCTACATGTTTTTAACGATATTTTATAGACAGCGTGAGATTACTTATTTGGGGTGGTAATCATTCTTCGCGGGATTGCCATGCTGAGCTTTTGTCTGTCTAAGTCAACTTTAACAGAAAGTAGCTTTTCTTAAGCTATTTAAATGAGAAATCTTCTCACCACGTGGGATATTATCTAATACCCGCTGTCTATAATTCACCAAGCTAGTTCCTCCGCTGGATTAACTTTGGCCCCATTCTTCTATTAAGATCGTTCTGGATCCTTCCAGATCCTGTACTTTATCTACAAGTCCTGCCGTCATGTATTTTTCACTCACTTGTGAGAATACTATTTAAAATTGAAGAATCTTACTTCTAAATTACTACAATAGCGAATTTTCTTCCACCGCTGGAATGTTCTATGGCGCATTTAATTGTAATTCACAAACTTCTCAAGAAATAGACTCTCGCCTATCTAGTGCAACCAGTCCTTTTTCATCATTGCAATAACTTTCTTTGCCATAAACTTTCGTGTTACTACAGTGAATTTTTCATCTATTCAAACGACTATAGTGAGAAACAGTGCTTTCAGTATTTCTTCCGCGTCGCGATCGTCCGTTTACATGAAATAAGGCCATGAACATTTCTCCTCAATCCCAATTGATCTTCCCTAATCCTTCTACTAACACACCATATTAATAAAATTGTAACTTTACTATAAGGTGTCACTATAACGAAGTGCCCTTCCATTTTTGCTTGTTTATCATTAATTAATCTCTGTATAACTACGTGTTTTATACACGGTTCATGCTTACATTGTTTCTTCCCTATAATCAGGGAAAACAATTCTTTCAACTCTTGAGTGAGTTATTTCTAGGTCTCCCGAAATGGAAACTGCCCCATTTGGCTCGTGATTCCGACTTAAAACATAGGAGGTCGAGAACCTTCCTTTTGATTATCTCTTCAGGTTTCACAGTAAGTGACCTGCCCTTATTTGTATAATAACCAACAGTAATTCTGTATAAATATAAGAAGTTGTAGGAACTTCTATCTTATTCTTCATGTTTTTCTTATTGTTACTTTCGAAGTTGTAACTTTTTCTAAAACAGTTACCTGGATATTTCTTAAAGTACACTCCTTGTACTCAATTGAATGTCTAAACTTTAATCATTTCATTTGTCTTTTTTAAATCTTACAAAGATTTTAGTACATATATAAGGTTTGAAAACTAAAGAATTGTCAATTGCCTGGAGCAAACGTTTAATGTCTTCTGAGGTCTGTGACCTAAAAATTGTTAACTAAATTGAAAAATATATTTGTTAAAGTTATCAACTTCTTTTGAATTGTTAAATAAATTAAGCGTTTCTTTCCGCTTTCTCATTTTTCTAATACAACGGTTAGGCAAGATCCTGTCCTCCTTGGCTCTCCCTACTCGATGTCATTAAATCTATTGATAGGGCTTTCACCACTCGTTGCATTTGAGCAAGAACTCTTAGTGGCAATCTCGTTTAAGTTTCTCTTAGCTTTAATAGCTAATTCTAACTGGCCAGTAAGGCAAGTAAAGGTCGTTACGCCAGCTACCTGCTTGTGGAGATCCTCTCCGAAAACTTATGGTCAATTTTCCAAAAGATAAGTGTTTTTCTTTGTCTAAACTTTTAGCCGGCCTCTCGCTGAGTAAAAGCTTAGCCATTTCCAAATGCAACCATTGGTTCACTTACCAAAATTACTCTCCAAGGTATAATTTTTTATCACTATCCTTCCTGGAAGCACTTTGTCGCTTTTTCAGGAACTCTATAACTTCGAAAACTGGAAATACCAAACTTGATTCAAATTATTGGCATTCTTCGAATTAATTTGCAAAAACGAATTTCTTTGAAAAGACAAACAATAAATCTGTTACTCTCAGTCTTGCCAGACCAACACCCTTCCCCATAGTAGTCTTATGCCTGCTTGAGAGGGAATATACTAAGGCCACTCTCTTGCAAACCGCCCAAGTCCTAGCTGTATTTCCCGTCAGCTTAGACCAAGCTCTTACCCATTTTAGGTATCAGAGAACGGATTTTCAGTGGAAAACGCCTCTAAGTGCATTAAAGGTTAAATTTATAACTTTTGTGGAACTCTCATCCTATTTCTCTATCCTTTTTCTCCAGTCCGAAACCCCCTTCCTTTTCTTAATCATCTTCCCTTGGTGGGTGGGTTATTCCTCAGCCAATAATCTACCCAGGGTGTGGCCACAAACACGTCTAAGGTGCTTCTTGGTGAGTTTCACACAAGACTCACCGCCCACCTTGATGAGTTGCATAAGGGGGGATGAAGTGCCACTTGAAATTTCTCTGGTGAGCATAATCAGTAATCCTTTCCAGCGCTGAATTTTGAGTAAGAGCTCTCTTAATTTGTTCAGAAGCTCCGATAAATTTTTTAGCATTATCTGAGAATACTTCTGAAGGAAGACCTCGGCGAGCAGAAAATCTGGCAAAAGCTGCCAAAAAGTAAGCAGTAGAGGCGTTGGTAACTAATTCTAGGTGAACTGCCCCGGTAACCAAACATACAAACAGTGAAATATAGAGTTTTACAGAAATAGATTTTTTGGCCTCAGGAAAATTTCTTCTTTAAACAAAAGGCCCGGAATAATCCACCCCCGTAAAGGCAAAGGGTCTAGCAGGCGCAGATCTAAAGTTGGGAAGATCACCCATGAGCTGAGTGGTAATTTTAGGGTTGGATTTAAAACATGGAATGCACTTCCGGATAACAGAGGTAACTTCATGGACTCCGTTTATGGGCCAATACCTTTCACGAATGACAGAAGGTAATGTACGAGTTCCAGCATGAAGATGCTGGTAATGATACTGACGAATGATTAGGGAAGTGACATGAAGCGTTAAGGGAAGAATAATTGGATGTTTTTTATCCTCAGAAAGATCAGTCAAAGATAAACGTCCTCCTACTCTTAGTAAACCATCAGTATCCAAAAAAGGGGCGAGTGAGGAAAGCCTACTCGATTTCTTATGGGATTAACCTTGGGACAACACCTGGCATTCTTCAGAGAATATTTCTTGTTGAGTAAGCCATAAGATTTTTGTAGTGGCTAAACCTAATTCAGAAAGGGTTAAATATGGCTTAGGAAAAAGGGGTTGTTCTACCACAAAATATTTCCATCGAAGGAGATAAGCCATAACCCTCACCAATTTATGGAAAGAGGAATATCGCTGCAAGAGAAGGGGAGAGTCAGAAACGAGAAGAGAAGATCCAGTAATCTTACCAGCATCCGGCAAGTCTGATAACTCCGGAAGAGGGAAATTTGGCCAAGCGGAAGGTTCTTGCAGAAGCCAACGGGGACCGTGCCAGTATAATATCAGGTTAGCCAACATAAGAGGGGAACATCCCCGAGAAATGACATCTGCAGGGTTCTCCTTGCCAGATACATGATGCCATTGTTCAAGGTTAGACAATTGTTGAATTTTGGACACTCTATTAGCTACAAACACCTGCCAATGCGAGGGAGGTTTGGCAATCCATGCCAACGTGATGGCTGAGTCACTCCAAAAGTAAGTTTTAATAAATCGGATTTTTAAAGATTGACGGATTTTGACCGATAATTCAACCGCCAGTAGAGCAGCACAAAGTTCCAGTCGTGGCAAGGATAAAGATTTAAGAGGGGCCACCTTTGACTTAGCGCAAATTAAATTGGAAAATAAATATGACTGGACAAAATTACGGCAAACAATATATGCACAACATCCATAAGCTTTCAATGAGCTATCGGCAAAGATATGAAGTTCATATCCTCCACAGGAGGGAAAGGGAATAATCACTCGCGGGATAATAACATTAGAAAGATCTTCCAAACTATTTCTATAAGAAATCCAATTTTTTTTGCAACTTTGAAGGAACTGGTTCATCCCAACCAGTTTTCATGGACCAAAGGTCTTGCATGAAAAGCTTTGCCTTGACGATGATTGGCGCCAAAAATTGGAGAGGATCAAATATCTTTGCAATCTCAGACAAAATTTGCCGCTTAGTTTGAGGTTGGATGTCACTGAGATTAATTTAAAAAAAGAAAAAATCCTTTTGAGGACTCCTATAGATGCCTAGAGTTTTGATTGAATTACTTTCCTGAAGAAGCTCTACTGAGTCGTTATAGACTGAAGTTAATGGAAATTTAGAAAGGAATTCCTCCGAATTAGAGTTCCATTTGCACAAGGAAAATCCGCCTCCCAAATGCAAAGCTGTCAAATCTTTAGAGACTTGCAGTGCTTCAGATACTGACTCAAATGAATGAAGAAAATCGTCAACATAAAATGATGATTTTAACACTTCAGATGCCTTAGGAGAATACAACGGGCCATCCTGTTCAGCAAGCAATTTCAACGTACGTATGGCTAAAAACGCTGAAGGATTTAGTCCATATGTTAGTGTTTTAGTCGAAAAATCTTGACAGATTTAGTAGGCTCGTCGCGCCAAAGAATTCTCTGAAGGTCGCGCTGTTGTTGATCGACCAAAATCTGTCTATACATCTGTTTGATATCGGATTTCACTGCGATAGGAAACAAGCGAAAATTCATCAAAACAGAAGAAATGTCAGATTGAATAGGAGGGCCTGATAATAATGTGTCATTCAGAGAAGTTCCATTGGCATCCAATGCAGAGCCATTAAAGACCACTCTTATGATTTCCTTTAAATTTTCATTCTTCCAAACAGGATGATGATTGAGGTAAATGACTTCAGATGGGGTATAAGAAGCATCATCTTTCTTGGTAACAACCTCCATGTGATCGAGTGCCTCATATTCCTCCATAAATGTGGAGTATTGAGTTTTAACAACAGGGTCACGTTTAATTTTGCTTTACACAGCATAGAGTGCTCTAAGAGCCCTAGGGTGTGTTTCAAATAAAAGAGGTGGATTATCCACTCGGGGCAATGTTACGACAAATCTACCCTCTGAATTGTGTTTGGTTGTTTCGCGAAACAGTTTTTCACACATTTCATTTTCAACTGAGGAAGGTGAAACTGAATCTATAGTTTCGATTTTCCAAAATCTTTCTAAGTTGTAATCGAGACTTGTATTGACAAAATGACATTGTGAGAAATTTTGAAATGACTTACGAGGGACCTGACCCGTTACTAACCAACCTAGCTTGATATGATGAACAAACACTCCTGGTGATATTTTAACCTTAGAGCTAAGGAGAGATTGCCAAAATACTTGGGCACTGAGAAGTATATCTACTGGAGCGCTTGTATTAAATGTTGGATCTGCCAACTGAATGTTATGAGGAAATTGCCAAATTCTAATTTCAAAAGAATTACTAGGGGTATTACTGCCAATAGTATCAATGGCAAGACAATTCAACTGAAATGTTGTGTTACAATTAACAGCATCTTTGATGTGAACACGAACAAAATGCAAAGATTTAACATTGTTATTGTTAATACCGGTAACCTGAATTAATGTAGGTTGCTTGGGAAGACCAAGTTTCTTAATGAGACGCTCACTTATAAAGTCATGGGTGGCGGCATTATCCAATAATGCACGTGCTTCAAGCCATCTACCAGAGGAATCTTGAACTTTTAATAACACGATTGATAGTAGCACCTGGGAACTACGAATAGAGCTAGAGTTCTGAGTATAAGATTGCGCATTGGCTCCTGGGGATGTATCTTTAGAACATTCAGGGGAAGGAGCCTGACGTGGCTTTTCAAACCTATGAAGCAAGGTATGATGTTGAGCCTTGCAATGGGAGCAAGTATTTTTAGATAAGCAATCAGGCACCATATGCCTAGCTGACAGGCAGTTGTAGCAATATCTTTTTTGGGCTATTAATTTGCGACTTTCGTCGGTAGAAAGGGCTTTAATGGCAACGCAGGAATATAACCTGTGA
The DNA here is from genome assembly GCA_946902985.2 of Meconema thalassinum. Classification (NCBI taxonomy): domain Eukaryota; kingdom Metazoa; phylum Arthropoda; class Insecta; order Orthoptera; family Tettigoniidae; genus Meconema; species Meconema thalassinum. The sequence continues at coordinate 2,223,957 of CAMPQE020000024.1, forward strand.
GGCGCTTTACAGAGAATACAATCTGTTGAATTATGTTGAACAGTAAAGACAGCAGATTTGTTTATTTTAGTACCGACTGGCTTCACAACATTAGATTTGTTATCTGCACTTCCTGCCATATGACAGGCTACGGCTGACAAAACCTGACATCTATTATTTATAAACGTAAGCAATGAATCATAGGTATATGAAGTGTCATTTGTTAGTTCCCTCTCCCATGCCTTTAAGGTTGATGAATCAAATTTAGAAGTAACCAAGTGAACTGAGAATAGATCCCAATGCTCGACCGGTTGATTCAACCGTGCCAATGCTCTGAAGTGTAGTTGGACCGTGTCACTTAAGGCTCGCAGTGTTGACAAATTGTCAGCTCGCAAGGCGGGCAGGTTAAATAAGGCTTGAATATGCCTTTGTAGACATAATTTTTCGTTGCCATAACGGTCTTTAAGAAGCTCTATAGCAATGTTATAGTTTTCTCCTGTTAATGTGAGTTCTCTTATAAGTTGAAGGGGTGGTCCCTGCAAAGTGGATTTTAAGTAATGAAATTTCAAGTGTGGCATTATCATGTACTAACGAACTGAACAATTCAAAGAATGATTGCCACATCTCTTCCTTTCCTGAAAAATGTGGAATTTCAATTTTAGGTAGCAATGGTTTGACACCATTCCCATGGTCGCTAATTCTTCCTTGAGTTTCCTCTAACTTCAACGCCAGGGTCAAAGTTCTAACTAATGCCACAGCCTGAGCGTGTGTATCAAAGTAATTACTCTCTACTTCTTCCCTATCTGATTGATGTTCTGGACTTTTGATTTCAATTTCAAGTTGCACGAGATCATATTTCTCGTACGCCTGTTCAAAAGCTTTTAAACGCTGAGATATAATATCAAGGTTTTGTTCCTCTTTCGGTAGAGTACCTAAATATTTTTGAAAACGGGTGAGTTGACCTTTGTAGGCCGCCCGAGAGTTTAACAGTTTATCATCTATTATTACTGGCATGGCTGGAAAGTTGGAATAACTCACTTACCAAAGCTGCTTGCGGCACCAGACAGACCTGCTTTCCGGAAAGAAACCAGTTGTGTAATATGCTGGGGTTGTTTCCGCTTTCCCGCAGATCTCCTGCGCTAGCCACGATATACTGAAATGTATAAGACAAATATTATGATTGCACAAGTTTTTTTTAGAATAAAATTTGTGGTCTCAGAATGAAGGTTCTGGGTTCGATCCGGGGTTGAGGTACCATGGAAAAGGGAATGCTGCACCCTTTTAGGGATTTCGAAAAGATGTAAGGTTTCGGACACAAGGATTAAATCTTCGGTGAAGGAAGAGACCAAAGATTAGAATTTGCCTTTGCGTTTATTAAAGCTTTTAAACAGCATATAAAGTTACTTCTAATAAATATAGTTTTAAGAATTAACAAGAAGAAGAATAAAAATGCAAATTTGCAAGTTTCTCCAGGAAACGAAAAAGGTTAACAAAATTCCCTTATGAGGGATTAAAAATTTATATTGTTCATAAAAAGGGAGACATAATTAAAAATACCTAAACGAGGAACTCTTAATGATTAACCGTGATGAATATGATACCACCTTTCAATGAGGTGAAAATACATAACCCTTTCTTTAGGCCAGCAAACCCTTGACTGGAAACAGTTGGTTGGTCCGCAAAGGGCTGATGCTTTGAAGTAGCAGTTCTATTTGCCCGCACAGGGCTGATGATCGTGGTTAATGCGCCCACACTCCGGAGGCGCTGGTTCAGAGCCAAGGTTTTGGCGATGTTCAGTCGTGATGACGAGAGTTGACCAGCAGTGAGATGTTTCTTGGTATTAACATCTCCGCTGGTTCGAGAAGTTGTCTTTTCATTAGGCAGACTTTGAACTGAGTACAGCGTTTGTAGAAAATGCCCAGCCGCCAGCTGGAGCAAAGGTTGGCCTGGAGCCTAACTCCGTGTTGACGTGAAGCAGGGCCTCTGGGAAGGCTGTGACACCAGAGGGTAATGACCCCCGGCAAGCTTGTAGCAGCAAGTGACTGAAGATGGAGAGTCGACCCATAGGCCGATAGACCTAAGGTTATATAGTGGTAGTGACGTCAGCGCGCCGAACCTTCCAGAATGAAGGAGGGGCGAAAAAGCAGCCAATCAAAGCACAGCCCCATGCACATTGCGAGCGTTGCCGCTGGGGTGAGCACAGTACCTCATGAGAAAGTGTGACGGTATGGTGCGTCTAGAAAGACACTTCAGAAAAAAAGGTGAGTTGACATGAATAATACAGAAAAACAATTAAACTGAAACACCAATAAAATAAATAAATCAGAACACCGCGTTCAGACTGCAATTAACGAAAATAAAAATAATGGGGCAGAAAAATTGAACGTGTGTTTCAAATCGTAAGGGAAACATAGCCTACTAAAAACATTCGCAAGAGCGAACACGTTGCCCTCGCACATGGTGTAGATGCATTGTAAAAAGAAAACATTCCATGTTACGAACATGGGCCGCAAAACCTGTACCGAAAGCCAATTCTGAACAGCAGTTCCTTGAACTCAGATTTTCCAACTTTTTATTGCATCTTTCCATGTGGTATATCTCTGTACCTCAACATACAGAAGAGTGCATTAAAAATCATGTCTTGTATACATTTTGGAAAAGGTAGTGAACGTTGTTTTTGCCGGAGTGGATACTCGCTCGTAGAAATTCTTTTCAGTAAAATAGACTGGTTCACAATTTTGTAAGTGCACATTGAAGTATGTGACGCCGGGATGCCTTAAGTGATACGGAAACAGCAATAGCCGCCACAGAGCTTCGTTGCTACTGAAATAACGACCAGGCTGATATTTTTACTTAACTATACGGGATTTGTGAGCCCATTGTTTATGATATCGCTACCTTTATTTAGAAGCCGCTACTGAGGTGTTTAAAAATTAAAAGTGGTATTAGAAAGCGCTTTCCCTAATATTTTACTTCTGGCACTACAGACCATGAAGGGCCTAGGCCTATTATGCGAACGCTTCCCAGCCATTTGGCCTGCATATATTGTGGTGACGCGTGGTCAGTGCATCGTGTCCCCTCGGCCGTTAATCTTGTTCTTCGTGACAGGGGCACTGCCTCGCTATTAGACAGCTACTCAATTGTCCTCACGAACCTGAGTGCACTCCGTTGCAGCCCTCACGTTCGTGTCTAAAATCTCTGACGGAGCAGGGAATCGAACACGGGGCCTCCGGATGAGAGGCTGGCGCGCTACCCTGTTCTTATTGTTTATATTCAGCCCTTCAGTATCGCCGTGTTTATCTGCAGGAATCTGTTCTTCTGGGTCATGCTCAGTTCTTCGGATGCTCTAATATGTTCGCCAAAACAACAGCTCTACTAGATGGAGAGTCATATGGTAAAAACACTAAACTAAGTAAGAATGAATAAGAAGTAAAGTAAACAAAATTTAATGACTGAACTATGCATAAACAAAGAAATATATAACAAATTAACTCCTCCCTGACATCTCAATTCTCACAAAAATCAACATAATAAAATGAGGGGTTACTCCGACCCGCTCCTCACAATGAAACTGTGGGTACCTGGTCCACCGAGTCGTATCAGAAATTGTATGTGTTCGTTCTGACTACTAAAAGGAATGAGTACATGGATGAGTGTTCGTTTACAGCGGGTAACAGCCATGGTGCTCACGAACCTCCATCTCGCAAGTCAACATTTATGGGTATGGGACACTACACTTAATAAAACATCTAAATTAATTCCGACACACACAAAAATTAAATATCTAAATATTTACAAGAATCTCCCAGATTCCCCCCCTCAGTGCGATGACACATCTGACAAATGAGCTTGCCTACAAAGCCAAACGCTCAACACAACAAACAAGGAAAAGACAGCATCGTACGTGACTGCACGGGTCACTGACACGAAACATAAACATGAAATATAAACCAACAACAACAAAAGCCTCGCCGGCTGAAATTATTTACATGAATAAAATGCATGATAAGCTAACGCTTCGGAGATTATAGTACGACGTAGACATCACCCTATTTACTCTCAAATATTATTTACAATTGATCATTTCTTTTCTGAATACGAAATGTTATAAGAAACAAGCCAGCAAGCTCTGCCTCTGCTAATGACCATGGCCGTCTTATCTGATCAACCCGCCTCAAGATGGGGTTACTCACTCCCTTCCACATCTCTATCACCTGTCAGTTCCCAAGCGTGTCTAAAAATAACTATTTGACCCAGTGGCCTCATTAACATCGTAGAATCAACAGCAACAAATCTCACCCATTTACATAAATGGCAAGAAAACATCATATCCATATATGCGCCTCGCGAGGTCGCAAAATGAATGAATCTGGCTTATTGCGGCATGACGGAAATCAGTCGCCATGCTGAATTTCCCGCAGACGATACCAGTATAAAACACACATGACACCACATCTTGGACTGACTTAAAATCACTTCAAGGAGGTCGGTTTGATCCAGATTTTCCTACTTTCGCGTGCAAGACGCTCACAACTTTATTACCAAGATTAAACCCTCAAGTTAGCTGATTGCTACTCGCAACAAAACTACATTGCAACAATGGCAATTAACAACAATGAATCTGATCAATCGTAAACTCTACACAAAGATCAAATTCACCCCCAGTCTATTTTATATTAATTCAGTTCTACTTGTGTCGCACTACAAACTCCGATCTACGTTACTTAGCGGCGTTACGTTAACATATGCGTCCACGCCTGTGCACATAGTTACGTACATTACAACGATCAAAATATACAAATATCTACAAAATAGTCCTAGCTGTTTCCATGCAACTACTGTGTGTCAGACAAATATAAACTCTACGTTAATAACACACAAACAAATATTTACACAAATTGGTCCCATATACCATAAACTGACTTGTCAGTAATAAAATATTATTCAGTACTCATCCTTCAGCAACTCAACGTCATCGAACATCGGCTGCCATCTCCCTACTAAAATGCTTTTAGCTCATGGCACACATTTCAACGAAGTGATGACGATTCCAGACTGCTTCCATGATTGACCCTGCCATCTCTCGTGCTGATACAAAAATGTTTGTCAAATTAATACACACTCGATTTCTGTCTACTAAGTTCACCTGTCTGGGTACTTAGTTCCCCAAAACAGTCTGTTGGCGAATTGTCGAAGATACTGGCCCTACAAAATAATACAATGACTAGCTCTCAAACACTGAATTAACAACACATTTGGCTCAATAAAATCTGTGTCCTCATGACACACAAAGTACAAGTGACTACGTCCTCAGACGCACTAAATAAAAGTGATCAACCTGTGTCCTCCGACACTCAAAAATAAAGTCCTAACCTGTGTCCTCCGACACACAAAAATAAAGTCAGTCTTCATGGCACACATTTCAACTTATATGTGAAGCGCTCGCTGAGAGCCTGTGGAGAGGGAAAAATAAAAATCTTTCCCATAATAATTGTCTTACAGGTTTGTAATAAACATCATTAAACTCGTAGAAATGCGCAGGTTAAAATCATGCTAATTTAATCGAGAATCGGTCATAGGGATAATCTGTGCCCAGTCTCCCGCCGTAATCCGAGCTCTTGAGCATGACGCCGGGTCTGCCACGTTAATGTAGCATTCTTCTCCTATTGGTTGTAACTCACGTAGACCTCGTGATTTTTCTTCCAGCACCCCGCCCTGTAGGAGTGTCTAGTTGATCAATCAGCCTCTCATATCATTGCATTTCTTTTGGCTAGGCACAAAACAGAACAAGGAAAATGCCAAACGCATGTGTCATCTCGCGTCTTCCTACTTCTAAGCCAGCCAGCACCAGCTTTCTGATTCATCGCTAGGCTTGGTTCCTTTCACAAATTCCACTAGCGATTAAGCTTTGTCTTTCTGCACCCAGGTACATTCTTACTGTCTCCAACCAATGCCTATAGTTTCACCATTTCTGTCTGCTTTTCATGATACTGGTAGAAATATTATATATTGCAGAAATAAAACATAGAATAATTTATACTATCAGAGTATAAAGGGTTCACGACTCCTCCACTTGCAAAAAATCGAACTTAGCATAAAGTCGATTTTTTATACAATTTCCGTACACCAATTTGTTCATTTCATAAACTCAACCCCTTTCTACTGCCTTGTCTAGCCTCTCCTGTCTTGAGTGTCATTGATACTCGTTTTACTTCCTGCTTGTATTACAACATCTCAGCCTGAGTGCTTGCTGAGCGGATGCCTGAGGTAATTTCTTCACTTGTCTTATATCTTCCTCTCTCTCTCGCTCGCTGTGAGTCATCACTGCTGCTCTGCTCGTTAAACCTTCTCAACACGGCTCGCACGTACTCCTTCTCCATACGTATACAAGTGACCCTCGTATACTTGGATGTCATAGGACGTCCATATACTCAAACTGTATCATTATTTCGGCGCTCCCAAGGTTCGCTTGTATTATAAATTTTTAACTTGGCGCTATTGTAGACAGACATTGTTCCTGTACTTATTTACTCTGTACGCATTATTTCCCAGATTTCTTACTATTGAATAGGGTCCGACAAATTTCTCGCAAAATTTACTGAAGATCTTCTTCTCTGGATCAGAATTTGCCGGGCGACATACCAAAACAAGCTCATTTTATTCAAGTTCCCGGTGAAACCTCTTGTTTCTTACTCGCCGGAACCTGCGATTTGCCTGTTTTCTCATATGTACTCTGGTTCTCACTATTCTTAAGTCATATGCTGTCATAGGATCTTGTGGGCAGTTGATGATACTTTTCCACGATCTCTCCGGATATTCGTTCTTGTGTAAGACCATAGGGATCTGTCCCGTCGACTCATGTCTTGTAGAATTCATGCATGTTTCTACATCCTTAATTCTGTCTACCCACTTGTGATGTTCATCGGGAATGAAGATTCTCAAGTAAGATGTTACGCATTTGATTGCACGCTCACTAGGATTTCCTTGAGGATTGCGGATACTACTTAAGATGTGTTTTACACCCATGTCCTCCATACCTTTCTTGAATTCGGCGCTCGCAAAATAGCTACCATGGTCCGATAAAATAAATTCTCGTTTTCCAAGGGTTGGAATGGCTCTATTGCGTAAGCGGCTGAGTACCTGCTTAGATGTTTTTTCTGGATGGGACACAGTTCTACAAATTTGGAGAATACATCCAGACAAACTAATAAATGGCGGCATCCTCGCTTTCCTTTCGGGATCGGGCTGAAGCAATCGATCGCCACCAGCTCACACGGTTTCTGAGGTAACAGTGGTTTAGGATACTGCCTCATTAAATAGTTATTTGGCTTTGTCCTCTGACAAGGATCACAAGTCGTAATAACGTCACATATTGTTGTCCTCATACGTGGCCATGTAAATGTCTCTCCTATGGTCGCTTCACACTTATCTATTCCCACGTGTCCGTAACTTTCATGAGTATGCCAGGTCAGTCCTCGCTGTAAAGATGCAGGTACTAATATACGTAGTTTGATGTGATCATTATCTATCCATTTGTGCAGCAAATTGTTGAGGTAAACATATCTTCCTCCTTTGGCTCTCGCTTCTCGAAATGGTAGCTGTCTTCTAAAATATTGAATCATTTGCATCATCCATTGTTCTGCTTCTTGCTCTCGTTGGATCTCACGTAACTCCTCCAAGAATTCACGGTCCTTCGTTGTTAATTCTAGGTGTTGTACCATCGCTGTTTCTTCATTGTCAGGCTCTGGGTTCCTGCTGAGTGCATCTGGGATTACATTCATCTTCCCTGGGCAATGTTCAATTTCAATATCAAACTGCTGAATATAGATAGACCAACGTGTCACACGTTCGCTAGCCATTGATGTCTTAAACAAGAATGTTAATGCCTTATGATCTGTCCTGATAACAATGAGGTGTCCATAAGCTATCTTTTTCCATCGTTGGAGCGCATGAAATATTGCCAACAATTCCAATTCCGTTCCAGCATAATTGCGCTCGTGCTTACGCAATCTACGGCTTACAAATGCCAAATATGATCGTTGTTGCATGTTAGCTGGATCCTCTTGGTAGAGCATTGCACCTATACCAATCAGTGAAGCATCCGCTTGGACTATAAATTTGTGTTAGAAATCTGGATATCCTAGTTTAATGCAGTTTTCCAGCAGTAGTTTGGTTGCTTGGAATGACTTCTCACAGTCATCATTCCATAACCATTTATTACTCTTTTTGAGCATTTCTTGCATTGGTGCTACAGTCTCCGTATATCCTGGACAGTTCTCTTTAAAGAATCCCGTTACGCCTAAGAAAGCTCGAATGTGCTTGACTCTCGTAGGTGTAGGAAAATTCTTTATCGCCTCTATCTTAGCCAGGTTTGGCTTCACTCCCTCCTTGTCAATGATGTGACCCAAAAATAATATCTCGCTCTTGAAGAAATGCGATTTCTTCAGGTTTACTTTAAAATTTGACGTTCTGAGGTTGCCTAATAATTTGTCTAAGTTTTCCATGTGAATTTCAATGTTGTCGGATGCCAGCAGAATGTCGTCAATGTAGTGTACCGTCATCTCCTTAACCTCTTCGGTTAGATTTCGATCCAGGGCTCGAGTTAATGCGCAGCCCGCTGTTTTGACTCCAAAAGGCATGCGGACGAAGCAATATGTCTGGTTATCGAATAAGAAGCCAGTGAGAAGCTGTGCCTTCTCATCCAATTCGATATGGTGAAAACTGGACGTCAGATCTACGGATCTATAAATACTCTTGTTCTTAAAACCTTTTAATACGTCTCTGATGATTGGCGCCCTGTCATACTCAGGAAAAAAGAGTCTCATGTTGAGATTTCTGGCATCTAAACAAAGTCTAATAGATCCATTTGGTTTTGTGACTGCCAAAATCGCATTTAAATAGGTGTCGGTGTCTTCCTTATCACTCCAGCTTGTAACATCTCATCTATAATAATTTTTACTTGGCCTCGATATTTTTCGGGAATGGGATACAGTTTACTTCTGAATGGTGACTAATCCTCGACTTGCATTGAATATTTTAAATTTATAATTTTCCCTGGTACTGTATCGAATACTGCTTTGTGCTTCCTTAAAATCTCTTCCAATTGTTTTCTGTGTTCACTCCCAAGTTGAATGTCATTGAACCGCTCCTGTAGTAGCTCTTCAAATTGTGCATCGCTGTCATCTTCTTCTGTTAATAAAGACCATATCTCCTGAGATTCACTCTCCTCATTAAGTTCCACAACAGCTCCTTCTATGATGTCATCTTCCGCCTTTCGTACCTCCTCTTCCGTCTCTTCCAGTATTGCTTCCAATGCCCATGAATTCACGTTCCTTCCGGTAGTGATTTCATCCATATGCAATCCCACGTTCTACAGTTGATCAAACTCTTTGAAACTGACAGTGTACTTGTGCAAATCTATCACAGCTTGATAGTCACAAATAAAATTTGCACCAAGAATAATGTTGAAATTCGTCTTTGCCATGATAATAAACGTTTGCCCAAAAGTGTGTTCCAATATGTCCTGCTCTAAGTATGCCTGTCGTTTACAAGTGACGGTGCGTTCAGGAATAATGCTCCTCACTTTGAGTTGTGGTACGGGAATCACAGGATTATTCTGACACCGTCTTAACTCTCGAACCAAAGCCTCCGATACAAGACTGATCTGCGACCCTGTGTCCAATAAACAGCTTATTTTAATTCCACCAATTCTTGCGTAAATAATGGGCAATTGTTTAATTTCATCGTTCCGTGGTTTCACTGTCTCCTCCAGGCAATCTTCTGGCAAAGCAATCCACTCCTGGATGTAAGCAACTATCAATTCCTCTTCACATTCCGGCTGTTGCATTCTGAGGCAGTCTTCTTTATCAACATTTTTTTTTTAGCTCCACTGCGACTTCCATCATCCTTCTGTCGCGCACGCCCCTGACGTTCCTCTTGTCTCAGTAGACTTCCAGCTTCCTCGGTATGTGTATCCGGATTTTTCATGTTGTTAATGGCTCTCTCCCATCGTCCTTGCTCTCCTCCTTCGTTAGCGTGAACCTCCTTCAGATAATTTTGCGTTTGAGCATGCCTTTCATTCCAGTCGTTACGGTAATCTCGCGACTCTCCTTGGTTTTGGTCTCTCCTATCTCTCCATCTTTGATTTCCATTGTAATCACCGTATCTTCCATAAGGCCCCTCATTTCATTTATTGTTGCGCCATTGTTGGAATCCCCTCTGTTGGTATCTATTGTTGCCTTGATATGGCCTATTGTTGTGATTATTTTCACTTCGCTGGTACGGTCTATTTTCTATTTCTTCCTGATTTCTCCTAGGTTTTGACGTACTCGTATTTGTACACTGTGATCTAGTATTTGCTGGTGTAGGTTTTATAACCTCGGTTGAGTTGACTAACTCCAGGTGTCTTCCTCCTCTTTGATGATTATGAGATGTAGTCTCATCTATTTGGCGTAAGACTTGTTCTGCATGTAAAGCCGAATTTACATTTGCTACTACTAATACCTGCTGTACATTTACCGGTAATTGCCGTGCTATTGTCATTACCAGGTCCGCCTCTTCTAAAGGGTAGTCCAGATCTCGAAATTTAAGCATCTGCATATTAAAGAAATCTGAGTACTTCGTCTGCTGAGTAGTTTGGTACTTTCTAGAGTAGAGCTCCATCCTTAAACTCTGTTGTAATGTTGGGAACCAATATTTGCGAAGAAACGCTTGTTTGAAATCATCCATAGTTCCAGAAGTGTATTTAAAACTCAAAAACCATGTCAAAATATTCCCAGAAAAAAATCTCTCCATCATTCTCAATCTACGTGTTGGAGGTACGACTGTGTCGTTGTAATAATCCTCGACTTCTTTAACAAAGGCTTTTGGTGTCACTCCTGAATTATCAGTAAACTTTTGCGGTTTATATTCGTTCGAGCGAATTACTTGAATAAGCTGCGTGGGCTGCTGACCTTCATGTGGAGTAGAACTTCTCTCAACATGATTGTGAAATCCGTCCGTGTTTGTAGTTAATGGGCTCTCTGCATGTACCTGACTTCCTGTTGTACTGGCTGCCTCCGGGCTAATTGACTGGTTTCCCTTATCTTTCGTGACTCCTGTGTTAAGCAATGTGATTTGCCCCAGCGATCGTAATTCTGTTTTTATGATTCTGTCTGTCTGCTCTTTTAATTAATTCTTGATTTCCTGCTCCAAGGCTTGGATACGAGTGTGGTTATCGCCTAGTGTTTTTATGATGGTTAATCTCTCTTCTTTGGAATCACTACTAATTTTTCGCCAATCTTTCCTGATTTCCTCTTTAATTATGCCTATCTTTTCCTCAATTTGACGTTTGGTTTCTCCTTGATTACTTTCCATTTGTTTCAGCCGATCTTCCAACCGCAAATTATTTTCGTCAATAGTACTTTTTAACTGATCCTGATCCGTTTCTAGGTTTCTCCACTGCTCCGCTGATTTTATCTCCAACCGATCCATGTCTTTAATTATGCCAGATATATTCTCATCTACAGCTGATAATTGTTTCTGAATAACCTTGCAGCTTTTCTCCATTTCACTGAATCGCCCTTCCATCTTATCCTGAGCTGCTTTGACCTCGCTGTTACTCATAGTACAAGCCAATTCTATTTGCGCTAACTTAGCTAAAACAGTTTCATCAAGATTATTAAGATTCCGATTAAAAACGTCTTCCATTTTCTTAATTTGATCTAACTGTTTCCCATTGTTTTTGCTAACGTCTAGGGCCAGTAATACCATTTGTTTATTCGTATATTCTTTCATTTCCACTGTTAATGAAGCTAGTTGTTGAGTATTTCTAACGTTCTGTGCTTCTAACCGGTGATTTATAGTGTCATTTATTTCACTTTTTAATAGTTTCGCCTGCTCTGCGCTGTATTCATTTTGAAGTGCTAATTGTTTATTAATACTTTCGTTTATCTGTGTTCGGAAAGATTTACTCTGTTCTGATAATTTATTGTCTAACGATTCACTTTGTTCTGACAATTTAGTGTATAATTTCTCGCTTTGTTCAGATATTTTACTGTCTAACTTCTCACTTTGTTCAGACATAGTATTGTTTATTTGTGTTCGGAACGATTCACTTTGTTCTGACATTTTATTGTCTAATAATTCCTGTGTCCTCTTCGCGGCACTCTCAATAATCGCCCGTATTTGCTCTATCGTTGCCATCTTATACACTTTATGTGAGAACATTAGGGAAATGGCATGTAGCAATGCCCTCAGACACACACATACATTCTAAATACACATTTAATTCACTTTACCCTACTCAGTTCATTTACTTTTACATTTAATCCCTCTAGTCCCTTGCATCATTGAGTAGTTCTAATTTTATTCAATTTAATTTAACCCATACACATATTCAGCCATTAACTCGTCATCCTGATCTGATATTAACAACAGACACATTAACCAAATATTAATTGTCTTTGAAAACCACATGCCTTTCTATTACATTCATGGAGTGAATAAGAATAAGTAGTAAAGTAAACAAAATCTAATGACTGAAATATGCATAAACAAAGAAATATCTAACAAATAAACTCCTCCCTGACATCTCACTTCACACAAAAATCAACATAATAAAATGAGGGGTTACTTTTTACAACAAATCTAGTTTTAACTTTAATCATTGGGCGCCCGGATATCACGTACTTTACTTTAACACTTAATTCAATAGACAAAAACGGGACCCGTATTTTACATTGCAAACTGCTGATTTTAATTTATATTTCACACAGTTGGCGGTATCCTCTTCGCCTCATTTACTTTACATAAAATATCACTTTCCGGTGATTTAAACACTGTCATATCTGCCTCCACTTGTGGCATGTCAGTTTTACTTAAATACGCCATCTAACATGTTCTAGCAGCGAACTAGCAACAAAATGCACCACATGGCGCGCCAGTTTCTATCCTATGAGCCCTTCAGTATCGCCGTGTTTATCAGCAAGAATCTGTTCTTCGGGGTCATGCTCAGTTCATCGGATGCTATAATATGTTCGCCAAAACAACAGCTCTACTGGATGAAGGGTCATATGGTAAAAACACTAAACTAAGTAAGAATGAATAAGAAGTAAAGTAAACAAAATCTAATGACTGAACTATGCATAAACAAAGAAATATCTAACAAATAAACTCCTCCCTGACATCTCACTTCACACAAAAATCAACATAATAAAATGAGGGGTTACTCCGACCCGCTCCTCACAATGAAACTGTGGGTACCTGGTCCACCGAGTCGTATCAGAAATTGTATGTGTGCGTTCTGACTACTAAAAGGAATGAGTACTTGGATGAGTGTTCGTTTACAGCGGGTAACAGCCAGGGTGCTCACGAACCTCCATCTCGCAAGTCAACATTTATGGGTATGGGACACTACACTTAATAAAACAACTAAATTAATTCTGACACACACAAAAATTAAATGTCAAAATATTTACAAGAATCTCCCAGATTCTCCCGCTCAGTGCGATGACACATCTGGCAAATGAGCTTGCCTACAAGGCCAAACGCTCAACACAACAAACAAGGAAAAGACAGCATCGCACGTGACTGCACGGGTCACTGACACGAAACATAAACATGAAATATAAACCAACAACAACAAAAGCCTCGCCGGCTGAAATTACTTTACATGAATAAAATGCATGATAAGCTAACGCTTCGGAGATTATAGTACGACGTAGACATCACCCTATTTACTCTCAAATATTATTTACAATTGATCATTTCTTTTCTGAATACGAAATGTTATAAGAAACAAGCCAGCAAGCTATGCCTCTGCTAATGACCATGGCCGTCTTATCTGATCAACCCGCCTCAACTCACTCCCTTCCACATCTCTATCACCTGTCAGTTCCCAAGCGTGTCTAAAAATAACTATTTGAGCCAGTGGCCTCGTTAACATCGTAGAATCAACAGCAACAAATCTCACCCATTTACATAAATGGCAATAAAACATCATATCCATATATGCGCCTCGCGAGGTCGCAAAATGAATGAATCTGGCTTATTGCGGCAAGCCTGAAATCAGTCGCCATGCTGAATTTTCCGCAGATGATACCAGTATAAAACACACATGACACCATATCTTGGACTGACTTAAAATCACTTCAAGGAGGTCGGTTTGATCCAGATTTTCCTACTTTCGCGTGCAAGACGCTCACAACTTTATTGCCAAGATTAAACCCTCGAGTTAGCTGATTGCTACTCGCAACAAAACTACATTGCAACAATGGCAATTAACAACAATGAATCTGATCAATCGTAAACTCTACACAAAGATCAAATTCACCCCCAGTCTATTTTATATTAATTCAGTTCTACTTGTGTCGCACTACAAACTCCGATCTACGTTACTTAGCGGCGTTACGTTAACATATGCGTCCACGCCAGTGCACATAGTTACGTACATTACAACAATCAAAATATACAAATATCTACAAAATAGTGCTAGCTGTTTCCATGCAACTACTGTGTGCCAGACAAATATAAACTCTACGTTAATAACACACAAACAAATATTTACACTAATTGGTCCCATATACCATAAATTGACTTATCAATAATAAAATGTTATTCAGTACTCATCCTTCAGCAACTCAGCGTCATCGGACATCGGCAGCCATCTCCCTACTAAAATGCTTTTAGCTCATGGCACACATTTCAACGAAGTGATGACGATTCCAGACTGCTTCCATGATCGTCGCTGCCACCTCTCGTGCTGATACAAAAATGTTAGTCAAATTAATACACACTCGATTTGTGTCTACTAAATTAACCTGTCAGGGTACTTAGTTCCCCAAAACAGTCTGTTGGCGAATTGTCGAAGATACTGGCCCTACAAAATAGTACAATGACTAGCTATCAAACACTGAATTTACAACACATTTGGCTCAATAAAATCTGTGTCCTCATGACACACAAAGTACAAGTGACTACGTCCTATGACGCACTAAATAAAAGTGATCAAACTCAGTCCTCCGACACTCAAAAATAAAGTCCTAACCTGTGTCCTCCAACACACAAAAATAAAGTCAGTCTTCATGGCACACATGGAGAGGGAAAAATAAAAATCTTTTCCCATGATAATTGTCTTACAGGCTTCTTATAAACATCATTAAACTCGTAGAAATGCGCAGGTCAAAGTCATGCTAATTTAATCGAGAATCGATCATACGGATAATCTGTGTCCAGTTTCCCGCCGTAATCCGAGCTCTTGAGCATGACGCCGGGTCTGCCGCGTTTAAGTAGCATTCTTCTCCTATTGGTTGGCACTCACGTAGACTTCGTGATTTTTCTTCCAGCACCCCGCCCTGTAGGAGTGTCTAGTTGATCAATCAGCCTCTCATATCATTGCATTTCTTTTGGCTAGGCACAAAACAGAACAAGGAAAATGCCAAACGCATGTGTCATCTCGCGTCTTCCTACTTCTAAGCCAGCCAGCACCAGCTTTCTGATTCATCACTAGGCTTGGTTCCTTTCACAAATTCCACTAGCGATTAAGCTTTGTCTTTCTGCACCCAGGTACATTCTTACTGTCTCCAACCAATGCCTATAGTTTCACCATTTCTGTCTGCTTTTCATGATACTGATAGAAATATTATATATTGCAGAAATAAAACATAGAATAATTTATACTATAAGAGTATAAAGGGTTCAATATATATATCTTGAAAAAATAAATGGATTGGCATTGCCTCCTACAGGGATATATAGAAAATCGGATGTGATGCCTTGAGGTTCAGTTGCCATGGAAACGGACTTGCCATTACTTCATCAGTTTATCAGAGTGAGAATATCTTTGAAACTCTTGGTTTTAGATCCTTAAAATGTGGTTTTCGGTGTCCCGTATTGTTTCTTGCATCGAGGGGCGTAAAATGAGCTTTGTCCGGTCTTTATGCGACAACCTCGATATTTTGAACCGGTTGAGTATTTCTTGGTGACTTTTCAGTGATGTTGCCCGTTCCACGGGAACAAGGATTTATTTCCGGATGAAAGGTAGCCTATATGTTATCCTAGGGTATAAGCTGTCTCCATTTCAAATTTCTCCCAATCCGTCCAGCCGTTTTAGTGTCAAGAGGTAACAAACTAACACCCAGACGCACACACAGATTTTCCCAATTATAATATATTATAGGGAATAGGGATTTGCTAATTGGCGAATTCAAATATGTTGAAGAAATGAAAATAATCCAAAAACTGTGCATGTAATAACACGTAATTTCACCATGTTACTCTTCGAAAAGACACACCCAATCTTCCCGGGGCTCATACTTTTGCGGGTAATTCCTTAACTCCTGGAGGTAAATTACCGAATGCACTACCATTAAAATTCAATTTTCGTGTTGGCAGCCCTGCCAAAACCCGATATATTTTGTTTTTTGTTTATAATCCAGTGTTGAATGTCAATGTCGTAAAGTGGTTGTGGTTTTGTAACTCTCAGCGCAATGGGCCGTATCAAATGTGTTTTTGTCCCGTGGCTCATGATCTCGAGATTAACGGTCACGTTAAACTACAAGCTTCCTTGCTTCCTTTCAAATGTTTTGGGAAGAGGAATCTAAGAGAAATCGTTAAACAAGGAAGATCAACGTGTAAATAACGTTGACATTTGATCTGTTGAGGAGATCAGTGTTTTAGGCAAGGTTGCCACGTGCTTCACCCCGTGACAAACATGAAGTTGTAAACAGCACTAATTCGTTAAGTTCCTCCAGGAAAGAGAATTGGCGGTTGAAGACATGACCGAATAAGCAAGGATGAGATAGAGAAAAGAAAAGAGAACCAAGGAGGATGCATATAATCCAGATTACGAGGCAAGAAAATAATAAATAACACTGACAAACGTAAGTTTTATTTTCCTTTGCTGTGTATTTTCTTGAATTTTTTTTCTGGATTAATATATCCGCTGTGAACAGAAATAGAAAGAGATTTCCCAATATGTTACATTAGAATAAAATAATGACTTTTTTTACATATTATAGGGAAAATATAAGAATAAAAAAATATCTCAGAAGAATATTTAACACCGTAAATAATCCTTCCTAATATTACAGCTCAAGATTTGTATAACAATCCTTGAAAATTTCATTTTAATAACTGAAATAGTTTTACAGTTATATGCCCTGAAAATGGATAATTTAACTTGGGCAAAATAGGGAAGTGTTTCTCATCATAATGTAGCTATTATCTACAATGAATCAACATATGTTTTTTGAGGCTACGAATAGCGGCGTTTGAAGCACCACATGTTTCACAACAATACGGCTTGATACCGTCATGAATTAGTAGATGCCTTTTTAAAGTACTCTTCAGAGAGAAGTCCTTCCCACACAAATTACAGTGATAAGGATTATTTGCATCATTAGGCAACGCATTCTTCAGTTTATGTCTTCTTAGAGTTTGTTTCTCAGCGTATGAAGCAGCACAATTGTCACTACAGTACGGCCTTATACCATCATGATTCATGATATCGGTGTTTAAATTACGCTTATCAATAAATTCCTTTTTGCATATATTACACTGATAAGGCTTTTGGTTACTATGAATGAACATCTGTCTTATTAGGCTACCTTTCTCAGTGTACGTAGCTCCACATCTATCGCAACAATGTGTCTTATTAGGCTACCTTTCTCAGTGAACGTAGCTCCACATCTATAGCAACAATATGGCTTTACGCCACCATGAATAACCATATGTCTCCCTAAGTTTTTCTCCCCAGCGTATTTCTTACCACATACGTTACAACAATGGGCCATTTGATCACTATGATGTTCAATGTGTCTTTTAAAGTAACTTTTAACAGCAAATGATTTTCCACCTTTGTCGCCTTATACCACCATAATTTAACATATGCTTCTTTAAGTCACCCTTTTGAATATACTCCCTCCCACATATGTTACAGCGATGTGGCCCTTCGCTACTATGAATAAAAGTATGGGTCAACAACTTGGACTTGCTAGTGAAAGCCTTCGCACATACATCACAGGAATGCGATTCTTGCTCTCCATGAAGAACTATATGAGTCTTTAAGTGTCTCTTATGGACAATTTTCCCACAAACTTTACAGCCATTGTGTGTTTCAGTATTTCCTAAAACGTAAGTCTTGTTAATAGGATGATCCGACATCTCCCTGCATACATTCCTAAGAACAATCATAATCATAATATGCTTTATTGAAGAAAATTCTTCAGAGTGATTGGTAGAGAAGTGAGCCATCATGACGTAACAGTGTTGCATGCCAAATCACAGAACAATCGGCTTCCACACATGATATTCACACCAGTTTCTCTGTTGGAAGTGCATAATGGCTCCAAATACTGTAGCTTCAAAATCTATACGAGTAATGTAGAGTTTCTAAGTACTTGCTCCCACGCCGTTAAGGGGCGAAGCATGTAAGATGATAAATTTGTGAACCCTGCCTAACGTATCATTTATAACGCAAATCCAAGCTGTTGTGAAGTCATGTGTATATCTTGGCGTCACTCGTCATTCTACCGCATGTTAATGTGCAGGTTTTAGATGTGGAGAGGGGCAGATGACCTCGTAGTTCTGCCCCTTAAAACAACAATAAAAAATTGGTTGTGGTGTGGTCACCGGCCAAATGCTCGCTCTTTATTTAAGATGTGCAGTACCAGTCAAATGAGAATAATACGATGACTCCTGCCATAAATAATTAATCAAGGAAATCTCGGAAGTTTACCCTACATGAGTGAATCATATTATACAGGACGGTAACGAATAAGAGCGACAAACGTTTAATTATTGCAGAAGGTTTCAAATATATAAGCTCAAAATCACCCCTTGTGAGCGGAACACGTCGCTGTTGAAGATGCATGGAAACATCCTGTCAGTTGATAGGCAGGAGTTAGAGCATAAATCTGTACTGCATTATTCATTTACTTCTTAATTTATATATTGCTCATAGTACTAACAGCTCCATTAGGCAAGTGACTGATCAATGAATGAGTAAATAGTGCCAACTGTTTGGCACATTGTACGTAATTCAAATTCAGAAGCACTAAACTCCACATACGGATACAGCTGTACAAGTAAGTGTGTTTGAAGAGACCTGTCACTTTCCCAGCAATTGCTTAATGTCAACCTCCTAGATGGATAAATGTGCCATCTCATATAGTGTAACAACTACAGAAATGGCAAGCGTAAGGCCTATGATAACAGGGAAAGGATAACAGGGTGAATGATCACCCAACCAACCAACCTACCAACCGGCTCTTGAAACACTATACAGGATAATTGATCCTAGAGGATTGAGGTTAGGTGCTCTGATAGAATGCTTATCCGACCATTATTTCCTATCCAAACGTCTCCAAATGCTACAAGGATATTGCGTTATTCCCAGGCAGTTGGTTGTACCGTGATTCATGCGCTTCTTTTGGTTTGGTCTTTGCTTCCTTGTCTCCTCAGACCTGAAGCGGGCAACACGCGTGGGGTTAAATTTCAGATTAGCACATAATTAAGTAAATTAATTCTGAAGATTTCGTCCTTTCTCCTTCGAATCATTGGGAAAACGACAGACATAAGGGTATAATAGGCTGGTCTCAGATACTGGAATGACAGAAATCTATTATTTAGTTATATTACAAATTTATTTTATAGTTCATTGTTCTCTAAAACTTTCAAGTCAAAGTTCTAACCTCTATTTGCAAATTTATTTTTTCTGCGATTATTCGAAATTAGCAGCTTGCAATTACCAGGTGATGACCAATTCCTACGTCTGCACCCATCATTTTCTTGCATCCAGGAGCAACCATCTTAAGTTTTCCATGTTATAGTCTTGGGACACTCACGTAATTTTATGAATATCAATGTGGGAGGAACTGCTTCAGGTCGTTTTCTGCACTGAAGTCGACACACAACTAGCCATTTTCATTCATTTTCCCTATGACATATTTGTCCATAACATGTTCAAACCCTTCATTTTCTCAGCCAAGTTTGGCATTTAAGTCTCCCATCACTATATGCTTGTCCTTATTTTGTAACATAACTTGTCGTAGTTGGGAAGATAATTCCAATTTTACTGCAGTTTCCGCAACTTCTGTTGGAGCATAGCACTGTACAATTTTTACATTTCTTCTCTTAGTTGTGATCCGTGCAGTTATGAATCATTCAGAGACAATTTTGCATATTATCGGACTTTTATAGGCCATCTTGCTCAACAAAATTCCTACCCCTTCCTTTAAAGTTCGTAATCCTCCACTCTACTCGAGAATCCGTCATTGGCTCATATCTCCACAAAATCACTCCATCTGGATTCAGCAATTCCTATAAATAGTTCAGCATTGTGGCAACTGCTTGATGAAGTCCACTTTTCTATCTCAAAGTTCTCACATTCCAGCATCCTAATCGTGTTTAAAGTTTCAGATCGTCAACAATTGAAAGTCCAGCTATTGTTAGTGGATGTTTCTTTAATATTAATGATGGTATTAATTATTTAGCCCACAGCACCCTATTTTAGTGTTGGGAGCGCCACCTAAGCCTCTAAGCAGGATAAATTTAATTCGGAGGTTTTTCCATCAGCCTTTGAGGATCCCTCCTCCTTGTGAGGCAGCAGTTTCTCTCTTTATTAATCCCAAGAGAGAGAGGGCTGCCCGTCCTGCCAACTTTGCCATACCAAAGGTATCCTTTGCTGCCATAGTTGCCATCGCTTTTCGGAGTTAATATAGGGCCCCCACAACTACTGTAGCAGTCCATACTGATCTTCACCCCTACAGACACTTCGCTATGTCGTGCGGGTGCGAATCTCCCACAACGTGAACGAGTTGTTGGAGTTCTTAGAGACAGATCATTCTAGAACTAACTAAAATTAATATAGACCGAAGATTCTCTACCTCGATTAAATAAAGTGTTGTGACGGTGATAATTATTTTTTCGAGCTTAGGACAAGATGTTCACCGGTGCTTAGGAAGTGACTGTAATCATAAGAGTCAGGGAATAGGGTAGGAGTAGGGGTAGGTTAAATAAGGAACATTCCATAATTTGCCTTTAGGGAGAGTAGAAAAAAACTGGGGAAAACCGCAGTCAGTCAGTCAGTGTCACAGACACTTGCCCCACTCCCATCTACCACTCCTTCTCACACACCTGCACACTCACAGTCCTTCCTCAGCTACTAGCCAGCAATATTCTGTTCTTTGCCTACATGTTCGCGTTTGCGAAAATACAGATTAGCGTTATTTTACTTATCATTGAAGTATCAAATTTAAGATAGCTTAATGTTCCACTCTCGTTTTTCTCAATTACCGTCAATGATGCAAGTATTTCAAATTTATCTTCCAACATTTACTCTTAAAAGTTAATAATAATACTTAGAAAACTTAACCTAACTTCACTATACCAAACTGCATTATTTATTGGGGAATTTTCTAAAAGGCATAACTTGGGAATGTTTAAGAACTAATTCACATTGTACGCGGACGTGCTATCAACTTATTCTCGAAAGAGACCGTCAGGCTCATTCGCGTAGTGCAAAGCCACCGTCTCTTAATTTTCCATTGACTGTTTCAACGTCCTCGTGATATTGCTGCGTGTGCAAGCACTAGTACTTTCTAAATGATGTAGAACTGCCTACGTCCGTATTGTACCGAACCTTCCTATTGGCTTTAAATGGCCACTGTACTCAGCATCTATTCCTCAATCAGCCATCACTTTCTTCAGGGCTTCGCCTGCTACATCTCACCAGAATCGTGGACCGTCTGCGAAGATGGTCGACCCTCCGATGTGAATCTCAACATCAAGAAGTTTACGTAGCGATTTGTGTCTGTTTCAAATGGTTTTTATGAACCATCCTAGGAACAATTTATCTGACAACTCAAGTCAAATAAACCAAGTAATCAGACAATCTTCTAAATTATTGAATTAATCACAAGTGTCAAAATCAAGGTAAAACTCACCTACAAACTTAATCAGGATTCTGTGTATCAGGCCTCAAATATTGAACTTAGAATACATTTTCATAAAAAAAATCTTAAAACACACAGTGTGTAAGTGTGTAAGGAAGGAAACCTCCGTCGCTTTATTCAATTTGTCAAATTAACAATTCATGAACTTAAATAAAAGCAGCTAACTTTTTTTCTGGCATCAGCACTTGAAATCCTCGCAAATATATTTTCCCTTAGTTAATATTAACATGCCATCTTAAAATGCATAAGTTCTCGTGTTCAACGCCTGAATCCCATTCTATTCCCCATATGTTATTATCAAGTTCTATACTTCTTTTTACCTGTCTAAACCCATGTTGTATTGCCTTTCCCAATACAATGCCTAATGGATCAAAGAAGAATTTTGTTTCTATGTAAAGTCACTTGACACACTGGTTTTATACAGTTTTATAGTTTTATTTAGTAAAAAATAGGTTTTTGAGGGAAAGAAGATTGTTTTAAATGTAAAAGGAAAGGGAAAAATATATTTTATTAAGATATTTCAAGACTGAAGAAGGCAAACATATGCCGATACATGTATCGTTGATGTAAAGTAGTGGAAGTAAAATTTACTTAGTTATTGAGGTTCTGAGGGTCCGAACTACGAGGTCATCTGCCCTGAAGTAAAAGTATTGTATTGAAAAATGGACAAATAGCATTAAAGATCTAGAATTCAATACGGGAAGAATAATGACCATGTCTAAAGTCACTGGTATACATTCCCAAACCTATCCTCTATTTACAAATACCATGCCCACTCTAGTACGACCATCGCAACACACCAGTTTGAACTCAGATCATGTCAGGATTTAAAGTTTGAACAGACCTATAAATGAAAGATCTCGGGGCAATTTGTCAGCGGAAACTCCATCACATCTGGGATCTTCCATGCTTCCACGGCTGGAACTGATAAAATCTAAACTTATCGTGTCGCTCTTACAATGGTCGGTTATAATCTCAGCATCAAAACAGTTTCGAGTCAGTGGTTCCGATTACCGCTTTTCACACTCAATTTCAGTCCCTAAAATCTTGAGGTTTCAAGTGTAATGCATATTTTATTCAGCTTTAGTCAAGAGTGGCAAGAATCAAGCAATCTCTATGGAACTTATATAATACCACTAGTCTGCGAATTTGAAATTCATGTTGGTTGCCTTAAGTAAATGCAGCGATTTTATATAATACTAGCTGAAGAACCCGTGCTTCGCTACGCGTCATAAATAAATTAAAATGTGAAGGTGACAGTTAAAACAGGGGATAGGCGAGTTGCTGCGCACAGGGAGATTAAGGAAGGAACATTTTGTCCAACTACACCGCTCGGCGTTGACCGTGTTTTATAGCACAAATTTAGGTTTTACTCGCTAACCGTTGGAGATACCTCTCGGATAGAAAATGTAATTTTAAACCTCGTATATGCCATCAAAAGTTTGCTATTTCTTAGCGTTCTCTTTTTATTTGAAATGGAAATATGAAAGTTTGAAACCTAAGGGTGTAGTGACGTCACTAAAATGGTCGCCGTCTTTAAATAGTGCAAAGTATTGAAATCAAAAGTAGCCTATATGTTAATCAGATAAATCCGCTACTTCCATGTAAAATTCATGTAAATCGGACCAGTGGTACTTGCGTGATTGAGTAATACACAGACACACACCATCTCATTTTAGTCTCGCTTCGCTCGCGTCATAGTCGTGTCATATTGTTATTCAATGAAATGCAGGTTTAACCACGTTAACACCCCTTTAGAACCTGAATATCCAAAAGACCCTCCTCAGTAGACGTTTTCGACATACAACAAACATATCCCCAAAATATAATTCTTCTAACTTTAATTGTTTTGGTTGGTCGATGAGAGTGAACATCCAAAAATCCTTCCTTAGTGGACGTTTTTCTTCCAGAATTTCACCCCTCCCCATAGGCTACTTAAATTGGATTTAACGGTCGAACACTTTTTTATTTTATTTATTTATTTTTAAGCTGATTGATTTCCTCAGAGTTTCAAACTCCTCGCCTATGTCGTTTAAGAGATACACGGTCCGTTAGGAATCTTTCAACCGCCACTTTTCACCCCTTTCACCTCATAATATACACCAACTCGATAAACCCTTAGACATATATCTGCTTATTCTTAATGATGAGTTTACAGTATATGCCAAGTATCCCATCCCCAAGGAACTCAATGGGGAGATATTGTTATTCAATTAAATTCAAGTCTACCCCCTTAATACCCCTTTAGAATCTGAATATCCAAAAATCCTTCCTTAGTGGACGTTTTCGACATACAACGAACTTAGCCCCAAAATGTCATGTTTCTAACTTCAATAATTTTGGCTGGGCGATGATGAGTGATTAAGTCAGAACATTTAGTTTCATTTATTTTTCAGAATTTCACCCCTCTCATGAACCCCTTAAATTGGATTTATGAAAAAAAAAACGGTCGAACACCTATTACTTATCTTTGAGCTGTTCTTCCCCCCTGTGTTTGATGAGTGAGTGAGTTAGGACACTTTCTTTCCTGTTTTTCCCCCAGAATTCCACCCCTCTCCAAGGGCCCCTTAAATTGGATTTATGAAAAAACGGTCGAACGCCTATTTACTTATATTTTAAGCTGTTTTTTCCCGCCAAAATTCAAACTTCTCGCCTATGTCGTTAAAGAGATACACGCTCCGTTCGGAATCTTTCAATCCCTACTTTTCACCCCTTTCACCTCATAATATACACCACATCGACAAACCCTCAGACACGTGTCTTACTTTTTAATGATGAGTTTATATGCCGTGTATCACATCCCCCAATGAAACCAATCGGGAGATATTGTTATTCAATGAAATGCAGGTTTAACCCCATTAAGACCCCTTTAGAACCTGAATATCCGAAAATCCTCGCTTAGTAGAGTGTTTTGAAATACAATGAACATATCCCAAACTGTCATGTTTCTAACTTCAATAATTTTGGCTGGGCGATGATGAGTGAGTGAGTGAGTGAGTGAGTCAGGACATTTTCTTTCAATTTTCTTTTTTCAGAATTTCACCCCTCCCCATGAACCCCTTAAATTTGATTTTAGAAAAAACTGTCGAACAGCTATTTACTTACTTTAAAGCAGTTTCCCCCCAGAGTTTGATGAGTGAGTCAGTCAGTCAATCAGTTAGGACACTTTCTTTCCTGTTCCCCCCCCCCTCCAGAATTTCACCCCTCCTATTGGGCCCCTTAAATTGGATTTATGATAAAACGGTCAAACACATATTTACTTTTGTATGCTGATTTTTTCCCTCTGAGTTTCAAACTCCTCGCCTATGTCGTTTAAGAGATACACGCTCCGTTAGGAATCTTTCAATCCCCACTTTTCACCCCTTTCACCTCATAAAATACACCACATCGAAAAACCCTCCGACTCGTGTCTTCTTATTTTTAATGATGAGTTTATGTGCCGAGTATCACATCCCCCAATGAAACCAATCGGGAGATATTGCTGTTCAATGAAATGCAGGTCTACCCCCTTAACACCCCTTTAGAACCAGAATATCCAAAAATCCTCTCTTAGTGGGTATTTGCGGCCCTTGGGGAAGCGGCATACCAAATTTCATTCCAATCCGTTTTATGGTTTCTGAGATTTCGTGATAAAAGGATGAGTGAGTGAGTGGTATTTGACAATTATATAGTAGAAGATAGTGTCAAGTCTTGGTTATGCTAAACTCGGTTGACAGTGCTGTGTGAGAAGTTGAGTAACTAACGTGATTTCAAGTAAAGATCCTCATTTTCTATACTGGTAGTGCAGAGCGCAAATGGCATCCAGTCGGCCGTGTCTCGACTTGAGCTATGTTGCCATGGAAACTATCTGCCTTGCCATTCCTTCATGAGTATATTTTATGATTTGATTAGCATGTGCTGGAGTGCAAAAGGACCGAAATCAGAATAATGAGCAAGACTATCGAAAATTCATATAGCCAGTGGTTCCTTCTGGGTCATAAACTATGTGTATGCAAAATTTGGTTGAGATTGCTGGAACGGTGTAGATTTGTATACGGAACAGACCCACCCACATACCCACATACATACATACAGACTTTCACTTTTATATATAAGATATAGTGTCAAGCCTTTGTTATGCTAATCTCGGTTGACAGTGCTGTGTGAGCAGTTGAGTAACTAACGGGATTTCAAGTAAAGATCCTCATTTTCTATACCGGTAGTGCAGAGCGCAACTGGCATCCAGTGGGCCGTGGTGTATTCTTGGAATACACGGTATGAGAGAATATAATCTTTAATGCTTTTGCATGTTCATTCCTTCCTTTTCATCAAACACCAACAGTGATCTTCTATTTTCTCTTTGGTGATCATGTCGCTTATATCTTTTGTGAGTCTGTTCTAGATATATATCTTCCATGACGCACCTAGCGTCATCTAGCAGCGAATCTCTGAAGCTCCTCAATTCTTCCTGGTGCAAGAGGATTTACTTATCCATCTGGCCACCAGATTTTGCTACCATCGCCAGCTATCTTCTCCGTGAGCAAGAGAACTTCGTCTACTTTTTCACTCACCATGCTGCTCTAGTATCGCCTGTTATCAACTCTATGAAGACCATCTCCTCAAGAGAATTTAATTTCTTATGTTGATTATGCTGATATGTACACCATTTGTCTCCTACCCCCACTCTCTTCCTTTCCATAGTCCCTCTGTGCTTCGCTGAGTAGGTCCCACTTGTGCGCCGGCCGTCGACTCAGTTAAGGCTCAACTAGAGCTAGCCTCCTGACCTAACGAGGCATTTTTTAGATTCCACGCCATGTGGTAACTTTAAACATGAAGGAGAACCTCACCTTCGCCATGCAGCAAAGATAAGTACCTACTTCAAGTTTTAACTTCATCTTCATCGGTTTTAACTTCTACATGCTTTTAACGATATTTTATAGACAGCGTGAGATTACTTATTTGGGGCAAAAATCATTCTTCGCGGGATTCGCCATGTTGAGCTTTTGTCTAAGCCAACCTTAATAGAAAGTAGCTTTTCTTAAGCTAATTAAATGAGAAATCTTCTCACCACGTGGGATATTATCTAATACCCGCTGTCTATAAATTACCAAGATAGTTCCTCCGCTGGATCTACTTTTGCCCCATTCTTCTATTAGGACTGTTCTGGAACCTTCCAGATTCTGCACTCTATCTACAAGTCTTGCCGTCATGTATTTTTCACTCACTTGTGGGAATACTATTTAAAATGAGGAATCTTCCTTATAAATTACTGCAATAGCGAATTTTCTTCCACCGTTGGAATGTTCTATGGCTCATTTAATTGTAATTCACAACCTTCTCAAGAAATAGACTCTCGCCTACCTAGTGCAACCAGTTATTTTCATCATTGCAATAACTTTCTTTCCCATAAACTTTCGTGTTTCTACAGTGAACTTTTCATCTATTTAACAGACTATAGTGAAAACTAGTGCTTGTTCAACTTTTCTACCGCGTCGCGATCGTCCGTTTACATTTAATAAGGCCATGAACATTTATCCTCAATCCCAATTGATCTTTCCTAAACCTTCTACTAACAAACCATATTAATAAAATTGTTACTCTGGGTCATTTCCAATAAGGTGTCACTCTAACGAAGTGCCCTTCCATCTTGCTTGTTTATCATTAATTAATTTCTGCGTAACTACGTGTTTTATACACGGTTCAAACTTACATTGTTTCTACCTTATAATCAGAGAAAGCAATTCTTTCAACTCTTGAGTGAGTCATTTCTAGGTCTCACGAAATGGAAACTGCCCCATTTGGCTCGTGTTTCCTACTTAAACATAGGAGGTCGAGAATCTTCCTTTTGATTTTCTCTTCAGGTTTCACAGTACGTGACCTGCCCTTATTTGTGTAATAACCAAAAGTAATTCAGCTTAAATATAAGAAGTTGTAGGAACTTCTATCTTATTCTTCATGTTTTTCTTATTGTTATTTTCGAAGTTGTCACTCTTTCTAGAATATTCTCTCAGGAGTTTCTTAAAGTACACACCTTGTACTCTATTTATTGTTAAATTTTAATTACTTCATTTGTTTTTTTTTCTTACAAAGATTTTAGAAAATATATAAGGTTCGAAACATCATAAATTGTTAATTGCCTGGCGCAAACGTTGAATGCTTTCTGAGGTCTGTGACCCCAAAATTGTTAACCAAATTGAAAATATATTTGTTAAAGTTAT
The DNA here is from genome assembly GCA_946902985.2 of Meconema thalassinum. Taxonomy (NCBI): domain Eukaryota; kingdom Metazoa; phylum Arthropoda; class Insecta; order Orthoptera; family Tettigoniidae; genus Meconema; species Meconema thalassinum. The sequence goes on from CAMPQE020000024.1 coordinate 2,252,065, forward strand.
CAACTTCTTTTGCCTTGTTAAATAAATTAAATATTTGTTTTTGGATTTATCATTTCGCAAATACAACGGTTATGCAAAATCCTGTCTTCCTTGGCTCTCCCTACTCAATGCCATTAAATCTATTGATAGGGCTTTCACCACTCGTTGCATTTGAGCAAGAACTCTTAGTGGTAATCTCGTCAAAGTTTCTCTTAGCTTTATAAGCTATTTCTAACTGGCCTGTAAGGCAAGTAAAGCTCGCTACGCCAGCTACCTGCTTGTGGAGATCCTCTTCGAAAACTTATGGTTAGTTTTCCAAAAGATAAGTGTTTCTTTTTGTCTAAACTTTTAGCCGGCTCCTTGCTGAGTAAAAGCTTAGCCATTTCCAAATGCAACCATTGGTCCACTTAACAAAATTACTCCCCAAGGTATAATTTTTTATCATTATCCTTCTTGGAAGTCCCTGGTCACTTTTTCAGGAACTCTATAACTTCGAAAACTGGAAATACCAAACCTGATTCAAATTATTGGCATTCTTCGAATTACTTTGCAAAAACGAATTTCTTTGAACAGACATACAATAAATCTGTTACTCTCAGTCTTGCCAGACCATCACCCTTCCCCATAGTAGGCATATGCATGATTGAGAGGGAATATGCTAAAGCCTTTCTCTGGCAAACCGCCCAAGTCCTAGCTGCGGTTCCCGTCAGCTTCGACCAAGTCCTTACCCACTTTAGGTATCAGACAGCGGATTTGCGGTGGCAACCGCCTCTCAGTGCATTTAAGGTTAAATTTATAACTTTTGTGTGACCCTCCTCCTATTTTTCTATCCTTTTTCTCCAGTCCGAAACCTATCTCCTTTTCTTAATCATCTTTCCTTGGTGGTTAGGTTATTCCTCAGCCAATAATCTAACCAAAATTTGGTCCCAGAAATCCGGGAGAGTCCATTTTCTATTCCTATTCTTTTTAAAAGATCATTTGACAATACCTTGCAAATTATTAATATCTGCTTTGAATCTTTCAGCTATAACCACATCGTGCAAAGTAGGTGAAGGGGAAAGAGGCCGCTCCTTTCTCCTTTGGTGTGTCCCGTTCTTTCTACTTATTTGCTGCTGCCAGCTTGACAGCATTTCCAAGGTTCCACGGTTTCGTGAGTTACATTTCAATCTATCTTTTTCAACATGGCTCCTACTGAAAAGGATAAAGATGAAAAACTTACTTCTAAACGAGCATCCTATAAAGGGCAAATTACCCGTTTCAGAAAGTACATAAAAGAGTTGGATCCCTCAGAAGCTCAATTAGACTTGTTGAAACATCGCGTAAGGGATTTTTCTTATTTTTCTTATGAAAATTATTGCAACATCCAAACTGAAATAGAAACTTGTATGCTCAATCAAACCGAAGATCGAGTTGAAGTAGAAAATCAATATTACGAAGGCATAGGTTCTGCTTTCAAAATAATACGCCAACTCGAAGAGGAGCAGAAAAAGGACGCTTCTGTTCTTGGTTCCCTTCACGAACCACAAACTTCTTTCCGTGATGGTACTCACAAGCCCAAACCAATTTTACCTAAAATTGATCTACCCCATTTCTCTGGAGATGAATCTACTTGGGATTATTTCTATGAATTATTTTGCTCCCTTGTTCATGACAATGAAGACATTCAAGTCATTTACAAGTTTCATTACATGAGATCTATCCTCCGAGGTCAAGCTCTGCAGTTAGTCGAAGCACTTCCTCTACGTGCCGAAAATCACCCCATTGCCTTTAACTTATTAAAAGAAAGATATGGAAATTTACGGTTACGTATTCAACGCCATATGAAGGCTCTATTCAACCTACCTGCGTTACAGCACAATGACGTCACTAGTTTGCGAACTCTAGTTGATACTACACAACTTCACGTTAAGGCTTTGTCCCAATTAGATCAACCTACTGAACATTGGGATACTTTCCTAATACATTTAGTGGTTTCTAAAGTTGATGCTGCTACCCTCAAAGCTTGTGAAATTGAACTTTCTAAAGATGACGACTACTCTTACGAGCATTTAGTTACTTTCATAAACGCTAGATGCCAACTCTTAACCGCTCTAGCTAATCAAAGTGAACCCTCTTTCCCGAGTACCAAATTTGAATTAATGTCTATCAAACCTAAAAGCGAACGCTTAGCGGCTAATACCCAAAAACCCGGGTCCAGCTCATCTAAATTTAAATCAAACTCTACTGGTTACCCAACTAGGTCTAGTGAACGTCGTGTTGCTAGCTCTATGGTTTTAAACACTCAAAGCGAACCCCGTAAGAGTTTAAACGAACCTTTAAAGTGCATACTTTGTAAAGATCCCCATTCCCTATACCTCTGTACATCCTTTAAAGAAATGTCAGTCGACGACAGAAGAAAATTAGTTTCCCAGAACAAACATTGCTTCAATTGCCTAGCGCCTACTCATTCTGCTTCTAATTGCAAGTCCACAAGACTTTGCTACCATTGTGAAAAGGCTCATCACACTTTTCCTACATCGTCATGATCAGGCAAGGTCATCGACAGCATCTACTTCTCCAAAAAATGATAGTGCTAACAGTTCTAATGCTTCATCGTATATTCAAAATGCCAAGTCCATTCGCAGTGCTCAAGTATTGTTGTCTACTGTCCAAATCGAAGTTCAGGATAACTTTGGCAACTGGGTCCGTGCACGCGGTCTTCTAGATTCAGCGGCAACTCATGATTTTGTGTCTAATTCCTTGATTAGAAAACTAGGCCTACCTGTAAACCCCACTTCTATCAACGTGTCGGGCATCAGCAGCTCAAAATCGCAACCTTTACAATTCTCGAAGCTAACCATAAGAGATATTTGTCATAGAAACAACTTTTTTAAACTTAATTGTCTAATTCTCAATAGCATTGGAGAAGACACTCCAAGTCACTCTGTGGATATTTCAGGGTTAAACATTCCCTCGCATTTAAGGCTAGCCGATCCTTCGTTCAACATGCAAAATCCTATTGACATACTCTTTAGTGCCAATGTTTTCTGGAATTGCCTTCGTAAACAGGTTCGCAAGTTATCCTCAAACGTGGTCGCCAGAGACACTAATTTTGGATGGATCGTCACAGGTCAACTTCCCCATTATTCTCCCCAACCTGCATCGCAATGTTACTTCTCCAATACCGACCTGGGACAGTTCTGGAGGCTTGAAAGCGTTGATCCTCCTAATGTGACCTCTTCAGAAAATGAATTATGTGAGCAACATTTTTTGAACACCACCACTCGTTCTTCTGATGGCCGGTTCGTTGTTCAAATGCCAAGATTACATAATCCTCCCAAACTTATTAACTCTCAGCCCAAAGCTCGAAAAGCTCTCTTTGCTATCGAGAGCAAATTCAAGAAAGAACCCCTCGTCAAACAGCAGTACACTGATTTCATGGATGAGTATGAGAGCTTAGATCATATGGAAGTTGTTAACAAATCTGATAATGAATTGCACCCCCCAATTGAAACGGTTTATTTAAATCATCATCCCGTGTGGAAAAACCCTCTTGTAAAAGATCAAATCCGAGTTGTTTTCAATGGTTCATCACCCGACGTTAATGGCAACAGCCTTAACGACACTCTTTACTCTGGTCCTGCTATTCAGTCAGATCTATCTCCTATACTCTTAAACTTTCGATTATTTCCCATAGCTGTCATAGCTGATATAAAACAGATGTACCGTCAAGTTTTAATTCAACCGGAACAACGAGACCTCCAAATAATCTTGTGGCGTGATGAAATCAGTAAGCCCATTAAGATATTTCGCTTAAAAACGGTTACTTATGGCGTAAAACCCTCTGCTTTCCTTGTTATCCGATCCCTACACTTGCTAGCCTCACAAGATGGTCATTTATTTAATTCCAAAGCCTCTGAAACACTAACTACGTCATTCTATGTTGACGACTATTTGCAGTCCTTCCCCACTTTGGAGGAAGCTTCTTTTGTGTCTTTAGAACTTCAAGCATTGCTAAGGAATGGAGGTTTCCCACTTCATAAGTGGAATTCCAACTCCCCTGAGTTTCTCGCCCAGTTTCCCATCGAAGACGTAGATCCTTCTTCTGTCGAAATTTGTGGAAACTCCGAATCTATAAAAACTCTAGGAGTTCATTGGTGCACTAGCACTGACACTCTCATCTATAAAGTTTCGCTCGCAGAAGAGCTTCCTAACACAAAAAGACAAATTCTCTCTGAAATCGCAAAAATTTTTGATCCGCTTCAATTCCTTGCCCCAGTTATCGTTATAGCCAAACTATTCATGCAAGAGCTGTGGTCGCTCAAATGTGAATGGGATGACACTGTTCCTCTTTCTTTTCTTAATCGTTGGCTCTCGTTTCGCAGCAATTTGCTGGATCTTTCCCTTATTGAAATTCCTAGGAATTTAATTAACGCTCATTCTAATGCATCCTTTTTCCTTCATGTGTTCGCGGACAGTTCCGAAAAAGCTTACGGTTGCTGCGCATATTTAGTTTATCACGGTTCATTATATGGATCTTCCGTTTCCAACCTTGTTTGTGCCAAATCGAAGGTCGCTCCTCTTAAAACTATCACTTTGCCTAGGCTTGAATTGTGCGCTGCGCTCATGGCTGCAGAACTTGTTAAGAAATTACGGGAAGTATTAAAAGTCGAATTCTCTCAAATCTATCTCTGGAGCGATTCCATGATCACCCTTTCGTGGATCGCCAAGAACCCCTCTAACTGGCAAACTTTTGTTGCAAACAGAGTTTCCAAAATTCAAATTCTTTCTTCTGGATGTCATTGGAGGCATGTGCCCAGTGCTGATAATCCATCCGATATTATCTCTCGTGGTTGTTTACCTTCTCAATTGGCAGCTTCCCAGTTGTACTGGCATGGGCCCTCGTGGTTAATCGAAGACTCTTCTTCACGGCCTTTTAAACCTCCAGCTACAAACTCCAACTTGCCTGACGCTAAAGTACCTATATCCATTGCTTCGTGTCTTGTTTCCAACGCTTCTCATCCCTTGTTGTCCCGCTATTCTTCTTTTCATAAATTAATACGAATTGTCGCCTATCTCCTTAGATGGAAATATTTTGTGGTTGACCAACCACTTCTCCCTAAACCACACCTTACCAATCATGAATTGAATCTCGCTACCATTAAGGTTTTACAACTGACACAGCAAGAAGCCTTTTCTTCTGAATTGTCTTTACTTTCTTCTAAAAGGGATCTTCCCAAATCCAGTCGTCTTCGTGCTTTGGCCCCGTTCCTTGATGACCATGGGTTACTCAGGGTTGGTGGAAGGCTCTCGCAATATTTGCTCTCGGAGGACAAAAAGCATCCCGTTATTTTGCCTTCCAAACATCACGTAACTTCCTTAATTATACGTGACTTTCATTATCGTAATCTGCATGTTGGTACACGCACTCTGATTTGCCTCTTAAGGGAAAAGTACTGGATTATAAATGGAATTCATGAAGTTTCTTCTGTAATTCACAAGTGCATTCCTTGTTTCAAAGCGAAACCTAAAATCAATGCTCAATTAATGAGCGATCTGCACTCTTTTCGCTCCTCTCCTATACGCCCATTTGCTCTAACTGGTGTGGACTATATGGGTCCGTTCCAATATCAACGAAATTCTCCTGAAGCTAAACGCAAATTGTTTGGTAAGCTTTATGTTTCTCTCTTTGTTTGCATGGTTACTGGCGCAATCCACTTGGAACTAGTAACGAATGTTTCTACTTCTTACTTTTTATCAGCTGTCTCTCGCGTCACCGCTAGGCGTGGTGTTCCTTCAGAGATGTTCTCTGATAACGCTTCCACTTTTCAGGGCCCAGCTTCCCTGTGGAAGAAAGCTCTCACTTCCTCTCCTGCCATGGAACATATTTCTAATTTTTCCTACTCAAAGGGTTTCAAATGGCGCTCTATACCTGCCTACGCTCCTCATCACGGTGGTAGGTGGGAATCTTGCGTAAAGCTCACTAAACGTCATTTAAGAAAGTCTTAGGTAATCGAATTTTGACTTACGAGGAATTCAATTCACTATCCGTTCTGATTGAAGGTGTTGTTAATTCTCGCCCTTTAACTCCGCTTTCCAATGACCCTGATGACCTGCTTCCACTTACACCTGGTCATTTCCTTATCGACACTTCTCTTTCTGCTCCTCCTCCTCTTCCCAATTCTTACAGGGATTCTAATCTACCTATCGTTTGGCGTAAACTTGAAGCCCTCCGCAATTCCTTTTGGAAGAGGTTGAACTTGGAATATTTAACTTCCTTGCAACGGAGACAGAAGTGGTTTCTTTCCAGTCCCGCCATTAAAGTGGGGGACTTGGTCTTGGTTAGGGATGTCTCTCCCCCACTTGTTTGGACTTCTGGCAGAGTGACCGAGTGTTATCCTGGAAGAGATGGGAGAGTCAGGGTGGTCAGAGTTTTGACCACTAATGGTCCGATCACAAGACCACTGTCTTTGATCGCTCCATTACCTTTAAATGTTTAACTGCTTATTTGTTCTCTGTTGGTGTTTTTTTTTCCCTCCCAGTATGGTGTATTCTTGGAATACACGGTATGAGAGAATATAATTTTAATGCTTTTGCATGTTCATTCCTTCCTTTTCATCAAACACCAACAGTGATCTTCTATTTTCTCTTTGGTGATCATGTCGCTTATATCTTTTGTGAGTCTGTTCTAGATATATATATCTTCCATGACCCACCTAGCGTCATCTAGCAGCGAATCTCTGAAGTTCCTCAATTCTTCCTGGTGCAAGAGGATTTACTTATCCATCTGGCCACCAGATTTTGCTACCATCGCCAGCTATCTTCTCCGTGAGCAAGAGAACTTCGTCTACTTTTTCACTCACCATGCTGCTCTAGTATCGCCTGTTATCAACTCTTTGAAGACCATCTCCTCAAGAGAATTTAATTTCTTATGTTGATTATGCTGATATGTATACCTTTTGTCTCCTACCCCACTCTCTTCCTTTCCCTAGTCCATCTGTGCTTCGCTGAGTAGGTCTCACTTGAGCGCCTGCCGCCGACTCAGTTAAGGCTCAACTAGAGCTAGCCTCCTGACCTAACGAGGCATTTTTTAGATTCCACGCCATGTGGTAACTTTAAACATGAAGGAGAACCTCACCTTCGCCATGCAGCAAAGATAAGTACCTACTTCAAGTTTTAACTTCATCTTCATCGGTTTTAACTTCTACATGCTTTTAACGATATTTTATAGACAGCGTGAGATTACCTATTTGGGGCAAAAATCATTCTTCGCGGGATTCGCCATGTTGAGCTTTTGTCTGTCTAAGCCAACCTTAATAGAAAGTAGCTTTTCTTAAGCTAATTAAATGAGAAATCTTCTCACCACGTGGGATATTATCTAATACCCGCTGTCTATAAATTACCAAGCTAGTTCCTCCGCTGGATCTACTTTGGCCCCATTCTTCTATTAGGACTGTTCTGGAACCTTCCAGATTCTGCACTCTATCTACAAGTCTTACCGTCATGTATTTTTCACTCACTTGTGGGAATACTATTTAAAATGAGGAATCTTCCTTATAAATTACTGCAATAGCTAATTTTCTTCCACCGTTGGAATGTTATATGGCTCATTTAATTGTAATTCACAACCTTCTCAAGAAATAGACTCTCGCCTACCTAGTGCAACCAGTTATTTTCATCATTGCAATAACTTTCTTTCCCATAAACTTTCGTGTTTCTACAGTGAACTTTTCATCTATTTAACAGACTATAGTGAAAACTAATGCTTGTTCAACTTTTCTACCGAGTCGCGATCGTCCGTTTACATTTAATAAGGACATGAACATTTATCCTCAATCCCAATTGATCTTTCCTAAACCTTCTACTAACAAACCATATTAATAAAATTGTAACTCTGGATCATTTCCAATAAGGTGTCACTCTAACGAAGTGCCCTTCCATCTTGCGTGTTTATCATTAATTAATTTCTGCATAACTACGTGTTTTATACACGGTTCAAACTTACATTGTTTCTACCTTATAGTCAGGGAAAGCAATTCTTTCAACTCTTGAGTGAGTCATTTCTAGGTCTCACGAAATGGAAACTGACCCATTTGGCTCGTGATTCCTACTTAAACATAGGAGGTCGAGAACCTTCCTTTTGATTTTCTCTTCAGGTTTCACAGTACATGACCTGCCCTTATTTGTATAATAACCAAAAGTAATTCAGATTAAATATAAGAAGTTGTAAGAACTTCTATCTTATTCTTCATGTTTTTCTCATTGTTATTTTCGAAGTTGTCACTCTTTCTAGAATATTCTCTCAGGAGTTTCTTAAAGTACACACCTTGTACTCTATTTATTGTTAAATTTTAATTACTTCATTTGTTTTTTTTTTCTTACAAAGATTTTAGAAAATATATAAGGTTCGAAACCTCATAAATTGTTAATTGCCTGGCGCAAACGTTGAATGCTTTCTGAGGTCTGTGACCCCAAAATTGTTAACCAAATTGAAAATATATTTGTTAAAGTTATCAACTTCTTTTGCCTTGTTAAATAAATTAAATATTTGTTTTTGGATTTATCATTTCGCAAATACAACGGTTATGCAAAATCCTGTCTTCCTTGGCTCTCCCTACTCAATGCCATTAAATCTATTGATAGGGCTTTCACCACTCGTTGCATTTGAGCAAGAACTCTTAGTGGTAATCTCGTCAAAGTTTCTCTTAGCTTTATAAGCTATTTCTAACTGGCCAGTAAGGCAAGTAAAGCTCGCTACGCCAGCTACCTGCTTGTGGAGATCCTCTTCGAAAACTTATGGTTAGTTTTCCAAAAGATAAGTGTTTCTTTTTGTCTAAACTTTTAGCCGGCTCCTTGCTGAGTAAAAGCTTAGCCATTTCCAAATGCAACCATTGGTCCACTTAACAAAATTACTCCCCAAGGTATAATTTTTTATCATTATCCTTCTTGGAAGCCCCTGGTCGCTTTTTCAGGAACTCTATAACTTCGAAAACTGGAAATATCAAACCTGATTCAAATTATTGGCATTCTTCGAATTACTTTGCAAAAAAGAATTTCTTTGAACAGACATACAATAAATCTGTTACTCTCAGTCTTGCCAGACCATCACCCTTCCCCATAGTAGGCATATGCATGCTTGAGAGGGAATATGCTAAAGCCTTTCTCTGGCAAACCGCCCAAGTCCTAGCTGCGGTTCCCGTCAGCTTCGACCAAGTCCTTACCCACTTTAGGTATCAGAGAGCGGATTTGCGGTGGCAACCGCCTCTCAGTGCATTTAAGGTTAAATTTATAACTTTTGTGTGACTCTCCTCCTATTTTTCTATCCTTTTTCTCCAGTCCGAAACCTATCTCCTTTTCTTAATCATCTTCCCTTGGTGGTTAGGTTATTCCTCAGCCAATAATCTAACCAAAATTTGGTCCCAGAAATCCGGGAGAGTCCATTTTCTATTCCTATTCTTTTTAAAAGATCATTTGACAATACCTTGCAAATTATTAATATCTGCTTTGAATCTTTCAGCTATAACCACATCGTGCAAAGTAGGTGAAGGGGAAAGAGGCCGCTCCTTTCTCCTTTGGTGTGTCCCGTTCTTTCTACTTATTTGCTGCTGCCAGCTTGACAGCATTTCCAAGGTTCCACGGTTTCGTGAGTTACATTTCAATCTATCTTTTTCAACATGGCTCCTACTGAAAAGGATAAAGATGAAAAACTTACTTCTAAACGAGCATCCTATAAAGGGCAAATTACCCGTTTCAGAAAGTACATAAAAGAGTTGGATCCCTCAGAAGCTCAATTAGACTTGTTGAAACATCGCGTAAGGGATTTTTCTTATTTTTCTTATGAAAATTATTGCAACATCCAAACTGAAATAGAAACTTGTATGCTCAATCAAACCGAAGATCGAGTTGAAGTAGAAAATCAATATTACGAAGGCATAGGTTCTGCTTTCAAAATAATACGCCAACTCGAAGAGGAGCAGAAAAAGGACGCTTCTGTTCTTGGTTCCCTTCACGAACCACAAACTTCTTTCCGTGATGGTACTCACAAGCCCAAACCAATTTTACCTAAAATTGATTTACCCCATTTCTCTGGAGATGAATCTACTTGGGATTCTTTCTATGAATTATTTTGCTCCCTTGTTCATGACAATGAAGACATTCAAGTCATTTACAAGTTTCATTACATGAGATCTATCCTCCGAGGTCAAGCTCTGCAGTTAGTCGAAGCACTTCCTCTACGTGCCGAAAATCACCCCATTGCCTTTAACTTATTAAAAGAAAGATATGGAAATTTACGGTTATGTATTCAACGCCATATGAAGGCTCTATTCAACCTACCTGCGTTACAGCACAATGACGTCACTAGTTTGCGTACTCTAGTTGATACTACACAACTTCACGTTAAGGCGTTGTCCCAATTAGATCAACCTACTGAACATTGGGATACTTTCCTAATAAATTTAGTGGTTTCTAAAGTTGATGCTGCTACCCTCAAAGCTTGGGAAATTGAACTTTCTAAAGATGACGACTACTCTTACGAGCATTTAGTTACTTTCATAAACGCTAGATGCCAACTCTTAACCGCTCTAGCTAATCAAAGTGAACCCTCTTTCCCGAGTACCAAATTTGAATTAATGTCTATCAAACCTAAAAGCGAACGCTTAGCGTCTAATACCCAAAAACCCGGGTCCAGCTCATCTAAATTTAAATCAAACTCTACTGGTTACCCAACTAGGTCTAGTGAACGTCGTGTTGCTAGCTCTATGGTTTTAAACACTCAAAGCGAACCCCGTAAGAGTTTAAACGAACCTTTAAAGTGCATACTTTGTAAAGATCCTCATTCCCTATACTTCTGTAAATCCTTTAAAGAAATGTCAGTCGACGACAGAAGAAAATTAGTTTCCCAGAACAAACATTGCTTCAATTGCCTAGCGCCTACTCATTCTGCTTCTAATTGCAAGTCCACAAGACTTTGCTACCATTGTGAAAAGGCTCATCACACTTTGCTACATCGTCATGATAAGGCAAGGTCATCGACAGCATCTACTTCTCCGAAAAATGATAGTGCTAACAGTTCTAATGCTTCATCGTATATTCAAAATGCCAAGTCCATTCGCAGTGCGCAAGTATTGTTGTCTACTGTCCAAATCGAAGTTCAGGATAACTTTGGCAACTGGGTCCGTGCACGCGGTCTTCTAGATTCAGCGGCAACTCATGATTTTGTGTCTAATTCCTTGATTAGAAAACTAGGCCTACCTGTAAACCCCACTTCTATCAACGTGTCGGGCATCAGCAGCTCAAAATCGCAACCTTTACAATTCTCGAAGCTAACCATAAGAGATATTTGTCATAGAAACAACTTTTTTAAACTTAATTGTCTAATTCTCAATAGCATTGGAGAAGACACTCCAAGTCACTCTGTGGATATTTCAGGGTTAAACATTCCCTCGCATTTAAGGCTAGCCGATCCTTTGTTCAACATGCAAAATCCTATTGACATACTCTTTAGTGCCAATGTTTTCTGGAATTGCCTTCGTAAACAGGTTCGCAAGTTATCCTCAAACGTGGTCGCCAGAGACACTAATTTTGGATGGATCGTCACAGGTCAACTTCCCCATTATTCTCCCAACCTGCATCGCAATGTTTCTTCTCCAATACCGACCTGGAACAGTTCTGGAGGCTTGAAAGCGTTGATCCTCCTAATGTAACCTCTTCAGAAAATGAATTATGTGAGCAACTTTTTTTGAACACCACCACTCGTTCTTCTGATGGCCGGTTCGTTGTTCAAATGCCAAGATTACATAATCCTCCCAAACTTATTAACTCTCAGCCCAAAGCTCGAAAAGCTCTCTTTGCTATCGAGAGCAAATTCAAGAAAGAACCCCTCGTCAAACAGCAGTACACTGATTTTATGGATGAGTATGAGAGCTTAGATCATATGGAAGTTGTTAACAAATCTGATAATGAATTGCTCCCCCCAATTGAAACGGTTTATTTAAATCATCATCCCGTGTGGAAAAACCCTCTTGTAAAAGATCAAATCCGAGTTGTTTTCAATGGTTCATCACCCGACGTTAATGGCAACAGCCTTAACGACAATCTTTACTCTGGTCCTGCTATTCAGTCAGATCTATCTCCTATACTCTTAAACTTTCGATTATTTCCCATAGCTGTCATAGCTGATATAAAACAGATGTACCGTCAAGTTTTAATTCAACCGGAACAACGAGACCTCCAAATAATCTTGTGGCGTGATGAAATCAGTAAGCCCATTAAGATATTTCGCTTAAAAACGGTTACTTATGGCGTAAAACCCTCTGCTTTCCTTGCTATCCGATCCCTACACTTGCTAGCCTCACAAGATGGTCATTTATTTAATTCCAAAGCCTCTGAAGCACTAACTACGTCATTCTATGTTGACGACTATTTGCAGTCCTTCCCCACTTTGGAGGAAGCTTCTTTTGTGTCTTTAGAACTTCAAGCATTGCTAAGGAATGGAGGTTTCCCACTTCATAAGTGGAATTCCAACTCCCCTGAGTTTCTCGCCCAGTTTCCCATCGAAGACGTAGATCCTTCTTCTGTCGACATTTGTGGAAACTCCGAATCTATAAAAACTCTAGGAGTTCATTGGTGCACTAGCACTGACACTCTCATCTATAAAGTTTCGCTCGCAGAAGAGCTTCCTAACACAAAAAGACAAATTCTCTCTGAAATCGCAAAAATTTTTGATCCGCTTCAATTCCTTGCCCCAGTTATCGTTATAGCCAAACTATTCATGCAAGAGCTGTGGTCGCTCAAATGTGAATGGGATGACACTGTTCCTCTTTCTTTTCTTAATCGTTGGCTCTCGTTTCGCAGCAATTTGCTGGATCTTTCCCTTATTGAAATTCCTAGGAATTTAATTAACGCTCATTCTAATGCATCCTTTTTCCTTCATGTGTTCGCGGACAGTTCCGAAAAAGCTTACGGTTGCTGCGCATATTTAGTTTATCACGGTTCATTATATGGATCTTCCGTTTCCAACCTTGTTTGTGCCAAATCGAAGGTCGCTCCTCTTAAAACTATCACTTTGCCTAGGCTTGAATTGTGCGCTGCGCTCATGGCTGCAGAACTTGTTAAGAAATTACGGGAAGTATTAAAAGTCGAATTCTCTCAAATCTATCTCTGGAGCGATTCCATGATCACCCTTTCGTGGATCGCCAAGAACCCCTCTAACTGGCAAACTTTTGTTGCAAACAGAGTTTCCAAAATTCAAATTCTTTCTTCTGGATGTCATTGGAGGCATGTGCCCAGTGCTGATAATCCAGCCGATATTATCTCTCGTGGTTGTTTACCTTCTCAATTGGCAGCTTCCCAGTTGTACTGGCATGGGCCCTCGTGGTTAATCGAAGACTCTTCTTCATGGCCTTTTAAACCTCCAGCTACAAACTCCAACTTGCCTGACGCTAAAGTACCTCTATCCATTGCTTCGTGTCTTGTTTCCAACGCTTCTCATCCCTTGTTGTCCCGCTATTCTTCTTTTCATAAATTAATACGAATTGTCGCCTATCTCCTTAGATGGAAATATTTTGTGGTTGACCAACCACTTCTCCCTAAACCACACCTTACCAATCATGAATTGAATCTCGCTACCATTAAGGTTTTACAACTGACACAGCAAGAAGCCTTTTCTTCTGAATTGTCTTTACTTTCTTCTAAAAGGGATCTTCCCAATCCAGTCGTCTTCGTGCTTTGGCCCCGTTCCTTGATGGCCATGGGTTACTCAGGGTTGGTGGAAGGCTCTCGCAATATTTGCTCTCGGAGGACAAAAAGCATCCCGTTATTTTGCCTTCCAAACATCACGTAACTTCCTTAATTATACGTGACTTTCATTATCGTAATCTGCATGTTGGTACACGCACTCTGATTTGCCTCTTAAGGGAAAAGTACTGGATTATAAATGGAATTCATGAAGTTTCTTCTGTAATTCACAAGTGCATTCCTTGTTTCAAAGCGAAACCTAAAATCAATGCTCAATTAATGAGCGATCTGCACTCTTTTCGCTCCTCTCCTATACGCCCATTTGCTCTAACTGGTGTGGACTATATGGGTCCGTTCCAATATCAACGAAATTCTCCTGAAGCTAAACGCAAATTGTTTGGTAAGCTTTATGTTTCTCTCTTTGTTTGCATGGTTACTGGCGCAATCCACTTGGAACTAGTAACGAATGTTTCTACTTCTTACTTTTTATCAGCTGTCTCTCGCTTCACCGCTAGGCGTGGTGTTCCTTCAGAGATGTTCTCTGATAACGCTTCCACTTTTCAGGGCGCAGCTTCCCTGTGGAAGAAAGCTCTCACTTCCTCTCCTGCCATGGAACATATTTCTAATTTTTCCTACTCAAAGGGTTTCAAATGGCGCTCTATACCTGCCTACGCTCCTCATCACGGTGGTAGGTGGGAATCTTGCGTAAAGCTCACTAAACGTCATTTAAGAAAAGTCTTAGGTAATCGAATTTTGACTTACGAGGAATTCAATTCACTATCCGTTCTGATTGAAGGTGTGGTTAATTCTCGCCCTTTTACTCCGCTTTCCAATGACCCAGATGACCTGCTTCCTCTTACACCTGGTAATTTCCTTATCGGCACTTCTCTTTCTGCTCCTCCTCCTCTTCCCAATTCTTAGAGGGATTCTAATCTACCTATCGTTTGGCGTAAACTTGAAGCCCTCCGCAATTCCTTTTGGAAGAGGTTGAACTTGGAATATTTAACTTCCTTGCAACGGAGACAGAAGTGGTTTCTTTCCAGTCCCGCCATTAAAGTGGGGGACTTGGTCTTGGTTAGGGATGTCTCTCCCCCACTTGTTTGGACTTCTGGTAGAGTGACCGAGTGTTATCCTGGAAGAGATGGGAGAGTCAGGGTGGTCAGAGTTTTGACCACTAATGGTCCGATCACAAGACTACTGTCTTTGATCGCTCCATTACCTTTAAATGTTTAACTGCTTATTTGTTCTCTGTTGGTGTTTTTCCCTCCCAGTATGGTGTATTCTTGGATTACACGGTATGAGAGAATATAATTTTAATGCTTTTGCATGTTCATTCCTTCCTTTTCATCAAACACCAACAGTGATCTTCTATTTTCTCTTTGGTGATCATGTCGCTTATATCTTTTGTGAGTCTGTTCTAGATATATATCTTCCATGACCCACCTAGCGTCATCTAGCAGCGAATCTCTGAAGCTCCTCAATTCTTCCTGGTGCAAGAGGATTTACTTATCCATCTGGCCACCAGATTTTGCTACCATCGCCAGCTATCTTCTTCGTGAGCAAGAGAACTTCGTCTACTTTTTCACTCACCATGCTGCTCTAGTATCGCCTGTTATCAACTCTTTGAAGACCATCTCCTCAAGAGAATTTAATTTCTTATGTTGATTATGCTGATATGTATACCTTTTGTCTCCTACCCCCACTCTCTTCCTTTCCCTAGTCCCTCTGTGCTTCGCTGAGTAGGTCTCACTTGTGCGTCGGCCGCCGACTCAGTTAAGGCTCAACTAGAGCTAGCCTCCTGACCTAACGAGGCATTTTTTAGATTCCACGCCATGTGGTAACTTTAAACATGAAGGAGAACCTCACCTTCGCCATGCAGCAAAGATAAGTACCTACTTCAAGTTTTAACTTCATCTTCATCGGTTTTAACTTCAACATGCTTTTAACGATATTTTATAGACAGCGTGAGATTACCTATTTGGGGCAAAAATCATTCTTCGTGGGATTCGCCATGTTGAGCTTTTGTCTGTCTAAGCCAACCTTAATAGAAAGTAGCTTTTCTTAAGCAAATTAAATGAGAAATCTTCTCACCACGTGGGATATTATCTAATACCCGCTGTCTAAAAATTACCAAGCTAGTTCCTCCGCTGGATCTACTTTGGCCCCATTCTTCTATTAGGACTGTTCTGGAACCTTCCAGATTCTGCACTCTATCTACAAGTCTTACCGTCATGTATTTTTCACTCACTTGTGGGAATACTATTTAAAATGAGGAATCTTCCTTATAAATTACTGCAATAGCGAATTTTCTTCCACCGTTGGAATGTTCTATGGCTCATTTAATTGTAATTCACAACCTTCTCAAGAAATAGACTCTCGCCTACCTAGTGCAACCAGTTATTTTCATCATTGCAATAACTTTCTTTCCCATAAACTTTCGTGTTTCTACAGTGAACTTTTCATCTATTTAACAGACTATAGTGAAAACTAATGCTTGTTCAACTTTTCTACCGAGTCGCGATCGTCCGTTTACATTTAATAAGGCCATGAACATTTATCCTCAATCCCAATTGATCTTTCCTAAACCTTCTACTAACAAACCATATTAATAAAATTGTAACTCTGGATCATTTCCAATAAGGTGTCACTCTAACGAAGTGCCCTTCCATCTTGCTTGTTTACCATTAATTAATTTCTGCATAACTACGTGTTTCATACACGGTTCAAACTTACATTGTTTCTACCTTATAATCAGGGAAAGCAATTCTTTCAACTCTTGAGTGAGTCATTTCTAGGTCTCACGAAATGGAAACTGACCCATTTGGCTCGTGATTCCTACTTAAACATAGGAGGTCGAGAATCTTCCTTTTGATTTTCTCTTCAGGTTTCACAGTACGTGACCTGCCCTTATTTGTATAATAACCAAAAGTAATTCAGATTAAATATAAGAAGTTGTAAGAACTTCTATCTTATTCTTCATGTTTTTCTCATTGTTATTTTCGAAGTTGTCACTCTTTCTAGAATATTCTCTCAGGAGTTTCTTAAAGTACACACCTTGTACTCTATTTATTGTTAAATTTTAATTACTTCATTTGTTTTTTTTTCTTACAAAGATTTTAGAAAATATATAAGGTTCGAAACCTCATAAATTGTTAATTGCCTGGCGCAAACGTTGAATGCTTTCTGAGGTCTGTGACCCCAAAATTGTTAACCAAATTGAAAATATATTTGTTAAAGTTATCAACTTCTTTTGCCTTGTTAAATAAATTAAATATTTGTTTTTGGATTTATCATTTCGCAAATACAACGGTTATGCAAAATCCTGTCTTCCTTGGCTCTCCCTACTCAATGCCATTAAATCTATTGATAGGGCTTTCACCACTCGTTGCATTTGAGCAAGAACTCTTAGTGGTAATCTCGTCAAAGTTTCTCTTAGCTTTATAAGCTATTTCTAACTGGCCAGTAAGGCAAGTAAAGCTCGCTACGCCAGCTACCTGCTTGTGGAGATCCTCTTCGAAAACTTATGGTTAGTTTTCCAAAAGATAAGTGTTTCTTTTTGTCTAAACTTTTAGCCGGCTCCTTGCTGAGTAAAAGCTTAGCCATTTCCAAATGCAACCATTGGTCCACTTAACAAAATTACTCCCCAAGGTATAATTTTTTATCATTATCCTTCTTGGAAGCCCCTGGTCGCTTTTTCAGGAACTCTATAACTTCGAAAACTGGAAATACCAAACCTGATTCAAATTATTGGCATTCTTCGAATTACTTTGCAAAAACGAATTTCTTTGAACAGACATACAATAAATCTGTTACTCTCAGTCTTGCCAGACCATCACCCTTCCCCATTGTAGGCATATGCATGCTTGAGAGGGAATATGCTAAAGCCTTTCTCTGGCAAACCGCCCAAGTCCTAGCTGCGGTTCCCGTCAGCTTCGACCAAGTCCTTACCCACTTTAGGTATCAGAGAGCGGATTTGCGGTGGCAACCGCCTCCCAGTGCATTTAAGGTTAAATTTATAACTTTTGTGTGACTCTCCTCCTATTTTTCTATCCTTTTCCTCCAGTCCGAAACCTATCTCCTTTTCTTAATCATCTTCCCTTGGTGGTTAGGTTATCCCTCAGCCAATAATCTAACCAGGTCGTGTCTCGACTTGATCTATGTTGCCATGGAGATGATCTGTCTTGCCATTCCTTGATGAGTATATTTTATGACCTTATATTAGCCTTTGCTCGAGTGCAGGAGGACCGAAATCAGAAGAATGAGAAAGACTATCGAAAATTCATGTAGCCAGCGGTTCCTTCTGGGTCCTAAACTATGTGTATGCAAAATATAGTCGAGATTGGTGGAACGGTGTAGATTTGTATACGGAACCAACCCACATACATACATATATACAGACTTTCACTTTTATATATTAGGTGGGATTATATTCTGGGGTGGGCATTCAGATATGGCAAGAATATTTATTATACAGAAAAAGATAGAACAATGTGTAATGTAAATCGAAGAGTATCTTGTAAAGAACTTTTTAAAAAGCTAAACATTATGGCTGTCCCTTCTTTATATATATTTGAAATTACTTTATTTCTTTTCAAAAACCCCTTGTTGTTTCAAAACAATCACTTTTCCCATAATTATGATTCAAGACATAAATCAAATTTCAAACTGCCCTGTCATAGACTAAAACTGTTTGAGAAAACTCCACATTATGTAGGAATGAAGGTCTTCAACAAAATCGGGAGGAAACTCAGTAACATGTCCGTTATGCAGGTGAAGAAATCCCTTCAACAATTTCTGATTGATAAATGATATTACAGCGTTGAGGAATTTGTTAATGATTCTGACATATGAAGATAATTTTTTGTTTTTTGTTTTATGTTGATTCTAAAATGTCCAGATGAGTATGTCATTCTGTTTTATGTGATAATTGTAAATATTGTTTTCTTTCCTTAAATTTTTATTCATTGTATTATTCATTTTGAATACTATTGTTCAGCTGACGAGCCACCAATGTAATGAAACATATCAGTTTTTCTTTGTATATACATGTTATGTGGCAATAAAGAAATGAAATGAAATGAAATAGAACAGTTGTCATTATGAATATTATGCCTCTGTATAAGTGCGATGGTGTTGGTGCAGTACATTGAGGTTATCAGGTGCAATAAGCGATGGTGCTTTCATATTTACTTTCATTTATTCCGATCATCCTTGAGCGGTAGGTGGCGATAAATAACTCTATTGCTACCTCAGGAGCTCGGGACAGCCGAAGTTTTCTAATGTGCTCTGATTATTTTTCTATAGCGCTATGCGACAAATGACGACACCGTTGGTCCCTACATTTCTAACAGCCAATGAGATATAGGCCCTAGGCAGTGTCTTTTATTTCACTTACTCCTCTTTCTAATCATATTTTTCAATCCGCTTTTAAATTGTACTTGTGTCAGTTCTGTAGTTAGTAAATAGCCGTTTCCCTGTTCACTATTATCATTACGGGAAAAAAGACCTGGTCGTTACGTCCATTATACTGTACTACTTATCACTCACACTACCACCTCCACAAAACGTTATATTATATATATTTTTTTCTGTTAGTTTAAGTATGATGTGCCAGTTCTGAAGTAGTAATCATTGTCATCCATAAAACAAAGAAATCCACCGGGCGAAGTCGGGCGCTACTTCTAGTAAAAGTTATAACTACAAAAGTCGACATAAGGAATCTTCATATATCACTCTGAGACGAAATGCTATTGCATAATGAAAGAATATACTGCCAATCGAGATGGAGTCAAAACCTCATCGCCTCGAAACCTGATCCAGGGTTGTCGAAGGAGATGTCAGTGACCATTCGAGGGTATATGAGCAGGGGCATAAAAGTTCGTTTCCTGGTTCAAGGCCAAGAGAGTCATTTGCATTTCTGAGCAGAGGTGAAACTACAGTAGGATTGGTGTACATCTTGAAGCCATCTAAGGTAGCTGGGATACTTTTTTATCATGTACATAGTAGATTTCGAGGTATTATTGATAACCTTTTTCTTCATATTTGTTTTAATGCTTTGAAAGTGAACAACAGTTTAACTATGACGCTCCTCTCATTTTTAGCCTATTTTCAATTTTGAAAAAATAGGCTTATGAGATCACCTTTTGTCCGTGTGTGTGTGCGTGTGTGTGTGAGCTGTGTGTGCCCCCCCCCCCCCCTAATAAAATCAAAATGGCTGGAGCGATTTCAATGAAACTCGGTAAGTTCATAGCACTATTCCGGACGACCTCGACCGTGCCCTTCAAATGTTGTTACGTCTCACCAATCCAACATGGCGGCCACCTATGTAACATTTGAAAAACTGATAACTACAAAACCAACATGGCGGCCACGCGAATTTGCGACTTTTAAATAGACGTTTCTCGCGATTTAACCAACCAAACGCAATAAAACATGGTACAGTATATGTGTATACACATTGTAATGCACCGACATCTAACATCGTTCAATTGTTCACATAACCACAAAATGGCGGATGTGCGAAATATTTCACCGGCATTCTATATCTCTGAAACTATTAGCGTTATCACCCTGAAATTTTGTACGGAGATAAAGGACACTACTGGACGTTCATCTATAAGACTTTCAAAAACCGGTTAATTACAAAACGAACATGGCGGCCAAGCGAATTTGAAAATTTTAAATAGACATTCCTCCCTATTTAATGTTCCAAACGCAATGAAACCTAGTACAGCAAATCTTTATACACATTGTAATGCACCGGTATTTAATTTAGTTCAATTGTTTACATAACCTCAAGATGGCGGCTGTGCGAATTTTAAAATTAAGTTTTTATTTCTTATGTCGTAATCATGCGATCGAAGTGAAAGTTTGAATTATGAACCTACGTAATAATTTTCCTTTAATGGTACATGACTCTATGGCCTATACATTTAACAACCCAACATGGTGACCATCCGAATTATTTAGACGGCTCTGAATATCTACGAATCTATTATAGCAATCAAACTGATATTTTTTATGTTCATAGGGGCTATGAACGTATAGGACTTTAAATAACCTGGTGATCAAAAATCCAACATGGCGGCGACGCGAATTATAAATATTCACATGGACGTTTCTCGCAATTTTACTATCCGAGTGCAGTGAAACTTGGTACAGTAAAACCTTATACGAATGTTAATCCACTGGCATCTAATTTATTTCTATTGTTTCCAAAACCACAAGATGGCAGCTGTGTGAAATTTTAAAACCTATTTGTTACTTCTTGTGTTCTAATCATGCGATTGAAATTTGAATGCTACACGTACACAATAATCTTCATGTAACAGTACAAAACTCTAGAACCTACATAATATCAAATCCAACATGGCGACCATCCGAAATATTTAGTCGGTTCTCAATATCTACGAATCTATTACAGCAATCAAACTGAAATTTTGTATGTTGATAGTGGCAATTAACATAAGTAGGATATATGAAAATAGGCTGTATAGTACTTCACGGAACTACTTGTTAACTATTCGTTTACCAAGATTTTGGACCGATAACGAATGCATCCTTTGTCTGTCTTTTTGTAATTTTCAATGTTTATAGATTTCACATTTTCGAACTTCGTTTATTGAAATGTTGGCAATGCTATTTGAAGTTTTTTATCTATTAAGATGATTCTGCGTTAGAAGGAAGAATGCGTTTGTAAAGAAGATTGCGATTATAAGATGAGTATATTCTGAAATATATAAATGTATTTATTTAGTTATCGTATGGATTTTAGTGCCGGGAGTGTCCAAGGACATGTATAAATATATAAATGAACATTTTACAAGCATCTATCAAAAGGTATTGTGAATATTTGCTCAGTATTGGCTTCGACGAAATGAAGAAGTTGATTAATGAAATATTATGCTGATTTGGAACTCGGATTTGAACTTAGTGAAATTTTGAATTTTGTATTATAGATACTTTGCTAATTTTTGAGGTGACATTCAATTTTCAATAACGTTTGTAATAATTATTTGTTGGTTTGGAATCATTTCAGTTTTCAGTTTTCATTGACCCGAGATAATTGCTAGGTTATTCTTGAGTCCTTTCTTTCTAATGGTTTTATTAAATTCAATTAAGATTTGAAATTACGCCATGGTGTAGGAATGATCGATCTTCATGAAAGACTGGTTTGTTTGGATTTTTTGAAATTGAATTGTTTCGAATCTTACCAATAATAATGATAATAATAGTGTTTTATGGATAAAATGTTGGTACCTGCATTTCTCTTACGAAATGATTAAGAATATTGCAGAGGAATTTTTCGAATAATGTTCAACATTAATAATGATCATGAATATATTAACTCATGATAATCCATAATTGAATTTTGAAGAATTTTGTAGTGGTAGAGATATTTAAAACACACCTATATTAAATAATTAATGTGTTGAAAACATTCAACATGTGTTTGAATGTAACTCTGTGCTGGAAGGAATGTCAGAGCAAAAATGGCTTGAAACTCAATATAGGGAAATCTGAATACTAGTAATGTGGTACACAGACCAACGGTACCATAAGCATTGAAGAGCATCATCTTACTAAAACTACACACTTTAAATATCTGGGTTCCCTTATCACTTCAGATGGCGAAACGCTTCTCGATGCTCGAGCACGAGTTAACACTGCGTGGATGAAGTGGTGCCAAGTCACAGGAGTGCTGTGCGATAAGAAAGCACCTATCCCTTTGAAAGGGAAAGTTTAAAAGTCCATGATACGACCAGTGGCACTTTAGGACACAGAATGTTGGCCGGCTTCAACCAAGCATGAACAAGCTCTACATGGAATGGAGATGAAAAAGTTACGTTGGTCCATGGGTGTTACACGGCTTGATCATGTCAGAAATGAACAGATCCGGAAACAGATGGGAGTTGCAGCCATTACCGATAAAATGAGAGAAGCACGGCTTCGGTGGTATGGGCATGTCACCAGAAGTGATGAGAACTCTGTGGCAAGAAAAACTCTCCAATACGATCCAGGAAGAAATCGACCCCGTGGACGTCCAAAGAAAAGATGCCAGGACAGAATCAAGGAAGACTTGGTGAAGTGTGGACTTAAACCTGAAGATGCCCTTGACATGAAGAAGTGGTGAACAACAACCAAACAAGCGGACCCTGCCGGGATACACGTTAGGAAAGGAGAAGAATGGGGTAGTGTATATCATTCAATATTTTGAGAAGTGGTGGAATTATGTATAGAATAACATCCAGTATAATGAGAACAGTAAGGTTGATGATGAATTTATTGATGTATTATGCAAACTTATTGCTAGTCGCTTGGTTAAATTATGATGTGAATTTTTATCGTGATTGAGCACGAGAAATACTGTAATGAAACGCATGTTTGAAATATTACCCAGGAATGAATTTTAAGAATGGATATTTGAAATGATGGAATTAATTGTTTTAAATGTGGATCATGTTGAAATATTAATACGAAACATAAGTGAAGAATACAATGATGTTAAGGAAATATAATGTTATAAATTTACTACCGATTATAAGAATTACATTTGATTAACTTAATTATTTGTCGATTGAGACATGATTTGTCGAAATTATAATTCACGCAATGGAGATAGTAACATTTTGGAAGACGTGAATCATGCATAGGTTCAGACATGATTGAAGTTGTATATATATATATATATACCTTTTGAACAGAAACTACGTGTATATAATAAGGTGAAGTTATTCTTAATAATAACTTATTGTAATTTTTGTGAATGAATCGAGAACGACAGATGCAGGTTTGCACAGCATTATTATTACGAAGGTATGATTGATATATACATTTTTGAACTTTGATTATCGTCCTTTTTCTACGTTTGTCTTCATTAATAAATCGTTATTTTATTTTAAATTTTATTCTGATGTGGTGATTTGTATTAACGCGAGGATGTGTTAGGAGGACCAGTGTTTGATATTTTCCCAATGTAAGACTTCATCCACGAGATCTTTCGTAGATTCTTGAGTTCAGCTTGTGCAAGTATTTTTTTGTGCTTTTCCACTTGTGTTATCTTAACGCTTTCTTATTATTCTTATGTGTGTCTCTATTCCTGGTTGATCCATGTTTGTAGAATTTTGGGGGGTTTTCTAGCCGGGTACTTCCAGATTCTACGATCCAGCTGTGTCATCGGATTCCACAGGTATTGACCACGAGGATACGGGTGCAATACCAAACCAATAATCACTCTAACAACACACCTACAACTCACTGATGGCTCACTGACAGAATGTTACATCATTGGGCGCGCTTGGGCTAGCAGTCCTATATAATACAGCAGCTGATAAATGTTACTCGTGTGGAGTTATTTTCAGACTCATCATTTCACAACTCCAGAAAAATACTTACTAAGGTGTAATGTAAAGTGTTCCAAGACAATAAGTCCATAACTTGAACTGTTGGCTTGATATTAAAACTCAAACGAACCATGGGGCTGTCAGACCCATGCACGACTAACGGAGGGTTAAAGAATCCTGTAGGAATGAATAGAGGACAAAAGTAAGTACTTATGTTGCACTATGTATATTTTTCTTTCCTATTTTTTACAATATAATAACCACAAAATGTTTTCATAAAAATTGTGACATTTAAGATGGAATATATTTGGTGGAAAAACTCAATTTCCTCTTTTTTTTAGATGTTTTGAGATCTCAGCATATTGAAATACGGTATCATAGGAAGTTTGTTTGGTGCAAAAATGCTAATCTATTTCCGAAATAAAATTTAGTGAAGTTTTTTTAACTATGGCAAATATACCTTTTTTTCATTAATCTATTTGCGGTATCCTTGACAGCAATTTTTACAACTTTTACTTTTATGAAAATAAGGTAAGTTACATTAACTCAGAAAATACTGCATCGAACTACTTGAAAATTTAACAGTATCCTTATACTCAAATGTGCAATAATATGACGCAGAATAATGGCTGCAGTATTTATGCATTTCGTCAAGAACCAAGCTCATTTTAAACTTATTCAAGAAAAATTTTAAATAATAGGTTCGATGAGCTACAACCATTCATCCTAGGTTTGATTGTAAGCCATGAAATTATCGACAAGTGTATTTAGTTTCAAATCATTACCTGCAATAGTTAGGTCATAAATGTACCTTTTCCTTAATATGATATGTTTAGAATGGATTAATTGTAATGTTGGTAACAGTGAATATTTCCTTTCCGGTATCTTAACTATTTTATCTTATAAAGGTTAATAAAAATTGATTTTGTAATTTGTGTCGGAGGATCATAATAAGAAACTGAAATGTTCAGTTAACGCCATCAAATCATTGTCCCAATAGGGAATTGGCATCACACAGAAAAGCCAGACACATCTAAACCTGTAAGAATGAATATTGTTGAAGTAAGCATGCCACTTCTAATAATTTTGTTGTTGCTGATTAATTTAGTGGATTTGTGAAATCATGATCATGTAATCATGTTATTAGGGATGCCTGATAACTTGTGTTATTGTGACGGATAGGATTTGGAACAGGGCGGCTGTGACTTTTATTTGGGAACCATCCTGGCATTTGTCTTGGGAGGTTGTGGGAAATTACGAAAAAGGTTTCCTAGAATGGCGAGATGGGAATCGGACCCTTCTCTACTTAGTTTTGCGCCACAAAACCTAGTATACTCTCAGACCAAAATTAAAAGTCTTGGCAGAGCTAACAATAGAGCAAAATCTGTATTGATGAAACTCTCGTGTATGACATGCAATTACTGTGTATACATAACTAGTTCTCAATGAGTCTGGTAACGATTGCCCTGTGGGATTCTGTACTGTACCCATGTGAGTAATCTCGGTGGATAATATGCATCTGCCTCCAACTAGCATCAGCTCTCAGGCGTGTACGGTAACCCCAATTTAGCAGTGCATATTTTGGATTTGAGGCAAAAAGGTATCAACTCTACAATGATAAAGTACAACTCTATTCTAAAACTTTAATTCATTGAAATAAATCATGGCTTCAAACACAAAACAATACCCAAAAAGCATAAAATAAAGCAAACAAAATTTTTACTTCCACAATCCACAAGTAAACAAATATAAAATCACAACAAAGTCATACCTAGCCATAAGGCTTTACCCTTCTGTGAACTTCACAAGGATATACTAGTGCGCTAATGCACCTACGACTTCAAAACAAACTGTACATTAACATAACAGTCATACAATGTGACTTCTTTAATATTACAACAAGGATTATTCCTTAAACCTCTTTATGTTAAACAATTATGTGTGCCGTGCGTGTTTTAATATTTTTCTTCTCACCAATGAAATGCTTTGCATGCATTTACCTATTTGGACGTTGCACCAAAATCAACGTGCAACTCCATAATTATGTAAGCTACCCCCTACACATCCTCCAATTATATGGTTTCACCGCATGCTGTCTGTGATTCCTAGATAAAACGTTACGTTATAGCTTATGTCGGATTGTACGATAGACTACCTCGCGCTCATGGCGATTGGCATCTAGTCACCAACTACATGACTTGGCTCCAGTGACAGTACAAATATATCATGTAACTATTCGTCAGATAGCTAAAATAATGAACCATCAGGATGAACTATAATTATCCATGTGTTCACAAACCACATGGCTCTAATACTCAACATAACAATCTTGCATTATATGTCATTTTAACAAGGTCTAGAATCTCTTCCCTTTATAACTTGCCTGAGCGGCCCGGGTGGCTAGCACCGACCCTCGGCTAAGGAAGTCGCTACACAATAGAAAGTGGAATGGGTCGTTTCACCAATTATCTCGACCTTTCTAAAAGTTTGAAAGCCTCCCTCTTTCTAAGCAGTGAAGATTTACAAGACAAATACTGTGTCCTGACCGACACACATGTTCCCAAAGGATCTTAATTGACTATTATGCCAACAGGTATTGAATGAGCTTTTGTAATTATTCCTACGTCGAGGATAACGATTAATTAATGGCCTCACATGGGTCCATTCAACATGAAGGTTCGGGGTTCGCAATGCATGAGCCTGGCGGTTACCGATGTCTCAAGTATAATATAGGCGCACAAAACCACTGTCGCCATGAGTTTTCGCTGCCAACGAGCGTAAATAACTCATCAATAAGTTCTCGGGAAATCATAGAGCTGCGAGGTGTCCTTGTTTCCTCGACTCTGTCAAGATTCCAGTCCGGAACACATTTCAATCCTTTCTTCAGAGTTAGGGTCCAACACTAGAACTCTGGAATAAATAATATCTCCAACAATGTCCACGACATAGGAGAATTCATACGTAGAATAGACTATCTGGCCCCTAATGCTCCATGCTACGACACTCCGACCTATAATATTAAGAGAAATCTAACATTTACTCTATAAGCTTCTCAATTAAGCTGCAAATTCAATTCACTAAAAGCTCTTTCATTACTGGTATCATTACTGAATATATGCAATATTCTGATATAAAACTTCTTTCCATAGTTACTGTAATGTAATCTCACTGTAACATCTTCCTGCTTAGATTGATAAGTCTTGCACTTAGCGTTAATAATTCTCGCTTACAACATTTATTTGTTTCCTGATGTGTTCATTCATACTCTTAATAACCATTATTATTATTATCATCATTTCTCACTGACATAAATGACCAAAATCATTATTTATTATTATGATTATAAATCTCATTGACATAAATGACCAAAATCATCATTTATATTTATTCTCACATAAATTACCAAAATTTCCGACATAGCTAGACGTTTTAAACTCGAACAATCGCGTTCGTTGCATTTACATAACTGATTGCCATTCTTAATTCATAGTGGGAATAATTACTCCACTTAATGATGCAAATCAACATTTTAACTCTATAAAAATCAACTCAATACTGATTAAACATGGAGGATCAGCCTCCTAACTGACTTTTACTGGCATCTATAAGGAATTCACAATATCTTTACGGAATCACAGACATGCAGCGGTCCATACTTCTACATAATCATAACCATAATTTGTGGGGTACTTACATCTCTATAGGCATCTAAGGTGGCTCCGACCAATCATATTCTTCCATGTCGCCCGCCATAATGGGTTTAACGCGACATATTTCTCTTGTTTACACACATTTGATTACACATAATTTCTATCACCAACACGACACGTTGCATACCTTTCAGGAAGTTATCACTCCCCAAACAAGTGAAACACTTCATCAAACACTACTTTAAATGATATTTTTACATATACATTACACTGAACACTCGTCACTTTATACACACTTCAATGCTGAAATTCCCTAGCAGAGATCGAAATTGCAGGTGTCGACGGCATCTTACGTTACCAACTCCTGATTGAAAGTCTGGTTATCTGCTCTCGGAACTCTCCAACAGTTTTTATGACGATCATTACTCCTACAGTAAGCGTCCTGCGTTACATCAATACACTGGCTCCCAAACGTGAGCGTTAACATCTGGTACTCTCATGGCAATACCAAACACTTAGTAGAGTTTCTTTCGCGCATTCTATCGTAGTTACACATATACGATTAGTTAATACTATACACACTGCGCTTAATAAAGTTCAACACTTTCACAAATAATTATACACAATAGTTCTACCGTTAGTCTATACGGTGCTTCGTAACTGAACACGTCATAGTTCGTGCTGCTGATGATGCCTGTATCACGACTATTATTCATACAAGCATATTTACTGTTTCTATTACACATACCAGTCTTTGTTCGGCGTCTTGATGAATAGATCCGTCATGCGTTTTGCCTTGACGAACTTGCTTCAACCTGGCTGTAGCTGACTGAAGTTTCACTCGAAGACTGCACGTAACTTATTTGAAGACTTCTGTATGCGGCTTACACGCTGTCTCGTACTGCTGCATATTTGCTGCATACTGATTGCAAATTATCGCCATTGTGCTACAATTGACAATTGAGTAAGACTGTAACTGGCTGTAACTGCGCTTGGCGGCATGTAGACTGCGTGACAACTGAGTTAGACTGAGCATAGCTGAGTAAGACTGAGAGCTCCTCCTGGGGTCTACTCCCTTATATCGGATTTCCACAGAAAGTAGAGCAACATCTTCCCGCGTAATCTTGGCTCCTCTCACAGCATGATTCAGGTCTTCAAACCATGATCATTGTGTTCCTCTCTCTTCACAGGTCCCAAAACTATCTGTGTGCAAAGGAATCGCTCGTCCAATTAATTAATATTAATTCCTTTCTCCATGGCGTGGGACGCTACCTAACGGGAAACCCCCGGCAACATCTTCACATCCATCCGCGAACAATGGTCGTTTTACAGTCCTTACGCACATCATTAAATATGCACCAATTTCGCAGGTAAAAGACTCTAAAATTATCTTCTTGCCAAAATATTCACCTGTGTGCAACTCTCATCTCGATTCGTTACTCCAATCACGAGTAATCAATGATTTTTCTGGGCATTTCTCCGCCCCTACTCCAAATCCATTCTCCGTCGGGGAATAACTATGTCATTATTCAGGCCTCGCCCCTGCTCCAGACGACATAATGGGGTGACAGAGATGGACGTGGCTCCACTGGGACCAACCCACAATTCTGGGCCGATTAGTAAATGTCAGCTCTGCCCTCCTCTGTGCTTCAAGCCTCCAATAGCTTACACCAAATCGTCTTATAATGATATAATCTGCTCATTATTTCCTACATTATTTTAATAAATAATGCCATTTCATCAAAAATCACACCAGTGATTAAATATACATTTCTTTCGAGGGGTTTTTACCAAGAAACTCCCTGTACAGATCTCTGGTTCGCTCCCTGGTGGAACCTTTATACTGAGATCACAGTCTCTGAGAACCATGTTCGATTCCAGTCAGCATAACCCCATCGGGTTCATGTTCCCCTTGCAAAACTTATAAAAGTCCAATGCAAGTGGCTTATATAAGTAACCAGCTGACTGTCGACCACCGTCTGTGTTTACGTCTGGGGTCCTTCACCTTGTCTGGCTGCGAGTGGGTTAGTAGAGTTCCCCCTTCCACACTCGGCCTTGTTTCTGAGCTGTCTATTCTCCCTGCGAAGGGTCGCGTTTACAGCCTCAACCTCTCTGGCCACTCTGACCATTTCTTCATAGAATTCTCGCAAACACTGGCATTCTTTCTGCTCTCCGCTTACACTGGGTAAACTGTCTGCTTCTCGTCCCGTCTCGCCGTTCCAACATTCAGGTCTGCCTGCTTGGCTGCCTCCGCTCTCCACGTTGAGTTGGGTGTGCGTTACTAATTCTTCTTCTGGTTCATCGAATTCTTCTGGCGAGTAATAAACTTTTAAGTTGGCTATGTTCATAACGACCTCGTTTCCATTCTCTAAATGCCTTAACCTGTATGCATTGTTCTGGAGGTCTCTTATCACCTCGAACGGGCCGTGGTAAGCAAAAATGAACTTTTTATACTTCCGTGCCTCTGGATCTGAACTGGCGGGTTTCTTAATTAAAACTTTCTGTCCCACGAGAAGCGGTTTATGATACCTCTTCGCACGATTCCTTCTCTGACGTCTCTCCGCCTGTGCTTTGAGATATTCAAAGGTTCGTTGGATCCTCAATTCTCTACCGGGCTGTGCGTCTACTGGTAATGGAATAACACCATTCCACGGTCTCTCTGGTCTCTGATCCAGATGTAGAGTAACGGGAACCTGACCTGTCGCCTCATGTACAGTATTATTTATACAGTATTCAATGACTTCTAGAAATTCAATCCAACGCCAATTCGCTTCAGAACAGTAGATCTTCATGTATTTCTGGACCTCTCTCATTACTCTTTCAACGGGACTTGCCTCAGGATGGCGAATGGTAGATAAAATCTGCCTAATTCCTAGAGTTTCCAGTTCTCGACGAAATTCTGCACTAGTAAAGCAACTTCCGTGGTCCGATAGAATGTTATCCGGCTTCCCAAGAATCGGAATAACTCTCTCTTTCAGGCGCTTCAAGACCTGTTTTGAACTTGTCTTTTGAATGGGGCACAACACCACCATTTTCGAAAATACATCCATGGCTACAAAAATGTGTCTATTGCCTCTACGTGCTCTAGGCAATGGTCCAAAGTTGTCGATACTCAATAGCTGCCTTGGCTTCTCTGGTAACAACGGGATAGGTCGTTGCCTCATTAAAAAGGGATTCGGCTTTACCCTTTGGCAAAGATCACATGTTCTAATAGCATTTCTCACCGTTTCTCTCAATTTTGGCCAAGTAAATGCTTCCTTCAACAGAGCACAGATTTTATCTATCCCAGGATGTCCAAATGCTCTGTGGGCTAGCCATACTAATCTCCTCTGCAAAGATGCAGGAATTACAATCCTTTGACGTGTGTGATCCACATCGTCCCACTTGTGTAATATCTGATTATACCATACATAATCTGTTGCCAATGCCTCCGCCTCTCTGTATATCGCAGTTCCCCTTGCTAAGCGTCCCTCGAAGTAATCGATTATCATCTTCAACCATGGGTCCTCGCGTTGTAGGTTGGTAATGTTCCTTAAGTCATCCAACGTCTTCTGATCTCGATTCTCAATCTGGACCGCTAGTACTTCTTCTTCTCTAGGGTAACGACTTAATATGTCCGGTATTACATTCTCTTTCCCTGGACAGTATTCTATTTCCACATTAAATTGCTGGTTATACAGGGACCATCTTGTCAATCTCTGACTAGACAAATCTGTCTTTAACAAAAATGTTAAAGCTTTATGGTCTGTTCTCAGAACTATTCGGAAGCCGTACACGAGTTTGTGCCACGATTGCAACGCGTGCAAAATTGCGAGCAATTCTATCTCTGTGATCGTGTAGTTTTTCTCATGGGCTCTCAGTCTTCTGCTGATAAAGGCGATAAAAACTTTCTTCTCAGGCTGGTCAACATTTTCCTGGAATAGCATCGCTCCAATCCCAATAAGTGATGCATCCGTCTGTATGATGAACTTCTGGGTATAATCTGGGTATCCCAGTTTCACATATTCCAAAAGCATTTGTTTTGACCTCACGAATGCTTCCTGACATTGCTCCGTCCAATTCCATCTGCCGCCTTTCTTCAATAGGTCCTGCAGTGGTGCTACTGTCGCAGTATAGTTTGGGCAGTGGTTCGAAAAGAATCCAATTACTCCCAAATACTGTCGGACTTGCTTAACTTTCGTGGGTCGAGGGAAATTCCGAATTACCTCCAATTTATCTGGATTAGGCTTCACTCCATTTGCATCAATAACATGCCCTAGGAATTTAACTTCCCTCTGACAGAAGTGCGATTTCTTGATATTGACCTTAAAGTTCGCCTCTCGAAGGTTATCTAGCAACTTCTTCAGGTCTCTCATGTGCTCCTCCAGAGATTCTGATGTGAGTAGAATGTCGTCTACATATCTGATGGTACTCTCTTTAACCTCATCTGATAGATTGCGATCTAACGCTCTTATCAGGGCTGAACCAGCTGTTTTCAACCCAAAAGGTAGCCTTAAAAATGTGAATGTATGTTGATCAAACATAAATCCTGTCAACAGACTAGTTTTCTTCTCTAATTCAAGATGGTGGAAACTGGATGTGATATCCAAATTTGAGAATATAGTTTTCCCTCTAAACTTCCTGAGGATCTCTTTAATAGGTGGCACTTGGTCAAATTCCAGAATAACTCTCAAATTTAAGCGTCTCAGGTCCAAGCAGACTCTGACAGATCCGTCTGACTTTGGTACAATTACCAATGGACTTACATAAGGCGTAGGTGTCTTCTCAATAACGCCGGCCTCCAACATCTCCTGAATTGCCTCTTTCACTTTAGCATAGTGCTTTTCAGCTATAGGGTAGGGTTTCTGCCTAAATGGTGTCCAATCACTGACTTGAAAAGCATAAGTGAAGTTCTTTATCCGACCAGGTCTCGAATCAAAGACTTCCTTCTGTTCCAGCAATAACTGCTTTAAATTTTCCTTCTCTTTTAGCCCAATTTTCGCTTCTTCTAGCTTCTCCGAAATGTATTCTTCCAATTTGGGTTCCAGATCTTTTTCCAAGTCTGTGGCTAGTGTTTTGAGCTCCGCTTCTAACTGCTCAATAGCTAACACTTCTTCATCAGCCACATCTCTGTATGTATGCCATACTTGTTCACTGGATCCTGGTTCAATTTCATTGAGTGCGACCTCTAAGCCTTCAGCTTCTTCATTCACATGGAACATAACCCTGTCCTGTGCTAGGTCAATTATCACTCTGTATTCCCTTATAAACTCTGCCCCAATAAGTAGGTTATAAGGTAGTTTGTTTACTAACAGGAAACTCTGTGAGAAAATAGAGCCTCCTATCTGTAAATCTAGGAATACCTGGTATTTACATATCATTGTTCTGTCTGGAATTACCCCTTTAATTTTGACACTGGAGATCGGTATCTTCAAAATGTTCTCTCTCCGGGCTATTTCATTATATAGAGCTTGTGTCATCAGGCTTACTGTTGATCCCGTATCTAACAGACTTCTGACTTTTAATTCTGCCACTCTCACAATTATAATAGGCAATTCTCTCTTGACCATGACCTGTGGTCCTCCTGTATCCTCAATCAATTCTTCTGGTTTGGCTATCCAATTGATGATGTTAATAGACTTCCATCCATCAGTCTCGAGCTCTTCTAATTTTGGCGTTTTTTTTTTCTTCAGCGCCCGCCCCTTTGGAGTTCCTTCTCTCCTGTTCGCTGCGCTGTAGTTCCAAACTCTTAGCTCCATCTCCATATCTGTCTGGCGATGTCCTGTTCTGCATGACTTCTTGCCAGCGGACTTGTGATTTCTGGGGCTCATCTCCCCTTTCTTCGAGGTATCGCAAAGAAGCATGATATCGCTCTTCTGCCTCGTCATCGAAGTTACTTCTTCTCTCTTTTGGTCTCCATTTTCTATTATTGCCTTCCTGGCCATTATTACCTCCATTGTTATGGTACGGTTTGCCCCTGTTATTGTGTTTATTCCACGAACTTCGACCTCTTCCTGCTTTATTAGCATTTCCTTTGTACCTTGACTGCCATTTTCTGGGTTCCTGTTCCCATTGCCGTCCATAGGAATCTAAAGTTTCTGTGCTCGTGGCCTTGTTGTTCCTTGGAGCTTGCTGTTGGTCAGTCTGTGTGTTGGTCACGTGGACTTGTTCCACGGTTCGACTCTGACGCATAGTATTTGCTGTGGTGAGGTCCAGTTGCCTTAGAACTGTCTCCATTTCCATAGCCGTTTTCGCATTAGCCGAGATTAGTAGCCTTTGGATCTCGTATGGAAGCTGTTTGGCGATAGCAATGCATAGCTCCAGTTCACTAGGTTTTTGATCCAGCTCTTTAAAACGACACATCTGCGATATGAAGAATTCTGCGTACTTCGTCGGGTTGTTCGTGCTGTACTTTTTGGCATACAAATCCAGCCGTAAATTCTGCTGAGTCGCGGCGTCCCAATATCTCTTCAAGAATGCCTCGCGGAATTCCTCAACAGTATCAAAAGTGTAACGGAAGCTGCGAAACCATAATGCGCACTCCCCCTCTGTTAACTTCTCTATAGCACGTAGCCTACGCTCCTGCGGTATTCGTGCATCATTGAGATATTCAGTCACTTCCTTTAACCAATATTTTGGTGTCATACTACAGTGACTACCTGAAAACTTCCTAGGTTTTTCTTCGCTTGCCCTAATGACGTTTATCACCTGGGTGTGCATCGCGTTTTCATGTGGCGTCGATGCCGCAATTGGTACACCTGGCGTCATGTAAGGACTTTCTCCTGCGCCTGTAGCATTTCTGCTTATAGGTTGGGTTTCTATGTCTGCCCACCTTGTTTTTCTTATATCCTCTATGCTGCCTTCACTTGACTTAGGATATTTCAGAAGTGTCTCCTCCTGTGCTATTATCCTAGTCTCCATTTGGTTATGGCGCATTTCTGCTCTTTCTAGGCGAGTAATGACTTCTTTTTCTATTCTCGTAAGCCTATCTCGGTTTTCCTCGGCTACTTGAAAAATTTTCACCTTGTCTTCTTTCAGACTTTGTTTGATATGGGATATTTCATCCTCTACGTCCTCTTTAATTTGAGCAAGGGTCTTGTCGCTTGCCTCTGTTTTCTGGCCTTCTCTTATTTCGAGTTCTTCTCTCAGACCTTTAATTTCATCTTGAATGTGTCCATTAACTTTAGACAATTCATTCCGGACCTTGGTGATCTCGCCTCTATTTTCCTCTTGCCTTTTATTGACTATGACAATATCACTCTGAACTTGGTCCAGTTCTTTATGAACTTTACCCATCTGACTTTTCACGTTGCCTACCAGCTCCTTACTTTCATGAGCGATAGCCTTAATTTCGCCTATTTCCTGGCATTGACCTAATATATTCTGGTCCTGTTTCTTGAGGTCACCGTTAATTGCTCTAGCGTAACTTTTCAGTTTCTGGTCCCATTTGGAGTCGTTCTCCTCTAATCTCTGGTCTACTGTTTTCGTAAACTCTGCGAACTGTTTCGCTTGGCGTTCGAGATTCGCCTCATTTTGGATCTGAATATCCTTAATATCGTTAGACAACGCCTCTAATTTACTGTTGGTTTGCTCCTGAGCATACCTACACGCTTGCAAATTACCCTCAAGTTTGGCTTCTATAGCCTCGAAACGTTTATCAGTTTTTACCTGCATTTCCGATACAATGCTTACAACAGTATCTGTTACTTCGGTCTTAATGACTTCTTGCATTTGACCTAACTTATTGTTTAATTCATCTTTATTTGCCTCTAAACGGTTGTTTAATTCAATCTGGTTATTATCCATTGCAACCTGATTTGCATTAATTGCCTCTAATCGATTGTTTAATTCAATCTGGTTCTCATCTAACCGAGTGTTTATACTATCCTGGAACGCCTTGGTTTCCAGTTTACTCTGCTCGTGAGCAGCATCAAAATGCTGTTTCAGTCCTGCAATAACTTGCAAGATCTCCTGCGTACCTGACATTTTCCAATAACACACTTAAATATGCAGGCAGGCTTCCTGGAAAAATATGTGGATACGTTTCGAAGAGAAACATCAAACACTGCACACATATTGTGAAGTCGTACAAAACCTGATAATATTATAGTAGATTGTGGATTGGGTAAGTAACGCTCGTACCCTTAGGCCATTCTCTTCTCAATAGAGAGATTCTGCGTTACCTCAAAAGCCTACTGAATTCAAAAATCACTCAAACACAGTTTGAGGCAAAACAATTACTATGGTTTTCCCCATGAAATACCATAAAAAATCTATGGGTTTTCCCTAAATCCCATAAGCTCCACGTATTCTGGGCGCCATGATAAATTAATAGTATCTATCGTTGCCCGGTTCGTGCAATGCCAAAATCGCTCATATTGCACTGACGCAGGCGGTTCCATAAAGAGTTAATACCGTCCCACGTTGCTTGGGCCATGATAAATGAGATCTATCAAAATTTATATATACGTATCGGAACTTAGCTATGGATTAGGAGCGGTCACACCCTACTTCGTTAATTCTTACTTTAATAGAGTTGTGTGCATTAAATCTGACCAACTTTAGTCGTACCTTTAGCTCAAATCACAGTATAGGACATCAATTCCCATGTACCCATGTGAGTAATCTCGGTGGATAATATGCATCTGCCTCCAACTAGCATCAGCTCTCAGGCGTGTACGGTAACCCCAATTTAGCAGTGCATATTTTGGATTTGAGGCAAAAAGGTATCAACTCTACAATGATAAAGCACAACTCTATTCTAAAACTTTAATTCATTGAAATAAATCATGGCTTCAAACACAAAACAATACCCAAAAAGCATAAAATAAAGCAAACAAAATTTTTACTTCCACAATCCACAAGTAAACAAATATAAAATCACAACAAAGTCATACCTAGCCATAAGGCTTTACCCTTCTGTGAACTTCACAAGGATATACTAGTGCGCTAATGCACCTACGACTTCAAAACAAACTGTACATTAACATAACAGTCATACAATGTGACTTCTTTACTATTACAACAAGGATTATTCCTTAAACCTCTTTATGTTAAACAATTATGTGTGCCGTGCGTGTTTTAATATTTTTCTTCTCACCAATGAAATGCTTTGCATGCATTTACCTATTTGGACGTTGCACCAAAATCAACGTGCAACTCCATAATTATGTAAGCTACCCCCTACACATCCTCCAATTATATGGTTTCACCGCATGCTGTCTGTGATTCCTAGATAAAACGTTACGTTATAGCTTATGTCGGATTGTACGATAGACTACCTCGCGCTCATGGCGATTGGCATCTAGTCACCAACTACATGACTTGGCTCCAGTGACAGTACAAATATATCATGTAACTATTCGTCAGATAGCTAAAATAATAAACCATCAGGATGAACTATAATTATCCATGTGTTCACAAACCACATGGCTCTAATACTCAACATAACAATCTTGCATTATATGTCATTTTAACAAGGTCTAGAATCTCTTCCCTTTATAACTTGCCTGAGCGGCCCGGGTGGCTAGCACCGACCCTCGGCTAAGGAAGTCGCTACACAATAGAAAGTGGAATGGGTCGTTTCACCAATTATCTCGACCTTTCTAAAAGTTTGAAAGCCTCCCTCTTTCTAAGCAGTGAAGATTTACAAGACAAATACTGTGTCCTGACCGACACACATGTTCCCAAAGGATCTTAATTGACTATTATGCCAACAGGTATTGAATGAGCTTTTGTAATTATTCCTACGTCGAGGATAACGATTAATTAATGGCCTCACATGGGTCCATTCAACATGAAGGTTCGGGGTTCGCAATGCATGAGCCTGGCGGTTACCGATGTCTCAAGTATAATATAGGCGCACAAAACCACTGTCGCCATGAGTTTTCGCTGCCAACGAGCGTAAATAACTCATCAATAAGTTCTCGGGAAATCATAGAGCTGCGAGGTGTCCTTGTTTCCTCGACTCTGTCAAGATTCCAGTCCGGAACACATTTCAATCCTTTCTTCAGAGTTAGGGTCCAACACTAGAACTCTGGAATAAATAATATCTCCAACAATGTCCACGACATAGGAGAATTCATACGTAGAATAGACTATCTGGCCCCTAATGCTCCATGCTACGACACTCCGACCTATAATATTAAGAGAAATCTAACATTTACTCTATAAGCTTCTCAATTAAGCTGCAAATTCAATTCACTAAAAGCTCTTTCATTACTGGTATCATTACTGAATATATGCAATATTCTGATATAAAACTTCTTTCCATAGTTACTGTAATGTAATCTCACTGTAACATCTTCCTGCTTAGATTGATAAGTCTTGCACTTAGCGTTAATAATTCTCGCTTACAACATTTATTTGTTTCCTGATGTGTTCATTCATACTCTTAATAACCATTATTATTATTATCATCATTTCTCACTGACATAAATGACCAAAATCATTATATATTATTATGATTATAAATCTCATTGACATAAATGACCAAAATCATCATTTATATTTATTCTCACATAAATTACCAAAATTTCCGACATAGCTAGACGTTTTAAACTCGATCAATCGCGTTCGTTGCATTTACATAACTGATTGCCATTCTTAATTCATAGTGGGAATAATTACTCCACTTAATGATGCAAATCAACATTTTAACTCTATAAAAATCAACTCAATACTGATTAAACATGGAGGATCAGCCTCCTAACTGACTTTTACTGGCATCTATAAGGAATTCACAATATCTTTACGGAATCACAGACATGCAGCGGTCCATACTTCTACATAATCATAACCATAATTTGTGGGGTACTTACAT
Source organism: Meconema thalassinum (assembly GCA_946902985.2). Lineage (NCBI taxonomy): Eukaryota > Metazoa > Arthropoda > Insecta > Orthoptera > Tettigoniidae > Meconema > Meconema thalassinum. The sequence goes on from CAMPQE020000024.1 coordinate 2,290,554, forward strand.
CTCTATAGGCATCTAAGGTGGCTCCGACCAATCATATTCTTCCATGTCGCCCGCCATAATGGGTTTAACGCGACATATTTCTCTTGTTTACACACATTTGATTACACATAATTTCTATCACCAACACGACACGTTGCATACCTTTCAGGAAGTTATCACTCCCCAAACAAGTGAAACACTTCATCAAACACTACTTTAAATGATATTTTTACATATACATTACACTGAACACTCGTCACTTTATACACACTTCAATGCTGAAATTCCCTAGCAGAGATCGAAATTGCAGGTGTCGACGGCATCTTACGTTACCAACTCCTGATTGAAAGTCTGGTTATCTGCTCTCGGAACTCTCCAACAGTTTTTATGACGATCATTACTCCTACAGTAAGCGTCCTGCGTTACATCAATACGCTGGCTCCCAAACGTGAGCGTTAACATCTGGTACTCTCATGGCAATACCAAACACTTAGTAGAGTTTCTTTCGCGCATTCTATCGTAGTTACACATATACGATTAGTTAATACTATACACACTGCGCTTAATTAAGTTCAACACTTTCACAAATAATTATACACAATAGTTCTACCGTTAGTCTATACGGTGCTTCGTAACTGAACACGTCATAGTTCGTGCTGCTGATGATGCCTGTATCACGACTATTATTCATACAAGCATATTTACTGTTTCTATTACACATACCAGTCTTTGTTCGGCGTCTTGATGAATAGATCCGTCATGCGTTTTGCCTTGACGAACTTGCTTCAACCTGGCTGTAGCTGACTGAAGTTTCACTCGAAGACTGCACGTAACTTATTTGAAGACTTCTGTATGCGGCTTACACGCTGTCTCGTACTGCTGCATATTTGCTGCATACTGATTGCAAATTATCGCCATTGTGCTACAATTGACAATTGAGTAAGACTGTAACTGGCTGTAACTGCGCTTGGCGGCATGTAGACTGCGTGACAACTGAGTTAGACTGAGCATAGCTGAGTAAGACTGAGAGCTCCTCCTGGGGTCTACTCCCTTATATCGGATTTCCACAGAAAGTAGAGCAACATCTTCCCGCGTAATCTTGGCTCCTCTCACAGCATGATTCAGGTCTTCAAACCATGATCATTGTGTTCCTCTCTCTTCACAGGTCCCAAAACTATCTGTGTGCAAAGGAATCGCTCGTCCAATTAATTAATATTAATTCCTTTCTCCATGGCGTGGGACGCTACCTAACGGGAAACCCCCGGCAACATCTTCACATCCATCCGCGAACAATGGTCGTTTTACAGTCCTTACGCACATCATTAAATATGCACCAATTTCGCAGGTAAAAGACTCTAAAATTATCTTCTTGCCAAAATATTCACCTGTGTGCAACTCTCATCTCGATTCGTTACTCCAATCACGAGTAATCAATGATTTTTCTGGGCATTTCTCCGCCCCTACTCCAAATCCATTCTCCGTCGGGGAATAACTATGTCATTATTCAGGCCTCGCCCCTGCTCCAGACGACATAATGGGGTGACAGAGATGGACGTGGCTCCACTGGGACCAACCCACAATTCTGGGCCGATTAGTAAATGTCAGCTCTGCCCTCCTCTGTGCTTCAAGCCTCCAATAGCTTACACCAAATCGTCTTATAATGATATAATCTGCTCATTATTTCCTACATTATTTTAATAAATAATGCCATTTCATCAAAAATCACACCAGTGATTAAATATACATTTCTTTCGAGGGGTTTTTACCAAGAAACTCCCTGTACAGATCTCTGGTTCGCTCCCTGGTGGAACCTTTATACTGAGATCACAGTCTCTGAGAACCATGTTCGATTCCAGTCAGCATAACCCCATCGGGTTCAGTACCTCACCCAGAAATATTTCATTTGTTTAGTAATTGTGTTATGGAGCGCGTTGCTGTTATTATCACTCACAGATTTATGTTGGATTATTTCCTAACTTGGCAAAATGTTATGGAACCTGTTCAACACCAATTGCTGCGCATTTGGCTTATGGACAGAAAGTGGGTAAAATACAGAGTTTGGAGAAGAAGGCTTTTAAAAATAACAAAATCGGCAGAGTTCAACAAGTACCTATCACAGTTTATAAGCGACACATTGAAATAGGTGATTATTTCATCACGCATCGTGCTGGTCGGCTGGAACTGTGGACTTATCTGTTCTTGGAGTCAATGCATTATTTGTAATGAAATTGGCAAGGGACATTTTGTTTAAAAATGCTGATGGTGTAAGAGGCTATTACAAATAATGCAAGAGATTTATCACTGTGTAGTAACTACCTATATATCTGAATGTTGCAAATATTCCCCACCCCCAAATATCAGAAAGGAAGTATTCTGTCTTGAAGTTATTTGATCAATGTTCCATCGAAACGTGAAGAGCAACAACTTAAGAAACGATCAGAACATGCCTAGTTGCTCTTGTCCGGAGCCACTAAAAGATTCAACAATTTGACTCAAGTTAACAGAATGAAGTATGAACTAGTCCTGGAAAATGATCAGTAGGAGAAAGAAGATACGTTTTCAGGTATCTACAATATAAAAACAACCTGGCGATTTGGAGAGATATCGGAGAGTTTAGGTAAACTACACTAAGTTATTCTTTGTCAAGATTCATCAAAACATTCATTGAGAATTCACCTCTCTTTACAATAGGAAAAACCCCCTTGTAGGAAACGAGACATAGCATGACCGTGCAGCCAGGCTAGGCAAGGGGGCAATGAGGAAAACATGTTACTGGATTAGGATGTACTATGTACCATATCTTCAATACACAAGGTTCAAGGTATTCTCAATAGCTCGAGTGCGCCTAAAAGTTTTTTTTCTAGCTTACGCGTGGCGAGAATGAGGATTGGTCCTTAATTGTTTAAGATATACAGCATATACCATGCCAGTAACTACAAGATTTATGTCACATTGCGAGACGAATATAGACAAGTAGAAATGCGGAGAAAAGACGTGGCGGGATGGAGATAGTGAAGGAACCTGCACAAGGAAATTCCTTTCAGTTAAGTTAAGGCAATGTTAGTGATTGCAGCTGCAAGAGAACGGATCCTACATCGTTCAAACAACCAGCTAAGTTCTTAATCTGTTCCAATACAAGCCTGACCATTTATTAATAATCACTAAACAAGCAGACTTGAAGGTCAATAACCTATAACAATATCCTAACATAAAATCGCATACAAATCTTGACATGGTGCGCAAGTTTATAATAACTGCTGTTGCAAAATACGTTCAATTATTGAAAATTCTATCACCCACATACTGTACCGGTACTTGGTCAGATTATTGTAATCAAGTAGGCTACCGGTACATGTTTGTGGTGATGCTTTTCGTGTTCTGTCTTCTTCAATCCTCCGAAATCCAAAATGTTTCTGTATCTATCCCACAGACATTTGTTACTGTACTTGCCTATTTGTTGACTTAATTCTGTTTGTAATCGCAAGTTGCACGAAGAAAGAGGCCGTTTTCCAGGGTGAATTATTTCTTAATTTTCCCCATCACAATAAAGATAATGTCGAATGCACTAATAACTATCAGCAGTATAAATTAATGGATTCTTAGCAAAGAGCAACAACAAATTCACTCTTATCTACAATACAGCTATAATCAAAAATTTTCTAAAGCAAAACCACTGCAACACTTAGGCCCATCTGTAATCGCACACCAAAACTAGCTGAGTAACTCCAAGTGCACTACAAAAGTGCCAACAAACGTGGAAGAGGCTTAATCATCTTTCTTTAACTAAAATCTCGTACATAGAGGAAACAAAGTTAATGACAAATAAATACAAGAAATCTAAGAATGATCATGATAATCTGACCAAATACTGTCAAGATTTAACAGTCTAAGTGTAAAGGAACAGAACATGATCACTTGATCGAAACTGGTTATCCATGTGAATTTATGAATCTCATGAAAACATTTCTTTTAGATTTAGGGAAACAGCCTTAACAATAGGGTACAATCATGCAGACCGACCATAAAGCATTACATCTCAAATATTTGACATAACGTGATATACTTTCGGAACACCGGAATGCCTCAAGTCACGGACTAATAAATAGAGAGGAGACCACAACTCCAGCAAAATTCAATTAGTCGTGATTGAAAATAAAGCATTTTCTTAAATTGGAACCTATTATCCCATCCTTCAGCAGGTTTTTTACTATTTTGCATATTCAGGCTTTCACGGCCCGGATTATTATATAAACAATTCATGCTTTTGGGCTAATGCCGTGTGTATTTTTAATTTAAACCATACGTTTCGGAGAAACCTTGCCTCCTTTTTCAATGGAATAAACAGGAGATTGACAATTATTATCAATGTTTTACAATTTCTGGTTTCGATAATTTCAGAGATAATATTGGTTTAAATTCTCGGTGTGGTTTCATGGTCTGTGACATGTCACTGAGGTCAAGTATGTACTCTATCTATATTCGACGTCTCAATATTATTTGGTTCTTCATGGGTCTTCGCATAACTGGACATCATAACTTACCTCACTTCTTCCCTATGCAACCGGCGATGGACTCACGTTCCTTGCCGTAGAGACCAAAAGCGCCCGTGTGCTTCGCAGCTAACTCCTACCGTCTCCCAGACGGAATTGTAATATCAACTGACGTGCAAATATGTCAGGCAAGCGTGATCCAGGGTTAGAAGGCCTAGGGTGTCAGCAAAGAATACATAAATATGTATTCCATGAATTAGAGAAAGCCTTCCAGCATTCCATGAATGCCACATTTCAATTATGTAAATCTCCGTTCTACAAATGCTGGCAGTGCTGGTAGAATACCTCCGCCGGGAAATGTCCATTCATTACTGCCGTTTACTCCGCCAAGCAATTTTCCCTGTGATAACGAACCTGTTCACAATCTGGCTCCTAGTTGTATTGAACTAACATATTTTGAATTTGTTGTGAATGGCGGTGAACTACATAGGCATCGCGCATTACACTATCCTCTAAGCTGAATTCAAGCAGCCTCAAGTGATGTAGGCTGACAGCGAGTGTGTTGACACAACACCTGATGAAATTGAAGTTATTTGTGGATTCTGGTTTACTGCTAATGGGGTATATCTACTTTCACAAACAGCAAACTATTAGAAAAACCAACGTTGATGAACGTAAATGACGGTAAAGAGGTTGTGATTTTGAATAAATGAAATATACACACCAAAAAAGTTTTGCATAACACTTGTTTTCCATTATGCAGAGAGGGTGAGGTTTATACAAAAGAGACGGCATTCTGCACAATTTATTCATGTGTGAAGAGAAGATTACCAACAGGAAGTCAATTGGCCTGCTTAACAGGTGTTGTAATCTTGCCATCCTGTGACGTTTCAATAAGGATCATGGCCACCACGGGCGTCCAGCAGGGCTTTTACTCGACGTGGCATACCACAGATCATATTGTCTAGGTCCTCCTGAAGCAGGCGATCCCACTCTCGACGGCGGCCAACAAGATCTCTTAGTGGGTTATGGGAGGGCGTGGGCCCTGAGCAACATCGTATCTCAGACATGTTCGAAACAGTTCATCGCAGGCCATTCCATTCGTGCAGTGGCGGATTCCTGGAGGAAGTTTTGTACCACCACCGCTCAATGTGGTAAGTGCATGCAAAACTTTCATTAATGTGTAAATTACGTCATTATAGGAAATTCAACGACAAATGGTGCGATAATAATGATATGAATTATTTGGAATTTAATACGCACGCAACGTGATTTTATTGTGAAATTATGATGTGTTGTTCATTATAGGGCTTGTGACTTTTTAGTCGTCAGCTCCAATAGCGGCAGGGGCCTATATGAGGGGGGAACTGTGGGGAGTCCAGCCCTCTCCCCGAAAGTGTAAACAATAAAATAGTGTTGTTTTGATAATGGCATAAAATGATAATTGTAAATTTGGTTGTACCCTAATATTAACTTATTGGATAAGTTATAAACAATATCAAGATTGAAATTTGACTACCTCGTGGTATAGGGGTTAGCATTCTTACCTGCTGCCCCGGAGGTCCGATTTCGATTCCAGGCACTGCCAAGAAATTGCAATTCCGGTCTGAGGACTGGAACGGGGTACACTCAGCCTTGTGAGGCAAAACTGACATTTCCACCTTTGAGAAATAAATTATTATCAATTTGTGAACAACATTTGTTTACCTTTCTGCTTAATACATTGACAAATATTTACATATTTTCCATTCATACATCAAAGGCCATAAATAATACAGTATTATTTTGTGTTGTATTTTACATCATTTTTGGTATTGTCACTAATTGTAGATTATATAAACTTAGAATTCAACAATTATTAACTCGCATCTAAAATAATTACACAAAATTATATGCTCTAAGATATTGGTTGATATTTCTGGGTATTTTGCGGTGACAATCCCCTGAGAATACTCACGATTTCCCAGGAAAGTCTGACCTCCCCAGAAAATAATTGTATATACGCTCCTGAATGGCGGTAATGTAAAAATATCGCATATCAGACAATGGCATTAAGTTCGTTATAATTATCACAAGAATGATTCATACGATGAAGGAGTAGTTGTCCCATTAAAACGACACCTAATACAAAGAGAATGTGATGGGAATTGAGGCATATAAACTGAAACCTAATTGCTCCGAATTATTTCAAAAAGTGCATGTGATAATCTGGTGGAAATAATATAAAATTAACATCTTGCTAACACTATTTACTTTTAATTATACGATAATTGATGACTACGAGTTGGAATTATGATGAGAATGACGTAATGCAATATAGACTAATAACCCCTTTTTGAAGAGTATAGAAGCTGTTGAAACATGTGTTGTTACTTTCTTATGAGAGCATCATTTTGAAAAAGGGACTTGCATGAACATTTAATTTAGGTAAGGAGGGTTAGCTGGTTTTACGTGTAAATATGGGAATGGCGAAAGGTGAAATTTTAGTAAGGTTAGTTTCATTTTTTTTATTGAGTCCGGTTGATAATAGAATTCAGGATCAGGCCTTAAAGACCAACGGATAGGCAATGTCATAATGAATTGTATTTAATATAGGGATTTTATACGTTATTTAGCTACGGTAGTTATGCTTAATTTTTGTATGGATAGGACTTTCATAAGGGAGACTGGTAGATTTACTGGCACGTTAAAGATCCCCTTCGGAGCAAAATTTCGGCACCCCAGCGTCTCTAATAGCCGCAGTAGGGAAATAAAACCAATAACATTATCTTTAAGGGAAATCATACGATGTTGACATAGAATGTTTATTTTTTTAGGCAGTACTTCTTAGCTAGGGACCAGCGAGATTAGCACTATTTTCTCAATGTAAAAGTAGGGCAAATCATCTGGTCTATAATACATCCGAAAGAAGTTTTGTTTTATCTCTAACTGGTTTCTTCTTTTCCTCTTCTTTCCTTGAAGCATGTAATTTGTGGTAGATCTATAGCAACGTTCCAACCCAAACACAACACGCCCTGTGATTAACAGTCTCAGCCCACATGATAGTGTGTGTGTTCGGGACATGTTGACCTTGGTAATCACCAAGTCATCCCCTGACAAATGCGAGGATTATTCAAATAACCAACGGGCATAGGTCTGTCCACATTTTTCACAGATGAGAACTTCAAGCGACTATGAAACAAAATGCATATCACGTGTATCAGTATGCAATATATCAGGCCACTTGAAAAACATGTTTTCTTAAAATTATTTCTTCTCAGCAAAGTACTTTGTGCAGTTTCCACACGCGTGTGTAATTAATTATGTATCTTCAAATCACATTTCTATGATAATTTTCTTCCACATATTTTAAAACTGGACACCATTTAAGCACATGGTCCTTTAAAGTGCGTTTTACCGTAAAGGCCCTCTTGCACTTATCACACACAAACTCCATCCTACCACTATGAGCTGATTATGTCTCTTCAAATTGCCTTTCTGTCCGAAGGACCTACCACATACATCACAAGCGTGCGGTTTGTCGCCAGTATGAACTAACATATGCTGCTTCAAGTAATAGACTTGCCTATTGCATATTTTACAAGTATGTGCCCTTTTATAAGGTTCCATTCATTTTAACACTGGACACGTCTTAAGAACGTGATGCTTTAAAGTGCCTTTTTCCGTAAAGGCCCTCTCGCACTTATCACACACATATTCATCCTTACCACTATGAACTTTAATATGTCTCATCAAAGTAGCTTTATGTTGGAAGGACCTACCACATACTTCACATGCGTACGGTTTGTAGCCAGTATGAACTAACATATGTCTCTTCAAAACACACATATGACTAAAGCCTTTATTGCATGTTTTACAAGTATGTGCCCTTTTATCAGAATGGTATAACTTATTATGTTTCGTCAAATAATGTCTAGGCATAAATGCATTTCCACACGTTTCACAAGTGTATGCTTTGAGACCAGTATGAACCACCCTATTATGTTCCTTCAGTTTACCTTCGTGTTCAAAGACCTCATCACATGTTTCACATGTATATGCCTTCTCTACACTATGAAGCAATATTTGGGGTGGCAAATTGATCCGGCACATTTTTTTGATAGAATCATCCGATATGAAGAAATAAGTTTTTCTGAAAATAATCAAATCCTTAAATTAACGACAAGACGACATGGTGATTCGTGCTGGAGTAATTTTTGCCCACGAACTATGATAATAAATGTTGCAAATTCCAGCAGAAATTTAAATTAGCTTTAATGCTTATACTTATGCAGGTCTGAGGCAATATTTTTTTAAAAATAATATACAAGAGACCTGCTAAGATTCCAACTGCAAAACTGGTCGTATCAACTGTTTCGATGAAACAAGTCTTTTCACGTAATTTCTAAACGTAAGTTTGCATTTTCATTGTTTTTGTGTAGTAGAACTGGAATTCTCTCACAAATGTTATTTTGAAGAAATGTATACAACAATGTCAAGGGAATAAATAATAACTGTGGGCCATGTCCCTCTTAACTATTACCTGAAGTACAAAGATAATTTTATGAAGGAGGAGAATATTAACAAAATAAATCATGTTGAACATAGTAAATTACCGTACTGCGTGGTGTATTCTTGGAATACACGTTACGAGAGAATATAAAGTTTAATGCTCTTTGCTTGTTCATTCCTTCCTCTTTATCAAACACCAACAGTGATCTTCTATTTTCTCTTTGATGGTCATGTCGCTTATATCTTTTGTGAGTCTGTTCTAGATATATATCTTCCATGACCCTCCTAGCGTCATCTAGCAGCGAATCTCTGAAGCTCCTCAATTCTTCCTGGTGCAAGAGGATTTACTTATCCATCTGGCCAACAGATTTTGCTACCATCGCCAGCAATTATCTCCATGAGCAATAGAACGTCGTTTACTTTTTCACCCACCATGCTGTGCTAGTATCGCCTGCTATCAATTCTTTGAAGACCATCTGCTCAAGAGAATTTAATTTCTTATGTTGGTTATTCTGATATGTATTCCTTTTGTCTCCTACCCCCACTCTTTCCCTTCTTTGGACCCTCCGCGCTTTGCTGAGCTGGTCTCACTTGTAAGTCGGCAGTTGACTCGATCAGATAAGGCTCAACTAGAGCCAGTCTCCTCAAACCAAGAGGCACTCTCTACTCTCTACGCCATGTTGGCACTCTAGGCATCCGTCAAAGGGAACTTCACCTTCGACATGCAACCAAGACAAGTACAGCTTTAAAGTTTTAACTTCATCTTCATCGGTTTTAACTTCTCCATGCTTTTAACGATATTTTATAGACAGCGTGAGATTACTTATTTGGGGCGGTAATCATTCTTCGCGGGATTTGCCATGTTGAGCTTTTGCCTGTCTAAGCCAACCTTAATAGAAAGTAGCTTTTCTTAAGCTAATTAAATGAGAAATCTTCTCACCACGTGGGATATTATCTAATACCCGCTGTCTATAATTCACCAAGCTAGTTCCTCCGCTGGATTAACTTTGGCCCCATTCTTCTATTAAGATGGTTCTGGAACCTTCCAGATCCTGTACTTTATTTACCAGTCCTGTCGTCATGTATTTTTCACTCACTTGTGAGAATAATATTTAAAATTGAAGAATCTTACTTCTAAATTACTACAATAGCGAATTTTCTTCCACCGCTGGAATGTTTTATGGCGCATTTAATTGTAATTCACAAACTTCTCAAGAAATAGACTCTCGCCTATCTAGTGCAACCAGTCCTTTTTCATCATTGCAATAACTTTCTTTGCCATAAACTTTCGTGTTACTACAGTGAATTTTTCATCTATTCAAAAGACTATAGTGAGAAACAGTGCTTTCAGTATTTCTTCCGCGTCGCGATCGTCCGTTTACATTAAATAAGGCCATGAACATTTCTCCTCAATCCCAATTGATCTTCCCTAAACCTTCTACTAACACACCATATTAATACAATTGTAACTTTTCTATAAGGTGTCACTATAACGAAGTGCACTTCCATCTTGTTTGTTTATCATTAATTAATTTCTGTATAACTACGTGTTTTGTACACGGTTCAAACTTACATTGTTTCTACCTTATAATCAGGAAACACAATTCTTTCAACTCTTGAGTGAGTTATTTCTAGGTCTCACGAAATGGAAACTGCCCCATTTGGCTCGTGATTCCTACTTAAACATAGGAGGTCGAGAAACTTCCTTTTGATTTTCTCTTCAGGTTTCACAGTAAGTGACCTGCCCTTATTTGTATAATAACCAAAAGTAATTCAGCTTAAATATAAGAAGTTGTAGGAACTTCTATCTTATTCTTCATGTTTTTCTTATTGTTATTTTCGAAGTTGTCACTCTTTCTAGAACATTCTCTCGGGAGTTCCTTAAAGTACATACCTTGTACTCAATTTAATGTTTATCTTTGATCACTTCATTTGTCTTTTTAAAATCTTATTACGATTTTAGTACATATAAAGGTTTGAAACCTAAAGGATTTTTATTTGCCTGGAGCAATCTCTAAATGTTAGGAGGTCTGCGACCCCATTTGTAAAAAAATTTAAATGATCTATATTTGTCAAAAAGATATTACATACTTGTTAAATTCATTAATATTCTTTGAATTGTTAAATAAATTAAATATTTGTTTATGGATTTATAATTTCGCAAATACTACAGTTAGGCAAGATCCTGGCTTTCCTAACTCTTCCTCAGTTCATGCCATCGTTAATACAAAATAAATCTGCTACTATTTGTCATGCCAGACTATCACCCTTCCCCATAGTAGTCTTATGCGTGCTTGGGAGGAAATACACTAAAGCCTTTCTCTGGCAAACCGCCCAAGACTTAGCTGCGGTTCCCGTCAGCTTCGACCAAGCTCGTACCCATTTTAGGTATCAGAGAACGGATTTTCAGTGGAAACCGCCTCTAAGTGCGTTAAAGGTTAAATTTATAACTTTTGTGGAACTCTCATCCTATTTCTCTATCCTTTTTCTCCAGTCCGAAACCCACTTCCTTTTCTTAATCATCTTCCCTTGGTGGGTGGGTTATTCCTCAGCCAATAATCTAACCACTGCGGATAGTGTATATCAAAATTCTATGAAATACAAAAATACTAAAGAGCTGTAATAAATCTTACTTCGGACATAGACAAAATAAATCGTGGTTTAGGCTGATATTCAGAATTTAACGTAAGTATACGAACACATGACAGAACATCTCCATCCAAATGCGGAATCACGTACAATTGACAGAAAGAGAGGAACATAACACGTTCATTTTCGCCTGATCTGAGTGACGCAAAGGTAGAAAATACGAACGAATTGAGACAAACACTTGAGTACCATCAGCAATTCTTTAAGTTATGCAGGACCTATAGCCCTGACAAAGTTTCGTATAACAGAGAGCGTAACAGTCCATGCGCCTCCCTAATTTGACGTTGCAAATGAATCACTCAAAGTTCATCGCCTGATGATGTTTCATACAGAGAATGTGAATTCTGTGCTCGTACTTGATGATCTACAATTTGGGTAACCAAGTGACCAGGAGAACAATGTGTTACCAATCCAAAGGGTTGATATGTGATCCAAATTTGATTATTGTTCGTTCTTAACACCTTGGTTACCGTCAACATACACATGAATGTGCCAATCCTGCAATTTGCGGACAATACGTATGATATTACGAACACACCTCAGATTATTAAAATAAAAAGACACAATCAAACAGAAGGTAATGTTTCAGTCCTCCACAGTTGGCAATCCGTATCGTAAGTTGCTCAGTTTAAGGCGGATTACTGAGAGCCCAAGTCAGCAAATCAGGTAAACAACGTTCACGTCTTGCAACTGTTTCATCCTACATACGAGTGAAATCATCTGTTCTGTAGCTTCAAGAATTGTCAAATAAAATGTCACGACATTTCAAGCAAGAAAATCACTGGAATTAGTGGCGTGCGGTGTCCTACACATTTCGGAAGATCTCAAAATTAGTACTTTATTTTTAAATCTAGCTTCTTTTGACTGATTTTTTTATCAAGGGTCTGCATTATATCTCTTGTGCTCTCAATTGGTGAGCAACATAATTTAATTATTATTATGATCCTACCTTGTCTGTTACAATATAATTTTTTAGTTTTACCTGACACTTAATGCAGTCATCACCGGAAAAATTAGCTTCTTAGATGCACAATTTAGGGTTCCATTTTGGGTTTTATACCATGCTGTATCTTCATTAACATGGCTGAACGTTTGTATATAAAATTAGTAAGTTATAGACTTAAATAATTACGTTCGAGTTTGCGGCCTTACAAAAAAGACAGCAGAACGTATTCCATAATTTTTCAAGATGTTCAGTATCTTATCCTATGGTACTTTATCGTAAGACTCCTTTTATTATTATAATTATTATCATTGATATGTTTTAGGGCAGGATGTCTATGTGGGATAAGAGTGAACTAAGGAAACCGAAAGCCATGGTTACCATGGCTTCAAATGTGTTCGGTATCTAAACCTATGCATTTTAGTTCAGTAGTGACATCTATTTGCTAAAGGAATAACATAATCACTAGTATTGAAAGTTATTACACCTATCACTCTCGAAGACAAACCCGCAGTGTTATTCCATTTTTCTTCTTCTTCTTCTTCTTCTTCCAGCTTCCTCGAGAGTCATTTTACACTTAAAAAATCAGTGTTACAACATTTTTGTGTCCCAAACGAAATAACACTTAATTTGCTTAATTCGACCATCTTTAAAAGTGATATTTTACATGCGCGAGTGTGACCTAAGCGGTTACTAAGGCAACAAGGCCTTAAAAATGGCCCATTACTATGAATTACATCAAACATTGTATAATCGTAAAAATATTAATAATATGTTTGCAACAACTAATTCTATACCTGAACAGAAATCCAGTTAGCATTTCTCAGTGGTGTTTGCTTCTACATCCTCGTTCTCAATAACATTCTCACAACCCCCAGTCGTTTTTCCTATCCAAGAATTGAAATCCCCAATCACCACCATATTGCTTCTGTATCTTCACCTCTATTTACAGTTTATCTTCTCATACCCCTCAGTCCTATCTTCTATCCAAGCATTGAAATTCACCAACACTATCATTATTGTTAACTCTCACTACTACATCACTCAATTGCCTCATAAAATGTGTCTCTGACGCCCTATCCGCCCCTCCAGTTCGAGCGTACTTCAAAACAAGTCAGACCAGAGTTCCTGAGATTTACAAATCACACTTGTGTACCTAACAGAAACAATGTTACATTCTCTGGATTTCTTGCCATAGTGACATTGGTTCTTATTTTCAGTGATAAATCTTTACATCGTAATCATTAATTAAATGATAGAATTCCACATGAAAACGGAAATGCAGGTGAAATACTGTATATTATTAGACCATAACCTGGACATGAAGGGAAGCGACAAGTATACATTTACTTTAATGACGCCAGACGTTTTTCTACATGACAATTTTATATAGTCGCACGTGGATAATTGTTGTTAGAGACGTGTGCAAATTATTATTAGACTCGATGGCAGTTTTCTAAGGTTTACTGTGTACGTTTTGTGATTTAATACAGTAGGAATATTCTGCAAGGCACTAAAATTATGTCAAATGTTTAATCCACCGACTCAATAGTAGTGGTCCAATGGCAGCCCAAACGAGCATTACGCCTGAGCAGCGCCGGGATAAAATAGCTAAAGTAATATATATCTCTCGAACCAATAATCGGCTTATGGGCTATGAAATTACCCAAAACTAAAAGGACATTTATTTTTCCCCTTAATATCTTTGGAAACCCTAAGTTTAGAAAGGCATGTTAGGACGTGTTTTAATCGCGATGATGCCCCCTTTTGTTATGGTCCACGAATATATTTACAAATGTATCCAAAGGGCTTAACGAGATGCGAGGGTCTTATTTTATTTTCTACGCGTCACTACTTCTTCTTTGGCCATGTGAGTAGTGGCTGAAGCTGTCTTTACAGTGGATGGGCATAACCGATAGTTATTATTGGTTTATGATGTATGGATTATAATTATTAGCTGATGATGGATAAATTGGTGGCCAGGCAACGATATATAGGCGGCAAGAATGGCGGAAGTAATAGTTGGAATGGCTTGAATACTCGTTAAGTATTGAATATTTAATATTTATTATAATACGCACTGCTGTGAATGTAGGGATATAAATGCTGACAGTTATTAATAGACAATAGATAGCGGACGAAGGCACATGCTTGGCTATAGAGGTAGTCAGAGATATAATTTATTTATTTACAGGTTACATATTAATTTATAGAGTCTATTGTATTAGTAAGAATAAGACAGCCATAGGAGGCTTTGCATAGTTAACTAACGATAGCAATAAGGTGAACATATCTGAATATCAATAAGCAAATTCTCCAAAAATATGTCTGCTCACTGTTATGGATAAACAATGAGGGATATCCAATTTCCTTAAATGATAAATTGTCTTCGGATATGCTAGAGCAGTGTGGCTTCTCACGCTATGGTTGAAAGGTGTCAATTCAATTATCTTCTCGGTGAGAAATTTTCTTCGTATACGGTACATTATTTTGGTTCCTTACCGCTATGGAATAACATGTGCTTCATTAAGCTTCTTTTCTGAGAAAATTTGGCTTCGCATATGCAACATGAGTGTGGCTTCACGATGCTATGCGTTAACAGGTGCGTCTTCAAATATCCACTCAGAGCAAATTTTGCTCCGCACGTATTACCACTATGGAGAAACATGTATCTCGTCAAACTGCCTACATGTTTATAACTTTTCCACATATGCTACAGAGATGCGGCCTCTCCTTGGTGCGGTTTAACATGTGTGTCATCAAATGCCTTTGCCTATATAAACTTTGCATCGCATACGGTACATGAATATGGCTTTTTACCACTATGGACTAACGTGTGTTTTAAGATTCCGTGAATCAACAAACTTTGCTTCATATATATCACATAAGAATGGTTTTTTGCCGGTATGTGCTATGCTGTGAGTCTTTAAGTGCGCTCTTCGAGCAAATTTGGCTAGGCATATGCTACATGAGTAAGGCTTCTCACCAATAAGAGTTGTCTTGTATGTTTTCAAAGATTCTCTAGTAGGGAATTCGGCCTCGCATATGCTACACGAGTATCGCTTTTCGCCAGAATGAGTTAACGTGTGTCTCTCCAAATTTCCTCTACGAGGATATTTGTTTCCGCAAATACTACTTGAATAAGGCTTTATACGACTATGGGTTAATATGTATGTGTCTAGATGTCCTCTTTGAGAAAATGTGGCTGCACAAAGACTACATGAATGTGGTTTCTCACCGCTATGAATTAATGAATGTGTCTTCAAATGTCCTTTAGGGGGAAACTTCGCTTCGCAATTGCTACAAAGATACAGCTTCCTGCCGCTATGGCTTAAATCTGTGAGACTTCAATTCTTTCCTTTCTCAAATTTGGCTTTACATATGATACATGAATATGGCTCGTCACTTCTGGGGATAAACATGTGTCTTTCTAAATATCCCGTCCAAGCAAATTTGGCTTTACATATGGTACATGGATAAGGCTTCTTGCTGGTATGGATAAGCCGGTTCGTCTTCATATTTTGTTGGATTGTACATTTTCTCTCGGTTACACTGCAAGTATATTGTCTCCCGGTATTACATAATGGATAAATCTTCCGTTCAGCATGTTCCGACGTATCTAGACGTATCAACCTGAAATTATATGTTATAGTTACGCTCATAATTACGTTACGAGATAGGTGAATAATACTTTCGGGTGCATGAGATCAATCCAATGAAACAATAATTTGGGCAACATTCATCGATATCACTACTAGAGGGGCAGATGACCTCGTGGTTCCGCCTCTCAAAACAACACTAAGTAACTGAGCCCCCACAACGAATAAGGGACTCCGCGCCATTTTGTAGTTTTCTGTAAAGTACATTTTTGCTGTTTGAAAGCGCGCTATTGCGTTAATTTCGTCCAAGTTTTATATGAGTGGGCCCTGCTATCATATAAACATTGTAGTTTACTTTTGTGGTGCTTCAGTGATCACTGAACATAGATATAGGCATATTTTAGTCTATAAAATAGGAAGAAGAGGAAGAAGAACCCCCGTGACAGGTTTTGTTGTCTCAGAGCCCACTCTCTAACAGCATGCGTTTCTTGTGACTGGAGTCCTTATTCCAATGAACGTATGGTAATGGCTATATTAATAGGCCTACACACACTGATCTTTGTTGTTGTAGTTGTTGATTCTTTTAGAGGCCTTGCGACATTGCTGTAATGTATCCCCAGGTATTTGGGTAAGTGTAAAATTTGTCTGATAGCCTGCGTCACTGTGATGTCTGTACTAGTGTATGTATCTGTAACTGAGGTACGATGAGAGTAGGAAGCGACCGTGGCCTTAAGTTAAGTACCAGCCTAGCATTGTCCTGGAGTAGAAGAGGGAAGTCACGTAAAATCACGTCCAGGATGACCGAGATGGGAATTGAACCCGTCTCTTCTCAATTCTGCCTCAAGAGGTTGAGTGTACTCCGTTTAAGCCCTCAGACGAGAATTAAATTTCTTGACAGAGCCAGGAATCAAACTCGGACCTCCACGGTGACTGCCAGGAATGCTAGCCACTACGCAACGAGGCGGACAAAACACTGCTTGGATGGTTCGTCAGCTTAGGGGCTTCGACAAAGCGGTCATGTTGTCCCGTGTACTTTGAGTGTGTATATAATCTGTCTGATACCGGTGTTAATTGTGATGGCTGTATTAGTGTGTGTTATCTGTTTTAATTCGAGTAAGGACTGCAGACGATTAATTTCAAGTAGTTCCTACTTTTGCTACCAAATGCTACCGTCAACGACTCCTAGCCACGAACTTGGCTATTATATGATACTGCAACCGGCACCTGGCTACGAACGTTGGAACTACAGAGCGTTAATCAAATATAACCTACAAATTTGACTTCACACAATTGTAGTTAGTGGCAGGTTCTTTTACATGCCGTAAATCTATGACGTGAGACCACCGGCTTTACTTCCCCACCGAAGGAAGGAATACTGAGGGAATTTTAACGCTCTTAAAAATCCGATGACTTCGGCCGGGTTTGAACCCGCGATCTTGGGCAATAGAAGCTAAGCAAGCTAACAAGGGGTGCGGAGAGGACGCTCAAGTTACTCTTTGTGAACAACTAAAATGTTGTTCTCTTTCTTTTCCAGACCTATTGTAACAATCCTATAGTGGTTATTCCCTTTTCTCTTTTGGGTGGGAAGAAATACAATCATATTGCTGACATAATGTAGGAAGAATGAAGATTGACAAAGTTAATTTGGAAACAGTGAGTCATTTGTATATCAGATAATGAGGGGGGGATTTCAACGGGTTATCACATTCAAATGATGTCTTCCTTATAAGCGTGGCCATAATGGAACCAATGACAACACCGAATGATGTGAAAAGATACATCATGCACAGGGTCTCATTCTCACGTCAACACACAGAACGTTACTGGGCTGCAAACACAGACTTGGATCTCTAAAAGAACATGTGTTTCGAATATTTTAATACATTCTCTTGATTATTCCTCCACAACACTGAGAGTGCGCTGAAAGGTGAGGAGGTGAAGGATGCGTGTGCACTAGCACCTTTTAGCACCCCTTGGGTACCTGCGTTCATGCGCTCCAACCCTCATACCAGCATTAATGATCCACCATCGTCGAGCTGGGGATCGAACCTGGAACCTACGGTGCAGGTCTCACAGAACTGAGGATATTACACTAAATTTATATAAATTAGGACTTCAGAGGACAAGGTTGTACTATGGTGTCATCCCCCTGAAATGTTTAGGTTTTCCGTGTTCATCCTTATGCCAAAGAGGACATCGATTACCGTAGAATCATGCTAAGACATTACAAGCCGCCTATCCTCTACAGTAGCTGTGAGTGGTTTAGGGGAAAGTGTAGTAACTGTCCTTTTTTAGACGGTTCGGGTTCGATCTCCAGGTTTGCTATGGGGAATTTAAATCCTGGTATGGGTGTTGGAACAAATTACACTTAAAATTGTGCGGATAACTGAGGAGTAGATTCCAGGTAATGTACCCGATAATCCGGAAAGCCGTTTGTCAGAAATCCGTCCCCACAATCGGATTGCCTACCTCCAAATGCACCGGCTCAACTGCATCACTAGAAATCGCTCTGACAAATACTTTCGGGATCATGGCACAGCAGTTTACAAGAATATTGTGGAACACACCAAAATACACGGGGAAATCACTTTCCTAACTTACAAATCTCGGGACTTATGGGGATGAAGTGGATCCCTTGAAAGTGTGTCCGCACAATATCTCGCATTCATGATATTTAAAATGAACACACAAGTGAGACGACCATGAAAACTGAACGGTATAAAATTTTATTTCACAAAAAGGGAACTAATTTTAACACACACAAAAAATTTACACTAAGAAAATCATTCAACCAATCTAAGCTTTGTGAATCCATCACAAACAATCATCAGCTTCTTCTGGATTGTTAAATATAAACACAAAAATTTTGGTCTTTATAGGTCAACTGGAAGCTATTAAAAATATCAGTTTAAATTAACCAAGACTAGAAAGCATACAGTAGCACTCAGCTCAATTGCTGTGCATCTGAGACTACTTCCTCATTCCAATGACACACATACACAGGTCTACAGAGTTGATTGACCGCGCTACACAAGACCTTGGTCGAGCATATGGGCTAGCAATGAGACAAGCACATACCCGTGCCGTCCCTTCGTTAAATGCGCCCGGTCACTGGCAGCTTACGAGAATCTGTCTTGTATACGCAGGTAATTTACTTCACAAACAAATGTTAATATCTCCTGAACTATGCTACAGAATTTAATGAAATTTTATATATACACTTCCATTCATACCCTACGTTGTTCTAGGCCAATGCAGTTCATCATTTATTCTTAACAAATTGAAATCGTTTTCTCGGCTCTCATTCACAATAATATTATTTTTAAACAAATGTTAAATGGACCCTAATGAACATTATTATATTATTTTATTAATTACAAATTTGGTTACATAGTTTCTTGATGATATACAGCGTTACCTAGTATGGACAAAAACGCTAACACTGAAATAAGTGTCTCTTAAACATCTTTAAATAAATTTAAAGTGGATGATCACGTTGTCTATCGACAAACGAATTCAAATATTTTTTACAAAAAGTCTATTCATGTTTAAACAATTCCATACACTACTCACACGTTATATTGGGTTATAACTACAAAGTTTGGTCAAATACAATCGACCGATGAAGGTAATTTGCATGTAGTTACATATTCGTGGTTAATAAATTTGAATAGGGATATTTGTGACAAGAATCCTGAACCACTTTTCAGAATTTATTGTAATTATTATTATTATCATCATGATTATTATTATTATTATTGTCATGTGTTGTGACATCTCTATATTACGCCTCGAGAGTTTAAAAGTGCGCAGTTTGTCTGTATGTATCTCTCTGTCTAACGTTGTGCAACCCCTGGCTACATACTGCCTTGTTCTCTCGTATTGGCTAGTGTTGTTGCTACCTTGCATTTTGTTGTGCAATTCGTTCTGCCATTGGCTCTGACAATATTTGACGCGAGTTTGGGGCCACTCCCAAACTACGCATTTGATTTTTCTGAGAGGCTTCTCTCCCCTCTGGGGGGACAGAAGCTAAGTCAGTCTTAGACGCGCCGAGATGTAAGGCGAACGTGTGTATTCGGGCAGAGGCCCACCCTCATGGCGCAGCGGAATGTGAGTACGGCTCAATGTATTTCTATCTAACGCAATGTAATTGTTTTTGTTAAACGTTCCTTCTTTTGCTTAATTCTCTTTCCTTTTCAAGGTGTTATTGTTAGTATTTTAATCCTTGAACCAGATCTCCGGGACCTTGCGTAATGTCATACGGCGGAGTTCTTTTTGTTGCTTTTGTTATGTGCCCTTCTCACAGTTTTATTATTTTGGTTAATACCTGTAAGATTCGAAAGTATTGCGTTTCTGCGTCTTGGCTTATATATATTTCCTGTCGGGCCTTAGTGCTCGTCTTTTGCGTCGGTGTCTCTTTGTACCACAAATGTTTCATTTGATTGGTAGCAATTGGACCTTTGTTTGTGGACAGTATGTGTGAGGTAACGGGACTGATGTCCAACGTCCCACTAATACGTGTCCCTTTTGTTTATAGAATATATGTGACGGTGGTTAACTGGGATTTTCTCCAGCTCCGATGTCATATTATTCTTTTTTTTATATGTCGCATTGGTGCGGCATTATGTTGGAATATAAGCCTATTTTATTATAGCGTGCTTTCGATTTTTACCGGTCTCTTTCGTCCCAAGTCAATTGTAATGTAATGTATCTCCGTATATCTCATTTTCCTTTTGTTTTGTTTTTCTCTTTCGATTTTCGCCGTATTACATAACTTAATTATAATTCCCCTTGTCTTCTCCTTCCTCCTATCTCCGTGAGATCTCTCTCCCCTTTGTTTTACTCCCCTCACTCCTCCCCCTTCCCTCCGGTATGTTTACATAACATCATGAAAAGCTTCGCGTCTTAGCAGTTCGAAGTTTGACTTTTTGCAAGTTTGTCGTTTCTCTCTAACTTTTGTAAGTTTCGTTTTATTTTCTTTCAAGTTTGTATCTTTTCGTTAGATTCATGTTGTTGAGCGGTACTCAGGTTCTGTCGTGCTTTTCAGTTTTTTTTAAGTTTTTGAATTCTTTATTCTTGGTATTGGGTTTCTTTTGTATTATTGAGCTTGTATTAGCTTGCCTTTTTTCTTTGTTTTAAATAATTTGTTTATTTCGTGTACACGCTCTTTCTTTTATCCTTAATACATTTTTATATTTTAAGTAATATAGCTCCCTTGTCTTTTCATTTCTTACATTTAAGTTCCCCTTCCTTATCCTTATCCTTATCTCGATTTCGTCAATCTTGTCTTTGTGACGTAACAAAGGCACGATTAACACGGCTCTGGGATTTATTTAATTAATTTTATGGGAATCTCGTTTCTGCACTTTTGATTATTGCATTAAGCAATTATTTGTTTGCATTTGGTTTTTTGGAAATCATCTTTTGCTCGCTCCGAAAACCTTGGGCCCAGCACCGGGTCGAGCAAGACGTCTTTTCCCCTGTCCATTTTGCGACCTTGTTGATTTTATTCTTCCACTGCTACTCTGACGCGCATTATTATTATTATTAACAGACCTTTATCGGCGCAATGGTAGCAGATCGCGTGGTTGCGTGCGAAATCGTTCCCTCCTCACCTCTCTCAAGTTATTAACCTTTTATTATTTTTCTCTTCATTTACATTGTATTAAAATTTGTTTTTCTTTGAGTTTAAGGAATTCAGTGAATTGTTTTTCCCCACCCCTGAAGAAAGGGTGAAGTTACTTTC
This sequence comes from Meconema thalassinum, assembly GCA_946902985.2. Taxonomy (NCBI): domain Eukaryota; kingdom Metazoa; phylum Arthropoda; class Insecta; order Orthoptera; family Tettigoniidae; genus Meconema; species Meconema thalassinum. Next base: position 2,312,451 of record CAMPQE020000024.1, read on the forward strand.
TGTGTGAACTACGGGCATCCAGGAAACCCATCTCCAAGGAAAGGTGGTTTAGTCCCTCAAGTAAACAAGACATCCAAAAGACCCAGCTTCGAGGTGAACAGTGGCAACATATCAGTGAGTACATCGCATCGCTGGAACACGACACGTCACGGTATTGTAACCTACTTTTATGTATTTGCTTCCTCTAGTAGACATTTGTTTAGTTAACGGTGATTTTAAGGCGACAGGAAATTTTGTTTGCTTTCTCTTCCTTTTCATTTCGTCAGTGTTGTGGACGTTTTTATTTTACTTTCTGTGAAGTAGAAAATGCATTTCTCTCAAGGGTTTGAGTCCTTACCTTTGTTGTTAATAGTCGCTTTGTTAACTGTGATATTTCTCAGAACTCACCTCACCCCTTCACACGTCTCAGTCTGGAACAGCTGCTGACAGGTTTCTTGTCATTGCCGTACAGCCTAAAACCCCCGCCCCTCTTTCTCCGAAGTTTTCCCCGGCCCACTTATGGGAACCGTCTCTTTAAATCCTACGGTCACCCCGACCCACCTTGAGCCTCGCGTAATTATACTAACGTTTGATATTAGTAAAGTGTTTGTTGTCTCAGTTATGAATGGTCTGTTGAGCTATTATGTGTGTTATGATTGGGAGTTAAGTTTGTTTTATAATTAGGGAGGGTGATTGTTTTATTTTTGTCAGGGGATTTCAATGTAGGTTTTCATTTAAAATTGTTTATATACGGTAAGCTTGATGTTACTATATGTTCAGTATGGCAGTGTGTATTTCGTTGGGAAACCTGCTAGGTGAGGTCTCCGTCGGAATTAGGGTATGGGACCTGTCCCACGGCTTCGACGCCCACTTAGGATGTACATAGATCCTACACGAGTCGTCAATCTTTAGTATGGGATGAAGTTTGTCACGATGACCTGTAGTCCATTGTTTGCGTTTCCATGGTGTTCCAACGACCCACATTCGCATTCTGATGTAATGAGGAAATTTCGATTTGTTTATGGGAAGGAGTATGTATGTAGTGTTGTTGTTGTTGGTTGTATTTTGAGATGAATGTGTGAGTCAATGAGTTTAATGAATTTTTATCAACAGTTATTTGTGGGTGGTTTCAAATTTAGTTCAATTTTGATTTTATACCCTATTCAATTTAAACTATATATATATTACGTACGAACTATTTATTCGTTTTTATTGGCAAACCAAATATACGATAAGTATTACTCAGAGATACCAACCATTTTAGGTCTACGGCATCCTTGGTATGGGACATTGATGTTCGTGTGAACTACTCTGGCGTGCATTACCCAATTTTCTTATATTTGTATGGGATAGGCCATACCCTCTCTGTCTTTAATTTTTTTAATGCGGTACCTCTGAGGTCTACGGCCCGTATATTGACGCTGTAACCATTTTATTTTTGTGGGTTGGTAATATTTATTATTGGGTTTCGAGTTTGATTGATTGTATGTCTGGTCTTGATTGGTTTTATGCGAGGTTCCAGTCTGTTCCTTTTATTTGGAAGGTATTTTGTAACGTAATTATTTGGATTTTCGTTCTCTGTCCGGAATGGTATTTTTTGTTTCGACAGCTACTTTGAGTTATTATTCCTTTTCATTTGTTAGTATCTAATGTCTTTTGATGAAGGTTATTAGTACATTTTCCCCTTTACTCCTACTATGTATCTAGTTAGGCAGGAGACACCCGTGGCCGCCTGAGTTACACGGAGGATTTCGAAAGATGTGTTGAACTATACTTCTGCCTAAGGCAATTTCCGGTACCTGCCTGCTTTTGTTGTAGGGAGCCGGCCCGGCCCATTGTCCGAGCTGCAGACACGACTTGCTATTGTTCGACAGCGCCTGAGATGGTCTGTTGACTTACATTCTTTTCTTGTAGTGACAGTGACTTGTTTATTGATATAGTTGTTTACTATTTATCGTAACTTCTGTTTTACGTTTTTGTGATATCATGTTTTTATAAATCATTTCAATCTAATGTTTTCTCTAAGATAATGTGTATTATTTTCCTGTATCTGTCATATATTTGGAGAGTGTTTCCGGTAGCGATAGCTAGTCTCCAAGTACCTGAGAAGTGGCCGGTGTATCCTTTAGACCCTGTTCACGGCTCGTTTTCTCTTCTTTCATTTGGTCTGACGACCCTGCCTATTCATACTTTTACTTTCCAGCTAGCAGAATGAATCCACTTTCCCCCTTACGCAGCTTATGTAACCCCAAATATTTCCCCGACGCAAGCCTTATTTTGTATACAGGGTGCTCCCCTTTATATTTTTTTGTGATCATGATTTAACCTTTCTCTTTCTTTTATTATTAGAAAATTGGCTGATTTCCAGAAGGTCGCCATTAAGAAGACTTCGCTTTCTCCACGTCATCTGGCAGAGTCTAGCTCAAGATTGACCGTTTTATTATCATTATTTTCTTTTTGGTACATCCATTTTTTATATGTGTGACGTATTGACGTGCAGTAGAGGTAGGATCCGCCTTTATTTCACGCCTGTACTGATCCTTTATATGATTTGAATTTTTGTTGTTTTAATTTCATCTTAAAGTTTTTTTTTCTTTCGTACCAAAAAAGAAAAAAATTTCCTCACCAGTGAACATCTTCGTGAATACGTGTGTATGAAAATATATGTGTGTTTGAGAAAAGAGACTTGCGTTTCGTCAAGCCTTTTATGGAAGTTATGACGTTCAAAGAACTTTTAATTAAGCTGCGTCTTATGAATAAGAGAAATGTGAGAACATTTTATTATGTCTTAATTTTTCATGTGTGTATCTGGTGTACATGATGTAATCTTCTTTCCTTCACCCTGTTCAAATGTATCTAATCGAAGAATGTTATTTTATATAATTTTGTTATGAAAAAGAAAAAATTCTTTTATGCCTTTGTTATGTAAAAGAATTTTTTTTGGAGAAAGCGGTGGAATTTGAACCACTTTTCAGAATTTATTGTAATTATTATTATTATCATCATGATTATTATTATTATTATTGTCATGTGTTGTGACATCTCTATATTACGCCTCGAGAGTTTAAAAGTGCGCAGTTTGTCTGTATGTATCTCTCTGTCTAACGTTGTGCAACCCCTGGCTACATACTGCCTTGTTCTCTCGTATTGGCTAGTGTTGTTGCTACCTTGCATTTTGTTGTGCAATTCGTTCTGCCATTGGCTCTGACAATATTTGACGCGAGTTTGGGGCCACTCCCAAACTACGCATTTGATTTTTCTGAGAGGCTTCTCTCCCCTCTGGGGGGACAGAAGCTAAGTCAGTCTTAGACGCGCCGAGATGTAAGGCGAACGTGTGTATTCGGGCAGAGGCCCACCCTCATGGCGCAGCGGAATGTGAGTACGGCTCAATGTATTTCTATCTAACGCAATGTAATTGTTTTTGTTAAACGTTCCTTCTTTTGCTTAATTCTCTTTCCTTTTCAAGATGTTATTGTTAGTATTTTAATCCTTGAACCAGATCTCCGGGACCTTGCGTAATGTCATACGGCGGAGTTCTTTTTGTTGCTTTTGTTATGTGCCCTTCTCACAGTTTTATTATTTTGGTTAATACCTGTAAGATTCGAAAGTATTGCGTTTCTGCGTCTTGGCTTATATATATTTCCTGTCGGGCCTTAGTGCTCGTCTTTTGCGTCGGTGTCTCTTTGTACCACAAATGTTTCATTTGATTGGTAGCAATTGGACCTTTGTTTGTGGACAGTATGTGTGAGGTAACGGGACTGATGTCCAACGTCCCACTAATACGTGTCCCTTTTGTTTATAGAATATATGTGACGGTGGTTAACTGGGATTTTCTCCAGCTCCGATGTCATATTATTCTTTTTTTTATATGTCGCGTTGGTGCGGCATTATGTTGGAATATAAGCCTATTTTATTATAGCGTGCTTTCGATTTTTACCGGTCTCTTTCGTCCCAAGTCAATTGTAATGTAATGTATCTCCGTATATCTCATTTTCCTTTTGTTTTGTTTTTCTCTTTCGATTTTCGCCGTATTACATAACTTAATTATAATTCCCCTTGTCTTCTCCTTCCTCCTATCTCCGTGAGATCTCTCTCCCCTTTGTTTTACTCCCCTCACTCCTCCCCCTTCCCTCCGGTATGTTTACATAACATCATGAAAAGCTTCGCGTCTTAGCAGTTCGAAGTTTGACTTTTTGCAAGTTTGTCGTTTCTCTCTAACTTTTGTAAGTTTCGTTTTATTTTCTTTCAAGTTTGTATCTTTTCGTTAGATTCATGTTGTTGAGCGGTACTCAGGTTCTGTCGTGCTTTTCAGTTTTTTTTAAGTTTTTGAATTCTTTATTCTTGGTATTGGGTTTCTTTTGTATTATTGAGCTTGTATTAGCTTGCCTTTTTTCTTTGTTTTAAATAATTTGTTTATTTCGTGTACACGCTCTTTCTTTTATCCTTAATACATTTTTATATTTTAAGTAATATAGCTCCCTTGTCTTTTCATTTCTTACATTTAAGTTCCCCTTCCTTATCCTTATCCTTATCTCGATTTCGTCAATCTTGTCTTTGTGACGTAACAAAGGCACGATTAACACGGCTCTGGGATTTATTTAATTAATTTTATGGGAATCTCGTTTCTGCACTTTTGATTATTGCATTAAGCAATTATTCGTTTGCATTTGGTTTTTTGGAAATCATCTTTTGCTCGCTCCGAAAACCTTGGGCCCAGCACCGTGTCGAGCAAGACGTCTTTTCCCCATCCATTTGCGACCTTGTTGATTTTATCTTCCACTGCTACTCTGACGCGCATTATTATTATTATTAATAGACCTTTATCGGCGCAATCCTTATCCGATATCAAAAAGTTTTTCAACTCACACTCTTCTCGATAAAAAACAAGTAGTTCCGTGAAGAACTAAATAACCTATTTTCATATGTCCTACCCGTGTTTATTTCCTCTATCAACAAACAATATTTCAGTTTGAAGGTAGTGATAGATTCGTAGATATTGAGAACCGCCTAAATATTTCAGATGGTTCGCAGGTTGGATTTTTATTTATGTGCTATTACATGAAGATTATTGTGTACGTGTGGTATTCAAAGTTCAATCGCATGATTAGAACACAAGAAGAAAAACCAGATTTTAAAATTTCGCACAGATGCCATCTTGTGGTTATGAAAACAATTGAAATAAATTAGAAGCCAGCGGATTAACATATGTATAAGTATTTATAGTGCAATGTTTTACTGCACTCGGATGGTTAAATCACGAGAAACGTTCATTTAAATATGTATAGTTCGCGACGCCGCCATGTTGGATTTCTGCTCACCAGGTTACTGAAAGTCCTATAGGTGAGCTTATGTTCATAGCCTCTATGAACATAAAAGAATTCAGTTTGATTGCTGTAAAAGATCCGTTGATATTAAGAACCGTCTAAATATTTCGGATGCTCGCCATTTTGGATTGTTATATGTATAGGCCATAGAGTTATGTACCATTAAAGGAAAATTATTGCTGAGGTTCATTATTCAAACTTTCACTTCGATCGCATGATTAAGACACAAGAAATAAAAACTTAATTTTAAAATTTCGCACAGCCGCCATCTTGAGGTTATGTAAACAATTTAACTGAATTATATGCCAGTGCATTAAAATATTAATAATCATTTACTGTACCACATTTTACTGCGCTCAGATAGTTAAATCACGAGAAAAGTCTATTAAAATGTTTCAAATTCGCTTGGCCGCCATGTTCGTTTTGTACTTTACAGGTTTACGAAAATTACCAAGATAAACTTATAGCGGTGCCCTTTATCACCGTACTAAATTTTAGGGTGATATCTGTAATTGTTTAGGAGATATAGAATGCCGGTGAAATATTTCTCACAGCCGCCATATTGAGATTATGTAAATAATTGACCTAAATTAGACTCCAGTGCATTACAATGTGTATAAACCTTTGCTGTACAAAGTTTCATTACGTTTGTATGGTTAAATTGCGAGAAAAGTCTATTTAAAAGTCTCAAATTCCCTTGGCCGCCATGCTGGTTTTGTAGTTATTAGGTTTTTGAAAGTCTCATAGGTGAACGTCTAGTAGTACCCTTTATCACCGTACACAATTTCAGGGTGATATCGGTAATAGTTTCGGAGATACTGAATGCTGGTGAAATATTTCGCACAGCCACCATGTTGGATTGGTGAGACACAATAAAATTTGAAGGGCACGGTCGGTGTCGGCCAGACTGGTGCTATGATCTTACCGAGTTTCACTGAAATCTCTCAAGCCGTTCAAAAGTTATTAGGGGGACACACACACACACCTCACACAAATACACTCACACACACACACACACGCACACACACACGGACAAAAGGTGATCTCATAAGCCTATTTTTTCAAAATTAAAAATAGGCTAAAAACAGTAAATTTACATGGACATATTATTAATAGAGATTAACATCTCTAAACTTGCGGAAAAACCTCGCACGAGCACATACACTATGGCTCAACAACCTCATACATTTCATCATATGTGGAAAAATAAACCTCCACTATGTTTAAACAAAATCACCACAGATTAATGTGTTATAAACATTTCTGTGGGCAACATCCTTCAATAAGTGCTCTCTCAATCAGTGACTTTCAACACGTCTACTGAGCTAAATTTATACATCCCACGTTCTTCACGAAAAACTATCAACTATCTAAATGTATTCAAACTGTTACACGATTCTAACCACCGTGAGTTTACTTAACAAGACGACATTAAAACAAAAATCGGCCAGTCACAAATATGAGGAATAAATATAAAAATGCTGATTCTCCTCACTTGTCTATCACAAAAAATGCATGTAATATTATTGCAGCAGTACGGCATAATATTACACTCAAGAGAAATTAAATAATTGCAAATTATTTAAATGAAGTCGAATAGAAGTCAATCTTGACTGGAATATGCAAGCATTGATATCCTAGCCTAAGATATGAAAATCTTCTACCAAAAAGTTTTCTCCTAAAATGTTAACAGCATAAAGCTTGTTAGCTTTTCAAGTTGCATAGGGATTGTCTTTGTCGAAATGTTTTTCATTCTCTAATGAGATTGTCTGTGGTTTAAGAACACATTCTTAAAGGACGACTAGTAATTCCATAGATCGTCGTAAAGTTAAATAAACTGACGCTCTAATATTAGCGTTCGATAATTCTTCTCTCTTGAAATCGTACAGAAAAACGCTCAAAGTAAGTTAAAGACGAAGTTACTTTGAAATGATGACACGCTGTCTGAATTCTAACGTGAAATAGAAACTAGTTATTTTAAAAGTCAAACCGTGACTGCTAAATGAATTCTCATTGTATAAAGAATATTTAAATGTCAGCTAAACTGATCCTCAAAAGTAAATTTAAATGCAAATATGAAAGACTAAAGTCACTAGACTTTGAAGAAAATATTATACACCTCTGAAGTGTACAGCATACAGGAACATTAAAAATACAAAATATGGAGTAAGACAGTTGCTCAAATTTCACTATACAGCTCACATTATAACAAATAAAAATCACAGCTACCTTAAATGAAGTTCTGAAGTTCTCGAAGAGTATTCACAGAATACTGTAGATGTTCCAATATTACCAGAGCACAAATCTAGAATGTGCTCGAACATCGGACCTGCGACCTCGGAGAACAGAAAAGGTTCTTTTTCCGGAATACACTCTCCTCCGTGTTAACGAGTGACATCCGTTTGGCAACTTCTTCTGTTTGTGCTGGGATAATCCCGAGCCTATCTTGAAATTCTTCAACAACAACAAAAAGTTCTACGTCGTAGTATAGCAGTGAAATCCATCGTAAATAATCGAAGCAGAAATATTCATCAAAGTGGAGAATGAATTAATTTCCACTGCTGCATGGATCTAATATCAGCGTTAGTAGTTATGCAGTAGTGTATAAGATGGTTACTCACACTCAGCTAGTATCCCAAGAATACTGTCTATCGTAGTTCCATAGTCGGACCTCCACGCTATATCAATATGTCCCAGGTGCATAACTTTTTAATACTCCATCACGACTTCACTAGTAATGTCGAATATAAATAATTGATGAGTATTAATGGCCATTATAATATGTATTGTAAGTTGCACCACTGTATGAAGTTCTACTGCAAACTCGCAGTACGCCTGCCTTATAAATGTTCGTTGTGCGTAGCAAGAGTAGTGATAATGGGATATGCGAAAAACACTTTTGTAATCTGTCTTTTGCTGCTAATATTTCCCAAATTATAAAAGCTTTAAAGTTCAACTTTTATCAAAGGCACTATACTGTTGTATATTTCTTGAATATTATAATAGTTGCAGTCTAATTTCAAATGTTCACGAGTTATACCAGCTTATAACTGCGTTCCAAATTCACCTAGTTTGAAATTGTAATATGCACTGATCTGCTTACCCAAGCTGCGTTCTCACGAAAGGACAGTCTCCACACTAGGACTCGAAGTAATTGGGACCACATTAACCCAGTAACACACTTCACAACACTATAACGACTGTATGAATAAGAAAGAGTCAAGAATCTGAGCTGCCTTCCCTTAAGTAGTCAGACAAGGGGGCGTATTCTCTCTCCCTTCCACAATTTCTACACGTGTCATTACTCATGTCTAACTATGGCATTAATTAACCGATTTGAAGATTTGAAAGTAGTAGATATAATGCCTTTTTACTTCCTTTTCATTTCTTATACAGAAAATATCTTTCCAGAGTCTTAAATGCGAATTTTTACTAAAATTCATAGTTGCAATAAATCCCGTCTTCAGTAAGACTTCCGCTCTTTGGTTCTAGACAGCCAACCAATAGCGTAATTTCTACCAAGTAACATTTCTCTATTTCCTTCTCGATGTTGCAACATGCTTCCAGAGGTTTCTCGAAAATTCTGTTACGTCACCGCGCACATGATCGGAACCTCCCTCTCGGTTGAGCTTTGAGCCTGCCGTGCTTACGTCATCCATACACTCAATAACTAAGACGGCTACAACTTTACTTGGGCTCTCCCAAATGCTGCTATTATGGTCTCTGAATTATTCAATTTATGGGGGCATTCTCCCGTCACCCCGGTTTAAAAACAGTTGCTAATTTTTTTTAACCTTTATGTTACAAGTTTATAGACATGTCACTTGAACTCGAAATGGAATTATATTTAGCCTACTTTCTTGTGATATTTCTTGACAGCAGTAATTGGGTTTATATATGACGACGCCAGTTTTCTTATAATCCCGTCACTTTCCATTTTCCTGATTATCTCTCGTACTTCTTCATAGTATTTCTCAGGTATTGGGTAAATCCTCTTCTGATACGGGGTTTCATCAGTTAGCCTAATCCTGTATTTGTAGTCCTTAATCAACCCAGACTTGTCATCGAAGATGTCGTGGAACTCCATGATCAAATCGTCAAACTCACCCTGAATTTCTTCGAACCTTTCGGCTTTGAGAGTAGGAATTTCTCTTTTATTTTCAACCTCATCAATTATGGTGTTTATTATCTCTTCTCTAATATCTATATCTAGACAGTCTTTCACGTCCTGTTCTTCTATCTCTTCTGTGATAATCAACCCTTCATTAAATTTATTACTCGGCTTTTCATGTCAATAATGGCGCCTACTTTGGTGATGAAATCTATGCTTAGCACGATGTCAAAATGTATCTTGCTGACAACAATAAAGATGTGTTCGTAAGTGCATCCATTTATCTCAAAGTTTGACAGAATTTGGATTTTGAATTTAACCGCTTTGTCCAGAAAAATACCACGCACTTTAACAGCAGATGCGGGTAAAACTGTCATTTTCTTGCCCTTCGATAAACTCTGATAGCACTCATCCGACATAATTGAGATAATGGCACCAGTATCCATTAGAGCTTTATATATTTGCCCTTCTACAATTACAGAAATGATCGGTAATTCGAATGGCCTTTCCTCTTTAAAAATGCCTTTTTCCAACAGTAAATCTTCATCCGTGACCTCATATATCTCATTTATAGTTATCAGTTTTGTGTGGTAGTGTACTATATTTCCCCTAATTCCGTTTTGAAATTGAAGTTTTTTATTGTCCTTGATTACCATTTTCAAGGTTCCCCTGTTGACTAGTGGATGGGCCAGGGTCTATAATGAAGTCCTTCTTTTGCCCTTGATTACCGGTTTCTTTTTCTCTCAATTCTTTGATGAATTGCTGACTCTCTTTTCCACGCCCGTCATACTTTTCCTTTGTCATGACCTGGTCTTGGGAATTACGGTTGCAGTTCTGATACTGGTTATTTCGATTGTAAATTCTATTGTAATAGCCATTATTATTATAGCGGTAGTTACTGTTGTTATGGTAATAACATCCTGTACGATTATCGTTTCCACGATTATTACCCCAGCCTTCTTGTTACTGGTAGGGCCGACCCCCTCGGAATCCTCTATATCTAGGTTCCGGTCTCCTGTCTCGGAAATAATTGTTTTTCTCCGGACCTATGTTTCCTTTTTCCTTTTCCTTAGGACTTTCTGTCTTTTGAACCTGGTCAAGGTAAACAGTATTTATGTCTTTGAACTCTTTCCGTTGACCTTTCTGCACGACGTTTGGCATGGGACTAGTGTAATCAAGTCTCCTGAGCAGTTCATCCATGCTCGCAAGATCGTTGATGTTAGAGGAGAAAATTAACCTTCTAACCTCTACCGGGAGCATTCTAGATATGGAATCTATCAACTGTTCCGTAGATAAGGAGGTTGAAGAAATCTTAGCCGGGCTAACTGGCTCGTAAAGTCCGCGTAACGAGTAGGTAGAGTACCCGAATACTTTCTTGAATAAACTTCTGCACGTAAGGAGTTCTGAGCTTCTATGGACCTAACACGCTTAATCAGAGCTTCCGCAAAATCATCAAAGTTCCCAAAAGTATAACGGAAAGCGCAAAAACCATTCAAGCGGGCCCTCCGCTAATAATCTCTCCACAATCTTCATCTCCCTCTCTATTGGAATAGGAGCCTCGATAAAGTAATCCTTAAGATTTCGGATGTACTCTATCAGAGTGAGACTATCGCTGTTGCTAAATTTTTGCGGTTTGTCTTCAATGTTCCTAATCACCGTCACATTCCTCGGATATGAATCTTTGAAGTTTTGTCGAAAATCTCTGCCTTGGCATTCGGGCTCTTTATTCTTTTCTTCAACATCTTCTGTGAACTTGAATAAACGTTCGTCTGGGCTAATCTCTCTTTCCTCTCCGCCTAGGCTATTCCTTCTCATAAAATTCCTGGAATCTCCAATATCCATTCTCTCCCGTTCCTTATCCTCAAATTCCGTGATTATCTTTTTTAACTGCTGATCCAATTCGGTTCTCTCAAGTCTTCTTTATACGATTCAAAGCTATTAACTTCTCCTAAGTTGAGATTCTGAAGTTTACTCGCTGTGACATTAACGTCAGAGACAACCTTACGTATCTGTTCCTCTATTGATTCTTCAACCTATACTGAGTTATACGTTCCTCTAACGAATCCTTCGATGCTTGCACATCCTGACTAGCTTGCGTTCTATCCTCAACTTGTTTTTCTGAATGTGAATCTATCCTAACACCTAGATCCTTTCTAACTTCGATAACCTCATTGTTAATCTCAATTTGGGTACTGGCTAACTTCTTTTCAATCCTGTCTTGAATTTGTTTAACATGTTCCCCACTTGATTTGTTCCATTCATCCTTCCACACTGTTACGTTAGCTTTCAACATGTCAGCTATATCTACCTCTATATCTTCTTTGAGTAACTTATTATGGTCTAGAACCTGTGTACGCATTACTTCTACGTCATATTTCAAACCAGCCAGAGAAGCTGTAGTTCTAACTGACTCATCAACAAAACGTGTTGTTAGGGCACTAATATTTTGTGTACATAATATTTTAGAAGCCTCGACTTATTGTCTAATTTTATTAACGTCTACCTGAACTTTAGCTACGTCAACAAAAACAGTGTTCACCTCAGCTTGAATTTTGCTAATGTCACCCTGCACACCGATCACATCTGATTGCATATTATTAATGTCTATCTGCACATTAGACACCTCAGTCCTTACTTTTGCAACCTCAGTTTGGACAGATTCTACTTGGAACCTGTACTGTAGACACGTCAGATCTAACATTTGATACATCTACTCTAACATTGCCCACATCAATTTGGATGGAATCCATATTACTTTGGACATTAGCCACATCAGTTTGGACTGCATCTACCTTATTTTGGACTGTAGACACATCAGTCCTTACATTGCCCACATCAATTTGTACTGTATCTACCACATTCTGGATATGCTGTGAACTGGTCTGCAAAAGCGATACTTTATTTCCTAAATTGGAAGCACTAGTAAGTAGACCCATCAAAGAGGTCTGTACACCTTGAATTTCATCCTTGAAACTCTCTCTGACTCCTTCAGAGACCAACTCCTTCAAATTTTCAGACATATTTTCTTTCATCTTACCTTCAAGAGCTTTAAAATTCTCCTGCATTCTATCCTCAACCTCTTTAGAATTTGCCTTCATACACGCTTGTAATTTCACCTGCATTTCCTCCAACATTTTCCTTACACCATCTGCCATTGCAAAATACTTTTCAAAAAAATTGATTTTGGGACATACATGAGATAGAGCAAGATAACAACTTTTGAGCAACGTCTTCCTGCATATATAGATATTTGAGCACTTTTCTGTGTTATAATTAACTTATCATTAACTTAATATTAACTTATCAGACACCCTATGTCAAATAAATTCATACGCTTGTTAATTTTTCTGTGATTCACTTTAAATATCCTAACACAAAGAAAATTCTACACTTATAATTATCAAACACGTTAGCTTTATCTCTAATATGACTAGAAATTGTCATAAACCGGTAAAATAAATTAAGAATCACGATCATAGGCGGTTTTTCAAAACTTTCTACCTATTTAACCTCTCTCAGGTTGTATAAGATCTGATCTTTTTCTGAGTGCAATTTTACTAAAACAATTCAACATTTACTACCTATAAAATCACACTCACGACAATCTAAAATTGGCCAAGACATCTAATTAAGAAACAATATCTTTATTCGAGCCTAAACGACGATTGGGTCGGATATTACTGATCCTCAAACTGGTAATCCATTTTGAATCGAGCCTAAACGGTATTTACCAATCCAACTGTATTGGCTCACCCCGAAAAGACACGATATCTCGTTTCAAATCGAGCCAAACTTTCACGGGCGCCATTCCTACTGTACCCGATAATCCGGAAAGCCGTTTGTCAGAAATCCGTCCCCACAATCGGATTGCCTACCTCCAAATGCACCGGCTCAACTGCAACACTAGAAATCGCTCTGACAAATACTTTCGGGATCATGGTACAGCAGTTAACAAGAATATTGTGGAACACACCAAAATACACGGGGAAATCACTTACCTTACTCACAAATCTCGGGGCTTATGGGGATGAACTGGATCTCTTAAAAGTGTGTCCGCACAATATCTCGCATTCATGATATTTAAATTGAACGCACAAGTCAGACGACCATGAAAACTGAACGGTATAAAATTTTATTTCACATAAAGGGAACTAATTTTAACACACACAAAAATATACACTAAGAAAATCATTCAACCAATCTAAGCTTTGTGAATCCATCACAAACTATCCTCAGCTTCTACTGGATTGTAAAATATAAACACAAAAATTTTGGTCTTTATAGGTCAACTGGAAGTTATTAAAAACATCAGTTTAAAATAACCAAGACTAGAAGCATACAGTAGCACTCAGCTCAATTGCTGTGCATCTGAGACTACTTCCTCATTCCAATGACATACATGCACAGGTCTACAGAGTTGATTGACCTCGCTACACAAGACCTTGGTCGAGCATATGGGCTAGCAATGAGACAAGCACATACCCGTGCCGTCCCTTCGTTAAATGCGCCCGGTCACTGGCAGCTTACGAGAATCTGTCTCGTATACGCAAGTCATTTACTTCACAAACAAATGTTAATATCTCCTGAACTATGCTACAGAATTTAATGAAATTTTATATATACACTTCCATTCATACCCTACGATGTTCTAGACCACTGCAGTTCATCATTTATTCTTAACAAATTTAAATCGTTTTCTCGGCTCTCATTCACAAAAATATTATTTTTAAACAAATTTTAAATGGACCCTAATGAACATTATTATATTATTTTATTAATTACAAATTTTGTTACATAGTTTCTTGATGATATACAGCGTTACCTAGTATGGACAAAAACGCTAACACTGAAATAAGTGTCTTTTAAACATCTTTAAATAAATTTAAAGTGGATGATCACGTTGTCTATCGACAAACGAATTCAAATATTTTTTACAAAAAGTCTATTCCTTTTTAAACAATTCCATACACTACTCACACGTTATATTGGGTTATAATTACAAAAATTGGTCAAATACAATCGACCGATAAAGGTAATTTGCATGTAGTTACATATTCGTGGTTAATAAATTTTAATAGGGATATTTGTGACAAGAATCTTTATCCGATTTCAAAAAGTTTTTCAACTCACACTCTTCTTGTTAAAAAAACAGTAAATTTACATGGACATATTATTAATAGAGATTAACATCTCTAAACTTGCGGAAAAACCTCGCACGAGCACATACACTATGGCTCAACATCCTCATACATTTCATCATATGTGGAAAAATAAACCTCCACTATGTTTAAACAAAATCACCACAGATTAATGTGCTATAAACATTTCTGTGGGCAACATCCTTCAATAAGTGCTCTCTCAATCAGTGACTTTCAACACGTCTACTGAGCTAAATTTATACATCCCACGTTCTTCACGAAAAACTATCAACTATCTAAATGTATTCAAACTGTTACACGATTCTAACCACCAGGAGTTTACTTAACAAGACGACATTAAAACAAAAATCGGCCAGTCACAAATATGAGGAATAAATATAAAAATGCTGATTCTCCTCACTTGTCTATCACAAAAAATGCATGTAATATTATTGCAGCAGTACGGCATAATATTACACTCAAGAGAAATTAAATAATTGCAAATTATTTAAATGAAGTCGAATAGAAGTCAATCTTGACTGGAATATGCAAGCATTGGTATCCTAGCCTAAGATATGAAAATCTTCTACCAAAAAGTTTTCTCCTAAAATGTTAACAGGATAAAGCTTGCTGGTTTTTCAAGTTACATGGGGATTGTCTTTGTCGAAATGTTTTTCATTCTCTAATGAGATTGTCTGTGGTTTAAGAACACATTCTTAAAGGACGACTAGTAATTCCATAGATCGTCGTAAAGTTAAATAAACTGACGCTCTAATATTAGCGTTCGATGTTTCTTCTCTCTTGAAATCGTACAGAAAAACGCTCAAAGTAAGTTAAAGACGAAGTTACTTTGAAATGATGACACGCTGTCTGAATTCTAACGTGAAATAGAAACTAGTTATTTTAAAAGTCAAACCGTGACTGCTAAATGAATTCTCATTGTATAAAGAATATTTAAATGTCAGCTAAACTGATCCTCAAAAGTAAATTTAAATGCAAATATGAAAGACTAAAGTCACTAGACTTTGAAGAAAATATTATACACCTCTGAAGTGTACACTATACAGGAACATTAAAAATACAAAATATGGAGTAAGACAGTTGCTCAAATTTCACTATACAGCTCACATTATAACAAATAAAAATCACAACTACCTTAAATGAAGTTCTGAAGTTCTCGAAGAGTATTCACAGAATACTGTAGATGTTCCAATATTACCAGAGCACAAATCTAGAATGTGCTCGAACATCGGACCTGCGACCTCGGAGAACAGAAAAGGTTCTTTTTCCGGAATACACTCTCCTCCGTGTTAACGAGTGACATCCGTTTGGCAACTTCTTCTGTTTGTGCTGGGATAATCCCGAGCCTATCTTGAAATTCTTCAACAACAACAAAAAGTTCTACGTCGTAGTATAGCAGTGAAACCCATCGTAAATAACCGAAGCAGAAATATTCATCAAAATGAGGAATGAATTAATTTCCACTGCTGCATGGATCTAATATCAGCGTTAGTAGTTATGCAGTAGTGTATAAGATGGTTACCCACACTCTGCTAGTATCCCAAGAATACTGTCTATCGTAGTTCCATAGTCGGACCTCCACGCTATATCAATATGTCCCAGGTGCATAACTTTTTAATACTCCATCACGACTTCACTAGTAATGTCGAATATAAATAATTGATGAGTATTAACGGCCATTATAATATGTATTGTAAGTTGCACCACTGTATGAAGTTCTATTGCAAACTCGCAGTACGCCTGCCTTATAAATGTTCGTTGTGCGTAGCAAGAATAGTGATAATGGGATATGCGAAAAACACTTTTGTAATCTGTCTTTTGCTGCTAATATTTCCCAAATTATAAATGCTTTAAAGTTCAACTTTTATCACAGGCACTATACTGTTGTATACTTCTTGAATATTATAATAGTTGCAGTCTAATTTCAAATGTTCACAAGTTATACCTGCTTATAGCTGCGTTCCAAATTCACCTACTTTGAAATTGTAATATGCACTGATCTGCATACCCAAGCTGCGTTCTCACGAAAGGACAGTCTCCACACTAGGACTCGAAGTAATTGGGACCACATCAACCCAGTAACACACTTCACAACACTATAACGACTGTATCAATAAGAAAGAGTCGAGAATCTGAGCTGCCTTCTCTTAAGTAGTCTGACAAGGGGGCGTATTCTCTCTCCCTTCCACAATTTCTACACGTGTCATTACTCATGTCTAACTATGGCATTAATTAACCAATTTGAAGATTTGAAAGTAGTAGATATAATGCCTTTTTAATTCCTTTTCATTTATTATACAGAAAATATATTTCCAGAGTCTTAAATGCGAATTTTCACTAAAATTCATAGATGCAATAAATCCCGTCTTCACTAAGACTTCCGCTCTTTGGTTCTAGACAGCCAACCAATAGCGTAATTTCTACCAAGTAACATTTCTTTATTTCCTTCTCGATGTTGCAACATGCTTCCAGAGGTTTCTCAAAAATTCTGTTACGTCACTGCGCACATGATCGGAACCTCCCTTTCGGTTGAGCTTTGAGCCTGCCGTGCTTACGTCATCCATACACTCAATAACTAAGACGGCTACAACTTTACTTGGGCTCTCCCAAATGCTGCCATTATGGTCTCTGAATAATTTAATTTACGGGGGCAGTTCCTGCGTTGTCTATCCTAAAAATGGTCTTCCGTAGATTCCCATTTCACATTCCTACAAATTCTATTCCCACAAACACGTACACACCCTAGCAATCATCACAATAACGCAGGTTATAAGAGAGATCACACACTCAAGTACAAGGGACTGATGACAACGATGACCCCACGTCCCTAAATAAAACAACATTCTCTCTACATTATCAACAGGGATATAGTCAAATGCCTCATTACCAAATTGAGACCGATTAATAACAAATACTGGAGTGCAGACACCCAGGTGAAAACAAGGAGGTCATTTTTCTACTCACCTCTTTTGGTTGTATTTTTGTGGAAATTTACGTCCATGACGATTCTCATATGCCTCCCCAGCATCTTTCAACATCTTTCTATTAGAATCCTTCCACTTTTGCATCTTCCGTTTAAGTCTACGGCCAATATTGTCACGTTTGCTAGCGGACGGAGAGATCTACAACTTCCTGGTGCCCTCCATCTTGGAATACCAGAGCACGTGGCATTTCAATTGCAAATATCTACCCATAGGAGGCACTTGTGTGCACGTCTAACACGTCATTTTATGCTACATGCGACTAGGTACCTATTTCCATCATAATCTCAAAATAGACCAAGGTGGCGCGGAGTCCCTTATTCGTTGCGCGGGTTCATATCACTACTAGAAAAAATTTCGACACCAAGTTCCACAAACTAATGTTGTTTTTACTATTGAAGGATATGTTTTCCGAACTGTTGCTTTCCTTGGTAATGCTGTTATCCACCTCAGTTCCCAAAGAAGCGATTATTCAAAGGAAAGGGTCAATATTTCCACTGATTCATTTTGTTTGCCCAAACTGGTCTTAAATATGTTCAATAATTGAACGGTTACGGAATTTAAGTATTGTTTCGTACTTCCACTGCGAGTGTTCAACTTTCGTTTCTTCCACACATTGTAAAGAAATAACGACACACATCTGCATTTCCAGTGATTAGTGACGTTTTAAGAGCATTGCTGTGCGAGGATATAACGATTAATTTATGGAGTACAGGCAAATGAACAGCACGCGCTCGTACATGAGACACTGAATATTCCATACATACTAAATTCCCTACAGAAATGTAGAGATTTGAAAACATACTTTTTGGTGTTGCCAACACAAAATTGTCATTTGTAGCTCTTCAGTCGGTCAAAACGATTATGTCCAATGAATGGGCGGGGTACGAGATTTAAAAAAAAATCCCCCCGGAAAAATGTCATGTAATTTGACCGAATGAAGAGCAACAGAATATCCAGTGTGTTTTTATGGTTTACGGTGGGTGATTTGCATTTGCAGGCCATGTGATTTCAAAACCACAACAGTTGAATAGGGGAAGGAGGGGTGGGTTGAGACACCAGTCATATTTCCTCTACATGTTGTATGTTGGCAACACTTCTGCATGACAGTTGTAGCAATTTGCCACCAGAGTATGCTGGCGGAGTTTCATGGTGATTTCTGTTGAAGAGGGGAAATTAGAGTGATAAATGTATTTTGAGGCATGAGAAGTATTTTTTGTGACGTGATATATTTTGATTTTTGGTTCAAGTGAAAATATTCTCAGCAGCTGTTATAATTTCATCAGAGAACTTAAGAGGTAAGCTATAATTATACAAGCAATGAACTCTTTAGTTATTGAGGTTATGTTCATTCGCGCGAATTTACATATACACATGGTGCTGGGAGCCTTGAGACAGAAGATCTAAGGGTGCCTTGAGACACTGTCTCAAGCCTCCCAGTCACACACAGTCAGAACTGAATATAAAGTTTAGCACTGTAAATGGTACTTACTGATAGTCCTTTGCCTGTTTATCTATTCATTTACCTATTATCCTTGGTTTACACCTGCTGTACTTCTTTTCAGTATGGCACTCTTTTGGAAAAGCAAATCCGGGAAGAGAAGGACCAGTATTTCACCCGATATACTTCAAAGTGCAGTTAAAGCGGTAATCGAAGGTGGAGCCTTACGTGAATCAGCAAGAAGTTTATCCATAGATAAACAGACTATGAGCCGTTATGTTAAGAAATACAAAGCAACAGACGACATCAGCAAACAAAATTTAACATACAAACCAAACTATGTCATTAACCAAATGTTTTCGGATGAAGAAGAGACGTTACTATAGGTTTATTTACAAACAGCTTCCAAACTGCAATACGGGTTGACAGCAAAACAATGTCGCCAGTTGGTTTATAAATTTGCAAAAGAAAATAATAAAGTTATTCCCGATGGTTGGCAGGAGATAAAAATTGCTAGTTACTATTGGTTGCGTGGTTTCCTGCACAGACATGAATCTCTTTCTCTTCGTACACCAGAGAGCACAAGCTTGGGACGGGCTACAGGTTTCAACCGAACCAATGTTGATTCATTGTGTTCAATAATCTATACATTGCGATGGAAAGGGAAAATTTTGGACCTGAATGTACGTTTAATGTAGATGAGACTGCCCTCACAACGGTGCATCAACCTGGGAGAAACAAGTTGGTAAGGTTACGTCCGCCGAACGAGGAACACTTGTTACATTGTGTGCTGCAGTAAATGCAGTAGTTCCCCCATTTCTAGTCTTTCCTAGGCTGCATGTAAAAGATCACATGAGTAAGGGATCACCTCCTGGTACTAAAGTTGTTTGTCATCCTAGTGGCTGGATGACAGGGGAGAATTTTGAGCAATTTTTATTTCATTTTAAGAAATATGTTTCATGTTCTCAAGAGAGAAAAGTGCTGCTTATTATGGACAATCACGAAAGTCATGTTACACCAAAGGGTCTAGATTATTGAAAGGATAATGGAATTGTTCTTCTTACATTACCACCGCACACAAGCCACAAACTACAGGCGCTCGACAGGACAGTGTTTGGGCCGCTGAAGACTTATTATAACACAGCAGCAGATGAATGGATGATAAATCACCCAGGACGCCCAATTTCGATATACGAAATAGGGGAATTCCAGGGGAAGGCATATTCCTTGGCATTCACCCCTCAAAATGTAGTGAGCGGATTCCGAAATACTGGAATTTATCCATTAAATACGAACATATTTCGTGACGATGAGTTTTTAAGCTCATATGTCACTGATCGTCAGGAAGGTGCCCCCAACATAGATGAATATGTTGCAGACAGTCCTACCACGCAACGGTTAGGCACGTGTTGGCCTACACCTGCAAGTGAATCTAGTCCTCAGCCTTCAGAAAATGTAGACAATGAAAGAATTGTGACACCAGAAGAGATACGGCCTTTTCCGAAGGCAGGTCCTAGAAAGAAAACTGTGGGAAGGAATCCTAAAAAATCTAGAATTTTGACAGACACTCCAGTAAAAAATGAATTACACCAGGAGTTTGAAGCTCGTAATTCAAAGAAAAGGAAGCTGAATTTCAATCATAATGGTAAAATGCTGAAGAAATCTAGACTTGAATGTCCAACAGAAAATGAATCATCCAGCTCAAATGAGGACTTTAATATGGCATCAGAAGACTCACTAGATTTTACTACATTCAGGGAGGAGGTATTGGCAACTGATGACTTTGATCCCACACCTGAAAACATTAAAATTGGGGACTTAGTGTTTGTTAAATTTGCAAGCAAGAAGAGCATTGTTTATTATGTTGGATCGGTAGTAGTTGTGAACCGTAGTGACGATGAATACAAAATTAAATTTCCGAAGCGTTGCGCAGGTGGTAAGACATTCATCTATCTGAAACTGAAGACGTGAGTTATGTTATAGCTGAGGATATAGTTATGAAACTGGAGGAGGAACACAGCGCGCTCATAAGCAATTCATATTCAATGTTGATTTTTCATCATAATATGTGCGGTAGATTTATACAGTAGCCTATTTCAGGTTTCTATTGGAAAAATATGTATATGCATTTTGTGCACATGAAATATGTTTTTTATGTTCATAGTTTCAGATTCAATGATTTATGCAATTTTATATTACCACTTACTTCTATTCTGTAAATTTTCACATGTGTCTCAAGCCTCCCATATGTGTGTCTCAAACCTCCCTTACTAAGGGTGGTTTGAGACATAATGTAGTGTGTCTATTTATGAATTATTTTTAGCTTTTGTTGAATAGCTATCCGTTTTAAAAAAATAACAGACTCAAGAGGAAAGTTTAGGAAACTGACAGCAACAGTTGATCATTACAAGAAATCGCAAGATTTATTTAAAAAAAAATGTAAATTTTGTCTCAACCCTCCCCTCCTTCCCCTACATCACGGATGAATGTTTACCACTATTCAGGGATACATGAATCGTGTAGAAATGAGTGATTAACATTAAGTGCCAAGAAATTATATCATATTAAATACACAGGTGGCTTGTTTTAGTGTACACTACAAGGTATCCGTTTCAGATAAACCACACAATAAAGCGGACGTTTATCTATCTCTCGGCTCACCATTACATGACTTCCGTCTAACGTCTAACCTTGTACAGTATATGGGAACATTATTTATAAAATTCTCCACCCAACGACTTATACCCACTCAATCGAATAAGTTTCATAATATCTCGACCTGTTCTTAGACTCCTACAAGTTCACAGTTTGTACGCAGTTATTCTAAATTAATTGCCGATATGTAGCAATGTGTGGGCTCTGACGCATCTCAAATTCGAAGTGGAGCTTTGCTCTTTTCAGTGAGCCCCGTTCAGTGTACTGTAAATGTAATTTAAGGCACTGATAAATATATTGAACCCTTATTACTATTATCATAGAATAATTGTTCATATTTTATTATATGCTGCATTTGAGTTCAATGGCGCTGGATTGGTCACACACTAAGGAAGCCGGACGGAGCTATTGAGAGGGCAGCGCTAGACTGGAATCCTCAAGGCGCCAGGAAGCGAGGTCAACCTAAGAAGACCTGGAAAAAGACGATCGAAAATTAAATTGCAGAGATGGACAAGAGCTGGAGTCAAGTGAAGAGAATGGCCAGGAACCGTACTGCGTGGAGAAATTTCGCCAAGGTCCTATGCTCCGAAAGGAGCGGCAGGAATTAAGTGAAGTAAGTGAAGTGCATTTGAGTTCGCAGTCAAGTCGAAGGAAGTGGGCACCTGATGTTGCAAGAATTGAGCAAGTTGAAGAAAGGGAGTTATATTTAAAAATTCCTGGAAAGCAAGGTTACTGAACGGAAAGCCAAGCGTCCCCTAATGACGTAGATGGACTCGTTACCCTTTGTTCGAAACGTTAGACAAGGAGCGCTTTGAGTGGGGAACAGAGAAGGAGATAGACTTATGACGTCAACATGGACGGAGTTTTGTGTCTACTGCAACGATATTGAATATGAATCCGCGAATCATGAAGGACCAAGCCACTTTCGGCGGGAAAGAAACGGCCATCAAAAAGCGAGGGAAAGCTGGATGAATTAATTCACGACGGGATTTAATTCCGCAAAGCAGAACTGTAACCTGCATGGAAAAAGAAGATCTTTTATACCACTAGCAAGCCTGTGCGCCAATTTCTTAGATTTATTGTGATTTAATAGTCCCCACCCTAATACCATTAGCCAGATCTGTATAAATGAGGTGGCTGTGCTAGAGAACTTATTCATTTCTTATTTAGCTCAAGGCGAGTTAACTACACTTTTGAGTTAAATCTGCGCGAGTTGACGACACTTATGATTTCGATCTCCACGAGAGATGACTGAAAACTATTTTGTGGTCTCCATGAGAGCCACTTGATAATTTTTAGCTTTGAATCTCTGATGAGATTTCGTTCTGCAGTAAACTTAATAATTTTGAGAGTAGGCATTGGTCTAAATACATTAACATACACAATTCAGATATTATTATAAAAATGTTTATGCGTGTGTAATTACAGCATGATTTGCTTATTTAGGGAAATTGTCACCGTAAATAATTGCTTAGGACTATGAGTGAAGTTAGTGCTCTGATCGCAATTAAAGTAAGAAGGCATAGTATATAATAATTTAAGAAGGCTTCAAGATGATCGATACGAGGACGATTGCTGGGATGATGACCGATCAATCTACGGAAATATTTACTATGGCAGTGTAAATATCAAGTGGGCCATGGAAAGTGACATACGCTGACGTGATGGGCTGTTATGGATGAGAACTGAACATTGATTTATCAATTACTAGCTGCACCCGGCATGCGTTGCAATGCAAATCAAAGAAAGTTTTGGCGTTGTAACTTTGTTTGTTGAAGTGCTTTTGGATTCCCAATATTTTTTCTTTTTCCGTTAACCACCTCTATACTATTGTAAAATTGATTTACTATCTCCAAAAAAATCCTGGGAGCGTGCTCAACAACTCAAAAAAGTTTCATCGAAGTGAAATGAATGGCATATGAACGCATACGGGACTTCATTGAAACGATTCGAGCGCCATCACCCATTTGTTGAATATACTCAAAGGCTACCTATTGTAAAATGGACTTACTAATTCGAAAACCTTCCCTGGCGTGTACACAACAACTCATCAAAGTTTCATCACAATAGAATGAATGGCATATGAACGCATACGGGATTTTGTATAAACGATTCGCGTGCCGTTACTCATTTGTTGAATCTACTTCTGCGCTACACATTGAAAAACGGATTTAGTAATTCATACACCTTCGAAGGATTGTACTCAACTCATCAAAGTTTTATCACAATCGGATGAATGATATATGAACACATACCGGACTTGGTTGAAACGATTCACGCGCTGTCGCTCATTTGTTGAATCTACTCGCGCGCTACCATATTGTAAAGTGGATTTACAAAATCATAAATCTTCGCGGGAGTGGAAACAACATTTCACCAAATTTCATTGCAATCGCATGAATGGTGTATGAACGCATACGGAACTTTTTTAAACGATACGCGCGCCGTTAATCATTTGTTGAATCTACTCGTGCGCTACCTATTGTAAAAAGGATTTACTAAGTCAGAAACCTTTCCTGGAGGGTGCACAACAATTCACCAAAGTTTCATAGCAATCGGATGAATGGTATATGAACGCATACGGGACTTTGTATAATCGATTCGCGTGGCGTCGCTCATTTGTTGAATCTACTTGTGCGATACCTATTGTAAAGGGGATTTACTAAGCAAGAAAACTTCCCTGAATTGTACACAACAACTCACTTAAGATTAGTCGCTATCGGACGAATGGTATATGAACGCATACGGCACTATGTTGAAACACTTCGCGCGTCGTCGCTCATTTGTTTAATCTACTTGTGCGATACCTATTGTAAAGTGGATTTAGTAAGCCAGAAACCTTCCCTGAAGTGTACACAACATCTCACCCAAGTTTCATCGCTATCAGACGAATAGTATATGAACGCAAACGGGACTTTGTTGAAACGCTTCTCGCGTCGTCGCTCATTTGTTGAATCTACTCGGGCGCTACCTATTATAACCTGGATTTACTAAGCCAGAAACCTTGCCTGTAGTGTACACAGCCTCTCACCCAAGTTTCATCGCCATCGGACAAATGGTATGTGAACGCATACAGGACTTTGTAGAAACGCTTCGCCCGTCGTCGCTCCTTTGTTGAATCTACTCGTGCGCTACCTATTGTTAAGTGGATTTACAAAGCCAGAAACATTCCCTGAAGTGTACACAACATCTCACCCAAGTTTCATCACTATCAGACGAATAGTATATGATCGCATACGGGACTTTGTTGAAACGCTACGCGAGTCGTCGCTCATTTGTTGAATCTACTCGTGCGCTACCTATTATAACATGGATTTACTAAGCCAGAAACCTTGCCTGTAGTATACACAACCTCTCACCCCAGTTTCATCGCTATCGGACGAATGGTATGTGAAAGCATACAGGACTTTGTTGAAACGCTTTGCCCGTCGTCGCTCATTTGTTGAATCTAATCGTGCGCTACCAATTGTTAAGTGGATTTACTCAGCCATAAACCTTACCTGAAGTGTACAGAGCATCTCACCCAAGTTTTATCGCAATGAGATGAATGGTATATGAACGCATGTGGAACTTTCTTGAAACAAACGCACGCTATTTTGCTGAAGCTACTCGCGCCATCTATTGTAAATTGGATTTACTACCCCTATACAAAGTACGTTGAGTAACTAACGGGATTTCATGTTAAGAGCCTCATTTTCTATACCGATAGTGAAGAGCGCTACTGGCATCCAGTCGGCCGTGTCTCGTTAAGAGCTACTGTTGCCTAGAAACGACTTGCCTTAGCTGTCATTTGCGTTACGTTTTATAGTGACTTGTATTCTCTTTGACGTTTTATGTTGTTTCACGGGATAAAAAGTATCCTATGTCCGTCTCCTGGTTCTACGCTACCTCCACACTGAGTTATAAATAGTGTAACACGACTTTCCTTTATACACATAGATGTAGATATTTTGGCATGGGAACATTGTATATATTTTCTTGTGATTTGATTCTTGTTGAATTGTAGTAGATAAATGTAGTGTCCCGACAGTCAATTGTAAACGCGTGAGGACACGTGACCACTAGATTTGATTATGTTTTTGTATGTAATAGTAATCCGTGTACTCCGTGTACATGTGCGAATATTTTGGTTTGGCGTACACATGAATTGCGGCCAAGGTGATAAGTGGAGCAGTAATAAATGTATCGATAAAATAGTAGGAGGGAAAATAAGTTATTGCAGTGATGTTTTGAGTGAACAAGTATTTTAATTGAGTTGCGTTTGTTGCGACAGATTTTTGGAAAGAAACGTCCATTCTTTTATTTATTTAAAATTTGGATTTTGATGATAGTATTTGGTTTTATTCTTCGGTCAAAATACTTAGATCAGACGCTCCAGGTGTGTGGTAAATATTTGTGTGATTTCAGGTGATTGTCAAACCCTAACGTGTGATATTGTGCGTCTGAAAATTTGAATTTATGCGCGGGTGAGTGGCATAGATTTGCCAAGTCTTCGCTGCAGTTACGGATGGTAAGTGATGCCCGCGGAGACCTTGACCAGTCAAATTGGATCTTGTAATTCCAAAAGGAATTAATGAGATATTATTTATGACACACAAGCGTCATCGGTGGCGTAGTTGGTAGCATGCTGGACTGCTGTGCCCAAGATAGCGGGTTAAAATCCGGCCGAAGTCGTCGGATTTTTTAAGGGCGTTAAAAATCCTTCAGTATGCCTTCCTTCGTAGGGGAAGTAAAGCCGGCGGTCCCATGTCATAGATTAATGGCATGTAAAAGATCCTCCCACAGACTATTCTTGTGGGGAGCTAAATTTCTAGGTTAGATTTCGTTGAAACGCTCTATGAAAGTTCCAACGTTCACCACCAGGTATCATTGACATCTGGTAGCGAAAGTTGGAACTACTTGAAATTGAACGGAGCGTGTAACTCCGTTGAAAGCAACTACAGACTCCGGCGAACCGAACATGTCCTCGGACACTCCCGGCACCGAAATCCATACGATAAATAAATAAATAATGTGACACACTCATGTTAGCTGATTTGACAGCTGTATTTTCGTCGTATCTTGGAGCCGGGCATAATGCTGGCCTGGGATGTTGTTGACATGGGGGTGATTTTGACAGGTGATATGAGAGTCCACACTGAGCGCTGATCTTGGGTATTTCTGGACACTAATTAGAGCAGGGGGAACGGCCTAGCCATTGACCCAGTCTGTTAAATATAGCTTGCTTGTTCACTTAAAGCCTTGACATAATATTAAAGGGCGAAGTTCTCCACGCCCGCGCGGTATTTTCGTGTCGTCGGGTCCAAATTAAAATCTTTCGTTTTGTAAATAAATGCATTTTTTGAGCATATTTTGTGTATTCATTTTATTCTTGATCTTTGATTCTGGGTGACACCTTGTTGTGTTTTCTTTTTGTAAAATGACACGCGGTCATTTTGTTGTTGTTTTTGTAGTCGTGGTCACGTTAATCATTCTTGTGTCTATACTGTGAAGTCCTTAGTTGAGGCAATCTTGTTGTGCTTTGGGCACAGTTGATCCAGATTTCATCGGAAATCGTTGTTGTAAATAATTAAATTTAGCGAGTATCGGTTGTGTAAATTTATATTTGTTATGTTTAGTTCCCATCGCTAATTTATCTCAAATACGGATTTGTGGCTTGACGGCTATCGCATGATGGCACCAAATCTCGTATCTGTACTCATACCATATTGCATGCTTAATCACACCACGCACGCACATGAATTAAAGAATAATCAGGCCAAATCTCCAGTCCTGAAATTTTGGAATTCTCTGGGAGAGACTATATATTTATTTTGTGTTTATTCAAGGATTAATTATGGGAGTAAGTTTAAGGGAGTGTTTTTCTTCTTTTTGTTGTTTGTTGATATATTTTGTGCTGGAATTTAATTTGTTTTGTTTATTTTCGCTTCACTTTCTTTTCTTTCCGCCGTATATTTAGGCTGTGTCACCTTGAATCTGATCAGAAGCGTATTTTAGCAACTTGATTATGAACAATACACTAGCCCGAAAAAGAGTCTGATAAAAAGCTTCTTGCAAGGGTTCAATATATGAAATGAAACTGAAAGTTTCAAATTATCTGACCTGAATATCTCACGAGGTTCATCTAACCTGCCACATAATTATAAAAGTGATCAAGTTGAGTAAAACATAACCACTTATGCACATCTCGCGTGTGCCAAGTTTACATATGTGACACGATCACCATGTAGGGTACAGTAGTGTTTGTGACAGAGCGAAATCCAATAACAAATTACCGAACAAATGTGTGCGAGATTTCAACCACAAATATGACCAAACACCTCCTATACTATCACTTGCTGAATCAGTTTGTTTCTACCATAAGAGAATGGGCAGTGCACTGTCACGGAGTAGATCGCGTTGCACAAAAATGAGAGGGACGTTTGCACAAAGCAACGGAATCCACAACTACACATGTGGAGAACAGTCCTTCATTGAGCCAGTGGGTGTGGTGTATGGGGTGCAAATTTCATCTGTAGAGAGGTTATGGGGTACAGTGAAATAGATTGACAGCCTTGACCCTAAATGAGACACACAACAAATAAACAGCAGTTTGCATTGAACAACGTAGACGCAGAAATCAACTGTTTCCAGCCGAATTACCCAAGAATAATCCCTACAAAGTGGACAGAGGAAGTAGGCTATTTTGATTACCATTACATATCTCACTATGCTGTAAGCCTATGAATGTCTACAGCCGCAAGGGACCTAGGAGACACCTTGTGCTATCACAATATGCGTCAAGACCGCAGTTTAACCAAGCGTTGCTCTTTACCTATCGCACACAGCTACTATATCATATGCGTGTACTGGGATCGTATCTTGGGCACCTCAACCTTCCGATCCAAAGTCGATGGATTTATAATTGCCGTGTGCCGTAAATAACAACGTGTTAATTCCTCCACCCTTTGAAACTCAGCTTGACCTTCGCCAATGGACCAGATTACGTAAATGCGTGTATGCCACCCGCTAAATTGAGGTGAGTTTTCACACAGGCGGTGTATTTGCTGAGTGACAAGAAAACATTCTTGTTGTTGTTTCATTCATGTCTTGAGACTGGTTTAATGCTGCCCTCTTTGTCACCGATTCTTGAGGTAATCATTTCATCTCCCCATAACTACCACACCGGCGGAAGCAATCCATTTACCATATTCTTACGTTGGTTAACTCCTAGAGTTATTGTTCCCTGACCAATATTTCCTTTACTGCTGTAAGTTTAATATTCCTGGTTGCTTAGTATACACCCTACCAATCTACATCTTCTATTCATTACCAAACTCCTGATTCATCTACCTTCCCCCACTCGTCCTAATCCCTTTAATCTATTTACCCATTAAATATCAAATTAGGTGAACATGCTCCTATTCGTCGCATAATGTAAGGAAGAGGCTGATACAGAGGTTGGTACTACCAATTTTTTAAATGGATCAATTATTTTTCCATGATCTGGGAGAGGTCCTAAATACAAAATTGCAAAGAATGTAAAATGCATGCGTGCGCCTTGTTCTCAACTGACCAAGAGAGTCTCATATAACTTCATTCTATATTAAGATTGGATGGCTAAAGTTAAAGAATGACGACAGTATCCCATGGCTCTGACTGTGATAAAGAGTTTCAAGCTCAAAATGCCGTCTTATATTTACAGAACTCAAACTCACATGCAGTCAGTGCATTTAACCGTGCGAACAGACGGCACAAATGCTCCACACCTCATCATGGAACCAAACATGTAGTTCTGTGAAAACCAAAATAGCCTACTTTCATACATCCTACTTTATTTATTTTTCTTCTTCTTCTACTTCTCCGTATTTCTTCGATTCGGCCTACTAGGGGCCACGACAGTTCAACTGTCTATTCTTCCGAGCTCTAGCTGCCGCCCGGTGTTCCCGCATTCGTCTCCGGCGTTGTTCTTTTCTCTCTTCGGACCACGCCTTCTGTCTTCAGCTTCGGCTTTTCCTGTAAACGTTAGTGCGTACGTAGTTTTACCCGAAGTGGAACACGCTCCAGGATATCTTTAGGGGAAAATTCCATTTCACGTAGATTTTTTCAACTTCCGTGAGCCATGCCCCGTTGGTTATCTTATCTTGAAAGTACGTCAATATCCGTTTTGATATCCTGTCTGGGCTCATTTGTGTCACGTGGCTATAAAAGGCAATCCTTCTTTTTTGAATCGTGTCAATGATCCTCTCCACGTGCTTGTATAATTCGTGGTTGTGACGCCTTCTGTACTCGCTGTTTTCCTTGATGGGACCCAGGATTTTCCATAAAACTTCCTTTCATAAGCCTTTAGTTTTTCCATTACACCTTTCTTGTTCATTATTAGAGTCTCTGCCGCATACAGAGCCTCTGGTCGAATAACAGTGCAGTAATGTCCAATTTTGGCGTTTATTTCATTATATTAATGCAACATTCATTTTCATTTCAAGACGGGTCAGGAAAGGGATTTTGGTAGAATACGGCCGTGTACCTGCTGATAGGAACCCTCCCGGCCATTGCCTGGTGATGAAAATGGGAAACTACGAAAACCATTTTCAGGACGGCCAAGGAGGGATTCGAACCCACGTTCTCCCGATGCCACCGAGGGATGAGGTAGCGAATTAGCGCTCTTGGCCATTGCCATCTCTTCCATAAGAAAATCCCTCGGCTATTAAAATAATTTTCCATGTGATGTACACTGAATAGCTATTGATGCACGACCTATGTCAACACCAACACCATTGCATTGAGAAAGTATGCGCTAGAATATACTGTAAATGATTTTCAGAATCGGTGAATAAGAATCCTCCCGCGAGATGGCATCTTTCTCTAACGAACATCGGAAATTCCCTTTTAAATGTCAAATGCATGGCTTCTATGATTTACGAAAAGTAACCTACAGAATTCAGTGCCATTAGATACTGAGTATTATATCGACCTAACATATGAATCCCCCCTTCAATCTGTTCGATGGGGTAAACTTTACACATTTTCTGTAGGTGAGACCCACCATTCTCATTTTCGAAACTTCTATCGTAGCACGCAAAGTGAAAGTTGTCTACTGTACATCGCCGTCATTACAGAGTACATTTTAAATTAGTTATGACAGGATTGGGCAGACCTTGTAAAGAAAATTGTTAATAAAATTCATGCTGCATAGGCCTTTGTATATCTTTAACTTTACATGCAACATGCAACTCAAAAGTAAAAGTATCGGAAGCTAAAAATCTAAATTGGGAAATATAATCGTTAATATCAGCTGTCGGTAAGAGGACAGAAAAATTTACATTCAAGATTCAATCCTATTCCAAGCATTGTCAACTTTACATCCTCCATAGGTGGTGAGTTATTATTATTCCTCTTCAGGAGAGCGTGAGAACTTGAGCTTCACTTCCTTTTCCTCTCTTACATGTAAGTTTACATTTAGCGACTCTAAAATTGAGCAGTTAGCTTTAAAGATGTATTTCTGTGTGTATAAAATTCCATGCAGAACCAATGTAAGGTTTGGAAGTTACTTAAAAATAACTATAATAATTCTGAAGGATGTATGAAATTGTATAAAATCAGCAGTGATGGGTTAATACAAATCTAGCTTCTTATGTAGCATGAACCAATATTTAACCTTGGATCAGAAGATTATCAAACGAAGAGCAAAATTCGACATCCCATTCATTATTTTATAGTAAAGTTTACAATTTGTGAGGGTATCCTTGAATGTGTTTGGGCACACTGATGATGATTAAATAACTGAAGTACAACTTAATATAGCATCTAAAAAGACACAACAAACTGAAAACGTCAACATACAAAAAATTGAAAACATTTGAAAATAGGTCAGTAAAACCACTGTTACCAACATTGAGCATGTTTATAGCTTATAGTAACTTATAGTAACTTCCGTGCGGAATTCGATATACAAAATAGTACTTTTTATTAAGCCATACTACTAAATATAATCAATAAAATAACACGCTTTTCTGAAATACTTCCAACAGTGAGAATTCTGAATGAGAAAAAATAGTTGTCGGCCAGCTACATACATTGTTCATATGAAAATCTACTTAAGACAAAAGAAAAAAAGGAAAAAAAAACACTACGTTCAATGGCAGATATAATAAGAGGATATGTGATTTTGTCAACAAACCTTATTCACGTCTAACAGTGCCAGTTTGCAAACATAAAAGAGAAAGAATGTTTTATAATTATTTATTATCCACTTACTCATTTTGATGATTTCCTCTTGCATCACTCTCTTCATCCTGCGTTTCCTCTTTTATCTCCTAGTGAATAGAATGAATCATTAATTTCTTTGGTATCGTCATAGGCCTCTACACAAATAACAAATAATATACCTTGACAACACAGCTAAACTAAAAGTAAAGATATAACTGCTGTAGCACTGACTGAGATTATATTCTTATTCCCCATCCTATATTCCTGGATTATACATGTCCTGTGTTGTTCTGAAACCTCAAAGCCATCATTCCTTTATATATCAAGTACTGTAAATCTAAGTGTGATAGAACTTGCGGCTAACAGCACTTGAAAGGAAATAATAGGCTTAAGGACTGAATATTTATTCATTTTGAAAATTATAGCAAAAATACTATAAGGAGGTTTTACGTTGTTCCCTTTCAGTCACAGGATCTACCTGCACATATCACTAATAAGTGACATGGTACTCAGAGTTGTAACAGCACAGCTTTTGACAATGAACAAGTAGGGGAGAGCGAGGGGTTCTGCCCCCCCCCCCCCCACCACTACTCCCAATGCTAGCCGATAACTCCCGATCCCGTGGTCGGAGATTCACGAATGAGGTGTCGTTGGACTCGAGCTGACGGGGGCTTTCCTATGGACGACTCATTATTTTTTTTGAAAATTTTTGTTTTCGAAAGTTGGTGATAGTTTGAAAACCAAACATGATAGAATGTTGTGCCATAGTTCAAACCAATGGTCTCTTTGACCTTTATTTTTTATAAAAACCTTTTTTATTTTTTGAGGTTTTTTGAAAACCCTTAAATTTAAAATGTTTACTATTTTCGAAACTAATACGTTGACAAATAAGTTTGTTTGACATAAATGAAAGGTCCCTACCCCCCTACCTTGAAAATAAATGTCAAGTCTCTAGGACAAAAAACTAGGCATTTTATTTTTTTATTTTTTTAATAAAAGCGTGTTTGTAGACAGAGAGCCGGTAGCGCTTGACGTATGTTACAAGGAGGCTATGATTGAAGCTCGAAGCTTGTGGTTTAACGTGACTGTTAATCTCGCGATCATGATCCACGGGACCTCCTTTTTACGTGGAATCCGAACCACAGGTCATGGCATTTCACTTCGAAAATCTCACGTGCATTGACCGGGAATCGAACCCGGTACGCCTTGGTGAGAGGCATACAGTTTGACCGCTGCGCCACCACGCCCACGAGGCTATGATTGGCCATGGTGGATATGGGAAATGGCTATTTCGACGGGGGCGATATATGGAAAAACGAGGGGTCGCTTTTCGCTATTTTTTTCCTATGACAGATGAATGAAGGCGAATAGTTTCGAAAATGTTAGTAAACACTGACCAGTAACCAGACAAAATTCATAATGGTATGAGGGGAAGTTGCTAACAACATAACTTGTTTTTTCTATGTCTGACTGGCAGCCAGAATGGGAAAACAGAATATCGGCTCGAGAGACCCGCTTGGTGCCTGGCTAGCCAGCTAAGAGAATGGAATGTGGGTGAGAGCTGACAACATTGCTGTAAAATGATAACAGGTTGCAACCATTTGACAACTCTGTAAAAAGGTGATAACGGCTAGCCAGGCGAGCTGAGCAGTAGCAGCAGGCAGGGGCCCCGCAGAGAGGAAAGAGGGAGAGAGAGGGGAAAGGGGAACACAAAGAGAGAAAACAGGAAATCACGTGACCACTGCAGAGTCTGCCAAGAGCAGTGAGGGACGTGGCCAGAGGATTGCGGGGAGGTGAGGGGTTGGGTAAGAGAGTATTGAGCATGTCATTGCACATTGCGCGTCATTCCTATGGTAAACGTTACTGTGTTAACATAGGCTGTGTCTTATGTGTATAAAATTAATTGCATTCGTGTGCTCAACCCCAGTTGGTTACTATATTGGATACATTATATATTTGAGGTAAGTGTTGGAATAACACTGTTTAGTTTATTTTATGCTAATCAATGTTTACCATTTGATTGATGTATTGTTATTTTGTTTTGTTTTAGATAATTGGCATACCTGGTGTTTGGAGAGAGAAACCCCATTCCACTGAAGCCTAGGAGAAGGGAAAAGCAGGGCTTTTAACAAGGCAAGATAAGATTTTTTGAAAATGAAATATCTAAAACCTGTTTTTTATATTTTATTTTATTTATTTTTTGTTTATGAAAGATGCTATTGCGAATGGATATACTCATGGTGGTTTATTTTATTTCTTTTAAAGTGTCTGAGCCTGACAACTGCTGTTGAGGACGTGTGTGTTTGGGGCCATTGCTGAAAAGTCCACGGCTGAAAACTGTGGTGAGATTGTTTCTCTTATAAATATCATGTCTTTTGCCACTGCTACCGATAGCTTAACTTGGGAACCCCTTGACTCTTGTTTTAAAAAGCGTGTTTGCTCTGGCCGCGTAGTGAATGTTAGAGAGAGTTTAATCCCAAAAGACTTTGTCGAATCATGTTTTGACATTTTTAAAGAACAAATTTTTACAGCGCAAAGGTTGCATACGGCTTTAAAGGTCAATACACAACTCGTGTGCGATTTCATTTACAAAAACAAGGACGATGAACTTAAAAACCATTTTATATTGGCAGTAAAATGCAAGAGCTTTTGATAGCCGATAATCTGAACGAGTGGTATCAATCCCATGTGGTCAATGCCTTGCTATCAAAATTTGATAAACTGCAACAAGGACAAAGTGGTTTAGCGTTATACAAAATCCATTACCTGAAAATCAACATTTGTCATTTCAACCCGTTGAATGCTGGGTCTAGCTATATTAAACACCACCAGCAATAGCTTCGAAAAAGGCTGTGGTGAATATTGAAAATTTTGATGATGAATGTTTTCTGTGGGCTGTGGCTGCGTATTTGCAGTCAGCTCAAGACCGGCATGTTAACAGACCAGCAAAGTATAAGGCCAAGTTTGATGAATTAAAACAAACATTAAATTTAACTCGAGTGTCGTTCCCTATGGACTTAACCGAGATCCATAGGTTGGAACAAGATAACCAGGACTTTTCGTTCATGGTGTATGGCCTTGATGGTGATGAGATTGTGGGTCCACTTTATGCCACAAAAGAACCGAAACGACATCACATTCATCTATTATATCTGTCTTACGGAGAGGTGAATCACTATTGCCTGATTAAAAGCCTGAGTAGATTGCTAAGCAGTCAAATGTCTAAGAGAAAGTGTGCAAATCATATTTGTGATCGTTGTCTGCAATACTTTTGGACGCCTACCTATTTGGAACGTCATAGGGTACATTGTGTTTCTCACAAGCGGTGAGACTGATATTGCCACAACGGGACAAGGCTGTGTTAAGGCTTAAGGACATTCATGAGCGTGACACTGTTCCCTATGTGGTGTACGCAGATTTCAAAGCTCTCACCACACCCATGGCGGGATGTGAACCAGATCCCACCATGAGGTCAACCACACCCATTCAAAAACAAATACCGTGAGGGGCCAGATTGTGCCAGATGGTTTTTGGATGAACTTGTTAAGTTGGCCGACCACGTACACGGATTACTGGCCCACCCAGTACCCATGAGCCTAACGCCACAACGGCAGCAGCAGTATGAGCATGCCACGATATGCCATATTTGCGAAAAGCCACTGATCAGTGCTGAAGACACCGTTCGTAATCACTCGCACTTTACGGGAGTAAATGCAACTTGAACTTTCCAGCTCCTCGTTTCATCAGTGTCTTTTTCCACAATCTGGCAAATTATGACATTCAGTTTTTGATTCGTGAATTGGGTCATGTCAACAAGGGCTCTTTACCATTATCCCCCAAAACCATGAGCGTTTTACAGCCCTGACATGGCGGTTGAGCAACTTTAGCATTCGATTTTTGGATTCCTTTAAGTTTATGGCATCCTCGCTAGACAGTCTTGTGAATGGCTTGAATGAGGAGGAATTAAGAAATACTAGAATGAATTTTAATGATCCTAAGCAATTTCAATTGTACATTCGGAAAGGTATATTCCCGTATGATTTCTGCAACAGCTGGGACGTGTTAAAGCAAACAAAACTCCCACCACAAGAGAAATTTTACTCGAAACTAACACGTAGTACCGATGAAGACTATGCACATGCATGTCAAGTTTGACGAGTGTTTGACATGAAGACGCTAAGTGAATATGCTATGCATTACCTAAAACTGGATGTATTGCTGCTCACCGATGTGTTTGAAAAATTTCGTGAGTTGTGTCAGCTCATTTATGGCCTTGACCCGACTCACTATTATAGGAGTCCTGGGCTCTCGTTCGATGCCGCTTTGAAATACACTCAAGTGGATTTGGATTTACTCACTGATGTAGACATGGTTCTATTTTTTGAAAAGGGCATTCGTGGCGGCTTTGTGTCGCTTAACCAACGCCATGCCGAAGCGAACAATGTCAACATGCCTGATTATTCACCAGACAAACCGGAATCATACTTAATGTACTATGACGTGAATAATTTGTATGGTTACGCCTTGAGTCAGCCTTTGCCCTATGGCAAGTTTGCTTGGCTGACAGACAAACAAGTGTCAGAATTTGATGTAAACATGGCTAGCCAAGAAACAGGCCGTGGATATGTCTTAGAAGTGGATATTGAATATCCCTCATCCTTGTATGATCAACATGCCGATTTCCCCTTCTGCCTTGAGCAAATGGTCCCCCCCCCCCCCGACAGTAAAGTGAAAATTGAAAAACTTATGGGCACACTTTACAACAAAAATCGGTATGTGCTACATATCCAGATGTTGGTGCAATGCCTCGCCCAAGGATTAGTGTTGAAGAAAATTGCTCAAAAAACATGGCTCAAGCCATACATGCGACTCAACACAGAGCACCGACAAGTGGCAACACAGCAGTTTGAAATTATTTTTTTCAAATTAATGAACAACTGCATCTATGGCAAGTCCATGGAGAATGTCCGCAAATATCGTGACATTAAATTGGTGAATGTCTGGGAGGGGCAGTGGGGTGCCCGGCGGTACATTGCCAAGCCAAATTTCAAATCGATCAACATTATCGATGAGGATTTGGCCACTATTGAATTGAGTAGGAAAAGTGTGGCCATGGATAAGCCCATTTACTTGGGCCAAGTCATTTTAGACTTTTCTAAATCGGTCTGTATCGATTCCACTATGAGTTTGCCAAATGCCATTTGAGGACGTCTCTCTTTTGTATATGGATACGGACTCATTCATTTGCCACATTCGCCACTGCAACCCCTATGACGTCATGAGGCAGCATAGTGACTCGTTCGACACCTCTTGCTATAGTGCTAACGACATGTTTCAGCTGCCCATAAAAAACAAGAAGGAAATGGGTGTTTTAAAAGATGAATGCGGTGATTCCATTATGACGGAATTCGTAGGTTTGGCCTCAAAAATGTATGCTTATCGCACACTCGACTGTAAGGAAGCCAAAAGAGCAAAAGGTGTAGGTAGGGCAGTGGTAAAATCGCTAAGTGTAGACGATTACTTAGCGGTTTTACGCACTGGCAAAACTATGTCCCATACACAGTGCAGGATACAATCCAGCAACCATCATTTGTACCTTGTAGAACAGAGAAAACGCACCCTCGCCTCCATGGATAACAAACGTGTGTGGGCTAATAACTTGCTCACGGGCCTGTCCTGGGGTTATGACAGCGAGGAGGAGGAGGTGTGATTTTTCTGTTTGTTCGTTTAGGGGCAAGGCTTTTTGTAACTCGTTGATTTAGTATTTTGTATTTTGTAAATGTTGGTTTTTGCCATTGTAAATAGTAGATTTTGTAAATAGTGGCATCCCACTTGAACCTTTTGCTCTTTAAAAAATGTTCTATGCAACCTTATTTTTATTTTTATTTTAAATTTAACCGAGTTGGGAATTGGAGAATTGTATATATAGAGTGATTCTTTTAAAGCTGTACAAAGTTGTAGTGTTTGTAAATATGACATGAGTAGTAGTATTTTTAGTAACTTTAATGACTAGTATTTATATTGTTTTTTGTAATGTAAATCGTAAATGGAAAAATAAAAGAAGTTCTTTTGGGATGAGTGTGCATGTGGAGAATGTACTTTTGGGGATAAATAAAGTGGTTGTGTTTGTTCCCAAAGACAGGTATGGTTGTGTGAGTAGAGAGAAAGCTGGTGTGTGTGTATGACCAGAGCAAACACGGTGAGGTAGGGTGGGTGGGGAGGGGGAAATTTTTCATTTATATACTCATTTTGTTTTGTCGATAGTTTTTTTCTTTGAAATGTAGCGCTGAATATACATTATTTTTGTAAAAACAGTCTTACCTGCAGTGGTCGTAGACCTCAATGTTTATCAAAACACATATAAACACATTGCAGCATTATCATGGTCAAGCACTCGCATCAACATCATTGACAAATCTCAACTTTCAACATACACCAAATGGAAAAATGTGAAAACAGCAAAATGGGAAATCCATGTTTCAATAACACCAACATTCAAAAAAACGTAAAACAGTCATTTTAAAAACTGGAAATGGCCATGTGTGAAATATAAAAATTCAAAAACATAAAACGGACATTTTTAAAAAGTGTCATCAACAAAATGGAAAATCCATATCATCAAAAACGCAAAACTTGAAACAGACACTTTTAAAAAACTGTTAATTGCAAATTGGCAAATGACAATGTGTAAAAATGTGAAAATGAAAAATCAGCCCTTCAACATCATGATTTTTTTAAATTAAAATGAAACATTGTGTTCTGGTAAACCTTTGTTTTTTATTTCATAACCATAGGGATTGACAAAAGAAAAAATAGAATACTAACACATCCCAATTCCTCACTCCTCAATTCCTTAATGTTCATGTCCATGCATCATCAACTTTCCTTTCATAGCACTCATCACAATCAGGGCTGCCATTCTTTCACCCACTGAGGCATCACAGGATGTGAAACGTTGTTTAGCTTTTTTCAATAACAATTTATCTGCCACATGTCTTAAACCAGGAGGACTATGGCTATAAGATAGGTCATGTTCTTTGTATGCTTGATCTAAAAGATTAATGGGTACATCACCACGCTGCAATCGTTTTTCAAGATGAGTTCCAGGGCCACAAAAACGATAACCTGGAAGATGGATTTCGAAAGGTAAGTATTGAATCACTTTGTCAATGACGCCACTGCCAGTGCAGGTCTGGCATATCCTTTTCCATCGATGGTGAAAAGGTTTGGTCTTCCTCTTCCTCTGTGGACGATGTTTGTGTTTGTT
Organism: Meconema thalassinum; assembly: GCA_946902985.2. Classification (NCBI taxonomy): domain Eukaryota; kingdom Metazoa; phylum Arthropoda; class Insecta; order Orthoptera; family Tettigoniidae; genus Meconema; species Meconema thalassinum. The sequence goes on from CAMPQE020000024.1 coordinate 2,351,556, forward strand.
GTTGTTGCTTTTTCTCGCCATGACACCCGTGGAATGATTAAAGAAAGTCTTTACACGGACTTTTATGACCGTGATACAGTTTCACTAGCTGACAAGTCGCGTACTGACGCATAGAGGGTATTTTTGCCATGGTCACTTGCTTATGGTGATCGTAATCCGTACAGGGTTGCAATTCACTCAACACAGGGTCTTGAGTCCATGATTTTGGTACATGTTGCCAGATTTCTTTCACCGCGTTGGTGGCCACATAATAAATGATCGACTTGGGCAACGCTAAGAGTTCCTCTTTGGTAAAACTGTCTAGTTTCTTTTTTTGCACACAAAGAACTTTCCGATGGCTTTGTCTGTAGCATTGCCTTTCTCCATGGTATCACGTGTTGTAGATGTTTACACGTCGCTGTAGAAATCTCACTGGCGTCATTCACAGGTAAATCTTGAGTTATAATTTTGTTCAACAACTCCCAGCAGGCATGGGTGGTTAACCAATCAAAGAGATGCCACGCATGCGCTAGGGCTGTATGGATAATGTTGCCACAGGAACAAGTATCCATCAGCGTTTGCAGGGAGGGGCAGCCCAGGTCCATGAGGTCGATACATTGACAGTAAGACGCCAAGAATGGTTGCAACCATTCACGTTTTTCATTACCTTTCACAAATACCACATTGGCCGAGGACAAGTGTGCTTTCATGAACACGTCCATATATTTATAGGATATGGTTCCTTGATTCCAGTCTAGTTGCTTATGATTTTCAATCCACTGGGTTTGTTTGCGGTCTTTTTCACACAACAAATCAAAAGCATGGGGCGGTTTAAATTGCAAATGCGTAGCTTGCGATATCCAAAACGTGGTACAATCGATAATGGCCACTTGTTGAAATATAAATTTGTTGTCACCAATTTTAAACCCTTGGCAATCCACAATGAGTGTGCGCAACATGTTGACGCTTGCCTGGACCAAGTTCAACTGACGACTGACTAACCATTGGCCACAAAGGTGTGGTCATGACATGGACTTACCAGCCATGCTAGTTTGAAAAAAAAATTGAGGTTAGGGCAGGACAGAGGGACATGAAAAAAATAAGAATTTAAGAATTACATCATTTTATTATCATAACACGTCTTACAGGCTTTTGTCATTTTGGGATAAGGACGATACCAACTGATACAACAATATAGTCTCTTGTGTTTGTAACGTCCATAACACCGATGATGTCCCAATGTCTCGAAACTAGGCGTTTTCGATGGTGAGCTGCTTACTGAAGCATCATGGACACCATACGGTAATCACGTATCGTAAGTTGTTTTTTCATCACTCAGGGACACGAGTGAGGGATAGCTTGAATGACAGGGTATATTTCCCACCTCCATTCTGCATAGGTAGGGGCAGGCAGGTGACCAGCGCTGACGTTCCTTCATGGGTTCATCGTCCTACTGCCATTGGTCTATGATGATGGGACAAAAGGCACATTTCACTTCATCTCTTTAAATAGTAGAATAGTAGAATCCAGCGGCCGCCAAGGCTTGAGGGTTTATGAAAGGCACTGGCCTAGTTCCAAAAGTCTTGAAACGTTGTTCCTCAGAGTTTAAATTCATGGATGTGACTTCTCTTGATGCTTTAAAGCAAGACATGACTGATGGGTAGTTTATTGGCTGAGGAATAACCCACCCACCAAGGGAAGATGATTAAGAGAAGGAAGTAGATTTTGGATTGAAGAAAAAGGATAGAAAAATAGGAGGAGAGTTCCACAAAATTAATAAGTTTAACTTTAAACACACTTAGAAGCGGTTGCCACCGCAAATCCGTTTTCGGATACCTAAAGTGGGTACGAGCTTGGTCGAAGCTGACGGGAACCGCAGCTAAGACTTTGGCGGTTTGCCAGAGAAAGGCTTTAGTGTATTTCCTCCCAAGCATGCATAAAAGTACTATAGGGAAGGGTGATAGTCTGGCAAAACAAATAGTAAAAGCTTTATTGAGTATGAACGAGGGCATAAACCTAGGAAGAGCTAGGAAAGCCAGGATCTTGCCTAACTGTAGTATCAGAGAAATGATGAATCCAAAAACAAATATTTAATTTATTAAACAATGCAAAGAAGTTTGAGGAAATTAACAAACATGTAATATAATTTTGACAAACATAGTTCATTTGAACTTTTTAACAAATGGGGTCGCAGACCTCTCAACATTAAACGTTTGCTTCAGGCAATTGACAATTTACAAGGTTTCAAACCTTACATGTTTCTAAAATCTTTATAAGATTTAAACAAATAAACAATGAAGTAATTAAAGTTTGAACGTGAATTGGAGTACAAAGAGTGCACCTTAAGAAATTCTTGAGAGAATGTTCTAGAGAAAGTGACAACTTCGAAAATAACAATAATAAAAACATGAAAAATAAGATAGAAGTTCCTAAAACTTCTTATATTTATACAGAATTACTATATGAGAATTATACAAAAGAGGGCAGGTCACTTACTGTGAAACCTGAAGAAAGTTAAAAGGAAGGTTCTAGACTTCCCAAGTTTGAGCAGGAATCACTAGCTAAATGGGACAGTTTCCATTTCGTGAAACCTGAACATGACTCGCTCAAGAGTTTAAAGAATTGTTTTCCCTGATTATTGGAAAGGAACAATGTGAATTTGAAACTTGTATCACACAAGCAATTATGCAGAATTTAATTAATGTTAAACTAGCAAAGTTGGAAGGGCACTTCGTGAGTGACACCTTATAGAAAAGTTACAATTTTATTAATATGGGTGGTTAGTAGAAGGTTGAGGAAAGATCATTGGGATATAGGATCAATGTTCATGGCCGTATTTAATATAAACGGACGATCGCGACGCGGTAGAAACGTGGAGCAAGCACTGGTTATCACTGTAGTCTATAAAGATGGATGCAAAGTTCACTATAGAAACACTAAAGTTTATGAAAAAGAAAGTTATTGCGATTATGGAAATAACTGATTGCACTATATAGGTGAGAGTCTATTTCTTGAAAAAGTTGTGATTTACAATTAAATGTACCATAAAACATTCCAGTGGTTCCAGCGGTGGAAGAAAGTTAGCTATTGCAAACATTTGTAAGGAAGATTCCTCATTTTAAATAGTATTTTCACAAGTGAGTGAAAAATACCTGACGGCAAGCTTCGCAGATAGAGTACAAGATCTCGAAGGTTCCAGAACGACCTTAGCAGAAAAATGGGGTTGAGAAAATCCAACGGAGGAACTAGCTTAATGAATTATAGACAGCGGGTATTATGTAATATCCCACGTAGTGAGAGGATTTCTCATTTGAATAGCTTAAGAAAAGCTCTTTTTTAGTAAGGTTGGCTTATACAAGCGAAAGCTCAACATGGCAAATCCCACGAAGAATGATTTTTGCCCCAAAATAAATACTTTCACACTGTCTATAAAAGTATCATTAAAAACACGTGGAAGTTAAAACCATGAAGATGAGGTTAAAACTTTTAAAATGGTACTTATCTTGATTTCATGTTGAAGGCGACGTTCCGTATGACGATAACTACTTCGCCAACATGGCGTAGAAGAGAGTATGCCTCTTGGTTTGAGGAGGCTAGGTCGAGTGGAGCTTTAACTGATCGAGTCAACTGCCGACTGAGAAGTGAGACCTGCTCAACGGAGCACGGAGGGACCAAGGAAGGGGAAAAGAGTGGGGGGTAGGAGACAAAAGGAGAACATATAAGCATTGCCAATGTTACAACAAAAAAAATGATCTTCTCATGCTGAGCTGGTCTTCAAAGAGTTGACAACAGATGATACTAGCGCAGCATGGTGAGTAAAGAAGTAAACGTAGTCCTCTTGCTCATGGAGATAATAGCTGGCGATGGCAGTAAAATCTGGCAGCCAGATGGAGAAGGAATTCCTCTTGCACGAGGAAGAGTTGAAGAGCTTCAGTTATTCGCTGCTATATGACGCTAGGTGGGTCATAGAATATATATCTGGAACAGACTCATAAAGGATATAAGCGACCTGAACCCCTAAGAGAAAACAGAAGATCACTGTTGGTGTTTGACAAAGACGAAGGAAAGAAAATGCAAAAGCATTGAAAATTATAATCTCTGGTACCGTGTTTTCCAAGAATGCACCATACTGGGGGGGGGACCAACAGGGAACAAGAAAAACAAGTAAACATTTAAAGGTAATAAGCAATTGCGGAGAAGTAGTCTTGTGATCTGACCATTAGTGGTCATAACTCTGACTACCCTGACTCTCCCATCTCTTCCAGGATAACACTCGGTCACTCTTCCAAAAGGCCAGACTAGGGGGGGGTGAAACATCCCTAACTAAGACCAAGTCTCCCACTTTAATGTCGGGACTGGAAAGAAACCACTTCTGCCTCCGTTGCAAGGAAGTTAAATATTCCAAGTTCCATCTATTCCAAAAAGAATTACGGAGGGCTTCAAGTTTACGCCAAACAATAGGTAGATTAAAATCCCTGAAAGAATTAGGAAGGGGAGGATGGGCAGAGAGAGAGAAGTGCGTGTAAGACAGTGACCAGGTGTGAGTCGAAGGAGGTCATCAGGGTCATTAGAAAGCGGAGTTAAATAACGAGAATTAACGACATCTTTCATCACAAAATAACTAGAAGGTGAGGGAAATAAAGCACTAGTAAAGATTGCGATACAATGCAAAAGGAGAATTAACAAGTTTAAACAAAGCGTATAGAAACAAGTACATCTATTCAGGACAAGAATATACCAAATAAACAAAGAAACTATGCGAGTAGAATGCAAGAACGCCATAGGTAACAACCTAGTAGCCATAAACAATGACCTCAAGTTATAATGAGTATCAAAGGGGTTACTCAGAAAAATACTTAAGTCAGCGAGAAACGTGACATGACAATTATGAATGCAAAAACACATCGAATGTGACGACGAGAAAAAACCAATTTGTTCATTAATGAACAATAAGATTTCAAAATTTGTGAGCAGAGTGCAATACATGAGCGCGTGAGAAATATGCAACGAAGTTTTGAAGCAAGAATCGAAGCAATTGTAAGATACGAGCGTGAGTAAGTGAGAGACATAAGCAAGCGCGGCCTTGACCCACAGAGTACAGCGAGATAACGAATATAAATATCTGAAAGAGTCCTTGACTAGAACAAGTTTATTTTGGGAAATAGGTGAACGGCTTCTGTACTTGCAGGAGCGACTCACTAGACAATGCTTGGCAATCAGCCAAAGTTGAGATAAGAGAAACTTGCTTTGACCTTTAGCAAGCATACAGGAAATGAACAGTGACTTGACCTTCCTCGGGCTTGTATACAAACAAGTTTGAAAAACAAGCAGTTCAAAGTACACAAACAACATTTGTTGAATCAGCTGTAACTTAAAGCAGATATTCAGGTTGAACGGCATGCAGTCAATCGTAACTTGGACGTGAAAAAGCAATTTAAAGCCGTATGAAACAGAGTAGGAAATCAATTTCGCATAATTTTGAGGATCACGAAATCGGACAATTTTCGACAGGAAAAAGCTTGATTCTTCCGAAATAGGAAGTGAAGCCGGGACATTGAGAAGAAGGTTATGCATAAGAATAGTTATTCTTGATGTTAGAGAATTCAGATTTTCAAGCGGTTTCAAAAGCGGCTTCCAATTGTGAGGAAGGAGGGAGGAGCCGACCGTGGCCGTCCTTCTAAATAACGAAAGAAGTGAAACATAGCTTACAGCGAAGTGATGGAGACTGATAGCCATGGTTTTACACAAGGGGAAGATAGTTTTCGAGAAATAGTTTAAGCAATTACCTGCTATAAAAATGACATAAGAAGGTAGACGAAGTAACACAAAGCAAGGCGAACTTGAATTGCTATCTTGTGCGGGAAGAAGGAAAAACCATTTAAACAACTTACAGAGGTAGCGTAGTTGTTCACGATGAGACATCGTTTCGGCAAGTGTTTTTCAAAAATATTGAGATCTGAAACATGAGCGTTCTCTTTTTCAGAAATGAGATTTATGTCAGCTGTAACGAAATGACATTGCGCTTTGGTTTGAACACTGGGATGCTGAATTTCACCAGTAATAACCCAACCAAAATCGGTGTCTCTGGCGACCACGGTTGAAGATAACTTACGTGTTTGTTTGCGAATGCACTTCCAAAAAACATTGGCACTGAAAAGTACATCAATGGGACCTTGAGCATTAAACTGAGGATCAGCTAACCTTAAGTGCGAAGGAATCTTTAATCCGGAAGTATTAATAGAGTGACTTGGAGTGTCCCTGCCAATACTGGTAAGAATGAGACAGTTTAAATTAAGATTGGTGTTTCTTTGGCAAACGTCTCTGATTTTCAATTTTGAAGACTGCAAGACTTGAGTTTTCAAATTGTCAATGTCGGTCACACTGATAGAAGTAGGCGATGACGAAAGACCTAGTTTTTTAATCAACGATTGCGAAACAAAATTATGAGTTGAAGCGGAATCGAGAAGACCACGGGTTCTAAACCAATTTCCAAATTTATCTTGGATTTCGAATTGTACAGTGGTCAAAAGGGTTTGCGCACTATGAAAAGTTTCGGCGTTGGAAATGCAGGAAGAAGCATTAGTTTGTTCGGAGCTGCTCTGCATGGAGCTTGAAGAGGCGGGTGCTGATGACCTCGATTTGTCATGAACGTGCAATAAAGAATGATGCGGTTTTTTGCAATGAAAACAGAGATTAGATGACGAGCAGTTTGAAGAAGAATGCTTAGGTGACAAGCAATTGAAACAATGTTTGCTATTCAAGACAAACTTCCTTCGATCTTCGACAGACAATTCTTTAAAGGATTTGCACGAATACAATGTGTGAAGCTTTTTACAGAGCGTGCATTTTAATGATTCGTTAAGCGGCCTGATATGTTCTCTTGCATGATTGAAAGAAGAACGGGGTTGCTTGTTCTCGACAGATGGGGGCTGATGACCCTTTGAAAAAGCAAGGTTTTTCTCAAAAATGTGAGACTGATGATTCGTTTCGACCTTTTCGCACTGAAATGCGAGTGCTGTAAGGACTTGGCATCGGCTGTTAAGAAACGAGATTAAGTGTTCGAAGGAAAATTCTTCCTTGCGAGCGAGTTCAATTTCCCAAGCCTTTAAAGTTGAAAAATCGAATCTTGACGTAGCCAGATGAATGAGTATGGTGTCCCATGTTTGGACAGGCTGCTTAAGTTGGTATAATGCTCTGACATTCAACTGTAGAGAGTCTAACAGGTTTCTTAAAGAGGTGACGTCATTAGGTTTGACGGCTGGTAGGTTGAAGAGACAGCGTATGTGGCGAGCTACACTCAAACGTAAATTGCCATATCTCTCTTTAAGGAGATTAAAGGCGATGTGGTAGTTGTCTGCGCTTAAAGGCAGTGACTCCACTAAGGCTAAGGCCTCAGATTCCAAAGACGTACGGAGGAAATAAAATTTATGAATATCGGCGATTTCGGTATTTTCATGAATTTGGGAGCAGTAAAGTTCGTAAAAAGAATACCATTCACCTTCCTTGCCTGAAAAGTGCGGTAGGCTTATCTTAGGAAGCAACGGTTTCGGTTTGTTCTCGTGAACTGAAGCGGGTGCGAACTGGGCCGGATTGATGACCTTAGTGTCCGGTTCTGAGATATTGCGAATCAATTGGTGGGCCTTTGCAATCCCTTCAAAGTACAAGGGTTCGACCTCGTCCCGATCCGATTGAAGTTCTGGGCAAGCGGATTCAATCTCGGTTTGGATTTGGTCATAATAATCATAAGACCGTTCGTACAACTTAAGGCGATGTGTCAAGATGTCTAAATCACACTCGGCGGGATTTAATTTTCTGATGAAATTTCTGAATCTAGTGAGTTGCCCTTTATAGGAAGAACGTCTGGCAATGAGAGTTTCATCTTTCTCAGTAGGAGCCATGACAAGATAAATAAATTGAAATACAACTCACGAAACTGTAGAACTTTGGAGATGCTGTCAAGCTTGCAGCAGCGAATGAGTAGAAAGAACGGGACACACCAAAGGAGACAGGAGCGGCCTCTTTCCCGTTCACAGGCTTTGCATGATGTAATTATAGCTGAAAAATTCAACACAGATATTAGTAATATGCAAAGTATTGTCAAATGACACTTGACAAACAATGGACATAGCAAATGGACTCTCCCGGGTTTCTATACCAAATTTTGGGTAGTTTATTGGCTGAGGAATAACCCACCCACCAAGGGAAGATGATTAAGAGAAGGAAGTAGATTTTGGATTGAAGAAAAAGGATAGAAAAATAGGAGGAGAGTTCCACAAAATTAATAAGTTTAACTTTAAACACATTTAGAAGCGGTTGCCACCGCAAATCCGTTTTCGGATACCTAAAGTGGGTACGAGCTTGGTCGAAGCTGACGGGAACCGCAGCTAAGACTTTGGCGGTTTGCCAGAGAAAGGCTTTAGTGTATTTCCTCCCAAGCATGCATAAAAGTACTATAGGGAAGGGTGATAGTCTGGCAAAACAAATAGTAAAAGCTTTATTGAGTATGAAAGAGGGCATAAACCTAGGAAGAGCTTGGAAAGCCAGGATCTTGCCTAACTGTAGTATCAGAGAAATGATGAATCCAAAAACAAATATTTAATTTATTAAACAATGCAAAGAAGTTTGAGGAAATTAACAAACATGTAATATAATTTTGACAAACATAGTTCATTTGAACTTTTTAACAAATGGGGTCGCAGACCTCTCAACATTAAACGTTTGCTCCAGGCAATTGACAATTTACAAGGTTTCAAACCTTACATGTTTCTAAAATCTTTATAAGATTTAAACAAATAAACAATGAAGTAATTAAAGTTTGAACGTGAATTGGAGTACAAAGAGTGCACCTTAAGAAATTATTGAGAGAATGTTCTAGAGAAAGTGACAACTTCGAAAATAACAATAATAAAAACATGAAAAATAAGATAGAAGTTCCTAAAACTTCTTATATTTATACAGAATTACTATATGAGAATTATACAAAAGAGGGCAGGTCACTTACTGTGAAACCTGAAGAAAGTTAAAAGGAAGGTTCTAGACTTCCCAAGTTTGAGCAGGAATCACTAGCTAAATGGGACAGTTTCCATTTCGTGAAACCTGAACATGACTCGCTCAAGAGTTTAAAGAATTGTTTTCCCTGATTATAGGAAAGGAACAATGTGAATTTGAAACTTGTATCACACAAGCAATTATGCAGAATTTAATTAATGTTAAACTAGCAAAGTTGGAAGGGCACTTCGTGAGTGACACCTTATAGAAAAGTTACAATTTTATTAATATGGGTGGTTAGTAGAAGGTTGAGGAAAGATCATTGGGATATAGGATCAATGTTCATGGCCGTATTTAATATAAACGGACGATCGCGATGCGGTAGAAACGTGGAGCAAGCACTGGTTATCACTGTAGTCTATAAAGATGGATGCAAAGTTCACTATAGAAACACTAAAGTTTATGAAAAAGAAAGTTATTGCAATTATGGAAATAACTGATTGCACTATATAGGTGAGAGTCTATTTCTTGAAAAAGTTGTGATTTACAATTAAATGTACCATAAAACATTCCAGTGGTTCCAGCGGTGGAAGAAAGTTAGCTATTGCAAACATTTGTAAGGAAGATTCCTCATTTTAAATAGTATTTTCACAAGTGAGTGAAAAATACCTGACGGCAAGCTTCGCAGATAGAGTACAAGATCTCGAAGGTTCCAGAACGACCTTAGCAGAAAAATGGGGTTGAGAATATCCAACGGAGGAACTAGCTTAATGAATTATAGACAGCGGGTATTAGGTAATATCCCACGTAGTGAGAGGATTTCTCATTTGAATAGCTTAAGAAAAGCTCTTTTTTAGTAAGGTTGGCTTATACAAGCGAAAGCTCAACATGGCAAATCCCACGAAGAATGATTTTTGCCCCAAAATAAATACTTTCACACTGTCTATAAAAGTATCATTAAAAACACGTGGAAGTTAAAACCATGAAGATGAGGTTAAAACTTTTAAAATGGTACTTATCTTGATTTCATGTTGAAGGCGAAGTTCCGTATGACGATAACTACTTCGCCAACATGGCGTAGAAGAGAGTATGCCTCTTGGTTTGAGGAGGCTAGCTCGAGTGGAGCTTTAACTGATCGAGTCAACTGCCGACTGAGAAGTGAGACCTGCTCAACGGAGCACGGAGGGACCAAGGAAGGGGAAAAGAGTGGGGGGTAGGAGACAAAAGGAGAACATATAAGCATTGCCAATGTTACAACAAAAAAAATGATCTTCTCATGCTGAGCTGGTCTTCAAAGAGTTGACAACAGATGATACTAGCGCAGCATGGTGAGTAAAGAAGTAAACGTAGTCCTCTTGCTCATGGAGATAATAGCTGGCGATGGCAGTAAAATCTGGCAGCCAGATGGAGAAGGAATTCCTCTTGCACGAGGAAGAGTTGAAGAGCTTCAGTTATTCGCTGCTATATGACGCTAGGTGGGTCATAGAATATATATCTGGAACAGACTCATAAAAGATATAAGCGACCTGAACCCCTAAGAGAAAACAGAAGATCACTGTTGGTGTTTGACAAAGAGGAAGGAAAGAAAATGCAAAAGCATTGAAAATTATAATCTCTGGTACCGTGTATTCCGAGAATGCACCATACTGGGGGGGGGGAACCAACAGGGAACAAGAAAAACAAGTAAACATTTAAAGGTAATAAGCAATTGCGGAGAAGTAGTCTTGTGATCTGACCATTAGTGGTCATAACTCTGACTACCCTGACTCTCCCATCTCTTCCAGGATAACACTCGGTCACTATTCCAAAAGGCCAGACTAGGGGGGGGGTGAAACATCCCTAACTAAGACCAAGTCTCCCACTTTAATGTCGGGACTGGAAAGAAACCACTTCTGCCTCCGTTGCAAGGAAGTTAAATATTCCAAGTTCCATCTCTTCCAAAAAGAATTACGGAGGGCTTCAAGTTTACGCCAAACAATAGGTAGATTAAAATCCCTGAAAGAATTAGGAAGGGGAGGATGGGCAGAGAGAGAAGTGCGTGTAAGACAGTGACCAGGTGTGAGTCGAAGGAGGTCATCAGGGTCATTAGAAAGCGGAGTTAAATAACGAGAATTAACGACATCTTCCATCACAAAATAACTAGAAGCTGAGGGAAATAAAGCACTAGTAAAGATTGCGATACAATGCAAAAGGAGAATTAACAAGTTTAAACAAAGCGTATAGAAACAAGTACATCTATTCAGGACAAGAATATACCAAATAAACAAAGAACCTATGCGAGTAGAAAGCAAGAACGCCATAGGTAACAACCTAGTAGCCATAAACAATGACCTCAAGTTATAATGAGTATCAAAGGGGTTACTCAGAAAAATACTTAAGTCAGCGAGAAACGTGACATGACAAGTATGAATGCAAAAACACATCGAATGTGACGACGAGAAAAAACCAATTTGTTCATTAATGAACAATAAGATTTCAAAATATGTGAGCAGAGTGCAATACATGAGCGCGTGAGAAATACGCAACGAAGTTTTGAAGCAAGAATCGAAGCAATTGTAAGATACGAGCGTGAGTAAGTGAGAGACATAAGCAAGCGCGGCCTTGACCCACAGAGTGCAGCCAGATAACGAATATAAATATCTGAAAGAGTCCTTGACTAGAACAAGTTTATTTTGGGAAATAGGTGAACGGCTTCTGTACTTGCAGGAGCGACTCACTAGACAATGCTTGGCAATCAGCCAAAGTTGAGATAAGAGAAACTTGCTTTGACCTTTAGCAAGCATACAGGAAATGAACAGTGACTTGACCTTCCTCGGGCTTGTATACAAACAAGTTTGAAAAACAAGCAGTTCAAAGTACACAAACAACATTTGTTGAATCAGCTGTAACTTAAAGCAGATATTCAGGTTGAACGGCATGCAGTCAATCGTAACTTGGACGTGAAAAAGCAATTTAAAGCCGTATGAAACAGAGTAGGAAATCAATTTCGCATAATTTTGAGGATCACGAAATCGGACAATTTTCGACAGGAAAAAGCTTGATTCTTCCGAAATAGGAAGTGAAGCCGGGACATTGAGAAGAAGGTTATGCATAAGAATAGTTATTCTTGATGTTAGAGAATTCAGATTTTCAAGCGGTTTCAAAAGCGGCTTCCAATTGTGAGGAAGGAGGGAGGAGCCGACCGTGGCCGTCCTTCTAAATAACGAAAGAAGTGATACATAGCTTACAGCGAAGTGATGGAGACTGATAGCCATGGTTTTACACAAGGGGAAGATAGATTTCGAGAAAGAGTTTAAGCAATTACCTGCTATAAAAATGACATAAGAAGGTAGACGAAGTAACACAAAGCAAGGCGAACTTGAATTGCTATCTTGTGCGGGAAGAAGGAAAAACCATTTAAACAACTTACAGAGGTAGCGTAGTTGTTCACGATGAGACATCGTTTCGGCAAGTGTTTTTCAAAAATATTGAGATCTGAAACATGAGCGTTCTCTTTTTCAGAAATGAGATTTATGTCAGCTGTAACGAAATGACATTGCGCTTTGGTTTGAACACTGGGATGCTGAATTTCACCAGTAATAACCCAACCAAAATCGGTGTCTCTGGCGACCACGGTTGAAGATAACTTACGTGTTTGTTTGCGAATGCACTTCCAAAAAACATTGGCACTGAAAAGTACATCAATGGGACCTTGAGCATTAAACTGAGGATCAGCTAACCTTAAGTGCGAAGGAATCTTTAATCCGGAAGTATTAATAGAGTGACTTGGAGTGTCCCTGCCAATACTGGTAAGAATGAGACAGTTTAAATTAAGATTGGTGTTTCTTTGGCAAACGTCTCTGATTTTCAATTTTGAAGACTGCAAGACTTGAGTTTTCAAATTGTCAATGTCGGTCACACTGATAGAAGTAGGCGATGACGAAAGACCTAGTTTTTTAATCAACGATTGCGAAACAAAATTATGAGTTGAAGCGGAATCGAGAAGACCACGGGTTCTAAACCAATTTCCAAACTTATCTTGGATTTCGAATTGTACAGTGGTCAAAAGGGTTTGCGCACTATGAAAAGTTTCGGCGTTGGAAATGCAGGAAGAAGCATTAGTTTGTTCGGAGCTGCTCTGCATGGAGCTTGAAGAGGCGGGTGCTGATGACCTCGATTTGTCATGAACGTGCAATAAAGAATGATGCGGTTTTTTGCAATGAAAACAGAGATTAGATGACGAGCAGTTTGAAGAAGAATGCTTAGGTGACAAGCAATTGAAACAATGTTTGCTATTCAAGACAAACTTCCTTCGATCTTCGACAGACAATTCTTTAAAGGATTTGCACGAATACAATGTGTGAAGCTTTTTACAGAGCGTGCATTTTAATGATTCGTTAAGCGGCCTGATATGTTCTCTTGCATGATTGAAAGAAGAACGGGGTTGCTTGTTCTCGACAGATGGGGGCTGATGACCCTTTGAAAAAGCAAGGTTTTTCTCAAAAATGTGAGACTGATGATTCGTTTCGACCTTTTCGCACTGAAATGCGAGTGCTGTAAGGATTTGGCATCGGCTGTTAAGAAACGAGATTAAGTGTTCGAAGGAAAATTCTTCCTTGCGAGCGAGTTCAATTTCCCTAGCTTTTAAAGTTGAAAAATCGAATCTTGACGTAGCCAGATGAATGAGTATGGTGTCCCATGTTTGGACAGGCTGCTTAAGTTGGTATAATGCTCTGACATTCAACTGTAGAGAGTCTAACAGGTTTCTTAAAGAGGTGACGTCATTAGGTTTGACGGCTGGTAGGTTGAAGAGACAGCGTATGTGGCGAGCTACACTCAAACGTTAATTGCCATATCTCTCTTTAAGGAGATTAAAGGCGATGTGGTAGTTGTCTGCGCTTAAAGGCAGTGACTCCACTAAGGCTAAGGCCTCAGATTCCAAAGACGTACGGAGGAAATAAAATTTATGAATATCGGCGATTTCGGTATTTTCATGAATTAGGGAGCAGTAAAGTTCGTAAAAAGAATACCATTCACCTTCCTTGCCTGAAAAGTGCGGTAGGCTTATCTTAGGAAGTAACGGTTTCGGTTTGTTCTCGTGAACTGAAGCGGGTGCGAACTGGGCCGGATTGATGACCTTAATGTCTGGTTCTGAGATATTGCGAATCAATTGGTGGGCCTTTGCAATCCCTTCAAAGTACAAGGGTTCGACCTCGTCCCGATCCGATTGAAGTTCTGGGCAAGCGGATTCAATCTCGGTTTGGATTTGGTCATAATAATCATAAGACCGTTCGTACAACTTAAGGCGATGTGTCAAGATGTCTAAATCACACTCGGCGGGATTTAATTTGCTGATGAAATTTCTGAATCTAGTGAGTTGCCCTTTATAGGAAGAACGTCTGGCAATGAGAGTTTCATCTTTCTCAGTAGGAGCCATGACAAGATAAATAAATTGAAATACAACTCACGAAACTGTAGAACTTTGGAGATGCTGTCAAGCTTGCAGCAGCGAATGAGTAGAAAGAACGGGACACACCAAAGGAGACAGGAGCGGCCTCTTTCCCGTTCACAGGCTTTGCATGATGTAATTATAGCTGAAAAATTCAACACAGATATTAGTAATATGCAAAGTATTGTCAAATGACACTTGACAAACAATGGACATAGCAAATGGACTCTCCCGGGTTTCTATACCAAATTTTGGGTAGTTTATTGGCTGTGGAATAACCCACCCACCAAGGGAAGATGATTAAGAGAAGGAAGTAGATTTTGGATTGAAGAAAAAGGATAGAAAAATAGGAGGAGAGTTCCACAAAATTAATAAGTTTAACTTTAAACACACTTAGAAGCGGTTGCCACCGCAAATCCGTTTTCGGATACCTAAAGTGGGTACGAGCTTGGTCGAAGCTGACGGGAACCGCAGCTAAGACTTTGGCGGTTTGCCAGAGAAAGGCTTTAGTGTATTTCCTCCCAAGCATGCATAAAAGTACTATAGGGAAGGGTGATAGTCTGGCAAAACAAATAGTAAAAGCTTTATTGAGTATGAACGAGGGCATAAACCTAGGAAGAGCTAGGAAAGCCAGGATCTTGCCTAACTGTAGTATCAGAGAAATGATGAATCCAAAAACAAATATTTAATTTATTAAACAATGCAAAGAAGTTTGAGGAAATTAACAAACATGTAATATAATTTTGACAAACATAGTTCATTTGAACTTTTTAACAAATGGGGTCGCAGACCTCTCAACATTAAACGTTTGCTTCAGGCAATTGACAATTTACAAGGTTTCAAACCTTACATGTTTCTAAAATCTTTATAAGATTTAAACAAATAAACAATGAAGTAATTAAAGTTTGAACGTGAATTGGAGTACAAAGAGTGCACCTTAAGAAATTATTGAGAGAATGTTCTAGAGAAAGTGACAACTTCGAAAATAACAATAATAAAAACATGAAAAATAAGATAGAAGTTCCTAAAACTTCTTATATTTATACAGAATTACTATATGAGAATTATACAAAAGAGGGCAGGTCACTTACTGTGAAACCTGAAGAAAGTTAAAAGGAAGGTTCTAGACTTCCCAAGTTTGAGCAGGAATCACTAGCTAAATGGGACAGTTTCCATTTCGTGAAACCTGAACATGACTCGCTCAAGAGTTTAAAGAATTGTTTTCCCTGATTATAGGAAAGGAACAATGTGAATTTGAAACTTGTATCACACAAGCAATTATGCAGAATTTAATTAATGTTAAACTAGCAAAGTTGGAAGGGCACTTCGTGAGTGACACCTTATAGAAAAGTTACAATTTTATTAATATGGGTGGTTAGTAGAAGGTTGAGGAAAGATCATTGGGATATAGGATCAATGTTCATGGCCGTATTTAATATAAACGGACGATCGCGACGCGGTAGAAACGTGGAGCAAGCACTGGTTATCACTGTAGTCTATAAAGATGGATGCAAAGTTCACTATAGAAACACTAAAGTTTATGAAAAAGAAAGTTATTGCAATTATGGAAATAACTGATTGCACTATATAGGTGAGAGTCTATTTCTTGAAAAAGTTGTGATTTACAATTAAATGTACCATAAAACATTCCAGTGGTTCCAGCGGTGGAAGAAAGTTAGCTATTGCAAACATTTGTAAGGAAGATTCCTCATTTTAAATAGTATTTTCACAAGTGAGTGAAAAATACCTGACGGCAAGCTTCGCAGATAGAGTACAAGATCTCGAAGGTTCCAGAACGACCTTAGCAGAAAAATGGGGTTGAGAATATCCAACGGAGGAACTAGCTTAATGAATTATAGACAGCGGGTATTAGGTAATATCCCACGTAGTGAGAGGATTTCTCATTTGAATAGCTTAAGAAAAGCTCTTTTTTAGTAAGGTTGGCTTATTCAAGCGAAAGCTCAACATGGCAAATCCCACGAAGAATGATTTTTGCCCCAAAATAAATACTTTCACACTGTCTATAAAAGTATCATTAAAAACACGTGGAAGTTAAAGCCATGAAGATGAGGTTAAAACTTTTAAAATGGTACTTATCTTGATTTCATGTTGAAGGCGAAGTTCCGTATGACGATAACTACTTTGCCAACATGGCGGAAAAGAGAGTATGCCTCTTGGTTTGAGGAGGCTAGCTCGAGTGGAACTTTAACTGATCGAGTCAACTGCCGACTGAGAAGTGAGATCTGCTCAACGGAGCACGGAGGGACCAAGGAAGGGGAAAAGAGTGGGGGGTAGGAGACAAAAGGAGAACATATAAGCATTGCCAATGTTACAACAAAAAAAATGATCTTCTCATGCTGAGCTGGTCTTCAAAGAGTTGACAACAGATGATACTAGCGCAGCATGGTGAGTAAAGTAGTAAACGTAGTCCTCTTGCTCATGGAGATAATAGCTGGCGATGGCAGTAAAATCTGGCAGCCAGATGGAGAAGGAATTCCTCTTGCACGAGGAAGAGTTGAAGAGCTTCAGATATTCGCTGCTATATGACGCTAGGTGGGTCATAGAATATATATCTGGAACAGACTTATAAAAGATATAAGCGACCTGAACCCCTAAGAGAAAACAGAAGATCACTGTTGGTGTTTGACAAAGAGGAAGGAAAGAAAATGCAAAAGCATTGAAAATTATAATCTCTGGTACCGTGTATTCCAAGAATGCACCAACTGAGCGGCTTGACGTGGGTTAACCTGTTATTTATACACTCGTCACTTGGTTGGACAGTGGATAATAGTTGACTTGTTTGTGATGAATAATCAAACAGTAGGCTGTCGTATTGGCTGGCACATTGTCATGCCTTTCAATATCTAGTCGAATGTCAATATTGGATGGTTTGACAGACTCTTCCAAGTAGGAACAGTCAAAGACAATCAGTGGCGCCCTTGTCTTAAAAGCTTGGGATGACAACATTGGACAATTCTCTTTTTGATAATACGACCATCTAAATTTAGAAAACAAGTCGTACAGGGAGGCAAACTTATTTTTTGAAAAATCTAAATCCAGCCGTTCATAGGGAAACACAGCACCGTTGAGGAAAAGGCGTGCATTTCTCAATTGCAGGTGATCAAATTGCGTGACACCTTTGGTTTGTTGATACTTGCGATTCGTTTGAAAACCCACAATCATGTAGAGAGGTCTCTCTGTATAGCGGGCTGTTTTTATAGACCAACTGTGTGTGTTGGTGGTGGGCAATAACGGGTACTCATGGAGTGCCCAGCTTCTAAATTCCATGGGTAGAGGCATATCTCTCTTTACCATCTTGGGTATGTCCAGTTTTTTGCTATCGTCAAGGGTCACATGGGGCACTTTCCATAGCAAGCATTGTAGTTGAATTTTTGAATCTAAGGGGGCATTGTCAGCTCCCTTGAGTGCATTATTATCACTCCTGTCTCTCACCAGATAAAGCACTTGCCTTGCGTTGACCACAATGCGCTGGTGGTCTTCGGCAAAGCCTAAAATCAGTTTAAGAGGTAAATATCCAGTAAAGGTCCCATCGGTGCGTACCATCCAGTCATTGGTCGAGTCAGGGCACCGACCTGCCATGCAAAGTGTTTTACCTTCTTCCTCACTGTAAGAGGGATATAGTTTCATGACACTGGAAATACCCACATTTCGAGTGCTATCCACCACGATATCGTTAATGACATAACGTAATTCAGAAAACAGAAAGACCAAACCATGGTTGGCCAACTTGGATGTGGTGGGTATAGAGCCATCGGCTTTGGTGAGCCGACCTTCGATCTGAATGACACTTTCCTGCGGTAGGGTGTAAATATCTTGGTTGTTGATAACAAATTGAATTTCATCATTGTTATTGAGTCCAGGTGTTTGAGCTTGATAGGAATGGAGATCAATTCTTACCACCCCTGGTTGCTCCTCTATGTGGTTCGCTATCTCTAGGATAGAATTCATTATGGGGGTTGACGTGGTAACCCAAATGCTGTAAAATCTGCTTTTTCTTAGATGTTAACGTGTATTCACGTGGCAAACAACTAACACCATTCCTAGACGGTGTTGTTGCTTTATACACAAACTTCATAGTGGCTTTAGCACCAACTTGTAAGTCATTGGTGTGGTAGAATCTAGATCAATGAGTTGTTGTTCTCTATTAATCAGTCTTAATGTTATATTACTAATACTATCGACAGCCACAGAATGAAATAGCACCACTGGAGGGTTTTCACGAATAATATAGCCATTGGGAGATGTCACAATAAAGTCATAAAGCGAATGCGATGGTTCTTTATTGGTGTACACTTGGCTAATAATATTACACGTTGCCAACACATGATGGTCCTCAATGAATTTCACTTCATGATCCGATTCATGTTTCTTGTTGGGCTCCAACACGCGTGGTTTAAATCCTAGTAATGGACCAATGGAATCGGGGCGTGTTTTAAAGTCACTTTTGAATGTGGAGAAAATACTGCAGCGATGAGTGTTGGTATTTCCTACAAGTTCACACTTGCCCGTTCCATCGATAAATGACTTTAAACCATATTCATTGATAAACACCACATAAATGTGTTCATAAATGTCATCGATCGTGTATCCACCAGAGTTCAGGGTGAGCACTGAATCATCATAGTAAAACTTGTTGTTCACATTTTCACGTATGTAGTATATTCGATTGTACGTTTCAAGAGAAACAAGTCCCAAACCATAGGGTTTTTCACTCAATTCGATAGGCGGGTAAAAGTCTAGGCTGACTTCAGGTCCACGTCCATGCAGTGTAAACGTTTTACTTTCTGCCGACATACTGTTTACGTTTTTGCCTACGCTGCGTCTTATATAAAAAAATAAACACAAACGTCCACACTGTTGGCTGTTAAACGTTTGCTGACGTTTCACATTATAATATATCTTGATCGTGTTTCCAAAATAGGTCACTAGTTCCATGGGCAAGGGCAAAAACCCGAAACTGTTAAAGTACCATACGGTAGATCCCTCTTTGACATAAGCTGCATAAAGCGTTCCTGGTCCTCGGTGATCATCCAAATTGACAACAGCACATTCCTGTTTCCAGGGTCGAGGGGGTAATTGGTTTCGCATAAACACACCTCGAAAATGAGAAAGCTTTAGTTGTTTAGCATAGCTTTCCACTTGTTGATGCGTCAGGGCTATGCGTCTATGGCCGAGGTAATTTTTTTTTAATATTTCGAAATGGTGAAATCCCAAATCCTAGTTGATAAAAGGCTGGCTTTAAATTGGCATTTCAAGCCCCCATTGCAATCGCTTCCATCGTTTCATTGTGTCACTGACTTCCTTTGAGTTGTTGCTTGCCCTGCTGCGCGGCTTTAATGGTTTTCGCCATTGCACTGGCACCGCCCAAAAGTGAACCCGGAGTAGCCAGACCGGCAAATAAAGCAGGTAAAAATCCTGCTCGTTTGAGGACGGGAATCACTCGTCCTTGTTTTGAACCCTGTCGCCGACGTTTTGGAATAACATGTCTCTGTGCTGTTCGAGGGGCTTTCCTTATGTTCAATACTTTATTTTTTCTTTTTTTCTTTCGCAACGGCTCGTCCACGAATGTCGTAAGCCCAGGCTTTGCCAAGGACAAAGTCCTTTTTTTAGTCTTTCTCACCACTTACCTTTGTTTCACCATGATGATAATGACCAACAACCTTCCACAAGAAAGTTTAAATCAGAACTAACCGCAGATTGTTATTTCATGGCTGTATATTCCAATTCCACATATAGTGGGAAATCGTTTATGGTTTTTCCCGCTTGCTTTTCATCCCATGTCAACATGAGATGAAAGGATAATTCGTCACCTGCATTGACCATTTCATGGTTATGGACCAACATCCTGTGATCGTTCATTTGTATTTGTAAATGGTTCTCATCAGGTGTGGCGTATTTGATGTGAATGGTTCCATCATAGTGTAATCGATTGTGGCTTAAACCCGAAGCGAGCACATAGGTCAAGTGCTGATCATGGACTAGTGGTAAATGGTTTCTGTCATTCACAGATTTTTCATTTGTCAGATACACTAAAAATACAGATGGGATAAATTTGTAAAGCCTTTTCATTTCATAGGTCATGTAAGAGCTTGGTACAAACATCGTCTTCGTCTTGAGGGTCTTCCACGTGAATAATCCGATGGTGATTAGCGCTATAGCCATTCACCGTAAGCTGAGGCACTTTTTCAAAAACTCATACACTTTGTTATCCACATACTTTTTTGTAGTAACGTCTGTAGGCACTTGAGGATGTTTTACATGGGTTAACCACTTTCCCTTATAGTCATAATCTCCCTGTTTAGTGCGTGGCACTACTGAGCTATCCACATAGTGTTTATTAGCAGAATCTGTTTCTTGTTTAGGATCATGTATGGGGACAGACCTAGCTTTGGCCATCAACGCACTTCCAAAGACATCCATCGCCAACCTGTAGTATGAGTCTACTTTTTCTATGACAAGGCTCGGTGTCCTGTATATAGACAGCCTGCTAGCCTGTCTAAGCCTTAGTTGATATGAAGATTATTAAGCAGCAAGAGTCATTCCCCGTGGGGGACATGGTTTCCTATCTCTGTCCCACATCGCGTGAACAACGCCATGGTTCACTGTTTCCATCTTCCATTCACTGCATCATTGTGGGACCTTCCGGCTGTGGAAAGACCAATCTTTTGCTAACGCTCATCACAGCGCCCAATGGTCTGCGTTTCCAAATATTTATATTTTTGCAAAATCTCTCTACCGACCCCTCTACGTGTTTATGGATCAAGTCATGTCTGGATTACAAAAAGAGAATATGGGTTATTTTACATTTTCCATGCAAAAAAATGTTATTTCACCGGATGAGGTAAAGCCCGATTCACTCATGATTTTCGATGATGTATCCACTGAACGACAAGGCATCATTCAAAGCTATTTCAGCATGGGTCGACACAAACATATCGATTGCTTTTATCTTGGACAAACGTATTCTAAAATGTCCAAACAGTTGATTCGTGACAATGCCAATGTCATTGTTTTATTTCGCCAGGACGAGAGGAACAGTCGTCACATTTATAATGAACATGTGAATCCGGATATGACCTTTCAAATGTTTACTGAATTGTGTGGCAAGTGCTGGAACACTCAACGTCATGCCTGTTTAGTGATTGACAAACAAAGTGAACTCAACCAAGGACGATATCGTTTAGGGTTTGATCATTTTATTGCTATTTAAGGCACTGCCTCATTCCCTGTAAAGTAATTTGTCAAGGCACCATGGCGTTAGCAGAGAGTCAAAAGAATGAGCATATTATTAGACCAAAAAATACTATTCGCCAAAAGTTTCGTCAATTGAAACGATCTCGTGCAGGTCATGCTTTGTTTATTCAACATCATTTAGCACCTCCGCTAAAAGCCATGTTGAAACCCTCTCTCAAGCCATCTGAAACACTACCCACCGTTTCACAATCCACGCAGACGCTGCACGAGGTCCCTGAGGAAGAGGAGGAGGAACATGAACAGGAAGATTTGACTAGTGTTAGCGAGGTTGAGGATGACGAGGAACAAGTGTTTACGCCTCAAAAAAAAAAGACCGCACCCCTTGCAGAGTTTTTGAGAAAAAGAAATCCTTGGCCATGGTCGAAACACCTTGCCCTTCCAGATCGTCTCCGTTTTCACAAGTCTTGGCCACTCCTCAAAATAATGCTCAACTGAAAAACATTTTAATAAAATATTATGGATCAACACTAGAACCCTATCTCACTGATCTATTTATTGGAAACACAGATACCACGTATGGTGATCGCTATGAGGATGATAGTTTTAAAATTGGGGATTCATCCATTAAATTTGCTCATACTAAAGCTGTCATTAAGAACATCAACTATAAATTGACGCCAGGACTGTTAAAGCTGCTCTTTTCTCGAACACCCTCATTCCATGATTATACATCAGAGGACCTTGGCAAATATAAATCCATTTTATTGGAAACCCATGCCCACAAAAGACAGTATGATCCAGCTCAACAAAAGAATGCCAATATATCTCAAAAATATAAAACCATCAATGCAAAAATGTTTCCCACCAGTCGAAGTACTCGTCGTAAAGTGTCCGCTTCGGGAGTGACATTTAAACCATTAAAACCCCTTGTGGATGTTACCTACTGGCACAATCCCAATAAGCTCGTCCAGCGGCTACAGTTGTTGCATGCTTCACGTAAAGCCGGCCATACCGGTCACGATTGGGAAATTCAAGAAATTGAACAAGAACTCGAAATGCCAAAATTATTGTTTAAGCCATCACCCATTAAAATGGTTATTGCTCACGAGTTGCATCACCCAGCTAGGCGTCACTATCCGCGACTCAAGGTGATTTCACGGGGTGTGGATGAACTTTGGCAGGCTGACTTGGTTGAAATGATACCCTATGCTGGCGTTAACGACGGTGTACGCTATATGTTGACCGTCATTGATGTCTATTCCAAAATGGCCGTTGCTGAACCTGAGCGTCGCAAGTCTGGTCCACTGGTCACCAAAGCCTTTCAACATATTATTCAAAACTCCAAGCGTCAACCTCAGTTGCTACAAACCGATCAGGGGAAAGAATTTTTCTACAAGGATTTCTCCAGTTTTCTCAAATAAAAGGTAGATTTTATCTCCATGAACTTCAAAAAACAGCATTTCCGAAACATTACCTCGTGGAAAAAGTGTTGAAACAAAAAGGAAATTAACTCTATGTCAAATGGTTAGGATTTAACTCAACGTTTAATTCTTGGATCAATAAATTACACGTTGTATGAACCTGTGCATTTTTTTAATGAATCGTGTTGTACGAGAGCTCTGCGTACGGCGCTCCACGCTTCATGCATGTCCATACATGTTTCTCTTTCTCTCTCCACACCCGCGTCTCACTCCATAATGACATACAACTCGTTCAGCTATTGGCTGTCATGGGTTCTCCCACTCCTCCCCTCACCTCTCCTCCGGCTCTCAGACCCCGCCCCCTCACCACTCTGCAGTGGTCACGTGATTTCCTGTTGTGTAGAAGTTTCCCTCCTTTCCCCTCACCCACTCTGCGGGGCCCTGCCCACCGCTGTCTGCTAATCTGGCTGGCCGTTATCACTTTTTACAGAGTTGTCTAATGGTTGCAACCTGTTATCATCTTACAGCAATGTTGTCAGCCCTCAACCACATTCCATTCTCTTAGCTGGCTAGCCAGACACCAAGCGGGTCTCTCGAGCAGATATTCTGTTTTTTTTCATTATGGTTTTCAGCAAGACATAGAAAAACAAGTTCTGTTGTTAACAACTATAAAAAGCCTTGCTTTTTATTCGTCTCATAGCATTATGAATTTTGTCTGGTTACTGGTCAGTGTTTACCAACCTATTTTAACGATCGTCATGAGGGATTTTCGAAAATATTCGCCTTCATTCATCTGTCATAAGAAAAAAATAATATCAAAAGGCGCTCCCTCGCCCTGCTGCTCCGTCGAAATAGCCATTTCCCGTATCCACCATGGCCAGTCATAGCCTCGTTGGAACACACGCCCAGCGCTACCGGCTCTCTGTCTATAAACACGCTTTTATTTAAAAAATAAAAAATGCATAGTTTTTTGGTTCTAGACTTGACATTTATTTTCATGGTAGAGGGGGGTAGGGACCTTTCATTTATGTCAAACAAACTTATTTGTCAACGTGTTAGTTTCCAAAATAGTAAAAATTCAAAATTTAAGGGTTTTCAAAAAATTTCAAAATATAAAAAAGTTTTATTATAAAATATAAAAGTCATAGAGACCATTGGTTTGAACTATGGCACAACATTCTATCATGTTTTGTTTTCAAACTATCGCCTACTTTCTAAAACAAAATTTTTCAAAAAATTTTTGAAAAATATAACGATTGGTCTATAGCAAAGAGGACGTCAGCTCGAGTCTAATGACACCTCATTTGTTAAAATCCGACCATCCGTTCGCCAATTATCACCAATGTTCGCGAGAAAGTAGGCTATCATTTCGTTTTTCCTCCAACACCCTTGAAATTTGCTGTCCGCCTAGAGGGCATACCCACCTTTCATTAACGTCAAACAAACTTTTTTCCAAAATTCACAGTATCCAAAATAGCACCAATCCAAAAAAGAACCATTTTCAATTTTTTAAATACCAACACACATGCTTATCCAAGAGAACGTCATCCCAACGCCATCAATACCTCGTTCGTTAAAATCCGACCACGCGTTCGGGAGATATCGCCGAAAGTTTATATGAAAGTAGGGGGGGAGTAAAACTCTCCAATTCACACTACCGCACAGTTTTAATCCTAGAGACTTGAAATTTATTTTGGGGGTAGAGGGGGTCAGGGCCATTCATTTACGTCAAACAATTTTTTTTGTTAACTCTTTAGTTTCCAAAATATAAAAATTTCAAAATTTAAGTGTTTTCAAAAAATCTCGAAAACAAGAGTTTAGTGCTTTTCAGTCGGTCAACACGAATGTACCCAAAAGAGATGGGTTATGCCCTAATCCTGAAATAAATTACATGAGATTAATAAAACACTAGGATGACCAGTTTCGATCGTCAAGCGATCATCATCAGATCCAATACACTTAGGCTATAAAATCTATGTTTGAAAAACAGGTGAAAATATTTACAATATGTACAATTATTTAGTTGCAGTATTGGTACTGCAACTGTCAGTGTATGCTAAATGCAGTATATATGTTAGGTGAAATGCTAAATGGTGATGGCTATCCGGAGATTGTACTTTAGAGAGATTATATGGTTGTAAACTATGGTTAAACTATAAAATTTTAGGCTAACTACTTATCTGATTGTCTTCCGTACTACAGCTATTCGCAGTTTCCGTGCTCACTTGAACTCGCTGTGCAGTCGACCGCACAGCGAGTTCAAGTGAGCACGGAAACTGCGAATAGCTGTAGTACGGAAGACAATCAGATAAGTAGTTAGCCTAAAATTTTATAGTTTAACCATAGTTTACAACCATATAATCTCTCTAAAGTACAATCTCCGGATAGCCATCACCATTTAGCATTTCACCTAACATATATACTGCATTTAGCATACACTGACAGTTGCAGTACCAATACTGCAACTAAATAATTGTACATATTGTAAATATTTTCACCTGTTTTTCAAACATAGATTTTATAGCCTAAGTGTATTGGATCTGATGATGATCGCTTGACGATCGAAACTGGTCATCCTAGTGTTTTATTAATCTCATGTAATTTATTTCAGGATTAGGGCATAACCCATCTCTTTTGGGTACATTCGTGTTGACCGACTGAAAAGCACTAAACTCTTGTTTACTAAGGCAACACTGAAAATATGGCTTCAAACACCACAACAAATCTCGAAAAATAAAAAAGTTTTATTATAATAAATAAAGGTCATAGAGACCATTCGTTTCAACTATGGCACAACGTTCTATCATGTTTGGTTTTCAAACTATCGCCTACTTTCAAAAACAAAAATTTTCAAAAATGTTTTCAAAAATATGACAAATGGTCCATAGCAAAGCCCCCGTCAGCTCAAGTTCAACGACACCTCATTTGTAAACATCCCACCAGGCGTTCGAGAGATATCGGCAATGTTCCCAGGAAAGTAGGCTGTGCGTTTAAACTCTAACTGCCCCACTACTAGTTATAATTTGTACTATGTTTTACAACGATTATATTAGTAAACAAATGCCAAATGAACTGAATTTTCAATTTTCGTAAGACAATAACATGCCCTTGATAATGATATATAACTTAGAAATCCTATTACGTAAAATTAGAATTAATCCCGCATTTGAGGCACCATTGCCACACTGTGAGTCGGCTTTCTGTGAAACGCTATTGTATTTATTCTCATTTTTAATTCAAGGCAAATGCGGGATTGTACGTCTTAATAAGCCTCGGACACATCTCACCATCTCCTCACCAAATTTCATTCTGATTAAACACTACATAGCAGTAATAAAGTGGATTTAATCTAAAACACCAAAGTAGATATTGAGAAATATCACACATGATGGATTACTGACGGCAAAGAGCAAAAACATCAAAGAGAAGACACCATAAAACACAAACATGTTAACGTTTGCTGGGTGCGTCACTTCTACACAAGAAGTTTGTTCTCATAAACTCCGGCTGTAAGAAAGAACCGTTGCCCCATAGGAACTCTCTCAATCTCCTTCTCAACACTGTGGAAACGGGAATAATAAGGGTAGAAATACTTACACATATCTTAATCAGTTATGAGAAATGTAAAATACAGTAATAGAGAATTTTCAGTGTTAAATACAAATAAAAGTGAAACTGATATATATCGACGGTGAACATGAAAGGCCTTGTACGCCACCTTTCCGCACCTATCCGTTCTTTTCCATGTATTTGGGGCTTAACTCCCAACTTGAAGTGAATATACATTCCCTTTGAACTTGATATTTATAAATCAATATACACAGTTATCTCAGCAATCGGCAGGAACGTATTGTGCCCCTTGGTCTATGATTTAAGACCTACGCCACAAACTTGAAGAAATTCTACAGTTGATAGTTGGCAACGTTTTAATCGAGATTATGCTCGACAACAAATTACGTGAAGAAGTTTTAATTACAAGCAAATGTTTTCACTGGAAAAAGAGACGTAGAATTTCACAATACATTTTGATAAGGGAGACTGGCAATACAGATCACCGATACATAGGATGAAGGCCAGGACAGCAGATTTACGTACCGACCACTCCTTGGCAGGTGAATCCCCAGCCTACCGAAATCCGTGGGGCGAAGACACGCCCATTCATATGACGAATTAGAGAGATATACTGACTCTATGGAAAATATGGAACTTGAAGGGATTTGCAAATATTCAGGCAAGAATTATGAAATCATTTGTTCATGTAAAATGCCATGTAAAAAGAATATTTTATGTAGAAAATAGATACAATATCAGTGCGCGAGGAGAACAAACGACCTTGGAGAATCCAGTCACATGACCGGAGTGGCTACGGAGTGTATAAATGGTGGAGCCCACAGTCACATGACCGGAGTGGCTACGGAGTGTATAAATGGTGGAGCCCACAGTCACATGACCGGAGTGGCTACGGAGTGTATAAATGGTGGAGCCCACAGTCACATGACCGGAGTGGCTACGGAGTGTATAAATGGTGGAGCCCACAGTCACATGACCGGAGTGGCTACGGAGTGTATAAATGGTGGAGCCCACAGTCACATGACCGGAGTGGCTAGGGAGCGTATAAATGGTGGAGCACACAGTCACATGACCACAGTGGCTAGGGAGTGTATAAATGGTGGAGCCCACAGTCACATGACCGGAGTGGCTAGGGAGTGTATAAAAGGTGGAGCCCACAGTCACATGACCGGAGTGGCTAGGGAGTGTATAAATGGTGGAGCCCACAGTCACATGACCGGAGTGGCTAGGGAGTGTATAAATGGTGGAGCCCACAGTCACATGACCGGAGTGGCTAGGGAGTGTATAAATGGTGGAGCCCACAGTCACATGACCACAGTGGCTAGGGAGTGTATAAATGGTGGAGCCCACAGTCACATGACCGGAGTGGCTAGGGAGTGTATAAATGGTGGAGCACACAGTCACATGACCGGAGTGGCTAGCGAGTGTATAAATGGTGGAGCCCACAGTCACATGACCGGAGTGGCTAGGGAGTGTATAAATGGTGGAGCACACAGTCACATGACCACAGTGGCTAGGGAGTGTATAAATGGTGGACTCCACAGTCAAATGACCGGAGTGGCTAGCGAGTGTATAAATGGTGGAGTCCACAGTCACATGACCACAGTGGCTAGGGAGTGTATAAAAGGTGAAGTCCACAGTCACATGACCGGAGTGGCTACGGAGTGTATAAATGGTGGAGCACACAGTCACATGACCGGAGTGGCTAGGGAGTGAATAAATGGTGGAGCCCACAGTCACATGACCGGAGTGGCTAGGGAGTGTATAAATGGTAGAGCACACAGTCACATGACCACAGTGGCTAGGGAGTGTATAAAAAGTGGAGTCCAGAGTCACATGACCGGAGTGGCTAGCGAGTGTATAAATGGTGGAGTCCACAGTCACATGACCACAGTGGCTAGGGAGTGTATAAAAGGTGGAGTCCACAGTCACATGACCACAGTGGCTAGGGAGTGTATAAAAGGTGGAGTCCACAGTCACATGACCGGAGTGGCTAGGGAGTGTATAAATGGTGGAGCACACAGTCACATGACCGGAGTGGCTAGGGAGAGTATAAATGGTGGAGCCCACAGTCACATGACCAAAGTGGCTAGGGAGTGTATAAAGGTGGAGTCCACAGTCACATGACCGGAGTGGCTAGGGAGTGTATAAATGGTGGAGCCCACAGTCACATGACCACAGTGGCTAGGGAGTGTATAAAAGGTGGAGCCCAAAGTCACATGACCGGAGTGGCTAGGGAGTGTATAAATGGTGGAGCACACAGTCACATGACCGGAGTGGCTAGGGAGTGTATAAATGGTGGAACCCACAGTCACATGACCGCAGTGGCTAGGGAGTGTATAAAAGGTGGAGTCCACAGTCACATGACCGGAGTGGCTAGGGAGTGTATAAATGGTGGAGTCCACAGTCACATGACCGGAGTGGCTATGGAGTGTATGAATGGTGTAGCTCACAGTCACATGACCGGAGTGGCTAGCGAGTGTATAAATGGTGGAGCCCACAGTCACATGACCGGAGTGGCTAGCGAGTGTATAAATGGTGGAGCCCACAGTCACATGACCGGAAAGGCTAGCGAGTGTATAAATGGTGGAGCCCACAGTCACATGACTGGAGTAGCTAGCGAGTGTATAAATGGTGGAGCACACAGTCACATGACCGGAGTGGCTGGGGAGTGTATAAAAGGTGGAGTCCACAGTCACATGACCGGAGTGGCTAGGGAGTGTATAAATGGTGGACTCCACAGTCACATGACCGGAGTGGCTAGCGAGTGTATAAATGGTGGAGCCCACAGTCACATGACCGGAGTGGCTAGCGAGTGTATAAAAGGTGGAGCCCACAGTCACATGACCGGAGTGGCTAGGGGGTGTATAAATGGTGGAGCCCACAGTCACATGACCGGAGTGGCTAGCGAGTGTATAAATGGTGGAGCCCACAGTCACATGACCGGAGTGGCTAGCGAGTGTATAAATGGTGGAGCCCACAGTCACATGACAGGAGTGGCTAGCGAGTGTATAAATGGTGGAGCCCTCAGTCACATGACCGGAGTGGCTAGCGAGTGTATAAAAGGTGGAGTCCACAATCACATGACCGGAGTGGCTAGGGGGTGTATTAATGGTGGAGCACACAGTCACATGACCGGAGTGGCTAGCGAGTGTATAAATGGTGGAGCCCACAGTCACATGACCGGAGTGGCTAGGGAGTGTATAAATGGTGGAGCCCACAGTCACATGACCGGAGTGGCTAGCGAGTGTATAAATGGTGGAGCCCACAGTCACATGACCGTAGTGGCTAGCGAGTGTATAAATGGTGGAGCCCACAGTCACATGACTGGGGTGGCTAGGGAGTGTATAAATGGTGGAGCCCACCGTCACATGACCGGAGTGGCTAGGGAGAGTATAAATGGTGGAGTCACAGTCGCATGACCGGAGTGGCTAGGGAGTGTATAAATTGTGGAGCGCACAGTCACATGACCGGAGTGGCTAGCGAGTGTATAAATGGTGGAGTCCACAGTCACATGACCGGAGTGGCTAGCGAGTGTATAAATGGTGGAGCCCACAGTCACATGACCGGGGTGGCTAGGGAGTGTATAAATGGTGGGGCCCACAGTCACATGACCACAGTGGCTAGGGAGTGTATAAATGGTGGAGCCCACAGTCACATGACCGGAGTGGCTAGGGAGTGTATAAATGGTGGAGCCCACAGTCACATGACCGGAGTGGCTAGGGAGTGTATAAATGGAGGAGCCCACAGTCACATGACCGGAGTGGCTAGGGAGTGTATAAATGGTGGAGCCCACAGTCACATGACCGGAGTGGCTAGGGAGTGTATAAATGGTGGAGCCCACAGTCACATGACCGGAGTGGCTAGGGAGTGTATAAAAGGTGGAGCCCACAGTCACATGACCGGAGTGGCTAGCGAGTGTATAAATGGTGGAGCCCACAGTGACATGACCGGAGTGGCTAGGGAGTGTATATATGGTGGAGTCCACAGTCACATGACCGGAGTGGCTAGCGAGTGTATAAATGGTGGAGTCCACAGTCACATGACCGGAGTGGCTAGGGAGTGTATAAATGGTGGAGCCCACCGTCACATGACCGGAGTGGCTAGCGAGTGTATAAATGGTGGAGCCCACAGCCACATGACCGGAGTGGCTAGGGAGTGTATAAATGGTGGAGTCCACAGTCACATGACCGGAGTGGCTAGGGAGTGTATAAATGGTGGAGCCCACAGTCACATGACCGGAGTGGCTAGCGAGTGTATAAATGGTGGAGCCCACAGTCACGTGACGGGAGTGGCTAGGGAGTGTATACATGGTGGAGCACACAGTCACATGACAGGAGTGGCTAGGGAGTGTATAAATGGTGGAGCCCACAGTCACATGACCGGAGTGGCTAGGGAGTGTATAAATGGTGGAGCCCACAGTCACATGACCGGAGTGGCTAGCGAGTGTATAAATGGTGGAGCCCACAGTCACATGACGGGAGTGGCTAGGGAGTGTATAAATGGTGGAGCACACAGTCACATGACCGGAGAGGCTAGGGAGTGTATAAATGGTGGAGCCCACAGTCACATGACCGGAGTGGCTAGGGAGTGTATAAATGCTGGAGCCCACAGTCACATGACCGGAGTGGCTAGGGAGTGTATAAATGGTGGAGCCCACAGTCACATGACCGGAGTGGCTAGGGAGTGTATAAATGGTGGGGCCCACAGTCACATGACCACAGTGGCTAGGGAGTGTATAAATGGTGGAGCCCACAGTCACATGACCGGAGTGGCTAGGGAGTGTATAAATGGTGGGGCCCACAGTCACATGACCACAGTGGCTAGGGAGTGTATAAATGGTGGAGCCCACAGTCACATGACCGGAGTGGCTAGCGAGTGTATACATGGTGGAGCCCACAGTCACATGACGGGAGTGGCTAGGGAGTGTATAAATGGTGGAGCACACAGTCACATGACCGGAGTGGCTAGCGAGTGTATAAATGGTGGAGCACACAGTCACATGACCGGAGTGGCTAGGGAGTGTATAAATGGTGGAGCCCACAGTCACATGACCGGAGTGGCTAGGGAGTGTATAAATGGTGGAGCCCACAGTCACATGACCGGAGTGGCTAGGGAGTGTATAAATGGTGGATCCCACAGTCACATGACCGGAGTGGCTAGGGAGTGTATAAATGGTGGAGCCCACAGTCACATGACCACAGTGACTAGGGAGTGTATAAATGGTGGAGCCCACAGTCACATGACCGGAGCGGCTAGGGAGTGTATAAATGGTGGAGCCCACAGTCACATGACCGGAGTGGCTAGGGAGTGTATAAATGGTGGAGTCCACAGTCACATGACCGGAGTGGCTAGCGAGTGTATAAATGGTGGAGCCCACAGTCACATGACCGGAGTGGCTAGGGAGTGTATAAATGGTGGAGCCCACAGTCACATGCCCGGAGCGGCTAGGGAGTGTATAAATGGTGGAGCCCACAGTCACATGACCGGAGTGGCTAGGGAGTGTATAAATGGTGGAGTCCACAGTCACATGACCGGAGTGGCTAGCGAGTGTATAAATGGTGGAGCCCACAGTCACATGACCGGAGTGGCTAGGGAGTGTATACAAGGTGGAGCACACAGTCACATGACCGGAGTGGCTAGGGAGTGTATAAATGGTGGAGTCCACAGTCACATGACCGGAGTGGCTAGGGAGTGTATAAATGGTGGAGCCCACAGTCACATGACCGGAGTGGCTAGCGAGTGTATAAATACAAAACCAACATGGCGGCCAAGCGAATTTGCGACTTTTAAATAGACGGTTTTCTTGATTTAAAAAACCAAACGCAATAAAACTTGGTACAGTATGTTTATACACATTGTAATACACCGACCTCTAACTTCGTTCATTTGTTTACATAACCTCAAGATGGCGGCTGTGCCAAATATTTCACTGGAATTCTTTATCTCTAAAACTATTAGCGGTATCACCCTGAAATTTTGTACGGAGATAAAGGGCACTACTGGAAGTTCATCAATAAGACTTTCAAAAACCGGTTAACTACAAAACGATTATGGCGGCCAAGCGAATTTGAACATTTTAAATAGAACTTTCTCGTGATTTAATGATCCAAATGCAATGAAACTTGGTACAGGAAATGTTTATACACATTGTAATGCACTGGTAACTAATTTAGTTCAATTGTTTACATAACCTCAAGAAGGCGGCTGTGTGAATTTTAAAATTAAGTTTTTATTTCTTTTGTCGTAATCATGCGTTCGAAGTGAAAGTTTGAATAAGAACCCACGCAACAATTTTCCTTTAATGGTACATGACTCTATGGCCTATACATATATCAATCCATCATGGCAACCATCCAAAATATTTAGATGGATCACAATACCTACGTATCTATTACAGCAATCAAACTGAATTCCTTAATGTTCATAGGGGCTATGAACATAAGTTCACGTATAGGACTTTCAGTAACCTGGTGATCGCAAATCCATCATGGCGGCGACGCGAAGTAAAATATTCTCATGGTCGTTTCTCGCAATTTAACCATCCGAGTGCAGTGACACTTGGTACAGTAAATCCTTACAGATTTTAATCCACTGGCATCTATTTTTTTCAATTGTTTCCTTAACCACAAGATGGCAGCTGTGCGAAATTTTAAAATCTCGTTTTTACTTCTTGTGTCCTAATCATGCGATCGAAGTTTGAATACTACACGTACACAATAATCTTCATGTAACAGTAAATAGATCTAAGACCTACATATGTAAAAATCCAACATGCGGACCATCCGCTTTTTTTTGTCGGTTCTCAATATCTACGAATCTATTACGGCAATCAAACTGAAATTTTGTATGTTGATTGGCAATTAACATAAGTAGGATATATGAAAATAGGCTGTATGGTTCTTCACGAAACTACTTCCTTTTTTTCTGGTTTCTTTGTCAGATGTTACTGCTCGTTGTTGAACGACAGGAGATTACGCATCTACCGAAGATAGGAGCAATTTAACTAGAATCTGAAGAATAATTGACATTTGTATTTGCGTTGGAACTATTTTTGTACAACTTCTTAGCTTGTTTTATAATGACGTTTCGGAATATAGGACTTCTGAAGGGGATATTCGGACCGTAATGTAAGATGGAATTAATTTTCAGGAGTGTCTATTTTCTAGTTAGCTTGTGGACTAACCACCAGATCCCCAATACAGAGTAAGCTAGGGATCTTTGGTGAATACAGAACGAATTTTTATGTTAAAAAGTGTGGTGATTTGTAGTAGATTTTGAACCTTCTGTTTATTAATTAGTATGTGCTTGGAATAGCTCCATAACCACACTCAAAACCTGAGAGTAACGGTCTCGTGTGGGCCCAGCTCAAATCCATGTGTGTTTACTGGTGAAGGGATCTCACGAAGGTTGATTTGGCTTTCGACTCAGAGGTATCTCAGATCAATATGGGCACAATATATTCTCCCGTTCACTAGATCATTAAGCACGGCTATATCTCAATTCGACGTCAGACCACGTAACATCAAATTATGCGCAGAGATTGCGAGCTGAGCTATTACATGGAGAAAGATGCATGAGAGGGCTGTGGGAGGATCGAGTGAGCTGTGAACTTCATCAGACTCAAGAGATGGAAACGTATATTTAAATAACAGTCGACACAAACAACACAATAAACTGAGTTGGAAATTTACTGAATGAAATTAGACTCTAATCTATGTGAGAACAATACACATAATTGTTGATCTAAGGGGCCTAACATCTAGGCTATCGGCACCAGTAACAAACATTTGGAATGATGTAGAAGGACATGATGAAGGAACAACCTGACTGGTCGCTGAAGAAAGCAGCTAGAAACGCTTACTTATTACTGTACAGTACTTGTTGAACGCTTAACAGCGTGAGTGCGGAGATTTCAGCGTTGGACCGCATAGTACTGAAAGCTGTTAACATTTATTGAAATCATTTATAACACGGTGGAGAACATTTAATTGCCAGTGCGGAATTCGCTAGTAACGCGTCGAATATTTCACACACTTTTTTGGTGAACTAATGAAACACTTGCGAACTGTACACCGCATGGTAAGTCGTCGTGATGTGTGATATCGTGCTGCAAATTGCAAAGTTTAATATCAGAGCTTAAGAGGAGAAATAATCTAATATATAAAAGTGAAAGTCTGTATGTATGTATGTGGATCTGTTCCGTATTCAAATCTACACCGTTCCACCAATCTCAACCAAATTTTGCATACACATAGTTTAGGACCCAGAAGGAACCGCTGGCTACATGAATTTTCGATAGTCTTTCTCATTCTTTTGATTTAGGCCCTTTTGGACTCAAGCACAGGCTAATCAAATCATAAAATATACTCATGAAGGAATGGCAAGGCGGATAGTTTCCATGGCAATATAGCTCAAGTCGAGACACGGCCGACTGGATACGAGTTGCGCTCTGCACTACTGGTATAGAAAATGAGCATCTTTACTTGAAATCCCGTTAGTTACTCAACTACTCACACAGCACTGTCAACCGAGTTTAGCATAACAAAGACTTGACACTATCTTCTACTATATATTTGTCAAATACCACTCACTCACTCACTCATTCATTCATCACGAAATCTCAGAAACCACCGAACGGATTGGAATGAAATTTGGTATGCAGCTTCCCCAAGGACCGCAAATGCCCACTAAGAAAGGATTTTTGTATATTCAGGTTCTAAAGGGGGTGTTAAGGGGGTAGACCTGCATTTCATTGACTAGCAATATCTCCCGATTGGCTTCATTGGGGGATGTGATACTCGGCACATAAACTCATCATTAAAAATAAGAAGACACGAGTTGGAGGGTTTTTCGATGTGGTGTATATTATGAGGTGAAAGGGGTGAAAAGTGGGGATTGAAATATTCCTAAATGAGCGTGTATCTCTTAAACGACAAAGGCGAGGAGTTTGAAACTCAGCGAAAAAAAATCAGCATAAAAAATAAGTAAATATGTGTTTGACCGTTTCTTTATAAATCCAATTTAAGGGGCCCATGGGGAAGGGTGAAATTCTGGTGGGGGGGGGGGGACAGGAAAGAAAGTGTCCTAACTGATTGACTGACTGACTCACTCATCAAACTCAGGGGGAAAAACTGCTTTAAAGTAAGTAAATAGCTGTTCGACATTTTTTTTTTGGATCAATCAAATTGAAGGGGTTCATCTGGAGGGGTGAAATTCTGAAGAAAAACAAATGAAAGAAAATGTCCTGACTCATTCACTCACTCATCATCGCCCAGACAAAAATATTGAAGTTGGAAACATGGCATTTTGGAGATATGTTCGTTGCATGTCAAAACCGTACACTAAGGGAGGATTTTTGGATATTCAGGCTCTAAAGGGGTCTTAAGGGGGTTAAACCTGCATTTCATTGAATAACAATATCTCAAGTGTGGTTTCATTTGTGGATGTGATACTCGGCATATAAACTAATCATTAAAAATAAGCAGACAGGTGTCTAAGTGTTTTTCGATATGGTGTATTATTATGAGGTGCAAGGGGTGAAAAGTGGGGGTTGAAGGATTCCTAACGGAGCGTGAAGGCCTATCTCTTAAACGACATAGGTGAGAAATTTGAAACTCAGAGAAAGAAAATCAGCTAAATAAATAAGTAAATCGGTGTTCGACCGTTTTTTTTTTCATAAATTAATTTAAGGGGCCAATGGGGTGGGGTGAAATTCGGGGGGGAAAAAGGAGAGAAATTGTCCTAACTGACTGACTGACTCATTTACTCATCAAACTCAGGGGAAAAAGACAGCTTAAAAAATAAGTTAATAGGTGTTCAAGAGTTTTTTCATCAATCCAATTTAAGGGGCCTATGGGGAAGGGTGAAATTCTGGTAAAAATAATTGAAAGAAAATGTCCTGTCTGACTCACTCACTCATCACGCCCAGCGAAAACTATTAATGTTGGAAACATGAAATTTTGGGAATATGTTCGTTGTATGTCG
Organism: Meconema thalassinum; assembly: GCA_946902985.2. NCBI lineage: Eukaryota > Metazoa > Arthropoda > Insecta > Orthoptera > Tettigoniidae > Meconema > Meconema thalassinum. The sequence continues at coordinate 2,388,144 of CAMPQE020000024.1, forward strand.
AAAACGTCAACTAAGGAATGATTTTTGTTTATTCGGGATTTAAAGAGGTGTTATGGGGGTAAAGGTGCATTTCATTGAAAAACGATATCACATGATTTGTTTCTTTGGGGATGTGATATTCGGTATAGAAACTAATCATTAAAAATAATCAGACATATGTCTAAGGGTTTGTCGATGTGATGTATATTATGAGGTGAAAGGGGTGAAAATTGGGGGTTGAGGGATTCTTAACGGAGCGTGTATCTCTGAAACGACATAGGCGAAAACATTTAAATTCGGAGGGAAAAACAGCTTAAAATACAAGTAAATAGGTGTTCGACCATTTTTTCATAAATCCAATTTCAGGAGCCCTTGGAGAGGGGAGAAATTCTGGGGGGGGAAACAGGAAAGAAAGTGTCCTAAATGATTGACTCACTTAGTCACTCATCAAACTCAGGGGGAAAACAGCTTTAAATAAGTAAATAGGCGTTCGACCGTTTGTTTCATAAATCCAATTTAAGGGGTTCATGGGGAGGGGTGAAATTATCAAAAATAAATGAAAAAATGTCCTGACTGACTCACTCACTCATCATCGCCCAGCCAAAATTATTAAAATTAGAAACATGAAATGTTGGGGATATGTTGATTGTATGTCGAAAACGTCCACTAAGGAAAGAGTTTTGGATATTCAGGTTCTAAAGAGGAGTTAAGGGGGTAAACGTGCATTTCATTGAATAACAATATCTGACGAGTGGTTTCATTTGGGGATGTGATACTTGGCATATATACTAATCATTAAAAATAAGTTGACACATGTCTAATGGTTTTTCCATGTAGTGTATGTTATGAGGTTAAAGGAATGAAAAGTGGGGGTTGAAAGATTCCTAACGGAGCGTGTATCTCTTAAAAGACATAGGCGAGGAGTTTGAAACTCGGAGGAAATCAATCAGCTTAAAAGTAAATAAATAAATAAAATAAATAGGTGTTCGACCGTTTTTTCATAAATGCAATTTAAGGGGCCTATGGGGAGGGGTGAAATTTTGGAAGATAAACGTCCACTAAGGAATGATTTTTGGATGTTCACTCTCATCGACCAACCAAAACTATTAAAGTTAGAAGAATTACATTTTGGGGATATGTTCGTTGTGTGTCGAAAACTTCTACTAAGGAGGGATTTTTGGATATTCAGGTTCTAAAGGGGTGTTAACGGGGTTAAAACTGCATTTCATTATATAACAATATGACACTCATTCGTTCATTCATTCATTTATTTGCAATGGAGGGTGTGGCCCCCGGAGGCAAATTGGATATACATAACAAATAAATAATTACACATAACAATTCAATAACAATTATACAACAATTAAACTGGAGTATTTACACAAATAGTCAGTCTTTTCTTAAACACACCTATATGTTTGGGAAAAGGCTCTAAGACTGCGGCAGGTAGAGAGTTCCAGTTATCAATGGCACGGTTTACAAAAGAATATTTACCATAATTTGTTCGCTGTGGTCGGCCCTTAATTTTGAAAGGATGATCGCTCCTACCCATGTAAGTAATGTAAGTAATGACGCGAGCGAAGCAAGGCTAAAATGAGATGGTGTGTGTCTGTGTATTACTCAATCACGCAAGTACCACTGGTCCGATATACGTGAATTTTACATGGAAGTAGCTGATTTACCTGGTTAACATATAGGTTACTTTTGATTACAATACTTTGCACTATTTAAAGATGGCGACCATTTTAGTGACGTCACTACACCCTTTGGTTTCAAACTCATATTTCCATTTGAAATAAAAAGAGAACGCTAAGAAATAGCAAACTTTTGATGGCATATACGAGGTTTAAAATTACATTTTCTATCCGAAAGGTATCTCCAACGGTTAGCGAGTAAAATCTAAATTTGTGCTATAAAACACGGTCAACGCCGAGCGTTGTAGTTGGACAAAATGTTTCATCCTTAATCTCCCTCTGCGCAGCACCTCGCCTATCCCCTATTTTAACTGTCACCTTCACATTTTAATTTATTTATGACGCGTAGCGAAGCACGGGTACTTCAGCTAGTATTCTATAAAACTGGGTTCAGTGTAACATCGTTACTGAAGACCATGGCGGCCTGATTGCAGTAATTAAATTATCTAATAGTTGACGAGGAGGAGGCGGCTCTGTCGTGTAAGAATATTAACAAGTGAGATAGGGAACGCATCATTATCTGATTCAAAGCGGTGCAATTATTTAACACATTAAGAGAAGGGTAGAAGCAGTGCATCATGGAGAAATTGTTCGTGATATCATAGGTTCTAAATCACGTCGTAGCCAACTATAACCATTTACGTTGGGGGAAAACGTGTCTTAATGATCTCCGCCCTTTTAGTTACTTTTTATGACAAGTGGAATATGTCAAAATACCTTATATTCCAGGCAGTAGTGCTAAGCAATTACACCATTATACCATGAAGGTTAGGAAGAGGTCTGACCCGTTATAAAATTAGGAATATTTATCTGGTACTGCAGTGAACTGTCAATTAGGGGGTGAAAAAGGATGATTACGGAACCTATCACTTTCGGGATCAGAATTGAGGGAGAGCTAAACTAGGGGTGGTCAATGGAAGACATGGAAAGGTGGCGCCCGACACAAGTAAACAGGTCATATGGTAAGTTGATACTCAGATTATTGTATGCACTTCAGCTGTCTAAACCAAGAATTTATACAAATTATTCTAGAGAACATAGCACTCTACAAACTGGTCCTGTCCATCAAGAGTTGAAAAATGAACTACCAGAGGCAAAGTGCATTAGTCGTGTAATTGCTTAGCACAATTGCCTGAATGTATGATTTTATATTTGTTCAGTTGGCGGTCACGTTTTCAAGAAAATGAAGAATAAGGATGTGATGAAGATAATTCATTAATTCAGAATGAAAGTAGATCGCGGCTTATACACTTGCATCAGATATGAATGTGACGTTAACATACCATGTATCCTTGTTTCATCTTGTGGGCGATATTACGTATTGAAATTAGGAACCCTGGTCACTACTGCACCTCATATATGTGCTAAAGTACGTAAACATGTGTGATTTGCTCTTTTAAAAACGGCTGCCATGTTCCGACAGCGCTTGCATCTCCTTGAACCGTCAACAAGGCGACTCTAGTGGCACACACCGAGGCACACAAATTATTGCCAACATATGGGATACAAGATCACTGTTGATAATTTTAAAAAACATTAATCGGGATGGGTTAGGCTGTAACCGTTGTCAAAACCATTGATCTGGACGTGTTAGGCTGTATGCATTGTCAAAAAATATTGGATTGGACGAACAAAGGTTAGAATCATCAAGTGTTGGTGTGGCGTAGTACCGTAAGCACAAGGTTGGCAGTACTGTTTTGATGATGATTGATGTGAACAATGGCAGCCACAGCTGGAATTTTACCTATGTAAGTTGTAATCCTATTTTGGACGGCTGGGTGGATCACAGACCGCGGAGGAGGAACTATTTCTCGTCGTTTAATGAGGTATTTTGGCTAATTCATGTATTGTAGAGGATGATCTCGCTCGTTCTACGACGGCTGTCTTTTAAGGAACGGCCGCTTTCTTTTTAAGTTTACCGAACATTTTATTTTGAAACCACATTTATTTTTAGGTTTTACAAACCTTCCTCTATTTTTCTACATAGTTGCCTTGTTTATTTAGGCACTTGCCATACCTTAAAACTAAGTTCTGAAATCCCTCTGCATAAAAGTTTGCCGCCTGCTCTGATAACCCAGAATTCACACTTGAGGAAAATCCATTGATAGAGTGGGTATCGTGAATCTTCGGTCCTCGTGAATTTTCGTGTCAAATGCAGTCACCAAGTAATCTGTGATCACAGACCTGAGCGTTCATCGTCATGAACATTTTCACGGCCACATATGAACTTGCGTACTCATTTTCGCACTTTATCTTCCGTCTTTGCATTATCACCGTACACCTCACAAAGCTGACGATGAATGTCCGCAGCCGACATGTTTCTTGCACTCAATAAAACGTATCACAGATGGAACCTCACAAGCAGCGGGCGAATCAATAATCTTGAACATTGAAAAGATGCACAGTTCAGCGTACAGGTTAGCTACACAGCTGCAACTGACGCCTGCTTGTTCACAAAGGATGCCGGGAGGTAGCGCTCACGGACCTTACTTAAATACAGCCCTAGTACTTTCATTCAGTGTTACGAATTATTCATTTTATTATTTATTTCATTAGAAATAGGCTATGATTGCTGACGCCCAAGTTAAAAACTTAACATTGATCTATGCCGGTAACGAGCATGCTTTGCTGTGGCAGTCTTCCCTCTTCCCCACTAGCCTATAGCAACCTGCAGCGCATTCACTTAAGGGCAATCATATCTCAAATGCCTTATATGATGAGTTATAACATGGCACATTGTGTACACTTAACCTATAATCTGATCCAGGGTGCCAGCAGAGTGGAACTGCAGTATCAATACAATAACATCAGCTACTGTTGGTGTTCTTATAGAAAACAAGACTAAGTATTCCAATCTTCCAAACAATATCATACTAATATATAAAAATGAGATGGTGTTTGTCTGTCTTTCTGTCTGTCTGTCTGTCTGTCTGTCTGTCTGTTACCTAATAACGCAAGAACCACTGGTCCGATTTAAATGAAATTTTGCATGGATGTAGCTGAAATACCAGGTTTACATATGGGATGCTTTTAATTTCGATATTTTGTACTATTAAGAAATGGCGACCATTTTAGTGACGTCACTACACCCTTTGGTTTCAAAATTTCATATTTCCATATCAAATAAAAAGAGAACGGTAGGAAATAGAAATCTTTTGATGGGACATACGAGCTTCAAAATTTAATTTTCTATCCGAAAGGTCCTTATCACTTTTCGTGTATCTCCAACGGTTAGCGAGTATAACCTACTTTTGTGACATCACTACACCCTCTGGTTTCAAAATTTCATATTTCCATTTCAAATAAAAAGAGAACGCTAAGAAATAGCCAACTTTTGATGGTATACACGAGCTTTAGCATTTAATTTTCTATCCAAAAGGTTCTTATCACTTTTCGTGTATCTCGGACGGTTAGCGAGTAAAACCTAAATTTGTGCAATAAAACACGGTCACATCGAGCGGTGCAGTAAATCTCTACATATATAAAAAGAAAATTTGTCTGTTTTTTTCTGAATTTCTACGGAAATTTGACTTATTTACACGTTTCAGACTGTTTTATGATAGATGCGCGCGAAAATAATGTTTTGGTCTGTCTGTCTGTTTGCTTGATTGTCTGTGGACAACTTTGTTCCCTTATAACTCTAGAACGGCTGGGTGTATCAACGTAAAATTTGGTACAGATATCCATCAGAGGCACGACACTAATCATTGATGTAACTCTTCTCTATACCTCTCATAAAAGGGGGCATACCCCCTTAAAATACATGCTGAAATAGGAGTAGAAGGACGAGACAAAGCTCATTTTCAGCCCCTCAATGTGAGAGACAAAACTCGGGGGCCCTAAAAGCACATTTTAAGGTCCTACGTCCAACCGTTTTTGAGATATTCCCAGAAAACTAATTTAATTTAATAAACTATGAACGAATGCAAGCCGATAACCATGGCAACAGATTCTCAGAAATCCATCTATTGCTGTAAGACGCAATACAATTCCATTAATTACATTAGTGTGAAAGTTTGCAAACGGTTAGATGGTTATTATGGAACCAAATTAAGCTGAAAATTTCATCAATACGTAAAATGCGCTTAAGGGGGTCAAGGGGTAGTCTAGATTTTTTCACGCGATTTACATCTGCGGGTGTGGTATGGCAGGTCTATTATATTCCTATCCCTATGTTATATTATTATTATTAGTAGTATTATATTATGGCGTACAACGACGAGACAAAGCCCCTCGGTGTCAGAAATAAAACTCGAGGGTCCTCGAAAACTACATTATAAGGCTCTAAAACCAACAGTTTCTGAAACATTCCCAGAAAACTAATTAAATTTAATTTAACAAACTAATGAAGGAATGCAAATCAGTAACCATGACAACATTATCTCAAGGGGTGGCATCCAACTTTCCATCTATTTCAGTAAGAAGCAATTTATTACATTTATTACATTTCTGTGAAAGTTTGCAAATATAAGGTTATCACGGAACCAACGTAGACTGTATAATTCATCAATGCAATTAAGGGGGTCAAGGGGTAACCTAGGATTTTTTCATGCAATTATCACGTGCGACATATAGTGCATAAGGTCTATTATATCTCCAAACAACAACATTATTTTCAAAAATTCGTGAATTGAATCAGCATTTTTTGCGGCTTTTAGGAATTTGGGCCATTTGAGACTAAAGAACCTGAATTTTCATGCACCACAAGCTTTTATAATTTATGAAAGAGGTCTTCTTGTGTATGGGGACCCAACACAACGTAGAGGGTCAGTTTTTATGTGACGTGTATTGCGTTTCATCTACAAGGCTTTCAATTCTATTTCATGTCAGGAAGTACACGTCAGGTGAATTCAGTTTGAGAGCACATTTCAACAAATCTTTTTTTTTTTGTCGACATACGGGTTCATCGTAAGGATGATTTTCTTTGATACTGTGTGGTAGATATACCCATATTTGGATTTCTGGGTGATATGTTGTAGACAATAGTATTGTCTGTCTGTCTTTCTGTTTATCCTTATGTACACCTATAACTCATGTTCGGATGCTTGGTGCATCGTAAAATTAGGTATGGTAAACATGAGTCAATACACCAATCATTTATAAAACTCTTCACCGTTCATTTCATACAGTAGAAGGGTGGATATAGGGAAAAACTTGCATGCTAAAATAGGCGAAATATAAAAATTATCCTAGAAGGACGACCAAAGCATATGTTGCACTTCTCAATGTGAGACACAAAATTCGCGAGTCTATAAAGGGTCTCCGAAAACCACATTATAAGGCCCTTAAATTAACAGTGTGTGTGATATTCCCAGAAAACTAACTTCGTTTTGATAAACTTATGAAGGAATGACATGCCGCTAACCATTGCAACAGTAGCTCAATTGATAATGTCTGGTGCGTCTCTAAAAGCAACAGTACTTAAAAGGGACGTAACACCAATAACATTATTATTATTATTATTATTATTATTATTATTATTATTATAATGTCTGGTGTTAACACCGAACACCGTTCGAAGAACGGGTACTTCTGCTAGTTCATTATAAAAATCAATTATATTATTACAAGAGAAATAACGCAGAACCGATAATTACATGTAGTTCATGTTCCTCCTTAACTGCTGTCCCTTCATCGTCAAATATATCAGCTGCCTCGTCTTTCAAGTTATCCGAGGGCAACAGGACAGTTGTCTCCTGTGAAGTAACACATGTATGACCCAATCAGAAATATGCACACACAATATGAGTACTAAGTTACGTTACTAAACGTTAGCGTGCCATTTACCATTAAGTAGTGTGTTAAGTCACTAAACCTTACTTGTCATGCACATCACTAAGAATGCAATGTTACACCATATACGAATCAAAATGCAACTCTCAATGTTAGAGACTTCAGCTGTATGAGTCAACCAGTCGGGCTCACGTTTAATAAGTAGTTGTTCCTCCATCGTGTTCAAGAAACTAGAACACAAGGGAAGCCCTAAAGAATTAATCAAAGCCCTTACTTATATCCGTAGGCTACGCGAAATCATTCTCATATACAATAAATCAGATGAGGAAGTGCACAGTGATAAGGAGCGGTTATATGTTTGTCAACAACAGTAAAAGAAACACGACCATGACGCTGGTGGAATAAGTTGTTATCATTGCGATTGAATTGATGAAATTAATAAGTGATTGTGGCTGCTTATAGAGCAGGGAAATAAAAAATCCTACATTCAGTCTCCTTATTCCTATGAACACACAAACTTGATTTGCGGTGGGTAGATTAAATATTATTATGTCGGACAATAAAGTACAGACGGTAAAAGTCTATTAATACGCTAATTAGGCACGTGAAATTGAACTTAGTTTACTGTACAGGTATTGTAAATCGCCACTAGTAGCATACAGCCATTCGGAATCCACAAATTACCAACAGGGGGATGACAGTTCATAGGGAGCGTGTGGGTCGGGGTAAGGCCCTGTACTGGTTGTTCTGCCAACCAATGAAGAATTAATTTTAGCACTAAGGTTCCGTAGTTGGCACTCATGAACGTTCACATCAAACCGACTGGCGGAAGCGGGAATAGTCTGTTTTGATAGATTTTCCTCGTGGTGTTGTTGGTTGTTTTGATTTGTTCAGTATTTTGATTGTTTATTTGAATTGAGAGTCAATCATGCCACTGCAAGGGAGGAAAAATTGCCAAGCACCGGGATGTAAGAATTATAATGATGGTAAGAACAATACGGCAATTTTCATCTTCCTGGTATTGACCATGTGCAAAACTAGTGAGCAATATGGACTACTCTCGAATAAAAATATATAGAGAATAAATGTGTGCATTTCATGTCTTGTTTGTTTTCTTACCCATTCTCCTTTGCATTGCAATAAAATTTGTGGTTTAGGGCTACGGGGAGGGGTGGGTGGCAGCGGGCATGCTAGGCAAAAAGTAAGGTTATGGCAACGTAGTGTGTGCATTTGGACAGTTTTCTTTATATTCATCGAATATCCCAACAATTCTGTAGAGTATGAGAGCATTTTTAATGAGCCTAGAGGTGAATTAAGCTCTAGAACGGCATAACTGTGTCTTTCGTGACAAATCTATTGCCAAAATTTATTATTTTCCTATCTGGACGTATATTTCACCGCCTAGCGGAAGGCGCAGTTATGTTTGTGTTATTTTCATCAATAATCAATAACTCATCGCAGAACACACTGTTCATTTACGCGTAATAAAGGCTACATTCATATGGGTTTTTACTTTTTATGTTGCCAGTACAATCCATAGCCTCAGGCGGTGTTCTCTCTCGGAAATTCTATAACCTTGATTACCAAGATCACATTGTGTTACAAACCACGCAGTTCAAACGAGAATCTATATCGACTCCTACTAACCAGTGGTGTAGTGTGGGAACGCTAAATACTGACTTACCAATGGGAGACAGTGGTCTGAGGGGTACCCCAGAGAGCGTGGGGTTCGGTTCGGGGGCCCTGTAGCCTATGGAATGGATAAAATTATCACAGGGAAAAAGAAAAAATAGAAGATGTAACATGTTTTTATGTATACGTTTACTAACAAATTCAAACAAAAAGATTAAAAACTGAACATATTAAATAAAATTTTATAATGTATTTACAAATAAATGGCAAATGCATCTTTGTCATCGGGTTGGAGGTTGGCTCGTCGAGTTCTAGTGTCATCAGCTGTGCGGTGTCATCTTAACTATGTCTTGACGTAATTCTCTGGTTTCCATGTCTGGATACTTGGTCCATTCAACTTGATAAACATTTATGCTGAAACGTGCTCGATGGTCAGTTTTGACCGTGTTGGCGATATAATAATATTCATGTGACTGAACCCACGTTCACACTCTGCTGAACTGCAAGAAATAACCTAAGCTTTGTGCAGTTTATCAGAGGGTTTAAGTCCTTCGGAATCGTATTGCTGTTTTCCAGGTAATCTCTGAAGCTGTTCTTAATTTTGTTGGCATTCGGCATTCAACCTAAATCTTGCACAGGGATGTTCGATTTCTTGTTCACCGTAGGCCTATCCAACATATTTTTCTGGAGGCCAGTTGTTACTTTCAAGTACTTTCAGTTCTGAAAGGAGAGATTCATATTCTTTTTCATAATCATAATTGTTGGTCCCTGTGGCTGTAGATGGTTCGTTACTGCTTCTTGTTGTGAAAAGTCTCCGTTTAAGGTTGTTGATAACACTTGATAGCAACTGCTGGTCATTAATAGCAGTAATTTTGTTTCTACTTGTTAAGGGAACATCACAAAAATTACCAGTGATTGCAGCTCTCTTGGCCTCAAGGGTCTTAGTTCCAGGTTTCTCTTTAAGGCACTCGAAAAAAGCAATTGACCTTCTTATGAGTTTGTCTGCATATACAACAGTTGCCTCCCTATTTTGAAGACATTCTGAAACCATTGTTACGGTAATTCAGCTAATATGTCATACATTATCGGCAAATCTGACAGAAACTGAGTTGATGTCAAGCGCTTAATCAACCCACCGTACATTGCTTGTTCGGTTGTTGTTCTGTTCTTGTCTTCTTGGGCCTTCTTAAAATGAGAGTACAATGCTTGATATCCATACCAAACGGCCATAACACTTTTAAATGAACTGGAAACCCATCTCGTACCCAAAATGCGACCTACTTTCTGTAGTTGCAAATCAAGCTCACTAGCACACTCGGCTAGTTCTCTTTGGCATTTAGGCGATTTACTATACAGAGTGAACAGCTTGTCCATAAACATTTGAAAATGGTTAATAGCCCCAACGTCATTGATAGAATCACTTACAGCTAACTCTATCCTATGGTTCATGCAACGCCAAGGAACAATGTTGGGAAACTGTTGTAGTAGCTTTTCTACGACGCCAGATTTTTTTCCTAACATGACACTAGCGCCATCAGAGGCAAATGCAACTAAGTTCTCTTTTAGGTACTCAAGATCAAACCCATATTTTTTCAAACAACCTATGAGTGTCTCCAAAATAGAATCAGCAGTTTGGTTAGGCAATTCAATTAGGTCTAAGAATAAGACATTTGGTGGCAAATCTTTGCTGGTTTCACATTTTAAATAAACAATCAAAGTAGATTTGTCACTTGAGCTTGTAGATTCATCGATCAAAATAGAAATTTTACCTGAAATGCTTTAACCTGTTGAGTAATTGGTTTTTTCATTTCATCAGAAATGTGGTCAATGATTTCAGTTGCACTAAATCTAGAGTGTAATCCTACACCAATGTCTACACCATTCATTTTCTGTAGTTGCAAATGTTTAGAATAATCATAAAAGGGCCTATCATTTTTTGCCAAATAGTAAGCTGATCGAAATACTTTAATTGTAGATTCTAGATTGGAAAGGTTCATTTTATCACAAACGTTTTCGATAGTTTCCTCGTTCGCCTTAGCGGTTATGCTCTCAACAGTCAAGTGGGCTGATGATTGCTTGTGAAGAAAAATTTTATTTCTTAGGGAAGTAAGTTGGGCAGACTTACTAGACCCATTGAATGTTATTGCAAATGTGCACCATTCCTTAGAAATTGATGTACGTTCCTTTTTAAAAGCACCATGATGAGAAACGTTGCTACATAATGTACAGCCTAATGAACCGTTTTTGCAACACAACCATGGGAAGGCTTCTTTTTTGCATTCCCGCATATCAATAGTCCATATAGAAGACCATTCAGATTTATTTTGTACATCATGCTCATGCTTATTCGAAGTCGAACTTACCGAAGAATTACTTTCAGTTCCTGCCTGTAAACCACTTTTTTCATCTGAAGACACACGAAGAGAAGTAGAATTTTTCCCTGAGTGAGATACATCTAAATCGTCATTTACTTCTTCAGCTTTGTCTTCATTTGGTTGCTTAGAAAAGAACGAAAACAGTGTTTTTTGATTTTTCTTTGACGGCTCCATGTTTGATTGGGATAATTGAGTAAACGCCCTTCAATTCAAGTTCGTCTGAATGTCTGAATACTATTAAAATAACACAACTAATTATTAAAGGAATACAGCGCACGATAACCTCACTAACAAACAAAATAAAGAGAACAGTCAAATCAGCGCGTCACCACTTGCCACACGAACGCCAGTAGCGCGACTGCCGAGTGCCGACTGACTTCCCTCCCTCTCTCTCACCTCTTTCTCTGTCGCACGTGAAAGAGGAAGGGGGCTGAACTTGAGCGCCCCGGATACCGGCTAGCACCGCGCCGACGACGCGACGGCAAGGTTGCGACAACGAACTACCGAATCTTAATCTAAGTAAACAATTAGAATATTGAAATTCGGGTAGGTACGGTGCATGGGTGCTGATGCCTCAAATCAATATATGAGGCACTCGCACATTTTTTAAGATATTATTTTATTTACTTGCGTAAGTGATTTTAATTTTATTTGTTATTATTATTTTTTACTGGATGAAACCAGTGTGGGAACGCCGTTCCCACGCGTTCCCGCTCCACTACACCCCTGCTACTAACATGAGAGTAACTTGTATATTGTCGTCATAAGGCTGTTCCTAGTTAAATAGCCATACCTCTGTATCTTCGACATTTAAATATTGTGAATTTACTGTAACTGAAAATCTGCTCTGGGCACTTAAGTATTACCTCCGGTGGTAAACATGTCATCATAACACAAGTCTTGTTATTTCTACCAATTTTTGGAGTCAAAACATACGAATTAAAAAGCACGTTATATTGAAAGCTTCGACAACAACCAGGCTTCAGTTTATTAGCACCCGAAAAGGTTATCGTGAATCGTAAAAAGAATGTCAATTGTTAAAAAATAAACAGGCTGAAACTAAAGAAAATTCAGCTGTAAACGTCACGGCGTTGCACCATGTGAGTCCAACCACTGATCTACAATGAAATGTACCGTACTTAAAGGTCGATAGTACCAGGCTCATAGACACACGTCCTCTCCGGTCGAAAACGATATCGCGTTTTTGGACCCTGCTGCACCCTGTTGCCGTTACTTTTGACTAAAGGCATTATGGTATCTTCCGTCGTTCAGGGACGGAAATTCCAATTATTTGTTCATTTTTATGCGTTAAGAATGCCAAAATTGGTTTTGACAATTTGAGCCGTCAGATAGGCCTGCAATTCAAAGTACAAATTTTGGTCTCGTGAACGGTACTTAACCGATCAAGCGGGGTTCGTTTGACTATTTATACAGGTTTATTTTAGGTCGCTCCGCAGCACCACTCAGAGCACGGCACGGCTGGCGCAATGAGACTCCGTCCCTAGCCGTATAATGCAATGGTTATCGCTACCGTACTGTGTTAGATCATCTTAGCCGTCATGACGGGAATATATGAGTCACCCACCTTCCGTGCATGTTCCCCTGATACTCGGAGCAATATTCAACCGGCTTTGTTTGTAGGCTAAGCATAATATATGATTAATACATTATTCAATGGGTCTCTCTACAGCATTGGCGTATACTGGTCTGAAGATCTGGGCTACCACTGAGCTTAATAATATACAAAACATTAAATTAAATTTTTTTAAACCTTACCTATTTATATGTGAAGTCAAGACGTCTGATTTGGGATGAAAATTCCTTGATGATGTCGTCATCGAAGTTGTAGTCGGGCCTCTTGCGAATTTTCTGAAGAAAGGACTTTTCAATTGACATTAATGCCAAACCGCATAAACGTTCTTGTGTCTGCGTTGAACGGCAATACGACTTTATCCTCTTCAGCGCAGAAAACGTTCTTTCTACTGATGCTGAGGTTGCTGGTATTGTCACAATTAATGTTGCCAATTTTAGGACTTCAGGAATCACTTGGTTTAGTCTGTTTTCATATATGGCGGACAGAATTTCATGAACTGCTTTTTTTTAGAAATCGAATACTTCTCTTGAATATATGACACTTAACTCATTTTTCAATCTTACTTGATCAATGTGACTATTATATGACTGAAATAATCCGTTTGTTGCCTCATTTGGAAAGATTTCTTTATAAACTGAAAATTTATTTGAATCTAAGAGATGTGTAAACTGAAGTTTCCCATAGTCAGAAAATCTGTCGTCAATTTCCATGTGCAGCCGATCTAGTATGCAGTTATACAGCTGCTTATATCTTAATTCATCATCACCTTTTCTTTGCTTCTTTGGTGGCTCCGTTGTACTGTCTGAAGAATGCCCTGTATTCATATAATTCCACGCTGAAGAAAATCCATCAAGTCTGAACCCAGCTATTGTGTTTTTGAACTTGAATACCTCTTGTAATCAGTATGCTATATCTAGAACTTTAGTTTGAAGGATGTTGTAGAGAACATCTGAATGTAAAAAATTCTAGAGAAAACTTCAATCAGAAATATGTTCTGAAACTGCCTAAAAAGTACAAATATCTTTAGGCCTGAACAACTGTATCTGCATCCCAGTCTTCTTCAGAGTCATCACTTATCACATTTTCAAAGAAGGCAATGAGTTGCTCTTGGTATTCGCTTACTGTGTTTACAAGCCGAGATGTAAAATTCCATCTGGTCTGTGCTACTTCCGGAAGTTTTTTGGTCATGAATTGTTTCAGTTTTTCCGATCTTTTGGGAGATACCGAAAACAAGCAGCTATACCAGATAATGTCTTGAAAAAGATTCGACATTGTGGAATGGATGATACGGTGTGTTGCAAAACCAAATTGAGAACATGACTGTAACAATGAACAAAAAGTGCTTGCGGGTACTTTTCTTGAACTTTAGTTTTCAATCCATTAATGTTCCCCGCCATCACTGCTGCACCATCATAAGTCTGTGCAAACAACTTGCTGCCGATATTACATTTTCCACATGCTGAAACAAATCTGCTGCAGATTTCCCTGAACTGACATTTGAGAAACCTATAAATCTTTCTTCAGTATCGCCATTACTGACTACGTACCTGAAAACAGTAGACAATTGACTCTGATTTGAAAAGTCACTTGTTTCATCTATAATAATGGATACGAAATGCGCATCTTCTATATCGGATTTTATGTTCTTGATCATAACTCCACTTACTGCAGATATTATATCATTTTGAATTGCAGGAGATGTACCGCGAAATATTGTAGAGCTCTCCAGATGATTGGCAAGTAAGTGATCAAATTCACTTAGGGAATATAAGTATTAAATGTAATTTCCCCTGTTGTCCGATTCCATACTTTCGTTATGGCCCCGAAAAGCTAATTCTTGCTTTCCGAGAAAACAAACTGCGTTGATAAGACGTAGTAAAATTTCACGATTTTTGTTCACAACTTTGACCATACATTAACTACACGACTAAATAAGAAACACGGCCAGCAATACAGTTTAGACAGCTTAGAACTGCCAGATAACCAATTCCACCTAGCATATGGAGATGATGTGAAATGACGTGTATACTCACGCTGGGTTTCTTTCACATCGGCACACAATTCCAGTTCAGGTGTAGGCCTTGTCATATTCATAACTTTCTCATTGTATGGACGACGGCCGAAAGGAACTTCTAACAAACTCTCTATTATACAGTCATTGGCATTTAAAGCCACAGTAGGTGTTTGTTCCATCATCTTCTTATACAATCACAACTGGCACAGTTAAACAAAACACTACATACAAATTCTTCAGCATACACACACTTATATAAATCACACATCGAAAATACTACAACTTCTAAAACATATTCACGTCCATGCGCGAAAATGTATATTTATTGTAGGCTATTTGTAGCTTTAAAGGCTTTTAACTTCAAGAAACCGCTGAGTGTAGCGGCAACTGGCTCGCTATGAGGGGAACAAGGATGGGTGCGGAGAGGCGGGTTGAGTCGCGTAAGGCTGCCGCTTCCCTGGTCGGTTTCTACAGTGTTGCCGCGTTGACTCTGCAATAACCATCATTTCTTTCGATAAAGAAGAATGTGCTAGGAAGTCACGATTGTTTGAATGCTTTGTTGAAACTGTGATAAAGTGTTACTTATTTTTAATGAAATTTTCTTGGGCTACCGCTGGTAGCCCTAAGAATACGCCCTTGCTCTACAGGAGGATGCTTTAATGAGTTTCAAAGAATTTTGATTAACTACTCATTCCCCTCAGAAGAATATGTCCTTTGCGACAACCTACTATCTAAACGCAACAAGTACAGTTCAACAACTTGGAGGGGGGCTATGATTTTAAAACGTCCTATCCTCAGAATGGATTGCCCTATATCGGTAAGGGCAGTGCCGATAGAGATTCTCTTTGTCTACGGCGTCAAATTGTACTGACTCTAACTGTTCCATACCAGAAGTGTAGCAGAATCATCACCTGTGATATCTAGTTCATGGATATGGAGTTATGGCGCGCTCCTGACAAAGGCTTTCAGAAATTACTTCCTACTGGTACTAAGTTACATAATTCTATTTTTTTCTGATGTCAGCAGATCCATTTTCTGTAGACATGATTGCCTTTCCTGTGCCAACGTAGGCCTACTTGTGATATCCACTTTGTTCATCACTGGTTATTTTGCTTCCTAAGTAACAGAAGTATCCTATTTCCACTAGTTTTCTACCTGCTAATTTGACGTCCATAGGGGTCTCTGATTTGTTTCGTCTGCATTCGGTATTTTAATTTCACATTAATTCTGATATCATGTTAAAATTTTGTGTGGGGATAGATGATAAGTGAATATAAATAACATGTTACGTACGAACCCAACAGGGCAGCCAATTTATTTAGAGTTTATTAGAGTTTTAATCTGCTGAACGTAGTAAATCTGAGTGCGGTAAATTATTATAAATAATTTATCCACTGGCATCTAACATAATTCTTTTTTTTTTTTCATATGTTCAAGATGGCAGCTATGGGAAAGTTTATGGTTAAGTTTTCTGGGTGTCCTAATCGGGATATCTTAGTGAAAGGTTGTAGATGAACCTTCATTTACTGGTGCATAACTGTCTGATTTACATATAGAATAAACCAATATGGTGATCATCCAAAATAATTTGCTGGTTCTCAATGTCTGCGAATCTATTACAGCAAACGAACTGAAATTGAAGTTGATAGAGGCCAATTATGTAAGTCCTCGTATGGAACTTTTAATAGCCCCATGAGCATAAAAGTAACATGGCGACGCCGCAAAATTTAACTATTTATATGGAGTGAATCACGCAAGGTATATATTCATACAAGGCTGAATATATTGACATATAATATCATTTAATTTGTATGAGGACTTAAAATTGGCGGCGGTGCAAACTCTTTAAAATTACATCTGCTGTCTTAAGAAGTGATAGAAATGTAGATTGGTATATAGAACACTAGTTCACAATATTTCTAAAACTATTTATGCAATGAAACTGACATTTTGTAGGTTGATGGAGAACTATTAGGCAAGTAAATGCATGCTTAACTGTTAAAACCATGAGAACAAAAATAAATAACTCTGCTCTCAAATTATTTTTAATATTGTTTAATCACATTTCTGGTGATCCATTCATCCCAAATAATTGAAACATATGAGAGCGAATCATTTTTCAGAGGACAGAGTAGATAGATCTCATGACCAATTGTGTTTAAAAAATCGATATGGCATCAGGTCAACATTTAAAATATTATTATTTCATTTCTCGTAAGCTATTCAAGCCATGGAGGGGATTTATGGGCTATTATAATACTCGTTATCAAATGGCACTAAATTCTGTAGCTTACGTTTCATAAAATATAGAAGTCAAGCATTTGACTTTTCTTTATATCATACGATATAAACTTTTTTTGAGCTCAAACTATTGATTCCGAAGAGTTACTGAGAATTTAAATTGAATAGTGAATTAGGCCAAAGATTTGGAACTGGAGGTCTGACCCCCGGTGGCCAATTCCGGTGCGCATAACACGCAGCGTATTAGACGATTATAACAATAACAATAAGAAGATTATTTACACAAACCGTCAGTCTGTTCTTAAACACAACTTGGGAAAAAGCTCATAGACTGCAGCATGTCGAGAGTTCCAGTTATCAATGGCAAGGTTTGCGAGACAATATGATTCATAATTTGTACGCCGTGATTGAAACTTAACTTTGAAAGAATAACATCTACTCATTAAGGTAGGCTTGTCCAGTGGCGTACGCAGGATTTCCTTCTGGGGGGGTTTCATTAATATAATAGGGTAATTGTGTACATTACCGGTATTACAGGGACAGATGACCTTGCTGTTCCGCCCCTTAAAACGACAGTCATCATCATACCGTAATTAAAATGATACTTTGATTAATATTCATAAAAAACAACAATTAAATAACCGCTCTCTTTGCATGAAAAAAAATTAGGTCTCATTTTGTCGACACAATAAAAAAAATGAAAAGAAATTCTAAAAAATATGGACAACAGTAACTAAATATTGAGACTGAAACGATGCAGTGGTATAATCATGACCATAGTGACGTGGTTGCTTAAAATAGAGAAAGATAATGTTTTACTCTCCGTGTTCCTACTGCAATTGCTTTTGGCTCTCAAAATCTGCCTATCTTCATTATTTTATCTGTATCATTAATTGGAATAAATTGCAGAAACTCCCCTTTTACTGAATTATTTATAAGGAAACGGGCACACGCAATTAAAGCAACCCGAAGCGACGTGAAAAGACTTACCAGTCGCACACTTCAAATGCAAAACTGATCCATGGGTAGCTCCAACACTGCGAGTAGAGTGCAGGGCATTTATTAAGCGAGGAACGTGACCACACCTAAGGTGTATGCGGGAGGTAAGACGCCTAACGATCGATGCCGTAAAACAGGTGATAGATGGGACAATATATAGATTCAAGTAAAGGAATATCTCGGGGGGGGGGGGGGTCAACCCTGAACCCCCCCCCCCCCCCCCTGTCGGTACGCCACTGGGCTTTTCCATACATTTGCTAAGTTAACCACATGCTGGTTGATTTCTTTACGTGTTTTACATAGAGATGAGTCTATATTTCACTATCCTAGCCGCAAGTGATTAACACCCAAGTTTCTTTGACATACGGGTCACACTGCTCCTAGAATTAAAGTCATTGAGCACAAATCTAGAGGTCTTTCTTTGTTTCAATTCCAATTCATTTAAGATCCCCACTTGATATTGATCCCAAACCGCCGATACGTGTTACAGAATAGATCTTACAAGTGACAAATTCCTAATTCATTGTTAGAGGTACTTCTTCCGGCCGAAATGTTATATTTTAATTCTTACCTTCGTCCTTTCCTTATTTTTATGAGACTACGTTTTCTTGTCTTTATATTCATTTAATATTCTACCACTCACTAATAGAGCGGGTTCAGGTCTCCTTGCGTTGTTTATTGTGTGTCCTACGGGACTACTTTCACAAATGGAGACTATAGCCTAGAATGACCGAGACAGGAGTTTGTTCCTTCCTCTTGAATAATCGCATGGCTATCATGGATCTCAGGGTGTACTTTGATAACGTCCTTCTGCCACACAATCGGCATCCCAAGTACTTGGGTGTTACTTTAGAAAGAACCTTATCCTTCAAACAACATCTTTTGAAGAATGCTGCTAAGCTGAGATCACGCAACAACATCACCCAGAAACTATGTGGAACAACATAGGGCTCTACTGTTTCAACTCTTCGATCATCATCTGCAATTAGCCCCGTTCTATCTGTAGCTGAATATTGTGTCCCGGTGTGGATAAACATCCCTCACATAGGGAAGATCGATGCTGAAATCAACAAGACCATGCGTTTGATATCTGGTACCATTAAATGCACCCCTATTCAATGGCTTCCTGTTCTGATCTACATTCCTCCACCCCATCCCCGCAGGTGTAATATCCTGGTCAAAACATACCATAAGATACTTCAAAATCTGGATCTCCCTATTCTTGCTGATATACCTGCTTGTCTAACCAGAATTCGCTCAAGGCAGGCCCCTGGGAAGACAGCCACGAGACTCATTGTGTGACAGAAAGACGTTATCAAAGTACACCCTGAGATCCATGTTAGCCATGCGATTATTCAAGCTATGAGAACTTTGACATAGTCCAGTAGAATTCTCATGATTGGAAGATTTTTGCTCCACAGGAGTGCCGAGACATGCCAGCGGTCACATCTAAAGTAACTGCCATTGATCTTCCTCGTCGGATATGGTGGAAATTAAACTTGATCAAGACCAATTCTGGTGTTTGTGCGGACTCTTTGTTCAAATGGAACAGGCTACCGTCAAGTGTGACTGTGGAGCCGATAGACAAACAGTGAAGCATATCATTCAGGTCTGTCCTCTAAGAGCCTATGGTGGAAACATATTGGAATTTCTCTCAGTGACTCCTGCATCAGTGCACTATAACTTGAATTTAGAGGTTAAATTATGAGACTATATATTCTCTTTTTTTTTTCTTTTCCAATAGTTCATTAAGCTGCAATATGATGAAAGTCTGTACCATACCATACGATTAATAATAATATTGAAGTATGCTTCTTTCAATATATAATCCGCAAACAATCGACAGTTACTGTGAATACCGGTTTGAAAGCCAACTATAAACGCCAAAAGTAACAAGGGTCCGAACACGCTAACCTGATGGATAATTGACGTTACGGTATTTTTATCTGAGAATATGCACTCGACGTTGATCTTCTGAGAACCACCCATCAACAATTATTGGATCCATAAAATGACTCTTCTAACAATCTTCTCTAGAGCCCATGACGGGCGCAGAAATACCAACCAACCACTGTCAAGCCATTTGGTGAGCAGATTATGAGGTGAAGCGTGGTCAGAGCGTCAGTCCCCTAGGCCGTTAATATTGGTCCTCGTGGCTGCTCCGCTGCTTCCCTGTTAGACAGCAACTTAATTGTCCTCACGAAGATGAGTATACCCCGTTCCAGCCCTCACGCCAGTTTCTGAAATCCTTAATGGAACCGGACATCGAACTCGGGGACTCCGGGTCGAAGCCGGAACGCTTCCCCAACACCACGGGGTGGGCTGCACGATATCTAACGCATTCGTAAAATCTATAACTGCACTGTCGACTTAAACTCCATTTTCAGCAATTCGCCATATCCAGAAAACGAGACAGCATCTGGCTCTCGCACGGTAGACTTGCCGAAATTCATGATGCCCATCATTAAACCATGATAAATTTTTCCCATTCATTCCGCAAGAAATTGCAAATGAGATGCTGCATCTGTCTATATACGATTAACGTAGGGATAACTGGCCTGTAGTTGCCCAATTTAAGTCTGCTCCCTCCCGTTAATATTGGAATTATCATAGCTGTTTTCCAGTCATCGTGGAATTGCGCTTTGTTTATGGACACATTAGACATCACCTCCGTGTATCATGCCAACACGCATGTCACTAACAATATTATCGTTCAACGCACATCGCTTTCAAGATACTAATTTGTTGGAAACTTTTGTGTGTGTGCTGCTGGACTCTTTCGTCCCGCGGACCACAGATTAGGAACAAGTGCTCTATGTAAAGGTAAGTGACAACATGAGACAAATCAAGATGTCCGCAACAGAAAAAGTATTAACGTGTCATTACAGGTAGATTAAATTGAAAAACTGAACGATGAAGGGGATGCAAGGGAGGACGTAGGTGAAAACATGGTCGTAGATAAATGTCCATAACATCTACATTTTAAGAGATATTTAGTTCATGCTTTGTATGGTTATTGCCAACATGCTGCTTGATATTGCGTTGCATCTGTAACTCAATATGATCATAGAATCGTAATACATAAAAAACACACATTTTACACATCCTGAATTATATATCGTGCATTTTCTGCAGAACTGAAAATGAAAATCCACAGCCTGCTTCCAGTCTCCGACCGGGTCAGGAATGGAATGAATGAAGCCCCCATCTAGCGGCGAGGATATGAAATGTGCCGGCTGCCGAGGCCTGACGCACTCCTCTGGGGCAATGATTAAATGAATGACAGATGAAATGAAATGATAGTGGAGAGTGTTGCTGGAATGAAATTTTGACAGGGAAAACCGGAGTACCCGGAGAAAAACCTGTCTGCCTCCGTTCTGTCCAGCACAGATCTCACATGGAGTGACCGGGATTTGAACCACGGACTCAGCGGTGAGAGGCCGGCGTGCTGCCGCCTAAGCCACGGGGGCTTTCTGCAGAACTAATGGGTATTATTTCAGATATTTTTATCACAGATTTAAAAAGGCTCAACTTAAAATCCTATGCAACAGAATTTTGATACCTTTTAAATTACGCAAATAAGGAAATAAAAAATATTATTACAACAGAATCTGCATGAAAATGTTCTTTTCCATAACTTCGATAATCTTCTTTCTCTTCTTCTTCTTGTCAACCCCTAGGTTGGTGGGTAACATGCATGTCTTCTAAACCGTTTTCTTTCTCTTGTCTGTAGTTAACTTCTATAATATGCCAAAGATTATAATTCTGGCGCACAGGATTCTGCACAGTACTATTTAGAAGGAGACACTAAGTTTCGTTGCTATAGATGCGTGTCTGAGAAAATGCACTTTATAAGTGGTAAGAAGTCTTTTACGGGAAACTTAATTTGAAGAATTATCTTCCATTGCAATAGCTAGTGCTGCAATTTACAGTGCTGCCCATATCCCTACTCCTCATCTTTTCTGCTTGTACTAGTTCCTTTTTGTTTGTTTGTCCTGGAGGCCACATTTCTTCAAATTATCTATTGCAGCGTCGGTTATGGCTATCCTTGCTGCATCGACGGATCGCAGAATTGTATATCCCTCGTTTAATTCCAAGTTCATCAAAGACATGTATCCTGCCACTATTACCACTATTGAAGACTCGACAGGCATCGTAAGCACCAATTTTCAGCCCATCTGATGAAATGAAAGTTGTTATGCGGCACCATATCCAGATCAGTCGATTGAAGCTTTGATTGGAGTCTTGCGTATGTTCATGTACAGTTGTTGATGTGTAACATCTTTCCGCTCGGTTGCTGGAAAGTTTTGTGGGAGTGATTTGGAAAATTGGGGACGGAAGTGGATCGGAACGACCGAGCTGGCAGTGGTGGATCAAACGGAAGTTGCACTGCCCGCTAGATCGATCAAACTGAAGTGTTCTAGCTGGCAGTGGTGACAACGGATGTATGCACTGCCCGCTCGATCGATCAAACGGAAGTATACTAGCTGGCAGTGGTGGACAACGGAAGTATGCACTGCCCACTCGATCGATCGAATGGAAGTGTGCCCTAGCTGGCAGTGGTGGATCGAACGGAAGTATAAGACGCACTGCCAACTCGATCGATCGATCCAGTTGGCACTGGTAAGAGAAAAAATCGAGCGGGGTGTCGAAAATTAATACCATGACGCACTCGGCCATGTGGAATGTATATGACATACTGAATGGAAAACGCTCATGCGAACTCTGGTGTCAAGTTATTTAAACAAATGACATGGTACATGTTCGAAGTCTTCGTATCAGTATTTTTAGCCTATTTTCATTTTATGAAAAAAATAGGCCTATAAGATCACCTTTTGTCCGTGTGTCTGTGTGTGCGTGTGTGATTCGTGTGTGTGTGGGTGCCCCCCTAATAAATTCTAAATGGCTGGAGTGATTTCAATGAAACTCGGTAAGATCATAGCACCATTCTGGCCAACCCCGACCGTGCTCTTCAAATTTTATTGTGTCTCACCAATCCAACATGGCGGCTGTGCGAAATATTTCACCAGCATTCAGTATCTCCGAATCTATTACAGACATCACCCTGAAATGTTGTACGGTAATAAAGGGCACTACTAGAAGTTCATCTATGAGTCTTTCAAAAACCTGGTAACTACAAAACCAACATGGCGGCCAAGCGAAGTTGAGACTTTTAAATAGACTTTCCTCACGATTTAACCATCGAAACGTAATGAAACTTGGTACACTTTGTAATTACATAACTTCAAAATGGCGGCTGTGCGAAATATTACACTGACATTCTATATCTCCGAAACTATTATAGATATAGCCCTGAAATTTTGTACGGTGATAAAGGGCACTGCTACCAGTTTGTCTGTGTAATTCTCAAAAACCTGTTTAGTACAAAACGAACATGGCGGCCAAGCTAATTCGAAACATTTTAATAGACTTTTCTCGTGATTTAACTATCTGAGCACAGTTAAATGTGGTACAGTAAATGATTATACATATTGTAATGCACTGGCATCTAATTTAGTTCAATTGCTTACATAACCTCAAGATGGAGGCTGTGCAAAATTTTAAAATTAAGTTTTTATTTCTTGCGTCGTAATCATGCGATCGTAGTGAAAGTTTGAATAATGAAGAAACGCAATAATTTTCCTTTAATGGTACATAACTCTATGGCCTATACATATAACAATCCGTAATGGCGAACATCCGAAATATTTTGACGGTTCTTAATATCTACGAATCTTTTACATCAATAAAACCGTTTTTTTTCAATGTTCATACTTTATAGAGGCTATGAACATAAGTTCACCTACAGGACTTTCAGTAACCTGGTGAGCACAAATCCAACATGGCAGCGACGCGACGTATACGTACTTAAATGGGCGTTTCTCGCGATTAACCATCCGAGTGCAGTGAAACTTTGCACGTTAAATGCTTATACAAATGTTAATCCACTGACATCTAATTTATTTCAATTGTTTTCATAACCACAAGATGGCAGCTGCGCGAAATTTTAAAATCTGGTTTTTACTTCTTGTGTCCTAATCAAGCAATTGAAGTTTGAATACCACACGTACACAATAATCTTCATGTAATAGTACATTAAAAAAAACTCCAACCTGGCGACCATCTGAAACATTTAGACGATTCTCAATACGAACGAATATATCACAACTGAAATTTTGTAGGTTGATAAAGGCAATTAACATGAGTAGGAAAATATGAAAATAGGCTGTATAGTTCTTCACGGAACTACTTGTTAAATGGTAAAATGCCTTAATATCAAAAATTGTAAGTAGTCGGCATTGCATTGGCATAAGGCATTTTAAACTCAATGTCACTCGGGAACATTATCGAAACAAGCAATATATAAATGAAACTCAATTCCCTAATGCAGTATTATTGGAACGTGGAAATAAGTCTCCATCGTGTGCACAATATTTGCGTAGTCAAAATAGCCGTGGGGTTATTGCGTATGACTGTGAATCTAGAGATCTTGGGTTCGAATCCTGGGCGGGTAGATATTTTTGCTACCAGATTATCATTTTAAACGATATTTATCATATCAATATGACTCATTTTAACAGAATCCATAATTATGAAATTACGTGTTGGTCTGTGAATCAAGAGGACCTGTTTATAAGGAATTGAAGGTTATGAGCGGTGTCGCGTCTATTAATCTAGCTGATCCATATCGTATTCTTTATTTAGGCTAGTGCTGGTGGAAGCTACAAATCATCTAATAAAATGAGTTCCGTATTATAAACTACAATATCTGTAAAACACTCCCTTTTACAATGGATTAATATTTGTGCCAATAATATTATAAAATACCGGTGTATCAACAATTTCACGTGAGGTTTCTTCTATGTCAGATGTTACACATCATAATGCGACTACTGTAAGGCTCGTAATTTTTTTAAAGTCCTGGATCTGCCAAGAAGCGTTATGTTGGTGTCACAACATCCAATACTGCTCTTGGCAGACTGTTGAGGTTGGGTAGATTATTGGCTGGGGAATAACCTACCCACCAAGGGAAGATGATAAAGAAAAGGAGGTGGGTTTCGGACTGGAGAAAAAGGATAGAGAAATAGGATGAGAGTCCCACAAAAGTTATAAATTTAACTTTAAATGCACTTAGAGGCGGTTGCCACCGCAAATCCGCTCTCTGATACCTAAAGTGGGTAAGGACCTGGTCGAAGCTGACGGGAACCGCAGCTAGGACTTGGGCGGTTTGCCAGAGAAAGGCTTTAGCGTATTCCCTCTCAAGCATGCATAAGACTACTTTGGGGAAGGGTGATAGTCTGGCAAGACAAATAGTAACAGATTTATTGCGTATTAACGAGGGCATGAACCTAGGAAGAGTTAGGAAAGCCAGGATCTTGCCTAACTGTAGTATTTGCGAAATGATAAATCCAAAAACAACTATTTAATTTATTTACCAAGGCAAAAGAGTCTAATAAATTTGACAAGTATATAGTTTCAATTTTTAGTAACAATTTGGGGTCGCAGACCTCCTAACATTTAAAGTTTGCTCCAGGCAATTAACAATTCTTTAGGTTTCAAACCATATATATGTACTAAAATCTTTGTAAGATTTAAAAAAAAGACAAATGAAGTGATTAAAGTTTGAACATTAAATTGAGTACAAGGAGTGTACTTTAAGAAATTTCCAGGTAACTATTTTAGAAAAAGTGACAACTTCGAAAATAACAAAAAAGAAAGCGGGTAGAATAAAGGAGAAGTTCCTATAACTTCTTATATTTATACAGAATTACTGTTGGTTATTATACAAATAAGGGCAGGTCACTTACTGTGAAACCTGATGAGAAAGTCAAAAGGAAGTTTCTCGACCTCCTATGTTTAAGTAGGAATCACGAGCCAAATGTGGCAGTTTCCCTTTCGTGAGACCTAGAAATAACTCACTCATGCGTTGAGAGAATTGTTTTCCCTGATTATAGGGTTGAAACAATGTAAGCTTGAACCGTGTATAAAACACGTAGTTATGCAGAAATTAATTAATGATAAACAAGCAAAATGGAAGGGCACTTCGTTAGAGTGACACCTCATAGAAAATGATCTAGAGTTAAAATTTTATTAATATGGTTTGTTAGTAGAAGGTTTAGGAAAGATCAATTGGGATTTAGGATCAATGTTCATGGCTTTATTTAATGTAAACGGACGATCGCGACGCGGTAGAAAAGTTGAACAAGCACTAGTTATCACTATAGTCTTTTGAATAGATGAAATATTCACTGTAGTAACACGAAAGTTTATGGCAAAGAAAGTTATTGCAATGATGAAAAAGGACTGGTTGCACTAGATAGGCGAAAGTCTATTGCTTGAGAAAGTTGAGGATTACAATTAAATGGGCCATAGAACATTCCAACGGTGGAAGAAAATTCGCTATTGAGCTTTAATTCAGAAGTGAGATTCTTCAATTTTAAATAGTATTCTCACAAGTGAGTGAAAAATACATGACGGCAGGACTTGTAGATAAAGTACAGGATCTGGAAGGTTCCAGAACGATCTTAATAGAAGAATGGGGCCAAAGTTAATACAGCGGAGGAATTAGCTTGGTGATTTATAGACAGCGGGTATTAGATAATATCCCAAGTGGTGAGAAGATTTCTCATTTAAATAGCTTAAGAAAAGCTACTTTCTATTAAGGTTGGCTTAGACAGACAAAAGCTCAACATGGCAAATCCCGCGAAGAATGATTACCGCCCCAAATAAGTAATCTCACGCTGTCTATAAAATAAGCAATAAAAGCATGTAGATAATAAAACTGATGAAGATGAGGTTAAAACCTTAAGTCTGTACTTATCTTGGTTGCATGTCGAAGGTGAAGTTCCCTTTGACGGATACCTAATGTGCCAACATGGCGTAGAATGTAGAGAGTGTCTCTTGGTTTGAGGAGACTGGCTCTAGTTGAGCCTTGACTGACCGAGTCAACTGCCGACTTACAAGTGAGACCCACTCAGCGAAGCGCGGAGGGTCCAAGGAAGGGAAAAGAGTGGGGGTAGGAGACAGAAGGAGAACATAACAGAATAGACAACTTTATAAAACTAAAAGTTCTTCTTGATGAATGGTCTTCAAAGAGTTGATAGCAGGCGATACTACCACAGCATGGTGGGTGAAAAGGTAGACGAAATTCTCTTGATCACGGAGATAATAGCTGGCGATGGCAACGAGATCTGGTGGCCAGATGGAAAAGGAAGTCCTCTTGCACCAGGAAGAATTGAGGAGCTTCAGAGATTCGCTGCTAGATGACGCTAGGTGGGTCACGGAAGATATATATCTAGAACAGACTCACAATGACATAAGAGACATGACCATCAAAGAGAAAATAGAAGATCACTGTTGGTGTTTGACAAAGAGGAAGAAATGAACATGCAAAGAGCATTAAAAATTATATTCTCTCGTAACGTGTATTCCAAGAATACACCATACTGGGAGGGGAAAAACACCAACAGAGAACAAATAAGCAGTTAAACATTTAAAGGTAATGGATCGATCGAAGATAGTGGTCTTGTGATCGGACCATTAGTGGTCAAGATTCTGACCACCCTGACTCTCCTATCACTTCCAGGATAACACTCGGTCACTCTACCAGAAGTCCAAACCAGGGGGGGGGGGAGAGACATCCCTAACCAAGACCAAGTCCCCCACTTTAATGTCGGGACTGGAAAGAAACCACTTCTGTCTCCGTTGCAAGGAAGTTAAATATTCCAAGTTCGACCTCTTCCAAAAGGAATTGCGGAGGGCTTCAAGTTTACGCCAAACTTTAGGTAGATTAGAATCCCTGTAAGAATTGGGAAGAGGAGGAGGGGCAGAAAGAGAAGTGCCGATAAGGAAGTGACCAGGTGTGAGTGGAAGCAGGTCATCAGGGTCATTGGAAAGCGGAGTTAATGGACAAGAATTAACAACACCTTCAATCACAAAATAGCTAGAAACTGCGGGAAATAAAGCACTAGTAAAGATTGCGATAAGACGCAAAAGGAGAATTAACAAGTTTAAACAAAGCGTATAGAAACAAGTACATCTATTAAGGATAAGAATATACCAAATAAACGAAGGAACTATGCGAGTAGAAAGCAAGAACGCCATAGGTAACAACAATCTAGTAGCCATAAACAATAACCTTAAGTTATAATAAGTATCAAAGGGGTTAATCAGAAAAATACTTAAGTCAGCGAGAAACTTGACATTACAAGCATAAATATAAAAACACATCGAATGTAACGATGACAAAAAACAAGTTTGTTCATCAATGAACAATAAGATTGCAAAATATGTAAGCAAGGGGCAATACATGAGCGCGTGAAAAATACGCAACGATGTTATGAAACAAGAATCGAAGCAGTTGTAGGATACGAGCGTGAGTAAGTGGGAGACATAAACATGAACGACCTTGACCCACATAATACACCGAGATAAGGAATATAAATAGCGGAAAGAGTCCTTGATCGGAACAAGTTTATTTTGGTAATGAGGTGAGCAGCTTCTGAACTTACGGAAGCGACTCGCAAGACAATGGTTGGCAGTCAGCCAGAGTTGAGATAAGGGAAACTTGCTCTGACCTTTGGCAAGCATACAGGAAATGAACAGCAACTTGGCCT
Source organism: Meconema thalassinum (assembly GCA_946902985.2). Taxonomy (NCBI): domain Eukaryota; kingdom Metazoa; phylum Arthropoda; class Insecta; order Orthoptera; family Tettigoniidae; genus Meconema; species Meconema thalassinum. The sequence continues at coordinate 2,417,021 of CAMPQE020000024.1, forward strand.
TACTCAAGCTTGTATACAAACAAAATGGACAAACAAGCAGTTCGAAATAAACAAACAACACAAGCACAATCAGCTGTAGCTTAAAGCGAAGCAAGTGACACGACATGCAGTCATCCGTAGCTTGGACGTAAAAAACCAATTTAGAGACATATGAAATAAAGTAAGTAATCAATTTCGTATAATTTTGAGGATCACGGAATCCGACAATTTTCAACAGAAAAAAGCTTAATTCTTCCGATCACGGAAGAGAAGCTGGGACATTGAGAAGGAGTTTATGCGTAAGAATAGTTATTCTAGAAGCTAGAGAATTCAGATTTTCAAGCGGTTTCAAAAGCGGCTTCCAATTGTGAGGAAGGGGGAAGGAGCCGGCCGTGGCCAGCCTACTAAATAGCGAAAGAAGTGAAGCATAGCTTACAGCGAAATGATGGTGACTGATAGCCATGGTTTTACACAAGGGGAAGATAGTTTTCGATAGAAATTTTAAGCAATTACCTGCTATAAAAAATGACATGAGAATGTAAACGAAGTAACACAAGGTGAGGCGAACTTGAATTGCCATCTTGTGCGGGAAGAAGGCAAAATCATTTAAACAACTTACAAAGGTGGCGTAGTTGTTCACGATGAGACATCGTTTCGGCAAGTGTTTTTCAAAAGTATCGAGATTGAAAGCATAGGTGTTCTCTTTTTCAGAAAAAGGGATTTATATCAGCAGTAACAAAATGACATTGCGATTTGGTTTGAAGACTGGGTTGTTGGATTTCACCAGTAATAACCCAACCAAAATCGGTGTCTCTGGCGACCACGTTTGAGGATTACTTGCGAACCTGTTCACGGAGGCAATTCCAAAAAACATTGGCACTGAAAAGTACATCAATGGGACCATGAGCATTAAACTGAGGATCAGCTAACCTTAAGTGCGAAGGAATCTTTAAACCGGAAGTATTAATTGAGCTGCTAGGAGTGTTCTTGCCAATACTGGTAAGAATGAGACAGTTTAAGTTAAGATTGGTGTTTCTTTGACAAATGTCTCTGATTTTCAATTTTGAAGACTGCAAGGCTTGAGTTTTCAAATTGTCAATGCCGGATACATTGATGGGAGTAGGCGATGACGAAAGACCTAGTTTTTTAATTAACGATCGCGAAACAAAGTTGTGAGTTGAAGCGGAATCGAGAAGACCGCGGGTTCGAACCCAATTTCCAAATTTATCTTGGATTTCGAATTGTACAGTGGACAAAAGGACTTGCGCACTGTGAGAAGTTTCGGCGTTAGAAATGCAGGAAGAAGCATTAGTTTGTTCGGAGCTGCTCTGCATGGAGTTTGAAGAAGCGGGTACTGATGACCTCGATTTATCATGAACGTGCAATAAAGAATGGTGCGGTTTTTTACAATGGAAACAGCGGTTGGAAGACGTGCAGTTTGAAGAAGAATGCTTAGGTGACAAGCAGTTGAAGCAATGTTTACTATTGAAGACAAACTTCCTTCGGTCTTCGACAGACAATTCTTTAAAGGATTTGCACAAGTACAAAATGTGCAACTTTTTGCAGAGCTTGCATTTTAAAGATTTGTTGAGCGGCCTGATATGTTCTCTTGGATGGTTGAAAGAAGCAGAACGAGTTTGCTTGTTCTCGACAGATGGGGGCTGATGACCCTTTGAAGAAGCAAGTTTTTTCTCAAAAATGTGACACTGATGACTCGTTTCGACATTTTCGCACTGAAATGAGGGTGCTGTAAGGACTTGGCACCGGCTGTTGAGAAACGAGATGAGGTGTTCAAACGAATGTTCCTCGTTGCGAGTGAGGTCGATCTCCCAAGCCTTTAATGTCGAAAAATCGAATCTTGATGTAGCCAGATGAATAAGAATAGTGTCCCACGTTTGGACTGGTTGCTTGAGTTGATATAACGCTCGCACGTGCAATTGAATAGAGTCTAACAGGTCTCTTAAAGAGGTGACGTCATTAGGTTTGACGACTGGCAGGTTGAACAGACAGCGGATATGGCGAGCAACACTCCAACGTAAATTGCTATATCTCTCTTTAAGGAGATTAAAGGAGATATGGTAGTTATCTGCGCTTAAAGGCAGTGACTGAACCAAGGCCAAGGCCTCGCCTTCCAAGGACGCACGCAGGAAATAGAACTTATGAATGTCGACAACGTCTGAGTTTTCATGAATTAGGGAGCAGTTAAGTTCATAAAAAGAATACCATTCACCTTCCTGGCCTGAGAAGTGATGTAGGCTTATCTTTGGAAGTAACGGTTTCGGTTTATCCTTGTGAACTGAAGCGGGTGCGAACTGGGCCGGATTGATGACCCTAGTGTCCGGTTCTGAGATACTTCGGATCAGTTGGTGGGCCTTGGCAATCCCTTCAAAGTACAAGGGTTCGACCTCGTCCCGATCCGATTGAAGTTCTGGGCAAGCGGATTCAATCTCGGTTTGAATTTGATCGTAATAATCATAGGACCGTTCGTACAACTTAAGGCTTTGTGTCAAGATGTCTAAATCACACTCGGCGGGATTTAATTTGTTGATGACATTTCTGAATTTGGTGAGTTGCCCTTTATAGGAAGAACGTCTAGCAATGAGAGTTTCATCTTTTTCAGTAGGAGCCATGACAAAGAAAATAGATTAAAATGTAACTCACGAAACTGTAGAACCTTGGAAATGCTGTCAAGCTGGCAGCAGCGGATAAGTAGAAAGAACGGGACACACCAAAGGAGACAGGAGCGGCCTCTTTCCCCTTCACAGGCTTTGCACGATGTAGTTATAGCTGAAAGATTCAAAGCAGATATTAATAATTTGTAAGGTATTGTCAAATGACACTTGACAAAGAATAGAAATAGCAAATGGACTCTCCCGGGTTTCTGGTACCAATTTTAGGGTAGATTATTGGCTGGGGAATAACATACCCACCAAGGGAAGATGATAAAGAAAAGGAGGTGGGTTTCAGACTGGCGAAAAAGGATAGAGAAATAGGATGGGAGTCCCATTAAAGTTATAAATTTAACTTTAAATGCACTTAGAGGCGGTTGCCACCGCAAATCCGCTCTCTGATACCTAAAGTGGGTAAGGACCTGGTCGAAGCTGACGGGAACCGCAGCTAGGACTTGGGCGGTTTGCCAGAGAAAGGCTTTAGCGTATTCCCTGTCAAGCATGCATAAGACTACTATGGGGAAGGGTGATAGTTTGGCAAGACAAATAGTAACAGATTTATTGCGTATGAGCATGAACCTAGGAAAAGTAAGGAAAGCCATGATCTTGCCTAACTGTAGTATTTGCGAAATGATAAATCCAAAAACAAATATTTAATTTATTTACCAAGGCAAAAGAGTCGAATAAATTTGACAAGTATATAGTTTCAATTTTTAGTAACAATTTGGGGTCGCAGACCTCCTAACATTTAGAGTTTGCTCCAGGCAATTAACAATTCTTTAGGTTTCAAACCTTATATATGTACTAAAATCTTCGTAAGATTTAAAAAAGACAAATGAAGTGATTAAAGTTTAAACATTAAATTGAGTACACGGAGTGTACTTAAAGAAATTTCCAGGTAACTATTTTAGAAAAAGTTACAACTTCGAAAATAACAAAAAAGAAAGCGGGTAGAATAAAGGAGAAGTTCTTATAACTTCTTATATTTATACAGAATTACTGTTGGTTATTATACAAATAAGGGCAGGTCACTTACTGTGAAACCTGATGAGAAAGTCAAAAGGAAGGTTCTCGACCTCCTATGTTTAAGTAGGAATCACGAGCCAAATGTGGCAGTTTCCCTTTCGTGAGACCTAGAAATAATTCAATCATGAGTTGAGAGAATTGTTTTCCCTGATTATAGGGTAGAAACAATGTAAGCTTGAACCGTGTATAAAACACGTAAATATGCAGAAATTAATTAATGATAAACAAGCAAATTGGAAGGGCACTTCGTTAGAGTGACACCTCATAGAACATGATCTAGAGTTACAATTTTATTAATATGGTTTGTTAGTAGAAGGTTTAGGAAAGATCAATTGGGATTTAGGATCAATGATCATGGCCTTATTTAATGTAAACAGACGATCGCGACGCGGTAGAAAAGTTGAACAAGCACTAGTTATCACTATAGTCTTTTGAATAGATGAAAAATTCACTGTAGTAACACGAAAGTTTATGGCAAAGAAAGTTATTGCAATGATGAAAAAGGACTGGTTGCACTAGGTAGGCGAAAGTCTATTGCTTGAGAAAGTTGAGGATTACAATTAAATGCGCCATAGAACATTCCAACGGTGGAAGAAAATTCGCTATTGAGCTTTAATTCAGAAGTGAGTTTCTTCAATTTTAAATAGTATTCTCACAAGTGAGTGAAAAATACATGACGGCAGGAGTTGTAGATAAAGTACAGGATCTGGAAGGTTCCAGAACGATCTTAATAGAAGAATGGGGCCAAAGTTAATAGAGCGGAGGAATTAGCTTGGTGATTTATAGACAGCGGGTATTAGATAATATCCCACGTGGTGAGAAGATTTCTCATTTAAATAGCTTAAGAAAAGCTACTTTCTATTAAGGTTGGCTTAGACAGACAAAAGCTCAACATGGCAAATCCCGCGAAGAATGATTACCGCCCCAAATAAGTAATCTCACGCTGTCTATAAAATAAGCAATAAAAGCATGTAGATAATAAAACTGATGAAGATGAGGTTAAAACCTTAAGTCTGTACTTATCTTGGTTGCATGTCGAAGGTGAAGTTCCCTTTGACGGATACCTAATGTGCCAACATGGCGTAGAATGTAGAGAGTGTCTCTTGGTTTGAGGAGACTGGCTCTAGTTGAGCCTTGACTGACCGAGTCAACTGCCGACTTACAAGTGAGACCCACTCAGCGAAGCGCGGAGGGTCCAAGGAAGGGAAAAGAGTGGGGGTAGGAGACAGAAGGAGAACATAACAGAATAGACAACTTTATAAAACTAAAAGTTCTTCTTGATGAATGGTCTTCAAAGAGTTGATAGCAGGCGATTCTACCACAGCATGGTGGGTGAAAAGGTAGACGAAATTCTCTTGATCACGGAGATAATAGCTGGCGATGGCAACGAGATCTGGTGGCCAGATGAAAAGGAAGTCCTCTTGCACCAGGAAGAATTGAGGAGCTTCAGAGATTCGCTGCTAGATGACGCTAGGTGGGTCATGGAAGATATATATCTAGAACAGACTCACAATGACATAAGAGACATGACCATCAAAGAGAAAATAGAAGATCACTGTTGGTGTTTGACAAAGAGGAAGGAATGAACATGCAAAGAGCATTAAAAATTATATTCTCTCGTAACGTGTATTCCAAGAATACACCAGAGGTGGAAAGTAGAAGCATCAATCTGTTCCTTTTTGTAGCCTCACCATGAAATGTAACACAGAAAATGCTGAAGGTAGTCATCAGTTGACAACTTGTGGAAGTATGTGGCCCAAACTGCTTGCTGCATTTTCTTTACATCACCGGTGTTGTTTCTAATAGCACTGCCATTATTGTCCCGGAGTTCATGGATTCGTTTGGCAGTTAGTCTGCCGTTATCCCCAATTGGCTTGGCATCTTCGAGTCTTTATTTCCCCAATTTCTTTTTAATTTTAAATGTCTGACCCCCATTCTCTTTTGTATGTGTCCTACACATCCAAGTGTTTGAACACTGCAGTCTGGACCATAGAACTGGCTGTCTAGAACACTTCTGAATGAACTAGAATCCCCATCCCCGAGATATTCTGTATACATTGCACCATACGTGTTTTCTGAACGATGAAAAGTGAGCTTCATGCCTGCTGCCTCCATCCCCCCCACTTGATTCTGAATGACTTTTACTGCACTCTAATTGATGGTTTGCCTGCCACCGTTGTTCTTGAACAGCCTCTTCCAATTTCTTCCTGGTGGTAAAGAAGCACAGTATTTGCTCATAACCTGCAAGTCCAAAACCTTCCGTGTCGCAACACTGATAACTGTCGATACCCCATGAAGTGATGTATGGCCCCGTTTCATCCACGTTCCATCACAGGAAACTGACAGATCTGTAGCTGGGGTTTCTGAATTAGGTTCAGTGTCCCTTTTCTCTGTGATAGCATCTTCAACTGCAGCTAGTTAGTTTGTTTTGGCATCTTTTTCCAAGAAAATTAGTATTGTGTTGAGATCTGTAAACCTATTGACAGGTGGTGGCATATTCATCAAGCAAAAAACAAGTTAGCTCCTTCCCTTCCCACACCTAGGCACCTCATCCCGTAGTTTGCATCATAAATCCCTTTGTTTATAGGTGATGTTTTAAACTTGCTGTCTGCTTTGCACTCCTCAAAAACAACATGTAGTGTACTAACGTTGTCAATCCGCTCTGTACCATCAACATACGATTTCATAGACCTTGAACCAGAATTGGCACATGTATGTCTGTTATGTATTGCTTCACTAAGTAGTTAGATGTCTATTAATCTGAAACCACTATTGGAAGTTTCTTCGGAGCTAATGTCAAGTAAAATACCCTCACTGTTTTTTTTGTAGATGCACTGCTATTCAAAATTTGTGGGACAATTCCTTTCACATTACCGGTATTTGCACGTTGAATCCTATTCCTTTTCATTCTTCTAAACATTCTACCACTTATTCTCCCCATATTTACGTTAAAACAGTAGCCTATAGAACCTAATCACACAACTGGAAAAATTTATTCGACAGAAACGCTTATCACAGGTAAAACACATTTATTAACCGCGTAGTTTCCATGGTTACTCAACAACAAAGAGCCGGAACAGCCACCATCTTGTCCACGGCTTTGCAAGCAATAACATCAAACATTTCCTCGCAATAACGGTCAGAGTGGCAAGATAAGTACGGATTCCTGTCCTGTTGTAATGGGGACAGCAAAACAGAGGGCGTGGCGCCATTACGTTTTTTCTTTTCTTTTTAAGCCCTTAGAATTGAAGTACAGCAATGAAACTTTGGGATTGGAATCTTGAAACTACAAACCATTTTTGCAGAAAATAAAAAAGAAAAAATGTGAATATTTCACTGACATCATCCCAGTTCAACTATCTGATTGGCTATCACAGTCCATGTGACTTATCAGGCGCACTTTCTTATCCCCCCTGCCACAGTCACAAGTCGACACGCACTGTCCATGATTTGGATGTTGCGGGCGACTTTATCGTTCCCAGTCACCACTCCATTGCTCACGTAGACTCTTCGCCTAAAATCCCTCTCGCTCGACACTCATGCACGTGATAAATACAGGTAGCTTCACAGCAAACTAGAGATTCCCGATTTTAATATTTATAATATAACGCTAATATCATCCCAATACATCACCTTTATTATTTCGGATACAGTATCGAATCCCAACTCTTTCAATCCACAGTCCCACGCGTTACCATTTCAGCCATGGAAGCTTACACACTACGCAAAGGTAGAAAGTGACAACTTTTTGCATTGGACATCTTACTTTCTTTATCTTAAACGTTCATATAGGTTCGAATACTTTCCTTTAGTCGACAGAAATATGGGAAATAAATGTTCATGCTCTTTTCTTTTGTTGTGATGGCTTTAAAATATGCAGCCACTGCCAGCTCGATTTCATGCGCTGGACACCTGAGCAATAAGGGTAGCAGAAACACAATTTTGTCAAGGAGTTATGAAAGGGGCAGATGACCTCGTAGCTCCGCCCCTTAACATAACAATAAATAAGCAACTAACTAAGGAGTAGTGAGAATTGCAAGCAGTGTGATATTCTCGCGGCATTTTACCTGGAGTAGAACAGGGATGCCACGTAAAACCACTTCAAGGATGATTTAGGTTGGTCTCGAGTAGATGATAAAGATTTGAAAATAAATTCCACAAGTATTTTGTTTGTATGAAAATAATCCAAACTGGAAATAATTCATCAGGCTAATTCAGTTAGTAGCTTTCAGTTGCTCTCAGCATATCCTTAGTGAGAAAAGTCATCTTAGCAGTCAAATATACTCAACTCAATACACTACGATACTTCTCGTAAGTGGATGAATTAATACTATTTTATATTTGTCAAACGTAAGAATGAGGGTTGGTTTACATCCCTGGTTTACAGCGGGCTTTAGCATGACACAGCGTAAGAATGAGCAATGGTTTACAATCCGGTGTTACAAAGGGATAAGAGTTGACACGTGCGGCGGCCTGAATGAGTCCGAGTTTTTCAATAAACCAAGGTGGTCAGCATTGCGAACACTTGCTACCCTGAATATACAGAAGACCTTGCATTTGCTCCACAGATCATTACGCCATTGTCCAACCTGGCTACGCAACATCGGATAAAAACGTTCATTTTCAGGGCAAAAATAATCACTCGTTGGAACAGGTAAATATGCATACATAATACATCCAATATACACGACATTAAGGAAATAAAATGTACTAGCACAGGGTTCGAACATGCTACCTAACAGCTTGCCTAGCGTTACTTCAGCAATGTTTGATTCAGCCACCTTAGCTACTGAGAGCCATGGTGTATCGCTGGCACGCATATAATCTATATGTAGACACTTCCTGTTCAAACGTGATATTGTGATCATTTTAATCATGCATTATATTTGAGATCATTCAATTAACACAGCTACTAACGATTTCTACTATATTCGCAAGCATGAACTGAAAGATAAAGCTGCACTGAGGCGGAAAAGGAGCATGTAATAATGATTGTAGGATGAGTATGATATACGAGTTAGTTGGGTTGCTTATCTCCGAACCAAAAAGGAGCTGGTGAATGACTCCGTTTATTAAAATAATGTATGCAAGGCGGAAGAACAAGGATTCAAAAGATGAAATTGAGATAGCAGAATACAGATATCTGGAAATTCTCTGAAGGTAGGAATGGCAGTTCCAGCTAATCAAAAACTCACTATCAGATTGAAAACTGATGGAGAATAATTGGTTAAGAGACGGAATAATTACATAGAGCATATGAATAGAGGTAAAGAGATTGATAATCATGTACAGGAAGGAGATGAGGAAGTTGATGACGATACGAAAGGAGATTTAGTACGGAGATCTAAATTTGAAAGAGCACTGATAGACTTAAGCAGCAAGATAACACGAGGAATATATGATATACCGACTGAGTTGCTACATTGCAAAGGTACTGATGGTGGACCAAGATTATTTTGTTTGGATGTAGGATGAGGCAGGTACTCCAGATTTTAAGGAAAATGTTATCATCCCTGTACCGTAGAAAACAGAAGCTGATATATGAGAAGTTTATAGTACAATCAGAATGATCGCTCATGCCTTAAAGAAATAGACAAGCATAATTTACAAGGATTCAAAAGATGAAATTGAGATAGCAGAATACAGCAAACTCTATGTAGTCTTTGTTGACTTCACGAAGGCTTTTGACCTGGTAAACAGAAAGCTGCTGATACATAAGCTGGAAACACTCATAGGTAGGTCAAGGCTGACGACCCTTATATCGAACATATTGGCAGAAAACTATATACAAGTGCAGGACGGAGTTGGACAAACCAAATGGATGATACAAACGAATGGAGTACTTCAAGGGGACCCCCTCAGTCCCATTCTATTCAATGCGCTCTCACACGATGCCGGAGACAAAATAAAGGAATCGACTGAGTCCAAACTGTATATATACGCAGACGACATGGCAATCGCCTCAGAACAGATAAAGGATTTGCAAGATGCAATCAACATACTAAGCGAATGGGCCCTGGAAAACGAACTAACAATCAACGAGGACAAGACTGAGATGGTCGTCTTCCGGAACGGGGGCAGGTCAGCGGAATCAGACCAAGTGCTATGCAACGGCAAGGAACTGAAGAAAGTAAACAATTTCAAATACCTCGGCCTCACGCTCCAGGTAACAGGCCGAAGCTTCAGAATACATACAAGAGCGAAAGCGGCCGCAGCAGTGAAGGCCATAAACGACATAAGCCATATTACCCAAATATCGCTGGAAACAGCAATGATGCTCTTCCGAGCCAAGGTCATACCCGTACTAACATACGGTCTGGAGCTTACATGGGAGTTTCTCAACTACAAACAGCTGGAGGAACTCGAAAAGGTGAAATCTAGGTTCCTCAAAAGAGCTCTCGGAGTCTCCAAGTCAGCCAAATCTCGGCTGGTATATGAACTGGCGAGAGAAACGTTCCTAATAGAGGACCTTCGGTCACTTTTACTGCTGCCTTCCACAGAAAGCTTCAGAAAATTACTCCAGGATCTGCAAAGCAAAAGGCTTGACATTCCGAAGGAATTCTACGCGACTGATGCCATGGTGGACAAAAGATGGATGCAACCCATATCCGAAATGAGACACGTCGTGACGAGACTCGCAGTTCATGGGTTCCACCATAAGGTCTGCTCACGAAAGACATTTCATGACCCGGATGAGAGGTGTATATGTGAGTTGTGTAGGAACGAATGCGGCAGGTACCATATCACGACATGCCCCAACAGAACTTTATCAATAGTGGCTTATAGTAAGGACTAGAAGCGAAACATAGTATCTAGTAAGTGTACATATCTGTAACATGGCCAACTGGCTGCAATAAATGCTATTATTATTATAATTTACAAAAAGATGGAAATACAGAGAGAAAGCGAGTTTGGTGAAGATCAGTTTTGTCTGAGGAAAAACGTAGGGACTAGGGAATCTGCAGATAGTCTTAGGATGAACTTGGAAGGTAGAATAAGTAAATATTAAAAATCGTTCATAGCATTATAAAACAGTGAAAAGGCTTTTAATAATGCTGATCGGAGAACGTAGTTTGACATACTGAAAAGAATTGAAATAAAATACAGGGAAAAGAGGGCGATCTTCTATCTATACAGAAATCAGACGGCAGTTATACAAGCTGAAGAATATAAGAGATCATCTTGTATTCATAAAGGTGTATGGCAGGGCTGCAGCTTATCACCCATAATTTTCAAATAAAACATTGAACAAGCAATCAAAAAAAAACAAGAATTATCCTCAACTCTGAGCTTTAAAATTAATATTCTCATCATGGACGGTTTCTCACTTGATTTATTTGAATGAATTCAAAAATGTATGGATTCCCTCATGAGGAAGAAATTCAATAAATGTAATAGAAAAATGCAGACGAATGAAATCTCAAAGCCCTATTGACGTCAAATGGGCAGGCGAAAAGCGTAAGATAGGAGAGTTTTGGTGACTTAGTTAACAGTGGTATATGAAGCAAAGAGGATATGAGAAGGGTGACATTCATACATTAAATAATTGCGTTGATATTTGATCAAGATTTAAGTAAAAGAAAATCAGTTTTGAATTTTCTGGGTAGTGTCGCTCTACAAAATTGAAACGTGGACTGTTGGCGCAACAAAAAATAAGAGAAAAGCTTTGGATGGAAGAGTAGTGTTACAAGAAAATGATGAATATAAGATGGGTAGATAGAGTAACAAATTAAGAGGCAGTAAGGAGAGATGTTTCTGAAAACGGCTAAGGAGTTTGTGAAAATGGGTAATGTACAGAGGATTTGGTAAGTAGGAAACAACAAAAACAGCAACATAATCATGACTAAAGAGGTGTTAATTAAAGTATAATTTGCTACATGAATATTCCTATTATTATTGTTAAAATGTGTCTTCAAACGTCCTATAGAATGAGCTTGGTTGTCTTCGCATTTACTACGTGAGAATATTTTTTCATCCTTAATGGTTCGAGAGTAACTTCCACTTCGCAGATGGTACTTTAATCAAGGTTCTCGAGGCTGTGGATTAGCTTGTGTTTCTTTATTTGTCGTCCTGGAGAAAATTTGCACCCGTTATAATGGCTTCTCTCCAGTATGGATTAGCATGTGTTTGTTTAATTTACCTTTGTGTCTGATTTTGGCTTCGCAAACGCTACATAAGTATGGCTTCTTGCCACTATGAATCAGCATGTGTATGTTCCAACTTCCTTTTTGATGAAATTTAGCTTCGCACACGGCACATGAATATGGTTTTATGCCACTATGGATTAGCACGTGAGTGATTAAATTACCTTTCTTACTAAATTTGGCTTCACATAGGCTACGTGAGTGATGCTTAACGCCACTATGGATAAACATGTGTGTAATCAAATTTCGTTTCCTAGTAAATCTGGCCTCGCACACGCTACATGAGTATCGCTCCTCGCCACTATGGATTAGCATGTGTGTGTTTAAAGTTACCTTTTGGTTAAATTTAGCTTCGCACATGGCACATGAATATGGCATTATACCACTATGGATGAGCATGTATTTGTTTAAACTACCTTTAATGCTGAATTTGGCTTCGCACACGCTACAAGAATATTGCTTCACTCCACTAAGGATAAACATGTGTGTATTCAAATCTACTTTCCGATAAAATTTGGCTTCGCACACGCCACATGAGAATGGTCTCTCGCTTCTATGGATTACCATGTGTCGATTCAAATTTCCTTTCCTTTTGAATTTGGTTTCGCACACTGAACATTGATATACTTTGTCGTCGCTATGAAAGAGCAAATGCTTCTTATAAGATTGTCTATAGGTGAATATTTTTTTGCATAACATACATGTGTATCGAGGATTATCACTATGGCTGAGATTATTTGCTTGCAAATTTTTCTCAATAGTATTTTTTTCTTTAGAGGCTTTGATAGTATATTGTCGTCCACTATTAGCAACATCATATTATATCTTCATTGCAGCCGGATTCAACGTATCGGGACATATCAGTCTGAAATAGTACTCACAGTTTGAAATATGGTACATTATTATAATATGTGAAATAACAGACCTGAATGCGATAGACAACACCTGGACTACATTCTGTAAATCTGTCACTGAAACCGCCACAGCAACTTTGGGTACAACAAAACCTAGCTCCCACCGAATTGATAAACAAACGTGGCTATGGACACCCCAAGTGCAAGAAAAGGTGCATGAAAAAAGGAAGGCATACAGAAACTGGGTCTCACAAAAGACTCTAGAGAACAGGGAAAGGTATGCCATAGCCAAACGTGAGGCTAAGAAAGCTGTTGCTGAAGCTAGGTGCAGTCACTATGATGACCTGTATACAACACTGGACTCAAAGGAAGGAGAGAAAACTATCTTCAGGCTGACCAAAGCTAGAACAAAGTCAGTACAGGATATTGAGCACTATGTGTGCATAAAAGGCAAAGATGGTCAACGTTTACAAGACAAACAGGATATCCTCAAACGTTGGCAACAACACTTTGAAGAGATTTCCAACATTGAGTTCCCACATCCCTCTATTCCAGAAGGTACTCCAACAGCAGGTCCTATCTCACACATCACATCTGAGGAAGTCACCAGTGCCATTAGGAGTATGAAGAATCAAAAAGCACCAGGACCAGATGACCTGCCGGCAGACTTCTGGAAGTTGCAGGAATTAAAAGAACCCGCGATCAACTGGCTGACCAACTTTTTCAATGCCATAGTTGACTCTGGAACTGTTCCCAGTGATTGGGCTACAAGCATCACTGTACCCATCTTTAAACAAAAAGGTGATCCAGCAGAATGTACAAATTATCGTCCAATTCGCCTCCTGTCGCACACAATGAAGATTTTTGAGAGAATCCTTGATCGACGACTGCGGGACATCGTCAGTATTAGTACCAACCAGTGCGGCTTCGTCAAGGGTGCGGGAACAACTGATGCAATCTTCGCTGCCAGAATGCTCATCGAAAAGCATCGCGAGAAACAACAGCCACTGCATATCGCCTTTCTTGATCTTGAAAAGGCTTTCGACCGTGTTCCACATCGTGTGATCTGGTATGCACTTCGTAACCATGGTGTACCAGAAATGCTTATCAGCTGGATCAAGATGCTATACACAAACACCACAAGTTGTGTACGTTGTGCTGTTGGCACCTCGGAGAGCTTCCCTGTGAAAGTCGGTGTACACCAAGGATCTGCACTGTCCCCATTGCTCTTTGTCCTAGTCATGGACACAGTCACACGGGATCTGCAAAGGAATGTCCCTTGGACACTCTTATATGCTGATGATGTCGCACTTGCTGATACCACCAGGATAGGATTGCAGCGTCAAGTTGAAAATTGGAACAGCCGTCTCTCACAATACGGTCTTCGACTGAACAAAAAGAAGACCGAATACCTTGAAACTGTCCCAACCAACGGATCCATCCAAGTTGATGGAGAGACATTGACGAAGACCTTAAGCTTCAGGTATCTAGGATCTCGCCTACAAGCTGATGGTGAGATAGGTGATGAAGTGCGAAGTAGGATAAAGGCTGCATGGATGAGATGGAGGGAAGTTACAGGCGTACTCTGCGACAGAAGGATGCCACTATACCTTAAGTCCAAAATATACCGCATGATAGTACGTCCTGTTGCTTTGTACAGTGCTGAATGTCGACCAGCTGACAAAGCTACGGAGCGCCAATTACATAGCATGGAAATGCGTATGCTCCGTTGGTCGATGGGCATCACACTCCTAGATCATATAAAGAATGACTCTGTTCGCCAGCAAATAGGAGTTGCACCCATCACTGAGAAGGCACGGGAAAAACGGCTTCGATGGTATGGCCACGTCTTGCGTGCTGCACCTGGAACTGTTGCCAATTCCGCTCTCTCCTTTGAAGTTAATGGGCACCGTCCACGTGGGCGCCCAAAACAGCGCTGGCATGATACAGCAAATGCGGATATGAAGGCTCTCAATCTAAGACCTCATGATGCCCAAGATCGTGCAAAATGGCGAGCCAAGACCAAAACAGCGGACCCTGCAGCAGCGGGAAAACGCAAGGAAGAAGAAGAAGAAGAAGATATAGATTTCAAAGTATGAAATTATAATTGAAGCAGTTTTCATTAATATCACTACCAGGAAATAGGTCTTTAAGAATATCGGGATCTGACTCCATTTTCATTGCTCAATAATATGCTTTTCATACACTCTGATGAATGTGTTGCAATTGGATTGATATACAACAGAAAATATAGTGTCTATTGTTGGAAATTTTGGAGTCATAGCTCTGTGAGCATGAGTGTGTTGGGATTAATAATTGGCCACCTTATTTTTCCGATCCAAAGGCGTCAGATTTATACATGCCAGATGCCATAAAGGACCAGGTGTTTAAGTTTGCACCTTTCGCATTCCTGCTGATCTTCGCCTATGGATCACCGATGAGAATATTTACGTAATAGCGTCTTTTCTTGCACATATTTGAGCCGAGCTTTTGCAAAGTGGCTAAAATGCTGAGTGAAAAGAATAGATTACTGTTGTTGTGTTTGTTTTTGTTGTCGTTGATATTAGAGTTTCAAGGCTGCACTCCATTTCTCTCATTGTTATGATAAATAATTCATTACATAGCCACTAAATTCTACAACCGAAGCAATCTATTTTACATATTCTAACCTTGCTAAACGCCTATATTTCATGTCCTTTTGCTTCCATAACTACTGAATATTTGCTATTTCTGGAGTCTTAATATGTGCCCAACCAATATTTTCCTTTTTTACCACTCGCCAGAATCATCTAACTCCCATACCCTTCATTTGTCACACTATCTAGCTGCCCAATCACCAACATTCTCAAATAATGCCACATTCAAATGCTTTTATTTCCCCTTTCCTGCCGAAGGAACAAACCAATTTCCACATACACATAGCTCCACGCTCCAGATCATGGATGGAAAAATGACTTCCCAATAGCTGCATCTATATATGATGTCAGCACATTTCAAACTATCTTTTAAGTTTCTTCCTTGCTTGGTTCTTATTGTTTCCAAAGTACCCAGAGTCACCTACTTCCTTTAGCGCTTCATCTGACAATCGATGTTGGTATATTCCTTGAATACACGCGTTACGTAGTTAGTACCCAAATTGGGGTTTCTTTAGTTTTTCGCCCTCTCTTATCTTTTTCCGTGAAAACCACCAACAGGGATTTCTTTATTCTCCCTTGTGCATATTCCCGTCTTTAGTGCGTTTTAGCGAACGAGATTCATTTCCCATCTTCCTACAGAATCATGCAGCTTCTCCTTAGTGCGCCATCGCGCGGCACTTCGCTGAACTCGCTTATCTTCTGCAGTCAACGTGAGAACTCGTTGTCACCGACTACTTATGATACTTGGAAGTTCGACTGGTCCTATACACATGGAAACCTACACACTTCTACATTATTTGGACTCTGCCTCAAGAAAATAAATTTGTGAGCTTTAAAGATTTATGTTGATCTACGTTTGAGACCCTTGTATCCTATGTAACTATTTTCGCAATTCTTCTCCTGAACACGGGTTGAAGCGACGTGATTCAGCCTGCATTGCCAGCCATCAATAGACTCATTTTAATATTCTTACATTTACACCTCAATTCCCAGGAAATCCGGAACCCTACTTCAACATCAGAATATTTCAAACAGAGTGGTTCTAGGGTGAACAGCGTTACTCGCAGGAATCCACAGGGTAAGTAATGTACGTAGCATTTGGTTCAGATCGGTGAAACGGTGTAGATTGATGCCAAAGGGCCTAAATGCAGGAGAGGGCTGCTTAAAATTTAAACTGGACAGTGCTTTTTGCCGGGTTCTTGAGGGTAAGTAGGAATAGCAAGCCTAGTTATGGAAGGAAGGGTTGAGGACAAGAACTGTAGGGGTAGACCAAGGTTAGAATATGTTAAACAGATTGCTTCGGATGTAGGGTGTGGTAGCTATGTAGAGATGAGACGATTAGCTCAAGACAGGGAGACGTGGAGGGCTGCATCAAACCAGTCAAAAGACTGAAGACTCAAACAACAGTATGTAAAATTTGGTCCAAATCAGTGAACCGGTGTAGATTTGTGCCAAAGTGCCTAAATGGATGGAATGGAGAGGTCTCTTATGGATAAAAGGCAGCCTATGTGTAAATCCAGGGTATAAGCTATATCCATTAAAAGGTTCAAAAAAATCCGTCTAGCCGATTTAGTGTGAAGAAGCAACAAACACACACACTCACAACCTTTCAAAATTATAATAAATATGAGGATAATTATTCCCTTCTACAAATAACTTTGGTTGTTGACCATTTCCGTCAAAACTAGTAAATACACACAGAGTTGTTAAGCATTGATCTAAAGTTGTTTGACCCGGGCCAGTTTCATCAAGTGATGAGCGAATAAAAGCGTCGGCAAGAAGACTGGGTTCGTTTAGACTTCTTACAATTTTAGTTCAAAACTATTACAACTTGTGCATCTTCTTATAAGAATCCCAATTCTAAGCACAGGATGAAGTTCACAAGTGTCAAGGGGACTGTCTAACCGGTGTTTAGGTATAGTAATAGGTTCCGAATGTTTGGTCTTTGACGTTTTAGGCGTAGCTGCGTTGATTTATTTCATAGGTTCATTTCGTCTTGTTACATCAGAACGGATTTTTGTGGCTTTTGTAAAGTAAAGGTGGTGAAACAAGCATCCCCTTTACAAGTTAAAAACTTAGGCAGCAATTATGTAGATATTTAAGGATAGAACAGCTGTTCAATTTACCAAAGCTCCTCGATAATACAAATAATTAATTATTTTCTTACAAGAGCCCATATGTGCACATTTTATGTAGGGAATAGGAACTCTATGTGACATTACTGCATGCTGCATGTTATCATATAACAATACTTTGCTTTCATCGGATAAGATTATTTCCTTTCTATTCTATTGAGCCACCATCATTCATCATTCTTATCAATATTATTATCTGACTACTTCACAAACCATGATGCCTTAACTATCTTTCGGCTGTTCATTAGGATCACAATTTTAGAAAAATTCGAAGGCTAAATCTAATATATTTTCATTGTAAAAGGGCGTTGCCATATTCAAGCGGTAAAATACTGCACGACCAAATTTTAACCAAGACTATTTATCCTCTTTCTTGTCCATGTTTCATATGAAGTAGCACGCAGTCGCAAATTTGGCACACTTTATGGGCAAGGCGTTGATCACACCTACGTGGCCAGGTTTTGATTTGTAGATGAGTATATACAGTGCATTCTTGTTGTTTAATGATGGTTCATTTAAGTGTTTTACGATATCATGGTCATCGAGCCCCTTGTACATATCCCATAACCAGTGTCATTGTTATTTGTAATTGGGGCAAAGGTTTGGGTAGGAGGCAGCCATGACCTAAATTTAGGTACCATCCCAGCAATTGCTTAGAGAAAAAGTTGGGATACAACGAAAAACCACACTTAGAATGGCTGGGGTTCTGCCACACAAGGTTCAGTATATTGTATTACAACAGTGATTCTGTACCGTACTGAAAAAGAGTCACGAGTGCTTTTGTATTGTACCAACCGTATTTCAATTCAGTGTCTGTATATACTTCAATATATTTTTCTGTGTAACATATTATTTTATTTTGTGGCTTAGAGTACTTGTGATTGACCTTTGATGTGGTTGCTACAAGTAGAAACATCATGTGAGAAGGAATCTGTTTACATTAACAGATTTCGGTTAATCAGCAACAGAAGACAGATATGAGATTGAAAATAAATCCCCTGGATACAGGAACACAATTGGGGAAGTTCAAAGCAGTGGTTTTCCCTTTACAAACTCACATCATAGATATTTTCTGGTCTCTGCAACAAGTGATAGGGTTTTCTACACATCAGAAACAGTTCCCATCACAAATAGCTTAAAAGTTCAGAATTCATTTCCTCTTAAATATTCATTCGGGATACCATACATATACTGAAATACTTTCGTACTGAAATACTTTCGACAGTGAAAAATCGGAATGAGAATGGTTAGTTTTTGGGCTGCTAAAAAAAACTTAATATCATTATTCACTTGTGTCAAACAATAACACAAATAAATATGTTCAATGACAAATATAAAAAGAGGATAACTTATTCAAAGCCAGCAATATTTTAGTTTGTATTCACAAAAGAACAATATTTTACCTTATATTGTTGTCTATTTGCTCATTCGGCTGATTCCTATTTGGCACCCTCTCGTCATCATGGGTTTCTTCTTTTATAACCTAGCGACAGAAATTGAATAATTAATTTCTGAGGTTTTATCTTACGATTCTACAAAACTAATAACAAATAATGTAACTTTACAGCACAGCTCAACTTAAAGTCAGGATATATTAGCTATTGTACTGACTGAAATTACTCTCTTGAATTAGTTAGTAAGTTATTGGGGCTTTAAGGGGGTAACACCGAGGTCATCTGCTCCCAATTTCTTATTCTCCAACGTATTTTACTGTATTTGATAACTCTTGTTTACCGTTTTCAAACATTTGCTTCGCTTCTTTAGTCCATTGAATTTTTCTGCGGTCTCTCTTTCTTGCTCCTTTTAGGTATTCATGGAGCACTGCTTGTGTTTTGGCAGCATCTTTGAGGTAGCGGCGGTAAAATTTAACCATGCTGAGAAACGTGCGAAGTTCATGCACTGTTTCTGGCAGTTTATAATTCAAGATTGTTTGAACCTTTTCAGGAAGAGGTCTAGTACTCTCAGCTGTAATGAGGTACCCTAGAAACTCGATTCTGCCTACGCCCTTCACTGATTTGGAGGTATTTATTCGAAGGCCATACTTGTTTAACCTGTCCATAACCAACTTAAGATGGTTCTTATGCTCTTCGAATGATGCGGAGGATACCAGAATGTCGTCCAAGTAAGGAAATGTGAAATCCAAACCTCTGAAAACTTCTTTATGAATCTCTGGAAGGTGGATGGAGCATTTCTTAACCCAAAGCTCATGACATTGAACTCATACAATCCGAAAGGAGTCATTATTGCAGTTTTGCACTTATCCTCTTCGGCGATTGGAATTTGGTAATATGCTTTAAATAAGTCGATTTTTGAGAAAACCGTTTTTCCTTTCAAGATGTGTTGAAAATCTTCTATTGTTGGTACTAGGTAGCGGTCTGGAATTGTCCTCTCGTTCAATCTTCTATAGTCACCACAAGGTCGTAACGACCCATCCTTCTCACTAGCCATGTGCAGTGGACTCGCCCCTTGGGATTTTGATGGTCGAAATATTCCGTTATCCAGCAGGAACTGAAATTCTTGTTTGGCAATCTGGAGCCTCTTCGGATCCAACTGTCTGGCTTTTGAGAATACCGGTTGACCGTTGGTAACTATTTGATGTTTAATATCATGTGTTATCAGGGTAGGGGTTAAGTTTGGTGTTGTTAATCTTGGATATTGTGCAGGAATGTCACTGTGTTTGAAATTTGTATTCATAGAGCTAATAACATCCCATTATGGAATGACTGTAACTTCGCATTTAACACCAAGCTGAGTTACACCGTCAATTAATTGCTTATTATGAAGGCCCACAAGTAAATGGAACTGTTTAAGAATATCTGCTCCAATTATACCTTTGTTTATTTTAGCTACCACAAATGGCCTCTGGAACTTTCGCCCTAGTCCCAAGTTCACAGTCAATATTTTGATACCACAGGTTGGTATTTCTGTATTGTTGGCTGCATACAGTTTATAGGAACTATCTACATTGTCATGCTTTGATGCTGGCCAAATTGAAACATCCGCTCCACTGTCTACAAGGAACTGCACTCCCGTTTCTTTATCTCTCAAAAATAACCGGGATCTGCGGCACAACTCGTGACCTTCTGCAGCAGAACTTGCCGCTAATTCTACTGCTGTTTCTCGTTTTCCGGATTCTTCCATCCGCACGGTTGTTTACATTTATATGGGTAGCATCTTGAGCCAAATTTAAAATGATAGTAACACAATTTCCCTTCTGGATTGAATTTTCTGGTTGAGCGGCTGCGACTTCTACTTCGCCTGGGGCTACGATGTGTTGCTCGTGAGTGATGTCTTCCGATTGGGATAGCTGCTATTTGTTGCTCCAATGCGGTAATTTTCGCTACGATTTCATCCAGTGTTGCAATGCTACTTGAAGATGGGTTTTGTGGCACTATGCAGTACAGTACGTGGATTCATTTCCAGTACTTTATCTGCCATTATTGCCATTTCCTCCAATTCCTCATCACTAACTAGCAATATGTTTTTTTACTGAGTTTGGAAGTTTGTCTAGCCATAGTGTCCTTCAGACTTTGTTTGAAATATCTGCGCCTGCCAGGGATTGCATTTTGCGCAGCAGCTGACTTGGTTTGAGGTCCCCTAAGTCAATTTCTGTCATTAATCACTTTATTTTCTTATATTCACTTTCTTTGAAGATGTTGAGGAATCTTTCTTTTGCCGCGGCATATTTACGGGTGCTATCACTACTAATTTCGTCCCATATGTTTTCCACATATTTTGGTTCTAATTGCGAAACCAACTAATTAAATTTAGTCTCTTCAGAAGTTATCCTGTTAATCGTAAATTGTGCTTCGATCTGGTAAAACCAAATTTCTGGTTTATCGGCCCAGAACGGTGGAATTTTAACAGACACTTTACTAACCTCAACTTCACTGGTTCGACTCATTAGACGTTCGCGCAGCATTATCACTATTTTCAGTTATTTCTCGATTCACGTCGGGGTCACCAATTTATAGATACTCGATTCATCGTTATTTTTAATCACTTATTTCAACAGGACAACAACAATCAGTATTTCTGCATAGATTACATTATGGGCACTGCTAACTATATATTTGTTATTTTGTTCTTTTTCTTTTTCAACTGTTTGTTTTCTTTCTTAATTGTTCACAGCTACCTATATCATGTCTCCTGAGTAGGGGGGTAATGCCGATTCCAACGCAATCTAAAACCCTCCTTGCCCCACTACTAAGCCTCAGCCATGTTAAATATCTCTCGAACGCGTGGTCCGATTTTGACAAATGAGGTATCGTTGGACTCGGGCTGACGTCCTCTTTGCTATGAACCACTCGTTATATTTTTCAATTTTTTTTTGAAAATTTTTGTTTTCGAAACTAGGTGATAGTTTGAAAACTAAACATGATAGAACGTTGTGCCATGGCTCAAACGAATGGTCTTTATGCCCTTTATTTTCTATAATGAAACTTTTTTACTTTTATGTTTTTTTTGAAAACACTCGAATTTTGAAAATCCTATATTTTGGAAACTAGGAACTCTACAAAAACGTTTATTTGACATAAATGAAAGGTCCCTATGCCCTCAAGTCGCTAGAGCAAAACTTTGTGTTTTGTAAGTGTAGTAGTGGGATGATGACAGAGCTGTCTACTAACTTATTGAACCCTCCTCGTATTTGCCCCGAAGCTGATATCTCGCTAACCAATGGTCGGATTTGAACATACAGGGTGTCCTAGCACTCGTTGTGATGCCCCCTACTTTCCTATAGGCTCTTAATTTAATGAAAAGACCAAAACTAATAGGTCATGTGCTTTTAATATCTCGCGAACCAATCATGCTAGAGGTGCGTACGACGGGTCCAAGGACTCGGGCTGACGTCCTCTTTGCTATAGACCACTCGTTATAATTTTTAATAAAATTGGAAACTTGATTTTGGGGTAAACACGTGTTTTTTGTGATTTTGCCGATATCTCACGAACCAATAACGCTAGAGGCATGTACGACGGGTCCAAGGACTTGGGGTGACGTCCTCTTTGCTATGGACGACTCGTTGTAATTTTAAAAAAATTGGGAAACGCGATTTTGGGGGTAAACATGTGTTTTTTGTGATTTTTGCCGATATTTCACGAACCAATAACGCTAGAGATGTGTACGAGGTGTCCTAGGACTCGGGCTAACGCCCCCTTTCAAATGTGGTAGATATGTTTTTTTCAAAAAATAATTCACAAAGGGCCTAACGCCATACATGTTGAAAAAACGTTTTGTTTTTCTTTACCGATACTTGTTTATAATGTTCATGAAGCGTGGTGGTTGAGAGAGACGATACGGCTGAGTGTGTGTGTGTGTGTGTGTGTTTCAACGAACCTGTCGCTGACCACGGTGGCTGTGTTCAATAGATCAATCGATATTTCGACGGGTCGGTGTATGACAGAGCGAGGGTACGTTTTTTCACACCTTTTACCTTTAACGTGTAAACGGTGATGAGAACTTGGTTCTATGTTGGTCGAAGCGAGTACAGAAAACACACTTGCCGAGGAGCAGGAGGTGAATGTCATTTGAACTTATTGGATGGCGTTGATCTGACTTGACAACAGGTGACGCTTGAAGGTGAAATAATCTGACCATTGTGGTGGCAGGGAAGTGCGAAATGCATGCATACACATGTGTGAAACCAGATGTAGGCTAAACCAGTGACATCCTGTCTTGCTTCGTACGTGACAAAATGCAAGTTCAGGTGAAATTTGATCTACCACAGGTGTTCACTTTGGGTGTTAGCTGTCCACGTGCGCGATAACTGTTAACAAGTGACATGCTGTTTTGCTTTGTATGTGACAAAATGCAAGTTGACGTGAAATTTGATCTGCCACAGGTGCTCACGTTGGACGTTAGCTGTCCACGTGCCTGATAAGAGAATGTTCAAAGCGTGGGAATCGCTGAATCAGTAAAAAGTATGATGCAACTTGTCGGAATGATGTCACAACCAATAGATAGGCAAGAGCTGCAAACACCAGTGGTGGGAGGTGAAGGGAGGGAAAGGGGGAGGGGTAATGTATGAGAGAACACAGGTGGAAAGAGAAAGAAATATGTGGAGCTGAGGACTGTACACATAGAGCTATAGGTGGTGTACAACATGTGTGAATAAATAAATTAAAAATTGCACAGGTTCACACAACATAGACTGTATTATTGCCATGGCCAAGCACTCACATTCACATTAAGATCATTTACAAAATCATAAAATGAAAAATAAAAAATCTTGTTTTGGAAATATCGTTTTTCAACATACACAAAATAAATATATAAAAAATTTGTAAACAACAAAATGGAAAATCCATGGTCAAGCACTCACATTAATATTATTTACAAAATCATAAAATGAAAAATAGAAAATCTTGTTTTGGAAATATCGATTTTTTTTTCAACATACACAAAATAAATATATAAAAAATTTGTAAACAGCAAAATGGAAAATCCATGTTTCCATATAGGCAAAATTTTAAAAGCCTTAAACGGACATTTAAGAAAATATATGCAAATGGGAAATTGACAAATGTGTAAATATGAAAATGGAAAAATCCATGTTTCCATATCATGAAATTGAAAAACATCAAACTGTCATTTAAAAAAATGCAAATGGAAAATTGACAAATTGCAATGTGTGAAATGTGAAATTGAACAAATGGCTATCATTATTAAAAAAAAAGAAAAGAACATAGTGCTCTATGGTTGAGGTGTGAATCAAACCCTCTCTACTTATTTGGACCACCCGAGACTGAGTAGACTAGTTTTAGTTATCATACCACTTTTAAAAGTTTGTGTTAAATCTAGGAATTGAACCCAAGAGCTTGTAGGGGAGATCCAAGGTTATAATATGTTAAACAGATAGCCTTGAATGTAGTGTGTGGTAGCTATATAGAAATGAGACGTTTCGCTCGGGGCAGGGAGGCATAGAGATCTGCATCAAACCAGTCAAAAGACTGACGACTCAAACAACAACATGTAGAGCTCACCAAAATAATGTTGTGTAACGGTAAATGTTAGTCAACGAACAGTAATGCATTACTAAAACCCATGACACGATACCTAAGAGCTTTTCTAAAATTATTTTAAAATGCCTTTAACCCTATATTAAACACCCAGTTCACAAGACTCATAACTGCAATGTTATGGTCAATCAAAACAAAATCTATATTTCAAAACAAACAAGTGGTTTAGTCAATGTATACTGGAAAAAGTTTTATAAACACTCAAGTCCACAAAAATAATTAAATTAGTAACAGTCAGGTTGACCGAGTGGTTATGGTGTTTGACTTAAGTTCAAATTTTCTGTACAAGAATGCAAGGGTTCGAATCCCTTACCTGATATAACTATTGCCTCAACATGGCTTGACCACACTGTATTATTGTGTACTCGGTACACAAACCATAAATAGAGTGTATTGTTTAAGGTCACTCTCTTTGCGAACATAGTCAGAGAATGTTGATGGTTAACAATTGCATTAATAGTGGGACATAGGGATAACAATTAAGAAAAACAGACAATACCCATACACTATTTTTATTTATTTAATGTAAGTACTTGTACAATAGTTATATACAAACTACAACTCTCTTTTGTCTATTACTATCTAGTCCTTTTCGATCCACTTGCATATCAAGGGCAGATGACTTTGTAGTTCAGCCCCTTCAAACAACAACACTACTTTTTGAATAGTCTGTGATGTTGATGACTCTTGATGCGTGGAAGATGGATACAACATAACTTTTACAACAGGGGTTAAACGTTGCTCAACAAACAATGCACTATTTTGAGTAGCAACATCTTTCTCTTGTACTAACATTTTAGCATTCTGATGATTTTTTGTCAATACCATCAGTGTTTTGTCTGGAGCACTACATTGATGATCACTCACACTTAAAACCACACTATTTCTACTTTTCATATTGCCTCGACATGTTGTTGACCTCTGTTTCGAGCATTGCCAGAATATTATTCCTTTTACATTTTGTCGTCTATAGTTATAAGAGTAGCCTTTATAGAGTACACGTTGTTTACCTCGGTTAGTTGGAGTAAGTTCCATAGTAGTAACTAACCTGTTAGTATGATTTGCACGCTACAAAGGTTATCTCGGTTCTGGTAATAGAATTATTTAGCGTTGGCTTTTATATTTAATATGTACAGTTTAAAGTGATAGAAAAGTGGTAGAAATGTGGTAGCAAAGTGGTAGACAATTGGTAACATAGTGGTAGAAAAGTGGTAGCAAAGTGGTAGAAAAGTGGTAGAAAAGTGGCAGAAAAGTAGTAGAAAAGTGGTAGCAAAGTGGTAGAAAAGTGGTAGAAAACTGGCAGAAAAGTAGTAGAAAAGTGGTAGCAAAGTGGTAGAAAAGTGGTAGCAAACTAGAAAAGTGGTAGCAAAGTGGTAGAAAATATTACATGTATTGTTAAGAAATAGTTTAAGCGGTTACATGGATTCATTACACTATAATTTTAGCATCACGAAGCTCATTTTCTATATCCAAAAGTTTTTCCTCATATTTAGTATGACCAGCCTGTTTACAGGTATGCAAGTACTGAAGCCGCTGGATTAGCTTACTGGGATTGTTCCAGTAAACAAATTTAACAAATGATTTTTTAGGGCGTAAACCATTATCATCATCATCATCATCATTATCATCATAATCATCATCATCATCATCATGGTTATCATCATCAATATAATTATCATCAATATAATCATCATCACTATTACTATCTAATCCTTTTTGTTCATCTTGCAATGCAAAAACCTTTGGCATAGTTTGTGTTGTCTTTGATAGTGTTAGAGGTTTCTTAGACGTTAACGACTGTCCTAACATGTCTTTTTCAGGAGATAATAAATGCTCTTTAACAAACAAAGCACTATCTTGAGCCACACTATTTTTTTCTTGGTCTTGCTTTTTTACCTTGCTTAGAGTATTTTGTCCATTTAAATGAGTATTATTTTGAGATTTACAATGATGATCGATTGAAATAAGTATGTTGGAGCCTTTTGTCTTAATCATTCCTCGACACTTTTTAGATCGTTGTTTCGAACAGCACCAAATAACAGTTCCATTTTTATTGGTTCGTTTCACAATATATGAATATCCTTTATAGTATGCGTAAGGCTTACCATACCTAGTCACTGATAATTCCATGTCAACTGTCAAGCATAGACTAAGCTCTAGTAAAGTCAACTTGGTAATAAGAATACTAGTTTAATGTGAGAGCAAATATGGATCCAAAGAGTTCAGGTAAAAGTGGAAGCAAATAAGCAAATATTAGAACCAAGAGTGGGGTTAAAAGTGGTCGCAAAGTGGTAGACCCATTACACAATAATTTCAGCATGACAAAGCTCTTGTTCAATTTCTTTGATTTCCCAATCGTGACCGATAAGCCCAGCTTGTCGTAAAGCATGCAATTGTCGAAGCCGTTGAATTAGCTTACTGGGTTTGTTCCAGTATACAAATTTAACAAATGGATTTTTAGGTGTAAACAAAGCACTACCATTATCATGATCATTATCATCATCATTATCATCATCATAATCACCATTATCATCATGACCATCATCACTGTTACTATATAGTCCTTTTTGATCCTCTTGCAATACCATTTTATTTATAGTCTGAGTTGATTTTGATAGTGTTGAAGGTTTCTTGGACGTTGACAATTGTCCTAACATGACGTTTTGAGGACATGATAAGTCCTTTTGAACAAACACTGCACTATCTTTAGCAGCAATATCGTTTTCTTGAACTTGCTTTTTAGCATTTTGATAATTGTTTGTAAACAGTAAGCGTGGTTCGTTTCGAGCACTACATTGATGAACACTCACACTTAAAACCTTTCCATTTTTACTTTTCAGATTGCCTCGACATTTTGTTGACCTCTCTTTTGAGCATCGCCAGAATATTATTCCATTCACATTCTGGCGATTATAGTTATAGGAGTAGCCTTGATAGAGTGCACGTAGCCTACCTTTGTTGGTTGTAATAAGTTCCATAGTAGTAACTGACCTGTCAGTACGATGTTCACACTACAAAGATTACAATTGTTTTGCTGATGGAGTGACCTACCATAAGCTTATATATTGGCTTATGTGTTGGCTTTTTGTGTTGGCTTTTTGTGTTGGCTTTTCGTGTTAGCTTTTGTGTTGACTTTTTGTGTTGGCTTTTCATGTTGGCTTTTCATGTTGGCATTTCGTGTTGGCTTTTGTGTTGGCTTTTCGTGTTGGCTTTTTGTGTTGGCTTTTCATGTTGGCATTTCGTGTTGGCTTTTGTGTTGGCTTTTCGTGTTGGCTTTTTGTGTTGGCTTTTCGTGTTGGCATTTCGTGTTGGCTTTTCGTGTTGGCTTTTTTGTACTGGCCTTTCATGTTGGCTTTTTGTATTGGCTTTTCGTGTTGGCTTTTTGTGTGGGCTTTTTGTGTTGGCTTTAGTATTGGCTTTTGTATTGGCTTATTTGACAAGTTATTTGTGTCAATGTATTTAGTGGATTTTTTTTGTTGGTGTTGGAAAGTAGTTGAATGAGAGGGGATATTTAAAGACTTAACCTCAGCTCACTAACCTAACCTAACCTAACCTAACTTTACCTAACCTAACCTAACCTTTCAACTCTCAGATATTAATTAAATTCTGTGTATAGTCGAGTTGGAACCCAAGACCTCAGGGGTAAAAAAAACAATTATTTTTGACGGCTTATTTTGGTAACTTATTTTAATGGCTAACCTAACTTTACCTAACCTAACCTAACCTCAGCTCACTTTGGATATTACTAGTAAGTGTTCATATCCTCTGCTAGGTAGCATGCTAGTAGTACAGGTAGTGCTCATATTTACCGCTAGGTAGCGGAAACATACTTTGCATGTTGCATGTGACACTTGTGAAGTTTAACCACATGCAAGACGTGCTTGTATAAGTTCTCTATTTAAACTCAATATACAATTAAGCCACGTACCCACTAGGGGACAAATGTCCCTCAACATGACGCGCAACATAGACGCGCGCAACGTTGTGGGCTGTTCCCTGACGTTGCATGCAACATGGTGCAACATTTGTGCATGACGCGGGACATGTTGCTTGTTGTCGCACCCCGAGCGAGCGCACAGGGCCGCGCGACATTCTGGCGTCAGTCTTTAGTGAGTGTAGACTGTCCTGAAAGCTAAATAAGTGCCGCTTAACGTGTCCGCAGTGTGGGGAAACGAGATAGTGCTCAATCTAATTGAACTGTACCAAAACAATGAATTGTTATCGGACACTTCAAACCGGGACTATAAAAATAAGATTAAGAAAAATGACGCGTGGGAAGATATAGCCAATACTTTGTAATTGGCAAGAAAAGATGTAGAGGGCAAAGTCCACACGCTCCGCTCACAGTTTATTCGTGAAGAAAAAGAAAATTGCTGGTACTAAAATCACTGGTACTAGTCGGGATGACGTGAAATCCAGTTCATGGTTTGCCTGGGATTCCATGAAGTTCTTAGTGAGGGGAGCGACAACTTCTGGCAGCATAGACACATTGGAGATACAAGTAAGTCACATTTAATTAATGTAAGATATTTTTTATTACAGTGCCTACATATGGATAAATGTGTATGATACGTAAATTATTTACATACTAAACAGATATACTCTACTTCATAGGTACATTAATTACTTATTATGTGTTAAGTTACTATTTCATTTTTCTATATCTACAAAGTTACCAGTTTCTTTCTAAGCTACATTATTCTGCCAAGGAACACCTCCTTGTGCACTAATGAAATATTCAGCGAACTGATCTCTTATTGCCATAGCGGAGTGAGTGGGTGGTCATCCTACCGCTTCCAAATTCAACATAATACCAGGTACAATTTCTCTGCGCCAAGATCCTTCCACGATGTTATGATCTAAGTCCTCGCCATCCAAAGTTCCATGTGGGGTGTTGAGTGCTCTCGATTGCTTATTTCGCCTTAAAAATTATGTAGGTAGACACATGCCATCACAACAACTTCAGCATTTGCAGGTTGGAGAGAAATATGATTGCGAAATATACGAAACACAAGACACATAATGCCAAATACATTTTCTACAACTCTTCTAGCTCTTGAAAGCCGGAATTTTTTGTATATGCGCTTTATATTTCCCACTGCGTGGATACCGGGATATGGTTTCATCATGTTTTCGGGCAGTGCAAACGCGCTGTCTTCCACTAGTACAAAGGGCATGTTCGGTTCATCGTATCTCAAAGGCTCCGGCACTGCCAATTGAGCTGGTTTACAGCCATAGCTTTATAAAATGAAGAATCTTGAAACACTCCGCTGTCAGATGACTTTCCTTTGGCACCAAAATTCGAATATATAAAATTATATTCAGCATCTACAATAGCCAAGAGCACTATGCTAAATTGATCTATATAGTTGAAAAAATCACTGCCGGAATTCGGAGGTGCCTGTATCAAAACGTGCTTCCCGTCTATAGCTCCTATACAATGCGGGAAGTTCCATAATATTTCGTAATTATGTGCTTTTTCTTCCAGTCATTTGCAGTGGTTGGGACCTGAAAAAGAAATTATGATTTACTTTTTTATTTCAGACACAGTGCCAGGACAACACCAATGACGAATTCCCTGATTCACCCAACACAGGGAGTACTGACGATACCGTCCCATCTCTGGAGACGCCTACAACGTCCAAGCATTCGAAAAAAAGAAAGACTCCACACGAAGTGAGATTAGAAGAAGCTTTCGAAGTGATGCGCAGCGCAAAAAATAAAATGCTGGAAGTAACCCAAGACGAATTCGCAGTGTATGGACAGTATGTGGGGTCAGAATTACGCGAGATGAAAGATGAACACTCGATACTCATGGCAAAATACTATATTAATAATATATTACTTGATATGCGCATGGGGAAATACCGAAATACGGCTTCATCAAGTATTAGCAACAGTCTGAATATGACAGATATTACGGAGTCCGATATAAACATACCGTAAGGAAAAAAAAAGTTCAAAGGTTAATATTGTTTTTGTTTATATTGTAATATTGTAACTTAATTGTAATAAATCTCAATAACTTATAATCTTTCATTCGTATTCAAAATTGGGGTGATACCAAGCTGCGCTAATGAGTTCTTTCCATTGTGGCAACTAGGAAAATTCTTAATTGGGGAAGTTGCCTGAGGCGTGTTTCACTGCCCCACACTCCAAACTGGACGTATAAATATATTTTGGAATGTGTCAACCTGCGCTGATCTTCACTATCTACTCTTGTTATCTCAAATACGTTTTCGATACTACTCATTAGCAACTTTTGGTATTATTCCAGATTCCTGGATTTCTTTACCCTTGCACATGATAAAGATAACAGGTGCCGTCATTTTCTTTGTGTTTCTCAGTTACTATTCAGATCTGCACATTTTAATTTTTATATTGTAGCTTCGTAAACATGCGAGTTATATCCTGCACTATGCCCTTTTAAACGATATAGTAGGGACCAAATTCACATTGGCTGCGAAAATATTAACGATGGTTTTTAAAATTAATTATACTCGAAGTTCAACATGGGTTGGACATATTTAGAGTACGGTATATCCTCGAAGTTAGTGCCGCTCCACGGATACCCACTGGCAAGCAAAGGGAGCGGTCTTTGTTCGATTTTTCAGCCCCTTACAAGTGCTTGTCACCCGGCAGGAGGGCTTTTTTATGATAGTTGTGGTCATTAGGCGTAGGTTGTATTTTAAGTAGCCAGTCCCTAAGACAAATACTTTCTACAATGTTGCCAATAATACCTTTTATTTATTTTATTTATTTAATATTATTTCAGTTACTTTATTTTATTTTATTATAAATATGCATTCTGCTACAAAACAAGATGCATTCGTAAATTAATTCCTTGTTGGAACACCTCCACTTTTGGCCGCGTTGTGACAACTCAAACTGACAACATATATAGTTTCCTATAGCTCGCAATGCTCCACTCCTTTTCCTGTACTATTACCCACGATACGCTGTTCACCGTACCTATATCGGAACGATGACCTAATCATGTATGTATGTATGTAACTTTAAGAAAATAGATTCTGTACTCACCTTTACATACATCTTCAATGCATTGATCACCTCCTTACACACTTCTGGTACAATTCTACTGATGAGTTGCTTTGTCACTCTAAAAGTATATGACAAAGAAGCATATGAATCTCCAGTTGACATGTATCTCAATGTAATAGCAAGTCTGATTGCAGGGCCAACAGCATTTCGAAAATTCGTGTCTTGCTTGGCTATAGAAGGCCCGATCATTTGTAACAAAGTTTAAAAATCAGTTGTTGTCATTCGAGTAAAATTTACAAATGATCCGTCAGATATTCGAAGATCACTTAAAATATCTTCTCTTCTTTGTCTTTGTAGTAAGTAGTTCCGCACCCACCACCTCCCCTTTCTCTTTTTTACATTTCGATTCACTTAGAATAATGTACGCAGCGCTGATCAAGACAACCTCTTCGGGCGACATCTCTGCAACAACTGGCTAGTGTGTACGAGCGACATGACGCGCGGCTTTGTTCCAAGATGTTCCGTGCAACATGCCCCGGAACATGTCCCGCGACATGTTCCGCAACTGGTCCCCTAGTGGGTACGTGGCTTTAACCACTAAATGTTCAGAACTAACATGTATAGCCATGTTTAGGGTATATAGGAGACCCTTAGCAAGAAAGGCTGTCTAACCCACGAGTGTACAGCCTTGTCATACGCAGTAAGCACCTGTTGGCAGAAAACAACAACAACAACAATTTGAGAAAGCCAACAAAAAACTGTTTCCTTTAAATACCTTAATGGATATGTTGTTGGCTTTCTCAAATTGTTGTTGTTGTTGTTTTCTGCCATTAGGTGCTTACTGCGTATGACAAGGCTGTACACTCGTGGGTTAGACAGCCTTTCTGGCTAAGGGTCTCCTATATACCCTAAACATGGCTATACATGTTAGTTCTGAACATTTAGTGGTTAATTGTATATTGAGTTTAAATAGAGAACTTATACAAGCACGTCTTGCATGTGGTTAAACTTCACAAGTGTCACATGCAACATGCAAAGTATGTTTCCGCTACCTAGCGGTAAATATGAGCACTACCTGTACTACTAGCATGCTACCTAGCAGAGGATATGAACACTTACTAGTAATATCCAAAGTGAGCTGAGGTTAGGTTAGGTTAGGTAAAGTTAGGTTAGCCATTAAAATAAGTTACCAAAATAAGCCGTCAAAAATAATTGTTTTTTTTACCCCTGAGGTCTTGGGTTCCAACTCGACTATGCACAGAATTTAATTAATATCTGAGAGTTGAAAGGTTAGGTTAGGTTAGGTAAAGTTAGGTTAGGTTAGGTTAGGTTAGTGAGCTGAGGTTAAGTCTTTAAATATTCCCTCTCATTCAACTACTTTCCAACACCAACAAAAAAAATCCACTAAATACATTGACACAAATAACTTGTCAAATAAGCCAATACAAAAGCCAATACTAAAGCCAACACAAAAAGCCCACACAAAAAGCCAACACGAAAAGCCAATACAAAAAGCCAACATGAAAGGCCAATACAAAAAAGCCAACACGAAAAGCCAACACGAAATGCCAACACGAAAAGCCAACACAAAAAGCCAACACGAAAAGCCAACACAAAAGCCAACACGAAATGCCAACATGAAAAGCCAACACAAAAAGCCAACACGAAAAGCCAACACAAAAGCCAACAGAAAATGCCAACATGAAAAGCCAACATGAAAAGCCAACACAAAAAGTCAACACAAAAGCTAACACGAAAAGCCAACACAAAAAGCCAACACAAAAATCCAACACATAAGCCAATATATAAGCTTATGGTAGGTCACTCCATCAGCAAAACAATTGTAATCTTTGTAGTGTGAAGATCGTACTGACAGGTCAGTTACTACTATGGAACTTATTACAACCAACAAAGGTAGGCTACGTGCACTCTATCAAGGCTACTCCTATAACTATAATCGCCAGAATGTGAATGGAATAAAATTCTGGCGATGCTCAAAAGAGAGGTCAACAAAATGTCGAGGCAATCTGAAAAATAAAAATGGAAAGGTTTTAAGTGTGAGTGTTCATCAATGTAGTGCTCGAAACGAACCACGCTTACTGTTTACAAACAATTATCAAAATGCTAAAAAGCAAGTTCAAGAAAACGATATTGCTGCTAAAGATAGTGCAGTGTTTGTTCAAAAGGACTTATCATGTCCTCAAAACGTCATGTTAGGACAATTGTCAACGTCCAAGAAACCTTCAACACTATCAAAATCAACTCAGACTATAAATAAAATGGTATTGCAAGAGGATCAAAAAGGACTATATAGTAACAGTGATGATGGTCATGATGATAATGGTGATTATGATGATGATAATGATGATGATAATGATCATGATAATGGTAGTGCTTTGTTTACACCTAAAAATCCATTTGTTAAATTTGTATACTGGAACAAACCCAGTAAGCTAATTCAACGGCTTCGACAATTGCATGCTTTACGACAAGCTGGGCATATCGGTCACGATTGGGAAATCAAAGAAATTGAACAAGAGCTTTGTCATGCTGAAATTATTGTGTAATGGGTCTACCACTTTGCGACCACTTTTAACCCCACTCTTGGTTCTAATATTTGCTTATTTGCTTCCACTTTTACCTGAACTCTTTGGATCCATATTTGCTCTCACATTAAACTAGTATTCTTATTACCAAGTTGACTTTACTAGAGCTTAGTCTATGCTTGACAGTTGACATGGAAGTATCAGTGACTAGGTATGGTAAGCCTTACGCATACTATAAAGGATATTCATATATTGTGAAACGAACCAATAAAAATGGAACTGTTTTTGGTGCTGTTCGAAACAACGATCTAAAAAGTGTCGAGGAATGATTAAGACAAAAGGCTCCAACATACTTATTTCAATCGATCATCATTGTAAATCTCAAAATAATACTCATTTAAATGGACAAAATACTCTAAGCAAGGTAAAAAAGCAAGACCAAGAAAAAAATAGTGTGGCTCAAGATAGTGCTTTGTTTGTTAAAGAGCATTTATTATCTCCTGAAAAAGACATGTTAGGACAGTCGTTAACGTCTAAGAAACCTCTAACACTATCAAAGACAACACAAACTATGCCAAAGGTTTTTGCATTGCAAGATGAACAAAAAGGATTAGATAGTAATAGTGATGATGATTATATTGATGATAATTATATTGATGATGATAACCATGATGATGATGATGATGATTATGATGATAATGATGATGATGATGATGATAATGGTTTACGCCCAAAAAAATCATTTGTTAAATTTGTTTACTGGAACAATCCCAGTAAGCTAATCCAGCGGCTTCAGTACTTGCATACCTGTAAACAGGCTGGTCATACTAAATATGAGGAAGAACTTTTGGATATAGAAAATGAGCTTCGTGATGCTAAAATTATAGTGTAATGAATCCATGTAACCGCTTAAACTATTTCTTAACAATACATGTAATATTTTCTACCACTTTGCTACCACTTTTCTAGTTTGCTACCACTTTTCTACCACTTTGCTACCACTTTTCTACTACTTTTCTGCCAGTTTTCTACCACTTTTCTACCACTTTGCTACCACTTTTCTACTACTTTTCTGCCACTTTTCTACCACTTTTCTACCACTTTGCTACCACTTTTCTACCACTATGTTACCAATTGTCTACCACTTTGCTACCACGTTTCTACCACTTTTCTATCACTTTAAACTGTACATATTAAATATAAAAGCCAACGCTAAATAATTCTATTACCAGAACCGAGATAACCTTTGTAGCGTGCAAATCATACTAACAGGTTAGTTACTACTATGGAACTTACTCCAAATAACCGAGGTAAACAACGTGTACTCTATAAAGGCTACTCTTATAACTATAGACGACAAAATGTAAAAGGAATAATATTCTGGCAATGCTCGAAACAGAGGTCAACAACATGTCGAGGCAATATGAAAAGTAGAAATAGTGTGGTTTTAAGTGTGAGTGATCATCAATGTAGTGCTCCAGACAAAACACTGATGGTATTGACAAAAAATCATCAGAATGCTAAAAAGTTAGTACAAGAGAAAGATGTTGCTACTCAAAATAGTGCATTGTTTGTTGAGCAACGTTTAACCCCTGTTGTAAAAGTTATGTTGTATCCATCTTCCACGCATCAAGAGTCATCAACATCACAGACTATGCAAAAAGTAGTGTTGTTGTTTGAAGGGGCTGAACTACAAAGTCATCTGCCCTTGATATGCAAGTGGATCGAAAAGGACTAGATAGTAATAGACAAAAGAGAGTTGTAGTTTGTATATAACTATTGTACAAGTACTTACATTAAATAAATAAAAATAGTGTATGGGTATTGTCTGTTTTTCTTAATTGTTATCCCTATGTCCCACTATTAATGCAATTGTTAACCATCAACATTCTCTGACTATGTTCGCAAAGAGAGTGACCTTAAACAATACACTCTATTTATGGTTTGTGTACCGAGTACACAATAATACAGTGTGGTCAAGCCATGTTGAGGCAATAGTTATATCAGGTAAGGGATTCGAACCCTTGCTTTCTTGTACAGAAAATTTGAACTTAAGTCAAACACCATAACCACTCGGTCAACCTGACTGTTACTAATTTAATTATTTTTGTGGACTTGAGTGTTTATAAAACTTTTTCCAGTATACATTGACTAAACCACTTGTTTGTTTTGAAATATAGATTTTGTTTTGATTGACCATAACATTGCAGTTATGAGTCTTGTGAACTGGGTGTTTAATATAGGGTTAAAGGCATTTTAAAACAATTTTAGAAAAGCTCTTAGGTATCGTGTCATGGGTTTTAGTAATGCATTACTGTTCGTTGACTAACATTTACCGTTACACAACTTTATTTTGGTGAGCTCTACATGTTGTTGTTTGAGTCGTCAGTCTTTTGACTGGTTTGATGCAGATCTCTATGCCTCCCTGCCCCGAGCGAAACGTCTCATTTCTATATAGCTACCACACACTACATTCAAGGCTATCTGTTTAACATATTATAACCTTGGATCTCCCCTACATGCTCTTGGGTTCAATTCCTAGATTTAACACAAACTTTTAAAAGTGGTATGATAACTAAAACTAGTCTACTCAGTCTCGGGTGGTCCAAATAAATAGAGAGGGTTTGATTCACACCTCAACCATAGAGCACTATGTTCTTTTCTTTTTTTTAAATAATGATAGCCATTTGTTCAATTTCACATTTCACACATTGCAATTTGTCAATTTTCCATTTGCATTTTTTTTAATGACAGTTTGATGTTTTTCAATTTCATGATATGGAAACATGGATTTTTCCATTTTCATATTTACACATTTGTCAATTTCCCATTTGCATATATTTTCTTAAATGTCCGTTTAAGGCTTTTAAAATTTTGCCTATATGGAAACATGGATTTTCCATTTTGCTGTTTACAAATTTTTTATATATTTATTTTGTGTATGTTGAAAAAAAAATCGATATTTCCAAAACAAGATTTTCTATTTTTCATTTTATGATTTTGTAAATAATATTAATGTGAGTGCTTGACCATGGATTTTCCATTTTGTTGTTTACAAAATTTTTATATATTTATTTTGTGTATGTTGAAAAACGATATTTCCAAAACAAGATTTTTTATTTTTCATTTTATGATTTTGTAAATGATCTTAATGTGAATGTGAGTGCTTGGCCATGGCAATAATACAGTCTATGTTGTGTGAACCTGTGCAATTTTTAATTTATTTATTCACACATGTTGTACACCACCTATAGCTCTATGTGTACAGTCCTCAGCTCCACATATTTCTTTCTCTTTCTACCTGTGTTCTCTCATACATTACCCCTCCCCCTTTCCCTCCCTTCACCTCCCACCACTGGTGTTTGCAGCTCTTGCCTATCTATTGGTTGTGACATCATTCCGACAAGTTGCATCATACTTTTTACTGATTCAGCGATTCCCACGCTTTGAACATTCTCTTATCAGGCACGTGGACAGCTAACGTCCAACGTGAGCACCTGTGGCAGATCAAATTTCACGTCAACTTGCATTTTGTCACATACAAAGCAAAACAGCATGTCACTTGTTAACAGTTATCGCGCACGTGGACAGCTAACACCCAAAGTGAACACCTGTGGTAGATCAAATTTCACCATTTCAGCCATGGAAGCTTACACACTACGCAAAGGTAGAAAGTGACAACTTTTTGCATTGGACATCTTACTTTCTTTATCTTAAACGTTCATATAGGTTCGAATACTTTCCTTTAGTCGACAGAAATATGGGAAATAAATGTTCATGCTCTTTTCTTTTGTTGTGATGGCTTTAAAATATGCAGCCACTGCCAGCTCGATTTCATGCGCTGGACACCTGAGCAATAAGGGTAGCAGAAACACAATTTTGTCAAGGAGTTATGAAAGGGGCCGATGACCTCGTAGCTCCGCCCCTTAACATAACAATAAATAACCAACTAACTAAGGAGTAGTGAGAATTGCAAGCAGTGTGATATTCTCGCGGCATTTTACCTGGAGTAGAACAGGGATGCCACGTAAAACCACTTCAAGGATGATTTAGGTTGGACTCGAGTAGATGATAAAGATTTGAAAATAAATTCCACAAGTACGC
Organism: Meconema thalassinum; assembly: GCA_946902985.2. NCBI lineage: Eukaryota > Metazoa > Arthropoda > Insecta > Orthoptera > Tettigoniidae > Meconema > Meconema thalassinum. Next base: position 2,455,135 of record CAMPQE020000024.1, read on the forward strand.
CAACACCCTTTATTTTGTTTGTATGAAAATAATCCAAACTGGAAATAATTCATCAGGCTAATTCAGTTAGTAGCTTTTATTTCTATTAACGTCAGTTGCTCTCAGCATATCCTTAGTGAGAAAAGTCATCTTAGCAGTCAAATCAACTCAATACACTACGGTACTTCTCGTAAGTGGATGAAATAATACTATTTTATATTTGTCAAACGTAAGAATGAGGGTTGGTTTACATCCCTGGTTTACAGCGGGCTTTAGCATGACACAGCGTAAGAATGAGCAATGGTTTACAATCCGGTGTTACAAAGGGATAAGAGTTGACACGTGCGGCGGCCTGAATGAGTCCGAGTTTTTCAATAAACCAAGGTGGTCAGCATTGCGAACACTTGCTACCCTGAATATACAGAAGACCTTGCATTTGCTCCACAGATCATTACGCCATTGTCCAACCTGGCTACGCAACATCGGATAAAAACGTTCATTTTCAGGGCAAAAATAATCACTCGTTGGAACAGGTAAATATGCATACATAATACATCCAATATACACGACATTAAGGAAATAAAATGTACTAGCACAGGGTTCGAACATGCTACCTAACAGCTTGCCTAGCGTTACTTCAGCAATGTTTGATTCAGCCACCTTAGCTACTGAGAGCCATGGTGTATCGCTGGCACGCATATAATCTATATGTAGACACTTCCTGTTCAAACGTGATATTGTGATCATTTTAATCATGCATTATATTTGAGATCATTCAATTAACACAGCTACTAACGATTTCTACTATATTCGCAAGCATGAACTGAAAGATAAAGCTGCACTGAGGCGGAAAAGGAGCATGTAATAATGATTGTAGGATGAGTATGATATACGAGTTAGTTGGGTTGCTTATCTCCGAACCAAAAAGGAGCTGGTGAATGACTCCGTTTATTAAAATAATGTATGCAAGGCGGAAGAACAAGGATTCAAAAGATGAAATTGAGATAGCAGAATACAGATATCTGGAAATTCTCTGAAGGTAGGAATGGCAGTTCCAGCTAATCAAAAACTCACTATCAGATTGAAAACTGATGGAGAATAATTGGTTAAGAGACGGAATAATTACATAGAGCATATGAATAGAGGTAAAGAGATTGATAATCATGTACAGGAAGGAGATGAGGAAGTTGATGACGATACGAAAGGAGATTTAGTACGGAGATCTAAATTTGAAAGAGCACTGATAGACTTAAGCAGCAAGATAACACGAGGAATATATGATATACCGACTGAGTTGCTACATTGCAAAGGTACTGATGGTGGACCAAGATTATTTTGTTTGGATGTAGGATGAGGCAGGTACTCCAGATTTTAAGGAAAATGTTATCATCCCTGTACCGTAGAAAACAGAAGCTGATATATGAGAAGTTTATAGTACAATCAGAATGATCGCTCATGCCTTAAAGAAATAGACAAGCATAATTTACAAGGATTCAAAAGATGAAATTGAGATAGCAGAATACAGCAAACTCTATGTAGTCTTTGTTGACTTCACGAAGGCTTTTGACCTGGTAAACAGAAAGCTGCTGATACATAAGCTGGAAACACTCATAGGTAGGTCAAGGCTGACGACCCTTATATCGAACATATTGGCAGAAAACTATATACAAGTGCAGGACGGAGTTGGACAAACCAAATGGATGATACAAACGAATGGAGTACTTCAAGGGGACCCCCTCAGTCCCATTCTATTCAATGCGCTCTCACACGATGCCGGAGACAAAATAAAGGAATCGACTGAGTCCAGACTGTATATATACGCAGACGACATGGCAATCGCCTCAGAACAGATAAAGGATTTGCAAGATGCAATCAACATACTAAGCGAATGGGCCCTGGAAAACGAACTAACAATCAACGAGGACAAGACTGAGATGGTCGTCTTCCGGAACGGGGGCAGGTCAGCGGAATCAGACCAAGTGCTATGCAACGGCAAGGAACTGAAGAAAGTAAACAATTTCAAATACCTCGGCCTCACGCTCCAGGTAACAGGCCGAAGCTTCAGAATACATACAAGAGCGAAAGCGGCCGCAGCAGTGAAGGCCATAAACGACATAAGCCATATTACCCAAATATCGCTGGAAACAGCAATGATGCTCTTCCGAGCCAAGGTCATACCCGTACTAACATACGGTCTGGAGCTTACATGGGAGTTTCTCAACTACAAACAGCTGGAGGAACTCGAAAAGGTGAAATCTAGGTTCCTCAAAAGAGCCCTCGGAGTCTCCAAGTCAGCCAAATCTCGGCTGGTATATGAACTGGCGAGAGAAACGTTCCTAATAGAGGACCTTCGGTCACTTTTACTGCTGCCTTCCACAGAAAGCTTCAGAAAATTACTCCAGGATCTGCAAAGCAAAAGGCTTGACATTCCGAAGGAATTCTACGCGACTGATGCCATGGTGGACAAAAGATGGATGCAACCCATATCCGAAATGAGACACGTCGTGACGAGACTCGCAGTTCATGGGTTCCACCATAAGGTCTGCTCACGAAAGACATTTCATGACCCGGATGAGAGGTGTATATGTGAGTTGTGTAGGAACGAATGCGGCAGGTACCATATCACGACATGCCCCAACAGAACTTTATCAATAGTGGCTTATAGTAAGGACTAGAAGCGAAACATAGTATCTAGTAAGTGTACATATCTGTAACATGGCCAACTGGCTGCAATAAATGCTATTATTATTATAATTTACAAAAAGATGGAAATACAGAGAGAAAGCGAGTTTGGTGAAGATCAGTTTTGTCTGAGGAAAAACGTAGGGACTAGGGAATCTGCAGATAGTCTTAGGATGAACTTGGAAGGTAGAATAAGTAAATATTAAAAATCGTTCATAGCATTATAAAACAGTGAAAAGGCTTTTAATAATGCTGATCGGAAAACGTAGTTTGACATACTGAAAAGAATTGAAATAAAATACAGGGAAAAGAGGGCGATCTTCTATCTATACAGAAATCAGACGGCAGTTATACAAGCTGAAGAATATAAGAGATCATCTTGTATTCATAAAGGTGTATGGCAGGGCTGCAGCTTATCACCCATAATTTTCAAATAAAACATTGAACAAGCAATCAAAAAAAAACAAGAATTATCCTCAACTCTGAGCTTTAAAATTAATATTCTCATCATGGACGGTTTCTCACTTGATTTATTTGAATGAATTCAAAAATGTATGGATTCCCTCATGAGGAAGAAATTCAATAAATGTAATAGAAAAATGCAGACGAATGAAATCTCAAAGCCCTATTGACGTCAAATGGGCAGGCGAAAAGCGTAAGATAGGAGAGTTTTGGTGACTTAGTTAACAGTGGTATATGAAGCAAAGAGGATATGAGAAGGGGGACATTCATACATTAAATAATTGCGTTGATATTTGATCAAGATTTAAGTAAAAGAAAATCAGTTTTGAATTTTCTGGGTAGTGTCGCTCTACAAAATTGAAACGTGGACTGTTGGCGCAACAAAAAATAAGAGAAAAGCTTTGGATGGAAGAGTAGTGTTACAAGAAAATGATGAATATAAGATGGGTAGATAGAGTAACAAATTAAGAGGCAGTAAGGAGAGATGTTTCTGAAAACGGCTAAGGAGTCTGTGAAAATGGGTAATGTACAGAGGATTTGGTAAGTAGGAAACAACAAAAACAGCAACATAATCATGACTAAAGAGGTGTTAATTAAAGTATAATTTGCTACATGAATATTCCTATTATTATTGTTAAAATGTGTCTTCAAACGTCCTATAGAATGAGCTTGGTTGTCTTCGCATTTACTACGTGAGAATATTTTTTCATCCTTAATGGTTCGAGAGTAACTTCCACTTCGCAGATGGTACTTTAATCAAGGTTCTCGTGGCTGTGGATTAGCTTGTGTTTCTTTATTTGTCGTCCTGGAGAAAATTTGCACCCGTTATAATGGCTTCTCTCCAGTATGGATTAGCATGTGTTTGTTTAATTTACCTTTGTGTCTGATTTTGGCTTCGCAAACGCTACATGAGTATGGCTTCTTGCCACTATGAATAAGCATGTTTATGTTCCAACTTCCTTTTTGATGAAATTTAGCTTCGCACACGGCACATGAATATGGTTTTATGCCACTATGGATTAGCACGTGAGTGATTAAATTACCTTTCTTACTAAATTTGGCTTCACATAGGCTACGTGAGTGATGCTTAACGCCACTATGGATAAACATGTGTGTAATCAAATTTCGTTTCCTAGTAAATCTGGCCTCGCACACGCTACATGAGTATCGCTCCTCGCCACTATGGATTAGCATGTGTGTGTTTAAAGTTACCTTTTGGTTAAATTTAGCTTCGCACATGGCACATGAATATGGCTTTATACCACTATGGATGAGCATGTATTTATTTAAACTACCTTTAATGCTGAATTTGGCTTCGCACACGCTACAAGAATATTGCTTCACTCCACTAAGGATAAACATGTGTGTATTCAAATCTACTTTCCGATAACATTTGGCTTCGCACACGCCACATGAGAATGGTCTCTCGCTTCTATGGATTACCATGTGTCGATTCAAATTTCCTTTCCTTTTGAATTTGGTTTCGCACACTGAACATTGATATACTTTGTCGTCGCTATGAAAAAGCAAATGCTTCTTATAAGATTGTCTATAGGTGAATATTTTTTTGCATAACATACATGTGTATCGAGGATTACCACTATGGCTGAGATTATTTGCTTGCAAATTTTTCTCAATAGTATTTTTTTCTTTAGAGGCTTTGATAGTATATTGTCGTCCACTATTAGCAACATCATATATCTTCATTGCAGCCGGATTCAACGTATCGGGACATATCAGTCTGAAATAGTACTCACAGTTTGAAATATGGTACATTATTATAATATGTGAAATAACAGACCTGAATGCGATAGACAACACCTGGACTACATTCTGTAAATCTGTCACTGAAACCGCCACAGCAACTTTGGGTACAACAAAACCTAGCTCCCACCGAATTGATAAACAAACGTGGCTATGGACACCCCAAGTGCAAGAAAAGGTGCATGAAAAAAGGAAGGCATACAGAAACTGGGTCTCACAAAAGACTCTAGAGAACAGGGAAAGGTATGCCATAGCCAAACGTGAGGCTAAGAAAGCTGTTGCTGAAGCTAGGTGCAGTCACTATGATGACCTGTATACAACACTGGACTCAAAGGAAGGAGAGAAAACTATCTTCAGGCTGACCAAAGCTAGAACAAAGTCAGTACAGGATATTGAGCACTATGTGTGCATAAAAGGCAAAGATGGTCAACGTTAACAAGACAAACAGGATATCCTCAAACGTTGGCAACAACACTTTGAAGAGATTTCCAACATTAAGTTCCCACATCCCTCTATTCCAGAAGGTACTCCAACAGCAGGTCCTATCTCACACATCACATCTGAGGAAGTCACCAGTGCCATTAGGAGTATGAAGAATCAAAAAGCACCAGGACCAGATGACCTGCCGGCAGACTTCTGGAAGTTGCAGGAATTAAAAGAACCCGCGATCAACTGGCTGACCAACTTTTTCAATGCCATAGTTGACTCTGGAACTGTTCCCAGTGATTGGGCTACAAGCATCACTGTACCCATCTTTAAACAAAAAGGTGATCCAGCAGAATGTACAAATTATCGTCCAATTCGCCTCCTGTCGCACACAATGAAGATTTTTGAGAGAATCCTTGATCGACGACTGCGGGACATCGTCAGTATTAGTACCAACCAGTGCGGCTTCGTCAAGGGTGCGGGAACAACTGATGCAATCTTCGCTGCCAGAATGCTCATCGAAAAGCATCGCGAGAAACAACAGCCACTGCATATCGCCTTTCTTGATCTTGAAAAGGCTTTCGACCGTGTTCCACATCGTGTGATCTGGTATGCACTTCGTAACCATGTTGTACCAGAAATGCTTATCAGCTGGATCAAGATGCTATACACAAACACCACAAGTTGTGTACGTTGTGCTGTTGGCACCTCGGAGAGCTTCCCAGTGAAAGTCGGTGTACACCAAGGATCTGCACTGTCCCCATTGCTCTTTGTCCTAGTCATGGACACAGTCACACGGGATCTGCAAAGGAATGTCCCTTGGACACTCTTATATGCTGATGATGTCGCACTTGCTGATACCACCAGGATAGGATTGCAGCGTCAAGTTGAAAATTGGAACAGCCGTCTCTCACAATACGGTCTTCGACTGAACAAAAAGAAGACCGAATACCTTGAAACTGTCCCAACCAACGGATCCATCCAAGTTGATGGAGAGACATTGACGAAGACCTTAAGCTTCAGGTATCTAGGATCTCGCCTACAAGCTGATGGTGAGATAGGTGTTGAAGTGCGAAGTAGGATAAAGGCTGCATGGATGAGATGGAGGGAAGTTACAGGCGTACTCTGCGACAGAAGGATGCCACTATACCTTAAGTCCAAAATATACCGCATGATAGTACGTCCTGTTGCTTTGTACAGTGCTGAATGTCGACCAGCTGACAAAGCTACGGAGCGCCAATTACATAGCATGGAAATGCGTATGCTCCGTTGGTCGATGGGCATCACACTCCTAGATCATATAAAGAATGACTCTGTTCGCCAGCAAATAGGAGTTGCACCCATCACTGAGAAGGCACGGGAAAAACGGCTTCGATGGTATGGCCACGTCTTGCGTGCTGCACCTGGAACTGTTGCCAATTCCGCTCTCTCCTTTGAAGTTAATGGGCACCGTCCACGTGGGCGCCCAAAACAGCGCTGGCATGATACAGCAAATGCGGATATGAAGGCTCTCAATCTAAGACCTCATGATGCCCAAGATCGTGCAAAATGGCGAGCCAAGACCAAAACAGCGGACCCTGCAGCAGCGGGAAAACGCTAGGAAGAAGAAGAAGAAGAAGATATAGATTTCAAAGTATGAAATTATAATTGAAGCAGTTTTCATTAATATCACTACCAGGAAATAGGTCTTTAAGAATATCGGGATCTGACTCCATTTTCATTGCTCAATAATATGCTTTTCATACACTCTGATGAATGTGTTGCAATTGGATTGATATACAACAGAAAATATAGTGTCTATTGTTGGAAATTTTGGAGTCATAGCTCTGTGAGCATGAGTGTGTTGGGATTAATAATTGGCCACCTTATTTTTCCGATCCAAAGGCGTCAGATTTATACATGCCAGATGCCATAAAGGACCAGGTGTTTAAGTTTGCACCTTTCGCATTCCTGCTGATCTTCGCCTATGGATCACCGATGAGAATATTTACGTAATAGCGTCTTTTCTTGCACATATTTGAGCCGAGCTTTTGCAAAGTGGCTAAAATGCTGAGTGAAAAGAATAGATTACTGTTGTTGTGTTTGTTTTTGTTGTCGTTGATATTAGAGTTTCAAGGCTGCACTCCATTTCTCTCATTGTTATGATAAATAATTCATTACATAGCCACTAAATTCTACAACCGAAGCAATCTATTTTACATATTCTAACCTTGCTAAACGCCTATATTCCATGTCCTTTTGCTTCCATAACTACTGAATATTTGCTATTTCTGGAGTCTTAATATGTGCCCAACCAATATTTTCCTTTTTTACCACTCGCCAGAATCATCTAACTCCCATACCCTTCATTTGTCACACTATCTAGCTGCCCAATCACCAACATTCTCAAATAATGCCACATTCAAATGCTTTTATTTCCCCTTTCCTGCCGAAGGAACAAACCAATTTCCACATACACATAGCTCCACGCTCCAGATCATGGATGGAAAAATGACTTCCCAATAGCTGCATCTATATATGATGTCAGCACATTTCAAACTATCTTTTAAGTTTCTTCCTTGCTTGGTTCTTATTGTTTCCAAAGTACCCAGAGTCACCTACTTCCTTTAGCGCTTCATCTGACAATCGATGTTGGTATATTCCTTGAATACACGCGTTACGTGGTTAGTACCCAAATTGGGGTTTCTTTAGTTTTTCGCCCTCTCTTATCTTTTTCCGTGAAAACCACCAACAGGGATTTCTTTATTCTCCCTTGTGCATATTCCCGTCTTTAGTGCGTTTTAGCGAACGAGATTCATTTCCCACCTTCCTACAGAATCATGCAGCTTCTCCTTAGTGCGCCATCGCGCGGCACTTCGCTGAACTCGCTTATCTTCTGCAGTCAACGTGAGAACTCGTTGTCACCGACTACTTATGATACTTGGAAGTTCGACTGGTCCTATACACATGGAAACCTACACACTTCTACATTATTTGGACTCTGCCTCAAGAAAATAAATTTGTGAGCTTTAAAGATTTATGTTGATCTACGTTTGAGACCCTTGTATCCTATGTAACTATTTTCGCAATTCATCTCCTGAACACGGGTTGAAGAGACGTGATTCAGCCTGCATTGCCAGCCATCAATAGACTCATTTTAATATTCTTACATTTACACCTCAATTCCCAGGAAATCTGGAACCCTACTTCAACATCAGAATATTTCAAACAGAGTGGTTCTAGGGTGAACAGCGTTACTCGCAGGAATCCACAGGGTAAGTAATGTACGTAGCATTTGGTTCAGATCGGTGAAACGGTGTAGATTGATGCCAAAGGGCCTAAATGCAGGAGAGGGCTGCTTAAAATTTAAACTGGACAGTGCTTTTTGCCGGGTTTTTGAGGGTAAGTAGGAATAGCAAGCCTAGTTATGGAAGGAAGGGTTGAGGACAAGAACTGTAGGGGTAGACCAAGGTTAGAATATGTTAAACAGATTGCTTCGGATGTAGGGTGTGGTAGCTATGTAGAGATGAGACGATTAGCTCAAGACAGGGAGACGTGGAGGGCTGCATCAAACCAGTCAAAAGACTGAAGACTCAAACAACAGTATGTAAAATTTGGTCCAAATCAGTGAACCGGTGTAGATTTGTGCCAAAGTGCCTAAATGGATGGAATGGAGAGGTCTCTTATGGATAAAAGGCAGCCTATGTGTAAATCCAGGGTATAAGCTATATCCATTAAAAGGTTCAAAAAAATCCGTCTAGCCGATTTAGTGTGAAGAAGCAACAAACACACACACTCACAACCTTTCAAAATTATAATAAATATGAGGATAATTATTCCCTTCTACAAATAACTTTGGTTGTTGACCATTTCCGTCAAAACTAGTAAATACACACAGAGTTGTTAAGCATTGATCTAAAGTTGTTTGACCCGGGCCAGTTTCATCAAGTGATGAGCGAATAAAAGCGTCGGCAAGAAGACTGGGTTCGTTTAGACTTCTTACAATTTTAGTTCAAAACTATTACAACTTGTGCATCTTCTTATAAGAATCCCAATTCTAAGCACAGGATGAAGTTCACAAGTGTCAAGGGGACTGTCTAACCGGTGTTTAGGTATAGTAATAGGTTCCGAATGTTTGGTCTTTGACGTTTTAGGCGTAGCTGCGTTGATTTATTTCATAGGTTCATTTCGTCTTGTTACATCAGAACGGATTTTTGTGGCTTTTGTAAAGTAAAGGTGGTGAAACAAGCATCCCCTTTACAAGTTAAAAACTTAGGCAGCAATTATGTAGATATTTAAGGATAGAACAGCTGTTCAATTTACCAAAGCTCCTCGATAATACAAATAATTAATTATTTTCTTACAAGAGCCCATATGTGCACATTTTATGTAGGGAATAGGAACTCTATGTGACATTACTGCATGCTGCATGTTATCATATAACAATACTTTGCTTTCATCGGATAAGATTATTTCCTTTCTATTCTATTGAGCCACCATCATTCATCATTCTTATCAATATTATTATCTGACTACTTCACAAACCATGATGCCTTAACTATCTTTCGGCTGTTCATTAGGATCACAATTTTAGAAAAATTCGAAGGCTAAATCTAATATATTTTCATTGTAAAAGGGCGTTGCCATATTCAAGCGGTAAAATACTGCACGACCAAATTTTAACCAAGACTATTTATCCTCTTTCTTGTCCATGTTTCATATGAAGTAGCACGCAGTCGCAAATTTGGCACACTTTATGGGCAAGGCGTTGATCACACCTACGTGGCCAGGTTTTGATTTGTAGATGAGTATATACAGTGCATTCTTGTTGTTTAATGATGGTTCATTTAAGTGTTTTACGATATCATGGTCATCGAGCCCCTTGTACATATCCCATAACCAGTGTCATTGTTATTTGTAATTGGGGCAAAGGTTTGGGTAGGAGGCAGCCATGACCTAAATTTAGGTACCATCCCAGCAATTGCTTAGAGAAAAAGTTGGGATACAACGAAAAACCACACTTAGAATGGCTGGGGTTCTGCCACACAAGGTTCAGTATATTGTATTACAACAGTGATTCTGTACCGTACTGAAAAAGAGTCACGAGTGCTTTTGTATTGTACCAACCGTATTTCAATTCAGTGTCTGTATATACTTCAATATATTTTTCTGTGTAACATATTATTTTATTTTGTGGCTTAGAGTACTTGTGATTGACCTTTGATGTGGTTGCTACAAGTAGAAACATCATGTGAGAAGGAATCTGTTTACATTAACAGATTTCGGTTAATCAGCAACAGAAGACAGATATGAGATTGAAAATAAATCCCCTGGATACAGGAACACAATTGGGGAAGTTCAAAGCAGTGGTTTTCCCTTTACAAACTCACATCATAGATATTTTCTGGTCTCTGCAACAAGTGATAGGGTTTTCTACACATCAGAAACAGTTCCCATCACAAATAGCTTAAAAGTTCAGAATTCATTTCCTCTTAAATATTCATTCGGGATACCATACATATACTGAAATACTTTCGTACTGAAATACTTTCGACAGTGAAAAATCGGAATGAGAATGGTTAGTTTTTGGGCTGCTAAAAAAACTTAATATCATTATTCACTTGTGTCAAACAATAACACAAATAAATATGTTCAATGACAAATATAAAAAGAGGATAACTTATTCAAAGCCAGCAATATTTTAGTTTGTATTCACAAAAGAACAATATTTTACCTTATTTTGTTGTCTATTTGCTCATTCGGCTGATTCCTATTTGGCACCCTCTCGTCATCATGGGTTTCTTCTTTTATAACCTAGCGACAGAAATTGAATAATTAATTTCTGAGGTTTTATCTTACGATTCTACAAAACTAATAACAAATAATGTAACTTTACAGCACAGCTCAACTTAAAGTCAGGATATATTAGCTATTGTACTGACTGAAATTACTCTCTTGAATTAGTTAGTAAGTTATTGGGGCTTTAAGGGGCGTAACACCGAGGTCATCTGCTCCCAATTTCTTATTCTCCAACGTATTTTACTGTATTTGATAACTCTTGTTTACCGTTTTCAAACATTTGCTTCGCTTCTTTAGTCCATTGAATTTTTCTGCGGTCTCTCTTTCTTGCTCCTTTTAGGTATTCATGGAGCACTGCTTGTGTTTTGGCAGCATCTTTGAGGTAGCGGCGGTAAAAGTTAACCATGCTGAGAAACGTGCGAAGTTCATGCACTGTTTCTGGCAGTTTATAATTCAAGATTGTTTGAACCTTTTCAGGAAGAGGTCTAGTACTCTCAGCTGTAATGAGGTACCCTAGAAACTCGATTCTGCCTACGCCCTTCACTGATTTGGAGGTATTTATTCGAAGGCCATACTTGTTTAACCTGTCCATAACCAACTTAAGATGGTTCTTATGCTCTTCGAATGATGCGGAGGATACCAGAATGTCGTCCAAGTAAGGAAATGTGAAATCCAAACCTCTGAAAACTTCTTTATGAATCTCTGGAAGGTGGATGGAGCATTTCTTAACCCAAAGCTCATGACATTGTACTCATACAATCCGAAAGGAGTCATTATTGCAGTTTTGCACTTATCCTCTTCGGCGATTGGAATTTGGTAATATGCTTTAAATAAGTCGATTTTTGAGAAAACCGTTTTTCCTTTCAAGATGTGTTGAAAATCTTCTATTGTTGGTACTAGGTAGCGGTCTGGAATTGTCCTCTCGTTCAATCTTCTATAGTCACCACAAGGTCGTAATGACCCATCCTTCTCACCAGCCATGTGCAGTGGACTCGCCCCTTGGGATTTTGATGGTCGAAATATTCCGTTATCCAGCAGGAATTGAAATTCTTGTTTGGCAATCTGGAGCCTCTTCGGATCCAACTGTCTGGCTTTTGAGAATACCGGTTGACCGTTGGTAACTATTTGATGTTTAATATCATGTGTTATCAGGGTAGGGGTTAAGTTTGGTGTTGTTAATCTTGGATATTGTGCAGGAATGTCACTGTGTTTGAAATTTGTATTCATAGAGCTAATAACATCCCATTATGGAATGACTGTAACTTCGCATTTAACACCAAGCTGAGTTACACCGTCAATTAATTGCTTATTATGAAGGCCCACAAGTAAATGGAACTGTTTAAGAATATCTGCTCCAATTATACCTTTGTTTATTTTAGCTACCACAAATGGCCTCTGGAACTTTCGCCCTAGTCCCAAGTTCACAGTCAATATTTTGATACCACCGGTTGGCATTTCTGTATTGTTGGCTGCATACAGTTTATAGGAACTATCTACATTGTCATGCTTTGATGCTGGCCAAATTGAAACATCCGCTCCACTGTCTACAAGGAACTGCACTCCCGTTTCTTTATCTCTCAAAAATAACCGGGATCTGCGGCACAACTCGCGACCTTCTGCAGCAGAACTTGCCGCTAATTCTACTGCTGTTTCTCGTTTTCCGGATTCTTCCATCCGCACGGTTGTTTACATTTATATGGGTAGCATCTTGAGCCAAATTTAAAATGATAGTAACACAATTTCCCTTCTGGATTGAATTTTCTGGTTGAGCGGCTGCGACTTCTACTTCGCCTGGGGCTACGATGTGTTGCTCGTGAGTGATGTCTTCCGATTGGGATAGCTGCTATTTGTTGCTCCAATGCGGTAATTTTCGCTACGATTTCATCCAGTGTTGCAATGCTACTTGAAGATGGGTTTTGTGGCACTATGCAGTTCAGTACGTGGATTCATTTCCAGTACTTTATCTGCCATTATTGCCATTTCCTCCAATTCCTCATCACTAACTAGCAATATGTTTTTTACTGAGTTTGGAAGTTTGTTTAGCCATAGTGTCCTTCAGACTTTGTTTGAAATATCTGCGCCTGCCAGGGATTGCATTTTGCGCAGCAGCTGACTTGGTTTGAGGTCGCCTAAGTCAATTTCTGTCATTAATCACTTTATTTTCTTATATTCACTTTCTTTGAAGATGTTGAGGAATCTTTCTTTTGCCGCGGCATATTTACGGGTGCTATCACTACTAATTTCGTCCCATATGTTTTCCACATATTTTGGTTCTAATTGCGAAACCAACTAATTAAATGTAGTCTCTTCAGAAGTTATCCTGTTAATCGTAAATTGTGCTTCGATCTGGTAAAACCAAATTGCTGGTTTATCGGCCCAGAACGGTGGAATTTTAACAGACACTTTACTAACCTCAACTTCACTGGTAGTGCCATTAGACGTTCGCGCAGCATTATCACTATTTTCAGTTATTTCTCGAATCACGTCGGGGTCACCAATTTATAGATACTCGATTCATCGTTATTTTTAATCACTTATTTCAACGGGACAACAACAATCAGTATTTCTGCATAGATTACATTATGGGCACTGCTAACTATATATTTGTTATTTTGTTCTTTTTCTTTTTCAACTGTTTGTTTTCTTTCTTAATTGTTCACAGCTACCTATATCATGTCTCCTGAGTAGGGGGGTAATGCCGATTCCAACGCAATCTAAAACCCTCCTTGCCCCACTACTAAGCCTCAGCCATGTTAAATATCTCTCGAACGCGTGGTCCGATTTTGACAAATGAGGTATCGTTGGACTCGGGCTGATGTCCTCTTTGCTATGGACCACTCGTTATATTTTTCAAAATTTTTTTGAAAATTTTTGTTTTCGAAACTAGGTGATAGTTTGAAAACTAAACATGATAGAACGTTGTGCCATGGCTCAAACGAATGGTCTTTATGCCCTTTATTTTCTATAATGAAACTTTTTTAGTTTTATGTTTTTTTTGAAAACACTCGAATTTTGAAAATCCTATATTTTGGAAACTAGGAACTCTACAAAACCGTTTATTTGACATAAATAAAAGGTCCCTATGCCCTCTACCACAAAAATAAATTTCAAGTCGCTAGAGCAAAACTTTGTGTTTTGTAAGTGTAGTAGTGGGATGATGACAGAGCTGTCTACTAACTTATTGAACCCTCCTCGTATTTGCCCCGAAGCTGATATCTCGCTAACCAATGGTCGGATTTGAACATACAGGGTGTCCTAGCACTCGTTGTGATGCCCCCTACATTCCTATAGGCTCTTAATTTAATGAAAAGACCAAAACTAAAAGGTCATGTGCTTTTAATATCTCGCGAACCAATCATGCTAGAGGTGCGTACGACGGGTCCAAGGACTCGGGCTGACGTCCTCTTTGCTATAGACCACTCGTTATAATTTTTAATAAAATTGGAAACTTGATTTTGGGGTAAACACGTGTTTTTTGTGATTTTGCCGATATCTCACGAACCAATAACGCTAGAGGCATGTACGACGGGTCCAAGGACTTGGGGTGACGTCCTCTTTGCTATGGACGACTCGTTGTAATTTTAAAAATTTGGGAAACGCGATTTTGGGGGTAAACATGTGTTTTTTGTGATTTTTGCCGATATTTCACGAACCAATAACGCTAGAGATGTGTACGAGGTGTCCTAGGACTCGGGCTAACGCCCCCTTTCAAATGTGGTAGATATTTTTTTCAAAAAATAATTCACAAAGGGCCTAACGCCATACATGTTGAAAAAACGTTATGTTTTTCTTTACCGATACTTGTTTATAATGTTCATGAAGCGTGGTGGTTGAGAGAGACGATACGGCTGAGTGTGTGTGTGTGTGTTTCAACGAACCTGTCGCTGACCACGGTGGCTGTGTTCAATAGATCAATCGATATTTCGACGGGTCGGTGTATGACAGAGCGAGGGTACGTTTTTTCACACCTTTTACCTTTAACGTGTAAACGGTGATGAGAACTTGGTTCTATGTTGGTCGAAGCGAGTACAGAAAACACACTTGCCGAGGAGCAGGAGGTGAATGTCATTTGAACTTATTGGATGACGTTGATCTGACTTGACAACAGGTGACGCTTGAAGGTGAAATAATCTGACCATTGTGGTGGCAGGGAAGTGCGAAATGCATGCATACACATGTGTGAAACCAGATGTAGGCTAAACCAGTGACATCCTGTCTTGCTTCGTACGTGACAAAATGCAAGTTCAGGTGAAATTTGATCTACCACAGGTGTTCACTTTGGGTGTTAGCTGTCCACGTGCGCGATAACTGTTAACAAGTGACATGCTGTTTTGCTTTGTATGTGACAAAATGCAAGTTGACGTGAAATTTGATCTGCCACAGGTGCTCACGTTGGACGTTAGCTGTCCACGTGCCTGATAAGAGAATGTTCAAAGCGTGGGAATCGCTGAATCAGTAAAAAGTATGATGCAACTTGTCGGAATGATGTCACAACCAATAGATAGGCAAGAGCTGCAAACACCAGTGGTGGGAGGTGAAGGGAGGGAAAGGGGGAGGGGTAATGTATGAGAGAACACAGGTGGAAAGAGAAAGAAATATGTGGAGCTGAGGACTGTACACATAGAGCTATAGGTGGTGTACAACATGTGTGAATAAATAAATTAAAAATTGCACAGGTTCACACAACATAGACTCTATTATTGCCATGGCCAAGCACTCACATTCACATTAAGATCATTTACAAAATCATAAAATGAAAAATAAAAAATCTTGTTTTGGAAATATCGTTTTTCAACATACACAAAATAAATATATAAAAAATTTGTAAACAACAAAATGGAAAATCCATGGTCAAGCACTCACATTAATATTATTTACAAAATCATAAAATGAAAAATAGAAAATCTTGTTTTGGAAATATCGATTTTTTTTTCAACATACACAAAATAAATATATAAAAAATTTGTAAACAGCAAAATGGAAAATCCATGTTTCCATATAGGCAAAATTTTAAAAGCCTTAAACGGACATTTAAGAAAATATATGCAAATGGGAAATTGACAAATGTGTAAATATGAAAATGGAAAAATCCATGTTTCCATATCATGAAATTGAAAAACATCAAACTGTCATTTAAAAAAATGCAAATGGAAAATTGACAAATTGCAATGTGTGAAATGTGAAATTGAACAAATGGCTATCATTATTTAAAAAAAAGAAAAGAACATAGTGCTCTATGGTTGAGGTGTGAATCAAACCCTCTCTACTTATTTGGACCACCCGAGACTGAGTAGACTAGTTTTAGTTATCATACCACTTTTAAAAGTTTGTGTTAAATCTAGGAATTGAACCCAAGAGCTTGTAGGGGAGATCCAAGGTTATAATATGTTAAACAGATAGCCTTGAATGTAGTGTGTGGTAGCTATATAGAAATGAGACGTTTCGCTCGGGGCAGGGAGGCATAGAGATCTGCATCAAACCAGTCAAAAGACTGACGACTCAAACAACAACATGTAGAGCTCACCAAAATAATGTTGTGTAACGGTAAATGTTAGTCAACGAACAGTAATGCATTACTAAAACCCATGACACGATACCTAAGAGCTTTTCTAAAATTATTTTAAAATGCCTTTAACCCTATATTAAACACCCAGTTCACAAGACTCATAACTGCAATGTTATGGTCAATCAAAACAAAATCTATATTTCAAAACAAACAAGTGGTTTAGTCAATGTATACTGGAAAAAGTTTTATAAACACTCAAGTCCACAAAAATAATTAAATTAGTAACAGTCAGGTTGACCGAGTGGTTATGGTGTTTGACTTAAGTTCAAATTTTCTGTACAAGAAAGCAAGGGTTCGAATCCCTTACCTGATATAACTATTGCCTCAACATGGCTTGACCACACTGTATTATTGTGTACTCGGTACACAAACCATAAATAGAGTGTATTGTTTAAGGTCACTCTCTTTGCGAACATAGTCAGAGAATGTTGATGGTTAACAATTGCATTAATAGTGGGACATAGGGATAACAATTAAGAAAAACAGACAATACCCATACACTATTTTTATTTATTTAATGTAAGTACTTGTACAATAGTTATATACAAACTACAACTCTCTTTTGTCTATTACTATCTAGTCCTTTTCGATCCACTTGCATATCAAGGGCAGATGACTTTGTAGTTCAGCCCCTTCAAACAACAACACTACTTTTTGCATAGTCTGTGATGTTGATGACTCTTGATGCGTGGAAGATGGATACAACATAACTTTTACAACAGGGGTTAAACGTTGCTCAACAAACAATGCACTATTTTGAGTAGCAACATCTTTCTCTTGTACTAACTTTTTAGCATTCTGATGATTTTTTGTCAATACCATCAGTGTTTTGTCTGGAGCACTACATTGATGATCACTCACACTTAAAACCACACTATTTCTACTTTTCATATTGCCTCGACATGTTGTTGACCTCTGTTTCGAGCATTGCCAGAATATTATTCCTTTTACATTTTGTCGTCTATAGTTATAAGAGTAGCCTTTATAGAGTACACGTTGTTTACCTCGGTTAGTTGGAGTAAGTTCCATAGTAGTAACTAACCTGTTAGTATGATTTGCACGCTACAAAGGTTATCTCGGTTCTGGTAATAGAATTATTTAGCGTTGGCTTTTATATTTAATATGTACAGTTTAAAGTGATAGAAAAGTGGTAGAAACGTGGTAGCAAAGTGGTAGACAATTGGTAACATAGTGGTAGAAAAGTGGTAGCAAAGTGGTAGAAAAGTGGTAGAAAAGTGGCAGAAAAGTAGTAGAAAAGTGGTAGCAAAGTGGTAGAAAATATTACATGTATTGTTAAGAAATAGTTTAAGCGGTTACATGGATTCATTACACTATAATTTTAGCATCACGAAGCTCATTTTCTATATCCAAAAGTTTTTCCTCATATTTAGTATGACCAGCCTGTTTACAGGTATGCAAGTACTGAAGCCGCTGGATTAGCTTACTGGGATTGTTCCAGTAAACAAATTTAACAAATGATTTTTTTGGGCGTAAACCATTATCATCATCATCATCATCATCATTATCATCATAATCATCATCATCATCATCATGGTTATCATCATCAATATAATTATCATCAATATAATCATCATCACTATTACTATCTAATCCTTTTTGTTCATCTTGCAATGCAAAAACCTTTGGCATAGTTTGTGTTGTCTTTGATAGTGTTAGAGGTTTCTTAGACGTTAACGACTGTCCTAACATGTCTTTTTCAGGAGATAATAAATGCTCTTTAACAAACAAAGCACTATCTTGAGCCACACTATTTTTTTCTTGGTCTTGCTTTTTTACCTTGCTTAGAGTATTTTGTCCATTTAAATGAGTATTATTTTGAGATTTACAATGATGATCGATTGAAATAAGTATGTTGGAGCCTTTTGTCTTAATCATTCCTCGACACTTTTTAGATCGTTGTTTCGAACAGCACCAAATAACAGTTCCATTTTTATTGGTTCGTTTCACAATATATGAATATCCTTTATAGTATGCGTAAGGCTTACCATACCTAGTCACTGATAATTCCATGTCAACTGTCAAGCATAGACTAAGCTCTAGTAAAGTCAACTTGGTAATAAGAATACTAGTTTAATGTGAGAGCAAATATGGATCCAAAGAGTTCAGGTAAAAGTGGAAGCAAATAAGCAAATATTAGAACCAAGAGTGGGGTTAAAAGTGGTCGCAAAGTGGTAGACCCATTACACAATAATTTCAGCATGACAAAGCTCTTGTTCAATTTCTTTGATTTCCCAATCGTGACCGATAAGCCCAGCTTGTCGTAAAGCATGCAATTGTCGAAGCCGTTGAATTAGCTTACTGGGTTTGTTCCAGTATACAAATTTAACAAATGGATTTTTAGGTGTAAACAAAGCACTACCATTATCATGATCATTATCATCATCATTATCATCATCATAATCACCATTATCATCATGACCATCATCACTGTTACTATATAGTCCTTTTTGATCCTCTTGCAATACCATTTTATTTATAGTCTGAGTTGATTTTGATAGTGTTGAAGGTTTCTTGGACGTTGACAATTGTCCTAACATGACGTTTTGAGGACATGATAAGTCCTTTTGAACAAACACTGCACTATCTTTAGCAGCAATATCGTTTTCTTGAACTTGCTTTTTAGCATTTTGATAATTGTTTGTAAACAGTAAGCGTGGTTCGTTTCGAGCACTACATTGATGAACACTCACACTTAAAACCTTTCCATTTTTACTTTTCAGATTGCCTCGACATTTTGTTGACCTCTCTTTTGAGCATCGCCAGAATATTATTCCATTCACATTCTGGCGATTATAGTTATAGGAGTAGCCTTGATAGAGTGCACGTAGCCTACCTTTGTTGGTTGTAATAAGTTCCATAGTAGTAACTGACCTGTCAGTACGATGTTCACACTACAAAGATTACAATTGTTTTGCTGATGGAGTGACCTACCATAAGCTTATATATTGGCTTATGTGTTGGCTTTTTGTGTTGGCTTTTTGTGTTGGCTTTTCGTGTTAGCTTTTGTGTTGACTTTTTGTGTTGGCTTTTCATGTTGGCTTTTCATGTTGGCATTTCGTGTTGGCTTTTGTGTTGGCTTTTCGTGTTGGCTTTTTGTGTTGGCTTTTCATGTTGGCATTTCGTGTTGGCTTTTGTGTTGGCTTTTCGTGTTGGCTTTTTGTGTTGGCTTTTCGTGTTGGCATTTTGTGTTGGCTTTTCGTGTTGGCTTTTTTGTATTGGCCTTTCATGTTGGCTTTTTGTATTGGCTTTTCGTGTTGGCTTTTTGTGTGGGCTTTTTGTGTTGGCTTTAGTATTGGCTTTTGTATTGGCTTATTTCACAAGTTATTTGTGTCAATGTATTTAGTGGATTTTTTTTGTTGGTGTTGGAAAGTAGTTGAATGAGAGGGGATATTTAAAGACTTAACCTCAGCTCACTAACCTAACCTAACCTAACCTAACTTTACCTAACCTAACCTAACCTTTCAACTCTCAGATATTAATTAAATTCTGTGTATAGTCGAGTTGGAACCCAAGACCTCAGGGGTAAAAAATACAATTATTTTTGACGGCTTATTTTGGTAACTTATTTTAATGGCTAACCTAACTTTACCTAACCTAACCTAACCTCAGCTCACTTTGGATATTACTAGTAAGTGTTCATATCCTCTGCTAGGTAGCATGCTAGTAGTACAGGTAGTGCTCATATTTACCGCTAGGTAGCGGAAACATACTTTGCATGTTGCATGTGACACTTGTGAAGTTTAACCACATGCAAGACGTGCTTGTATAAGTTCTCTATTTAAACTCAATATACAATTAACCACTAAATGTTCAGAACTAACATGTATAGCCATGTTTAGGGTATATAGGAGACCCTTAGCAAGAAAGGCTGTCTAACCCACGAGTGTACAGCCTTGTCATACGCAGTAAGCACCTGTTGGCAGAAAACAACAACAACAACAATTTGAGAAAGCCAACAAAAAACTGTTTCCTTTAAATACCTTAATGGATATATTGTTGGCTTTCTCAAATTGTTGTTGTTGTTGTTTTCTGCCATTAGGTGCTTACTGCGTATGACAAGGCTGTACACTCGTGGGTTAGACAGCCTTTCTGGCTAAGGGTCTCCTATATACCCTAAACATGGCTATACATGTTAGTTCTGAACATTTAGTGGTTAATTGTATATTGAGTTTAAATAGAGAACTTATACAAGCACGTCTTGCATGTGGTTAAACTTCACAAGTGTCACATGCAACATTCAAAGTATATTTCCGTTACCTAGCGGTAAATATGAGCACTACCTGTACTACTAGCATGCTACCTAGCAGAGGATATGAACACTTACTAGTAATATCCAAAGTGAGCTGAGGTTAGGTTAGGTAAAGTTAGGTTAGCCATTAAAATAAGTTACCATAATAAGCCGTCAAAAATAATTGTTTTTTTTACCCCTGAGGTCTTGGGTTCCAACTCGACTATGCACAGAATTTAATTAATATCTGAGAGTTGAAAGGTTAGGTTAGGTTAGGTAAAGTTAGGTTAGGTTAGGTTAGGTTAGTGAGCTGAGGTTAAGTCTTTAAATATTCCCTCTCATTCAACTACTTTCCAACACCAACAAAAAAAATCCACTAAATACATTGACACAAATAACTTGTCAAATAAGCCAATACAAAAGCCAATACTAAAGCCAACACAAAAAGCCCACACAAAAAGCCAACACGAAAAGCCAATACAAAAAGCCAACATGAAAGGCCAATACAAAAAAGCCAACACGAAAAGCCAACACGAAATGCCAACACGAAAAGCCAACACAAAAAGCCAACACGAAAAGCCAACACAAAAGCCAACACGAAATGCCAACATGAAAAGCCAACACAAAAAGCCAACACGAAAAGCCAACACAAAAGCCAACACGAAATGCCAACATGAAAAGCCAACATGAAAAGCCAACACAAAAAGTCAACACAAAAGCTAACACGAAAAGCCAACACAAAAAGCCAACACAAAAAGCCAACACATAAGCCAATATATAAGCTTATGGTAGGTCACTCCATCAGCAAAACAATTGTAATCTTTGTAGTGTGAACATCGTACTGACAGGTCAGTTACTACTATGGAACTTATTACAACCAACAAAGGTAGGCTACGTGCACTCTATCAAGGCTACTCCTATAACTATAATCGCCAGAATGTGAATGGAATAAAATTCTGGCGATGCTCAAAAGAGAGGTCAACAAAATGTCGAGGCAATCTGAAAAATAAAAATGGAAAGGTTTTAAGTGTGAGTGTTCATCAATGTAGTGCTCGAAACGAACCACGCTTACTGTTTACAAACAATTATCAAAATGCTAAAAAGCAAGTTCAAGAAAACGATATTGCTGCTAAAGATAGTGCAGTGTTTGTTCAAAAGGACTTATCATGTCCTCAAAACGTCATGTTAGGACAATTGTCAACGTCCAAGAAACCTTCAACACTATCAAAATCAACTCAGACTATAAA
Organism: Meconema thalassinum; assembly: GCA_946902985.2. Taxonomy (NCBI): domain Eukaryota; kingdom Metazoa; phylum Arthropoda; class Insecta; order Orthoptera; family Tettigoniidae; genus Meconema; species Meconema thalassinum. Next base: position 2,477,288 of record CAMPQE020000024.1, read on the forward strand.
TAAAATGGTATTGCAAGAGGATCAAAAAGGACTATATAGTAACAGTGATGATGGTCATGATGATAATGGTGATTATGATGATGATAATGATGATGATAATGATCATGATAATGGTAGTGCTTTGTTTACACCTAAAAATCCATTTGTTAAATTTGTATACTGGAACAAACCCAGTAAGCTAATTCAACGGCTTCGACAATTGCATGCTTTACGACAAGCTGGGCATATCGGTCACGATTGGGAAATCAAAGAAATTGAACAAGAGCTTTGTCATGCTGAAATTATTGTGTAATGGGTCTACCACTTTGCGACCACTTTTAACCCCACTCTTGGTTCTAATATTTGCTTATTTGCTTCCACTTTTACCTGAACTCTTTGGATCCATATTTGCTCTCACATTAAACTAGTATTCTTATTACCAAGTTGACTTTACTAGAGCTTAGTCTATGCTTGACAGTTGACATGGAAGTATCAGTGACTAGGTATGGTAAGCCTTACGCATACTATAAAGGATATTCATATATTGTGAAACGAACCAATAAAAATGGAACTGTTATTTGGTGCTGTTCGAAACAACGATCTAAAAAGTGTCGAGGAATGATTAAGACAAAAGGCTCCAACATACTTATTTCAATCGATCATCATTGTAAATCTCAAAATAATACTCATTTAAATGGACAAAATACTCTAAGCAAGGTAAAAAAGCAAGACCAAGAAAAAAATAGTGTGGCTCAAGATAGTGCTTTGTTTGTTAAAGAGCATTTATTATCTCCTGAAAAGGACATGTTAGGACAGTCGTTAACGTCTAAGAAACCTCTAACACTATCAAAGACAACACAAACTATGCCAAAGGTTTTTGCATTGCAAGATGAACAAAAAGGATTAGATAGTAATAGTGATGATGATTATATTGATGATAATTATATTGATGATGATAACCATGATGATGATGATGATGATTATGATGATAATGATGATGATGATGATGATGATAATGGTTTACACCCAAAAAAATCATTTGTTAAATTTGTTTACTGGAACAATTCCAGTAAGCTAATCCAGCGGCTTCAGTACTTGCATACCTGTAAACAGGCTGGTCATACTAAATATGAGGAAGAACTTTTGGATATAGAAAATGAGCTTCGTGATGCTAAAATTATAGTGTAATGAATCCATGTAACCGCTTAAACTATTTCTTAACAATACATGTAATATTTTCTACCACTTTGCTACCACTTTTCTAGTTTGCTATCACTTTTCTACCACTTTGCTACCACTTTTCTACTACTTTTCTGCCAGTTTTCTACCACTTTTCTACCACTTTGCTACCACTTTTCTACTACTTTTCTGCCACTTTTCTACCACTTTTCTACCACTTTGCTACCACTTTTCTACCACTATGTTACCAATTGTCTACCACTTTGCTACCACGTTTCTACCACTTTTCTATCACTTTAAACTGTACATATTAAATATAAAAGCCAACGCTAAATAATTCTATTACCAGAACCGAGATAACCTTTGTAGCGTGCAAATCATACTAACAGGTTAGTTACTACTATGGAACTTACTCCAACTAACCGAGGTAAACAACGTGTACTCTATAAAGGCTACTCTTATAACTATAGACGACAAAATGTAAAAGGAATAATATTCTGGCAATGCTCGAAACAGAGGTCAACAACATGTCGAGGCAATATGAAAAGTAGAAATAGTGTGGTTTTAAGTGTGAGTGATCATCAATGTAGTGCTCCAGACAAAACACTGATGGTATTGACAAAAAATCATCAGAATGCTAAAAAGTTAGTACAAGAGAAAGATGTTGCTACTCAAAATAGTGCATTGTTTGTTGAGCAACGTTTAACCCCTGTTGTAAAAGTTATGTTGTATCCATCTTCCACGCATCAAGAGTCATCAACATCACAGACTATGCAAAAAGTAGTGTTGTTGTTTGAAGGGGCTGAACTACAAAGTCATCTGCCCTTGATATGCAAGTGGATCGAAAAGGACTAGATAGTAATAGACAAAAGAGAGTTGTAGTTTGTATATAACTATTGTACAAGTACTTACATTAAATAAATAAAAATAGTGTATGGGTATTGTCTGTTTTTCTTAATTGTTATCCCTATGTCCCACTATTAATGCAATTGTTAACCATCAACATTCTCTGACTATGTTCGCAAAGAGAGTGACCTTAAACAATACACTCTATTTATGGTTTGTGTACCGAGTACACAATAATACAGTGTGGTCAAGCCATGTTGAGGCAATAGTTATATCAGGTAAGGGATTCGAACCCTTGCTTTCTTGTACAGAAAATTTGAACTTAAGTCAAACACCATAACCACTCGGTCAACCTGACTGTTACTAATTTAATTATTTTTGTGGACTTGAGTGTTTATAAAACTTTTTCCAGTATACATTGACTAAACCACTTGTTTGTTTTGAAATATAGATTTTGTTTTGATTGACCATAACATTGCAGTTATGAGTCTTGTGAACTGGGTGTTTAATATAGGGTTAAAGGCATTTTAAAATAATTTTAGAAAAGCTCTTAGGTATCGTGTCATGGGTTTTAGTAATGCATTACTGTTCGTTGACTAACATTTACCGTTACACAACATTATTTTGGTGAGCTCTACATGTTGTTGTTTGAGTCGTCAGTCTTTTGACTGGTTTGATGCAGATCTCTATGCCTCCCTGCCCCGAGCGAAACGTCTCATTTCTATATAGCTACCACACACTACATTCAAGGCTATCTGTTTAACATATTATAACCTTGGATCTCCCCTACAAGCTCTTGGGTTCAATTCCTAGATTTAACACAAACTTTTAAAAGTGGTATGATAACTAAAACTAGTCTACTCAGTCTCGGGTGGTCCAAATAAGTAGAGAGGGTTTGATTCACACCTCAACCATAGAGCACTATGTTCTTTTCTTTTTTTTAAATAATGATAGCCATTTGTTCAATTTCACATTTCACACATTGCAATTTGTCAATTTTCCATTTGCATTTTTTTAAATGACAGTTTGATGTTTTTCAATTTCATGATATGGAAACATGGATTTTTCCATTTTCATATTTACACATTTGTCAATTTCCCATTTGCATATATTTTCTTAAATGTCCGTTTAAGGCTTTTAAAATTTTGCCTATATGGAAACATGGATTTTCCATTTTGCTGTTTACAAATTTTTTATATATTTATTTTGTGTATGTTGAAAAAAAAATCGATATTTCCAAAACAAGATTTTCTATTTTTCATTTTATGATTTTGTAAATAATATTAATGTGAGTGCTTGACCATGGATTTTCCATTTTGTTGTTTACAAATTTTTTATATATTTATTTTGTGTATGTTGAAAAACGATATTTCCAAAACAAGATTTTTTATTTTTCATTTTATGATTTTGTAAATGATCTTAATGTGAATGTGAGTGCTTGGCCATGGCAATAATACAGTCTATGTTGTGTGAACCTGTGCAATTTTTAATTTATTTATTCACACATGTTGTACACCACCTATAGCTCTATGTGTACAGTCCTCAGCTCCACATATTTCTTTCTCTTTCCACCTGTGTTCTCTCATACATTACCCCTCCCCCTTTCCCTCCCTTCACCTCCCACCACTGGTGTTTGCAGCTCTTGCCTATCTATTGGTTGTGACATCATTCCGACAAGTTGCATCATACTTTTTACTGATTCAGCGATTCCCACGGTTTGAACATTCTCTTATCAGGCACGTGGACAGCTAACGTCCAACGTGAGCACCTGTGGCAGATCAAATTTCACGTCAACTTGCATTTTGTCACATACAAAGCAAAACAGCATGTCACTTGTTAACAGTTATCGCGCACGTGGACAGCTAACACCCAAAGTGAACACCTGTGGTAGATCAAATTTCACCATTTCAGCCATGGAAGCTTACACACTACGCAAAGGTAGAAAGTGACAACTTTTTGCATTGGACATCTTACTTTCTTTATCTTAAACGTTCATATAGGTTCGAATACTTTCCTTTAGTCGACAGAAATATGGGAAATAAATGTTCATGCTCTTTTCTTTTGTTGTGATGGCTTTAAAATATGCAGCCACTGCCAGCTCGATTTCATGCGCTGGACACCTGAGCAATAAGGGTAGCAGAAACACAATTTTGTCAAGGAGTTATGAAAGGGGCAGATGACCTCGTAGCTCCGCCCCTTAACATAACAATAAATAACCAACTAACTAAGGAGTAGTGAGAATTGCAAGCAGTGTGATATTCTCGCGGCATTTTACCTGGAGTAGAACAGGGATGCCACGTAAAACCACTTCAAGGATGATTTAGGTTGGACTGGAGTAGATGATAAAGATTTGAAAATAAATTCCACAAGTATGCCAACACCCTTTATTTTGTTTGTATGAAAATAATCCAAACTGGAAATAATTCATCAGGCTAATTCAGTTAGTAGCTTTCAGTTGCTCTCAGCATATCCTTAGTGAGAAAAGTCATCTTAGCAGTCAAATCAACTCAATACACTACGGTACTTCTCGTAAGTGGATGAAATAATACTATTTTATATTTGTCAAACGTAAGAATGAGGGTTGGTTTACATCCCTGGTTTACAGCGGGCTTTAGCATGACACAGCGTAAGAATGAGCAATGGTTTACAATCCGGTGTTACAAAGGGATAAGAGTTGACACGTGCGGCGGCCTGAATGAGTCCGAGTTTTTCAATAAACCAAGGTGGTCAGCATTGCGAACACTTGCTACCCTGAATATACAGAAGACCTTGCATTTGCTCCACAGATCATTACGCCATTGTCCAACCTGGCTACGCAACATCGGATAAAAACGTTCATTTTCAGGGCAAAAATAATCACTCGTTGGAACAGGTAAATATGCATACATAATACATCCAATATACACGACATTAAGGAAATAAAATGTACTAGCACAGGGTTCGAACATGCTACCTAACAGCTTGCCTAGCGTTACTTCAGCAATGTTTGATTCAGCCACCTTAGCTACTGAGAGCCATGGTGTATCGCTGGCACGCATATAATCTATATGTAGACACTTCCTGTTCAAACGTGATATTGTGATCATTTTAATCATGCATTATATTTGAGATCATTCAATTAACACAGCTACTAACGATTTCTACTATATTCGCAAGCATGAACTGAAAGATAAAGCTGCACTGAGGCGGAAAAGGAGCATGTAATAATGATTGTAGGATGAGTATGATATACGAATTAGTTGGGTTGCTTATCTCCGAACCAAAAAGGAGCTGGTGAATGACTCCGTTTATTAAAATAATGTATGCAAGGCGGAAGAACAAGGATTCAAAAGATGAAATTGAGATAGCAGAATACAGATATCTGGAAATTCTCTGAAGGTAGGAATGGCAGTTCCAGCTAATCAAAAACTCACTATCAGATTGAAAACTGATGGAGAATAATTGGTTAAGAGACGGAATAATTACATAGAGCATATGAATAGAGGTAAAGAGATTGATAATCATGTACAGGAAGGAGATGAGGAAGTTGATGACGATACGAAAGGAGATTTAGTACGGAGATCTAAATTTGAAAGAGCACTGATAGACTTAAGCAGCAAGATAACACGAGGAATATATGATATACCGACTGAGTTGCTACATTGCAAAGGTACTGATGGTGGACCAAGATTATTTTGTTTGGATGTAGGATGAGGCAGGTACTCCAGATTTTAAGGAAAATGTTATCATCCCTGTACCGTAGAAAACAGAAGCTGATATATGAGAAGTTTATAGTACAATCAGAATGATCGCTCATGCCTTAAAGAAATAGACAAGCATAATTTACAAGGATTCAAAAGATGAAATTGAGATAGCAGAATACAGCAAACTCTATGTAGTCTTTGTTGACTTCACGAAGGCTTTTGACCTGGTAAACAGAAAGCTGCTGATACATAAGCTGGAAACACTCATAGGTAGGTCAAGGCTGACGACCCTTATATCGAACATATTGGCAGAAAACTATATACAAGTGCAGGACGGAGTTGGACAAACCAAATGGATGATACAAACGAATGGAGTACTTCAAGGGGACCCCCTCAGTCCCATTCTATTCAATGCGCTCTCACACGATGCCGGAGACAAAATAAAGGAATCGACTGAGTCCAAACTGTATATATACGCAGACGACATGGCAATCGCCTCAGAACAGATAAAGGATTTGCAAGATGCAATCAACATACTAAGCGAATGGGCCCTGGAAAACGAACTAACAATCAACGAGGACAAGACTGAGATGGTCGTCTTCCGGAACGGGGGCAGGTCAGCGGAATCAGACCAAGTGCTATGCAACGGCAAGGAACTGAAGAAAGTAAACAATTTCAAATACCTCGGCCTCACGCTCCAGGTAACAGGCCGAAGCTTCAGAATACATACAAGAGCGAAAGCGGCCGCAGCAGTGAAGGCCATAAACGACATAAGCCATATTACCCAAATATCGCTGGAAACAGCAATGATGCTCTTCCGAGCCAAGGTCATACCCGTACTAACATACGGTCTGGAGCTTACATGGGAGTTTCTCAACTACAAACAGCTGGAGGAACTCGAAAAGGTGAAATCTAGGTTCCTCAAAAGAGCCCTCGGAGTCTCCAAGTCAGCCAAATCTCGGCTGGTATATGAACTGGCGAGAGAAACGTTCCTAATAGAGGACCTTCGGTCACTTTTACTGCTGCCTTCCACAGAAAGCTTCAGAAAATTACTCCAGGATCTGCAAAGCAAAAGGCTTGACATTCCGAAGGAATTCTACGCGACTGATGCCATGGTGGACAAAAGATGGATGCAACCCATATCCGAAATGAGACACGTCGTGACGAGACTCGCAGTTCATGGGTTCCACCATAAGGTCTGCTCACGAAAGACATTTCATGACCCGGATGAGAGGTGTATATGTGAGTTGTGTAGGAACGAATGCGGCAGGTACCATATCACGACATGCCCCAACAGAACTTTATCAATAGTGGTTTATAGTAAGGACTAGAAGCGAAACATAGTATCTAGTAAGTGTACATATCTGTAACATGGCCAACTGGCTGCAATAAATGCTATTATTATTATAATTTACAAAAAGATGGAAATACATAGAGAAAGCGAGTTTGGTGAAGATCAGTTTTGTCTGAGGAAAAACGTAGGGACTAGGGAATCTGCAGATAGTCTTAGGATGAACTTGGAAGGTAGAATAAGTAAATATTAAAAATCGTTCATAGCATTATAAAACAGTGAAAAGGCTTTTAATAATGCTGATCGGAGAACGTAGTTTGACATACTGAAAAGAATTGAAATAAAATACAGGGAAAAGAGGGCGATCTTCTATCTATACAGAAATCAGACGGCAGTTATACAAGCTGAAGAATATAAGAGATCATCTTGTATTCATAAAGGTGTATGGCAGGGCTGCAGCTTATCACCCATAATTTTCAAATAAAACATTGAACAAGCAATCAAAAAAAAACAAGAATTATCCTCAACTCTGAGCTTTAAAATTAATATTCTCATCATGGACGGTTTCTCACTTGATTTATTTGAATGAATTCAAAAATGTATGGATTCCCTCATGAGGAAGAAATTCAATAAATGTAATAGAAAAATGCAGACGAATGAAATCTCAAAGCCCTATTGACGTCAAATGGGCAGGCGAAAAGCGTAAGATAGGAGAGTTTTGGTGACTTAGTTAACAGTGGTATATGAAGCAAAGAGGATATGAGAAGGGGGACATTCATACATTAAATAATTGCGTTGATATTTGATCAAGATTTAAGTAAAAGAAAATCAGTTTTGAATTTTCTGGGTAGTGTCGCTCTACAAAATTGAAACGTGGACTGTTGGCGCAACAAAAAATAAGAGAAAAGCTTTGGATGGAAGAGTAGTGTTACAAGAAAATGATGAATATAAGATGGGTAGATAGAGTAACAAATTAAGAGGCAGTAAGGAGAGATGTTTCTGAAAACGGCTAAGGAGTTTGTGAAAATGGGTAATGTACAGAGGATTTGGTAAGTAGGAAACAACAAAAACAGCAACATAATCATGACTAAAGAGGTGTTAATTAAAGTATAATTTGCTACATGAATATTCCTATTATTATTGTTAAAATGTGTCTTCAAACGTCCTATAGAATGAGCTTGGTTGTCTTCGCATTTACTACGTGAGAATATGTTTTCATCCTTAATGGTTCGAGAGTAACTTCCACTTCGCAGATGGTACTTTAATCAAGGTTCTCGTGGCTGTGGATTAGCTTGTGTTTCTTTATTTGTCGTCCTGGAGAAAATTTGCACCCGTTATAATGGCTTCTCTCCAGTATGGATTAGCATGTGTTTGTTTAATTTACCTTTGTGTCTGATTTTGGCTTCGCAAACGCTACATGAGTATGGCTTCTTGCCACTATGAATCAGCATGTGTATGTTCCAACTTCCTTTTTGATGAAATTTAGCTTCGCACACGGCACATGAATATGGTTTTATGCCACTATGGATTAGCATGTGAGTGATTAAATTACCTTTCTTACTAAATTTGGCTTCACATAGGCTACGTGAGTGATGCTTAACGCCACTATGGATAAACATGTGTGTAATCAAATTTCGTTTCCTAGTAAATCTGGCCTCGCACACGCTACATGAGTATCGCTCCTCGCCACTATGGATTAGCATGTGTGTGTTTAAAGTTACCTTTTGGTTAAATTTAGCTTCGCACATGGCACATGAATATGGCTTTATACCACTATGGATGAGCATGTATTTGTTTAAACTACCTTTAATGCTGAATTTGGCTTCGCACACGCTACAAGAATATTGCTTCACTCCACTAAGGATAAACATGTGTGTATTCAAATCTACTTTCCGATAACATTTGGCTTCGCACACGCCACATGAGAATGGTCTCTCGCTTCTATGGATTACCATGTGTCGATTCAAATTTCCTTTCCTTTTGAATTTGGTTTCGCACACTGAACATTGATATACTTTGTCGTCGCTATGAAAAAGCAAATGCTTCTTATAAGATTGTCTATAGGTGAATATTTTTTTGCATAACATACATGTGTATCGAGGATTACCACTATGGCTGAGATTATTTGCTTGCAAATTTTTCTCAATAGTATTTTTTTCTTTAGAGGCTTTGATAGTATATTGTCGTCCACTATTAGCAACATCATATATCTTCATTGCAGCCGGATTCAACGTATCGGGACATATCAGTCTGAAATAGTACTCACAGTTTGAAATATGGTACATTATTATAATATGTGAAATAACAGACCTGAATGCGATAGACAACACCTGGACTACATTCTGTAAATCTGTCACTGAAACCGCCACAGCAACTTTGGGTACAACAAAACCTAGCTCCCACCGAATTGATAAACAAACGTGGCTATGGACACCCCAAGTGCAAGAAAAGGTGCATGAAAAAAGGAAGGCATACAGAAACTGGGTCTCACAAAAGACTCTAGAGAACAGGGAAAGGTATGCCATAGCCAAATGTGAGGATAAGAAAGCTGTTGCTGAAGCTAGGTGCAGTCACTATGATGACCTGTATACAACACTGGACTCAAAGGAAGGAGAGAAAACTATCTTCAGGCTGACCAAAGCTAGAACAAAGTCAGTACAGGATATTGAGCACTATGTGTGCATAAAAGGCAAAGATGGTCAACGTTTACAAGACAAACAGGATATCCTCAAACGTTGGCAACAACACTTTGAAGAGATTTCCAACATTGAGTTCCCACATCCCTCTATTCCAGAAGGTACTCCAACAGCAGGTCCTATCTCACACATCACATCTGAGGAAGTCACCAGTGCCATTAGGAGTATGAAGAATCAAAAAGCACCAGGACCAGATGACCTGCCGGCAGACTTCTGGAAGTTGCAGGAATTAAAAGAACCCGCGATCAACTGGCTGACCAACTTTTTCAATGCCATAGTTGACTCTGGAACTGTTCCCAGTGATTGGGCTACAAGCATCACTGTACCCATCTTTAAACAAAAAGGTGATCCAGCAGAATGTACAAATTATCGTCCAATTCGCCTCCTGTCGCACACAATGAAGATTTTTGAGAGAATCCTTGATCGACGACTGCGGGACATCGTCAGTATTAGTACCAACCAGTGCGGCTTCGTCAAGGGTGCGGGAACAACTGATGCAATCTTCGCTGCCAGAATGCTCATCGAAAAGCATCGCGAGAAACAACAGCCACTGCATATCGCCTTTCTTGATCTTGAAAAGGCTTTCGACCGTGTTCCACATCGTGTGATCTGGTATGCACTTCGTAACCATGGTGTACCAGAAATGCTTATCAGCTGGATCAAGATGCTATACACAAACACCACAAGTTGTGTACGTTGTGCTGTTGGCACCTCGGAGAGCTTCCCAGTGAAAGTCGGTGTACACCAAGGATCTGCACTGTCCCCATTGCTCTTTGTCCTAGTCATGGACACAGTCACACGGGATCTGCAAAGGAATGTCCCTTGGACACTCTTATATGCTGATGATGTCGCACTTGCTGATACCACCAGGATAGGATTGCAGCGTCAATTTGAAAATTGGAACAGCCGTCTCTCACAATACGGTCTTCGACTGAACAAAAAGAAGACCGAATACCTTGAAACTGTCCCAACCAACGGATCCATCCAAGTTGATGGAGACACATTGACGAAGACCTTAGGCTTCAGGTATCTAGGATCTCGCCTACAAGCTGATGGTGAGATAGGTGATGAAGTGCGAAGTAGGATAAAGGCTGCATGGATGAGATGGAGGGAAGTTACAGGCGTACTCTGCGACAGAAGGATGCCACTATACCTTAAGTCCAAAATATACCGCATGATAGTACGTCCTGTTGCTTTGTACAGTGCTGAATGTCGACCAGCTGACAAAGCTACGGAGCGCCAATTACATAGCATGGAAATGCGTATGCTCCGTTGGTCGATGGGCATCACACTCCTAGATCATATAAAGAATGACTCTGTTCGCCAGCAAATAGGAGTTGCACCCATCACTGAGAAGGCACGGGAAAAACGGCTTCGATGGTATGGCCACGTCTTGCGTGCTGCACCTGGAACTGTTGCCAATTCCGCTCTCTCCTTTGAAGTTAATGGGCACCGTCCACGTGGGCGCCCAAAACAGCGCTGGCATGATACAGCAAATGCGGATATGAAGGCTCTCAATCTAAGACCTCATGATGCCCAAGATCGTGCAAAATGGCGAGCCAAGACCAAAACAGCGGACCCTGCAGCAGCGGGAAAACGCTAGGAAGAAGAAGAAGAAGAAGATATAGATTTCAAAGTATGAAATTATAATTGAAGCAGTTTTCATTAATATCACTACCAGGAAATAGGTCTTTAAGAATATCGGGATCTGACTCCATTTTCATTGCTCAATAATATGCTTTTCATACACTCTGATGAATGTGTTGCAATTGGATTGATATACAACAGAAAATATAGTGTCTATTGTTGGAAATTTTGGAGTCATAGCTCTGTGAGCATGAGTGTGTTGGGATTAATAATTGGCCACCTTATTTTTCCGATCCAAAGGCGTCAGATTTATACATGCCAGATGCCATAAAGGACCAGGTGTTTAAGTTTGCACCTTTCGCATTCCTGCTGATCTTCGCCTATGGATCACCGATGAGAATATTTACGTAATAGCGTCTTTTCTTGCACATATTTGAGCCGAGCTTTTGCAAAGTGGCTAAAATGCTGAGTGAAAAGAATAGATTACTGTTGTTGTGTTTGTTTTTGTTGTCGTTGATATTAGAGTTTCAAGGCTGCACTCCATTTCTCTCATTGTTATGATAAATAATTCATTACATAGCCACTAAATTCTACAACCGAAGCAATCTATTTTACATATTCTAACCTTGCTAAACGCCTATATTTCATGTCCTTTTGCTTCCATAACTACTGAATATTTGCTATTTCTGGAGTCTTAATATGTGCCCAACCAATATTTTCCTTTTTTACCACTCGCCAGAATCATCTAACTCCCATACCCTTCATTTGTCACACTATCTAGCTGCCCAATCACCAACATTCTCAAATAATGCCACATTCAAATGCTTTTATTTCCCCTTTCCTGCCGAAGGAACAAACCAATTTCCACATACACATAGCTCCACGCTCCAGATCATGGATGGAAAAATGACTTCCCAATAGCTGCATCTATATATGATGTCAGCACATTTCAAACTATCTTTTAAGTTTCTTCCTTGCTTGGTTCTTATTGTTTCCAAAGTACCCAGAGTCACCTACTTCCTTTAGCGCTTCATCTGACAATCGATGTTGGTATATTCCTTGAATACACGCGTTACGTGGTTAGTACCCAAATTGGGGTTTCTTTAGTTTTTCGCCCTCTCTTATCTTTTTTCCGTGAAAACCACCAACAGAGATTTCTTTATTCTCCCTTGTGCATATGCCTGTCTTTAGCGCGTTTTAGCGAACGAGATTCATTTCCCATCTTCCTACAGAATCATGCAGCTTCTCCTTAGTGCGCCATCGCGCGGCACTTCGCTGAACTCGCTTATCTTCTGCAGTCAACGTGAGAACTCGTTGTCACCGACTACTTATGATACTTGGAAGTTCGACTGGTCCTATACACATTGAAACCTACACACTTCTACATTATTTGGACTCTGCCTCAAGAAAATAAATTTGTGAGCTTTAAAGATTTATGTTGATCTACGTTTGAGACCCTTGTATCCTATGTAACTATTTTCGCAATTCATCTCCTGAACACGGGTTGAAGAGACGTGATTCAGCCTGCATTGCCAGCCATCAATAGACTCATTTTAATATTCTTACATTTACACCTCAATTCCCAGGAAATCTGGAACCCTACTTCAACATCAGAATATTTCAAACAGAGTGGTTCTAGGGTGAACAGCGTTACTCGCAGGAATCCACAGGGTAAGTAATGTACGTAGCATTTGGTTCAGATCGGTGAAACGGTGTAGATTGATGCCAAAGGGCCTAAATGCAGGAGAGGGCTGCTTAAAATTTAAACTGGACAGTGCTTTTTGCCGGGTTTTTGAGGGTAAGTAGGAATAGCAAGCCTAGTTATGGAAGGAAGGGTTGAGGACAAGAACTGTAGGGGTAGACCAAGGTTAGAATATGTTAAACAGATTGCTTCGGATGTAGGGTGTGGTAGCTATGTAGAGATGAGACGATTAGCTCAAGACAGGGAGACGTGGAGGGCTGCATCAAACCAGTCAAAAGACTGAAGACTCAAACAACAGTATGTAAAATTTGGTCCAAATCAGTGAACCGGTGTAGATTTGTGCCAAAGTGCCTAAATGGATGGAATGGAGAGGTCTCTTATGGATAAAAGGCAGCCTATGTGTAAATCCAGGGTATAAGCTATATCCATTAAAAGGTTCAAAAAAATCCGTCTAGCCGATTTAGTGTGAAGAAGTAACAAACACACACACTCACAACCTTTCAAAATTATAATAAATATGAGGATAATTATTCCCTTCTACAAATAACTTTGGTTGTTGACCATTTCCGTCAAAACTAGTAAATACACACAGAGTTGTTAAGCATTGATCTAAAGTTGTTTGACCCGGGCCAGTTTCATCAAGTGATGAGCGAATAAAAGCGTCGGCAAGAAGACTGGGTTCGTTTAGACTTCTTACAATTTTAGTTCAAAACTATTACAACTTGTGCATCTTCTTATAAGAATCCCAATTCTAAGCACAGGATGAAGTTCACAAGTGTCAAGGGGACTGTCTAACCGGTGTTTAGGTATAGTAATAGGTTCCGAATGTTTGGTCTTTGACGTTTTAGGCGTAGCTGCGTTGATTTATTTCATAGATTCATTTCGTCTTGTTACATCAGAACGGATTTTTGTGGCTTTTGTAAAGTAAAGGTGGTGAAACAAGCATCCCCTTTACAAGTTAAAAACTTAGGCAGCAATTATGTAGATATTTAAGGATAGAACAGCTGTTCAATTTACCAAAGCTCCTCGATAATACAAATAATTAATTATTTTCTTACAAGAGCCCATATGTGCACATTTTATGTAGGGAATAGGAACTCTATGTGACATTACTGCATGCTGCATGTTATCATATAACAATACTTTGCTTTCATCGGATAAGATTATTTCCTTTCTATTCTATTGAGCCACCATCATTCATCATTCTTATCAATATTATTATCTGACTACTTCACAAACCATGATGCCTTAACTATCTTTCGGCTGTTCATTAGGATCACAATTTTAGAAAAATTCGAAGGCTAAATCTAATATATTTTCATTGTAAAAGGGCGTTGCCATATTCAAGCGGTAAAATACTGCACGACCAAATTTTAACCAAGACTATTTATCCTCTTTCTTGTCCATGTTTCATATGAAGTAGCACGCAGTCGCAAATTTGGCACACTTTATGGGCAAGGCGTTGATCACACCTACGTGGCCAGGTTTTGATTTGTAGATGAGTATATACAGTGCATTCTTGTTGTTTAATGATGGTTCATTTAAGTGTTTTACGATATCATGGTCATCGAGCCCCTTGTACATATCCCATAACCAGTGTCATTGTTATTTGTAATTGGGGCAAAGGTTTGGGTAGGAGGCAGCCATGACCTAAATTTAGGTACCATCCCAGCAATTGCTTAGAGAAAAAGTTGGGATACAACGAAAAACCACACTTAGAATGGCTGGGGTTCTGCCACACAAGGTTCAGTATATTGTATTACAACAGTGATTCTGTACCGTACTGAAAAAGAGTCACGAGTGCTTTTGTATTGTACCAACCGTATTTCAATTCAGTGTCTGTATATACTTCAATATATTTTTCTGTGTAACATATTATTTTATTTTGTGGCTTAGAGTACTTGTGATTGACCTTTGATGTGGTTGCTACAAGTAGAAACATCATGTGAGAAGGAATCTGTTTACATTAACAGATTTCGGTTAATCAGCAACAGAAGACAGATATGAGATTGAAAATAAATCCCCTGGATACAGGAACACAATTGGGGAAGTTCAAAGCAGTGGTTTTCCCTTTACAAACTCACATCATAGATATTTTCTGGTCTCTGCAACAAGTGATAGGGTTTTCTACACATCAGAAACAGTTCCCATCACAAATAGCTTAAAAGTTCAGAATTCATTTCCTCTTAAATATTCATTCGGGATACCATACATATACTGAAATACTTTCGTACTGAAATACTTTCGACAGTGAAAAATCGGAATGAGAATGGTTAGTTTTTGGGCTGCTAAAAAAAACTTAATATCATTATTCACTTGTGTCAAACAATAACACAAATAAATATGTTCAATGACAAATATAAAAAGAGGATAACTTATTCAAAGCCAGCAATATTTTAGTTTGTATTCACAAAAGAACAATATTTTACCTTATATTGTTGTCTATTTGCTCATTCGGCTGATTCCTATTTGGCACCCTCTCGTCATCATGGGTTTCTTCTTTTATCACCTAGCGACAGAAATTGAATAATTAATTTCTGAGGTTTTATCTTACGATTCTACAAAACTAATAACAAATAATGTAACTTTACAGCACAGCTCAACTTAAAGTCAGGATATATTAGCTATTGTACTGACTGAAATTACTCTCTTGAATTAGTTAGTAAGTTATTGGGGCTTTAAGGGGCGTAACACCGAGGTCATCTGCTCCCAATTTCTTATTCTCCAACGTATTTTACTGTATTTGATAACTCTTGTTTACCGTTTTCAAACATTTGCTTCGCTTCTTTAGTCCATTGAATTTTTCTGCGGTCTCTCTTTCTTGCTCCTTTTAGGTATTCATGGAGCACTGCTTGTGTTTTGGCAGCATCTTTGAGGTAGCGGCGGTAAAATTTAACCATGCTGAGAAACGTGCGAAGTTCATGCACTGTTTCTGGCAGTTTATAATTCAAGATTGTTTGAACCTTTTCAGGAAGAGGTCTAGTACTCTCAGCTGTAATGAGGTACCCTAGAAACTCGATTCTGCCTACGCCCTTCACTGATTTGGAGGTATTTATTCGAAGGCCATACTTGTTTAACCTGTCCATAACCAACTTAAGATGGTTCTTATGCTCTTCGAATGATGCGGAGGATACCAGAATGTCGTCCAAGTAAGGAAATGTGAAATCCAAACCTCTGAAAACTTCTTTATGAATCTCTGGAAGGTGGATGGAGCATTTCTTAACCCAAAGCTCATGACATTGAACTCATACAATCCGAAAGGAGTCATTATTGCAGTTTTGCACTTATCCTCTTCGGCGATTGGAATTTGGTAATATGCTTTAAATAAGTCGATTTTTGAGAAAACCGTTTTTCCTTTCAAGATGTGTTGAAAATCTTCTATTGTTGGTACTAGGTAGCGGTCTGGAATTGTCCTCTCGTTCAATCTTCTATAGTCACCACAAGGTCGTAACGACCCATCCTTCTCACTAGCCATGTGCAGTGGACTCGCCCCTTGGGATTTTGATGGTCGAAATATTCCGTTATCCAGCAGGAACTGAAATTCTTGTTTGGCAATCTGGAGCCTCTTCGGATCCAACTGTCTGGCTTTTGAGAATACCGGTTGACCGTTGGTAACTATTTGATGTTTAATATCATGTGTTATCAGGGTAGGGGTTAAGTTTGGTGTTGTTAATCTTGGATATTGTGCAGGAATGTCACTGTGTTTGAAATTTGTATTCATAGAGCTAATAACATCCCATTATGGAATGACTGTAACTTCGCATTTAACACCAAGCTGAGTTACACCGTCAATTAATTGCTTATTATGAAGGCCCACAAGTAAATGGAACTGTTTAAGAATATCTGCTCCAATTATACCTTTGTTTATTTTAGCTACCACAAATGGCCTCTGGAACTTTCGCCCTAGTCCCAAGTTCACAGTCAATATTTTGATACCACAGGTTGGTATTTCTGTATTGTTGGCTGCATACAGTTTATAGGAACTATCTACATTGTCATGCTTTGATGCTGGCCAAATTGAAACATCCGCTCCACTGTCTACAAGGAACTGCACTCCCGTTTCTTTATCTCTCAAAAATAACCGGGATCTGCGGCACAACTCGTGACCTTCTGCAGCAGAACTTGCCGCTAATTCTACTGCTGTTTCTCGTTTTCCGGATTCTTCCATCCGCACGGTTGTTTACATTTATATGGGTAGCATCTTGAGCCAAATTTAAAATGATAGTAACACAATTTCCCTTCTGGATTGAATTTTCTGGTTGAGCGGCTGCGACTTCTACTTCGCCTGGGGCTACGATGTGTTGCTCGTGAGTGATGTCTTCCGATTGGGATAGCTGCTATTTGTTGCTCCAATGCGGTAATTTTCGCTACGATTTCATCCAGTGTTGCAATGCTACTTGAAGATGGGTTTTGTGGCACTATGCAGTACAGTACGTGGATTCATTTCCAGTACTTTATCTGCCATTATTGCCATTTCCTCCAATTCCTCATCACTAACTAGCAATATGTTTTTTTACTGAGTTTGGAAGTTTGTCTAGCCATAGTGTCCTTCAGACTTTGTTTGAAATATCTGCGCCTGCCAGGGATTGCATTTTGCGCAGCAGCTGACTTGGTTTGAGGTCCCCTAAGTCAATTTCTGTCATTAATCACTTTATTTTCTTATATTCACTTTCTTTGAAGATGTTGAGGAATCTTTCTTTTGCCGCGGCATATTTACGGGTGCTATCACTACTAATTTCGTCCCATATGTTTTCCACATATTTTGGTTCTAATTGCGAAACCAACTAATTAAATTTAGTCTCTTCAGAAGTTATCCTGTTAATCGTAAATTGTGCTTCGATCTGGTAAAACCAAATTTCTGGTTTATCGGCCCAGAACGGTGGAATTTTAACAGACACTTTACTAACCTCAACTTCACTGGTTCGACTCATTAGACGTTCGCGCAGCATTATCACTATTTTCAGTTATTTCTCGATTCACGTCGGGGTCACCAATTTATAGATACTCGATTCATCGTTATTTTTAATCACTTATTTCAACGGGACAACAACAATCAGTATTTTTGCATAGATTACATTATGGGCACTGCTAACTATATATTTGTTATTTTGTTCTTTTTCTTTTTCAACTGTTTGTTTTCTTTCTTAATTGTTCACAGCTACCTATATCATGTCTCCTGAGTAGGGGGGTAATGCCGATTCCAACGCAATCTAAAACCCTCCTTGCCCCACTACTAAGCCTCAGCCATGTTAAATATCTCTCGAACGCGTGGTCCGATTTTGACAAATGAGGTATCGTTGGACTCGGGCTGACGTCCTCTTTGCTATGAACCACTCGTTATATTTTTCAATTTTTTTTTGAAAATTTTTGTTTTCGAAACTAGGTGATAGTTTGAAAACTAAACATGATAGAACGTTGTGCCATGGCTCAAACGAATGGTCTTTATGCCCTTTATTTTCTATAATGAAACTTTTTTACTTTTATGTTTTTTTTGAAAACACTCGAATTTTGAAAATCCTATATTTTGGAAACTAGGAACTCTACAAAAACGTTTATTTGACATAAATGAAAGGTCCCTATGCCCTCAAGTCGCTAGAGCAAAACTTTGTGTTTTGTAAGTGTAGTAGTGGGATGATGACAGAGCTGTCTACTAACTTATTGAACCCTCCTCGTATTTGCCCCGAAGCTGATATCTCGCTAACCAATGGTCGGATTTGAACATACAGGGTGTCCTAGCACTCGTTGTGATGCCCCCTACTTTCCTATAGGCTCTTAATTTAATGAAAAGACCAAAACTAATAGGTCATGTGCTTTTAATATCTCGCGAACCAATCATGCTAGAGGTGCGTACGACGGGTCCAAGGACTCGGGCTGACGTCCTCTTTGCTATAGACCACTCGTTATAATTTTTAATAAAATTGGAAACTTGATTTTGGGGTAAACACGTGTTTTTTGTGATTTTGCCGATATCTCACGAACCAATAACGCTAGAGGCATGTACGACGGGTCCAAGGACTTGGGGTGACGTCCTCTTTGCTATGGACGACTCGTTGTAATTTTAAAAAAATTGGGAAACGCGATTTTGGGGGTAAACATGTGTTTTTTGTGATTTTTGCCGATATTTCACGAACCAATAACGCTAGAGATGTGTACGAGGTGTCCTAGGACTCGGGCTAACGCCCCCTTTCAAATGTGGTAGATATGTTTTTTTCAAAAAATAATTCACAAAGGGCCTAACGCCATACATGTTGAAAAAACGTTTTGTTTTTCTTTACCGATACTTGTTTATAATGTTCATGAAGCGTGGTGGTTGAGAGAGACGATACGGCTGAGTGTGTGTGTGTGTGTGTGTGTTTCAACGAACCTGTCGCTGACCACGGTGGCTGTGTTCAATAGATCAATCGATATTTCGACGGGTCGGTGTATGACAGAGCGAGGGTACGTTTTTTCACACCTTTTACCTTTAACGTGTAAACGGTGATGAGAACTTGGTTCTATGTTGGTCGAAGCGAGTACAGAAAACACACTTGCCGAGGAGCAGGAGGTGAATGTCATTTGAACTTATTGGATGGCGTTGATCTGACTTGACAACAGGTGACGCTTGAAGGTGAAATAATCTGACCATTGTGGTGGCAGGGAAGTGCGAAATGCATGCATACACATGTGTGAAACCAGATGTAGGCTAAACCAGTGACATCCTGTCTTGCTTCGTACGTGACAAAATGCAAGTTCAGGTGAAATTTGATCTACCACAGGTGTTCACTTTGGGTGTTAGCTGTCCACGTGCGCGATAACTGTTAACAAGTGACATGCTGTTTTGCTTTGTATGTGACAAAATGCAAGTTGACGTGAAATTTGATCTGCCACAGGTGCTCACGTTGGACGTTAGCTGTCCACGTGCCTGATAAGAGAATGTTCAAAGCGTGGGAATCGCTGAATCAGTAAAAAGTATGATGCAACTTGTCGGAATGATGTCACAACCAATAGATAGGCAAGAGCTGCAAACACCAGTGGTGGGAGGTGAAGGGAGGGAAAGGGGGAGGGGAAATGTATGAGAGAACACAGGTGGAAAGAGAAAGAAATATGTGGAGCTGAGGACTGTACACATAGAGCTATAGGTGGTGTACAACATGTGTGAATAAATAAATTAAAAATTGCACAGGTTCACACAACATAGACTGTATTATTGCCATGGCCAAGCACTCACATTCACATTAAGATCATTTACAAAATCATAAAATGAAAAATAAAAAATCTTGTTTTGGAAATATCGTTTTTCAACATACACAAAATAAATATATAAAAAATTTGTAAACAACAAAATGGAAAATCCATGGTCAAGCACTCACATTAATATTATTTACAAAATCATAAAATGAAAAATAGAAAATCTTGTTTTGGAAATATCGATTTTTTTTTCAACATACACAAAATAAATATATAAAAAATTTGTAAACAGCAAAATGGAAAATCCATGTTTCCATATAGGCAAAATTTTAAAAGCCTTAAACGGACATTTAAGAAAATATATGCAAATGGGAAATTGACAAATGTGTAAATATGAAAATGGAAAAATCCATGTTTCCATATCATGAAATTGAAAAACATCAAACTGTCATTTAAAAAAATGCAAATGGAAAATTGACAAATTGCAATGTGTGAAATGTGAAATTGAACAAATGGCTATCATTATTTAAAAAAAAGAAAAGAACATAGTGCTCTATGGTTGAGGTGTGAATCAAACCCTCTCTACTTATTTGGACCACCCGAGACTGAGTAGACTAGTTTTAGTTATCATACCACTTTTAAAAGTTTGTGTTAAATCTAGGAATTGAACCCAAGAGCTTGTAGGGGAGATCCAAGGTTATAATATGTTAAACAGATAGCCTTGAATGTAGTGTGTGGTAGCTATATAGAAATGAGACGTTTCGCTCGGGGCAGGGAGGCATAGAGATCTCCATCAAACCAGTCAAAAGACTGACGACTCAAACAACAACATGTAGAGCTCACCAAAATAATGTTGTGTAACGGTAAATGTTAGTCAACGAACAGTAATGCATTACTAAAACCCATGACACGATACCTAAGAGCTTTTCTAAAATTATTTTAAAATGCCTTTAACCCTATATTAAACACCCAGTTCACAAGACTCATAACTGCAATGTTATGGTCAATCAAAACAAAATCTATATTTCAAAACAAACAAGTGGTTTAGTCAATGTATACTGGAAAAAGTTTTATAAACACTCAAGTCCACAAAAATAATTAAATTAGTAACAGTCAGGTTGACCGAGTGGTTATGGTGTTTGACTTAAGTTCAAATTTTCTGTACAAGAAAGCAAGGGTTCGAATCCCTTACCTGATATAACTATTGCCTCAACATGGCTTGACCACACTGTATTATTGTGTACTCGGTACACAAACCATAAATAGAGTGTATTGTTTAAGGTCACTCTCTTTGCGAACATAGTCAGAGAATGTTGATGGTTAACAATTGCATTAATAGTGGGACATAGGGATAACAATTAAGAAAAACAGACAATACCCATACACTATTTTTATTTATTTAATGTAAGTACTTGTACAATAGTTATATACAAACTACAACTCTCTTTTGTCTATTACTATCTAGTCCTTTTCGATCCACTTGCATATCAAGGGCAGATGACTTTGTAGTTCAGCCCCTTCAAACAACAACACTACTTTTTGAATAGTCTGTGATGTTGATGACTCTTGATGCGTGGAAGATGGATACAACATAACTTTTACAACAGGGGTTAAACGTTGCTCAACAAACAATGCACTATTTTGAGTAGCAACATCTTTCTCTTGTACTAACATTTTAGCATTCTGATGATTTTTTGTCAATACCATCAGTGTTTTGTCTGGAGCACTACATTGATGATCACTCACACTTAAAACCACACTATTTCTACTTTTCATATTGCCTCGACATGTTGTTGACCTCTGTTTCGAGCATTGCCAGAATATTATTCCTTTTACATTTTGTCGTCTATAGTTATAAGAGTAGCCTTTATAGAGTACACGTTGTTTACCTCGGTTAGTTGGAGTAAGTTCCATAGTAGTAACTAACCTGTTAGTATGATTTGCACGCTACAAAGGTTATCTCGGTTCTGGTAATAGAATTATTTAGCGTTGGCTTTTATATTTAATATGTACAGTTTAAAGTGATAGAAAAGTGGTAGAAATGTGGTAGCAAAGTGGTAGACAATTGGTAACATAGTGGTAGAAAAGTGGTAGCAAAGTGGTAGAAGAGTGGTAGAAAAGTGGCAGAAAAGTAGTAGAAAAGTGGTAGCAAAGTGGTAGAAAAGTGGTAGAAAACTGGCAGAAAAGTAGTAGAAAAGTGGTAGCAAAGTGGTAGAAAAGTGGTAGCAAACTAGAAAAGTGGTAGCAAAGTGGTAGAAAATATTACATGTATTGTTAAGAAATAGTTTAAGCGGTTACATGGATTCATTACACTATAATTTTAGCATCACGAAGCTCATTTTCTATATCCAAAAGTTTTTCCTCATATTTAGTATGACCAGCCTGTTTACAGGTATGCAAGTACTGAAGCCGCTGGATTAGCTTACTGGGATTGTTCCAGTAAACAAATTTAACAAATGATTTTTTTGGGCGTAAACCATTATCATCATCATCATCATCATTATCATCATAATCATCATCATCATCATCATGGTTATCATCATCAATATAATTATCATCAATATAATCATCATCACTATTACTATCTAATCCTTTTTGTTCATCTTGCAATGCAAAAACCTTTGGCATAGTTTGTGTTGTCTTTGATAGTGTTAGAGGTTTCTTAGACGTTAACGACTGTCCTAACATGTCTTTTTCAGGAGATAATAAATGCTCTTTAACAAACAAAGCACTATCTTGAGCCACACTATTTTTTTCTTGGTCTTGCTTTTTTACCTTGCTTAGAGTATTTTGTCCATTTAAATGAGTATTATTTTGAGATTTACAATGATGATCGATTGAAATAAGTATGTTGGAGCCTTTTGTCTTAATCATTCCTCGACACTTTTTAGATCGTTGTTTCGAACAGCACCAAATAACAGTTCCATTTTTATTGGTTCGTTTCACAATATATGAATATCCTTTATAGTATGCGTAAGGCTTACCATACCTAGTCACTGATAATTCCATGTCAACTGTCAAGCATAGACTAAGCTCTAGTAAAGTCAACTTGGTAATAAGAATACTAGTTTAATGTGAGAGCAAATATGGATCCAAAGAGTTCAGGTAAAAGTGGAAGCAAATAAGCAAATATTAGAACCAAGAGTGGGGTTAAAAGTGGTCGCAAAGTGGTAGACCCATTACACAATAATTTCAGCATGACAAAGCTCTTGTTCAATTTCTTTGATTTCCCAATCGTGACCGATAAGCCCAGCTTGTCGTAAAGCATGCAATTGTCGAAGCCGTTGAATTAGCTTACTGGGTTTGTTCCAGTATACAAATTTAACAAATGGATTTTTAGGTGTAAACAAAGCACTACCATTATCATGATCATTATCATCATCATTATCATCATCATAATCACCATTATCATCATGACCATCATCACTGTTACTATATAGTCCTTTTTGATCCTCTTGCAATACCATTTTATTTATAGTCTGAGTTGATTTTGATAGTGTTGAAGGTTTCTTGGACGTTGACAATTGTCCTAACATGACGTTTTGAGGACATGATAAGTCCTTTTGAACAAACACTGCACTATCTTTAGCAGCAATATCGTTTTCTTGAACTTGCTTTTTAGCATTTTGATAATTGTTTGTAAACAGTAAGCGTGGTTCGTTTCGAGCACTACATTGATGAACACTCACACTTAAAACCTTTCCATTTTTACTTTTCAGATTGCCTCGACATTTTGTTGACCTCTCTTTTGAGCATCGCCAGAATATTATTCCATTCACATTCTGGCGATTATAGTTATAGGAGTAGCCTTGATAGAGTGCACGTAGCTTACCTTTGTTGGTTGTAATAAGTTCCATAGTAGTAACTGACCTGTCAGTACGATGTTCACACTACAAAGATTACAATTGTTTTGCTGATGGAGTGACCTACCATAAGCTTATATATTGGCTTATGTGTTGGCTTTTTGTGTTGGCTTTTTGTGTTGGCTTTTCGTGTTAGCTTTTGTGTTGACTTTTTGTGTTGGCTTTTCATGTTGGCTTTTCATGTTGGCATTTCGTGTTGGCTTTTGTGTTGGCTTTTCGTGTTGGCTTTTTGTGTTGGCTTTTCATGTTGGCATTTCGTGTTGGCTTTTGTGTTGGCTTTTCGTGTTGGCTTTTTGTGTTGGCTTTTCGTGTTGGCATTTCGTGTTGGCTTTTCGTGTTGGCTTTTTTGTATTGGCCTTTCATGTTGGCTTTTTGTATTGGCTTTTCGTGTTGGCTTTTTGTGTGGGCTTTTTGTGTTGGCTTTAGTATTGGCTTTTGTATTGGCTTATTTGACAAGTTATTTGTGTCAATGTATTTAGTGGATTTTTTTTGTTGGTGTTGGAAAGTAGTTGAATGAGAGGGGATATTTAAAGACTTAACCTCAGCTCACTAACCTAACCTAACCTAACCTAACTTTACCTAACCTAACCTAACCTTTCAACTCTCAGATATTAATTAAATTCTGTGTATAGTCGAGTTGGAACCCAAGACCTCAGGGGTAAAAAAAACAATTATTTTTGACGGCTTATTTTGGTAACTTATTTTAATGGTTAACCTAACTTTACCTAACCTAACCTAACCTCAGCTCACTTTGGATATTACTAGTAAGTGTTCATATCCTCTGCTAGGTAGCATGCTAGTAGTACAGGTAGTGCTCATATTTACCGCTAGGTAGCGGAAACATACTTTGCATGTTGCATGTGACACTTGTGAAGTTTAACCACATGCAAGACGTGCTTGTATAAGTTCTCTATTTAAACTCAATATACAATTAAGCCACGTACCCACTAGGGGACAAATGTCCCTCAACATGACGCGCAACATAGACGCGCGCAACGTTGTGGGCTGTTCCCTGACGTTGCATGCAACATGGTGCAGCATTTGTGCGTGACGCGGGACATGTTGCTTGTTGTCGCACCCCGAGCGAGCGCACAGGGCCGCGCGACATTCTGGCGTCAGTCTTTAGTGAGTGTAGACTGTCCTGAAAGCTAAATAAGTGCCGCTTAACGTGTCCGCAGTGTGGGGAAACGAGACAGTGCTCAATCTAATTGAACTGTACCAAAACAATGAATTGTTATCGGACACTTCAAACCGGGACTATAAAAATAAGATTAAGAAAAATGACGCGTGGGAAGATATAGCCAATACTTTGTAATTGGCAAGAAAAGATGTAGAGGGCAAAGTCCACACGCTCCGCTCACAGTTTATTCGTGAAGAAAAAGAAAATTGCTGGTACTAAAATCACTGGTACTAGTCGGGATGACGTGAAATCCAGTTCATGGTTTGCCTGGGATTCCATGAAGTTCTTAGTGAGGGGAGCGACAACTTCTGGCAGCATAGACACATTGGAGATACAAGTAAGTCACATTTAATTAATGTAAGATATTTTTTATTACAGTGCCTACATATGGATAAATGTGTATGATACGTAAATTATTTACATACTAAACAGATATACTCTACTTCATAGGTACATTAATTACTTATTATGTGTTAAGTTACTATTTCATTTTTCTATATCTACAAAGTTACCAGTTTCTTTCTAAGCTACATTATTCTGCCAAGGAACACCTCCTTGTGCACTAATGAAATATTCAGCGAACTGATCTCTTATTGCCATAGCGGAGTGAGTGGGTGGTCATCCTACCGCTTCCAAATTCAACATAATACCAGGTACAATTTCTCTGCGCCAAGATCCTTCCACGATGTTATGATCTAAGTCCTCGCCATCCAAAGTTCCATGTGGGGTGTTGAGTGCTCTCGATTGCTTATTTCGCCTTAAAAATTATGTAGGTAGACACATGCCATCACAACAACTTCAGCATTTGCAGGTTGGAGAGAAATATGATTGCGAAATATACGAAACACAAGACACATAATGCCAAATACATTTTCTACAACTCTTCTAGCTCTTGAAAGCCGGAATTTTTTGTATATGCGCTTTATATTTCCCACTGCGTGGATACCGGGATATGGTTTCATCATGTTTTCGGGCAGTGCAAACGCGCTGTCTTCCACTAGTACAAAGGGCATGTTCGGTTCATCGTATCTCAAAGGCTCCGGCACTGCCAATTGAGCTGGTTTACAGCCATAGCTTTATAAAATGAAGAATCTTGAAACACTCCGCTGTCAGATGACTTTCCTTTGGCACCAAAATTCGAATATATAAAATTATATTCAGCATCTACAATAGCCAAGAGCACTATGCTAAATTGATCTATATAGTTGAAAAAATCACTGCCGGAATTCGGAGGTGCCTGTATCAAAACGTGCTTCCCGTCTATAGCTCCTATACAATGCGGGAAGTTCCATAATATTTCGTAATTATGTGCTTTTTCTTCCAGTCATTTGCAGTGGTTGGGACCTGAAAAAGAAATTATGATTTACTTTTTTATTTCAGACACAGTGCCAGGACAACACCAATGACGAATTCCCTGATTCACCCAACACAGGGAGTACTGACGATACCGTCCCATCTCTGGAGACGCCTACAACGTCCAAGCATTCGAAAAAAAGAAAGACTCCACACGAAGTGAGATTAGAAGAAGCTTTCGAAGTGATGCGCAGCGCAAAAAATAAAATGCTGGAAGTAACCCAAGACGAATTCGCAGTGTATGGACAGTATGTGGGGTCAGAATTACGCGAGATGAAAGATGAACACTCGATACTCATGGCAAAATACTATATTAATAATATATTACTTGATATGCGCATGGGGAAATACCGAAATACGGCTTCATCAAGTATTAGCAACAGTCTGAATATGACAGATATTACGGAGTCCGATATAAACATACCGTAAGGAAAAAAAAAGTTCAAAGGTTAATATTGTTTTTGTTTATATTGTAATATTGTAACTTAATTGTAATAAATCTCAATAACTTATAATCTTTCATTCGTATTCAAAATTGGGGTGATACCAAGCTGCGCTAATGAGTTCTTTCCATTGTGGCAACTAGGAAAATTCTTAATTGGGGAAGTTGCCTGAGGCGTGTTTCACTGCCCCACACTCCAAACTGGACGTATAAATATATTTTGGAATGTGTCAACCTGCGCTGATCTTCACTATCTACTCTTGTTATCTCAAATACGTTTTCGATACTACTCATTAGCAACTTTTGGTATTATTCCAGATTCCTGGATTTCTTTACCCTTGCACATGATAAAGATAACAGGTGCCGTCATTTTCTTTGTGTTTCTCAGTTACTATTCAGATCTGCACATTTTAATTTTTATATTGTAGCTTCGTAAACATGCGAGTTATATCCTGCACTATGCCCTTTTAAACGATATAGTAGGGACCAAATTCACATTGGCTGCGAAAATATTAACGATGGTTTTTAAAATTAATTATACTCGAAGTTCAACATGGGTTGGACATATTTAGAGTACGGTATATCCTCGAAGTTAGTGCCGCTCCACGGATACCCACTGGCAAGCAAAGGGAGCGGTCTTTGTTCGATTTTTCAGCCCCTTACAAGTGCTTGTCACCCGGCAGGAGGGCTTTTTTATGATAGTTGTGGTCATTAGGCGTAGGTTGTATTTTAAGTAGCCAGTCCCTAAGACAAATACTTTCTACAATGTTGCCAATAATACCTTTTATTTATTTTATTTATTTAATATTATTTCAGTTACTTTATTTTATTTTATTATAAATATGCATTCTGCTACAAAACAAGATGCATTCGTAAATTAATTCCTTGTTGGAACACCTCCACTTTTGGCCGCGTTGTGACAACTCAAACTGACAACATATATAGTTTCCTATAGCTCGCAATGCTCCACTCCTTTTCCTGTACTATTACCCACGATACGCTGTTCACCGTACCTATATCGGAACGATGACCTAATCATGTATGTATGTATGTAACTTTAAGAAAATAGATTCTGTACTCACCTTTACATACATCTTCAATGCATTGATCACTTCCTTACACACTTCTGGTACAATTCTACTGATGAGTTGCTTTGTCACTCTAAAAGTATATGACAAAGAAGCATATGAATCTCCAGTTGACATGTATCTCAATGTAATAGCAAGTCTGATTGCAGGGCCAACAGCATTTCGAAAATTCGTGTCTTGCTTGGCTATAGAAGGCCCGATCATTTGTAACAAAGTTTAAAAATCAGTTGTTGTCATTCGAGTAAAATTTACAAATGATCCGTCAGATATTCGAAGATCACTTAAAATATCTTCTCTTCTTTGTCTTTGTAGTAAGTAGTTCCGCACCCACCACCTCCCCTTTCTCTTTTTTACATTTCGATTCACTTAGAATAATGTACGCAGCGCTGATCAAGACAACCTCTTCGGGCGACATCTCTGCAACAACTGGCTAGTGTGTACGAGCGACATGACGCGCGGCTTTGTTCCAAGATGTTCCGTGCAACATGCCCCGGAACATGTCCCGCGACATGTTCCGCAACTGGTCCCCTAGTGGGTACGTGGCTTTAACCACTAAATGTTCAGAACTAACATGTATAGCCATGTTTAGGGTATATAGGAGACCCTTAGCAAGAAAGGCTGTCTAACCCACGAGTGTACAGCCTTGTCATACGCAGTAAGCACCTGTTGGCAGAAAACAACAACAACAACAATTTGAGAAAGCCAACAAAAAACTGTTTCCTTTAAATACCTTAATGGATATGTTGTTGGCTTTCTCAAATTGTTGTTGTTGTTGTTTTCTGCCATTAGGTGCTTACTGCGTATGACAAGGCTGTACACTCGTGGGTTAGACAGCCTTTCTGGCTAAGGGTCTCCTATATACCCTAAACATGGCTATACATGTTAGTTCTGAACATTTAGTGGTTAATTGTATATTGAGTTTAAATAGAGAACTTATACAAGCACGTCTTGCATGTGGTTAAACTTCACAAGTGTCACATGCAACATGCAAAGTATGTTTCCGCTACCTAGCGGTAAATATGAGCACTACCTGTACTACTAGCATGCTACCTAGCAGAGGATATGAACACTTACTAGTAATATCCAAAGTGAGCTGAGGTTAGGTTAGGTTAGGTAAAGTTAGGTTAGCCATTAAAATAAGTTACCAAAATAAGCCGTCAAAAATAATTGTTTTTTTTACCCCTGAGGTCTTGGGTTCCAACTCGACTATGCACAGAATTTAATTAATATCTGAGAGTTGAAAGGTTAGGTTAGGTTAGGTAAAGTTAGGTTAGGTTAGGTTAGGTTAGTGAGCTGAGGTTAAGTCTTTAAATATTCCCTCTCATTCAACTACTTTCCAACACCAACAAAAAAAATCCACTAAATACATTGACACAAATAACTTGTCAAATAAGCCAATACAAAAGCCAATACTAAAGCCAACACAAAAAGCCCACACAAAAAGCCAACACGAAAAGCCAATACAAAAAGCCAACATGAAAGGCCAATACAAAAAAGCCAACACGAAAAGCCAACACGAAATGCCAACACGAAAAGCCAACACAAAAAGCCAACACGAAAAGCCAACACAAAAGCCAACACGAAATGCCAACATGAAAAGCCAACACAAAAAGCCAACACGAAAAGCCAACACAAAAGCCAACAGAAAATGCCAACATGAAAAGCCAACATGAAAAGCCAACACAAAAAGTCAACACAAAAGCTAACACGAAAAGCCAACACAAAAAGCCAACACAAAAATCCAACACATAAGCCAATATATAAGCTTATGGTAGGTCACTCCATCAGCAAAACAATTGTAATCTTTGTAGTGTGAAGATCGTACTGACAGGTCAGTTACTACTATGGAACTTATTACAACCAACAAAGGTAGGCTACGTGCACTCTATCAAGGCTACTCCTATAACTATAATCGCCAGAATGTGAATGGAATAAAATTCTGGCGATGCTCAAAAGAGAGGTCAACAAAATGTCGAGGCAATCTGAAAAATAAAAATGGAAAGGTTTTAAGTGTGAGTGTTCATCAATGTAGTGCTCGAAACGAACCACGCTTACTGTTTACAAACAATTATCAAAATGCTAAAAAGCAAGTTCAAGAAAACGATATTGCTGCTAAAGATAGTGCAGTGTTTGTTCAAAAGGACTTATCATGTCCTCAAAACGTCATGTTAGGACAATTGTCAACGTCCAAGAAACCTTCAACACTATCAAAATCAACTCAGACTATAAATAAAATGGTATTGCAAGAGGATCAAAAAGGACTATATAGTAACAGTGATGATGGTCATGATGATAATGGTGATTATGATGATGATAATGATGATGATAATGATCATGATAATGGTAGTGCTTTGTTTACACCTAAAAATCCATTTGTTAAATTTGTATACTGGAACAAACCCAGTAAGCTAATTCAACGGCTTCGACAATTGCATGCTTTACGACAAGCTGGGCATATCGGTCACGATTGGGAAATCAAAGAAATTGAACAAGAGCTTTGTCATGCTGAAATTATTGTGTAATGGGTCTACCACTTTGCGACCACTTTTAACCCCACTCTTGGTTCTAATATTTGCTTATTTGCTTCCACTTTTACCTGAACTCTTTGGATCCATATTTGCTCTCACATTAAACTAGTATTCTTATTACCAAGTTGACTTTACTAGAGCTTAGTCTATGCTTGACAGTTGACATGGAAGTATCAGTGACTAGGTATGGTAAGCCTTACGCATACTATAAAGGATATTCATATATTGTGAAACGAACCAATAAAAATGGAACTGTTTTTGGTGCTGTTCGAAACAACGATCTAAAAAGTGTCGAGGAATGATTAAGACAAAAGGCTCCAACATACTTATTTCAATCGATCATCATTGTAAATCTCAAAATAATACTCATTTAAATGGACAAAATACTCTAAGCAAGGTAAAAAAGCAAGACCAAGAAAAAAATAGTGTGGCTCAAGATAGTGCTTTGTTTGTTAAAGAGCATTTATTATCTCCTGAAAAAGACATGTTAGGACAGTCGTTAACGTCTAAGAAACCTCTAACACTATCAAAGACAACACAAACTATGCCAAAGGTTTTTGCATTGCAAGATGAACAAAAAGGATTAGATAGTAATAGTGATGATGATTATATTGATGATAATTATATTGATGATGATAACCATGATGATGATGATGATGATTATGATGATAATGATGATGATGATGATGATAATGGTTTACGCCCAAAAAAATCATTTGTTAAATTTGTTTACTGGAACAATCCCAGTAAGCTAATCCAGCGGCTTCAGTACTTGCATACCTGTAAACAGGCTGGTCATACTAAATATGAGGAAGAACTTTTGGATATAGAAAATGAGCTTCGTGATGCTAAAATTATAGTGTAATGAATCCATGTAACCGCTTAAACTATTTCTTAACAATACATGTAATATTTTCTACCACTTTGCTACCACTTTTCTAGTTTGCTACCACTTTTCTACCACTTTGCTACCACTTTTCTACTACTTTTCTGCCAGTTTTCTACCACTTTTCTACCACTTTGCTACCACTTTTCTACTACTTTTCTGCCACTTTTCTACCACTTTTCTACCACTTTGCTACCACTTTTCTACCACTATGTTACCAATTGTCTACCACTTTGCTACCACGTTTCTACCACTTTTCTATCACTTTAAACTGTACATATTAAATATAAAAGCCAACGCTAAATAATTCTATTACCAGAACCGAGATAACCTTTGTAGCGTGCAAATCATACTAACAGGTTAGTTACTACTATGGAACTTACTCCAAATAACCGAGGTAAACAACGTGTACTCTATAAAGGCTACTCTTATAACTATAGACGACAAAATGTAAAAGGAATAATATTCTGGCAATGCTCGAAACAGAGGTCAACAACATGTCGAGGCAATATGAAAAGTAGAAATAGTGTGGTTTTAAGTGTGAGTGATCATCAATGTAGTGCTCCAGACAAAACACTGATGGTATTGACAAAAAATCATCAGAATGCTAAAAAGTTAGTACAAGAGAAAGATGTTGCTACTCAAAATAGTGCATTGTTTGTTGAGCAACGTTTAACCCCTGTTGTAAAAGTTATGTTGTATCCATCTTCCACGCATCAAGAGTCATCAACATCACAGACTATGCAAAAAGTAGTGTTGTTGTTTGAAGGGGCTGAACTACAAAGTCATCTGCCCTTGATATGCAAGTGGATCGAAAAGGACTAGATAGTAATAGACAAAAGAGAGTTGTAGTTTGTATATAACTATTGTACAAGTACTTACATTAAATAAATAAAAATAGTGTATGGGTATTGTCTGTTTTTCTTAATTGTTATCCCTATGTCCCACTATTAATGCAATTGTTAACCATCAACATTCTCTGACTATGTTCGCAAAGAGAGTGACCTTAAACAATACACTCTATTTATGGTTTGTGTACCGAGTACACAATAATACAGTGTGGTCAAGCCATGTTGAGGCAATAGTTATATCAGGTAAGGGATTCGAACCCTTGCTTTCTTGTACAGAAAATTTGAACTTAAGTCAAACACCATAACCACTCGGTCAACCTGACTGTTACTAATTTAATTATTTTTGTGGACTTGAGTGTTTATAAAACTTTTTCCAGTATACATTGACTAAACCACTTGTTTGTTTTGAAATATAGATTTTGTTTTGATTGACCATAACATTGCAGTTATGAGTCTTGTGAACTGGGTGTTTAATATAGGGTTAAAGGCATTTTAAAACAATTTTAGAAAAGCTCTTAGGTATCGTGTCATGGGTTTTAGTAATGCATTACTGTTCGTTGACTAACATTTACCGTTACACAACTTTATTTTGGTGAGCTCTACATGTTGTTGTTTGAGTCGTCAGTCTTTTGACTGGTTTGATGCAGATCTCTATGCCTCCCTGCCCCGAGCGAAACGTCTCATTTCTATATAGCTACCACACACTACATTCAAGGCTATCTGTTTAACATATTATAACCTTGGATCTCCCCTACATGCTCTTGGGTTCAATTCCTAGATTTAACACAAACTTTTAAAAGTGGTATGATAACTAAAACTAGTCTACTCAGTCTCGGGTGGTCCAAATAAATAGAGAGGGTTTGATTCACACCTCAACCATAGAGCACTATGTTCTTTTCTTTTTTTTAAATAATGATAGCCATTTGTTCAATTTCACATTTCACACATTGCAATTTGTCAATTTTCCATTTGCATTTTTTTTAATGACAGTTTGATGTTTTTCAATTTCATGATATGGAAACATGGATTTTTCCATTTTCATATTTACACATTTGTCAATTTCCCATTTGCATATATTTTCTTAAATGTCCGTTTAAGGCTTTTAAAATTTTGCCTATATGGAAACATGGATTTTCCATTTTGCTGTTTACAAATTTTTTATATATTTATTTTGTGTATGTTGAAAAAAAAATCGATATTTCCAAAACAAGATTTTCTATTTTTCATTTTATGATTTTGTAAATAATATTAATGTGAGTGCTTGACCATGGATTTTCCATTTTGTTGTTTACAAAATTTTTATATATTTATTTTGTGTATGTTGAAAAACGATATTTCCAAAACAAGATTTTTTATTTTTCATTTTATGATTTTGTAAATGATCTTAATGTGAATGTGAGTGCTTGGCCATGGCAATAATACAGTCTATGTTGTGTGAACCTGTGCAATTTTTAATTTATTTATTCACACATGTTGTACACCACCTATAGCTCTATGTGTACAGTCCTCAGCTCCACATATTTCTTTCTCTTTCTACCTGTGTTCTCTCATACATTACCCCTCCCCCTTTCCCTCCCTTCACCTCCCACCACTGGTGTTTGCAGCTCTTGCCTATCTATTGGTTGTGACATCATTCCGACAAGTTGCATCATACTTTTTACTGATTCAGCGATTCCCACGCTTTGAACATTCTCTTATCAGGCACGTGGACAGCTAACGTCCAACGTGAGCACCTGTGGCAGATCAAATTTCACGTCAACTTGCATTTTGTCACATACAAAGCAAAACAGCATGTCACTTGTTAACAGTTATCGCGCACGTGGACAGCTAACACCCAAAGTGAACACCTGTGGTAGATCAAATTTCACCATTTCAGCCATGGAAGCTTACACACTACGCAAAGGTAGAAAGTGACAACTTTTTGCATTGGACATCTTACTTTCTTTATCTTAAACGTTCATATAGGTTCGAATACTTTCCTTTAGTCGACAGAAATATGGGAAATAAATGTTCATGCTCTTTTCTTTTGTTGTGATGGCTTTAAAATATGCAGCCACTGCCAGCTCGATTTCATGCGCTGGACACCTGAGCAATAAGGGTAGCAGAAACACAATTTTGTCAAGGAGTTATGAAAGGGGCCGATGACCTCGTAGCTCCGCCCCTTAACATAACAATAAATAACCAACTAACTAAGGAGTAGTGAGAATTGCAAGCAGTGTGATATTCTCGCGGCATTTTACCTGGAGTAGAACAGGGATGCCACGTAAAACCACTTCAAGGATGATTTAGGTTGGACTCGAGTAGATGATAAAGATTTGAAAATAAATTCCACAAGTACGCCAACACCCTTTATTTTGTTTGTATGAAAATAATCCAAACTGGAAATAATTCATCAGGCTAATTCAGTTAGTAGCTTTTATTTCTATTAACGTCAGTTGCTCTCAGCATATCCTTAGTGAGAAAAGTCATCT
Organism: Meconema thalassinum; assembly: GCA_946902985.2. Classification (NCBI taxonomy): domain Eukaryota; kingdom Metazoa; phylum Arthropoda; class Insecta; order Orthoptera; family Tettigoniidae; genus Meconema; species Meconema thalassinum. The sequence goes on from CAMPQE020000024.1 coordinate 2,512,080, forward strand.
TAGCAGTCAAATCAACTCAATACACTACGGTACTTCTCGTAAGTGGATGAAATAATACTATTTTATATTTGTCAAACGTAAGAATGAGGGTTGGTTTACATCCCTGGTTTACAGCGGGCTTTAGCATGACACAGCGTAAGAATGAGCAATGGTTTACAATCCGGTGTTACAAAGGGATAAGAGTTGACACGTGCGGCGGCCTGAATGAGTCCGAGTTTTTCAATAAACCAAGGTGGTCAGCATTGCGAACACTTGCTACCCTGAATATACAGAAGACCTTGCATTTGCTCCACAGATCATTACGCCATTGTCCAACCTGGCTACGCAACATCGGATAAAAACGTTCATTTTCAGGGCAAAAATAATCACTCGTTGGAACAGGTAAATATGCATACATAATACATCCAATATACACGACATTAAGGAAATAAAATGTACTAGCACAGGGTTCGAACATGCTACCTAACAGCTTGCCTAGCGTTACTTCAGCAATGTTTGATTCAGCCACCTTAGCTACTGAGAGCCATGGTGTATCGCTGGCACGCATATAATCTATATGTAGACACTTCCTGTTCAAACGTGATATTGTGATCATTTTAATCATGCATTATATTTGAGATCATTCAATTAACACAGCTACTAACGATTTCTACTATATTCGCAAGCATGAACTGAAAGATAAAGCTGCACTGAGGCGGAAAAGGAGCATGTAATAATGATTGTAGGATGAGTATGATATACGAGTTAGTTGGGTTGCTTATCTCCGAACCAAAAAGGAGCTGGTGAATGACTCCGTTTATTAAAATAATGTATGCAAGGCGGAAGAACAAGGATTCAAAAGATGAAATTGAGATAGCAGAATACAGATATCTGGAAATTCTCTGAAGGTAGGAATGGCAGTTCCAGCTAATCAAAAACTCACTATCAGATTGAAAACTGATGGAGAATAATTGGTTAAGAGACGGAATAATTACATAGAGCATATGAATAGAGGTAAAGAGATTGATAATCATGTACAGGAAGGAGATGAGGAAGTTGATGACGATACGAAAGGAGATTTAGTACGGAGATCTAAATTTGAAAGAGCACTGATAGACTTAAGCAGCAAGATAACACGAGGAATATATGATATACCGACTGAGTTGCTACATTGCAAAGGTACTGATGGTGGACCAAGATTATTTTGTTTGGATGTAGGATGAGGCAGGTACTCCAGATTTTAAGGAAAATGTTATCATCCCTGTACCGTAGAAAACAGAAGCTGATATATGAGAAGTTTATAGTACAATCAGAATGATCGCTCATGCCTTAAAGAAATAGACAAGCATAATTTACAAGGATTCAAAAGATGAAATTGAGATAGCAGAATACAGCAAACTCTATGTAGTCTTTGTTGACTTCACGAAGGCTTTTGACCTGGTAAACAGAAAGCTGCTGATACATAAGCTGGAAACACTCATAGGTAGGTCAAGGCTGACGACCCTTATATCGAACATATTGGCAGAAAACTATATACAAGTGCAGGACGGAGTTGGACAAACCAAATGGATGATACAAACGAATGGAGTACTTCAAGGGGACCCCCTCAGTCCCATTCTATTCAATGCGCTCTCACACGATGCCGGAGACAAAATAAAGGAATCGACTGAGTCCAGACTGTATATATACGCAGACGACATGGCAATCGCCTCAGAACAGATAAAGGATTTGCAAGATGCAATCAACATACTAAGCGAATGGGCCCTGGAAAACGAACTAACAATCAACGAGGACAAGACTGAGATGGTCGTCTTCCGGAACGGGGGCAGGTCAGCGGAATCAGACCAAGTGCTATGCAACGGCAAGGAACTGAAGAAAGTAAACAATTTCAAATACCTCGGCCTCACGCTCCAGGTAACAGGCCGAAGCTTCAGAATACATACAAGAGCGAAAGCGGCCGCAGCAGTGAAGGCCATAAACGACATAAGCCATATTACCCAAATATCGCTGGAAACAGCAATGATGCTCTTCCGAGCCAAGGTCATACCCGTACTAACATACGGTCTGGAGCTTACATGGGAGTTTCTCAACTACAAACAGCTGGAGGAACTCGAAAAGGTGAAATCTAGGTTCCTCAAAAGAGCCCTCGGAGTCTCCAAGTCAGCCAAATCTCGGCTGGTATATGAACTGGCGAGAGAAACGTTCCTAATAGAGGACCTTCGGTCACTTTTACTGCTGCCTTCCACAGAAAGCTTCAGAAAATTACTCCAGGATCTGCAAAGCAAAAGGCTTGACATTCCGAAGGAATTCTACGCGACTGATGCCATGGTGGACAAAAGATGGATGCAACCCATATCCGAAATGAGACACGTCGTGACGAGACTCGCAGTTCATGGGTTCCACCATAAGGTCTGCTCACGAAAGACATTTCATGACCCGGATGAGAGGTGTATATGTGAGTTGTGTAGGAACGAATGCGGCAGGTACCATATCACGACATGCCCCAACAGAACTTTATCAATAGTGGCTTATAGTAAGGACTAGAAGCGAAACATAGTATCTAGTAAGTGTACATATCTGTAACATGGCCAACTGGCTGCAATAAATGCTATTATTATTATAATTTACAAAAAGATGGAAATACAGAGAGAAAGCGAGTTTGGTGAAGATCAGTTTTGTCTGAGGAAAAACGTAGGGACTAGGGAATCTGCAGATAGTCTTAGGATGAACTTGGAAGGTAGAATAAGTAAATATTAAAAATCGTTCATAGCATTATAAAACAGTGAAAAGGCTTTTAATAATGCTGATCGGAAAACGTAGTTTGACATACTGAAAAGAATTGAAATAAAATACAGGGAAAAGAGGGCGATCTTCTATCTATACAGAAATCAGACGGCAGTTATACAAGCTGAAGAATATAAGAGATCATCTTGTATTCATAAAGGTGTATGGCAGGGCTGCAGCTTATCACCCATAATTTTCAAATAAAACATTGAACAAGCAATCAAAAAAAAACAAGAATTATCCTCAACTCTGAGCTTTAAAATTAATATTCTCATCATGGACGGTTTCTCACTTGATTTATTTGAATGAATTCAAAAATGTATGGATTCCCTCATGAGGAAGAAATTCAATAAATGTAATAGAAAAATGCAGACGAATGAAATCTCAAAGCCCTATTGACGTCAAATGGGCAGGCGAAAAGCGTAAGATAGGAGAGTTTTGGTGACTTAGTTAACAGTGGTATATGAAGCAAAGAGGATATGAGAAGGGGGACATTCATACATTAAATAATTGCGTTGATATTTGATCAAGATTTAAGTAAAAGAAAATCAGTTTTGAATTTTCTGGGTAGTGTCGCTCTACAAAATTGAAACGTGGACTGTTGGCGCAACAAAAAATAAGAGAAAAGCTTTGGATGGAAGAGTAGTGTTACAAGAAAATGATGAATATAAGATGGGTAGATAGAGTAACAAATTAAGAGGCAGTAAGGAGAGATGTTTCTGAAAACGGCTAAGGAGTCTGTGAAAATGGGTAATGTACAGAGGATTTGGTAAGTAGGAAACAACAAAAACAGCAACATAATCATGACTAAAGAGGTGTTAATTAAAGTATAATTTGCTACATGAATATTCCTATTATTATTGTTAAAATGTGTCTTCAAACGTCCTATAGAATGAGCTTGGTTGTCTTCGCATTTACTACGTGAGAATATTTTTTCATCCTTAATGGTTCGAGAGTAACTTCCACTTCGCAGATGGTACTTTAATCAAGGTTCTCGTGGCTGTGGATTAGCTTGTGTTTCTTTATTTGTCGTCCTGGAGAAAATTTGCACCCGTTATAATGGCTTCTCTCCAGTATGGATTAGCATGTGTTTGTTTAATTTACCTTTGTGTCTGATTTTGGCTTCGCAAACGCTACATGAGTATGGCTTCTTGCCACTATGAATAAGCATGTTTATGTTCCAACTTCCTTTTTGATGAAATTTAGCTTCGCACACGGCACATGAATATGGTTTTATGCCACTATGGATTAGCACGTGAGTGATTAAATTACCTTTCTTACTAAATTTGGCTTCACATAGGCTACGTGAGTGATGCTTAACGCCACTATGGATAAACATGTGTGTAATCAAATTTCGTTTCCTAGTAAATCTGGCCTCGCACACGCTACATGAGTATCGCTCCTCGCCACTATGGATTAGCATGTGTGTGTTTAAAGTTACCTTTTGGTTAAATTTAGCTTCGCACATGGCACATGAATATGGCTTTATACCACTATGGATGAGCATGTATTTATTTAAACTACCTTTAATGCTGAATTTGGCTTCGCACACGCTACAAGAATATTGCTTCACTCCACTAAGGATAAACATGTGTGTATTCAAATCTACTTTCCGATAACATTTGGCTTCGCACACGCCACATGAGAATGGTCTCTCGCTTCTATGGATTACCATGTGTCGATTCAAATTTCCTTTCCTTTTGAATTTGGTTTCGCACACTGAACATTGATATACTTTGTCGTCGCTATGAAAAAGCAAATGCTTCTTATAAGATTGTCTATAGGTGAATATTTTTTTGCATAACATACATGTGTATCGAGGATTACCACTATGGCTGAGATTATTTGCTTGCAAATTTTTCTCAATAGTATTTTTTTCTTTAGAGGCTTTGATAGTATATTGTCGTCCACTATTAGCAACATCATATATCTTCATTGCAGCCGGATTCAACGTATCGGGACATATCAGTCTGAAATAGTACTCACAGTTTGAAATATGGTACATTATTATAATATGTGAAATAACAGACCTGAATGCGATAGACAACACCTGGACTACATTCTGTAAATCTGTCACTGAAACCGCCACAGCAACTTTGGGTACAACAAAACCTAGCTCCCACCGAATTGATAAACAAACGTGGCTATGGACACCCCAAGTGCAAGAAAAGGTGCATGAAAAAAGGAAGGCATACAGAAACTGGGTCTCACAAAAGACTCTAGAGAACAGGGAAAGGTATGCCATAGCCAAACGTGAGGCTAAGAAAGCTGTTGCTGAAGCTAGGTGCAGTCACTATGATGACCTGTATACAACACTGGACTCAAAGGAAGGAGAGAAAACTATCTTCAGGCTGACCAAAGCTAGAACAAAGTCAGTACAGGATATTGAGCACTATGTGTGCATAAAAGGCAAAGATGGTCAACGTTAACAAGACAAACAGGATATCCTCAAACGTTGGCAACAACACTTTGAAGAGATTTCCAACATTAAGTTCCCACATCCCTCTATTCCAGAAGGTACTCCAACAGCAGGTCCTATCTCACACATCACATCTGAGGAAGTCACCAGTGCCATTAGGAGTATGAAGAATCAAAAAGCACCAGGACCAGATGACCTGCCGGCAGACTTCTGGAAGTTGCAGGAATTAAAAGAACCCGCGATCAACTGGCTGACCAACTTTTTCAATGCCATAGTTGACTCTGGAACTGTTCCCAGTGATTGGGCTACAAGCATCACTGTACCCATCTTTAAACAAAAAGGTGATCCAGCAGAATGTACAAATTATCGTCCAATTCGCCTCCTGTCGCACACAATGAAGATTTTTGAGAGAATCCTTGATCGACGACTGCGGGACATCGTCAGTATTAGTACCAACCAGTGCGGCTTCGTCAAGGGTGCGGGAACAACTGATGCAATCTTCGCTGCCAGAATGCTCATCGAAAAGCATCGCGAGAAACAACAGCCACTGCATATCGCCTTTCTTGATCTTGAAAAGGCTTTCGACCGTGTTCCACATCGTGTGATCTGGTATGCACTTCGTAACCATGTTGTACCAGAAATGCTTATCAGCTGGATCAAGATGCTATACACAAACACCACAAGTTGTGTACGTTGTGCTGTTGGCACCTCGGAGAGCTTCCCAGTGAAAGTCGGTGTACACCAAGGATCTGCACTGTCCCCATTGCTCTTTGTCCTAGTCATGGACACAGTCACACGGGATCTGCAAAGGAATGTCCCTTGGACACTCTTATATGCTGATGATGTCGCACTTGCTGATACCACCAGGATAGGATTGCAGCGTCAAGTTGAAAATTGGAACAGCCGTCTCTCACAATACGGTCTTCGACTGAACAAAAAGAAGACCGAATACCTTGAAACTGTCCCAACCAACGGATCCATCCAAGTTGATGGAGAGACATTGACGAAGACCTTAAGCTTCAGGTATCTAGGATCTCGCCTACAAGCTGATGGTGAGATAGGTGTTGAAGTGCGAAGTAGGATAAAGGCTGCATGGATGAGATGGAGGGAAGTTACAGGCGTACTCTGCGACAGAAGGATGCCACTATACCTTAAGTCCAAAATATACCGCATGATAGTACGTCCTGTTGCTTTGTACAGTGCTGAATGTCGACCAGCTGACAAAGCTACGGAGCGCCAATTACATAGCATGGAAATGCGTATGCTCCGTTGGTCGATGGGCATCACACTCCTAGATCATATAAAGAATGACTCTGTTCGCCAGCAAATAGGAGTTGCACCCATCACTGAGAAGGCACGGGAAAAACGGCTTCGATGGTATGGCCACGTCTTGCGTGCTGCACCTGGAACTGTTGCCAATTCCGCTCTCTCCTTTGAAGTTAATGGGCACCGTCCACGTGGGCGCCCAAAACAGCGCTGGCATGATACAGCAAATGCGGATATGAAGGCTCTCAATCTAAGACCTCATGATGCCCAAGATCGTGCAAAATGGCGAGCCAAGACCAAAACAGCGGACCCTGCAGCAGCGGGAAAACGCTAGGAAGAAGAAGAAGAAGAAGATATAGATTTCAAAGTATGAAATTATAATTGAAGCAGTTTTCATTAATATCACTACCAGGAAATAGGTCTTTAAGAATATCGGGATCTGACTCCATTTTCATTGCTCAATAATATGCTTTTCATACACTCTGATGAATGTGTTGCAATTGGATTGATATACAACAGAAAATATAGTGTCTATTGTTGGAAATTTTGGAGTCATAGCTCTGTGAGCATGAGTGTGTTGGGATTAATAATTGGCCACCTTATTTTTCCGATCCAAAGGCGTCAGATTTATACATGCCAGATGCCATAAAGGACCAGGTGTTTAAGTTTGCACCTTTCGCATTCCTGCTGATCTTCGCCTATGGATCACCGATGAGAATATTTACGTAATAGCGTCTTTTCTTGCACATATTTGAGCCGAGCTTTTGCAAAGTGGCTAAAATGCTGAGTGAAAAGAATAGATTACTGTTGTTGTGTTTGTTTTTGTTGTCGTTGATATTAGAGTTTCAAGGCTGCACTCCATTTCTCTCATTGTTATGATAAATAATTCATTACATAGCCACTAAATTCTACAACCGAAGCAATCTATTTTACATATTCTAACCTTGCTAAACGCCTATATTCCATGTCCTTTTGCTTCCATAACTACTGAATATTTGCTATTTCTGGAGTCTTAATATGTGCCCAACCAATATTTTCCTTTTTTACCACTCGCCAGAATCATCTAACTCCCATACCCTTCATTTGTCACACTATCTAGCTGCCCAATCACCAACATTCTCAAATAATGCCACATTCAAATGCTTTTATTTCCCCTTTCCTGCCGAAGGAACAAACCAATTTCCACATACACATAGCTCCACGCTCCAGATCATGGATGGAAAAATGACTTCCCAATAGCTGCATCTATATATGATGTCAGCACATTTCAAACTATCTTTTAAGTTTCTTCCTTGCTTGGTTCTTATTGTTTCCAAAGTACCCAGAGTCACCTACTTCCTTTAGCGCTTCATCTGACAATCGATGTTGGTATATTCCTTGAATACACGCGTTACGTGGTTAGTACCCAAATTGGGGTTTCTTTAGTTTTTCGCCCTCTCTTATCTTTTTCCGTGAAAACCACCAACAGGGATTTCTTTATTCTCCCTTGTGCATATTCCCGTCTTTAGTGCGTTTTAGCGAACGAGATTCATTTCCCACCTTCCTACAGAATCATGCAGCTTCTCCTTAGTGCGCCATCGCGCGGCACTTCGCTGAACTCGCTTATCTTCTGCAGTCAACGTGAGAACTCGTTGTCACCGACTACTTATGATACTTGGAAGTTCGACTGGTCCTATACACATGGAAACCTACACACTTCTACATTATTTGGACTCTGCCTCAAGAAAATAAATTTGTGAGCTTTAAAGATTTATGTTGATCTACGTTTGAGACCCTTGTATCCTATGTAACTATTTTCGCAATTCATCTCCTGAACACGGGTTGAAGAGACGTGATTCAGCCTGCATTGCCAGCCATCAATAGACTCATTTTAATATTCTTACATTTACACCTCAATTCCCAGGAAATCTGGAACCCTACTTCAACATCAGAATATTTCAAACAGAGTGGTTCTAGGGTGAACAGCGTTACTCGCAGGAATCCACAGGGTAAGTAATGTACGTAGCATTTGGTTCAGATCGGTGAAACGGTGTAGATTGATGCCAAAGGGCCTAAATGCAGGAGAGGGCTGCTTAAAATTTAAACTGGACAGTGCTTTTTGCCGGGTTTTTGAGGGTAAGTAGGAATAGCAAGCCTAGTTATGGAAGGAAGGGTTGAGGACAAGAACTGTAGGGGTAGACCAAGGTTAGAATATGTTAAACAGATTGCTTCGGATGTAGGGTGTGGTAGCTATGTAGAGATGAGACGATTAGCTCAAGACAGGGAGACGTGGAGGGCTGCATCAAACCAGTCAAAAGACTGAAGACTCAAACAACAGTATGTAAAATTTGGTCCAAATCAGTGAACCGGTGTAGATTTGTGCCAAAGTGCCTAAATGGATGGAATGGAGAGGTCTCTTATGGATAAAAGGCAGCCTATGTGTAAATCCAGGGTATAAGCTATATCCATTAAAAGGTTCAAAAAAATCCGTCTAGCCGATTTAGTGTGAAGAAGCAACAAACACACACACTCACAACCTTTCAAAATTATAATAAATATGAGGATAATTATTCCCTTCTACAAATAACTTTGGTTGTTGACCATTTCCGTCAAAACTAGTAAATACACACAGAGTTGTTAAGCATTGATCTAAAGTTGTTTGACCCGGGCCAGTTTCATCAAGTGATGAGCGAATAAAAGCGTCGGCAAGAAGACTGGGTTCGTTTAGACTTCTTACAATTTTAGTTCAAAACTATTACAACTTGTGCATCTTCTTATAAGAATCCCAATTCTAAGCACAGGATGAAGTTCACAAGTGTCAAGGGGACTGTCTAACCGGTGTTTAGGTATAGTAATAGGTTCCGAATGTTTGGTCTTTGACGTTTTAGGCGTAGCTGCGTTGATTTATTTCATAGGTTCATTTCGTCTTGTTACATCAGAACGGATTTTTGTGGCTTTTGTAAAGTAAAGGTGGTGAAACAAGCATCCCCTTTACAAGTTAAAAACTTAGGCAGCAATTATGTAGATATTTAAGGATAGAACAGCTGTTCAATTTACCAAAGCTCCTCGATAATACAAATAATTAATTATTTTCTTACAAGAGCCCATATGTGCACATTTTATGTAGGGAATAGGAACTCTATGTGACATTACTGCATGCTGCATGTTATCATATAACAATACTTTGCTTTCATCGGATAAGATTATTTCCTTTCTATTCTATTGAGCCACCATCATTCATCATTCTTATCAATATTATTATCTGACTACTTCACAAACCATGATGCCTTAACTATCTTTCGGCTGTTCATTAGGATCACAATTTTAGAAAAATTCGAAGGCTAAATCTAATATATTTTCATTGTAAAAGGGCGTTGCCATATTCAAGCGGTAAAATACTGCACGACCAAATTTTAACCAAGACTATTTATCCTCTTTCTTGTCCATGTTTCATATGAAGTAGCACGCAGTCGCAAATTTGGCACACTTTATGGGCAAGGCGTTGATCACACCTACGTGGCCAGGTTTTGATTTGTAGATGAGTATATACAGTGCATTCTTGTTGTTTAATGATGGTTCATTTAAGTGTTTTACGATATCATGGTCATCGAGCCCCTTGTACATATCCCATAACCAGTGTCATTGTTATTTGTAATTGGGGCAAAGGTTTGGGTAGGAGGCAGCCATGACCTAAATTTAGGTACCATCCCAGCAATTGCTTAGAGAAAAAGTTGGGATACAACGAAAAACCACACTTAGAATGGCTGGGGTTCTGCCACACAAGGTTCAGTATATTGTATTACAACAGTGATTCTGTACCGTACTGAAAAAGAGTCACGAGTGCTTTTGTATTGTACCAACCGTATTTCAATTCAGTGTCTGTATATACTTCAATATATTTTTCTGTGTAACATATTATTTTATTTTGTGGCTTAGAGTACTTGTGATTGACCTTTGATGTGGTTGCTACAAGTAGAAACATCATGTGAGAAGGAATCTGTTTACATTAACAGATTTCGGTTAATCAGCAACAGAAGACAGATATGAGATTGAAAATAAATCCCCTGGATACAGGAACACAATTGGGGAAGTTCAAAGCAGTGGTTTTCCCTTTACAAACTCACATCATAGATATTTTCTGGTCTCTGCAACAAGTGATAGGGTTTTCTACACATCAGAAACAGTTCCCATCACAAATAGCTTAAAAGTTCAGAATTCATTTCCTCTTAAATATTCATTCGGGATACCATACATATACTGAAATACTTTCGTACTGAAATACTTTCGACAGTGAAAAATCGGAATGAGAATGGTTAGTTTTTGGGCTGCTAAAAAAACTTAATATCATTATTCACTTGTGTCAAACAATAACACAAATAAATATGTTCAATGACAAATATAAAAAGAGGATAACTTATTCAAAGCCAGCAATATTTTAGTTTGTATTCACAAAAGAACAATATTTTACCTTATTTTGTTGTCTATTTGCTCATTCGGCTGATTCCTATTTGGCACCCTCTCGTCATCATGGGTTTCTTCTTTTATAACCTAGCGACAGAAATTGAATAATTAATTTCTGAGGTTTTATCTTACGATTCTACAAAACTAATAACAAATAATGTAACTTTACAGCACAGCTCAACTTAAAGTCAGGATATATTAGCTATTGTACTGACTGAAATTACTCTCTTGAATTAGTTAGTAAGTTATTGGGGCTTTAAGGGGCGTAACACCGAGGTCATCTGCTCCCAATTTCTTATTCTCCAACGTATTTTACTGTATTTGATAACTCTTGTTTACCGTTTTCAAACATTTGCTTCGCTTCTTTAGTCCATTGAATTTTTCTGCGGTCTCTCTTTCTTGCTCCTTTTAGGTATTCATGGAGCACTGCTTGTGTTTTGGCAGCATCTTTGAGGTAGCGGCGGTAAAAGTTAACCATGCTGAGAAACGTGCGAAGTTCATGCACTGTTTCTGGCAGTTTATAATTCAAGATTGTTTGAACCTTTTCAGGAAGAGGTCTAGTACTCTCAGCTGTAATGAGGTACCCTAGAAACTCGATTCTGCCTACGCCCTTCACTGATTTGGAGGTATTTATTCGAAGGCCATACTTGTTTAACCTGTCCATAACCAACTTAAGATGGTTCTTATGCTCTTCGAATGATGCGGAGGATACCAGAATGTCGTCCAAGTAAGGAAATGTGAAATCCAAACCTCTGAAAACTTCTTTATGAATCTCTGGAAGGTGGATGGAGCATTTCTTAACCCAAAGCTCATGACATTGTACTCATACAATCCGAAAGGAGTCATTATTGCAGTTTTGCACTTATCCTCTTCGGCGATTGGAATTTGGTAATATGCTTTAAATAAGTCGATTTTTGAGAAAACCGTTTTTCCTTTCAAGATGTGTTGAAAATCTTCTATTGTTGGTACTAGGTAGCGGTCTGGAATTGTCCTCTCGTTCAATCTTCTATAGTCACCACAAGGTCGTAATGACCCATCCTTCTCACCAGCCATGTGCAGTGGACTCGCCCCTTGGGATTTTGATGGTCGAAATATTCCGTTATCCAGCAGGAATTGAAATTCTTGTTTGGCAATCTGGAGCCTCTTCGGATCCAACTGTCTGGCTTTTGAGAATACCGGTTGACCGTTGGTAACTATTTGATGTTTAATATCATGTGTTATCAGGGTAGGGGTTAAGTTTGGTGTTGTTAATCTTGGATATTGTGCAGGAATGTCACTGTGTTTGAAATTTGTATTCATAGAGCTAATAACATCCCATTATGGAATGACTGTAACTTCGCATTTAACACCAAGCTGAGTTACACCGTCAATTAATTGCTTATTATGAAGGCCCACAAGTAAATGGAACTGTTTAAGAATATCTGCTCCAATTATACCTTTGTTTATTTTAGCTACCACAAATGGCCTCTGGAACTTTCGCCCTAGTCCCAAGTTCACAGTCAATATTTTGATACCACCGGTTGGCATTTCTGTATTGTTGGCTGCATACAGTTTATAGGAACTATCTACATTGTCATGCTTTGATGCTGGCCAAATTGAAACATCCGCTCCACTGTCTACAAGGAACTGCACTCCCGTTTCTTTATCTCTCAAAAATAACCGGGATCTGCGGCACAACTCGCGACCTTCTGCAGCAGAACTTGCCGCTAATTCTACTGCTGTTTCTCGTTTTCCGGATTCTTCCATCCGCACGGTTGTTTACATTTATATGGGTAGCATCTTGAGCCAAATTTAAAATGATAGTAACACAATTTCCCTTCTGGATTGAATTTTCTGGTTGAGCGGCTGCGACTTCTACTTCGCCTGGGGCTACGATGTGTTGCTCGTGAGTGATGTCTTCCGATTGGGATAGCTGCTATTTGTTGCTCCAATGCGGTAATTTTCGCTACGATTTCATCCAGTGTTGCAATGCTACTTGAAGATGGGTTTTGTGGCACTATGCAGTTCAGTACGTGGATTCATTTCCAGTACTTTATCTGCCATTATTGCCATTTCCTCCAATTCCTCATCACTAACTAGCAATATGTTTTTTACTGAGTTTGGAAGTTTGTTTAGCCATAGTGTCCTTCAGACTTTGTTTGAAATATCTGCGCCTGCCAGGGATTGCATTTTGCGCAGCAGCTGACTTGGTTTGAGGTCGCCTAAGTCAATTTCTGTCATTAATCACTTTATTTTCTTATATTCACTTTCTTTGAAGATGTTGAGGAATCTTTCTTTTGCCGCGGCATATTTACGGGTGCTATCACTACTAATTTCGTCCCATATGTTTTCCACATATTTTGGTTCTAATTGCGAAACCAACTAATTAAATGTAGTCTCTTCAGAAGTTATCCTGTTAATCGTAAATTGTGCTTCGATCTGGTAAAACCAAATTGCTGGTTTATCGGCCCAGAACGGTGGAATTTTAACAGACACTTTACTAACCTCAACTTCACTGGTAGTGCCATTAGACGTTCGCGCAGCATTATCACTATTTTCAGTTATTTCTCGAATCACGTCGGGGTCACCAATTTATAGATACTCGATTCATCGTTATTTTTAATCACTTATTTCAACGGGACAACAACAATCAGTATTTCTGCATAGATTACATTATGGGCACTGCTAACTATATATTTGTTATTTTGTTCTTTTTCTTTTTCAACTGTTTGTTTTCTTTCTTAATTGTTCACAGCTACCTATATCATGTCTCCTGAGTAGGGGGGTAATGCCGATTCCAACGCAATCTAAAACCCTCCTTGCCCCACTACTAAGCCTCAGCCATGTTAAATATCTCTCGAACGCGTGGTCCGATTTTGACAAATGAGGTATCGTTGGACTCGGGCTGATGTCCTCTTTGCTATGGACCACTCGTTATATTTTTCAAAATTTTTTTGAAAATTTTTGTTTTCGAAACTAGGTGATAGTTTGAAAACTAAACATGATAGAACGTTGTGCCATGGCTCAAACGAATGGTCTTTATGCCCTTTATTTTCTATAATGAAACTTTTTTAGTTTTATGTTTTTTTTGAAAACACTCGAATTTTGAAAATCCTATATTTTGGAAACTAGGAACTCTACAAAACCGTTTATTTGACATAAATAAAAGGTCCCTATGCCCTCTACCACAAAAATAAATTTCAAGTCGCTAGAGCAAAACTTTGTGTTTTGTAAGTGTAGTAGTGGGATGATGACAGAGCTGTCTACTAACTTATTGAACCCTCCTCGTATTTGCCCCGAAGCTGATATCTCGCTAACCAATGGTCGGATTTGAACATACAGGGTGTCCTAGCACTCGTTGTGATGCCCCCTACATTCCTATAGGCTCTTAATTTAATGAAAAGACCAAAACTAAAAGGTCATGTGCTTTTAATATCTCGCGAACCAATCATGCTAGAGGTGCGTACGACGGGTCCAAGGACTCGGGCTGACGTCCTCTTTGCTATAGACCACTCGTTATAATTTTTAATAAAATTGGAAACTTGATTTTGGGGTAAACACGTGTTTTTTGTGATTTTGCCGATATCTCACGAACCAATAACGCTAGAGGCATGTACGACGGGTCCAAGGACTTGGGGTGACGTCCTCTTTGCTATGGACGACTCGTTGTAATTTTAAAAATTTGGGAAACGCGATTTTGGGGGTAAACATGTGTTTTTTGTGATTTTTGCCGATATTTCACGAACCAATAACGCTAGAGATGTGTACGAGGTGTCCTAGGACTCGGGCTAACGCCCCCTTTCAAATGTGGTAGATATTTTTTTCAAAAAATAATTCACAAAGGGCCTAACGCCATACATGTTGAAAAAACGTTATGTTTTTCTTTACCGATACTTGTTTATAATGTTCATGAAGCGTGGTGGTTGAGAGAGACGATACGGCTGAGTGTGTGTGTGTGTGTTTCAACGAACCTGTCGCTGACCACGGTGGCTGTGTTCAATAGATCAATCGATATTTCGACGGGTCGGTGTATGACAGAGCGAGGGTACGTTTTTTCACACCTTTTACCTTTAACGTGTAAACGGTGATGAGAACTTGGTTCTATGTTGGTCGAAGCGAGTACAGAAAACACACTTGCCGAGGAGCAGGAGGTGAATGTCATTTGAACTTATTGGATGACGTTGATCTGACTTGACAACAGGTGACGCTTGAAGGTGAAATAATCTGACCATTGTGGTGGCAGGGAAGTGCGAAATGCATGCATACACATGTGTGAAACCAGATGTAGGCTAAACCAGTGACATCCTGTCTTGCTTCGTACGTGACAAAATGCAAGTTCAGGTGAAATTTGATCTACCACAGGTGTTCACTTTGGGTGTTAGCTGTCCACGTGCGCGATAACTGTTAACAAGTGACATGCTGTTTTGCTTTGTATGTGACAAAATGCAAGTTGACGTGAAATTTGATCTGCCACAGGTGCTCACGTTGGACGTTAGCTGTCCACGTGCCTGATAAGAGAATGTTCAAAGCGTGGGAATCGCTGAATCAGTAAAAAGTATGATGCAACTTGTCGGAATGATGTCACAACCAATAGATAGGCAAGAGCTGCAAACACCAGTGGTGGGAGGTGAAGGGAGGGAAAGGGGGAGGGGTAATGTATGAGAGAACACAGGTGGAAAGAGAAAGAAATATGTGGAGCTGAGGACTGTACACATAGAGCTATAGGTGGTGTACAACATGTGTGAATAAATAAATTAAAAATTGCACAGGTTCACACAACATAGACTCTATTATTGCCATGGCCAAGCACTCACATTCACATTAAGATCATTTACAAAATCATAAAATGAAAAATAAAAAATCTTGTTTTGGAAATATCGTTTTTCAACATACACAAAATAAATATATAAAAAATTTGTAAACAACAAAATGGAAAATCCATGGTCAAGCACTCACATTAATATTATTTACAAAATCATAAAATGAAAAATAGAAAATCTTGTTTTGGAAATATCGATTTTTTTTTCAACATACACAAAATAAATATATAAAAAATTTGTAAACAGCAAAATGGAAAATCCATGTTTCCATATAGGCAAAATTTTAAAAGCCTTAAACGGACATTTAAGAAAATATATGCAAATGGGAAATTGACAAATGTGTAAATATGAAAATGGAAAAATCCATGTTTCCATATCATGAAATTGAAAAACATCAAACTGTCATTTAAAAAAATGCAAATGGAAAATTGACAAATTGCAATGTGTGAAATGTGAAATTGAACAAATGGCTATCATTATTTAAAAAAAAGAAAAGAACATAGTGCTCTATGGTTGAGGTGTGAATCAAACCCTCTCTACTTATTTGGACCACCCGAGACTGAGTAGACTAGTTTTAGTTATCATACCACTTTTAAAAGTTTGTGTTAAATCTAGGAATTGAACCCAAGAGCTTGTAGGGGAGATCCAAGGTTATAATATGTTAAACAGATAGCCTTGAATGTAGTGTGTGGTAGCTATATAGAAATGAGACGTTTCGCTCGGGGCAGGGAGGCATAGAGATCTGCATCAAACCAGTCAAAAGACTGACGACTCAAACAACAACATGTAGAGCTCACCAAAATAATGTTGTGTAACGGTAAATGTTAGTCAACGAACAGTAATGCATTACTAAAACCCATGACACGATACCTAAGAGCTTTTCTAAAATTATTTTAAAATGCCTTTAACCCTATATTAAACACCCAGTTCACAAGACTCATAACTGCAATGTTATGGTCAATCAAAACAAAATCTATATTTCAAAACAAACAAGTGGTTTAGTCAATGTATACTGGAAAAAGTTTTATAAACACTCAAGTCCACAAAAATAATTAAATTAGTAACAGTCAGGTTGACCGAGTGGTTATGGTGTTTGACTTAAGTTCAAATTTTCTGTACAAGAAAGCAAGGGTTCGAATCCCTTACCTGATATAACTATTGCCTCAACATGGCTTGACCACACTGTATTATTGTGTACTCGGTACACAAACCATAAATAGAGTGTATTGTTTAAGGTCACTCTCTTTGCGAACATAGTCAGAGAATGTTGATGGTTAACAATTGCATTAATAGTGGGACATAGGGATAACAATTAAGAAAAACAGACAATACCCATACACTATTTTTATTTATTTAATGTAAGTACTTGTACAATAGTTATATACAAACTACAACTCTCTTTTGTCTATTACTATCTAGTCCTTTTCGATCCACTTGCATATCAAGGGCAGATGACTTTGTAGTTCAGCCCCTTCAAACAACAACACTACTTTTTGCATAGTCTGTGATGTTGATGACTCTTGATGCGTGGAAGATGGATACAACATAACTTTTACAACAGGGGTTAAACGTTGCTCAACAAACAATGCACTATTTTGAGTAGCAACATCTTTCTCTTGTACTAACTTTTTAGCATTCTGATGATTTTTTGTCAATACCATCAGTGTTTTGTCTGGAGCACTACATTGATGATCACTCACACTTAAAACCACACTATTTCTACTTTTCATATTGCCTCGACATGTTGTTGACCTCTGTTTCGAGCATTGCCAGAATATTATTCCTTTTACATTTTGTCGTCTATAGTTATAAGAGTAGCCTTTATAGAGTACACGTTGTTTACCTCGGTTAGTTGGAGTAAGTTCCATAGTAGTAACTAACCTGTTAGTATGATTTGCACGCTACAAAGGTTATCTCGGTTCTGGTAATAGAATTATTTAGCGTTGGCTTTTATATTTAATATGTACAGTTTAAAGTGATAGAAAAGTGGTAGAAACGTGGTAGCAAAGTGGTAGACAATTGGTAACATAGTGGTAGAAAAGTGGTAGCAAAGTGGTAGAAAAGTGGTAGAAAAGTGGCAGAAAAGTAGTAGAAAAGTGGTAGCAAAGTGGTAGAAAATATTACATGTATTGTTAAGAAATAGTTTAAGCGGTTACATGGATTCATTACACTATAATTTTAGCATCACGAAGCTCATTTTCTATATCCAAAAGTTTTTCCTCATATTTAGTATGACCAGCCTGTTTACAGGTATGCAAGTACTGAAGCCGCTGGATTAGCTTACTGGGATTGTTCCAGTAAACAAATTTAACAAATGATTTTTTTGGGCGTAAACCATTATCATCATCATCATCATCATCATTATCATCATAATCATCATCATCATCATCATGGTTATCATCATCAATATAATTATCATCAATATAATCATCATCACTATTACTATCTAATCCTTTTTGTTCATCTTGCAATGCAAAAACCTTTGGCATAGTTTGTGTTGTCTTTGATAGTGTTAGAGGTTTCTTAGACGTTAACGACTGTCCTAACATGTCTTTTTCAGGAGATAATAAATGCTCTTTAACAAACAAAGCACTATCTTGAGCCACACTATTTTTTTCTTGGTCTTGCTTTTTTACCTTGCTTAGAGTATTTTGTCCATTTAAATGAGTATTATTTTGAGATTTACAATGATGATCGATTGAAATAAGTATGTTGGAGCCTTTTGTCTTAATCATTCCTCGACACTTTTTAGATCGTTGTTTCGAACAGCACCAAATAACAGTTCCATTTTTATTGGTTCGTTTCACAATATATGAATATCCTTTATAGTATGCGTAAGGCTTACCATACCTAGTCACTGATAATTCCATGTCAACTGTCAAGCATAGACTAAGCTCTAGTAAAGTCAACTTGGTAATAAGAATACTAGTTTAATGTGAGAGCAAATATGGATCCAAAGAGTTCAGGTAAAAGTGGAAGCAAATAAGCAAATATTAGAACCAAGAGTGGGGTTAAAAGTGGTCGCAAAGTGGTAGACCCATTACACAATAATTTCAGCATGACAAAGCTCTTGTTCAATTTCTTTGATTTCCCAATCGTGACCGATAAGCCCAGCTTGTCGTAAAGCATGCAATTGTCGAAGCCGTTGAATTAGCTTACTGGGTTTGTTCCAGTATACAAATTTAACAAATGGATTTTTAGGTGTAAACAAAGCACTACCATTATCATGATCATTATCATCATCATTATCATCATCATAATCACCATTATCATCATGACCATCATCACTGTTACTATATAGTCCTTTTTGATCCTCTTGCAATACCATTTTATTTATAGTCTGAGTTGATTTTGATAGTGTTGAAGGTTTCTTGGACGTTGACAATTGTCCTAACATGACGTTTTGAGGACATGATAAGTCCTTTTGAACAAACACTGCACTATCTTTAGCAGCAATATCGTTTTCTTGAACTTGCTTTTTAGCATTTTGATAATTGTTTGTAAACAGTAAGCGTGGTTCGTTTCGAGCACTACATTGATGAACACTCACACTTAAAACCTTTCCATTTTTACTTTTCAGATTGCCTCGACATTTTGTTGACCTCTCTTTTGAGCATCGCCAGAATATTATTCCATTCACATTCTGGCGATTATAGTTATAGGAGTAGCCTTGATAGAGTGCACGTAGCCTACCTTTGTTGGTTGTAATAAGTTCCATAGTAGTAACTGACCTGTCAGTACGATGTTCACACTACAAAGATTACAATTGTTTTGCTGATGGAGTGACCTACCATAAGCTTATATATTGGCTTATGTGTTGGCTTTTTGTGTTGGCTTTTTGTGTTGGCTTTTCGTGTTAGCTTTTGTGTTGACTTTTTGTGTTGGCTTTTCATGTTGGCTTTTCATGTTGGCATTTCGTGTTGGCTTTTGTGTTGGCTTTTCGTGTTGGCTTTTTGTGTTGGCTTTTCATGTTGGCATTTCGTGTTGGCTTTTGTGTTGGCTTTTCGTGTTGGCTTTTTGTGTTGGCTTTTCGTGTTGGCATTTTGTGTTGGCTTTTCGTGTTGGCTTTTTTGTATTGGCCTTTCATGTTGGCTTTTTGTATTGGCTTTTCGTGTTGGCTTTTTGTGTGGGCTTTTTGTGTTGGCTTTAGTATTGGCTTTTGTATTGGCTTATTTCACAAGTTATTTGTGTCAATGTATTTAGTGGATTTTTTTTGTTGGTGTTGGAAAGTAGTTGAATGAGAGGGGATATTTAAAGACTTAACCTCAGCTCACTAACCTAACCTAACCTAACCTAACTTTACCTAACCTAACCTAACCTTTCAACTCTCAGATATTAATTAAATTCTGTGTATAGTCGAGTTGGAACCCAAGACCTCAGGGGTAAAAAATACAATTATTTTTGACGGCTTATTTTGGTAACTTATTTTAATGGCTAACCTAACTTTACCTAACCTAACCTAACCTCAGCTCACTTTGGATATTACTAGTAAGTGTTCATATCCTCTGCTAGGTAGCATGCTAGTAGTACAGGTAGTGCTCATATTTACCGCTAGGTAGCGGAAACATACTTTGCATGTTGCATGTGACACTTGTGAAGTTTAACCACATGCAAGACGTGCTTGTATAAGTTCTCTATTTAAACTCAATATACAATTAACCACTAAATGTTCAGAACTAACATGTATAGCCATGTTTAGGGTATATAGGAGACCCTTAGCAAGAAAGGCTGTCTAACCCACGAGTGTACAGCCTTGTCATACGCAGTAAGCACCTGTTGGCAGAAAACAACAACAACAACAATTTGAGAAAGCCAACAAAAAACTGTTTCCTTTAAATACCTTAATGGATATATTGTTGGCTTTCTCAAATTGTTGTTGTTGTTGTTTTCTGCCATTAGGTGCTTACTGCGTATGACAAGGCTGTACACTCGTGGGTTAGACAGCCTTTCTGGCTAAGGGTCTCCTATATACCCTAAACATGGCTATACATGTTAGTTCTGAACATTTAGTGGTTAATTGTATATTGAGTTTAAATAGAGAACTTATACAAGCACGTCTTGCATGTGGTTAAACTTCACAAGTGTCACATGCAACATTCAAAGTATATTTCCGTTACCTAGCGGTAAATATGAGCACTACCTGTACTACTAGCATGCTACCTAGCAGAGGATATGAACACTTACTAGTAATATCCAAAGTGAGCTGAGGTTAGGTTAGGTAAAGTTAGGTTAGCCATTAAAATAAGTTACCATAATAAGCCGTCAAAAATAATTGTTTTTTTTACCCCTGAGGTCTTGGGTTCCAACTCGACTATGCACAGAATTTAATTAATATCTGAGAGTTGAAAGGTTAGGTTAGGTTAGGTAAAGTTAGGTTAGGTTAGGTTAGGTTAGTGAGCTGAGGTTAAGTCTTTAAATATTCCCTCTCATTCAACTACTTTCCAACACCAACAAAAAAAATCCACTAAATACATTGACACAAATAACTTGTCAAATAAGCCAATACAAAAGCCAATACTAAAGCCAACACAAAAAGCCCACACAAAAAGCCAACACGAAAAGCCAATACAAAAAGCCAACATGAAAGGCCAATACAAAAAAGCCAACACGAAAAGCCAACACGAAATGCCAACACGAAAAGCCAACACAAAAAGCCAACACGAAAAGCCAACACAAAAGCCAACACGAAATGCCAACATGAAAAGCCAACACAAAAAGCCAACACGAAAAGCCAACACAAAAGCCAACACGAAATGCCAACATGAAAAGCCAACATGAAAAGCCAACACAAAAAGTCAACACAAAAGCTAACACGAAAAGCCAACACAAAAAGCCAACACAAAAAGCCAACACATAAGCCAATATATAAGCTTATGGTAGGTCACTCCATCAGCAAAACAATTGTAATCTTTGTAGTGTGAACATCGTACTGACAGGTCAGTTACTACTATGGAACTTATTACAACCAACAAAGGTAGGCTACGTGCACTCTATCAAGGCTACTCCTATAACTATAATCGCCAGAATGTGAATGGAATAAAATTCTGGCGATGCTCAAAAGAGAGGTCAACAAAATGTCGAGGCAATCTGAAAAATAAAAATGGAAAGGTTTTAAGTGTGAGTGTTCATCAATGTAGTGCTCGAAACGAACCACGCTTACTGTTTACAAACAATTATCAAAATGCTAAAAAGCAAGTTCAAGAAAACGATATTGCTGCTAAAGATAGTGCAGTGTTTGTTCAAAAGGACTTATCATGTCCTCAAAACGTCATGTTAGGACAATTGTCAACGTCCAAGAAACCTTCAACACTATCAAAATCAACTCAGACTATAAATAAAATGGTATTGCAAGAGGATCAAAAAGGACTATATAGTAACAGTGATGATGGTCATGATGATAATGGTGATTATGATGATGATAATGATGATGATAATGATCATGATAATGGTAGTGCTTTGTTTACACCTAAAAATCCATTTGTTAAATTTGTATACTGGAACAAACCCAGTAAGCTAATTCAACGGCTTCGACAATTGCATGCTTTACGACAAGCTGGGCATATCGGTCACGATTGGGAAATCAAAGAAATTGAACAAGAGCTTTGTCATGCTGAAATTATTGTGTAATGGGTCTACCACTTTGCGACCACTTTTAACCCCACTCTTGGTTCTAATATTTGCTTATTTGCTTCCACTTTTACCTGAACTCTTTGGATCCATATTTGCTCTCACATTAAACTAGTATTCTTATTACCAAGTTGACTTTACTAGAGCTTAGTCTATGCTTGACAGTTGACATGGAAGTATCAGTGACTAGGTATGGTAAGCCTTACGCATACTATAAAGGATATTCATATATTGTGAAACGAACCAATAAAAATGGAACTGTTATTTGGTGCTGTTCGAAACAACGATCTAAAAAGTGTCGAGGAATGATTAAGACAAAAGGCTCCAACATACTTATTTCAATCGATCATCATTGTAAATCTCAAAATAATACTCATTTAAATGGACAAAATACTCTAAGCAAGGTAAAAAAGCAAGACCAAGAAAAAAATAGTGTGGCTCAAGATAGTGCTTTGTTTGTTAAAGAGCATTTATTATCTCCTGAAAAGGACATGTTAGGACAGTCGTTAACGTCTAAGAAACCTCTAACACTATCAAAGACAACACAAACTATGCCAAAGGTTTTTGCATTGCAAGATGAACAAAAAGGATTAGATAGTAATAGTGATGATGATTATATTGATGATAATTATATTGATGATGATAACCATGATGATGATGATGATGATTATGATGATAATGATGATGATGATGATGATGATAATGGTTTACACCCAAAAAAATCATTTGTTAAATTTGTTTACTGGAACAATTCCAGTAAGCTAATCCAGCGGCTTCAGTACTTGCATACCTGTAAACAGGCTGGTCATACTAAATATGAGGAAGAACTTTTGGATATAGAAAATGAGCTTCGTGATGCTAAAATTATAGTGTAATGAATCCATGTAACCGCTTAAACTATTTCTTAACAATACATGTAATATTTTCTACCACTTTGCTACCACTTTTCTAGTTTGCTATCACTTTTCTACCACTTTGCTACCACTTTTCTACTACTTTTCTGCCAGTTTTCTACCACTTTTCTACCACTTTGCTACCACTTTTCTACTACTTTTCTGCCACTTTTCTACCACTTTTCTACCACTTTGCTACCACTTTTCTACCACTATGTTACCAATTGTCTACCACTTTGCTACCACGTTTCTACCACTTTTCTATCACTTTAAACTGTACATATTAAATATAAAAGCCAACGCTAAATAATTCTATTACCAGAACCGAGATAACCTTTGTAGCGTGCAAATCATACTAACAGGTTAGTTACTACTATGGAACTTACTCCAACTAACCGAGGTAAACAACGTGTACTCTATAAAGGCTACTCTTATAACTATAGACGACAAAATGTAAAAGGAATAATATTCTGGCAATGCTCGAAACAGAGGTCAACAACATGTCGAGGCAATATGAAAAGTAGAAATAGTGTGGTTTTAAGTGTGAGTGATCATCAATGTAGTGCTCCAGACAAAACACTGATGGTATTGACAAAAAATCATCAGAATGCTAAAAAGTTAGTACAAGAGAAAGATGTTGCTACTCAAAATAGTGCATTGTTTGTTGAGCAACGTTTAACCCCTGTTGTAAAAGTTATGTTGTATCCATCTTCCACGCATCAAGAGTCATCAACATCACAGACTATGCAAAAAGTAGTGTTGTTGTTTGAAGGGGCTGAACTACAAAGTCATCTGCCCTTGATATGCAAGTGGATCGAAAAGGACTAGATAGTAATAGACAAAAGAGAGTTGTAGTTTGTATATAACTATTGTACAAGTACTTACATTAAATAAATAAAAATAGTGTATGGGTATTGTCTGTTTTTCTTAATTGTTATCCCTATGTCCCACTATTAATGCAATTGTTAACCATCAACATTCTCTGACTATGTTCGCAAAGAGAGTGACCTTAAACAATACACTCTATTTATGGTTTGTGTACCGAGTACACAATAATACAGTGTGGTCAAGCCATGTTGAGGCAATAGTTATATCAGGTAAGGGATTCGAACCCTTGCTTTCTTGTACAGAAAATTTGAACTTAAGTCAAACACCATAACCACTCGGTCAACCTGACTGTTACTAATTTAATTATTTTTGTGGACTTGAGTGTTTATAAAACTTTTTCCAGTATACATTGACTAAACCACTTGTTTGTTTTGAAATATAGATTTTGTTTTGATTGACCATAACATTGCAGTTATGAGTCTTGTGAACTGGGTGTTTAATATAGGGTTAAAGGCATTTTAAAATAATTTTAGAAAAGCTCTTAGGTATCGTGTCATGGGTTTTAGTAATGCATTACTGTTCGTTGACTAACATTTACCGTTACACAACATTATTTTGGTGAGCTCTACATGTTGTTGTTTGAGTCGTCAGTCTTTTGACTGGTTTGATGCAGATCTCTATGCCTCCCTGCCCCGAGCGAAACGTCTCATTTCTATATAGCTACCACACACTACATTCAAGGCTATCTGTTTAACATATTATAACCTTGGATCTCCCCTACAAGCTCTTGGGTTCAATTCCTAGATTTAACACAAACTTTTAAAAGTGGTATGATAACTAAAACTAGTCTACTCAGTCTCGGGTGGTCCAAATAAGTAGAGAGGGTTTGATTCACACCTCAACCATAGAGCACTATGTTCTTTTCTTTTTTTTAAATAATGATAGCCATTTGTTCAATTTCACATTTCACACATTGCAATTTGTCAATTTTCCATTTGCATTTTTTTAAATGACAGTTTGATGTTTTTCAATTTCATGATATGGAAACATGGATTTTTCCATTTTCATATTTACACATTTGTCAATTTCCCATTTGCATATATTTTCTTAAATGTCCGTTTAAGGCTTTTAAAATTTTGCCTATATGGAAACATGGATTTTCCATTTTGCTGTTTACAAATTTTTTATATATTTATTTTGTGTATGTTGAAAAAAAAATCGATATTTCCAAAACAAGATTTTCTATTTTTCATTTTATGATTTTGTAAATAATATTAATGTGAGTGCTTGACCATGGATTTTCCATTTTGTTGTTTACAAATTTTTTATATATTTATTTTGTGTATGTTGAAAAACGATATTTCCAAAACAAGATTTTTTATTTTTCATTTTATGATTTTGTAAATGATCTTAATGTGAATGTGAGTGCTTGGCCATGGCAATAATACAGTCTATGTTGTGTGAACCTGTGCAATTTTTAATTTATTTATTCACACATGTTGTACACCACCTATAGCTCTATGTGTACAGTCCTCAGCTCCACATATTTCTTTCTCTTTCCACCTGTGTTCTCTCATACATTACCCCTCCCCCTTTCCCTCCCTTCACCTCCCACCACTGGTGTTTGCAGCTCTTGCCTATCTATTGGTTGTGACATCATTCCGACAAGTTGCATCATACTTTTTACTGATTCAGCGATTCCCACGGTTTGAACATTCTCTTATCAGGCACGTGGACAGCTAACGTCCAACGTGAGCACCTGTGGCAGATCAAATTTCACGTCAACTTGCATTTTGTCACATACAAAGCAAAACAGCATGTCACTTGTTAACAGTTATCGCGCACGTGGACAGCTAACACCCAAAGTGAACACCTGTGGTAGATCAAATTTCACCATTTCAGCCATGGAAGCTTACACACTACGCAAAGGTAGAAAGTGACAACTTTTTGCATTGGACATCTTACTTTCTTTATCTTAAACGTTCATATAGGTTCGAATACTTTCCTTTAGTCGACAGAAATATGGGAAATAAATGTTCATGCTCTTTTCTTTTGTTGTGATGGCTTTAAAATATGCAGCCACTGCCAGCTCGATTTCATGCGCTGGACACCTGAGCAATAAGGGTAGCAGAAACACAATTTTGTCAAGGAGTTATGAAAGGGGCAGATGACCTCGTAGCTCCGCCCCTTAACATAACAATAAATAACCAACTAACTAAGGAGTAGTGAGAATTGCAAGCAGTGTGATATTCTCGCGGCATTTTACCTGGAGTAGAACAGGGATGCCACGTAAAACCACTTCAAGGATGATTTAGGTTGGACTGGAGTAGATGATAAAGATTTGAAAATAAATTCCACAAGTATGCCAACACCCTTTATTTTGTTTGTATGAAAATAATCCAAACTGGAAATAATTCATCAGGCTAATTCAGTTAGTAGCTTTCAGTTGCTCTCAGCATATCCTTAGTGAGAAAAGTCATCTTAGCAGTCAAATCAACTCAATACACTACGGTACTTCTCGTAAGTGGATGAAATAATACTATTTTATATTTGTCAAACGTAAGAATGAGGGTTGGTTTACATCCCTGGTTTACAGCGGGCTTTAGCATGACACAGCGTAAGAATGAGCAATGGTTTACAATCCGGTGTTACAAAGGGATAAGAGTTGACACGTGCGGCGGCCTGAATGAGTCCGAGTTTTTCAATAAACCAAGGTGGTCAGCATTGCGAACACTTGCTACCCTGAATATACAGAAGACCTTGCATTTGCTCCACAGATCATTACGCCATTGTCCAACCTGGCTACGCAACATCGGATAAAAACGTTCATTTTCAGGGCAAAAATAATCACTCGTTGGAACAGGTAAATATGCATACATAATACATCCAATATACACGACATTAAGGAAATAAAATGTACTAGCACAGGGTTCGAACATGCTACCTAACAGCTTGCCTAGCGTTACTTCAGCAATGTTTGATTCAGCCACCTTAGCTACTGAGAGCCATGGTGTATCGCTGGCACGCATATAATCTATATGTAGACACTTCCTGTTCAAACGTGATATTGTGATCATTTTAATCATGCATTATATTTGAGATCATTCAATTAACACAGCTACTAACGATTTCTACTATATTCGCAAGCATGAACTGAAAGATAAAGCTGCACTGAGGCGGAAAAGGAGCATGTAATAATGATTGTAGGATGAGTATGATATACGAATTAGTTGGGTTGCTTATCTCCGAACCAAAAAGGAGCTGGTGAATGACTCCGTTTATTAAAATAATGTATGCAAGGCGGAAGAACAAGGATTCAAAAGATGAAATTGAGATAGCAGAATACAGATATCTGGAAATTCTCTGAAGGTAGGAATGGCAGTTCCAGCTAATCAAAAACTCACTATCAGATTGAAAACTGATGGAGAATAATTGGTTAAGAGACGGAATAATTACATAGAGCATATGAATAGAGGTAAAGAGATTGATAATCATGTACAGGAAGGAGATGAGGAAGTTGATGACGATACGAAAGGAGATTTAGTACGGAGATCTAAATTTGAAAGAGCACTGATAGACTTAAGCAGCAAGATAACACGAGGAATATATGATATACCGACTGAGTTGCTACATTGCAAAGGTACTGATGGTGGACCAAGATTATTTTGTTTGGATGTAGGATGAGGCAGGTACTCCAGATTTTAAGGAAAATGTTATCATCCCTGTACCGTAGAAAACAGAAGCTGATATATGAGAAGTTTATAGTACAATCAGAATGATCGCTCATGCCTTAAAGAAATAGACAAGCATAATTTACAAGGATTCAAAAGATGAAATTGAGATAGCAGAATACAGCAAACTCTATGTAGTCTTTGTTGACTTCACGAAGGCTTTTGACCTGGTAAACAGAAAGCTGCTGATACATAAGCTGGAAACACTCATAGGTAGGTCAAGGCTGACGACCCTTATATCGAACATATTGGCAGAAAACTATATACAAGTGCAGGACGGAGTTGGACAAACCAAATGGATGATACAAACGAATGGAGTACTTCAAGGGGACCCCCTCAGTCCCATTCTATTCAATGCGCTCTCACACGATGCCGGAGACAAAATAAAGGAATCGACTGAGTCCAAACTGTATATATACGCAGACGACATGGCAATCGCCTCAGAACAGATAAAGGATTTGCAAGATGCAATCAACATACTAAGCGAATGGGCCCTGGAAAACGAACTAACAATCAACGAGGACAAGACTGAGATGGTCGTCTTCCGGAACGGGGGCAGGTCAGCGGAATCAGACCAAGTGCTATGCAACGGCAAGGAACTGAAGAAAGTAAACAATTTCAAATACCTCGGCCTCACGCTCCAGGTAACAGGCCGAAGCTTCAGAATACATACAAGAGCGAAAGCGGCCGCAGCAGTGAAGGCCATAAACGACATAAGCCATATTACCCAAATATCGCTGGAAACAGCAATGATGCTCTTCCGAGCCAAGGTCATACCCGTACTAACATACGGTCTGGAGCTTACATGGGAGTTTCTCAACTACAAACAGCTGGAGGAACTCGAAAAGGTGAAATCTAGGTTCCTCAAAAGAGCCCTCGGAGTCTCCAAGTCAGCCAAATCTCGGCTGGTATATGAACTGGCGAGAGAAACGTTCCTAATAGAGGACCTTCGGTCACTTTTACTGCTGCCTTCCACAGAAAGCTTCAGAAAATTACTCCAGGATCTGCAAAGCAAAAGGCTTGACATTCCGAAGGAATTCTACGCGACTGATGCCATGGTGGACAAAAGATGGATGCAACCCATATCCGAAATGAGACACGTCGTGACGAGACTCGCAGTTCATGGGTTCCACCATAAGGTCTGCTCACGAAAGACATTTCATGACCCGGATGAGAGGTGTATATGTGAGTTGTGTAGGAACGAATGCGGCAGGTACCATATCACGACATGCCCCAACAGAACTTTATCAATAGTGGTTTATAGTAAGGACTAGAAGCGAAACATAGTATCTAGTAAGTGTACATATCTGTAACATGGCCAACTGGCTGCAATAAATGCTATTATTATTATAATTTACAAAAAGATGGAAATACATAGAGAAAGCGAGTTTGGTGAAGATCAGTTTTGTCTGAGGAAAAACGTAGGGACTAGGGAATCTGCAGATAGTCTTAGGATGAACTTGGAAGGTAGAATAAGTAAATATTAAAAATCGTTCATAGCATTATAAAACAGTGAAAAGGCTTTTAATAATGCTGATCGGAGAACGTAGTTTGACATACTGAAAAGAATTGAAATAAAATACAGGGAAAAGAGGGCGATCGTCTATCTATACAGAAATCAGACGGCAGTTATACAAGCTGAAGAATATAAGAGATCATCTTGTATTCATAAAGGTGTATGGCAGGGCTGCAGCTTATCACCCATAATTTTCAAATAAAACATTGAACAAGCAATCAAAAAAAAACAAGAATTATCCTCAACTCTGAGCTTTAAAATTAATATTCTCATCATGGACGGTTTCTCACTTGATTTATTTGAATGAATTCAAAAATGTATGGATTCCCTCATGAGGAAGAAATTCAATAAATGTAATAGAAAAATGCAGACGAATGAAATCTCAAAGCCCTATTGACGTCAAATGGGCAGGCGAAAAGCGTAAGATAGGAGAGTTTTGGTGACTTAGTTAACAGTGGTATATGAAGCAAAGAGGATATGAGAAGGGGGACATTCATACATTAAATAATTGCGTTGATATTTGATCAAGATTTAAGTAAAAGAAAATCAGTTTTGAATTTTCTGGGTAGTGTCGCTCTACAAAATTGAAACGTGGACTGTTGGCGCAACAAAAAATAAGAGAAAAGCTTTGGATGGAAGAGTAGTGTTACAAGAAAATGATGAATATAAGATGGGTAGATAGAGTAACAAATTAAGAGGCAGTAAGGAGAGATGTTTCTGAAAACGGCTAAGGAGTTTGTGAAAATGGGTAATGTACAGAGGATTTGGTAAGTAGGAAACAACAAAAACAGCAACATAATCATGACTAAAGAGGTGTTAATTAAAGTATAATTTGCTACATGAATATTCCTATTATTATTGTTAAAATGTGTCTTCAAACGTCCTATAGAATGAGCTTGGTTGTCTTCGCATTTACTACGTGAGAATATGTTTTCATCCTTAATGGTTCGAGAGTAACTTCCACTTCGCAGATGGTACTTTAATCAAGGTTCTCGTGGCTGTGGATTAGCTTGTGTTTCTTTATTTGTCGTCCTGGAGAAAATTTGCACCCGTTATAATGGCTTCTCTCCAGTATGGATTAGCATGTGTTTGTTTAATTTACCTTTGTGTCTGATTTTGGCTTCGCAAACGCTACATGAGTATGGCTTCTTGCCACTATGAATCAGCATGTGTATGTTCCAACTTCCTTTTTGATGAAATTTAGCTTCGCACACGGCACATGAATATGGTTTTATGCCACTATGGATTAGCATGTGAGTGATTAAATTACCTTTCTTACTAAATTTGGCTTCACATAGGCTACGTGAGTGATGCTTAACGCCACTATGGATAAACATGTGTGTAATCAAATTTCGTTTCCTAGTAAATCTGGCCTCGCACACGCTACATGAGTATCGCTCCTCGCCACTATGGATTAGCATGTGTGTGTTTAAAGTTACCTTTTGGTTAAATTTAGCTTCGCACATGGCACATGAATATGGCTTTATACCACTATGGATGAGCATGTATTTGTTTAAACTACCTTTAATGCTGAATTTGGCTTCGCACACGCTACAAGAATATTGCTTCACTCCACTAAGGATAAACATGTGTGTATTCAAATCTACTTTCCGATAACATTTGGCTTCGCACACGCCACATGAGAATGGTCTCTCGCTTCTATGGATTACCATGTGTCGATTCAAATTTCCTTTCCTTTTGAATTTGGTTTCGCACACTGAACATTGATATACTTTGTCGTCGCTATGAAAAAGCAAATGCTTCTTATAAGATTGTCTATAGGTGAATATTTTTTTGCATAACATACATGTGTATCGAGGATTACCACTATGGCTGAGATTATTTGCTTGCAAATTTTTCTCAATAGTATTTTTTTCTTTAGAGGCTTTGATAGTATATTGTCGTCCACTATTAGCAACATCATATATCTTCATTGCAGCCGGATTCAACGTATCGGGACATATCAGTCTGAAATAGTACTCACAGTTTGAAATATGGTACATTATTATAATATGTGAAATAACAGACCTGAATGCGATAGACAACACCTGGACTACATTCTGTAAATCTGTCACTGAAACCGCCACAGCAACTTTGGGTACAACAAAACCTAGCTCCCACCGAATTGATAAACAAACGTGGCTATGGACACCCCAAGTGCAAGAAAAGGTGCATGAAAAAAGGAAGGCATACAGAAACTGGGTCTCACAAAAGACTCTAGAGAACAGGGAAAGGTATGCCATAGCCAAATGTGAGGATAAGAAAGCTGTTGCTGAAGCTAGGTGCAGTCACTATGATGACCTGTATACAACACTGGACTCAAAGGAAGGAGAGAAAACTATCTTCAGGCTGACCAAAGCTAGAACAAAGTCAGTACAGGATATTGAGCACTATGTGTGCATAAAAGGCAAAGATGGTCAACGTTTACAAGACAAACAGGATATCCTCAAACGTTGGCAACAACACTTTGAAGAGATTTCCAACATTGAGTTCCCACATCCCTCTATTCCAGAAGGTACTCCAACAGCAGGTCCTATCTCACACATCACATCTGAGGAAGTCACCAGTGCCATTAGGAGTATGAAGAATCAAAAAGCACCAGGACCAGATGACCTGCCGGCAGACTTCTGGAAGTTGCAGGAATTAAAAGAACCCGCGATCAACTGGCTGACCAACTTTTTCAATGCCATAGTTGACTCTGGAACTGTTCCCAGTGATTGGGCTACAAGCATCACTGTACCCATCTTTAAACAAAAAGGTGATCCAGCAGAATGTACAAATTATCGTCCAATTCGCCTCCTGTCGCACACAATGAAGATTTTTGAGAGAATCCTTGATCGACGACTGCGGGACATCGTCAGTATTAGTACCAACCAGTGCGGCTTCGTCAAGGGTGCGGGAACAACTGATGCAATCTTCGCTGCCAGAATGCTCATCGAAAAGCATCGCGAGAAACAACAGCCACTGCATATCGCCTTTCTTGATCTTGAAAAGGCTTTCGACCGTGTTCCACATCGTGTGATCTGGTATGCACTTCGTAACCATGGTGTACCAGAAATGCTTATCAGCTGGATCAAGATGCTATACACAAACACCACAAGTTGTGTACGTTGTGCTGTTGGCACCTCGGAGAGCTTCCCAGTGAAAGTCGGTGTACACCAAGGATCTGCACTGTCCCCATTGCTCTTTGTCCTAGTCATGGACACAGTCACACGGGATCTGCAAAGGAATGTCCCTTGGACACTCTTATATGCTGATGATGTCGCACTTGCTGATACCACCAGGATAGGATTGCAGCGTCAATTTGAAAATTGGAACAGCCGTCTCTCACAATACGGTCTTCGACTGAACAAAAAGAAGACCGAATACCTTGAAACTGTCCCAACCAACGGATCCATCCAAGTTGATGGAGAGACATTGACGAAGACCTTAGGCTTCAGGTATCTAGGATCTCGCCTACAAGCTGATGGTGAGATAGGTGATGAAGTGCGAAGTAGGATAAAGGCTGCATGGATGAGATGGAGGGAAGTTACAGGCGTACTCTGCGACAGAAGGATGCCACTATACCTTAAGTCCAAAATATACCGCATGATAGTACGTCCTGTTGCTTTGTACAGTGCTGAATGTCGACCAGCTGACAAAGCTACGGAGCGCCAATTACATAGCATGGAAATGCGTATGCTCCGTTGGTCGATGGGCATCACACTCCTAGATCATATAAAGAATGACTCTGTTCGCCAGCAAATAGGAGTTGCACCCATCACTGAGAAGGCACGGGAAAAACGGCTTCGATGGTATGGCCACGTCTTGCGTGCTGCACCTGGAACTGTTGCCAATTCCGCTCTCTCCTTTGAAGTTAATGGGCACCGTCCACGTGGGCGCCCAAAACAGCGCTGGCATGATACAGCAAATGCGGATATGAAGGCTCTCAATCTAAGACCTCATGATGCCCAAGATCGTGCAAAATGGCGAGCCAAGACCAAAACAGCGGACCCTGCAGCAGCGGGAAAACGCTAGGAAGAAGAAGAAGAAGAAGATATAGATTTCAAAGTATGAAATTATAATTGAAGCAGTTTTCATTAATATCACTACCAGGAAATAGGTCTTTAAGAATATCGGGATCTGACTCCATTTTCATTGCTCAATAATATGCTTTTCATACACTCTGATGAATGTGTTGCAATTGGATTGATATACAACAGAAAATATAGTGTCTATTGTTGGAAATTTTGGAGTCATAGCTCTGTGAGCATGAGTGTGTTGGGATTAATAATTGGCCACCTTATTTTTCCGATCCAAAGGCGTCAGATTTATACATGCCAGATGCCATAAAGGACCAGGTGTTTAAGTTTGCACCTTTCGCATTCCTGCTGATCTTCGCCTATGGATCACCGATGAGAATATTTACGTAATAGCGTCTTTTCTTGCACATATTTGAGCCGAGCTTTTGCAAAGTGGCTAAAATGCTGAGTGAAAAGAATAGATTACTGTTGTTGTGTTTGTTTTTGTTGTCGTTGATATTAGAGTTTCAAGGCTGCACTCCATTTCTCTCATTGTTATGATAAATAATTCATTACATAGCCACTAAATTCTACAACCGAAGCAATCTATTTTACATATTCTAACCTTGCTAAACGCCTATATTTCATGTCCTTTTGCTTCCATAACTACTGAATATTTGCTATTTCTGGAGTCTTAATATGTGCCCAACCAATATTTTCCTTTTTTACCACTCGCCAGAATCATCTAACTCCCATACCCTTCATTTGTCACACTATCTAGCTGCCCAATCACCAACATTCTCAAATAATGCCACATTCAAATGCTTTTATTTCCCCTTTCCTGCCGAAGGAACAAACCAATTTCCACATACACATAGCTCCACGCTCCAGATCATGGATGGAAAAATGACTTCCCAATAGCTGCATCTATATATGATGTCAGCACATTTCAAACTATCTTTTAAGTTTCTTCCTTGCTTGGTTCTTATTGTTTCCAAAGTACCCAGAGTCACCTACTTCCTTTAGCGCTTCATCTGACAATCGATGTTGGTATATTCCTTGAATACACGCGTTACGTGGTTAGTACCCAAATTGGGGTTTCTTTAGTTTTTCGCCCTCTCTTATCTTTTTTCCGTGAAAACCACCAACAGAGATTTCTTTATTCTCCCTTGTGCATATGCCTGTCTTTAGCGCGTTTTAGCGAACGAGATTCATTTCCCATCTTCCTACAGAATCATGCAGCTTCTCCTTAGTGCGCCATCGCGCGGCACTTCGCTGAACTCGCTTATCTTCTGCAGTCAACGTGAGAACTCGTTGTCACCGACTACTTATGATACTTGGAAGTTCGACTGGTCCTATACACATTGAAACCTACACACTTCTACATTATTTGGACTCTGCCTCAAGAAAATAAATTTGTGAGCTTTAAAGATTTATGTTGATCTACGTTTGAGACCCTTGTATCCTATGTAACTATTTTCGCAATTCATCTCCTGAACACGGGTTGAAGAGACGTGATTCAGCCTGCATTGCCAGCCATCAATAGACTCATTTTAATATTCTTACATTTACACCTCAATTCCCAGGAAATCTGGAACCCTACTTCAACATCAGAATATTTCAAACAGAGTGGTTCTAGGGTGAACAGCGTTACTCGCAGGAATCCACAGGGTAAGTAATGTACGTAGCATTTGGTTCAGATCGGTGAAACGGTGTAGATTGATGCCAAAGGGCCTAAATGCAGGAGAGGGCTGCTTAAAATTTAAACTGGACAGTGCTTTTTGCCGGGTTTTTGAGGGTAAGTAGGAATAGCAAGCCTAGTTATGGAAGGAAGGGTTGAGGACAAGAACTGTAGGGGTAGACCAAGGTTAGAATATGTTAAACAGATTGCTTCGGATGTAGGGTGTGGTAGCTATGTAGAGATGAGACGATTAGCTCAAGACAGGGAGACGTGGAGGGCTGCATCAAACCAGTCAAAAGACTGAAGACTCAAACAACAGTATGTAAAATTTGGTCCAAATCAGTGAACCGGTGTAGATTTGTGCCAAAGTGCCTAAATGGATGGAATGGAGAGGTCTCTTATGGATAAAAGGCAGCCTATGTGTAAATCCAGGGTATAAGCTATATCCATTAAAAGGTTCAAAAAAATCCGTCTAGCCGATTTAGTGTGAAGAAGTAACAAACACACACACTCACAACCTTTCAAAATTATAATAAATATGAGGATAATTATTCCCTTCTACAAATAACTTTGGTTGTTGACCATTTCCGTCAAAACTAGTAAATACACACAGAGTTGTTAAGCATTGATCTAAAGTTGTTTGACCCGGGCCAGTTTCATCAAGTGATGAGCGAATAAAAGCGTCGGCAAGAAGACTGGGTTCGTTTAGACTTCTTACAATTTTAGTTCAAAACTATTACAACTTGTGCATCTTCTTATAAGAATCCCAATTCTAAGCACAGGATGAAGTTCACAAGTGTCAAGGGGACTGTCTAACCGGTGTTTAGGTATAGTAATAGGTTCCGAATGTTTGGTCTTTGACGTTTTAGGCGTAGCTGCGTTGATTTATTTCATAGATTCATTTCGTCTTGTTACATCAGAACGGATTTTTGTGGCTTTTGTAAAGTAAAGGTGGTGAAACAAGCATCCCCTTTACAAGTTAAAAACTTAGGCAGCAATTATGTAGATATTTAAGGATAGAACAGCTGTTCAATTTACCAAAGCTCCTCGATAATACAAATAATTAATTATTTTCTTACAAGAGCCCATATGTGCACATTTTATGTAGGGAATAGGAACTCTATGTGACATTACTGCATGCTGCATGTTATCATATAACAATACTTTGCTTTCATCGGATAAGATTATTTCCTTTCTATTCTATTGAGCCACCATCATTCATCATTCTTATCAATATTATTATCTGACTACTTCACAAACCATGATGCCTTAACTATCTTTCGGCTGTTCATTAGGATCACAATTTTAGAAAAATTCGAAGGCTAAATCTAATATATTTTCATTGTAAAAGGGCGTTGCCATATTCAAGCGGTAAAATACTGCACGACCAAATTTTAACCAAGACTATTTATCCTCTTTCTTGTCCATGTTTCATATGAAGTAGCACGCAGTCGCAAATTTGGCACACTTTATGGGCAAGGCGTTGATCACACCTACGTGGCCAGGTTTTGATTTGTAGATGAGTATATACAGTGCATTCTTGTTGTTTAATGATGGTTCATTTAAGTGTTTTACGATATCATGGTCATCGAGCCCCTTGTACATATCCCATAACCAGTGTCATTGTTATTTGTAATTGGGGCAAAGGTTTGGGTAGGAGGCAGCCATGACCTAAATTTAGGTACCATCCCAGCAATTGCTTAGAGAAAAAGTTGGGATACAACGAAAAACCACACTTAGAATGGCTGGGGTTCTGCCACACAAGGTTCAGTATATTGTATTACAACAGTGATTCTGTACCGTACTGAAAAAGAGTCACGAGTGCTTTTGTATTGTACCAACCGTATTTCAATTCAGTGTCTGTATATACTTCAATATATTTTTCTGTGTAACATATTATTTTATTTTGTGGCTTAGAGTACTTGTGATTGACCTTTGATGTGGTTGCTACAAGTAGAAACATCATGTGAGAAGGAATCTGTTTACATTAACAGATTTCGGTTAATCAGCAACAGAAGACAGATATGAGATTGAAAATAAATCCCCTGGATACAGGAACACAATTGGGGAAGTTCAAAGCAGTGGTTTTCCCTTTACAAACTCACATCATAGATATTTTCTGGTCTCTGCAACAAGTGATAGGGTTTTCTACACATCAGAAACAGTTCCCATCACAAATAGCTTAAAAGTTCAGAATTCATTTCCTCTTAAATATTCATTCGGGATACCATACATATACTGAAATACTTTCGTACTGAAATACTTTCGACAGTGAAAAATCGGAATGAGAATGGTTAGTTTTTGGGCTGCTAAAAAAAACTTAATATCATTATTCACTTGTGTCAAACAATAACACAAATAAATATGTTCAATGACAAATATAAAAAGAGGATAACTTATTCAAAGCCAGCAATATTTTAGTTTGTATTCACAAAAGAACAATATTTTACCTTATATTGTTGTCTATTTGCTCATTCGGCTGATTCCTATTTGGCACCCTCTCGTCATCATGGGTTTCTTCTTTTATCACCTAGCGACAGAAATTGAATAATTAATTTCTGAGGTTTTATCTTACGATTCTACAAAACTAATAACAAATAATGTAACTTTACAGCACAGCTCAACTTAAAGTCAGGATATATTAGCTATTGTACTGACTGAAATTACTCTCTTGAATTAGTTAGTAAGTTATTGGGGCTTTAAGGGGCGTAACACCGAGGTCATCTGCTCCCAATTTCTTATTCTCCAACGTATTTTACTGTATTTGATAACTCTTGTTTACCGTTTTCAAACATTTGCTTCGCTTCTTTAGTCCATTGAATTTTTCTGCGGTCTCTCTTTCTTGCTCCTTTTAGGTATTCATGGAGCACTGCTTGTGTTTTGGCAGCATCTTTGAGGTAGCGGCGGTAAAATTTAACCATGCTGAGAAACGTGCGAAGTTCATGCACTGTTTCTGGCAGTTTATAATTCAAGATTGTTTGAACCTTTTCAGGAAGAGGTCTAGTACTCTCAGCTGTAATGAGGTACCCTAGAAACTCGATTCTGCCTACGCCCTTCACTGATTTGGAGGTATTTATTCGAAGGCCATACTTGTTTAACCTGTCCATAACCAACTTAAGATGGTTCTTATGCTCTTCGAATGATGCGGAGGATACCAGAATGTCGTCCAAGTAAGGAAATGTGAAATCCAAACCTCTGAAAACTTCTTTATGAATCTCTGGAAGGTGGATGGAGCATTTCTTAACCCAAAGCTCATGACATTGAACTCATACAATCCGAAAGGAGTCATTATTGCAGTTTTGCACTTATCCTCTTCGGCGATTGGAATTTGGTAATATGCTTTAAATAAGTCGATTTTTGAGAAAACCGTTTTTCCTTTCAAGATGTGTTGAAAATCTTCTATTGTTGGTACTAGGTAGCGGTCTGGAATTGTCCTCTCGTTCAATCTTCTATAGTCACCACAAGGTCGTAACGACCCATCCTTCTCACTAGCCATGTGCAGTGGACTCGCCCCTTGGGATTTTGATGGTCGAAATATTCCGTTATCCAGCAGGAACTGAAATTCTTGTTTGGCAATCTGGAGCCTCTTCGGATCCAACTGTCTGGCTTTTGAGAATACCGGTTGACCGTTGGTAACTATTTGATGTTTAATATCATGTGTTATCAGGGTAGGGGTTAAGTTTGGTGTTGTTAATCTTGGATATTGTGCAGGAATGTCACTGTGTTTGAAATTTGTATTCATAGAGCTAATAACATCCCATTATGGAATGACTGTAACTTCGCATTTAACACCAAGCTGAGTTACACCGTCAATTAATTGCTTATTATGAAGGCCCACAAGTAAATGGAACTGTTTAAGAATATCTGCTCCAATTATACCTTTGTTTATTTTAGCTACCACAAATGGCCTCTGGAACTTTCGCCCTAGTCCCAAGTTCACAGTCAATATTTTGATACCACAGGTTGGTATTTCTGTATTGTTGGCTGCATACAGTTTATAGGAACTATCTACATTGTCATGCTTTGATGCTGGCCAAATTGAAACATCCGCTCCACTGTCTACAAGGAACTGCACTCCCGTTTCTTTATCTCTCAAAAATAACCGGGATCTGCGGCACAACTCGTGACCTTCTGCAGCAGAACTTGCCGCTAATTCTACTGCTGTTTCTCGTTTTCCGGATTCTTCCATCCGCACGGTTGTTTACATTTATATGGGTAGCATCTTGAGCCAAATTTAAAATGATAGTAACACAATTTCCCTTCTGGATTGAATTTTCTGGTTGAGCGGCTGCGACTTCTACTTCGCCTGGGGCTACGATGTGTTGCTCGTGAGTGATGTCTTCCGATTGGGATAGCTGCTATTTGTTGCTCCAATGCGGTAATTTTCGCTACGATTTCATCCAGTGTTGCAATGCTACTTGAAGATGGGTTTTGTGGCACTATGCAGTACAGTACGTGGATTCATTTCCAGTACTTTATCTGCCATTATTGCCATTTCCTCCAATTCCTCATCACTAACTAGCAATATGTTTTTTTACTGAGTTTGGAAGTTTGTCTAGCCATAGTGTCCTTCAGACTTTGTTTGAAATATCTGCGCCTGCCAGGGATTGCATTTTGCGCAGCAGCTGACTTGGTTTGAGGTCCCCTAAGTCAATTTCTGTCATTAATCACTTTATTTTCTTATATTCACTTTCTTTGAAGATGTTGAGGAATCTTTCTTTTGCCGCGGCATATTTACGGGTGCTATCACTACTAATTTCGTCCCATATGTTTTCCACATATTTTGGTTCTAATTGCGAAACCAACTAATTAAATTTAGTCTCTTCAGAAGTTATCCTGTTAATCGTAAATTGTGCTTCGATCTGGTAAAACCAAATTTCTGGTTTATCGGCCCAGAACGGTGGAATTTTAACAGACACTTTACTAACCTCAACTTCACTGGTTCGACTCATTAGACGTTCGCGCAGCATTATCACTATTTTCAGTTATTTCTCGATTCACGTCGGGGTCACCAATTTATAGATACTCGATTCATCGTTATTTTTAATCACTTATTTCAACGGGACAACAACAATCAGTATTTCTGCATAGATTACATTATGGGCACTGCTAACTATATATTTGTTATTTTGTTCTTTTTCTTTTTCAACTGTTTGTTTTCTTTCTTAATTGTTCACAGCTACCTATATCATGTCTCCTGAGTAGGGGGGTAATGCCGATTCCAACGCAATCTAAAACCCTCCTTGCCCCACTACTAAGCCTCAGCCATGTTAAATATCTCTCGAACGCGTGGTCCGATTTTGACAAATGAGGTATCGTTGGACTCGGGCTGACGTCCTCTTTGCTATGAACCACTCGTTATATTTTTCAAATTTTTTTTGAAAATTTTTGTTTTCGAAACTAGGTGATAGTTTGAAAACTAAACATGATAGAACGTTGTGCCATGGCTCAAACGAATGGTCTTTATGCCCTTTATTTTCTATAATGAAACTTTTTTACTTTTATGTTTTTTTTGAAAACACTCGAATTTTGAAAATCCTATATTTTGGAAACTAGGAACTCTACAAAAACGTTTATTTGACATAAATGAAAGGTCCCTATGCCCTCAAGTCGCTAGAGCAAAACTTTGTGTTTTGTAAGTGTAGTAGTGGGATGATGACAGAGCTGTCTACTAACTTATTGAACCCTCCTCGTATTTGCCCCGAAGCTGATATCTCGCTAACCAATGGTCGGATTTGAACATACAGGGTGTCCTAGCACTCGTTGTGATGCCCCCTACTTTCCTATAGGCTCTTAATTTAATGAAAAGACCAAAACTAATAGGTCATGTTCTTTTAATATCTCGCGAACCAATCATGCTAGAGGTGCGTACGACGGGTCCAAGGACTCGGGCTGACGTCCTCTTTGCTATAGACCACTCGTTATAATTTTTAATAAAATTGGAAACTTGATTTTGGGGTAAACACGTGTTTTTTGTGATTTTGCCGATATCTCACGAACCAATAACGCTAGAGGCATGTACGACGGGTCCAAGGACTTGGGGTGACGTCCTCTTTGCTATGGACGACTCGTTGTAATTTTAAAAAAATTGGGAAACGCGATTTTGGGGGTAAACATGTGTTTTTTGTGATTTTTGCCGATATTTCACGAACCAATAACGCTAGAGATGTGTACGAGGTGTCCTAGGACTCGGGCTAACGCCCCCTTTCAAATGTGGTAGATATGTTTTTTTCAAAAAATAATTCACAAAGGGCCTAACGCCATACATGTTGAAAAAACGTTTTGTTTTTCTTTACCGATACTTGTTTATAATGTTCATGAAGCGTGGTGGTTGAGAGAGACGATACGGCTGAGTGTGTGTGTGTGTGTGTGTGTTTCAACGAACCTGTCGCTGACCACGGTGGCTGTGTTCAATAGATCAATCGATATTTCGACGGGTCGGTGTATGACAGAGCGAGGGTACGTTTTTTCACACCTTTTACCTTTAACGTGTAAACGGTGATGAGAACTTGGTTCTATGTTGGTCGAAGCGAGTACAGAAAACACACTTGCCGAGGAGCAGGAGGTGAATGTCATTTGAACTTATTGGATGGCGTTGATCTGATTTGACAACAGGTGACGCTTGAAGGTGAAATAATCTGACCATTGTGGTGGCAGGGAAGTGCGAAATGCATGCATACACATGTGTGAAACCAGATGTAGGCTAAACCAGTGACATCCTGTCTTGCTTCGTACGTGACAAAATGCAAGTTCAGGTGAAATTTGATCTACCACAGGTGTTCACTTTGGGTGTTAGCTGTCCACGTGCGCGATAACTGTTAACAAGTGACATGCTGTTTTGCTTTGTATGTGACAAAATGCAAGTTGACGTGAAATTTGATCTGCCACAGGTGCTCACGTTGGACGTTAGCTGTCCACGTGCCTGATAAGAGAATGTTCAAAGCGTGGGAATCGCTGAATCAGTAAAAAGTATGATGCAACTTGTCGGAATGATGTCACAACCAATAGATAGGCAAGAGCTGCAAACACCAGTGGTGGGAGGTGAAGGGAGGGAAAGGGGGAGGGGAAATGTATGAGAGAACACAGGTGGAAAGAGAAAGAAATATGTGGAGCTGAGGACTGTACACATAGAGCTATAGGTGGTGTACAACATGTGTGAATAAATAAATTAAAAATTGCACAGGTTCACACAACATAGACTGTATTATTGCCATGGCCAAGCACTCACATTCACATTAAGATCATTTACAAAATCATAAAATGAAAAATAAAAAATCTTGTTTTGGAAATATCGTTTTTCAACATACACAAAATAAATATATAAAAAATTTGTAAACAACAAAATGGAAAATCCATGGTCAAGCACTCACATTAATATTATTTACAAAATCATAAAATGAAAAATAGAAAATCTTGTTTTGGAAATATCGATTTTTTTTTCAACATACACAAAATAAATATATAAAAAATTTGTAAACAGCAAAATGGAAAATCCATGTTTCCATATAGGCAAAATTTTAAAAGCCTTAAACGGACATTTAAGAAAATATATGCAAATGGGAAATTGACAAATGTGTAAATATGAAAATGGAAAAATCCATGTTTCCATATCATGAAATTGAAAAACATCAAACTGTCATTTAAAAAAATGCAAATGGAAAATTGACAAATTGCAATGTGTGAAATGTGAAATTGAACAAATGGCTATCATTATTTAAAAAAAAGAAAAGAACATAGTGCTCTATGGTTGAGGTGTGAATCAAACCCTCTCTACTTATTTGGACCACCCGAGACTGAGTAGACTAGTTTTAGTTATCATACCACTTTTAAAAGTTTGTGTTAAATCTAGGAATTGAACCCAAGAGCTTGTAGGGGAGATCCAAGGTTATAATATGTTAAACAGATAGCCTTGAATGTAGTGTGTGGTAGCTATATAGAAATGAGACGTTTCGCTCGGGGCAGGGAGGCATAGAGATCTCCATCAAACCAGTCAAAAGACTGACGACTCAAACAACAACATGTAGAGCTCACCAAAATAATGTTGTGTAACGGTAAATGTTAGTCAACGAACAGTAATGCATTACTAAAACCCATGACACGATACCTAAGAGCTTTTCTAAAATTATTTTAAAATGCCTTTAACCCTATATTAAACACCCAGTTCACAAGACTCATAACTGCAATGTTATGGTCAATCAAAACAAAATCTATATTTCAAAACAAACAAGTGGTTTAGTCAATGTATACTGGAAAAAGTTTTATAAACACTCAAGTCCACAAAAATAATTAAATTAGTAACAGTCAGGTTGACCGAGTGGTTATGGTGTTTGACTTAAGTTCAAATTTTCTGTACAAGAAAGCAAGGGTTCGAATCCCTTACCTGATATAACTATTGCCTCAACATGGCTTGACCACACTGTATTATTGTGTACTCGGTACACAAACCATAAATAGAGTGTATTGTTTAAGGTCACTCTCTTTGCGAACATAGTCAGAGAATGTTGATGGTTAACAATTGCATTAATAGTGGGACATAGGGATAACAATTAAGAAAAACAGACAATACCCATACACTATTTTTATTTATTTAATGTAAGTACTTGTACAATAGTTATATACAAACTACAACTCTCTTTTGTCTATTACTATCTAGTCCTTTTCGATCCACTTGCATATCAAGGGCAGATGACTTTGTAGTTCAGCCCCTTCAAACAACAACACTACTTTTTGAATAGTCTGTGATGTTGATGACTCTTGATGCGTGGAAGATGGATACAACATAACTTTTACAACAGGGGTTAAACGTTGCTCAACAAACAATGCACTATTTTGAGTAGCAACATCTTTCTCTTGTACTAACATTTTAGCATTCTGATGATTTTTTGTCAATACCATCAGTGTTTTGTCTGGAGCACTACATTGATGATCACTCACACTTAAAACCACACTATTTCTACTTTTCATATTGCCTCGACATGTTGTTGACCTCTGTTTCGAGCATTGCCAGAATATTATTCCTTTTACATTTTGTCGTCTATAGTTATAAGAGTAGCCTTTATAGAGTACACGTTGTTTACCTCGGTTAGTTGGAGTAAGTTCCATAGTAGTAACTAACCTGTTAGTATGATTTGCACGCTACAAAGGTTATCTCGGTTCTGGTAATAGAATTATTTAGCGTTGGCTTTTATATTTAATATGTACAGTTTAAAGTGATAGAAAAGTGGTAGAAATGTGGTAGCAAAGTGGTAGACAATTGGTAACATAGTGGTAGAAAAGTGGTAGCAAAGTGGTAGAAGAGTGGTAGAAAAGTGGCAGAAAAGTAGTAGAAAAGTGGTAGCAAAGTGGTAGAAAAGTGGTAGAAAACTGGCAGAAAAGTAGTAGAAAAGTGGTAGCAAAGTGGTAGAAAAGTGGTAGCAAACTAGAAAAGTGGTAGCAAAGTGGTAGAAAATATTACATGTATTGTTAAGAAATAGTTTAAGCGGTTACATGGATTCATTACACTATAA
This sequence comes from Meconema thalassinum, assembly GCA_946902985.2. NCBI lineage: Eukaryota > Metazoa > Arthropoda > Insecta > Orthoptera > Tettigoniidae > Meconema > Meconema thalassinum. The sequence continues at coordinate 2,556,550 of CAMPQE020000024.1, forward strand.
TTTTAGCATCACGAAGCTCATTTTCTATATCCAAAAGTTTTTCCTCATATTTAGTATGACCAGCCTGTTTACAGGTATGCAAGTACTGAAGCCGCTGGATTAGCTTACTGGGATTGTTCCAGTAAACAAATTTAACAAATGATTTTTTTGGGCGTAAACCATTATCATCATCATCATCATCATTATCATCATAATCATCATCATCATCATCATGGTTATCATCATCAATATAATTATCATCAATATAATCATCATCACTATTACTATCTAATCCTTTTTGTTCATCTTGCAATGCAAAAACCTTTGGCATAGTTTGTGTTGTCTTTGATAGTGTTAGAGGTTTCTTAGACGTTAACGACTGTCCTAACATGTCTTTTTCAGGAGATAATAAATGCTCTTTAACAAACAAAGCACTATCTTGAGCCACACTATTTTTTTCTTGGTCTTGCTTTTTTACCTTGCTTAGAGTATTTTGTCCATTTAAATGAGTATTATTTTGAGATTTACAATGATGATCGATTGAAATAAGTATGTTGGAGCCTTTTGTCTTAATCATTCCTCGACACTTTTTAGATCGTTGTTTCGAACAGCACCAAATAACAGTTCCATTTTTATTGGTTCGTTTCACAATATATGAATATCCTTTATAGTATGCGTAAGGCTTACCATACCTAGTCACTGATAATTCCATGTCAACTGTCAAGCATAGACTAAGCTCTAGTAAAGTCAACTTGGTAATAAGAATACTAGTTTAATGTGAGAGCAAATATGGATCCAAAGAGTTCAGGTAAAAGTGGAAGCAAATAAGCAAATATTAGAACCAAGAGTGGGGTTAAAAGTGGTCGCAAAGTGGTAGACCCATTACACAATAATTTCAGCATGACAAAGCTCTTGTTCAATTTCTTTGATTTCCCAATCGTGACCGATAAGCCCAGCTTGTCGTAAAGCATGCAATTGTCGAAGCCGTTGAATTAGCTTACTGGGTTTGTTCCAGTATACAAATTTAACAAATGGATTTTTAGGTGTAAACAAAGCACTACCATTATCATGATCATTATCATCATCATTATCATCATCATAATCACCATTATCATCATGACCATCATCACTGTTACTATATAGTCCTTTTTGATCCTCTTGCAATACCATTTTATTTATAGTCTGAGTTGATTTTGATAGTGTTGAAGGTTTCTTGGACGTTGACAATTGTCCTAACATGACGTTTTGAGGACATGATAAGTCCTTTTGAACAAACACTGCACTATCTTTAGCAGCAATATCGTTTTCTTGAACTTGCTTTTTAGCATTTTGATAATTGTTTGTAAACAGTAAGCGTGGTTCGTTTCGAGCACTACATTGATGAACACTCACACTTAAAACCTTTCCATTTTTACTTTTCAGATTGCCTCGACATTTTGTTGACCTCTCTTTTGAGCATCGCCAGAATATTATTCCATTCACATTCTGGCGATTATAGTTATAGGAGTAGCCTTGATAGAGTGCACGTAGCCTACCTTTGTTGGTTGTAATAAGTTCCATAGTAGTAACTGACCTGTCAGTACGATGTTCACACTACAAAGATTACAATTGTTTTGCTGATGGAGTGACCTACCATAAGCTTATATATTGGCTTATGTGTTGGCTTTTTGTGTTGGCTTTTTGTGTTGGCTTTTCGTGTTAGCTTTTGTGTTGACTTTTTGTGTTGGCTTTTCATGTTGGCTTTTCATGTTGGCATTTCGTGTTGGCTTTTGTGTTGGCTTTTCGTGTTGGCTTTTTGTGTTGGCTTTTCATGTTGGCATTTCGTGTTGGCTTTTGTGTTGGCTTTTCGTGTTGGCTTTTTGTGTTGGCTTTTCGTGTTGGCATTTCGTGTTGGCTTTTCGTGTTGGCTTTTTTGTATTGGCCTTTCATGTTGGCTTTTTGTATTGGCTTTTCGTGTTGGCTTTTTGTGTGGGCTTTTTGTGTTGGCTTTAGTATTGGCTTTTGTATTGGCTTATTTGACAAGTTATTTGTGTCAATGTATTTAGTGGATTTTTTTTGTTGGTGTTGGAAAGTAGTTGAATGAGAGGGGATATTTAAAGACTTAACCTCAGCTCACTAACCTAACCTAACCTAACCTAACTTTACCTAACCTAACCTAACCTTTCAACTCTCAGATATTAATTAAATTCTGTGTATAGTCGAGTTGGAACCCAAGACCTCAGGGGTAAAAAAAACAATTATTTTTGACGGCTTATTTTGGTAACTTATTTTAATGGCTAACCTAACTTTACCTAACCTAACCTAACCTCAGCTCACTTTGGATATTACTAGTAAGTGTTCATATCCTCTGCTAGGTAGCATGCTAGTAGTACAGGTAGTGCTCATATTTACCGCTAGGTAGCGGAAACATACTTTGCATGTTGCATGTGACACTTGTGAAGTTTAACCACATGCAAGACGTGCTTGTATAAGTTCTCTATTTAAACTCAATATACAATTAAGCCACGTACCCACTAGGGGACAAATGTCCCTCAACATGACGCGCAACATAGACGCGCGCAACGTTGTGGGCTGTTCCCTGACGTTGCATGCAACATGGTGCAGCATTTGTGCGTGACGCGGGACATGTTGCTTGTTGTCGCACCCCGAGCGAGCGCACAGGGCCGCGCGACATTCTGGCGTCAGTCTTTAGTGAGTGTAGACTGTCCTGAAAGCTAAATAAGTGCCGCTTAACGTGTCCGCAGTGTGGGGAAACGAGACAGTGCTCAATCTAATTGAACTGTACCAAAACAATGAATTGTTATCGGACACTTCAAACCGGGACTATAAAAATAAGATTAAGAAAAATGACGCGTGGGAAGATATAGCCAATACTTTGTAATTGGCAAGAAAAGATGTAGAGGGCAAAGTCCACACGCTCCGCTCACAGTTTATTCGTGAAGAAAAAGAAAATTGCTGGTACTAAAATCACTGGTACTAGTCGGGATGACGTGAAATCCAGTTCATGGTTTGCCTGGGATTCCATGAAGTTCTTAGTGAGGGGAGCGACAACTTCTGGCAGCATAGACACATTGGAGATACAAGTAAGTCACATTTAATTAATGTAAGATATTTTTTATTACAGTGCCTACATATGGATAAATGTGTATGATACGTAAATTATTTACATACTAAACAGATATACTCTACTTCATAGGTACATTAATTACTTATTATGTGTTAAGTTACTATTTCATTTTTCTATATCTACAAAGTTACCAGTTTCTTTCTAAGCTACATTATTCTGCCAAGGAACACCTCCTTGTGCACTAATGAAATATTCAGCGAACTGATCTCTTATTGCCATAGCGGAGTGAGTGGGTGGTCATCCTACCGCTTCCAAATTCAACATAATACCAGGTACAATTTCTCTGCGCCAAGATCCTTCCACGATGTTATGATCTAAGTCCTCGCCATCCAAAGTTCCATGTGGGGTGTTGAGTGCTCTCGATTGCTTATTTCGCCTTAAAAATTATGTAGGTAGACACATGCCATCACAACAACTTCAGCATTTGCAGGTTGGAGAGAAATATGATTGCGAAATATACGAAACACAAGACACATAATGCCAAATACATTTTCTACAACTCTTCTAGCTCTTGAAAGCCGGAATTTTTTGTATATGCGCTTTATATTTCCCACTGCGTGGATACCGGGATATGGTTTCATCATGTTTTCGGGCAGTGCAAACGCGCTGTCTTCCACTAGTACAAAGGGCATGTTCGGTTCATCGTATCTCAAAGGCTCCGGCACTGCCAATTGAGCTGGTTTACAGCCATAGCTTTATAAAATGAAGAATCTTGAAACACTCCGCTGTCAGATGACTTTCCTTTGGCACCAAAATTCGAATATATAAAATTATATTCAGCATCTACAATAGCCAAGAGCACTATGCTAAATTGATCTATATAGTTGAAAAAATCACTGCCGGAATTCGGAGGTGCCTGTATCAAAACGTGCTTCCCGTCTATAGCTCCTATACAATGCGGGAAGTTCCATAATATTTCGTAATTATGTGCTTTTTCTTCCAGTCATTTGCAGTGGTTGGGACCTGAAAAAGAAATTATGATTTACTTTTTTATTTCAGACACAGTGCCAGGACAACACCAATGACGAATTCCCTGATTCACCCAACACAGGGAGTACTGACGATACCGTCCCATCTCTGGAGACGCCTACAACGTCCAAGCATTCGAAAAAAAGAAAGACTCCACACGAAGTGAGATTAGAAGAAGCTTTCGAAGTGATGCGCAGCGCAAAAAATAAAATGCTGGAAGTAACCCAAGACGAATTCGCAGTGTATGGACAGTATGTGGGGTCAGAATTACGCGAGATGAAAGATGAACACTCGATACTCATGGCAAAATACTATATTAATAATATATTACTTGATATGCGCATGGGGAAATACCGAAATACGGCTTCATCAAGTATTAGCAACAGTCTGAATATGACAGATATTACGGAGTCTGATATAAACATACCGTAAGGAAAAAAAAAGTTCAAAGGTTAATATTGTTTTTGTTTATATTGTAATATTGTAACTTAATTGTAATAAATCTCAATAACTTATAATCTTTCATTCGTATTCAAAATTGGGGTGATACCAAGCTGCGCTAATGAGTTCTTTCCATTGTGGCAACTAGGAAAATTCTTAATTGGGGAAGTTGCCTGAGGCGTGTTTCACTGCCCCACACTCCAAACTGGACGTATAAATATATTTTGGAATGTGTCAACCTGCGCTGATCTTCACTATCTACTCTTGTTATCTCAAATACGTTTTCGATACTACTCATTAGCAACTTTTGGTATTATTCCAGATTCCTGGATTTCTTTACCCTTGCACATGATAAAGATAACAGGTGCCGTCATTTTCTTTGTGTTTCTCAGTTACTATTCAGATCTGCACATTTTAATTTTTATATTGTAGCTTCGTAAACATGCGAGTTATATCCTGCACTATGCCCTTTTAAACGATATAGTAGGGACCAAATTCACATTGGCTGCGAAAATATTAACGATGGTTTTTAAAATTAATTATACTCGAAGTTCAACATGGGTTGGACATATTTAGAGTACGGTATATCCTCGAAGTTAGTGCCGCTCCACGGATACCCACTGGCAAGCAAAGGGAGCGGTCTTTGTTCGATTTTTCAGCCCCTTACAAGTGCTTGTCACCCGGCAGGAGGGCTTTTTTATGATAGTTGTGGTCATTAGGCGTAGGTTGTATTTTAAGTAGCCAGTCCCTAAGACAAATACTTTCTACAATGTTGCCAATAATACCTTTTATTTATTTTATTTATTTAATATTATTTCAGTTACTTTATTTTATTTTATTATAAATATGCATTCTGCTACAAAACAAGATGCATTCGTAAATTAATTCCTTGTTGGAACACCTCCACTTTTGGCCGCGTTGTGACAACTCAAACTGACAACATATATAGTTTCCTATAGCTCGCAATGCTCCACTCCTTTTCCTGTACTATTACCCACGATACGCTGTTCACCGTACCTATATCGGAACGATGACCTAATCATGTATGTATGTATGTAACTTTAAGAAAATAGATTCTGTACTCACCTTTACATACATCTTCAATGCATTGATCACTTCCTTACACACTTCTGGTACAATTCTACTGATGAGTTGCTTTGTCACTCTAAAAGTATATGACAAAGAAGCATATGAATCTCCAGTTGACATGTATCTCAATGTAATAGCAAGTCTGATTGCAGGGCCAACAGCATTTCGAAAATTCGTGTCTTGCTTGGCTATAGAAGGCCCGATCATTTGTAACAAAGTTTAAAAATCAGTTGTTGTCATTCGAGTAAAATTTACAAATGATCCGTCAGATATTCGAAGATCACTTAAAATATCTTCTCTTCTTTGTCTTTGTAGTAAGTAGTTCCGCACCCACCACCTCCCCTTTCTCTTTTTTACATTTCGATTCACTTAGAATAATGTACGAAGCGCTGATCAAGACAACCTCTTCGGGCGACATCTCTGCAACAACTGGCTAGTGTGTACGAGCGACATGACGCGCGGCTTTGTTCCAAGATGTTCCGTGCAACATGCCCCGGAACATGTCCCGCGACATGTTCCGCAACTGGTCCCCTAGTGGGTACGTGGCTTTAACCACTAAATGTTCAGAACTAACATGTATAGCCATGTTTAGGGTATATAGGAGACCCTTAGCAAGAAAGGCTGTCTAACCCACGAGTGTACAGCCTTGTCATACGCAGTAAGCACCTGTTGGCAGAAAACAACAACAACAACAATTTGAGAAAGCCAACAAAAAACTGTTTCCTTTAAATACCTTAATGGATATGTTGTTGGCTTTCTCAAATTGTTGTTGTTGTTGTTTTCTGCCATTAGGTGCTTACTGCGTATGACAAGGCTGTACACTCGTGGGTTAGACAGCCTTTCTGGCTAAGGGTCTCCTATATACCCTAAACATGGCTATACATGTTAGTTCTGAACATTTAGTGGTTAATTGTATATTGAGTTTAAATAGAGAACTTATACAAGCACGTCTTGCATGTGGTTAAACTTCACAAGTGTCACATGCAACATGCAAAGTATGTTTCCGCTACCTAGCGGTAAATATGAGCACTACCTGTACTACTAGCATGCTACCTAGCAGAGGATATGAACACTTACTAGTAATATCCAAAGTGAGCTGAGGTTAGGTTAGGTTAGGTAAAGTTAGGTTAGCCATTAAAATAAGTTACCAAAATAAGCCGTCAAAAATAATTGTTTTTTTTACCCCTGAGGTCTTGGGTTCCAACTCGACTATGCACAGAATTTAATTAATATCTGAGAGTTGAAAGGTTAGGTTAGGTTAGGTAAAGTTAGGTTAGGTTAGGTTAGGTTAGTGAGCTGAGGTTAAGTCTTTAAATATTCCCTCTCATTCAACTACTTTCCAACACCAACAAAAAAAATCCACTAAATACATTGACACAAATAACTTGTCAAATAAGCCAATACAAAAGCCAATACTAAAGCCAACACAAAAAGCCCACACAAAAAGCCAACACGAAAAGCCAATACAAAAAGCCAACATGAAAGGCCAATACAAAAAAGCCAACACGAAAAGCCAACACGAAATGCCAACACGAAAAGCCAACACAAAAAGCCAACACGAAAAGCCAACACAAAAGCCAACACGAAATGCCAACATGAAAAGCCAACACAAAAAGCCAACACGAAAAGCCAACACAAAAGCCAACACAAAATGCCAACATGAAAAGCCAACATGAAAAGCCAACACAAAAAGTCAACACAAAAGCTAACACGAAAAGCCAACACAAAAAGCCAACACAAAAATCCAACACATAAGCCAATATATAAGCTTATGGTAGGTCACTCCATCAGCAAAACAATTGTAATCTTTGTAGTGTGAACATCGTACTGACAGGTCAGTTACTACTATGGAACTTATTACAACCAACAAAGGTAGGCTACGTGCACTCTATCAAGGCTACTCCTATAACTATAATCGCCAGAATGTGAATGGAATAAAATTCTGGCGATGCTCAAAAGAGAGGTCAACAAAATGTCGAGGCAATCTGAAAAATAAAAATGGAAAGGTTTTAAGTGTGAGTGTTCATCAATGTAGTGCTCGAAACGAACCACGCTTACTGTTTACAAACAATTATCAAAATGCTAAAAAGCAAGTTCAAGAAAACGATATTGCTGCTAAAGATAGTGCAGTGTTTGTTCAAAAGGACTTATCATGTCCTCAAAACGTCATGTTAGGACAATTGTCAACGTCCAAGAAACCTTCAACACTATCAAAATCAACTCAGACTATAAATAAAATGGTATTGCAAGAGGATCAAAAAGGACTATATAGTAACAGTGATGATGGTCATGATGATAATGGTGATTATGATGATGATAATGATGATGATAATGATCATGATAATGGTAGTGCTTTGTTTACACCTAAAAATCCATTTGTTAAATTTGTATACTGGAACAAACCCAGTAAGCTAATTCAACGGCTTCGACAATTGCATGCTTTACGACAAGCTGGGCATATCGGTCACGATTGGGAAATCAAAGAAATTGAACAAGAGCTTTGTCATGCTGAAATTATTGTGTAATGGGTCTACCACTTTGCGACCACTTTTAACCCCACTCTTGGTTCTAATATTTGCTTATTTGCTTCCACTTTTACCTGAACTCTTTGGATCCATATTTGCTCTCACATTAAACTAGTATTCTTATTACCAAGTTGACTTTACTAGAGCTTAGTCTATGCTTGACAGTTGACATGGAAGTATCAGTGACTAGGTATGGTAAGCCTTACGCATACTATAAAGGATATTCATATATTGTGAAACGAACCAATAAAAATGGAACTGTTTTTGGTGCTGTTCGAAACAACGATCTAAAAAGTGTCGAGGAATGATTAAGACAAAAGGCTCCAACATACTTATTTCAATCGATCATCATTGTAAATCTCAAAATAATACTCATTTAAATGGACAAAATACTCTAAGCAAGGTAAAAAAGCAAGACCAAGAAAAAAATAGTGTGGCTCAAGATAGTGCTTTGTTTGTTAAAGAGCATTTATTATCTCCTGAAAAAGACATGTTAGGACAGTCGTTAACGTCTAAGAAACCTCTAACACTATCAAAGACAACACAAACTATGCCAAAGGTTTTTGCATTGCAAGATGAACAAAAAGGATTAGATAGTAATAGTGATGATGATTATATTGATGATAATTATATTGATGATGATAACCATGATGATGATGATGATGATTATGATGATAATGATGATGATGATGATGATAATGGTTTACACCCAAAAAAATCATTTGTTAAATTTGTTTACTGGAACAATCCCAGTAAGCTAATCCAGCGGCTTCAGTACTTGCATACCTGTAAACAGGCTGGTCATACTAAATATGAGGAAGAACTTTTGGATATAGAAAATGAGCTTCGTGATGCTAAAATTATAGTGTAATGAATCCATGTAACCGCTTAAACTATTTCTTAACAATACATGTAATATTTTCTACCACTTTGCTACCACTTTTCTAGTTTGCTACCACTTTTCTACCACTTTGCTACCACTTTTCTACTACTTTTCTGCCAGTTTTCTACCACTTTTCTACCACTTTGCTACCACTTTTCTACTACTTTTCTGCCACTTTTCTACCACTTTTCTACCACTTTGCTACCACTTTTCTACCACTATGTTACCAATTGTCTACCACTTTGCTACCACGTTTCTACCACTTTTCTATCACTTTAAACTGTACATATTAAATATAAAAGCCAACGCTAAATAATTCTATTACCAGAACCGAGATAACCTTTGTAGCGTGCAAATCATACTAACAGGTTAGTTACTACTATGGAACTTACTCCAAATAACCGAGGTAAACAACGTGTACTCTATAAAGGCTACTCTTATAACTATAGACGACAAAATGTAAAAGGAATAATATTCTGGCAATGCTCGAAACAGAGGTCAACAACATGTCGAGGCAATATGAAAAGTAGAAATAGTGTGGTTTTAAGTGTGAGTGATCATCAATGTAGTGCTCCAGACAAAACACTGATGGTATTGACAAAAAATCATCAGAATGCTAAAAAGTTAGTACAAGAGAAAGATGTTGCTACTCAAAATAGTGCATTGTTTGTTGAGCAACGTTTAACCCCTGTTGTAAAAGTTATGTTGTATCCATCTTCCACGCATCAAGAGTCATCAACATCACAGACTATGCAAAAAGTAGTGTTGTTGTTTGAAGGGGCTGAACTACAAAGTCATCTGCCCTTGATATGCAAGTGGATCGAAAAGGACTAGATAGTAATAGACAAAAGAGAGTTGTAGTTTGTATATAACTATTGTACAAGTACTTACATTAAATAAATAAAAATAGTGTATGGGTATTGTCTGTTTTTCTTAATTGTTATCCCTATGTCCCACTATTAATGCAATTGTTAACCATCAACATTCTCTGACTATGTTCGCAAAGAGAGTGACCTTAAACAATACACTCTATTTATGGTTTGTGTACCGAGTACACAATAATACAGTGTGGTCAAGCCATGTTGAGGCAATAGTTATATCAGGTAAGGGATTCGAACCCTTGCTTTCTTGTACAGAAAATTTGAACTTAAGTCAAACACCATAACCACTCGGTCAACCTGACTGTTACTAATTTAATTATTTTTGTGGACTTGAGTGTTTATAAAACTTTTTCCAGTATACATTGACTAAACCACTTGTTTGTTTTGAAATATAGATTTTGTTTTGATTGACCATAACATTGCAGTTATGAGTCTTGTGAACTGGGTGTTTAATATAGGGTTAAAGGCATTTTAAAACAATTTTAGAAAAGCTCTTAGGTATCGTGTCATGGGTTTTAGTAATGCATTACTGTTCGTTGACTAACATTTACCGTTACACAACATTATTTTGGTGAGCTCTACATGTTGTTGTTTGAGTCGTCAGTCTTTTGACTGGTTTGATGCAGATCTCTATGCCTCCCTGCCCCGAGCGAAACGTCTCATTTCTATATAGCTACCACACACTACATTCAAGGCTATCTGTTTAACATATTATAACCTTGGATCTCCCCTACAAGCTCTTGGGTTCAATTCCTAGATTTAACACAAACTTTTAAAAGTGGTATGATAACTAAAACTAGTCTACTCAGTCTCGGGTGGTCCAAATAAGTAGAGAGGGTTTGATTCACACCTCAACCATAGAGCACTATGTTCTTTTCTTTTTTTTAAATAATGATAGCCATTTGTTCAATTTCACATTTCACACATTGCAATTTGTCAATTTTCCATTTGCATTTTTTTTAATGACAGTTTGATGTTTTTCAATTTCATGATATGGAAACATGGATTTTTCCATTTTCATATTTACACATTTGTCAATTTCCCATTTGCATATATTTTCTTAAATGTCCGTTTAAGGCTTTTAAAATTTTGCCTATATGGAAACATGGATTTTCCATTTTGCTGTTTACAAATTTTTTATATATTTATTTTGTGTATGTTGAAAAAAAATCGATATTTCCAAAACAAGATTTTCTATTTTTCATTTTATGATTTTGTAAATAATATTAATGTGAGTGCTTGACCATGGATTTTCCATTTTGTTGTTTACAAAATTTTTATATATTTATTTTGTGTATGTTGAAAAACGATATTTCCAAAACAAGATTTTTTATTTTTCATTTTATGATTTTGTAAATGATCTTAATGTGAATGTGAGTGCTTGGCCATGGCAATAATACAGTCTATGTTGTGTGAACCTGTGCAATTTTTAATTTATTTATTCACACATGTTGTACACCACCTATAGCTCTATGTGTACAGTCCTCAGCTCCACATATTTCTTTCTCTTTCCACCTGTGTTCTCTCATACATTACCCCTCCCCCTTTCCCTCCCTTCACCTCCCACCACTGGTGTTTGCAGCTCTTGCCTATCTATTGGTTGTGACATCATTCCGACAAGTTGCATCATACTTTTTACTGATTCAGCGATTCCCACGCTTTGAACATTCTCTTATCAGGCACGTGGACAGCTAACGTCCAACGTGAGCACCTGTGGCAGATCAAATTTCACGTCAACTTGCATTTTGTCACATACAAAGCAAAACAGCATGTCACTTGTTAACAGTTATCGCGCACGTGGACAGCTAACACCCAAAGTGAACACCTGTGGTAGATCAAATTTCACCATTTCAGCCATGGAAGCTTACACACTACGCAAAGGTAGAAAGTGACAACTTTTTGCATTGGACATCTTACTTTCTTTATCTTAAACGTTCATATAGGTTCGAATACTTTCCTTTAGTCGACAGAAATATGGGAAATAAATGTTCATGCTCTTTTCTTTTGTTGTGATGGCTTTAAAATATGCAGCCACTGCCAGCTCGATTTCATGCGCTGGACACCTGAGCAATAAGGGTAGCAGAAACACAATTTTGTCAAGGAGTTATGAAAGGGGCCGATGACCTCGTAGCTCCGCCCCTTAACATAACAATAAATAACCAACTAACTAAGGAGTAGTGAGAATTGCAAGCAGTGTGATATTCTCGCGGCATTTTACCTGGAGTAGAACAGGGATGCCACGTAAAACCACTTCAAGGATGATTTAGGTTGGACTCGAGTAGATGATAAAGATTTGAAAATAAATTCCACAAGTACGCCAACACCCTTTATTTTGTTTGTATGAAAATAATCCAAACTGGAAATAATTCATCAGGCTAATTCAGTTAGTAGCTTTTATTTCTATTAACGTCAGTTGCTCTCAGCATATCCTTAGTGAGAAAAGTCATCTTAGCAGTCAAATCAACTCAATACACTACGGTACTTCTCGTAAGTGGATGAAATAATACTATTTTATATTTGTCAAACGTAAGAATGAGGGTTGGTTTACATCCCTGGTTTACAGCGGGCTTTAGCATGACACAGCGTAAGAATGAGCAATGGTTTACAATCCGGTGTTACAAAGGGATAAGAGTTGACACGTGCGGCGGCCTGAATGAGTCCGAGTTTTTCAATAAACCAAGGTGGTCAGCATTGCGAACACTTGCTACCCTGAATATACAGAAGACCTTGCATTTGCTCCACAGATCATTACGCCATTGTCCAACCTGGCTACGCAACATCGGATAAAAACGTTCATTTTCAGGGCAAAAATAATCACTCGTTGGAACAGGTAAATATGCATACATAATACATCCAATATACACGACATTAAGGAAATAAAATGTACTAGCACAGGGTTCGAACATGCTACCTAACAGCTTGCCTAGCGTTACTTCAGCAATGTTTGATTCAGCCACCTTAGCTACTGAGAGCCATGGTGTATCGCTGGCACGCATATAATCTATATGTAGACACTTCCTGTTCAAACGTGATATTGTGATCATTTTAATCATGCATTATATTTGAGATCATTCAATTAACACATCTACTAACGATTTCTACTATATTCGCAAGCATGAACTGAAAGATAAAGCTGCACTGAGGCGGAAAAGGAGCATGTAATAATGATTGTAGGATGAGTATGATATACGAGTTAGTTGGGTTGCTTATCTCCGAACCAAACAGGAGCTGGTGAATGACTCCGTTTATTAAAATAATGTATGCAAGGCGGAAGAACAAGGATTCAAAAGATGAAATTGAGATAGCAGAATACAGATATCTGGAAATTCTCTGAAGGTAGGAATGGCAGTTCCAGCTAATCAAAAACTCACTATCAGATTGAAAACTGATGGAGAATAATTGGTTAAGAGACGGAATAATTACATAGAGCATATGAATAGAGGTAAAGAGATTGATAATCATGTACAGGAAGGAGATGAGGAAGTTGATGACGATACGAAAGGAGATTTAGTACGGAGATCTAAATTTGAAAGAGCACTGATAGACTTAAGCAGCAAGATAACACGAGGAATATATGATATACCGACTGAGTTGCTACATTGCAAAGGTACTGATGGTGGACCAAGATTATTTTGTTTGGATGTAGGATGAGGCAGGTACTCCAGATTTTAAGGAAAATGTTATCATCCCTGTACCGTAGAAAACAGAAGCTGATATATGAGAAGTTTATAGTACAATCAGAATGATCGCTCATGCCTTAAAGAAATAGACAAGCATAATTTACAAGGATTCAAAAGATGAAATTGAGATAGCAGAATACAGCAAACTCTATGTAGTCTTTGTTGACTTCACGAAGGCTTTTGACCTGGTAAACAGAAAGCTGCTGATACATAAGCTGGAAACACTCATAGGTAGGTCAAGGCTGACGACCCTTATATCGAACATATTGGCAGAAAACTATATACAAGTGCAGGACGGAGTTGGACAAACCAAATGGATGATACAAACGAATGGAGTACTTCAAGGGGACCCCCTCAGTCCCATTCTATTCAATGCGCTCTCACACGATGCCGGAGACAAAATAAAGGAATCGACTGAGTCCAGACTGTATATATACGCAGACGACATGGCAATCGCCTCAGAACAGATAAAGGATTTGCAAGATGCAATCAACATACTAAGCGAATGGGCCCTGGAAAACGAACTAACAATCAACGAGGACAAGACTGAGATGGTCGTCTTCCGGAACGGGGGCAGGTCAGCGGAATCAGACCAAGTGCTATGCAACGGCAAGGAACTGAAGAAAGTAAACAATTTCAAATACCTCGGCCTCACGCTCCAGGTAACAGGCCGAAGCTTCAGAATACATACAAGAGCGAAAGCGGCCGCAGCAGTGAAGGCCATAAACGACATAAGCCATATTACCCAAATATCGCTGGAAACAGCAATGATGCTCTTCCGAGCCAAGGTCATACCCGTACTAACATACGGTCTGGAGCTTACATGGGAGTTTCTCAACTACAAACAGCTGGAGGAACTCGAAAAGGTGAAATCTAGGTTCCTCAAAAGAGCCCTCGGAGTCTCCAAGTCAGCCAAATCTCGGCTGGTATATGAACTGGCGAGAGAAACGTTCCTAATAGAGGACCTTCGGTCACTTTTACTGCTGCCTTCCACAGAAAGCTTCAGAAAATTACTCCAGGATCTGCAAAGCAAAAGGCTTGACATTCCGAAGGAATTCTACGCGACTGATGCCATGGTGGACAAAAGATGGATGCAACCCATATCCGAAATGAGACACGTCGTGACGAGACTCGCAGTTCATGGGTTCCACCATAAGGTCTGCTCACGAAAGACATTTCATGACCCGGATGAGAGGTGTATATGTGAGTTGTGTAGGAACGAATGCGGCAGGTACCATATCACGACATGCCCCAACAGAACTTTATCAATAGTGGCTTATAGTAAGGACTAGAAGCGAAACATAGTATCTAGTAAGTGTACATATCTGTAACATGGCCAACTGGCTGCAATAAATGCTATTATTATTATAATTTACAAAAAGATGGAAATACAGAGAGAAAGCGAGTTTGGTGAAGATCAGTTTTGTCTGAGGAAAAACGTAGGGACTAGGGAATCTGCAGATAGTCTTAGGATGAACTTGGAAGGTAGAATAAGTAAATATTAAAAATCGTTCATAGCATTATAAAACAGTGAAAAGGCTTTTAATAATGCTGATCGGAGAACGTAGTTTGACATACTGAAAAGAATTGAAATAAAATACAGGGAAAAGAGGGCGATCTTCTATCTATACAGAAATCAGACGGCAGTTATACAAGCTGAAGAATATAAGAGATCATCTTGTATTCATAAAGGTGTATGGCAGGGCTGCAGCTTATCACCCATAATTTTCAAATAAAACATTGAACAAGCAATCAAAAAAAAACAAGAATTATCCTCAACTCTGAGCTTTAAAATTAATATTCTCATCATGGACGGTTTCTCACTTGATTTATTTGAATGAATTCAAAAATGTATGGATTCCCTCATGAGGAAGAAATTCAATAAATGTAATAGAAAAATGCAGACGAATGAAATCTCAAAGCCCTATTGACGTCAAATGGGCAGGCGAAAAGCGTAAGATAGGAGAGTTTTGGTGACTTAGTTAACAGTGGTATATGAAGCAAAGAGGATATGAGAAGGGGGACATTCATACATTAAATAATTGCGTTGATATTTGATCAAGATTTAAGTAAAAGAAAATCAGTTTTGAATTTTCTGGGTAGTGTCGCTCTACAAAATTGAAACGTGGACTGTTGGCGCAACAAAAAATAAGAGAAAAGCTTTGGATGGAAGAGTAGTGTTACAAGAAAATGATGAATATAAGATGGGTAGATAGAGTAACAAATTAAGAGGCAGTAAGGAGAGATGTTTCTGAAAACGGCTAAGGAGTCTGTGAAAATGGGTAATGTACAGAGGATTTGGTAAGTAGGAAACAACAAAAACAGCAACATAATCATGACTAAAGAGGTGTTAATTAAAGTATAATTTGCTACATGAATATTCCTATTATTATTGTTAAAATGTGTCTTCAAACGTCCTATAGAAAGAGCTTGGTTGTCTTCGCATTTACTACGTGAGAATATTTTTTCATCCTTAATGGTTCGAGAGTAACTTCCACTTCGCAGATGGTACTTTAATCAAGGTTCTCGTGGCTGTGGATTAGCTTGTGTTTCTTTATTTGTCGTCCTGGAGAAAATTTGCACCCGTTATAATGGCTTCTCTCCAGTATGGATTAGCATGTGTTTGTTTAATTTACCTTTGTGTCTGATTTTGGCTTCGCAAACGCTACATGAGTATGGCTTCTTGCCACTATGAATAAGCATGTTTATGTTCCAACTTCCTTTTTGATGAAATTTAGCTTCGCACACGGCACATGAATATGGTTTTATGCCACTATGGATTTGCACGTGAGTGATTAAATTACCTTTCTTACTAAATTTGGCTTCACATAGGCTACGTGAGTGATGCTTAACGCCACTATGGATAAACATGTGTGTAATCAAATTTCGTTTCCTAGTAAATCTGGCCTCGCACACGCTACATGAGTATCGCTCCTCGCCACTATGGATTAGCATGTGTGTGTTTAAAGTTACCTTTTGGTTAAATTTAGCTTCGCACATGGCACATGAATATGGCTTTATACCACTATGGATGAGCATGTATTTGTTTAAACTACCTTTAATGCTGAATTTGGCTTCGCACACGCTACAAGAATATTGCTTCACTCCACTAAGGATAAACATGTGTGTATTCAAATCTACTTTCCGATAACATTTGGCTTCGCACACGCCACATGAGAATGGTCTCTCGCTTCTATGGATTACCATGTGTCGATTCAAATTTCCTTTCCTTTTGAATTTGGTTTCGCACACTGAACATTGATATACTTTGTCGTCGCTATGAAAAAGCAAATGCTTCTTATAAGATTGTCTATAGGTGAATATTTTTTTGCATAACATACATGTGTATCGAGGATTACCACTATGGCTGAGATTATTTGCTTGCAAATTTTTCTCAATAGTATTTTTTTCTTTAGAGGCTTTGATAGTATATTGTCGTCCACTATTAGCAACATCATATATCTTCATTGCAGCCGGATTCAACGTATCGGGACATATCAGTCTGAAATAGTACTCACAGTTTGAAATATGGTACATTATTATAATATGTGAAATAACAGACCTGAATGCGATAGACAACACCTGGACTACATTCTGTAAATCTGTCACTGAAACCGCCACAGCAACTTTGGGTACAACAAAACCTAGCTCCCACCGAATTGATAAACAAACGTGGCTATGGACACCCCAAGTGCAAGAAAAGGTGCATGAAAAAAGGAAGGCATACAGAAACTGGGTCTCACAAAAGACTCTAGAGAACAGGGAAAGGTATGCCATAGCCAAACGTGAGGCTAAGAAAGCTGTTGCTGAAGCTAGGTGCAGTCACTATGATGACCTGTATACAACACTGGACTCAAAGGAAGGAGAGAAAACTATCTTCAGGCTGACCAAAGCTAGAACAAAGTCAGTACAGGATATTGAGCACTATGTGTGCATAAAAGGCAAAGATGGTCAACGTTAACAAGACAAACAGGATATCCTCAAACGTTGGCAACAACACTTTGAAGAGATTTCCAACATTAAGTTCCCACATCCCTCTATTCCAGAAGGTACTCCAACAGCAGGTCCTATCTCACACATCACATCTGAGGAAGTCACCAGTGCCATTAGGAGTATGAAGAATCAAAAAGCACCAGGACCAGATGACCTGCCGGCAGACTTCTGGAAGTTGCAGGAATTAAAAGAACCCGCGATCAACTGGCTGACCAACTTTTTCAATGCCATAGTTGACTCTGGAACTGTTCCCAGTGATTGGGCTACAAGCATCACTGTACCCATCTTTAAACAAAAAGGTGATCCAGCAGAATGTACAAATTATCGTCCAATTCGCCTCCTGTCGCACACAATGAAGATTTTTGAGAGAATCCTTGATCGACGACTGCGGGACATCGTCAGTATTAGTACCAACCAGTGCGGCTTCGTCAAGGGTGCGGGAACAACTGATGCAATCTTCGCTGCCAGAATGCTCATCGAAAAGCATCGCGAGAAACAACAGCCACTGCATATCGCCTTTCTTGATCTTGAAAAGGCTTTCGACCGTGTTCCACATCGTGTGATCTGGTATGCACTTCGTAACCATGTTGTACCAGAAATGCTTATCAGCTGGATCAAGATGCTATACACAAACACCACAAGTTGTGTACGTTGTGCTGTTGGCACCTCGGAGAGCTTCCCAGTGAAAGTCGGTGTACACCAAGGATCTGCACTGTCCCCATTGCTCTTTGTCCTAGTCATGGACACAGTCACACGGGATCTGCAAAGGAATGTCCCTTGGACACTCTTATATGCTGATGATGTCGCACTTGCTGATACCACCAGGATAGGATTGCAGCGTCAAGTTGAAAATTGGAACAGCCGTCTCTCACAATACGGTCTTCGACTGAACAAAAAGAAGACCGAATACCTTGAAACTGTCCCAACCAACGGATCCATCCAAGTTGATGGAGAGACATTGACGAAGACCTTAAGCTTCAGGTATCTAGGATCTCGCCTACAAGCTGATGGTGAGATAGGTGATGAAGTGCGAAGTAGGATAAAGGCTGCATGGATGAGATGGAGGGAAGTTACAGGCGTACTCTGTGACAGAAGGATGCCACTATACCTTAAGTCCAAAATATACCGCATGATAGTACGTCCTGTTGCTTTGTACAGTGCTGGATGTCGACCAGCTGACAAAGCTACGGAGCGCCAATTACATAGCATGGAAATGCGTATGCTCCGTTGGTCGATGGGCATCACACTCCTAGATCATATAAAGAATGACTCTGTTCGCCAGCAAATAGGAGTTGCACCCATCACTGAGAAGGCACGGGAAAAACGGCTTCGATGGTATGGCCACGTCTTGCGTGCTGCACCTGGAACTGTTGCCAATTCCGCTCTCTCCTTTGAAGTTAATGGGCACCGTCCACGTGGGCGCCCAAAACAGCGCTGGCATGATACAGCAAATGCGGATATGAAGGCTCTCAATCTAAGACCTCATGATGCCCAAGATCGTGCAAAATGGCGAGCCAAGACCAAAACAGCGGACCCTGCAGCAGCGGGAAAACGCTAGGAAGAAGAAGAAGAAGAAGATATAGATTTCAAAGTATGAAATTATAATTGAAGCAGTTTTCATTAATATCACTACCAGGAAATAGGTCTTTAAGAATATCGGGATCTGACTCCATTTTCATTGCTCAATAATATGCTTTTCATACACTCTGATGAATGTGTTGCAATTGGATTGATATACAACAGAAAATATAGTGTCTATTGTTGGAAATTTTGGAGTCATAGCTCTGTGAGCATGAGTGTGTTGGGATTAATAATTGGCCACCTTATTTTTCCGATCCAAAGGCGTCAGATTTATACATGCCAGATGCCATAAAGGACCAGGTGTTTAAGTTTGCACCTTTCGCATTCCTGCTGATCTTCGCCTATGGATCACCGATGAGAATATTTACGTAATAGCGTCTTTTCTTGCACATATTTGAGCCGAGCTTTTGCAAAGTGGCTAAAATGCTGAGTGAAAAGAATAGATTACTGTTGTTGTGTTTGTTTTTGTTGTCGTTGATATTAGAGTTTCAAGGCTGCACTCCATTTCTCTCATTGTTATGATAAATAATTCATTACATAGCCACTAAATTCTACAACCGAAGCAATCTATTTTACATATTCTAACCTTGCTAAACGCCTATATTCCATGTCCTTTTGCTTCCATAACTACTGAATATTTGCTATTTCTGGAGTCTTAATATGTGCCCAACCAATATTTTCCTTTTTTACCACTCGCCAGAATCATCTAACTCCCATACCCTTCATTTGTCACACTATCTAGCTGCCCAATCACCAACATTCTCAAATAATGCCACATTCAAATGCTTTTATTTCCCCTTTCCTGCCGAAGGAACAAACCAATTTCCACATACACATAGCTCCACGCTCCAGATCATGGATGGAAAAATGACTTCCCAATAGCTGCATCTATATATGATGTCAGCACATTTCAAACTATCTTTTAAGTTTCTTCCTTGCTTGGTTCTTATTGTTTCCAAAGTACCCAGAGTCACCTACTTCCTTTAGCGCTTCATCTGACAATCGATGTTGGTATATTCCTTGAATACACGCGTTACGTAGTTAGTACCCAAATTGGGGTTTCTTTAGTTTTTCGCCCTCTCTTATCTTTTTCCGTGAAAACCACCAACAGGGATTTCTTTATTCTCCGTTGTGCATATGCCTGTCTTTAGTGCGTTTTAGCGAACGAGATTCATTTCCCATCTTCCTACAGAATCATGCAGCTTCTCCTTAGTGCGCCATCGCGCGGCACTTCGCTGAACTCGCTTATCTTCTGCAGTCAACGTGAGAACTCGTTGTCACCGACTACTTATGATACTTGGAAGTTCGACTGGTCCTATACACATTGAAACCTACACACTTCTACATTATTTGGACTCTGCCTCAAGAAAATAAATTTGTGAGCTTTAAAGATTTATGTTGATCTACGTTTGAGACCCTTGTATCCTATGTAACTATTTTCGCAATTCATCTCCTGAACACGGGTTGAAGAGACGTGATTCAGCCTGCATTGCCAGCCATCAATAGACTCATTTTAATATTCTTACATTTACACCTCAATTCCCAGGAAATCTGGAACCCTACTTCAACATCAGAATATTTCAAACAGAGTGGTTCTAGGGTGAACAGCGTTACTCGCAGGAATCCACAGGGTAAGTAATGTACGTAGCATTTGGTTCAGATCGGTGAAACGGTGTAGATTGATGCCAAAGGGCCTAAATGCAGGAGAGGGCTGCTTAAAATTTAAACTGGACAGTGCTTTTTGCCGGGTTTTTGAGGGTAAGTAGGAATAGCAAGCCTAGTTATGGAAGGAAGGGTTGAGGACAAGAACTGTAGGGGTAGACCAAGGTTAGAATATGTTAAACAGATTGCTTCGGATGTAGGGTGTGGTAGCTATGTAGAGATGAGACGATTAGCTCAAGACAGGGAGACGTGGAGGGCTGCATCAAACCAGTCAAAAGACTGAAGACTCAAACAACAGTATGTAAAATTTGGTCCAAATCAGTGAACCGGTGTAGATTTGTGCCAAAGTGCCTAAATGGATGGAATGGAGAGGTCTCTTATGGATAAAAGGCAGCCTATGTGTAAATCCAGGGTATAAGCTATATCCATTAAAAGGTTCAAAAAAATCCGTCTAGCCGATTTAGTGTGAAGAAGCAACAAACACACACACTCACAACCTTTCAAAATTATAATAAATATGAGGATAATTATTCCCTTCTACAAATAACTTTGGTTGTTGACCATTTCCGTCAAAACTAGTAAATACACACAGAGTTGTTAAGCATTGATCTAAAGTTGTTTGACCCGGGCCAGTTTCATCAAGTGATGAGCGAATAAAAGCGTCGGCAAGAAGACTGGGTTCGTTTAGACTTCTTACAATTTTAGTTCAAAACTATTACAACTTGTGCATCTTCTTATAAGAATCCCAATTCTAAGCACAGGATGAAGTTCACAAGTGTCAAGGGGACTGTCTAACCGGTGTTTAGGTATAGTAATAGGTTCCGAATGTTTGGTCTTTGACGTTTTAGGCGTAGCTGCGTTGATTTATTTCATAGGTTCATTTCGTCTTGTTACATCAGAACGGATTTTTGTGGCTTTTGTAAAGTAAAGGTGGTGAAACAAGCATCCCCTTTACAAGTTAAAAACTTAGGCAGCAATTATGTAGATATTTAAGGATAGAACAGCTGTTCAATTTACCAAAGCTCCTCGATAATACAAATAATTAATTATTTTCTTACAAGAGCCCATATGTGCACATTTTATGTAGGGAATAGGAACTCTATGTGACATTACTGCATGCTGCATGTTATCATATAACAATACTTTGCTTTCATCGGATAAGATTATTTCCTTTCTATTCTATTGAGCCACCATCATTCATCATTCTTATCAATATTATTATCTGACTACTTCACAAACCATGATGCCTTAACTATCTTTCGGCTGTTCATTAGGATCACAATTTTAGAAAAATTCGAAGGCTAAATCTAATATATTTTCATTGTAAAAGGGCGTTGCCATATTCAAGCGGTAAAATACTGCACGACCAAATTTTAACCAAGACTATTTATCCTCTTTCTTGTCCATGTTTCATATGAAGTAGCACGCAGTCGCAAATTTGGCACACTTTATGGGCAAGGCGTTGATCACACCTACGTGGCCAGGTTTTGATTTGTAGATGAGTATATACAGTGCATTCTTGTTGTTTAATGATGGTTCATTTAAGTGTTTTACGATATCATGGTCATCGAGCCCCTTGTACATATCCCATAACCAGTGTCATTGTTATTTGTAATTGGGGCAAAGGTTTGGGTAGGAGGCAGCCATGACCTAAATTTAGGTACCATCCCAGCAATTGCTTAGAGAAAAAGTTGGGATACAACGAAAAACCACACTTAGAATGGCTGGGGTTCTGCCACACAAGGTTCAGTATATTGTATTACAACAGTGATTCTGTACCGTAATGAAAAAGAGTCACGAGTGCTTTTGTATTGTACCAACCGTATTTCAATTCAGTGTCTGTATATACTTCAATATATTTTTCTGTGTAACATATTATTTTATTTTGTGGCTTAGAGTACTTGTGATTGACCTTTGATGTGGTTGCTACAAGTAGAAACATCATGTGAGAAGGAATCTGTTTACATTAACAGATTTCGGTTAATCAGCAACAGAAGACAGATATGAGATTGAAAATAAATCCCCTGGATACAGGAACACAATTGGGGAAGTTCAAAGCAGTGGTTTTCCCTTTACAAACTCACATCATAGATATTTTCTGGTCTCTGCAACAAGTGATAGGGTTTTCTACACATCAGAAACAGTTCCCATCACAAATAGCTTAAAAGTTCAGAATTCATTTCCTCTTAAATATTCATTCGGGATACCATACATATACTGAAATACTTTCGTACTGAAATACTTTCGACAGTGAAAAATCGGAATGAGAATGGTTAGTTTTTGGGCTGCTAAAAAAACTTAATATCATTATTCACTTGTGTCAAACAATAACACAAATAAATATGTTCAATGACAAATATAAAAAGAGGATAACTTATTCAAAGCCAGCAATATTTTAGTTTGTATTCACAAAAGAACAATATTTTACCTTATTTTGTTGTCTATTTGCTCATTCGGCTGATTCCTATTTGGCACCCTCTCGTCATCATGGGTTTCTTCTTTTATAACCTAGCGACAGAAATTGAATAATTAATTTCTGAGGTTTTATCTTACGATTCTACAAAACTAATAACAAATAATGTAACTTTACAGCACAGCTCAACTTAAAGTCAGGATATATTAGCTATTGTACTGACTGAAATTACTCTCTTGAATTAGTTAGTAAGTTATTGGGGCTTTAAGGGGCGTAACACCGAGGTCATCTGCTCCCAATTTCTTATTCTCCAACGTATTTTACTGTATTTGATAACTCTTGTTTACCGTTTTCAAACATTTGCTTCGCTTCTTTAGTCCATTGAATTTTTCTGCGGTCTCTCTTTCTTGCTCCTTTTAGGTACTCATGGAGCACTGCTTGTGTTTTGGCAGCATCTTTGAGGTAGCGGCGGTAAAAGTTAACCATGCTGAGAAACGTGCGAAGTTCATGCACTGTTTCTGGCAGTTTATAATTCAAGATTGTTTGAACCTTTTCAGGAAGAGGTCTAGTACTCTCAGCTGTAATGAGGTACCCTAGAAACTCGATTCTGCCTACGCCCTTCACTGATTTGGAGGTATTTATTCGAAGGCCATACTTGTTTAACCTGTCCATAACCAACTTAAGATGGTTCTTATGCTCTTCGAATGATGCGGAGGATACCAGAATGTCGTCCAAGTAAGGAAATGTGAAATCCAAACCTCTGAAAACTTCTTTATGAATCTCTGGAAGGTGGATGGAGCATTTCTTAACCCAAAGCTCATGACATTGTACTCATACAATCCGAAAGGAGTCATTATTGCAGTTTTGCACTTATCCTCTTCGGCGATTGGAATTTGGTAATATGCTTTAAATAAGTCGATTTTTGAGAAAACCGTTTTTCCTTTCAAGATGTGTTGAAAATCTTCTATTGTTGGTACTAGGTAGCGGTCTGGAATTGTCCTCTCGTTCAATCTTCTATAGTCACCACAAGGTCGTAACGACCCATCCTTCTCACCAGCCATGTGCAGTGGACTCGCCCCTTGGGATTTTGATGGTCGAAATATTCCGTTATCCAGCAGGAACTGAAATTCTTGTTTGGCAATCTGGAGCCTCTTCGGATCCAACTGTCTGGCTTTTGAGAATACCGGTTGACCGTTGGTAACTATTTGATGTTTAATATCATGTGTTATCAGGGTAGGGGTTAAGTTTGGTGTTGTTAATCTTGGATATTGTGCAGGAATGTCACTGTGTTTGAAATTTGTATTCATAGAGCTAATAACATCCCATTATGGAATGACTGTAACTTCGCATTTAACACCAAGCTGAGTTACACCGTCAATTAATTGCTTATTATGAAGGCCCACAAGTAAATGGAACTGTTTAAGAATATCTGCTCCAATTATACCTTTGTTTATTTTAGCTACCACAAATGGCCTCTGGAACTTTCGCCCTAGTCCCAAGTTCACAGTCAATATTTTGATACCACCGGTTGGTATTTCTGTATTGTTGGCTGCATACAGTTTATAGGAACTATCTACATTGTCATGCTTTGATGCTGGCCAAATTGAAACATCCGCTCCACTGTCTACAAGGAACTGCACTCCCGTTTCTTTATCTCTCAAAAATAACCGGGATCTGCGGCACAACTCGCGACCTTCTGCAGCAGAACTTGCCGCTAATTCTACTGCTGTTTCTCGTTTTCCGGATTCTTCCATCCGCACGGTTGTTTACATTTATATGGGTAGCATCTTGAGCCAAATTTAAAATGATAGTAACACAATTTCCCTTCTGGATTGAATTTTCTGGTTGAGCGGCTGCGACTTCTACTTCGCCTGGGGCTACGATGTGTTGCTCGTGAGTGATGTCTTCCGATTGGGATAGCTGCTATTTGTTGCTCCAATGCGGTAATTTTCGCTACGATTTCATCCAGTGTTGCAATGCTACTTGAAGATGGGTTTTGTGGCACTATGCAGTTCAGTACGTGGATTCATTTCCAGTACTTTATCTGCCATTATTGCCATTTCCTCCAATTCCTCATCACTAACTAGCAATATGTTTTTTACTGAGTTTGGAAGTTTGTTTAGCCATAGTGTCCTTCAGACTTTGTTTGAAATATCTGCGCCTGCCAGGGATTGCATTTTGCGCAGCAGCTGACTTGGTTTGAGGTCGCCTAAGTCAATTTCTGTCATTAATCACTTTATTTTCTTATATTCACTTTCTTTGAAGATGTTGAGGAATCTTTCTTTTGCCGCGGCATATTTACGGGTGCTATCACTACTAATTTCGTCCCATATGTTTTCCACATATTTTGGTTCTAATTGCGAAACCAACTAATTAAATGTAGTCTCTTCAGAAGTTATCCTGTTAATCGTAAATTGTGCTTCGATCTGGTAAAACCAAATTGCTGGTTTATCGGCCCAGAACGGTGGAATTTTAACAGACACTTTACTAACCTCAACTTCACTGGTAGTGCCATTAGACGTTCGCGCAGCATTATCACTATTTTCAGTTATTTCTCGAATCACGTCGGGGTCACCAATTTATAGATACTCGATTCATCGTTATTTTTAATCACTTATTTCAACGGGACAACAACAATCAGTATTTCTGCATAGATTACATTATGGGCACTGCTAACTATATATTTGTTATTTTGTTCTTTTTCTTTTTCAACTGTTTGTTTTCTTTCTTAATTGTTCACAGCTACCTATATCATGTCTCCTGAGTAGGGGGGTAATGCCGATTCCAACGCAATCTAAAACCCTCCTTGCCCCACTACTAAGCCTCAGCCATGTTAAATATCTCTCGAACGCGTGGTCCGATTTTGACAAATGAGGTATCGTTGGACTCGGGCTGATGTCCTCTTTGCTATGGACCACTCGTTATATTTTTCAAAATTTTTTTGAAAATTTTTGTTTTCGAAACTAGGTGATAGTTTGAAAACTAAACATGATAGAACGTTGTGCCATGGCTCAAACGGATGGTCTTTATGCCCTTTATTTTCTATAATGAAACTTTTTTAGTTTTATGTTTTTTTTGAAAACACTCGAATTTTGAAAATCCTATATTTTGGAAACTAGGAACTCTACAAAACCGTTTATTTGACATAAATAAAAGGTCCCTATGCCCTCTACCACAAAAATAAATTTCAAGTCGCTAGAGCAAAACTTTGTGTTTTGTAAGTGTAGTAGTGGGATGATGACAGAGCTGTCTACTAACTTATTGAACCCTCCTCGTATTTGCCCCGAAGCTGATATCTCGCTAACCAATGGTCGGATTTGAACATACAGGGTGTCCTAGCACTCGTTGTGATGCCCCCTACATTCCTATAGGCTCTTAATTTAATGAAAAGACCAAAACTAAAAGGTCATGTGCTTTTAATATCTCGCGAACCAATCATGCTAGAGGTGCGTACGACGGGTCCAAGGACTCGGGCTGACGTCCTCTTTGCTATAGACCACTCGTTATAATTTTTAATAAAATTGGAAACTTGATTTTGGGGTAAACACGTGTTTTTTGTGATTTTGCCGATATCTCACGAACCAATAACGCTAGAGGCATGTACGACGGGTCCAAGGACTTGGGGTGACGTCCTCTTTGCTATGGACGACTCGTTGTAATTTTAAAAATTTGGGAAACGCGATTTTGGGGGTAAACATGTGTTTTTTGTGATTTTTGCCGATATTTCACGAACCAATAACGCTAGAGATGTGTACGAGGTGTCCTAGGACTCGGGCTAACGCCCCCTTTCAAATGTGGTAGATATTTTTTTCAAAAAATAATTCACAAAGGGCCTAACGCCATACATGTTGAAAAAACGTTATGTTTTTCTTTACCGATACTTGTTTATAATGTTCATGAAGCGTGGTGGTTGAGAGAGACGATACGGCTGAGTGTGTGTGTGTGTGTGTGTTTCAACGAACCTGTCGCTGACCACGGTGGCTGTGTTCAATAGATCAATCGATATTTCGACGGGTCGGTGTATGACAGAGCGAGGGTACGTTTTTTCACACCTTTTACCTTTAACGTGTAAACGGCGATGAGAACTTGGTTCTATGTTGGTCGAAGCGAGTACAGAAAACACACTTGCCGAGGAGCAGGAGGTGAATGTCATTTGAACTTATTGGATGACGTTGATCTGACTTGACAACAGGTGACGCTTGAAGGTGAAATAATCTGACCATTGTGGTGGCAGGGAAGTGCGAAATGCATGCATACACATGTGTGAAACCAGATGTAGGCTAAACCAGTGACATCCTGTCTTGCTTCGTACGTGACAAAATGCAAGTTCAGGTGAAATTTGATCTACCACAGGTGTTCACTTTGGGTGTTAGCTGTCCACGTGCGCGATAACTGTTAACAAGTGACATGCTGTTTTGCTTTGTATGTGACAAAATGCAAGTTGACGTGAAATTTGATCTGCCACAGGTGCTCACGTTGGACGTTAGCTGTCCACGTGCCTGATAAGAGAATGTTCAAAGCGTGGGAATCGCTGAATCAGTAAAAAGTATGATGCAACTTGTCGGAATGATGTCACAACCAATAGATAGGCAAGAGCTGCAAACACCAGTGGTGGGAGGTGAAGGGAGGGAAAGGGGGAGGGGTAATGTATGAGAGAACACAGGTGGAAAGAGAAAGAAATATGTGGAGCTGAGGACTGTACACATAGAGCTATAGGTGGTGTACAACATGTGTGAATAAATAAATTAAAAATTGCACAGGTTCACACAACATAGACTCTATTATTGCCATGGCCAAGCACTCACATTCACATTAAGATCATTTACAAAATCATAAAATGAAAAATAAAAAATCTTGTTTTGGAAATATCGTTTTTCAACATACACAAAATAAATATATAAAAAATTTGTAAACAACAAAATGGAAAATCCATGGTCAAGCACTCACATTAATATTATTTACAAAATCATAAAATGAAAAATAGAAAATCTTGTTTTGGAAATATCGATTTTTTTTTCAACATACACAAAATAAATATATAAAAAATTTGTAAACAGCAAAATGGAAAATCCATGTTTCCATATAGGCAAAATTTTAAAAGCCTTAAACGGACATTTAAGAAAATATATGCAAATGGGAAATTGACAAATGTGTAAATATGAAAATGGAAAAATCCATGTTTCCATATCATGAAATTGAAAAACATCAAACTGTCATTTAAAAAAATGCAAATGGAAAATTGACAAATTGCAATGTGTGAAATGTGAAATTGAACAAATGGCTATCATTATTTAAAAAAAAGAAAAGAACATAGTGCTCTATGGTTGAGGTGTGAATCAAACCCTCTCTACTTATTTGGACCACCCGAGACTGAGTAGACTAGTTTTAGTTATCATACCACTTTTAAAAGTTTGTGTTAAATCTAGGAATTGAACCCAAGAGCTTGTAGGGGAGATCCAAGGTTATAATATGTTAAACAGATAGCCTTGAATGTAGTGTGTGGTAGCTATATAGAAATGAGACGTTTCGCTCGGGGCAGGGGGGCATAGAGATCTGCATCAAACCAGTCAAAAGACTGACGACTCAAACAACAACATGTAGAGCTCACCAAAATAATGTTGTGTAACGGTAAATGTTAGTCAACGAACAGTAATGCATTACTAAAACCCATGACACGATACCTAAGAGCTTTTCTAAAATTATTTTAAAATGCCTTTAACCCTATATTAAACACCCAGTTCACAAGACTCATAACTGCAATGTTATGGTCAATCAAAACAAAATCTATATTTCAAAACAAACAAGTGGTTTAGTCAATGTATACTGGAAAAAGTTTTATAAACACTCAAGTCCACAAAAATAATTAAATTAGTAACAGTCAGGTTGACCGAGTGGTTATGGTGTTTGACTTAAGTTCAAATTTTCTGTACAAGAAAGCAAGGGTTCGAATCCCTTACCTGATATAACTATTGCCTCAACATGGCTTGACCACACTGTATTATTGTGTACTCGGTACACAAACCATAAATAGAGTGTATTGTTTAAGGTCACTCTCTTTGCGAACATAGTCAGAGAATGTTGATGGTTAACAATTGCATTAATAGTGGGACATAGGGATAACAATTAAGAAAAACAGACAATACCCATACACTATTTTTATTTATTTAATGTAAGTACTTGTACAATAGTTATATACAAACTACAACTCTCTTTTGTCTATTACTATCTAGTCCTTTTCGATCCACTTGCATATCAAGGGCAGATGACTTTGTAGTTCAGCCCCTTCAAACAACAACACTACTTTTTGCATAGTCTGTGATGTTGATGACTCTTGATGCGTGGAAGATGGATACAACATAACTTTTACAACAGGGGTTAAACGTTGCTCAACAAACAATGCACTATTTTGAGTAGCAACATCTTTCTCTTGTACTAACTTTTTAGCATTCTGATGATTTTTTGTCAATACCATCAGTGTTTTGTCTGGAGCACTACATTGATGATCACTCACACTTAAAACCACACTATTTCTACTTTTCATATTGCCTCGACATGTTGTTGACCTCTGTTTCGAGCATTGCCAGAATATTATTCCTTTTACATTTTGTCGTCTATAGTTATAAGAGTAGCCTTTATAGAGTACACGTTGTTTACCTCGGTTAGTTGGAGTAAGTTCCATAGTAGTAACTAACCTGTTAGTATGATTTGCACGCTACAAAGGTTATCTCGGTTCTGGTAATAGAATTATTTAGCGTTGGCTTTTATATTTAATATGTACAGTTTAAAGTGATAGAAAAGTGGTAGAAACGTGGTAGCAAAGTGGTAGACAATTGGTAACATAGTGGTAGAAAAGTGGTAGCAAAGTGGTAGAAAAGTGGTAGAAAAGTGGCAGAAAAGTAGTAGAAAAGTGGTAGCAAAGTGGTAGAAAAGTGGTAGAAAACTGGCAGAAAAGTAGTAGAAAAGTGGTAGCAAAGTGGTAGAAAAGTGGTAGCAAACTAGAAAAGTGGTAGCAAAGTGGTAGAAAATATTACATGTATTGTTAAGAAATAGTTTAAGCGGTTACATGGATTCATTACACTATAATTTTAGCATCACGAAGCTCATTTTCTATATCCAAAAGTTCTTCCTCATATTTAGTATGACCAGCCTGTTTACAGGTATGCAAGTACTGAAGCCGCTGGATTAGCTTACTGGGATTGTTCCAGTAAACAAATTTAACAAATGATTTTTTTGGGTGTAAACCATTATCATCATCATCATCATCATTATCATCATAATCATCATCATCATCATCATGGTTATCATCATCAATATAATTATCATCAATATAATCATCATCACTATTACTATCTAATCCTTTTTGTTCATCTTGCAATGCAAAACCCTTTGGCATAGTTTGTGTTGTCTTTGATAGTGTTAGAGGTTTCTTAGACGTTAACGACTGTCCTAACATGTCTTTTTCAGGAGATAATAAATGCTCTTTAACAAACAAAGCACTATCTTGAGCCACACTATTTTTTTCTTGGTCTTGCTTTTTTACCTTGCTTAGAGTATTTTGTCCATTTAAATGAGTATTATTTTGAGATTTACAATGATGATCGATTGAAATAAGTATGTTGGAGCCTTTTGTCTTAATCATTCCTCGACACTTTTTAGATCGTTGTTTCGAACAGCACCAAATAACAGTTCCATTTTTATTGGTTCGTTTCACAATATATGAATATCCTTTATAGTATGCGTAAGGCTTACCATACCTAGTCACTGATAATTCCATGTCAACTGTCAAGCATAGACTAAGCTCTAGTAAAGTCAACTTGGTAATAAGAATACTAGTTTAATGTGAGAGCAAATATGGATCCAAAGAGTTCAGGTAAAAGTGGAAGCAAATAAGCAAATATTAGAACCAAGAGTGGGGTTAAAAGTGGTCGCAAAGTGGTAGACCCATTACACAATAATTTCAGCATGACAAAGCTCTTGTTCAATTTCTTTGATTTCCCAATCGTGACCGATAAGCCCAGCTTGTCGTAAAGCATGCAATTGTCGAAGCCGTTGAATTAGCTTACTGGGTTTGTTCCAGTATACAAATTTAACAAATGGATTTTTAGGTGTAAACAAAGCACTACCATTATCATGATCATTATCATCATCATTATCATCATCATAATCACCATTATCATCATGACCATCATCACTGTTACTATATAGTCCTTTTTGATCCTCTTGCAATACCATTTTATTTATAGTCTGAGTTGATTTTGATAGTGTTGAAGGTTTCTTGGACGTTGACAATTGTCCTAACATGACGTTTTTAGGACATGATAAGTCCTTTTGAACAAACACTGCACTATCTTTAGCAGCAATATCGTTTTCTTGAACTTGCTTTTTAGCATTTTGATAATTGTTTGTAAACAGTAAGCGTGGTTCGTTTCGAGCACTACATTGATGAACACTCACACTTAAAACCTTTCCATTTTTACTTTTCAGATTGCCTCGACATTTTGTTGACCTCTCTTTTGAGCATCGCCAGAATATTATTCCATTCACATTCTGGCGATTATAGTTATAGGAGTAGCCTTGATAGAGTGCACGTAGCCTACCTTTGTTGGTTGTAATAAGTTCCATAGTAGTAACTGACCTGTCAGTACGATGTTCACACTACAAAGATTACAATTGTTTTGCTGATGGAGTGACCTACCATAAGCTTATATATTGGCTTATGTGTTGGCTTTTTGTGTTGGCTTTTTGTGTTGGCTTTTCGTGTTAGCTTTTGTGTTGACTTTTTGTGTTGGCTTTTCATGTTGGCTTTTCATGTTGGCATTTCGTGTTGGCTTTTGTGTTGGCTTTTCGTGTTGGCTTTCTGTGTTGGCTTTTCATGTTGGCATTTCGTGTTGGCTTTTGTGTTGGCTTTTCGTGTTGGCTTTTTGTGTTGGCTTTTCGTGTTGGCATTTTGTGTTGGCTTTTCGTGTTGGCTTTTTTGTATTGGCCTTTCATGTTGGCTTTTTGTATTGGCTTTTCGTGTTGGCTTTTTGTGTGGGCTTTTTGTGTTGGCTTTAGTATTGGCTTTTGTATTGGCTTATTTCACAAGTTATTTGTGTCAATGTATTTAGTGGATTTTTTTTGTTGGTGTTGGAAAGTAGTTGAATGAGAGGGGATATTTAAAGACTTAACCTCAGCTCACTAACCTAACCTAACCTAACCTAACTTTACCTAACCTAACCTAACCTTTCAACTCTCAGATATTAATTAAATTCTGTGTATAGTCGAGTTGGAACCCAAGACCTCAGGGGTAAAAAAAACAATTATTTTTGACGGCTTATTTTGGTAACTTATTTTAATGGCTAACCTAACTTTACCTAACCTAACCTAACCTCAGCTCACTTTGGATATTACTAGTAAGTGTTCATATCCTCTGCTAGGTAGCATGCTAGTAGTACAGGTAGTGCTCATATTTACCGCTAGGTAGCGGAAACATACTTTGCATGTTGCATGTGACACTTGTGAAGTTTAACCACATGCAAGACGTGCTTGTATAAGTTCTCTATTTAAACTCAATATACAATTAACCACTAAATGTTCAGAACTAACATGTATAGCCATGTTTAGGGTATATAGGAGACCCTTAGCAAGAAAGGCTGTCTAACCCACGAGTGTACAGCCTTGTCATACGCAGTAAGAACCTGTTGGCAGAAAACAACAACAACAACAATTTGAGAAAGCCAACAAAAAACTGTTTCCTTTAAATACCTTAATGGATATATTGTTGGCTTTCTCAAATTGTTGTTGTTGTTGTTTTCTGCCATTAGGTGCTTACTGCGTATGACAAGGCTGTACACTCGTGGGTTAGACAGCCTTTCTGGCTAAGGGTCTCCTATATACCCTAAACATGGCTATACATGTTAGTTCTGAACATTTAGTGGTTAATTGTATATTGAGTTTAAATAGAGAACTTATACAAGCACGTCTTGCATGTGGTTAAACTTCACAAGTGTCACATGCAACATTCAAAGTATGTTTCCGTTACCTAGCGGTAAATATGAGCACTACCTGTACTACTAGCATGCTACCTAGCAGAGGATATGAACACTTACTAGTAATATCCAAAGTGAGCTGAGGTTAGGTTAGGTAAAGTTAGGTTAGCCATTAAAATAAGTTACCATAATAAGCCGTCAAAAATAATTGTTTTTTTTACCCCTGAGGTCTTGGGTTCCAACTCGACTATGCACAGAATTTAATTAATATCTGAGAGTTGAAAGGTTAGGTTAGGTTAGGTAAAGTTAGGTTAGGTTAGGTTAGGTTAGTGAGCTGAGGTTAAGTCTTTAAATATTCCCTCTCATTCAACTACTTTCCAACACCAACAAAAAAAATCCACTAAATACATTGACACAAAT
Source organism: Meconema thalassinum (assembly GCA_946902985.2). Lineage (NCBI taxonomy): Eukaryota > Metazoa > Arthropoda > Insecta > Orthoptera > Tettigoniidae > Meconema > Meconema thalassinum. The sequence continues at coordinate 2,590,161 of CAMPQE020000024.1, forward strand.
AACTTGTCAAATAAGCCAATACAAAAGCCAATACTAAAGCCAACACAAAAAGCCCACACAAAAAGCCAACACGAAAAGCCAATACAAAAAGCCAACATGAAAGGCCAATACAAAAAAGCCAACACGAAAAGCCAACACGAAATGCCAACACGAAAAGCCAACACAAAAAGCCAACACGAAAAGCCAACACAAAAGCCAACACGAAATGCCAACATGAAAAGCCAACACAAAAAGCCAACACGAAAAGCCAACACAAAAGCCAACACGAAATGCCAACATGAAAAGCCAACATGAAAAGCCAACACAAAAAGTCAACACAAAAGCTAACACGAAAAGCCAACACAAAAAGCCAACACAAAAAGCCAACACATAAGCCAATATATAAGCTTATGGTAGGTCACTCCATCAGCAAAACAATTGTAATCTTTGTAGTGTGAACATCGTACTGACAGGTCAGTTACTACTATGGAACTTATTACAACCAACAAAGGTAGGCTACGTGCACTCTATCAAGGCTACTCCTATAACTATAATCGCCAGAATGTGAATGGAATAAAATTCTGGCGATGCTCAAAAGAGAGGTCAACAAAATGTCGAGGCAATCTGAAAAATAAAAATGGAAAGGTTTTAAGTGTGAGTGTTCATCAATGTAGTGCTCGAAACGAACCACGCTTACTGTTTACAAACAATTATCAAAATGCTAAAAAGCAAGTTCAAGAAAACGATATTGCTGCTAAAGATAGTGCAGTGTTTGTTCAAAAGGACTTATCATGTCCTCAAAACGTCATGTTAGGACAATTGTCAACGTCCAAGAAACCTTCAACACTATCAAAATCAACTCAGACTATAAATAAAATGGTATTGCAAGAGGATCAAAAAGGACTATATAGTAACAGTGATGATGGTCATGATGATAATGGTGATTATGATGATGATAATGATGATGATAATGATCATGATAATGGTAGTGCTTTGTTTACACCTAAAAATCCATTTGTTAAATTTGTATACTGGAACAAACCCAGTAAGCTAATTCAACGGCTTCGACAATTGCATGCTTTACGACAAGCTGGGCATATCGGTCACGATTGGGAAATCAAAGAAATTGAACAAGAGCTTTGTCATGCTGAAATTATTGTGTAATGGGTCTACCACTTTGCGACCACTTTTAACCCCACTCTTGGTTCTAATATTTGCTTATTTGCTTCCACTTTTACCTGAACTCTTTGGATCCATATTTGCTCTCACATTAAACTAGTATTCTTATTACCAAGTTGACTTTACTAGAGCTTAGTCTATGCTTGACAGTTGACATGGAAGTATCAGTGACTAGGTATGGTAAGCCTTACGCATACTATAAAGGATATTCATATATTGTGAAACGAACCAATAAAAATGGAACTGTTATTTGGTGCTGTTCGAAACAACGATCTAAAAAGTGTCGAGGAATGATTAAGACAAAAGGCTCCAACATACTTATTTCAATCGATCATCATTGTAAATCTCAAAATAATACTCATTTAAATGGACAAAATACTCTAAGCAAGGTAAAAAAGCAAGACCAAGAAAAAAATAGTGTGGCTCAAGATAGTGCTTTGTTTGTTAAAGAGCATTTATTATCTCCTGAAAAGGACATGTTAGGACAGTCGTTAACGTCTAAGAAACCTCTAACACTATCAAAGACAACACAAACTATGCCAAAGGTTTTTGCATTGCAAGATGAACAAAAAGGATTAGATAGTAATAGTGATGATGATTATATTGATGATAATTATATTGATGATGATAACCATGATGATGATGATGATGATTATGATGATAATGATGATGATGATGATGATGATAATGGTTTACACCCAAAAAAATCATTTGTTAAATTTGTTTACTGGAACAATTCCAGTAAGCTAATCCAGCGGCTTCAGTACTTGCATACCTGTAAACAGGCTGGTCATACTAAATATGAGGAAGAACTTTTGGATATAGAAAATGAGCTTCGTGATGCTAAAATTATAGTGTAATGAATCCATGTAACCGCTTAAACTATTTCTTAACAATACATGTAATATTTTCTACCACTTTGCTACCACTTTTCTAGTTTGCTATCACTTTTCTACCACTTTGCTACCACTTTTCTACTACTTTTCTGCCAGTTTTCTACCACTTTTCTACCACTTTGCTACCACTTTTCTGCCACTTTTCTACCACTTTTCTACCACTTTGCTACCACTTTTCTACCACTATGTTACCAATTGTCTACCACTTTGCTACCACGTTTCTACCACTTTTCTATCACTTTAAACTGTACATATTAAATATAAAAGCCAACGCTAAATAATTCTATTACCAGAACCGAGATAACCTTTGTAGCGTGCAAATCATACTAACAGGTTAGTTACTACTATGGAACTTACTCCAACTAACCGAGGTAAACAACGTGTACTCTATAAAGGCTACTCTTATAACTATAGACGACAAAATGTAAAAGGAATAATATTCTGGCAATGCTCGAAACAGAGGTCAACAACATGTCGAGGCAATATGAAAAGTAGAAATAGTGTGGTTTTAAGTGTGAGTGATCATCAATGTAGTGCTCCAGACAAAACACTGATGGTATTGACAAAAAATCATCAGAATGCTAAAAAGTTAGTACAAGAGACAGATGTTGCTACTCAAAATAGTGCATTGTTTGTTGAGCAACGTTTAACCCCTGTTGTAAAAGTTATGTTGTATCCATCTTCCACGCATCAAGAGTCATCAACATCACAGACTATGCAAAAAGTAGTGTTGTTGTTTGAAGGGGCTGAACTACAAAGTCATCTGCCCTTGATATGCAAGTGGATCGAAAAGGACTAGATAGTAATAGACAAAAGAGAGTTGTAGTTTGTATATAACTATTGTACAAGTACTTACATTAAATAAATAAAAATAGTGTATGGGTATTGTCTGTTTTTCTTAATTGTTATCCCTATGTCCCACTATTAATGCAATTGTTAACCATCAACATTCTCTGACTATGTTCGCAAAGAGAGTGACCTTAAACAATACACTCTATTTATGGTTTGTGTACCGAGTACACAATAATACAGTGTGGTCAAGCCATGTTGAGGCAATAGTTATATCAGGTAAGGGATTCGAACCCTTGCTTTCTTGTACAGAAAATTTGAACTTAAGTCAAACACCATAACCACTCGGTCAACCTGACTGTTACTAATTTAATTATTTTTGTGGACTTGAGTGTTTATAAAACTTTTTCCAGTATACATTGACTAAACCACTTGTTTGTTTTGAAATATAGATTTTGTTTTGATTGACCATAACATTGCAGTTATGAGTCTTGTGAACTGGGTGTTTAATATAGGGTTAAAGGCATTTTAAAATAATTTTAGAAAAGCTCTTAGGTATCGTGTCATGGGTTTTAGTAATGCATTACTGTTCGTTGACTAACATTTACCGTTACACAACATTATTTTGGTGAGCTCTACATGTTGTTGTTTGAGTCGTCAGTCTTTTGACTGGTTTGATGCAGATCTCTATGCCTCCCTGCCCCGAGCGAAACGTCTCATTTCTATATAGCTACCACACACTACATTCAAGGCTATCTGTTTAACATATTATAACCTTGGATCTCCCCTACAAGCTCTTGGGTTCAATTCCTAGATTTAACACAAACTTTTAAAAGTGGTATGATAACTAAAACTAGTCTACTCAGTCTCGGGTGGTCCAAATAAGTAGAGAGGGTTTGATTCACACCTCAACCATAGAGCACTATGTTCTTTTCTTTTTTTTAAATAATGATAGCCATTTGTTCAATTTCACATTTCACACATTGCAATTTGTCAATTTTCCATTTGCATTTTTTTAAATGACAGTTTGATGTTTTTCAATTTCATGATATGGAAACATGGATTTTTCCATTTTCATATTTACACATTTGTCAATTTCCCATTTGCATATATTTTCTTAAATGTCCGTTTAAGGCTTTTAAAATTTTGCCTATATGGAAACATGGATTTTCCATTTTGCTGTTTACAAATTTTTTATATATTTATTTTGTGTATGTTGAAAAAAAAATCGATATTTCCAAAACAAGATTTTCTATTTTTCATTTTATGATTTTGTAAATAATATTAATGTGAGTGCTTGACCATGGATTTTCCATTTTGTTGTTTACAAATTTTTTATATATTTATTTTGTGTATGTTGAAAAACGATATTTCCAAAACAAGATTTTTTATTTTTCATTTTATGATTTTGTAAATGATCTTAATGTGAATGTGAGTGCTTGGCCATGGCAATAATACAGTCTATGTTGTGTGAACCTGTGCAATTTTTAATTTATTTATTCACACATGTTGTACACCACCTATAGCTCTATGTGTACAGTCCTCAGCTCCACATATTTCTTTCTCTTTCCACCTGTGTTCTCTCATACATTACCCCTCCCCCTTTCCCTCCCTTCACCTCCCACCACTGGTGTTTGCAGCTCTTGCCTATCTATTGGTTGTGACATCATTCCGACAAGTTGCATCATACTTTTTACTGATTCAGCGATTCCCACGGTTTGAACATTCTCTTATCAGGCACGTGGACAGCTAACGTCCAACGTGAGCACCTGTGGCAGATCAAATTTCACGTCAACTTGCATTTTGTCACATACAAAGCAAAACAGCATGTCACTTGTTAACAGTTATCGCGCACGTGGACAGCTAACACCCAAAGTGAACACCTGTGGTAGATCAAATTTCACCATTTCAGCCATGGAAGCTTACACACTACGCAAAGGTAGAAAGTGACAACTTTTTGCATTGGACATCTTACTTTCTTTATCTTAAACGTTCATATAGGTTCGAATACTTTCCTTTAGTCGACAGAAATATGGGAAATAAATGTTCATGCTCTTTTCTTTTGTTGTGATGGCTTTAAAATATGCAGCCACTGCCAGCTCGATTTCATGCGCTGGACACCTGAGCAATAAGGGTAGCAGAAACACAATTTTGTCAAGGAGTTATGAAAGGGGCAGATGACCTCGTAGCTCCGCCCCTTAACATAACAATAAATAACCAACTAACTAAGGAGTAGTGAGAATTGCAAGCAGTGTGATATTCTCGCGGCATTTTACCTGGAGTAGAACAGGGATGCCACGTAAAACCACTTCAAGGATGATTTAGGTTGGACTGGAGTAGATGATAAAGATTTGAAAATAAATTCCACAAGTATGCCAACACCCTTTATTTTGTTTGTATGAAAATAATCCAAACTGGAAATAATTCATCAGGCTAATTCAGTTAGTAGCTTTCAGTTGCTCTCAGCATATCCTTAGTGAGAAAAGTCATCTTAGCAGTCAAATCAACTCAATACACTACGGTACTTCTCGTAAGTGGATGAAATAATACTATTTTATATTTGTCAAACGTAAGAATGAGGGTTGGTTTACATCCCTGGTTTACAGCGGGCTTTAGCATGACACAGCGTAAGAATGAGCAATGGTTTACAATCCGGTGTTACAAAGGGATAAGAGTTGACACGTGCGGCGGCCTGAATGAGTCCGAGTTTTTCAATAAACCAAGGTGGTCAGCATTGCGAACACTTGCTACCCTGAATATACAGAAGACCTTGCATTTGCTCCACAGATCATTACGCCATTGTCCAACCTGGCTACGCAACATCGGATAAAAACGTTCATTTTCAGGGCAAAAATAATCACTCGTTGGAACAGGTAAATATGCATACATAATACATCCAATATACACGACATTAAGGAAATAAAATGTACTAGCACAGGGTTCGAACATGCTACCTAACAGCTTGCCTAGCGTTACTTCAGCAATGTTTGATTCAGCCACCTTAGCTACTGAGAGCCATGGTGTATCGCTGGCACGCATATAATCTATATGTAGACACTTCCTGTTCAAACGTGATATTGTGATCATTTTAATCATGCATTATATTTGAGATCATTCAATTAACACAGCTACTAACGATTTCTACTATATTCGCAAGCATGAACTGAAAGATAAAGCTGCACTGAGGCGGAAAAGGAGCATGTAATAATGATTGTAGGATGAGTATGATATACGAATTAGTTGGGTTGCTTATCTCCGAACCAAAAAGGAGCTGGTGAATGACTCCGTTTATTAAAATAATGTATGCAAGGCGGAAGAACAAGGATTCAAAAGATGAAATTGAGATAGCAGAATACAGATATCTGGAAATTCTCTGAAGGTAGGAATGGCAGTTCCAGCTAATCAAAAACTCACTATCAGATTGAAAACTGATGGAGAATAATTGGTTAAGAGACGGAATAATTACATAGAGCATATGAATAGAGGTAAAGAGATTGATAATCATGTACAGGAAGGAGATGAGGAAGTTGATGACGATACGAAAGGAGATTTAGTACGGAGATCTAAATTTGAAAGAGCACTGATAGACTTAAGCAGCAAGATAACACGAGGAATATATGATATACCGACTGAGTTGCTACATTGCAAAGGTACTGATGGTGGACCAAGATTATTTTGTTTGGATGTAGGATGAGGCAGGTACTCCAGATTTTAAGGAAAATGTTATCATCCCTGTACCGTAGAAAACAGAAGCTGATATATGAGAAGTTTATAGTACAATCAGAATGATCGCTCATGCCTTAAAGAAATAGACAAGCATAATTTACAAGGATTCAAAAGATGAAATTGAGATAGCAGAATACAGCAAACTCTATGTAGTCTTTGTTGACTTCACGAAGGCTTTTGACCTGGTAAACAGAAAGCTGCTGATACATAAGCTGGAAACACTCATAGGTAGGTCAAGGCTGACGACCCTTATATCGAACATATTGGCAGAAAACTATATACAAGTGCAGGACGGAGTTGGACAAACCAAATGGATGATACAAACGAATGGAGTACTTCAAGGGGACCCCCTCAGTCCCATTCTATTCAATGCGCTCTCACACGATGCCGGAGACAAAATAAAGGAATCGACTGAGTCCAAACTGTATATATACGCAGACGACATGGCAATCGCCTCAGAACAGATAAAGGATTTGCAAGATGCAATCAACATACTAAGCGAATGGGCCCTGGAAAACGAACTAACAATCAACGAGGACAAGACTGAGATGGTCGTCTTCCGGAACGGGGGCAGGTCAGCGGAATCAGACCAAGTGCTATGCAACGGCAAGGAACTGAAGAAAGTAAACAATTTCAAATACCTCGGCCTCACGCTCCAGGTAACAGGCCGAAGCTTCAGAATACATACAAGAGCGAAAGCGGCCGCAGCAGTGAAGGCCATAAACGACATAAGCCATATTACCCAAATATCGCTGGAAACAGCAATGATGCTCTTCCGAGCCAAGGTCATACCCGTACTAACATACGGTCTGGAGCTTACATGGGAGTTTCTCAACTACAAACAGCTGGAGGAACTCGAAAAGGTGAAATCTAGGTTCCTCAAAAGAGCCCTCGGAGTCTCCAAGTCAGCCAAATCTCGGCTGGTATATGAACTGGCGAGAGAAACGTTCCTAATAGAGGACCTTCGGTCACTTTTACTGCTGCCTTCCACAGAAAGCTTCAGAAAATTACTCCAGGATCTGCAAAGCAAAAGGCTTGACATTCCGAAGGAATTCTACGCGACTGATGCCATGGTGGACAAAAGATGGATGCAACCCATATCCGAAATGAGACACGTCGTGACGAGACTCGCAGTTCATGGGTTCCACCATAAGGTCTGCTCACGAAAGACATTTCATGACCCGGATGAGAGGTGTATATGTGAGTTGTGTAGGAACGAATGCGGCAGGTACCATATCACGACATGCCCCAACAGAACTTTATCAATAGTGGTTTATAGTAAGGACTAGAAGCGAAACATAGTATCTAGTAAGTGTACATATCTGTAACATGGCCAACTGGCTGCAATAAATGCTATTATTATTATAATTTACAAAAAGATGGAAATACAGAGAGAAAGCGAGTTTGGTGAAGATCAGTTTTGTCTGAGGAAAAACGTAGGGACTAGGGAATCTGCAGATAGTCTTAGGATAACTTGGAAGGTAGAATAAGTAAATATTAAAAATCGTTCATAGCATTATAAAACAGTGAAAAGGCTTTTAATAATGCTGATCGGAGAACGTAGTTTGACATACTGAAAAGAATTGAAATAAAATACAGGGAAAAGAGGGCGATCTTCTATCTATACAGAAATCAGACGGCAGTTATACAAGCTGAAGAATATAAGAGATCATCTTGTATTCATAAAGGTGTATGGCAGGGCTGCAGCTTATCACCCATAATTTTCAAATAAAACATTGAACAAGCAATCAAAAAAAAAACAAGAATTATCCTCAACTCTGAGCTTTAAAATTAATATTCTCATCATGGACGGTTTCTCACTTGATTTATTTGAATGAATTCAAAAATGTATGGATTCCCTCATGAGGAAGAAATTCAATAAATGTAATAGAAAAATGCAGACGAATGAAATCTCAAAGCCCTATTGACGTCAAATGGGCAGGCGAAAAGCGTAAGATAGGAGAGTTTTGGTGACTTAGTTAACAGTGGTATATGAAGCAAAGAGGATATGAGAAGGGGGACATTCATACATTAAATAATTGCGTTGATATTTGATCAAGATTTAAGTAAAAGAAAATCAGTTTTGAATTTTCTGGGTAGTGTCGCTCTACAAAATTGAAACGTGGACTGTTGGCGCAACAAAAAATAAGAGAAAAGCTTTGGATGGAAGAGTAGTGTTACAAGAAAATGATGAATATAAGATGGGTAGATAGAGTAACAAATTAAGAGGCAGTAAGGAGAGATGTTTCTGAAAACGGCTAAGGAGTTTGTGAAAATGGGTAATGTACAGAGGATTTGGTAAGTAGGAAACAACAAAAACAGCAACATAATCATGACTAAAGAGGTGTTAATTAAAGTATAATTTGCTACATGAATATTCCTATTATTATTGTTAAAATGTGTCTTCAAACGTCCTATAGAATGAGCTTGGTTGTCTTCGCATTTACTACGTGAGAATATTTTTTCATCCTTAATGGTTCGAGAGTAACTTCCACTTCGCAGATGGTACTTTAATCAAGGTTCTCGTGGCTGTGGATTAGCTTGTGTTTCTTTATTTGTCGTCCTGGAGAAAATTTGCACCCGTTATAATGGCTTCTCTCCAGTATGGATTAGCATGTGTTTGTTTAATTTACCTTTGTGTCTGATTTTGGCTTCGCAAACGCTACATGAGTATGGCTTCTTGCCACTATGAATCAGCATGTGTATGTTCCAACTTCCTTTTTGATGAAATTTAGCTTCGCACACGGCACATGAATATGGTTTTATGCCACTATGGATTAGCATGTGAGTGATTAAATTACCTTTCTTACTAAATTTGGCTTCACATAGGCTACGTGAGTGATGCTTAACGCCACTATGGATAAACATGTGTGTAATCAAATTTCGTTTCCTAGTAAATCTGGCCTCGCACACGCTACATGAGTATCGCTCCTCGCCACTATGGATTAGCATGTGTGTGTTTAAAGTTACCTTTTGGTTAAATTTAGCTTCGCACATGGCACATGAATATGGCTTTATACCACTATGGATGAGCATGTATTTGTTTAAACTACCTTTAATGCTGAATTTGGCTTCGCACACGCTACAAGAATATTGCTTCACTCCACTAAGGATAAACATGTGTGTATTCAAATCTACTTTCCGATAACATTTGGCTTCGCACACGCCACATGAGAATGGTCTCTCGCTTCTATGGATTACCATGTGTCGATTCAAATTTCCTTTCCTTTTGAATTTGGTTTCGCACACTGAACATTGATATACTTTGTCGTCGCTATGAAAAAGCAAATGCTTCTTATAAGATTGTCTATAGGTGAATATTTTTTTGCATAACATACATGTGTATCGAGGATTACCACTATGGCTGAGATTATTTGCTTGCAAATTTTTCTCAATAGTATTTTTTTCTTTAGAGGCTTTGATAGTATATTGTCGTCCACTATTAGCAACATCATATATCTTCATTGCAGCCGGATTCAACGTATCGGGACATATCAGTCTGAAATAGTACTCACAGTTTGAAATATGGTACATTATTATAATATGTGAAATAACAGACCTGAATGCGATAGACAACACCTGGACTACATTCTGTAAATCTGTCACTGAAACCGCCACAGCAACTTTGGGTACAACAAAACCTAGCTCCCACCGAATTGATAAACAAACGTGGCTATGGACACCCCAAGTGCAAGAAAAGGTGCATGAAAAAAGGAAGGCATACAGAAACTGGGTCTCACAAAAGACTCTAGAGAACAGGGAAAGGTATGCCATAGCCAAACGTGAGGATAAGAAAGCTGTTGCTGAAGCTAGGTGCAGTCACTATGATGACCTGTATACAACACTGGACTCAAAGGAAGGAGAGAAAACTATCTTCAGGCTGACCAAAGCTAGAACAAAGTCAGTACAGGATATTGAGCACTATGTGTGCATAAAAGGCAAAGATGGTCAACGTTTACAAGACAAACAGGATATCCTCAAACGTTGGCAACAACACTTTGAAGAGATTTCCAACATTGAGTTCCCACATCCCTCTATTCCAGAAGGTACTCCAACAGCAGGTCCTATCTCACACATCACATCTGAGGAAGTCACCAGTGCCATTAGGAGTATGAAGAATCAAAAAGCACCAGGACCAGATGACCTGCCGGCAGACTTCTGGAAGTTGCAGGAATTAAAAGAACCCGCGATCAACTGGCTGACCAACTTTTTCAATGCCATAGTTGACTCTTGAACTGTTCCCAGTGATTGGGCTACAAGCATCACTGTACCCATCTTTAAACAAAAAGGTGATCCAGCAGAATGTACAAATTATCGTCCAATTCGCCTCCTGTCGCACACAATGAAGATTTTTGAGAGAATCCTTGATCGACGACTGCGGGACATCGTCAGTATTAGTACCAACCAGTGCGGCTTCGTCAAGGGTGCGGGAACAACTGATGCAATCTTCGCTGCCAGAATGCTCATCGAAAAGCATCGCGAGAAACAACAGCCACTGCATATCGCCTTTCTTGATCTTGAAAAGGCTTTCGACCGTGTTCCACATCGTGTGATCTGGTATGCACTTCGTAACCATGGTGTACCAGAAATGCTTATCAGCTGGATCAAGATGCTATACACAAACACCACAAGTTGTGTACGTTGTGCTGTTGGCACCTCGGAGAGCTTCCCAGTGAAAGTCGGTGTACACCAAGGATCTGCACTGTCCCCATTGCTCTTTGTCCTAGTCATGGACACAGTCACACGGGATCTGCAAAGGAATGTCCCTTGGACACTCTTATATGCTGATGATGTCGCACTTGCTGATACCACCAGGATAGGATTGCAGCGTCAATTTGAAAATTGGAACAGCCGTCTCTCACAATACGGTCTTCGACTGAACAAAAAGAAGACCGAATACCTTGAAACTGTCCCAACCAACGGATCCATCCAAGTTGATGGAGAGACATTGACGAAGACCTTAGGCTTCAGGTATCTAGGATCTCGCCTACAAGCTGATGGTGAGATAGGTGATGAAGTGCGAAGTAGGATAAAGGCTGCATGGATGAGATGGAGGGAAGTTACAGGCGTACTCTGCGACAGAAGGATGCCACTATACCTTAAGTCCAAAATATACCGCATGATAGTACGTCCTGTTGCTTTGTACAGTGCTGAATGTCGACCAGCTGACAAAGCTACGGAGCGCCAATTACATAGCATGGAAATGCGTATGCTCCGTTGGTCGATGGGCATCACACTCCTAGATCATATAAAGAATGACTCTGTTCGCCAGCAAATAGGAGTTGCACCCATCACTGAGAAGGCACGGGAAAAACGGCTTCGATGGTATGGCCACGTCTTGCGTGCTGCACCTGGAACTGTTGCCAATTCCGCTCTCTCCTTTGAAGTTAATGGGCACCGTCCACGTGGGCGCCCAAAACAGCGCTGGCATGATACAGCAAATGCGGATATGAAGGCTCTCAATCTAAGACCTCATGATGCCCAAGATCGTGCAAAATGGCGAGCCAAGACCAAAACAGCGGACCCTGCAGCAGCGGGAAAACGCTAGGAAGAAGAAGAAGAAGAAGATATAGATTTCAAAGTATGAAATTATAATTGAAGCAGTTTTCATTAATATCACTACCAGGAAATAGGTCTTTAAGAATATCGGGATCTGACTCCATTTTCATTGCTCAATAATATGCTTTTCATACACTCTGATGAATGTGTTGCAATTGGATTGATATACAACAGAAAATATAGTGTCTATTGTTGGAAATTTTGGAGTCATAGCTCTGTGAGCATGAGTGTGTTGGGATTAATAATTGGCCACCTTATTTTTCCGATCCAAAGGCGTCAGATTTATACATGCCAGATGCCATAAAGGACCAGGTGTTTAAGTTTGCACCTTTCGCATTCCTGCTGATCTTCGCCTATGGATCACCGATGAGAATATTTACGTAATAGCGTCTTTTCTTGCACATATTTGAGCCGAGCTTTTGCAAAGTGGCTAAAATGCTGAGTGAAAAGAATAGATTACTGTTGTTGTGTTTGTTTTTGTTGTCGTTGATATTAGAGTTTCAAGGCTGCACTCCATTTCTCTCATTGTTATGATAAATAATTCATTACATAGCCACTAAATTCTACAACCGAAGCAATCTATTTTACATATTCTAACCTTGCTAAACGCCTATATTCCATGTCCTTTTGCTTCCATAACTACTGAATATTTGCTATTTCTGGAGTCTTAATATGTGCCCAACCAATATTTTCCTTTTTTACCACTCGCCAGAATCATCTAACTCCCATACCCTTCATTTGTCACACTATCTAGCTGCCCAATCACCAACATTCTCAAATAATGCCACATTCAAATGCTTTTATTTCCCCTTTCCTGCCGAAGGAACAAACCAATTTCCACATACACATAGCTCCACGCTCCAGATCATGGATGGAAAAATGACTTCCCAATAGCTGCATCTATATATGATGTCAGCACATTTCAAACTATCTTTTAAGTTTCTTCCTTGCTTGGTTCTTATTGTTTCCAAAGTACCCAGAGTCACCTACTTCCTTTAGCGCTTCATCTGACAATCGATGTTGGTATATTCCTTGAATACACGCGTTACGTGGTTAGTACCCAAATTGGGGTTTCTTTAGTTTTTCGCCCTCTCTTATCTTTTTTCCGTGAAAACCACCAACAGGGATTTCTTTATTCTCCCTTGTGCATATGCCTGTCTTTAGCGCGTTTTAGCGAACGAGATTCATTTCCCATCTTCCTACAGAATCATGCAGCTTCTCCTTAGTGCGCCATCGCGCGGCACTTCGCTGAACTCGCTCATCTTCTGCAGTCAACGTGAGAACTCGTTGTCACCGACTACTTATGATACTTGGAAGTTCGACTGGTCCTATACACATTGAAACCTACACACTTCTACATTATTTGGACTCTGCCTCAAGAAATAAATTTGTGAGCTTTAAAGATTTATGTTGATCTACGTTTGAGACCCTTGTATCCTATGTAACTATTTTCGCAATTCTTCTCCTGAACACGGGTTGAAGAGACGTGATTCAGCCTGCATTGCCAGCCATCAATAGACTCATTTTAATATTCTTACATTTACACCTCAATTCCCAGGAAATCTGGAACCCTACTTCAACATCAGAATATTTCAAACAGAGTGGTTCTAGGGTGAACAGCGTTACTCGCAGGAATCCACAGGGTAAGTAATGTACGTAGCATTTGGTTCAGATCGGTGAAACGGTGTAGATTGATGCCAAAGGGCCTAAATGCAGGAGAGGGCTGCTTAAAATTTAAACTGGACAGTGCTTTTTGCCGGGTTTTTTGAGGGTAAGTAGGAATAGCAAGCCTAGTTATGGAAGGAAGGGTTGAGGACAAGAACTTCAGGGGTAGACCAAGGTTAGAATATGTTAAACAGATTGCTTCGGATGTAGGGTGTGGTAGCTATGTAGAGATGAGACGATTAGCTCAAGACAGGGAGACGTGGAGGGCTGCATCAAACCAGTCAAAAGACTGAAGACTCAAACAACAGTATGTAAAATTTGGTCCAAATCAGTGAACCGGTGTAGATTTGTGCCAAAGTGCCTAAATGGATGGAATGGAGAGGTCTCTTATGGATAAAAGGCAGCCTATGTGTAAATCCAGGGTATAAGCTATATCCATTAAAAGGTTCAAAAAAATCCGTCTAGCCGATTTAGTGTGAAGAAGTAACAAACACACACACTCACAACCTTTCAAAATTATAATAAATATGAGGATAATTATTCCCTTCTACAAATAACTTTGGTTGTTGACCATTTCCGTCAAAACTAGTAAATACACACAGAGTTGTTAAGCATTGATCTAAAGTTGTTTGACCCGGGCCAGTTTCATCAAGTGATGAGCGAATAAAAGCGTCGGCAAGAAGACTGGGTTCGTTTAGACTTCTTACAATTTTAGTTCAAAAATATTACAACTTGTGCATCTTCTTATAAGAATCCCAATTCTAAGCACAGGATGAAGTTCACAAGTGTCAAGGGGACTGTCTAACCGGTGTTTAGGTATAGTAATAGGTTCCGAATGTTTGGTCTTTGACGTTTTAGGCGTAGCTGCGTTGATTTATTTCATAGGTTCATTTCGTCTTGTTACATCAGAACGGATTTTTGTGGCTTTTGTAAAGTAAAGGTGGTGAAACAAGCATCCCCTTTACAAGTTAAAAACTTAGGCAGCAATTATGTAGATATTTAAGGATAGAACAGCTGTTCAATTTACCAAAGCTCCTCGATAATACAAATAATTAATTATTTTCTTACAAGAGCCCATATGTGCACATTTTATGTAGGGAATAGGAACTCTATGTGACATTACTGCATGCTGCATGTTATCATATAACAATACTTTGCTTTCATCGGATAAGATTATTTCCTTTCTATTCTATTGAGCCACCATCATTCATCATTCTTATCAATATTATTATCTGACTATTTCACAAACCATGATGCCTTAACTATCTTTCGGCTGTTCATTAGGATCACAATTTTAGAAAAATTCGAAGGCTAAATCAAATATATTTTCATTGTAAAAGGGCGTTGCCATATTCAAGCGGTAAAATACTGCACGACCAAATTTTAACCAAGACTATTTATCCTCTTTCTTGTCCATGTTTCATATGAAGTAGCACGCAGTCGCAAATTTGGCACACTTTATGGGCAAGGCGTTGATCACACCTACGTGGCCAGGTTTTGATTTGTAGATGAGTATATACAGTGCATTCTTGTTGTTTAATGATGGTTCATTTAAGTGTTTTACGATATCATGGTCATCGAGCCCCTTGTACATATCCCATAACCAGTGTCATTGTTATTTGTAATTGGGGCAAAGGTTTGGGTAGGAGGCAGCCATGACCTAAATTTAGGTACCATCCCAGCAATTGCTTAGAGAAAAAGTTGGGATACAACGAAAAACCACACTTAGAATGGCTGGGGTTCTGCCACACAAGGTTCAGTATATTGTATTACAACAGTGATTCTGTACCGTACTGAAAAAGAGTCACGAGTGCTTTTGTATTGTACCAACCGTATTTCAATTCAGTGTCTGTATATACTTCAATATATTTTTCTGTGTAACATATTATTTTATTTAGTGGCTTAGAATACTTGTGATTGACCTTTGATGTGGTTGCTACAAGTAGAAACATCATGTGAGAAGGAATCTGTTTACATTAACAGATTTCGGTTAATCAGCAACAGAAGACAGATATGAGATTGAAAATAAATCCCCTGGATACAGGAACACAATTGGGGAAGTTCAAAGCAGTGGTTTTCCCTTTACAAACTCACATCATAGATATTTTCTGGTCTCTGCAACAAGTGATAGGGTTTTCTACACATCAGAAACAGTTCCCATCACAAATAGCTTAAAAGTTCAGAATTCATTTCCTCTTAAATATTCATTCGGGATACCATACATATACTGAAATACTTTCGTACTGAAATACTTTCGACAGTGAAATATCGGAATGAGAATGATTAGTTTTTGGGCTGCTAAAAAAAACTTAATATCATTATTCACTTGTGTCAAACAATAACACAAATAAATATGTTCAATGACAAATATAAAAAGAGGATAACTTATTCAAAGCCAGCAATATTTTAGTTTGTATTCACAAAAGAACAATATTTTACCTTATTTTGTTGTCTATTTGCTCATTCGGCTGATTCCTATTTGGCACCCTCTGGTCATCATGGGTTTCTTCTTTTATAACCTAGCGACAGAAATTGAATAATTAATTTCTGAGGTTTTATCTTACGATTCTACAAAACTAATAACAAATAATGTAACTTTACAGCACAGCTCAACTTAAAGTCAGGATATATTAGCTATTGTACTGACTGAAATTACTCTCTTGAATTAGTAAGTTATTGGGGCTTTAAGGGGCGTAACACCGAGGTCATCTGCTCCCAATTTCTTATTCTCCAACGTATTTTACTGTATTTGATAACTCTTGTTTACCGTTTTCAAACATTTGCTTCGCTTCTTTAGTCCATTGAATTTTTCTGCGGTCTCTCTTTCTTGCTCCTTTTAGGTATTCATGGAGCACTGCTTGTGTTTTGGCAGCATCTTTGAGGTAGCGGCGGTAAAAGTTAACCATGCTGAGAAACGTGCGAAGTTCATGCACTGTTTCTGGCAGTTTATAATTCAAGATTGTTTGAACCTTTTCAGGAAGAGGTCTAGTACTCTCAGCTGTAATGAGGTACCCTAGAAACTCGATTCTGCCTACGCCCTTCACTGATTTGGAGGTATTTATTCGAAGGCCATACTTGTTTAACCTGTCCATAACCAACTTAAGATGGTTCTTATGCTCTTCGAATGATGCGGAGGATACCAGAATGTCGTCCAAGTAAGGAAATGTGAAATCCAAACCTCTGAAAACTTCTTTATGAATCTCTGGAAGGTGGATGGAGCATTTCTTAACCCAAAGCTCATAACATTGAACTCATACAATCCGAAAGGAGTCATTATTGCAGTTTTGCACTTATCCTCTTCGGCGATTGGAATTTGGTAATATGCTTTAAATAAGTCGATTTTCGAGAAAACCGTTTTTCCTTTCAAGATGTGTTGAAAATCTTCTATTGTTGGTACTAGGTAGCGGTCTGGAATTGTCCTCTCGTTCAATCTTCTATAGTCACCACAAGGTCGTAACGACCCATCCTTCTCACTAGCCATGTGCAGTGGACTCGCCCCTTGGGATTTTGATGGTCGAAATATTCCGTTATCCAGCAGGAACTGAAATTCTTGTTTGGCAATCTGGAGCCTCTTCGGATCCAACTGTCTGGCTTTTGAGAATACCGGTTGACCGTTGGTAACTATTTGATGTTTAATATCATGTGTTATCAGGGTAGGGGTTAAGTTTGGTGTTGTTAATCTTGGATATTGTGCAGGAATGTCACTGTGTTTGAAATTTGTATTCATAGAGCTAATAACATCCCATTATGGAATGACTGTAACTTCGCATTTAACACCAAGCTGAGTTACACCGTCAATTAATTGCTTATTATGAAGGCCCACAAGTAAATGGAACTGTTTAAGAATATCTGCTCCAATTATACCTTTGTTTATTTTAGCTACCACAAATGGCCTCTGGAACATTCGCCCTAGTCCCAAGTTCACAGTCAATATTTTGATACCACAGGTTGGTATTTCTGTATTGTTGGCTGCATACAGTTTATAGGAACTATCTACATTGTCATGCTTTGATGCTGGCCAAATTGAAACATCCGCTCCACTGTCTACAAGGAACTGCACTCCCGTTTCTTTATCTCTCAAAAATAACCGGGATCTGCGGCACAACTCGTGACCTTCTGCAGCAGAACTTGCCGCTAATTCTACTGCTGTTTCTCGTTTTCCGGATTCTTCCATCCGCACGGTTGTTTACATTTATATGGGTAGCATCTTGAGCCAAATTTAAAATGATAGTAACACAATTTCCCTTCTGGATTGAATTTTCTGGTTGAGCGGCTGCGACTTCTACTTCGCCTGGGGCTACGATGTGTTGCTCGTGAGTGATGTCTTCCGATTGGGATAGCTGCTATTTGTTGCTCCAATGCGGTAATTTTCGCTACGATTTCATCCAGTGTTGCAATGCTACTTGAAGATGGGTTTTGTGGCACTATGCAGTTCAGTACGTGGATTCATTTCCAGTACTTTATCTGCCATTATTGCCATTTCCTCCAATTCCTCATCACTAACTAGCAATATGTTTTTTACTGAGTTTGAAGTTTGTCTAGCCATAGTGTCCTTCAGACTTTGTTTGAAATATCTGCGCCTGCCAGGGATTGCATTTTGCGCAGCAGCTGACTTGGTTTGAGGTCCCCTGAGTCAATTTCTGTCATTAATCACTTTATTTTCTTATATTCACTTTCTTTGAAGATGTTGAGGAATCTTTCTTTTGCCGCGGCATATTTACGGGTGCTATCACTACTAATTTCGTCCCATATGTTTTCCACATATTTTGGTTCTAATTGAGAAACCAACTAATTAAATTTAGTCTCTTCAGAAGTTATCCTGTTAATCGTAAATTGTGCTTCGATCTGGTAAAACCAAATTTCTGGTTTATCGGCCCAGAACGGTGGAATTTTAACAGACACTTTACTAACCTCAACTTCACTGGTTCGACTCATTAGACGTTCGCGCAGCATTATCACTATTTTCAGTTATTTCTCGATTCACGTCGGGGTCACCAATTTATAGATACTCGATTCATCGTTATTTTTAATCACTTATTTCAACGGGACAACAACAATCAGTATTTCTGCATAGATTACATTATGGGCACTGCTAACTATATATTTGTTATTTTGTTCTTTTTCTTTTTCAACTGTTTGTTTTCTTTCTTAATTGTTCACAGCTACCTATATCATGTCTCCTGAGTAGGGGGGTAATGCCGATTCCAACGCAATCTAAAACCCTCCTTGCCCCACTACTAAGCCTCAGCCATGTTAAATATCTCTCGAACGCGTGGTCCGATTTTGACAAATGAGGTATCGTTGGACTTGGGCTGACGTCCTCTTTGCTATGGACCACTCGTTATATTTTTCAAAATTTTTTTGAAAATTTTTGTTTTCGAAACTAGGTGATAGTTTGAAACCTAAACATGATAGAACGTTGTGCCATGGCTCAATCGAATGGTCTTTATGCCCTTTATTTTCTATAATGAAACTTTTTTACTTTTATGTTTTTTTTGAAAACACTCGAATTTTGAAAATCCTATATTTTGGAAACTAGGAACTCTACAAAAACGTTTATTTGACATAAATGAAAGGTCCCTATGCCCTCAAGTCGCTAGAGCAAAACTTTGTGTTTTGTAAGTGTAGTAGTGGGATGATGACAGAGCTGTCTACTAACTTATTGAACCCTCCTCGTATTTGCCCCGAAGCTGATATCTCGCTAACCAATGGTCGGATTTGAACATACAGGGTGTCCTAGCACTCGTTGTGATGCCCCCTACTTTCCTATAGGCTCTTAATTTAATGAAAAGACCAAAACTAATAGGTCATGTGCTTTTAATATCTCGCGAACCAATCATGCTAGAGGTGCGTACGACGGGTCCAAGGACTCGGGCTGACGTCCTCTTTGCTATAGACCACTCGTTATAATTTTTAATAAAATTGGAAACTTGATTTTGGGGTAAACACGTGTTTTTTGTGATTTTGCCGATATCTCACGAACCAATAACGCTAGAGGCATGTACGACGGGTCCAAGGACTTGGGGTGACATCCTCTTTGCTATGGACGACTCGTTGTAATTTTAAAAAATTTGGGAAACGCGATTTTGGGGGTAAACATGTGTTTTTTGTGATTTTTGCCGATATTTCACGAACCAATAACGCTAGAGATGTGTACGAGGTGTCCTAGGACTCGGGCTAACGCCCCCTTTCAAATGTGGTAGATATTTTTTTTCAAAAAATAATTCACAAAGGGCCTAACGCCATACATGTTGAAAAAACGTTTTGTTTTTCTTTACCGATACTTGTTTATAATGTTCATGAAGCGTGGTGGTTGAGAGAGACGATACGGCTGAGTGTGTGTGTGTGTGTGTGTGTGTGTTTCAACGAACCTGTCGCTGACCACGGTGGCTGTGTTCAATAGATCAATCGATATTTCGACGGGTCGGTGTATGACAGAGCGAGGGTACGTTTTTTCACACCTTTTACCTTTAACGTGTAAACGGTGATGGGAACTTGGTTCTATGTTGGTCGAAGCGAGTACAGAAAACACACTTGCCGAGGAGCAGGAGGTGAATGTCATTTGAACTTATTGGATGGCGTTGATCTGACTTGACAACAGGTGACGCTTGAAGGTGAAATAATCTGACCATTGTGGTGGCAGGGAAGTGCGAAATGCATGCATACACATGTGTGAAACCAGATGTAGGCTAAACCAGTGACATCCTGTCTTGCTTCGTACGTGACAAAATGCAAGTTCAGGTGAAATTTGATCTACCACAGGTGTTCACTTTGGGTGTTAGCTGTCCACGTGCGCGATAACTGTTAACAAGTGACATGCTGTTTTGCTTTGTATGTGACAAAATGCAAGTTGACGTGAAATTTGATCTGCCACAGGTGCTCACGTTGGACGTTAGCTGTCCACGTGCCTGATAAGAGAATGTTCAAAGCGTGGGAATCGCTGAATCAGTAAAAAGTATGATGCAACTTGTCGGAATGATGTCACAACCAATAGATAGGCAAGAGCTGCAAACACCAGTGGTGGGAGGTGAAGGGAGGGAAAGGGGGAGGGGTAATGTATGAGAGAACACAGGTGGAAAGAGAAAGAAATATGTGGAGCTGAGGACTGTACACATAGAGCTATAGGTGGTGTACAACATGTGTGAATAAATAAATTAAAAATTGCACAGGTTCACACAACATAGACTGTATTATTGCCATGGCCAAGCACTCACATTCACATTAAGATCATTTACAAAATCATAAAATGAAAAATAAAAAATCTTGTTTTGGAAATATCGTTTTTCAACATACACAAAATAAATATATAAAAAATTTGTAAACAACAAAATGGAAAATCCATGGTCAAGCACTCACATTAATATTATTTACAAAATCATAAAATGAAAAATAGAAAATCTTGTTTTGGAAATATCGATTTTTTTTTCAACATACACAAAATAAATATATAAAAAATTTGTAAACAGCAAAATGGAAAATCCATGTTTCCATATAGGCAAAATTTTAAAAGCCTTAAACGGACATTTAAGAAAATATATGCAAATGGGAAATTGACAAATGTGTAAATATGAAAATGGAAAAAACCATGTTTCCATATCATGAAATTGAAAAACATCAAACTGTCATTTAAAAAAAATGCAAATGGAAAATTGACAAATTGCAATGTGTGAAATGTGAAATTGAACAAATGGCTATCATTATTTAAAAAAAAGAAAAGAACATAGTGCTCTATGGTTGAGGTGTGAATCAAACCCTCTCTACTTATTTGGACCACCCGAGACTGAGTAGACTAGTTTTAGTTATCATACCACTTTTAAAAGTTTGTGTTAAATCTAGGAATTGAACCCAAGAGCTTGTAGGGGAGATCCAAGGTTACAATATGTTAAACAGATAGCCTTGAATGTAGTGTGTGGTAGCTATATAGAAATGAGACGTTTCGCTCGGGGCAGGGAGGCATAGAGATCTGCATCAAACCAGTCAAAAGACTGACGACTCAAACAACAACATGTAGAGCTCACCAAAATAATGTTGTGTAACGGTAAATGTTAGTCAACGAACAGTAATGCATTACTAAAACCCATGACACGATACCTAAGAGCTTTTCTAAAATTATTTTAAAATGCCTTTAACCCTATATTAAACACCCAGTTCACAAGACTCATAACTGCAATGTTATGGTCAATCAAAACAAAATCTATATTTCAAAACAAACAAGTGGTTTAGTCAATGTATACTGGAAAAAGTTTTATAAACACTCAAGTCCACAAAAATAATTAAATTAGTAACAGTCAGGTTGACCGAGTGGTTATGGTGTTTGACTTAAGTTCAAATTTTCTGTACAAGAAAGCAAGGGTTCGAATCCCTTACCTGATATAACTATTGCCTCAACATGGCTTGACCACACTGTATTATTGTGTACTCGGTACACAAACCATAAATAGAGTGTATTGTTTAAGGTCACTCTCTTTGCGAACATAGTCAGAGAATGTTGATGGTTAACAATTGCATTAATAGTGGGACATAGGGATAACAATTAAGAAAAACAGACAATACCCATACACTATTTTTATTTATTTAATGTAAGTACTTGTACAATAGTTATATACAAACTACAACTCTCTTTTGTCTATTACTATCTAGTCCTTTTCGATCCACTTGCATATCAAGGGCAGATGACTTTGTAGTTCAGCCCCTTCAAACAACAACACTACTTTTTGCATAGTCTGTGATGTTGATGACTCTTGATGCGTGGAAGATGGATACAACATAACTTTTACAACAGGGGTTAAACGTTGCTCAACAAACAATGCACTATTTTGAGTAGCAACATCTTTCTCTTGTACTAACTTTTTAGCATTCTGATGATTTTTTGTCAACACCATCAGTGTTTTGTCTGGAGCACTACATTGATGATCACTCACACTTAAAACCACACTATTTCTACTTTTCATATTGCCTCGACATGTTGTTGACCTCTGTTTCGAGCATTGCCAGAATATTATTCCTTTTACATTTTGTCGTCTATAGTTATAAGAGTAGCCTTTATAGAGTACACGTTGTTTACCTCGGTTAGTTGGAGTAAGTTCCATAGTAGTAACTAACCTGTTAGTATGATTTGCACGCTACAAAGGTTATCTCGGTTCTGGTAATAGAATTATTTAGCGTTGGCTTTTATATTTAATATGTACAGTTTAAAGTGATAGAAAAGTGGTAGAAACGTGGTAGCAAAGTGGTAGACAATTGGTAACATAGTGGTAGAAAAGTGGTAGCAAAGTGGTAGAAAAGTGGTAGAAAAGTGGCAGAAAAGTAGTAGAAAAGTGGTAGCAAAGTGGTAGAAAAGTGGTAGAAAACTGGCAGAAAAGTAGTAGAAAAGTGGTAGCAAAGTGGTAGAAAAGTGGTAGCAAACTAGAAAAGTGGTAGCAAAGTGGTAGAAAATATTACATGTATTGTTAAGAAATAGTTTAAGCGGTTACATGGATTCATTACACTATAATTTTAGCATCACGAAGCTCATTTTCTATATCCAAAAGTTCTTCCTCATATTTAGTATGACCAGCCTGTTTACAGGTATGCAAGTACTGAAGCCGCTGGATTAGCTTACTGGGATTGTTCCAGTAAACAAATTTAACAAATGATTTTTTTGGGTGTAAACCATTATCATCATCATCATCATCATTATCATCATAATCATCATCATCATCATCATGGTTATCATCATCAATATAATTATCATCAATATAATCATCATCACTATTACTATCTAATCCTTTTTGTTCATCTTGCAATGCAAAAACCTTTGGCATAGTTTGTGTTGTCTTTGATAGTGTTAGAGGTTTCTTAGACGTTAACGACTGTCCTAACATGTCTTTTTCAGGAGATAATAAATGCTCTTTAACAAACAAAGCACTATCTTGAGCCACACTATTTTTTTCTTGGTCTTGCTTTTTTACCTTGCTTAGAGTATTTTGTCCATTTAAATGAGTATTATTTTGAGATTTACAATGATGATCGATTGAAATAAGTATGTTGGAGCCTTTTGTCTTAATCATTCCTCGACACTTTTTAGATCGTTGTTTCGAACAGCACCAAATAACAGTTCCATTTTTATTGGTTCGTTTCACAATATATGAATATCCTTTATAGTATGCGTAAGGCTTACCATACCTAGTCACTGATAATTCCATGTCAACTGTCAAGCATAGACTAAGCTCTAGTAAAGTCAACTTGGTAATAAGAATACTAGTTTAATGTGAGAGCAAATATGGATCCAAAGAGTTCAGGTAAAAGTGGAAGCAAATAAGCAAATATTAGAACCAAGAGTGGGATTAAAAGTGGTCGCAAAGTGGTAGACCCATTACACAATAATTTCAGCATGACAAAGCTCTTGTTCAATTTCTTTGATTTCCCAATCGTGACCGATATGCCCAGCTTGTCGTAAAGCATGCAATTGTCGAAGCCGTTGAATTAGCTTACTGGGTTTGTTCCAGTATACAAATTTAACAAATGGATTTTTAGGTGTAAACAAAGCACTACCATTATCATGATCATTATCATCATCATTATCATCATCATAATCACCATTATCATCATGACCATCATCACTGTTACTATATAGTCCTTTTTGATCCTCTTGCAATACCATTTTATTTATAGTCTGAGTTGATTTTGATAGTGTTGAAGGTTTCTTGGACGTTGACAATTGTCCTAACATGACGTTTTGAGGACATGATAAGTCCTTTTGAACAAACACTGCACTATCTTTAGCAGCAATATCGTTTTCTTGAACTTGCTTTTTAGCATTTTGATAATTGTTTGTAAACAGTAAGCGTGGTTCGTTTCGAGCACTACATTGATGAACACTCACACTTAAAACCTTTCCATTTTTATTTTTCAGATTGCCTCGACATTTTGTTGACCTCTCTTTTGAGCATCGCCAGAATATTATTCCATTCACATTCTGGCGATTATAGTTATAGGAGTAGCCTTAATAGAGTGCACGTAGCCTACCTTTGTTGGTTGTAATAAGTTCCATAGTAGTAACTGACCTGTCAGTACGATGTTCACACTACAAAGATTACAATTGTTTTGCTGATGGAGTGACCTACCATAAGCTTATATATTGGCTTATGTGTTGGCTTTTTGTGTTGGCTTTTCGTGTTAGCTTTTGTGTTGACTTTTTGTGTTGGCTTTTCATGTTGGCTTTTCATGTTGGCATTTCGTGTTGGCTTTTGTGTTGGCTTTTCGTGTTGGCTTTTTGTGTTGGCTTTTCATGTTGGCATTTCGTGTTGGCTTTTGTGTTGGCTTTTCGTGTTGGCTTTTTGTGTTGGCTTTTTGTGTTGGCATTTCGTGTTGGCTTTTCGTGTTGGCTTTTTTGTATTGGCCTTTCATGTTGGCTTTTTGTATTGGCTTTTCGTGTTGGCTTTTTGTGTGGGCTTTTTGTGTTGGCTTTAGTATTGGCTTTTGTATTGGCTTATTTGACAAGTTATTTGTTTCAATGTATTTAGTGGATTTTTTTTGTTGGTGTTGGAAAGTAGTTGAATGAGAGGGAATATTTAAAGACTTAACCTCAGCTCACTAACCTAACCTAACCTAACCTAACTTTACCTAACCTAACCTAACCTTTCAACTCTCAGATATTAATTAAATTCTGTGCATAGTCGAGTTGGAACCCAAGACCTCAGGGGTAAAAAAAAACAATTATTTTTGACGGCTTATTTTGGTAACTTATTTTAATGGCTATCCTAACTTTACCTAACCTAACCTAACCTCAGCTCACTTTGGATATTACTAGTAAGTGTTCATATCCTCTGCTAGGTAGCATGCTAGTAGTACAGGTAGTGCTCATATTTACCGCTAGGTAGCGGAAACATACTTTGCATGTTGCATGTGACACTTGTGAAGTTTAACCACATGCAAGACGTGCTTGTATAAGTTCTCTATTTAAACTCAATATACAATTAACCACTAAATGTTCAGAACTAACATGTATAGCCATGTTTAGGGTATATAGGAGACCCTTAGCAAGAAAGGCTGTCTAACCCACGAGTGTACAGCCTTGTCATACGCAGTAAGCACCTGTTGGCAGAAAACAACAACAACAACAATTTGAGAAAGCCCGTCGAAATATCGATTGATCTATTGAACACAGCCACCGTGGTCAGCGACAGGTTCGTTGAAACACACACACACACACACACACACACACACACTCAGCCGTATCGTCTCTCTCAACCACCACGCTTCATGAACATTATAAACAAGTATCGGTAAAGAAAAACAAAACGTTTTTTCAACATGTATGGCGTTAGGCCCTTTGTGAATTATTTTTTGAAAAAAAATATCTACCACATTTGAAAGGGGGCGTTAGCCCGAGTCCTAGGATACCTCGTACACATCTCTAGCGTTATTGGTTCGTGAAATATCGGCAAAAATCACAAAAAACACATGTTTACCCCCAAAATCGCGTTTCCCAAATTTTTTAAAATTACAACAAGTCGTCCATAGCAAAGAGGACGTCACCCCAGGTCCTTGGACCCGTCGTACATGCCTCTAGCGTTATTGGTTCGTGAGATATCGGCAAAATCACAAAAAACACGTGTTTGCCCCAAAATCAAGTTTCCAATTTTATTAAAAATTATAACGAGTGGTCTATAGCAAAGAGGACGTCATCCCGAGTCCTTGGACCCGTCGTACGCACCTCTAGCATGATTGGTTCGCGAGATATTAAAAGCACATGACCTTTTAGTTTTGGTCTTTTCATTAAATTAAGAGCCTATAGGAAAATAGGGGGCATCACAACGAGTGCTAGGACACCCTGTATGTTCAAATCCGACCATTGGTTAGCGAGATATCAGCTTCGGGGCAAATACGAGGAGGGTTCAATAAGTTAGTAGACAGCTCTGTCATCATCCCACTACTACACTTACAAAACACAAAGTTTTGGTCTAGCGACTTGAAATTTATTTTGGGGGTAGAGGGCATAGGGACCTTTCATTTATGTCAAATAAACGTTTTTGTAGAGTTCCTAGTTTCCAAAATATAGGATTTTCAAAATTCGAGTGTTTTCAAAAAAAACATAAAAGTAAAAAAGTTTCATTATAGAAAATAAAGGGCATAAAGACCATTCGTTTGAGCCATGGCACAACGTTCTATCATGTTTAGTTTTCAAACTATCACCTAGTTTCGAAAACAAAAATTTTCAAAAAAATTTTGAAAAATATAACGAGTGGTCCATAGCAAAGAGGACGTCAGCCCGAGTCCAACGATACCTCATTTGTCAAAATCGGACCACGCGTTCGAGAGATATTTAACATGGCTGAGGCTTAGTAGTGGGGCAAGGAGGGTTTTAGATTGCGTTGGAATCGGCATTACCCCCCTACTCTCCTGCACCTACAAATTTCCCCGCAATGGCCCAGTCCATTTATATAAATCATCTTCGGCTTTCAGAGGTCTAAAAAAGTGACATTCCCCCTTCTTCCCGTTTACCCTTCAAATACTAAACACACCATTGTCACCACGGGTTATCATAACACATTCACGTATACATTATTTCACTATCGCTTCTTGATCGCATACACTTTTCAATACCTAGAAATAAGGACTAAATACGGCAGCATTTCTGTGTTTCAAACTCGCGAGCGCGTAGAAAGTGACTCCAGCCAGCTGCGCAGTCTGTCAGCGAGCGCAGCAACTACCCATACTAAAGATGCGGCAGATTCGGGAGGCTCAGAACTTTCTCATCTATACGCTATAGTTAAACTTCAATACAGACAGCCTCACATGGACCCTGACACATCACTGTCAATACCAATTATGAACATTGAATCCTGGATCCAGCATCAACAATGGCAAAAATGTTTGCTCAAAGTGGGATTCAAACTTCTCACCTCGCTGCAGCAAGAGTTAGTCATCACTGCTGTCACACTACCTGGCGATATAAAGCGCGGACTATATAGGCAGCACACTTCACACCACGCTGCACCAAGAGTTAGTCATCACGGCTGTCACACTACCTGGCGATATAAAGCGCGGACTATATAGGCAACACACTTCTCACCTTGCTGCACCAAGAGTTAGTCATCACGGCTGTCACACTACCTGGCGATATAAAGCGCGGACTATATAGGCAACACACTTCACACCTCGCTGCACCAAAAGTTAGTCATCACGGATGTCACACTACCTGGCGATATAAAGCGCGGACTACATAGGCAACACGCTTCACACTTAGCTGCACCAAGAGTTAGTCATCACGGCTGTCACACTACCTGGCGATATAAAGCGCGGACTATATAGGCAACACACTTCTCACTTTGCTGCACCAAGAGTTAGTCATCACGGCTGTCACACTACCTGGCGATATAAAGCGCGGACTACATAGGAAACACGCTTCACACCGACACACTACTCTCGGCGCAGAAATTATGTGCACCCGAGTTTGGAGATAAATAGCAACACAACCGAAAGGCCTACAGAAAAACAAGTGACATAACCTTTTTCCTTGTTTATTTGTGCGTTGATTGAAGATAAAGGTAGTTTTTAGGAGCTTATTTTAATATCCCTTACGGCAGGTATAACGTAAAAAGTACAGTTTTTTGGTGGGGTTCGAGTGAAGTGTCGACTTCGGAGATTCACAACTCTCAACTCAGTTGTTAGTCAGATATGTTTTCTGTGTATATTTGAGTTTCAAAATTAGATCGCCAACAAAAACAACGAAACAATCAATTATGTGAATGGCTCGTAGTTCAAAACTGGACTCCCGCAGAAGTTCGTTCTTGGGTGCGTTGTAATCCACATATAATAAGCCTTAGCGAAATGTTAATATCCGTGATCTAAATAAATGGGTTTACTTTAATAGGATTGATATTTATGATGCGTTTGGTGACTGTTGTTGGCAGGCGAAAACCGCAGGAAAATTCGTGCGCTGTTGCCGCAATCACTGACCGTTTAGCGCTGTCTCGGAACAGAGCATGTTCAAGTTAATGTATTTCGTTTTCACATTCCCATCAGCTTTTCTCAAAAGGGATTTGGACCTTCATCGACAGCTTTAAAAATTAGATTCTTTTGGTTTGTTTTCTCAGTTCTCAGTTGTTTTTAAATGTTATATTTGTTGTGTTGTTGTTTGAGTCTTCAGTCCTTTGACTGGTTTGATGGAGCTCTCCATGTCTCCCTGTCCTGAGCTAATCGTTTCATCTCTACATAGCTACCACACCCTACATCCGAGGCAATCTGTTTAACATATTCTAACCTTGGTCTACTCCTTAAGTTCTTGTCCTCGACACTCCCTTCCATAACTAAGCTTCCTATTCCTGGGTGTCTTAGTATGTGTCCTACTAACCTATCTCTTCTCTTCATTAGCAGTCGCCAGAAACATCTCTCCTCTCCCACTCGTCTTAATACCTCTTGGTTTGTAACCCTACCGACCCATCTGATCGTCATCATTCTCCTGTAACACCACATTTCAAATGCTTCAATTCTCCTCTTTTCTGCTGCACCAATAGTCCAAGTTTCACTTCCATAGAGCGCCACGCTAGAGGACAAAGGCTTTCAAAAATGACTTCCTAATACCTAAATCTATATTCGATGTCAACAGATTCCTTTTTTGTAGAAATGCTTTCCTTGCCTGAGCCAACCTGCTTTTTATATCCCCTTTGCTTCGTCCATCACTGGTTATTTTGCTTCCTAAGTAACAGAAGTCTCCTACTTCCTTCAGCTTTTCACCTGCCAATTTGATGTCCATAGAGGTTTCTGATTTATTTCGGCTGCATTCTAGTATTTTTGTTTTACAATTATTATATTTATAATTTCAGATAATATACAGTATTTACATGATTTAATGTTGTGTAACCTCATCCTCACTATCTGAAGAGCTGCTCAAATCAATTATTAGGGGTTCGACTTGAGGTACCGTATTTTTTGAGACAGATGATCTTTTTCCCAGATTTACTGCATGACGAAGCCGAGTGATGGTCCGTCAGTGACATTCTCGGGCGGGTCAGAGCAAGCTAACACGGCAACACAGCACAAGCTCTCCTGCGGACCTCGCCTGACAACAACACACACCAAAATCATAATAAATATCAATCCATACAATCTAAAATCATTTATTTAGATCACGTATAGTTACATATCGCAAACGCTTATTATATGTGGGTTACAACACACCCAAGAACGAACTTCTGCGGGAGTCCATTTTCGAAACCTAACCTAGCGACAAGAATAATTCATAAATTTCTCAGCTATTATCTTACGCTTCTACAAAATTAATAACAAATAATTTAACTTTACTGCACAGATCAACTTGAAGTGAGGATATTTTAGATATTCCACTGACTGAAATTACTTTCTTGTTTTAGTTAGTATGTTACTGTGGCTTTAAGGGGCGGAACACCGAGGTCATATGACCTACTTTCTTATTCTACAGCATATCTTACTGAATTATACAAATCTTATCTCAAAAAATCCATCCTTCCTTTATAGGTCTAGTAAATCGAAGTGTGATAGAAAATGTGGTGAACAGTGCAATAAAGGAAGAAATAGGATTAAGGGCTGAAGGAATAATATGTAAAAAGCAATTTCTAGCAGTAAGACTATAAGGGGCTAATCCAACCTCTTGTCCCATTTCACTCTCACAGGTCACTTACAAGTGTCTCGACCCTCAACAGTTCTACCTGACAGCTTTTAAGAATGAACGTATAAATCACTCACTTTATGTCATATAAACAATTTCTACATGAATATTTTCACAAAACACAGTAGAATTTCTGATTATAGGTGTAAAATTTGCAAAAATTTCGAGTAAGCCAACTGCAGTAAGCGCAAATGGATAGAGTGTTGTGTAGACTATTTAACATACATTTTGCCAATACATAACGCTTCTACGGCAAACAGTAGGCTGACTGTATTTACGTTATGTATCAACAGCAGTTATTAGAGTTACTGCGGTACTGCGAAACAGCATTAATTTTCTAGAAATAAACTTCCCGTTTGTCCGTTTTGCCAACAAAGTTAAAATGTAATGCGATAAGCCATCACGTGTTTCCTTCTTAAGGCTGGTCGAGGTGGTGTTTAAACCTCCTGGTTGGATTTATTAGGAAAACGTTTTTGATCTTATAGGCAATCATCTTCAGAAACCTGGAACTCCGATATATGATATGACACCGACTTGTTCTTGGACGTTATAACCTTTCTTCTGGCAAAATTGCAGGGCATGATTTTATGGTGCCGGGATTTCATCGTTGCAAAACTGGAAAAGATTCAAGGACTTGAGCCAGTGTTTCTATCTCCCTGAGGAATGACCGGTAGAGTTCACCAGACAAAAGAATGCCTGGAGCAGTTCTGACTGCAGTGACGTTGACTTACATTTCAATGGCTTCGCTCCAACTCATTGCCTATTTCAAAAGCTATCATAAATATAGTCTGTATCATAAAAATTGGCTTGAGGAAAGGAGCTGAGCTTATTTAAAATATCACAAAACTTCGAGCTCCAGCCATGTGGTCAGGGTACTTCCCCGCTCTGAAGACAACTGGGTTTGAAAACAGCAGTCGGCTTTCTATGAAACGGTATTTTTTCTCATTTTATATTCCAGGCGAATGCGGGATTGTACGTCGTAATTGGCCGTGGACACTTCTTACCAACTCCTCATCACATTTTATTCTGATTAAAGAGTACATTAGAAGTAACGAAGAGGGTTTAATCTAAAACAGAAACGCACATACTTAGAAATATCACACATGATGGATCACTGACGGCAAAGAACAAAAATATCAAAGAGTAGACACCAACAAACAGAAACATGTTAACGTATGCTGGGAGCGTCACTTCTACACAAGAATTTTGTTCACATCAACTCAGCCGTAAGAAAGAACCGTTGCCCCTTAGGAACTCCAATCTCTTTTCCAACGCTGTGGAAACGGGAATAATAAGGGTAGAAATTATTACACACATATTGTCATTTAGACTTTCACGGCCCGTGTTATTATTCATAATGTAGAATTTTGGGCTTATGCCGTGTTTTATTATATTGCAATTCGACGCGTTTCGAAAGAAACCATGTCTTTCATCGTCAGGAATAATCTGGAATACGACAATGTTGCTAAGAGAAAGCAACGAAGAACATATAGAAGGTGCCCAAAGATGGACGCCATTATAGCCCCATGTTAGGGACAACGGAAAGCAGCAGTGAATTACTTTCTCAGGGTTCTGATAATAGGTAGCCAGGATTCACTGAGATTGTAGCCGGTGTCGCGGTTGAAATTATCTGGGTGTTTACGTATTTCAACCGCCTCCCTGATGATTCTGGGACGATATTGCTTTATACGGGCAAGAACATCCACCCCTTGGAACATGACATCATGGCCAGGTGTTAAAGCATGATCGGCAACAGCTGATTTATCAGGTTGAATGAGCCTGATACATCTATTATGTTCCTTAATGCGAGTGCATATTGTTCTCGAAGTCTGCCCGATGTAAACCTTGCCACAAGTACAGGGAACTCTGTAGATATCCGGTTGTTGCAATTTAGGCAAACTGTCCTTAGTTGGTCGCAGGAGTTGCCTAATCTTAACAGAAGTTCCAAATACAGTCCGTATGTTGTATCGACGTAGGATTTTAGCAATACGATCCGTTGTGTTATGTATGTACGGAAGGTAAGCAGTTCCTCTTACATCTCTTTTCTCAACTGACGTCCTATTATTATTTGTTGGTTTCAGAACCGTAGAAATCAAAGCCTTGCTATAACCGTTGCTCTCAAAGGTGGTTCGCAGGGTGTTAATTTCTTCTTGTAAAGAAGACACTTCACAAATCCTCCTAGCCCTGGTAGTTAGAGTTGTAAGGATACCATGTTTCTGGGCAGGGTGATGGTGAGAACTTGCGTGGAGATATCTATTGGTGTGTGTTGGCTTACGAAAAACGCTGTGTCCTAAAGATCCATCCTCTTTCTTGGTGACGAGAACATCTAAAAAAGGTATTTTGCCGTCAGATTCCTTTTCCATGGTGAAACAAATAGAAGGGTGCTGGAGATTAAGGTGATCCAGGAAATGGCTAAGATTTTCCTCACCTTCCGTCCAAACAACGAACGTGTCATCCACATAACGCCACCAGATCTTCGGTTTGAAAGGAGCCGACGACAAAGCTTTCTCTTCAAAGTTCTCCATGAAGTCCCATTCCATAGAAAGTAGGAGGAGGTCATGCAGTGATAAAAAAGTCTTGTGATGTCTTCAGGAAAAAGGCCATTAATGAGAGACATAACACCATCAATAGGTACTCTCGTAAACAGAGACACCACGTCGAGACTCACTAGAATATCACCCGGCTGAAGTGTTATAGCTTTTAACTTTTCCACGAAGTGTGTGGAATCCTTAATGTACGAAGGCGT
Organism: Meconema thalassinum; assembly: GCA_946902985.2. NCBI lineage: Eukaryota > Metazoa > Arthropoda > Insecta > Orthoptera > Tettigoniidae > Meconema > Meconema thalassinum. The sequence goes on from CAMPQE020000024.1 coordinate 2,623,330, forward strand.
GTTACCCAGAAGCGGCTGAAGTAGTCTACCTAAGTATTTGGAAAGGGCATATGTAGGAGAACCAATCGTACTAACAATGGGTCTAAGAGGAACATCGTCCTTATGTATTTTAGGAAGACCATAGAGTCTCGGAGGAATAGCATCCCCTGGAAGGAGAGTCTTCGCTGCATCCGCTGGAATAGATGATTGCTTGATCAATTTGACGGTGACATTTGAGTAGCGAGTAGTAGGATCACGACTATTAATCCTATATACAGGATCTGATAACAAAGACGAGATCTTGGAATCATAATCAACCTTATCCAATACCACTGTCGCATTACCCTTGTCAGCGGGGAGAACGATAATATCAGAATTGTCCCTTAGATCTTTAAGTGCCCGGCTTTCGCCTTGTTTTAAGTTGGTGTTAGGTGGCTTAGCTGTCTTGAGAACTCGGGAACATTCTTGCCTGGCTTCCTCGGCCTCTTCAGGTGTGAGGTGATGTACTGAGGATTCTACGGATGTAATAAGTTCTTCAATAGGAATTCTTCTAGGCGCTACAGCAAAATTGAGACCTTTAGCGAGAACTGCCTGTTGGGTATCACTTAGGGGGTTGCTGGACAAATTTACGACAACCTTGTTAGCATCAAGTCTAATGGCTTGAGATTTCTGCAACTGACATAACCTATCATATTTGGAAATATGTCTGTCCCTCACCTGATCTAGAACGCTGTTAGCTTGCACTGAAGAAATACGATCGAAGATATTCCATAATTCCTCACTTACGAAGTTTGAGAGGCGTAGATGTAGCTGTAGTAAATCCCTCGAAATAAAATCCAACTGCTTACGAGTATGCTGTAACCTCTCTATCAATAACGCCTTGCTTGCACGACGATAGATTCTCGTTGCCTTAGGTGTTCTGAAGGAATGCTTCAACATAACAAAATTCGGTAGAATATCATGATCCCGGCATCTTAGGAGAAAAGCGAGTGAAGAGATTAGACACACCTTCTTGCGTCGTAACCTACTGAATCTAGACATCAGTCGGAAAATATCCTCCCCATAGAGGTTTCTAATATTGTCATTTAGACTTTCACGGCCCGTGTTATTATTCATAATGTAGAATTTTGGGCTTATGCCGTGTTTTATTATATTGCAATTCGACGCGTTTCGAAAGAAACCATGTCTTTCATCGTCAGGAATAATCTGGAATACGACAATGTTGCTAAGAGAAAGCAACGAAGAACATATAGAAGGTGCCCAAAGATGGACGCCATTATAGCCCCATGTTAGGGACAACGGAAAGCAGCAGTGAATTACTTTCTCAGGGTTCTGATAATAGGTAGCCAGGATTCACTGAGATTGTAGCCGGTGTCGCGGTTGAAATTATCTGGGTGTTTACGTATTTCAACCGCCTCCCTGATGATTCTGGGACGATATTGCTTTATACGGGCAAGAACATCCACCCCTTGGAACATGACATCATGGCCAGGTGTTAAAGCATGATCGGCAACAGCTGATTTATCAGGTTGAATGAGCCTGATACATCTATTATGTTCCTTAATGCGAGTGCATATTGTTCTCGAAGTCTGCCCGATGTAAACCTTGCCACAAGTACAGGGAACTCTGTAGATACCCGGTTGTTGCAATTTAGGCAAACTGTCCTTAGTTGGTCGCAGGAGTTGCCTAATCTTAACAGAAGTTCCAAATACAGTCCGTATGTTGTATCGACGTAGGATTTTAGCAATACGATCCGTTGTGTTATGTATGTACGGAAGGTAAGCAGTTCCTCTTACATCTCTTTTCTCAACTGACGTCCTATTATTATTTGTTGGTTTCAGAACCGTAGAAATCAAAGCCTTGCTATAACCGTTGCTCTCAAAGGTGGTTCGCAGGGTGTTAATTTCTTCTTGTAAAGAAGACACTTCACAAATCCTCCTAGCCCTGGTAGTTAGAGTTGTAAGGATACCATGTTTCTGGGCAGGGTGATGGTGAGAACTTGCGTGGAGATATCTATTGGTGTGTGTTGGCTTACGAAAAACGCTGTGTCCTAAAGATCCATCCTCTTTCTTGGTGACGAGAACATCTAAAAAAGGTATTTTGCCGTCAGATTCCTTTTCCATGGTGAAACAAATAGAAGGGTGCTGGAGATTAAGGTGATCCAGGAAATGGCTAAGATTTTCCTCACCTTCCGTCCAAACAACGAACGTGTCATCCACATAACGCCACCAGATCTTCGGTTTGAAAGGAGCCGACGACAAAGCTTTCTCTTCAAAGTTCTCCATGAAGTCCCATTCCATAGAAAGTAGGAGGAGGTCATGCAGTGATAAAAAAGTCTTGTGATGTCTTCAGGAAAAAGGCCATTAATGAGAGACATAACACCATCAATAGGTACTCTCGTAAACAGAGACACCACGTCGAGACTCACTAGAATATCACCCGGCTGAAGTGTTATAGCTTTTAACTTTTCCACGAAGTGTGTGGAATCCTTAATGTACGAAGGCGTGTTACCCAGAAGCGGCTGAAGTAGTCTACCTAAGTATTTGGAAAGGGCATATGTAGGAGAACCAATCGTACTAACAATGGGTCTAAGAGGAACATCGTCCTTATGTATTTTAGGAAGACCATAGAGTCTCGGAGGAATAGCATCCCCTGGAAGGAGAGTCTTCGCTGCATCCGCTGGAATAGATGATTGCTTGATCAATTTGACGGTGACATTTGAGTAGCGAGTAGTAGGATCACGACTATTAATCCTATATACAGGATCTGATAACAAAGACGAGATCTTGGAATCATAATCAACCTTATCCAATACCACTGTCGCATTACCCTTGTCAGCGGGGAGAACGATAATATCAGAATTGTCCCTTAGATCTTTAAGTGCCCGGCTTTCGCCTTGTTTTAAGTTGGTGTTAGGTGGCTTAGCTGTCTTGAGAACTCGGGAACATTCTTGCCTGGCTTCCTCGGCCTCTTCAGGTGTGAGGTGATGTACTGAGGATTCTACGGATGTAATAAGTTCTTCAATAGGAATTCTTCTAGGCGCTACAGCAAAATTGAGACCTTTAGCGAGAACTGCCTGTTGGGTATCACTTAGGGGGTTGCTGGACAAATTTACGACAACCTTGTTAGCATCAAGTCTAATGGCTTGAGATTTCTGCAACTGACATAACCTATCATATTTGGAAATATGTCTGTCCCTCACCTGATCTAGAACGCTGTTAGCTTGCACTGAAGAAATACGATCGAAGATATTCCATAATTCCTCACTTACGAAGTTTGAGAGGCGTAGATGTAGCTGTAGTAAATCCCTCGAAATAAAATCCAACTGCTAACGAGTATGCTGTAACCTCTCTATCAATAACGCCTTGCTTGCACGACGATAGATTCTCGTTGCCTTAGGTGTTCTGAAGGAATGCTTCAACATAACAAAATTCGGTAGAATATCATGATCCCGGCATCTTAGGAGAAAAGCGAGTGAAGAGATTAGACACACCTTCTTGCGTCGTAACCTACTGAATCTAGACATCAGTCGGAAAATATCCTCCCCATAGAGGTTTCTAATATTGTCATTTAGACTTTCACGGCCCGTGTTATTATTCATAATGTAGAATTTTGGGCTTATGCCGTGTTTTATTATATTGCAATTCGACGCGTTTCGAAAGAAACCATGTCTTTCATCGTCAGGAATAATCTGGAATACGACAATGTTGCTAAGAGAAAGCAACGAAGAACATATAGAAGGTGCCCAAAGATGGACGCCATTATAGCCCCATGTTAGGGACAACGGAAAGCAGCAGTGAATTACTTTCTCAGGGTTCTGATAATAGGTAGCCAGGATTCACTGAGATTGTAGCCGGTGTCGCGGTTGAAATTATCTGGGTGTTTACGTATTTCAACCGCCTCCCTGATGATTCTGGGACGATATTGCTTTATACGGGCAAGAACATCCACCCCTTGGAACATGACATCATGGCCAGGTGTTAAAGCATGATCGGCAACAGCTGATTTATCAGGTTGAATGAGCCTGATACATCTATTATGTTCCTTAATGCGAGTGCATATTGTTCTCGAAGTCTGCCCGATGTAAACCTTGCCACAAGTACAGGGAACTCTGTAGATACCCGGTTGTTGCAATTTAGGCAAACTGTCCTTAGTTGGTCGCAGGAGTTGCCTAATCTTAACAGAAGTTCCAAATACAGTCCGTATGTTGTATCGACGTAGGATTTTAGCAATACGATCCGTTGTGTTATGTATGTACGGAAGGTAAGCAGTTCCTCTTACATCTCTTTTCTCAACTGACGTCCTATTATTATTTGTTGGTTTCAGAACCGTAGAAATCAAAGCCTTGCTATAACCGTTGCTCTCAAAGGTGGTTCGCAGGGTGTTAATTTCTTCTTGTAAAGAAGACACTTCACAAATCCTCCTAGCCCTGGTAGTTAGAGTTGTAAGGATACCATGTTTCTGGGCAGGGTGATGGTGAGAACTTGCGTGGAGATATCTATTGGTGTGTGTTGGCTTACGAACTTTGTCGTCGGCTCCTTTCAAACCGAAGATCTGGTGGCGTTATGTGGATGACACGTTCGTTGTTTGGACGGAAGGTGAGGAAAATCTTAGCCATTTCCTGGATCACCTTAATCTCCAGCACCCTTCTATTTGTTTCACCATGGAAAAGGAATCTGACGGCAAAATACCTTTTTTAGATGTTCTCGTCACCAAGAAAGAGGATGGATCTTTAGGACACAGCGTTTTTCGTAAGCCAACACACACCAATAGATATCTCCACGCAAGTTCTCACCATCACCCTGCCCAGAAACATGGTATCCTTACAACTCTAACTACCAGGGCTAGGAGGATTTGTGAAGTGTCTTCTTTACAAGAAGAAATTAACACCCTGCGAACCACCTTTGAGAGCAACGGTTATAGCAAGGCTTTGATTTCTACGGTTCTGAAACCAACAAATAATAATAGGACGTCAGTTGAGAAAAGAGATGTAAGAGGAACTGCTTACCTTCCGTACATACATAACACAACGGATCGTATTGCTAAAATCCTACGTCGATACAACATACGGACTGTATTTGGAACTTCTGTTAAGATTAGGCAACTCCTGCGACCAACTAAGGACAGTTTGCCTAAATTGCAACAACCGGGTATCTACAGAGTTCCCTGTACTTGTGGCAAGGTTTACATCGGGCAGACTTCGAGAACAATATGCACTCGCATTAAGGAACATAATAGATGTATCAGGCTCATTCAACCTGATAAATCAGCTGTTGCCGATCATGCTTTAACACCTGGCCATGATGTCATGTTCCAAGGGGTGGATGTTCTTGCCCGTATAAAGCAATATCGTCCCAGAATCATCAGGGAGGCGGTTGAAATACGTAAACACCCAGATAATTTCAACCGCGACACCGGCTACAATCTCAGTGAATCCTGGCTACCTATTATCAGAACCCTGAGAAAGTAATTCACTGCTGCTTTCCGTTGTCCCTAACATGGGGCTATAATGGCGTCCATCTTTGGGCACCTTCTATATGTTCTTCGTTGCTTTCTCTTAGCAACATTGTCGTATTCCAGATTATTCCTGACGATGAAAGACATGGTTTCTTTCGAAACGCGTCGAATTGCAATATAATAAAACACGGCATAAGCCCAAAATTCTACATTATGAATAATTATTACACACATCTTAATCAGTTATAAGATATGTAAAATAGAGCAATAAAGAATTTTCAGTTTTAACATTCAAATAAAATTGAAGCAGATATACACTGATAAAATAATAATAATAATAATATAAAAATAACGCATCAAAACATTGGTATGAGCTAGCGTACACACATGCTGTTTCACATCCATGGTGCTCAGCTGGGTTGTTTGTTTATCACTTGGTGACATTATTGTGGTGGAATATTGAAGTCAAGGACATAACCCTCCAGCCGTAGCAGTTATCGTTGTGACAGGAACCCAAAGAGCACGCACGGCATGGTCTGTCAATGCTGTGTGAGCTGTCGTATTGGTAATCAGCACAAGCACGTTAGAGCACAAGACATGGAATGACATTTACCATCAGAACAAGTCATGTGTGCAGTAACCCTCTTGCAGGAAGGGCGCACTCAGCGTTACGTGGCAGAGTGGCTCAAAATGTCTCAACCAGCCATTTGCACGTTGTGTCAGCGATATAAAGAGCTACACACTGTCAAACGCCGGCATGGTTCAGGGAGAAACGGAAAACAACGGCAGCTGAGGACCGATTTCTTCGTTTCCAGGCCCTCCAAAACGCCGTAGTACTGCCAGGAACCTACGAGGTGAGCTAATTAATGTACATGGGACTGGCGTCACTACACAGACAGTCCACAATAGACTAAGGGAAGGTCAGCTCAATCCCCGGAGAACACTTAAAGTGTACCCTCATCACCGAAGATGCCGTCTGCAGTTTGCACAATAGCATCTTAACTGACTGCTCCGACACTGGACGCCAGTATTCTTTGCCGATGAATCCAGACTCCAGCTTTCTGTCGAGTCGTATTCGAGTCTGTCGACGTCAAGGAGAACGATATTTGCCTTGCAACGTGCAGGAAACAGTTGCTTACAGCGGCGGATCAGTGATGGTTTGGGGAGGATTTTCTTTGAACCATAAAAGTAACCATGTAGTCATTCAGCTGTGCGCTACATTGAGGAGGTTCTGGAGAACCATGTACTGCCCATCGCAGACAACATTGAACAACATTTAAAATTACTAATGATGGAGCCACGGCCTCCAGGGACTTCCTTGCAGCTGCTGGACCACTAGTAATGTAGCCGCGACCTCAATTGTATCGAGCATCTGTGGGATCAACTTTGTAGGCGTATCCAGGTTCGCCCACAGCAACCCCGCACCCTCCAGATGCGAGCAGCAGCATTATTGGGAGAGTAGGGAGCCATCCCCCAGGATGCCATCCGGAGAATTATCAGAAGCATGCCGCTGCTGTGATACGAGCCAGAGGTGGGAACACAGGGCACTGAAAAGTGTTAAGTGTAAATTTCAGTTTGTTTTCAGTTGCATTCAAGTGTCGTGACTTTCGGTATTGGACCACTCTTTCTGTTTGGGACAATGAAGCGTACACGTGATTTTGTTCATTTTTAGTTTCTGTAAAAATAAAGAAACATGTTTAGGTTCTGTGTAATTTACGTCTGCAAAATAAAGGTACACAAAGTATTACAGACGACCAAACGTTTGATGCGGTTTTCTTTTGTGAGCTGTGTATATCAACGGTGAACATGAAAGACCTTGTACGCCACCTTTCTGCACCTATCCGTTCTCTTCCGAGTATTTGGGGCATAACTCCCAGTTTGAAGTGGATATGCATTCCCTTTGAACTTGATAGTTATAAATAAATATCCATAGTTATCTCAGTAATCGGCAGGAACATGTTGTGCCCCTTAGTCTATGAGTTAAGACCTAGGCCAGATACTTGATAAAATCCTAGAGTTGATAGTTCGCAACGTTTTAATCAAGATTATGCTCGACAACAAATTACGTGTAGAAGTTTTAATTACAAGCAAAGTTTTCACTGGAAAGAGAGACGTAGAATTTCACAATACATGTTGACAAGGGAGACTGGCAAAATAGATCATCAATACACAGGATTAAGGCCAGCACAGCAGAGTTGCATACCGACCACTCCTTGGCAGGTGTCGATGGGTTGAATCCACAGCCTACAGAAATCCGTGGGGCGCGTCATAGAACAGCGAAGACATGCCCATTCAGATCGCGAATTAGAGAAATATAATGATTCTCTGGAAAATATGTTACTTGAAGGGAACTATAACAAGTAGTTCCGTGAAGAACTATACAGCCTATATTCATATATCCTACTTACAGTATGTTAATTGCCACTATCAACATACAAAATTTCAGTTTGATTACTGTAATAGATTCGTAGATATTGAGAACCGACTAAATATTTCGAATGGTCGCCATGTTGAACGTTTTATATGTAGGTCCTAGAGTTATGTACTGTTACATGAAGATTATTGTGTACGTGTAGCATTCAAACTTCAATCGCATGATTAGGACACAAGAAGTAACAACGAGATTTTAAAATTTCGCACAGCTGCCATCTTGTGGTTATGGAAACAATTGAGAAAAGTTAGATGCCAGTGGATTAACATTCGTATAAGGATTTACTGTACCCAGTCTCACTGCACTCGGATGGTTAAATTGCGAGAAACGTCCATGTGAATATTTATACTTTGCGTCGCCAATATGTTGGATTTGTGAACACCAGGTTATTGAAAGTCCTATAGGTGAACTTATGTTCATAGCCCCTATGAACATAAAATATTCCGTTTGATTGCTATAATAGATTCGTAGATATTCAGAGCCGTCTAAATATTTCGGATGGTCGCCATGTTGGATTGTTAAAAGTATAGGCCATAGCGTCATGTACCATTAAATGAAAATTATTGCGTAGGTTCATTATTCAAACTTTCACTTCGATCGCATGATTACGACACAAGATATAAAAAAATAATTTTAAAATTCGCACAGCCCTCATCTTGAGGTTATGTAAACAATTGAAATAAATTAGATACCAGTTTTACAATGTGTATAAACATTTCCTGTACCAAGTTTCATTGCGTTTGGAACATTAAATCGCGAGAAAGGTCTATTAAAAATTGTCAAATTCGCATGGCCGTCATGTTCGTTTTTTAGTTAACCGGTTTTTGAAAATCTTATAGATGAACTTCTAGTAGTGCCCTTTATCTCCGTACAAAATTTCAGGGTGATACCGCTAATAGTTTCAGAGATATAGAATGCCGGTGAAATATTTCGCACAGCCATATCTTGTGGTTATGTAAATAATTGAACGAAGCTAGATGTCGGTGCATTACAATGTGTATAAACATATACTCTACCAAGTTTTATTGTGTTTAGTTAGTTAAATAGCTAGAAACGTATATTTAAACGTCGCAACTTCGCTTGGCCTCCATGTTGGTTTTGTAGTTACCAGTTTTTCAAGAGTCACATAGGTGAACTTGTAGTAGTTCCCTTTATCACCGCAAAAAATTCCAGGGTGATATCGGTAATAGTTTGGGAGATATTGAATGCTGGTGTAATATTTCGCACAGCCACCATGTTGGATTGGTGAGACGTAACAAAATTTGAAGGGCACGGTCGGGGTCGCCCGGAATAGTGCTATGAACTTACCGAGTTTCATTGAAATCGCTCCAGCCGTTTAGAATTTATTAGGACACACACACACACACACACGAATCACACACACACACGCACACACACACGGACAAAAGGTGATCTCATAAGCCTATTTTTTCAAAATTGAAAATAGGCTAAAAATACAGGCAAGAATTATAAAGTCAGTTGTTGGCGTAAAACACCAAGTAAACAGAATATTTTATGACGAAAATAGACACAATAACAATGCGCGAGGAGACCAAACGACATTGGAGAATCCAATCACATGACCGGAGTGGCTAGCGAGTGTATAAATGGTGGAGCCCACAGTCACATGACCGGAGTGGCTAGGGAGTGTATAAATGGTGGAGTCCACAGTCACATGACCGGAGTGGCTAGCGAAAGTATAAATGGTGGAGTCCACAGTCACATGACCGGTGTGGCTAGGGAGTGTATAAATGGTGGAGCCACAGTCACATGACCGGAGTGGCTAGGGAGTGTATAAATGGTGGAGCCACAGTCACATGACCGGAGTGGCTAGGGAGTGTTTAAATGGTGGAGCACACAGTCACATGACCGGAGTGGCTAGCGAGTGTATAAATGGTAGAGCACACAGTCACATGACCGGAGTGGCTAGGGAGTGTATAAATGGTGGAGTCCACAGTCACATGAACGGAGTGGCTAGGGAGTGTATAAATGGTGGAGCCCACAGTCACATGACCGGAGTGGCTAGCGAGTGTATAAATGGTGGAGCCACAGTCACATGACCGGAGGGGCTAGGGAGTGTTTGAATGGTGGAGCACACAGTCACATGACCGGAGTGGCTAGCGAGTGTATAAATGGTGGAGCACACAGTCACATGACCGGAGTGGCTAGCGAGTGTATAAATGGTGGAGCACACAGTCACATGACCGGAGTGGCTAGCGAAAGTATAAATGGTGGAGTCCACAGTCACATGACCGGAGTGGCTAGGGAGTGTATAATTGGTGGAGCACACAGTCACATGACCGGAGTGGCTAGCGAGTGTATAAATGGTGGAGCACAGTCACATGACCGGAGTGGCTAGCGAGTGTATAAATGGTGGAGCACACAGTCACATGACCGGAGTGGCTAGCGAGAGTATAAATGGTGGAGTCCACAGTCACATGACCGGAGTGGCTAGCGACTGTATAAATGGTGGAGCACACAGTCACATGACCGGAGTGGCTAGCGAGTGTATAAATGGTGGAGCCCACAGTCACATGACCGGAGTGGCTAGGGAGAGAATAAATGGTGGAGCCCACAGTAGAATGACCGGAGTGGCTAGCGAATGTATAAATGGTGGAACCCACAGTCACATGACCAGAGTGGTTAGCGTGAGTATAAATGGTGGAGCCCACAGTCACATGACAGGAGTGGCTAGCGAGTGTATAAATGGTGGAGCCCACAGTCACATGACCGGAGTGGCTAGGGAGTGTATAAATGGTGGAGCCCACAGTCACATGACCGGAGTGGCTAGCGAGTGTATAAATGGTGGAGCCCACAGTCACATGACCGGAGTGGCTAGGGAGAGTATAAATGGTGGTGTCCACAGTCACATGACCGGAGTGGCTAGCGAGTGTATAAATGGTGGAGCCCACAGTCACATGACCGGAGTGGCTAGGGAGTGAATAAATGGTGGTGTCCACAGTCACATGACCGGAGTGGCTAGCGAGTGTATAAATGGTGGAGCCCACAGTCACATGACCGGAGTGGCTAGGGAGTGTATAAATGGTGGAGCCCACAGTCACATGACCGGAGTGGCTAGCGAGTGTATAAATGGTGGAGCCCACAGTCACATGACCACAGTGGCTAGGGAGTGTATAAATGGTGGTGTCTACAGTCACATGACCGGAGTGGCTAGCGAGTGTATAAATGGTGGAGCCCACAGTCACATGACCGGAGTGGCTAGCGAGTGTATAAATGGTGGAGCCCACAGTCACATGACCGGAGTGGCTAGGGAGTGTATAAATGGTGGTGTCCACAGTCACATGACCGGAGTGGCTAGCGAGTGTATAAATGGTGGAGCCCACAGTCACATGACCGGAGTGGATAGGGAGTGTATAAATGGTGGAGCCCACAGTCACATGACCGGAGTGGCTAGGGAGTGTATAAATGGTGGAGCCCACAGTCACATGACCAGAGTGGCTAGCGAGTGTATAAATGGTGGAGCCCACAGTCACATGACCGGAGTGGCTAGCGAGTGTATAAATGGTGGAACCCACAGTCACATGACCGGAGTGGCTAGGGAGTGTATAAATGGTGAAGACCAGAGTCACATGACCGGAGTGGCTAGCGAGTGTATAAATGGTGGAACCCACAGTCACATGACCGGAGTGGCTAGCGAGTGTATAAATGGTGGAGCCCACAGTCACATGACCGGAGTGCCTAGGGAGAGTATAAATGGTGGAGCCCACAGTCACATGACCGGAGTGGCTAGCGAGTGTATAAATGGTGGAACCCACAGTCACATGACCGGAGTGGCTAGCGAGTGTATAAATGGTGGAACCCACAGTCACATGACCGGAGTGGCTAGCGAGAGTATAAATGGTGGAGCCCACAGTCACATGACCGGAGTGGCTAGGGAGTGTATAAATGGTGGAGCCCACAGTCACAAGACCGGAGTGGCAAGCGAGAGTATAAATGGTGGAGTCCACAGTCACATGACCGGAGTGGCTAGGGAATGTATAAATGGTGGAGCCCACAGTCACATGACCGGAGTGGCTAGCGAGTGTATAAATGGTGGAGCCCACAGTCACATGACCGGAGTGGCTAGCGAGTGTATAAATGGTGGAGCCCATAGTCACATGACCGGAGTGGCTAGCGAGTGTATAAATGGTGGAGCCCACAGTCACATGACCGGAGTGGCTAGGGAGTGTATAAATGGTGGGGCCCACAGTCACATGACCGGAGTGGCTAGCGAGTGTATAAATGGTGGAGCCCACAGTCACATGACCGGAGTGGCTAGCGAGTGTATAAATGGTGGAGCCCACAGTCACATGACCGGATTGGCTAGCGAGTGTATAAATGGTGGAGCCCACAGTCACTTGACCGGAGTGGTTAGCGAGTGTATAAATGGTGGAGCCCACAGTCACATGACCAGGGTCGCTAGGGAGTGTATAAATGGTGGAGCCCACAGTCACATGACCGGAGTGGCTAGCGAGTGTATAAATGGTTGAACCCACAGTCACATGACCGGAGTGGCTAGCGAGTGTATAAATGGTGGAACCCACAGTCACATGACCGGAGTGGCTAGCGAGTGTATAAATGGTGGAACCCACAGTCACATGACCGGAGTGGCTAGCGAGTGTATAAATGGTGGAGCCCACAGTCACATGATCGGAGTGGCTAGCGAGTGTATAAATGGTGGAACCCACAGTCACATGACCGGAGTGGCTAGCGAGTGTATAAATGGTGGAGCCCACAGTCACATGGCCGGAGTGGCTAGCGAGTGTATAAATGGTGGAACCCACAGTCACATGACCGGAGTGGCTAGCGAGTGTATAAATGGTGGAACCCACAGTCACATGACCGGAGTGGCTAGCGAGTGGATGAATGGTGGAGCCCACAGTCACATGACCGGAGTGGCTAGCGAGTGTATAAATGGTGGAGTCCACAGTCACATGACCGGAGTGGCTGGCGAGTGTATAAATGGTGGAGCCCACAGTCACATGACCACAGTGGCTAGGGAGTGTATAAATGGTGGTGTCCACAGTCACATGACCAGAGTGGCTAGCGAGTGTATAAATGGTGGAGCCCACAGTCACATGACCGGAGTGGCTAGCGAGTGTATAAATGGTGGAGCCCACAGTCACATGACCGGAGTGGCTAGGCAGTGTATAAATGGTGGAACCCACAGTCACATGACCGCAGTGGCTAGCGAGTGTATAAATGGTGGTGTCCACAGTCACATTGCCGGAGTGGCTAGGGAGTGTATAAATGGTGGAGCCCACAGTCACATGACCGGAGTGGCTAGCGAGTGTATAAATGGTGGAACCCACAGTCACATGATCGGAGTGGCTAGCGAGTGTATAAATGGTGGAACCCACAATCACATGACCGGAGTGGCTAGCGAGTGTATAAATGGTGGAGCCCACAGTCACATGACCGGAGTGGCTAGCGAGTGTATAAATGGTGGAGCCCACAGTCACATGACCACAGTGGCTAGGGAGTGTATAATTGGTGGTGTCCACAGTCACATGACCGGAGTGGCTAGCGAGTGTATAAATGGTGGAGCCCACAGTCACATGACCGGAGTGGCTAGCGAGTGTATAAATGGTGGAGCCCACAGTCGCATGACTGGAGTGGCTAGGGAGTGTATAAATGGTGGAACCCACAGTCACATGACCGGAGTGGCTAGGGAGTGTATAAATGGTGGTGTCCACAGTCACATGACCGGAGTGGCTAGGGAGTGTATAAATGGTGGAGCCCACAGTCACATGACCACAGTGGCTAGGGAGTGTATAAATGGTGGAGCCCACAGTCACATGACCGGAGTGGCTAGCGAGTGTATAAATGGTGGAGCCCACAGTCACATGACCGGAGTGGCTAGCGAGTGTATAAATGGTGGTGTCCACAGTCACATTGCCGGAGTGGCTAGGCAGTGTATAAATGGTGGAGCCCACAGTCACATGACCGGAGTGGCTAGCGAGTGTATAAATGGTGGTGTCCACAGTCACATTGCCGGAGTGGCTAGGGAGTGTATAAATGGTGGAGACCACAGTCACATGACCGGAGTGGCTAGCGAGTGTATAAATGGTGGAGCCCACAGTCACATGACCGGAGTGGCTACGGAGTGTATAAATGGTGGAGACCACAGTCACATGACCGGAGTGGCTAGCGAGTGTATAAATGGTGGAGCCCACAGTCGCATGACTGGAGTGGCTAGGGAGTGTATAAATGGTGGAACCCACAGTCACATGACCGGAGTGGCTAGGGAGTGTATAAATGGTGGAGACCACAGTCACATGACCGGAGTGGCTAGCGAGTGTATAAATGGTGGAACCCACAGTCACATGACCGGAGTGGCTAGCGAGTGTATAAATGGTGGAGCCCACAGTCACATGACCGGAGTGGCTAGGGAGAGTATAAATGGTGGAGCCCACAGTCACATGACCGGAGTGGCTAGCGAGTGTATAAATGGTGGAACCCACAGTCACATGACCGGAGTGGCTAGCGAGTGTATAAATGGTGGAGCCCACAGACACATGACCGGAGTGGCTAGGGAGTGTATAAATGGTGGAACCCACAGTCACATGACCGGAATGGCTAGCGAGTGTATAAATGGTGGAGCCCACAGTCACATGACCGGAGTGGCTAGCGAGAGTATAAATGGTGGAGTACACAGTCACATGACCGGAGTGGCTAGCGAGTGTATAAATGGTGGAGCCCACAGTCACATGACCGGGGTGGCTAGCGAGTGTATAAATGGTGGAGCCCACAGTCACATGACCGGAGTGGCTAGCGAGTGTATAAATGGTGGAGCCCACAGTCACATGACCGGAGTGGCTAGCGAGTGTATAAATGGTGGAGCCCACAGTCACATGACCGGAGTGGCTAGCGAGTGTATAAATGGGGGAGCCCACAGTCACATGACCAGGGTCGCTAGGGAGTGTATAAATGGTGGAGCCCACAGTCACATGACCGGAGTGGCTAGCGAGTGTATAAATGGTGGAACCCACAGTCACATGACCGGAGTGGCTAGCGAGTGTATAAATGGTGGAACCCACAGACACATGACCGGTGTGGCTAGCAAGTGTATAAATGGTGGAACCCACAGTCACATGACCGGAGTGGCTAGCGAGTGTATAAATGGTGGAACCCACAGTCACCTGACCAGAGTGGCTAGCGAGTGGATGAATGGTGGAGCCCACAGTCACATGACCGGAGTGGCTAGCGAGTGTATAAATGGTGGAGTCCACAGTCACATGACCGGAGTGGCTGGCGAGTGTATAAATGGTGGAGCCCACAGTCACATGACCGGAGTGGCTAGGGAGTGTATAAATGGTGGAACCCACAGTCACATGATCGGAGTGGCTAGCGAGTGTATAAATGGTGGAACCCACAATCACATGACCGGAGTGGCTAGCGAGTGTATAAATGGTGGAGCCCACAGTCACATGACCGGAGTGGCTAGCGAGTGTATAAATGGTGGAGCCCACAGTCACATGACCACAGTGGCTAGGGAGTGTATAAATGGTGGTGTCCACAGTCACATGACCGGAGTGGCTAGCGAGTGTATAAATGGTGGAGCCCACAGTCACATGACCGGAGTGGCTAGCGAGTGTATAAATGGTGGAGCCCACAGTCACATGACCGGAGTGGCTAGGGAGTGTATAAATGGTGGTGTCCACAGTCACATGACCGGAGTGGCTAGCGAGTGTATAAATGGTGGAGCCCACAGTCACATGACCGGAGTGGATAGGGAGTGTATAAATGGTGGAGCCCACAGTCACATGACCGGAGTGGCTAGGGAGTGTATAAATGGTGGAGCCCACAGTCACATGACCAGAGTGGCTAGCGAGTGTATAAATGGTGGAGCCCACAGTCACATGACCGGAGTGGCTAGCGAGTGTATAAATGGTGGAACCCACAGTCACATGACCGGAGTGGCTAGGGAGTGTATAAATGGTGGAGCCCACAGTCACATGACCGGAGTGGCTAGGGAGTGTATAAATGGTGGAGCCCACAGTCACATGACCGGAGTTGCTAGGGAGTGTATAAATGGTGGAGCCCACAGTCACATGACCGGAGTGGCTAGCGAGTGTATAAATGGTGGAGCCCACAGACACATGACCGGAGTGGCTAGGGAGTGTATAAATGGTGGAACCCACAGTCACATGATCGGAGTGGCTAGCGAGTGTATAAATGGTGGAGCCCACAGTCACATGACCGGAGTGGCTAGCGAGAGTATAAATGGCGGAGTCCACAGTCACATGACCGGAGTGGCTAGGGAATGTATAAATGGTGGAGCCCACAGTCACATGACCGGAGTGGCTAGCGAGTGTATAAATGGTGGAGCCCACAGTCACATGACCGGAGTGGCTAGCGAGTGTATAAATGGTGGAGCCCACAGTCACATGACCGGAGTGGCTAGCGAGTGTATAAATGGTGGAGCCCACAGTCACATGACCGGAGTGGCTAGGGAGTGTATAAATGGTGGGGCCCACAGTCACATGACCGGAGTGGCTAGGGAGTGTATAAATGGTGGAGCCCACAGTCACATGACCGGAGTGGATAGCGAGTGAATAAATGGTGGAGCCCACAGTCACATGACCGGAGTGGCTAGCGAGTGTATAAATGGTGGAGCCCACAGTCACTTGACCGGAGTGGTTAGCGAGTGTATAAATGGTAGAGCCCACAGCCACATGACCAGGGTCGCTAGGGAGTGTATAAATGGTGGACCCCACAGTCACATGACCGGAGTGGCTAGCGAGAGTATAAATAGTTGAACCCACAGTCACATGACCGGAGTGGCTAGCGAGTGTATAAATGGTGGAACCCACAGTCACATGACCGGAGTGGCTAGCGAGTGTATAAATGGTGGAACCCACAGTCACATGACCGGAGTGGCTAGCGAGTGTATAAATGGTGGAGCCCACAGTCACATGATCGGAGTGGCTAGCGAGTGTATAAATGGTGGAACCCACAGTCACATGACCGGAGTGGCTAGCGAGTGTATAAATGGTGGAGCCCACAGTCACATGGCCGGAGTGGCTAGCGAGTGTATAAATGGTGGAACCCACAGTCACATGACCGGAGTGGCTAGCGAGTGTATAAATGGTGGAACCCACAGTCACATGACCGGAGTGGCTAGCGAGTGGATGAATGGTGGAGCCCACAGTCACATGACCGGAGTGGCTAGCGAGTGTATAAATGGTGGAGTCCACAGTCACATGACCGGAGTGGCTGGCGAGTGTATAAATGGTGGAGCCCACAGTCACATGACCACAGTGGCTAGGGAGTGTATAAATGGTGGTGTCCACAGTCACATGACCGGAGTGGCTAGCGAGTGTATAAATGGTGTAGCCCACAGTCACATGACCGGAGTGGCTAGCGAGTGTATAAATGGTGGAGCCCACAGTCACATGACCGGGGTGGCTAGGGAGTGTATAAATGGTGGGGCCCACAGTCACATGACCGGAGTGGCTAGCGAGTGTATAAATGGTGGAGCCCACAGTCACATGACCGGGGTGGCTAGGGAGTGTATAAATGGTGGAGCACACAGTCACATGACCGGGGTGGCTAGGGAGTGTATAAATGGTGGGGCCCACAGTCACATGAGCGGAGTGGCTAGCGAGTGTATAAATGGTGGAGCCCACAGTCACATGACCGGAGTGGCTAGCGAGTGTATAAATGGTGGAGCCCACAGTCACATGACCGGAGTGGCTAGGGAGTGTATAAATGGTGGAGCACACAGTCACATGACCGGGGTGGCTAGGGAGTGTATAAATGGTGGGGCCCACAGTCACATGACCGGAGTGGCTAGCGAGTGTATAAATGGTGGAGCCCACAGTCACATGACCGGGGTGGCTAGGGAGTGTATAAATGGTGGAGCACACAGTCACATGACCGGGGTGGCTAGGGAGTGTATAAATGGTGGGGCCCACAGTCACATGACCGGAGTGGCTAGCGAGTGTATAAATGGTGGAGCCCACAGTCACATGACCGGAGTGGCTAGCGAGTGTATAAATGGTGGTGTCCACAGTCACATGACCGGAGTGGCTAGCGAGTGTATAAATGGTGGAGCCCACAGTCACATGACCGGGGTGGCTAGGGAGTGTATAAATGGTGGAGCACACAGTCACATGACCGGGGTGGCTAGGGAGTGTATAAGTGGTGGGGCCCACAGTCACATGACCGGAGTGGCTAGCGAGTGTATAAATGGTGGAGCCCACAGTCACATGACCGGAGTGGCTAGCGAGTGCATAAATGGTGGAGCCCACAGTCACATGACCGGAGTGGCTAGGGAGTGTATAAATGGTGGTGTCCACAGTCACATTGCCGGAGTGGCTAGGGAGTGTATAAATGGTGGAGACCACAGTCACATGACCGGAGTGGCTAGCGAGTGTATAAATGGTGGAGCCCACAGTCACATGACCGGAGTGGCTAGGGAGTGTATAAATGGTGGAGCCCACAGTCACATGACCGGAGTGGCTACGGAGAGTATAAATGGTGGAGACCACAGTCACATGACCGGAGTGGCTAGGGAGTGTATAAATGGTGGAGCCCACAGTCACATGACCGGAGTGGCTAGCGAGTGTATAAATGGTGGAGCCCACAGTCGCATGACTGGAGTGGCTAGGGAGTGTATAAATGGTGGAACCCACAGTCACATGACCGGAGTGGCTAGCGAGTGGATGAATGGTGGAGCCCACAGTCACATGACCGGAGTGGCTAGCGAGTGTATAAATGGTGGAACCCACAGTCACATGACCGGAGTGGCTAGCGAGTGTATAAATGGTGGAGCCCACAGTCACATGACCGGAGTGGCTAGGGAGAGTATAAATGGTGGAGCCCACAGTCACATGACCGGAGTGGCTAGCGAGTGTATAAGTGGTGGAACCCACAGTCACATGACCGGAGTGGCTAGCGAGTGTATAAATGGTGGAGCCCACAGACACATGACCGGAGTGGCTAGGGAGTGTATAAATGGTGGAACCCACAGTCACATGACCGGAATGGCTAGCGAGTGTATAAATGGTGGAGCCCACAGTCACATGACCGGAGTGGCTAGCGAGAGTATAAATGGTGGAGTACACAGTCACATGACCGGGGTGGCTAGCGAGTGTATAAATGGTGGAGCCCACAGTCACATGACCGGAGTGGCTAGCGAGAGTATAAATGGTGGAGTACACAGTCACATGACCGGGGTGGCTAGCGAGTGTATAAAAGGTGGAGCCCACAGTCACATGACCGGAGTGGCTAGCGAGTGTATAAATGGTGGAGCCCACAGTCACATGACCGGAGTGGCTAGCGAGTGTATAAATGGTGGAGCCCACAGTCACATGACCGGAGTGGCTAGGGAGTGTATAAATGGTGGGGCCCACAGTCACATGACCGGAGTGGCTAGCGAGTGTATAAATGGTGGAGCCCACAGTCACATGACCGGAGTGGCTAGCGAGTGTATAAATGGTGGAGCCCACAGTCACATGACCGGAGTGGCTAGCGAGTGTATAAATGGTGGAGCCCATAGTCACATGACCAGGGTCGCTAGGGAGTGTATAAATGGTGGAGCCCACAGTCACATGACCGGAGTGGCTAGCGAGTGTATAAATGGTGGAACCCACAGTCACATGACCGGAGTGGCTAGCGAGTGTATAAATGGTGGAGTCCACAGTCACATGACCGGAGTGGCTGGCGAGTGTATAAATGGTGGAGCCCACAGTCACATGACCGGAGTGGCTAGGGAGTGTATAAATGGTGGAGTCCACAGTCACATGACCGGAGTGGCTAGGGAGTGTATAAATGGTGGAGCCCACAGTCACATGACCGGAGTGGCTAGCGAGTATATAAATGGTGGAGTCCACAGTCACATGACCGGAGTGGCTAGGGAGTGTATAAATGGTGGAACCCACAGTCACATGACCGGAGTGGCTAGCGAGTGTATAAATGGTGGAGTCCACAGTCACATGACCGGAGTGGCTGGCGAGTGTATAAATGGTGGAGCCCACAGTCACATGACCACAGTGGCTAGGGAGTGTATAAATGTTGGTGTCCACAGTCACATGACCAGAGTGGCTAGCGAGTGTATAAATGGTGGAGCCCACAGTCACATGACCGGAGTGGCTAGCGAGTGTATAAATGGTGGAGCCCACAGTCACATGACCGGAGTGGCTAGGCAGTGTATAAATGGTGGAACCCACAGTCACATGACCGGAGTGGCTAGCGAGTGTATAAATGGTGGTGTCCACAGTCACATTGCCGGAGTGGCTAGGGAGTGTATAAATGGTGGAGCCCACAGTCACATGACCGGAGTGGCTAGCGAGTGTATAAATGGTGGAACCCACAGTCACATGATCGGAGTGGCTAGCGAGTGTATAAATGGTGGAACCCACAATCACATGACCGGAGTGGCTAGCGAGTGTATAAATGGTGGAGCCCACAGTCACATGACCGGAGTGGCTAGCGAGTGTATAAATGGTGGAGCCCACAGTCACATGACCACAGTGGCTAGGGAGTGTATAATTGGTGGTGTCCACAGTCACATGACCGGAGTGGCTAGCGAGTGTATAAATGGTGGAGCCCACAGTCACATGACCGGAGTGGCTAGCGAGTGTATAAATGGTGGAGCCCACAGTCGCATGACTGGAGTGGCTAGGGAGTGTATAAATGGTGGAACCCACAGTCACATGACCGGAGTGGCTAGGGAGTGTATAAATGGTGGTGTCCACAGTCACATGACCGGAGTGGCTAGGGAGTGTATAAATGGTGGAGCCCACAGTCACATGACCACAGTGGCTAGGGAGTGTATAAATGGTGGAGCCCACAGTCACATGACCGGAGTGGCTAGCGAGTGTATAAATGGTGGAGCCCACAGTCACATGACCGGAGTGGCTAGCGAGTGTATAAATGGTGGTGTCCACAGTCACATTGCCGGAGTGGCTAGGCAGTGTATAAATGGTGGAGCCCACAGTCACATGACCGGAGTGGCTAGCGAGTGTATAAATGGTGGTGTCCACAGTCACATTGCCGGAGTGGCTAGGG
This sequence comes from Meconema thalassinum, assembly GCA_946902985.2. Taxonomy (NCBI): domain Eukaryota; kingdom Metazoa; phylum Arthropoda; class Insecta; order Orthoptera; family Tettigoniidae; genus Meconema; species Meconema thalassinum. Next base: position 2,644,214 of record CAMPQE020000024.1, read on the forward strand.
AGTGTATAAATGGTGGAGACCACAGTCACATGACCGGAGTGGCTAGCGAGTGTATAAATGGTGGAGCCCACAGTCACATGACCGGAGTGGCTACGGAGTGTATAAATGGTGGAGACCACAGTCACATGACCGGAGTGGCTAGCGAGTGTATAAATGGTGGAGCCCACAGTCGCATGACTGGAGTGGCTAGGGAGTGTATAAATGGTGGAACCCACAGTCACATGACCGGAGTGGCTAGGGAGTGTATAAATGGTGGAGACCACAGTCACATGACCGGAGTGGCTAGCGAGTGTATAAATGGTGGAACCCACAGTCACATGACCGGAGTGGCTAGCGAGTGTATAAATGGTGGAGCCCACAGTCACATGACCGGAGTGGCTAGGGAGAGTATAAATGGTGGAGCCCACAGTCACATGACCGGAGTGGCTAGCGAGTGTATAAATGGTGGAACCCACAGTCACATGACCGGAGTGGCTAGCGAGTGTATAAATGGTGGAGCCCACAGACACATGACCGGAGTGGCTAGGGAGTGTATAAATGGTGGAACCCACAGTCACATGACCGGAATGGCTAGCGAGTGTATAAATGGTGGAGCCCACAATCACATGACCGGAGTGGCTAGCGAGAGTATAAATGGTGGAGTACACAGTCACATGACCAGAGTGGCTAGCGAGTGTATAAATGGTGGAGCCCACAGTCACATGACCGGGGTGGCTAGCGAGTGTATAAATGGTGGAGCCCACAGTCACATGACCGGAGTGGCTAGCGAGTGTATAAATGGTGGAGCCCACAGTCACATGACCGGAGTGGCTAGCGAGTGTATAAATGGTGGAGCCCACAGTCACATGACCGGAGTGGCTAGCGAGTGTATAAATGGGGGAGCCCACAGTCACATGACCAGGGTCGCTAGGGAGTGTATAAATGGTGGAGCCCACAGTCACATGACCGGAGTGGCTAGCGAGTGTATAAATGGTGGAACCCACAGTCACATGACCGGAGTGGCTAGCGAGTGTATAAATGGTGGAACCCACAGACACATGACCGGTGTGGCTAGCAAGTGTATAAATGGTGGAACCCACAGTCACATGACCGGAGTGGCTAGCGAGTGTATAAATGGTGGAACCCACAGTCACCTGACCAGAGTGGCTAGCGAGTGGATGAATGGTGGAGCCCACAGTCACATGACCGGAGTGGCTAGCGAGTGTATAAATGGTGGAGTCCACAGTCACATGACCGGAGTGGCTGGCGAGTGTATAAATGGTGGAGCCCACAGTCACATGACCGGAGTGGCTAGGGAGTGTATAAATGGTGGAACCCACAGTCACATGATCGGAGTGGCTAGCGAGTGTATAAATGGTGGAACCCACAATCACATGACCGGATTGGCTAGCGAGTGTATAAATGGTGGAGCCCACAGTCACATGACCGGAGTGGCTAGCGAGTGTATAAATGGTGGAGCCCACAGTCACATGACCACAGTGGCTAGGGAGTGTATAAATGGTGGTGTCCACAGTCACATGACCGGAGTGGCTAGCGAGTGTATAAATGGTGGAGCCCACAGTCACATGACCGGAGTGGCTAGCGAGTGTATAAATGGTGGAGCCCACAGTCACATGACCGGAGTGGCTAGGGAGTGTATAAATGGTGGTGTCCACAGTCACATGACCGGAGTGGCTAGCGAGTGTATAAATGGTGGAGCCCACAGTCACATGACCGGAGTGGATAGGGAGTGTATAAATGGTGGAGCCCACAGTCACATGACCGGAGTGGCTAGGGAGTGTATAAATGGTGGAGCCCACAGTCACATGACCAGAGTGGCTAGCGAGTGTATAAATGGTGGAGCCCACAGTCACATGACCGGAGTGGCTAGCGAGTGTATAAATGGTGGAACCCACAGTCACATGACCGGAGTGGCTAGGGAGTGTATAAATGGTGGAGCCCACAGTCACATGACCGGAGTGGCTAGGGAGTGTATAAATGGTGGAGCCCACAGTCACATGACCGGAGTTGCTAGGGAGTGTATAAATGGTGGAGCCCACAGTCACATGACCGGAGTGGCTAGCGAGTGTATAAATGGTGGAGCCCACAGACACATGACCGGAGTGGCTAGGGAGTGTATAAATGGTGGAACCCACAGTCACATGATCGGAGTGGCTAGCGAGTGTATAAATGGTGGAGCCCACAGTCACATGACCGGAGTGGCTAGCGAGAGTATAAATGGCGGAGTCCACAGTCACATGACCGGAGTGGCTAGGGAATGTATAAATGGTGGAGCCCACAGTCACATGACCGGAGTGGCTAGCGAGTGTATAAATGGTGGAGCCCACAGTCACATGACCGGAGTGGCTAGCGAGTGTATAAATGGTGGAGCCCACAGTCACATGACCGGAGTGGCTAGCGAGTGTATAAATGGTGGAGCCCACAGTCACATGACCGGAGTGGCTAGGGAGGGTATAAATGGTGGGGCCCACAGTCACATGACCGGAGTGGCTAGGGAGTGTATAAATGGTGGAGCCCACAGTCACATGACCGGAGTGGATAGCGAGTGAATAAATGGTGGAGCCCACAGTCACATGACCGGAGTGGCTAGCGAGTGTATAAATGGTGGAGCCCACAGTCACTTGACCGGAGTGGTTAGCGAGTGTATAAATGGTGGAGCCCACAGCCACATGACCAGGGTCGCTAGGGAGTGTATAAATGGTGGACCCCACAGTCACATGACCGGAGTGGCTAGCGAGAGTATAAATAGTTGAACCCACAGTCACATGACCGGAGTGGCTAGCGAGTGTATAAATGGTGGAACCCACAGTCACATGACCGGAGTGGCTAGCGAGTGTATAAATGGTGGAACCCACAGTCACATGACCGGAGTGGCTAGCGAGTGTATAAATGGTGGAGCCCACAGTCACATGATCGGAGTGGCTAGCGAGTGTATAAATGGTGGAACCCACAGTCACATGACCGGAGTGGCTAGCGAGTGTATAAATGGTGGAGCCCACAGTCACATGGCCGGAGTGGCTAGCGAGTGTATAAATGGTGGAACCCACAGTCACATGACCGGAGTGGCTAGCGAGTGTATAAATGGTGGAACCCACAGTCACATGACCGGAGTGGCTAGCGAGTGGATGAATGGTGGAGCCCACAGTCACATGACCGGAGTGGCTAGCGAGTGTATAAATGGTGGAGTCCACAGTCACATGACCGGAGTGGCTGGCGAGTGTATAAATGGTGGAGCCCACAGTCACATGACCACAGTGGCTAGGGAGTGTATAAATGGTGGTGTCCACAGTCACATGACCGGAGTGGCTAGCGAGTGTATAAATGGTGTAGCCCACAGTCACATGACCGGAGTGGCTAGCGAGTGTATAAATGGTGGAGCCCACAGTCACATGACCGGGGTGGCTAGGGAGTGTATAAATGGTGGGGCCCACAGTCACATGACCGGAGTGGCTAGCGAGTGTATAAATGGTGGAGCCCACAGTCACATGACCGGGGTGGCTAGGGAGTGTATAAATGGTGGAGCACACAGTCACATGACCGGGGTGGCTAGGGAGTGTATAAATGGTGGGGCCCACAGTCACATGAGCGGAGTGGCTAGCGAGTGTATAAATGGTGGAGCCCACAGTCACATGACCGGAGTGGCTAGCGAGTGTATAAATGGTGGAGCCCACAGTCACATGACCGGAGTGGCTAGGGAGTGTATAAATGGTGGAGCACACAGTCACATGACCGGGGTGGCTAGGGAGTGTATAAATGGTGGGGCCCACAGTCACATGACCGGAGTGGCTAGCGAGTGTATAAATGGTGGAGCCCACAGTCACATGACCGGGGTGGCTAGGGAGTGTATAAATGGTGGAGCACACAGTCACATGACCGGGGTGGCTAGGGAGTGTATAAATGGTGGGGCCCACAGTCACATGACCGGAGTGGCTAGCGAGTGTATAAATGGTGGAGCCCACAGTCACATGACCGGAGTGGCTAGCGAGTGTATAAATGGTGGTGTCCACAGTCACATGACCGGAGTGGCTAGCGAGTGTATAAATGGTGGAGCCCACAGTCACATGACCGGGGTGGCTAGGGAGTGTATAAATGGTGGAGCACACAGTCACATGACCGGGGTGGCTAGGGAGTGTATAAGTGGTGGGGCCCACAGTCACATGACCGGAGTGGCTAGCGAGTGTATAAATGGTGGAGCCCACAGTCACATGACCGGAGTGGCTAGCGAGTGCATAAATGGTGGAGCCCACAGTCACATGACCGGAGTGGCTAGGGAGTGTATAAATGGTGGTGTCCACAGTCACATTGCCGGAGTGGCTAGGGAGTGTATAAATGGTGGAGACCACAGTCACATGACCGGAGTGGCTAGCGAGTGTATAAATGGTGGAGCCCACAGTCACATGACCGGAGTGGCTAGGGAGTGTATAAATGGTGGAGCCCACAGTCACATGACCGGAGTGGCTACGGAGAGTATAAATGGTGGAGACCACAGTCACATGACCGGAGTGGCTAGGGAGTGTATAAATGGTGGAGCCCACAGTCACATGACCGGAGTGGCTAGCGAGTGTATAAATGGTGGAGCCCACAGTCGCATGACTGGAGTGGCTAGGGAGTGTATAAATGGTGGAACCCACAGTCACATGACCGGAGTGGCTAGCGAGTGGATGAATGGTGGAGCCCACAGTCACATGACCGGAGTGGCTAGCGAGTGTATAAATGGTGGAACCCACAGTCACATGACCGGAGTGGCTAGCGAGTGTATAAATGGTGGAGCCCACAGTCACATGACCGGAGTGGCTAGGGAGAGTATAAATGGTGGAGCCCACAGTCACATGACCGGAGTGGCTAGCGAGTGTATAAATGGTGGAGTACACAGTCACATGACCGGGGTGGCTAGCGAGTGTATAAAAGGTGGAGCCCACAGTCACATGACCGGAGTGGCTAGCGAGTGTATAAATGGTGGAGCCCACAGTCACATGACCGGAGTGGCTAGCGAGTGTATAAATGGTGGAGCCCACAGTCACATGACCGGAGTGGCTAGGGAGTGTATAAATGGTGGGGCCCACAGTCACATGACCGGAGTGGCTAGCGAGTGTATAAATGGTGGAGCCCACAGTCACATGACCGGAGTGGCTAGCGAGTGTATAAATGGTGGAGCCCACAGTCACATGACCGGAGTGGCTAGCGAGTGTATAAATGGTGGAGCCCACAGTCACATGACCAGGGTCGCTAGGGAGTGTATAAATGGTGGAGCCCACAGTCACATGACCGGAGTGGCTAGCGAGTGTATAAATGGTGGAACCCACAGTCACATGACCGGAGTGGCTAGCGAGTGTATAAATGGTGGAGTCCACAGTCACATGACCGGAGTGGCTGGCGAGTGTATAAATGGTGGAGCCCACAGTCACATGACCGGAGTGGCTAGGGAGTGTATAAATGGTGGAGTCCACAGTCACATGACCGGAGTGGCTAGGGAGTGTATAAATGGTGGAGCCCACAGTCACATGACCGGAGTGGCTAGCGAGTATATAAATGGTGGAGCCCACAGTCACATGACCGGAGTGGCTAGCGAGTGTATAAATGGTGGAACCCACAGTCACATGACCGGAGTGGCTAGCGAGTGTATAAATGGTGGAGTCCACAGTCACATGACCGGAGTGGCTGGCGAGTGTATAAATGGTGGAGCCCACAGTCACATGACCGGAGTGGCTAGGGAGTGTATAAATGGTGGAGTCCACAGTCACATGACCGGAGTGGCTAGGGAGTGTATAAATGGTGGAGCCCACAGTCACATGACCGGAGTGGCTAGCGAGTATATAAATGGTGGAGTCCACAGTCACATGACCGGAGTGGCTAGGGAGTGTATAAATGGTGGAACCCACAGTCGCATGACCGGAGTGGCTAGCGAGTGTATAAATGGTGGAGTCCACAGTCACATGACCGGAGTGGCTAGCGAGTGTATAAATGGTGGAGTCCACAGATAGTGTATCATATTAATTGGGCCAGATAATAAAGAAAATATTACTGGGAAACAAATTGTAATGTGTACAACACATTTATGAATTAGGCCCGTCACCATAAACTACGGAGGGGGAAGTAAACTTGATAAGTTATCCTCTTTGGCTATATTTATTTGTCATTTCCTGTTTATGGAAAAAGATTTATGAATGTGAATATAACATAATCCATTTAGGATACGTTTTTATCCTTACTTTTTGATGTTTGTGATAGGCTAGCGATTTGGATGTGTCTTATTCAGTAGAAACAGCGTATCACGAATATTTAGAAGTAAGGAAAGTTACCCTAAGATTATAGGATGTTATTTATTTCTGGCCACCTTTTCATTAGATGAAGTGTACATTGAAACATAAGCATGATGAGTGTGAAATCACGGATAGACGTCAGGATGGAATGAGAATATATGATTTCATGACCAGTGATAGAATAATATTAGTAATGTTGAGACTCCCGGGTCATTCAGCCAAAAAAAGCCTTTGAATTTACACGCAGGCGATTGATCAGCGAGATTGATCCCATGTTATTATTTGAGGTTGAATATTAGTGATTCGAAATGCAAGGTTTATAACGTGTGACTTATTCACAAGCAATATGTGTGTGTTATGAATAATGTGCCATTTCAAGTTAAGACATATGACGAGTGGTGACAGGTGTAGCCACTAATCGCCCATAGTTTGTGATAATCATCAAGGCAGGTGAGCCCATAATGTTGATGTTCTTCTAGGCAGGTAAGCCTATAATACTGTATGTGAATGTTCGACATAGGCCTGCGAGAGACCTTATCTGCGAGGCCATGGGAGCCAAATTGTTTCTGTTGAGGTTCGAGTAAGTTGGGTTTTCACATAAATACACAAATGATATGTATAACCACATACAATGCCATTTTGATTGTTCAACGAAGATACATGTGATCTTGGAGCCTCAGCGAGAAATGAATCACATTTATCATCCAGAAGTGATCATATGTGTTGGGGATAGATATTGAGTTTGATATTTGAGGCGTTAGTAAGCCCAACATTTGAGTGGTTATTAACATCGGATCAGCTGATTGATAGCAAGGGAAGTTTTTTCTCCTATGTGTTTCCAGTTCACATTAGATTTGTGGATTTGTAGTGTCGATTTTGATTGTTCAGTATAGATCACTGGAGGGGTAAGTTACTTGAAAACGAATTTAGAATTTGTGAATTTTGTCTTTATTTCGAGGTAGTTTTTTCTGTTTTATATCATATATTCGACGGGAACGTTATTGTAAAACCCATTTATATATTATGAGATCCTGGTACATCGGTCCATCCACACATGCTGATTCCACCATTGTAGAGTGAAGGGTCACTGGTTCCAGTCGAGGCTCATGTAAATAATCAGAACACTCAAGTATTTCGAGTAAGATTTGTCATTAGTTTGATTTTGAGCCATGCCTTTCCCTACAGGTTTGTCGACGCTAGATTTTGATGAGCATTTACTATAATTGGTGATAGAAGTGATACGTTCGAATGATAGGATTTTGATTGATCTGACATTCAGTCATCAGATTTAGTTTGTTCTGGTAGACTGATTTTGTAGTATAAGGTGATTAATCGTCATAATTTGATATGTCATTCTCCCACTTTAAAATAAATAGCAGTTTTCCCCGATCATTTCTCATGAATTGTAGTAGTAAGGAGAGGATCTATTCATCACATATCATTTCAAGTACAATTTGGCAGAAGTAAATGTCATGTGTCATAATTATTATTGTCACTGTCTATATTATTAAGCCAGCACTTGTAATGTACTTTCCGCACCAAATTCAACCTAATAGCAGAAAGCTTCCATTTTTCATCACTACAGACTGAATACTCAATTTGTTATTTATTCCCTTAAGGGACAATGGGACTGAAATTTTCAAATTCTATATAAACTGAGGTACAGCTTTGAAATGTTATATGGTTATGAATAGTCATATTATAAACCACTGTGGAAAACGTGAGCATTGTAAGTTGATTAGTTCTTCTGATATTAATTATTTTGTTCATTTATTGTGCTAATTATTCAAGTTTTATAAAGGTCATCTGCGTAATAAAAAAAACAAGATAGTGTAACTTTTAGGTAGTATTCTTTTGCACTATAACAATTGGAAGAAACCTACGGATCCGATTTTGAATTGCATTAATGATTGTCAATTTTTTTTTTTCATATCCAAGTTTTTTTCTACAAAAAATCTTGAATTTTTCCATTTTGATTTTTTTTGCAGCCAGACCAAAGTGCAATCTAAAAAATGATCCGCAGGTTTATAGTCATTGCAGTGAAGATAATAAATGCCCATTTTGAAAGCAATATCATAAGATTTATGACGCGAGTAACATTTTGAATGCCTGAAAAAGTGAATCAGATAAAACAGAAATTTTCTGAAATGATGCACAATTTACAAGGTTTCAGCTTACCAAGGACATTAGGACTGTCTTGCAACATAGGGGACACCCTCCTTCTTCTGTTTTGCAGCCTCATCCTTCATTTCTGTCAGTTTCACCTTCCGTCGACATGCCTTTCGCTTCTCCAATTATGACCGCGGACTTACACACTTCCTGCGACTGTCACATCTTTCAAGTGGCATGAGATACTGAAGTTTGTCTTATAACTGATTTCAACTCTGTTGTTGCACTACACCCCATGTTGAATTCTGCTACAGAATTACAAATAGCAATTTCAAGTCTCTTCAGTGAAATAGAAATCTCTTTTGGGCACTTCCTCCAGATTTTCAGTAGCACCCCAGATGCATCTGGAGAGTAGCTCATCTTGACAAGTAAGGGTTCCTAAAATTCTACATCCATTTTGTCATGACTCTGTGGTGTTTTACCAGCTGCGATACTTCGATTGTAGAAACACCAAGACTCAGAACCTTCAGGGCACTTACTGTGCTGGGGCGTTTAAAGGACACACCGTGCATTTTAAAGCTACGCTAGGGCCTTAAAAATGGCGGAATTCGGATAAAAACACTGCTATATGATCCGCAGGGGATAGGGGTGTATTAATATGGAAAAAAAATGAAAATCGATATTTTCCACATATTTCACTAAAATTTCAGTCCCAGTGTCCCTACTGCAATGGTGAGAGGAAGATGGCGATCAGGGGATGTCTCTTATGAGGTGCAACAAGTAGTAACCCAATAACGTACTTACCTCTTTCAAATCTTCATCACTCGCTAATGAAGGACATTCCATTTTGACGCTTGGAGAAATCTCTGGCATCGAAAATTCTTCTATCTTGATAACTTCAGTCAGATCAGTATCATCCTACAAACTATTTGTTTTACAAACACGTATTTTAAATAGGAGGAAATAAATCATACACAGCATTCCATCATTTTGAATACCATCCAGACACAATGCGACATACTGCACAAGACCTAGATGAGAAATATAAGACTTCATTGATTGCGAGACGACTTTTTGAAGGAACAGCTGAGAGCTGTCAACAATACGACAACCCAATCTAGATCATGTTTATTCTTGTACATTTCTTTTCTTGCATGTCATTTGTTTCCTGTACAGCTTAAGAATGAGTTTCAGATGCGACGTTTTGTAGGATACTTTGTACAGGAATTACCTAGCTTGATTTTATTTAATTAATTTTAATTGTGGTTGTGATTCCATCGTAACATATTAGTATTATTCTTGATTTTTGTCGGATGTTACTGAACGTTGTGGAACGACAGGGGATTAGGCATCTGATGAATAATTGACATCTGTTATTTGCGTTGGAACTATTTATGTATCATTTCTTAGCTTGTATTTTATGTCGTATCGAAATATGGGATTTCTGGAGGTGATATTCGGTCAGTCATGTAAGACGGAGTTTATTTCCAGGAGTGTTTATTTTCTAGTTAGCTTGTGGACTAACCACCAGATCCCCAATACGGAGTAAGCTAGGGATCATTGCATAATAAATCACTCAAGGACACAAGTTTTCATCTTAAAATGTGTGGTTATTTGTAGTAGATTTTGAGCCTTTTACTTATAAATTAGCATGTGAGATTACGTGGGTTGATTTGGTCTTCGGCTGAGAGGTATCTCGTATCAATACGGGCACAACATATTGTCCCCCGTTCACTTGATCATAAAGCGTGCCTATATCTGAATTCTACGTCAGACTACGGAACATCAAATTATGCGCAGAGATTGCGAGCTGAGCTATTGCATGGTGAAAGATGCATGAGGGGGCTGTGGAAGGATCGAGTGAGCTGTGAACTTCATCAGACTCAAGAGATGGAAACAAATATTTAAATAACAGTCGACACAAGCAAACGATTAAACTGAGTTGGAAATGTAATGTATGATATTAGACATTGTTCTATGTGGGAATAATACACATGGTGATGATAACTGTTGCTTTAAGGGGCCAAACATCTAGGTTATCAGCGCCAGTAACAAATATTTGGAATGAGGTAGAAGGACATAGTGAAGGTGCAACCTAACTGTTCGCAGAGGGAAGAAGAAGCTGGAAACGCTTACTTATTACTGCACAGTACTTGTCGAACGCTTAACAGCGTGAGTGCGGAGATTTGGGCAGTGGAACGCGTGGTACTGAAAGCTGTTAACATCTATAATACGGTGGAGAACATTTATTTGCCAGTGCGGAATACGCTAGTAACGCGTCGAATATTTCAGACACTTGTTGGTGAATTAATGAAACACTTGTGAACTGTACACCGCATGGTCAGTCGTCGGGCTGTGTGAAATCATGCTGCAAATTGCAAAGTTTAATAACAGAGCTAAAGAGGAGAAATAATGGCCAGATGGTGGCCAGATTGCAGTAATAAAATTATCTAATTGCTGGCGTGGAGGAAGCGGCTGCGTTGTGTAAAAATATTAACAAGTGCAATAGGGAAGAAATCAGTAACAGATTCAAAACAGTGCAATTGTTAACACATCAAAAGAAGTGTAGAAGGAGTGCATCATGGAGAAAATGTTCGTGATATGACTGGTTCTAAATCCGGTCGAATCTAATTAAAACCATTCACGTTGGGGGATAACGTGTCTTCATGATCACCGCCCTTTTAGTTACTTTTTATGAGAAGTGGAATATATCAGAATACCGTATATTCCAGACAGTAGTGCAAAGCAATTACACCATTATACCACGAAGTTTAGGGAGAGATCTGACCCCTCAAGAAAATAGGGTACGGTAATTTATCAGGTACCGTACTAAAGAGAACTGTCAATTAGGACGAGCAATAGGGTGATTACGGTACCTATAACTTTCGGGATCAGAATTGAGGAAGAGCTGACTAGGCGGTGTTCAAAAGAAGGAATGGAAAAGAGGAGCCCGGCACAAGTAAACAGAAACAATAACGGTATCTACTCAGGTCATGTGGGTCTCAAGCAACTTCCTATTAGTTTAGTCATGGTAAGTTGTACTCACCTTAGCTGTCTAAGGCAAGAATTTATACAATTTATTCTACAGAACTTGGCACTCTACTAACTGGTCCTGTACATCCAGAGTTGACAAATGAACTACCAGAGGCAAAGTGAATTAGTCATGTAATTGCATAGCCTGAAATGTAAGGTTTTCAGTTTGTTCCGTTGGCAGTCACAATTTCAAGAAAAAGAAGAATAAGGTTGTGGTGATGATTATTCATTATATATAGGCTATGATTGCTGACGCCCAAGTTAGAATCTTAACATTGTATTATACTGGTAACGAGCTTGCTTTGCTGTGGCAGACTAGCCTATAGCAACCAGCAGCGCATTCACTTAAGGGCAATCATATCTCAAATGACTTATATGATTGAGTTATAACATGGCTCATTGTGTAGACTTAACCTAAAATAGGATCCAGGGTGCCAGCAGAGTGGAACTGTAGTATCAATACAATAACATCAACTAATCTTGTAGGAAACAAGAATAAGTATTCCACTCTTCTTTCTATAAATCATTCACCCTCGGATACAGGTGTAGCCCAGTGATTTATTTTGGTAGCGCAGAATATATTGAGAATCTCTGTAGCTGCCTGTTGATGCTGTATTTGTGAGACGGGCGTGTTTCCGACTGAAGAAATTGCACCAAACTGACCCAAGATGCATTAGACGTCGTCTGGGCTACAATAGTAGGCGCGCGAGCATCGCTGTTCAGAATTGAGTGTACAAAGGAAACGTGGGCTACAATAGTAGGCGCGCGAGCATCGCTGTTTCAGAATTGAGTGTACAAAGGAAACGTGGGCTACAATAGTGGGCGCGCGAGCATCGCTGTTCAGAATAGAGTGTACAAAGGAAACGTGGGCTACAATAGTAGGCGCGCGAGCATCGCTGTTCAGAATAGAGTGTACAAAGGAAACGTGGGCTACAATAGTAGGCGCGCGAGCATCGCTGTTCAGAATAGAGTGTACAAAGGAAACGTGGGCTACAATAGTAGGCGCGCGAGCATCGCTGTTCAGAATAGAGTGTACAAAGGAAACGTGGGCTACAATAGTAGGCGCGCGAGCATCGCTGTTCAGAATAGAGTGTACAAAGGAAACGTGGGCTACAATAGTAGGCGCGCGAGCATCGCTGTTCAGAATAGAGTGTACAAAGGAAACGTGGGCTACAATAGTAGGCGCGCGAGCATCGCTGTTCAGAATAGAGTGTACAAAGGAAACGTGGGCTACAATAGTAGGCGCGCGAGCATCGCTGTTCAGAATAGAGTGTACAAAGGAAACGTGGGCTACAATAGTGGGCGCGCGAGCATCGCTGTTCAGAATTGAGTGTACAAAGGAAACGTGGGCTACAATAGTAGGCGCGCGAGCATCGCTGTTCAGAATAGAGTGTACAAAGGAAACGTGGGCTACAATAGTAGGCGCGCGAGCATCGCTGTTCAGAATAGAGCGTACAAAGGAAACGTGGGCTACAATAGTAGGCGCGCGAGCATCGCTGTTCAGAATTGAGTGTACAAAGGAAACGTTGCCTCACAGGAGGAGGCCATGTTGATGTCTTTCAAATCAGTCAGTGTTTAGATGAAAGTAGTGAAAGGTTCAGTGTAGGGGAAATAAAGTAGGCCGTTGCTTCTTGTATGGACGAGGAAGGGATAAATCAAATGGAACAGATGCGCGAAGTGCAATAAAAACCTTCTCGGATCATTGTGTCCATTTGCACTGAAGGTTTGGGTGATGAATTTGTGTGAGCATGCTTATGGATTTCCTGAGCTATAGATTCTAGCCAAAAGGGAAAAATAAATTTCATAAATACGAGAAAAATAAGTGAAAATACTAAAATTGTTCATAAAAAGTGCTGATTTTCTAAGGAAATTATCTAAACTAGTATTATTTTTGTTTAATTCCAATCCAAATATGCACTAATGTAAGTTTTAGGTTTACATAAAAATCATTTAACTTCCATTAGGTTTATTTCTGTTGGAGTTTAACCGAAGATGTTCGGTAAAATTGAATTTTCTTCTTAGGATTGAATTTTCTCTCCATATGAAAATAAAAGCCAACATAAAATCCTCAGATTTAGCTTAGAATACTTCTATATACTACTATTTATCATATTATTAAAACAGAACACAAATAATAACGTGTGCAAGTCCATCAGGTCGAATCGCAAGTAGCGCTGTATCTATTACTAGCGCGAGTGTTCGAGGGTTCATATTATTACAAGAGAAATAATGCAGAACCGATAATTACCTGTAGTTCAAGTTCCTCCTTAACTGCTATCCTTTCATCGTCAAATATATCAGCAGCCTCGTCATTCAAGTTATCCGAGGGCAACAGGACAGTTGTCTCCTGCGAAGTAACATAAGTAACTCAAGTATGACCCAATCAAAAATATGCACACACAATATGAGTACTGAGTTACGTTACCAAACGTTAGTGTGCCATTTACCATTAAGTAGTGTGTTAAGTCACTAAACCTCACTTGTCATGCACATCACTAAGAATGCAATGTTACACCATATACGAATCAAAATGCTACTCACAATGTTAGAGACTTCAACTGTATGTGTCAACCAGTCTGGCTCACTTTTAATAAATAGTTGTTCCTCCATTGTCTTCTGGAAACTAGAACACAAGAAACGCACTGAAGAATTAATTTAAGACCTTACTTATACCAGTAGGCTACTGCAAGTCATTCTCATAATGAATCAGATGAGGAAGTGCACAGTGATAAGGAGCGGTTATATGTTTCTCAACAACAGTAAAACAAATACGATCATGACGCTGGTCGAATAAGTTGTTATCATTGCGATTGAATTGATGAAATGAATAAGTAATTGTGGCTGCTTATAGAGCAGGGAAATAAAAAAAATCCTACATTCGGTCCCCTTATTCCTATGAACACACAAAGTTGACTTGCGTTGAGTAGATTAAATATTATTTTGTCACCCAATGATGTACTGACGGTAAAAATCTATCAATGCACTTAATTAGGCACGTGAAATTGAACTTAGTTTACTGTACAAGTATTGTAAATCGTAGTGATGGACAGAAAAACGCCCAACTGTTTGGAGAAAACAGTTGTCCGATGAAAAACGAACGAACTGTTTTTTAATGTTACACCAAACAGTTTTCCTTCAGCCTATTACGATTGGTTGGAACGAATCCCCTGTTTGTCTTACACGGTTTGCTAGTGCTACTCACTGGCACTGCTGTAACCTTGAATGAATAGCTCCGCCGGAGCTATTCGGCTGAGGTCGTCATTATTCGTCAGTAAACCCCTCCCATCCCCTCTCTGTCAAATCAACTGTTTGTCCCGTATTATTACCAGCCAGGATACAACAGCTGTTGGGAAAAGCAGTTCTTAGCCAAAATGTTCTTCTTTAACGTTTTCGCTTATTGCTGTTTGCGAGCTGTTGGCGGATGATTCATCGGTGTTCTTAAATCTCCCCAAAGCTCTCGCATAGCAGCATGGGCGCCCGCCCGCAGGGGTCGGGGGTTGGGGAGAGGTAGGGGGTGGATTTCCGAGAATATTTAGATTCATAATTTTCACACCAGTTTATTACATTAATTGAAGGAAGGAAGATTGTAGTTTAACGTGACCGTGAATCTTGTGATTATGAGCCACGGGACCTCCTTTTTACGTGAACTCCGAACCACAGGACATGGTATTTCACTTCGAAAATCTCACATGCATTGACCGGGAATCCTTGTTGGCGAGAGGCCAACAGCTTGACCGCTACGCCACCAGGCCCCTATTACAAAAATTGAAGTTACTGATAGTTAACTGATTTCAACTGATAATTCCACAATTTGATTTAACTTAGAGTAATTTGGAATTATTTGAAAATATCTGCAGTTATTTAGAAAATCGGCGAACTGGATTAACATTAAACATTACCATTTTAATGAACTGCTTGAATTTTATTTTTGTCGATACATGGTGATACCACTAAAGAAATTAACATTATGACGATGATTCACAAAGAAAAGCAAACTTCTAAGGACAAAAACTCTGATCTAAAATAAAAAACTATTTTTCCCATTCATGTCATAAAGATAATGTACCCAACGGTTTCAGAGCAGCCAAATAACGAATATCACGAAGCAAGTAAGAAATTAAACGAAAATCGCGGGGGGCGATATGTCCTAGTGACAGCTAGGTAATTAAATGAAAAATATGACTCCCCCCTGGAAAAGAGCCTGTGGGCGCCCATGCATAGAAGGTCGCGTGGTGTCTGAGAGACACCTTTAATATTCTGAGAAATGTATTTAATTCCAAGTTTCATGTGAGAATTTAAATTAATTCCTGGACATTTCTGAAATATTAGAGTATATTATGTAATGTAGAGAATTGATATAAAAACAAGTTATAATGTAATTACTTATATATAATATACAACAATTGATTTACAGGTATGCAGACTTTAGTCCTCAAATCACTACAAATCTGCCATTACAGAAGCAGAACACTGTATATAAACAAAAGAGCAGTGGCGGATTGCATCATGTCCGCGAGGGTAGCTGCAGCAAGTCCAGAGATTAGAGTCTCAAATCCCGGCGCTGACAGCGGCTATTCTGAGTGTGGTATTTTCCACACTCTCTCGAGGCAAATTCAAGTCCCGGGGCACCTACCCCATGGCTGTCCCTACTACAGCTATACACAGTACTACAGCCATCACAGGAATGCAGGTTATCAGACAAACTTAACACACACCCAACCACACGGGGCTGATAACCAAGATGTCCAAGCCCCTTAAATGTATTAGCAACAATAAAAGAATAATATCTTGCAATAATTATAAAGAAAATACTTTCAAAGAGAAACTTACTTTGTAACAGTGAAGGTCGCGTGACATCTCTCAGACGCCGTCAAAACTTGCGTAACAATGACTCAGATTTCAACTACAACTGACGCGCGAGTTATGCTGATTATAAAATGTGAATAGTTACTTGAAAGGTAGATGACAGTTCAGTTCAATGACCTCGCTGTATTTCCTGCAATTACGAAATAAGCTGACGTGGCATCCGTCAGACACCGAGGGACTTCTCCAGGGTTAAAAGTAGAACAGTATTAACTTAGTTGTCGAGTGCCGAAGTACTGCAGGTGAATTGTTTGACAGCATGCCGAAACTAAGTGAGGTGTGGAACTATTTCACGAAAAGTTCAGATGATAAGGCGCTTTGCACCATCTGCAAGCAACTCATTTCTTACAAATCTACTATTACTAATTTGAAAGGACATTTGCAACGAAAACATATATCAATATATACTGAACTAACGTCTCATAGTGTTAAGGAAATACCGTCAGTGCAGGAAAGACCAAGAGGAGGACATAGCGGAACCTAGTACTAGTGGTACTGGCACTAGCAGGCTTGATAGCGATGCCTCGACGGCTGATTCACGTGCGGTGCATAAAAGACAAAGATTAATTGGGTCGTACGTCGCCAAAAATGTTTCATCTGCCCAAAAGAAATTAATTGATCGTGACCTACTTGATTTATTTATTACAGATTATCAACTCTTTAGCATTGTTGAGGATAGAGGGTTTTCTAAACTCATGAAGTGGATCCCTGGCTATGAATTACCTGGTAGGAAGACAATTTCTAATGTAATGATTCCAGCACTCTACCATCAACAATTTTCCTCAATAAGGGACACAGTGACCAATGAAGCACACAGTGTGTGCATAACAACAGATTTGTGGACATCGTCAGTTGGCGAGAGTTACATTGCCGTAACTGCTCATTACATCACGAAGGATTTTTCCTTCAAAACTGTGTTACTGAAGTGCTCTAGTTTCACCGGGAGCCATACGTCTGTTGCGTTAGCAAATGAAATTAGTTGTATACTAACGGAATGGAAGCTGAACGACAAAGTGAATTTTGCCATTTCTGATAACGCTAGTAATATTACAAACGCGCTTGAGGAAGTTCTGAAGTGGAAACACTACGGATGTTTTGCTCACAAATTGAATTTGATTGTCCAGGGTTGTCTTCGGGAAATGCAAGACACCATTGAGAAAGTAAAAAAAATAAATGTCGGCTACTTCAAGAGAAGTTCACTAGCAAACGAAAAACTACTGAAGTACCAGATGTCTAGTGGAAATGCAGTGCCTAAACGCCTTACCCAAGACGTCACGACACGCTGGAATTCAACATTTTAAATGCTGCGCCGATTTGTTGAACTCGAAGAAGCTATCAGGACCACCATTGCTCTCATAGATAAAGATCTGCCCATAATAACTGGCGAAGAGTGGCAAGCTTGCCGTCAACTTTGCGATGTGCTAGCCCCGTGCTAGCCTAGTTCGATGAGCGGGGAAGCATATATGACTGGAAGTTCTATGATTGTGGTCGTCAGATGCCTAAAGGGTATTTGAGGAAAACTGGGTCAATCAGCCGAGTACACAGAAGCAGTGAGGACCATAACTGCTAACCTTATTAAAGAGTTAGAAGAAAGATTTAAGAATATTGAGCACAGCAGCACCTTCGCCTTATGCACTCTGTCAGATCCACGCTATAAAGATCACGTTTTTCAAGACCTTGCTACACTAGAAAACGTCAAAAAGAGGGTGCGTAATTTAGTAGTGAATCTAATATAGAGGAACGCCCAGACCAGCGCGAAACAGAACAGTGACATTACGTCCTCACTTCCATCTATAAGTGCAGCAGTTCAGCCCTCTTGTCTAATAAGCGCTTGGAGTATTTTCAACGACATTATCGGAGATATACGTCCTCAAACCAGCCCTCTATCACGAGCCATCAAGGAAGTGGATATGTATTTAAAAGACGACATTTTACCTCGTGTAAATGAAGAAGGAAAATGTAATTGTCCCTTAGACTGGTGGAAAAAACATCAACATGTGTATCCCAATTTAGTAGAAATATTCAAGAAAAAGTGCAACATAGTGGCAACATCAGTGCCGTGTGAAAGACTTTTTTCCAAAACTGGACTGATTGTTAACGACAGGAGAACAAGGTTGTCATCAAGAAAAGTAGAAATGTTGATGATCCTCAATGTAAACACGAAGCATTAGTCTTACATATTTGTCATAAGGGGTAAAATGTGAACATAAAAAACTGTACCAAAGTGATCAGTGCCATATGGAAAACCAAACTGGATTGGTAATTATTGAAAATCAAGCCACTCACAAACCGAGTTTGAAATGTTAATGTTCCTAGATGTAAATAGCAATAATTAGTCTTAATTTTTTTCGTAATATTGACCATCTTGGTATGTATTCATCTTATCAATAAAATTTTGTAGTTTCTATTTACCGTGCTCGTTGAACAATAATTCTATAATTATGTTATATCGTCACCTGAATGCAAGAACTAGGTAACTCAAAATTTCTTTTGTAAGATATCTATGTCATAGTATAGCAAAAATCGCTCAGAATTTAATGCAAGAACTAGGTAACTGATCAAACGATACCAGTGATCTCTAACTTCCAATGTAAAAAATAGCTGAAAGAAAAAGTATAATATTATTTAGTGTAATAAATAGGTAACTTGAGATAGCATCTTCTTTTGAGATTTGAAACAGCACACCTTAGTGTTAGAAGTCGGTAACTCAAGATGTACGCTTTATTATACAACTTATGCTCTGCTGAATACAATGTATCGATGAGATAACAAAGATTTCTTGCAGGCGCAAGCATTACCTTAGTGGCGTAACTATGGGGGATGATTAGGGGGAACAATCCCCCCCAGAGACAAATAATTTAAAAAAACTAATTTGTGAAATTAGAACGGTAGTCTATTTTGAAAAAAGAAAATTTTCGGATTGTTGACAAACGATTGAAATTATATGTACGTTTAGGCCTATAATTTGAGAACATTTATCTTTACTTGAGTAAAATATTTAGTGTTGGACACATTGAGAGGTATCATGCTATCGAGATCAAACATGAAAACGTGTAGGTTCGCTTTCACTGATTGTCTTATTTTGCCCCCGCACAAAGCAAAAAAGCAAAAACAAACACATGAGCAAAACAGAAAGCCAAAATAAAAAGAGATAGAAAACAACAAAGACGAAATTGTAAACGCAACTAGTTCAGATTCAATTACGGATGGAAGATACAAATACTTTATGTTTTGGTTCTCCAGGAAACCACTAGCCTTGAGCCAAGACTCAAACTTACTTCACGGGAAGCATAAGAAGATGATGATGATGAAGAAGAAAATTATATCAGTGTTCCAGCTGACTGGTTTCTTGTTCATACTGCATGTTAATTTGATTTCAATCTAAATTTTTCCAGTATACATTGACTCAAAGACTTGTTCTTTTTAAATTCTGCATTTTTTGTTTTTCCGTAATTTTTGTTTATTTTTATAATTATTAGTTTTATTTAATGTCTTTGGAGTGCGTCAGGCCTCGGCAGCCGGCACAGTTCATATCCTCGCCGCTAGATGGGGGATTCATTCATTCCATTCCTGACCCGGTCGGAGACTGGAAGCAGGCTGTGGATTTTCATTTTTCATTTAATGTCTTTAAAATTAATTTTTGGTCTTTTCAAATTTAGGTGACCACCTCTAAATTTTAAATTCCATTCCAAATTTGTATACTTTGGTTGGTTGGTTCTTAAGTTTAGGGGCTTCGACAACGCGGTCATGTAGCACCGTGTACTTTTTTGTATACTTAAATCTGTGTTGAGAGGGGCAGATGACCTCGTAGTTCCGCCCCTTAAAACAACAATAACTAATTTGATTGCTTTGACTTTCCTAAGAGTGGAGTCTCACTCATCTTCCCGTTCTATCCGTGTAGCCTTCATAGAAGTATTTTTCCAGCCATCAGCTTGTGTTGCCTGTCAGTGTTTAATAATAATAATAATAATAATAATAATAATAATAATAATAATATTTTTTACGTCCCTTTTAACTACTCTGGCTTTTAGAGACGCCGGGGTGCCGGAATTTCGCCCCAAAGGGGATGTTTAACGTGCCAGTAAATCCAATGACAAGGCTCCCTCGCATTTGTGCACCCTCAAACGCCAACTGGCTGCGCCAGGATTCGATCCTGCTACCTTGGGCTTAGCAAGCGAGAACGTTACCTCTGAGCCACGCAGCCAGCCTCAGTGTCTACTGTCTAGATATTACGCAACGAATCAAGTTACAGTGAAAGGTGGAGAATTATCTTTCCTATCTCACAGCTCTCTTGTGAGTGTTACTCACTCGTCTATCACCGAGTCCCGTTATGAAGTGTGAACGAATGTCCTGCTGTCTTCAAACTGTTTGCGAACACATTACTGCGTTGCTTCTGTCATACTGACCTGTGGACGAATTTTATAACCTGTTGTTTTCAAACTGTTTGGGAGAAGAGTTGTTTTCAACAAACGAACAGTTCGTTGGCGTTTTCCTAAAACAGCAGAAATGACCATCACTAGTAAATCGCCACTAGTAACATACAACCATTCTGTATTCACAAATTACCAAGATCTCCTTGTCTTACAAACCACGCAGTTCTAACGAGAATCATCATCGATCCAACTAACATGAGGGTAACTTGCACATTGAGTCATAAGTAAAGACGAGAATTATAGGCACTAAAAACAGTCGGAATAGGCAGGCATATAGGCTCTTAAAATAGCCAAAATGGGCATGTAAATAGGCACTAACGTGTAAAATAGGCATGAAATAATTTCTTATAATTTAATAACATATTTACAGTACGGTAATTACTATAATAAGAATTAACAACAAGCAACTTTTCAATGTTTTCTGGTAATAAGTTTGTTCTCCTGTCATGAAGAATGTTTTTATATCGAGAGAAAGATCTCTCAACATCACATGAAGTGATTGGGCAAAGCTTTAACGAAGCCACTGCATCTGGTTTTAGGTCAATTGCTTCATCTATCTCACCTCGTAGCACACTGACTACCATTACCATTGCTTCCCATCCTGGATTCCTCTGCAGGACCCTATCAAACATATCCCTGACTGCGGCTATCTTCCCAGCGGTTCCTTCCAACCTTCCCCTGACTACTTCTATATCCTACATGACCCACCAGGGGTATTCCACTCTTCTCTATTTTCTGTTGCCTGCAATAGATCCTGCATGATGTGTACCCACAAGCCTGCAATCCTCGTTGAAAATTAGAAACCCGCTTAATTTGAAATTGTGGCATTCGCCCATAACCTTACTTTTTGCCACAATTTAGCAAGACTCAAGAGGGGATGCTAGAGGCTTGTTGGCAGTAACTCTCCCCCAGACTAGAGCCACACATAGCCCTGGTGAAAGTTACTAGCGACTTTTTAAAAAAAATTGCATTCAAGTTGTAAATCTCTATTTTCACAGGAAATGAGTCAGAGTTCGAAATACCGATTTTTAATTTTCATCCACTCTGGGACAAGAGACCACCAGCGTTCTAATTCCTCGTTCAGTAATTAAATGATTATTTACATTGTATATATAAATTATTGAGAGTTCATGTCTAATACAGCATTGCTACAAAACAACTTTCCACAATACATAAATTAATCATACTAATATATAAAAATGAGATGGTGTGTGTCTGTCTGTCTGTCTGTTACTCAATAACTCAAGAACCACTGGTACGACTTAAATGAAATTTTGCATGGATGTAGCTGATTTACAAGGTTTACATATAGGATACTTTTGATTTCGAAATTTTGCACTGTTAAAAAATGGCGACCATTTAAGTGACGTCAGTAGACCCATTTGTTTCAAAATTTCATATTTCCATATCAAATAAAAAGAGAACGGTAGGAAATAGCAAACTTTTGATGGCACATATGAGCTTTAAAATTTAATTTCCTATCCGAAAGGTCCTTATCACTTTTCGTGTATCTTAGACAGTTAGCGAGTAAAACCGACATTTGTGACGTCACTACACCCTTTGGTTTCAAAATTTCATATTTCCTTTTCAAATAAAAAGAGAACGCTAAGAAATAGCAAACTTTTGATGGTATACATGAGCTTTAATATTTAATTTTCTATCCGAAAGGTCCTTATTAATTTTCGTATATCTCCAACGGTTAGCGAGTAAAACCAAAATCTGTGCAATAAAACACGGTCAACACCGAGCGGTGCAGCATATATCTCTATATATAACAAGTAGTTCCGTGAAGAACTATACAGCCTATTTTCATATATCCTACTCATGTTAATTGTCTCTATCAACATACAAAATTTCAGTTTAATTGCTGTAACAGATTCGTAGATATTGAGAACCGTCTAAATATTTCAGATGGTCGCCATGTTGGATTTTTATTTTTGTATTATTACATTAAGATTATTGTGTACGTGTGGTATTCAAACTTCAATCGCATGATTAGAACACAAGAAGTAAAAACGAGATTTTAAAATTACGCACAGCAGCCATCTTGTGATTATGCAAACAATTGAAATAAATTAGATGCCAGTGGATCAACATTTGTATAAGCATTTAACGTGCAACGTTTCACGGCACTCGGATAGTTAATTCGCGAGAAACGTCCATTTACATATTTATACTTCGCGTCGCCGCCATGTTGGATTTGGGCTCACCAGGTTACTGAAAGTCCTATAGGTGGACATATGTTCATAGTCTCTATGTACATAAAAAAAATCACGTTTGGTTGCTGTAAAAGATTCATAGATATTGAGAACCGTTAAATATTTCGGAAGCTCGCCATTTAGGATTGTTATATGTATAGGCCATAGAGTTATCAACCATTCAAGGACAATTATTGCCTAGGTTCATTCTTCAAACTTTCACTTCGATCGCATGATTACGACACAAGAAATAAAAACTTAATTTTAAAATTTCGCACAGCCGCCATCTTGAGGTTATGTAAACAATTGAATTAAATTAGATGACAGTGCATTACAATCTGCAAAATCATTTACTGTACCACATTTCAGTGCGCTCAGAGAGTTAAATCACGAGAAAAGTCTATTAAAATATTTCAAATTCGCTTGCTCGCCATGTTCGTTTTGTACTTGACACGTTTATGAAATATACATAGGTAAACTTGTATCAGTACCCTTTATCAACGTACAAAATTTCAGGGTGATATCTGTAATAGTTTCGGAGATATAGAATGTCAGTGAAATATTTCGCACAGCCGCCATTTTGAGGTTATGTAAACAATTGAACTAAATTAGACTCCAGTGCATTACAATGTGTATAAACATTTGCTGTACCAAGTTTCATTACGTTTGGGTGGTTAAATCGCGAGAAAAGTCTATTTAAAAGACTCAACTTCGCTTGACCGCCATGTTGGTTTTGTAGTCACCAGGTTTTTGAAAGTCTCATAGGTGAACTTCCAGTAGTACCCTTTATCACCGTATACAATTTCAGGGCGATATCGGTAATAGATTCGGAGATATTGAATGCTAGTGAAATATTTCGCACAGCCGCCATGTTGGATTGGTGAGACGTAACAAAATTTGAAGGCCACGGTCGAGGTCGCCGGAAATAGTGCTATGAACTTACCGAGGTTCATCGAAATCGCTCCAGCCGTTTAGATTTAATTAGGGGGACACACACACACACATCACACACACACACACACACACACGCACACACACACGCACACACACACGGACAAAAGGTGATCTCATAAGCCTATTTTTTCAAAATTGAAAATAGGCTAAAAATGATTCTTTGTGTGTTTTTCTCTGAATTTCTACGGAAATTTGAGTCTTTTACACGTTTCAGACTGTTTTATGATGGATGCGCGCGAAAATATTTTTTTTTTGTCTGTCTGTTTGTTTGTTTGTCTGTCTGTGGACAAATTTGTTCACTTATAACTCGAGAACGGCTGGGTGTATCAACGTAAAATTTGGTACAGATTTCCATCAGAGGCACGACACTAATCATTGATATAACTCTTCTCCGTACCTCACATAAAAGGGGGCTTACCCCCTAAAAATACATGCTGAAATAGGCGTAGAAGGACGAGACAAAACTCATTTTCAGCCCCTCAATGTGAGAGACAAAACTCGGGTCCCCGAAAACCTCATTTTATGGACCGAAGACCAACCGTTTTTGAGATATTCCCAGAAAACTAATTTAATTTAATAAACTAATGAACAAATGCAAGCCAGTAACCATGCCAACGGATTCTCAGAGGTCCATCTATTGCTGTAAGACGCAATGCAATTCCATTAATTACATTAGTGTGAAAGTTTGCAAACGCCTAGAAGGTTATCACGGAACGAAATTAAGCCGTAAAATTCATCAATACGTATAATGCGCTTAAGGGGATCAAGGGGTACTCTAGAATTTTTCACGCGATTTACACCTGCGGGTGTGGTACGGCAGGTCTATTATATTCCTATCCCCTTATTATTCATTCATTCATTCATTTCGTATAGGCCATCTATGGACCGCGTCATTCCAACCGTCTCCCACTGGCTTTGATGTTTGCCCTGTACGCCCGCATTCGTTCTCGGAGGACTTCCTTCCGTTCCTGGGTCCAAATCTTTCCCGTTTTCAGCTTCGGTTTTTCTTGGAAACCTTTACAAGCTCGAAGTTTCCCTTTGAGTGGGGCGCGCTCCTGAATGTCTGTTGGTGTAATCCCCACTTCGTTCAGATCTTTATCCAGTTCAATGAACCAGGCCCATTTTGTTTTCCTCTCCTGAAAGTAAGTTACGTTGCGGTTGGTCAGTCTCGCTGGGCTCATTCGTTTCACATGCCCAAAAAATGGTAACCTTCTCTGCAATTCCAATAATTACATTAGTGTGAAAGTTTGGAAACGGCTAGAAGGTTATCACGGAACGAAATTAAGCCGTAAAATTCATCAATACGTATAATGCGCTTAAGGGGATCAGGGGGTACTCTAGATTTTTTCACGCGATTTACACCTGCGGGTGTGGTACTGTGCCCAACTCTAGGAATGGGTATTCCAAGATTCAGACACCTAGATATCAAGGGAAAGGCTACAGCCGCTTTTGAAAGTTGAGATATTTGAATATCGCGCTCCATTGCTTCGAGAAGGAATTAGAAGGATTTTACCGATACTTGCATGTCAAGTGACGTAGCGAGGAATAGCAGTGGTCGAGGCTAATTATTGATTAAATAGTTAACCATGGAGTAGAGACTTGATACTGGGATCAGATTACTGGCACGGCCAAATGAAAGAGAATGCAATTAGTATCAAGTAAATCGGACCAGGGATACCAGAGATATGAGGATTTCCAGATATCAGCTGATGACGCGTGACCCTGGCCGTTTTGAATAAAAGCCGGCTGGCCGAAGCATCGACAGCTCATTTCAACACAAGGACTTGCCGAGCAAGTTGCTACTACGCTGAGCCAAGGCACATGGTTGCCGGATCTACGCAGAAGTTATTTTCAAAGTTGTGATAGTTACAAAAGTGCTGCGCTACGAGGTGGAACTTAGTAAGTTTTCGGCGAGGAGAATCACTAAGGTGATTGATTATTTTCTACAGACACTGGTGGAAATATTATTTTCTACACGGACATATGCTAGACTTTGTCTAGAAATTAGTACTTTGTCACAGTCCAGTAATAACCTAATTCTTGGATGTTTAATCCATTTCAGTCGGTTTTCATATTAGTAACTTAATAACCACTTCGATCTGTCAGTACACTGAAGACCAGTCTATCACGGTGGTGTTCATTAGCCAACGCAAGGGAAACTACAAGTTGCTTAGCGCATGGTAGATGGTGATATAATAAACCATGCCCAGGGAACGATCTTCAGAACAGCCGTTGATTGGTTAGACAGTCAGAGTCTTCTTGTATTGATCAGATTACCGTGAGTTATGTTACAACTGACATATTTGAGAATAGATCACTTAGATCTGACCCCATTTAAGCGAAACGCTATGGCTTTGATAGAAGTCAACATTATAATGGATCAACAATTACTTCGAACTTCAAGTAATATCGCCACTATGTCTGACTAGACGGATTGTGGGTATATGATGGCGGCCGATACAAGGATTATACGTGCTTGTCCGATAGGGCATGTCTATGGATAGATCTGGTACAGACCAGGTTTACTACACTTCAAGACCATCAAGAAATGTAAGCCACATTTGAATTATATTATGCCTAGCTAATTGGAACAAACTATTTTTTCTGCAGATGACCAACACAATTTTTCTTCGTATTTAAATCTTGCAATGATTTACGCAAGACTTGTTAGAGTTATTCTGAGTATTTTCAGCACTCAGAACAGTTTACGATCGATGACCGAGCATTTCGAGCATTTATTTGAATATTTCATATTTTAAGGAAACCACGGAAAACAACCGATGTAACTGTAAAAGTTAAATTATTTTCTGTTGAGGAATGGATATTTTTTTTCCATATTCGAAGGTTCGAACATGTGGATTCTCACATAATGAGATGATAATTAAACATATTTAAAATAATATAACTAATAATAATAATAATAATCCACTGATAATAATAATAATAATAATTTTTATAATTTTTCTAAATAATTATTTGATATTATATTTTCTAATAATCATATGTATTGAGAGAGAGCCTATGAAGTAGTTTAATCATTTCTAGTCTGGAACAGGAGATTTTCCGAAGGAGAGTGGTTAGCGCATGCCCGCATTCAACCAACATTTCAGTTCTGGTTGAACAGTTGATATTTGCTATGAGCAAAGTATATTTTTCAGATAACACGGAGAGGCATGAAACGGGAAGCAAATGATATTTGTATCAAATAGGGTATTTTTGTATTTATATAAAATCATGACGTAAATACACTGGAAAGTGAAATAAAGATTTTCATATGTATGGTAAATTCACGGGTTGAACTGAATGGTAAAATAAAATAAACCTGTAAGTTTATTAATCTTCCAGTGTTGATAACAAGCAGAGGCTTGATTTATTGTATAAATTTTGGGAAGAAAATTTATGTGTGTGGAGTAGTTGAAATGCCATTCCCAGGTGCGCATGTTTAAGTCGCAGGAATGAAGAGGTTTTTTCGAGCATCAATCAAATAGCAGGTTCGATGGCTCAGGTTTATAGTAGGAGTATTGGAACCACACTTTTCGTCGTATGAATGACCCGAAGGTTATTTCTAGAAACCATCAGTTCTTATTTCAACCTTGTTTACGAATTCCAATTTAGACTTTGATTTTGCTAGAACCCGGATCTGTCATGATAGTAGTTTATTCTTCTTCAGAGGAAGACCTTAGCTGTTGTTGTTGTAATATTGTGTTCTTACACAAATAATAGAATGGGCCACTGCCAATTAAAAATAATTCTGTAACCACGAATAATTTGAAGGATATTTTCAATCCTAGTGCCATGAACTAAATGAATTCATTATGAAATTACAATTCTTATTTCCGCATTCTGTCGAAGAATTGCAAGTTGTGAAAGTTGCTAAAAATGGCCATGAATATAAATATTTTTTTATAATAATGATTCCAAGTGGAAAATTGAATAGTTGAATGGTTCAACAATTTATTGATCAAGTTGATGATTCAGAAATCATATATTTTGTTAGTAACTTGAAGGTTATAATCGAGTCACTTCTTGAATGTTTAATGTCAGAAGAACAATTATTTTTTTTGTTGTGCTTCGCACAGTTCTTCGATGCTATGCTCAAGGTCAAATACTTTTCAGATGTTATTAATATGTGTAAATAATTTGTGTTGATTCAATGATAATAATATTTTTCGACAATGTATATTTGAAACTGGAAAACTAAGTGAAAGTTAAAATTCTATGAACATTTATTCTACGAGTGTTAACCTTATATAAAAATTCAAACAGTGAACTACGACATTTCCAGTAGAGACAATTAAATTTGAACTGTATTTAATTATAATTAATTTTGGAACACAGTCTACAGGACTAACAATCAGACTTGTGTTTCCAATAAATAATTGTCAAATGTGTTTGGAAAATTTCTGTATATTGTGTAAATAGGAGTGTGGATCGCCACACGTGAGTGATGCTGCTTTGAGCATTTTTGCAGTCAATTTTAAATTTAAAATAAAATGAGATAATTTTACTTGATGTGTACTCCCAGGTTGAATCTCCTTCTATCCTTATTGTTGCATTGAGCCAAAAATCAGTAAAGCATTTTTTTTCATTTGATGTCGTTTTTGCGATTTGCTTTAACCCATCTGCCGCCCCGGGATATTTTGACTCTCGTGCTGACTGATTATTGGTAAAATGCATATGTGGTCGTGCGGACTCCGGTCTGAACGGGCACATAAAATAAGATAGAGAGAGAAATGGCTTCGAACGTGGGTCCCGATTTAGACATGGTCAATCGCATGCCGATTTAAATTGTGATAATTTTTATATAGAAATATTTTGGGAGTTGAGAGATGTCTGGTTTGGATGAATAAATTAGTAGGAAACCCAATTAGTGGGGAAAATTAAAAATTTAACTTGGTTAATAATTAGAATGGGTTTGAATATTTTTGATAATGGCTTAACCATTAGGGCGCCAAGTAAATTCAGTAGTAAACGTTCGATGACTGGACATACACATTATTAGAATCCAGGTGGAGGATATTTGAGAACTCGCTTATTTTACTTGTGATATTGTGGTAAATGTAATTTGTAAAAGTAGAGAATTTTGTTTTTCCATCACGTCGACATTAGGACAAATCTCATTTTATTAGAGTGTTCCAATTAGCTATTCATATTTCTTGTTCTAGTTATAATCTTGTGTTTGCCAATATTGTATACCCCTAAGTTTTGAACAATAATTGAAAATTATGGAAGAGATGATGAGGATGATGAGAAGTTTAGAGGAAAGTTCGAAAGAGGCTGGAAGGCGGGTAGCCGCCATTATGAAGGAAAATACAGAGGCTTTAGAAAAGAAACTTCAGGAAAATTCTGATTCCTTAGAAAATAAACTTAAAGAAAATTTAAATGATAAACTTAAGGAAAATTCTGATTCTTTAGAAAGTAAACTTAAAGAAAATTCTGATTCTTTAGAAAATAAACTTAAAGAAAATTCTGATTCTTTAGAAAATAAACTTAAAGAAAGTTTAGAAAATAAACTTAAAGAGAACTCTGATTCTTTAAAAAATAAACTTAAAGATAACTTGAAAGAAAATTTAAATAGTAAATTCAATTCAATGGAAAGTAAATTTAAAGAGAATTCTGAAATTTTGAAAATGACACTTGAGAGTAAAATGAATAAATTATGCGAAAAAACACATGAGCTCGAAACTTCATTAGCTACTAACGCAAGTTTAATGGACGATAAATTTCGCGATGCCGATCTTCGATCCCAAAGCTTAGCTGATAGGATGGAACATGGTCTTAGGAAAGTTGGTGAAGACATGGTCAACCTAGAAGTCAGAGTGAAGAAAGAGAGTAACGAGATGGGAATTCTAGTTGTTCAACGGTTGACAGAACAATTCAAAGAACTTGTAATGGGAGAAATAAGAGAAGGTGTGATTAATGAGTTGCAAACTGAAATTAAAACCACAGTTGTCAATGAAATTAAAGACACACTCAAGCTGGAGAACCAAGAGGGAATCAAGGAGATTAGGGAATCTTTGTCATCCCACATTCAAGTAATTTCCAAAGATATCCAAGCAACTCAGAAGGACATCTCAGATATGACAGGGCCATTGAAAAGTCACGAGGCTGTGATGAACCAGATATCCATTGATGTTAAGGAGAATTGTAAAGAAACTGAAGCAATTAAGAAAATGGCAGAAGAAAACCAGAAGGAACTTGAGGCTATGAAAACCCAAATCAAGGACGAGAAACAGTCTGACCATCTGTTAAAAATGTCAAGTATAAGGGGAAAAGAACCGATACAGATAAATCTAGGAGCATCTAGAGAAACGGATAGTCAAAGACAGGATGAGGTCAGGACAGTATTTCAATCCAACCCCATAACTGTATTTAAGAATGTAGAGGATAAGCCTTCTAAATTTTCAGGGCGAGATTCTGTGACACCCGTGGAATTTTTGAGAGAAGCAGGGGATTACCTGAAAGATTCCAAGATCCCTAAAGAAAGACAGATCCGAGTGATAGGGAAGTTTTTGGAAGGTCCTGCACTTCTTTGGTTCAGAGCATTTAGATCCACTCTAACCACTTTTGAGGAGTTTTCTCGTGGGTTATTGAAAAAGTTTTGGTCCCCGGAAACCCAACAGCAAGTCAGAGCAGAGTTATATTCTAAGAGATTCTCGACGTCACAACCTACTCGATACTCTACGTACTTTTCTGGACAGCTTTCTAAACTTCAACATTTAGATCCGCCGATGCCAGATAACGAATTGATTACTGCATTGATACGTCAGTTTCCAGCAGACGTCCAGAGGACTTTGATCGCTGCTGATATCTATAACATGGAGCAATTTGACGAGGTATTACAGAAGCTGGATCATACGAACGCTCAATTCTTCCATCAGAAGGGAGGAAAGAATAACAACGCTGTGTACGCTGTTATGGCCGACAGTTATTCTCAAACACCTCGAGAGATTCGAGAGGAGCGAGAAGAGAAAACGCCGAGGGAAGATCCAAATAACAGAGGATGGAACCAGTACAGTAACAGATACAGTTACAAGCCTTATGCGAGACCGGATGGTGGTAATCGATATAATACTCGATGGAGAAGACCACGGGATAATCAAGGAAGGTACCAGGAAAGGAGATACTATGGTAGAAACAACTATAATAACAGAGGGAATGTGGATACTCGTCAGTCCAATGAAGAGTTCAACAAGGAGACGAGGAAAAACTTGGAAGCAAGACACCAAGATAACTTGCAGTTTTTGGAGCAGAGGCCCAATGAACCAGGTCCATCGGGAACACAACAATCCCGGGGGAATGAAAACAAAACAAAAAAAAACTTCGAATTCACAGTAGAAGATAGAATTTTGAACACTTTCACTTCCAGAATTATTAAATGGCAAGCAGAGGATGATGACTTAATTCAACAGAATGACGAACGGAAAGAAATGGGTACAAGAATTAGAATGCCAATCATATCATGTGAAGTATTTGGTATGCCTGTCGATACTTTGATCGATACTGGGGCTATGCTTTGTCTGGTGAGTGAGAAGCTTTATATTCTGTGGAAGCTCAAAGAGAATTTAGAGGAGATTCCAGTATCAGGAATCAAGATCCAAGGAATAATACCCAATAAAATATCTCTGTGTAAAACACAATTATACTTATGTATCACTATTGGAGGACATGATTTCCGACATGTGTTTGTTGTAATGAAGGACATGGCTTTTGACATGATATTGGGAGCAGATTTCATTCAGAAATATCAAGCAGTGATAGATATGAAGACAGAGACGATCAGATTCAAGAATACCGAAGAGATTAACTTCGAGGGAAAAGAAGAGGAAGACATCGAGGGAGATGCTCAATGGTCTCTGATTTTTCATGAAGCTGAAGGAAGAGAAGTCTACACTGAGAAGGAGTCCCCAGAGCTAGGGAAGATTTTGGAAGAGTATCACGATATTTTTGATATTAAGCCTGGTGTAATTGAAGATTTTGAATATTGTGGAAGTAAACAACAATGGAAGCTATGAAGTCGCCAATACACGAACTGGTAACATCGTGGGAACTTATAATGCATCGAATTTGAAGATTTATTATTCAAGAACCAGATGATTTAATGTGTAGATAGGAAAAATAAAAATTTTTCAATTTTTATTTTTTGCTAGGTGTGGGGTGGATGTGCCCAACTCTAGGAATGGGTATTCCAAGATTCAGACACCTAGATATCAAGGGAAAGGCTACAGCCGCTTTTGAAAGTTGAGATATTTGAATATCGCGCTCCATTGCTTCGAGAAGGAATTAGAAGGATTTTACCGATACTTGCATGTCAAGTGACGTAGCGAGGAATAGCAGAGGTCGAGGCTAATTATTGATTAAATAGTTAACCATGGAGTAGAGACTTGATACTGGGATCAGATTACTGGCACGGCCAAATGAAAGAGAATGCAATTAGTATCAAGTAAATCGGACCAGGGATACCAGAGATATGAGGATTTCCAGATATCAGCTGATGACGCGTGACCCTGGCCGTTTTGAATAAAAGCCGGCTGGCCGAAGCATCGACAGCTCATTTCAACACAAGGACTTGCCGAGCAAGTTGCTACTACGCTGAGCCAAGGCACATGGTTGCCGGATCTACGCAGAAGTTATTTTCAAAGTTGTGATAGTTACAAAAGTGCTGCGCTACGAGGTGGAACTTAGTAAGTTTTCGGCGAGGAGAATCACTAAGGTGATTGATTATTTTCTACAGACACTGGTGGAAATATTATTTTCTACACGGACATATGCTAGACTTTGTCTAGAAATTAGTACTTTGTCACAGTCCAGTAATAACCTAATACTTGGATGTTTAATCCATTTCAGTCAGTTTTCATATTAGTAACTTAATAACCACTTCGATCTGTCAGTACACTGAAGACCAGTCTATCACGGTGGTGTTCATTAGCCAACGCAAGGGAAACTACAAGTTGCTTAGCGCATGGTAGATGGTGATATAATAAACCATGCCCAGGGAACGATCTTCAGAACAGCCGTTGATTGGTTAGACAGTCAGAGTCTTCTTGTATTGATCAGATTACCGTGAGTTATGTTACAACTGACATATTTGAGAATAGATCACTTAGATCTGACCCCATTTAAGCGAAACGCTATGGCTTTGATAGAAGTCAACATTATAATGGATCAACAATTACTTCGAACTTCAAGTAATATCGCCACTATGTCAGACTAGACGGATTGTGGGTATATGATGGCGGCCGATACAAGGATTATACGTGCTTGTCCGATAGGGCATGTCTATGGATAGATCTGGTACAGACCAGGTTTACTACACTTCAAGACCATCAAGAAATGTAAGCCACATTTGAATTATATTATGCCTAGCTAATTGGAACAAACTATTTTTTCTGCAGATGACCAACACAATTTTTCTTCGTATTTAAATCTTGCAATGATTTACGCAAGACTTGTTAGAGTTATTCTGAGTATTTTCAGCACTCAGAACAGTTTAGGATCGATGACCGAGCATTTCGAGCATTTTTTTGAATATTTCATATTTTAAGGAAACCACGGAAAACAACCGATGTAACTGTAAAAGTTAAATTATTTTCTGTTGAGGAATGGATATTTTTTTTCCATATTCGAAGGTTCGAACATGTGGATTCTCACATAATGAGATGATAATTAAACATATTTAAAATAATATAACTAATAATAATAATAATAATCCACTGATAATAATAATAATAATAATTTTTATAATTTTTCTAAATAATTCTTTGATATTATATTTTCTAATAATCATATGTATTGAGAGAGAGCCTATGAAGTAGTTTAATCATTTCTAGTCTGGAACAGGAGATTTTCCGAAGGAGAGTGGTTAGCGCATGCCCGCATTCAACCAACATTTCAGTTCTGGTTGAACAGTTGATATTTGCTATGAGCAAAGTATATTTTTCAGATAACACGGAGAGGCATGAAACGGGAAGCAAATGATATTTGTATCAAATAGGGTATTTTTGTATTTATATAAAATCATGACGTAAATACACTGGAAAGTGAAATAAAGATTTTCATATGTATGGTAAATTCACGGGTTGAACTGAATGGTAAAATAAAATAAACCTGTAAGTTTATTAATCTTCCAGTGTTGATAACAAGCAGAGGCTTGATTTATTGTATAAATTTTGGGAAGAAAATTTATGTGTGTGGAGTAGTTGAAATGACATTCCCAGGTGCGCATGTTTAAGTCGCAGGAATGAAGAGGTTTTTTCGAGCATCAATCAAATAGCAGGTTCGATGGCTCAGGTTTATAGTAGGAGTATTGGAACCACACTTTTCGTCGTATGAATGACCCGAAGGTTATTTCTAGAAACCATCAGTTATTATTTCAACCTTGTTTACGAATTCCAATTTAGACTTTGATTTTGCTAGAACCCGGATCTGTCATGATAGTAGTTTATTCTTCTTCAGAGGAAGACCTTAGCCGTTGTTGTTGTAATATTGTGTTCTTACACAAATAATAGAATGGGCCACTGCCAATTAAAAATAATTCTGTAACCACGAATAATTTGAAGGATATTTTCAATCCTAGTGCCATGAACTAAATGAATTCATTATGAAATTACAATTCTTATTTCCGCATTCTGTCGAAGAATTGCAAGTTGTGAAAGTTGCTAAAAATGGCCATGAATATAAATATTTTTTTATAATAATGATTCCAAGTGGAAAATTGAATAGTTGAATGGTTCAACAATTTATTGATCAAGTTGATGATTCAGAAATCATATATTTTGTTAGTAACTTGAAGGTTATAATCGAGTCACTTCTCGAATGTTTAATGTCAGAAGAACAATTATTTTTTTTGTTGTGCTTCGCACAGTTCTTCGATGCAATGCTCAAGGTCAAATACTTTTCAGATGTTATTAATATGTGTAAATAATTTGTGTTGATTCAATGATAATAATATTTTTCGACAATGTATATTTGAAACTGGAAAACTAAGTGAAAGTTAAAATTCTATGAACATTTATTCTACGAGTGTTAACCTTATATAAAAATTCAAACAGTGAACTACGACATTTCCAGTAGAGACAATTAAATTTGAACTGTATTTAATTATAATTAATTTTGGAACACAGTCTACAGGACTAACAATCAGACTTGTGTTTCCAATAAATAATTGTCAAATGTGTTTGGAAAATTTCTGTATATTGTGTAAATAGGAGTGTGGATCGCCACACGTGAGTGATGCTGCTTTGAGCATTTTTGCAGTCAATTTTAAATTTAAAATAAAATGAGATAATTTTACTTGATGTGTACTCCCAGGTTGAATCTCCTTCTATCCTTATTGTTGCATTGAGCCAAAAATCAGTAAACCATTTTTTTTTCATTTGATGTCGTTTTTGCGATTTGCTTTAACCCATCTGCCGCCCCGGGATATTTTGACTCTCGTGCTGACTGATTATTGGTAAAATGCATATGTGGTCGTGCGGACTCCGGTCTGAACGGGCACATAAAATAAGATAGAGAGAGAAATGGCTTCGAACGTGGGTCCCGATTTAGACATGGTCAATCGCATGCCGATTTAAATTGTGATAATTTTTATATAGAAATATTTTGGGAGTTGAGAGATGTCTGGTTTGGATGAATGAATTAGTAGGAAACCCAATTAGTGGGGAAAATTAAAAATTTAACTTGGTTAATAATTAGAATGGGTTTGATTATTTTTGATAATGGCTTAACCATTAGGGCGTCAAGTAAATTCAGTAGTAAACGTTCGATGACTGGACATACACATTATTAGAATCCAGGTGGAGGTTATTTGAGAACTCGCTTATTTTTCTTGTGATATTGTGGTAAATGTAATTTGTAAAAGTAGAGAATTTTGTTTTTCCATCACGTCGACATTAGGACAAATCTCATTTTATTAGAGTGTTCCAATTAGCTATTCATATTTCTTGTTCTAGTTATAATCTTGTGTTTGCCAATATTGTATACCCCTAAGTTTTGAATAATAATTGAAAATTATGGAAGAGATGATGAGGATGATGAGAAGTTTAGAGGAAAGTTCGAAAGAGGCTGGAAGGCGGGTAGCCGCCATTATGAAGGAAAATACAGAGGCTTTAGAAAAGAAACTTCAGGAAAATTCTGATTCCTTAGAAAATAAACTTAAAGAAAATTTAAATGATAAACTTAAGGAAAATTCTGATTCTTTAGAAAGTAAACTTAAAGAAAATTCTGATTCTTTAGAAAATAAACTTAAAGAGAATTCTGATTCTTTAAAAAATAAACTTAAAGATAACTTGAAAGAAAATTTAAATAGTAAATTCAATTCAATGGAAAGTAAATTTAAAGAGAATTCTGAAATTGCGAAAATGACACTTGAGAGTAAAATGAATAAATTATGCGAAAAAACACATGAGCTCGAAACTTCATTAGCTACTAACGCAAGTTTAATGGACGATAAATTTCGCGATGCCGATCTTCGATCCCAAAGCTTAGCTGATAGGATGGAACATGGTCTTAGGAAAGTTGGTGAAGACATGGTCAACCTAGAAGTCAGAGTGAAGAAAGAGAGTAACGAGATGGGAATTCTAGTTGTTCAACGGTTGACAGAACAATTCAAAGAACTTGTAATGGGAGAAATAAGAGAAGGTGTGATTAATGAGTTGCAAACTGAAATTAAAACCACAGTTGTCAATGAAATTAAAGACACACTCAAGCTGGAGAACCAAGAGGGAATCAAGGAGATTAGGGAATCTTTGTCATCCCACATTCAAGTAATTTCCAAAGATATCCAAGCAACTCAGAAGGACATCTCAGATATGACAGGGTCATTGAAAAGTCACGAGGCTGTGATGAACCAGATATCCATTGATGTTAAGGAGAATTGTAAAGAAACTGAAGCAATTAAGAAAATGGCAGAAGAAAACCAGAAGGAACTTGAGGCTATGAAAACCCAAATCAAGGACGAGAAACAGTCTGACCATCTGTTAAAAATGTCAAGTATAAGGGGAAAAGAACCGATACAGATAAATCTAGGAGCATCTAGAGAAACGGATAGTCAAAGACAGGATGAGGTCAGGACAGTATTTCAATCCAACCCCATAACTGTATTTAAGAATGTAGAGGATAAGCCTTCTAAATTTTCAGGGCGAGATTCTGTGACACCCGTGGAATTTTTGAGAGAAGCAGGGGATTACCTGAAAGATTCCAAGATCCCTAAAGAAAGACAGATCCGAGTGATAGGGAAGTTTTTGGAAGGTCCTGCACTTCTTTGGTTCAGAGCATTTAGATCCACTCTAACCACTTTTGAGGAGTTTTCTCGTGGGTTATTGAAAAAGTTTTGGTCCCCGGAAACCCAACAGCAAGTCAGAGCAGAGTTATATTCTAAGAGATTCTCGACGTCACAACCTACTCGATACTCTACGTACTTTTCTGGACAGCTTTCTAAACTTCAACATTTAGATCCGCCGATGCCAGATAACGAATTGATTACTGCATTGATACGTCAGTTTCCAGCAGACGTCCAGAGGACTTTGATCGCTGCTGATATCTATAACATGGAGCAATTTGACGAGGTATTACAGAAGCTGGATCATACGAACGCTCAATTCTTCCATCAGAAGGGAGGAAAGAATAACAACGCTGTGTACGCTGTTATGGCCGACAGTTATTCTCAAACACCTCGAGAGATTCGAGAGGAGCGAGAAGAGAAAACGCCGAGGGAAGATCCAAATAACAGAGGATGGAACCAGTACAGTAACAGATACAGTTACAAGCCTTATGCGAGACCGGATGGTGGTAATCGATATAATACTCGATGGAGAAGACCACGGGATAATCAAGGAAGGTACCAGGAAAGAAGATACTATGGTAGAAACAACTATAATAACAGAGGGAATGTGGATACTCGTCAGTCCAATGAAGAGTTCAACAAGGAGACGAGGAAAAACTTGGAAGCAAGACACCAAGATAACTTGCAGTTTTTGGAGCAGAGGCCCAATGAACCAGGTCCATCGGGAACACAACAATCCCGGGGGAATGAAAACAAAACAAAAAAAACTTCGAATTCACAGTAGAAGATAGAATTTTGAACACTTTCACTTCCAGAATTATTAAATGGCAAGCAGAGGATGATGACTTAATTCAACAGAATGACGAACGGAAAGAAATGGGTACAAGAATTAGAATGCCAATCATATCATGTGAAGTATTTGGTATGCCTGTCGATACTTTGATCGATACTGGGGCTATGCTTTGTCTGGTGAGTGAGAAGCTTTATATTCTGTGGAAGCTCAAAGAGAATTTAGAGGAGATTCCAGTATCAGGAATCAAGATCCAAGGAATAATACCCAATAAAATATCTCTGTGTAAAACACAATTATACTTATGTATCACTATTGGAGGACATGATTTCCGACATGTGTTTGTTGTAATGAAGGACATGGCTTTTGACATGATATTGGGAGCAGATTTCATTCAGAAATATCAAGCAGTGATAGATATGAAGACAGAGACGATCAGATTCAAGAATACCGAAGAGATTAACTTCGAGGGAAAAGAAGAGGAAGACATCGAGGGAGATGCTCAATGGTCTCTGATTTTTCATGAAGCTGAAGGAAGAGAAGTCTACACTGAGAAGGAGTCCCCAGAGCTAGGGAAGATTTTGGAAGAGTATCACGATATTTTTGATATTAAGCCTGGTGTAATTGAAGATTTTGAATATTGTGGAAGTAAACAACAATGGAAGCTATGAAGTCGCCAATACACGAACTGGTAACATCGTGGGAACTTATAAAGCATCGAATTTGAAGATTTATTATTCAAGAACCAGATGATTTAATGTGTAGATAGGAAAAATAAAAATTTTTCAATTTTTATTTTTTTCTAGGTGTGGGGTGGATGTGCCCAACTCTAGGAATGGGTATTCCAAGATTCAGACACCTAGATATCAAGGGAAAGGCTACAGCCGCTTTTGAAAGTTGAGATATTTGAATATCGCGCTCCATTGCTTCGAGAAGGAATTAGAAGGATTTTACCGATACTTGCATGTCAAGTGACGTAGCGAGGAATAGCAGAGGTCGAGGCTATTTATTGATTAAATAGTTAACCATGGAGTAGAGACTTGAGACTGGGATCAGATTACTGGCACGGCCAAATGAAAGAGAATGCAATTAGTATCAAGTAAATCGGACCAGGGATACCAGAGATATGAGGATTTCCAGATATCAGCTGATGACGCGTGACCCTGGCCGTTTTGAATAAAAGCCGGCTGGCCGAAGCATCGACAGCTCATTTCAACACAAGGACTTGCCGAGCAAGTTGCTACTACGCTGAGCCAAGGCACATGGTTGCCGGATCTACGCAGAAGTTATTTTCAAAGTTGTGATAGTTACAAAAGTGCTGCGCTACGAGGTGGAACTTAGTAAGTTTTCGGCGAGGAGAATCACTAAGGTGATTGATTATTTTCTACAGACACTGGTGGAAATATTATTTTCTACACGGACATATGCTAGACTTTGTCTAGAAATTAGTACTTTGTCACAGTCCAGTAATAACCTAATACTTGGATGTTTAATCCATTTCAGTCAGTTTTCATATTAGTAACTTAATAACCACTTCGATCTGTCAGTACACTGAAGACCAGTCTATCACGGTGGTGTTCATTAGCCAACGCAAGGGAAACTACAAGTTGCTTAGCGCATGGTAGATGGTGATATAATAAACCATGCCCAGGGAACGATCTTCAGAACAGCCGTTGATTGGTTAGACAGTCAGAGTCTTCTTGTATTGATCAGATTACCGTGAGTTATGTTACAACTGACATATTTGAGAATAGATCACTTAGATCTGACCCCATTTAAGCGAAACGCTATGGCTTTGATAGAAGTCAACATTATAATGGATCAACAATTACTTCGAACTTCAAGTAATATCGCCACTATGTCTGACTAGACGGATTGTGGGTATATGATGGCGGCCGATACAAGGATTATACGTGCTTGTCCGATAGGGCATGTCTATGGATAGATCTGGTACAGACCAGGTTTACTACACTTCAAGACCATCAAGAAATGTAAGCCACATTTGAATTATATTATGCCTAGCTAATTGGAACAAACTATTTTTTCTGCAGATGACCAACACAATTTTTCTTCGTATTTAAATCTTGCAATGATTTACGCAAGACTTGTTAGAGTTATTCTGAGTATTTTCAGCACTCAGAACAGTTTACGATCGATGACCGAGCATTTCGAGCATTTATTTGAATATTTCATATTTTAAGGAAACCACGGAAAACAACCGATGTAACTGTAAAAGTTAAATTATTTTCTGTTGAGGAATGGATATTTGTTTTCCATATTCGAAGGTTCGAACATGTGGATTCTCACATAATGAGATGATAATTAAACATATTTAAAATAATATAACTAATAATAATAATAATAATCCACTGATAATAATAATAATAATTTTTATAATTTTTCTAAATAATTCTTTGATATTATATTTTCTAATAATCATATGTATTGAGAGAGAGCCTATGAAGTAGTTTAATCATTTCTAGTCTGGAACAGGAGATTTTCCGAAGGAGAGTGGTTAGCGCATGCCCGCATTCAACCAACATTTCAGTTCTGGTTGAACAGTTGATATTTTCTATGAGCAAAGTATATTTTTCAGATAACACGGAGAGGCATGAAACGGGAAGCAAATGATATTTGTATCAAATAGGGTATTTTTGTATTTATATAAAATCATGACGTAAATACACTGGAAAGTGAAATAAAGATTTTCATATGTATGGTAAATTCACGGGTTGAACTGAATGGTAAAATAAAATAAACCTGTAAGTTTATTAATCTTCCAGTGTTGATAACAAGCAGAGGCTTGATTTATTGTATAAATTTTGGGAAGAAAATTTATGTGTGTGGAGTAGTTGAAATGACATTCCCAGGTGCGCATGTTTAAGTCGCAGGAATGAAGAGGTTTTTTCGAGCATCAATCAAATAGCAGGTTCGATGGCTCAGGTTTATAGTAGGAGTATTGGAACCACACTTTTCGTCGTATGAATGACCCGAAGGTTATTTCTAGAAACCATCAGTTATTATTTCAACCTTGTTTACGAATTCCAATTTAGACTTTGATTTTGCTAGAACCCGGATCTGTCATGATAGTAGTTTATTCTTCTTCAGAGGAAGACCTTAGCCGTTGTTGTTGTTGTAATATTGTGTTCTTACACAAATAATAGAATGGGCCACTGCCAATTAAAAATAATTCTGTAACCACGAATAATTTGAAGGATATTTTCAATCCTAGTGCCATGAACTAAATGAATTCATTATGAAATTACAATTCTTATTTCCGCATTCTGTCGAAGAATTGCAAGTTGTGAAAGTTGCTAAAAATGGCCATGAATATAAATATTTTTTTATAATAATGATTCCAAGTGGAAAATTGAATAGTTGAATGGTTCAACAATTTATTGATCAAGTTGATGATTCAGAAATCATATATTTTGTTAGTAACTTGAAGGTTATAATCGAGTCACTTCTCGAATGTTTAATGTCAGAAGAACAATTATTTTTTTTGTTGTGCTTCGCACAGTTCTTCGATGCAATGCTCAAGGTCAAATACTTTTCAGATGTTATTAATATGTGTAAATAATTTGTGTTGATTCAATGATAATAATATTTTTCGACAATGTATATTTGAAACTGGAAAACTAAGTGAAAGTTAAAATTCTATGAACATTTATTCTACGAGTGTTAACCTTATATAAAAATTCAAACAGTGAACTACGACATTTCCAGTAGAGACAATTAAATTTGAACTGTATTTAATTATAATTAATTTTGGAACACAGTCTACAGGACTAACAATCAGACTTGTGTTTCCAATAAATAATTGTCAAATGTGTTTGGAAAATTTCTGTATATTGTGTAAATAGGAGTGTGGATCGCCACACGTGAGTGATGCTGCTTTGAGCATTTTTGCAGTCAATTTTAAATTTAAAATAAAATGAGATAATTTTACTTGATGTGTACTCCCAGGTTGAATCTCCTTCTATCCTTATTGTTGCATTGAGCCAAAAATCAGTAAACCATTTTTTTTCATTTGATGTCGTTTTTGCGATTTGCTTTAACCCATCTGCC
Organism: Meconema thalassinum; assembly: GCA_946902985.2. Lineage (NCBI taxonomy): Eukaryota > Metazoa > Arthropoda > Insecta > Orthoptera > Tettigoniidae > Meconema > Meconema thalassinum. Next base: position 2,686,204 of record CAMPQE020000024.1, read on the forward strand.
GCCCCGGGATATTTTGACTCTCGTGCTGACTGATTATTGGTAAAATGCATATGTGGTCGTGCGGACTCCGGTCTGAACGGGCACATAAAATAAGATAGAGAGAGAAATGGCTTCGAACGTGGGTCCCGATTTAGACATGGTCAATCGCATGCCGATTTAAATTGTGATGATTTTTATATAGAAATATTTTGGGAGTTGAGAGATGTCTGGTTTGGATGAATGAATTAGTAGGAAACCCAATTAGTGGGGAAAATTAAAAATTTAACTTGGTTAATAATTAGAATGGGTTTGATTATTTTTGATAATGGCTTAACCATTAGGGCGTCAAGTAAATTCAGTAGTAAACGTTCGATGACTGGACATACACATTATTAGAATCCAGGTGGAGGTTATTTGAGAACTCGCTTATTTTTCTTGTGATATTGTGGTAAATGTAATTTGTAAAAGTAGAGAATTTTGTTTTTCCATCACGTCGACATTAGGACAAATCTCATTTTATTAGAGTGTTCCAATTAGCTATTCATATTTCTTGTTCTAGTTATAATCTTGTGTTTGCCAATATTGTATACCCCTAAGTTTTGAATAATAATTGAAAATTATGGAAGAGATGATGAGGATGATGAGAAGTTTAGAGGAAAGTTCGAAAGAGGCTGGAAGGCGGGTAGCCGCCATTATGAAGGAAAATACAGAGGCTTTAGAAAAGAAACTTCAGGAAAATTCTGATTCCTTAGAAAATAAACTTAAAGAAAATTTAAATGATAAACTTAAGGAAAATTCTGATTCTTTAGAAAGTAAACTTAAAGAAAATTCTGATTCTTTAGAAAATAAACTTAAAGAAAATTCTGATTCTTTAGAAAATAAACTTAAAGAAAGTTTAGAAAATAAACTTAAAGAGAATTCTGATTCTTTAAAAAATAAACTTAAAGATAACTTGAAAGAAAATTTAAATAGTAAATTCAATTCAATGGAAAGTAAATTTAAAGAGAATTCTGAAATTTTGAAAATGACACTTGAGAGTAAAATGAATAAATTATGCGAAAAAACACATGAGCTCGAAACTTCATTAGCTACTAACGCAAGTTTAATGGACGATAAATTTCGCGATGCCGATCTTCGATCCCAAAGCTTAGCTGATAGGATGGAACATGGTCTCAGGAAAGTTGGTGAAGACATGGTCAACCTAGAAGTCAGAGTGAAGAAAGAGAGTAACGAGATGGGAATTCTAGTTGTTCAACGGTTGACAGAACAATTCAAAGAACTTGTAATGGGAGAAATAAGAGAAGGTGTGATTAATGAGTTGCAAACTGAAATTAAAACCACAGTTGTCAATGAAATTAAAGACACACTCAAGCTGGAGAACCAAGAGGGAATCAAGGAGATTAGGGAATATTTGTCATCCCACATTCAAGTAATTTCCAAAGATATCCAAGCAACTCAGAAGGACATCTCAGATATGACAGGGTCATTGAAAAGTCACGAGGCTGTGATGAACCAGATATCCATTGATGTTAAGGAGAATTGTAAAGAAACTGAAGCAATTAAGAAAATGGCAGAAGAAAACCAGAAGGAACTTGAGGCTATGAAAACCCAAATCAAGGACGAGAAACAGTCTGACCATCTGTTAAAAATGTCAAGTATAAGGGGAAAAGAACCGATACAGATAAATCTAGGAGCATCTAGAGAAACGGATAGTCAAAGACAGGATGAGGTCAGGACAGTATTTCAATCCAACCCCATAACTGTATTTAAGAATGTAGAGGATAAGCCTTCTAAATTTTCAGGGCGAGATTCTGTGACACCCGTGGAATTTTTGAGAGAAGCAGGGGATTACCTGAAAGATTCCAAGATCCCTAAAGAAAGACAGATCCGAGTGATAGGGAAGTTTTTGGAAGGTCCTGCACTTCTTTGGTTCAGAGCATTTAGATCCACTCTAACCACTTTTGAGGAGTTTTCTCGTGGGTTATTGAAAAAGTTTTGGTCCCCGGAAACCCAACAGCAAGTCAGAGCAGAGTTATATTCTAAGAGATTCTCGACGTCACAACCTACTCGATACTCTACGTACTTTTCTGGACAGCTTTCTAAACTTCAACATTTAGATCCGCCGATGCCAGATAACGAATTGATTACTGCATTGATACGTCAGTTTCCAGCAGACGTCCAGAGGACTTTGATCGCTGCTGATATCTATAACATGGAGCAATTTGACGAGGTATTACAGAAGCTGGATCATACGAACGCTCAATTCTTCCATCAGAAGGGAGGAAAGAATAACAACGCTGTGTACGCTGTTATGGCCGACAGTTATTCTCAAACACCTCGAGAGATTCGAGAGGAGCGAGAAGAGAAAACGCCGAGGGAAGATCCAAATAACAGAGGATGGAACCAGTACAGTAACAGATACAGTTACAAGCCTTATGCGAGACCGGATGGTGGTAATCGATATAATACTCGATGGAGAAGACCACGGGATAATCAAGGAAGGTACCAGGAAAGAAGATACTATGGTAGAAACAACTATAATAACAGAGGGAATGTGGATACTCGTCAGTCCAATGAAGAGTTCAACAAGGAGACGAGGAAAAACTTGGAAGCAAGACACCAAGATAACTTGCAGTTTTTGGAGCAGAGGCCCAATGAACCAGGTCCATCGGGAACACAACAATCCCGGGGGAATGAAAACAAAACAAAAAAAACTTCGAATTCACAGTAGAAGATAGAATTTTGAACACTTTCACTTCCAGAATTATTAAATGGCAAGCAGAGGATGATGACTTAATTCAACAGAATGACGAACGGAAAGAAATGGGTACAAGAATTAGAATGCCAATCATATCATGTGAAGTATTTGGTATGCCTGTCGATACTTTGATCGATACTGGGGCTATGCTTTGTCTGGTGAGTGAGAAGCTTTATATTCTGTGGAAGCTCAAAGAGAATTTAGAGGAGATTCCAGTATCAGGAATCAAGATCCAAGGAATAATACCCAATAAAATATCTCTGTGTAAAACACAATTATACTTATGTATCACTATTGGAGGACATGATTTCCGACATGTGTTTGTTGTAATGAAGGACATGGCTTTTGACATGATATTGGGAGCAGATTTCATTCAGAAATATCAAGCAGTGATAGATATGAAGACAGAGACGATCAGATTCAAGAATACCGAAGAGATTAACTTCGAGGGAAAAGAAGAGGAAGACATCGAGGGAGATGCTCAATGGTCTCTGATTTTTCATGAAGCTGAAGGAAGAGAAGTCTACACTGAGAAGGAGTCCCCAGAGCTAGGGAAGATTTTGGAAGAGTATCACGATATTTTTGATATTAAGCCTGGTGTAATTGAAGATTTTGAATATTGTGGAAGTAAACAACAATGGAAGCTATGAAGTCGCCAATACACGAACTGGTAACATCGTGGGAACTTATAATGCATCGAATTTGAAGATTTATTATTCAAGAACCAGATAATTTAATGTGTAGATAGGAAAAATAAAAATTTTTCAATTTTTATTTTTTGCTAGGTGTGGGGTGGATGTGCCCAACTCTAGGAATGGGTATTCCAAGATTAAGACACCTAGATATCAAGGGAAAGGCTACAGCCGCTTTTGAAAGTTGAGATATTTGAATATCGCGCTCCATTGCTTCGAGATGGAATTAGAAGGATTTTACCGATACTTGCATGTCAAGTGACGTAGCGAGGAATAGCAGAGGTCGAGGCTATTTATTGATTAAATAGTTAACCATGGAGTAGAGACTTGAGACTGGGATCAGATTACTGGCACGGCCAAATGAAAGAGAATGCAATTAGTATCAAGTAAATCGGACCAGGGATACCAGAGATATGAGGATTTCCAGATATCAGCTGATGACGCGTGACCCTGGCCGTTTTGAATAAAAGCCGGCTGGCCGAAGCATCGACAGCTCATTTCAACACAAGGACTTGCCGAGCAAGTTGCTACTACGCTGAGCCAAGGCACATGGTTGCCGGATCTACGCAGAAGTTATTTTCAAAGTTGTGATAGTTACAAAAGTGCTGCGCTACGAGGTGGAACTTAGTAAGTTTTCGGCGAGGAGAATCACTAAGGTGATTGATTATTTTCTACAGACACTGGTGGAAATATTATTTTCTACACGGACATATGCTAGACTTTGTCTAGAAATTAGTACTTTGTCACAGTCCAGTAATAACCTAATACTTGGATGTTTAATCCATTTCAGTCAGTTTTCATATTAGTAACTTAATAACCACTTCGATCTGTCAGTACACTGAAGACCAGTCTATCACGGTGGTGTTCATTAGCCAACGCAAGGGAAACTACAAGTTGCTTAGCGCATGGTAGATGGTGATATAATAAACCATGCCCAGGGAACGATCTTCAGAACAGCCGTTGATTGGTTAGACAGTCAGAGTCTTCTTGTATTGATCAGATTACCGTGAGTTATGTTACAACTGACATATTTGAGAATAGATCACTTAGATCTGACCCCATTTAAGCGAAACGCTATGGCTTTGATAGAAGTCAACATTATAATGGATCAACAATTACTTCGAACTTCAAGTAATATCGCCACTATGTCTGACTAGACGGATTGTGGGTATATGATGGCGGCCGATACAAGGATTATACGTGCTTGTCCGATAGGGCATGTCTATGGATAGATCTGGTACAGACCAGGTTTACTACACTTCAAGACCATCAAGAAATGTAAGCCACATTTGAATTATATTATGCCTAGCTAATTGGAACAAACTATTTTTTCTGCAGATGACCAACACAATTTTTCTTCGTATTTAAATCTTGCAATGATTTACGCAAGACTTGTTAGAGTTATTCTGAGTATTTTCAGCACTCAGAACAGTTTAGGATCGATGACCGAGCATTTCGAGCATTTATTTGAATATTTCATATTTTAAGGAAACCACGGAAAACAACCGATGTAACTGTAAAAGTTAAATTATTTTCTGTTGAGGAATGGATATTTGTTTTCCATATTCGAAGGTTCGAACATGTGGATTATCACATAATGAGATGATAATTAAACATATTTAAAATAATATAACTAATAATAATAATAATAATCCACTGATAATAATAATAATAATTTTTATAATTTTTCTAAATAATTCTTTGATATTATATTTTCTAATAATCATATGTATTGAGAGAGAGCCTATGAAGTAGTTTAATCATTTCTAGTCTGGAACAGGAGATTTTCCGAAGGAGAGTGGTTAGCGCATGCCCGCATTCAACCAACATTTCAGTTCTGGTTGAACAGTTGATATTTGCTATGAGCAAAGTATATTTTTCAGATAACACGGAGAGGCATGAAACGGGAAGCAAATGATATTTGTATCAAATAGGGTATTTTTGTATTTATATAAAATCATGACGTAAATACACTGGAAAGTGAAATAAAGATTTTCATATGTATGGTAAATTCACGGGTTGAACTGAATGGTAAAATAAAATAAACTTGTAAGTTTATTAATCTTCCAGTGTTGATAACAAGCAGAGGCTTGATTTATTGTATAAATTTTGGGAAGAAAATTTATGTGTGTGGAGTAGTTGAAATGCCATTCCCAGGTGCGCATGTTTAAGTCGCAGGAATGAAGAGGTTTTTTCGAGCATCAATCAAATAGCAGGTTCGATGGCTCAGGTTTATAGTAGGAGTATTGGAACCACACTTTTCGTCGTATGAATGACCCGAAGGTTATTTCTAGAAACCATCAGTTCTTATTTCAACCTTGTTTACGAATTCCAATTTAGACTTTGATTTTGCTAGAACCCGGATCTGTCATGATAGTAGTTTATTCTTCTTCAGAGGAAGACCTTAGCCGTTGTTGTTGTAATATTGTGTTCTTACACAAATAATAGAATGGGCCACTGCCAATTAAACATAATTCTGTAACCACGAATAATTTGAAGGATATTTTCAATCCTAGTGCCATGAACTAAATGAATTCATTATGAAATTACAATTCTTATTTCCGCATTCTGTCGAAGAATTGCAAGTTGTGAAAGTTGCTAAAAATGGCCATGAATATAAATATTTTTTATAATAATGATTCCAAGTGGAAAATTGAATAGTTGAATGGTTCAACAATTTATTGATCAAGTTGATGATTCAGAAATCATATATTTTGTTAGTAACTTGAAGGTTATAATCGAGTCACTTCTCGAATGTTTAATGTCAGAAGAACAATTATTTTTTTTGTTGTGCTTCGCACAGTTCTTCGATGCTATGCTCAAGGTCAAATACTTTTCAGATGTTATTAATATGTGTAAATAATTTGTATTGATTCAATGATAATAATATTTTTCGACAATGTATATTTGAAACTGGAAAACTAAGTGAAAGTTAAAATTCTATGAACATTTATTCTACGAGTGTTAACCTTATATAAAAATTCAAACAGTGAACTACGACATTTCCAGTAGAGACAATTAAATTTGAACTGGATTTAATTATAATTAATTTTGGAACACAGTCTACAGGACTCACAATCAGACTTGTGTTTCCAATAAATAATTGTCAAATGTTTTTGGAAAATTTCTGTATATTGTGTAAATGGGAGTGTGGATCGCCACACGTGAGTGATGCTGCTTTGAGCATTTTTGCAGTCAATTTTAAATTTAAAATAAAATGAGATAATTTTACTTGATGTGTACTCCCAGGTTGAATCTCCTTCTATCCTTATTGTTGCATTGAGCCAAAAATCAGTAAAGCATTTTTTTTTTCATTTGATGTCGTTTTTGCGATTTGCTTTAACCCATCTGGCGCCCCGGGATATTTTGACTCTCGTGCTGACTGATTATTGGTAAAATGCATATGTGGTCGTGCGGACTCCGGTCTGAACGGGCACAGTACGGCAGGTCTATTATATTCCTATCCCCTTATTATTCATTCATTCATTCTTTCATTTCGTATAGGCCATCTATGGACCGCGTCATTCCAACCGTCTCCTACTGGCTTTGATGTTTGCCCTGTACGCCCGCATTCGTTCTCGGTGGACTTCCTTCCGTTCCTGGGTCCAAATCTTCCCCGTTTGCAGCTTCGGTTTTTCTTGGAAACCTTTACAAGCTCGAAGTTTCCCTTTGAGTGGGGCGCGCTCCTGAATGTCTGTTGGTGTAATCCCCACTTCGTTCAGATCTTTATCCAGTTCAATGAACCAGGCCCATTTTGTTTTCCTCTCCTGCAAGTGAGTTATGTTGCGGTTGGTCAGTCTCGCTGGGCTCAATCGTTTCACATGCCCAAAAAATGGTAACCTTCTCTTCCGGATAACGTTGCTTATCTTCTCCACATGAGTATATAGGTCATGGTTATGCCGTCTTCTGTATTCCCCATTGTCTTTGATGGAACCCAATATCTTTCTCAAAATGTTCATTTCTTTGGCCTCCAGTTTCTCGACCAAGCCTTTTTTGTTCATCGTGAGGCATTCAGAGGCATGCAAGACCTCCGGACGGATGACACTGCAGTAATGTTTTAGTTTTGCGTTGAAGGATATTGACCTTTTCTTATAGATGTCCTTAGTTAAATGGTAGGCCATATCCATTTTGCTCATGCGTGATGTGAATGCTTCTTTCTCTGATAATATCCCTTCCCTGACCCGTCCTGAAAAGAAAAGTACATGGCCATTGGCTGAATTAAAAATAATTTTAAAAAATAGGTGTTATAATTTCTCCCTATATTATATTATTACTAGCAGGTACCCGCGGCTTCGCCCGCGATCAAGACAATGGGGACGATGCATTATTGCTGATAATTGGTCTATTCTATTACAGCAATCGCGGCTATAGGTGTGTCCATTCTAATTCTGAATATTCTGATACATACAGTATATTGATATGATCAGCAAAGTGGGAATTTTATCGAGTTGTGAACGTCTGCAGGGTTCGTTGTTACATTATGTTAACACATTTTAAAATTACGTTTATGGTTTTGCCATCTTCTGCTGAGACATATCGATTTTGTTGTCCGGATGCTCGCGAGCACGCCACATACAGTTGGTCATGGGAAAAAATTGTTTTGTCTAAATGTACACGTGCTACTGTTAAGTGTGTGTCATTGCGCTTTGTTAAAGAAATTGCGAATATTGTTTGAAGAGGAAACTGCACTCTTGCACACTGGAATGGCAAATTTATCGGAATATGGGGAATTAAATGTATTCTTACTTAAGCTATTCTGGATGTAATTTGGCCATAATAATTGATGATTTGAACGTAAACATATCCCTATTAATAGACCTATAGTTAAATATCGCTCACCTTGGCCGCTGATGTACATTATGCAGTCTCTTCCAGTGTTCCATCCCGGGGATTGAAATTCTCCAACGACCCTTTTGCCCCACATGCCTCTCTAAGTAATTAAAATTCCTGATTGTTGTTGTTTGAGTCTTCAGTTTTTTAACTGGTTTGATGCAGCCTTCCATGTATCCCTCTCCTGAGCTAATCGTTTCATTTCTACATAGCTACCACACCCTACATCCGAGGCAATCTGTTTAACCCTGGTTTACCCCTACAGTTCTAGTCTGCGACCCTCCCATCCATAACTACTATCGACCAAACTATTATGTGTACTCGAGTTTGAAGTTTGTTTGTGAAGTAACCGATAGACCTATATAAAATCCAATAACATCATCATTTTCGTCGTTCTATTTTACGTTAGATCATGTAAGTTTGGAATTTTTAATTTATATTTTAATATTTTTTATCACAGTTGGAACACAAGAAGTGCCTGATTTTAAGCGTTTTTCAACCATGCGTCACATTTAAGAATTATTATCTCACAAACCCGTCATCAGATCGAATCCAAATTTTAACACAACATACACTGGAATGTTGTATAACAGGTTTAATAATTTTAAATTTTTTTGTGTCCAAGAAACAAAGTTGTTATTATTTTTGTAAGGTAACTTTTCCTCGGCTCGGGATGGTTTGAAAATGTAGTTCTTGGTCGCGTTGTAATCCTTATACATCAAAATGGTATGCTGTATGATTGTGAAATACGTAAACTAATTCACTTATTGTATATCGGTTTGTATTTGTACGGAGAATTAAGACATGGTTCACCAGTTAGCCGCTCCGGTGAAAGCAGTACATCATTGCCAAGATGGGCTACATCACGCGTCATGGCACGTCTCGCTCGGAAGTGATGGGCTCCATATCAGCAACGCTGTATAGCATTTCCCGGAGCGGCTAGCTGGTGAACCATGTCTTAATTCTCCGTACAAATACAAACCGATATAAAATAAGTGAATTAATTTACCTATTTCACAGTCATACAGCATAACTTTTTGATGTTTAAGGATTACAACGCAACCAAGAACTACATTTTCCAACGACCCCGAGCCGAGAAAGAGTTACCTTACAAAAATAATAACAACATTCGTTCTTGAACACACAAAATTTTGAAATTAATAAACCAGTTATATAACATTCCATTGTATATTGTGTTAAAATTCGGATTCGATCTGATTACGGGTTTGTGAGATAATAATTCTTAAATGTGACGCATGGTTGAAACACGCTTAAAAAGGGGCACTTTTTGTGTTTCAACTGCGATAAAAAAATATTAAAATATAAATTAAAAATTCCAAACCTACATGAACTAACGTAAAATCGAACGTCGAAAATGATGATGTCATTGGATTTTATGAAGGTCTATTGGCTACTTCACAAACAACCTTCAAACTCGAGTGCACATAATATTTTGGTCGACAGTAAGCTTGCTATTCCTGGGTGTCATAATATGTGTCCTACCCTCCTATCTCTTCTCTTCATTAGCAGTCACCAGAAACCTCTCTCCTCTCCCACTCGTCTTAATACCTCTTCATTTGTTACCCTAACTACCCATCTGATCATCACTCTCCCTTATCACCACATTTCAAAAGCTTCAATTCTCCTCTTTTCTGCTCCACGATTAGTCCATTAGTACAACTCAGCAAATTTTCTAGGTTTAAGCCGTGCCTTGTGCGAGGATTCAATGGCCGTGAAAGACAAAACAACAACTTTATTGAAATAAGTTTGCCCAATTCCTCAGTAAGAGTAATTAAGAAACAATAATAATTAACGTGACAGCCGGTGGAATACGACACATTCGACTGTGAATCAACGTTGCAGATCATGGTTAAAAACGAAAAAGAGCAGATCAAAATTGGCAAACAAAAATATTCAGTTAAGAAAAAACAAATTTATAAAGAAAATGAAAGCATACCGTACAAAATAGAAAGTATCTTAACATTGTAAATTCGAGTAAAATTCTGAAAGCTCGCTTACAACAACCAGCCGAAAGAGTATAAAATTAGACTCAAAATCACGATCGTTTCCGAGCCCCAAAAGCAACCTCTATATATAAAATATATCTCATTTTACGCGTATCAATGCGAGGAGCAATGTTCGTGGTTTCCACTTCGAAGAGGTGGGAACCGAACCCAGCGTTTTAAGGCCCTAAAATGAACGGTTTTCGAGATATTGCCAGAAAACTATCCCCGGTCTGCGAAATTTCAGCGGTTGCCATAGTAACGTTGATCTGTTTCTCAGAGGGAACACAGTTATTTGGGAATATCTCCGAAACCGTTCATTTTAGGAACTTAAAAAGTGTGTTTCGGGGTCCCTACAGGACCTCCGAGTATTGTTTCTCGTATGTGGCGGCTTAAAATGAGCTAAATCCGAACATTTTACCGACTGTCCTTGCTCAGTGCCAAAGGGCCGAAAAACGTCACTTACAAATTGAATTTTCGAAAACCGTTTCTTACTGGGTCTCTACATACTCGGATCAACCAACATGCAAAATTTCAGCTTTCTAGGTCTAGTGGTTTGAGCCCTGCGTCGATGAGTCAATTTTGGATTGTCAATGCCAAGGGCCGAAAAAAGTCACTTACAAATTGAATTTTCAAAAACCGTTTCTTAGTTAGCCTCTACATACTCGGATCAACCAACATGCAAAATTTCAGCTTCCTAGGTCTAGTGGTTTGAGCCCTGCGGTGATGAGTCAGTTTTGGATTATATATAAGAGATGAGACTTTCCGAGTCGATTTGATCGTAGAAATATGGATTATAGCTCTTTTTGCGCGTATCAATGTGAGGAGCAATGTTCGTGGTTTCCACTCCGAGGAAGTGTGAACAGAACCCAGCGTTTTAAGGCCCTAAAACGAACGGTTTTCGAGATATTGCCAGAAAACTATCCCCGGTCTGCGAAATTTCAGCGGTTGCCATAGTAACGTTGATCTGTTTCTCAGAGGGAACACAGTTATTTGGGAATATCTCCGAAACCGTTCATTTTAGGAACTTAAAAAGTGTGTTTCGGGGTCCCTACAGGACCTCCGAGTAATGTTTCTCGTATGTGGCGGCTTAAAATGAGCTAAATCCGAACATTTTACCGACTGTCCTTGCTCAGTGCCAATGGGCCGAAAAAAGTCACTTACAAATTGAATTTTCAAAAACCGTTTCTTATTGGGTCTCTACATACTCGGATCAACCAACATGCAAAATTTCAGCTTTCTAGGTCTAGTGGTTTGAGCCCCGCGGTGATGAGTCAGTTTTGGATTATATATAAGAGATTAGTATTATATTATGCCATACAACGACGAGACAAATCCCCTCGGTGACAGCAACAAACCTCGGGGGCCCTAAAGGGTCCTCGAAAACTACATTATAAGGCTCTAAAACCAACAGTTTATGAAATATTCCCAGAAAACTAATTTAATTTAATTTAACAAACTAATGATGGAATGCAAACGGTAACCATGAGAACATTATCTCAAGGGGTGGCATACAACTTTCCATCTATTTCTGTAAGAAGCAATGTCACTCCATTTATTACATTTCTGTGAAAGTTTGCAAATGGCTATAAGGTTATCACGGAACTAACATAGACCGTATAATTCATCAATGCAATTAAGGGGGTGAAGGGGTAACCTAGAATTTTTTCATGCAATTTTCACGTTCGACATATAGTACAGAAGGTCTATTATATCTCCAAACAGCAACATTATTTTCAAAAATTCCTGAATTGAACCAGCATTTTTTGCGGCTTTTAGGAATTTGGGCAATTTGAGGCTAAAGAACCTGAATTTTCATGCACCACAAGCCTATACAATTTATGAAAGGGGTCTTCCTGTGTATGGGGACCTAGCACAACGTAGAGGGTCAGTTCTTATGTGACGTGTATTGCGTTTCGTCTACAAAGCTTTCAATTGTATTTCACGTCAGGAAGTACACGTTAGGTGAATTTAGTCTGAGAGCACATTTTAACTTTTTTTTGTCGACATACGGGTTCAGCGTAAGGATGATTTTATTTGATACTGTGTGGTAGATATACCCTTATTTGGATATCTGGGTGATATGTTGTAGACAATAGAATTGTCTGTCTGTCTTTCTGTGTATCTTTATGTACGCCTATACCTCGTGTTCGGGTGCTTGGTGCATCGTAAAATTAGGTATGGTAACCATGAGAGTCAATACACCAATCATTTATAAATCTCTTCACCGTACTTTTCATACAGTAGAAGGGTGGATATAGAGAAAAACTCCTCAATATATGCTAAAATAGGCGAAATAAAAAATTATCCTAGAAGGACAACCAAAGCATATGTTGCACTTCTCAATGTGAGACACAAAATTTGGGAATCTATAAAGGGTCTCCGAAAACTACATTTTAAGGGCCTTAAATTAACAGTGTGTGTGCTATTCCCAGTAAACTAACTTCATTCTGATAAACTTGAAGGAATGACAAACCGCTAACCATTGCAACAGTAGCTCAATTGATAATGTCTTGTGTTGACAACGAACACCGTTCGAAGAACGGGTACTTCTGCTAGTAGGCCTATAAATTCTACAATGAAATGCGATCGTACTTCTCAATCACAAAAACATAAGAGAAACAAACGAATTAACTCTTTACAGCAAGCTTGGCAGAAGATTACTCTTCCATCGGTAGTGAAATTGGTATCCCCTGTGATCCACTGCTTCAGCCAGTAAGACTTCGATAATTTATATTTCGGGATTGCCACGGACACACTTCTTCTTCACAATAAATCACACAAAGTTCTGAATCTGAAGTGGAGATAAAGCGTACGCTTACACAGTTCGCATCGAGAGGGAGGTAGGGGATACGGGATGTGCAACATAATTCGACGTTGATTGGTCTTTGCATGTGTCTTGCGAGGTTGGAGGGGGTTAAAGGCTTCGAGGTCAAATTGTTCCTTGTTTCTTCTGATGGAAATTTCCCAAGTGCTATTTCTGGTGACTTCCGAGAATTCCCATTCTTGTTCGTGGGGTGAACACATACTGAGAAATGAGAATATAACTCTGTCGAGCACACCAGCTGCAATATAATGCAATTTAAAATACAGTCAAAAGGCATCAAATAGGCAATTATACTACAAATAGGCACAAACCCTTGAAATAGGCATTTATAGGCACAGTTAAACCAACGAAATGTAGCCTAAAAGACCATAAAATGGATTTATATCTCGAAAGCCTACGTTTCTAAACAAAGGAATAAATTAGACAAATAGGCATATTCCCGTCTCTAGTCATAAGGCTGTCCCTAGTTAAATAGCCACATCTCAGTATCTTCGACAATTAAAAATTGTGAATTGACTGTCACTGAAAATCTGCACTGGGTACTTAAGTATTACCTCCGTTGTAAAACATGTTATCATAACACAAGTCTTTTCATGTCTACCAAATTTTGGAGACAAAAATTACGAATTACGAAGCATGTTATATTGCAAGCTTCGACAACAACGAGGCTTCAGTTCAGCAGCACTTGAAGACAGGGCCGTCGTGAGGGGAGCAGTCGCGCCAGGGCCCGCGCTCAGTAAGGCCCCGCGCTCAGAAAAGCCCCGCGCCTCACGCCATTTTATGCGAGGGGAGCAGTCGCGCCAGGCCCCGCGCTCAGAAAGGCCCCGCGCCTCGCGCCATTTTATACGAGGGGAGCAGTCGCGCCAGGCCCCGCGCTCAGAAAGGCCCCGCGCCTCACGCCATGTTTTGTGAGGGGAGCAGTCGCGCCAAGCCCCGCGCTCAGAAAGGCCCCGCGCCTCGCGCCATGTTTTGCGAGGGGAGCAGTCGCGCCAGGCCCCGCGCTCAGAAAGGCCCCGCGTCTCACGCCATTTTATGCGAGGGGAGCAGTCGCGCCAAGCCCCGCGCTCAGAAAGGCCCCGCGCCTCACGCCATTTTATGCGAGGGGAGCAGTCGCGCCAAGCCCCGCGCTCAGAAAGGCCCCGCGCCTCACGCCATGTTTTGCGAGGGGAGCAGTCGCGCCAAGCCCCGCGCTCAGAAAGGCCCCGCGCCTCACGCCATGTTTTGCGAGGGGAGCGGTCGCGCAAAGCCCCGCGCTCAGAAAGGCCCCGCGCCTCACGCCATTTTATGCGAGGGGAGCAGTCGCGCCAAGCCCCGCGCTCAGAAAGGCCCCGCGCCTCACGCCATGTTTTGCGAGGGGAGCAGTCGCGCCAAGCCCCGCGCTCAGAAAGGCCCCGCGCCTCACGCCATTTTATGCGAGGGGAGCAGTCGCGCCAAGCCCCGGGCTCAGAAAGGCCCTGCGCCTCACGCCATGTTTTGCGAGGGGAGCAGTCGCGCCAAGCCCCGCGCTCAGAAAGGCCCCGCGCCTCACGCCATGTTTTGCGAGGGGAGCAGTCGCGCCAAGCCCCGCGCTCAGAAAGGCCCCGCGCCTCACGCCATTTTATGCGAGGGGAGCAGTCGCGCCAAGCCCCGCGCTCAGAAAGGCCCCGCGCCTCACGCCATGTTTTGCGAGGGGAGCAGTCGCGCCAAGCCCCGCGCTCAGAAAGGCCCCGTGCCTCACGCCATTTTATGCGAGGGGAGCAGTCGCGCCAGGCCCCGCGCTCAGAAAGGCCCCGCGCCTCACGCCATTTTATGCGAGGGGAGCAGTCGCGCCAAGCCCCGCGCTCAGAAAGGCCCCGCGCCTCACGCCATTTTATGCGAGGGGAGCAGTCGCGCCAAGCCCCGCGCTCAGAAAGGCCCCGCGCCTCACGCCATGTTTTGCGAGGGGAGCAGTCGCGCCAAGCCCCGCGCTCAGAAAGGCCCCGTGCCTCACGCCATGTTTTGCGAGGGGAGCAGTCGCGCCAAGCCCCGCGCTCAGAAAGGCCCCGCGCCTCACGCCATGTTTTGCGAGGGGAGCAGTCGCGCCAAGCCCCGCGCTCAGAAAGGCCCCGCGCCTCACGCCATGTTTTGCGAAGGGAGCAGTCGCGCCAGGCCCCGGGCTCAGAAAGGCCCCGCGCCTCACGCCATTTTATGCGAGGGGAGCAGTCGCGCCAGGCCCCGCGCTCAGAAAGGCCCCGCGCTCAGAAAGGCCCAGCGCCTCACGCCATTTTATGCGAGGGGAGCAGTCGCGCCAGGCCCCGCGCTCAGAAAGGCCCCGCGCCTCACGCCATGTTTTGCGAGGGGAGCAGTCGCGCCAGGCCCCGCGCTCAGAAAGGCCCCGCGCCTCACGCCATTTTATGCGAGGGGAGCAGTCGCGCCAGGCCCCGCGCTCAGAAAGGCCCCGCGCTCAGAAAGGCCCCGCGCCTCACGCCATTTTATGCGAGGGGAGCAGTCGCGCCAGGCCCCGCGCTCAGAAAGGCCCCGCGCCTCACGCCATGTTTTGTGAGGGGAGCAGTCGCGCCAGGCCCCGCGCTCAGAAAGGCCCCGCGCCTCGCGCCATTTTAAGCGAGGGGAGCAGTCGCGCCAAGCCCCGCGCTCAGAAAGGCCCCGCGCCTCACGCCATTTTATGCGAGGGGAGCAGTCGCGCCAAGCCCCGCGCTCAGAAAGGCCCCGCGCCTCACGCCATTTTATGCGAGGGGAGCAGTCGCGCCAAGCCCCGGGCTCAGAAAGGCCCCGCTCCTCACGCCATTTTATGCGAGGGGAGCAGTCGCGCCAAGCCCCGGGCTCAGAATGGCCCCGCGCCTCACGCCATTTTATGCGAGGGGAGCAGTCGCGCCAAGCCCCGGGCTCAGAAAGGCCCCGCGCCTCACGCCATTTTATGCGAGGGGAGCAGTCGCGCCAAGCCCCGGGCTCAGAAAGGCCCTGCGCCTCAAGCCATGTTTTGCGAGGGGAGCAGTCGCGCCAAGCCCCGGGCTCAGAAAGGCCCCGCGCCTCACGCCATTTTATGCGAGGGGAGCAGTCGCGCCAAGCCCCGGGCTCAGAAAGGCCCCGCGCCTCACGCCATGTTTTGCGAGGGGAGCAGTCGCGCCAGGCCCCGCGCTCAGAAAGGCCCCGCGCCTCACGCCATTTTATGCGAGGGGAGCAGTCGCGCCAAGCCCCGGGCTCAGAAAGGCCCTGCGCCTCACGCCATGTTTTGCGAGGGGAGCAGTCGCGCCAGGCCCCGCGCTTAGAAAGGCCCCGCGCCCTGCGCCATGTTTTGCGAGGGGAGCAGTCGCGCCAGGCCCCGCGCTCAGAAAGGCCCCGCGCCATTTTTTTTCATAAATGAAAATGGGAATTTTCCAAAGTTGATGGAAAGGCTCGCTATTTTTGACGGGCCGATGAAGGAACATCTTCGTGATGACGAAACCCACATGCATTATCTCGGTCCCGAAATACAAAACGATATAATTTCGATGTTAGGTAAGTCAAAGTTAAACTAAATTTAAACATTAGGTTAGTTGTTTAAATGGAATTAGCGAAAATGATAATAATTTTCTTTTTTCCTTTTCTTAAGGCGCTGCTACGATGGAAAAACTACTGAATGCTGTTCGTGTCGCCAAATATTACGCGGTTATCCTAGACTATACGCCCGATGTGAGCCACAAGGAGCAAATGACCTTGGTCCTCCTGTATGTTGATATGATGGCAGAAACTCCAAGGATCGTCGAATCGTTCATCGAGTTCTTGGAGGTACACGCCACTACGGGAAAGGGGTTAGCTGAGGTTTCAAAGGGAGTATTGGAGGATAATGATCTTGATATCATGGACTGTAGGGGACAAAGGTATGACAACGGTGCTAATATGAAGGCCAAGTATAACGGAGTGCAGACGCGAGTGAAAAAAGAAAGATACGAGCCTTACAGTAGTCGCATATGTTGTGTAACATGTTATCCTACTTTGAAATTGAGATGAAATGTATGAGTAGTCATCTGACATGTTATCCTACTCGTATACTACACAGCTTGGACATTCTTAAAATGTTAATTTACGCACCGTTTTCATACTGGCACTGTGATGAATGTATAGATTGAATTGGAGATGTGCTACTGTCACACTTCTTTGAACAAACATCACATATTATATTGTAAATTAAGAGGTGGAATGAAACCATTGTATCTAGCCTATCTATAGACTACGAGAAATAATGTTCAATACAATCAAATTTCCCAACTCCTGCTTGGTGCAAACTATTATAAGTAAAATTAGATAAATCGTAATTTCATGTAGATTCTGTTAAAATGACGCATAATGTTATGATAGATATCGTTTAAATCGATAATATGGCAGCAAAAATATTTGCCGGGACCGCATGATTTGCATACCAAGGTGCTAGCCACGCAGCTATTACAACCACATATATTTAGAGTACAACACAGTTACTTATTTTCACGTGCCGGTAATAATATGGAAGTAATTTTTTATGCGTCATTAATATGTTGCTTATTTTCGATAACTGTCCTGCGTGGAATTGGGTTTTAAATTAGTTATGAATACACCTACTTGACAGTAAAGGGAATTCCTATGAAAGGCTAGCCCAGTTCCCGTGTGAAAATCGATATATAGGCTATTATATTGATCACTGCATTACCGCAATGTGGGTTAATATCTGAATACACATTGTGCCGAAACATAATACCGGCTTTGCCGACTAGTTACAATGTTTCATTATTAAAGCATATCATATTTAAACACTGATACGAAGATTTTGAACATGTGGTTTGCGTTTCAATCAGTTGACACCAGAGTTCGCATGAGCGTTTGCCGTTCAGTATGAAAGTGTGGATCCTAAGTTAATCGGGGAGTAACCAGCACTTTTATCCAGAGATTGGAAAAGAGACTCTAAACAAATCATAATTGTTTTCAGCAAATATGATATACGGTAATGAATATTTTTACACTAAAGAACGACAACTTAAAGATGATTTACTGTAGGAATATTTTAATGGCGTCTTCAAACCTTGAAGTAATCCATATGTGGTATACATTCCACATGGCCGGCAGTGCGTCATGGTACCAATCTCCAACACTGCGCGCTCATTGTTTCCTCTTACCACTGCTTGCTGCATCGCTAGCAGCTGGCAGTGCGTCTTACACACTTCCGTCCGATCCACTTCCGTCCAATTTTTCAAAATCACTCCCACAAACATATCCAGCAACCGAATGGAAAGATGTTACACACCAATATTAATAAACGAGCAATGTTCATGGCATGTGTTGCACATAATCTTAACTTACTTTTGGGTGACATGGGTAATGCAATAAGGACGCTATGACATTTTTTGGTATAGTACAGCGTTTGTACACTTTGTTTGTAGCTTCCACGGAAAGGTGGGACATTTTGAGCGAACTATGTCCTGGCCTCAGCCGGCCCCATGGTGTTGGGGTAGCGCACCTGCCTCGCACCCCGAGGCCCCGGGTTCGATTCCTGGCTCCGTCAGGGATATTAGAAACTGATGTGAGGGCTGGGACGGGGTGCACTCAGCCTAGTGAGGACAATTGAGTAGCTGTCTGACAGTGAGGCAGCGCCCCGATCTAGAAAACCAAGATTAACGACCAAGGGGACCAAATGCGCTGATCACGTGTCACCCCAAAATCTGCAGGCAAATTGACTGGGCAGCGGTCGCTTGGAAGGCCTAGGCGCTTCACGGGCTGTAGTGCCAGGGGTTTTATGTCCTGGCCTCCTCACACTAAAATCTTTGTCTAGCACGAGATGGGAATGTACAAGTTGACAGTGTCAAGCCCATCAGTTCCAGTTAGGCAAAGTAAACGAAGCTCTAGAAAAAGTGGCAGAAACTACCAAAGATCCCGTTACCCGGTCAGAGGCCCAATCTTTGTTGCTTCATACAAGTTCGTATGCATTTGTTGTAAGCCTCGTTATCTGGTGCGATATTTTATTTTCTGTGAACTCAAGAAGTAAAACTCTCCAATCTGAGAAGACTTCGTTAGATCCGGCTTTAACCGAACTTCAGGGCCTAAAGTCATTTTTCTCAAAATTATCGCAACACTGGCTTTATCAGTGCAATGTCCACCGCTAGAGAAATAAAGGAAAATTTGGGCTATGCAAAGAAATTTTCTATTCGCCGTCAAGGCAATCGCAAAAGGTTCTTTGATGAAATACATCTGCAAAATGATCAACAGGTGGAAAAAACGGAAGAGGAACTTCATAAAGAAGCTGAAAATAAATTTCGGATAAATTACTTTTTGTCTGTCGTACATACTGCACTGAGCTGCGTAGAAAATAGATTTAACGAAGTAACTTTTTTTTCGGAATACTTTGGATTTCTTTTCGATCCTTCCAAGCTTTTCAATTTGGAAGAAAAACAATTGAAAGACCATTGTTAAACACTCTCTAATTTTCTAAAAGACGAGGAGCTTGAAGATTTTGACGCAGTAGATCTTTTTCTGGAGCTACAATTAGTTAGGTACTCTGTTCCGTCATCTGTAAAAAGTGCTTTAGGTGCACTACAGTACTTAGGCCCGATAAAGGAGTCCTATCCTAATTTAACGACGGCTTATCGAATAATGCTTACAATTCCCATAACGGTTGAAACTAATCAAAAACTATTTGCGATCAACGATGGCGCAGGAGCGTCTGAACGGTTTAGCTACTCTGTCAAGAGAATGTGAAACGGCCAAAAAATTAGAAATGAACGATTTAATCAGCACTTTTGCCCTAGCAAAGACCCGCAAAGCGTCTTTTACAAAAATAAAAACCTCTAAATTTTAATAAAAAATCAGAAATTATTGTTGTTGTTCTTTTGTTGTTGTTCTTTTCAAGCCTTCCTTGTAAACCATGTTATTTCTCGAACAAAGGGGCCGTTCAGCTCATATTTATTGGTGAAAGTGGACTTATAGCACTTTTAGTAGTTTAGTTTATGAAAAACTCTATAGCCGTAGAAATGTTGAAATATGTAAACGTGATTGCGTATTATTATTAATTATGTGCGTTTGGGTAAGGAAGTACATCAAGCATATGCTTCGTTTCCCATAATATATTATTTATGCCAAAAAATTACCTGTGTTAGCTCATTATATCAGGTTTCCACATTGATATTGCGTGTTGCTTTTATCTGATCAGGTGCTTCCTGTATCCAATTTTATGCTAAACCAATTTGTTGAGGTTTGTTTAGAAACTAGAAATGTATTAAAAAGAGTTTTAACTAGCCTATAATTGTAATTTCATTTAAAAAATCACTCTCCGTACAACACAGCCACTTACAGTCTAAATTTTGCATTTACCACTCCCCCTCCCTCGCGAAGTCATGCCTACTAGGCCCCGCACACATTCTCGCGCCAGCCCTGCTAGAAGAGGTTATCTTCTTCTTCTGCTTATCCCATGTGCCTTCATGCGCTGGGGTAGCCTCGTTCTGTCCATCTCTGCCACTCCGATCTATTTTCACACAATCTCTTCATTTCCAGCATTCATTCCGTTTCCATTACGGTCGTTGTCGTCGTGTAGATCCGTCCAATCCGAGGCTACTGTTGTTTCTTTGAATCATTTCTACCCCCACATGGGTGATTAGCCCAATGTGGAGTGGTTTGTTGCGTTGCCTTCCCAGCCTCCTTATTTTTGTCCCCAGGAGACAGGGAGGCCCAGTTATACCCCCAGGCCCCGGGTACCCATTTTCGTCGCCTCTTACGACACGCATGGGCTACGGCGGGACAATTCTAAACCCCGGCACTACACGGGGGGGGGGGGTAAATAGAATGGCAATTGTTGCAAAATAAACTGGCTAAAACAAAAGGAAATTCCGCTGTAAACATCACGGCGTTGTACCATGTATGTCAACACCTCCTTTAAAGGCGAAATCTAGTAAAGGCTTATGGTTTCATTAAATGGGCTTTGACTTCGTGTCACTCAGACCCATGTACTTGAGTGAGTGTGGCCGTTTGTCTCATAACCTGTATTATTGTGGTTGCTATATAAGTGTGTGTAATGCAATTCAGGGGAGGATGTGGAAGGGGGCAGCCGTGGCCTTAAGCTAGGAACCATCCGCCAGGAGTTGAAGTGGGAAACCATTTCCGAGATATCTGAGGTGGGAATCGAACCCCGCTCAGATATACGTCACGAGGCGGAATGCACTCGTTGCATTCCTCAATTCACAATTATAGTTCTTGTCAGAGTCGGAAATCGAACCCGGACCTAGTAGTTATTTTCATCAGGTATTGAAAACTTTGAGGCCAACTGGGAAGCCTAACTAACACCTGCAGATCCCAAACACTTGCAAGAGACATAGATGGAGATGCTGACTTAGAGTCTCAATGAACAGGGCAGCGTAACCATCATTTTACCCGTCCAGTGTTTTGTGCAAATTTATGGCTGCATAGTGTTATTTTCTTTAAAATGTTGTTAATTGAATTTTTTTTCATTGATATTACTTGCTTTATTTTACACTACGGTAATCATAACAACATTCGTTTAAGGACCTAGCGTGCCTGGCCGTGCCACAAGAGAAGCGGGTTCGATCCCGAGTATGGTCACATTTTCAAAACTACGTTAATAGGTTGGAGCTGTGTTGATTAACTCCAAAATGAGAAATCTCATCAGTACCGATAGATATTTCAAAAATTCTGTAAGCCAAGAGTATAACAATTTTGAAATTTGGAGAAGAGATAACATACATTGATATTCATCTGCAGAAATGCCAGACTTAGCGAGATTATGTTATATTTGCACGTATTTACACATACTCCAAACGCGAATATCTTATAACAGCAACCAGTTGAAGGACTACCGACGGAACAAAATCGTCTACCATGTTTGATACCAGTAGCCTATCCATATTCTCAAGCGTTATCGCACTGATCTTCAACGAAATGTACTTAAAATTCAACAGTACCAGAGTCATAGACATACGTGCTCTCTGGTTTAAAAAAATAGCCATCTTTTTTAACCCTTTTTGGAATATTGCGCCATGCAGGGACAGAAATTCCATTAATTTGTTCAATTTTATCCGTTAAACAATGCCAAAAGTATATTTGCTATCTGAGCCCTCAGATAGGTGTGCGTTTCAAAGTGCAAATTTCGGTCTCGTGTACGGAACTCAACCGTCTAGTAGGGTCCGTTTATAGTTGGGCAATATACAATTCTGCCTAGAGTAGAATCAATAATAATATTATAATATTTGAAGCTGTAATTCATTATTAGAGGGGCATCGACTTAGGAGGTTGATTAGCCTCTTAAACTAGGCTGTGTGTATGTGAGTAAATTTGTCTGATAACCTTTGTTGCTGTGACGGTGCTTTACACGAGGCCACGGCCGCCTCCTTCCCAACTCCCACCTGTCTCACAAATACACAGACACCGCAATAAAGCAGGCTATCGTCACTCACACACAAAGCGGAAAGGTGGGGGAGAGGAGAGGAGAGGCAAGCATTAGAAAGGGGCTTCCGACAAGATACTACTCCGGAGGTCAACCGTTGGCTTGAGCATTACTCGAGTGCACTGGGCTGATGACCTGAGAGCCCTGAGGGGGATAACAAAAAATATAAAACCTTACAGCTGGTATTAGATATTACGAAAGAGCGAATAAAAGATACTAGATATACCTACGTAAATCTATAACCTAGGAATTCCAAGAAGTGACGAGTTTCCACGAGACCATTCGTATTTACGGTCGTAACGACAACTACCTCTTCCGCCCTCCCAATGGTT